>CM053166.1:143169110-145669110 GCA_028571685.1 Heterohyrax brucei
CTAAGGTCGGGTAGTGTGAGACTTCCCTCTGTGTTCTTCTTCTTCAATAGAGCTTCACTTATCCAGGGTTACTTCTATTTCCAAACAAAGGTGGAGATTTTTTTCTCTGTCTCATTAAGAAATGTCACTGGAATTTGAGTTGGGATTGCATCGTATATATAGATCACCGTGGACAGAACGGATGTTTTCACCATGTTAAGTCATCTTATCAATGAGTGGGGTAGGATTCTCCATTTATGTAAGTCTCTTTTGGTTTCTTGCAGTGAGGTCTTGTAGTTATCTCTGTATATGTCTCTTATTTCCCTAGTTAGATTTATTCCTAGGCATTTTATCTTCTTGGGGGCTATAGTAAATGGTATTGATTTGGTGATTTCTTCTCTGATGATATCTCTGTTGGTATACAGGAAACCTACTGATTTACTTATGTTTATATTATATCCTGATACTCTGATGAACTCTTCTGTTAGTTCGCGTAGCTTACATACAGATTCTTTAGGGCTATCTGCATATACAATCACATCATCTGCAAATAGGAAGATTTTTACTTTTCCTTTGCCAATGCAGATGCCATTTATTTCTTTGTCTTGTCCAGTTGCTCTGGCTAGATCTTCTAGCACAGTGTTGAATAGATGTGGTAAGAGTGGGAATCCTTGTCTAGTTTCCATTCTCAAGGGGAATTCTTTCAGTCTCTGTCTGTTCAGGATGATGTAGGCAGTTGACTTTGCATAGATGCCCCTTATTGCATTGAGGAATTTCCCTTCTGTGCCTATTTTGCTGAAAGTTTTTAGCATGAATGTGTGTTGGACTTTGTCAAATGCCTTTTCTGTATCAATTGACAGAATCAGATGATTCTTATATTTTGTGTTATTTATGTGGTTGATCACATTAATTGTTTTACTGATGTTGAACCAGCCCTGCATCCCTGGCATCAATCCCACTTGGTCAAGATGAGTTATTTTTTGATAAGTTGTTGAATTTTATTGGCAAAAATTTTGTCAAAGATATTTGCATCTAGGTTCATGAGTGATATTGGTCTGTAACTTTATTTGTGGGATCTTGTGCTGGCTTTGGTATCAGCGTTATTATGCTGGCTTCATAAAATGAATTTGGGAAAATTCCACCCCTTCCTATGCTGTGAAATAGTCTCAGTAGTATTGGAGTTAACTCCTCTCTAAAAGTTTGGTAGAATTCTGCAGTGAAACCATCTGGGCCAGGACTTTTTTTGGTTGGTAGTTTTTTAATCTTTTCCTTTGTGATGGACTTATTAAGTTGTTCTACTTCTTGTGTTAATTTTGGTAGGTGATATGAATCCAGAAATTTGTTCATTTCTTCTAGGTTTTCAAATCTGTTAGAGTACAGTCTTTTGTAGTATTCTGTTAGGATACTTTTGACTTCAATTGGGTCTACTGTAATATCTCCCGTCTCATTTCTTACTCAGGTCATTTGCTTCCTTTCCTGTTTTCCTTTTCTAAGTTTAGCCAATGTTTTAACAATTTGGTTGATATTTTTTTAAAAAAGAAAAAAACAGCTGTTGGTTCAATTGTTCTTCTATTCTCTAATTCATTTAGTTCTGCTCTGATCTTTATTATCTGTTTACTTCTGGTGCCTGAGGGGTTCCTCTTTTGCTCTCTTTCTACTTGTTCAAGCTGTGGAGTTAATTCTTTGGTTGGGTCTTTTCTTCCCTCCAGATGTGTGCATTTATAGAGATAAATTCACCTCTGAGCACTGCTTTGGCTGTATCCCGTAGGTTCTGGTAGGATGTATTTTCATTCTCATTTGATTCCATAAATTTATTTATTTCATCCTTGATTTCTTCTAGAACCTGTGGCTTTTTAAGCACGATGTTGTTCAGTTTCCGTGAGTTCCCATTTCTATGTTTTTCTGCTATTGATTTCGACTTTTATGGCTTTATGGTCTGAGAAGTTGCTTTGCAATAATTCAATGGATTGGATTTTTTTTTTTTTTTTTTGAGATTTGTTTATGTCCTAACACATGGTCTATTCTGGAAAATATTTCATGTGCACTGGAAAAGAAGGTGTAGTTATCTGTTGATGGATAAAAAGTTCTGTTTATGTTGATGAGGTCTAATTGGTTAATTGTGGCAATAAGATCTTCTGTGTCTTTACTGAGCTTTTTTCTGGAAGATCTGTCCAATACTAAAAGCAGAGTGTTGAAGTCTCCCACTATTATTGTGGAGTGATCTATCTCATTTTTTAAAGCTCTCAGTGTTTCTTTGATGTATGTAGATGCTCTGGTATTGGGTACATATTTAATATTGTTAGGTCCTGCTTGTGTAGTGAGCCTTTCAGCAGTAAATTGTGACCATTCTTGTCCATGATGGTGGATTTTACATTAAAATCTATTTCATCTGAGATTAGTATTACTACACCAGCTCTTCTTTGTATATTGTTAGCTTGTTATATATTGTTCCATCCTTTAATTTTCAATTTGTTCATATCTTTAAGTCTAAGGTGTGTTTCTTGTAAGCAACGTATAGGTGGGTCATGTCTTTTGATCCAGAATATCACTTGTTATCTCTTTATTAGAGTGTTCACTCCATTTACATTCAGTGTAATTATTGATAGGTATGTGTTTAGTGCTGTCATTTTGATGTATTTATTTTTGTATTGGTGTTTTCTCTGTTACTCTTAATGTTCTGTTCTTGGTCATTCTTCTTTATTGGTTGACTTTTCATCTTTTTCAGTGTTAGTTTTGTGGTGGCTGAGACTCTTTTATTACATTTATTGTTTTGATATGTTGCATTGTTATTGTGCTTTGTGGCTATCCTTGTGATCCCCCCTTAATATTCTATGTTTAAACTCAGTTTTAACTTCTGCATAGGTTTTTAACTTCCTTTCCATTTCACAGGACTATAATTACTGTAGTATATCCCTGTTCATAGTGTGATGGTGTCATAGTTTTCATGATATGATCACTGGTTCCCTTCTTTTGAAATTGTAGCTTTGATTGAGTTTTGTGACTTTCCTAAGTGAGCAGACTTCTGGATGCTGTGCCCTGCATTGCCTCCTTAAATATACACTTAATGGTTTTGATTTTATAAGCAAAGAGCTTCTTTCAGTACTTCTAGTAGTTTGTGTTTGGTTTTTACAAAGTCTCTAAGCTTCTGTTTATCTGTGAATGTCTTAGTTTTTGTCTTCGTATTTGAAAGACAGTGTTGCAAGATATGTAATTTTTGGTTGGAAGTTTTTCTCCTTCAAGGCTTCGAATGTGTCATCCCACTGCCTCTGTGCCAACATCATTTCTGCCGAGAAGTCAAACGAAACCCTACAGGATTTCCCTCTGAATGTCAGCCTTTGTTTTGAGCCTTTCTGCCTTTAAGAGACTCTGTGTTTCATTTTATTAAACTTGATTGATATGTCTTGGTGCCCTGTTTAGTGGCGTGTATCCCAACCTGACAACCCTATGGCATATCCTAGGGCTCCCTGGGTGTCCAGAGTATTCCAATCAATTATCAATCCAGGCATTAGTTTTCAGAGGGAACTGAGGAGACATGTGTCTATTCTACTATCTTGGCTCTGCACTGTGCTCTAGTCTTATAATCATTCTTTCTTTAATTTAAAAAATTTTTTGACCAGTTTTGCCAGCATTTTTTTTGTTTAGACACATTAATGGTTTATTTAAATAAACTTGAGGACTGCAAAGTTTATGAGAAAGTTCTGCTGAGGAAATGCCTAGGTTCATAACAATGAACTCTCACTAGAATTCTTTTCCTTAAAGATATTTCAAATTTGGGGGCTGTGTTTACTTGTCACTTTTGCCAGTTGGTCTTCAGTGGCATGTAAACTGTAATAAAGTAAAACTAATGCTCCCAAAATGCCACGAAAAATCTCTTGTTAGTCCATTGTGCCATACGGTTAATGCTGACATACTTGAGATGCTAAACATCTGATATTTGACACATTTGAATATTATGATACCATATTGATATTGCCAGTGTGCATGCTGTTTATTTAAGAATCTTCATAGATGCAGTAGTAGCACAAAATAATAGCTATATTGTTGATGCTTGTAGGCCATTTCCAACGGCACTTGGCTGGCTGTAGGCCATTTCAGTTTCACTGAAGTGGAACAACATAATATACCAGAATGAGGTTAAGGCTACTATGTAGCTACGTAATACAAACTTCAGGGTCACTAATAGACATAAAAGGGTCTGATTAACAGCATTATCTAAAAACATACTATCCATACGTCTGAGGCTGTTTCAAACAGATGCTAAATTAAGTAGGTTTGATCAGTATTTGGGTTGTAGGGGGTCAATTAAGGGATATGATTTGCCCCAACAGTGAGAGGCAGTATAGTGCAATGGTTAAGAAGTGTGTGTAGTGCACTACTTACCTCATAGAGTAGTTATGAATAACAGTGTTAATCTGGGTAACACACTTTAGAACAGTAACTAGTATGTAGTAAATCTACTGATTTTTTAAAATTCATTATTATTGCTGTTCATGGCTAGTTGAGCCCAAAGGCTCCTTTTCTGGAATAATTGTGAAACAGTAATCAGCATATTAATGAAATTGAAATGGAGAAATTTCCTCCCTTTACAGCAATGATTGTTGTTCTTAGGTGCCCCCCCCCCCAGTGAGTTCTGACTCATAACAATCCAATGTACAACAGAAGTAAACATTGCCTGGTTCTACACTATTCTCATGATCTTTTGTATGTCTGAGCCCACTATTGCAGCCACTGTGTCAGTCTACCTCATTGAGGGTCTTCCGCGTTTGCTGATCCTCTACTTTGTGAAGCAAAGTAGATCCTCTACTGGTCTCCACAGACTGGTCCCTTCTGATAATGTGTCCAAAGTACATCTTGCCATCTTGCTTCTAAGGAGCATTCTGGCTGTACTTCTAACACAGATGTGTTAATTCTTCTGACAGTCCATGGTATATTCAATACACTTCACCAAAACCATAATTCAAAGGTATCAATGCTACATAGGTCTTCCTTATTCATTGTATAGCTTTCACATACATAAGAGGTGATTGAAAATACCATGGCTTGAATCAGACACACCTTACTTCTCAAGGTGACATCTTTGATTTTTAATACTTTGAAGAGATCTTTTGCAGCAGAAGTACCTGGTGAAATCCCTGACTTCTTCAATATTTTCTCTGTTTATCATGATCTTAATTATTAGTCCACATGCAAAGATTTTTGTTTTCTTTATGATGATGTGTAATTCATACTGAAAGCTGCGGTCTTTGATCTTCATCAACATTTTGAATCCTCTTCACTTTCAGTAAGAAAGGTTGTATTATCTACATATAGCAGGTTGTTAATGAGTCTCCCTCAGATCCTAATACCAATGTTCGTTTTCATATAGTCCAGCTTCTTAGATTATTTGTTCAGCATACAGATTGAATAAGTATGGTGAGAGGTTACAACCCTCACACACATCACTCCTGATTTTAAACCACACAGTGTACCCTCGTTCTATTTGAACAACTACTCCTTGGTCTGTATACAGGTTCCACATGAACACAATTAAGTTTTCCCAAAGTGTCATTCTTCCCAAGGTTAACCATAATTTGTTATGATCCACACAGTAGAATGCCTTTGCATAGTCAATAAGACACAGATAAACATCTTTCTGGAGTTCTCTGCTTTCAGCCGAGATCCATCTGATATCAGCAATGATATCCTTCATTCCACATCCTTTTCTCAGTCTGATTAAAACTCCCAAAAGTTCCCTGTTGATGTACTGCTGCAACTCTTCTTGAATTATCTTCAGCAAAATTTTACTTGTGTGTGATATTTATGGTATTGTTCAATAATTTCCACATTCCACTGAATTAATTTTCTTCAGAAAGGATATAAGTATGACTCTCTTCCCATCTATTGGCCAGGTAGCTACCTTTGAAACGTCATGGCATAGATGAGTGAGCACTTCCAGCATTACATCAGTTTGTTAAAATATCTCAACTGGTTTTCCATCAATTCATGGAGCCCCATTTTTCCCAAGTGCCTTCAATGTAGCTTGGATTTCTTCCTGCAGTACAATCAGTTATTGATAAAATGCTATCTCCTGAATTGGTGGAATATCAACCACTTCTTTTCACTACAGTGGTTCTGTGTATTCCTTCCGTCTTCTTAGATGTTTCTTTTGTCAATCAGTATTTTGCCTGTAGGATCCTTCAATATTGGAACTCAGGGACTGATTTTTTTTTTTTTCCCCAGATCTTTTAGTTTGAGAAATGCCTGGTGTGTTCTTCCTTTACTGGGAGTTTGGTTGCATAAATAACTTGTAGAACCAAACAAGCTTAAAAGGCTATTTCCAGGCAGTTGTGAGGATGTGAGTGTGTGGAGGTGATGGAGAGAGATGGGGCATGCCTTCACCAAGGCTTCACAAATCTGTGTCTACCTCAACAATTAAGAATGACTCTTTGCAGAAAGTCATTGCTTAGGGGCACTGAGTTTCTTCTGTTAATGATTATGAGCTAATTTGTAAAAGGATACTGGTAATGGTGGTACAACATGACGAACGTAATCAGCATCACTAAATTTGTACACATGGAATTGGCAAATGTTTTGAGATATAATTTTACATACTGAAAGAAGTTTAAAAAGAACAACCTTTTGAAAAAAAAGTATGAATCAGCAGGAGTCCCTGGGTGGTACAAATGTTAATAGACTAGGCCACTATCTGAAAGGTTGTTGGTTCAAGTCCACCCACAGACATCCAGACAGAAAAACTTAGCAATCTACTTCCCAAAAGTCAGCAATTGAAAACCCTATGGAAAATTGTTCTACAGTTCTACTCTGACAAACATGGCATCACACATGGGTTGCCATGAGTCAGAATTATTGACTTGACAACTGTTTTAATAAATAAAAATTTCCTTTGCCATTTTAAGCTTACCCTGGTGACATAGTGATTAAATTCTGTGTCTTTTAACCAAGAGGCTAGCAGTTCAAATCCTCCAGGCACTCCTTCGAAACTCTATGGGACAGTTCTGTTCTATCTGTAGGGTCACCGTGAGTTGGAAACAACTTGATGGCAGTGGGTTTGGATTCAGTCTTGATTTGCTCACAGTAAGTCATGTGTTTTTTGCTTACTGTTTAATCCACGTCTGCATGAATCAGTACATCATTCCCTTTGTGGCCGAATGATATTCCACTGTGTGGATATACCACATTTTGTTGTTTCATTCATCCACTGATGAATATTTGGTTGGTTTCACTTTCTATTATAAATGCTGCAATGTATATGTGTCTACAAGTTTTTGTATGGGTTTATATTTTCAATGTTATTGAGTATATACTGTGCATGGAATTGTTGGCTCATATGGTAACTCAGTGTGCAACTTTTTGAGGAACTATCAGACTGATTTCCACAGCACCTTCACCTTTTTACATTTTAACCAGCAGTATGAGGATTCCAGTTTGTCTACTTCGTCACCAACACATTTTTCTGGTTGTTTGTGAGTGTGTGTTGTTTTTCTGGCAAGGTATCATGAGACTTAAGAGTCCTGGTAGTACAGTGGTTAAGCACTTGGCTGCTAACAGAAAAGTTGGCAGTTTGAACCTACCAGTCACTCTACAGAAGAAGATATGGTCATCTCCATCCTTAAAGATTACATCCTTGAAAACTCTGTGGGGCAGTTCTGCTCTTTCCTGTAGGTTCACTAGGCATTGAAATCAATGCAATAGCAACAGATTTGGTTTAATTTAGAGAAATCATACCAGATTCAAGGTTTTGAAAATTTACTCCTATATTTTCTTCTAGGAGTTTTATAGTTTTAGCTCTTAACATGTAGGGCCTGTGATCAACTTTCCATTACTTTTGTATGTGGTTATTAGGGAGGGGTACACATTCATTCTTTTGTATTTTGTTCTAGCACCATTTGTTGAAAATACTACTTCCCTATTGAATTTTCTTGGTATCATTTTCAAAAATCAATTGAATGTAAATGCAAACATTTATTTATTTTATTTTCATCTAGTTATCAGAAATTTTTTATGCCTGCTAGAAATTTGACTGAGACCTTTTGAACTTCGTATAGAATAAGACAATGATATATACTACAAATTATGCTTACTTGCTTTGTGGTAATTACTGAAAAAATTTTGTTATCAAGCAGGCTAAAGCTAGTGTTTTCTAACTTTCAAAATAAGTATTTTTGTGGCTCTGTTACAATATATTATTATTATTCTCCAGTAAATAATTTAACCTTAATCATGAAATTAATTACTCAAGAACTGCTTTTGAATAAGACACTACATATTTGTGTTATTAAATCCAAGACTTTTGTTAAAACCAAGAAGAATTTATTACTGGTTAGCCACTAAAATTTCTAAGCAAGAAAGAAAAGCTAGCCCAGTAATTATACTGCACAAAATTAAACCTAATCATAAAACATTTTTAAAAAATAAATCAGGATAGCTGGAATGTCATCATCCATCATCAAAATAAAGAAGAAATACATTTTCAAATATCTGAAGTACTTACTTTCTCATGATTTTTTGTTGGCTGAGATTATCCAGAGATTTGTTCCAAAGAATAGCAATGGGTGACAGATATTTTGGTACTAGGATATGGATCATTTGATGTACAAACTATATGAAAAAAAAAAAGTGGTTTTGAAATAGGTGTGTTTGTGACTTAACTTTCCTAAACCAACATATATAATGGATGCAATTAATGGCAGATGTTAAACCAGGGTTGAGGAGTTTGTGTTTATTCTGTCTTTAATGTTTTCAGTGTGTAATACATTTGTAGTAGAAAGGCCTTGCATAGTACTTAGCAAATTCAAGCTCTAACTTATCTTCAATCTTTAAAAAATTAAGAATTGAAGATTTTAGTCACAGAAAATAGCAAGGGGGTTATTTCCCGTTTATCTACCAGTACAGGCCAAGGAAAACCAAACCCAACCAAACCCACAGCGGTTGTCAGGTTCAACTCATAGCAACCCTATAGGACTAAGTAAAACTGCCCCATCGCGTTTCCAAGGAGTGCCTGGTGGATTTGAACTGCTGACCTTAAGTGCTACTCCTGCTAACCAAAAGGTCAGCAGCTCAAACCTGCCAGACGCTCGTTGAAGGCTCTATAGAGCAAATCTACTCTGTCCTTTAGAGTCTGTGAGTCAGAACTGACTTGTCAGCACTGGGTTTGGTTTTGGTTTTCTGGGTGGGTCTAAACTACCAGCCTTTCAGATGGTAGGTGAGTGCTTAACCATTTGCACCACCTAGGGACCCCTATGGCATAGTATGGTGTACAATATTTATGAAACCTCAGTCCATGACTTTACATCACAAATATTGGTTATGCTTCTTGAAAAGTAAGAGGGACATTGACCATGAAGACACTAGGGGTGATTCTAAGAATGATGAAGTTTTAAAATTAAGAAGGGAGTTGTATTATCAAATACTATTACTGTTAGAGAATAGTTTAATTCTAGCACTCTCTATTTAGACTGGCCAATCTTCAGACTTTCAGGTTAGATCATTCAACACACACACACACACACACACACACACACATTTTAAAAATCTCTGTGAAGAGAAAGAAACTCATTCCAATGTGTTATCATCTTAATTGTCAATGAATTTTTGCTAATGTTTAATCAGAATCTTTCCTGCTTTAATTAAAGTAAGTGCTTCAGCTGCTAACCAAAAAAGCTGGCAGTTCAGTTCCACCAGGCACTCCTTGGAAACTCTATGGAGCAGTTCTGCTCTGTCATATAGGGTCCTTATGAGTCAGAATCAATGGAAATGGGTTTGGTTTTATGTCCTTTTGATTTATTTACTTTTTACTGGTTTCCTGTACTCAGAGCAACATCAGTGACCTTCTATATATTTGAAAACAATCTTCGCTGTTACCACTGAACTTCCATTCTCTCAGATTAACAATCCTAATACCTCCAAAATTTTATAGAAAGATCCATTTTCCATCCCTTCAATCACTTCCATTCTTTATAAAAGAGTATTCTCTTTAAAAGGCAATAATGCCTGAATTGGCTTAAGTAGAGTCTTTTCAGGAGAGTTAGCCCTTTGTATACCTTTACAGAGAAAAGAGGAAATCTTACATTCTAGAAATTCTTTCTGGAAGACTTCTGTTTCTCAGTCTGACATGTCTCAGACTGTCATCTTTTCACCATCCTCTGTGGTGATTTTTGGTGATTATATAAGCAAGGTATCATACCAAAGCACTTATCAAAAGTCATTGTCTTTGGAGTCAATTTGGTCATTAACCCATGAAAAAAAACTTGTTTAACTAAATTGAGTTACTTTTTATAAGAGGATAATCTTCCAAACTTTCCCTTACCCAAGGCATTCAGTACCATCCATGAAAATATAGAGCTGTAATTTGAAAGGGGAATCAAAATCTGGATTAAGACATTTTGGCTGGCACTCCTTGGAAACTTTATGGGGCAGTTCTGCTCTGTCCTATAAGGTTGTTATGAGTCTGCATTGATTCAGTGGACATGTTTTTTTCAGGTTATGGCTTTATTCAGAATATATACTGCAGAGATATGCAGAACCTAATTCATACATTTAAAGGGCACAATATAGATTTACAAATCCATGTAGAAAGGATCATACAGTTATTCGTGTTCCTTGATATAAAAAATCTGAGTGGGATTGAGAACATACATGCATATTTAAGTCTGTAATGCTGCATAGTGCTGCATACATTTAGCTACTTTGTAAAGGTAGAAGAGTTCTTGAAACATCTGTGAGCCACTGTCCAGTTGTAACTGCCAATTCCCAAAATTTACTCATTCTGTTTGTTAGGAGAGTAGTTGTGGTTCAGTGGTAAAAAAATTGCCAATCAGTGCCCAGCCACTACCTATCAATTAGTGGAGGCTTATGTGTTGCTATGATGTTGAACAGGTTTCAGCTGAGCTTCCAGGCTAAGACCAACTAAGAAGAAGAGTCTGGTGGCCTTAATTCTGAAAAAATGATCAAGTAAACCCCCCATGGATCACAACAGTCCAGTCCTTTTGTGTGTAGGGTCAACATGCGTTGGGGGCCTACTCAATGATAGCTAACAACAGCAACATTTATCAGGAAGGTGTTCCTGGGTGGTACAGTTAATGCCCTTGGCTGGAACTGAAAGGCTGGAGGTTTGAGTCCATCTATTGGCTCTTTGGAAGAAAGATCTGGGTGATCCACTTCCAAAAAATCAGCCACTGAAAACCCTGTGGAGCAGAGTTCTACTCTGACACACAGGGGTCACCATGAGTTAGAATTAGTGCAACAGAAACTGGCCAGGAAAATCTCTCAATATTGTCCGAGCTGATGTTTCTAAAATTTTTCCAAGTAGAGGAATACAATAAGCATCAACTGAAAAACTCTAAAACCATAAAGTACACCAAGCAGAGGAAGAAAACAGATTAAATAACTTTGTTTTAACTGGTGGCAAACATTTATCAAGTGTTCAGAGTTAAATGCGTACATGCATATTAAATGAGGCACACATACTCATATGCACCTGCGTAATCTTATTGATCTAATTTGGTGGTTAAACTGGTCTGGGTAGAAAAACTGGTTTCCATTTGGCTTTCTGTAAGACAAGACTTGGTCAGGCCAGAGGAAGTTTGGGGGAATATAACCAGATCATTTAGGGTGTCTGGATTTTGCTGAGTAGTAAACCTCGTAAGTTAAGCAGAAAGGACAACTTAAGTGAATTGCTCTGATCCCAGATTTTGCCCCATCTTATTGCCCCAGACTAGAGCCTTGGTGGTGCAACGATTAAGCACTCAACTGGGACCAAAAGGTTGTGGTTTGAACTCACCTGCTTCTCTGTGGGAGAAAAAACCTGGAGATCTACTGTAGTAAAGATGACAGCCTAGGAAACCCTATCGGGCAGTTCTACTTTGTCCTATAAAACCCAATGCCACTGAGTCGATTCCAAATCATAGTTACCCTTATAGGCAGGGTATAGCTACCCCATAAAGTTGCCAAGGAGCACCTGGTGGATTTGAACTGCTGATCTTCTAGGTAGCGGCCATAGTACTTAACCACTACACCACCACGGTTTCCATAGGGTCACAATTAGAATCAATCATAGGGCATGCAACCAAATCAAGAGCATTCTCTCCCTTACACTCAGAGAATAAGTCTCCCTCTTCTCTTTCCTGTCCCCTCCACTCCTCCCTTCCTTTTCCCTCTCTCACTTTCTCTCTTCTCTCTCTTTGTCCTTCACTCATTAGGAAGAGCAAGAAGGCAAACAAAGCAGCCCATCAGCACTCCTACCATCACCCAGCCAAAGTTGGTGGATTTACTTCTCCACTCTTCAACACAGCTCTCCAAGCTCCCCTTCAGGCTCCTCTTGGGAGACTTTTTTTTTTCCTTCTAGTTGCCTTTGATGTTTATTTTACACTGTGAATCTCCCTTGCATTTAAATGCTTATTGCACTCCTTAACAGCTGCTGAAACATATTGCAGCAGTTCCACTTGAGCAAGGCAATTATAAAATGATCTCACAATGTCTCTAAGCGTATACCTGGGGTGATGGGTTGAGGATAATAGGAGGGAAGGTAACAGGAGAGGAGGTATCAGAGTGTAGCAGCACATCCCCTGGAGAGAAAGCTTATTTTTCATAGGGACAGTATTGTCCCTAAAGAGGCTCCAGAGCTCACACTCTTTCAGGTACTACCCCTGAAGGAGTACAGGCATTTTTTCGGTTGCTATAGTTCACGATGAATAAAAGTATACTCATTTTATTGAGTGAATTCCAACTCATACCAACCCTATGAGACAGAATAGAACTACTCCACAGGGTGTCCAAGACAGGGTTGCTAAGAATCTGAATCAACTTCATGGCAGTGGATTAATGTTTATGGAAGCCAACTGTCACATCTTTCTCCCAAGAAATAACTGGTGGATTTGAACCATCTGCCTTGTGTTTATCAGCCAAGCACTTAACCACAGTTCCATAAATAGGAGTAACTTTTAAACTAGTTCACTGACAATAACTTATGGCCATGAGGCTAGTGAAGACCCTTAGAGTTAGAATATCATGGTTTTGTGAAACCTCAGATGTGGGCTTAGAGAAATAGTGGAATCTCTTTTGTAATTGTCTTGCTGAAGTGGAAATCCTGCAATATGTTTCAGCAGCTGTTAAGGGGTGCAACAAGCATTTAAACCTACACAAGTGGTGAAGGCTGCTCAGATGCTATTTATGTAAATATTGTAATTGGGGCCTTAAAGGAATTGTATTCTGTGTATTAACAAATCATATTGGAGTAGAGAAGGAAAATAAACCATCTGCCTCTGCCACCTTTCTTTTCAGGTCTCTAGCTCTACTTCTGTTGTCTGTTGAAGCCTTATTCAGAATAAAGATATTTGGTCTTAGGTCTTAGAGTCTTGTAGGCATTGGTACGGCAAGATAATCTTTTCCTCATTTATATTCTGCCAACACAGTCACTTGCTGGTCAGTAGAGGGGAAACCCAGTTGAGTCAGTTACAGTATTTTGTTTTGTTTTTTTTTTCCCCAAAGCCTGGCCCAAAGAATACTGCTTAACCTTGTAAATACTCTAGGTGACATAGCTCTCAAAAAATGCATGTCAGGTTCATAAAACAAAGAAAAAACTAACAATATAAGTCAATAAAGCTTTTTCATGGTAGATTTTAATCTTTGTTATGAGGTCACAAATCAGTATTTTGGGGGCTGAATTTATTTGTATTAGTGATAAAGTAGGTTTATAGTGTGAATGAAAAAATTAAAAATCAGTTGGTAAAGTATTTTTAAAACTCAGAACTTCTGGTATTAAAAAAATAAAAACATTACCATGGAGTCAATTCCAACTCATAGTGACCCTACAAGGTCAGAGCAGAACTGCTCATAGAGTTTCTGAGGAACCCCTGGTGGATTCAAAGTTTTGATCTTTTGGTTTGCAGCTGTACCACTTGACCAGTACACCACCAGAGTTTCCTCCGGCACATACAGGAGATTTTTAAAAATTGATTGATTTTATGTTTTGCTATAAAGAAAATCTCAAACATACTTTTTGAAAGTAGCAATAACACAGTAACAAAAAGTCCTGTGTTAAGAAATTGAACAAATATATCTAAATAATTCATCGGCAAATGAATATTTTAATGTAAACTCAAAATATAATTATTTCTTCAATCGGAAGTATATTTTCAATGAAATGAGAAAAGAGTGTTTTGAATCTCCCATGTATATGAAATAATAAGTCCATAGCATAATGCTCTATAAATATTTGTGGATTGCTTGGGGACAAAAACTACTGTAAAGCAAATTAATATAACAGACAAAATTGTAAGAAGAACAATTAGTGTATTTAGGATAGCAATTTTTTTCAAGTCCTTTGGCAGCAGTAGATTTTCTGTCACATGCTTCCAAGCACAGTGCTTTGCAAACAAGTAATTCATTTAACATTTGTTGAATTGGATGTAATCGAAAATCTGTTCGCATAGTCTTGATGCATTAAATGAAAGTGATTCTTACCCAATTATCAAAGTAGATTTTCTAAGATTCATTTTTAGGCAACTTTGATTATTATACTGAAGTTACTTTAATTTGGATTTTGAACTAATGTAGATTGGCATTCTTGACAATTCTGCTCAATTAATTAAACTTAACATAGTTTAATCTATTCAATGAAAACTCTGAATAAGCAAAATGATTCTCAGAACTACATCTAAAGATACTTGTTTTCAGATACCATGTATAAGTGAAGTGTCTTCTCTAGACTCCATACTCTGTTCTTTAAACCAGATATGGACTTATCTGCTCATTAACCAGGGTGATCTTGTTACCTGAATTTATCCCTAATTTCAGACTAGGAATTGATTCTCAGTCTTTAAATATTGCCTTGTATACAAGTCCACCCTGAAAATAAATGTCATCAAGCTTATTTCTACAATTTAAGGATTTTAAACTTCGTCAGAGAAACTTTTAACAAGTTAACATAATATTTAGACAGTATGTTTATACTTTCATTTGACTCCATAGAGTCTTATAATTGAAACTCTTTTCATTGTGAATAGAAAGTAAAACTTAAAAAAAATCAAATCAGTCTGTTATACCAGCTTTGTGATACGTCCTCCAAATAGTAACAATTTGTTCCATAGCGTTTAATCATGGATCCATCCTGAAGCTTATGATTAGAACAATAATACATAGTATTAGAATCAGTGTGAGATGGTCTAGACTCTATGAGTTAAGAAAATGTAGCCATTACGTTTCCAGACATTTCCCTGTTGCCTGTACCTTCTATTAGGTGCTTGAATTCAAGCTTATACTGGATATGTGAAAATATTAAAATATACTAAAATATTGGCTCAATGGCAAAAGGTTTATGATCCTTTAGATCTCTTCCCTTCTTTTCCTCCAATATGGGAATTGCAATTGCTAAATGAACACGCCACTACCTACTACGCCCTCTCCGAAAGGTGCACATACACACAGATTTGCTTGAAATAACCAGATGTTTGGTATAAATGTGTGTTTTCAGCTAGAGTATGCCCTAAGTATTCTACATTGCTTCCTAGATTTAACATGGCCTCAGTGACTTTCTTGTTTGGGGTAGAATTTACTAAGATCTTTCTGTACTTGGATTTTATTTTCCTGTGTACTAGAACCATCCTTCTTTTATCATGTTACAGTTTTCAGCTCCGCATTCTCTGTGTGGTTGTATCTCTCCTGCTATCACGTTCCCCTACTCCCATCCCGTCCCCAACACAACTGAAAAGGATGAACTGACGGATTTAACTGGGAACCTTTTAGTTGATTTCACACTCTTCAGACTTTGTTTCTCAAGGATTGATGTTAAACAGCCTGTCATGGGCAAAGCCAGCACTATAATAGCCAAAATGTGCTGAAATTCCCACCACCTTGGTAGTTTGTTAAAGTGAAAAACAACCCTCAAAAAAGCAGACTGTTTCAACTGCACATGTAATGGCTTGATGAGAAGGGCTCATCACCAGATAAACTGTTCCTAATACATGAGTAAGGAAAGGTTAGGCTCTCAGCTAGTGCTTTGACTTTGAAAAGACCGGAGAAGGATCCTAAGGGTATAGGGAAGCAGAGTGGAATGTTAAGGGAGTGAACATGTAAGGCATGGAACATTACCCATGAAGGTCAACTCAAGGCAGCAACTCCATTAAGCAATAGCCCTATGTCAATGAAGGGAATAGAACAAAGACTCTGAGACAATTTGAAGGTGGCAGGGCCTGGAATGGAGGTTAGTGGTAAACAACCAGATTAATATTGAGGAGGTTCTTTACCACCTTTACATCTATGCTTAAGAATATTGACTAGAATTTGAGGGCATTGTTCATGTTTCTTAGCCTCTCTTGAATCCTGTCTTCAATGGGAACCACCTTTTTCTCCTCCTCATCTCCTTTTTCAGTCTCCTTTGCTGTTCTCTCACTTCCTCACTACGTCTCCTTTTTCCATTTCTCCTCTTTCTTGGCATCATCTGCCTTGGTCTTAATGTACATCGCATTTAAATTTAGGTGCCTCTGAAACCTTTTGAGTAACGTTAATCACTGGTAGATTATGGAGACAACTCAGTTTAAAAGGATTTTTTCTTTAAGGCATCAGCATCCTCTCACCTTACCATCGTACTCATTTGTGGCTGTTATATTTGTGCCTCTGTGGACAGACCTGGAAAAAGTGAGAATCACATTTTGATGGAACGGATTTAGAGGCAAAGCTGCTTCTTTTGGTTGAGCCTCTCTCTTCACTTATCACCCATCTGTCTGTGTTTTTTCTCTCTAACTGTTTTTCTGTTTGATAGAATTAGAAACACTGCAGCTTACATCTGTCTGAGCAGACGGAATGCATTTTGCATGAGTTTTAACTGATTCATGCACTGCAGGGAGAAAACAATCTGTGTTAAAACATTGTGCGCTGCACATTGTTTGCTTATAGAGGGTTGGATTATTTGCCCTTGACCATGTCCTTACCCACTGCCCCATAGTCAAACCCAGACAACCATCAGAAAACAAAACAAAACTATACAATTTGTGACAATAAGAGACAGTAGGCACTGAAAGGAAAGAAATCTAGAGACCAAAGTGGCTGCTGAGTTCCTTTTTATTTTTGTAGTGTGTGATCTTTCAGAGGGAAAAAAAGGAATGTCACTGTGGGGAAGCTTCACACTTGGGGAACTAGTTACCTTTGTATTGATCATCATTCCATTATACCTTGATAGACAAAGCAACTTGGAAGTATTTTCAGAGAGTTAGGCATAGTGTTGGCCCTAATCTCACAGCATCCCTGTATAGTTTCCTCAGCATGTGCCCAGTCATAACCTGTGACTTTAAACTTGAATTTGTTGCTAGCAGTGAAGGTTTTAAGATGTCACTCATTAGTGACACTGAACTTCAATGGCTTTGTACTTATATCTCCTTGCTGTGCTACATAGCAGTGTATTGAGGTCTTCCTTGAATTGCAAGCTAGTAGCTGTTTATTTACTTCCAGTAAATATGGCATGTATACAGTAGCCAAGGACATTGAACTTTATTGTTCATTTTGTGCAATTCACTATTTGAGTGCTATAGCGCAAGAGAGAGTAGCTCCATTTGCAAATGATGTTACTACATATTTTGACCTATTTTTTCCCTGCAAGAGTAATAACAAGGGCAATAAAACTCAGTTGAAGCTGCTGTATAAGCACACATAACTGCCTGAAATTACAGAGCAGTTTCTAAGCTACAATGCCACTGAAACCACTAAGGCCCTCTTCTGACTCCTTTCACAGTTTTCATAAGCATGGCCATGAGTATTCCAGATTTCTAGAAGAGGAAAAATGTTATTCTGTAGGGTTACACTGGGGCTTCAGTCACGTTTGGGTTGCAAAATTTTTGTTCAAGTACAGAGTGCTTAGTTCCATCCAGTCAAGATTTGGATAATTAATTTGTTTAAAAAATGAAATAAAATAAAAAAGATAAGGAACCTGGAGGTCTCAGCATCTCATGTCCCCATAGTTGATGTAATGAAAAGGGACATATAAAAAGAAGAAATTTTGTGAGAAGGAGCTTTGACGTTAGTAGCCAAGGGTTAGGGTAAGCATGGATGTGAGTTAGATAATGCCACCTGACAGTCAAGCTTGTGCCAGTTTGGTGAGAGCTTGGGCACTTCTTTTACTTTTGTGACCTTATGCCCTGATCTTGATAAGCTCATATCTTCTCCCTTGAGTGTCTTTCACTAAAGATATTTGTGAGGAAATTTGATTCCATAATAGAGTCATACAAATGGTTGTAAGGTTGCAAAACAGAATTCACGTACAGACAAATTTGAGTTTTTGGAGAACTGTATTCACAGTCTTTGTCAGGAAACTCCAGTGTATCATGGGAGCACACGGGACTTTGGACCCTCTCTACTTTTCTCTTGTATAGCTTGGAATAAATATTATCCTTATACCTCACCACCACTGTCCACGTACCTCATCCCCTATTGCAATCTCCATGTTGGGATTGCCGTGGTTCAGTTCAACAGGTATGTTTTTAGTGCCTGTGATGTGTCAGGCATTGTGCTAAGACCCTGAAGATATATATAGGAGAAAATATGCTTTAGAGAGCTCCCTGTCTATTGGAAGAACTGGAAGACTAAATAGGTAGAAACTTATGCTGCCTCAGGAATATTACAAATTATCAATTTATACTGTGTGTTTAAATTATGTTGCTGAAACAAATGCAAATTTACCCTGATGATGTATGTGAAGATAGCCATAATTTCTTGTGTGTAGCCTACAAGTGAAGAGTGTCATAAACAACATTTATAAATTCTAGCAACAACTCTGTGTTACTCTTCTTGAAGGGGGGGTAGCTTCTGTTTTTCCTCTCTGTAACTTTAAAGTGTTTCCCTGAAAATTGTAGCAGCTTGATTATAGAGGCCTTCAATCCTAAAGTGTCAAGGTTAAAATAGTATTTATTCAACTCCAGGCTCCATCTGCTCAAAGCCAGAAATATCTGCTCCTACTTATTCTGAATTCTCTCCAAAAAGAGAAAGTCATATCCAAGAAGAAATTTTCGACTTTGATACATTTGAATGTATCAAAACATTTGTGGTGATTGTGTGCTCATACAAGTACAGAATCAAAGAATGTGCGTATTCTTTGTGGCCTGCCACTAAGCTTTGAGGGAGTTATAAAAAAGTTTAAGATTTAATAACTTGTCAATTGTTGAGTAACACTTATCAAGCGTCTTCACATCTGTGAGTTCCTTAAAGTTTCTTAAAACTAATCTAAAGTTGAACTCTGTAGAATTCCTTTGAGAGGCTCTCAAAACAGGCTGTATCTCCTCACCTAATTCCTTTAAGGAGCTCCCCCAAAGACCCTACATATCCTCCTTTGGCAATCGTTAGAAGTAATTCTTCCTGATGGATTAGATATGAGGTGCAGGGTGATTGATTTGCTCCCTTGCTTGTCCTCAACTCTGCTGTCCCGTAACTACTAACAATCTATATACTTTCCTCTCCAGTCTCAGCCACACCTCTCACCCTGACTGTTCCTAACCCAGCTGTCCCTTTGGGCTTGTTGAGGTTGTTTGTGGTGATGAAGACTAAGAAAGGAAACAAAGTGTAAAGACATCTGATTAAAAACTAAACTACCATCACTTCCCATCTCAAGCATTAGTTAAAGAAATGTCCTACTTGGAGGCTTGGATATGGACTTGCTAACCTGTCAAAATCCTCTGTAACCTCATATCTTTGTTTTTCTACATGGATGTGTTGCTAACAAAAGCTAGCCTCGTAGCTACGTTGTCTCATCGCCCTGCAGCATAGTGCTAAGTATTCTGGATGCTGTCTCAGGCTGCACTCTTGGTTGCCTTGAAGGATCACTTGGTTTGTTTGCTAGGAGAAAGCTGGCACTCAAACTACTGGCTAGAGGGACACAACTTTGTAAATGAAAAACACGATTACAGGGTGGACGTGAGTACAGTGAGTGCCTTGTGGCCTTCTACCACCACAATACCACTTGAAAAGAAAGAATGGAAGAAAGCCTTGGGGATTACGTGGTTTAGATTTGCCGGTAGAAGGCAAAGAAAATCTCTGAAGGACTATGTAAGAACTGCTGAGGAATTGGCAGTCTTAACACAACAGTTTCTTTAACCCTATTATTATTATTAGTTTTTAACCTAATCAAAATTATAAGCCCATCAAGTACTCTTTCCAGGGCATGATGTGGTAATAAACTCCTGCAGAATGATGAGTTTTTCCAACACAGCTATCACAATTCCTATTTTAAATAATTCGCTATGGTATAAAATATGTAATCCCCCAAGAAATTGATCATTGCTACAATTCATTGCTGCCTTTTCAATGTCTTAACATCCTTGAGCTTTGCATCAGACCATTAACTAACAGAACCCAGTCATAAAGTGCCAAATTACTGATGATGGCTCATTTCTCAATGATCACTTGTATCTTCTTCTAAACAAGATTTTATTTGTAAAAAACGTGCATGGAAGTTTCTGAGATGAAGGAAAACAGGTGCATGTGCTCCTTTTCAACTGTCTTCCCTTAATGTACACTGGTGACCTGACCCCCTTTCTTCCTTTTCTTCTCAGTTAACTGTGCCTCCATATTCTGCATCATCTCAAAGTCGTTTGCTCGTGAAGTCCCACCCACAGGGCCCACCGTGCCCATCAGAATCTGTTCTAATGCTTCCTCATCTCTGTGGTCAAATTGGCATTCTACCTATTCCAGGAAGCTTTCCTGGTTACTCCTATTCATAATTCAGTCAAATAAATTAAGAGTCTTATGTGTTAGCCACTGTGCTAGGTACTAGAGAAACCAAGATGAAAGAAATGTACTTCCAGATTTCAAGAACTTTTATTGTTTTCCTGATTTTATTGATGGATGGAGTGACTGAATCCTTCATAAATCCTTGATAATGCTCGATAACTAGGCTTTGCTGCCTTAATGTAGTTTTCCGTTACCACTTTCTATATTTAGTTCATTTGCCCATGTACCTTGGTTATGGTCAGTGGCTCTATACTTACAAATATTTGGAGAAGACTGGGCCTAAGCTAGGTTTATCACCTCTTCCCTGCTACTACTATCTTCTGCCCCCACATCATCTAAGGGTCGTGTAGATTTGCTAACAGAAAGCAAAATGAACAACTGAAAGAGATATTTGTATGTTTATCTCCATATGAAGAGTTCCAAAGACAGAGAGCAGACTTATACAAACAAAATTGGAAATCTTGAGGAGCTGTGTGTCAACAGGAACTATTGTTGAGGACTGTGGTAGACTGGTCAGGAGTCAAACCTCATCAAGTGTAAATCTTAGGTGGCTGTAACACTTCAGTTCATAGTTTTCCTCTGCAATCATTGGACAACCTGTAGTTTGAATCTAGCTCCTCAGTGTACAGTCTACTTCACTTTATTATTTTTGAACTGTTCCTTGCAGTTGGAAATAACCTGAAATATGGTAATTTGACTTTCAAAAAAATAAATTTGTCAGGGACACAGAGCGAACATATCGTGTGTGCACTTTATGATTCTGTGCATCTATAGGATGCCGTCCTACTGGCTTCTTACTAGAGGGGAGTGGAGAGGAGGGGACAGGAAATTGTTAAGAGGTTATGACATGTGTAGGGCAGAAAGTAGGAGTGTGCTATCACCAGGCAAGGAGAGCAGTGGGAGCTGCAGATAGGTGGGCATGCAGAGTCAAATTGGATTGTACACTTTCACTCAGTCACAACAATAAATAAATAAATTTGTAAACTAGACACTTCTTGTATGACCCTTCCCTGGTTTGATGGATGGATGGATGGAAGATGCATGGATGGATGGATGGGTGGACACCAGGATACAAAGACAGGATGAAAGAGAATGACCTGGTTGTGCAATGGTTGAGTGCTTGATTGCGAACCACAAGGTCTGTAGTTCAAGCCCAACCACCTGCTCTGTGCTCTACTGTAAAAAATACCTGACAGTTGGCTCCAGTACAGATGACAGCCTAGGAAACCCTATGGGCAGTTCTACTATGTCATATGTGGTCACTGTGAGTCAGAAATTGAACCAACAGCATTAAGCTATACATATCATCTCTCTCTGTACATATATACTTACACATATTTAGAAATGATATATACATATGTAATTTCTATATGTATATGTATCTGGTGGCACAGTGGTTAAAAGTTACATCTGTTAACCAAAAGATCAGCAGTTGGAATCCACCAGGTGCCCCTTGAAAACTCTATGGAAGTTCTGTGCTGTCCTATGGGGTCATATGAATTGGAATCAACTCCCCAGCGATGTTTTTCTATTGTGTGTGTGTGTGTGTGTGTGTGGATACATGTAAATATACGTATGCATATATATAATGATTCTCCTACATTAGTTTTTGTTTAAAGTGATGTGCCTTTTTTCACAGTTTTTTATATGTGGCCAGTATCCGAACATCAGGATATGCCACATTTTCTGTTCATAGCACTGATTCCAAGTAGTAATATTCAGTTTAGAGCCACTAAAGAACAACTGCACAGTAACGAACTCTGTTTTTCCTGGGTGAAGCAAACTAAATAATGAATGCTGCTTATCTAATTAATTGAGAACACAGATCCTTGCCAAGTTTAAATAAGTACATTATTGAGGAATTTGTGTTCTTTCCTGAGCACTTTAAATAGTTCTGTAAAAAGAATGTATGTTTGCCCTAATTACTGTTTTTTAGAGTGTGCCTCCAGGAAACATAGATAGTTGTGAGAGCATAAATTCATCAGGGAAGTTTTTCAGGACCTTACTTAAACCCTTCACTTGGTAGGATATATATACTCTCTTTATCTTTTTAAACAGACAGTAATTGAGACCCAAGAATTTATGTTAATAATTAGTCTTTACATTTTGCTCTCCTCTCTAATAGTTTCAAGTGTATACATCTTCACTACTGTATAAGTCCACAAAGAAAATTATGATTTGGCACAGTTTGCCTTGCTACCTCTTCACCACCCCCCACCTTGTTTTATTTTTCCTTCATAGTTTTGAGAATCCCAGCTCCCTCACATTTTTCCTCCTCTGTATCCCAGAAACCCATTCCTTTAAGTATTCACAGAGGATCCTCTCCTGGAGCTTCTTAAGCATCAGCCCCTCCCTCCAATGACTCTTTCCATTAAGACTTACCCTCTTCTTTGCCGTTGTTGTAGTCCACCTCATGTGATAATCTAATGTATGTTAAAATATCATCGACAAATAAAACTTTAATGTTTTTTCCCACAGCTAACACTCGAATAATCAGAGGTTTCAATTACCCTAATAAAATGGAGGATGTAATAAATTATTTTTATGCTGTATAGTAGGTTGTATGGTGGAGGGAATTGTTTTGAATAGTGGGCCTTCTGTTGCCCCTAAGATCATGTTATATGAGCTGCATTTATTAATTACTAAACTTGAATAAAGTGAATGAGATTTATGACAAGAGGAAGAGTTGACTGAGGGGAATATTATAGACTATTTGATTTCAGATGTCAACAAACTTGATCCTAGAGTTAGGAATGGCCATAAAGCATTATTGCTGCCTACTGTCTTTTGTTCCTCAAATAGGAGAGTGCCCTTGAACTTGTATAAGGTAGAATCACCTCAACGGCAAGGGGTTTGGAGATTTGGGCATGAACTTATACAAAGACTAAAGCAGCAGTTTCTTCTCTTGTGATTGGAATGAGAGCCAGGAGAATTTTTACGTCCTTCTTCTTGATGCTGGAGAAGTAAAAAGCCATTCTTTGCACTCAAGCTCTATTTGAGCGTACGTTTAATCTGGTGTAGCTCCTGTATTATGTTAGTAGTATTATTGATGAAAGGAAGGTGACAAAAAGACTACATTTATAATTTAAAGCTCTCTTTGTGATTTTCCTGTATAGTGTACACTAAAGCCAAAGCATTTGTGAGGTTGTTTAACATTCAACCTAGAATCAAAACTCAGACGTGTTTCTTAGCATTCAGTCTGTGTGTGTTTACAAAAAAATACTGTTTTCAATTAGTTTTTCTTAAAATATACATTGTAATGAAAGAAAGCACGTCCTAAAAACTGGATTTATAGATCCTGATTCAACATGTCATTTAGGGAGACAATCTATGAAAGCATGGTTTCAGCTGGGGAGATCATAAAACAACTTTCATACAGTCAGTAAACCACAAGATGGCACCCCTGAACAATTAATTAATCTCACAATGACTTCCAGGTTCTCCAGATAGATGTTCAAGAATAATGTTATCCCTCTTCAAGGGGTGGTGATGTCACCATTGATAAGTCATTTTGATACCATATACCCTCTCGTGTAATGCCATGACAAGGTCACTTACCATCTGTGGTATTCTTACCCCAAATCCATAATCTTGGTTTAATCATGAGAAAAACATTGCATAAATTCAGATTAAAGAGACATTCTATAAAATATGTAACCAACACTCTTCAAAAGTGACACAGTCATAAAACCTGAGAAAGACTGAGTAGCTGTCACAGATTGGAAGAGCCTAAGGAGACATGGCAGTTAAATTGAATGTGGGAAATTGGAAAAGTGACATTAGTGGAAAAACTTTGTTATTTTATTATAACTTTAATAAAAGGCAGGATGTAATAAGATATTTTGTGCTTTGTAGTAGGTTTTGTGATAGAGGGAATTATTTTGAGTAGTGGACCTTGTATTGCCCTTAAAATCACATTATATGAGTTACATCTATTAATAACTAAACTTGAGAAGGAGAAAGAGTTGACTGAGGTGAACGTGGCACACTGTTTGATTTCAAATGTCAATGCTCTTAGGTGAGTAAAGCCTATAGTCCAGTTAAGAGTATTATAATAATGTTAATATCTTAGTGTTTTAGTCAGCTAGGGCTGCTCTAACAGAAATACCATAGAGTGGATGGCTTTAACAAAGGAAGGCTTATTCTTACATAGTCTGGTAGGCTGCAAGTCCTTACTCAGGGTGTCCGCTCCAGGGGAAGGCTTTCCCCTTGTTAGCTCAGGAGGAAAGTCCGGTATTGCATCAATCTTTGTCCAGGGAGCATCTTGGCGCAGGAATCTCAGGTCTGAAGGACACGCTCTTCTCCGGGTACTACTTGCTTGATGGTGTGAGGTTCCGAATTCTCAGCCTGCTTCCCTTTCCTTTTATCTCTTGCAGGATGAAAGGATTAAGGGTGGGGCAAGCCATACTCCAAGAAATTCCCTTTACAGTGGAGCAGGGAGGTGACTTTATAAAGGGATTTACAGTCCCACTCTAATCCTTTAACACATAGCATAGGAAAACCACAAAATGGAGGACCGTCACAAGATACTGGGAATCATGGCCCAGCCATGTGGCTACACATATTTTGGGGGGGACACAATTCAATCCATGACACTTAGGTTTGAAAATCAGATCATGGCCATAAAAGCTATTAACAGAAACTGGGTGAAGGACATAAAAGGAACTCTATACTATCTTTGCAGCTAGTCTCTAAGTTAAAATTATTTTAAACTTAAAATTTTAAAAAGTCAACACACGAGGGGAACTGTATGAAGTGCTAACTAATAAGTAAGATTTTCATTTCTCTGTTATCATTTATATGTACCAGACTTCTGTGCATGGTTGTATAACAGTTTAGCTTATTTAATCCAGTACGTGATTCCAAGACTTTGGGTTTTATTCTTCTGTAGGCACAGGGAGTATATTTTCTAAAATCCCATTGGGATACATTGCCATTTTCACATGAGAAACTCAAGTCTTGAAGAATGAGGGTAGAATCAACCTAATGTTCTTAGTTCTATGGCCACTAATGCCACCTTTCAATGACATTCTCTCTTATCTCACTAATGTTTGTTGTAGGTATGACTGCTCCACATTACAGACATGGAAGACTGAGTTGCTTACTGATCATCACTTCCCATCAGTCAGATCTGACAATTGATAGCTAATATCTTTGATAACAAGTCAAATACTTTATATTGAACAAAGTAGTATTTTTTCCCATAAATACTTTATTAGAATCCAGGAAGGAAGCACTTTATCATCTTCATTAAGGGCTATGTGACAGGCCATTTCCAAATGAGTCGGATCCGACTCGACGGCACTTGGCTTGGCTGTATTTGTGCATACATCTTTGGGAAATTTTTTCACTAGAAGTGTTTATATGAATACTTAGAAAAAATAATATCTTACAAGTCATAAAAAGGCTAAATAAAAATATTAATACATAATTTATCTCAGATAGGTTAAGAAACTTGAGAGACATCCAGCAAACTCCATTTTTTAAATAAACACAGCTAAACTTCAGGTGTTGTCATAATCCTACAAAAAGAATAGCTTAATACTTTTTTTGAGCTGTGCAGTAAAAATACTTTCACTGCATCCAATCAAGCTGCCCAAATTGAGGTAAAAGACAAGATAATATAGCATCATGCTCTTTTGAAAAATGTAAAAAGCACATTCAAGCTAAACAAACTGAAATGGAGTTGATTATTCTCTGGGGAAAGAGAAGATTGTCCCTGGAAACTGGTGCTGTTTCTTTGTGGTTCAATTCTTACAAACTTTGCCGCCTTTACATTTGTCATGTAGCTTTTGATATTTTTCTCAATATTTTAGGTTAAGTAAACTGATCTTGATCTTGGGTTTTTACTTTTCAAATCAATCACGAAGTTGTAACTGTTTTATTTCTTTTAGAAAATCTGTCTTTGGGTAGTTGGCCGTCCCTTCCTGAACTTCTCTCCTGATTCTAACCATTTACTTGTACCTTCATAATTTGTTTATCAACCCCATTTCAAGTCCTCTGCATTCACTTGCTTAGTTTCATCCCTTCGCTTCTAGCCTTGACCTGGGTGTCCCAGCAATTAGCAACTTGCTGTCACTTGCTATCAGTGCTACAACCATCTAACGACTATAGTTGCTTAATGCTTAATTTCTTGCCAAGAACTAGAGTTAAGTCAAGATGCCAGTGTGTCTAAAGTTACTGTTTTTCCTGGAAAGTCGTCTGATATATTTCTGACACATGACCCCATTTACAAACAGTGGCCTCTGATCATGGAAAAGCATTGCTAGGAGAAGGTTGCTCTGTAGGACTGACGTCACCAGAAATAGATGAGCTAAAATCCTGTCAATCTTATCAGTGGGAAAAATGGAGAGTTGTTGACACTTGTATGTAACATGTAGCATTGGTTGTAATGTTAGAGCATTTTTTGGTCAAGTGGCTTTATTTTGAAGATAAAAGTGGAGAGATCACCTAGAAAAAAAACAGTATTCGTATACTTCCAAGTAAATGATTTATAAAAGAGTTTTGGTAACAAACCAGCAATATATTCAAGGGCCTCATTCCTGAAATAAATCTGCAAAAGACATAGATTCCTTGTTTTGTGGAATATTAACAATATGATCAGTACTAGTTAACAGTACTGTCCAGACACAGCAGCTCTCATGTGATCATTCTAAATAAAACCGTTGCTGTCTTTCACGTAAGGTCAGTGGTTAGTGACAGTCTTGTTTTGAATGCCTCAGATACAAATCTTCTGCTAGGGAACTATCAGAGAAGGGATTCTGTTTTAAGCTGAAGCCTTACATAAGCTGACTAAAAATTTTTTTTATGACTACAACTTGGATTATTTTTTAGAAGACACCAACTACAAAATAAAAGCTCTAATTCCAAACCTTATGTCCATTCTTTAAATTATAAATCTGTGACTTGTAATTGCATTTAGGATAAGACTGAGTTCTTATTATTCATAATGTTTCAGTAAGAAAGAATCTTTCGGAACTTCCTCCTTTCATAAATCTCTGGTTTATATGATCTAGGATATACTGGTTTAGAGACCACTGAATTAATAATAGGTCACTCTTATAGTGATCATTATGGAGTAATTTGTTAATGTGTATCAAGAAGAGTCCCATGGAAAGGTGTCTACATGGTACAATATAACAAGTTGCAAAACCTTGTTCAGTAGACAATCTCCTTTTTTTTCTCTCATCTGAAACCTGTATTTTTCACACTTAAGTGTGATTTTGTGGTGCCATATAAACCTAAAGATAATAAGAAAACAGTAATTTAAATGGCTAATTTATCCACTATTTAATGTAAAGCAAAAAGCAAATTTACTTGATAAAATTGCTTGGTATTTCAAGTGAAATGTTAATGTTAATTATTTCATGTTAATTCAATGTTAATTATTTCATGTTCTCTATGTAATTCCTTATGTTTAATCTGTAACCTCTTTATAGTGTGCTATAGTGTTTGACCTTATTTATTTTTATTTTATTTTACTTTTTTTATTTTGCTTGGTTCTTGATTGCTGGATTGTCTAGCCAGCATTTTATGCTTAATCACTATCCTGTGTTTCAGGGACTCCATGAAAAGACTGGTGCATTTACAGCCGTTAAAGTAATGAATGCTCGTAAGGTAATATTATACCCTGTTTGTGTTTTAGTCTCTTAGTGGACATTTCTCTTGAGATAAACAGTTCAGGAACCAGTATTTTTTTAAAAAATCACTGCTATATATAATTTAAATTATATCAATATTGATTTATTATATTTTACCATTCAGGCTGGCTTGGCTATTATTTGTATTAATTAGTATATTATGTTTATTATTTATTTTCACATATTTTGCTGTTCTGTGATGACAAGGGAAAGATTTGCATTTCTATCTACCTCTAGATAGAGGAAATAGGAGATTTTCTCTAATATTGTGTGAATCCTGCTGTGTTCCATAATCTTCCCTCACCAACCATTCCTTCTGAGAGTTGAGGCCATTGGAGTCTCAATGACAGGTATAAGGGAAGAACTTGTCAGAAATGCACATTTTTCATGTATTTTCTGACAGTTGAGTAAGAGAGACAGTTTAATTGGCACTGTTCCTGCCAACATTCATAAAGTTGTGTCACAGTTCATAACATATTGTCATAGAATTTGCTAAGCACTGATTTCTGTTCCCTTTTTTTAGCATGACTACCTCACTTTTTCAAGATAATATTTGCATGAACATAGCAAAGGCCCCCCAAATTTCTTACTTCACTAAACCCTAAAGGAAAGTTCTTAAATACTATGTTTGAAAACTACACATAGTCACTGAACTTTTTTCAGTGCCACAAACTCTTCCAATTTGTGCAGGGAGTGAACTGTTGAAACAGTTTAAAGAGTTGCATGCTTTTGTTTTGTTAGTAAATGACAAATGTTACAAACCAATGTGAATTTCAAGGGTTTTGACTCTTCATGGATGTATTTTGCCCTATAAAACATGACTTCTGAATATCCAACTTCATATTTAATGACACACTCTAAAGTGGTTATAGTTGTTTCCTTGTTCTAACTTGAGAGAACTTGACCAACATTTAATTAGCTTTTCAGATACTCAAGATTTTTGAAATATTAAAAAATCATGTTCACGGTATAGAGAGTTTTGTAAGGGAGAGTAGAACTTTAGCAATACTAATATCAGTTGCAAATTTTGCATTGATATTGCAGTTACATTTGTTATTAGAATTTGTTACCAAGTTTTCATATATAATAAGAATCTAATTTTTTTAATAGACACTGTTTTTTAAAATTGAGAGATAATATTGTTATTCTTCAACTGAGTGCTAAGGAAGTACAAAATACTTATGCATAAATCATTTTCAGGGTATACCAGTGGGTCCAATAACATTTTCTTGTTGATGTTGCAGACCCCTTTACCTGAAATAGGAAGGCGAGTGAGAGTGAATAAGTATCAAAAATCTGTTGGGTGGAGATACAGTGTAAGTATTGTCCTTATTACCTCCCAAATATTCTATTCTTTAATTTTTGTCTTGAAACTTATCTTTTTTTTATTATGACTGAGTGAAAATGTACATTCCCTTATAAATTTTTATGCCCACCTATATGCAGCTTCCACTGCTCTCCCTGCCCAGTGACAGCACACTATTCCTCTCTGCTCCATACAGGTCTCATCCTCCCAACAGTCTCCTTTCCCCTCCTCTCCACCCACTCTCCATCTTCCAGCCAGAGGTCAGCAGGATGATATCCTATAGATGCATAGAACCATAAAGTACATCCAATATATGGTCATCATGTATCATGACATGGGGTATAGACAACCCAGAAGATAGAGAGACCCACATGAGTGGGTGTCTACATCGACTTGGGACCAGAAGAACTGGATGGTGCCTGGCCACCACCAGTGATAGCTGCGATGGAGATCACTAAGTTGAGTCTCACTGACAACACAAGAATAAAAAAGGGTGCACCCTGAGATCCCCACTAAAAGACCTCAATTGATGGTCCAGCGGTTTCAGGGTTCCCTGGGAGCATGGCCCCTGGCCCTGATACTGCCCTTGCCCGTAAATCATGATAAAGGTCCACTTTTCAGACACAATTGGATTGAAACTTATTTTTTGTGTAATGTATTCAGTTGTGTGTGTGTGTGTGTGTGTGTGTGTGTGTTCTGATCTTATCTCTACAAGGTCACAACTAAAATATTTTTATGTGGAAGTGGTAACATATTTTTAGATTGTAACATGTTTACATAGCTTATTCATTATATTTGAAAGCTAGCATCTGACAGACAGCAGAATGTAGAAAAAATGTGTCCTTGAACAGGTAAGTGTTAACTAGAGGTGAGGGATTGAGTAAACCTACAAAGTATTCTTTTTAGGTACCCTTGACTCAGTTCTGACTCATAGTCTGGACTCCTTGCCTGGTCCTGTAACATCTTCACAGTTGTTGCTGTGCTTGAACCCACTGTTGCTGCCACTGTGTCAGTTTTCGTTGTCACAAGTGTCCTTCTTCTTTCTGATGTTTGACTTTACCAAACATAATGTCCCTCTCTAGGTACCGGTTCCTCCTGATAACATGTCCAAACTATGTGAAATGAAGTCTTGCCATCTTTACTTAGAGCCCTATATATAGCGGGGTAGCAACCAATGAGGAGGTGACGGGATCAAGAGCAAATTTTGCTTAAAATTAGCTGTGGCGAGGTCCTTTTCAGACCTCTTACAGGGTGTTCTGGAATGAGTGGGGTTTTTCCCCCATTATGATTCTAAGAAATGTCACCAAAATATATGAGCTAAATGTGGATTGATCCTTTTTTTTTAATGTGAAAGCAATAGTAGAAAGAAAAGCAGCAGTCTAACCAGCTTAAAAATCTGCATACATCTGTCACTGTGTTTGAACACATGAGAAAGTATGAAGATGTTTTCTGCTTTTAGCTTTTTGACTGCCCTACAAAGCAGCTCTTCTCACCCTAGAATAAGATGAGATGAAGAGAAGTGCTGTTTTTCAGTAGATGTTGGTAATCTATCAAGATATTCTGTGGGCTAAAGCAGAATTCCTTTACTAACAATATAATTTGTTGATATCTTTTTTCACTCTACTTTTCTATTCTGGTGTGAACTATTGGGGATTCAAGTATTTTATTTTCAGCTTTATGTGCCCTAACAAATATACGTACTCTCTGGCACATTAAATATAACTTTTTCCATTCACAATCACATTCAGAAAATTTTTGTACTTATATTTTGAAACAGCTTCAAGATTTATCTATTAAGTACAGTAGGCACCTGTTTTATTTATAATGTATCTTAGGAGACAAAGCATAGCTAAAAGAAACAACTAGAGTTTATTAATAACATGCTTTGGTAGATCAAGAAGCTGTGAGGAATGAGGTAAGAAAAATAGAATTATTTGACCAATTTTGGTCTTGTCAAACATTTGTGGTATTGGAAACTCCTTTAAACATCTTCCCCAAACACTTTCTGGTAGTTGTTTCCAAAGGGAGAAGAATTTTGATTCTAGAGTCAGGTGTAACTCCAAAGGAAGCTCTGGTATCCTTCAGTTGCCTCATCTTGACAAAAAGGAGAATATTCAGGCTCCTCTAGGATCAACTTGCCCTGAACCATAGAATGCTGCAGCATCATATTACTAGGAGATGTGTGACAGTTTTAAATTACCCACTTGGCCTGATGGGTATAATGTGCTTACGTATTTCTCACAAGCTCAACTTCCTATTAATTTAGAGCTACAAACACTCTAATTATTTCCAAGTATATACGAGGCTAGCTTATTTGGGGAAAGTTTACATTGTATTGTGAGATTAACACTCTTAGAATTTTTTCTAGTGAGAGTCTTCGAATTCTTTGATTGTATATTTTAGTAAAAAAAAAAAACTGTAAACTTATCATCCAGTTAGCATCTTTAAATCATCTTGAGTCCTTTGGGGTAAGAACTATGATGTGTACACCATCTGCTTCATGCTCACCAAGCATCAAGAGGTCTTCTTACCTCCCTAGGTCTCAAGTGCCTCATAGATAAAATAGCACCAGAATATTTGCCTTAGCTATGAAAAGGGTTCCCCATATGTCTGTCACTCTGTTGTGCTGTGGGAGTTTACGTGTTGCTGTGATGCTGGAAGCTACACCACTGGTATTTAAATAATGGGAATATCACCAGTGGTGGACAGATTTCACCTAAGCTCCCAGACTAAGACAGACTAGGAAGAAGGACCTGGCCATCTACATCTAAAAAGAAGTAGCCAGTGAAACCCTTAAGAACAGCAGCAGAACATTGTCTAATATAGTGCCAGAAGATGAGCCCCTCAGGTTGGAAGATACTCAAAAGACAACTGGAGAAGAGCTGCCTCGTCAAAGTAGAGTTGACCTTGATGATATGGGTGAAGTAAAGCTTTCAGGATCTTTATTTGCTGATGTGGCATGACTCACAGTAAAGAAACTGCTCAGAATGTCTATTAATAATTGTAACATGAAATGCATATAGAGTGACTCCAGGAAAACTAGAATTAATCAAAAATGAAGTGGTGCACAGTATCCTAGGCATTACTCGGCTGAAACAGACTGGTATTGACCTTTTTGAATTGAACAACCAGATGCTCTGCTATGCCGGGAATGACAAACTGAAGAGGAATGACATCTCTTTCATTGTCAAAAAGAAAATTTCAAGATTGGTCAGAAGTACAGTGCTGTCAGTGACAGGCTAAGATCTATGTTCTGCAGGGAAGACCAGTTAATATGACTGTTTTTCAAATTTATATACCAACCACTAAGGCCAAGATGAAGAAAGTGAAGATTATTAAATTCTACAATCTGAAATTGACAGAACATGAAGTTAGGATGCACTGATAATTACTGGTGACTGGAATGCAAAAGTTACAAAAAAAGAAGAAGGATCCATAGTTGGAAAAGATGGCCTTGGTGATAGAAATGATACCAGAGATTGTATGATAGAATTTTGAAAGACCAATAACTTCTTCATTACAAATACCTTTTTGAACAACACAAATGGTAAAATATACACATTGACTGTGCCAGATGGAATACACTGCAATCAAATCGGCTACATCCGTGGAAAGAAATGATGGAAAAGTTCAATATCATCAGTCATAAAAAGCCAGGGACCAAGTGTGGAACAGATCATCAATTATTAATATGTAAGTTCAAGTTGAAGCTGAAGAAAATTAAAACAAGTCCATGAGAGCCAAGGTACAGCCTTGAGTATACCCCAAATGAACTTAGAGACCATCTCCAGAATGTATTTGACTCACTGAACACTAATGACCAAAGATCAGATGAATCATTGACTGACCTCAAGGACAACACACATGAAAAAATCAAGAGGCCATTGAAAAGACAGGAAAGAAAGAAAAGACCAAAATGGGTGTCAAGACAGACTCTGGAAATTGGTCTTGAATATTGAGAAGCTGAAGCAAAAGGAAGAAATGAAGTAAAAGAGCTGAGCAGAAGATTTTAAAAAGTGGCTTAAGAAGACAAAGGAAAATACTACAGCGATATATACAATGACCTGGAGTTAGAAAACCAAAAGGTCAAAGAACATGGTCTGCATTTCTCAACCTGAAAGAAATGAAGAAAATATTCAAGCCTCAATTTTTAATATTGATCAATTCTGTGGAAAAATATTAAACGATGTAGGAAGCATCAAAAGAAGATGAAATAATTATATACAGTCACTGTACCAACAAGAACTGGTGGATATTCAACCATTTGAGGGGGTAGCCTACAATCAAGAACTGATAGTATTAAAGGAAGAGGTCCAAGCTGCACTGAAAGCTTTGGCAAAAACAAGGCTCCAGGAATTGAAAGACTATAAATTGAATTGTTTTGACAAACAGATGCAGCACTGGAAGTACTCACTCTCTACCAAGAAATTTGGAAGAGAGCTACATGACCAACTTACTGCAAGAGACCCATATTGATGCCTATTCCAAAGAAAGATGATGTAACAAAAAATTATCAAATATTATCATTAATATCACATACAAGAAAAATTTTGCTGAAGATCATTCAAAAGTGGTTCCATCGGTACATCATCAGGGAATTGCAAGAAATTCAAGCTGAATTTGGAAGAGGATGTGGAACCAGGGATATCATTGCTAATGTCAGATTTGGATTTTGAATGAAAGCAGAAAATATCAGAAAGATGTTTCCCTGTGTTTTATTGACTATGCAAACGCATTCAGCTGTGTGGTTCACAGAAAATTACATACAACACTGCAAATAATAAGAATTTAGATCACTTTATTATGCTCATTAAGAATTTATGCACAGATCAGATGAAGTTATTTGAACAGAACAAGGGGATGCACTGTGGTTTAAAGTCAGGAAAAGTATGTGGTCAGGGTTATATGCTTTCATACTTTTTCAATCTGTGCTGAGCAAATAATCTGAGAGGCTGGATATTATGTAGAAGAACAAGGCATTAGGATTGGAAAAAGACTCATTAACAACTTTTGTTACATAAATGACACAATGTTCCTTGCTGAAAATGAAGAGGATTTGAAATACTTGCTGCTGAAGATGAAAGACTACAGCCTTCAATACGGATTACACCTCAGCATCAAGAAACCAAAAATCCTCAAACTGGACCAATAAGCAACATCATCATAAACAGAGAAAAGACTGAAGTTGTCAAGGAATTTATTTTACTTGGATCCACAATCAACAGTGATGGAAGCAACAGCCAAGAAATCAAAAGACTCATTGCATTTAGCAAATCTGTTGTAAAATACTTCAAAGTATTATCAACAAAAATGTCACCTAGAAGACTAAAGTGCACGTTATTCAAGTCATGTTGCTTTAAATTCCCTCATATGCATGGGAAAGCTGGACAATGAATAAGGAATAATGCCCCCCCCAAAACCCACTGTTATTGAGTCAATTCCGACTCATAGCGACGCTGTAGGACAGAATGCAACTGCTCCATAGAATTTCCAAGGAGCACCTGGTGGATTTGAACTGCTAACCTTTTGGTTAGCAGACATGGCACTTAACTGCCCTACCACCAGGGTTTCCAAGTAAGTAATACTGAAGGAAAATTGATACCTTTGAATTAGGATGTTAGTGAAGAAAATTTAATATGCTATGGACTGCCAAAAGAACAAACAGTTCTTAGAAGATTACAACCAGAATGTTCCTTAGAAGCAAAGATGATGAGACTACATCTCACATACTTTGGACATGTCATTAGGAGGGATCTGTTCTTGCAGAAGCATATCATGCTTGGTAAAAAGAGGATCAGCGAAAAAAAGAAGGCCCTCAAGGAGATGGATTAACACAGTGGCTGGAACAATGAGCTCAAGCATAGCAGTCATTGTGAGGATGGTGCAAGATGGGGCAATATTTCCTTCTGTTGTACATAGGACCAGTAACAGTCAGAGCTGACTTAATGGCTCCTAACAACAGCAACAATAAGATGAGTTGGAAGTATAGTAAAATGCAACTATATAACTGCCTAGAGCCCAGCCTAAGGAGTGCCATTCTCTTGTTATACTTGAGGACATAGCTCTCTAACTCAGAAAAATAAGGAAAGTTCCTTGATATCAACCTACCTAACAATTTAATGGATTCCATCTTGCCCCCTCCTACATCTGTTTAACCTGTGCTATTGGTTATTAACTTCACACTGTCATCTCATTCCTCTTTATTGTATTGTATAAGTCCATATTGCACTTATCATGATCTTAGTATCTTACTAGAAACTGAGAGTGCCCATTTATATATAGAATTGCTAGTACCTGTGGTCTATTTCTATATGATGGCATATGTTGTTACTATTTCAAAGGAGGGCCATACTATAGGGGAAACAGATGAGTCTAGGGCCCTATGTCGTAAGAATGAAAGACACAAGATTCATATTTTATCTTTATATAGAACAGGCTAGGGGGATTTGAGACAAATTTATTAAATGGTCTTTCTTGGAAGGTTAGAATGAGTCTTGAACCAGACTTCCATATAATTATTATGCTACAAGTTGATTTTTTTTCCATACCTTTATTACATAACAAATAGAAGGAGAGAATCTCTCATGGGGATCTCTAAGTAGACAAATCAGGTTCCTCTCCCTCTCCCAAAAGATAAATGGGTATCTAGAATTGTTTTCTAGTAGTTAAATGTTTATGAGTAAATCTACTCTGAAGTCCTAGGGAAATGCTGAAGAATATTCTTCATGTTCCAGCCATTTCTCTTTAGATTTCAAACTTTTTACAGAAGATGTATTATAAATCCTAGGCATTTTTTGGTAATTTATAAACAAATACTAAATGACCTTGCAGACATCACGAAAACTGGTGCATTGATATATATTTATTTCATAGGGATTATGTAGCACAGCCACAGTATAGCTAAATACAACATGCAATTGCACACCTTTCCCACTGAGTCTTAGAGATGACTAAGAAGGGAGGTGATAACTAAGTGGATGTGTTCAGTTATATATTCATTTCAACTTAAAGGCTAAAAGACTGACTAGTTCTCCCCAGAAGTTTCTACAGATACCCTGCCTTTACGACTTGGTGGCAAGGGGATAAAGGTTCTCGGAAGTTAACCCCTTAATTGCTTTTCATAAGCAATTTGGCCTTTTCTAATTCATTGCCCAAAATAAGTCAAAGACAACTTTTTTCACTGGATTTCAGAACAGGAGCTTAATTGTATTTTTAGTTGCCTTTTTTTCATGTCCTTCAACTATATTTTAGTTTGTGTAATCAGAGTATTTCTGAAAAGTTTATACAAACTGAATTTACAAATTCAATAGGAAAGCTTTCTATTTGCAATCAAGTAAACTTCAGAGCTAACAGGAATTCGGAGAAGCCCATTGGTGAGTCCATTTGTCAAGTGCAGCGTTGTTTGCTGAGTTATCTAGCATAACTGTCTACTTCATTACAATTTTATGGTCATCTCACATTAGGTCATTCATGCACATTAAGCTTTTTTCCCTCACTTGTGAATTCCTTCAAATTAGGATTATAACACATTATAATCCATTGATAAGTTTGTAGAATTTCCCAATAATTTGCTATTTTTTGTAGGAATATCTTTAAATATTTTTCTTCAGTGAATTGTGCCTGTATATACAAAATTGCCTGGTGTGATTTTTAAATTATAGTTTTAGAAGAAAACAGTTTTTTAAAAAATACATACATACATATATATGTATACATACTGTCAGGATAAATAAGAGTTTATCAAAATGACTTGGTTGTCCTGGCGTACAATAGACATATCTGAAGCTTAAGGAAAGATTATTGCCCCCCTTTTCATTGCACTAAAACAGGTGTGCTAGGACTGAAGAGTGCTGCTGACATTTGCAGGTTTAGGGCACAAAGTAGAGAGGCATGTAGTTCTGACAACACCCTGACTAAATCAAATTAGGTCAAGTAATGTGGTAGATAGATGAAAACTTACTTTTGTAGCATTTTTTTCCCCCAAGGACTTCAAAAAACTCTTTGCATATTATCCTATTTGGTCCCAGAAATTTTCCGTGGAGATAGCAGCATTCTTCATGTGTTGTTTTGAGGATAAAATGAAACTTGAGAATATTAAGTGAATTTTCCACTCTTGGCTATTAGTGCCAAAACCTCGATGACCTACTGCCCAGTGTAGATGACTTTCTACATGGTTTTAACTACCACTATATAGATGATTCTGAAAACAATACCCCTACCCTTGACCTGTCCTTGAGCTCCAGACTCATATCTCCATGCTATCCAGTGCTGTTGTTGTCATCGTTAGTTGATTTAGAGTCAGTTCTTACTTATGGCTACTCCGTATATACAGAGTAGAACTGCTCTGTAAGGTTTTCAATGTTGTAATCATTTGGAAGCAGATTGTCAGGCCTGTCTTCCAGGCTCTTGTGGGTAGGTCTGAGCTGCCAATCTTTCCACTAGTGGTCAAGAGTTTTAACTGTTTGCACCAAATAAAAGATATGTATTTCTGTTTGTTGATACAGAAAAGTGCTGTTTATCTATTTATAAAAAAATAAGTTGTAGGATTGTGAGACTAATACAAACTTGTTTATATTAAAAATGAAATGCTTAACATATTTATATATTTAATATATATATGAAATACTTAATATATTTATATGTCTGCCTTGGTTATCTAGTGGTACCGTAACAGAACATACCACAGGTGGATAACTTCAACAAACAAAAGTTTATTCTCTCACAGTCTAGTAGGCTAGAAGTCCAAATACAGTTGCCAACTCCAGGGAAAATCTTTCTCTTTCTAATGGCTCTAGGGGAAGGTCCTTGTCATAAATTTTTCCTGTTCTGGGAGCATTTCTGCACAGGAACCATGAGTCCAAAGGACATGCTCTGCTCCAGTTGCTGCTTTCATGGTGGCATGAGGTCCTCTTGTCTCTCGGCTTCTCTTTTATATCTCAGAAGAGTTGGGCTTAAATTGTAGATTAGTTTTGTAGGCTGAGTTTATATGACAGCTGTAATCCCATCCTATTAACATCATAGAGACAGGGTTTGCAGCTCAGGTAAATCACATCCTGTGACAAAATGATTGACAATTGCACAATACTAGGAATCATGGCCTAGCCAAGTTGACAGATATTTTGGGGAGACACAATTCAATCCATGACCATGTCAGTAATATCATCTGTCTTTCTCACCTCTCTACTGTGTTGGCACATAAAAATATCTAGAAAGATACACACAAATTATTACCATTAGTTTCAGAAAATGAGTAGTTAAGGTAGATTAGTTACACATTTTACTTCATATAGTAGTATGTATTTTTTACATTTGCTTATTGTAATTAGGAAAATAAACATTTTTCAATGTATCATTAAAAGAGGTTAACAGAGATTAAATCAACACCTATAAAATGTAATGACTCACAAATAATAATCAGGACAGTGTCGTCCTGTCATAAGAATAATCATACAGAGCAACGAAATAGAATCTAGAGTTCAGAAAGAAACTCAGTTGATTTGTAATAAGGGTGTCTCCTCAAGATCAGTTCAGTGGGGGAAAATGGCATTTTCAATAAATGGTACTGGCATAATTGGGTATCCCATGGAAAACAATGAAATTAGACCCCTACATTGTATGAAAAAATCATTCAAAATGGGTTAAAGACCTAATGATTAAACTCTTAGGAGAAAACATAGGAGTAGATAAATATTCATGACCTTGAATGAGACAATGCTTCCTTAGCTATAATACCAAAAGCACAACCAAAGAAAAAATAGATAAATTGGACTTCATACAAGCTTTTAAACTTTTGTACCTCAAAGGACACTATCAAAAGAGTGAAAAGACAACGAACAAAATGAAAGCCAAAGAAAACCACAAACTCATTGTCATCAATTCAGACTCACAGTGACCCTATAGGGCAGAGTAAAACTGCCCCATAGAGTTTCCAAGGAGTATCTGGTGAATTCGAACTGCTGACCTTTTGGTTAGGAGCCATAGCATTTAACCACTACACGATGAGTGTTTCTAACCCACAGAATAGGATGACATATTTGAAAATAATATATATATATATGTAGAATATATAAAGAACTTTTACAGCTCAAGGCTAAAAGATGAAGAACACAATTAAAAAATAGGCAAAGACAAGCTGCCATCCGAGGACACAGCAAATGGTCCCAACTCAGCAGCAACGGATGCTCACCGAGGACCAAAATGACATGCAGTAAAGACAACTGAGAAGACAGAGAGACCCACAAGAGTGGGTGCCTACATCGACTTGGGACCGGAAGAACCGGATGGTGCCTGGCCACCACCAGTGATAGCCATGATGGAGCTCACAGAGAGGAGTCTCACTGGCAACACAAGAATAAAAAGGGGTGCATCATGAGATCTCCACTAAAAGACCTCAATTGACGGTCCAGCGGTTTGGGGGTTCCTCTGAGAGCATGGCCCCCGGCCCTGATGCTGCCCTTTCCCATAAATTATAACAAAGGTCCACTCTTTGGACAGGAATGGATTGGACTTGGCAATGCAGAGTGACCATATATTGGAAGCACTTTATGGTTCTATACATCTATAGGATATCATGTTGCTGACCTCTGGCTGGAGGAAGGGGAGTGGACGGAGAGGGGGAGAAAGGAGGCTGTTGGGAGGATGAGACATGTATGGAGCAGAGAGGAATAGTGTGCAGTCACCGGACAGGGAGAGCAGTGGAAGCTGCATATAGGTGGGCATGTAAATTTATATGTGAATGTACATTTTCACTCAGTTATGTTAAATAAAAATAAAAAAATAAAAAAAATAGGCAAAGAATTTGAATAGGCATTTCTCCAAAGAACATATACAAATGGACAATAGGAATATGAAAATTTATCCTCAGCATTGTTAGTCATCAAAGAAATGCAAAGTAAAACTACAATGGGATATCTGTTCACACGTGTTAGTATGGGTATAATAATAGAAAAACAATGTGTATTGCTGAAGATGTGAAGCAGTTGGAACCCTCACACACTGACGGAAGGGATGTAAAATGGTACAACCACTCTGATGAACAGTCAGTCTGGCAGTTCTTCAAAAGGTTAAACTTAGAGTTATCGTCTAACTTAGCAGTTTAACTCCTAGGATATATCTGACAGAAACGAAAACATGTCCATTCAGAAACTTCCACGTTTATGTGCATAGTAGTATTATTCACTATATGCAGAATAGGGAGAAAGCCCAAAAGTCTATTAATTGATTAATGGTACGTCAAAAGAGTTGAAGTCCTGATACATGCTGTAACGTGGATGACTATTGAAAACAGCCGGTCAAAAGAGACTATAAGTCATATGATGCTATTTATATGACATGCCCAAAATAGGTGACTGTATAGACAGAAAGTATAAATTAGTGGTTTCATAGTGCTGAGGCCGGGAGTGAGGAGGTTGGGAGAGATAGCTGAAGCCTACAAAGTTTGGTTTGGGATGATTAAAATGTTCTAAAAGTGATTCTGGTGTTAATTTCAAACTCAGGAAATACAGTAAAATCATTAAATTGTGTACTTTAAGTTGTGTCTCAAGAAAATCTGTTATAAAACAAAAAAACTGAATGAAAGCAATAATTTCATTTAGTGAAAACTTCATGTAATACCTAGCGCTGTTGCTCCAAGGACCATACTTTGAGAATCACCAAATTAAAAGATTTTCAGTTTTCCTTTATTTTCTCCCAAATCCCCAGTAAATCTTCATTTGTTGTCAATTCCAGTTAAGTTTTTAAAAAATATAATAAGTTGTTGTGGGTTGTAATAGATTGTCATTACAACTTCCTTCTTTGATCTACTATAATTTAGAGATCTGTAGTCATTGAATGGAGCCCTGGTGGTGCAGTGTTTAAGCACTTGGCTGCTAACTGAAAGGTCAGTGGTTTTAACTTACCAGTCTTCCCATGGAAGAAAAACGTGGCAGTCTGCTTCCTTAAAGTTTACAGCCTTGGAAACCCTATGGGGCAGTTCTGCTGTGTCCCATGGGGCTTGAAACAGGGTCTCTATGAATCAGAACTGACAAGGAGAAAGGGTATATGTCACTGAATTGGATAGTCGAAGAGATTTAATCTACTTTAAAAGTTAAATGTCTATTCTTATTCCACAGGATGAGGAAGAGGATCTGAGAACTGAACTTAACCTTCTGAAGAAGTACTCCTTTCACAAAAACATTGTGTCCTTTTATGGTGCATTTTTTAAACTGAGTCCCCCTGGCCAGAGACACCAACTTTGGGTATGTATTTAGTTGCCCTACTCTTATTCCATAAGAAGTCTTACCTAAGGACATAAATGTTCACAAACTGAGATATTACTTCTGTGTACCCACAGGAAAACTTAAGCACTCAACTGCTCAAGGTAATGTGACAAAATATGCTGTCATTCCTGGAGATAGGGAGGGAGAGATATGTAAATATAAGTACCTGACAGGGGATTTGAATTTGGTGTGGAAAAGGACTCAAAAGAACACTGGAGAAATCTAACATATTCCTATTAAAATACAGCTTTGTTTCTTTCAACTGTATTTACCACACTAATGGGTAAATTAGAGACATTGACAAGGAGACTGACTACCTGATAGACTGGCAAATAATGAGTGAAACAGGATCAATCTAATTAGCACTTGCGTTGAGCAGAAGGATACATTTTACAGTGTATGCACTGATGTATAAACTTAGCTCCTAAAGTCTCTTTTTCAAATGGTTAATTGACTTACTCTCTTCTTCATTTTCATGACTGGAATGTAACAAATTCTAGACCAATGAGACATAAATTACAGAAAAGTTTGGCTAACCATATACACTACCTAAATTATAGTTATCAAGAATTGTTGCTGCCTTACACTATAGGAGAAATAGGCAAATTACAAGAACGTGAGTTTTAGTTAAAGGTGACTTTCTATTGAAAAAGGAATATTTAGAACATAATCAGAAGTCAGTATACTCAGAATCTCTATGTTTTTTATGTTTCTATTTCTAGTCAAAGCCAATACTAACAATTTAATTTCAGAATAGTGACTGAAACTTTTGAGGATCTTAAGATGTCAAGGAAAGACTCAGTTACATTCTATATAATAGGACTTGAGGAATGAGGACAGTGAACATTATAGAAGATTTTTAACAAGGGATTGAATTAAAACATTGGTTCTCAAACTTTAGCCTGTATCAGAATCTCCTGGAGAGCCAGATGAAATACAAATTGTTGGGTCCCATCCTTAGCATTTCTGATTCAATGGGTTTGGAGGAAGGAATCCAAGAATTTGTACTTTCTAACAAGTGCACAAGTAGTGTTGTTGCTTCTGGCCTGGGTACCCTTCTTTGTGAAGAACCAAATGTAAAGCGCTTCATCTAACCCTAATTTGTCCCAAATGTCCAGTTAACCAGAATCCTCTATTCTCTGACAATTGCAGAGATTTTATTAAACGTTGGCATAGTAGCTAAGAACTATGGCTGCTAACCAAAAGCTTGACAGCTCAAATCCACCAAATGCTTCTTGAAAACTCCAAAGTGCAGTTCTGCTCTCTCATATAGGGTCACTATGGGTTGTTTTGTTCCCCACAGTTTTAATGGCTTATGTTTATTCTTTGGCATACGACATTTGTCTTTTCAGATATATTTACTTACAACTCCTTTCCTCTTGACAATATGGCAAACTACGAGAAATGTTGAAGTTTCCTAATTAGATATATGTTATTAGTACTCGATTCATTCAGAGATTCAGCATTTATTTGTTGAATACCATTTTTTTGCCAGGCACTCTGCTAGATGATGAGGATACAGGATAAGCTGAATAGTTATGCCCCTGCCCCATTAGAGATCACAGTCTGTTTGTGCAGACTAACATTAATCACACAAATGTAAGTATAATTTGTCAGAAAGGAAATAACACAGTTCTATGTGAGCAGATAATGAACCTGAAGTAAGCTAGGGAATGAGAAACACTTCATTGAAGAAATAATGCTTGACAATAAAGCTGAAAAATGAATAGACACATGAAGAATTATTCATTTGTGGTGGTAAGAGTTTCATGGACTCATTCACAATGTCTTACTCATGTAAATCAGAACAACCAATAGAAAGCAAATGGGTAGATGATTACCATGTGTAAAGAATATGTGCCAGGCACTGTGCTTAAAAACCTTGGAAGATGATTGAGAATTCTGTGTTTCCCTCTCACAGGAGAGTTCTTCTGACTGAGGTTGTATTAGCAAGATCTTTCAGGGAACATCTTGGTGACTGGTTTTAATTCATTTTCCTCATGGTTCAATATGAGCCCCTTTTCTTCATTTCCACAATGTATATGTTGTGTATATACATATAGTCAACCCCTAATTCTCCACATGAAAATGATCTTTCTGTGGTTTATCTGGATTACTACTTTTGCTTGGTCACCTCTTGTCCTCTTCTTTTTGGTTAAAAATGTTCTGAGGTAAAAAAAACGCAATATTAGTTTTGAGAAAATATAAATTAGCTTTCTAAATAAGGTAATTTTTAATATTTATGATTTTAGGTTTATCATTTTACTTCCCTTCATCTATCACTAGAATTAAATTTTTTACAGTTTTAAAAAAATGTTTTGATCTGTTAATAGAGCAGTTTAGGTATGGGCAGTATGCATAAAACTGTCCTTGAAGAAAAAAGTTGCAATTAAATGCTAGGTTGACTGTAATGTTTAGCATTCTTTTTCATATTGGTCAGTCCTCCAGTTAGCTAATATTATCTGGAGGAGAATTCAGTACCTAAAGATTAACAACTAGTTGGACCCATTAATGCATTGGTGGCAAAAACAGATTGTCTGAGAAATTCAGTTTGTTAGTAAGAAATAAAATCTGACTGATGCACTGTCAAGGATCCAAAAAAACCAAATCTCATTGCCATCAAATCGATTCCAACTCATAAAGAACTTACAAGACAGAGTAGAACTGACCCATAGGGTTTTCAAGGCTATAATCTTTACAGAAGCTGACCTTCCAGTTTACCAAACATAGTGTTCTTCTCCAACATCTTTCTCCCTAAAAGGGCTAGTGAATTCAAACTGCCAACTTTTGGGTTAGCAGCCAAGGACTTAACTACCACACCACAAGGGCTACTTCTGCCGTCTAATGGATTCTGACTCTTGGCAACCCTGTAGGACAGAGTAGAACTGCCCATTGAGTTTCCAAGGAGCACCTGGTCGTTTCAAACCGCCAACCTTTTGGTTAGCAGCTGTAGCTCTTAACCACTACTTCACCAGGGTAGAGTCACCTTGTCAGTCATCACACTTAGAAAGAATTTTGTTTGACAGTTTTCCTCATGGAGTTATGATGTGCCAGTCTCTTGGGGAAAAATAATCTGGAAATTGAAAACTAAAACAACACAATAAAAACAAAAAAACTACTTTCAATGTTGAAGTGTCAGCCCTTGCAATATTGTTCAAAACCTGCATCTTCACCCCCAGACTGTTCCCTCAACTGTCATCCTGTCATCACTCAGGCCTTTCCCTTGCACAAACTTCTTTCTAAGGGCATTCCATTTTTTCATTAACTGAACAGTCTTCTGTTTTCCTCCCAACATAGGCTTAGCTTAAATCCCGCCTTCTAGTTAAATATCCTGGTGTGGTACCTGGCTTCCTTCCCTCCACAAATCTTTGAGTTTTGTCCAGATCTTTCTGATTCCACTAGCCTCTGGAGTCTTCCACCACACAGTTGAGCCAGTCTTTGCAGTGTCTTAATTTGTAAACATTACCAGCCTTTTGGACTAGAAATCTCCAAATATTTTCAAGGAATTACTTTCTCCTTCTTGATACTTTGCTTGCTTCTCTGCAGATGGTGATGGAGTTATGTGCAGCAGGCTCAGTCACTGATGTGGTGAGGATGACCAGAAACCAGAGTTTGAAAGAAGACTGGATTGCTTATATCTGCCGAGAAATCCTTCAAGTGAGTCTTTATTAAGTCATTCCCCCATAACTTTGAAAGAACCTGAGAGTATTATAATGTTTAGGAGCCAGTAAGCCTCCTTTTATGATAGGAGAAAACTTTAGCAGCAGATATTGATGATGGTGGCAACTCTGGTGGCATATTGGTTAAGTGTTACAGCAGTTGACCAAAAGGTCAGCAGTTCACATCGGCGGGGCACTCCATGGAAGCTCTATAGGGCAGTTCTACTCCGTCCTATGGAGTAACTATGAGTTGGAATCAACTTGATGGCAGTGGGTTTGGGTTTTTTGGTTTTTCGGTGATGGCTACACAACATGATTAGTATAACTGGTGTAACTTAATTGTACACACAAAAAAATGTCGAATTAGCAAACATTGCATTATCTATATTTTTACAAAAATAAATGTACCAAATCATATTTGATTACTACAGTTTAAGAATTCTAAGCATAATTTCTGGAGCAGGACATGTAAAATGACCACAGGCTTTCAAGAAAGGAACTTCAAGGTGATGTTCTTAACTTTTAAAATAGATTGCAAGATGGGTAACTGACCTTTCCAAATCATAGCCTCCGGTGGTTCTGTCAGTGAGATTACTGTGTTCAATAGTCACGGAAATGACTTGGAGTATTTTTTATGCTTTTATGATTTTATTTCAGAGTTCTTAAAAATAATGTTGTAGCAATACAATTAGAGATCAAGATAAGGCAGGAAAAGTCAGTGATTTTATAGAAAAACCCAAAATCATCTAAAACTTTTTAGAAGACAATCTCCGAATGAATACTGTCCCATTTTTGTTTTCTTTCTTTACTTCTAACCAAATTGGATGGAAGCAAAAATCTACTTGACCTACCAAACTCACATTTTTCTTTCTGTGGGTCACCCAAGAAGGATAATAACAGAACTTAACAGCTCCGCTCAAAATGTCAGAAAGTCCTTCTTCCCATCTTGGTAATGATTAATAAGAGTGCCAACTCTGAGCCAATTCTCAATTCCAATTTCACTGTATGTTAGCTGTCTTACCTTGAGTTGGAAATCCTAGTTGTACAGTAGTTAAGTGCTACATCTTCTAACCAGAAGGTCAGCAGTTCAGATCTGCCAAGTGCTCCTTGGAAACTCTACTGTGTCCTATAGGGTTGCTATGAGTGGGAATTGACTTGATGGCAGTAGATTTGTTCTTTTGATGTATAGGATCGCTATGAATCAGAATTGACTCTATGGCAGTGGGTTACCTTGAGTCAGTCGCTTAATTTCTCCAAGTCTCACTTTCCTCATACCTCCATATAGGGTTGCTGTGAGGATTTAGCAACTTACTCCATGTAAAGCATTTGCCACAGTGTCTGGCAGAGAATGACTGAAGAAGTGTTAGCTGTTTTTATCATTACTGCTATTATTAATCAAGGACCCTTTGTGGCACAATGGTTAAGTGCGCAGCTGCTAATCTAAAGGTTTGCAGATGGAATCAGCTGCTCCATGAACAAAAAGACCTGGTGATCTGCTCTTGTAAAAAACATCAGCCTAGGAAACTCTGTGGGACAGTTCTGCTCTGTCCTATAGGATCGTCATAAGTTGGAATCAACTTGATAATGCTCAACAACAGTTATTAACCCTCAGTTTCTCCAGCAGTCTCACTGCAGACTAATGTTACATACCAGGTCACCAATTAACTTTAGTGGTGAACAGGCTGGAGCCAGTATGGTAAGCCAATACAAATTACAAATGCTTTAAAATGAATTTCCATAGTCTCCTATTTTCTCAGACTATAAGTCTGACTAGAAAATATTTTGGACTAAACAAATGGTTGGATGAGGAATAGAGCACCATGGCTGGGTTAGGATATTTATGATATTAAGTTTTTTACTCTTATGGTTGGTTGGAAATATGGATGCTAGAAAGGGAAGTGTTCTTTCAAGGGTGTCCTGATTTATTTTCCTTTCTGCATAGCCAAAAGTAGTATTTCTTGGAACTGGTTGTAGTAATTCCAGCCCAAAGAAAGAATTCATCTGTAAAATCAAATCTAGACTTTTTTTTTAACCCAAAGTTACTCTCAAAGTACTAAGAACAGTACCAGAAAAGAGGAAAAAAAATTATGCTGATGTGGCTTTTTCATATAAATTGCTGTGTACAGGGCTTAGCTCACCTTCACGCACACCGAGTAATTCACCGGGACATCAAAGGTCAGAATGTGCTACTGACTCATCATGCTGAAGTCAAATTGGGTAAGTTATTCTTGTATTACTTTAAACGGGGCCCAAATATCTTAATGAGGCAAACTCCTTTAAGGTATCTGTGCTTTCTATCTTGTCACCACTAGTATCGTCTACTCATTGGCAGTGTCTGCCTGCAACGCCAGTTAACATTTGAAAATTTGTTTAGAAGAAGAGACAAGGCAAACAGAAGAGGTTGTACCTCACTGCTCCTTTGAAATTGTGTATATAAAACTTTCTAATTATAACAGCGGTTTCTCCAACTTTTTGGTCATTGTTTTGCCCACTGTTAGATATAGCTACTATGTTTATTTCAAAAATTGAATACTTACTATGTGCAAGTTTCTGTGCATGTGCAGGGTTTAAAAACAAGCTCCCTCAAAAAAAAAATCCACAAAACCATGCTTCTATCACAGAGCTGTATTTTCCCCCAGAATATTAAAGAGCTTAGAAAGTACATAAGAATGAATTACTTCTATAGGATTTTCTCTCAAATATTTAAAGAAATTAATCCAATCAGAAATCATGCTCTAATAATATCCAAATCAGATTCAGAATTAGAAACTAAGAGACCAAATGTTATTGGCCTTCTGTTTCAGTGCTCAGAGAAGTATAACGTATTTTAAAATAATCACACTTATTCTCTTCACAAGTACATGGAAAGAATACATTGCATCCTTTAACATTTAAAATTAATATTTTGGGTTGGCTTTTAAATAATACCATATTAACTATTTCAGTATTATTTCATGGCGGAGAACCCCACTGATGTCAAACAAATCATTAATATCAGTTCCTGTATTTATTATTTTTAAATTGTATCAGCTCTTGCCTAACATGTCTCAACATGACTCTAAGATATTTCTCATTTTCCTGCTAAACAAATAGAACCAGAGTAGATATTTTGTTAATCCACTAAATATTCATAGAAGAGGCATTAGGTAGTAATTGTTCTTGAAATAATAAAAAGTAATTTCAAGAAAGTGTGTTATCTCTTTTATGTCTAAACAGTACAAAGCCAGAGACACAATATTAAGCAATTATATTAAAATACTTGAGGTTCATATGGATTTCACATTCAAACATACAGAATAGATAATCTACTGCAAGGCTAGGGCACTATATTCTCATATAGAGCAATACTTCCACATGCTTGGGTCAAGTTGCTGGCCAACCCAGGAACTCAGGGTAACATTTGCAACACAGAAGAAAAACTGGAATTAAGTGAAGAGTCACTGAGATATTTATATTTGCATCTGATTCCAAGGATCTGTGGAAGAACTTAACCCAAATTTTAACAGAAAACTCATTTTTTCTTCATCAATGTGATAGACCTTTCTAGTGTCACGTGTGCAGCTTCCTAGCCATCTGCTAATAGATTTTGTATTTCTTAGATATTACTTTCAGTCCTGTTCTTCCTCCAGCTTGGTGGCAGGTCCAAACACTACATATGTTATCACTTCAGAGGTTCAGGATTTACTGATGGAACTTTATTTTTAATATTCAGGGTAAACATTCAGCCAAATCTACCACTGATTTATAGTAGCACTGTTGAGTCTTTTTCCAACATAAATAGAAGCATAAGCCTCTTTCTCAGTATTCCTGAAGTAGACTTCATGGTAAAGTTTACTGGGCTGGAATGAAAATCTGTTATCCATTGTGGCTTTTGTATTGGCTTTCCAAGTTAAAGCAATAACTTATTGTGCTTTTCTGTTACTGATTAATTATTTTGACATATACTGAATTTTTCAGTGGATTTTGGAGTGAGTGCTCAGGTGAGCAGAACTAGTGGAAGGAGAAATAGTTTCATTGGGACACCATACTGGATGGCACCGGAGGTGATTAACTGTGATGAGGACCCAAGACGCTCCTATGATTACAGAGTGAGTGTGAGGATTCAAATAGTAGGACTACATTAGTAGGAAAGAATTTTTTACTAATGTTTATTTTTAATGCTAAAAGAATAAAAAGCAAACAGGACCTACTTTCACATTAAATATTAGCCTTGATTCCTCATGTGGTTTGATTATATGCATAAAATAATATTTTCTAAGAACTGAGACAAAGTAGGACCATTAGGAGTTATCCAGATTTCAGAAAGAATGTCTAGTTCATGTTGTTTGCAATGTCTTGGTAAAAATATTATATTATGTGGCTTTGTATGGAAATTTAACTTCTGGGGGCAGACGGCTCTGTAAACTTAAAAAATGAATAAATGTAAAGCCAATTATTAATCTCCAGTTACTTTGCTGCAGGATGAAAGAAATACTTTGATTACTCAGGATAACAGAGAAAGTGCTTGGCATGGTTCACCTCCAAAACCATAGAAAATTGGTGGAAATTAAGTAACAATTCATACTATTTATTAAAATTTCCACTGAAGCTGCAATCTGGACAGTATGCATCTATGTACACATTTCAAAAAGCTGATGTGGAAAGAAAACTCTCCATTGCTATAGACTGGAAAATCTCACTCAATTTCCACATCATAAGTCATCCAAACAATTCACTGTGGTCTTGCTGAGTGGAACCTAGGACTCAGTACTTGATATTGACTGATTTAAATTTTATCTTTTGTCTCTTGCACTTGGTGGCTCTTAAATGATCTCCGCTTCATTGGAAAAATAAATATTTACAGAGGGCTTATTATATGTGCAGCGCTGTACTAGGGATTATGCAGTATATGGAAGCATAATGGTCTTTAAGTGGTTTACTGTAAAAATAACACTTTATAGCTGTGTAATTATTTTTTGCATGCTTCGGAGGACTTGTACTCATATTGGTTAATTTTTACTTTTTAGCCCCATATATCTAAAAGAAAGATTAAGCTTAGACTATCACAGTAATCCTTTGAAACTAACCAATCTATGAACACGGTTCTGAGAATTCACTGAACTTGTTTAGGATCATATAGTCAATCAATGTACCTCTGCTGTATACTTTTTCTGTATTCTAGAAAGTTAATAGTAGTAAGAATAATTTCCTAGCACCTCACTATGATTCTAATCCTCAGCTTACTATGTGCTTGGAACTGCTGAAAGAGCTTTACATATATTATTTTGTTTAATAAACTTACCAGCTCTATGAAGTGGGTACCATTATTATCTCTATTTTACCTATGGAAAAATGGAGGTACAGAGCATTAAATCATTTTCCCAAGATCACACAGTAGATCTATATGATAGGACTTCCTGTGGCAAGTTCCTTTTGATATTTCAATTAAGGCAACAGTAGTGATACAAGCTAAGATGAACTTTTCTTACACTGAATCCCATCCCATATCAGCCAGTTGTGTCATGAGATGTCGGCTTGTCATAAGCTACAATAATGACTTCCTAGAGCATCGGACTATAATGAAGCTCCATTATAGAGAAAGCATAAAATAGTTTTTGGCTTGTCGCTCTGTGCATCCAAAGATTGTTGCCTGTTTTCCAGTTCTAAGTGACATAGTTCATCATCTTTTTCTTTGCAGAGTGATGTGTGGTCTGTGGGAATCACTGCTATTGAAATGGCTGAAGGGGCTCCTCGTGAGTAAAAATATTTGATATTATTTAAGGGTTAGGAAAAAGTACTGTACAAATCTGTCTGTGAAAGAAGATGAATATTCACTCGTACTATTCAGATTTCATTGCACTCACAGGTGTCACATTATGTGTCAAACTATAAATGGTTGCCTTCTCTATGATTACCAAATGCTCTCATTTGAATGGCCAGTAATGGGTATATATGAAAAAGAAAAAATAGTTTGTGCTTTCCTCTATTATGTTACATTATTCTAGACTGAGAGTTGCTTTATTCTAGCCTCAGTAGTGTTTGGTTGAACTACTGTGTTTGGTAGTGTTTGGCTTAACAGTCCTGACCAACCAGGATCTAAAAACTTTCAGTCTACTTTGATTGTTAGAAATTTAGGTTCCGGAACATTTACAGTCTCATACTGCCACTGCTTCAAACTCTGTGATAGCTGAGAAGATCCAGTGATTCACTGAAATTGAACTAATGCTCAACAATTTGGGGAAGCAAGCACTTTTCCCCCCTTGGAGCTGATCTAGTTCACCTTTGATTCCTTCTTTGTACCTTTCAGTCACCCTAGTGCCCCCAGATGCCCAAAAGTTTCCATTATGTTGTCACAGAACATACAAACATTTCCTTTTGTTTCTCTCTCATCATCATCATTTAAATGGCTGTCAACATCTGGCTATCTCCAGGCACTGCTTCTAGTTACCCATTCACAAAACTGTTGCTGTCAAGTCAATTCAGACTCATAGTGACTCTATGAGACAGGGTAGAACTGCCATACAAGATTTCTAAGGAGCACTGGTGAATTCAAACTGCCAGTCTGTGGGTAAGCAGTGGTGCCTGTTAACCTCTGCACCACCGGGGTTTCCACTCCTAGGTACAAAAGTGAAAATGGAATGTGAACTTAGGTATTAATTACTGGTAATCTAATGACTCCATATGGGTAGCATACTTATGTCCTCAGTACCTAAATGCAAAGTGTAAATGATACAGTCACTCTTGGTGTTGCTGGATGAAAAGTGGAAGATTCCTGTATGTGTATGTGGGGGAAACGCTTTGCTTTCTCTTCTTTGGTCAGATGCTATAGGTTCCTATGTTCCTGAATGTTTTACCTGTGCAAGTTCTACTTATCAAGATCTATAAGCTTGAACTGTCTTATCGCTGTGTTTTAAGGCCAATGGGAGGAAGTTCAAGGAGGTAGAGATAATGGTCACATAATTGATGAGACTTCTTTGTATTCCTTGAAATATCCCAGATAGACTGAGATTAAGCTGGAGCAGATGGGGAGACAGAGGTGTTGATGTCTCTATTCTAGTGCTCCAAAGTGTACAAAATACCAAAGGCCAACGTTGAATGACTGATTAAAAAAAAAATTCATTGTATAAAAAAATTACATATGCAGCATATGTAAAATTAAATGGAAACTGGGAAGATGAGTATTATGGCTCAACGTCATTCAATTATCTCTGTTTGGAAAACAAGTTTAGATTATATTAAATTCAACTTCTCTCTCTCACCATAGACAACAGTATTTGACTTTGACTTTTAAGCATGGACTAGGTTAGGATGCATGACTATCAAATAATATTATTTTTTTATGAGTGTCACCCTCTCTTTTCAAACAACCAACTATCTATACTTTGCAGATTTGCACTTCTGGATTAATTTTTTGTTTTGTTTTCACTTTTTCATTCTAAAATATTAAGTCATGGGAGAAAAAAGGGGTGATGAGCAGAGAAGGAATTTTGCACAAGGTATTCACCTGGCAAGCTTCTTGCAAAAGATCGGTAAGGAGCAGGAGATCCTAAACTCACAGGAGAGAAAACAGGGCTCACCTGCCTTTACAGCTGATTGGAATGGCATGGTTTTGACTACCAACAGTTCGAAGTAGCCACCCTGCTAAAATATTTCCTTTTTTTTTTTTTAACCAATCTTCCGTATTGCCTAGAGTATTAACTTCGAATAGTTTTGCAGATTTCATCTAGGTTATAATAATTGTCTTAGAGAGGATAGCCTTCCAAAATGACAGCTATACAATAATTACCTCTGAGATTCAGAAACAAAATACTTGCCTCTTTGGTATTTCTTTGGTAAGTCTCTTCCAGAGAAGTAAAAAGAGAGGAAGAATAGCTTTTTCTCACTCAAAGCACCCAGGAGGCTCTAAGAGGAGAGAATACTTGGACCTGTGCTTACTGAGAACTTTCCAAGCTCCTTCAGTCCTTGGGATCTAAGTAGGAATTCAAACCTAATAAGGAGCCTTTAGACCTGGGCAAGAGCATAGAATATCATAGGCTGGTTAACATTGTGTAGGTAAATATTCACTGATACTGTCTGCTATTGAATAGACTGTTGCATGATAGGGAGGAGCAGCACAGAGTTCACAGTTTGCTCTGATTCCCTTACCTTGTCAATGATGCAGGTGTCAACTTACTTTAATCTGCACCGTACTTGCCCTATTTTAGCCTTTTCTTTGCTGTTGTAGAGATTATTGCTGATATTGTCAGCCAAGCGTGTTTATATTCTACTCATATTCCTTGTAGTGTCCCTCTCTCACATTCCATGTCAGTCTTTACATGAGTGGCTCAGGATTCAAATTTGCTCCATCAAGAAACACTTTCCTTCATTATTCAGAAGGTCCTTTCAGATCTCAACGTATATCATGAGTTAATCACATTAAACTAATGCAAATTAAGTCGCGTTTAATAGGTTTCCAAGCCTTCAAGAGATTATTTTTTAACGGAGGTTTGCTATTTCAAAAGAATGAACATTTACTGGTGAAAATTTAAGCAATTTTTGGAGTTAAGTGGGAGGGGGCATTTGCCAGCATTCCAAATTAGACCATATTTGAAACCACCAGCAGGTGGTGGTGTCATAGCTCTTGTAACCACCCTATACTCTGTACCACAATGACTGTCTCCCTCCCCTCTTTTTCACAGTACTTTAGATGAAAGTTTACAGAGAAAATTAGTTTCTCATTAAACAATCACTATGCATAATTTTGTGACATTGGTTGCCAACCCCATAGTATGTCAACACTCTCCCCTTCTCAAACTTGGGATCCCCATTACTAGCATTCCTGTCCCCTCCTGCATTCTCACCCTTGCCTCTGGAATACTGTGCCCATTTTGTTTTGTTTTATGGGTCTGTTTAATCTTTAGTTAAAGGGTGAACCTCGTTAGTGACTTCAGTACTGAGTTAAAACAATGTCCAGAGGTCATACTCTGGAGGTTTTTCCAGTCTCTGTCAGACCAATATGTTTGGTATTTCTTTTTTATGAATTAGAATTTTGTTCTATGTTTTATTCCAACTGTGTCTGGGACCTTCTATTGTGATCCCTGCCACAGCATTCGGTGTTGGTAGCCTGGCACCATCCAGTTGCTCTGGACTCAGTCCAGTGGAAACTGTGGTTGTTGTGTTCCATTAGTCCTTTGGACAATTTTTTCCCTTGAGTCTTTGGTTTTCTTCATTTCCCCTTGCTCTAGAGGGAGTAGGACCAGTGGAATATCTTAGATGGCCACTCATAAGCTTTTAAGACTGCAGACACTGCTCATCAAAGTAGGATATAGAACAGTTGCTTTGTGAACTATGTTATGCCAATTGACCTAGATGTTCCCCAAGACCATGGTCCCCAGCCTTCAACCCAGTAATTCACTGACACCTCAGGGAGTTTGAATGTGTCTATGAAACTTCCAGGACCTTGCCTTTATCAAGTTGTGCTGACTTCCCCAGTGTTAGTTCTGTCTTACCCTTCACAAAAGCTACAACTTATCTATTGTTAACTGTGTTTTTCCCGCCTCATCTCTCCACTCCCTCATAACCATCAAAGATTGTTTCTTTCTGTACATGAACCTTTTCATGAGTTTTTATAATCATACCCTCATGTAGTATTTGTTCTTTTGTGATTGGCTTATTTCACTCAGCATGATGCCCTCCAGATTCATCCATGTTGTGAGGTATTTTGCAGATTCATCATTGTTCTTTGTCATTCATTGTGTAGTGCTCCATTGTGTGTATGTACCATAGTTTATTTATCCGTACATCTGTTGAGGAGCACTTAGAATGTTTCCACCTTTTTTCTGTTGTGAATAACGCTGCAATGAACATAGATATGCATATGTCTGTTCGTGTGATGGCTTTTATTTCTCTAGGATATATTTGGGATTGCTGAATCATATGATATTTCTGTATTTAGCATTTTAAGGAAGCACCATATTGATTCCCAAAATGGTATGCCATTTTATATTCCTACTAGCAAGGTGTAAGTGTTCCATTCTCTCCAACATTTATTATTATGTAGTTTTTGGATCAGTGCCACCCTTGTTGGGGTAAGATGATACTTCATTATACTTTTGATTTTTATTTCTGTAATGGCTAATAATCATGAGTATTTACTTATGTGTCTGTTAGCTGCCTGAATATCTTTGTTGTAAAATGTCTGTTCATATCCTTTGTCATTTTTAAATTGTGTTCTTTCTTTTTGCAGAGGTATTGGATTTTCCTAAATATTTTGGAGATTAGACCTTTGCTGAATTTATCATAGCCAAAAATTTTTCTCAGCCTATAGACTCTCTTTAAGTTTACTCTTTTGGTGAAGTCTTTTGATGAGCCTAAGAGCTTAATTTTTAGGCAATCCCAGTAATCTTGCTTATCTTTTGGTGTTTGTGTATTGTTCATTATGGTTTGTATCATGTTTATGCTCTATAAGAAGGCCTCTAGCATTGACTCTATGTTTCCTTCTATGACATTTAGAGTTTAGGGTTTATATTTAGGTCTTTGATCCATTTTGAATTAGTTTTTGTGTATGGCATGAGGTGTGGATCGTAATTCATTTTTTAAAAATGGATGTCTAGTTTTGCCAGTACCATTTGTTTAAAAAAATAAAACAAAACTATCTTTTCTCCCATTTAATGGACTTTGGGTGTTTGTCAAAGACCAGGTGACTGTAGATGAATCAATGTATATCTGGGTTCTCAATTCTGTTCTACTGGTCAGTGTGTTCATTGTGCCGGTGCTAGGCTATTTTGACTACCATGGCTGTATATTAGGTTATCGGGTCAGGTAGTGTGATTCCTCCTACTTTATTCTTCTCCAATAGTGCTGTCTTAGTCTGGATTTTTCAGAGAAGCAAAATCAGTAAAGTGTGTAAATATATATATAGTGAGTGAGATTTCTGTCCAGGAAATAGCTCATGTAGTTGTAGAGTCTGCAACATCCCAAGTCTGTATGTTAAGATAGGTGCCTCTCCTGATTCACTTAGCTACAGGGGCTGGCAAACACTGTATCAGCAGGTCAGAGAGCAACACTCTTGTTCACAGGCTTCTAAGATGGAGAAATCCCAAGACTGACAGGCAACACCACACAGTCATGCTGTTAGCTCAAGTCCCACGAACCAGAGGTCAGACAAACAGAAATCAGCTGTAGGATCCAGAGTGAACCAAAGCCCCTGAGCCTTGACAAAATGTTCACTTATATTCAGTGCAGACCATATGCCTGAGGAAAATTCCTTTCAACTGATTGGCTAATCACAACAGATCCTGTCGTAGAGGTGATCACATTTTATCAAGTCTAGCCATGGACGTGATCACAACATCATTAGACGGTCAACCCACTGAGAATCTTAGCCCAGCCAAGCTGACATACTACCTTAACCATTACAAGTGCTTTAATTTTCTGGGTCCCCTTTCCTTTCTATATCAAGATACTGTTGAGTTTTTCCATCTCATTAAAGAGTGTTGTTGGTGTTTGGATCTGGATTGCATTGTATTTATAGATTGCTTTGAGTAGAATTGACATTTTCACAATGTTGAGTCTACCTATGGTATGTTTTTCCAATTATGTAGGTCTCGATTGGTTTCTTGACTTAATATTTTGTAGTTTACTTTGTATAGATCTTTTACATCTCTGGTTAGATTTACTCCTAAGAATTTTATTTTTTAAGAGGCTTTTAAAAATGGCATCACTTTACAGATTTCCTTTTTACAGTTCTCTGTATTGGTGTGTAGAAATTCAACTGATTTTTGAATGTTTATCCTCTACTTTTCATATTGTGCTCTACATGGAAGTTCATATCTCAAGTTAATTTCCATACAAATATTGTTTTGTGACATTAGTTGCAATCCCCACTATGTGACTGTACATTCCCCCCTTCCACCCCTGGTTGGTTGCCCATGACAATTTGACTAGTTCCTGTTGCTTCCTGACTTCTCATCCTGCTTTTGAATGAAAGCAGGTCTCATGTATCTAATTGAACTAAAAAGCACATTCCCCACTTGTAACATTTTTGTTTTACGGTCCTGTGTAATCTTTGTCTGAAGAGTAGGCCTCAGAAATGGTATCAGTTCTAGGTTAACAGTGTGTGCAGGGGCCAGTTTCAGGGGTTCTTCCAATATCTGTTGGAATATTAAATCTGGTCTTTTTACATGAAGTTGAGTTATGTTCTACATTTTTCTCCTGTTTTGTCCTCTGTTGTGTTCCCTGTCAGGGTAATCGTTGGTGGTAGCCGGGAACCATCTAGTTCTTCTGGTCAGTCACTCAGCTATGGTATAACAGTGTGAGTTCAACAGGGGTGTAAAAGTGAGGATAGGGAGTTTGGGGAACAAACTGTGGCTGATGGGGTAGGGCCATGAGCAGTGCAGGGCAGTATTCAGGGGACCACATTGGTGCTGCTTCTGGGTGCAATGCTTGGCATGCCGTGCAGACAGCCAATGAGATGAGAGAAAGGATGTGATATGTGGAGCTAAGTGGGTTAATGGAAGACGAAAAAGAAAAAAAGATAAAAGTCAAAAAAAGAACAAAAATAAAACAGCATGGTGGTACTCAATAGGTGAGGATAGGACACATATACTGATGCAGTGTGCCAATGGCTTTCGAGCTGAGCAGTGTAGCTTCTCCAGTAGAGAAGGGGCTTGGATAGTGCATAGGACAACTAGGGTGGGATACAGGAAAGGAAACAGGGAAACAATCAAATTGACCAGCAAGCCAAGTCAAAGCCAAGTGCCGTTGAGTTGGATCAACAAACAAAACATAAATTTAAAAAATGCAAATAAATTAACATGGTGGTAGAGGAGCTGGGTGTGGCAGAATTGGAGTGGCAGCGAGCTGATGTCCCTCTTGCCAGGCAGCATGGCATGGTCCATAAGGAAGTGGCAGAGGCAGCACAAGGCCTATGTGGGAGGGAAAACAAAAAGGGAGAAGGGTAAAAATAAAGAAAAATAAAAATATATGATGCTGAGTGAGCTCATCTTTAGGGGAAGTGCAGACCCCTGGATGCCATGTGGCAGAAGCTCTCCAGCCATGTGGTAGAGCAGATCCTACCAAGGAGAGGACATGGTACCTAGACCTAGGTGAGTAGAAAAAGGAAAGGAAGAAAGAGAGAGAAGAAACAACAAAAAGGAAAACCAAAAATAAATAAAATGGCACTGAGGAAGCTAGTCAGTGACAGTGCAGGAAGGCTGCACACCAGCGACTCTCTATCTGAGTGGTAAGCACAGTCCCTTAAGAAGGGGCAAGGGTGCTACAAAGGGCTAGGTGGATGGATGAAAGGAATGGAAAGAGAAGAAAAAAGAAAGCACACACAAAAATATAGTACTGAGGGAGCCAGTTGGTGGGGTCGTGGAGACTTGAGGAGGCTGTGTGCTGGTAGCTGCCTAGCCAAGTGGTACAGCAAAGCCTGTCAAGTAGTAGCAGGGATGGCACACAGGGCCATGTGGACAGGTGAAAAGAAGGAAGGAATAGGAGAGAACAAACAAATAAGAATTAAATATGGCACCAAAGGAGCTGGCCATGCGGCTGGCCCAGACCCAGGAAGGCTATGCATCAGTGACTTTCTAGCCAAAGAATCTAACACTCCCAATTGAGAAGGGGAGGGGGTGGCTCACGGGGTTAGGTGGGCTGGAGAAAGGAAGGGAAGGAAGAAGAAACCAGAAAAGAAGAAAAAAAATTCTGAGAGAACTGCAGAGGCAGTATAGACCAGAGGTGCCCATATGCTGGTGGCTCTCTAGCCAAATGGTGTGACACAGCCCATTGAGAAGGGAAGAGAAGGGAAGAAGGGAAGAGGAGGGCACACAGGGCTAGCTAGGCAGGAGAAAGAAAAGGAAGGGAGAGATAAGCAACAACAACAAAAAGACTAAAAACAATAACCAAAACCAAACCAAAGATGGTGCTAAAGGGACCAGCCAATGAAAGTGGGGTAGACCTATGTGGCAGTGAGCTGGTATCTCGCCAGCTTAGCAACTGTGGCCTCTTGGAAAGTGAAGGAGACCATGTAAAGTGAAGAAGGGTCAGAATGGGACACCAAATATCCGTGCTTACTGGGTGCCCTGTCCCCAGTTGGGAGCTCTGTGAAGTTACTTTCCTATGCTCCCTATCTGCATTCCTTAGTGGCAGTAGGGCAAGACGGCAAATTTGTGTCATGTTAGTATTAGCGGACCTCCACTTTGTAGCTCTCCTTTTGAGTTTCTTATTCCTTTTGGCACTTGATTGATTTCTTTATTCCTTCATTTGATGCTTAGGGTTCCAGGATTGATGTTTGTACCAGTTTTACTTAGTTTGGGGGGTCTTTGCTGCAGAGAGATGGCATAGCACTTCTGTCTATAGCACCATGTTGAAGAAGTCTCCATTCCCTTTACAGAAATTTACCTGGTATATGTCTTTATCTCTTGACCCCTCAAGATGCCGGTAGTTGACTGAATGATGTGTAGACATTAATAGATGGCAACTCTTTAATACTCACATTTCCCTTAAATTTAAAGAACAGATCCTGGTGACTCATTGCAAACAGCAAAGGAATGAAACATATCAAATATGATTCTGATCTTTTGAGCCTGGGGTGAATCTTGACCTCAGTTACAAAGTTATACCTTCCGTTAAATTATATTCATGTAATTGAGAACCAAGCTTGACCTTTGAACAACTGGCTTTATATCACTCTAATAACATCACAGTGTAGAGTTTTTTCTACTACTGTGAGAGGCCAGTTTGGCATTGTTTTCCTGCAGATATATTTTGGGAGAGGAAGGGTAGCTCTAAAGGGTCATTAATATCAACTGTCCTTACATAAAGGAGACATTTGTAGTATTAGATGAAATTTACACTGTGATTCTCCTTCGGAGATTTTTTGTACCACCAGTTTTATTTAATCAAAACACAAGAGATCATAAGCAGAGTTAGGCACATATTTAAATGCTTATAGACAATCCCAGAATTCTTAACTCAATGAGGTAATTTATATGTAACAAACTAGAATAGTCTTTTCTGGATGCAACAAACTAGAATAGTCCTTTCTGGGTGTGTGTAAACAAGAAAGTGAAATCTCTGTGACTTGGCAGAGCCTTGAAATACCAGATAATCAAATCTTTGTTAAAGTATTAATAGCCAATAATTGTGCCTACTATATGCCAGACATATTTACATGTAAGTTGTCATTTAATCCTCACAACTCTATGAAGGATTTCCATACATAGTTCCTATTTTTCAGATGAAGAAACTAAAGCACACCTACTTTCAGTAATTTGCCCAAGTCACAAGACAGAGCTAGGATTTGAACCCAGTTCAGACCTCCTTCAAAGGCACATTAGAAGACAGCCCTGACAGTCTGCTTCCAAAAGGTTACAGCTTTGAAAACCCTATGGAACAGTTCTACTCTGTACTCATGGGGTCACTATGGTTGGAATCAGTTCGACCATAGCTAATAACAACAGTTTTATTCTAGAAGGTGAGGTATTTGTTGCACTAGATGAAATTCTTTTCCTATAACTCTCAGCATCCAAAATAATTCTTCGCAGCTTTTTAAATTACCAAATCTTCTTTGTATGTTATTTTATGTACTGGCTTAGTTGAGTTTTTCAGCTTATGAATTACATATTCCAGTTGCACAAAGATAGAGGTACCTGGCTGCAATGTAAAAATAGAAGTGTGTGTCTCCAATTCTGGTTTACTTCTCTAAATATAAATCATCAATAACACATTTCATAATTTTTATTTTATTTAATTTATTATTGATCTGTCAGTTGTGTTTTACATACCTGGAGGTGATGGAGCTTTAGATCTTACATAATATATTGGTTAAAATGAGCTTTACCTTTAACCTAAATCATTTTGTACTTATTCATTCCTTACTGCCTGTTCAGGAACCCTGGTGGGACAGTGGTTAAGGGCTATAGCTGCTAACCAAAAGGTCAGCAGTTCAGATCTACGAGATACACCTTGGAAACCCTTTGGGGCACTTCTCTCTGTCCTATGGGGTTGCTATGAGTTGGAATTGACTTGATGGGAACATGTCAGAGTGCCTGTCGAGTATGCTGTGTCAAAGAAGGCTGAGGATCACCTCTGGAATGAGGAATGTACTCCATAGTTATTGTTTCCATTTTTGTAAACTTAACAATTTCCATTTCCAGCCCTGTGTAACCTTCAGCCCTTGGAAGCCCTCTTTGTTATTTTGCGGGAATCATCTCCCACAGTCAAGTCCAGTGGATGGTAAGGATGAATATCTTACTCTCCTAAACACATTGACTTGAGATTTCTATGTAGCAAAGAAGTATTAATTCACTTGTTCAGTCCAACTTCACCATTCTTGTTGGACAATATTTCCTAAAAAAAAAAAAAAAAAAAAAAAAAAAAACCACTATCTTAAGTGGGAAATCAAAATAACCAGTTTTAATAAAGTTCTAACTAGCCAAGTAGAAATAAGTAATTTCATTGTGTGTTATGGATGGCATTTCTGCCCTACCCTTAATGGGCATATTCAGTTGTTTCCTCAGTAATGGGATGGACCAGTGTCAACTGTTCATGGATTTACTCAATGTACTTAAATAGGCAGTCAGTGATTGTGACCAACATACCTATTGTTTGGTCCAGTAAATTAAAAGTTCACAGACCTAGACAGAGGATTTGGTCTCTCACAGTACTAAACTTGGGAACCCGTCTATCTGAAGCTTATTGATCTAGTACCTGAAACTCTTATTTATTCTTAGTATTTACTGCTTGCCCTGGTAGAAATGGTGAGCATGGCTTCATTACTGACCTTCTTTGTAATTCAGTTTAGCCTTTCCCACAGAATCAGTCTAACTGGCCACATTTGTTTTTATGGGTCATTTTATAAATTTAGTTAGCCCTGGTGCAAGTAACACGTACTTATTGGATCATTATATCTATGCTTCTGTAGTTCAGAGTGCACATATAAAGTGAAACATTCAGGCTTCAGAAGATGGCTTTTGTAGGCTGACCAAGGTAGTGTTATAGTCTGTATGTGTTATATTAATCATTTAATCGCCATATGTCCAGCTTCACTTTTTACTGTGTACAAGACAGATTACCTCATTGAAGTTTCAGCTATAATTTGGGTAGACAAAGTCATTGACTATTGCCTCTTTTTCTGATATTCGAATGGCACTGCTTTATAGTGTGTGTTGTATAGCTGAAGAATATTTGTTGGTTGAAAAGGCAATTGTACCTAGAGGCAATCATCTCTAAAACTATAACTTACATGTTCACATGTGCATTGGTATGAGAGGTGGTATTGCAGGTCTGAGAGTGCTCTTTTATTCCCTTTGATTCATTTTTCTTTAGGTCTCGGAAGTTCCACAATTTCATGGAGAAGTGCATGATAAAAAACTTCCTATTTCGTCCTACTTCTGCAAACATGCTTCATCATGCATTTGTTGAAGATATAAAAAATGAAAGACACATTGTAGAGTCATTTAAGAAACATCTTACTGGAATCATTAAAAAGAGACAGAAAAAGGGTAAAATTTGTAAAGTTTCTGTTAATGGAATGAGTATTCAGTTGTGAGCAGAATTCATTAATTTATTCTCAGGAAAAAAGTAATATTTGTGTAAGAATCAGATAGAAAGTAAAATTTCTGAGGCCTTTGACATTTAGGTTTTTCACTAATGGTGCCTAAGTAACTCATCTCTCTTGGCTTGAATGTATATATAGTTATTGTTTCCAGTTACTACTGGCAAGAAGTACATTTACAAAGATCTTGAAAGTCTCAAATAGAATTTTATGATGTACCAATTTAAGTAAAGTCCTAAGCAAGGAAATAAAATGAATAAAAAGGTAACAAAATTTATATCTGTTCTTTTTTGGCTGATATTTTAATGAACTCTTCTGAGATAGAAAAAACCAAACTCATTGCTGTCCAGTTGATTCTGACTCATAGCAACCCTATAGGACAAAATAGAACTGCCCCATGGAGTTTCCAAGGAGCGACTAGTGGATTTGAACTATCGATCTTTTGGTTTTTAACCACCAAGGCACCAGAGTTCCCTACTACTGTATGTTAGTTCTGAAATAATTTCTGTGCACCACATAAAGCAAATTTTATAATGAGAATCTATAACTAACTATGTAGTTAAAGCAACCAACTTAAATAAAAGTAAGCATTTAGCTATTATAACCAAAAACGTCAGGAAGGATTTTCACCAAATTCAGAGGAAAGTATTTCTTCTAACTTAAAATGTAGCTTAAGTGGTGTGTTCCACATTGACTTTCAGAAACCTGGATCAGAGTTGAGAGCTGTGATAAAGTGATAAAAAACCAAACCAAATGATACCACTGAGTGGATTCTGGTCCATAGGGACCCTATAGGATAGAGTAGAACTGCCACGTAGATTTTCCAAGAAGCACCTGCTGGATTCAAACTGCCAAGATGTAGCTCCTGACCACTGCACTACCAGAGTTACCAGTCAAGAAGGGGAAATTTGAAAAAAATAACAGGCGTCCTCACATATGCTGAAAGTTTGATTGTGCTGGAGCTTCTCCATTTGCATAACTACAGGTATCCTGGTTTAAAGTGGGGAGCAGCAGAAATTAATTAATTCAAGCACAGTCTATAACTTATTGGAACAATCTCACGTAAGCCAGTCAGTCTCAAGTGGGTGCAAGCAGATCATGCATCTAGTTGAGATCTATCTAATTTCTAGAGTTTCAAAGTTTCCAGAATGTTACCTGCAGGGCAAGGCTGACTAGTATGGAAGTTGCCTTGAAGATGTAAATATAGTTGCCATAAACACTTCAGTGGAAACCCTGGTGGCAGAATGGTTAAGTGCTATGGCTGCTAACCAAAAGGTTGGTGGTATGAATCCAGCAGGCACTCCTTGGAAACTCTATGGGGCAGTTCTGCTCTTTCCTATAGGGTCGTTATGAGTCAGAACTGACTTGACAAGGGGTTTTATAGGTAAACACTTTAATATAGGAAGTCCACAGGACAGATCTTGTGTTTGTAAGCTTATGTATTTCAGAAGTAACAGCGCAGGTAACAGGAAAGAAGCAGAAAGTTTTTAAATGTGTGAAATGTCAACCCAGAATAAGATTTTATATTCTCATTGAAAAGCCAAAAGACCAAGATCAAGCTTCAAGTACTTACATCCAAGGGCCAGTAGTTACAAACCACGCTTACCTCTCTTTTAGTGTTGCTGTTATTCCATTCTGCCTTTGCCTCTCCTTTCTCTCCTCAGCTGCAGTAATCACACTGCAAAATTCTCTTTCCTATGCCCAGAGAAAAAGGAACAATTGTGGCACAGTGGTTAAAGCACTCAGATACTAACTAAATATCAGCAGTTTGAATGCAGCAAAATTAATCTGTATGAAATAGCTGCAAAATGGATGTAGGGATTAGGATATTGTTTACACCACCATGGTGTCATTTGAAAGGTGACTTTTGTTCCCATGTGAATTTACTCAATATCCTGAGCACCGAAGAATGCAAAGTGACTAAGGTAAATTGCATGTCTCTGCTGACTGCTTATGTGTTACCTCTGTTCTCTTTCATAAAAAGGGATACCCCTGGTGTTTGAAAGAGAAGAAGCTGTTAAAGAGCAGTACAACATAAGAAGATTCAGGTGTGTTATACCAACTGCATATTTAAATGGGTGCCAGCAACTCATGTAAGGCAGTTGATTCTGTCCTGTTGCATTTGACTCAGAAAGAATTGACCCTTTCTGATACAACAAATAATAGGTGCCTATTTTTAAAAGCTGTTACGTGGAAATGTTGAGGAAAATGTTTTATTCCTATCCAAAGGTTCCTTAATATCTGACAACAGAATGACCAAGTACAATGATCAGGCTGCATTAATAATTGGGTATATTAATAATGCAAATAGCATTTTAGACATTACAGGAATGACTCAAGAAATATTTACTGAAAATATCTTTCTTACAGAAAATATCTATCTTTTAAAATAAAAGCACATCCCCCAAATAGCTTCATTACACTGAAAATTCTCATTGTGTGACAATCATTTGTATGTTTAATTTTAGAGGACCTTCTTGTACTCATGAGCTTCTGAAACTGCCAACCAGCAGCAGATGCAGGCCACTTAGAGTCCTCCATGGAGAACCCTCTCAGCCACGGTGGTTACCTGATCAAGCAGAGCCGCAAGTTCAGGCACTTAAGCAACTACAGGGAGCAGCCAGGGTGTTCATGCCACTACAGGCTCAGGACAGCGCAGCTAGCCCTCTACAGGGGCAGGCCCAGGCACCTCAGCGACTACACGGGGCAGCTCGTGTGTTCATGCCACTACAGGCTCAGGTGAAGGCTAAGGCATCTTGGCCTCTACAGAAGCAGGTCAAGGCACCTCCACAACTACGGAGGGCAGCCCAGGTGCTCACACCACTACAGGCTCAGGTTAAGGCACCTAGGCCTATACAGGTACGAGCCCAGGTACTCAGAGAGCAGCAAGAACAGGGGCAGGCCCAGATAGCAGAAGAGCCACAGGATCTGGACCAGGTTCCAGAAGAGTTTCAAGGGCAAGGTCAGCTACCTGAACCACAACAACATCAACAGCAGGGCCAGGCCCGTGAGCTACAGCAGGGACAACCCCAGCTGCCTGAAGAGCCAGTGGAGCAGAACCAGGAGGCTGAACAGGAGGAACAAGAACAGGCTATTGAGCCTGCACAAGAAGAGACTGAAGCAGAGGAACCTGTGCCATTACGAATACATGCCCAGGTATTCTTGCCGCTGCTGTCCCAGAACCACCATGTGCTGTTGCCACTACATTTAGATACTCAGGTGCTTATTCCTGCAGAGGGCCAAGCTGGTGAGTCAGCTCAGGCGCAGGCCTGGGCACCAGAGCTGCCACAGGTAGTTGCTTCGGTTCCAGCGCTGATAGAGGGACTCTCAAGAGACTTGCTTCGAGCACCAGGCTCAGATAACTCCAGGCCACTTGGTCCACTGCAGACCTTTATGGAAAACTTGTCAACAAATACGTTTTACTCTCAACCAGAACAGGCACAGAAGAAAAAATCAAAGGTTTCTAGTCTAAGACAGGCCCTTGCAAAACGATTATCACCAAAAAGGCTTCGGAGAAAGTTATCACGGAAACCTGAGGAGTTAGAACTCTCAGATTTAGGAGGCCGCAGAAGAAGGCGCTGGTACAGATGGGAGGATATCTTTAATCACCATGAAGAAGGATTGAGACAAGTGTCAAATGTAAGCATTTCTGACATTTTTACCAAGAGTCAAGTGTTCAGAGAAAAATACACTAGTGTATATACATGTGTTCTTCTGTAAAGCCAAATGAAGTAAATATCTCCTGTGTTCCAGAGATGGTTACCTACCTAAATAATTTGTGCTTCAGATAAATTGTTCTGAAATGTCCAGACAACTGTGACTATGTTTGAAAAAAAAAAATTTTTGAATGTTTCAGGTAATTGCATAGATTACCCACTCTGTAGAAGTAGAATTTTAATTATTCATTTTTCTATTTGTTACCAACCAGTAAAGGGACATCATATTACTTTTAAAATTAATATTTTTAATTTAAAATTTAATAATTCAAAACCACTTTTAAAATAAACAATTTTTTTAATTTCATTTTAAACCTCTAAGCTTATTTGCTCTTTTTTCCCATACAGTTCACTTAATGTACTATTGAAGTGAATTCCACTCAGTTTTGTGCTTGAGGATATTTAAATCAAGGTTAAAAAGTCAGAAGAAAAGGCAGTTTTCAAAACATTCTGTATGTTGACATTGTATTTAGGGCTTGTCTCTCTAACTTGCCACTTGTTTTATGCAGTTAATGTTATAATTGCCCATAACATGGAAAAAGTACAAATTGGTCTCTGCACAATTGAAATACAGCATATTTAGGAGTAGTCAGTAAAATTTCATTTTTTCAAAATTCTCTAATGTGAGAAGATCCAGTTTGGCTGGAGTTGTAGATTTAATTTGCCAAATATAGTCCAATAAGAATTTATGGGTTTCATAAGCAAATTAATGACATAGATAAGGTCTGGAGAAAAGTATTTTTTCCTAATTCTTAGCAGCATCCATGTACCTCATGGTGATGATCATAACTTAACCCATGGTATCCAAACTATTTACTTAATAATAATTAATGTAGTACTAATCACAAAAGAATCTTATCTGAATATCAGAATAAGTAGTCTTTTGGTTTGTGTCCATTAAGCCAACTGAAAAATGCTGTTTCCCAGATAATGTTGAACAAGAGGAGACCCAAGAGGGAAAGGCGGTACTTAGGTTATAGCAATGGAGGGAGATATAAAGAGAAAGAAACCATGAAGTTGATCCCAACTTATAATAAGACACTGTGGGACACAATACAGTTACCCCGTAGAATGGTGATATTTGTTCGATAGTGAACCAGTTGCCTTTCAGTTGATTATGACTTATGGTGATCCCCTGTGTGTCAGTGTAGCAATGTGCTCCATGAGATTTTCAGTGGCTGATTTTTCGGAAGTAGATCACTAGGGTAAAACCCGTTACTGTTGAGTCAATTCCAACTCACAGCAACCCTATAGGACAGAGTAGAATTGTCTGATAGGGTTTCCAGTGAGTGTCTGGTGGATTTGAACTGCCCACCCTCGGGTTAGAAGCTGAATGCTTAACCACGTTGCCACCAGGGCTCCAGATCTCCAGGATAGGACATTTAAAAGATTAATAACCATTCTCAAATGAGCCCCAGTATCAAATTACAGCCAACAGATTTTGCATTTGTGATGTAAAGGAAGAAAAAAAAAAAACTATGCAGCGCTGGTAACATGGCTGTGGAGTATATCAAAGTAAACTGGTTGTGAGAAATTTAGTCACTTAGAAAAATGGAACACCAGCTAAATGTCCTTGGAGAAGTTGTCTTTGTTTTCCATTTGTGGCTTTGAATTTATATAGTCACTATCAAAAATGCTCTCCCACTTGCTTAGGAGTACTGTGAATGTTTAATTTACCACCTCCAAAACAGAAATATTAAACCAAGGGTGCTATGAGTTAGAATTGACTCAGTGCCAATTTTTATTTTTTTAAACAGAAATATACCACTGTTATCCATTAAAGTATTTAGGGAAGGAGAGACTATTATGCACCACTGAAAGACTCATAATATTACCATTATTATCACGCAATGTTTTAAATGTTTATATAGGCAGCCATTCAAAAATAGAAAAGAAAACTATAAATAATAGTTACCAATTCTATGGCCCTAGAATCTTGCAAGGGCATTCACGTCTTTATGTGTCATCCTTAAAGCAAAGATAAAGGAAAACAAAATTATTGATGCTACAGTCAAAGTCATATGTCTTTTGAAATGCCTGAAAATCTGCTGGAGTTTATTAGATATGAATGTGGGTGTTTTGATTCACCAACAGGAAAGAAAGCATATTTTCATTGTTCTCTCTTCGTGTGGCAGAGATAAAGTTGGTTCAAATGGGAAAACAGAATCTTCCCTAAACTACTAGAACTCAATTAGAAGTGTTCACTCTTCAGCAGGAGGACCAGCTCACTAAGTATGGCCATTCCTTGGATTCTCAAGGCGATCCAGCACTAAAACTTACAGAAGATACTGATTTAAATCAATTTTTAACATTAGAAATTACTCTTTTCAGTCCTAAATTTGGATGAAGTAGTTATTCATATCATCTGCATTTTAATAGCAATTAAAATGTTTGTTTTCCTTTTTGTTTTGAAGGACAGAGAAGATGAGTCATCAGACAATGGTGAAGTATGTCATTCAGTTCAAGCTGAAGTCCAAATAGAACCACTGCGGCATTCTGCGTCAAATACTAAAGGAAAAGAGGTAAATTTCTCAATACAGAGTACTGTGACAGAAACTGTAGAGCTCTGGTTGCACAGTGGTTAAGTAATTCAACTACTAACCAAAAGGTTGACAATTGAAACCCACCATCTATTCCTTGGAAACCTTATGGGACAGTTCTACTCAGTCCTCTGGGGCTGTTATGAGTTAGAATCAACTCTATGGCAACCGATTCAGTTCTCAAACATTTTGGTCTCAGAGAACCTTTATATTGCTATATATTATTACGAGAACCCAAAGACCTTTTGTTTCTGGGGCTATATGATTCATTATTTATCATATTACATAGTTATATAAGAAAAATTAAAGTATTAATTCATTTTTAAAAGAAAAACTATTGTGTATTAATATAAATAGTATATTTTAATAAAAAATGACCATTTTAAAAAACTGAGAGAAGATAGACATTGTTTTTTCTGTAGACCTCTTTAACCTATTTAGCTTAATGGAAATAGCTAGATTTTCGTATCTGTTTCTGCATTACATCTGTTGCCATATGTGGTTAAAGGTTACATGGAAAAGCTTATCTTCTTACAGATTGACAGTTGGAAAAGCAGGAACTTTTGTAGCTTTTTTAGATAATTGTGGAATTCTTTGATAATACACCAAAACTAACTAAATGGATTCTAAAATGACATCACTGAAATTTTGTAAACTCAGTAACATTGAAATCCATTGGTCTGTCTTTTGCTGTGAATATATCTTTTGCTCATACATGATTTTGCACCATGCACTGGTCAGTTTGGAAATATCAGTTCACTGTGTCTGCAAATCTTTCAAACATTTACGTATTTTAATATGCAGTATAGGAAAAATCACATTTATTAATATGCCAAGCCAAGTGCCGTCGAGTCGGATCCGACTCATGGCGACCCTAATTTTAACATAAAAGTTGCTGAATATTGGGAGGCTATCAGGTGCATGGTGAGAGATGTAAGCTTTCCACTTCTAATTGTCATGTGAAGGCTCAGATTTTTTCATGGGTAGTAAATAGCATCAATTGTTTTACATTGAATTGACAGGCTTTCTTCATTTTAAACAACATTTATGTTATTACTAATAGAGTCCTGGTTGCACAGTGGTTAAGTGCTGGTTTGCTTACCAAAAGTTCAGTGGTTTGAATCTACCAGCCTCTTTTTGGGAAAAAGATGTGATGGTCTGCTTCCCTAGAAATTGTAGCCTCAGAAGCCCTATGGGGCAGTTCTACTGTGTCCTACAGGGTCACTATGAGCCAGAATTGACTCAATGGCAATAAGTTTGGCTAATACTAAAATCTAAATGACCACAGTTTGTCCATAATTCTTGAAGAAAACACACTGTACATTTAAAAGAAAAAGAAAAAGCAGCTACTTCTGCTTGTAACTCAATTGGACATATCTTTTTCTTTGATTGTCTCTGTCCCAGGATGCAGTTTGGGACATAATCTGAATCATCTAATCTGTAGTTTGCTTTCTGAAATTTACTAGAATAATCAAATCAGTTCTAGTGTCCTCACTGACTTGTGTTTTAATACTACATTAATCATATCATAAATGTTAGTTTGCATGTGGTATTGGTGAGGCCAGAGTTGTAGGTTCAGGTTCTATATTGACAAGGTAGTATCACCATAGCAAAAATTGCTAACAGACAACTATCTTGAAAATCCTTGCTTATTATGGCTGAGTATCCTCATATGTGTGTCAGTTTGTCATACTGTGGGGGCTTGTGTATTGTGATTCTGGAAGCTATGCCATCGGTACTCAAATACCAGCAGGTGGACAGGTTTCAGCTGATTCCAGACTAAGACTAGGAAGAAGGACCCAGTACCCTACTTATGAAAATAATTAACCAGTGAAAACCTTCTGAATAGCAATGCAGCATTGTCAGATATAGTGCTAGAAGATGAGCCCTCCAGGTTGGAAGGCACTTAAAAGATGACTGGGGCAGAGCTGCCTCCTCAAAGTAGAGTCAACTTTAATGACATAGATGGAGTCAAGCTTCTGAGACCGTCTTTTGCTGATGTGGCATTACTCACAATAAGAAGAAAGAGCTGCAAACATACATTAATAATCAGAATGTAGAATGTAAGAAGTATGAATCTACTAAAATTGAAAGTCATCAAAAATAAAATGCAACACTTAAATATTGATATCCTAGGCATTCATTAGCTGAAGTGGAGTGCCACTGGCCATTTTTTAATCAGACAATCTACTATGTTGGGAATGACAGCTTGAAGAGGAATGGCATTGTATTCATCATCAAAAAGAACATTTCAAGATCTATCCTGAACTACAAAACTATCAGTGATAGGATGATATCCATATGCCTACGAGAAAGACTAGTTAAGATATCACTATTACTCAGATTTACGCACCAACCACTGAGGCTGAAGGTGAAAAATGTGAAGATTTTTACAAAATTCCACAGCCTGAAACGGACAGAACATGAATCAGGATGCATTGGTAATCACTAGTGATTAGAATACAAAAGTTGTAAACAAAATAAAAGGATCAGTATTTGGAAAATATGGCCTTCGTGATAACAATGTTCGAAAACACATGATAGAATTTTGCAAGACTAATGATTTTTTATACCTTTTTCCAACAACATCAATGACAACTGTCCACATAGATCTCACCAAATGGAATCCACAGGAATCAAATCATCTATCTGTGTAGAAAGGGATGATGGAAAAGGTCAATACCATCTGCAGAACAAGGCTAGGGACCAGCTGTGGAACAGACCATCAGTTGCTCATATGCAAGTTCAAGCTGAAACTGAAGAACATTAGAAGTCTGTGAGAGCCAAAGTACAACCTGGAGTGTGTTCCACCTGAATTCAGAGAACTATCTGAAGAATAGATTTGAGGTATTGAACACTAATGACCAAGGACCAGATGAGTTGTGGAATGACATCATACATGAAGAAAGAGATTATTCAAATAACATGAAAGAAAAAAATAAAAAGACCAAATGAATATCAGAAGACTCCAAAAGCTGCTCTTGAATGCAGAGTAGCTAAAGCAAGTGAAAGAAAATGTGAAGTAAAAGAGCTGAAAAGAAGATTTCAAAGCACAGCTCTAGAAAACAAAATAAGTTGTTATAATGAAATGTGAAAAGACATGGAATTAGAAAACCAGAAAGGAAGACCCACTCATTATTTCTCAGGCTGAAAGAACTGAAGAAAATTTTCAAGGCTTGAGTTGTAATAGTGAAGGATTCTACAGGGAAAATATTAAATGACACAAGAAGCACCGAAAGAAGATGGAAGGGATACACAGAGTCAACTATATCAAAAAGAATTGGTCAATGTTCAGCGAATATAGTCAGGAATTTACAGAACTGAAAGAAGTCCAAACTTCACTGAAGGCATTGGTGAAGAACAAATCTCCAGGAATTGATGGAATACCAATCAAGATGTTTCAATAAACAGATGCAGCACTGGAGGTATCCACTTGTCTACATCAAGAAATCTGGAAGACACCTACCTGGCCAATCAACTGGAAGAGATCCACATATATCCCTGTTCTGAAAAAATGTAATCCAGCCAAAGGTGTCAATTATGAAACAGTGTCATAAAGATCATATGCAAGTACAGTTTTGCTGAAGATCATTCAAAAGCAGCAGCAGCAGTACATGGACAGGGAACTGCAAGAAATTCAAGTCTGATTCATAAGAGGATGTGGAATGAGGATGTCTTGGTAATGTAGTGCTCCTATAACAGAAATACCACAAGTGAATGGCTTTAACAGACAGTGATTTAATTCTCTCACACTAAGGTAGGCTAGAAGTCCAAATTCAGGGTGCCGGCCCCAGGGAAAGGCTGTCTCTCTCTTTCAGTTCCAGACAAAGGAAGGTCTTTGTGATGTATCAGTCCTCTCTTGGTCTGGGAGCAGCTCACCTCAGGAACCCCAGATCCAAAGGACGTGCTCTGCTCCCTGTACTGCCTTCTTGGTGGTATGAGGTTCTCGTGTATCTGCTCACTTCTCTCTTTTATATCTCAAAAAAGATTAACTTAAGACGATGAGATATTATAGACTTGATCAGTGAAACTACCACTAATCTATTTTTATTAAATCACAGTGGCAGAATTTACAACACACAGGAACATCTTGCCAAATGACAATATGGTTGACAATCACACAGTACTGAAAATCATGGCCCGGTCAAATTGATATACACGTTACTGGGGAGCATAATCCAGTCCGTGACAGAGGGATATTATTGCTGATGTCAAATGGCTGAAAGCAAAGCATTCCAGAGAGATGTTCAGCTGGGTTTTATTGACTATGCTCAAGAATTTTATTGTGTGGACCATAATTATGGTTAACATTTTGAAGAATGGCAATTCCAGAATACTTAGTTTTGCTCATGAGAAACCTGAACATAGATCGAGAAGCAGTCACTTGAACAGAACAAGGGGATACTAGATGGTTTAAAATCAGGAAAGATGTGTGCCAAGGTTGCATCCTTTCACTATGCTTATTCAATCTGTATGCTGAAGCAAATAATCTGAGAAGCTGGACTATCTGAATTACAGTGAGGCATCAGGATTGGAGGAAGACTCATTAACAACCTGCATATGCAGATGACACAACCTTGCTTGCTGAAAGTTAAGGTGACTTGAAGCACTTGCTGTTTAAGATTTAAAAAATCACAGCCTTCACTATGGATTACACCTGAACATCAAGAAAACAAAAATCCTCACAGCTGGACCAGTAAGCAGCATCAGGATAAATGGAGAAAGGATTGAGATTGTCAAGGATTTCATTTTACTTGGTTCCACAATCAAGGCCCTCGGAAGCAACAATAAAAAAAAATCCAATGACGCATTAGGTGCACATGACCCAAGCCGTGGTATTTTCAGTCACCTCATATACATGCAAAAGCTGGACAATGAGTAAGCACAACCAGAGAAGAATTGATGTCTTCGAATTGTGTGGTGTTGGCAAAGACTATTTAATTATACCCTGGACTTCCAAAAGAACAAACAGATCTCTCTTGGAAGGAGTACATCTAGAATGCTCCTTAGAAGCAAGGATGGCAACACTTCCTTCTCACACGCTTTGGATATGGATATGTTACCAGGAGGGATCAATCCCCGGAGAAGGACATCATGCCTGGTAAATTAGAGGTTCCAAAAAAAAAAAAAAAGATCCTCACTGAGATGGATTGACACAGTGGCGGAAACAGTGGGCTCAAGCATAGCAACAATTGTGAGGAGGGCCCAGGACTGGGCAGTGTTTTGTTCTGTTGTATACAGGGTAGCCATGAGTCAGAACCTGCCTGATAGCACCTAACAAATAGGCCGAATAGATGATTGTGTGAAGAACTCAAATTATTCAATTGATGATGTTGAATCATCACTTTGTTATTGTTCTTATCAACACAAGGGCCCCAGATCACTACATAACTTCTTTGTGAATACTTCACAGAAGTCTACTATGAAGTTTTTCCTAGACAATTTTCCTTTTTAAATTTGTTCTCCTGCTGCAAATAGTTTAATGTAATGAATAACAAAGATATTCTTTTATAAATACTTCTACTGGCAAAAGGAATATAAGCCAGATTGTATCATTTAGTTAGCAGAGGCACTATCTTTCTCTTTGCTTTATTGAATGATGACTTTACTCTTAAACTCTCAGCTAATAATTTTTACCTTAATTCTGACATTCTAAGTAGGAAATAGAATATGCTGTGTCTGACTCATTTGGAATATATCATATGCCTAGTATATGCTATTCTTACTAATCATATTTTCCCCATTTTTCAGACCAAATATTGCCACCTCATTATAGGCATGTCTTTCTTATTTTCGGATGTTATTGATTCTGAGCCATTTTGACCTCTGGTGTACAGGCATCAGTAAACTTTTCTGAGATCGACCCTTCATAAACCAGGAGGCCTAGGCTGGGCTAATATGATGCCACCCACCTGAACTGACAGTAGAAACAATTAGGTAGATGCTTGTTCTGAATACTGCCAAACATCTGGTTATATTTGGAAACATGAATTAGCAAAATGTACAAGATTAACAACATTTTTCATTTCTCATTTATGTATCTGCTAGAGTATAAAAACAGGCTTGATTAAGTCACTTTATAGTGGAAAAAAGGAACATATTAATTTCTAAATACTATATATCTAAACACTATAGATTTGGTCAGCCTGAAACTGCTGGTTTCTTTTTCTTTTCTTTTAATGAAGCACATTGATAGATTCTTTCTAAATAACCTGACTGCCTTGTTGCATTTCAGAATGAATGTTTCTTTTCTTTTTTAAAAATTACTATGTATAGAAACCTGGTGATATAAATTTTAATGAAGCAAAATACCTTTTCTTGACCCTGGCTACCAGTGTTAGCAGAAAAACAAAACAAAACAAAACTGCTTCACTGATGAAATCTAGCTCATTATATGGGTTCACTCTTGAGTATGTTGTTGCATTAAATAAATGAATAATCAGCAAGATACAAATTAATTTATCTGAAAGTGAAAAAGTATTTGAAGCCTGTTATGACAGAAAGTGTAAAGTGAAAAAAACCTGCTTTCTCAAGGATTGGAAAACTGACTTTTGAGCGATTTTAATGATGTTTATTGTATGTTACAACTTTTGAAGATTAGGCTTAGTTTAAGAAACAATGAACAGTAAACCCGTTGCCAGTGAGTCAATTCCTATTCATAGCGAACCTGTAGGACACAGTAGAACTATCCCATAGGGTTTCCGAGAAGCAGCTGGTGGATTTGAACCGCTGACCTTTTAGTTAACAGATGAATGCTTAACAGTTGTGCCCCCAGGGTTAGCTTAAAAGGATAAGTGAATTCTGAATGTGAAGTTTGGACTTGATATAAAAGACAATATGATAAAATGGAAAGATCTGTAAATTCAGAGTTTTGGGAGACCAACATTCTGGTTCTAAATCTTCTGCTGATTTGATGTAAAATCCTTTGAAAATTCATTTTCTTCCTGAGCTGTAGGTTCTTCAAGAATAGGGAGAACAGTGGAGGCTGCATATAGGTGGGCGTGTAAATTTATACGGGAATGTACGTTATCACTCAGTCATAATAAAAAAAATGGTAAAAAAAAAATAAAATGAAGGTATTTGATATGTATGATATCCAAAACTTTTTTTTCACCAAATTTCTTTTATAACTGATGATGAGATTAGAGGCAAGGATATCATCAAAAATTAGGGCAGAGAAGCACTGATGGTTCATTAGAAGTTATTGTGAAAGTAGGATCTATCTAAAATCAGATTTTACAAGTTGGACTTTTTAAGGAAACTATGTGTGAGGAAAGACTTTTCTTATAAATCAATAACTCAGAATAACTTATGATTGAGAATTCTACTGAAGTATTAAATTTTGTCTCTAAGGTCCGTGTAAGATCTAGGTCTTCCAACCGGGATCGTGCTCACCGTGTCAGATTCTCTTCAAGGTACGTATATTCAAATTACCAGTAATTTATCGTTACATGGCGAGCTAAAGTTCTGAATTAAATCAAGATTGAATTGCTAGTGATGACATCAACATCATTGACATCATCGGACAACATTTAAAATCACAACTTCAGTGATTCATTAACTAGGTCTTTCACACTTGGAGATACTACAGTTTCAGTGTCATTTGAATTCACAGTTATCTGGTGAAATCTTCAGTTTAATAAAATAAAAAAATAAAGACTTTTTGGATATCTTTAAATTATTAATTGATAATAAAAAAAGAATAAAAAGACAGGTGAAATTTCAAAGCAGTTATCTTTGCATGGACTGCACAATAAAGTACTAACAGAAATCCTAACATGAGAAGCTAATGTCACAGAATAAGTAAGATTGAAAATGACCTATAGTCAAAATCAAATCTAAAACTGAACATATTATATAATAAAAAGCTACATATAATACTGACACCAGTTGCTGTAATTTTTTATCACTGTAACACTGGTGATGATCAGTAATTTTTAAAGATGTTGTTCTGTATGTTAGATGTTGTGTACAATGTGTTAATATTTGAAAGCCAAATTTTAAAGTAGAATATCATTGAAAATCATATTCCCTCTAACCACAAACATAATGGTCATTCAGTAAGTATTAATTGAACTTTTACTATATTACAGTACTGGACAGTATGGCCAGATGGCTGAGATCTCAGAACATGGAATGTATATATTCCTACCTGGTTAGTTTTTAATACTTTGTATTTATACCCTCAGATTTAACTGGTGTTCAGAAACCTTAGGAAATCAGAAAGCAAGACTAGGAACTTGCTCTTTATCTGCATTCATTAATGGGTTTGCATGGCCCTTCTGACCACAAGGGAAATAAACTAGTTTCATTTTGAGTAGCTATGATTGATATTATAGGGCATGATTTTAATACAATCTAATATGCAAAAATCAAACTTACACTAAGAAGTGTTTGCTCATTTTACAAAAGAAGTTTTGAATTTATGGATAGCAAATATATTGACTTTAAAATGAAAAGAAAAAGAAAAACGTTGTCGTTGAGTTGATTCCAACTCACAGCAACCATATAGGACAGACTAGAACTGCCCCCATATAGTTTTCAGGGAGCACCTAGTGAATTTGAATCACCAGCCTTTTGGTTAGCAGCCACAACACTTAAACACTGTACCATCAGGGTTTCAACATTGCCTTTAAATATGGCTAAATTTGTAAAATTACTCTCAGTGAAATGTGAGACTTCCCTGAAGTGTGGGACCATAGAAAAATACTTTTTTCCTATTCCAGGCCTAAGTCAACAACCTTCCTACATAGAGATTCCAAAGAACTTATAAAATGAACTATAAATATTCTCTGAATTTGAATAGTAGGAACCTAATGTATAAGGCGCCATGAGTCAGATCCGACTCGATGGCACTTGGCTTTGGCAATGTATAAGGCTCATGGTGACCCTAGGGTCACCATGAGTCAGATCCAACTTCACAGCACTTGGCTTGGCTTGGCAATGTGTAAGGAAGATGTGTTCACTTATATTACTTTGCCTATCTATCTATCCATGCATCCTAGCTTTTTTTTTTTTTATCATGTTGAAATTCTGGCACACACTACACGGTTATATTTATTGTTATGCTACTGAGATTACAGTATCATCTGAATGTCAGCTTAAAGAAAGTTTATAGGGATTTTTAGAAATAGATAATTCATTTTAAAGGCAATAGATAATAGGTACATTTACTATGTGGAAACTTTTTTTTACTTTTATATTTTGGAAATTATTTCTCAGTTTTAAATGATATAGGAGAAGACATGAAAAATGGAAACTATTACTGGAGCTCTACTTTTTAGTTTGATATATAGCCACATATTTGAGAAAAAAAACTTTGTGCTGGTCTTGTTAAATTTTAGTCTCTCTCTGTGAATATTAAAACATGACACGTTTTTCTGCCTTTTCATTAGTGTTTCTCAGCAGTCTCTCTTGGAACTAGCTCAGAGACCCATTGACATCAGACAGAGGAGTTCACCAAGTCCACAGAATCATCCGGCAGCATCAGGTGATTCAAACTGCAGAGTTTCAGCAGTCAAACATAGAGCTAGTGTTTGTATCACAGAAGTCAAGAAAGAAGAATACCAAGAAGAAATGGACTCAAAGAGTCAAGAAACACAAGTAGGGATAGTACCGGGAGGCCCTTGGACTGGGCAATTGGGTAGTCAATGGAAATCTTTGAGAAATGGAAAATAATTCTTCTGAAGTTTCTTCTTTCAGTTTTATAGTAGTAAGGAATGTGTCTAGGGAGGTGAAGGAGTCATCCTTTTTAGCTTTTCACCAGGTGAGAAAAATGAGGGAAAAGAATTTAGCCAAAGCCTCTCCAACAGATTAAAATTCATAAGCAAGCTTTAGAATATTGGATGGAGTAGTTGAGGGCATATGTTTTATTTATCAGTTTGTAATTTCACCTCCCAAAAATAGGATATATACCTGTCACACCCTAGCCATCAAGTCCGTTCTGAATCATAGTGACCCTATAAGACAGAGTAGAACTGCCCTATAGGGGTCCCAAGGAACAGCTGGTGGATTTGAACTGCCATCTTTTTGGTTAGCAGCAAAGTCTTAACCACTGTGCAGCCAGGGCCCTAAATGTTACTAATTGGTGTTTTTACTAATAATATATGACAAACTAATCAAATCATCAAATCTTAGAAAAATATTTCACAAATTACTAAATGAATTTCAGACAAGTGTAAATGAAACGTGCTTTTGAGAGAGTTTAAATGAATCACAGATTTGTGAATATTAAGATAGACAAAGCAAAAACTTATGATATTATCCATTTCCACAATCTAGGTGACTCATGCATGCCAAGTTGAGTCCTTGAGCCATTTGTTACAATGTAACACACACATCTTTAATAAAATATTAACAATAGAAAGCATATATAAAGTCTGCAGTTTGAATCTGCCAGGCCCTCCTTGGAGACTCTATGGGGCAGTTCTACTCTGTCTTACAGGGTTACTATGAGTCAGAATTGACTCAATGGCAGTGGGGAAAAGTGTACTGTTATTAGATCTAAAACTTTCAAAACTCTGAATTAAAAACTTCATATATCTTTAAGAGACTCAAATAGTGGCAGAATTCTTTTAAGTTTTTTCTATTTTGTGAAAAATAAGAAAAGCCTAAGTATAGAGTAATTTTAAAATTGCCTCGCCACACCCTGAATCTTCTCTTTCTCATGTGAGTAGGGTTGATTTTACTAATACCGGGCAAACAGGCATTCCGAGTTTACTCACATGCCCTTGTGTGTGCTGAGTTTTAACTTTCTGAAATAACAAAGTTCTGTTATTAGGCCCCACAGCAGTCGTGAAAAGGAGTGAGAGGGAGACAGGGATGGCTAAGGATCTTTCCAGCTCCAAAACTTGATGGCTTTGTGTATCCTACGTAGACCACGGGAGGCTCCCATGAGCTTCATGTTTCATCATGCAGGACATAAGAGTACCTTACTACAAATTTATCTTGAAAACTCAAGCAGTCACTCAGACTTCTCGGGTCTAATACTATCCCAGAAGACTTGGGATAAAATGCTTTTCTGAAGAAGAAGAGTAAATGGTGAGAATAGAGCAGTGCCAGAGTATGGGGACATATAATGTGGAATGTGTTTAGTGTCATATCCTCAAAAGATAGTGGTGTTTGCAAATACATGCTTTTTAGAGTTGTATTGTCTATGCTTTGCCTGCATATGCCAAAGTTGTAAATAAAAGAGAGGCAATAGTATTTATCTCCAAAATTCAGGTACACAGAAACAGTAAACAAGGGCCTGAATGTCCCTTTAGTAAAGCTTTTACTGAATTATGAGTACCTGTTGATTTTTGAGCTTAATAAATATTCTTACTGGATTTTAGCCACAGGTTTTACTTACTGGTAATACCACAACCCTTAGTATAAAAAGCCAGACTTCCAAAGTAGGTAAGTTTGTACTATGAATGCAAGTACTCACACTATACAGAATTGAGCAGTCTAATACAATAGTCACTAGCCATATGTGACTATGAAAACTCTGTTCCTCTGTCACCTTGGATAAATTTAAACTGCTCGATATTCACATGTATCTGGCAGCAACTGTACTGGACAGCATGATCATTTCTATCAGCACAAAAACTTCTGTTGCACAGTGCTGCTATAGAAAGGTTCTTGGCTTTACAAAAAGATTTAAGTTTTGTCTCTTTTCCGTTGTGCATTCCTCAAATGTATTGAAATACTTATGGATATATCATTGAGGGTAAGTTGGGGCCTAAGATTACAGTTACCTCTTCTCAAGATACTGGCTAATTTATCATCTTCCAACACATTGTTGGATCCTTTTTCTACTGATTAGTATGTGAGGTCAGTCTCGCCACCCATTCCTTCTTATTCTTGATATTGTACATTCTTATTTCCTTTTAATGGAACTATCTGGTACCAGTCAGTTTCCTTTAACTTACCCTCTCTTCTTACACAGTTAAAGAGAAATATTTAACAGTGTAAGCATACTATTGAAAACAGACTAGCTCTACAGAGGGATTAGAACTTGATCCTACCCCTATGAACACAACTTAATATGTTTTCCTCATGAGAATTTTTCAGCTGATACTTCTGAATGGAATCATAAGAGAATATTTAAAAAAATACAAGGAGATTGAACTGTACACTGTACAGTGAAGGTAATAGCTGTGCTCATCAGAGTTACTAATGTCTTTCTGGCTTTCCACAGAATCTGAGGAAGAAGAAGACAGTCCTGCAACCAGGAGGAGGTCTCAGTCGTCACCACCTTATTCTACTATTGATCAGAGATTGCTGATGGATGTCCATGTAGGTTTCTATCTTAACACATTTATGTTCTTTCTTTTTAACTTCCATTTTTATCTTCACTTAAACAGGGAAAGGTTAGAGTTAAATGTTTGTATTCATTGTTTTCATATGGATTTCCACTGTTAGTGTGTGGAATGTGAAATCTAGAAGTTAAATATAAAAATTGCAAAACAATTGATCTGAAAATATCTTATTCTTACGCTCTTGTGTCAGAACATTTTTGAGAGAGGAATGATAATGAGCTATTTGTGGAAACTAACTTCACATTAAGAGGTTGAGGTTAGGTGCTGAGTTTTTCTAGTATAATTTCTTGGAGGGTGATACAATGTATAAAATAAAACATGATGAAAAATAAAACAACATCTGAATGCATAAATTAAAAAGTTCTCTAACTCTTCTTTGCAGTTATGCTTCGAGAACATTTTGTTTCATGTTTATAATTACTACCCCCTGCCCACCATTCACACAGAAACACTGGTTGCACAGTGGTTAGTGCTATGGCCACTGACCAATAGGTCATCAGTTTGAATCCACCAGGCATTCCTCAGAAATGCTATACTCTGTCTGTAGGGTTGCTATGATTCAGAATAAACTTGACAACAGTGCTTTTTTTCTTTTTCTTCTCCATAAACATACCCCTTCCAGATTGCTTAAATGTGCTATTTGACCAAAATTAAATCACCCAGTTGCTGTCAAGTTGACTGTGACTCACGGTGGCCGCATGCGTGTCAAAATAGAACTGTCCTCCTTAGGGTGTTCAGTGACTGATTTTTCAACAGTAGATTGCTAAGCCTATCTTCCAAGATGCCTTTGCATTGACTCCAACAGCTAAGCTTTCGGGCACTAGCTAAATGCTTAACCACTTGCACTACCCAGACACTCCAAAGGTGCTGTATCACACAAACTATATTTTAAAATATGGATTTACAGTAATTTGGCCTTTAGATGTGTTTGATATATGTTAAGAAATCTTAATACCTGTAAAACAAGAGCTGAGAAATTAATGTATCAATTTAGGAACCTTGTGTCAATTCCAATATATCAGGATAAAACAGAAGGAAAAAAATAACTGCATCTAAAGTGCATCATATCAACTGTTCTACTCTCCTGCATCACAATCAAATTATCTACCCTTCAGCAGACAAGAAGGGGTAATAAAAAAATGCATAGTAAACTTTGCCCTGCATAATCCAGAAAAGCCATTAATAAACTGTCTGAGGCTTGGATTTTGCCATCTCATTCTCACTAGAAGTTGGCTGTCTGCAGTGAGTGAACATTTTCACTTCAACTGAAAATGTGTTTATCAAATGTTTTCAGCTTGGAAACTTTCCAATCTAGAAGAAAATGAAAGACTACTAGAGATTACATTAACCTTTGTTGTGCACACAGGTCCCAGATGGATTTAAAGTAGGAAAATTATCACCCCCTGTATACTTGACAAACGAATGGGTAGGCTATAATGCACTCTCTGAAATCTTCCGGAATGATTGGTTTATTCCTGCACGTGTCATCCAACCACCTGAAGAGGATGGTGATTATGTGGAACTCTATGATGAGGCTGGTGCTAATATTGATGGCGATGATAATTCTAATGATGCTTATGAAGATACCTATGACCATGAAAATGAGGACTTTAATAACCAGATTGATCAGGCTAGTGATGTCTGTGAAGACCGTGGTAACCATGACAATGGGGAGGCTGTTGATGAAGACAATAATCGTGATGATGATCCTATTTGGCCAAGGTTAGTTTTTCTGGATTACTTGTAACATATATGTTATAGAGTTTCAGAACTATGTGCATATTTCATTTACTTTAAAAATTCATTACAAAGAGGATAAATCAATTGCTCTTGCATATACTAAATGGCTTCATTTTCAGTAAAAGATTTTAAGATTTTTAATGCAGTATACTTATGTGTTATTTTTAGTTTTTTTAGCATTCAAGTACTTATTAGGTTCTTTACAACTGAACCTGTCTGGGTGTTTTTGTTAAAATTAGTTAATTGTCCTACCCCGTAAAATCACAGGGGCATACACAATGGCTTAACAAATGAAGTGTACCATTTAATAATTGTAGGATGAAGTCCTGGTATTTGTGAATAAAAGGTATAAATTTTTTGTGGAGAAAGAATTACAGAATTGACTCCCACTGCTTGTTATTTTCAGACTTCAAATTGCTAAAGTAGTGTTATTCTTGGAATTTTGGAAACTACTGTAACTTGAGTCCTTACTCAATTTTGTCTTCCTGTAGAGTAGCTGCCCTAAGTGGTAGTATTTGGTGAAATAATGTGTGGCTTGTTGTCTATGAAGTTCCTTGTTTACCTTTAATCAGATAGTGCTCTCTTATTTACATATGCTCATGGTTTTCATTTAAACTGCATTATATGATACTATGATACTTATGCTAGTATTAGTATAGTATCATATGCATTCATATATTATAGTATATAGCATATATTTACATTTTAGTATTTACATTCTAGCATAGTATGTTGTTTTTAAGTGCCATGGAGTTGCTTCCCAGTCATAGGGACCCTGAAGGACAGAGTAGAACTGCTTTATGGATTTTTGAAGGAGCAGCTGGTGAGTTTTAATTGCTGATGTTTTGGTTAGCAGCTGAGATATTAACCACTGTGCCACCAGGGCTCCTCTGGTATTGTACACTATTTAGGTATAGTATATATGTAGTATTTATGTGATAATAGTAAAAGTACAAAACCAAAGCCATTGTTATCGAGCCAGTTCTGACTCATGGTGGCCCTATAGTATATAGTATATGTGTACATTTTTAGGTAAATCACTAACTGTTGGACAATATTTTTTGTAGTATTAATAGTCACATCATTTTGCCAGTTGTCAAATAATATTACTGAGCGAGCATATGTGCCAGGAGCATGCATGCCAGAATAGACTACATATCATTCAGTAGTTAAAAAGCTTACTCAAAACAAGAATATATGTAAAATATAAATAAATTGTGGTGTAAAACTACATGAAAACATTAATCGTGACTGTGGTGAATGCAGAGTATATATAACTGAATCATAGTAATCTCCATTTATTTTATCTTAAATACGAGGTTTGTTCTTTTATAGAAGAGTTTTAGTCTAAAAGCCACTGTATTAGAATCTGCTAGTGTGCTGCTTAAAAATGAAGACTACAAGCCCCACTGGAAATGCCCTGTAGTAGAGCATCTCTTATAAAGTTTCGGAGCCACTAGTCTAGAGATTTATATCTTTTGCCATTGTGTTCATTTGTGAAGCTGTTTCTGCTATGCAAACAAAAGCTCCTTGTCTACAAAGTAAAAAGCAGGGAACTAGTTCTTGCAAATAAGATCTCATCTTGTCTCTTATTAATGTCGCCATCTCTGCTGGGCACAGTTTTAATAAAAAGTGTTGTCCCACTCATACTGTTGGTATCAGTGTTCCTCAATCCTGGCTTCACATCTGCATCACCTGGGGACCACTAAAAATGCGCTGTGCCGTTGCTTGAGACCCACCCTAAAACAAACCAAAAGCAAACCCATTACTATCTAGTCAATTCTGACTCATAGTAATCCGACAGGCAGAGTAGAACTGCCCCATAGAGTTTCCAAGGAGTAGCTGGTGGACTCAAACTGCTGACATTTTAGTAACCATTCCAGCTCTTAACCATTGCGTGAAATCAGAATCCATGCAGCTATCTCTGGAATAGAAATATTTTATAGCTGAAATTCTGAAAAAATTGATAACTTCCTATATACACGAATACTCTCCCAGATGTGCACACATGTGTCCAACAATGTCTCTTTGTGAAAACTGGGGAGATTCGGTGTTTAATCAAAGAATTTTTACCTCCCAGGAAAAAGTGAAGGACTTTATGCAAACTGTTCTCTGTCTGTTTTCCTGTATATAATCTAAAATATGCTTGAGCAAATGCATTGTGGTTTAAGCACAAGTGTACAGTCATATCAGTTTGCCATACAACACCCAGAACTTTCACCACTATTCTACTCTAAATGCCCTCCTCTCCCTCCCGGCCCTCTCTTCATGACAGCACACTCCCCCATTTCATCCAGAGCTTCCCATGTCCATTCTACCAAGATCTGTTCCCCCTGACACTATCCTCTTGCCTCCAGCAATGAGCTTCTCATACATCCCTGTGTACATACTAAAGTCCAAAAGTTTGTTCATTGCCAGCCTCACTCCATCTTTTGTATAGTGCAGTTCAATCTTTGGAGAGCTGGCTTTGGTGCTGGATGCAGTTTGGGGTTAGGGAATCTGGGGACGGTGTTCCCAGGGGAACCTGCAGACCTGCAGACTGATGGGCCATCAAATATGACTGTTTAACAGAGTTCTAGTTCTGCCCTCCAGCCCTTCTCCCACTAAGTCAGGGGCTCCGTACCATCCACACTATCTGGGGAGTCACTGGTTGTGGCAGGGCACCGTCTAGTTATTCTGATCCCTTCAGTGAATGAATTGTTTTAATTTTTTGCTCTCTTCCAAGCTTATAATTACTATTTTTCATCCTCACTGTATTAGATATGTTAGATGCCAATCAGGTAGTTCAGGACCAGTTTCTGTTATTGTCATACCCCCTGTGTCTCCAGAATCTAAACCACATTTAGCAATGTCTAATAAGGGAGATCAAATGTTCATGTGGACAGTAAACAGAAGTCATTAAAGACTAATCTTTCTGATGTTTCTCTTTTCCCATGTTGCTTCAATCTTGTGTTGATGGGCAGCAGTAGCAACAAATAGGGAAACTAGAGTAAGGGCTACTGTGAAGTACTCTACCATGATGAAAAAATTTACATGTAAATAGGCATGACCCTTGTGGATAACTTTTAGATAATGTAGGTAATTTCTAGATATCAGTTTTAGTTTCCATAGTTATGCATTTTTCAAGCAGTTGAGATAGCAACATGTATACAATAAATTTAAATTAGCAGTAAGATGATTTTTATCTGTTTAATTGGTGGAGAAATTATAAGGGTGGAAAAGAGCTCCCTTTTTTTTTATTTTTACAAACTAAAAAACCCATCAGGAATTCCTTTGTTAAGTGAATTAGCTTTTAAAATTACGAAAGGCACATGTGTTTGATGTTGTTTCTTATGCAAAATGACAATTGAGACATTTTAATTTGGGACATTCTTAGCAACTAATTAAATTACTATCATAGCTCTATAAGGTATGAGATCTATGTTCCTGAACATCCTGGCAGTAGTACTAGGCCAATGAGATTGTATAGCAAAGCAGTTAAGACACACGTTAAGAAAATCAAGACAGATATTAAAACTAGCATACCATAAATTACATGTATTGCAAAAAGAATTACTTAAATGTGTTGTGACTGAGCAGAAAATAGGGACTTGATTCACGTGATTGTGAAGTTGCTAATGCATGAAATGCTGTTTTATTTAAGGAAAAATAAATACACATTGTTACTACTAACCTAACACATATTCCTAACAAGGAATGCATGTTCTCTGGCTTCTGCCACTCAGATGATTATGGAGTTAATTCAGTACTTAAGACTGACAGGACATTCATCTTGTCTGTGCTATACCAGTGGGCTAAGTTTAAAGTGTTCATATTGAGTAAAAACGTAACTGGCTATGGTAGATATGTATGAGACAGCCTAATTCTGTTTAATTTGCTGACTTTGAAATGTATTTTTGTTGGGTTGGTTTCCTGCATTAATTGGAGCTTGTTTTCAGTTCAAGCCATGGAAACAGTGGAAGAGGTAAAAGCTGCAAACAGGATGGTAGACATGGAAGTGATGGAAGAAGAGGAACCTGCAGAGACAACAGGAGCTATAAAACCAGCAGAAGCCAAGGAGAGAGTGCAGCTGTTGGAGGCCTTAAAAGCAATGGAAGAAGCGAAGGCAAGGAAGGAATTAGAGGTAAGGGAGTCAGTGGAACCAATGAAGAGAGTGGAGCCCATGGATTCAGTGGAGGAGAAAATTGCTCAGAGGCAGATGTTCCAGAATTGGAGAGACCAGCATCCCAGGATGTTGAACATCAACAGGAGGTAACGCACCATTCAAAAAAGACAGTGAACTCATCTCATTGTGAATGTGTTTCTTCTTGTGATATGTAGCATTTCTAGCCATTCTAAACAGGTATTAACCTACTGCAAAGCTTTGAACATGGTTCACTGAAATATATAGCCTGCTCACACTAACTTACAGAGAAGAAACTCAGAAATAAGAGCCAAAGAATGTGACAGAATTTATGTGGGATGCTTTAACCTGTAGAAAAATATACTAACAGCCTGTCTGTTGATAAGCTATTCTGGTGTCTAAATAGTAATTCTGGGCATAGAGGGGAGGTATGCTGGCCTATCATACACAGGTTTTATGACTTTCTAGCCACAAAAGTGCTATATGGTTACTTTTTAAAATTAAAATGAAAGGAAGATTCATAGTCTGTAGATTTCACAAACACTCCATGTAATAAATGTAGATATCTTAAAACAAAGTAAACAACCATAAAACCCCATTACCATTGAGTCAATATGACTCATAGTGACCCTATAGGACAGAGTAGAACTGCCCCATAGAGTTCACAAGGAGTACCTGGTAGATTTGAACTGTTGACCTTTTGGTTAGCAGCTGTAGCTCCTAGCCACTACGCAACCAGGGATTATATCTTAGGGTACCATAAAACTTATGCTTTAATGCTTTCAATTAGATGGATGGATGGATAGGTATGTCCCACTTGTTGTGGAGTCAGTTCTGACTCTTGGCAAACCCGTGTACTACCGAGTAGAACTGTTCGCCATAGGGTGCTCCAGGCATTATCTGTCAGACAGTTCTTCTGAAGCACCTCTGGTAGGTTTGAACCTTCAATATTTTGGTTAGCAGACAAGCACATTAATCACTTACACCACCCAAGGACTCTAGATGAATACCGCAAGTCCCAAACTCATTGCCATTGAGTTGATTCTCACTTATAATGGTCCTGTAGGACAGAGTAGAACTTCCTCATAGGGTTTCCAAGGAGCCCCTGGTGGAGCCTGAGTTCTGAACCACTGCACCACCAGGGCTCCTGTAGATGGTTAGACAGACAGACAGACAGATAATGTTCCCATTTCTACGGCTTTCCCATTGAAAAGCATTTGGGAAGTTCCCATCCTTCCTTTTGTATTGTTTCCTTCCTTCACTGTTTTTTTCCATAATTATTGTGTGTCAGTAATGATTGGGGCTGGGGCCCTAGCCTGGTCCCTAAGATTGAGTGAGTGGGTAAAGAGAAATAATCAAGGGTGTATTAGACATAGTTCCTGCCTTTTAAGAGTTCACAATCTAATATGGCAGAAAGGAAAGTGAACCAATAACTAAACTATAGTGTGAGAAGAACTATACTGAAACTATGGCCAAAATATTTGCAAGCACAGAAGAAAGGGGGCTGTGATTCTGCCCTGGAAAGTCAAGAATGACATTTGGGTTGAATCTTGAAGGATGATTTCCTCGTCAAGTGGGAGGGGCGAGGGAATAGCTTACACATGGTAAAAATGCCACAAATGTTCTTTGTTGTTGGCTGCTGTTGATTTGGCCCTGACTCATGGCAACCTCATATATACAGGCCTATCTTCTTTGACACACCAGGTGGGTTCAAACTGCAGTCTTCAAGTTGGCAGATGATTGCAAACTGTGTGCACCACCCAGGCTCCCACAAATACTAAATCTCCAAATTATACATTTGGAGATATGAACCTCCTCAGTGTTTCTTCTCTAACATCAATTGTCTCAATATAAATTTTGTTCTCTACCTTCTGTTAATATTGAGATCTATTAGTAAATGTGAATTTGGCAAGACTATAAACTAATAGATGTGACAAGTTTTGCATTCCCTTTTTCAAATGACTCCCAGGCATATTACTCCCACTATTAACCTCCTAATAAAATGAATTTTGGTTGTTCCTTTAGGCGCCAAGTGGACGTGAGGCTTCAAATTGCGTTGCCTCTGGCCCTGCACCCCTAGCACCTGATAATGACAGTAAGGACACGTTGGAATCATTAACTCATTTGGGTTTTTCTGCTAGCCATTCATCTCTTTCTGAAGGTTATGGGAGGGCTGCTGATGGTGATTTTGCCAGTGCCATCTCTGAGTGTGTTTGAGATGATCTCTGTCTTCGTTACCCAGTGCTGCCATAACAGAAATGCCACAAATGTGTGTCTTTAAAGAACAGAAACCTATTTTGTTATACTGCTAGGGGCTGAAATTCCACATCAGGGTCTCAGCCGTGTTGATTCTTCCCATGTTGGCAGCCCCAGGTATTCCTTGGTTCCCTGGTATTCTTTGGCTTTTAGACAATCCTCACATGGCATCTGTCTTCCCTCTGTGTGTGTGTCCCTGTGTGTAGTCTGGTCTTTTTGTAACTCAGAAATGACTAGGTTTAGGATCCACCCTACACTAGCATGATATCATTAACACAGCAAAAGGACAAAAATCCTATTTGCAAACAGGATGACATCCACAGGTACAAGAACCAGGAATTCATCACTTGTTTGGGTGGGACATAATTAAATTCATAGTAATCTCCAAATGGTGTTATCTGTTCCCATATTAAATACAGTATCTGACCACTGATTCATACTCTAGAAATAATCAGACCATTCTGATGATGTCACTTTATATAAATTCAAGTTGATAAGTGCTTTAAAAAAAATCTGCCCTTTACTGACTCTTTCTGGTTTCTAAATTTGAAAAACAATTGAGACACTGAGTCCTTCATCTGAATTTTCTTTTTGGACTTAAGTCATGGTAACTTAAAATACATTCATACTCAGCAGCGTATTTTAACCATCACGTTTTGTGCTATTTCATGGAGTTACTGAAATGATACTTCTAATAGGAAATAAAATACAGTAAAATAAAAGGAACTTGTCTAGGCTGTGTATCATTTGTAGAAATCCCCAAGCACATATGGTGTATAGTCTAGAAATTTCTCTCAATAACTTCTTACTTCTTCCAGCACATGCCGAAATAGTGGTAGTATCTGGGGAACCACCCAAACAATCCTCTGATATCAATGTTAACCCACTCGGTGCATCATCTGAATGTATAAAACCACTAATCCACGTGTATGAAAAGGAATTCAGTTCTGAGGTCTGCTGTGGTTCTTTGTGGGGTGAGTTTTGATTTTGTTGGCAATTGTTTTGGTTTCAAGAATAATTTTTACCTAGCAAACTTTAGAAAAGCATAGACTTATGCCACTTGTCTACTATTATGCCACTTGTCTGCTATTATTTCTATCAAACCATTACCAGTCAATTAAAAAAAAATGTATTTTAGTAGTTAATTTGCTCATTATTGGTTTTTTTCACTCCATTGCAAGTCAGTATTTGAATTGATTCCCTTTCTCCTTTTTATTCTATTTTCTACTACCTGAATTAATTTGGCTAAAATATAAAAGTTCAATAGGTTATAATTATTTGAAAATTTGAGCTTAGTGTTTCTAAGTTAGGGAAGCATGCAACATATGATATCTAATGAGATACTACAAAGAAGTTTTGGCAGGATATTGTTTTTGAATACTCTTCAGAATTTGTGGAGAAAGTTCCTTATATGATATCTTAACTTTGGTAGACTTTTCCAATCCTTTTTTTCCCAGATGAATTATAGCCACATTGAAAGTGCTGAGACACTGTTTTACCTCAAGTCAGTCTGAATCACCAATGAAACAGAATAAATGAATTTAAGGTGGGAAGAAATCCAAAATAAATGCCAACCTCCAGCACAGATTTTACTTAATATACAATTGAGTGGGGGACAGGAATTTAAATTAAAAATAGGGCCATGTAGTAAATATTACAATTATATGGATCAAACAAACAATAAAAACGTGTCACTCTCAAGGTTTTGATAATATAATATGCCACATAGCAAGAAAGCAAAGTTGATATCATTAACATTTTCGCCAGGCAACTATACAAAGCTGCAGTTAATGTCCAGTCATCCATTATTATAATTTATGATTTTATATTTGGGGGAAAAAAATTGTCATCAAAACTTGACTGTACTTCTCCCTCTGCCTCTCCATGATTCTCCTGTGGAAGGAAAAGGCAATTCCTGCAACTGAAATTGGACATGACTTAAAGAACTGATGGAGGACAGGGGGAAAATGAAGGCCAAGACACTTTTTTTCTCTACCCAAACCCATTGCAGTCAATCCAATTCTGACTCATAGCCACCCGATAGGACAAGATGAAACTGCCCCTAAGAGTTTGCAGTGAGTGGCCAGTGGATTTGAACTGCTGACCTTTTGGTTCACAGACAAGCTCTTAACCACTGTGTCACCAGGACTCCTTTTACCCACAGGGCCTGACTCTGCTCCAAGTGGAAGGAAGACACTGAATTTTTCTCCGTTATTGTACTGTGGCTTATTTTCTCCTGTGTTTGAGTTTATGGGGGGAAATCCACAGTGGTTTGAAATACATTTGTTTTCTTTTTTTCAATTACACTTTAGATGAAGGTTACAGAACAAACCAATTGCTCATTAAACAGTACACATTGTTTTATGACAGTGATTAACAACTTTCTGATGTTTCAACACTCTTCCTTCTCAATCTTGGGTTCCCTATTACCTGCTTTTCTGTCCCCTCCTGCCTTCTAGTCCTTGCCCCTGGGCTGGCATGCCCCTTTCTTTAGTCTTCTCTTGCTTTATGGACCTGTCGAATCTTTCAATGAAGGGTCAACCTCAGGAGTGACTTTATTACTGAGCTGAAAGAGTGTCTGGGGTCTGTACACTCAGGATTTCTCCAGTATCTGTAAGGCCAGCAAGTCTGGTCTTGATCTGAGGTACATTCTAACTTTAATTTTATCTCTGATTTCAGTTCTCTCATTTAGCCTTTAAATAGTGTTTATTTGAAGAAATAGAGCCAGCTGACAAATAGTGTAGGAACACATATACATGAATATAGAAACTAATGTCGGGTATATAGTAATATAACAGGTTTTTCTTCTCTTTTTAATGTATGGATAAACATATAAATCACTTAATTTAAAATAAGTATTTTACATATAATTATTTAAAACCATTAAAACCCTTAATTATAGTTAGAAATAAATCAACAGAAATGAAATTTTTGTATGTGCTAGATAGCTTACTGCTTAGCAGTGACTTCCAAAAGGGTTGATTGATTTTGATAAAGTTTGGGGCACTACTAAAGAGTGCTGAGAGATATAGAAAGTTCTATTTGTGGGACCGTGCAGCAGACATCAGCGAGAAGAATATTGCCAGTGTCTATATTTCAGTGTATTTGAATGTAATTTCTTCTGTTGGCAGAGTGCACAGTTATACAGAGTAAGGTTAACATTAGTCTAAAATGATAAAAGTGCCTTTAGATTAACACACTGCAATAGCAAAAATACTAATACAAATGCAATTCTGAAAAAATGATCTGAGTAAATATAGTTTTTTGTTTGTTTTTGTTTTAATACAAACAGGAGTGAACTTACTGTTGGGAACCCGATCGAGTCTCTATCTGATGGACAGAAGTGGAAAGGCAGAAGTTACTAAACTTATAAAGCGAAGACCATTCCGTCAGATTCAAGTCATAGAGCCACTCAATTTGCTGATTACCATCTCCGGTTTGTTTAAGAACTAAAATTAGCTGAGTAATTATACAGATTAATTAGGTTACAAACTGGGTTAAAGATTTTCTCAGGTGAAAGTGTTCATAGGAGAACACTTTAAATATAACATTTAACTGGGACTCCAGACTTGGCTATTTGTATTTTTCTTACTTATTTACAGTTTAAACTAACTTTTGAGGTAATTTAAATCAGAATTGCCTTTTTCAAAATAATTTATTTTATTTTTCTTGTTATTGTTGAAAACACGCACAGCAGAAATATACCAATCAACAATGTCTACATGCATAATTCAGTGAAGTTGATGACATTCTTCAAGTAGTGTAACCATTCTCACCCTTTTTCCAAATTGTTCTTCCTCTATTAACATAAATGTACTACCCCGTAAGTTTCCTAGCTTTCAAACTGCTGTTGTCAATTTGATTCCACAGAATTAGTTCTTTGAAAGAGCACTCTGCCCAAGGCCAGCCTTTACTAATTAAGCTAACTTATTGTTTGATTTAAAGAACACTTCAGGTTATATTTTGCATTTAAGGTTTACTTATCTCGGGTCAGGAAACCTTGGTGGCATAGTACACAGGTGCTACATCTGTCTGATAACCATAAGGTTGGCAGTTCATACCCACCAGGCACTCCTTGGAAACTCTATACAGTAGTTCTGCTCTGCCCTATAGGGTCACTATAAGTCGGAATCTACTCGGCAGCTCTGGGTCTTTTTTTTAAAAAAAAAAATCTCAGGTCAAAAGCTTCAGGTGTTCATCCTCAGTAAGCTTTAATCAGTAAGCTCAGTAAGCTTTGATGCCTGGATATTTGATTGTAATGCACCTGGCCAAGGTCAATAAGAAAAACAACACTATTTGCATCCTTAAAGATTGTTTCCTAAGTTACCTCCTACAGTTTCACTGCTCAAATGCTCACCCATCCACATACAGATGACTAATCACCACAGTTGCATATACATTCCATGAGATATATTAAAAGCAACAACGAACAAAGTGGACAATAATTGGATAAGAAAGTGATTCATTTGTTCCTAACACAGCCTTATCATAAGAGCCTAGATATAGGGTTAGAAACAAAAATGGAGCTCTAAAATCCTCTGTACTCTTCTCACATGCTAGTTGAACTTCTGGCTTGGGGTTGTCAAAACCTGGACCTTTGAGTGTAAGACTTATTGTCATCAAGTCAATGACAGTGCAAGTAAATGGGTATTAATAATGATAGTGATTACTAAACAGTAGTTGATGTCAGGAAAGCATAGCAGTAAAATTGTTTAAAGATAAAGGAAGACCAAGAAAAGAGGAGGAAAACTAAAATAAAAGAAGTGTAGAATTAAGTGATCTTAATCACAATCATTTATATGAGTTTATATAGTCTCTGTGTACACCTAGTAGTTATGTGGCACATGATAATGTGTATTCTAAACATGGTTAACTTTGCTTTAAGTTTTTATTAGAGAACACCCTCTGTAGGTATCCTCAGACTTCAGGGTTTATTGATCATCTTTTTTTGGTTTTCGTTTAAATTGTTTGAGGTACACAAGAGCAACATCTTAGTTTTTTAAAACATTTGAGTAGCTTAGAGACTTATTAGCCAGCTTTCTCTAATCCAGGTTTGACTTTTAATGCTTGAATTTCTCTCAAATGTGTATTATAAATTTGAATCAAATTATACTGAGAAGATCAGTGTGGGAAGATACTCAGTAGTTTAAAGGCTAAATTTATTTTAACATTTTAGAAAAGAATGACAATAGACATAGATGTGTGAACCCTAACATTGTTCAAAATATTACATAAAAACATATTAAAGATTAATTGCATGAGTCGGAATCCTATTTTTCCCAGAAATCTGATAAAACTAAACTCTAAGGACTACTTTAAAAAATGAATATAAATATGTGATTTCAATAGTTTATCTTAAATAAACTGTAAAATTTGGTAGAATTTACAAAGATTAGCATTAAAGATAAATTGAATTATGAAAAAATGATAAAACCATTCAGTTATTTTTTACACATGCTGGAATAGCAGAAGACAAGTGCCTCATCCTACTATCTCTGAAGGCCCAGTAACATATGCCTCTCACATATACAGAAGTATTAACACCACCCTGGACACCTTCTGAGGCTCTTAACCCCAGTAGGGTCATGACAAACAAAAGCCAAGGTACAAACGAGTGGATGGCAATTCCATTGTATGCGCAGTGACAGTTTTAACCTTCCCCAAAGGAGTGTGCTGTACCCACATTTGAGAGGCACACAGGGGCCTGGTAGATAAGAAGCTGACTTTCTCTTTTGACTCAAGAGAGACTTTGCTATCATATTTCCAGATAGAATGAAAGAAATTGATGCAATGCATATTTTAATGATGATTTTAACTTTAATGCAAACATTTGGTTTCATTAGTTTTTATACATGCACTCTTTTGTTCTTCTAATATATGAAAGATTGACTGAATTGAAGTACTGTATCTTTTCTTATCTAATCAGGTCACAAGAACAGACTTCGGGTGTATCGTTTGACCTGGTTGAGAAAGAAGATTTTAAGTAATGATCCATCAAGTAAGAAAAGACAAGAGGAAATGCTAAAAACAGAGGAAGCTTGCAAAGCTATTGATAAACTGACAGGCTGTGAACATTTCAGTGTCCGTAAGTTCCATTTCATGTTTGTTATATCTATGTGAATTTTGCTTCCTTTCATTCAGTGAAGTTCATTGTTATGAAAGGCCAAATACAGAAAGGAAAGAACGTGTAACTTGAAATACAAAGATGAGTGGATTTCATTGAGACATCTTTTAGGTCTTTTATGCTACAATCATGAATGTTTCTGAGAAAACTGAATGAAACAACATTGAAATTAAAGTGTGGTTTTCTCTCCCATCTTTTTTCCCTTCCCAGGCATTCCAGGGAGGTAGTCCAGATATTTTGTCCTTGTCCCTAGATACCTTCAATTATTTAAATGTTCTTGTTGCACCTGTAGCAATCTGCAAGGATATTTCATGAAATATTATTTCTTTGGAACTACAGTAAAATAGAATTCTCTTTTTGTTGGAAAATCTCTCTTAATACTGACAGAAAAATGTTAACAAGGAAAAAACTGTGATCTGTTCACGGTATCAGTAATCATGAGTGTACTTGTCAGATATTTCTTGTCTGGTTAGTATTTTCATATACCCTGTCTCTTCACAACCATCCACTGTGAAATGCAGTAACAACTCTAAGGTCTCAGAATCCTGCCCTCAGCTGTCAGGAACTGGAAAGTGATGTCCTCCCAGTGTGTTCTATTTTAAAGCAAAGGTTCTACTCTCAGCCTTCTTTTTCTTCTTTTTCTGTTTACTGATTGTCCCCCTCAAGCAAAAATAGTGATAGATGTGGGAGGAATCCAGAATCCTATTATATGATTTGCAACAGGGTACTTCTATCCTGACTGGTCATTTCCATTCTACGTATAATGTGGCTTTTCAGTATTCCCCCACAACACACACACACCATTAAAAGAATTAATTGGGTACTCAGATAATTTAGGAATTAAATAAACACGCTACCTTGTTTTAAGTATCACAACTTCCCTCCAAATCAGACAATGTAAATTTAGAAGCCCCAGAAATGAAAGATACCTTACTCCACATGTCAAATCAGGAAATTCTGTAACAGAATTGCCTCCTGTTTACTTGTAGAGTGTTAGTTTAACAAGAGATCATTACAAATGTTGTCATCTTGCAAGTCTGTGTCCTTGATAAGAGGATAGATTAGGTAGGTCCAGTTTTCCTAACTGACTTCATATCAAGCCAAACAAGCTCTCCACAACCAAAAGTATTCATCCTAATAACAGATAGAATAGTAGCATCTTTGCACAGGGCAGCAGTGTATTCATACATGCATGATATTTTCATAGCCCTCTACCATATATTAAATTTTTGATAAGCATTCCTTAACAAGAATTCCTTTGATGGGGGGGCAGTTAATTGACCATATTCCTTTGCCCTACTTGGAAAAAGTGCAAAAAGCAAGGAAAGAAGAAGCTAGCCTCAGATCAACAGAGAAAATTTGTCTAAAATGAAGTCTGGATGGTGAGGCCAGAAGCAATATCCCAACCAAGGAAGAGGGATTTTAACAGAAGATACAGGTCTAGCAGGTAAGATAGCAAACTCCATGAGAGCCAGAAGGGTTACCTGAAGCCAAACAGATACCATAGGCTAAGCTGGCAAGAACTTGAGTCCAGAGAAGTCATATAAGAGGAGACTCAGAGAGGCTATTTCCAGAATCAAGGAAAAAAGCAGCACTCTTTGTCTTATGAAGTTCTTTGGGGGGAAACTAACAGATCAATGTAATCATTATGGGTGCACATAGTGGTGACCAGCCTTTTTGTAATCAGCCACTGACTAGCTGTGTGTCTTGGCACATTGTTTGATAAAATCTTTTTGTCTTGCCTCTATTTAGATACAACTTTATTGAGATACAATTTATATAATATAAAATGTACCCTTGTAAAGTGTGTAATTCAATAGATTCAGCATATTTAGAGTTGTGCAACCATCACCAATGTCTCACGTTCATCACACCAAAAAGAAACCCCACATCTATTACCAGTTACCACCCATTCCATTTCTCCTTCCCTGCACTCCTAGGAAACCTCTATTTTCTTTGTTAGGAAAAAAAAAAAATGTGTTGCCGTTGAATAGATTTAGACTCATAGAAACTCTATAGTTTCACCTATTCTGGACACTTTATATAAATAGAATCATTCAAAATGTAGTATTTCATGACAGGCTTCTTTCATTTAGCATAACAATGTTCTTAAAGATTCATCCATGTTGTAATATGTATCAGTACTTCATATGGATATTTGCACCTTTTCCTCTTTGGGATATTATGAATAACGTTGCTATACGTATTACTACGTGCTTCTCTGTGGATATGTATGTTTTCTTTTCTGTCAGGTACCATTTCTGAACTGTTTTTCAAAACTATTTTACATTCCCATCAGAAATGCATAAGAGTTCTGTTTTCTCCACAACTTTCCCAAGATTTGTTATTGTGTATTTTTTTATTATAGCCACCCATACGTGTGTGAAGTGATAGCTTACTGTGATTTTGATCTACATTTTCCTAATGACTAACAGGAAACCCTGATGGAATAGTGGTTAATAGTGGTTAAGTGTTAGATCTGCTAACCAAAGGTTTGGCAGTTCAGATCCTCCTGACAGTCCTTGGATACTCTATGGGGCAGTTCTATTCTGACCTGTATGGTTGCTGTGAGTCAGAATTGACTTGACAGAGGTAGGTGGCTTTTGGTTTTAATGACTAACAGTGCTGAGTATCTTACATGTTTACTGTCTGTGTCCTCTGTGGAAAAGTATGTGTGGAAATCCTTTGTCCATTTCTTAATTGGGTGACTTGCCTTATTGTTGAGCTGAGAGAGTTCTTTATTTTGCTAGATATAAGTCACTTATACAATATATGATTTATACTTAACCTCCTCATCAGTTTTCTTAGCCATAAGATGTGGAAAATAATAGCTTGTAAGATAGTTGTGAGGATTTAATTAATTAAAATTTGTGTCATAATGTAGATACGTGAATATAGTGTTGATTTATTCATGTCATTTATCTGTTTAATAGCTCATTCTAGCTACCCATAATGTTTTTAGTTTATGTATAAATACACAAAATATCATATCCACAGAAACTGAAGTACTACCAATAACAATAAAAACAGAGGGCACCAGTACTGGATTGTATAATGTGATACCCTTAAATCCTTAAAGTTCGTGTAACAATCTAAAAAGGTAAAATGATTAGAAATACCAGAACTGACAGATGTTTCCAGTACTGTTAGACTGAGGCCTAGTTGTACTTTACAGCTCAGCTTGAGTTTCTCAATTTGTTTAAAAAAAAAGAAAAAGATTTTATATATTTTGAAAATACATTTAACTCAACAAGCTGTTGCTGCAGCTCATGTTTTCATGTTCATCTTGAGAGTATTTTTAATTTCCCTTGGCTCATTGGTAATTTATGAGTGAGTTGTATAATTTACAAAGAAGCCATTTTGGCACAGTGTTTAAGCTCAAGGCTGCTAACCCAAAGCCCAGTGATTTGAACCCACCAACTGCTCAATAGGAGGAAGATTTGGCAGTCTGGTTCCCCAAAGTAAGCAGAAAGAAGGCAATAATAAAGATTACCAAATCCACTGCCATAAAGTTGGATCAGACTCAGAGAGACCATAGAAGTCAGAGTAGAACTGCCTTAGAGTTTCCTATGAGCTCCAGGCAGATATGAACTGCCGACCATTTGGTTAGCAGCCACAGCACTTAATTGACTATGCCACCAAGGTTTCCATAACAAAGATTAAGTAGAAAGAAATGAAACAGAAAATTGAAACTAAAAAATTATATAAATCTATTATTTGTTAAAAAAAAAAGAAGAAGAAGGAAAGAAACAGTATATTAATATATTTATCTTGATCATAACTTGACCCATGTGTTTTTGGAAAATAAAATAGAAAAAGAACAGGGAAGAGATACTATAGGAATATTGTTCTTTCTTTAGAGTGATTTTATTTTTAATTGAAGAATAATTCACATAACATAAACTTAGCAAGTGTAAAATATACAATTCAGTGGCATTTAGTACTCTCACAGTGTTGTTTAACAATTACCTCTATCTAGATCCAAAACATTTTCAACACCCTCAAAGGTGAACCTGTGCCTGCTAAGCACTCACTCCCTATTCCTCTTACTCCAGCTCCTGGAAACAAGTAACCTAGTTTCTTCTGTCTCCCTGGACTTACTTATTCTGGATATTTCATATAATTAGAATTATATGTCTAAGTTTTTTCACTTCATGTAATGTTTAAAAAGTTTATCCATATGGTAGCATGTGTTAGTCCTTCATTTATTTTTATGGCTGAATAATAGTTCACCATAGGTATACCTCATTTTGTTGCATCCATTCATCACGTGATGGGCATTTGGATTTTTGCTACGTTTTGCGTTTTGCTAGTAATGCTGCTATGAACGTTCTTGTTCAAGTATTTATTTGAATACTTGTTTTCAATTATTTTATATATCTACCTAGTAGAGAAATTGCTGGATCACATGATGATAATTCTGTGTTTAACTATTTAAGGATAAAAATCATGTCTTTTGAAAGAAACTTTATGGTTTTGAACAAAACCTTATGTTTGCCTGTGGGCTAGATGACACTACTGGGCATGGCCCCAGATTTGGTTTAAATAGTGGCTAACTTTTAATGGAATTTTCAAACAGTTTTCAGCAGCTACTCAATCATTTTATGTTCCCACCAGCAACAGACAAGAGTTCCACTCTCTCCATATCCCCGTCAACCCTTGTTATTTTCCATTTTTCGTTATAGCCATTCTAATGGGTGCGAAGTAGTGTCTCATTGTATTGGTTTGTGTTTCTATAGGAACTAGTGGTGCTTGGCATATTTTCATGTACTTGTTGCTATTTATATGTCTTCTTTGAATAAATGTCCATTCAAGTTCTTTACTCATTTTTTGAGGTGAAATATATATAATATTTGCTGTTTTAACCATTTGAAGTGTAAAATTTAGAGGTGTTTCTTACATTGGTTGCATTGTACAGCTATCACCACTACTGTTTCTAAAACTATGTATCGTTCTAAACTTTGCTTGTTTTTTATTTGAGTTGTTTGACTTTTTTTTGTTAAGTTGTAGGCATTCTTAATATGTCTCAATGTTACAGTTTATCATATTATGACATGTAAATTTTCCTTCCATTATGTCAGTCATCTTTTAACTTTCTTGGTAGCATCCTTCGATGCATAAAAGTTTTTAATTTTTAACAACAGTATTTGACTTTTACTTGTGCTTTTGGTTTCATATCTAAGTATCTGTTGTCTAATTCAGGGTTGTGAAGATAAACCGTTATGTTTGAACAGTTTTATAGTACTGGACCTTATATTTAGGTGTTCGATACATTTTGAGTTAATTTTTTTGTATAGTGTGAAGTTGGGGACCAGTTTCATTCTTTTGCATGTAGCTATCTAGATGTGCCAAAACCATTTGTTTCCTCACTGAATAATCTTAGGCACCCTTGTCCCAAATCAATTCACCACAAATATGTGAGTTTGTATCTGTACTGTCAATTCTATTTCATGGATTTATATGACTATCCTTTTGATAGTTTGATAGTTCCGTACTCTGATACACTATGTTTCTGGTAAGTTTTAAGATTGTAAGTGTGAGTCTTCTAGTGTTTTCTTCCTCAAGACTTTTTTGGCTATTCTGAGCCCCTGGCAACTCCATATGAATTTAATATCAGCTTTACCATTTATAAGAAAAAAAAGTCATCGACATTTTGAGAAGGATTGCATTGAATCTACAGAGCCTTTTGAGTAGTACTGTCGTCTCAACAATATTAAGTCTTCCAATCCATGAACATGGAATGTTTTTCCATTTATTTCTATATCTCTTTAATTTCTTTCAGCAATGTTTTGTAGTTTTCAATGTACAATTGAGAGTGTTTTGAAGTTTAAATGCTGAAACTATACATTGTATCACCTTTTTTTGGACATCAAATTTTAACCAAATAGCTTTTCTAAAACTACAAGTTTCATGCTTTTATATTGTGCTTGTGACATTTTCAGTGACAGATACAGATAGTTGAATATTCTTGTGAACTCTATGGAAATGTTACTTCTTTGTATTTTATCACTGTAGTTCACCATGAAGAAACAATTTATATTGCAATTGCTTTGAAATCATCAGTTCACCTGTATGCATGGGCACCAAAGTCCTTTGATGAAAGCACTGCTATTAAAGTGAGTGATCGGTCTTTCATTTGGATTATATAGTCTTTCTTTTCCCAGGAAATTATAAACACCAGTGTTTGGGAATCTAAGTGCAAAAATATACACCATTCTTTTACAATCAATGTAATTTGACTATGTCATTTTAATAATTATTTTTTAACCCTTTGTTAGACAATTCACAGGCACCACAACAAGGAAGAGTATGAAAGAAACCCCTGATCCTTCTCCTTCACACCAGCTCCTTACACCCGATTACTGTACTCAACATGAAGATGTGATATATTCTAGAACCCCAAATGCAGGCTTTGGGTGCCAGCATAATGACTTGAAGCTGAGAAAGTCCCTATTCTCTCTTAGTAGTGGGGTGGAGAGCAGAGGGAAGGCAAGAAAAATGTCACAGTGATACAGAGTAGAATCCCACTGGAGAAGGACTGATGGAAAAGAAAACCTTTGCTACAATTACCAGGACTGCAAAAGATGAAGGTGGGAAAAAAAGGAGTAGGTCTGTGTTTCTTCCAAGCTTGAACTCTAAACACATTTCTCTCTAGAAATACTGTGGAGCATGGTGGTTAGGTTTATTTGGATTGCTAATATTATTTTCACCTTTCGCATTGTCTGACTGAATTTCTATGGATCAGCTTCAGAGGTTAATATTTCTTTTCTATTATGGTCCATAAACTGTGGGCTGTTTTTGATCTAGAGTTATTTATAATATACCAAAATTTAAGCTGTTTCACTTAAATAGGATCATTTGGCATTTATTTGATAGTAATAAGGATGAGTCGATAAACTGGTGACTTTAGATAGAGTCCAATAGCTCGTAAGCTAAGCAATACACCAGAATCACCCAGAGCATTTGTTTAAAATTAAGATCTCAGACCCAACCCCAGATTGAATTAGTGGTTCTGGAGTAGGGCCTGGGAATCTATATTTATAAACAAATGCATACTTGCCTTTCAGCTAGTTAGTCCGTGGATGAGTGTTTACTGATATGTATACATCATGACAGACCTTAGGACAGTGTGCATGAACTACTGTTGTACCTTACATTAGGATCTGTTTACATGATATGTTTTATAGGCCTGTACATCACATGTATATAATGAAGATGGCCTAATTCTCATAACTGTCTCTCAGTGTCTATTTGCACAATAAATAAACAGCATATAGACAACTGTATAGACAGTCTGGGTCTGCTCTGACATAGATCTCATCCCTGATCTGATTTCCCTAAATTAAGGGTTGGTTTAGCTGTTAGTATTTGGATATGGGTTTCTTCTTGGGTGTCTGCTGGTTGGCCAGAGCTGCCTGTTATGGAGTTGAAAAGCAGGGAAATAAGTACCAACTCTCTGTCTAGACTGATATTCGGTTCCTGTTCCAAGTTCTCACTCCCATTTTTGAATGCCACCTCATGATACAGTATGATGAATGCTATGATACTTAGTCCTCTCCTGTGACCTGCCTTGGCAGTGAATCCTATTTTGGCCATTGGTTTCCTTCTACTGGAAACCATAGGAGCCTAGAGTACTCCCATTCTGTGATAGGTTAACATGTTGGACGTTTTTCACTCTCTACCAAGTATGCGTTGATCAATCAGCAGACTCTGAAGGAGACTACATGTCCTATGAAGCCTATATACGAATACTGGCAAAAATACAGGCAGCAGATCCAGCGAATCGGTTTAAGAGACCAGATGAGCTCCTTCATTTGCTGAAGCTCAAGGCAAGGGTCTTAAAGATAACAAACAGAGTGCACTACCATGCAAAGGTCTGAGGATACTTGGCAATTTGCTTTTTGAAGGGAGACTTAAGATTTATAACCTGTGTATAAATACATCCTTTTTTACAATAACAGACCTAAGAGAAGTAATATAGATACGCATATACATAGTACTATTTTAAAAATAATCATGAATTTTAAAATCCTTCCAAGCAAACAATGGAAGAGCTTTTGCCTTAGTCAAAGTGCATTCTGGCCTTTTGTCCATATTTGTTTTTATATTTGCAGGTATTTCCAACAGTTGGTCGTAAACCAGTGACAGTTGACCTGGTTATTGATTCTGAAAAAAGACTGAAGATTTTCTTCAGCTCAGCAGATGGGTATCATGTTATCGATGCGGAATCTGAGGTTATATCTGATGTGACCCTACCCAATAACGTAAGATAATACTTTCAGATCCCTAGAAATTATGAATTATCAGTATTAGAGTTTTTCAGCTGTCAAAATCCTTAAAAAATGATTAGCAATATGTATTTTGGAACTGATACCAAAAATATAAGTATAGAATACCAGCAAGTAGTTCAGGAATAAGCAAAAATTGTTGATGGTTTCTTAGTCCAGATAGCTGAGTCTATGTTATAGTTAGATTTGATTTGTCCAGAACAGTGTGTTTTTAATGAATAAAATTTACATTTGTGAATTGGTACTTCTGTTGAAAACTCAGACAATCTGACAACATCAGGTCCACGTTTCTATTTGAGCATTATCAACAGCAACTGATTTGTGCCAGAGTCATCTTGTGTAGGATATATATGCTCTATATGCCCTATCTATCCACATTTATGGATTTAGCATAACTAGCCCTTTTTAGGTATTCAAGTGATCAGTTTTTCCATTTATAAAACAAAAAGTCAAGACCTTGAGCTCCCACGTAATGCGTCAACAGAGTCTTTAAAAACACATGAGTATAAAAATTTGAAACACTGTGTGCGTCAATCATCCTTATCCATATTGTATTACTTTAACTCTTTCATATAATAGACTATCATAGTGTTCTCTTACAGTATGAGTTATAGCTGGGACTGTTGAAGAAAAGGATTCAGTGCTTTCAAAGCTGATGTACCTCCACTCCTAACCTCTAAAATAAATAGTGAAAATGTGCCCCAACACCTAAAAATTGAATCATTATAAAAATAACAGCATAGTATACATACACAAATGCCCCATATAAAATATAATTCCACTGTATCTCAAATTTGATGGTAGCAGGGATGTTTGTATTATTGAAAATCATTTTTTAAGAGGAAGAGCTAGACCAGTGTTTCTATTTCACAGTTTCTGAAGTCCCTACTTTATAGACAACTAAAATATTAGCTGTTTAGTATTACATAAAAATTCCAGGAGAAAGTTCTTATATATTTTTAAATGCCTGTGTTGCTGTAAGGAGTCCTGGTGGCACAGTGGTTAATGCATTCAGTGGCTAACTGAAAGAGTGGTGGTTTGAACCCACCAGCCACTTCGCAGCAGCAAGGTGTGGCAGCCTGCTTCCGTAAAGGTTTACAGCCTTGCAGTGGGACAATTCTTTTCTGTCCTACACGGTCACTATAAGCCAGAATCCACTCAAAGACAATGGATTCAGGATTGTTACTGTTGTTGGTTGCTGTCCAATCAGCTCTGGCTCATGGTGACCTTCTATATAACATAATGAAACATTCCCTGGGCCTGTGCCATCTTCATGGCCATTGATATTATATCATAGTAGCCGCGTGGTATTTTGAACAAATTTCAGAATTTCTCATACATCACAGAGAAATTACAGAGAAAAATTGTCAAATTATGAGTGGGGAACCTTTTCAAAAACGTTATTTGATCATATTAACAATCTCATTAGCTTATCACGTAGTTGTCACCTACAGTTATATAGAAATCATGTTGACAATGCAGAGAATACTGAACCAAGCCCAGCCAAGTCATCTAACTATGAGGTCACGTTATTTTTTATACAAATACTCCAGTCCACTTTGGATTGACGTGTCTTCGGTAGCTTCCTGCATCTTATTATTGTCTGTTTCTTTTTTTTGTTTGTTTTTTAATGTTGTGTCAGATAACCTTTATTTAACAGTGAGGGCAGTACTGGACGTTACAGTAGTGGCCCAAGTTTATACTTGTTTGAGAAGCTATTTCAGAAAGCTGAGCCCTTGTATGCCACTTGACTGCTAAGTAAGGAGAATTATTTCCTTGTGAAGCAATCATTAGTTAATTATTGTAGAAGCTAGAAGAATAGAAGATGAGTTTCTTTAAAAAGGTTTTCTGACCTAATTATGATAGTTTATGGATATTCAAAAATATTATTTTTAGCTAAATACCCTAGTGTCTTGACCCATCAAGAAAGAAAGGACTCTGACACAAGAGAAGGGAGGGTACTTTCTGAAATGGAGCATACTAAAAATAATATTTTCCCCAAGAGTGCTAGATCACAAAAGCTGTAATGCTACAAGGAAGTCATATGTGCTAAAGAATAATTGGTTACTTCAGGAATCATCTGAGAAGTAAGAGAATTATATCTGAAGACTTGAGATTTGCACCAGTCCTGTTTTATTCTAAGCAGATTTTGTTAAGACAACCTTCTTTCTTGCATTTGTTTCTCTCTTCATCTCTTTTCTGATTCAGTTGCTCATGCGAGTGCCCAGGCAACGCATTAAAATTGCTTTTCGTCTCTGGATTCCTGTTTTAGTTTTAAGAATAGTGGTTGCTGAGACATGGCCTCAAGCACTTGGTCTGAGTATGCTCAGTTTGGCAAGTATAGTTTCTGACTTTTTTGTAATTTGCTAATTTCGAGAAGTGATGTAGTAGTGTAATTGTTCGTTGATCAGGGAAATGCTGATAATGTGGCAATTTCTGTAGTTTAAGCAAGTCTTGTCACATATTGTTTTATGGAGCATAAAAATTAGGAATGCCTAGAGTCGGATCCGACTCGATGGCACTTGGCTTAGATACTTCTTAGTATCTTATGTCATCTAATAAGTCTCTGAATTTGATAAGTTCCTTGGCTTGTGTCAGTCATAGTCCATTGTGTATTGACTGTATTTTAAGACTACAAGTTAGATAAGAAATTGAACATTTGGAAGGAGGAGGGAATGTGACTATTATATCAAGCAGTTAAGAATATTATAAAGCTGCCTTTTATAAATATTTTAAGATCAAGCTACTTTTAAGTAAATTTTATGTTTCTGATTTGAATTGGCAGATAGGCTATGATTGTCATTGGTTAACACATTCATTGTTAAACAGCTCAGAGATGTGCTGAAATGAATCTTAAATCCAACTCTGTAGAAGCAACATTTCTTCTTTTATTATATGTATCATTTTGTGAAATTGCAACAACTTTCTCTGTGTTGGAAAATGTATCTGGGCTTGTTTCAAGAAGGAATTTCTCATAAATGTAAAGGAATAATGCCAAGTGACTACTTTAGGCCATGACGAAGGTACTTGTCAAGTTCTGGATAGCAATAGAGGCTTTCTCCTCCTTTCACTACACTTTGAATCTCTTTTTGGTCTTTACTGCTCATTCAGGCTTTTTCAATTAAAGTAATAGTGATAAAATGTTGGACATGCAAATCTTTATGAAACATAATTCCAGCCCCTGGAAATCATTATATCACAGAATATCATCATTTTGCCTGATTCCTTGGGAATTGGCATGATGCTCACCTTTGATGCTGAAGACCTTGCTATGGAAGCAAATGAACAACTCTTCAAGAAGGTCCTTGACGTATGGAAAGACATACCATCTTCTGTAGGTATGTACAACATTTCTTAGTCTTTTAGATTATCTTAGAGCAGCTTTACAAGAGTAAAACATATGTCCTAATAAAAGATTGCTTGCATTACCACATTTTCTCAAAGCATGCAGAGCTAATGTGGGATCCTGCATATCTGCTCCCTTAGCAAGATAATGAGTGTGAGTGTCATATATTTAATGCATACACAGGAAGAACACTAAGATGGTGCTTTGGTTGTCCAATTTATTGTTCATTTTAAATAGTTATGTAATTTAAACAGGGATTTGTTTCAATTCTGTTCTGTTAACAACATTCTATACTTTTATTGTATCTCCTTTACTTGCAGACTTTACATAGATATTGAGAGGGCTTCTTTCCATTACATTGATTTTGAGGATTTACACTTGTCTTAAAAGACTGCCAAATGATCATTCAAAAAAAAATTAGCAAAATGTTTCTGTTTCTCACAGTCAGTAGTGTTCCATTTAGTGACTAATATTTCTGTAAAGAATCAAATACAAACTTAGTATGTGACATATTGTCACAAAATTATCATTATTTCTCATTTAGAAAAAGCGTAGATAATGACTGACTGGAATGCCTATTAGTTACCACCCAGATGGCAAAGTAAACTGCCTTTTCACCTTCTTCAGAAAAGGACTTTTTTTCTCTTCCTAACCATGCACAATGGAAAACCTTGTGACATAGTGGTTAAATGTTACATCTGCTAACCAAAAAAAGGTCAGCAGTTCAAATCTACCAGGCACTTCTTGGGAACTCTGTGATACAGTTCTACTCTGACCTGTAGGGTTGCTATCATTTGGAAACCAACTGACCTCAGTGGCTTTGGTTTGGAAACCCTGGCGGCACAATAGTTAAGTGCTATGACTGCTAACCAGAAGGTCAGCAGTTTGAATCTGCCAGGTGCTCCTTGGAAACTCTATGGGACAGTTCTGCCATGTCCTATAGGGTCTCTGTGAATTGGAATCGACTTCATAGCAATGAGCTTCGTTTTGGTAACCATGCAGGGCTACTAAGCTGTGAAATCAGAGTAATTCTCGTATATATCTCTGAGGCTTGGTAAACATAGGGGTGATTGTAATTAGACAATAGAATACATATAAGATTTAGAAGTAGGAGAGAAGGCCAAAAGACTTGATAGAGGATAAATACTTATGAAGGGGGAAGAACTGAATGGAATAAATAAAGGAGTGAGAAAGAGGGAAAGAGAAAGGAAAACAGGAGGAAAGGAAGGAAGAGAAGAAGAAAAAGTGGTCTGTGAATAGAGGACACAGAACCTTCTAAAATCTCTGTAAAATTGCTACATGTGGTTCTCATGTGTCTTTAAGGACCAGTTTGAAAGAACCACCTTTCAATGGTCATTTTTCATTATGGCATAATGGCACTTGGCATTGCATCTGCAGAATCCATTCTTTTTGCATACATAGTGATAAGGATTGTTCTGAAAACCTTTTCCAATTTCTCCAAACAGGAAAGGACTCACAGAGAGTTTATAACTGTCTTAAGTGACAGAAGGTAAATACTTAGAATGTAATTGGCAGATCTGGGGCATAAGGAACTAAAAATAAAGAATATTTTTCTAATTTGTGCAGTGACACATTTGTGATCAGTGTATTAATCAGAAATAGAAATAAAGAAATCCAGTTCAAATGAGAGGTCAAACAAACCCCTACATTTATGCCACTAGATAATCACGGGAATGAAAGAGATCTTGTTGAAAATTTGTTGGGCACATTAGGACATCTTCTGACCGAAAAGAAAAGTTATTTTAACTACTAAAACTTGAAAGGCTTCTCTCTACAGGTCAAATAAATTATACTGTAAGAACATGATATTTTGTATTGTCTATTAAAGATTTTTGAGAATGTACTAAAGATTACAGTGTAGTACTAATTGTTAAAGCCATCAATTACTCCATTTTCCTGTCTTAAAATAAAACTTTTCAGCAGTTTAAAACTGATCTAGATGTCCCTGATCTTAAATTTTATACATCCTCAAGCTATAATAAATATTCATAATAATAGGATCATGGCTTTGGATTTCTAAACAAATGTATAGACTCACAGAAATCACAGCAAGTACTTCTAAGTACCAGCCTCAAAAGCAAGCCCATACAGCTCACTACTCAGCAGCAAAGTCAAACTCATGAATGTATATGACAAATTTTTCAACAGGCTTTGGTTTCAAGACTAAAGTGAAATTTGGGAAAGCCATATCAGTTGTGTACTTGGATTCAGAAAGTAGCCTATGCACTAAGCTTTGCTCTGTGATGTTGTTGGAAAAAAAACATTGTTTTTAATGTGCAGTCATATAGGTGAATAAATTCAAATGCAAATAAACTAAATCTCTTACTTGTTCTAATTACTCAGGCCACTGTGATTTCCTTTACTTCCTTTGAATCTGGGCTGATTTTAAATCTAATCTGAAGTTAAACTTATAAAGGCTTCTTCCAGGAGAGCAATTTTTCTGAAACAAAACTATTATAATTTAATTACAATTGTGCTATCATTTTCATATGCATCGCATTTTAATTTTAATGTAAAAGGAAGGAGATAACACATGTTTCATAAATTTTAGTTGAAGAGTTCAAAGTGGCTCATACTATGCCTGTGAAGAGTCACTTTTATAAAAGTTTAATAAAATGAGTCTTTTTTACCATATTTAACAGATACAAACCCTAGTGTTGTAGTGGTTAAGAGTTAGCTGCTACCCAAGAGGTTACCAGTTCAAATCTACTGGGCACATCTTGGAAATCCTCTAGGGCAGTTATTTTCTGTCCTATAGGGTTGCTATGAGTAGGAATTGACTGATGGCAATGTATTTAATGGATACAAACACAAGCCAAATAATTTTTGTTTAAACAAAGGCATTCTAGAACATTTGAAAAGATAAAGATATAGTCCCAGATATGTACAAATATGTATACCCAAAAAAACCCCAGTGCTGTCAAGTAAATTTCAATGTGTGTGTGTGTGTGTGTGTGTGTACATATATATGGGTGTGTGTATTGGTGCTGCAGAAGTTAACTTTTAGCTGCTAACCAAAAGGCCAGGAGTTTGAATCCACCAGCCACTCCTTGGAAACCCTATGAGGCAGTCCTACTCTGTCCTGTAGGGTCAATAGTGAGTCTGAATCAACTCAGCAGCAATGAGTTTGGTTTTACATATCTATATATGTGCATGTGCACACACACACATACATATATATATATACATATACATAAATGAGTTTGGTTTTATATGTATATGTACATACACACATATTTATGGTTATTTTATCAACATTGAACTTCTATAAGTAAATGGAAAGTCACATTACTTCACTGAATTCCACTTTGTTAACATGGGTAGGAGGGTATCATATATGGTGTTTTCCAGACTACGTAAGGTTTAATCAAAACCTTGGTAATATTTAAAATACTAGAATTTTATTTATAAAAATTTGCTTCCCTTTAAAGAATATAAAGGATATCAACATGAAAGTTCAACATTTAACAGTTGTATTTTCCTCTGTGCCTGAAAATGCCTTAAGATACCAGCTGACTGTATTACATTATGAGGTTTCAGCTTTAAGGTAATTAGTATCATCATCTTTATTGTTACAGAGTCATATAAACAGTTCCAAAAAGTTGAACCACTATAAAAATTTCCTGAGCAGAAGAAAGCCTTAACAGACTTGAATGCGCTTCAGTTCTGTTTAGAACATTATAACTTACTGAATTGTATTACAGTTGCTATTGTCATTCTTTCAGCAAGTCCTTTTTCTTAACAATTTTTGTTTTTAAGAGTCACATTTCCATGTATGTCAGTTTGAATACAAATACAAACCCATATGAACTGCTGTACTCTACCAAGACAAAAATAATGACTGGGTAGATCTGAATTGCCGTAAACAACCAGTGGCTTTTTTCTGTGGTATTAAAGAAGCCAAGAGATCTAGAAATTCAGTATTGGTCACAATGGTATTATTACATAGCTGGTCTGAACACTCCTGAGCAGCAAAATGGCCAAATGACTGACTGTAAAAGGAGAAAAAAAGAAAGAGGGAGATTTTTTCGACCTAAAGTATAACAGTGAGCCTCTCGATAATCAGACACTGACTATGGTTATAGTTTTCTTTCACTGCTGGAAAGATTTTGTAATTTTTAATTTTTATTGTAGCTTATGAGTGTTCACAGCGAACCACAGGATGGGGCCAAAAGGCCATTGAAGTGCGTTCTTTGCAATCAAGAGTTCTGGAAAATGAGCTGAAGCACAGATCAGTTAAGAATCTGAGATTCCTGTGTACCCGAGGAGACAAGGTATAGCTTACATCTTTCAGTTATAACAAAAATAAGGCAAACAAAAACTAACTAAAGGAAGTTACATCATTTTCCTTCTTGCCAGGAATGTATTTGTGCTGTATTTTTCAAAATGTCTTACTATTGATAAAAACAATTTAAAATTTTGCATAAAAATATTAATTTGCTAAATGATGAAATTTGGTTTCAAAAGGAAACCGTTTTTTTAAAGTAAAAATTCTAGTCATGCCCTGAATGAAGCTTAGCCATTATCTTGTTTGATATGAAACCCATTACTGTATTTGATCCATAATCCTTTGCATTTTCATGTTAAACTGATATTTTAAACAGAATGCTTGAGCAAATCTGCCTTTTAGACCTTTAGATAATAATCTCATAACAGAAAAAGAAAAAAATTGTGATAAGCTCTGTGCTTTGAAAAGCTCTCTCATTCAGTCTTCACAAGTAAGTATTATTCTGTTTATTTTGCACCAAAGAACAATGGAGTTGAGATTTGGCAATTACTTGAGTAATTTTGTCAATTTTGACTACCATTTCAGATGGTTTACATTGGAAAGATGATTACGTGAAATCATTTCAATTCCTATGTGTTATGAGAAGTAAAAGCACAAAGCTAGAATTAGAAAACATTCAGATGGAGAATACACTGCAGAGGATTCAAGTAAATATCAGAACAACTAGGGTAAAGCAATGTGCATCAAGGAAAAGTGCTGATTTACAGTACAAAGGCATGTAATAAAACGTCCAGTGTTTGAGCTAAGACCCAGAACGTAGCCAGGCTCTGACACCTCACTAAGTGTGAGAAACTGCAAAGTTCGATTAACCTTTCCCAAACTTAGTTTCTTCATCTCCAAAACAGGGATATTAATAACTACTTTGGAGATCATTGTGAGAATTAATGGTTATGTATGTATAGTGAGGGCCTGGTACATAAAAGGTGTGGAGGCAAAGGCAGCTAGTATAAAGCAACCACCATCCAGTGGATTCCAACTCATAGTGACCCTATAGGTCAGAGCATAACTGCCCCATAGAGTTTCCAAGGAATGCCAGGCGAATTTGAACTTCTGACTTGTTGGTTAGCAGATGCAGCACTTAACAACTATGCTACCAGGGTTTGTATAGCTAGTATATCTCGCCATTATCATCATGATTATGTCACAAACCCTCCTAAGTATAACCATTGTGGAGGTTAAAAACCGCCAGTGTTGACAAAGAGGACCCAGTATGATATTTATGTCCATGTTCTAGTCCAATTTTCTTTTTGACATAAACCACATTTACCCAATATGTCTCTCTCTACAACACTGTTTTTGACTTGTATCAGCCTACCAGTGTGGGTCCATTCTGCTGAAATAGTAAGCCACAAAGTAGAAAATTTCAGTGGCTGCTGAATACTAGCAGCAATGGCAACCGAGTACTAAATAATTTGTTTCTTTATTTTAGAAAAACAAGAAAAGGAAACTAGAGTGGAAGTGGTAGATTATCGAAAATAAAAAAGAAACAGTGAGGTTTTAACTCAGACTCATCAAGAACTTCAGCAAGTGAATGCCACCTACAAAAGACTAACTTTTTTAAGCTATACAAACTAAAATTATATTTAGTATGGTAAGAGGTTATTTTTAGCATACGTAATCCATGCTAATTTGAATTCTTATCCTGTTTTTAATTCTATTCAGAAAAAAAAGAGTATGCCTTAACATTTTATTGGCAGATGAAGATAAATTGAAATTATAGTTGCACGGTAGTACTTAAAACTTTTACCTATCAATATAAGGTTAAAAAATATTAAATATCTACTAATGGGTTTTCTGTCTCTCTTTTTGTTTTTTAGCTGTTCTTTACCTCTGCCCTGCGCAATCACCACAGCCGGGTTTACTGTATGACCCTCGGAAAACTTGAAGCACCCCAAAGCAATGCTGGTGTTTAGAAGATTCCAGTGATTTTATTATGACAGCATTTATAAGCATCACAAATATGCAATTTTCATCTTTAAATTTCTGAGATTAAATGAGCATTCAGTTTTTTTTTTTTTGTTGCTGTTGTTAAGGAAAATTAAATCAGAGCATTAACTTTTAATGTAGCACAGAATAGTTTTAATGAGAGATGCAGCTTTATATAAAATTAACTATAGCAAGCTCTATGTACTCCAGTGGTGTACGACGTCTTTTGCACAAACTTTGTAACTTTTGTTACTGTGAATTCAAACCTTACTCTTTGGACAGTTTGGATAATATCTATATCCAAATTTTACAACATGGAGTCAAGAAACCTAGTTAGAGTCCAGGCAGTTTCCAGAAGAATTGGTCCTGACTGAAAATTTTGGGGAAAAGAAAATCAGCAACAAACCATATTTGGTTTGTCGAAAGTTGTATAAAGAATGAAAAGTTAGATCATGAAATGAAAACAGTAAGGACTATGCAGCAGATCAGGCTAATATCTGCCTAGTTCACACCTCAAAAAGCTACAGTGAAAACAGGACAACAAACATTTATTATGGAGTCAGTTACAACTTCTGGCAACCCCATACTGTCAGAGTAGAACTATATTTCTTAGAGTTTTAGATGGCTGATTTTTCAGAAGTAGATTGCCAGGCCTTTCTTTACAAGCAGCTCTGGGTGGACTCCAACAGCTAACCTTTCAGTTAGCATCTGAGCACTCAATTGTCAGTGCCAACCATTTCCTCACTGGTTGTTTAAAGGAACTTCCTGATGGTTAAGCCCACAGTTAGAGACCAGTTGTGTGCTTTTCACCCTATATTAAGCTAGTTTTCTCCTGACAAGAAGAAAACCTCAGATACTTGCTTTCTCTCAGAACCCCAAAGATGTGCAATAGCTGTTTCTACAAACCACCAAATAATACACTTGGCATGCCTGAATACAGGACTGATCTCCTATACACATGTACTGTAGAATTTTTTTTTAATCTTTTAAAGTAGGCGTTAACTCCTCCTAAAGGGATAGATTGGATTCTTATCCGACCAACTGTGTGACCATTGGATAGCATCAGATATTTTCCTAACTCCTTATTAAGCTATAGAAAATTGCCTTCTAACTATTAAACAAAAACAAGACCAAAAAAAACTTGGCCTGCTAATACTCATCTTTTTTGTGATTCTATTTCTGTGAAATCAAAGGTTAATATGAAAACATTTCAGTGATAAGACTATATGGTCAGACGATGTTAGAGGTTAAAAAACTTTCAAGATTTTGTAAAAATATATGTAGTAATCTCATCACATATCTAAGGCCACAAGGTTAGACTGATTATTGAAAATCATATTAGTCCACCACCCAGATATCATATGGATGCCGTGGATAGGTGGTATTAATCACCTCTGGTAATTGCTACCTGATAAAAAGCATAACTTCTGCATATTCATCCTCAATATCATGGTTAGTTCTGAAGCAGCTGAGAAGCACCAGAGCTACCACAAAGTATACCTCAGTATGATTCTTCTAGTTCTGCTTCTAAAATTAGAAGACAGTGCTAGTGGAATACAAATTTCAAACTACCTGGTTAACCAAAATACAAAAGCAGCTGACTATGTGTGATTTCAGGACAGTACATAATTTCTGGCACCAAAGGTGCCAGAAAGGGAAGATTTGGATTTTCTTAACAACTAACATTAGGATTTACAACCTAAATCCACGAATTAAAGAAATGTGATTCACACTTCTGTTACTGTGATACAATAATGTGACCCTAAAACTGGCTTACCCTTGGGTGTTTACAACTCAAATGACTTTTTAAATACAGTAGTTTAAAAAGAAAACAAACTTTTATGTCAAATTATTTGCTTAGAAATAATCTTCATTGTCATAAATGTGTACACCAAAAAGGCCATGGGGAACTTTGTGCAAGTACCTCATTGCTGAGCAAATGGAGCTTGCTATGTTTGAATTTCAGAAATTGTTCTCATATAAGTAGTGTAGAATCAAATCTTTTAAAAATTCATTTTTTTCTTCATAGTAGTTATTCAAAGTTAAGTTTCAAAATTAAGTCTTATATTAAAATCATATTGCTAAGGGCAGTAACTATTTTAGCAAATCGACTCCCATTGTGCTCTGTGGCTGTTATTCCAGTAAACATTGGACATTGTTAACTGAATCTATAAAGATGTCCTAAAGTAACCAAGCAAGGGAAATTGCAGATTTGTAACTGAGCTGTAAAGGGTAAGGTGTTTATGAAGAAAGAAAGCTGGGTGCATATCATGAAGGATAGTTGTAAGGTTGGGTGGCCAAAGAGAACTAAAAACTAATTGCTTTCAAGTCAGTTTCAACTCATGGCAATGCCACCTGTGTCAGAGTAGAACTGTGCCCATAGGATTTTCAGTGACCAATTTTTTGGAAGTAGATTACCAGACCTCTCCTCCGAGGCACCTCTGGGGAGACTTGAACCGCTAATCTGTCAGTTAGCAGCCAAGTTCATTAATCTTTTTCATCACCCAGGGATTGTGACAAAGGGGAAGGTTTGGAAATATTTGAAGTGGTTCATAGATGATAGATTCAATCATCTGGAGCTTTTAGATCCTTTGCCAGCTCAAACTCCAAAGTGAAGGGACAGTGACAGTGCATAGTCAGTGTGCACTTTGAAGAAGTTATATCTACACCTTACCTTGTAACAGTAGCATCTGGATGCTCCAGCCCATCACAAAAGTGCAGGTGTAGACCCTGGCATGCCCATTTTCTTATGAAGCATGAAAGGTTTGGGTGGTTGTGAGCAGCACTGGGACAGTAGTGTAGTCTTATTTTAGGGCAATTTAATTTTTTCACTAAGGCCCTTTTTCCAAACAAATATCATTATTGAAAATATTTGAAAATTAGAAAACCATGGGTGAAAAGGGGTGATAAGAAAATTTCTGAGTGATTATATCTGTTGAAGTATGGTAAGATCTTCAGGGGAAGCAGAAAGAAGGGGGATAATCATTATTAAGAGTGTAAAACAGCCATAACCGAATCACACACATACCTGCACACAAAACATTAGAATGCATAGATTTTAATATTTTCAGTGCTACTATTTTCTAAATAAATTAATCACTATCACTATTTTCTGCCAAGATTCATTTAATTGAAACAGTACACATAAAACTAGAAAGAATGCCACAAGAATTCAATGGGATCTTTTAAGTATTCTTTTCAATTAGTTTTGAGAAATGTGCCTATTTAAATCTGCTCTAACTTAAAAAATATATTGAAATAATCTTTGAAACTGCTAATTGTTTTATCAGAAAATCTGTAATGAATCAGTGTTTATCCTGTAAAACAAAAAATTATTAAAGTGATTGATAATCATTATTAAAATATACTTGCCTGGTGTCCCAAAACTTATTTATTTAATGCCATAACACTCTGATGGGAAGGTGTGAGAGGTTCTGCCTGTTTCTACTAATACAAACTCTGATCAAGAAGGGTGCCTCTTAATTTGATTAGAAATGTGTGGCTTTATTGGTGGAGTAAGGAACAGAGGCACAGTCTCACACAGTACGAATAAAACTCTAGTAAGTTTAAATGCTGCCTTCAGTCTCATCCACTCCAGTATGTGAAGTCTAGTGGAGAAGAAAAACAGAAGGAACCCTATCAGAGACAGGAATAAAGATTTATAGTTTCTTAGCATGCATGAAAGAACATACGACAGGCTGGAAGATAATTACGGCAATCTGCACTTTGTCAAGAAAACTAAGCTCTTCCTTTGTGGCCAGAAAAGCAACAGCATTTCTCAGCTGTGAAACATTCTTTGAGGGGTCCCATACATATCCTATTGTCTCAGGTCATTCTAAAGAGACATTTATCAAGCTTTGCCTTCAGGGCCATCTGGGTGTGATCCTAATCTGTCAGCTGTGGTCAGACCTTCCAGAGCTGGGGCAGCCACATACATCAAGTGTGTCCAGGCTTTTAGAGGTTAAGATCAAAATGTTTTATTACAATCAAATGGATTCAGCTTTAAATATAGGGTCCGCAGTTTTATTTAAATTACTTGTGAGCCAAAGAAAAAATATCGTAACAAATTGGAATTGCACAGTGAAGCCCGAAGCCTGAGAGAGGACATCATCCTGAGTAAAATTTCCCAAAGCAGGGAGATAAGGTAGATCATGGGTAGAAATCACTCTTAGTTACTTTCTGACTCACAAAGGGAGCAGTATGTTTATGGACCCCAATGATGCAAGTCTCCTGACAATATTTTAACAACACTATGATTTACATTCCAACATACTATTTATAAGCTCTTTCTCCTTGCTTAAGAATACTTGGATTCCTGAAGATTCTAAAGCCAATGAGTGTGGCCACTCAATTTATAAAAAATAAAGTAGTTAAAGAAATTAAAGCCCAAGCATGTGTCAGTATACATTGTCACATTTTATATTTCATTGTTTGCGGCCGTGTGAACTGATTCAAAAAGGAATTACCAGAAGAGTTCCAAGAGGAGTAAAAATGAAATTGTATTTTCAGAAGCTAGGCCACAGCCTAGTTTGTAGACAAATACAAAATTGGTTTTGATAATAACTTTTTTCACAGCCTTACTATCCCATGTGTCAAAGTGCCTAATTTGGCATTTCAAATGCAACAGAGGCTCAATAAACACATGAATTAAAAGGGAAAATTGGCACTTTGGGGGCCTGGACTGTCATTAAGTGCTATTTTATTTACAAAGGCTTTAAAATTCACAAATCCCTTTGTTGATTCATTAAAGCACCATCAGAGTTCTGGTGGCACAGTGGCTTGGCTGCTGACCAAAATGTTGGTAGTTCAAATCTACCAGCTGCTCCTTGTAAACCCTATGGGACAGTTCTAATGTCTTATGTGGTCACTATGAGTTAGAATCAACCCAATGGCAATGGATTTGATTTTCTGGCTTGGGGTAATTTTCAGTCATCTTATTCCACAAACGTGAAATGAAGCCAAAAATAAGGATAAAAATTATGGCTTTCTTTTTTTTTTCTCTTAAAAAGCAATACAGTAGGAGCCATTATACTCCTTTGATGCACTGGTTAAGAGCTATGGCTGCTAACCAAAGGGTCAGCAGTTCAAATCTACCATGTACTCCTTGGAAACTTTATGGGGCAGTTCTAGTCTGTCCTGAATGGCTGCTATGAATTAGAATCCACTCAGTGGCAATGAGTTTGGTTTCGGTTTTATACTCCTTTATTTATTAATTACCCAAGGCTCACGAGTAATGGCAAATATTTAAAAAAGAACAGAATAAAAACTGAACAGTTGATTCATCTGGTGGTTTTGCACACAGGAAAATTTGGTTTGACTGTGCTTCTTTTTCACAAGATAGACTCTCACATTGTAGCATCCTGAAACTTTTTTGTTCTTTTTATTATGACTGAGTGAAAAGGTACATTCCCATATAAATTTACATGCCCACCGATATGCCGCATCCACTGCTCTCCCTGCCCGGTGACAGCACATTATTCCTCTCTGCTCCATACATATCTCACCTTCCCAACAGCTTCCTTTCCCATCCTCTCCACTCCCCTTACTCCAGCCAGAGGTCAGCAGGATGCTATCCTATAGATGCATAGAACCATAAAGTGCATCCAATATATGGTCACTCTGCATCGGCAAGTCCAATCCATTCGTGTCTGAAGAGTGGACCTTCATTATGATTTATGGCCAAGGGCAGCACCAGGGCCAGGGGCCATGCTCCCAGGGGAACTCCAAAGTCCCTGGTTGTGGTCTTTTAGTGGAGACCTCAGGTGCACCCCTTTTTATTCTTGTGTTGCCAGTGAGACTCAACTTGCTGAGCTCCATCGTGACTGTCACCTGTGGTGGCCAGGCATCATCTAGATCTCCCGGTCCCAAGTTGATGTAGGCACCCATTCATGTGGATCTCTCTGTCTTCTGGGTTGTCTTTCTCCCATGTCATTTTGGTCCTCAGAGAGCATCCGTTCCTGCTGAGTTGGGACCATTTGCTGTGCCATAGGATGGCAGCTTGGCAGCTTTTAAGGCCCCAGATGCCACTCACCAATGTGGGGTGCAGAGAGCCCTCTCAGCAATATGCTGGTTGTGCCAATTGGCCCCGATTTTGCCTAAGAGCATGGTCCCCTGCCCCCTGCCCCAGCTACTCTGACCTTGCAATATTGGGTTAAGAAGGAAGAAGTATTCCAGTTGTGTTGAAATCCACTTAATGTTGTTCTTGTTTCTAGTGTGTGCTATCACCTCTTTCTCCCAACCAAATTTATACCGACTATCTAATCTATACCCTCCCCCCTCACCCTCCCCCCCCTCCCCTCCCTGGCAGCCATCAAAGAGTCTTTTCTTCTATGCATAAGTCTGTTTTTGAGATCTTATCGTAGGGGTCTCATACAATATTTGTCCTGTTGTCTCTGACTACTTTCACTCAACATAATGTCTTCCAGTTGAAACCAGGTTAGGAGATGTTTCCTGGAATCATCATTGTTCTTTATCATTGCATAGTGCTCCATTGAGTCTATATACCATAGTTTATCTATCCATTCCTCTGTTGTTGGGCATCTGGGTTGATTCCATCTTTTTGCTATCGAGGACTGTGCTGCGATAAACATTCTTGTGCATGTATCCATTGGTGTGAATGGCCTTGATTCTGTAGGATATATTCCAAGTAGTGGAATTACTGGGTCAAATGGTATATCAATATCCATTTTTTTAAGGAAGCATCAGATTGCTTTCCAAAGAGGCTGGACCATTTTGCAACCCCACCAACAGTGTAGGAGAGTTCCACTTTCTCCACAGCCTCGTCAGCATTTGTTGTTTTATGTTTTTTGCAGAAAAGCCTTTTGATAAAATCCAACACCCATTCATGCTAAAAACTCTTAGCAAAATATGCATAGACAGAAAATTCCTCAACGCAATAAGGGCCATTTATACAAAACCAACTGCCTACGTCATCCTGAATGGAGAGAGAGTGAAGGAGTTTCCCTTGAGAAGAGGAACTAGAGAAGGATGCGCACTCTCATCTCTCCTATTCAACATAGAACTAGAAGTTCTAGCCAGAGCAATTAGACAAGACCAAGAAATAAAGGGCATTTGCATTGGCAAAGAAGAAGTCAAAATCTCCCTGAAACTTTTTAAGGTCTTCAAAGCTTGAAGTTATGATACTTTGTCATTCAACAATGTTTACATATGTCTCCATAAACAAATGTAAGATATCAGATTTCAGGCATTCCCTAAAACACTTTCTGAACAAATAGCCTCTGTCTGCAGGTTGGTAAATGCCTGTTAAAATGCATGGCACACGGACCCATCTATCCAGAAGTCTAAAAAGGGAGCACACAAAAACCACCATGAAGTTAACTCTCAGCAGTCACAATAGAAATTAACGTAAGAAATTTAAAGAAAATTTGATTACACAAAAAGCAAAAGCATAAGAAAAATCATATGACAACCTGTGAAGGTACCAGCATCATATAACAAAGTAAAATGTGTATTTCTCCCATGATCTTGAGTGTACCAAACATACACACACACATGAACGTACACAGATATTTGAACTATGACTTTCATCCCACCAAGCTTAGAAAAAAATTAAACATTGTATGAGCCTTCCTCATTCATCATTAGAACTGTACAAAGGTGTGAAGCATCTTTTACAGATCAGAAAATTCAAAGGTACCACACTGATCCATGGTCCACACTAGTTGTCAAACAGATTATTTCCTTGTTCTCTTAGTCTTTTGCAGGGGCTCTGGGACTGCTGTGTCATGTGCGGTCATGGAAATGCTTGTCAAGACAGGGAACCAAGATGCTTAGGGTGTCCATATCCACTATGATCTCACTACCTCCTTTGGTGCTGGGTAGGCATGAGTACCTGGTGCTTTGAAAGTCATAGTTACTCCTACCCTTTGCCATTCTTGAGGAAATCTTTCTGTTTTTCCTCAGCGAGTGCTTTTTTCCCTGTCCCCACTCCATCTCATATAAAAGGAACTAAAACTCTTTTGCTTCCCTTTTTGAGGATGACCTAACAAAACTGTGCGAACAAACATAAGCTTTTTAAAAAAAAAAATCTAGCAAGAGGTTTGTCTGACAATTTTCACTTTTGATTCTGCTGCACAATCCCCATCTCCAAGTAAAGGAATACTCCTTGAACTGGAGCAGGTGAAATTTAGTGATAATAAAGTGTAAGTTAAGTCCACAATTAATTATCTTGTCTCTTACATATGAAAAACTTGCAACTTAAGTGGTAATGAAAGAAATGCACATTTTTGTAAAAATAAGAATATTCTTGCTATTGATGAGGAAGGATAGAAATTCTTAGTCATCTCTATATCTCATCTACAGTCCTCTCCCTAGTAATCTAATCCCCGCTTCTGTGGCCTGTTGCAGCTTTCAAACAATTGTAACTTCTAGGTCACTGTTCTCTTCTTTTTCCCTGATATTTCACATTTTTAAATCTCCTGCTATATACTGTCTAATACCTCTCTTTGTGAATGGTGGTGCAACCGTAAAGCATTCTTCTGCTAACTGAAAGGTTAGCAATTTAAACCTACACAGAGGCTCCTTGGGAGAATGACCTGCCATTCTGTTTGTCGTGGATTGAATTGTGTCCCCCCCACGTCCCCCCTCCACCAAATATCTGTCAACTTGGCTAGGTCATGATTATATGATTGACTACCATTCTTTCATCTGACGTGATCTTCCTATGTGTTGTAAATTCTGTCAGTATATTGTAATAAGATGGAAGTTATATTGATGATGTCTACAAGATTAGTGTCTTAAGCTAATCTCTGTTGTGACATAAAAGAAGTGATCAGAGAGATGGGGGACCTCATACTACCAAGAAAGCAGTGCTGAGAGCAGAGTGCACCCTTTGGACCTGAGCTTCCTGTGCTGAGATGCTCCCAAACCAAGGGAATTCTGATGACAAGGAACTTACTCCAGAGTAGGCACAGAAAGAAAGACTTCTCCTGGGGCCTGCACCCTGAGTTCAGACTTCTAGCCTACCAGCCAATACCCTGAGTTCAGACTGTGAGAGAATAACTTGTCTTTGTTAAAGCCATCCAAGCCAAGTGCCGTCCGTGTGGTATTTCTGTTATAGCAGCATTAGACTAAGACACTACTCCTGGAAAGATTACAGCCTAGAAAACCTTATGGGAGAAAACCAAAGATTCAAAGAAGAAATCAGTCTACAGGACAAAAAAGCTATACAAAACATAGCCTCATCTACCCTGAGACCAGAAGACCTTGATGGTGCCCAGCTACCACTACTGACCATTCTAATCAGGGCCACGATAGATGGCCCCTGATAGAATGAGGAAAAAAAAGTGGAATAGGACTTCAAATTTCTAAAACACAAAAGCAAAAAATAACCATTCCTAATGAACTGGTTGAGACTGAAGCACACCCTGAAACCAATGATCTGAGATACTCTTCAAACACTGAACGAAAACTCACCCCTGATGTGACCTTGTAGCTAAATAATAAGTTGGCTCCAAAAATAACGACTATCACTCGTCAGAAATGTACTCCTTTAAAAAAATCACCTGCATGACACCAGTCAACAACTACTTTAAAACAAAGATGAGACTGTAAAGAGGTAAAGAAACTAGATTAATGCAAACGTAACCACCAGAACAGAAATAATGAGAATGTTTGTGTATTACAAAGAATGTAACCAATGTCACTGAACAACTTGTGTAGAAATTGTTAAATGAAAACATAACCAAAAAAAAAAAAGAAAAAAACTATTGCTGTCAAGTCAAATTCTGACTCACAGCTATCCGATACAGCAGAGTAGCACTGCCCCCAGAGAGTTTCCAAGGAGAACTTGGGTTAGCAGCTTTGGGTTAGAACTTTTGGTTAGCAGCTGTAGCACTTAACCACTACACCACCAGCGTCTCCTGGAAACCTAAGCTACTGTATAAACCGTCACAGAAAATACAATAAAATACTTTTCAAAAAAATTATAGGATGGTTCTACTCTACCACATGGGGTGACCATGAGTCAAAATTCAATTTAACAGCATCTAAGAACAGTTAACAGCTCTTCTTTGTTGCAGTCATGTTATTTCTCCTGATAAAATATTTTAGCACTAGCTACCTTGTAATTTCCTCCAAAACTACAACTCCTATCATTCTCGATAATGTTTATATCTACTTCAATGACTCTGACTTTGCTTCTGAAGTCTATGACTCCCTATCCAACAAGCTTGACCACATTGTCTCAGTCTCCCACTTTAACAGTAATGTCCTCAAGACCACATCTTTGCTAATAACTATATCTACATTTTTCTTCAGTTCTGTTCAGTACCCTTTATATTGAAATCCTTGTCACAGCTGTCAATAGTGGTACCTTGGCACCATCTGGTTGCACTAGACATACTAGACTGGTGAAGGCCATGATAGTTGTGGTCCATTAGTCTTTTGTATTAATCTTCCTTTCATGTTTTTGTTTTCTTCATTTTCCCTTGCTCCTGAATAGATCAGACAAATGGGATATCTTAAATGACCACTCACAGGATTTTAAGACTTTAGACACACTCACCAAAATAGAAGGAAGAACATTTTCTATATAAACTATGCTATGTCAGTTGAACTAGATGTTCCTTAAGTCCATGCTACCCACAGCTCTCAACACAGTAATTTTGTCCTTGAGTTTGGATGTGTCTTTGTAGCCTTGTACAAGTTGTGCTGACTTCCCAGTATTGTGTACTGAACTATCCTTCACCAAAATAACCAGCTGTCTATTGTCTATTTAATGTTTTCCCATCCCCACCCTCCCTGATTCCTTGTAACCATCAAAAATTATTTCTTTTTCTGTACAAACCTTCTCATCAGTTTTTATAGTGGTGGGCTCATCTTCTCTGGTGAGACAGTATCTCACTGTGGTTTTACTTTGCATTTCTCCAATGGCTAGTGACTGTGAGCATTTCCTTATATGTCTGTTAGCCACTTGAATGTCTTCTTTGGTGAAGTTTCTGTTCATTTCCTTTGCCTATTTTTATATTGGATTATTTGTCTTTTTATTGTAGAGGTATTGGATTGTCCTGTAGGCTTTAGAGATTAGAACTTTCCCAGATTTGCCATAGTGAAATTTTTTCCCCAGTCTAGAGATTCTCTTTTACTGTTTCAGTGAAGTCCTTTGGTGAGCATAACTGTTTAATTTTTAGAAGATCCCAGTCATCTAGCTTATCTTCTGGAGTTTGTGTGTTGTTAGTTATGGTCTCTATCCTGTTAATCCCTTGTATTAGGGCTTCTAGAGTTGATTCTACTTTTGCTTCTATTATCTTTATAGCTTTTGGTTTTATATTTACATCTTTGATATACTTTGGATTAGTTTTTGTGTATGGTGTGAAGTGTAGGTACTGTTTCCCTCTTTTCCTCTTTTGATAGCCATTGGGCCCTCATTGGAAATCAAGTGGCTAGCTGGATACATTTATATCTAGGTTATCAACTCTGTTCCATTGATCAATGTATTTGTTGTACCAATACCAGGCAGTTTTGACTACCATAGCTGTAGTAGGTTCTGAAGTCAGGTAATGGGAGTTGAGACTCCTCTTTTATTCTTCCTCCTCAATGGTAATTTACTCACCTGGGGCCTCTTCTCTTTCCCTATCAACTTAACAATTAGTTTTTCCATCTCTTTAAAAAATGTTGGTGGAATAGACAAAGGAGATGGACAGACACTTCACCAAAGGCATCCAGGCAACCAAAAGACACATGAGAAAATGTTCTCAATCATTAGCTATCAAAACAGTCTGAATCAAAACTACAATGAGATACCATCTTTACCCCAAGGAGGTTAGCAATAATCTAAAATCACAAAACAACAAACACCGGAGACACTGTGGAGAAACTGGAACTCTCATACACTGCTGATGGGAATGCATAATTTTACAACCACTTTGGAAAACAATTTGGCACTTTCTTAAAAAGCTAGAAATAGAAATACTGTATTATCCAGCAATCCCACTGCTTAGAATACATCCTACAGAAATAAAGGCTGTCACAAGAACAGACAAATGCACCTGAATATTTATTGCAGTACAGTCTACAATAACAAAAGGATGAAATCAACCTAGGTGCCTATCAACAGATGAATGGATAAACATACTATGGTACATATACACAATGGAACACTACACAATGATAAAGAAGAAGGATGATTTCAGGAAGCATCTCATAACTTGGTTTCAACTAGAAGACATTATGCTGAGTGAAATCAGTCAGCTGTAAAAGCACAAATATGATATTAGACCTCTGCTATAAGGACTTAAAAATAGACTTAGGTACAAAAGAAAAGACTATTTGATGGCTACACGGGCGGGGAGGGGAGGATAGGGTTGTCCATAGATTAGATACTCAATAGGAATCCAGTTAGGTGAAAGGAGTGACAGCCTGCAGTAGAGGGCAGATGAACATAACTGGGCTACACCATAAACTGGAAGGTTTTCTAAACTCAAACCAACTTTTCAAAAGATAGAGTAGCAGGGAGACGTTTCTGAGGAACAAGTTTTCAGGGGGACGTTGAGGTCAATTGGCATAGCTAGTCTTTTGCTAAGAGATTCTGCTGCACCCCATATTGGTGAGTGGCATCTGGGATCTTAAAAGCCAGCAAGCTGCCATATGAGGAACACCTATTGGTCCTAACGCACCTGGAACAAAAGACTACCGAGAACATCCAAGACATGAGGAAAAATGATCCCAGGAGACAAAAGGACCCACATGAATGGGAGACTGCATCAGCATGAGACCAGAAGAACCAGATGGTGCCTAGCCACCAACAAAGACAGCCATGATGAAGGACACAAAGTACAGACCCTGGTGTAGCACAAGAAAAAGGTGTGCAGTTCAAGAACTCTACTGAAAGACCAGAACTGATGGCCCAACAGCCTGGATGGTTCCCTGGGAACATGGCTCCTAGACTTGCTGCTAGCCCAGACTTGAAGCAAGTACTGAGGTCAGCACTTCAGACAAGAATGGACTGGACTCAGGGACACAGTGTGTGCATGTGGTGTCTATACTTTATGGTTTTATACGTTTATAGGAGGCTGACCTACTGGTTTCTTTCTAGATGGGAGAGGAGAGGGTGGAGAAGGGAGACAGGCGTTCACTAGGAGGATACCAGAATAATAGAGTGAAAAGGAGGAGTGTGCAGTCACAGGATGAGGAGAGCAGATGGAGTTGCAGATAGGTGGGCATGAAAAATTGATTTGGATTGTATACTTTCATTTAATCATAATAAAAAAATTAAAAAATGTTATTAGCATTTCAATAGAAATTATATTGCATTTGTAAATTGCTTTAAGTAAAATTGTCACTTTCACAGTGTTGAGACTACGTATCCATGAATATGAAATATCTTTCCATTTATGTTGATCTCTTTCAGTTTCTTCCAGTAGCATTTTGTAGTTTTCTTTGTATAAGTCTTTTACAGTCCTGGTTAGATTTATTCTTATTTTTTTAAATTACTGATTGATTGATTGATTGATTGATTTGGATTAAGTGAAATTATTCAACCCAAATTAAATTTTCATGCCCGTCTGTCTGCAGCTCCTTCTGCTCTCCTTGCCTGGTGACAGCACATTCCTCCTTTTTTGTTCTATCTGTGTCATATTCTCTTAAAAATCTCCTGCCCTCTCCTCTCCCTTCTAGTAAGAGGCCAGTAGGACAACATCCTATAGATGCATAGAACCATAAAGTGCACACACCATATGGTCACACTGTGTCTCTGAGTCCAGTTCATTCCTGTGTGAAGAGGTGTCCTCAGTAATGATTTCTGGTCAGGGGCAGCACCAGGTCTAGGGGCCATGCTCCCAGGGGAACTCCCAGGCTGCTGGGCCATCAGTTGCAGTCTTTTAGTGGAGTTCTTGAGGTGCACCCCACTTTTCCTCATATTGCCACAGGGACTCAACATTGTGTGCCCCATCACGGCTGTCTTTGCTGGTGGCCAGGCACAATCTGGTTCTTCTGGTCACATGTTGATACAGTCACACATTCATGTGGGTCCTTCTGTTTCCTGGGCTCTTTTTCCCCTCATGTTTTTGTTGTTCTTGGTGATCATCTGTAATGGATGAGTTAAGACCATTTGGCATACCTCAGATGGCATCCTGCTAGCTTTTAAGACCCCAGACGTGACTCACCAATATGGGGTGCAGACTACTCTGTTAGCAATAGGTTAGTTATGCCAATTGGCCTCCATGTCCCCTGAGAGTATGATCCCTAGACCTCCACCCCTGCTACTCTATCCTTGCAATATTGGGTTAAGATTAAGGAGTTAATGAACTCTAGAGTTCTAGAGATCATGCTGAAGTCCAGTTAAGTTGATCTTCTTTCCACTGTGTGCTGTCACTGCTTTCACCTAAACAAATTTCTATCAACTATCTAATCTATGACCAGCCCTCTCCCTCCTTCCCCTTCCTTGCAGCCTTCAAAGAGTCTTTTCTTCTTTACACAAGTCTGTTTTAAGTCCTTATAGTAGGGATCTCATACAACATTTGTCTTTGTGCCACTGACTGATTTCACTCAGCCTAATATCTTCCAATTGAAACAGGTTATAAGATGCTTTCTAACATCATCATTGTTCTTTATCATTATGTAGTGTTCCATTGAGTATATGTACCTTAGCTTGTTTATCCATTCATCTGTTATTGGGCATCTAGGTTGATTTCATATTTTCATTATTCTGGACTGTGCTGCAACGAACATTTGTGTGCACATATCTGTTCGTGTGACTGCCCTTGATTCTATAAAATATATTCTGAGCAGTGGGATTACTGGATCAATTGGTATACCCATATCTGGGTTTTGAAGGAAGCACCAGATTGCTTTCCAAAGAGGATGTACCATTTTGCAATCCACCAGCAGTGTAGGAGAGTTCCAATTTCTCCACAGCCTCTACAGAATTTGTCGTTTTGTGTTTTTTGAATCATGGCCAATCTTGTTGGGGTGAGATGGTATCTCATTGTAGTTTTGATTTGGATTTTTCCAATAACAAATGACTGTAAAGATTTCCTCATTTGTTTTTGGCTGCCTGGATGTTCTCTTTGGGGAATTGTCTGTTCATCTCCTTTTCCCTCCATTTAATTGGATTATGTACCTTTTTCTTTCTGATATTTTGCAGTACCTCATAGATTATGGAGATCAGATGTGGGTCTGAAACATAGTTGCCAAATATTTTTTCCCATTCTGTAGGTGGCCTTTTAATTCTTTTGATAAAGTCTTTGGATGAGCAGAAGTGTTTGATTCTTTAGTAGTTCCCATTTATCTATTTTCTCTTCTGTTGATCATGCTTTGTCAGATTTTGAAGTCTGTCTAAGCTCTGTATTAAAGCTGCCACTGTTGACCCTATTTTTTCTTGCATGATCTTTATTCTTTTAGGTTTGATACTTAGGTCTTTGATCCCGTTTGAGTTAGTTTTTGTGTAAGGTGTGAAGTATGGGTCTTGTTTCATTTTTTTACAGATGGCTATCCAATTTTGTCAGCACTATTTGTTAAAGAGACTGTTTTTACCCCAGTTTACAATCTTAAGGCTTTTGTCGATTATCAGCTGTTTATAAGAGGATGGTGGCATCTCTGGGGTCTCCACTCTGTTCCATTGGCCTGTACGTCTCTTTTTGTACCAGTACCAGGCTATTTTGACTACTGTGGCAGTGTAATAGGTTCTAAGGTCGGGTAGTGTGAAGCCTCCCACTGTGTTCCTCTTCTTCAGTAGTGCTTTGCTTATCTGGGGTTTCTTCCCTTTCCAAACAAAGTGGACCATTTGTTTTTTCATCTAATTAAAAAATGTCACTGGATTTTATATTGGGATTGTATCATATACGTAGATCAGTTTGGGTAAAATAGACATTTTCACAATGTTAAGTCTTCCTATTCATGAGCAGGGTAGGTTTCTCCATTTATGTATGTCTCTCTTGATTTCTTGCAGTAAGTTCTCTTTGTAAAGATCTCTTATTTCTCTAGTTAGATTTATTCCTGGGTATTTTACCTTCTTGGGAGCTATAGTAAATCTTATTAATTTGGTGATTTCTTCTTTGACGATCTCTTTGTTGGTATAAAGGAATCCTACTGATTTACTTATGTTTATCTTACATCCTGATACTTTGATGAACTCTTCTATTATAAATTTGAGTAGTTTACTTACAGATTCTCTAGGATTCTCTGCATATAAAATCATATCATCTGAAAATAGGGAAATTTTTCCTTCTTTTCCCGCTGGATGCCCTTTATGTCTGTGTCTTGTCTAATTGCTCTGACCCGAACTTCTAGCACAATGTTGAATAGAAGTATTGAGAGTGGGCATCCTTGTGTAGCTCCCATTCTCAAGGAGAAATCCTTCAATGTCTCTCCATTCAGGATGATGTAGGCAGTTGGCTTTGCATAGATGCCCCTTATTGCATTGGGGAATTTGCCTTCTATGCCTATACTGCTGAGAGTTCTTAACAGAATGGGTGCTGCACTTTATCAAATGCCTTTTCTGTTATCAATTGACAAAACCAGGTGATTCTTATCTTTTGTGTTACTTATGTGGTTGATCACATTAATTGTTTTTCTGGTGCTGAACCAGCCCTCCACATCCGGCATGAATTCCAGTTGGTCAAAATGAGTTATTTTTTTGATACGTTGTTGAAGTCTATTGGCAAAAATTTTGTTGAAGATATTTGCTTCTAGGTTCATGAGTGATATTGGTCTGTAATTTTACTTGTGGGATCTTGTCCTGGCTTTGGTATCAGGGTGATGCTGGCTTCATAAAATGAATTTGGGAGAATTCCATCCCTTCCTATGCTGTGAAATAGTCTCAGTAGTATTGGAGTTAACTCCTCTCTAAAAGTTTGATAGAATTCTCCTGTGAAATCATCTGGGCCAGGACTTTTTTTGGTTGGTAGTTTTCTGATGACTTTTTCAATCTCTTACTTTGTGATGAGTTTATTCAGTTGTTCTACTTTCCCTTGTGATCATTTTTGTAGGTGATATGAATCTAGAAATTTGTCCATTTCCTCTAGGTTTTCAAATGTGTTAGAATACAGTCTTTTGTAGCATTTTGTTAGTATACTTTTGATTTCAGTTGGGTCTGTTGTGACATCTCCCATATCATTTCTTATTCAGGTTGTTTGTGTCCTCCTCTGTTTTCTTTTGTAAGTTTAGCCAGTGGTTTTTCAATCTTGTTGACGTTTTCAAAAAACAGCTTTTGGTTTTGTTAGTGTTTTCAGCTGTTCTTCTATTCTGTAATTATTTAGTTCAGCTCTAATTTTTATGATCTGTTTTCTTCTGGTGCCTGAGGGATTCCTTTGTTGCTCTCTTTCTACTTTTTCAAGCTGTAGAGTTAATTCCTTGGTTTGGGTCCTTTCATCCTCCTGGATGTGTGCATTTATAGAAAAAAATTGTCCTCTGAACACTGCTTTTGTTGTACCCCATAGGTTCTGGTAGGAAGAGTTTTCATGCTCTTTTGATTCCATAAATTTATTTATTTCACCCTTGATTTCTTCTACAACCATGGCTTTTTGAACAAGATGTTGTTCAATTTCCAAGAGTTCCAATTTCTATCTATGCATTTCCTACTATTGATTTTGACTTTTATGGCTTTATGGTTTGAGAAGATGCTTTACAATAATTCAATGGTTTAGATTTTGCTGAGATTTGCTTTATGTCCTGATACACGATGTATTCTGGAAAATGTCCCTGTGCATTGGAGAAGAAAGTGTACTTATCTGTTGATGGATAAAAAGTTCTGTGTGTGTCAATGAGGTCTAATTGGTTAACTGCTGCAATAAGGTCTTTTGTGTCTTTACTGAGCTTTTTTCTGGATGACCTGTCCATTGCTAGAAAGTGGAGTGTTGAAGTCTCCAAGTGTTACTGTGAAGTGATCTATCTCATTTTTCAACGTAGTCAGCGTTTGCTGGATTTATTTAGATGCTCTAGTATTGGGTACATAAATATTTCATATTGTTAAGTCCTGCTTGTGTATTGAACCTTTCAGCAGTAAATAGTGACCATCCTTGTCCATGATGGTGGGTTTTATATTAAAGTCTATTTTATCTGAGATTAGTATTGCCACACCTTCTCTTCTTTGTATACTGTTAGCTTGGTATATATTATTCCATCTTTAATTTTCAATTTGTTCATATCTTTAAGTCTCAGTTGTGTTTCTTCTAAGCAACATATAGATGGGTTGTTTCTTTTGATCCAGGATATCACCCGTTGTGTCTTTATTGTTTAGTCTATTTACATTCAGTTTAATTATTGATAGGTATGTGTTTAAAGCTGTCATTTTTTATGTATTTATTTTTCTATTGGTGTTTTCTATGTTGTTCTTTTTTATTTTATTTTATTTTCATTATGACTGAGTGAAAATGTACTCACTGGCAACACAAGTATAGAAAGGGGTGCACCCTAAGATCTCCACTAAAAGACTGCAACTGATGGTCCAGCGGCTTTGGGGTTCCCCTGGGAGTATGGCCCCTGGCCCTGATGCTGCCCTTGCCCATAAATTATAACGAAGGTCCACTCTTCGGACACGAATGGATTGGACTTGGTGATGCAGAGTGACCATATGCCAAGCCAAGCTGAATGACCGTATAGGATGCCCTTTATGGTTCTATGGATCTATAGGATATCATCCTGTTGACCTCTATGTTATTCTTAATATTCTGTTTTGGGTCATTCTTCTTTATGTGTTGACTTTCATCTTTTTCAATCTTGGTTTTGTGTTTCTTGATACTCCTGTATTAAGTTTCTTGTTCTGCTATGTTTCACTGTTATTGTGCTTTGCAGCGACCCCTATTATCCCCCTAACTATTCTCAGTTTAAACCCAGTTTTAACTTCTGCATATCTTTTTAACTTTCTCTCCATCTGAAAGGACTCTAACTACTGTAGTATATCCCTGTTTGTAGTATGATGGTGTCATAGTTTTTGTGATATGGTCACTGGTTCTCTTCTTTTAATATTGTAGCTTTGAGTGAGCTCGGTAATTCACTAATTGAGTAGAATTTCTGGATGCTGTGTCCTGCATTGCCTCCTTAAATATATACTTAATGGTTTTATTTTTCTAAGCAGAAGATTCTTTCTGTATTTCTTGCAGTTCGGGTTTTGTTTTTACAAAGTCTCCAAGTTTCTGATTATCTGCAAACATCTGAATTTCATCTTCATATTTGAGAGACAGTTTAGCAGGATATATAATTCTTGGTTAGAAGTTTTTCTCCTTCAAGGCTTTGAATGTGACATCCTACTGTCTCCTTGCCAGCATCATTTCTGCCATAATGTCAGATGAAAGCCTATGGGGTTTCCTTCTGAATGTTAGCTTTGCTTTGAGCCTTGCTGCCTTTAAGAGAATCTGTTTTTGTTTCATTTTGTTAAGCTCAATTATATCTCGATGTCTTTCTTTGGGGGTCTAGTTTTTGTGGTGTTCGATACACATCTTGGATATCTATGTTCTCTTCTTTCATGATTTCCATGAAATTTTCTGTCAGCCACCCAACAACAATACTCTCTGTGTTTTCAGCTATCCCTCCCTGTTCAGGAACTCTAATTAATCAAATTATTCCTCCTCACAGTGTCCCACATGTTTTTTAGTGCTTCTTCATTTTTTTCTCTCTAATTTCTCTTTATAAATGCTGGTGTCATTTGCTCTGTCTTCAAGGTCACTAAGTCTGACTTTTATGTCCTCAGTTCTCCTCTTTTGGCTTTGGATTGAATTGTCTAATTGTGTAATTTTCTTGTTGATCTCTGTATTTCAGAATGTTGATATTCCATCCTTTCAAATAGCTTGCCTAATTTTTCATTTTGCTCTGCTTCATTTTGGTTAATATCTAGGAGGGCTCTCTATATAATTCTTTTTTACTTAACCCCTGATAGTTTTAGAAAAGATTCTTCATCTGGGAAGTTTTTGAATTCTTTATTTTGAGATTTTTTCCAGAGCCATGGTGGGCTGTTTCTTTAAATGATCAGAGATGGTTTGTTATCTTTGTGACATCTAGAGGCTGTTTAGTTTCTCTGGTGTTACCTCTACAGGAGCTGAGGCACAGTTCTGAGAAGTGAGTTGGTCAACAGCCACCTCTGTGTACTCTGGTGACTGGCCCCAGTGGACTCTCCTGGGTGGCAGTCCCCACCTCCTATCTGACAAAGATGGCACCCTACTTATGGAGTCACTGGGGTTCCATCAACTGACCCTTTGATGTGTGTCAGTAAAGGCTGGAAGAGATCCTGCTGGGCTGCTCAGTGGTTCTTTTTCTAGGCAGTGTTATTTACAAATTTTATGAGCTATGTGACAGATGCCAAAAGCAGTGAGGCCATCATGTATGGCAGGCCTGCCTTCTGGCTGACAACAGAAGCACCTCTTCAGCTACCCCCAGATATTATGCAACAAGGGGTTATGGCCTTGCCATGCCCTACACCTAAGGTAACACTGTGCTAAACACAGCATTTCTGCTGGAAAAGCACTTTCTGGAGTGACACTGCTTCTCATATTGGGAATTAACCCTTGCTGAAGCCTCCAGTTGGGTGACTCTGCCTCCCAGCTGACCGAGATAGTGTCCTACCTGAGCTGCCCTTCCTGCTGTGAAACTGTAGAATCCATGGCAGAGCTCAGAAAAGAAAGGGTAGGGGTCAGTGGTGCCCTCACTCAGGAGCCAGGCTCTCAAAATGTGGCTATTCCACACATTGTCTCTCTGTTGTGCTACATGCTATTTACTTTAGAACTGCAGTTGACAATATTTGCCAGCTCATGCCATCCCCCGCCTCCCAGATAACAAAAAAAGAAAGAAAAGTAAAAGAAAAAAGTGTCAGTACCTGCAGTCCACCCAAGCAGAGTTAGCAGGAGTGGAGCTCAGCATGTGATAGCTCCTACCAGAGAGAGGAAGTTTCCCATTTAGTGGAATGTAGTCCAATCTGACAACCCTGTGGTGTATCCTAGGGCTCCCTGGGTGTCCAGAGTGTTCCATTCAGTTATCAATCCAGGCCTTAGTTTTCAGAGGGAATTGAGGAGACGAGTATCTGGTCCACCGTCTTGCCTCCTAAGTATTTTATTCTTTTAGGGGCTGTTATAAGTGATATTCTTTTCCCTATTTTCTTTTTCATCATTCTCTTTATCTGTTTATAGAAATCAAAATGATTTTTGTATGTTTATCTTATATCCTGCTAATGTGCTCATCTCTGTACTAGCTTCAGTAGTTTTGTCATGGAGCCTATTGGGTTTTCTATATTTACTATCATGTCATCTGCCAATAGTGACGGTTTAAATTCTTCATTACCAATTTGAATGTCCTTTATTTCTTTTTCTTCCATTATTCTCTAGCTAGGACTTCCAGCACAACGTTACAATGGAGTGGTGAGAAAGGACAGCCTTGTCTTGCTCTTGTTCTCAAGGGTAATGTTTTTAGCCTCTATGCACTAAGATTGATGTTGGTTGTTAGTTTTGTGACCCACTTCTGTCAAGTTGATTCCAATTCATAATGACCCTACGGGACAGAGTAGAACTGCTCCATGGTGTTTCCAAGGAGTACATGGTGGATTTGAACTTCTGAACTTTTGGTTAACAGACATAGCATTTAACTACCATGCCACCAGGGATTTCATGTTTGTTTTGTATAGACGTCCTTTATTATGTTGAGGAATTTCCCTTCTATATCCATTTTATTGAGAGTTTTTATCAAGATTGAGTGTCCAACTTTGTTGAATGACTTTTTCACATAGATTATGATAGTCTTGTAAATCATTTATTTATGTAGTGGATTATGTTGATTGATGTTGTAATGATGAACCACATGCATACATAGTATGAATCCTACTTGTTTGTGGTATATTTATTTTTATATGATGCTGAATTTTATTGACTAGCATTTTGTTGAGAATTTTTGCATCTGTATTCATGAGAGATATTTATCTATAATCTTTTTTAATGGTGTCTTTGCCTGGTTTTGGTATCAGGGTTATGCTAGACTCAGAATAAGTTTGGAAATATCCCTTCTTTTCCATATTTTGAAACAGTTTGAGTAGTACTGGTGTTAACTCTTCTCTAAATGTTTGGTAGACTTCTCCAATGAAGCCATCTGGGCCAGGCCTTTTATTTGGTTAAGTCTGAGTAGGTCGGTTGTGTGTTCTTTGTTGTTTACTTGTCTATGGGTGTGATACTTTTCACTTCTTTGTCTAATGGTCAGTGCAAATTGCTGAGCAGTGGTGAAACAGGGCAGATCTAACTGAAGGGGAAGAGCTGGGATGGATTTTTTGTGGCTTGTACTGGGCCAACAGAGAAGGCTTGGGGTCAGTACAAAGCGGGTTCCAGTAGGCTGTGCCTGTGCTGCTTAGGCGTTCTGTCTCCAGGTGGTCAAAGAAGCTACTAGGTACATGAGCCCAGGGGTCTGTCCAGTGTTTTTGTAGGGGTGCAGTTGTTTAGGGCCTAGGTGTCTGGGTTGTCAGTCACTGAGTTTGTGGTGAAGAGACTGTCTTCTACAGTCCTCAGCAGACAGAGCTGAGTGGGAGTGTTTAGGGTAGACACAAATCTCTAGTTGTGGGGGGGGAGTGTGATGTGGGTGGCAACATAGGGGGTTGATGCCTGCCCCAGGCTGACTGGATAGAGGGCATGTCCTGTCCTCTGGAGTGTGGTATTGAAGTGGTACTTCAGCTGGTCTTTGTGTACTCTGTCTTTGATCTTCGTCAGAAAGTGTTTCAAGTCTTCTTCAAGTTCCTGTTGGTGGTGACCCTATAGGACAGAGTAGAACTGCCCCATGGTGTTTCTAAGTAATGTTTGTTGGATTTGAACTGCTGACCTTTTGGTTAGCAGCCAATCTCTTAACCACTATGCTACCAGGTTTTCAATCAGATAGCAGGGAAAAAAAGTTACAAACTAAACATGTTTATACTATAACTACTAGGAAAGGTGTGTGTTGGGGTTCTATCCTTTCACCATACCTGTTCAATCTGTATGCTGAGGCAAATATTCTGACAAGCTGAACTGTGTGAAAAAAGAATAGAGCATCAAGATTGGAGGAAAACTCATTAACAACCTGTGATATGCAGGTTACACAACCATGAGTGCTGAAATGGAACAGGACCTGAAGCACTTACTAAAGAAGATCAAAGACAACAGCCTTCGGTATAGATTGCACCTCAACAAAACAAAACAAAACAAAAATTTTTACAACTAGACCAGTAAGCAGCATTGTAATACAGAGAAAAAACTGAGGTTTTAAAGCATTTTATTTTACTTGGATCCACAATCAACGCCCGTGGAAGCACAGTCAAGAAATCAAAAGATGCATTACACTGGATGAATCTGCAGCAGAAGTCCCCTTTAAAGCACTGAAAAACAGAGATGTCACCTTGAAGATTAGCAGGTTCTTGACCCAAGCCATGGTGTTTTCAGTCACCTCTTATGCATGCAAAAGTTGAGTGATGAATAAGGAAAGTGGAAGAATTTAAACCTTTGAATTATGGTGTTGGCAAAGAACACTAAATACCATGGACTGCTAAAAGAACAAACAAATCTATCTCCAAAGAAGTACAAGGAGAAAGTTTCTTAGAAGCAAGAATTGCAAGACTACGTCTCACATTCTTCGGACATGTTATCAGAAGGGGTTGATCCCTGGAGGAGGACATCATGCTATGGAAAGTAGAAGGTCAGTGAAAAAGAAGATGACCTTCAATAAGATGGACTGACATGGTGGCTGCAACAATGGGCTCAAGCATAATAACTACTGTGCAGATGGTAGAGAACTGAGCAGTGTTTCATTCTGTTGTATATGCAGTCACTATGAGTTGAAATCCAGCCAATGGCACCTAACAACAGTTACCTGATCAGTCCTCCCTGTGCTCTGTATTTCTTCCTGTAGAGTCAAGTTACTGTCTAGTGTGCTCTCATATCACTGTGACTCTCTTTAGTCTTTCTTGTAAGGTAGCAATGAACTTTCTTAGTATTTTGTTTGTTCATTTAATCTACAAGTATCTTAATTTTGCCTTTATTTTTGAAAAGAGTTTGCTGGATATAGAATTCTTGGTTGACTTCATTTCCTACCAGCAATTTGATTATGTCAACTCACTTCATTGTGACCTGCATGGTTTATGATAAAAATTTAGCTCTTAGTCTAAATGAGGGTCTCTTATACATGGTGAGTCATCTCTCTCTTTCTGCTTTCAGTATTTTATCTTTGTTTTTGTCTTTCCACAATTTAATTTTAATGTGTCTTTCTCTGGTTCCCTGTGAGTTTGTTCTACTTTGAGTTTATTTAGTTTTTTGAATGAGTTTGTTAATATCTGTCACCAAGTCTGGGGAAATTTCAGCAGCTATTTCTTCAAATATTCCTTTGTTCCTTTTTGTCTCTCATTGAATGAGAAATGATAGGGTTCATTCCTTCACAAATATTAAACTACATGATAAACATCGACAGTTTTACAAGTCTGATGTTACATGCTGATGAGCATTGTGTGAGAGTACCTTTGTTTCACATCCTTGATAACATGATTTGTCACCAGACTAATGGTGTGTTTAAATATCTTATTGTGGCTTCATTTATTACTAATGAAGGCTAATTCATATTCAAAATAAATAACTACTTCAGTCAGAATGAATTTCTATTCCTTCTATGAGGACAACCAATCTATATAATCATTTTGACACCAATATTTTAAAACATCAGATTATTTTTTTACTGTTGTTACTTTAAAAAGTCAGTATTGGCATTTGCCATATATTTACCAATTTCTTGGTTCACTATTTCTTGTTATAATGAACTTTTTTGGATTCATTTATCTTCTGCTTTAAAAGTACAATGTTTAGAATTTCCCTTAGAGAGGAGTTTTGAGGGTAACATTTTTTTTTGTCTTTGAATTAATGTCCTTTTTTTAACCTTAATAATTTAGTTGGATATAAATTTCTTGATTCAATTGTTTTCTCACAGTATTTTGAAAATATCTCTCCTGTTTTCAGACTATTTTTTTAAAGATTTTATTCATGTCATTATTGAATGAGGAAACCTAAGATGCTAAAACTTATCCAAATGAGAATTAAGCTTACCAAGGTTTATATTCTCTGTGGCTAAAAATTCTTTCGCATTGCTATGAACAGAAGTGATTTGCATTGCTATAAACAGGAAGCATTTGCATTGTTGTCAGTTTTCTCTTCTCAAGGCATTGTAAATTAGCTTCTTACTGTTGTGTGTCATCAAGTAGATTCCAGCTCACTTAAAAAAAAAAAAAAAAACATTGGTATCGAGGTAATTTCTACTCATAGAGACTCTGTAGGACTAAATAGAACTGCCTCATAGGGTTTCAAGGAGTGCCTGGTGAATTCAAACTGTGAACCTTTCCGTTAGCAGCTGTAGCTCTTAATCCCAAAGCAACCAGGGTTTCCTCCCCATTTATAATGATCCTATAAAATAGGTTAGTCAATAGCAATTATAAAAGGTGTATGCCTTTAGAATCCAATGTTCTCCAGAGAGTACACTAGACAATATCCAGCACTTTAATAAAAGGTGTAGCAGTGGTTAAGCGTTCAAATGCTAGCTGAAAAGTTGGTGGTTTGACCCCACCAGCTATTCTGTGGGACAAAGGGGCAATCTCCCTCTGTAAAGATTACGGGATCACTTTGATTGCTTGCCTTGAATTTTAATTGACTCTATTATTGTGGGTTTGGGATTTTTAATAAAAGGACCAAGTAAACACATTTTCCCATTTCCAACTATTGGACAATTGTTCCTGACAGCCTCCCCTTTCTGATAATGAATAATCTCAAAAGAATTCTTTTTTAAAAAAATATTTTATTGTGATTAAGTGAAAGCTTATAATCCAAGTCAATTTGCCATGTAACACCCTGTACATACACCTCTATGCAACTCTAGCTGCTCTCCCACTCTGTGACAGCACAGTCCTCCTTTCCACTCTGTATTTCCAATATTCATTCAGCGAACTCCTGTCCCCTCTCCTCTACCCTCCCATCTTGTTTTTACAGGGTAGCTGCTCTGACAGCCTCATGGCATGCATTCCAGGCCAATTTTTGTCTGAAGAACTGTCTTTGGTGCTGGTTTCAGCTCTGGTGCAGAACTGAGACCAGAGGCCATGTTCTAGGTGGACCATCCAGGATGTTGGACCATCAAGTCTGATCTCTTAACAGAATTCTAGATCTGCAGCCCGATTTTTTACCCATCACATCAGGGAGCCTACAATGCATTGCCTGTCAGGGCAGTCATTAGTGGTAGCCAGGCACTATCTAGTTCTTCTGGTCTCATGCTGGTGTAGTCTCTCACTCATTTGGACCCTTCTGTCTCCTGGGCTCACATTTTCCTCCTGTTTTTCATGTCCTTCATTTCCCTCTGTTGCAGTTGGATTGGGATCAATTGATGCTTCTTAAACGGCAGCTTGCTAGCTTCTAAAAAGAATTATTGATCCTAAAAAGGCTGTTCTCACAATCAACTTGATTTGTTTATGCATACACAGCAAGACTGCAGCAAGGTCATTATCCATATAGACATTCTTTAATTTTCTTCAGTAATTATAGGAAATTACTTCCTTTCTGAAAGTTCTATGAGGATTTTTGGATTAAACTTGCAAAGCCAGCAAAGCCAAGTGACATCGAAAAGCTACTATTTGCTATTCTCAAGTTAGGGAAACAAACTCAAGAAACTCTCTACCAAATTCAATCTGTAGTACCTAAAATTTGGGTGAATTCCTATCTTCTTCAAGTCACTGATATTTGTTAACATTCTTTCCATTAGAAAGTAATTTTTTGTCCCACCTGTGAGGCTAGGACCCTAGAAGCCAGGTATCAGATTAAGTGCCTAGCTGGGTAGATTTTGCAGGCTTACACTCGTTATGCAAAGTCAACCCTTGTTCATTAACAGTGAACTTGTCATACCTGATTACATGAGAATCATTTTAAAATACAGCTTTGGTTGCACAATGAATTAAATTATATGCCAATAAAAAGGGGTATTTTTACTTAATGTGCAAATAACTGTATTTCCACAACAATTGAAGAGATACAGTAAATATTTCTGAATTTGAGACAGAGAGAAGTGTAAGAAACAGACACTGTCTTAGTCTTCTAGTGCTGCTGTAACAAAGGTACAACAAGCAGACGACTTTAACAAAAGAAATTTTATTTTGTCATAGTCTAGTAAGCTAAAAGTCCAAATTCAGGGTGTGTGCTCTAGATGAACACTTTCCCTACTGGCTCTGGAGAAGTGTCTTTGTTGTCAACCTTCCCCTGGACTGGAAACTTCTGAAACACAGGGACCAAGGTCCTTTCCAAAGGAAATGCTCAACTGCTAGCACTGCTTCTTTGGTTTGTGGTCCCCAAATCTCTGCTTGCCTCCCTTTCATTTATACCACAAGAGGCTTCCCTATGGCACAATACAATCACACACTTAAGACTCCTGTCCTACCAACTCAGCTGCCAGTACACATCCACCCTCACTAACATCACAAAGGCAGGGTTTACAACATAAAAGAACAGCACACAATACAGGGAATCATGGCCTACCCAAATTTCTACACTCATTTTTTGGGGAACACAATTTAGTGCATAACAGATACCATTTGAAATATTACATTTCTAGTTACAAAAGTGTGTTCTACTAATTTGATGGTTACTGATATCTTAAAAAAGAGAAACTTTTCCTTTAGAGTATTAAAACATTAGCATATATATTCTTAGAACATAAAAATAATATAAATAATATTCCAAGCACATAGAATTTAAATTTCCTCATAAATTGATTTGCTTCTATGTAATTAATTCTTGCTCTACTGAATCTTTAATGGCCAGTCTACTTTCATGAAGTATGGTTATTTCTGGCCTAAAAAGAGTCCTTGAAATCCTTACTCAATACACTGGTGTAATCTGAAAGTTTTCAACTTGGAAGCCTGTACCCAAGGGTTTATTCTTTTAATCATCAATAATTCAGAGTACATGATGCAGGTCTTTCCACAAGGCTGTGGGATTGTTTTTTTTCTGAAGGCACATAACCTAGTAAACAGCATATAGTAACAACTTCAGGCAAGAATCTGAAAATAAAAAATTATCTGATAATGAGACTGAGAGCCTGCCCTTAACTTACTATAGTCATCATTATCAGAATGGAGGAGAGAAAAACTCTACTGTGATATAGTTCATAACTATTTCTTAAGTGCATGATCAATGTTTCCCCCGCAGATATGAACCAGGGCTTTGAACTGATACATTCCAGTTTGAACAATTCCTGACAATTTGCATTTCCAACAATATCCCTCCTGAGGATTTGCATTTCTAACCAGTTCCCAGGAAGTTACACATAAGAATTACCCAAGGATCTTTGTTAAAATGTAGATTCTAACTTAGTATGTCTGGGACGGAAATGAATATTTTCAGCAGGGATCTTTTTAGAAATGCAAATTCTCAGCAGGAGTTCAAACGCAAAAGAATTCATTCCAAGTCCTGGTATAAATATATTACAGGCAGTATAACCATCACAGCCTCAAAGGCCATCCCATGAAGTGCATCATTTCTGCCATACTTATAATAACCTTTTGCTTATACAAATTTAATCTAGAGAAAGACTAAGTTTCTCATCTAATTTGACACCTTTTTCCATGGAGCTTTTACTATTTTGTTAAACTAATGGAAAATATGGAATAGCAATTCCCTTTTAATAAAGTGAAAGAAGAAAATTTTTGTGGTTTTCCACAGGCCCTTTGGGAAACTGCAAAGATAACTCTAGTTGCAGAAGATATCTTGAGACTTTTATTTTTCTAAATTTAGTATATGGTCTTGAGAACCAAAATCAAAAGAAGATACCAAAAGTGATCCAGCCACTTGATTAAGAGAGAATTATGGGTACCTGAGAAATAATCATTGTTTACCTATTAATCAAAGTGACAATAAAATCTTTTTATAACTAAGAATGAAGGAGGTAATATACAGAACCTTAATCCTAATCTTTCACAAGTTAGGAAAGTTTGCTCATTTTTTAAAATATTCTAGGACCCGACAAAGTTAACATTACTGTGCAGAAGATTATTCTATTAAGGTACAGACTCTTCTATCTATACAGATTACACTGAAAGTAAAAAATAAAAATAAAAAAATAACCTTTTACTCTCCCTTCATAACACCTCTAAGAAGAATTAATCATCTTAACAGAAAGAAAGCCAAGTTCTGTTTTTTTCATTACTATCATATTTGGCAGTAAATAATTCACAAACTCCCTTAAAAAATAATTATTTTGTAAGTGAGAGGACTTTGTGAGGATTGAAACATATTTCATAACTTCTTTTCAGACTCGTATTATAAATCAAAGTAAATAAAACTCATTGCCTTCAAATCCGCTAGAAATTACTCTACACATTCAAGCTTTGTCCTTCACAATTCTCTCTCATATTTTCATACAAATTGACACATTGGGGCAAAATTACATTATCCTTCTCTTGAAAACAAAGATGCATCATCTGTAACTACTGTTCTCAATAGAGTGTTAACCATTCACGTTATTGTGATTTATAACCAATGTAGCTAACATATTTCGGAGAGAATTGAGAGATAGGCAATTGGGAATTATCTGTCATATATAAGCATTTTAACAGACCAGCAGAGCTCATGTTCAGACATCACACAACATTTTACAGTCACACACAATCCTTTTATATTTCCTTAACATACTAAAAGTTAACTCAGTCCTGAGACAGTGATATAACCACTATGATAAACATGATCCAGAGTAACAGCTTCTCCATGATATTTACAAATAAGAAGCAAAAACTAAGTGTAATTTAAAATTATGCTTAGTAGCCAATGTTTCAGTAAGGTAGTTTACTTAGGAATTATCTGGACATTCAAGAATTATCCAGTTATTTACCCAACTGAATCTTAGTCCAAGATTTAAAGTTATTTTAAAATGTAGGAAATTATGATTATGCTGAAGTACTATAAAATATAATGAATGCTGATATTAAACTTTGTAAAAATAATGGTTCAATTTGGTTGAAAATATATCCCTACTTCTCTTAATCTTAAGCATTATGTAGATATAACCATTGCCACTTGATCGATCCCAACTCATCAACCCTAGAGGACAGAGTAGAATTGTCCCATAGGGTTTCCAAGGCTATAAATCTTTATAGAAACTGACTGCCACGTCTTTCCTGTGTGGAGTGGCAGCTAGTGGGTTCAAACCACTAACCTTTTACTTAGAAGCCTAGTGCTTTAACTACTGTGAAAACAGGGTCCCTATGTAGGAGAAATCTGTGCTTATTTAATGAGTACACCTGTATAAGATTAAAAAGTTCAGATCAGTGGGGGTGGAGTCAAGATGGCAGACTAAGCACCCGTCTCCTTATATCCCTCTGGAAACCAAGACCTGAACTGAAAATCAAACAGAGCCTTCTGATCACCTAATCAGCCTCAGGACACGGCACAGAGCTGTTAATTGGGACTTTATATCACTCAGCAAAAAACCTCCTCTCTTTCGCTGACTCCCACTCCCAGCTAGCCAGGGCTCTCACGGACGGAAGGTAAACGCACCAGTTTCACTTTTTTTTTCCTCTGTCTCGGCTGAGGGACAGAGCTGGGTCTTCCTGGAGGCTGGACTCAGACATGCTGCTGAGGGGATAAGCTGGCGAAATTCCCATATTCTGAGAGCCAGGCTCACGACTCTGTTAACCTACCCATTTTGAGCCTTTCGTTTAGTAGCTGCCTCAGCGGGGTTTGCGCGGAGCTTTGCAGTCAATATGCGGGAAGCCATGTTGGTATTGAGATTTTAGCAGGGCCTCATTCTTAGCCTGGGAGCCAGCACCTGCAAACGGGACAGCGCTTCTCATACAGAAAAGTAGTGATTTTGCACAGTGCTGCCTACGTTGGGGGCTCTGCAACAGAATCAGAGAAATCACTACCTCTCGGCACCTTTAGCCCCTCTGTCTGCTGCCTGTGTGTAGGATGCCATCTTGGATACGGTGGCCGCAGCTGGACCTAATTCGTAGCTTGGAAGCTAGAGCCTGCCCACAGGAGAGCGCTTTCCTATCACAAAACCAGTACTAGACGCAGTGTTGGATAAGGCTAGGCCTCGTCAGTAGAGGCCAACAGGGCAGTAGTACTGCTGTATTCTGAACAAGTTTGTTATCATCTGGGGTTGGATATAGTGGCGCTTACTTTGTCAGATGAGAAGAGGGACCTCTACACCAGAAAACCTAACTGACGTGTGAACTGATCAGATACCTTTTGCTTTACATTTGAAGACAGCCTAGAGAAAAATTTGCAATCCATCCTCACAGTACCTCTTCCAGCCTCTATATACTCACATGGGACCCAAAAAGCAACAGACAATTGTGGAATACAAGCAATCACTCATGGCTTGAGAAGGCTCCCAAACAAAGCAACCAAGGAGTTTTCCAGATGAAGAAACTTTTATGAAAGCATCAGGAAGTGAATACAAATTGATTATATACAGAGCCCTTCTAGACCTTATGCAAAATGCAGCAGAACAAAGTGAAAAATTGAACAAGTTGTTCAATCTGATGGAATACCAGTACTCTGAAATCCAACAGATCAAGAAGAAAATCAAAGACATAGAAACTTCCATGCAAAGCCAAGAAAACAGAATGGAACAAATGGAAAAAAGAATTTCTGACTTGGAAGACAGAGCTACTGATGCCAGCGTCTGGGAGTAGAAGTCAGAAAAAAGAAACAATAAAAATGAAGAAACATTAAGAAGCATGTGGGACTCTATTAACAGGAACAACCTTTGATTAATTGGAGTCCCTGAACAGGGTGAGACATCTGAGAACACAGAGAGTATTGTTGCTGAGCTGCTGAAAGAAAACTTCCCAGAAATCATGAAGGAAGAGAATATAGACATCTCAGATGCATATCGTACGCCACCCAATATAGATCTCAAAAGAAAGACTCCAAGACATATTATAATCAAGCTTAACAAAATGAAACACAAGAAGCAACTCTTAAAGGCAGCAAGACTCAAGGCAAAGCTAACATTCAGAGGGAAACCCTGTAGGCTCTTGTCAGATTTCTTAGCAGAAACCACGCTGGCACAGAGACAGTGGCATGACACATTCAAAGTCTTGAAGGAGAAGAACTTCCAACCAAGAATTATATACCCTGCAAAACTGTCTTTCAAATACGAAAATGAAATTAAGACATTCCCAGATAAACAAAAACTCAGAGACTTTGTAAAAACCAAACCCAAACTACAAGAAATACTGAAAGAAGTTCTTGGCTTTGGCTTAGAAGAATGAAACCACTAACCTTATATTTTAGAACGACACACTACTCAATACTCTACTCATTTACGGAAGGCTCCAAAGTAAATCATAGCTTTGATATGGAAAGAAGCAATCCAGTGATCATCATGAAAACTATGGTGTCATCATAATAAAAAGAGGGATGTACTACAGTCGTTATAGTCTTTCCAGATAGAGAGGAAGATGACAAGCCTGGTAGTAATTAAAATTGGGTTTATAAATAGTTTATTAAGGGGGTTCATAGGGGCAGCTGTAAAGCACAACAAAGATATATCATACCATTTCAAGAAATCTAACACACGAGTCTCAACAACTATAAAACCAGCTCTGAAAAAGGTGAAAAATCAACTCACAAAAAGAGTGTCCCAGAACAGACTAATAAGATCAACAGATGAAGACATCAACATAAAAATAAACATATCACAATGGCAGCAGTGAACACATATCTATCAATAATTACATTGAATGTGAATGGACTGAATGCTCCAGTAAAGAGACACCGAGTGTCGTCTTGGATCAAAAGACACGACCAATTCATATGTTGTCTGCAAGAAACTCACTTGAGACCTAAAGACAGGAACAAACTGAAAATTAAAGGATGGAAGAATATACATCAAGCTAACAATGAACAAAGAAGAGCAGGGGTGACAATTCTAATCTCAGACAAAATCAATTTTAATGTCAAATCCACCATCGTGGACAAAGATGGTCACTATTTATTGCTGAAAGGTTCAGTACACAAGCAAGACTTAACTATATTAAATATTTATGCACCTAATGCCAGAGCACCTAAATATGTCGAAGAAACACCGACTATGCTCAAAAGAGAGTTAGATGACTCCACAATAATAGTGGGAGACTTTAACACTCCACTCTCATTACTAGACAGATCATCTAGAAAAAAGCTCAATAAAGATACAGAAGACCTCATTGACACAATTAACCAAATAAACTTCATTGATATATACAGAACTTTCCACCCATCAGCAGACAGCTACACCTTCTTCTCCAGTGCACATGGAACATTCTCCAGAATTGACCACGTGATAGGCCATAATGCAATGCTCAACAAAATCCATACCTTTGAATTACTGCAAAGCTTCTTCTCAGATCATAAAGCCATAAAAGTTGAAATCAATAGCAGAAAAAACAGAGACAGAAAGTGGAACTCTTGGAAACTGAATAACATCTTGCTCAAAAAAACATGGGTTATAGAGGAAATCAGGGATGAATTAAAGAAATTCATGGATTCCAATGAGAAGAAAAACACTTCCTACCAGAACCTATGGGATACAGCCAAAGCAGTGCTCAGAGGTCTGTTTATCTCCATAAATGCACACATCTGGAAGGAAGAATGAAACCAAATCAAGGAACTAACTCTACAGCTTGAACAAGTAGAAAGAGAACAACAGAGGAACCCCTTGGGTACCAGAAGAAAGGAGATCATAAAGATTAGAGCAGAGCTAAATGAATTAGAGAATAGAAAAACAATTGAAAAAATTGAAAAGACCAAAAGCTAGTTTTTTGAAAAGATCAGTAAAATTGATAAACCACTGGCTAAACTTACTAAAGAAAAGCAAGAAAGGAAACAAATAACCCAAATTAGAAATGAGAGGGGAGTTGTCACCACAGATGTGACAGAAACCAAAAATATCATAACAGAATACTATGAAAGACTACTCTAACAAATTTGAAAACCTAGGGGAAATGGACCAATTCCTTGACTCATACCACCTACCCAAATTATCACAACATGAGGCAGAACAACTTAATAAACCCATCACAAAGGAAGAGATTGAAAAAGTCATCAAAACACTACCAACCAAAAAAAAGTCCAGGCCGAGATGGCTTCACAGCAGAATTCTACCAAGCATTTAGAGAAGAGTTATCCCTAATACGACTGAGAGTATTTCACAGTATAGAAAGGGATAGAGTACTCCCAAACTCATTCTATGAAGCCAGCATAACCCTGATACCTAAGCCAGGGAAAGATCCAACAAAGACAGAGAACTACAGACCGATATCACTCATGAACCTAGATGCAAAAATCTTCAACAAAATTCTTGCCAACAGAATACAACAACATATCAAGAAAATAATCCATCATGACCAAGTGGGATTCATACCAGGAATGCAAGGCTGGTTCAACATCAGGAAAACAATTAATGTGATAAACCACATAAATAACACAAAAAACAAGGATCATCTGATTTTGTCCATTGATGCCGAAAAGGCATTTGATAAAGTCCAACACCCATTCATGCTAAAAACTCTTAGCAAAATGGGCATAGATGGCAAATTCCTCAACACAATAAGGGCCATTTATACAAAGCCAGTTGCCCACATCATCCTGAATGGAGAGACACTGAAAGACTTTCCCTTGAGATCAGGAACTAGACAAGGATGCCCACTCTCACCTCTCCTTTTCAATATTGTGCTAGAAGTTCTAGCCAGAGCAATTAGACAAGACAAAGAAATAAAGGGCATCTGCATCGGCAAAGAGGAATTTAAAATCTCCCTGTTCACAGATGATATGATTGTATATGCAGAGAACACCAAGGAATCTATAAGTAAGCTACTCAAACTGATAGAAGAGTTCAGCAAAGTCTCAGGATACAAGATAAACAGAAGTAAATCAGTAGGATTCCTTTATACCAACAACGAGACTGTTAAGGAGGAAATTATCAAATCAATACCATTTACGATAGCCCCTAAGAAGATAAAGTACCTAGGAATTAATCTAACCAGAGAAACAACAGACCTTTACAAAGGGAACTACAAGCCCTTACTACAAGAAAATGAAAGAGACTTAGATAAATGGAAAAACCTACCCTGCTCATGGATAGGAAGACTTAACATTGTGAAAATGTCTATTTTACCCAAAGCAATTTATTTATATAATGCAATCCCAATACAAGTTCCAGCATCATTTTTTTAATGAGATGGAGAAACAAATCACCAATTTTGTTTGGAAAGGGAAGAAGCCCCGGATAAGTAAGGTACTACTAAAGAAGAAGAACACACTGGGAGGCCTCTCATTACCCGACCTTAGAACATACTACACTGCCACAGTGGTCAAAACAGCCTGGTGCTGGTACAAGAACAGACAGATCGATCAATGGAACAGAATTGAGACCCCAGAGATGACACCATCTGCCTATGAACAGCTGATGTTCGACAAAGGCCCTAAGACATTAAACTGGGGTAAAAACAGTCTCTTCAACAAATGGTGCTGGCAAAATTGGTTATTCATCTGCAATAAACTGAATCAAGATCCATATCTTACACCTTATACAAAAACCAACTCCAACTGGATAAAAGACCTAAATACCAAACCTGAAACTATAAAGCTCATCCAAGAAAAGGTAGGAACAATGGAAGTTTTAATACACAATGAGGACAGACTCCAAAATCTGTCAAAGAAACCTCAATCAACAGAAGAGAAAGCAGATAAATGGGAACTATTAAGAATCAAACACTTTTGCTCATCCAAAGACTTTATTAATAGAATTAAAAGAACACCCACAGAGTGGGAAAAAATATTTGGCAACTCTATGTCAGATCGACGCCTGATCTCTATAATCTATAAGATACTACAAAATATCAATAAGAAGAAGACAATCCATCCAATCAAGCGATGGGCAAAGGAGATGGACAGACACTTCACTAAAGAGGAGATCCAGGCAGCCAAAAAACACATGCGGACATGTTCACGATCTTTAGTTATTAAAGAAATTCAAATCAAGACAACAATGAGATACCATCTCACCCCAACGAGATTGGCCATGATCCAGAAAACACAAAACAACAAATGTTGGAGAGGCTGTGGAGAAAGTGGAACCCTCCTACACTGTTGGTGGGGTTGCAAAATAGTCCAGCCTCTTTGGAAGGCAATCTGGTGCTTCCTTAAAAAAATGGATATTGATATACCATTTGACCCAGTAATTCCACTACTTGGAATATATCCTACAGATTCAAGGCCTTTCACACCAACGGACACATGCACCAGAATGTTTACCGCAGCACAGTCCACGATAGCAAAAAGATGGAATCAACCCAGATACCCAACAATAGAAGAATGGATAGGTAAACTGTGGTACATATACTCAATGGAGCACTACGCAATGATAAAGAATAACGATGATTCCAGGAAACATCTCCTAACCTGGTTTCAACTGGAAGACATTATGTTGAGTGAAAGTAGTCAGTGACAAAAGGACAAATACTGTATGAGACCTCTACGATAAGACCTCAAAAACAGACTTGTGTATAGAAGAAAAGACTGTTTGACAGCTGCAAGGGAGGGGAAGGAGGGAGACGGAGGTGGGGGGAGGGTTTAGTTTAGATAGTTACTAGAAATCTAGTTGGGAGAAAGCGGTGATAGCACACATTAGAAACAAGAACAACATTAAGAGGACTTCAGCATAACTTGAGTAGTCCTTCCATCTTAACTCAATACTGCAAGGATAGAGTAGCTGGGGCAGGGGGCGGGGGACCATGCTCTTAGGTGAATACCAGGCCAATTGGCACAACTAGCATTTTGCTAAGAGAGCTCTCTGCACCCCACATTGGTGAGTGGCGTCTGAGGTCTTAAAATCTGCCAAGCTGCCATCTGAGGACACAGCAAATGGTCCCAACTCAGCAGGAATGGATGCTCACCGAGGACCAAAATGACATGTGGTAAAGACAACCGAGAAGACAGAGAGACCCACAAGAGTGGGTGCCTACATTGACTTGGGACCGGAAGAACAGGATGGTGCCCGGCCACCACCACTGATAGCCACGATGGAACTCTCACTGGCAACACAAGAATAAAAAGGGGTGCACCATGAGATCTCCACTAAAAGACCTCAATTGATGGTCCAGCGGTTTGGGGGTTCCTCTGAGAGCATGGTCCCCGGCCCTGATGCTGCCCTTTCCCATAAATTGTAACAAAGGTCCACTCTTTGGACAGGAATGGATTGGACTTGGCAATGCAGAGTGACCACATATTGGAAGCACTTTGTGGTTATAAACATCTACAGGATTTCATCTTGCTGACCTCTGGCTGGAGGAAGGGGAGTGGATGGAGAGGAGGAGAAAGGAGGTTGTTGGGAGGATGAGACATGTATGGACCAGAGAGGAATTGTGTGCAGTCACTGGACAGGGAGAGCAGTGGAAGCTGCATACAAGTGGGCATGTAAATTTATATGTGAATGTACATTTTCACTAGTTATATTAAATAAATAAAAAGTTTAGATCAAATAGTCTCTTGTTGAAAAACAAATCCGTTTTATTTTTTAAAAATAAAAATAAATTTTTTTTAAATAATTTTTTTAAAACTCTGAACTATAAGTGAAAAGATGCAGCTTTTCTTTTTATCTGCTGTACCAAGTATTTATCTTAATCATGTGAACTTGTCTTTTTAAAATGTTTCTGAGCAGTAGTTTCTGTAGGAAGGTTTTTATTTCTTAAAAACCTAGTACAATTAAAGTTTGGATAGGTCAGCGTCTTTATTTTCTGTAAATTATAGGACTATTCATTTATGTAAGCATAAATTTACCTCTGTGAACTAATCAGAACATATCTCCCTTAATTTAAGTTATATATTTTATTTTATTTCTCTAGAGGTAAAAAAATACTGCACAATAAAAAAGTGAGAGGTAAAGGCCTTTCTGAATTACATACATTCAGACATAGAGACGCATAAAGATCTCACAGTTTCGGTTCTACAAATTTAGCTATAGGTGAAAACTAAAAGCAGAAGCAAAAAAATGTCATGATTCTCGATTTCAGAAAACTGTTCTCCTTCATAGCACGGATAGACTTCTTAACTGAGTTGGATTCACAAACAACAGAACAGACGTATAAACAAAAAGATTAACAAAACAAATTATCTGCCATCTCTCTTATCCAACAGAGAATGTATCTGCAGCATTCATAGGAAAATAATTATCAAATGATCAGACTATATATAAAGTGAAAACCCCAATCACCACTGACATCAATGAAGTAGAATTTATTTCCTTGCTTGAGCCCTTCATTGCAGCCACCATGTCAATCCGGCTGGTTGAAAGTCTGAACCTCTTCTACTTTGCCAAGCATGATGTCCTTCTCCAGGGACTATTCCCTCCTGATAACATGTCCAAAGTACCTGAAAAGTCTCGCTCCTTGCTTCTAAGGAACATTCTGGCTGTGCTTCTTCAAAGACACATTTATTTGCTGTTCTGCCTGCCAAGCCAAGTGCCGTCGAGTCGCATCCGACTCATGTGCAGTCCATGGTATATTCTTTGCCAACATCATAATCCAAAGACCTCAATTCCTATTTGGTCTTATTTATTCATTAACTAGCTCTCACATGCATATGAGGTGTATGGAAACACTATGTCTTGGATCAGGTACATTTTAGTCATTGAAGTCACAGCTTTACTTTTTAAAGACTTTAAAGGGTTCTTTTGCAGCAGATTTGCCCAATGCAATAGTCCTTAGATTTCTTGACTGCTGCTTCTTTGGGTGTTGTTTGTGGATCCAAGTAAAATTAAATTCTTGACAATTTTAATCTTTTTTCCATTTATCGTGATGTTGTTGGGGTCCAGGTGTCAGGATTTTTATTTTCTTTATGTTGAAGCTTAATACATACTGAAGGCTATAGTATTTGATCTTCATTAGTAAATGCTTGAAGTCCTCTTCTCTTTCAACAAGCAAGGTTGTGTTATCTGCATAACAAAGGTTGTTGAATCTTCCTCCAATCCTGATGCCCCATTCTTCTTCACACAGTTCAGTTTCTCAGATTATTTGTCCAGAGTACAGACTGTGTAAGTATGGTGAAAGTATACAACCCTGACACAAACATTTCCTGGCTTTAAACCGTGTCAAAACTCCACTGCCATCAAGTCAGGTCTGATTCACAGTGACCCTAGAAATCAGAGTAGAACTGCTCCACAGAGCTTCCAAGCAGCATCTGGTGGATTTGAACTGTGGACCTTTTGGTTAGTAGCTGTAGCACTAACTCACTACACCACCATGGTTTCCTTAAAACATGCAGTATCCTCTTATTCTGTTTGGACAACTGCCTCTATCTGTGTATAGATTCCTCACGAGCTCAGTTAAGTGTTCTGGAATTATTCTACTAAAAAAACAAACCCAGTGCCATTGAGTTGATTCCTGGTACTCAGGATAATATTCTAAATGTAGCTATCACCAAAAAATCTTGTAAAAGTAGTACAAAATTGGAGTGGAATAAATTGGTAAATTTATGTAAACATATGCATTTACCTCAAGGAAGTCAATATGGGTAGCTCTTACATTCATCATTTCTGCAAATGGTCGTGAAGCTGTATTTATATGTCCACCACTAAGCATTCCACATATTCTTTCTCAAAACCAGGACCTTAGCTTATCACTGTTGTTTTGCTGATAGGGTATTCCAAATCTTTATTCCTTAAGGGTCTGATGGTCCTGTGTCCTCGGAATTTCTTTAAATTTCTATTTTTACATTTCCTTTTACTATTAGACATGATGGTATGAAGAGTTTTCGTAGAGTATCCCCTAAGTCCTGGATGCACTTCTCCCTTCCCTCCTTGTGTTTTTGATCCCTCCTGGATCTTCAGGGTCACTCACTCCATGCAGCAAAGTGATCCCATTTTAGCCTGTTTTGTCAGTAGCATGAAGAGCCCAAAATTGTCATACATCAGTCTCAGCTACCAAGTAAGTAGGATTATCATTGTGTTTCCTAATGCAAACAGTCCTTTGAATACTAATACATGTAAATCAGTATAGTCCAGGTTCATAAAGATAAGTATGACAAAATTTTGAGGGTGGGAGTCATTAGGTACAATAGTGGAAAATACTATCTTCTGATTCCACTCTTGATTTTTATTCCTATAATGGAGTTGAATGGTGGCCCTCTCAAAAGATATGTTCATCTGGAGTCTATGTGTGTGACTTTATTTGGAAAAAGGTTCTTTGCAGATAAATAACTAAGGATTTTGATGAGATCATCCTGTATTACAATTAGATGAGACCATCCTGTGTTACCAAAGTGGATCCTAAATCCAATGTCCTGCCTCTTTTAAGAAGACAAGAAGACACAGAGGAGGAAAACAATGAAGAGAACACAGAAGCAGTAACTGGAATAACGCATCTATAAACCCAGGAATGCAAAGGATTTCGAACAGCTACAATAAGCCAGGAGTAAGGCATGGAATATAAGGATCCAACATTGCAAACACCTTGATTGTGAAATTCTGACCTCTAGAGCTGTGAGAAAATAGATTTCTGTTATTTTAAGCCACCAAACTTGGGGTGATTATTTACTGCATCCCCCAAGAAACTAGTATTATTCACATGCATTCTGGCTGTTGAAGAAACATCACCATCTATTGGTTAACCCTGGTAGCGTAACGTTCAGTTACGAGCTGCTGTTGATAACCAAAAAAAGATCGGCAGTTCAAACTCACCAAGTGCTGCTTGGAAACACTATGGGGCAGTTCTATTCTGTCCTATAGGGTCACCATGAGTCATAAGCAACTCAATTACAACGGCTTATATCCTACAGGATAGCATGCCAAGCACTCGACATGTTGTTGCCCAGTGGCAACATATTTGAGTCTTCAACTGACCTTTCCTTTGTTCTTTAAAAGCAAAGCCTTCAAAGTGACTTTGGGAGTACATTGTAAGACCAACGAATCCCCTGAACATCAGACAAACGCCTCACATTTTTTTCTTTAAAATAAGTTTCTTGCTTAAAAGTAAGTTTTGTGTGAGATATCATGATGTTGAATAAGATAATCAGTAAGTCCACAGATGCTAATGCTCACAGGAAAAGTATTGTAGAACGATAAGTCAAATACATATTCAGAATTATTTTCTACCCAACACAAAAGTGCTACCTCATTCAGCATAAGATGGGGTCAATCTGACATCAAGTGGTTAGGTGATGCTTCTGGGATGATGGTGCTATGTCGAGGCTTTCAACCCAATCGGATCAGTTAAAAAAGACCAGATTCCCATCACAGAATGCCTGAATCTACAATCATGCCTAGTATCAAATACTGTTTTATTAAGAATTCAGTGTATGAAATAGAAATCACATATATTGGATTCATATTATACAGTTCCTCAGATTGTCCCAGTCTTGCCTATCTCAGCTGCTTGTTCTGTCTTAGCCAATTTGCAACTGACGAACTCCAAGAGGTCACCACACTTCTACTGCCTGAGACCAACCAGTCCGTCTTCTGAATCTCTGACTTCTCCTGCCCTTTCTGGGCTTGGATGAAATTCACACTACTGAAGGTTGGAGTTAGTGCCAAAGGGGCTGAATGATGTAACCTGCAAGTTTAGAGAAAGTTAACTTCCCATGGTGAAAAGTTTACTGGTGAGAGATAGACAACAGCAGGTAGGAGGCAGCTAAGCAGATCCATTCCCTCTACCTTCTTCCTCTGGTGGACTGCTTTGAGGCCTAATTTTTCTTAACAGACTTCTGAAAACTTTGCATGTAGCCAAGTGGGAGCCAAGTGTTTCAGCATCTAATACATTACAATTTTTCCCACTGAAAATGATGGAAAATACTTTTCAAGTTAATGCATTTATATAGAACATTTAAGTATCAGAAATGTATTTTTCTGACAGCAAATACGAGATGGCTTTATTTCATTCAACCACATACCATCATAAGTATGATTCAGTGAACAAGAAGAAAAGACCAGGAAGTCAAGGAATCCAGAATTAGGAGTCGCTTATTGCCATCACTGTTGCTCGACATTCAGGAAGCTGAAGGATGGACATATGTGTTGTTGTTATTAGGTGCCATTGATTGATAGTGTCCCTGTGCTGCAGCGTAGAACCAGATCATGGCGTTTCCAAGGAGCAGCTGTTGGATTTGAACTGCCAACCTTTCGATTAGTAGTGGAGCTCTTAACTACTGTACCACCAGTGCTCCAGTGTATATATATATAGCCATATATACTCATTTAATGTATACACACAAGGATTGTCAATGAAGTTCATGAGCTCATGTTTAAAAAAGTACTACATAACTCATTGCTGAATATCACTATGTTCCTTTGAAATATTCCCCTTGAGAAGCTAGGCAACAAGGCCGGCACCTAGTCCACACTTTAAAGCAATTTTTGGAACTATTTTTCTGGAATGGCCATCAGAACTGTCATCATATTACCCTTGATGCCCTGAATGTCATCAAAATGTCTTTCCCTTAATATCCTTTACTTTCAAGTAAAGAAAAAAGTCACCGGGGGACAGATCAAATGAGTAGGAAGGGTGTTCCAATACAGTTACTTGTTTACTAGCTAAAAACTCCCTCACCAACAACTATGCAATTAAGTTCATGAACTCGCCACTATTTCACTGTTTGCAATAGCCATTCCAGAAAGAGTTTTAAAATTGTTTTGAAGGGTGGTCTACGTGCTGACATTGGTGCATAGCTTACCAAGGGAATTACTTCAAAGGTGACCACAGTGATATTCAGCAATGAGATATGTAGCACTTAGAATAATTAAGTTTGCAGACTTAATTGTCAGATCTCAGGGTTGTGTGTGTGTGTGTGTGATTGTTGTTATATGTTGTCAAGATGGTTCCAGTTCATAGCAAAACAATGCCAGGTCCTGCATCATGCTCACAATCATTTTTATGCTTAAGTCCATTGTTGCAGCCCCTGTGTTAATCAATCTTTTCAAGAGTCTTCCTCTTTTCGTTACTGACCTTCCACTCTACCAAGCATGATGTCCTTCTCTAGGGACTGAACCCTCCTGAAAACAGGTCCAAAGTATGCAAGATGTTGTACCACCATCCTTGATTTTAAGGAGCACTCTGGTTATATTTCTTCCAGAACAGATCTCTGTTTGTTCTTTGGAAGTCCATGGTATATTCAATATTCTTCTCTAACTTTACAATTCAAAGGCATTGATTCTTCTGTCTTCCTGATTCATTGTCCAACCTTCACATGCACATGATACAATTGAAAATACCATGGGTTGGGTCAGGCTCACCTTAGACTTCAAGGTAATGTCTTTACTTTTCAATACTTTAATGAGGTCCTCTGAAGCAGATTTTCTCAATGCAAATGCATCTTTTGATTTCCTGACCACTGCTTCTGTGGGCATTGATTATAGAACCAAGTAAAATGAAATCCTTGACAATCTCAATCCTTTCTCCATTTATGATGATGTTCCTTACTGGTCCAATTGTGAGGATTTTTATTTTTGCTTGATGTTGAGTTGCAATACGTATTGAAGGCTGTGGTCTTTGATCTTCACCAGTGTTTCAAATCCTCTTTACTTCCAGCAAGCAGGGTTATGACATCTGCACAACACAATCTGTTAATGAGTCTTTCTTCAATCCTGATGCCTCATTCTTCTTCATGTAGTCAAACTTCTTGGATTATTTGATTGGCATACAGGTTGAATAGGTGTCATAAAAGGATACCACACTGACACACACATTTCCTGACTTTAAACAATGCAGTGTCCCCTTGTTCCATTTGCACATCTGCCTCTTGATCCATGTACAGATTCCTCATAAGCACAATTAGGTGTTCTGGAATTCCCATTCTTCTCAGTGTTACCCACAATTTGTTATGATGCCCACAGCTGCATGGCTTTGCATAGTCAATAAAACATAGGTAAACATCTTTCTAGTATTCCCTGCTTTCAGCCAAGATCTATCTGACCTCAGCACTAATATCTATGTTTCCATGTCCTCTTCTGAATCTGGCTTGAATTTCTTGCAGTTCTCTGTCAATATACAGCACACACATGTTATTGTTGTTAGGTGCCATTGAGTCAGTTCCAACTCATATTGACACCACATACAACAGAACAAAGCACTACCCAGTCCTGCATCATGACCACAATTGTTGCTATGCTTGAGCTCATTGTTGCAGCCACTGTGTCAATCATTTTCGTTAATGGTTTTCCTCTTTTTCACTGAGCCTCTACTAAACATGCTGTCCTTCTCTAGGGACTGGAATTTCCATTCTCTACGATGTTTTCCATAACTTGTTACATTCTACACAGTCGAATAGTGGTATAGTAGTTAAGAACTGCCTCTGCAACCTAAAAAGTCAGCAGTATGAATCCACCAGGTGTTCCTTGGATACTCTATGGATGTACCATAGTTTGTTTATCGTTCTTCCAGTAAGGGACAGCTGTGCTGTTTCTAGTTTGAGGCTGCTGTAAATAAATTTACCATAAATCTTTGTGTACAGGTTTTCATGAGAACATAACTTTTTATTTTTCTGAGATAAATGCCCAAGCGTGCAATTGCTGAATAGTATGGTAACTGCACATTTTATAAGAAAACTGTGAAACTACTTTCTAGCACAGCTGTACCATTTTATATCCCTGCCAATAATGCATGAGTGGTCCAATTTCTTCCTATCCTTGCTAATATTTGGTACTGTCACGTCTCTCTTTTTATCTCTCTCTCTGTAACATTTAAGTCAGTGTTCTATTTCAAGTTAACTTGTGTATAAAGTTTGAAGTTTAGGTTGAGGTTCATTTTTTTAGCTATGCGTGCCAAATTATTTCAGCACCATTGGGTAAAAAGGCTTTCCTTACTCCATTGAACTGCTTTTGCACCTCTAAAAAAATTCATTGGCATAGTAGTGTGAGTTTATTTCTGTTTTGTTTTTTCTTTTCCACTGATCTATCTATGGGAGCCAACATGGGAAAATCTCTCAGCTGTACCACAGAGATAAAGCAAGATGCAAAAATGTATATAGTGAAGTTGATGATAATTTTATTTACATTTCATGTTATATTACATAATAACTTTAATGCAAACAGATATTGCATCTTGGGGGGAATGGGATCTGGGAGGGAGCAATGCTTGCTTTTCATTTTCTACCCTTTTTTACTCTGAGAATTTTTAGTCATGCACATATACTATTTTTTAACTTATACATATTAACAAATAAATAGTGGATGCCAACCTTATCAGTTAGAATTGAAATTGATCTTTTAATTAATTGTATTTATTGGTTCCAGAGGAAACCCTGGTAGTGTAGTGGTTAATTACTATGGCTTCTAACCAAAAGGTCGGCAGTTCAAATCCACCAGGTGCTCCTGGGAAACTGTATGAGACAGTTCTACTCTGTCCTATATGGTCATTCTGAGTCACAATCAACTCAATGGCACTTGGTTTGGATTTTGGTTTTATTGGTTCCAAAAAGAAGATTTTGTTCTATAGCACTTGTGTATGGAAAAAGAAAACCCACTAGAATGTTAAAAGTAATTATCTATGTATGGGTAGGATTACACATGATCTTATTTATTCTTCAGATTTTCCAAATTATTTGTCATACACACATGTTACTTTCATATTAAAATAACAACCAATGTCTCTTCCCTCAAAAACAAAGAAGCAACCAAATTTTTTCCTATGAACTTGGCATGGCATGTCTCAATGTCATCACCGCTCTCCTCACCCCAGAGTTCCCTTCTCTTACTATCAGCTGTCCTTTCCTCCTTGACTCCCCTACCTTGTTCTTATTGCTGGTATTAGATAAGAATGGTGCCTGTTGAGAGAAAAGAAACTCCTCTTTCCTGGAAACTTGAGCTTAGGCCCCAGTGTCATAACTATAGGGGCTTGGGAATGGGCATTATTTCTCTCTGAGCTTAGATGAAACTACAACTGCTTGATATTTGGCTTTTAGTTCTACTGTACTTGATTATTATCATTTTTATTTTTTTATCATGATTAAGAGAAAGTTTACAGGCCAAGTCAACTTGCCACATAAAACCCTGAACACATGCCTCTATAAACTCTATCTGCTCTCCTCACCCTGCGGCAGCACATGCGCCCTTTCCACCCTGTGCTTCCAGTATCCACTAAACCAACGCTTGTCCCCTCCTCTCCACCTTGCCCTCTAGAGAGGAACTAATTGGACAGCACGTGATTGTTCTAAATAAGTGTTGTACCAGCAGTAGAAGAAAGTAACAGTATCTGTTTTACTACAATATTCAGGAAGAAAAAACTCTTTTAAACCTGCTTAGTCTGTGAACCATTCTGGCCACTAAGTGGAGCTATAGGCTTAAGTGTAAGAAGTATGTAACATGAGTGAAATTGTTTAACAAAAATAACCATAACGAGGCTCTCTGAGTTCTCTAAGAGTAATAGCAGAAATTCAAGCTGATTTTCTTACCAAAATTTCACTCCTTTATTTAGAAACCATGATGTCAAAGGACCAGGAGTTGTCATTCAGAAAGGCTAGAAGGGAGATAATTAGATGACATTCATCTCCAAAATTCTGTTTCAAACTCCATTATTTAAAACAATTTCAGCAGTATAGAATGTCGTCTTTGTATTCAAAACTGCAGCTTTCTGCATTCTATTTGCCATTTATCTATGCATCTGTGATTTTTGTGAAGATATTATGATTATATACACTAAGAGACTGGAAAGGAAAAATGCCTTCCTTTATATCATATTTAATATCGTTTTCTTTAAATGGTTCACATTTTTAATTGGTGATGCTATTATTTACTTTTTAATATCTTATTACCTAGAGAAATGGTTCTCAACAATGAGTGACTGTACCTCCTAGAGGACATTTAGCAAAGTCTAGGGACATGTTCCAACTCATAATGAACCTACAGGCCAGAGTAGAACTGGCCCATAGAATTTCCAAGGAGCAGTTTGTGGTTTTGAACCACCAACATTTTATCAGCAACCAAATTCCTATGAGTCAGAATCAACTAGATGGCAACAGATTGTTTTGTTTGTTTGCTTTAGGGACAAGTTTCCACCACGCCTCTGGCAGTTTGTTAAACGTGTTGGCTTGTGTGTTGCTGTAACACTGGAAACTTTGCCATCAGCATTTCAAATACCAAAAGGGTCACTCTCGGTGAACAATTTTCAGCAGAGTTTCCAGACTGAAGTACAGAAAAGCAAGGCTCTGGCAGTCTACTTCTGGAAAAATTAGCCAGTGAAAACCTTATAAATAGGTGCAGAACATTGCCTAATATAGTATGTGAAGATGAGTCCCTCAGGTTGGAGGATGCTCAGAATATGACTGGGGAAGAGTTGCCCCTGCAAAGTAGAGCCAATTTTAAGGAAGTGGGTGGAATAAAGCTTTCAGGACCTTTATTTACTGCTGTGGCACAACTCCAAATGAGAAAAAAAATCAGCAAATGTCATTAATAATCAGAGTATGCAATGTATGATGTACGAATCTAGGGAAATTCAGAGTTGTCAAAAATGAAATGAAATGCATGTTTGATATTTTAGGCTTTAGTGTGCTAAAATGGATGTGTATTGACCATTTTGAATTGGACAATTATGTGGTTTAATATGCCAGCAGTGAAAAATTGAAGAGGAATGGTATCTTATTTGTCATTAAAAAGAGCATTTCAGGATCTGTACTGAAGAACCATACTGTCAGTGATAGGACACTATCTATACACCTACAAGGAAGACTGGTTAATATGACTATTACTCAAATTTATGAAACAAACATTAAAGCCAAAGATGAGGAAATCAAATATTTTTACCAAGTTCTGCAGTCTGAAATTGATCAAACATTTAATCAAGATTTATTGGTAATTACAGGTAATTACAATGAGAAAGCTGGAAATGATGAGGAAGGATTGGTGTTCAGAAAATATGTCCTTGTTAATAGAAATGACACTGGAGATTGCATGATCGAATTTTGCAAGGCCAAAAATCTCTTCATTGCAAACGCCTTTTTTAAACTACATAAAGGGTGACTGACTGTACTTGTGGACCTCACCCAATGGAAAACATAGGAAGCAAATCAAATATATTTGCGGAAAGGCATGATGGAAAACCTCATTCTCATCAGTCAAAAGAAGGCCAGGGGGTAACTGTAGAACAGACCATCAATTGCTCCTATGCAAGTTCAAATTGAAGCTGAAGAAAATTAAAACAAGTCAACAAGAGCCAAAATATGAACTTGAGTATATCCCACCTGAATTTGGAGACAATCTCAAGAACAAATTTGATGCATTGAATACTAATGATTGATCAAAGACCAGACAAGTTGTGGGAAGATGTCAAGGACATTGTACACAAGGAAAGCAAAAGATACAGCATCCTTGATATCTTCCTATAAGTCTCCTAGTAACCGTATCAAACAGAATTTGAGGATATTCAACCATTTCAGGAGACAGCATATGATCAACAATGTATGATGACTGATTGAAGGAAGAGGTCCAAGCTGCACCGAAGTCTCCAGGAATTTGAGGGAATGCCATTTGAGATGTTTCCACAAACACATGGAGCGCTGGAAACTCTCACTCATCTATGCCAAGAAATTTGGAAGACAGCTACCTGGTCAACTGGAACAGAACCATAGAACCATACTTGTGCCCATTCCAAAGAAAGATGATCAACAGAAAGTGGAAACTGTCAAGCAATATCATTATCACACACAAGTAAAATTTTGCTAAAGATCATTCAAAAGCCATTACAGCAGTATATCAACAGATAACTGCCAGAAATTCAAGTCAGATTCAGAAGAGGATGTGGAACCAGGGATACCATTGCTAATATCAGATGTATCTTGGCTAAAAGTAGAGAATATCAGAAAGATGTTCACTGTACTCTATTGACTAAGCAAAGTTATTCAACTGTATCATACAAATTATGGTTAACATTATGAAGAATTGGAATTCCAGAACATTTCATTGTGTTCACGAGGACCTGCACATAGACCAAGAAGCATTCATTTCAACAGCACAAGGGGATACTGCATGGTTTCAAATCAAAAAAAAAAAAAGGAAAGGTATGTGTCAGGATAGCATCCTTTCACCATACTTACATACTTATTTAATCTGTATGCTCAGTAAATATTTTAGGAAGCTAGATTATGTGAAGAAGAATGTGGTGTCAGGACTGGTGGAAGACTCATTAACAGTCTGCCATATGCAGATGACACAGTCTTGCTTGCTAAAAGTGAAGAGGACTCGAACACTTGTTGACAAAGATCAAAGACCACAGCCTTCAGTATGGATTACACCTCAGCATAAAGAAAACAAAAGTCCTCACAACTGGACCAATAAGCAACATCATGATAAGTGGAGACAAGATTAACATTGCCAAGGATTTAATTTTGCCTGAATTCATATTCAATGTCCATGGAAGCAGCAGTCAAGAAATCAAAAAGTCTGAGTTCTCAGTAGGGAACTGAGAGGAATGTCTGAAAATGCCAACATCTTAGCATCCTGTACATTGTTTGGAGACAACAAAAGTTATGATAACATTTCCTGGAAACTTAATATGTATTAGACACTGATGAATGCCTTATGTATCTTTCATCCTTACCAAAGCCCTATAAGGTAGAGAAGAAAGAATCTCTGAAGTGATTTCAGAGCTAGAAGGGTGTGCAGGAAATCATGGTGGTGAACACAGATGGCATTTCCATCAACAATACCATGGACAATTCCACTGCTGTACACAGTAAGCCAACCTCATGCACAATTTCATCTCTGAGGCATGGAGTAATGTGTGTGAAACTGACCACCAGAATAACCTCACCTTTCTTTGAGTTCACTCCAAGAAAAATGAAATCACAGTTGTATCAGATAAAAACCATTTCCTGATTGTGATCCAGAACCCACTCCCTTGGCTCCCCATGTTATTCCTTAGTTTAATGCTCCCAAGAATAGCGTTAGTCATGCCAACCCACTGCAGATAGAAATCACCTAAGATCCCACTCACACCACTCTAGTGGCCAAGGGTGGGCAAAGTGGCTCACCCACCCCACCAAAGGGATCTCCATGATGTGCCAACCACTCCTGGGTTCCCTGCAGTAGGATCCCCTCTCTGATCATTTCCGGAGTTAGGACCTGTGAGAAGCCCACACTCTAATTCCTTCTGACTTTCAGTTCACTTGTCACCTGGGGGAAAAAGCTTTTTTAAAAACTAAAAGTGACCAAAATGCTTATTTAATTACACTTCAAAAACTAAATCAAGCAATGTATTGCATTGCGCAAATATGCTGCAAAAATCCCTTAAGGTCTTAAAAAGCAAAGACGTCACTTTGAGGACTAATATGCCACTCACCTAACCCACGATATTTTCAACCACCTTATATGCATGTGAAAGAATAAGGAAGATCAAAGAACAATTGATACTATTGAATTATAGTGTTGGAAAAGAATATTGAATATGCCAAGGACTGCCAGAAGAATGACCAAGTTTGCCTTGGAAGAAACATAGCCAGAATGCTCCTTAGAAGCAAGGATGGTGAGATTTCTTCTCACGTTACTTTGGACAAGCTATCAGGAGGGACCAGTCCCTAAAGAAGGATATCATGCTTAGTAAAGCTGAAGGTCAATAAAAAAGAGGAAGACCCTCAAAGTGATGTATGGACACAGTGGTTGCAAACAATGAGCTCAAGCATAGCAATAATTGTGAAGATTTGCAGGATGCGGCAGTGTTTCTTTCTGTTGTCCCTATGGTTGCTATGACTCAGAACCAACTGAAAGGTACCTAACAACAACAACAACAGGGGCATGTGTAAGGAGTCCTAGTAGTGCAGGGGTTAAAATGCTCGACTGCTAACCGAAAGGTCAGCATTTTGAACCCATCAACAACTCCATGGGAGAAAGATGTGGCAATCTGTGTCCATAAATATCAAAGCCTTGGAAACCCTCAGGGCAGCTCTGTTCTGTCCCATAGGGTTACTATGTGTCAGACTTGACTCAATGGCAAAGGCTTAGAGACATGCTTTGGTCATTACAATTGTAGGGATGCTGTTGGTTTCTAGTGGATAGAGGCCAGGGGTGATGACAAGGGGATTACTTTATACTCTTCCTAATGCTTTTCCATTATCTCTCTTGATCCTTGATATCATACTGCAAAGTAAGAATAAATGGAAACAAAAAATAAAAATGGAGAGGAAAAAACAGTAAGTGAAATTACCCAGGGCCATTTGAGTTTAAACTCAGCTCTCTTGACTTCGGGGTATTTCCAGAAAGTTACATTATCTCTTTGCAAAATCACAGTCAAAGCCATGAAAGTTTTGACAGTATTATTTGAACCACACTTATTGATATGTGGGTAGTTTTTTTAATGAATAATTATGTATACATATAATCACTGAAAATAACAGCATACACCAAAAACAAACCAAACCCATTGCCGTCTCATCAATTCTGACTCACAGTGACCCTATCAACAGAGTAGGTCTGTTCCATAGTTTCTAAGGAGGGTCTGGTGCATTTGAACTATCCATTTGTTTAGCAGCTGCAGCACTTAACCACTAATTCCATTTATTTTATTTTCTGTGTCAAGTACTAAGAAATTTATATATACTATTTGCTTGGCTTGGCATTCACAGTAAAATTATAGTAACACCAAAAATTGGTGTTTTTGCTAGTTCCCTGATGGGAAACTGAGGTTTAGGGAGGTGAAATTACTTGCCTGAGGTCATAGAGCTTTAAAAGGAAGAATTCTAGTATAAATCTGATATCTTCCGACTCAATTTCACATTTTTAACCAGAATCTCATCTCATACTGCCTATCCCATGCAGCTACTGCCATCAAGTCAATTCTGACTCATACAAACCCTAAAGGACAGAGTAGAACTGCCCCATACAGTTTCCAAGAAACACTTGGCAGATTCAAACAGCTGACTATTTGGTTAGCAGACATAGCAGTTAACCACTACACCTCCAGGGTTTCCGCTCTATCCCATATTGGCTACTACATACACGTGCATATGTACATATACACATATAACGTGTACACACATATACATATAGATACTAACTGCACAAAACATCTGTGCAATGAAAGTAGCTTAGATTAAAAGTTTGTAGCGGAGACTACTCTTAACATCCACTCTTTTAACACATATCCAAAGTAATAGTACTTTTAGCTAACAGTGTGGCTTTTCAGAATAAAAACACACCCTTGGGCCTCTCTACATGTAGCCCTGTGATTAGGTTCTGGCTAATGAAATGTAAGTAGATGTGTCATGTGGTAGCTTCCAGAAATCTATCTTATAAATCTGCTGGAGCTAGAACTATGTGTCTTTTTCCTCATCGCTTTCTTTATCCTGCTGCCTGGAATGCAGTTGTTACCTCAAACCTAAGGATGAGGGCCATACTCAGCATGGTGGAGCAGGGAGCTGGAGGAGCTTAAGTTCTCAAGGACTTAATCGATCAGAGTTGCCACATGGCCTCTGAACTGTAAGGCTCCAGACCTTTAACACAACAAAGAAATAAATTTCTCAAATATTGAAACAAATTTCATTTTGATTTTTTAATCACTTGCAGCAGATCATAATCCTAACTAGAATAAAGAGAAAGCATTTTTCATATCTAGAATAAAAACAGGAGGTAGTCAGGCTTTGGAACTTACTGTCTGTACAAGAATACTATTTTCCAGGACAGGGTCACCCAGTCTGTAAGTCTATAGTGATTTTTTTTCCCAGCAACATTTCAACGGATACAGCTAAAGAGATACACCAGTATTCATTTTTTTTCTACATTGCTGGGACATTATCTTCCAGAGATAAGGATGCCTGATTTTATGAAACTAAATCAGCTTCCAAATTGTTACACAAATATTTTTTTAGATACATATTACAGAGACAGAAAAGAGACTGGGTCTGTTTTGAGGAGGCCTGGGTGGTGCTATCCTTGATGAAGTCTCTTACTAGATACAATTAATCTCCTAGGAAAGAACTGAACCTATCCTGACCCTATACCCCAAAAGCATCTTTGTGTACTTGGGAATGAAACTGCTGTGGGCTTAAAACTAAATGTGCTATATTACAATAGTCCCTTGTGTATTTAGTATTGGACCCTTCCAAACCTGCATACAGATGTGATAGGGGTGTTTCTTACAGTTTTAAGAAGCATAAGCCAGGAAAATATTACTACATTGAAAATCTCATAGAAGGAGTAGAGTTATATTTGGGTTGTAAGCATAGACTCATTGTCACACTTCATTTGTTGCAAAGTGAATTCCTTAATTGGAAGCAATGCTATATAGAATACCATGATGGTGAACAAAATATTCTGAAAGTCCACAGGTAGTAGTTTTGCAGAAGCATCGTATGCAGAGAAGGTAAATACATATCTAGAGTAAATGTCAATCCCAGTAAAAACAAAATGCTGCCCTTTTTACAATGACAGCAGTCCAGTGTAATCAACCTGTCACTAGGTTGCTGGCCGGCTACCCTAGGGAATAGTGTGATATCTGGGTCTCAGTGTTGTCATCTGCTGTTGGCAGATTGGGCACTTAGCAGTGACTGTAGCCAAGTCAGCCTTAGTGAGTACAAGTCCATATTGTTGAGGCTGTGCATAATCTCCACCTCTGCCACCATGGCTACTTGGTTTATAAACTCACTGGGGAATAACAAGAGTAGCTGAGGAAATAGGCTAACCTGTATTCGCAGAATGCATTAGCCTATCCACTTGATTACTAAAATCTTTCTCTGTTGATATCACCCTTTGGTAAGCATTCACATAAGACAAAAATATCTTCATGTATTTTGCCCATTCAGAGAGACTTAGAGTCAATTCTATGGCAATGGGTTTTAATGTCATCTGGGACTGTTAAAGGCTTGAGATACACCTATCAGCAAAACTTACAAAGTTTCACGCCCTCTTGAAGACTAGATTTCAATAGGGACCAACAAAAAATAATAAATATAATAAAGCATATGGAATGTTATAACGTGATAAGGTTATGGGAAGAATAAAGACAGAGTAAGATTAAGATATATTCAAAATGCCAAGAGGAAATAATTGACTGAAACTTTGTGCACTTTTTATCTTGTGATAACTTACAATATAACAAAGATGTCGAGATTTGTACAAGTCAAGATGCAGTAGAGTTTCAGCAATGAAAAGTTCCCTCCTGCTTCCCTTTTGTAGTCTTGCCCGTCCTCCCTTCCCTCTCATCCCACTCCTAGGGATCCTTGTGAAGATGAAACTGTTCTGTATCTTAATTGTATCTAAGTTAATATCCTGTTTGTGATATCATACCACAAGTTTTTAATATTTTCTCACTGCAGAAAACAGATGAAAGCTACATGGCACCATTCTGTGTCATTACAACTTTATGTGAATTTACAACTAGCTAAATAGTTTTTAAAACATTACAAACGAATTTCTTCATATACTTTAAACAGATTATTTATGTTAAATAAATTACAACTCACTAAGTTTAATTATGCAGATTTTAAAATAAACTTATTTTTTTCAAACATTTTTAGATTTACAGAAATAAATGAGAGTATATAGACTACCTATATAACCCATACCCAGTTTCCTCTATGAACATCTTACGGCAGAACTGGAAATTTTATATATTTAATGAACCAATGTTGATACATTGTTTTTAAATAAAATCCACAGTCTATTCCAGTTTGCTTAGTTTTTTCTCTAATGTACCTTTTCTGTTCCAGAATCCCATGGGTATACAATATCGCATTTAATCTCCATGCCTACTTAGGTCCTTCTTGGATTTAACAGTTTCTCTGACTCTCCCTTGTTTTTTTCTTTTGACTTGGATAGTTTTGAGGACTGTCCTTCAATTCAGATTTTTCTCATGTGGTTCTCTTGATTAGATTTGGGTTATGGGTTTTTGTGAAGAATACCACAGAGGTAATGTACAATTTTTATCACAATACATCAAGGGCACATGCTATCAATGTGCTATATATATGAAACTATAAATATTTCTATATATACTGATGTTACCAATTCTAGTTCATTCTCACATAGATCGTTCCAGCCTCTGTGTTTATCTGTAACTCCTACTTCAGTCATGAGAAACTTGGCCCTCACTATCTGCTATATATTTCCTTTTTGCTCATTTCCAATGGTGCATGTTGTCTCGATCATCTAGTGCTGCTTTAACAGAAATACCACAAGTGGATGGCTTTGACAAAGAAAAGTATACTCTTCCACAGTCCAGTAGGCTGCAAGTTTGAGTTCAGGGTGTCTGCTACAGGGGAGGGCTTTCTCTCTTTCTCTGTTCTGGAGGAAGATCCTTTTGTTGCATCAGTCTTCGGTCAGACAGCATTCTGGCGCAGGAACCTCAGGCCTGATCCAAGCCAAAGCAAGTGCCGTCGAGTCGGATGCGACTCATGGCGACCCTAGGGGCCAGGGTAGAACTGATCCCCAATTGATGTCTGTAAAACCCATCCACTGCCGTGGAGTCAGATCTGACTCATCAGGACCACAGAGGTCAGAGTAGAACTGCCTCACAGAGTTTCCAAGGAGCGCCTGGTGGATTTGAACTGCCAAACTTTTGATTAGCAGATATAGCTCTTAACTGTCCACACCACCAGGGTTTCCTGTTAATGGTGTGAGGTCCCTCAAATCTCTGGGCTAGATTCTTTCCTTGACATCTCAAGAGACTGCCTCAAGGTGCAAAACAATCCTACATCTTGAGTTGCCTGAGCCACTCAGCTGCTGCCGATCCTCCCTCTCCTCCCTCGTTAACAGCACAGAGGCAGGTTTTACAGCACACAGGAAACCAGAAATCATGGCCCAGCTAAAGTTCTACACGCAACTTTTGGGGAACACAATTCAGTCTGTGACACATGTATAGCAGTTTCAGAAATGTCAAACCGTATCTCTTTGGAAACCAACTTTATCAACCAAAGTATATTGCTTACTTGCACATCATTTTGCCTTTCTTCTTACAGACTCCACTCATATCTAAAGTTGGTTAGGTCCCTGTCTTAGTCATCTATTCCTGCTGCAACAGAAATATCACTAGTGAAAGGCTTTAACAAAGAGCTTATTCTCTCATAGTCTAGCAGCCTAAAAGTCCAAATTCAGGGTGAAAGCTCCAGGGGAATGCTTTCTCCGTTGGCTCTGGAAGAAGGACCCTTTCATCAATCTTCCTCTGGTAAATCTGCTTCTCAGGTGCAAAGAAACTAAAAAGAACCCTGGGACCAAAGAATAGCCTCTGCTCTCAGCACTGCTTTTTGCTGATATGAGGTCTCCCTGACTCTCTGCTCACTTCTCTCTTATACCTCAAAAGAGATTGTCTCAAGACACAACCCAATCTGGTAGATTGAGTCCTGCCTCATTGACATAACTGCCACCTATCTACTTCATTACCATTGTAGAGGTAGGATTTACAACACATAGGAAAATCACATTAGATGACAAAATGGTGTATAATCACACAATACTGGGAACCCTGTCCTAGGTGAATTGATACACATATTTTAGGGGGACACAATTCAATCTGTGACAGTCAGCAACCATATCCCCTTTTCAGGAAAGTTATTTCATACATTTGTAGTACAATTAGATTCTGTTGTTACAATCTGAATTTTTTCATGGGTTTCTGAAATTTTTAATTGTATTTCTGAAATTTCTAATTGTATACATTAAGGCTCAGTCTTCATGCTGTAAAGTTTTACAGTTCTTGACAAATGCACAATGGCATGTATCTACCATTACAGTATCATATGGAATAATTAACTGCCCCAAAATATTCTTGCACTTTGCCTATTCAGCCATCTTTCCCTCTGGCACCTAAATCCTCACAGCAACCAAGGATGCTTTCACTATTTTTAATATTAGCAGCCATAGCACTTAACCATTATGCCATCAGTTTCTAGTATTATCTCACTATTTTAATTTGAAATTCCCTAATAAAAATTATGTAGAGCACCTTTTCCAATGTTTATTTGACATTTGTATGTTTTCTTTGGTAACCCTGGTGCTGTACTAGTTAAGCGCTACAGCTTCTAACGAAAGGTTGGCAATTTGAATCTACCAGGCAGGCACTCCCTGGAAACCTGACGGAACAGTTCTACTTTGTCTTACAGGGCCACTATGAGTCAGAACCGACTGTCCATAACAATGGGTACATATTTTCTTTGATGAAGTGTCTGTTAATAACTTTTGCCCAGTTTTCAATTTGGTTGCTTGTTTGCTTATTGTTAAATTTTAAGAGTTACTTGCATATTTAGATACAAGGCCTTTATCAGATTTGTATTTTGCAAACACTATCTGAGTCTGTGGCTTGTCTTTTCATTCTCTAAACATCTTTTGAGAGTAGAGGTTGTAAATTTATTGAAGTCCAACTTACCAATTTATTTTTATGTCGATTGTGTTTCTGACTCTCATAAGACTCAGAGTCTCTTAGATTTTTCCTATTTTTTTCTAGAAGTTACATTTACTTCATGATTGAATTTCAGCCAGTTTGTGAAAGGTGTGTGTCTATGTTCTTTTTATTTTTATTTTTGCATACAGTTACCCATTTGTTGGAAGTCTGTCTTTGCTTTATATAATTATTTTTGTTTTGTTAAAGATTGACTATATTCTGTAGGACTATTCTTGGACTCTCTATTCTATTTCTTATATATATATATATATATACACACATATATATATATGTTTATTCAAGAGAACACAGAACCAGGGATATCATTGCTGATGTCAGATGGATCTTGGTTGAAAATAGTGGAAAGATATTTACCTATATTTTATTGACCATTCAAAGGCATTCAAGTGTGTGGATCATAGCAAATTATAGGTAACATTGCAGACAATGGGAATTCCAGAATACTTAATCATGCTCAGGATGAGTCTATACATGAATCAAGAGGCAGTAGTGTTAACAGAACAAGGAGACACTACATGGTTTAAAGCCAGGAAAGGTGTGTGTTAGGGTTGTATCCTGTCACCATATCTTTTCAATTTGTACAAATATACCGAGCAAATAATACAAGAAGCTGTACTATGCAGAGGAGAATAAGGCATTGGGATTGGAGGAAGAATCATTAACAACTTGCATTATGCAGATGACACAACTTTGCTTGCTGACAGTGAAGAGGATTTGAAATTCTTACTGATGAAAATCAAAGACCACAGCCTTCAGTATGGATTGCAATTCAACATCAAGAAAACAAAAATCCACATAATTGGACCAGTAAGCAACATCATCATAAATGGAGAAAGGAATGAAGATTGTCAAGGATTTCATTTTACTGGGGTCCACAATCAATGCCCAAGGAAACAGTAGCTAAGAAATCAAAAGATGCATTGCATTGGGAAAATCTGCTGCAAAAGACCTCTTTAAAGTGTTGAAAATTAAACATGTCACCTTGAAGACTAAGGTGTACCTGACCCATGCCATGGTATTTTCAGTTGCATCATGTGCATACAAAAGCTGGACAATAAATAAGGAAGACAGAAGAAGAATCAACGCCTTTGAATTGTGACGTTGTAGAAAAAAAATAAACAGATCTATTATGGAAGAAGTACAAGCAGAGTGCTTCTTGGAAACAATGATGGCAAGACTACATCACACATATTTTCAACATGTCATCAGGAAGGATAAACCCCTGTAGAAGGACATCATGCTTGGTATAGTGTCAGTGAAAAAGATGAAGACCCTCAACATGATGGATTGATACAGTGGCTGCAACAATGAACTTAAACATAGAAATGACTGTGGGCATGGCACAGGACTGGGCAGTATTTCACTGTGTTGTGCATAGGGTCACAGTGCGTCATAACTGACTCAGTGGCATTTAACAATGATAACATTCTGTAGCCAATACCAGGGTGTCTTTATTAGTGTAATGTTATAGTATGTCTTAAAAATGGGTAGTATGTGTCCTCCAGCTGTGTTCTTCTTTGGTATTTCTTTAGCTATTCTAGATCTTTTGACGTCTCATCAAGAAACTTTAGAATCAATTTGTTGGTATACACAAAATAACTTGTTGAATGGCAGTGCACTGAACCTAAGATAAACTGACATCTTAACAAAATTGAATAATCTATTAACATGAAATATCTCTCCACCTATTTACATCTTACTTGATTCATTTCATTCATGTTTTATATTTGGGTTGTGCCTATGTATTTCATTTTTTGGTTCTGTTATAAATGGTGCTTTACAAATTTTCACATGTCAATTGTCCATTGCAGGTATATATAAAAATGATCAAATTTGTGTACTAGTCTTGAAGTTTGTGGCCTTGCTATGCTCACTTATTAATTCCAAGATTTGATTTTTGTTTGTTTTTGAACAATTTCTTGCGATTTTCTACATAGACAGTCGTGCCTTTTGGTAACAAAGAGAATTTTATTTCTTCCTTCCCTATCTGTATAGTTTTAATCTCCTTTTCTTATTGCATGATCTAGGACTACTTCCAATACAGTGTTGAATAGGAATGGTAGGGGGTGGGCACATCCATATCTTGTTTCTGATATTATGGGGAAAACATCTTGTTTCTAGCCATTAAGTATGATGTCAGCTGTACTTTTTTTGAGGTAAAAATAGACATAACAACATCTTGTATGCGTAATTCAGTGACATGTTTACAATCTTCATGTTGTACAATAATCACTTTCTTTTTCCAACTCATTCCACCACTATTGACATAAACTCTGTGTACTCTAAAAAGTAACTCTCCCCTTCCCCTTCCCTCCCACTGGTTTGTTTATATTTGCCTATATCATGTAAGTGAGATTATGTAGTATTTGTTCTTTTGTGACTGACTTATTTCATTCATATATTTTCGAAGTTTATTCATGTTGTAGAATGTAGCATGACTTTTTCTTTATATCTGAGCAATATTGAAAAAAATAAAAGAAACTCACTGCTGTCCAGTAGATTCTGACTCATATTCCATTGTATGTAAATATTAATTCTGCTTATCTACTTGTCTGTTGATGGGCATTAGCCAGCCAAGTGCCATCGGGTTGGATCGGACATTAGGTGTTTTATACCTTTTGGCTATTGTGAATAGTGCTGCAAAGAACATTGGTTTATAGGTTTCTGTTTGTATGTCTGCTTTCTAGCCTTTCAGGTATATAACTAGGATTAAGATTTCTGGGTCACATAGTAGTTCCATGTTCAACTTTTTGAAGAATCACCAAACTTTTTCTCATAGCTGCTGCACCAATGGATGAGGGTTCCAGGTTCCATACATCCTCACCAATACCTGCTATTTGTCATTTTTTGGATCGATAGCTCATTTAGGTGATAGCTCATTGTGGTTTTGATTTGTATCTCCTAAATGGCTAATGAAGTCCCACTACCTAGTTTTCCTGCTTTCAGGATAAATGAGTGCATGGTTCCTGTGGATTATTAGTCCTGTAGGCTAGTTTTTTCTCTGAATCTTTGGTCTCCTTCACTGTCTTTTACTCCGGAAACAGTAACATCACCAGCTTTCAAGAACCCAGATGTAATTCATCACCCTATGTCATGGACTGAATTGTGTCCCCCCAAAAATATGTGTAGCCATGTGGCTGAGTCATGATTCCCAATATTTTGTGATTGTCCTCTGTTTTGTGATTTCCCTGTGCTGGGTGGGAGTATAAATCCCTTCATAGTATTACCTCCCTGCTCCCCTGTAAGGGGATTTTCCCTGGAGTATGGCTTGCCCCACCCTTAATCCTTTCATCCTGTAAGAGATAAAAGGAAAGGGAAGCTAGCAGAGAATAGGGAACCTCACACCATCAAACAAGCAGCACGGGAGAACAGCGTGTCCTTCAGACTTGAGGTTTCTGCATCAAGATACTCGCTGGACAAAGACTGATGCAATACCAGACTTTCCTCCAGAGCTGACAAGGGGGAAAGCCTTCCCCTGCAGCAGACATTCTGATTGTGGACTTATAGCCTATAGGACTGTGTAAGAATAAACTTTCCTTTGTTAAAGCCATCCACTCTGTGGTATTTCTGTTAAAGCAGCCCTACTGACTAAAACACCCTACGATGTAGACCATAAACTTGAAACACTATTTTATTCCAATTGACTGAGTTGTCCCATAAGACTTTGGTCCTAAGCTCTCAGATCCCATAAACCAATCGTATGAGGTATTCAGTATGTACCATATTTATGCCCCTATGTTCTTTATTGTATATATGAGCATATATGAATGCATACACATATACATACATGCATATTGATACATCTACCCTGGCCCCTAGGATCACCATGAGTCTGATCCGACTCGACGGCACTTGGCATATGCCCACCTATATACCTACTTACATACACCTATACACTTGTAAACATACATACATATGCATGTATCCACACTCCTATTATTTAGTTGTTGCTGACGTTCTTTTCCCATTTAATGGGCTTATCAAACTTGTTGAAAATCAGTTGACCATATGTGTGTGGGTTTAATTTCAGACTCTCAATTCTGTGCCATTGGTCTACATGTCTACTAGTATACCTTCACTAGGCTATTTTAATTGCTGTAGCTTTCTAGGGTCACAGAATTGACTTGATGGCAATGAGTTTTATAGTTTATTTTGAAATTGCTAAGTGTGAGTCCTCCTATTCTTCTATAAGACTGCTTTAGCTATTCATGCTGAGGACTGACTTTTCCATTTCTGTGAATAAAACTGTTGGGATTTTTATGTGGACTGTATTGAATTTATAGGTAGCTTTGGATAGATTAAAAACCCTGGTGGTGTAGAGGTTAAGTGCTATGGCTGCTAATCAAAAGGTTGGCAGTTCAAACCCACCATGCACTCCTTGTAAACTCTGTGGGGCAGTTCTACTCTATCCTATAGGATTGCTATGAGTCAGAATTCTCTCAATGTCTGTGGGCTTTTATTTCTTTTATTTTCTTGGTTTTGTTTAGAGTTGATATCTTAATGATATTAAACCTTTTAATCCATAAACATGGAATGTCCTTCCATTTATTTAAGTCTTCTTTAATTTCTTTTAGTAATGTTTCATAGTTTACAGTGTAGAAGTCTTTCACCTTACTAGGTAAATTTACTCCTATGTATTTTATTCTTTTAGATTCTATTACAAGTGGTATTGTTTCTTTAACCTCCTTTCAGCTTGTTCATTGCTGATGTATAGAATCCCAAATGATTTTTGTAGATTGACCTTGTACCCTGTCACCTTGATTAAATTTATTTATTAGATCTAACAGCTTTTTTGTGGAATATTTGGAATTTTCTGTATATAGCATCATGTCATCTGCAAAAGAAATAGTTTCATTTTATCCCTTCTGAATTATGTTCCTTTTATTTTCCCCTGCCTAACTGTTTTGGCTACGATTTCCAGTACAGTACTGAATATGGTGGTGACAGTGGGCATTCATCTCTTGCTCCTGATCTTAGTGGGAAATCTCTCAATCTTTCTGTAGTGACTATGATGTTAGTTGTGTAATTGTCATAAATGCCCCTTACAATATTAAGGAACTTCCCAACTATTCCTATCTTTTTGAGTGTTTTTATCATGAAAGGGCATTGAGCTTTACATTTTTTATAGACATTCTATATAAAATTAAGAGATGTCCTCTCTAGTTTGCTGAGAGCTTTTATTATGGATTAATATTGAACTTTGTCAAATGACTTTTCTGCACCAATTAATGCAATCGTATGATTTTTCTTCTTAAGCTATTGATAAGGTGAATAACATTAAATGATTGCAAATATTAAGCCAGGCTTGCATATCTGGGATAAACTTCAATTGGCTGTGGTGTATAATTTTTTATATATTGTTAGATTCATTTGCTTATATTTTGGTAAGGATTTTTACATGTATGTTTATGACAAATTTTGGTCTCTAACAAATTTTGAATAGTTGTATGAAGAATAGGAATTCCAGAACACTTAACTGTGCTCATGAGGAACCTGTATATAGACCAAAAACCAGTCTTTCCAACAGAACAAGGGAATACTGAGTACTTTAAAGTCAGGAAAGGCGTGCAACAGCAGTGCATCCTTTCACTATACTTACTCAATCTATATTCTCAGCAAATAATCTGAGAAGCTAGACTATATGAAGAATGTGGCATCAGGACTGGCGGAAGTCTCATTAACAACCTGCAATATGCAGATAACACAACCTTAGTTGGAAATCCTGGTGGCATAGTGGATTAAGTGCTACATCTGCTAACCAAAAGTTCAACAGTTTAAATTTGCCGGGGGCTCCTTCGAAACTCTGTGGGGCAGTTCTACTCTGACCTCTAGGATTGCTATGAGTCAGATCCGACTCCACAGCAGTGGGTTTGGTTTTATTTTTCACAGCCATAATTGCTGAAAATGAAGAGGACTTGAAGTACTATCAAACATCACAGCCATCAGTATGGATTACACCTCAGTAGCAAGAAAATAAAAATTCTCACAACTGGAGCAGTAAGCGACACCATCATAAATGGAGAAAAGATTAACGTTGTCAAGGATTTCATTTTACTTGGACCCACAATCAACATCCATGGAAGCAGAAGTCCAGAAGTCAGACAATTGCACTGGGCAAATCCACTGTAAGACTTCTTTAAAGTGTTAAAATGCAAGGATGTCATTTTAGAGGCTAAGGTACTCCTGACCCAAGCCATGCGGTTTTCAATCAACTCATACACATGTGAAAAATGGAAAATGGATAAGGAAAACCAAAGAGGAACTGACACCTTTGAGTTATGGTGTTAATAAAGAATGTTGAATATATCACAGACAACCAAAGAAGGAACAAATTTCTCTGGGAAAATGTACAGGCAGAATGTTCCTTACAAACTTTGTCTCATATACTTCAGGAGGGACCAGTCCTGGAGAAGGGTATCATGCTTGGTAAAGTAGACGGTCAGTGAAAAAGAGGAAGACCTTCAACAAGATGAAGTGACACAGTGGCTACAACAATGCTATCAAGTGTAATAATGATTATGTGGACCTAGAATTGTTCATAGTATTCTCTATTATCTCTTAGATGTCCATACAATCAGCTGATACCAACTTAACTTCAGTAACATACAAAAATTATATTCCCATACTCTTCCTCATCTCCAACTCGCATATTATTTAGAAGTTTGTTCTTACTCCCCCAAAATTTGGAGGATTTTTTTTTCAGTTATCTTTCTGGTATTGATTGTTAATTTAATTACTCCATTACGGTCTGAAAATATTCCTAAATTTATTTGTATTCTTTTAATTTGTTAAGTGGGTTTTGTGACCCAGAATCAGTTCCATCATGGTGAATGTTTCATGTGAACCTGAGAAGAACGTGTACTTTTTTGTTGTTGGAGTATCCCATTAATATTAATTAGATCAACTTGATTGACAGTGCTGTTCAGTGCTACTATATCCTTAATGATTTTCTATCTACTTGATATATCAGTTATTGACAAGGGATTTTGAAATATCCAACTGTATTAGTCAGTTTTTCTTTTTCTATTTGATGTTCTACCAATTTTTGTATCACGTGGTTTGATTTTCTCCTATTAGGTGAATAATACCTAACAACAGAATTGTTATGCCTTCTTTAAAAATTGATCCATTTTTCATTAAGTAATGGTCCTATGTATCTCTGATCCTTTTCTTGTTGTGAAGTCTGCTTTCTATTCGACAGCACTTGGCTTGGCTATCTTTTTTTTATTAGTATGTATTTTTCTCTTTTCCTTAAATTTAACCAGTCTTTACATTTAAAGTAGTTTTTTTGTAAACAACATACTTAGTTCTTTTTAAAAATACATTCTGACAGCCTATGTATTTTTTATTTCAAAAAATCTATTGCACTAAAATACATGTAACAAAATTTGTCATTTCAAGTGTACATTTTAGTCAAGTTAATTACATATACAGTGTTGTGCAACCATCACCACTGTCTGTTTCCAAAACTTTTTCATTACTCCAAACAGAAACTCTGTACCCATTAAGCAATAACTCCCCATTTCTCCCTTCCACCAGCTCCTGGCAAACACTAATCTGCTACCTGTTTTTAAGAATTTGCCTTTTGTAGCTACTTCACATAAGAGGAATCACACGTTAATTTCCCATTTGTATCTACCTTATTTCACTCGACATAATGTTTTAAATCAGTGTCCAAATATGGTGCCTTTTCTCCAATAGCCAGGATCCATAGGTTCAAAATTTAAGGGGTAGAAATGGGAGTAGCACCACTTTCTATTACGCCTAGTGATCCACTAGCAAAATTTTTGCTTCCTAGGCCCACAACTTTATTCCCCACTTGTCCAGAGGTCGTACTTCCAAAGGGAAGAATGCTTACACCGGGGAGACACAACAATGGTTCCACTGAAATGCAGCCACTTTGGGTTTCTTGTGCTTCTGATCAACAATCATAAGCAAAAAAAGGGAGTCACTGTACTGACTGACAATGATTCAGATCGGCAAGGGAAAATTGGACTGGTATTATACAGTAAATGTAAAGGAAAGTATGTCTAGAATACAGGAGATCCTTCAGGGTGTTCCTCTGTACCACCATGCCCTGTAATTTAAATCAATGGAAAACCGCAACAACCTGATTCAGGCAGGAATGAAGATTTGTGTCACCCCACCAGGCAAAGAAGCATAACCAGCTAAGGTGCTTGCTGTAGCCAAAGGGAATATGGACTTGGTAGTGGAACAAGGTCATTATAAGTGCCAGCTGTGACCACATGGTCAGTTGCAGTAAAAAAGAATTGTAATTGTTGCGATTATTTATTCTTTTGTAATGAATATATATGTGGGTCAGTTATACCCTGGCCCCTAGGGTCGCCATGAGTTGGATCCAACTGGACAGCACTTGGCTGTCTATATTTGTGTGTATGTATATATTTTTGTTTTATTCCCTTTATTATCCCCTAACCATATAATATGATATAAATTAATATTAATGAATGTACCATGACAGTATTTAAATTATATGATATCAAGGACAAGAGTGAACATCTTCCAGGGACTATATATTCTCTTCTGGAGTAAGGGTTTGAATTTGGAGACTGAGTAAGATTAAAGAATATGTACATAGGTGCCAGGTTGACAAAATAGACTGTAATGGTTGGTTTATGTGTCAAGTTGGCTGGGTTATATTATCTATGTAGCTGAAACCTACAATCAACTGACTTTAAATAAAAGAGAGTACTCTTGATCATGTGGATGGGCCTCCTTCAATCAGCTGAAGGCTTTCAGAGTCTGAGGTTTCCTGGAGTAGAAGAAATTCTGCCTCAAGGATGTAACATGGAAATCCTGCCTGAGTTTCCAGTCTGCCAGCCTGCCCCTCCAGATGCCAGACTTGCCAGATCACGTGGTCACCTGAGCTGCCTCCTTCAAATTTCTCTCTCTGGATATGTGTATGTTGTAAAAACAGCTTGGGGGCAGTGTCTGATCTCTTCTAACTTCACTAGGGGGAAGGAGAACCAAGAGCAATAGCACAAGGCTGAGTCCTATGAGTCAGAGGTCAGACTTACCTCCTCTCTCTGCCATTTTTACTAAGTGTGACACAATCAGTTCCTCCCAAAGAACTCGCTACTGGGTTCCATAATTCATTCCAATGGCCACATAGAAGTCCCAGGCCATACTCACCATGATAGGCTTTATTAGGGTATTAACAGGTTACAATTCAGGCTCAGGAACACTCAGGATACAGTTCTCCCCTCAGTACATCTTCCCAATCGTACACACAGGCATTCCTCTCCCTGGCACTAGTTCTCTCAAAAAGACACTCAGCTTTCTCTCTCCATAGAATAGGAGGCTCACCATGATGTGTCCTCCTGCTGGGTCTCTGCTGCTGGTCTGTCCCACCACCACTTCTCACTGTCTTCAGGATTATAGCTTGCTCTCCCTCTCTCTGTCTCCTGCTTCCAGGAGCTTCTCAGCACAGGGATCCCAGGTCCAAAGGAAAAGCTCTCCACTCTTGGCTGTTCTTCCTTGGTGGCATTAGGTTCCTCCTCCTGGCTCTGGAATTAGCTCTCTTTTAAGGCAAAACCAGCCAATCCTCTTGGTAAGCAATAATTATCCTATCACACAGTCACATGGGTAGGAGTCACAAGACCATAGGTAGAAAGACCACACACAAAAGTATTTAATTGCACCACATGTGTGTGTATGTGTGTGTGTACAGGTATATGTATCCATCTTCTGTTTCTCTGGAGAACCTTAATACCTAATTTTAATAGACTTTTAATTAAGATGGCTTCAAAACAACAATCTATTACTTTCCAAAAAACATATAATCATAAAATCTTCACATGCTCCTTATTTTAAAAAAAAAATAGAAAGAAATGCATAAAATAAAAAGTGGAAGTACTTATGTCCGTACCTCCAACTCCTGTAACCCCTACTTTGCAGGGCCTGCTAGTCTTAAAAGTATTGTATGTCCTAATATTGAAATTTAGTTGATTTTTCTAACCCTGTCTCTACAGATACAGAAGTTTTGAGAAGGTTGAATTCTTAGAAAGAGAAAGATCTATTGCTGAATATATCCAGATATCTATAGAATTCCCAAGTTCTCTAAGCAAATTAGCACAAGCAACTGGAAATGGCATCCACATAATAGTTAAAGCAACTTTAGTAAAGCAAAGATTTGTCTCAGGTGGTGCTGTTCTAGAATCAGGGAAAGAGATATTTGAAGCCTAACTGCAGTAAAACACTGAGCTGCCAGATGAAAAAGGAAAAGTAGTTAATAGGGAGAAGTTTAAAGGTCCTCAGTGTTTTCAAAGTAAACAAGAGTTAGATAATACTGACCAAATGATTTAGAACTCTGAGACAGGCATGTAGAAATTTTATAAGCCATAGGAACAAAGAGTTCGAAATTTTAAAACACTTGATTTAAATATATAATAGGAAAATGAGCACAGGTACAAGAAATAATGACCACTTTTCTGGAAAAGAAATGACCAAGGGCCCCAAGACAGAATACTTCAGCTGAAGATCTCCTTCAGTACCAGATCAGGGGAATAAATGACCTCTGTCTCCCACACATACCTAATTTATCTTAATTAGTACAAAATACAGCTGCTTTTCCATGGTCAGTTACCTTACAGCATTATGTTGAAAAGACTCAGTCAAACATCATGGAAAAGTCATTAAAAAAAAAAAAAAACAGCCACTTTATTAGGCATTCAGCTCTGCAGCTCTACCCATGATTCCAATCAGCACAAAACAACTATATTCCTGGAAGCTCCCTATCCAAGAAAGGGTGATTCCTCTTTGTTATGTGGTAGTGAAGGAGGAAAGGGTAGGAATGTTTAAATTTGTTTTTTATTTTTATTTAGTCACTTTTGCCAAGCCAAGTGCTGTTGAGTCCCTTTTATATAACACTAAAAGCTAACATTTATTAGGTACCCTCTTAGTTATCTAGTGCTCTTATAACAAAAAATAATCACAAACAGATGGCTTTAACAAACAGACGTTTATTCTCTTACAGTCTAGTAGGCTAGAAGTCCAAATTCAGGGTGTCAGCTCCAGAGGGAGGCTTTCTTTCTCTGTCAGCTCTAGAGGAAAGTCCTTGTCATAAATATTCTCTTGGTCTAGGAGCTTTTCCACACAGGGATCCTGCAGCCAAAGAATGTACTCCGCTCCCGGCAATACTTTCTTAGTGGTATGAGATTCCCCTGCTTTTCTGCTCACTTCTCTTTTTTGTTTTCGAGAGTTTGACTCAAGACACAACTTAATCATGTGGATTGAGTCCTGCCTTATTAACATAACTGAGTCTAATCTTGCCTTATGAACATAACTGAGTCTAATCCTGTCTTACTAACATCATAGGGGTAAGATTTACAATACAGAAGGAAATCATACCAGATGACAAATTGAGGGACAATCACACAATACTGAGAATCCTGGCCTAGCCAAATTGAGAGATATTTTGTGGGAATGCAATTTAATCCATAATAACCACTTACCACACAATAAGTCTGTGGTGAAGGTACCTACCATCTTTATCAACTCCTTTAGTTAATTGCTATGGCCGCGAACCAAAATGTCAGCAGTTCACGTCCACCAGGCACTCCTCAGAAACTCTATAAGACAGTTCTACTCTGTCCTATAGGGTCTCTGTAGGTCAGAATTGACATGACAACAGCAGGTTTGGTTTCTTTTCTTTTTTCGAAAATAAAGAAACTGAGGTTCTGAGAGGGTAAGTAAGTTGTTGAACCAAAATTCAAACCCATGTTCTGATGATGCTGGTTCTCAAGTTTGCCCTCAGTATTTTATATATGGCCTCTCTGTTTGTTTTCCATATAGATTAGGAAAAATGGAAACAAACCCAGATCAATTTAAACAAATTTATTTTATAAGAATGACCCAACAAGAGAACAGAGAACTGGTCTAGGAATGGGAAAGAGTGGTGTTGTAGCAAGACTGGTCTGACTACAGTACTGGTAAGTTGATTGACTGGTTGTTGCGCATTTTTGGTCTTTTTTTCCTCTGAGCTTAAGATGTGAAATCCAGCTTTAGAACATTAGATCAGCCAACATTAAATCATGTGCCTGCCCCTTATTACAAGAGTGTTAACTAAAAATTCAGTTGCTGTCAAGTCAGTTCTGACTCATGGTGAATTTACGTATGTCAGAGTAGAACTGTGCTATGTAGGATTTTCAATCACTGATTTTTTTTTTTAAGTAGTTCACCAGATCTTTCTTCTGAGGGATGGCCTTGAATCTCCAAACTTTCAGTTAGCTGCTGAGTGAGTTAAACATTTTCAGCATTGATCTCAGTGTGCAATAGCATAAAGGGCAAACCAATCCAAAAACTCACTGCTATCAAGTAGATTCCAACTCACAGTGGCCCTATAGGACAGATTAGAATGGCCCCACAGTTTTTCCAAGGAGTGCCTGGTAAATTCAAACTGTCAACCTTTTGGTTAGCAGTTACAGCATTTAACTACCACGCCACCAGAGTTTCCACATCTTTTTAAAAGTAAATCAGAGCATCATTAAGAAGGGGAAATTGCAATCCCAATACAAATTACAGTGTCTTTCTTTAATGATAGGGAGAAATAAATCACCAACTGTGTTTGGAAAGGGAAGAAACCCTGGATAAGAAAAACACTACTGAAGAAGAGGAATACAGTAGGAGGCCTTGCACTACCTGATCTTATAACATATTATACTGCCACTGTAGTCAAAACAGCATGGTACTGGTACAAAAAGAGATATGTAGACCTATGGAACAGAGTTGAGACCCCAGAGATGCCACCATACCCCTATGAACTGTTGATATTTGACAAAGGCCCTAAGATTGTAAACTAAGATTGTATAAAAGCAGTCTCTTTAATAAATGGTGCTGGCAAAATTGGACAGCCATCTGCAAAAAATTGAAACAAGACCCATATCTCACACCTTACACAATAACTAACTCAAAATGGATCAAAGACATAAATATCAAACCTAACACAATAAAGCTCACACAAGAAAAAATAGAGTCAACAAAGGAAATTCTAATACACAGCTTAGACAGACTTCAAAAACTGACAAAGCATGATCAACAAAAGGGAAATTAGATAAATGGGAACTGAGCATCAAACACTTTTGCTCATCCAAAGACTCTGTCTAAAGAGATAAAAGACCACCTACAGAATGGGAAAAAATATTTGGCAACTACATGTTGGATCAACATCTGATCTCCATAATCTACAAGGTACTGCAAAATATCAGAAAGAAAAAGGTAAATAACCCAATTAAGCAATGGGCAAAGGAGATGGACAGATACTTCACCAAAGAGGACATCCAAGCAGTCAAAAGACAGGAGGAAATGCTCGCAATCATTAGCTATTAGAGAAATCCAAATCAAAACTACAATGAGATACTATCTCAACCCAACAAGGTTGATCATGATCCAAAAAACACAAAACAACAAATGCTGGAGAGGCTGTGGAGAGATCAGAACTCTCCTGCACTGCTGGTGGGATTGTAAACTGGTAAAACCTCTTTGGAAAGCAATTTGGTGATTCCTTTACAAGCTGGAAACATATACACCATTTGATCCAGTAATCCTCTGCTCGGTATATGTCCTACAGAAACAAAAGCTGTCACATCAACAGATACATGCACATGAATGTTTATTGCAGCATAGTTCACAATAGCAAAAGATGGAATCAACACCGATGCCCATCAACAGATGTACATATACTTAATGGAAGACTATGCAATGATAAAGAACAATGATGATTTTTAGGAACGTCTCATAACCTGGTTTCAATTAGAAGACATTATGTTGAGTGAAATCAGTCAGCAGCAAAAAGACAAAGATTGTATGGGACTCCTGTTGTAAGGACTTAAAAATAGACTTATGTACAGAAGAAAAGACTCTTTGATGGCTCCAAGGGTGGGGAGGGAGGGTGGGGGTTGGTCATAGGTTAGATAGTTGATAGAAATTTTGGGGGAAGAAAGAAGTGACAGCACACAGTAGAAAGAAGACCAACTTAACTGTGCTTCACCATAAACTGGAAGCTCTTCTAATCTCAACCAATATTGCAAGGATAGAGTAACAGTGGTAGGGTCTGGGGACCATGCTCTTGGGGGATATCAAGACCAATTGGCATAAGCTAGCCTATTGCTAATTCTGCCCCTCATGTTGGTGAGTGGTGTCTGGGGTCTTAAAAGCTAGCAAGCTGCCATCTGAGGTACACCAAGTGGTCCCAACTTACCCAGAACGGATGATCACCAAGAACAAGAAATAACGAGGTAAAAAGAGCTCAGGAGACAGAAGGACCTGTGTGAAGGGGAGTCTATATCAACATGTGGCCACAAGAACCAGATGGTGCCAGCCCTCACCAAAGGAAGCTGTGATGGGGCGCACAAAGTTGAGTCCCTGTGACATCACGAGAAAAAGAGGGGTGCCACTCAAGAACTCTATTAAAAGCCCATAATTGATGGTCCAGTGGCCTGGGGGATCCCCTGGGAGCATGGCACTAGACCTGCTGCTGACCCTGACCAGAAATCACTACTGAGGTTAACTCTTTGGACAAAAATGGACTGGACTCAGGGACACAGTATAAAAATGTGGTATATATAATTTATGGTTTTATACATTTATAGGAGGCTGTCCTACTGGTTTCTTTCTAGATAGCAGAGTAGAGGGTGGAGAGGAGGGGACAAGTGTTCATTAAGAGGATACTAGGAATAAAGAGTGAAAAGGGGAAATGTGCTGTCCCGGAGTGAAAAGATCAGATGGAGTTCCAGATAGGTGGGTGTGAAAAATTGATTTGAATTGTATATTTTCACTTAATCATAATAAAAAAAGAAAGAAAATTCTATAAGTCAGAAACTCAGATTGAGAAACAGTAAAAGAGGAAAGTTCAAGAAGAAATAAATGATAGTTTTTTTTAAAAAAAAGAAGCTAGAACAGATGATCACCAAGAACAACAAAGACAAGAGAGAAAAAAACCAGAAGACAGAAGGACCCACGTGAATGGGTGACTGAACATGTGACCTGAAGAACCAGACGGTGCCCGGACACCACCAGCAATGGCCGTGATGGGCCACACATTGTCGATTCCTAGTGGCAAAACGAGAAAGAAACAGTGCACCTCAAGAACTCCACTAAAAGATCACAATTGATGGTCCAAAGGCCTGGGGGTTTCCCTGGAAGCGTGACCCCTAGACCTGCTGCTGCTGCTGACCAGAAAATATTACTCAGGTCAACCCTTTGGACAGGAATGGACTGGACTCAGGGACACAATGTGACCATACAATGTGTGTACTTCATGGTTCTATGCATCTATATGACGCTGTCCTACTTCCCTCTTACTAGAAAGAAGAGGGGGTAGAGAGGAGGGGACAGGAAAGTTTTAAGAGGATATTACATGTATAGAACAAAAAGGAGTGTGCCATCACCAGGCAAGGAGAGCAGAAGGTGCGCATGCAAATTTAATTTGGATTGTATACTTTCACTCAATCACAATTAAAAAAAAAAGTAATTAGGCTGTACCATGATTATCAGTATTGTGTAACTGCTCTCCATTTTGTAATTTTCCTATGCTGTAATCCCAAAACTCTGTCTGTAGGTAATACATAGGATCATGTTAAAAGAGGATTAGGGTGGGGCAGCAAAATGCTTCCTAAGGGAGTTTCTCTGGAGTGTAGCTAGCATCACCTTTTATCCTCTCATCCCTACAAGAGATAAAAGGAAAGAAAAACAGAGTTGGGAACCTCATGCTATCAAGAAAGCAGCACCAGGAGTACAGTGCATCCTTCAGACCTCAGGTCCAGTGCCAAGTTGCTCCCTGACCAAAGACGTATACAACACAAAGACCTTCCTCCAGAACCAACAAAGAGGGAAGTCTTCCCCTGGAGTGGACATCCTGAATTTGGACTCATTGCCTACTGGACTATGTAAGAATAAACTTTTCTTCGCTTAAGCCACCCACTTGTGGTGCTTCTGTTAGAGCAGTACTGGATGACTAAAACAACCTCCTTCCTTTACTGTTCATTTAATATCTCCTCTCCCTTTTATTATAAATCCTGGTGGTATACTGGCTAAGTCCTACATCTGCTAACCAAAAGGTCAACTGTTCAAATCCACCAGGCACACCTTGGAAACCCCATTGGGCAGTTCTACTCTGTTCTATAGGGTCTCTATGAGTCAGAATCGACTCAACAGCAAATGGTTTAGGTTTTGTTTGTTTTTTGCCTTTTACTGGCACTTCATCATTTGGGCTTCCTTGCCCAGTGGTGTACCCAAACTTTAATTAGTGGCTGATCTGAGCCTTTGAAAGGTCTGTCTGAGAAGTATTGCATTGAATTTATCTCCTAGTGCTAACACTTTGATCCGGGTACTACATCAAAATGTCTTCTTTGCATTATACCCATTTCACAAATGAGGACACTGCTAGTCAAGTGTGAAGAAGTAATTTGCCTAAGTTCCTATAGTCAGTAAACAGGAAAGCCAAGGTTTGACTTCAGATACCTCTGACTCGAAAACCTACAGTTAGATGGTAGAATGACTCCTTGAAGAAACAGGTAGAGACAGAGAAAGAAGACAGGGAATAAATAGAGCTACATCAGAGTGTCCTGTGTTGTTAACGAAAGGTGTTCATTGGTAGGACTACTGTCAACAAACAGCAAGCCTCTTGGGTAGGCAGTAGGGAGACAGAAAGCAGATAAAACAGCTGCCACAACAGATGGAGAAAGGGGGATGTAGACTGAGAGAGGCCCTTGCAAAATGTCACTTTGCAAAGTTAATCATTTGCAGAGACATGAAACAAATAAGAGATAGTGGGGAGCAAAAATCAACTTAGACCTTGTGGAAGCATTTCATCTCAAGTTCCGGAAGGTGTGGTGCATCAAAGAGAGTAACCCTTGTTTCTCCAGTCTGCAGAAAGAGACAGTTACACCTGACCTGCTTTAATTTCTATCTTCCCTGCTTTCACATTCTCCATAGTACTCATTGACATGTAATACTCAGTATATTTTAGGTATTTGTTCTACTTTCCATCATCCCACATTTAGAATGTAAGTTCCTTGAGCACTTCTGTTGGAACACACTCTAGAACATGCTAGGTCTTCTATAAATGTTGGTTGAATGAAAGAACGCATGAATGATCAAGAGGATCTGTGATTCCCTCCTTCCAGTAGTTAAGTTGGGACACCAATACATAGCTCCACTTTGCAATTAGCACATTGGAAACTCCTTAGATCCTTCCCAAAAACTAGGGAAGCTTTTTGGCCTCTTTTATTTAGCTTCTGGGTGGGGTGATCTCTGCTTTAGCACTGCCTTTGTTACTACCATTCATTGCCCAGGAGGCAGTTAAGAACCTAGCCAAGAGCAGAGGGTCCTGAATGCAACTGCCTGAGTGAGAATTTCTGCCTGTAGCACTAAACAGATAAGTGCATTTGTGAAAGGTCCTTAACCTCCTGAGATTTTATTTCTCTTGTGTAAAATGTTTATAATTTTGGTATATTTCTAGATGAGGAAAATGCTAGCTGTTTTAACAAATAAAATTAAATATTTCTCTGATGTAATAAATTAGTTTATTTCATTCTCATCTAAGAGTCAGAAACAGGTTTTCATGATAGGTGGGTGGTTCCCTCCATGAGTAATTTAAGAACGGAGACCACCCGCCTTCTGTCTTATGACTTCCTCCATACCCTAGGACTCCGGAGTGCCCTGCTTACACCTGGCAAAACTGGGAAAGAGATGATGGAAAGGGCACACCTGCCACTTAATTTCCTTGGCTCAGTAATGACACTAATCACTTCCACTCATATTTCATTAGCAAGCGCTATTCACAAAAGCCCACCTAGGTATGAGACAGGATTTGCTAGGCAGTTGTTTCATAACAAGTTTCGGATGAAAACGATGCGGGTCTCTGCAGGACTGTTACTTACCTCTGTTTTCTTCACTTGTTTTTGTTTGTTGTTAGTTGCTTGGAAATCAATTCTAACTCATGGTGACCTCATGTGTGCAGAGTGGAACTACTTCATAGGATTTTCAAGGTTTCAAGGCTGACATTTTTGAAGCAGATCACCAGACTGGTCTTCCAAAGAGCCCCTGGGTGTGTTTGAATCATCAACCTGTTGGCTGGTACCGTATTTTTACACAAATAAAGCATGCTTTCTACATTTGTTTTCCATTGCCCCCTGCCCCCGTCCCGCACCATAAGGTGTTTTTGTAAGCACTGTGCTAATTTCTTTTACAGCAACATGTTATGAAAAGCTTGGCATAGGAGCATTTCCAAAAATAGTTCATAGGTTAAGGGAGGCCACAGGTGGCAAATAAGCATAGAAGGTGAGTGTTATTTGTGTAAAAAAGACACTAGTTGTCATAGAGTGTATTGTGTCCCCCAAAATGTGTTGATTTGACTCAGCTATGAGTCTCAGTACAGTGCCATTCTTCTCACATGTTGTGAATCTTTCCTCTGTAATGTTGATGAGAGAAAATGGACAGCGTTTGTATAAGTGAAGCAGGACTCAAGTTACCAGCTGTGGAATATGAGGTAGAGACGTGAACAGAAGTTGGGAGCCTCATACCACCATGAAGGCAGCACCAAGAGCAGAGCAGTTCTTTGGACCTGAGGTTCCTGTGTTGACACACTCTCACTGGATTTGGACTCAGCCTACTGGACTGTGATAATTTCTCTTATTGAATGGACTTGTAAGTTATGAATGGATTTGTAGCTTACCAGACTGTGTCAATAAAATTTCTCTTCATAAAGCCTTTCACTCATGGTAGTTTCTGTTAGAGCAGTACCAGATAACTAAAACAGTAGTCCTGTGCTTAACCATTTGCACCACACAGGGACTGTTGCGGCCACAAAATAACCCATGCACCTACTTTCTCACGCCGGGAATACACATCTCCCTCCCCCAGAAAGGTGATCCATTTATTACATTCAGTTCAAAATCTAAGATGCCTAGGTGAAGCACAGTCTTCTGAATCATGTCCGCAGGTGGCTCTTTTTAAATTAAAAATTGTCTACCTCCTCCACGACCACAATATACAGTAGTGGAATGGGCACAGAACAACCCCAGCAGAAAATGAAAGAATAAAAGACACACAGTGATTGCTAACCCACAGCAATGACGGCATCCTGCTGGTCAGGCACTCTGAAGACACCCCACCATGGTGGTGGGGCAAAGTCCCCGAGGGAAACTCTCTTGTGCTTTGACTACACTTCAGGTGAGTTTGGGGGAGCTAGCTCTCTTGGTGGACGTGCGATTTGCACTGCCCTCTTAAACCACGTGTTTGAGTTGTGACATTTTTTCTCACATCTTATCCTTAGTAATATGTACTGCATACAATGTTGCAGCACTTCATTTGCTGATGTTGTGGTTTCCAGATATTCCCTCACAGATGCTCAGTTTTCTGATTTACTGTTCAGAACACTGCCATATAGCTTTAGTTTCGTAAACGAAATCAGAGACTCCAGTTGCTTGAAAACATGGACCCAAACTCTCATTGGAAACCCTAGTGGTATTGTGGTTAAGTGCTACAGCTGCTAACCAAAGGTCAGCAGTTCAAATCCACCAGTTGCTCCTTGGAATCTCTATGGGGAAGTTCTACTCTGTCCCATAGGGTCACTGTGAGTCAGACTCGATAGCACTGGAAACACTGATTGCTTTGCTAAAGTCAGTATGCAAATTCAGGAAGCTGTAGGATGTTATCATGAAATTCATGAAGAGAAAGAGAAGTAGACTATACAGAGAACTTTAGCTTTCTAACTAGAAATGCTATTTCTGTTCGAAGAGATAATCCAGATGATACAGAACCCTCCACAAGTGGAGTTACTGCTACAATTGACAAAATGCCAACACTGTCCAACTCTGTATTTTTGTGTATGTATGTTAAAATATGCCTGTAAGTTTATATGTTTGTATGTAATGTTTCCAATCCCCAAAGACAGAGCAAATTTATAGATACTAACAGTGATATAAGAAGGAAACACTGTAAATCTAATCTTTGCTGAAGGGATGAGTCCCTCGGTTTAACTCACAAGACTTAATGAGCTCATTTTGCTCTTTTAAGCATGAACTCTCTTAGGAGTTAATTTTTGTATAAGGTGTGAGATAAAGGTCCAAATTAATTCTTTTGCATGTGAAGATCCAGTTATATCAGCACCATTTGTTGAAGAGACAATTTTTTCCTACTGAATGCTTTTGTGTCTTAGTCAAAAATCAATTGAAAATAGATATATGGGTTTATCTCTATACTCTCAATTCTATTTCACTGGTCTATGTTTATCTTTATGTCCATGCCATACTATTTTGGTGGCAGTAGCTTTGTATAAGTTCTGGAAATAACAAATGTGAGTCCTCTAAATTTGTTCTTATTTTTCAATATATGTTTGGTTATTTGGAGTCTTTTGCAGTCTTACGTTAGCTTTTGGACCAGTTTCTTAGACACTGGAGAAAAAAAAAAGGCTCTTGGAATTTTGATAGTGACTGCATTGGATCTGCAGACAAATTAGGAGAGTATTTAGCTGGAATTCACTCTATGGCAACTGGTTTTGTGTTATTTGTCCCAACTTTTGTCCATTGTCTTAAGCAGAAGTGACTACTGCATTTTTATTTAAATGGTTTTGACAAACACTCCCCAGATATCCATCTCAGATTGGGAGAGTTCAGAGTCAGGCAAGATAAAAGCCAACCCTTTGAACTGGTCCTTCAGGGAGCTGCCACACACATCAAAACAACGACAATTCTTTGAAAATAATGTCTATTCTGCTACCTCTGGTAGACGAACCAGTACAAGGAAAGCAGATTGCTGTCTTCAAGGCCTTCACTGAGCTAAGAAATGGGGGATAGGATCAGGGTAAAGCTCTGTGTGCCTACCTAAATCCAACTGATTTTTTTCTTGATTAAGCCTTCTCCCGGTTGCTGCAGGATTTGGGTTAGTTTTTAGGTTTCTGCAAATTTTGATTCTAACAGTTTCTGTCAGTTTATGAATTATGTTTTCAGGAGACAGACTTTTGGAGTTCTCTATTCTGCCATCTTTGCTCTGAGAAGTCTTACTGAAACTTTTTGCTCCAAGACTTTTTTAGTGAGAACTGTTTCTATTTGGAGTAAAGCAGTAGTTGGTTTTAAACCTTGCCAAGCCACCAATGACTGGACTTTCTCTCTGTCGCTATCATAAACTGAATTGTGTCCCCCCCAAAAAACAAAATATCTGTCGACTTGGCTAGGTCATCGTGGGGTCTGAGGGTCTGCATAGCCCGCAGGTGATCAGTGCTGATGAAGAATGCCACACAGAAACACAGATGGTGAGGAGGAGAGTAGTAACTCTGATGCCCAGCTCTGGTGCCTGGCATCGTGCAGCTCGTTGTTATTTAGTGAGTAGCACATGCACACATGCAGCAAACAAGCTTTGATCTGAATAGGGTTTGGGAAGTCAGACAGGTGGCACCTGTGCATGAGGTACAATCTGGTCTCCTGTGTGGAAGGGAGAATTTTGTCACTGAACTACCAATACCCCCATTGTACTCTTAGTGGCCCACAAATAAGTTTAATGTATTTTAAAAACAGAAGAAAAATGAACATAACATTAATGAACATGTAACAGTGAATTTGGCCTGGATTGTATCAATCTTTATACCCAAGCAGTCATAAAATATAATTATTAATATATTTTTTATGGGGATGGGGCTTGTTATGGGTTGAATTATGTCCCCACAAAAATATGTGTTGTAAATCCTTAACACCTATCCTTGTGGTTATAATCCCATTTGGGAATGGCTTTGCTTTGTTATGTTAAGCCAAGTGCTGTCGAGTTGTATCCAACTCATGGTGACCCCAGGAGCCAGGATAGAACTGACCCCCAGAGTATTCAAGGAGCGCTTGGTGGATTTGAACTGCAGACCTTGTGGTTAGCCATGGTAGCACGTAACCCAGGGTTTCCCTGTTATGTTAAAGAGGCAGTATTACCATAGTGTGTCTTGACGCAATCTCATTTGAAATATGAAAAGAGTAGATTAAGCAAGAAGAGATGGGGGAAGTTACATGAAGATCACTAAGGATGAAGAAACAAGACCTTCCCCCAGATCGGACAGTGAGGGAAAGTCTTCCTCTAGAATTGACACCCTGATTCAGACTTCTAGCCTCCTAAATTGTAAGAAAACAAATTCCTATTCATTAAAGCCAATCAACTGCAGTATTTCTGATACAGTAGCACTACAAAACTCAGGGTCTATGAATCTGAAAGCACCAAGGAATCATTAATATTATGATGTGGCTCTGTGGACATTTCTACTCATGTGTCATTGGTGGGAACTGTACTTACTTCTGTGACTGTTGTAACAAATTACAACTTACTGACTGAAAACAACAAAAACTTATTCTTTTACCATTCTGGAGGCCAGAAGTCCAGAACGGTTTCACTCAGACCATGCTTCCTTCTAAGTCTTTAGGGCCAAACATCATTTATTTGCCTTTTATGGCTTCGTGGCTCCTTCCTCCATGTTCAAAGCCAGCTTTGTAGCATATTCAAATATCTCTCTGCTTCTATCATCACATCGCCTTCTCCTATTGTCAAATCTCCCTCTACTTCCTTATAGGCCACATGTGATTACATTTAGGGCCGTTGGATAATCCAGGATTATCTCCCCATACCAAGATCCTTACATTTGCTGGTCCCTTTTGCCATATAAATTGACTTTTACAGATTCTGTGTAATAGTCAGCCTACCATAAGAACTGATCACATTACTCCAAACAAATGCAAGACTGTAGGTGGGAAATATAATCCCTTATTGGGCAGCCACTAAATAGAAATAACTTTTCACTAGGGGGGTGGAGCAAGACAGCTGATTCTGCCACGCTCCATCAGGTTGCCATAAAAGCTAATTTGGAAAATACATGTAAAACATGAAACACAGCCCCTGGCACAAATTAAACCCTTGATATAGCATATCATCTACTATTGCTCTGGTCATTTCTGCTCTTCTTCTACAGCTACTGCTCTCTTACTATTTCCTATCCACTCTCCTTTGCTGTTTTGCCTTTAACTCTTTGGATGCAGGGGTAACAAATACTAAGAAGCAGTTTCCCCAACAAATGTTTTTCACTCAAAATGAGTGATCTTGACTCAGAGTGGCATATCAGTTTCCCAAGTCATTCAATGAACCCTTCCTGTCAAGGAACTTGGAAGCGTTTTTCAAGAGCAAGGCTCAAAGTCATCATGAGGGGATCACAAAGCCAAGATAAGTTGACTCCCCAGAATAAAGATCATTAACTGTATTATTTGGGAAAGCCTTGTGTCCTTAGTTCTCATGACCTCAGAACTGATCTGGTCCTCATCTCCAAAGTCAGCCTTATCCTTTTGTCCAAGAGGCCTTGGGCTACTCAAGAAAATACTCTCTGGTAGTGGTTCTGATGTTTCACTTGTCCCTAAGGCACATATGCACAGTAGTCTTGAGTGCATGCACAGTGCATGCTTCCTCAGGACAAGCTCGTTTGTTCTTTAAAATCCTTCATCCTTGAGTAAGGAATCCCTCCTTTTAGTCATGGATCTCAAGCATGGCTTATTCTGAGGTACATCAGAAACTTTCATGGTCTTCATTCTTTAGGATAGAATATGTTTCCACATTTCAAGAGGCACTATAATGGGTACATGAGATGCCTTTTGTGCCATTCCTGGGCATCAGAGTTTAGAAGATTATACCAGCCATTGAGAAAGGAAACCACACTATGTTCCCATCCTGCCTCATCCTCTTGCCTTGGTTGAACTTTAAGTGAAGAGCACAAAACAAACTACAGATAAATTTTAGGTACCTTGTTTCAGTTCCTGGGATATTATCCTAGAAATCTAAAAGCCCTGTGGATGAGTTATATATTCAATATGGCCCCACTGCAGAAGAATAACAACAACTGAGAGAGGTGTTCAGGTACATGCGCATGGAGAAAACCTCATCAAATCCCTGGAAGTACTGTGTGATGTTGGGGAGAACAGCCAGCAGTCCTCCTATCCCTGGGTTTTCATAGAAGATTAAAGTAGAACTAGGCCTAAAAAGCACTTGAGATTGGAATCAGAACAATGCTGAGTTAGTGCTCCTGTGAAATGAATGTCATGACAAGACTGGAGCCAACTCAGCCCATGCTGAGAGGGCTGGATATCAGCCAGTGTGGATGGAAAATACCAGCATAAGCCAATGTGGACAGAAGCTAACCACAGTGGGCAAGAGACCTTTTCCTGATATCAAGGCAATACACGACAGGGCACCTGCCTTTGATTTTAGTTAAGTCACTGTAAGGAAGGAGAAAATAAGGTGAGAGAAAGCCTTGGATCTGACATATATAGTACCAAAAGGAAGGAAAACTTTGTAAGTAATTGAACTTTTCTTGAAATGACTAAATGAATATTGTGACTTTAAAAAAAAATGAGCGGTCAAGAGCAAACTTTAGTTCAGTTATAGGAAAATAAAGGGACATTATTTATTTTTACCTTCCATAAGCTAGTTCAAGGAAATATCCCAAACTTTCCCATAAGAAAGGAGAATAAACTTCAAAGAATTACATAAGAAGTGTATTTGGCTCCACAGAGTGTGCCCACACTTGTTTTATACCCACAGTCCTTCACCTTCTCCAAGGTGTACACTATGTGGAAAACAGTCAGTGATCAGTGAACCTCGTCCTACATGGAACCAGACCAGAGATTTCAAGGATATAACCTTTAGGCCCCAAGTAAAGAAAGTTGAGGCTTACATGGCTTTCCAGAAGCAACTGTTGTTCTTACCAGGTCTGTAGCTGCTAGTGACTTGTTTTTGCTCCTAAATGGTCTCCTGAAATGGATGAATTCAAGCTAATACTAGGTGTAGCACAGGTGGTGGTTCAGTGGTTAAGCTCTTGGCTGCTACCCAAAAACTCAGCATTTGAACCTACACAGGAGAAAGACATGGCAGTCTGCATTCTTAGAGAGTACAGCCTTGGAAAGAAACCCTATGGGGTAGTTCTACTCTCTCTTATAGGGTCACTATGAATCAAATCCACTCAAAGGCAATCGATGCTTTTTTTTTTAAGCATGGGTGGTATTCCAAGATCACACTAAATCACCTTTATGCCATTCCATTATTGAATCCCTGCTCACAGGGAGTGCAAAACCAGAGCAGCAGTTCTTACTCCTGTCTCCACATTAGAATCACTTGAAATGCTTTAAAATCTACTCATGGTTGGATATGATTCCCAGCTATTCTGATTTAATTAAACTGTAATCTTATCATAGTGTGAGCTAGTTCCTGGTGTACTTTTTTATATGATGGTAGCAACATGTGAGCAATAGATGATAAAAGTAGAATATGGTTCATGCAGCAATAGATATTTGAAAGAAAAACCTGGGGACATAGGAGAAGGGAGCTACTAAATTGGCTTAAATGAATCAAGAGCCCTCCACTACCACACCAGAGAACCCACTGCTGTTGAACTGATTCCAATGGACAGCAGCCCGATAGGACAGAATAGAACTGCCCCGTATGGTTTTTAAAGGTGTAAATCTTTACAGAAGCAGACGGTCAGGTCTTTCTCTCATGGAGGGGCTGATGGGCTCAAACTGCCAGCCTTTAAGTCAGTACCCAAGCATTTAACCACTGCACCACCAGGGCCCCTAACCCTTCACTAGAGAGGAGATACTGGAACTGCTTTCTTTTTTAAAGTTTAGAAGTTCTAAAAATACAGAAAAATATTTAGAATAACGTAAGAACACCCAGGTGCCAGTCACATAGTACTATAAAGTGGTAATATTTTTCTTTTTGTTGTATTAATCTACAAGAAAATTTAAATAGACCATTATAGATATGAGTGAATTCCTCCTTTTTATCCTACTCAAGCCCATCACCTCACATCTTCTTCCAGAAGCAAACATTATCATGTATCCGACATTCATTTTTCCTGTCCGTGCTTTTCCCTCATGTATATTTGTCCCTAAATTATTAGTGTTTTTTATATAGCATTTTTATTTTTAATATTCTTTTTTAAACATTTTATTGCACTTTAAGTGAGTTTACAATCCAAGTCAATTTGTCGTACAAAAACTTACACACTCATTGCTATGTAACTCTAGCTGCTCTCTTCACACTGAGACAACACATTCCTCCTATCCACCCTGTATATCCCGCGTTCGTTCATCTAATTCCTACCCCCCTCCACCCTCTCATCTCGCCTGTGAAAAGGAGCTGTTCAGTTAGCCTCGTGTATCTACTTAAATCAAGAAGCATGCTCTTTACCTGTAATGTTTCATATACTACAATCCAGTCCAATCTTTGTCTGAAGAGTTGACTTCAGGAATGGCTTCAGTTCTGGGCTGACAGAGAGTCCAGGAAGCATGTCCTCTGGGGATCGTCCAGTCTGTTGGACTATCAAGTCTGCCCTTTTTAAAAGGATTTGAGTTCTGCACCCCAGTTTTCTCCTGCTTCATCAGGGACTCTTTGTTGAGGTCCCTGTCAGGGCAGTAACTAATGGTAGCCAGACACCACCTAGGCCTTGGTGTCATTAATGTAGTCCCAGGATCATACGGCCCTTGTATCTCTTGGGCTCATGTTTTCCACATGTTGTTGATATTCTTCATTTTCCTCTGCTGCAGGAAGCTTAGGACAAATCGATGCTATTTAGATGGCTGCGTGCTAGCTTTTAAGACCCCAGACACCGCACATCAAGGTGGGATGCAGAACATTTTCATTAAAAAATTAGTTATGCCAATTGATCTAGATGTCCCCTGAAACCATGGTGCCTAGATGCATGCCCCTGCTACTCTGTCCTTCAAAGGGTTTGGTTATATTTAGGAAACTTCTTAACTTTCGGTTTAGTCCAGTTGAGCTGACTTCTCCTCTTTTGTGTGTTGTCACTCCCTTCATCTACTCCACCGTCTTAGCCTTGTCTTCTGCTGTATTATATGTATGAGTATACACGCAGCAGTTACGAAAAAGTATGTAGAATTATCTACAGTCATACCTATATAGTGTACCCGGGTGTACTCCCATGTAATCTCCCTCACTTACATATTATGCATATTATCATGTGTAGCTGCTCCAAATTACTGATTGCTATTATTGTTGTTGGAGGATTGTACATGTTACAGCTTTACTGTAGTCTTTATTCTTACCTACCTCTCAGTGCCGTCGTTTTCCTTAGCTGCATCATGCTGACTTCCCCTGTATTGTGTAATTCCTTACCCTTCACCAGAGTTAACACTTGTCTAATGTCTAGTGATTCTGCCACCCCCCATACCTGTTAACTATCAAACAACGTGTGAAAACCTACTGACGTTTTATAATAGTGGTTTTATACAATATTCATGGTTTTGTGTCTGACTTATTTCAGTCAGCATAACGTCCTCCAGATTCATCAATGTTGAAGATGTCTTGCCGATTCATTTTTCTTTATTGTTGCATGTTATTCCATTATGTATATGTACCACATTTTGCTTATCCATTCATCCAATGATCGACATTAGTTTGTTTCCTTAATTTTGCTCTTGTGAATAGGGCTGCAATGAACATGGGTGTGCATATGTCTATTTGTGTTACAGCTCTTATTTCTCTTGAATAGATACCTAGGAGTACGATTGTTGGATCACATGGTAATACTCTTTCTAGCATTTAAAGGAAACTCCACACCATTTTCCATGGCGGTTGTACCATTTTACAGTCACACCGTCAGTGTATAAGAGTTCCAATCTCCCCACGATTTTTCTGTTGTCTGTTTTCTGTTTTTGTTTTGTGCCCATGCCATTATTATGGTGAGGTAATATCTTTTTGTAGTTTTGATTTGCATCTGTCTAGTAGCTAATAATCATGAGAATCTCTTCATGTCTTAGCTGCCTGGATGTCGTCTTTGGTGACATGTCTGTTCGTATTCTTTATCCATTTTTAAATTGGATTGTTTGTCTTTTTGTTATTGAGGTGTTGGAATTTTCTGTAAGTTTTAGGGATTAGTTCCTTGTCAGATATTTCATAACCTGTTTCTTTTCCCCAGTCTATAGGATCTCCTTTTACTCTTTTGGCAAAGTTGCTTAATGCACACAAGTGTTTAATTTTTAGAAGATTCCAGCTATCTAGTTTGTCTTTGGAGATTTGTGCATGTTTGATTATGTTGTATATTAGGACCCATTTTGTTGTCCCTATTATTTCTTCCATGATCTTCATAATTTTAGGTTTCATGTTTAGGTCTTCAATACTTTATGAGTTGTTTTTGTGTGTGGTATGAGGTATGAATCTTGTTTCATTTTCCTACAAACAGATATTCAGTTTTACACCATTCGTTAAAGAGTTTTCCTTTCCCCATATAACGGACTTTGACCCTTTGTCAAAGAGCATTTGTTCATAGGTGAGTGGATTTACTTTTGGGTTCTTAATTCTGTTTGATTGGTCTATATGTCTGTTGTTGTGTCACTACCAAGCTATTTTGACTACTATGTTTGTATAGTATATTCTGAAATCTGGGTATGTGAGGCCTCCAACTCTGTTATTTATTTATTTTTTTCCCCAGTAATTCTTTGCTCGTCTGGGGTCCCTTTCCTTTTCATATAAAAGTTTCTTATGGTTTCTTGCAGTAATGTTCTATAGTTTTCTTTGTGTGAGTCTTTTATGTTCCCTGATAGGTTTATTCCTAAGTATTTTACCTTTTGGGGTGCTATTGTAAAAGTTATTGTTTTTTTATTTCATTTTCAGAGTTCTTATTGTTAGTGTGGAGGGATCCAGCTGATTTTTGTACACTGATCTTGTACCCTACCACTTTACTGAATCTTTCTACTAATTCTGTTAGCTTTATTGTGGAATATCTGGGGTTTTCTATGTGTATTATCATGTTATCTGCAAATAGGGGTAGCCTTATTTCTTCCTTGCCAACTTGTATGCCCTTATTTCCCTTTCTTGCCTCATTGCTCTAGCTAGGACTTCCAGTACAATATTGAATGGAAGTGGTAAAAAAGTCCTTCTTTATCTGATTCCTATTGTCAAGGGGAGTGCTTTTAGTCCCTCTTCATTGAGTAAAATGTAGGCTGTTGGCTTTATAGATGTGTGCTTACTAATGTTAAGTAATTTCCTTTCTATTCCTGTTCTGCTTAGAGTTTTTATCAAGAATGGATGTTGGACTTTATATAAAACTTGTTTTCTTCATCAGTTGAGATGGTCATAAGATTCTTGTCCTTTGTTTCATTTATGTGGTAGATTATGATGATTGATTTTCTCACTTTGAACTATCTTTCATATCTGGTATGAAGCCACATGGACGTAATTTATTACTTTCCTGATATGCTATTAAAATCTATTGGCTAGTACTTTGTTTAGAATGTGAATCTATATTCATAAGATATACTAGTCATTAATTTTGTTTTTTAATGGTGTCTTTACCTAGCTTTGATATCAGGATTATGCTATCTTCATAGAATGAATTCAGGAATATTTTTTCCTTTTCTATATTCTGGAAAAGTTTGAGTAGTATTGCGTCAACTCTTCTCTGAATGTTTGGTAGAATTCACCAATTAAGCTGTATTGGCCAGGGTTTTTCTTTGTTGGGAGTTTTGTTTCTTCAATTTTTGATTTTGTTATGGATCTGTTCAGATTTTCTACCTAGGTTTACATTAGTTTGGGTCGTTAGTGTGTATTTCCTAGGTTTTCAAATTTGTTGGAGTATAATTTTTCATAATATTCAGTTATGATTCTATTTCAGTTGGTTTTGTTGTATCGTCACATCTCATTTCAGTTATTTGTGTCTTCTCCTTCTTTACTCAATTTGATTAATAGTTCATTGATCTTTTCAAAGAACTGACTTCTAGTCTTGTCGATTCTTCTTGTTTTTCTATTTTCTTATTCATTTATTTCTGCTGTTATCTTACTATTTCCTTTCTTCTGGTTTCCGTGATCCTTTTTTGCTGCTTTTTTGGTTTTGTTAGATTTATAGGGTTAGGATATTGATTTTTGTCCTTTCTTCTTTTGTGATGTATGTAGTCATTGCTTTAAATTGACCTCTGAGTAGGGCTTTTGCTGTGTCCTGTTAGTTTTGGTATCCTGTGCTTTCATTCTCATTTGATAGATAGTTCTCAAAAGAGCACGTGGTCAAGCAGATATTTTTAACTAGTTAAACTAAACTATTGTTTGCCAAGCCAAACCAAGTGCCATTGAGTCAGATCTGACTCATGGCGACTGTAGAGGCCAGAGTAGAACTGACGCCCAGAGTATTCAAGGAGCACCTGGTAGACTATTGTTTATGTTAAAGAAAATGTCAGGGAGACTATCTACAGAGTGGGAAAGAATTTTTGACTACCACAAGTCTGATCTGTGTCTAATCTGCTTAATCTACAGAGTATTGCAAAACCTGAACAAGAAAAAGTCAAATAACCCAATTGTAAAAATTGACAAAGAATATGAACAGGCACTTAACTGAAGAAGACCTCCAGGGTGCTATGAGATACATGAGGAAATGCTCACAGTATTAGCCATCAGAGAAAGCCAAATCAAAGGTCCAATGAGATACCATCTCACCGCAGCTAAGAGATACATGAGGAAATGCTCATGGTCGTTAGACATCAGAGAAATACAAATCAAAATTACAGTGAGATACCATCTCATCCCAACAAGGCTTGCATTAATCCACAAAACAATAAATGTTGGAGAGGTTGTAGGGGGACTGGAATTCTTCTACACTGCTGATGGAATGTAAAATGGTACAACCACTTTGGAAATCAATTGGACACTTTCTTAAAAAGCCACAAATAGAAATACCATATGATCCAGCAGTTCCCCTTCTTGGAATACACCCTAGAGAAATAAGGGCTATCACAGGAACAAATACATGCACATCAACGTTTACTGCAGCACTATCCACAAAAGCAAAATGGTGGAATCAATCTAGGTGCCTATCAACAGATGAATGGATGAACAAACTTTGGTATAGTCAGGCAATGGAATACTATACAATGATAATTTTAGGAAATATTTCATAGTGTGGAATCATCTGGAAGACACTATGATGAGTGAAATTAGTCAGATGCAAAAGGACAAATATTGTATGAGGCTATTAATATAAGGACTTAAGAAAATGTTGAAACATGGAAGATTCTGATGTCTAAAAATGTGGCGAGGGAGGTGGCATTCATAGATTAGATCAAAACTTAATGCTGTTGAGTTGATGCCAACTCATAGCAACCCTTAGACGGAATAGAACTGGCCCCATAGAGTTTCCAAAGAGTGCCTGGCAGATCTGAACTTCCAAGTTTTTGGTTAGCAGCCATAGCACTTAACCATTATGCCAATAGATTAGATAGTAGATAAGAACTGGGTTAGGTGAAGGGTGTGACAGCATGCAGTAGAGTTAGTACAACTGGACCATGCTAAAGCTAAAACATTTCCTTAATACAATTCAACAATTTGAAAGACAGAGTAGCAGGGACAGGGGTCTCTAAACCACAGTTTCAGGGGACATCTAGGCTAATTGGCATAACTAAGATTTTTTTTGAAAAAAATGTTCTATATACTTAGTTTGGTGAGTGGTGTCTAGCACCTTGAAAGCTAGCAAGCTGCCATCTAAGTAGCATCAATTAGTCCCATTCCACCTGGAGCAGAGAAGGATGAAAGGCACCAAAGACAAGAGCAAAATATGATCCCAGCAAACAGAAGGTGCCATATGATCCAGAGACTATTTCAGAATGAGACTAGAAGAACTAGATGGTGCCTGGTTACCACAAATGACTGCCCTGACAGGGAAAACAACACAAAGTCTCCGATGTAACAGGATGAAAATTGGTGTGCAGAACTAGAACTCCATCAAATGACCAAACATGATGGTCCATCAGACTCGAGGTTTCCCTGAGGATGTGATCCCTGGATTATCTATTAGCCCAGTATTAAAGCCAACTCTTCAAAGTTTGGACTGGACTATATAAGACATAAAGTAATGCTGGTGAAGAATATGCTTCTTGGCTTAAATACATACATGAGACTCTCTAAGCAGCTCCTTTCTAGAGGTGAGATGAGAAGGTAGAGGGAGATAGGAGTTAGTTGGATGGATATGGGAAGTTATAGGGTGGAAAGGAGAAGTGTGCTGTCACAGGGTGGGGAGAGAAAGAGAAAAGTTAGAGTAGCACAGTGGTGTGTGTTTGAGGTTTTATATGGCAAATTCATTTGGATTGTGAATATTTTTTTATTATGACTGAGTGAAAATGTATGTTCCCACATAAATTTACATGCCAACCTATATGCAGCTTCCACTGCTCTCCCTGCCAGGTGACAGCACACTATTCCTCTCTGCTCCATACATATCTCATCCTCCCAACAGTTTCCTTTCCCCTCCTCTCCACCCACTCTCCTTCCTCCAGCCAGAGGTCAGCAGGATGATATCTTATAGATGCATAGAACCATAAAGTGCATCCAATATATGGTCACTCTGCATCACCAAGTCCAATCCATTCATGTCTGAAGAGTGGACCTTCATTATGATTTATGGCCAAGGGCAGCATCAGGGCCAGGGGCCATGCTTCCAGGGGAAACCTGTAACCCCTGGACCATCAATTGAGGTCTTTTAGTGTACCCCTTTTTATTTTTGTGTTGCCAGTGAGTCCAACTCAGCGGGAACAGATGCTCACTGAGGACCAAAATGACATGGGATAAAGACAACCCAGTAGATAGAGACCTGCATAAGTGGATGCTTACATAGACTTGGGACCAGAAGAACCAGATGGTGCCCGGCCAACAGCAGTGATAGCCGCAATGGAGCTCACTAAGTTGGATTGTAAACTTTTACTTAAAACACAATAAAAAAAGAAAACAATTTCAGAAGACTATTTAGATTTAAGGTTTAATGATTACCTCAGAGCAATAATCATTTCAGGGGTTCATCCAGCCTCAATGGCTTCCAAAATTCTGGATTACATGAGAATTTGAAATTCTGTTTTGCATTTTTCCTGTTTTTGATCAGAGTTCTTCTGTAGAATATTTTACAAAGACAGTAATGGTAGCAGCGTACCATACATTTCTTTTGGTTTCATGGCAAGGGAGGCAGTTGTTCATAGAGGCAATGAGCCATGAATTCCATATCCTTCTCCTATTCCTGACTCTGCTTCCACTGCTACTCTAGGTGAATAGACAACAATTGATGTACTTTGAATGGCCTCTTGAAAACTTTTAAGAACCCAGGTACTACACAATTAACTAGAAAGTGGAACAGAATCTCTAAACATGTCGTTAGACCAATTAACTGGAATGTCCCATGAAAGTGTGACACTAAACCTCCAAACAAAGGAACCACTTCCTAGGAGGATTTTGGTTTTACATCTATGTACCCATAACAGGGGTCTCAGAATTACTGATGCCTTGTGATCACTCCAGCCAACAGCACCAGGAGTCCAAGGATCAGTTGCAGTATCTGCCCCCCACCCTACTCTATGAAATCTAGGAAACAGGGACATGCCCTCTATCTAGGCATTCAGTTGCCATCAGCCTCTCTACCTTGCCCCACAGATAGTCCTCCATTATAAACAGAGACTTGTGCCTTCTCCAAGTACCCCCAGACAGCCCTGTCTGCCTACAAATGTAGGTGAAAATCTATACCACACACTCAGTGATCAACAACCTGGAAACCCGTGCCTAGAATAACAACACTCCAACAAGAAAAGTAACAGGCTTCTAGAAACCATACAGAGACAGTAAATAGAAATCAAATAGAATAACAATAAAATTTGACAATTAGACAACTCAATGGAAGGTCACAGAGCAAGAACTGAGGCAATGGAAGGTAGAATTAGTGAGACTGAATGTAAATACCTTGACACTAAATTGAGGAAAAGTCTAGGCAAAAAAAATGTAGGAAGACAAAATTTATGTGAGATACTACCAAGAGAAAAAAGCTACAAATAGTTGGAATACCAAAACAGAGGAAAATAATGGAAAACAAAGAGAGAATTGTTTAAGATTGGTTGCCAGAAAACTTCCCTGATATTATGAAGGATGAGAAGATATCTATTGAAGAAACTCAATGAATCCCATTTCCCAAAAGAAAGTCATTAAGGCATATCATATTCACACTTACCAAAAGTAAAGACAAAGAAAGAATCTTGAGAGTGTCTAGGAATAAACTAAAAGTCACCTACAAAAAACAAATATGACAAAGTCTGAGAACTGAGCAGAAATCATGCAAATAAGGCAACTGGATAACATATATAAAGCCTTGAAGGAAAAACAAAATGCCAGCCAAGAATTTTACATTCAACAAAACTGTCTCTCAGATGTGATGGCAAAATCATGTTGTTTCCAGATAAACAGAAATTAAGCAGTCTTACTTTTTAAAAAGACCAAAATTATCAGAAATATTAAAGATGCTTCCAGTCAGAGAACCAACAACATCAGATAATGCACAACCAAGACATAGGACAGATTTACCAGTTACAAACCCTAGTAGGGAATTCACAAAAATGAATCATAGCTAAAACATTGAAAATAGGGAATCAGAGACATCAATATATAAATGCTGACAACAGAAAACACAAAAGAAAGAACAAATAGTGTAGTTATAGAACTTCCACATGGAGAGGAAGTTAAGACAACTTCAAAAAATAAAAGACTAGTTAAAGATAAAAAATGGTAAATTTCAAGATCACCAGAAAATTAAAAATGAAAAACAGAAAAACTCAGCACACACCAAACCAAGAACAATGAAGAATTTGAAAAGAAAATATATAAACAAAAAGAACTCAGTTCAAAAACTAAGCAGAATGAACAAATTAGTCAACACTACCAAAAAAAGAAAAAGCACCAAAATGAAAGCAGTAAACTCATACATATCAATAATTACCCTGACTGTAAATACCCTAAATGCATCAGTGAAGAGAAAGAGGAAGTAAAAATTAAAAAAAAAAAACAAAAAAACCAGCATCCATCTATATGCTATCTAGAAAGCCGTACCTTAGACACCAAATGAAACTCTAGGATGGAAAAAATATATCAAGCAAAGAACAACCAGAAGACAGCAGGAGTGGCAATATTAATCTCTGACAAAATAAGACTTTAAATAGAAATTCACCAGAAAAGCTAAGGAAGGATACTACATAATGATTCAAGGAGCAATACATAGGGGAGAAATAACCACAATAAAGATATATGTACCCAATAACAGGACTCCAAAATACATAAAACAAGCTCTAACCGCATTGAAAAGAGAAATAGAAAGCTCCACAACAATAGTAGGAGACTTCAACATGCTTCCAGAAAGAGACTCAATAAATATACATAAGATCTAAATGCCACAATAAACCAACTCAATATCAGATATATACAGAACACTTCAGCCAGGAGCAGCTAAGTATGCATTCCTTTCCAAAACACATGGAACGCTCTCCAGAGATGGCTACATTTTAGGCTAAAACGCAAGCCTTAACAGAATACAAAACATCACTGTAATACAGAGTATCTTTCTGATCACAGTGCCATAAAAGGAGAAATCCATAACACAAACCTTGGGGTGGGGGAGGACATGAAAACTTAACAAAACGTTTCTCAAAAACTACTGTGTTGTAGAAGGAATCAAGGATGTAATAGAGAAATTCATAGAATCAAATGAGAATGAAAATACATCCTACCAGAACCTTTGAGACACAGTGAAAGTAGTGCTTCAAGGTCAATTTATAGCAAGAAATGCACACACTGAAAAAGAAGAAAGTCAAAAACATTAACCCTACAACTTGAACAAATACAAAGAGAGCAGCAAAAGCAACCCTCAGACACCAGATGAAAGAGAATAGTAAAGATCAGAATAGACATAAATGAAATAGAGAATAGAGAAACCACTGAAAGAGTTAATGTCATGGATTAAATTGTGTCCTCCCAAAAATGTGTATAGCAATTAAGCTAGGCCATGATTCCTAGTATTGTGTGATGTTCCTCCATGCTGTAAAACCTGCCTCTATGTTTATGAGGGAATACGTATAGCAGTTGTATTGGTGAAAATGGACTCAATGTGTAAGATTGTATTATGCCTTGAGGAAATCTCTTCAGGTATGAAGGAGACAACATAGCATAGAGATTTAGGACCCTCATACCACCAACAAGCAGTGCTGGTAGCTGAGCATATCCATTGGAAAGGACTGGAATTTCTGCATCTCAGAAGGTTCCAGTCCAGAGGAAGATTGATGACAAAAGGAAAACAGGAGAGGAAGCAAATACCCCACTTAAGAAATGGGATGGGGGATATCACAACAGAGTCATAACAAAATACAATGAAAAATTGTACTCCAAGTGTGAAAACCTAGAGAAATGGTCATATTCCTAGAAAAACAATACTTAACTAAACTAACACAAATAAAGGCAGGAAAACTAAATAAACCCATAAAAAGGGAAGAGATTGAAGAGGTAACTTAAAAAAAAAAAATTTAACAACAAAAAGCCCTGGTCCAGAGGGCTTCACTGGAGAACTCTACCAAACTTTCAGAGAAGAGTTAACACTAATACTACTAATGCTATTTCAGATGGTAGAAAAGGAAGGAATACTACTGCATTCATTCTATGAAAAGACTACAATCCTGACACTAAAGCCAGGCAAAACACCATAATAAATAAAACTACAGACCAATATCCCTCATAAACTTAGACACAAAATTTCTCAATAAAATTCTAGCTAATCGAATTAATGGCTTATCAAAAAATAATTCATCACAACAAAGTGGGATTCATACCTCATATGCAGAGATGACTAAACTTTAGAAAATCAATCAGTATAATCTACCAGATGAGAAAACCGAAAGAACCACATGATCTTACCAATCAATACAGAAAAGGCATTTGAGAAAGTCCAATAGCCATTCCTGACAAAAGCTCTCAGCAAAATAGAAAATTCCTTGCCATAATAAAGGGCATTTATACAAAGTCAACAGTCAACACCATTCTAAACTAAGAGGGTCTGACAGCATATCCTTTAAAACAGGAAACAAAATTGGATGCCCAGGGGTAGAGCCAAAATGGCAGAGTAACAACACATCCCTGATAAACCCTCGAAAAACTAAGAACCTCAAAATTAATGAAGTCAATCACATACAGCACCAGAAGACTAGAACTGTGAGTAGAGAACCCTAACTACAAAGGGAGCAAAAGGAGGATTTTGGGACTCTCAATCGCTATGGAGAAAACAACACAGCCTGGGCAGAGATCCTCAACAAACTGAAGGTGACCAAGGCAGACAGAAAAACCTTCTTCAGTAAATTTTAGTAAGCTGGAGGAGCTGAGAAAAAATACAAGACCTGGAGCAACCTTGAATTTGACTAAGGAGACCAAGCCTAAGTATTGCAGCCCACAGCGCAGACCTGAAGATCTCCATGCATGTTAGAATGCCCTGGGATGAGGCTGGCCCGTGGTCAGTGGCTCCTAGGACCCACCAGTTGGGCATGATGCAGAGCTGCAAAAGACTGGGAGACCTCAGCCTGAGGAGCAGGAAGACAGGGCAGGGAGCACAGGATGGGAGGCATAGGTTCCTGAGACCCAGGGTGACAGGACAGGAGAAGGCAGAGCTTGAGGGGAGATGCAGAAGTGCACTCCACACAGCAGGTCTTAGTTCTATATGGGACTAGAAGGCCTGGGTCCAGGAGACCCACAGCAATGGAACAGGTGATCATGGGATGTAGGGGGGCACAGAGTGAATGGCCTAGTGGCTGGGCAGACCATGCAACTGGCATTGGAGCCATGCAGGAAAGGAAAGCCTGGACTCTAGAGACCCAGGGTGAACTGAGTAAGTGTGCCCACAGCTGGGCAGGGATTGGAGCTGCAGGGACCAGGGATGCCTGGGCTCAGGTGACCAAAGAGAATGGAATGATTGCTCCAGTGGCTAGGCAGCTATAAGAGTCACGTGGGCCAGGGAGGCCTAGGCTCAAGCAACTAGGGGGAAGTGGAGTGAGTACACCAGCTGCTAGGCAGTCATTAGAGTTACATGCACCAGGGACGCCTGGGCTGAGGCATCCTGGGGGGAGCAGAGTGAGTGACAGCAGCTAGGCAGGTATTAGGGCCTTGTGCACCAGGGAGATCTAGGCTCAAGTGACCCACAGAGAGCCAAATGAGTGTGCCAGGGTCTGGGCAGCTGTTAGAGCCATGTACAACAGGGATGCCTAGGCTTAGGAGACCCAGGGGGAGCGGAGTGAGCACACCAGCAGCTATGGAGCCATTAGAGTTGTGTACACCACGGAGGCCCAGGCTTGGGTGACCTGCAGGAAAAGGAGTGAGAGTATCATCAGCTAGACAGCCATTAGAGTCACGTAGACAAAGGAGGCCTGGACTCTCGTGACCTGAGAAGAGTAGCATGAGCCTGATGGTGTCTAAGCAGCCATTAGAGCCATGTACACCAGGGAGGCCTGGGCTCAGGCAACCCAAGGGGAGGGGAGTGAGAGTGCTCACACTGGAGAGGCATTGGAGCTATGTGGACCAAGGAGGCCTGGGCTCTCATAACCCAGGAGGGGTGGAGTGGCTGAACCCACAGCCAGGCAGGCATTGGAGCTGTGTGGGACAGGGAAGCCTGGGCTCAGGTGACTAGGGACAATGGAGTAAGTAACTGTGGGACCCAGAAAGACAGAGTGTAAGAGTCTGTGGCTGTATAGGCCTTGGAGCAGAGCAAGCAAGGCAGGCCTAGGTCCAGGTGACCCGAGAGGACAGAGCAGGAAACTGCAGAACCTAGGGGGATGAAGTGAATGTGCCCAAAACCTGGCGGGCCTTAGAGGCATGTGGGGTTAACAGGACAAGGCCCAGATGACCTGAGGCTGTAGCACAGGCCAGCACAGGCTAGTAAGGTAGTGCAGCAAACCATCCATGTTTGTGTCATGTATGTACATATGGCCCCAGGAAGCCACACAAAAGAGTATGGACCAGAACAGAAGTGTGTCAGATTAGACTGAGGATAGCCTGGCCTGCTGGCTGGTGGTCCACAATGTGGAACAGTAACATCACAAAGCAGAAGGTCAACAGAAGCACAGAGAAACTTTAAGCCAGGCCCAACAGAGAGACACCAGACAGCTCAACTGAATTTTCAGGTCACAAAAATCAAACCAATTTAATACTCCTGAGTATCCTCGCCATGAGTCCGATCCAACTCGACAGCACTTGGCTTGGCTTGGCATCGATAGATACAACATAAACTACAATAACCAAGCAAAAATAGCAACAACTTTCTGATGGCTTAGAAACAATAACCAATATCTAAACATCTAAAAAAGCAAACTACCATGGCTGCTGAAAACTCCCAAAAGAAAGATGCAATGGATTTTCCAGATCAAGAAGACTTTGTAAAATTATTAGAAGTAGAATACAAAAGACTGATGTACAGAGCAGTACTATCAGAAAAGAGGTCAAGTGAAATGCAGCAGAGTACACTGAAAAATTAAACAAGCTACAAGAAATGCTTGAGCAGCAATGACCTGAAATTTAACAGATTAGCAACAAAATTACCAAGCTTGACAACTCAATAGAAAGTCAAAGGAATAGGACAGAGGAAATGGAATGCAGAATGAGTGAGACTGAAGACAAAATAAGTGACACCAGCATACACAAAGGAAAATCAGATAAAAGATTCAACAAAAGTGAAGAATCACTAAGAGTTATGTGAGATTCTATCAAGAGGAAAACAACAAATGATTGGAATGGAAGAGCAAGCAGGGATATCTGAAAACACAGAATTGTAGAGGACCTGCTGACAGAAAACTTCTCTGATATTATGAAAGAGAAGAAGATATCCATCTAGGATGCCTGATAAACATTTCTCAAGACAGATCCTAAAAGACACATACCAAGGCATATTATAACCAAATTCAATAGAACTAAAGATAGGGAAAGACTACTAAAGGCAGATAGACTTAAACGAAAAATACCCTGCAAAGGAAAATTAAAACTAACTTCAGACTGCTCAGCCAAAATCACAATGGCAAGAAGAAAATGGAACAACATGTACAAAGCCCTGAAGGAGAAAAACTTCCAACTGAGAATTATATACCGTGCAAAAGTGTCTCTCAAATATAAAGGTGAAATTAGAATTTTCACAGATAAACAGAAATTTAGAGAATTTGCAAAAACCAAACCAAAACTACAATATTGAGAGAAGTCCTTCGACTAGAAAATCAACAAGGTTAGATGTACTTCAAACACTCAACATTTAACAGAGCACCCAGAGTCCATCAAGATAGGACAGCCACAAAAGATATCCAAAGCCAAATCACACAAAAGAGAAATTCAGAGATCCCAGAATTTATGACAACACGATATGAAAAAGAGAGTCTAATTAAGGTATCGACAGGTCTTTCAGATGCGGGGAAGCCTAGGAAATGCAAAGTCACTATAAACTGGACTATTTTTAGATTAATAAAGGGGCATAAGGGAGTAACTTCAACAGAAACCTGTAAATCTACATATCAAAACTTCAAACAAAATAAAAAAATAAGCAAAACATGAAGTCTCAGCAATTATGAAAAAACAAACAATGAAAGATAGCAAAGAAAACTTATAAAGAGGATCAGCACAGAAAATTAAATGGAACAGAAGAATTGCCCACAACACAATGAAAAAGTCACAAAAATCACAACACTAAGCTCATACATAGCAGTAATGACACTGAATGTAAATGGCCTAAGTGCACCAATAAAAAGACAGAGAGTAGCAGATTGAGTGAAAAAAACAAGATTCACCTGTATGTTGCTTACAGAAGACACACTTTAGACTCAAAGACACAAATAAACTATAACTGAAAGGATAGAAAACAACCAGGCTAATAACACGCAAAAAAAAAAAAAGATCAACAGCAGCAATACTAATCTCTGACAAAATAGACTTTAAAATAAAATCCACCTTATAGGATAATGAGGGACACTGCATATTGGTTAAGGGCTCAGTACAGCAGGAGCACATAACTATACTAAATATCTATGCATCTAACAACAAAGCTTCAAAATACATAGACGAAACACTGTTTGCACTGAAAAAAGAAAAATAGATAGTTCAACAATAATAGTAGCAAATTTAAACACACCACTCTCAGTGAAGGACAGAACATCTTAGAAAGAGCTCAGTAAAGACATAGAGGATCTAAATGCCACAATCAACCATCTCAACCTCACAGACATGTTCAGAACACTCCAAGCAGCTCCCAAATATACTTTTTTTTCCAATACACATGGAACGTTCTGCAGAATTGACCACAAGTCAGGACACATAGCAATCCTTAACACTATACAAAATATCAAAATAAATCAAAGCCTCTTTTTAGACCAGAAAGCCATAAAACTAGAAATCAAAAAACAGAAAAAAGATGGAAACAAAATAAAAAATATGGAAACCGAACATTTTACCCAAGAACTACTGGGTAATAGAAGAAATCAAAGATGAAATAAATAAATTCATAAAATCAAATGAGAATGAAAACGCATCCTATCAAAACCTATGGGACACAGCAAAAGCAGTGCTTACAGGTCAATTTATCTCCATAAACTCACATATACAAAAAGAAGAAAAAGCATTAAAAAAAAAAGCAACAAAAGAACCCATCATGCTCCCAAAGCAAGGAAATAATAAAAATTAGGGCAGAAATAAATGAAACAGAGAATAGAAAAATGAGTGTAAGAATTAACAAAAGACTCTTTTTTTAAAAGATCAACAAAATTGATAAAATATTATCCAAAGTAACAAAAGAAAAACAAGAGAAGAAACAAATAACCCAAATAAGAAATGAGATGGGTGACATCACAACAGACCCAAATGAAATTATAATAATCATAACAGAATACAAGAGAATACCACAATAAACTGTATTCTAATAAATTTGAAAACCTGGAAGAAATGGACAATTTTCTAGAAAAACTCCATCTACCAAAACTAGCACAGACACCGAACAACTAAATAAGCACATTACAAGAGAAGAAATTGGAAAGGTAGTTTAAAAACTACCAACTAAAAAAAGATGGCTTCACTGGAGAATTCTACCAAACATTCAGATAAGAGTTAACATCACTATTGCTACAGGTATTTCAGAGCATAGAAAAGGATGGAATATTCCCAAACTCATCCCGTGAAGCTAGCACAGCCCTGATACCAAAACCAGGTAAAGACATCACTAAAAAAGAAAATTACAGACCAATATCTCTCATGAACATAAATACAAAAATCCTCAAAAAAATCCCAGCTAATACAATCCAACAACATTAAAAAAATAAAAATAATAATAACAAAAATAGTTTACCATGACCAAGCAGGATTTATACAAGGGTCACAGGGATGGTTCAACATCAGAAAAACAATTAATGTAATCAACCACATAAACAAAAGACAAGAATCACTTGATTCAATCAATAGCTGCAGAAAAAGGCTTTTGATAAGGTTCAGTACCCATTCATGTTAAAAACTAAGCAACATAGAAATAGAAGGGAAATTCCTCAACATAACAAGGGGCATCTACATGAAACCAATAGCCAACATCATTCTGGATGGAGAGAATTTGAAAACATTCTCTTTAGGAACAAGTACCAGACAAGGATGCCCAATGTCACCACTTCTATTCTTCTGGAGGTCCTATCCAGAGCAGTCAGTCATGAAAAATAAATTAGGGGCATCCAGATCAGTGATGAATAACTTGAAGTATCACTATTTGTGGATGACATGATCCTATACATGTAAAACCCTAAAGAATTCCCCTCAAAATTACTGAAACTGATAGAAGACTTCAGCAAAGTATCAGGATATAAGATAAACATACATAAATCAGTAGCATTCCTTTACATCAACAAAGAGACAACCAAAGACCGTTTCCTATAGCCCTCAAGATGATAAAATAGCTAGGAATAAACCCAATCCAAGATATAAAAGACGTATACAGAGAAAACTACAAGACCCTACCACAAGAAACTAAAGGAGACCTGTATAAGTGGAAAAATCTACCTTGCTCCTGGATAGAAAGACTCAACATTGTGAAAATGACTATTCTACCCACAGTGAGTTGTACTTACAATGCAATGCCAATACAAATCCCAATAACATTCTTTAATGAGATCAAAAAACAAATCACCAAATTCATATGAAAAGGGAGGAAGCTGTGGACAAGTAAAAAAATACTAAAGAAGAACAAAATTGGAGGCTTCACACTACCTGATCTTAAAACCTACTACACTGCCACAATAGTCAAGATCACCTGGTATTGGCATAAAAACACACGTAGACCAATGTAACAGAATTGAGAATAAAATATAACATCGTCCTCCTATGAGCAACTAATATTTGATAAAGGCCTAAAGGATGTGAACTGGGGGAAACACAGACTTTTCAACAGTGTTGGCATAACTGGACATCCAACTGCAAAAAATTGAAACAAAATCCTTATCTCACACCACGCACAAAAACAAACTCAAAATGGATTAAAGACCTAAACATAGAACTTAAAACAATAAAAATCCTGGAAGAGAAAATTGGGAAGACAACAGAAGCCCCAATTCATGGCATTAGCAATCTACAAAAAATCACCAATAACCCTCAAACATCAGAAATGAAAATAGACAAATGGAAACTTAAAAATCAAACATTTACACTCATCCAAAGCCTTTATCAAAAGAGTAAAAAGACCACCTACAGAGTGGGAAACAATTTTTGGCTATCACACATCTGATCATTGTCTAATCTCTCTAATCTACAAGATACTGCAAAATCTCAACAAGAAAAAGACAAAAAACTCAATTAAAAATGGTCAAAGAACATGAACAGGCACTTCACTAAAGAACACATACAGGACACCAACAGATATATGAGGAAATGCTCATGGTCACTAGCCATTAGAGAAATCTAAATCAAAACTACAATGAGGTACCATCTCACCCCAACAAGGCTGGCAGTTACACACACAAAAAAAAATAATAAATGCTGGAGAGGATGTGGAGAGATTGGAACTCTTCTACACTGTTGGTAGGAGTGCAAAATGGTACAGCCACTTTGGATATCAATTTGGCACTTTCTTAGAAAACTAGAAGTAGAAATATCATATGATCCAGCAATCCCACTCCTTGGAATACATCCCAAAGAAATAAGGGACGCCACTAAAACAGATACACGCACGCCAATGTTTATAGCAGCTCTCTTCACAATAGCAAAAAGATGGAAGCAACCTAGATGCCCATTAAACAAACTACAGTATATACGTACAATGGAATACTGTGCAATGACAAGAAACAACAATGGCTTAGAGAAATATCTGAGAACGTAGGACCATCTGGAAGGCATTATACTGAGCAAAATTAGCGAGATGCAAATAGACAAACACTGTATGAGAGCATTAATATAAGGAAACAGTGAATCATGTTAGCACACAAGAAATCAATTATTGACAGTTACAAGGGTGGGGAGGGAGAGGGATTTCTACACATTATATAGAAATTAGGAGTAGGGTTGGGTATAGGGTATGATGACATGTAATAGGAAAAAGGTATCCAATACTGCTCAATTCCAAAACTAAACTGTTCCTCAAATGCAGCCCACCTCTTTGGAAGGACAGAATAACCGGGGCTGGAGTCAGAAGACCACACTCTCAGGGTACATCTAGAATAATTGGCATATCCAAGTTCTTTTTTCTTTTCTTTTCTCTTTTTCTGTTAAGAAGAGGTTCTAAAATTCACTTGAGTGAGTGGTGTCTGAGGTCTTAAAAGCAAACAAACTGCCATCTAAAAATCACCAAGTGGTGCCAACACAACTGGACCAGCAGCAAACGATGAACATCAAGCACAGGATGAAAACATTAACCCACCAGGCAAAGGTAGCCATATCAGCCAGAGTCCACCCATCATGAGGCATGAAGAACAAAATGGTACCTGGCCATCACCAGTTACTGCCCGAAGGAAGTGTACAAAAGTGTTATGTGTACCACTTGGGTGAGTGGCATCTGGGGTCTTAAAAGCTAACAAGCTACCATCTAAGTAGCATCAATTGGTCCCAATCCACCTGGACCGGAGCTAAAAGGAGGACAGGAGGAATATATAGGCCTAGTTGATGAAAGGTGACATGTAGTCCAGAGATTAATTTAACATGGGTCCAGAAGAATCAAATGATACCTGGCCACCACCAGTAAGTGCCACGATGCAGTGCACAACATAGAGCCCCTGACATGGCAGGAGAAACATAAGTATGCAGAACTAGAACTCTACCAAATGACCACAAATAATGGTCCTTCAGTCTGGAGGGGCACCTGGGAGCATGGCCCGTGGACTCTCTAACCTCAAACCACATCCTGCTCCCCAGACAAAGACTGAACTGGACTGTATAAGACATGCTATGATCTTGGCATTGAACAACATTTTGGGCTTAAGTACATATGTGGGACTGTCTGAGAAACTCATTGCTGGATGCGGGAAGATAGGGTGAGGGAGACAGGTCTTGATGAAAAGAGCATGAGAATTTATGGATGATAAGGGGGAGTATGCTGTCATGGAAGGGTGGGGAAGGGAGGGGAGAGCAGGTAGAATAGAATAGTGATGTGAGTTCCAAATGTTATACAGTAACCTGAAATAGGTTGCTTACTTGTACTTAAATCACAGTAAAATTTATTTTTTAAAAATAGATGTCCTATATCACCACTGTCATTCAACATTGTGCTGCAGGTCCTAGCTACAGCATTAAGTCAAAAAAAAAAAAAGAAAGAATATCCAAAGCTGTAAAGGAATTTGTAAAAACATATTCACCGATGATATGATCTTATACACAGAAAAAGTGAAGAGATCCAGGAGAAAGCTACTGAAACTAATGGGAGATTTCAGCAAAGTTGCAGGATAAAGATTAACATACAAAAATGAGTAGAATTACTCTTAAACCAACTGTCATGGATTGAATTCTGTCTTCCCTTTCCCAATATTTTATGATTGTCCTCAATTTTGTGATTTTCCTATGCTGTATGTTAAAGGATTAGGGTGGGACTGTAAATCCCTTCATAGGATCACCTCTGCGCTCCACTGTAAAGGGAGTTTGCCTGGAGTATGTCTTGTACCACCCTTTATCCTTTCATCCTATGGGGAATAAAAAAGAGGGAAGCAAACAGAGAACTGGGAACCTCACATCACCAAGAAAGCAGCACTCAGAGAAGAGTATGTCCTTGAGACCTGAGGTTCCTGCACCAAGATGCTCCCTGAATAAAGACTGATGCTACACAAGGACTTTCCTCCAGAACCAACAAGAAGGAAAGCCGTCCCCTGGAGTGGATATCCTGAATTTGGACTTGTAGCCTCCCGGACTGTGTAAGAATAAACTTTCTCTTCTTAAAGCCATCCACCTGTGGTATTTCTGTTAGAGCAGCACTAGATAACTAAAACACCAACAAAGAGAACTTTGAAAAGGAAATCACCAAATCAATACCATTGACAAAGACATAAAAGGCTTATACAAAGAAATCTACAAAACACTCCTGAAGGAAACCAAAAGAGACCTACATAAGTGAAAAAACATAATAAGTTCATGGATAGGGAGACTCAATAATATGAAAATATCAATTCTCCCTAAAAGAACTACAGATACAATGTAATCCCAACCCAAATTTTAACAACATTTTTTAATGAGATGGAGAAATAAATCACCAAATTCATATGGAAAATGAACAAGTCATGGAGGATTAAAGTGTTGCTGAAGAAGAACAAGATAGAAGGCCCCACACTATCTGATTCTGAAACCTATTATACCACCACAGTAGTCAAAACAGCTGGTACTGGTATAGCAATAGGCACATAGACCAATAGAACAGAGTTGAGAACCCAGTCATAAATCCATCCATTTATGAACAGCTTATATTTGACAAAAGCACAAAGACTGTTAAATAAGGGAAAGAGTCTCACCAACAAATGATGGATATCCATTTGTACAAAATTGAAAGAAGATCCATATCTCTCACAATACACAAAAAAACTAACTCAATATGGATCAAAGACCTAAATATATCTAAAACTGTAAGGATCATGGAAGAAAAAATAGGGACAATGCTAGTGGCCCTAATATATGAAACAAACAGCACACAAACCATAACTAACAATACGCAAACACCAGAAGAGAAACTAGGTAACTGAGAGCTCCTAAAAAATCCAAATGTTTATGCTTATAAAAAGATTTCACCAAACGAGTAAAAAGATAACATATGGACCAGGGGGAAAAAGAAAATTAGATGGGAAATATTTCTTTTTTTGGTACATTAGATGAAGGTTTACAGAACAAACTAGCTTCTCATTAAACAGTTACTACACATACTGTTTTATGATATGGCTCAATAATCCCATAACATGTCAACACTCTCCCTTCTCGACCTTTGCTTCCCTATTACAAACTTTTCTGTCCTCTCATGCCATCTAGTCCTTGACCCTTGGCCTGTGTGCCCCTTTAGTCTCCTTTTATTTTACGGGCCTGTCTAATCGATGGCTGAAAGGTGAATCTCAGGAATAACATTATAACATTATTATAACAGGTGTTCAGGGACCATACTCTCAGAGTTTCTTCAGTCTCTGTCAGACTAATCAGTCTAGTCTTTTTCAGTGAGTTAGAATATTTTGTTTTACTTTTTTCTTCCAGCTGCCTCCAGAACCTTCTGTTGTGATTCCTGTCAGAGCAGTCAGTGATGGTAGCTGGGCTCCATCAAGCTGTGCTGGACCTTAGTCTGGTGGAAGTTGTGGTCCATTAGTTCTTGGGACTGATCTTTTGGAAAAAAACTTTTTGACTACAACATATCTGACAAGGGTCTAATCTCTAAAATCTGTTAAGATACCATAACACCTCTACAACAAAAATACAAAAATCCCAATTCAAAAAATGAGTAAAGGATATTAATAGACACTTCACCAAAGAAGATATTCATGCAGCTAACAGATACAGGAGGAAATGCCAGTGATAATTAGCCATTAGAGAAATGCAAATCAAAACTACATTGAGGGAGGCAGGGCCAAGATGGTGGACTAGTCACATGCTTCCTCAATTTTTTCTGAAAACTGAGGCCTACAAATGTAATTGACTGGAGCAGTGTGGACACTCTGGGAGCCCCAAGATCAGCTGTAGAGTTGTGACATCAGACTGGACGATAGGAAGGGGAAAACTAGTCAGAGGTGAGATGGTAGTGCAGTGAGTCCTCCTTCTGCTGGCGCAGTGGCTGAGAGGCTTACAGGTACAGACACCTTCTTTGTTAACTGGGAGACTGGGACTGGGACTGCCAAGAACAGGAGCCTGGCAGGCGCTGGCTGCTATGCTCAGTAGCAGAGAGGCTGTGCTTCGGACAGTCACATCTAGAGAACCCAGCAGTGGCTGGAGACTGAAGGTAGCAGAGCCGCTCCCCCTGTCTTCTCTGAGCTGTACCATAGATGCTGCTGGCTCAGCACAGGAGAGGCAGCTCAGACAGAACGCCATCTTGGTCAGCTGAGAGTGGAGTCAGCCATGCCTGAGGGCTCAGCTGGGGCTAGCTCCCATGCAACAGTGTCTGGACAGTGCTTCTCCCAGCAGAAAAGCTGTTTTTAAGACAACAGTACCTAGAGAATGTAGTGGCAGCTGGTGGCCCAGTGTGGCAGTTCCCTGAACCCTCCCTTCTTCGAGTCATGTCATAGCATCTATTGACAGCCTCCAAGAGACTCCATAAGCAAGGCACTTCTGTTTTAGTCATCTGGTACTGCTCTACCACAAATATCACAAGGTGAATGACTTTAACAAAGCAAAGTTTACTCTTACACAGTTCAGTAGGTTACAAGTCCAAATTCAGGATGTCCACGCCAGGGTAAAACTTTTCCTTGCTGTCAGCTCTGGAGGAAAGTCCTTGTGTTGCATCACTCTTTGTTCAGGGAGCATCTTGGGGTGGGAACCTCAGGTTTGAAGGATGCACTCTTCTCTCAGTGCTGCTTTCTTGATGATATGGAGTTCCCAAATCTCTGCTTGCTTCTTTCTCTTTTTATCTCCCATAGGGTGAAAGGATAAAGGGTGGTGCAAGCTACACTCCAGGTGAACTTCCTTAGCAAAGGTGGGGCACTCCCACCCTAATCCTCCTTTAACATAATCATCCTATCTACTAGCCACAGACAGAGATTGGGATTTGCCACAACAGAAAATCGCAAAATGGAGACCAATCACAGGATACAGGGAATCCTGAACTAGCCAAAATTCTATCCATGACAGCTGCCATCTTTGTTAGCCAAGAGGCAGAGCCTGCTACACCTGAGCGCCCAAGCGATATTGGCTGCTGCTAGACAACACCCTCCTCAGTAGAAAAGAATTTTTAAAATAAGCACATCTAGAGAAGGCAGTAGTGACTGGCTGCTGAGTGTAATGGCACAATTTCTACCTCCCTTCACTGAGCCATGCCTTAGCATCTGCTGAATGGGCCCCTGAAAGACTCCATAAGCAGAGTACCATCTTTGTCAGCCAGGAGGTGGGGCCGGCCACCCCTAAGGGTCTGGATGCTTTTGGCTACCACTGGACAGCACCCATCTCAGCAGATAAGCAGTTTTTAAGATAAGTGCATCTAGAGAATGTAGCAGCCCCTGGTGGCTGAGTGTGGTGGCATCCTTCTTTCTTCCTTTCTCTGAGCTACACCATAGTGTCAACTGGCATGATACTGGAGAGTTGGCATAAGAAGGTCACCATCATTTTCAGCCAGGAGGCAGGGCCTGCCACCCCTGAGGACCCAGCTGGGGCCAGCCACCAAGCTGAGCAGCATCACAGACTTCACAGCATCTCTATTACCAGAGAAGGTGTACATAAGCCAGCTACACCTAGAGAATGCAGCAGTGGCTGGTGGCCAAGTCTAACAGTGCCCTTACTCACCCCCATCTCAGAGATAAGCCACAGCTCTCGTTGGTGTAACACTGGAAAAGCTGAACAGCTTTCCGATGGCATGAAGATAACAATATCTAACCGTTTAAAGAAATAGATCGCCATAGCTCTGGAAAACTCTCAAAATAAATAATCAAAAAACTTCCAAGATGAAGAAGGCTTCCTGAAATTATCAGAGGTAGAATACAGAAAAATCATTTATAGAGCCCTTCTAGAGATTAAACAAAATGCAGTGGAACAAAATGAAAAAATTAAGCAAGCTATATGTACTGCTAGAACATCAATTATCTGAAATCCAGCAGATCGATAATAAAATTACAGAGTTAGACAAATTCAATGCACAACCAAAAGAATGGGATTAATGAAATGGAATGCTGAATTAGTGAGACTGAAAATAATGCAACTGGCACCACATTTTTGAGGAGAAATCAGAGAAATGAAACAAGAAAAAATGAAGAAGATTTAAGAAGCATATGGGACTGCATCAAGAGGAAAAATATATGAATAACTGGAATTCCTGAACAGGGAGGGATAGCAGAAAATAGAGAAAATTACTGAAGAGTTGCTGACAGAAAACTTCCCTGACATCATGAAAGAAGAGAACACAGATATTCATGATGCTTATCACACTCCACAAAAGGTAGACCCCAAAAGAAAGACACCAACACTTATTATAATCAAGCTTACTAAAAGGAAACAAAGAGAGGCTCTTAAAAGCAGGTAGACTTAAAGCAAAACTAATGTACAAAAGGAAACCCTGTAGGCTTTATTCTGACTTCTTGGCAGGAACCATGTTGGCAAGAAGGCAGTGGGATGACACATACAAAGCCCTGAAGGACAAAAACTTCCAACCAAGAATTATATATCCTGCAAAGTTGTCTCTCAACTATAACAGTGAAATTAGATACTCTCAGATAAACAGAAGCTTAGAGACTTTGCAAAAACCAAACCAAAATTACGAGAAATACTGAAAGAAGCTCTTTGTTTAGAAAATCAATAACATCAGATGTATACTCAGTGCAAGACACAGCATCCAGAGTTCCACTCAGTTAGGGAAGTCACAAAGCTTAATCAAGCCAAGCCAAGTGCCATGAAGTTGGATCATTAGGAAAAGATATTTTATCACGTAAACTGTGACATCATCACACTATAAAGAGGGACGTATTACAGTAGTCAGAACCCTTTCAGATGGAGATGAAGTTAAGGAGATATAGAGAAGTTAAAGATTGGTTTAAACGTAGACCATTAAGGGAGAACAAAGGAGTAGCCCAAATCAAACTAACAGTACTATGTATCAGCACAACAAACATAGGAGTATCAACAGACACAAAAGCAACATTGAAAAGAATGAAAAGAAGACCTATAAGGAAGAATAATCCAGAACAGAGCATCAAGTGAAAAAAAGAAAAGTTCAACAACACAAAAGCAAAAGTACCAAAATGACAGCACTAAACACATATTTATCAATAATTACACTGAATGTAAATGGATTGAATGTTCAAATAAAGAGACAAAGAATAACAGCCTGGATCAAAAAACATGATTTGTTTATATACTTCTTACAAGAAAAACACCTTAGATTAAAGATATGAACAAACTGGAAATCAAAGGATGGAAAAATATATAGCAAGGTAACAACATGCAAAGAAGACTGGGAGTGGCAATATTAGTCTTTAGCTAAGAGAGTCTTCAGCATTGCATATGGGTGAGTGGCATCTGGAGTCTTAAAAGCTGGCAAGGTGCTACCTGAGGAATACGAAATGGTCCCAGTCCATCTGGAACAAAAGATAGCTGAAAACATCCAATACAGGAGGAAAAATGTGCCCAGGAGACAAAAGGAACTATATGATTGGGAGACTGCATTAGCATGAGACAAGAAGAACCAGATGGCACCTGGACACCAACTACTGTGGGGGACACAATGTAGAGTCCATGAAGCAACACAAGAAAAAGAGATGTGCGGTTCAAGGACTCTACTAAAAGACCAGAACTGATGGTCCAACATCATGGAGGGTCCCCTGGGAACATGGCCCATAGACTTGCTGCTGGCCCTGGTATGAAACCAGTACTGACGTCAACTCTTCAGACAAGAATGGACTGGATTTAGGGACATAGTATGACCATGTGGTTTGTGTACTTTATGATTGTATATATTTATAGGAGGCTGTCCTCTTTTCTTTCCAACTGGGAGAGAAGAGGGTGGAAAGGAAGGGGCAGATGTTCATTAAGAGGATAATAGAAGTATAGAGTGAAAAGCGGGAGCAGAGTCAAGAAGGCTGACTAAGCACATGTCTCCCTAAATCCCTCTGGAAACCAAGACCTGAATTGATAATTAAACAGAGCCTTCTGGTCACCTAGTGAGCCCTAGGATACGGGATAGGGCTGTTAATTTGGACTTCATAGCACTGAAGAGAAAACCTCCTCTCCTTAGTTGACTCCCACACCTGGCCAGTCGTGGCTTTCACAGACCAAAGGTAACTCACCATTTTGACTTTTTTTCTCTGTCTTGGCTGGCCGGCAGAGCTGGGTCTTGACTGGCAGCTAGTCTCAGACGCGCTGCTGGTGGGATCAGCAGGTGAAATTGCCATATTTTGAGAGCCAGGCTTAGGGCTCTGTGCATCTCGCCACCTTTGGACTCTCTTTCCTCCTCTGCCATAGTGTAGTTTGTATGGAGGTGGCAGCAAGCTTGTGTGGGATGCCATCTTGGATACAGAGGCCTCAGCTGGACCTAATTCTTAGCCTAGGAGGCAGCACCTGCTCACAGGAGAGCACTTTTCTGGAAGAAAAGCAGTAGCTTACACAATATTGTCTATGACTGGGGCCTGGCAACAGAGGCTGTGGACCCTGTGCATCTCGCCACCTTTGGCCTCTCTTTCCTCCTCTGCCGTAGTGTAGTTTGTACGGAGATAGTGGTGACCTTGTGCGGGATGCCACTTGGATACAGAGGCCTCAGCAAGACCTAATTCCTAGGCTGGGAGGCAGCGCCTGCTTGCAGGAGAGCGCTTTGCCGGCAGAAAAGTAGTATTTTACACAATGTCACCTACTGCTGGGGTCTGTCAGCAGAGGCCAACAGGGCAGTAGTCTTGCTGTATTTTGAACTAGTTCATAACATCTCAGGTTGGATATAGAGGTGCTTACTTTGCCAGTTGGGAAGAGGGATCTGTACACCTGAAAATCTGACAGACCTGGGAAGTGGTCAGATACCTTTTACCTTTCATTTTAAGACAGCCTAGAGAAACACCTGTGGTCCATCCTCACAGCATCTCTCCCAGCCTTTATTGACTCAAATGAAGCCAAAAAAGCAGCAGACTATGGAGAAAGCAATAACTAGGAAATCACCCATGGCCTCAGAAGGCCCCCAAATGAAACAGCTGAAGAGCTTTCCAGATGAAGACACTTTTCTGAAATTATCAGACTGTGAATACAAAAGGATTATATAGAGAGCCCTCCTAGACCTTATACAAAATGCAGCAGAGCAAAATGAAAAATTAATCAAGCTGTTTGATCTGATGGAACACCAATATTCAGAAATCCAACAGATCAAGAACGAAATCAAAGACATAGAAACTTCAATTCAAAGCCAAGAAAACAAAATGGAACAAATGGAGAAAAGACTTTCTGACTTGGGAGACACAGCTACTGACTCCAGCATCTATGAGGAGAAATCAGAACAAAGAAACAAGAAAAATGAAGAAGCATTAAGAAACATGTGGGACTCTAATAAGAGGAACAACCTTTGATTAATTGGAATCCCTGAACAAGGCTAGACACATGACAATACAGAGGGTATTGTTGCTGAGCTGCTGACAGAAAACTTCCCAGAAATCATGAAGGAAGAGAATTTAGATATCCAAGATGCATATTGAATGCCACTCAATACAGATCTCAAAAGAAAGACTCCAAGATGTATTATAACCAAGCTTAACAAAATGAAACATAATCACAAACTTTTAAAGGCAGCAAGACTCAAAGCAAAGCTAACATTTGGAGGGAAATCCTGTAGACTTTCATCGGATTTCTCAGCAGAAACGATACTGGCATGGAGACAGTGACATGACATATTCAAAGCCTTGAAGGAGAAGAACTTCAAATCAAGAATTATGTATTCTGCAAAATTATCTTTCAAATAGGAAAATGAAATTAAGACATTCACAGAAAAACAGAAACTCAAAGACTTTGTAAAAACCAAACCAAAGCTACAAGAAATACTGAAAGAGTCTCTTGGGTTTGGCTTAAAAGATCAAAACCACTAGCTTTATATTTTAGAAGGACACATCATCCAGAATCCTACTCAGTTAGGTAAGGCACCAAACTCAATCAGAGCTATAGTAGTGAAAGAAATAATGTAGCTATCATATCATGAAAACTTTGATATCATCATATTAAAAAGAGGGATGTACTACAGTCGTTATAGTTGTTCCAGATGGAGAGGAAGTTAACAAGACTAGTAGCAATCAAAACTGGGTTTATACATAGTTTATTAAGCAGGATCATAGGGCAGCCATAAAGCACAATAAAGAAGCAACATATCATATCAAGAAATGTAATACAGGAGTCTCAACAACCGAAACCAAAACCCTGAAACAGGTGAAAAATCAACACATAAAGAAGAATGTCCCAGAACAGATTAATAAGAACAACAGAGAAAACATCAACACAAAAATAAACATATCACAATGGCAGCACTGAACACATACCTAACAATAATTATGTTGAATGTGAATGGACTGAATGCTCCAGGAAAGAGACACCGAGTGACATCTTGGATTAAAGACCCATCCATATATTGCCTACAAGAAACTCACCTTAGACTTAAAGATAGGAACAAACTAAAAATTAAAGGATGGAAGAATATATATCAAGCCAACAACGAAAAAAGAAAAGCAGGTGTGGCAATTCTAATCTCAGATAAAATCAATTTTAATTTAAAATCCACCATCATGGACCAGGATGGACACTATTGCTGAAAGGATCAATACACAAGCACAGCTTAACAATATTAAATATTTATGCACCTAATATCAGAGCACCTAAATACATCAAAGAAACATTGACTGCACTCAAAAAGGAGATGGATCACTCCATAATAATAGTAGGAGACGTCAACACTACACTGTCAATATTGGACAGATCATCTAGAAAAAAGCTCAATAAAGATACAGAAGATCTTACCGCAGCAATTAACCACCTAGACCTCATCAACATATACAGAACATTCTATCCATCAGCGAACAACTACACCTTCTCCAGTGCACGTGGAACATTCTCCAGAATAGACCATGTGTTAGGATATAATACAATTCTCAACAAAACCTATACCACTGAATTAATGCAAAGCATCTTTTCAGGTCATAAAGCCATAAAAGTCAAAATCAATAGTGGAAAAAATGTAGATAGAAAGTGGAACTCATGGAAACTGAATAACATCTTGCTCAAAAGAGTGAAAAGGAGGAATGTCCTGTCCCAGTGTGAGGAGAGCAGACGGAGTTGCAGATAGGTGGGCACTCAAAATTTATTTGGATGACATTCCCTCACTTAATCATGATAAAAAATTAACATAAAAAATGACATTGATATACTATCTCACTGACAATGATGACATTAATCCAAAACTGGAAATAACAAATATTGTAGAAATTGTGGGGAAACTGAGAATCTTACGCACTTTTGATGGTTCTGTAAAATAGTACAACTACATTGGAAAACAACATGTCACTTCCTTAAAAATCTAGCAATGGAAATATCATATGTTACAGTAATCTCACTCCTAGGAATATACGGTAGAGAAATAAGAATCTTTGCTTAAAGAGTCCTATGCACACAGCCATGTTCACTGCAGCATTATTCACAATAGCAAAAAGATAAAAACAACACGAATGTCCATCAACAGAAAAATGAATAACAAAATTATGGCACATATGCACAATGAAATACTATGCAATGGTAAAGAACAATGATGAACCCATGAAACATCTCACAACATGGAAGAATCTGGATGGCAAAATGCTGAAATAAGTCTGCCACTAAAGTTTAAATGATGTATGATATCACTAATATAAGAACTCAAGAAAAGGCTTACACAGAAAAAAAATTATTTGATGGTTAGGAGGGTGCGGGGAGGAGGAGAAATCACTAACCAGATAGTAGACAATTACCAACTTCTGTGTAGAGAAGGACAACCCATAACACAGGAGAAGTAAACTGGACCAAAGTAAAAGCATAGAAGTGTCCTAGACACATCCAAATTCTTTGAGGAACCAAATTTCTGGAACTGGGTCCTGGGGACCATAGTCTTGAGGGATATCCAGCTCAATTGCACAACACAGTTCATAAAGAGAATGTTCTATGTACTTCTTTGGTGAGTATCATCTAGGGTCTTAAAAACTTGTGAGCAGCCATCTAAGATACATCGATTGGTCCTATCTTAACTGGAGCAAAGGAGAATGAGGAAAACAAAAGAAACAAGGAAAACACCAGCCCAAGGTACTTAAGGACAACATGAAGCAGACACTCTACCAGCCCGAGACCACAAGAACTAAATGATATCTGACACCATCAATGACCACCCTGAGAAGGAACACAACAGAGAGTCCCAGAAAAAGCAGGGATTAAAATTCAGTTTCACATTAAAACACTAGACTTAACATGACAGAGCCTGGAGGAACCCCTGAAGCCCAGTCCCCTAGATACACTGCTCACCCAGAATGGAAACCATTCTCCAAGCCCAGCTTTTCAAAGATAAGACAGTCCCAAAAAACACTTGAGAAACATGCTTCTTAGTTCAATCAAATACACAAGACCATACGGGCAGCACCTGTTCAAAAGCAGGACAAGGAGACAGGCAGGGGCAGGAGATGGATGAATGGACACAGGGAAACTGGATTGGAAAATGGGTGTGTACTGTCACATTGTGGGGACTGTAATCAATGTCATAAAACAATATGTGTATAAATTTTTGAACGAGAAATTAACTTGAGGTGTAAACTTTCACCTAAAACACACCAAAAAATTACTTCAAAAGCAAATAAGCAAGTAGCCGTGTGTGTACAGGCTCCCCCTACAGTGATTTGGTTTCGATTAGTTTGTGGGGGCTCAAATTATTAGTATCTTTCACAGGTTTATTGGACAAACTTTTTTTCCTTCCAGTACTGGCTTTTCAAAGTTGTTCCCTTTTTTTCTCCATGAATATCATGTCATTTTATCACTGCTTCGTGGGCGTTTTTTATATTTAAGAGAAATTCTGCTAGTTTCACTGTTAAGTGAGATGATTCCCGTAGGTATTTGACGTGTAACTTGTTTGAATTTAAGGAAACTATTTGCTGTTACTAGTTTTCTAGAATGATCTGAGTCTTACAAGATGAATAATGGTAGCCCTCCATGATCTGGTCACAGGAATGAATGACCGAATGAAGTTTAGTTCCTGACAAGACACAGAACTACTTGAAGGACAGTGTTTTATTAATTGCTGGGTCCCTTATGGAGATACCGACATTCCTCCCAGAACAACCTCTCATCCAGCTCATCTGGGAGTACTGGGAAGGGGCCTGTACTGGCATATATTTTGGCCTCTGGACCTGAGCAAGAGAACAGAAATCTGAAAACCAGGAGACCCGCATTATGACTCTGGTTCTGACACTAGCCTATTGTCTGATCTTGAACAACCATACTGAATCAACTAACACAGACTGCACTCTTATTAGGTGTCAGGCTTTATGATAAGCACTTCGCTCAATTAAATTTCCACTAAATTCTCACAACTCGTTGCCATCGAGTGCATTTTAATTTATAAAGAAGCTATAGGATAGAGTAGAACTGTCCCATAGGGTTTCCAGGAAGCAGCTGGTGGATTTGAACTGTTGACCTTTTTGTTAGCAGCCAAACTGTACCACCAGGGCTCCATACCCTATTTAGGTGAATATTATTAGTATTACTATTTTGTAGATGTGGAAGATAACGTATGCAGGGTTTAAGTGCCTTGTGCAAACAGGATTGTACGTAACTTCACTGGAACCAAATCCCACATTATAAATGAATTTGCTGCACCATCTCTGGATTCTCTGATTTCTTATCCATGTTTAAAACCAAATCGTGAATTAGGTCAATAATAAGCAAACCTGTAAGTAGATCAGTCTAATACAGAAAATCTAGAAACATTTGTGGGCTGCATGCTTTTCTATCGGTACGTATTTATTTCAACCGGGAAGCACAGTATCAGAAACAACATTTACACCATTATATTTTCCTGTCACTGAAGGGTGTCATCTTAGGACTAGAATTTCAAATACTACATTATTAACACTCTCTGTTCTTTTTATGTGTACCTAATTCTAATACCGGGACTTTGAATGCATATTGTCTGAGAAGAAATCTAGTTTTCTAGTTGAAGGTGAGTTTGCATTCATAAGCAAGGAGAGACTGTTGAAGCATCTGGGGATAACGGTGTACCAAATTTTAGGGACCATGAAGACAAAAGACAGACTAACCATGGGGTTGGTACATGAGAAAATGGGAAAGAAGTGCGACATTTGGAAAGGAGCCTGATTAGGCTACAAGTAAGATGACATGAGACAAGATATGAATGAATGGCTTCCACTCTCTATTCCTTTTGGAAGAAGGGGTGAGAGGCTTACACTCAAACCCACTGTCGTCCAGATTCTGACTCATAGTGACCCTACAGGACAGAGTAGCACTGTTCCATAGAGTTTCTGAGGAATGCCTGGAGGATTTGAGCTACCGACCTTTTGGTTAGCTGACATAGCACTTAACCAGTACACCACCAGGGTTTTGGAGAAGCTTGTGGAGGGAAGTTAATCACTGTGGCTTTGATTGCTTTTTCTTATCCTATATAGGTCACAAAAGTCACATCCCTAGCTGTGGTTGAGTCTGTGGCTCAGTTTTGTAGTGGAAGCACCTTTGCACAACCCATGAATAACAGTTGTAGCAAGAACACTGAGAATCATTCTGATGGGGCAGGCGAAGGTGGTTGAAGGTTCACATATGAGCCATGGCATTTTTTATATTGACTGATGACTAGAAGACTGTGATAAGAGTACCATGGTCTACATTTCAACTATTTCCCAAAGAGACAGAAGGGGGCATTTGTCAGCCCAGTCAAATTCCTTAGAATTAACTAGTTGGGGGGTTTCTGAAAAAGAGGAATGCACTGACACAAGGCCTTCCTGTGCTTTGAGTAATAATGAGTTACTCATTGACTATCTGAACATTTGTTCACAGGAGTGGCCTTTTCCACAGCCAACACAGTTCTGTAAGTATCCAATCTTCACCCCTGTACAAGATGAGACACGTCCAAACCCATATAGATCACATCAGATTATACCATTTATTTATATCCTATTGCAATAAGCACATGCAATTAGCCAACAGCCTCTTTCCCGAACTACACTTCAGTTGGGTCTACTACTTTCCCTAAGAAGAGAATGCTCCTGGTGCTTCTCTCTAAAACCAACAGCAAGAAGGGTCTATTAAATTGTATGATAGAGTGAGGTACAGTTATCTCAGGCTGGTCCAGGAATCTTTCTTCATGGGCAGTTACACCTTCGGTTCCCTTTTCACCAATGTCCAGCACTGCCTTGTGAGCAGCCTGCAAGGAAAAACAAACACTGTTAGTCTCTTAAAGAAACTGAAACAGTCTTGGTGAAGGTTTGTAAGCATGTAAGGAAAAGGAGAGATGCGACTACCCCCTGTACAGTACTCTGTTGATGATGATTGAATGTGAGAGGTCCTTAGTTAAGTGTAAGTAAATGAACCTCTGGTGGTTTTAAGAGCAAGGTGTCAGAAAACCACCTCTTCCACTATGGCCCTCCACCTCTCATAGTCTGGACTTCAGCTTCTCCTACCTTTAGAACTGTATCTCGCCAGAGCAACTTCTGACCATTGAGCTCTGCTGTCAAAGACATTTCAGCTCATGAACATCAAGAACGAAGGAACTGTGTTACACTGACTTGTATGGGGTGACGATAAAGACTGTAAGCCTAGCCTGGTGACAGTTATACTGTCTACACTCTCTACACTTCAGATTGTTCATTGGTGAAATGATGTAGATGAATTAATTGATCCCCCAAGGTCCCTTCTAGGCTAAAAATTCAGGGACTCTAATCTACCAACTTACACTGGAAAGTTTCAGCCCACTGCCTTCTGCAAGCCCAGAAAAATCAGCATGGTCAGCAAAGGCATCTTGAATGCCCATTTTCAGAAGGATAGCTCCAAGGTCATATGTGGCAGAAATGGAAAATTTTGGAACAAATATATCAACCCACCTGTGAAAAAATGAGTGGACACATGGCTATCAGCACACAAATCCCGTGACACCCTCCTTCTCTCACTCACCATAGTATAGTTTTGGGGTCGTCTCTTCCACTGGGAAACCATGGAAAACCATTGCTGTGTAGGTCAACACACGGCACAATACTGCAGAATTTATTCTGGGAGAAATGAACTCTGGTTGAGCCACTGTTAGGCTGGAACACTGTGAGTAATGAGATAGATCTCCCTTACTATCAGAAGGAAACACAGGTTGGTTTTTGGTTTTTTGGACAAATTTGGTGAGCCAGTGGTGAATGTCAGTGAGTAGCATCCAGGGAAGCCCATGGTTTTCCACACTGCACTCTGAGCCTAGGATGGCTGCCCAACAACTCTTAACATCCTAGACATATCCCAACCTCTATTTGGCCTCTAGGAAGGCATCAGTTTACTACCTGACTGATCCTGGGAGTTTGTTCTATCTTCATAGCCCTGATTCCATAATTTAAAAAATGCAAATGATGCTACTACCTCTTTTGCAAGTTTGTTGATGTACTTAGATCACAGGGACAAAGTATATAAAGTGCCCTGGCACATGGTATGTTTTTAATATTCTCTAGTGGTCTTCATATAGATGATAGGTGCTTCACAGTGATTCTCCTATCTCTGTGTTTTCATTGAACTCAGTCTCTGGTGCACTGTTATGCCCACTTCCACCCCTCACAACCTCTGAGGCATTTACCCCTTCTGGAGTAAGTGGTTCCACTTCTTCAGTGTTTTAGAGGACATGGATCCTTCCACCCACTCCATCTGGCCCTCCTTGGGAAGGACAAAGAGTGCTAGAGCTTTCTCACTGTAATCCATTTGCAGCACTGTGCAGTTAAGGTCTGTATCCACCAGGTGATAGTACTGTCCCATCTGATGCATTATGGGCACTCGCACTGTGGTTATTTTGTCCACTAAGAAGCTGGATCCCTCTTCTGTTTTGGATGAATCAAAAGGATTTGCCCACTGTGCTTTAAAATACAGAGAGGAGAGAGGTGTTTATTCCAAGTCAGAGTTAGTGCTTACATGAGCTTTTCTAGCCACTAGACACTAATAATTAAGGTAGGTACCAAATGCCAACTCGTTTTACAAGTGAGTAACTAAAAATCAGGAACAAAAAGTGACTTGGCTGTGGTTACCCAGTGAGTTGGTGCCAGAACCGGGAGTCACGCTCGGGGTTTCTGTGTTCCATGATCTGTACTCAGATCCCTATATATACACTAAACCCATCAAAACCACATTTTTATCTTCTGTAAAAATTATAAGGACATCCAGCACACAGGTTGAAATGAGACAACAGATCACTTCTTCACTAAATGTGGCTGAGATTTGCTGTGGACTCAGAAGTAATCATTTGGACACAGCACCTTGAGAAAAGAGTCAAATATCTCTTGTTGCTATAGGCACTGGCTTTGGAGTTAGAGAGATCTGGGTAGAAATACCAGCTCTGAAACATATCAAATACGTGAAGCTTTTGTGAGCATATGAGACAATTGTGTAAATCACAAATGTAGCACAGTGTTTGGTACATACTGACTACAGAGTATATAATAGAAGCATTCATGTAACATGCCCAAGAGTACACAACAAATAAGGATCACAGTGGAATTTAAACTCAAGTCTGCCTACCTGCAAGCCCAGGATTGTTTGGGAAATGTGATGTTCTAGCCAGACGTGAGCAGGATGTTCATGTCATTGTCACCCACCTCCCTGAAAGTGTCCTCTCTCTAGAAATTTCCTGGGTTCATCCACAGAATTGTGTGTCCTTCCTGGGAGAGCCAGCACTATAGGCAACTAGCTATACCCAGTGGAGCAGGTCACTTTGGTATGAGGGATATCTGCTGGTGCCTATGAGAAAAGACCATGAGCTTACTCCCCACAACCCTTCCCCAAAGTTATATAAACACTGACCTTGAAGGAGACATCTTGCATTCTTACCTTTAAAGCAAATATAGTTCACTAGGACCATGATGGTGTTCAGTTTGAGGTTTTGGATGAGGCCCACAACTTTCCCTTTGGTTTCTTTCTCCACATGACTGTTGATCTCATACTTGGCTACAGAAACATTGGAGAAGTCAGTAGACAAAACTTGAGTCTCATAAAGGCTCTTGACATCATCCAAGAATTTTGCTAGTGGTTTCAGCTGTTTACCAATGAAGAGAGCATTTCCCATATGTAATTCCAGTTCCTTCTTTGGAAAATTCAGTGAACAGATCAGATGCTGGAAGCCCTGCTGGATCTCTGCTACTGGGGTGACTGTGAGATTGAACCCTAAGCTTTCCAGGATCTGAGTTTGGGTACTGGAGCTGGCCCCAAAGGAGAGCATGGCTAAAGCAGCGGAAATGCTCACAGGGGAAAAGAAGATGTTCTTATTTGGGGTATCCACAGTAAATTTCCGGTAGAGGTTGAATGCAAAGTCAGCATTGCTGGATGACATCTTATACGGAGTGACATTTTGGTGGAGGGAATGGCAGGTGTTTACTTTTCCTTCAGGGATGCTGAGTGATGTACAGTGGGTTTCCACATGAAGCCCAAGTAACAAGAAAACCAGATAGAAGGATGGTGACATTTTGGAAGGAAAGTAACCTGTACGTACGAGATGAGAGAACCATTGGGACAGGTTAACTGGGCGAAACACTCTCTGAGCCAGAGACACATAATAATTATCCATCATTATTAATAAGACAATAGCAGATATAGTGTACTCACTGAGGATCGAGTGGAGGCCTCTCCCCCCTGAAAAACTGATAATATATCTAATGGGAGCAGGAAGCAGGAGATGTGGCTTGCCGGGGCCATGCAATCATGAAATGGAGTTTTGTTCAGATATAATTAGGGCATTATGAAATTATTATGATTAAATTAAATCTATGGAAATTGAACCAGAGACAGCTGTTCAGAGAGAGAAGCAAAACTAACACTCACTCTGTATGCATTATTCCTTGCAGATTAGAAATTTGGGTTGTGCTATTTTTTTCCCCTCTTTTCAATCTGGCATGTCCTTAAGATAAAATCTTTAAGAGACTTGATATGAAACAATCTCTAATTTCTTTGTCCTAAAAACAAGAGAATGATTTTCACAAAATATGCATAGCTGTAATGGAAGGATGGTGGTTTATGGAGTCATGAATAAGGTTATGAGCTGAAATCCACTTATTTGTGCAATGCTTGGAAGCCATGGAAGTATTTCCAAAACAACAGGAAGATGAAATTCTAAGTGTCTGTATTTTAGATATCTCTCACCATCAGAATCATCTAAAGAGTCATTTGTAAATTGTAAGACACACATGCACATTATTCTTAAATTATTAGAGAGGAATCAAGAAAGACATGGCATAAGATGCTGCAGGAGTGGAATGCAACAGAATAAATGAGTCAGCTGTGGAAACTCCAATGACAGTGATCAGGAGTGGTCAGAAGTAAGAGTCCCATGGAGTGAGGACAGGACTTCTTCAGTCCTCCATCCTTTTCTTGGGTTATCCCATTCACTTCTAGGAACTCAACTTGCACTCCACAAAAGAGTATCTCTAGTCCAGAACATTCTCCTGAGTGTCTAGCTATTTCTACAGCTGTGTAATGGATATACTCTACAGGGTGTTCCATATGTATTCAACATCATTGAAAAGTCATATTTTCCCTGCTCCTCAAACCTTTTCTTTCTCTTTCATCCCTCATCACTGTCTACTGAGATCCCCATGTCAGCCTAAGGGCTTCTCTCATTCTGGTCATCCAAACAGTCGTGATATCCTATGAATACCCACTGCAGCTGACTCAATTCCAACTCATAGTGATCTTATAGGACACAGTAGAACTTCCCCATAGGGTTTCCAAGGCTGTAAATCTTCATGGAAACTATCTACCACATCTTTCTCCAGCAAAGCAACTGGTGGGTTTGAATCACTGAGCTTTCACTTAGTAGCTGAGCACTTAACCACTGCACCACCAATGCTTCCTGCCCTATGAATTAAAAAAAAAAAAAAGAAATCTTACTGCTGTCAAGTTGATTCTGACTTATAGAGACTCTTTAGGACAGAGTAGAACTGCCCCACAGATTTTCCAAGGAGCACCTGGTGGATTCAAACTGCTGAACTTTAGGTCATCTGCCATAGCTCCTAACCACTACATCCTATGAATACTACCTCTTAAATACCTCTCGAAATTTCTTCTGCCACTTTTTACTGCCACTGCTTCAGTTTATGGCCTGAACTACTGCATCAGTTCCTAGCAGGTCACATTGCCTCCAGTTTCTCTGCTTCAACTTTCTTGCTTCCATAACTCTTTACAATATGTATATTGTCACCAGGGTCCTCTTTCTATAAAAATCACCAAGGCTGATGCACCAGACCAAAAAAACCGAACCAAACCCAGCTGATTCCAACTCACAGAGACCCTATAGAGCGAGCCAATTATTAGATGACCACACATAGACCTTGGCCCCCAAAGCTAGTTCAGAGCTCACAGGGATTTGGGACTCTGATTGCTGATGGAGACATTAAAAGTTCCCAAACAGAAAAATGTACTTACAGCATATGACCAAGAAGCCACTTGCATCTTTCAGAAAGCAAAACTTTTCCATCTTTATAATGTGCCCTGTATTGCAAAACTTGAACACCTGTAGTTACTCATTAACCCTGACGTTAACACTAGGGCGCTATTTCCAAAGCCAATGCCCAAAACCAAGGCCAAGAAGAGCAAAGTGAAAAATGATAAGGATGAAACTTTAGATGATTGCTTTGGCTGATAAATCCTTCATCTGTAACAAAAGAGGAAAAGAATTTTCAGAGCTAGGGGAGTTCAGGTTCATGCCAGCAAAATTGTCTTAAGCGGGCTGAATGAAGGCCATGGGCACAGGTGACAGAAAGCAGTAAGAAAAATATTGTTATTATCTTCACGGCCAAGTAGTACTGGGATGGGCAGACATTTGAGGGAAATGAACACACAGGCAGAGACTGGGTGAGTCTCTCATAGTGGTATTGTAAAAATGATTTACGCATTGGCTGGGAGGAGATGACTTAAAAGCTAGCTTTCAATTCCTAGCTTCTGATGCTGTATACACATATGCTTACTTAGGAAAATATACAGTCCCAACCTATGGTCACTAGCATCCCCTGTACCATTCTCTGGGCCACATGACTCCAAAAAAAAGGACACAGAAGAATCCAACTCATCCAGTGTTAATTGTGTACCAACAAAATACAAAAAAGATGTGTTAGGAATGATCACTGGACTCAGAGACCTGAATTCAGTCTTGGTGCTGCAACTTCTAGCTCCAGTAGGATTGTAACAACAGCAGGAACAGCAGCTACTCCTGTTGATTATTTATCAAATTCAGGATGTGACTCAAAGCATCTAGTTCCAGATGCATCTTGCTTTAAGATTACATTACAGATGTGCATGTGTGAAGTGTGTGCTGAGGGGTGGAGACAATGGGCATACTTTGAGCCAATTCCAGAGGTAGTCAATGATGAGACTCGAAAGTTCACACTTTAACCTGAAGGCACTGGGAAGCCACTTGGAGATCTTTGACAATGCAGATAGGGAGTAATTATGCTGCTACATTATTTCTCTCAACCAAGAATTAACTGAACTCCCAGTGTGTGTACGGCACCACATTCGGCAGTGAGGTTTCTGACCTAGGTGAGTGGCAAATAGTAGTTCTGAATCTATAGGATCTTTCTCACCACGTGGTTCCTTCTACCCCAACTTGAATAGGAAAGGGTACACCTCACATACAGCGTGATCACTGTGCGTGTGTCACACAGCAAGTGAGTAGCAAGCTTAAGTCTCCCAACTCTGAGACCGGTCTATACTCACTGCTAGTAATACAACTCACAGTTGGCTTTCTCAGCTAAAGCAAGTCCCATCAGAAGAAACAGGAAAGGCCTGTCTACAAAGAAAACATTTAAACATGTGCCCTCTGGTGGCATAGGCAGACAGCCACATAGCCTCATTTTCTGCTGCATCTGATTCAGCTGAACTTTGCTAACAGCTAGTAACTGCAAGGCCTGTCTCTGATATGTCAGAAGGTCATCCTTTCCTCCCAATTTCTCCTTTCCTGTGCTCTGAAGTCAGAAGCACTGGACTTGTGCTCCCATCATGTCTCTACCACATAGTAAGTGTATGATTTGTGGAAGTTACTTACTGTGCCTATGCATCAGTGTCCCCATCTTTGAAAGTGGAATGCTAATAACGCTAATAATCCTCACATCATGCAGTTATAGACAGTACCGAATTAAATTTAAAGGTGATGTCCTATCACAGTGCTTGGAACGTAGTAGGTATCCATCAGCTGTTAATTCCTTGTCTTCTCATCTTTGTAGTGATTCTCTTTCTTCATGTCAACCCTCCAGGGTCTCCGAATTCCATCTTCAGCATCCCACTACTGTTTGGTTCTTTCACTGAAAATGCATTCCCCTCAAGAAGAAATTGATTGCTAAGGTGTAAGATTTTCTTACAAACATATATTTAACACAGTAATTTGTCTTGTGTAAAGCTGCTGGAGTGTGGAGCTAATGCACTGAATACAAAATCTCTCGGAAGTGTTATCATGTCAGTAAATTCAATCAGATCTAAAACTATGTATCTTCCTTGTTGGATGAACAAAGATTATAGTCATTTGTCACAAAAAGTCTTCAGAGTTTTCAATATCAAGAGACAAAAGATTAGCTTAAACTTAGAAAAATAAGTTGAAGTTTAGGGTAACCACAAAGGAAGCTAACAAACCTACAAATCAAACAAAAAAGAAGAAAAACATAAAGATGGAGCGAACACAAGACTAACAATAATGGAAAAGAAGACTACATAAGGAAAAGTAATCAAGAAAAAAATTAAGTTGAACAAAGAAACTGTCAACAACACACACACCAAAATACATTAGCGGTAATATACACTGCCCTATCAGTAATTACAACGAATGTAAATAAATACATCAACAAAAAGAGTGACAGCATGGATTAAAAAATACAAGAGAAAAACATGATGCATTTACATACTGCCTACAAGAAATACACCTTAGATTCAGGGACATAAACTAAAACTCAAATGAAAGCAAACCTGCTGCTGTTGAGTCAACTCCAATTCATAATGACCCTATAGGACAGAGAAGAACTGCCTCACAGAGTTTCCAAGGAGCACCTGGTAGATTTGAATTGCCAATCTTTTAATTAGCTGTCATAGCTCTTAATCACTCACCACTAGGGTTCCCAAAACTCAAAGGATGGAAAAAATACATTGTCATGGATTGAATTGTGTTCCCCAAAAAAATATGTGTAGAAATTTGACTGAGCCATGATTCCCGGGATTGTGTATGCTTGTAAACCCTGCATCTGGGATGTTAATGAGGGAGGATGGACGGCAGTTGTACTGGTGGAGCAGAGCTAAATGTGTAAGATGTTTTGTGTCTTGAAGCAGTGCCTTGAGATATAAAGGGAAGAAATTAGCAGAGAGATTTGGGGACCTTATACCACCAAGAAACAGTGCTGGGAGCTAAGTGTGTCCTTTGGAAATGACTAGGGTCTCTGAGCCTCAGAAGCTTCTAGTCCAGGGGAAGACTGACAACAAAGACCTTCCTCCAGAGCCAGCAGAAAAAGCCATTCCCTGGACCTGAAATGCTAAATTTGGACTTTTAGCCTACTGGACTGTAAAAGAATAAAATTCTATTTTTTTAAATCCATCCACTTGTGGTGTTTCTGTTAAATTAGCACTAGATGACTAAAATATATATGAAGCAAACAGCAACCAATAAAGCAGCAAGAGTGGCAACAGCAATCTCTGGCAAAAATAGACTTTAAAGCAAAATCCACTGTAAAGGATGAGTAAGGAACTTATATAATGATTAGACGGGCAATATACCAGGAGACCATAACCATAACAAATATTTACAAGCCCAATAACAGGAGTGCAAAATACATAAAGCAAATTTAACAGCATTGAAAAGAGAAATAGCTCCACAATGACAGCAGGAGACTTCAAAGCACCATTTCCAGTGAAGGACAGAACATCTGGAAAGAAATTCAATAAGCCCACAAAAGATCTAAATGTTGCAATCACTCACCCAAACCTCATAGACATATACAACACACTCTACCCAACAGAAACGAAGTATGCATTCTTTTCCAGTGCACATGGAACATTCCCCAGAATAGACCGTATATTAGGCCATAAATCAAGTATTAACAGAATCCAAAACATCAGAATATTACACAATATCTTTTCAGACCATTATTGTTGTTGCTAGGTGCTGTCAGGTCATTTCCAACTCATAACAACCCTATGAACAACAGAAAGAAACACTGCCCAGTCTTGCACTGTGTCCACAGTCATTTTAATGCTTAAGCTCATTGTTGCGGCCACTGTGTCAATCCGTCTTGTCTAGGGTCTTCCTCTTTTTCACTGACCCTCCACTCTACCAGCATGATGTATTTCTCCAGGGACTGATCCATCCTGACAACATGTCCAAAGTATATAAGACACAGTCTCACTATCTTTGCTGCCAAGGAACACTCTGATTATACTTCTTCCAGAACAGATCTTTTGGTTCATTTGGCAGTCCATGGTACGTTCAACAGTGTTCTCCAATACCACAATTCAAAGGCATCAATTCTTCTATCTTCTTTGTTCATTGTCCAGCTTTCACATGCATATGATGCAGCTGAAAATATCATGGCTTGGGTCAGACACATTTTAGTCTTCAAGGTGACATCCTTACTTTTGAATACTTTAAAGAGGTCCCTTGCAGCAGATTTTCCCAATGCAATGCATCTTTTAATTTCTTGACTGCTGCTTCCATGGACCTTGATTGTGGAACCAAGTAAAATGAAATCCTTGACAACTTCAATCCTTTCTCCATTTACGACAATGTTGCTTACTGGTCTAGTTGTGAGGATTCTTGTTTTCCTGATGTTGAGGAGCAATCCATACTGAAAGCTGTGGCCTCAGGCTTCATCAGTAAGTATCTCAAATCTTTTTCATTTCCAGCAAGTAAGGTGGTGTCGTCTGTGTAATGCATATTGTTAATGAGTCGTCTTCCTATCCTGATGCCTCATTCTTCTTCATATAATCCAGTTTATTGTATTATTGGCTCAGCATACAGATTAACAACGTATGGTGAAGGGCTACAACCCTGGCACACACTTTTCCTGACTTTAAACCACGCAGTGTGCCCTTGTTCTGTTCACATGACTGCCTCTTGATTCATGTACAGATTCCTTAAGAGCACAATTAGGTGTTCTGGAATTCACATTCTCCACAGCGTTAGCCATAATTTAGTATGATCTACACAGTTGAAGGCTTTTGCATAGTCAATGAAACATAAATAAACATCTTGCTGGTATTCTTCGCTTTCAGCCAAGATCCATCTGACATCAGCTATGATATCCTTGGTTCCACGTTCTCTTCTGAACTCAGCTTGAATTTCTGGCAGTTCCTTGTTAATCTACTGTTGTTACTTTTGAATGATCTTGAGCAGAATTATATTTGTGTGTGATATCAACGATATTGTTCAGTAATTTCCACATTCGTTTAGATCACCTTTCTTTGGAATGGGCATAAATATGGATCTCTTCTAGTCAGTTGGCCAGGTAGCTGTCCTCCAAATTTCTTGGCATAGACGAGTGAGCATTTACAGCGCTGCATCTCTGTTGAAATATCTCAGTAGATATTCCATTAATTCCCAGAGCCTTGTTTTTTCCCAATGCCTTCAATGCAGCTTCAACTTATTCCTTCAGTACCACTGGCTTCTGATCACATGCTACCTCTTCAAATAGCTGAACATCGAACAGTCCTTTCTGGTTTAATGGCTCCATGTATTCCTTCTGTCTTGTTTTGATGCTCCCTGAGTCATTTAACAGTTTCCCTGTAGAATCCTTCACTGTTGCAACTCGAGGCTTGAAGTTTTTCTTCGGTTCTTTTAGCTTGAGAAACTCAGAACATGTTCTTCCCTATTGATTTTCCATTTCTAGCTCTTCGCACATGTCAGTGTAATACTTTCTTTTGTCTTCTTGAGCTGCTGTTTGAAATCTTCTGTTTAGGTCTTTTACTTCACCATTCCTTCCTTTGCTTTAGCTGCTCGAAATTCAATAGCAAGTTTCAGAGTCTCTTCTGACATCCAATTTGATCTTTTCTTTTTTTCCTGCCTTTTTAACACCTTCTTGCTCTCTTCATGGATGATGTCTTTGATGTCATTCCACAATTCATCTGGCCTTCAGTCATTAGTGATCAACACATCAAATCTGTTCTTGAGATGGTCTTTAAACTCAGGAGGTGTATACTCAAAGTCATACTTTGGCTTTCGTGGACTTGTTCTAATTTTCCTCAGTTTCAATTTGAATTTGCATATGAGCAATTGATGATCTGTACCACAGTCAGCACCTGGTCTTGTTCAGACTGCTGACGCGGAGCTTTACCGTTGTCTTTTTCCACAGATGTAAATAATTTGGTTCCTGTGTATTCCATCTGGTGAGGTGCATGTGTACAGACGCCATCTGTGTTGGTTAAAAAAGATATTTGCCACGAAAAATTCAATAATCTTGCAAAATTATATCATGCAATCTCTAGCATAATTTCTATCACCAAGGCCGTATTTTCCAACTACCGATCCTTCTTCTTTGTTTCCAACTTTTGCATTCCAGTTCAATGAATCCTGATTGCATGTTCAATCAATTTCAGACTGCAGAAGCTGATAAAAATCTTCAACCTCCTCATCTTTGACCTTAGTGGTTGGTGCATAAATTTGAATAATAGTCGTATTAACCAGCCTTTGTTGTAGGCGTATGGATATTATACTATCACTGACAGCATTGTACTTCAGGACAGATCTTGAAGTGTTCTTTCTGATGATGAACACAACACCATTCCTCTTGAACTTTTCGTTCCCAGCATAGTAGACTATATGATTGTCAAATTCGAAATAGCCAAATCTGGTCCATTTCAGCTCACTAACACCTAAGATGTCAATGTTTATGCAGTCCATCTCATTTTTGACAATTTCCAGTTTTCCTAGATTCATACTTTTCACGTCCTGGTTATTAGTGGATATTTGCAGATTTTCTTCTCATTTTGAGTCCTGCCATATCAGCAAACGAATATCCCAGAGGCCTTAGCCCATCCACATCATTAAAGTTGACTACTTTGAGGAGGCAGCTCTTCCCCAGTCATCTTCACAGTGCCTTCCAACCTGGAGGGCTCACTTTCCAGCACCACATCTGACAGTGTTTGGATACTATTCTAAGGTTTCCCTGGCTGATTCCTTTCAGAACTAGACTGCCTGGTCCTTTTTCCTAGTTTGTCTTAGTCTGGAAGCTCAGCTGAAACTTGTCTACTGTGGCTGACACTGCTGGTACCTAAACACCAGTGGCATAGGTTCCCACATCACAACAAGCAAGCCTCCACTGACAGATATGTGGGTGCTGCTCACTCTGTCTTTATCCTCTTTATCAGATGCTGTTACTCATAACAGAACATAATGCCATATAAAAGTAGAAATCAATAACAGAAACAGCAAAGGAAAAAAAATTGAATACATGGTAACTGAATGACACCTTGCTTAAAATCTACTGGGTTACAGAAGAAATCAAGGATGAAATGAAGATATTCATAGAATCAAATGAGAAAGGAAACATGTTACCAGAATGTCTGGGACACATCAAAAGGAGCACTAGCAGTTGGTTTATAGCAATAAATGAATGCATCCAAAAAGAAGAGCCAAAAATCAAAACATTAACCCTACAACTCAAACAAATAGAAAGATAGCAGCAAAAGTAGACCTCAGGCACCAGAAGAAAGGAAACAATAAAAAATAGAGCATATAAAAATGAAATAAAGACTAGAAAAACAATTGAAATGGTAAATAAGACCAAAAACTGGTTCTTTGAAAAGATTGGAAAAAAAATCAATAAACCACTGGTTAAATTGATAAAATGAAAACAGGAAAGGAAACAAATAACCCGAATAGTAAATAATATGGACCATATCACGACAGACCCAACTGAAAAAAGAAAGTGATCATAACAGAATACAATGAAAAACTATACTTTTCCAAATCTGAAAACCTCAAGGAACTGACACACTTGTAGAAACACAATACTTACCTAAACTAACACAAGCTGAGCTAGGAAAACTAAGTAAACATATAATAAACAATATTGAAGAGGTAATTAAAAATCAAAAAGTTAACAACCAAAAAAAAGATAAAAAAAAAAAAAGAGGCCTGGTCCTGATGACTTCACTGAAGAATTCTGCCAAACTTTCCAAGTAGAGATAATACCAGTACTACTAAACGTATTTCAGAGAATAGAAATGGAAGAAATACTTCCAAACTCATTCTACTAAGTCAGAGTAACTCTGATACTCAAGACAGGTAAAGACACCATAAAAACAGAAAATTACAGACCAGTGACCATCATGAACATAGAGGGAAAAATCCTCAACAAAATTCTAACCAATAGAATTCAACAGCATTGAAAAACAAATGCATCATCACTAAGTGAGATTCATGCCATGTGTACAGGGATGGTTCAACAGTAGAAAAACAATCAACGTAATACATCACATAAATAAATCAAGAGATAAGACCACATGATCTTATCAGTTGATGCAGAAAATGCATTTGACAAAGCCCAAAAAAATTCCTGACGGAAACACTCAGCAAAATAGGATCAGACAGGAAATTCCTCAGCATAAAAATGGGCGTTTATGCAAACCAAAGGCTGACATCATTCTAAGCTGAGAGAGACTGAAAGCATGTCCCTTGAGAACAAGAACCAGACAAGGACGCCCTTTATCACCACTCTCGTTCAATACTGTGCTGAAAGTGCCAGATAGGGCAATAAGGCAAGAAAAAGACGTAAAAGGTGTCTGACTTGGTAAGGAAGACATAAAAATATCTCTGTTTGTAGATGATATGATCTTATACAGAGGAAACTCTAAAGAATCCACAAGAAAACTATTGAAACTAATAGGAGATTTCAACAAAGTATCAGGACGCCAGAGTAACATACATAAATCAGCTGGATTCCTCTACACCAAAAAAAAGAACTTTGAAAGGAAATCACCAAATCAATGTCACTTACAATAGCTCCCAAGAAGATAAAGTACTTAGCAATAAATCTAACCAGAGATCTAAAGGACCTATACAAAGAAAACTACAAGACACTACTGCACAAAACCAAATGAGATGAGCAAAGGAGATGGACAGACACTTCACCAAAGAGGATGTTCAGGCAGCCAAAAGACACATGAGGAAATTGTCACAATCATTAGTTATCACAGAAATCAAAATCAAAACTACAATGAGGTACCACCTCACCCGAAAAGGTTGGCTGTAATCCAAAAAACATAAAACAACAAGTGCTAGAGAGGCTGTGGACAGATTGGAACTCTCCTACATTGCTAGTGGGATTGCAAAATGGTACAACCTCTTTGAAAGCAATCTGGTACTTCCTTAAAAAGCTGGAAATAGATACACCATTTGATCCAGTAATCCCACTGCTCGGAATATATCCTACAGAAACAAAAGCTGTCACACGAACAGACACATGCACACAAATGTTTATTGCAGCACAGTCCACAATAGCAAAAAGATGGAACCAACCCATATGCCCAACAACAGGGGATTGGATAGGTAAACTATGGTATATATACTCAATGGAACAGTACACAATGATAAAAAACAATGATGATTTTAGGAAACATCTTATAACCTGGTTTCAACTGGAGGACATTAAGTTGAACGAAAGTAATCAGCAACAAAAGGACAAATATTGTATGAGACCCCGATGATAAGAACCTAAAAACAGATATGAGAGAAGAAAAGATTCTTTGACAGCTACAAGGGTGGGGAAGGAGGAAGAGGGTTGGTCATAGATTAGATAGTTGATAGAAAATTGGTTGGGTGAAAGCAGTGACAGCACACAGTAGAAAGCAGATCCACTTAACTCGACTTCAACATAAACTGAAAGCTCTTGTAATCTCAACACAACACTGCAATGATACAGTAGCAGGGATGGAGTCTGGGGGCCATGCTCTCTAGGGACATCAAGACCAATTTGCACAACTAGCCTATTGCTAAGGGAGTCTTCTGCACCCCATATTGGTGAGTGGCATCTGGGGTCTTAAAAGCTGGAAAGTCACCATCTGCAGTACACCAAATGGTCCCAGCTCATCTGGAACAGATGATCACTGAGAACAACAAGCCAACACCAAGTGCAAATGCCATGAGAACAACAAAGACATGAGGAAAAAAGAGTTCAGGAGGCGGAAGCACCTATGTGAATGTGTGACGGTATCAACATGTGATCAGAAGGAACAGATGGTGCCTGGCCACCACCAAAGACAGCCGTGATGAGGCACACAATGTTGAGTGCCTGTATGGTGTGGCAACAGGAGATAAAGGGGGGTGCAGCTCAAGAACTCTGCTAAAAAATGGTCTGATGGCCTGGGGGATTCCCTGGGAGCCTGGCCCCTAGACCAACTGACCAACTACTGCCCCTGACCTGAAAACACTGCTGAGGTAAACTCTTTGGACAAAAATGGACTGGACTCAGGGATACAGTGTGACCGTATGGTGTGTGTCCTTTATGGTTCTATGCATTTATAGGATGCTGTCCTACTGGCCTCTTTCTATATGGGAGAGGAGAGGGTGGAGAGGAGGTACAGGAGCTTGTTAAGTGGATACCAGAAGCATAGAATGAAAAGGAGAAGTATGCTGTCACGAGGCAAGGAGAGCAGAAGGAGCTGCAGACAGTCAGGCATACAAAATTAATTTGGATTGTATACTTCCACTTAATCACAACTAAAAGTAAAAGAAACCAAAAGAGACCTACATAAGCAGGAAAATATACCACACTTACGGGTAGCAAGACTCAACATTGTGAAAATGTCTATCCTACCCAAAGGCATCTACAATGAAATCCCAATCCACATTCCAATGGCATTTTTTTTTAACGAGATGGAGAAACAAATCACTACTTTCATATAGAAAGGGAAGAAGCCATGTGTAAGTAATATATCACTGAAAAAAAAGTGAGGGATCTCATACTACCTGGTTTTGGAACCTATTATACTCCCATGGGAAACTTAAGTGGCATATTGATTAAGTGCTACAGCTACTAAGCAAAAGGTCAGCAGTTCAAATCTACCTGACACCCCATGGAAACTATGGAACAGTTCAGCTCTGTCCTATAGGGTCTCTGTGATTCGGAATCAACTCAATGGTAGTGGGTTTGGGATTTTTCGGTTTATACTCCCATGGTAGTCAAAACAGCCTCATACTGGTACAACAATAGATACTTAGACCAATGGAACAGAATTGAGACTCCAGACGTAAATTCATCCAGCTTTTAGCAGCAGAAATTTGACAAAGACCCAAATTCAGTTAAATGGTGAAAAGACAGTGCTGTTAACAAATACTTCTGGCATAACTGGATTTTCATTTGCCAGAAAAAATGAAACAAGACCTTTACCTCACATCATACACAAAAACTAATGCAAAATGGATCAAAGACCTAAGTACAAAACCTAAAATGGTAAAGATCATGGATGAAAAAATAGGGAATGTCAATGCTAGAAGCATAAATACTATGTGAACCATAACCCACAATGCACAAATACCAAAAGAGAAACTAGGCAACTGAGAGCTTCTAAAAATCAAACACTTATGTTAATCAAAACACATCACTAAAAGAATAAAAAAAGAATCTACAGACTGGAAGAAAAAATTGTCTATGGCAAATCCAAGAAGGGTCTTATCTCTAACATCTACAAGATATTGCAGCAGCTCAATAACAAAAAGGCAAATAATCCAATTTAAAAATGAGTAAAAGCTGATAGGGGACATAATGTAGAGTCACTGACATAGCACGAGAAAAAGAGGTGTGCAGATCAAGAACTTTGTTAAAAGACCAGACTTGATGCCCAGCAACCTGGAGGGTCTCCTGAAAACATGGCCCCTAGACTTGCTGCTAGCCTAGAGCCGAAAACAATATTGAAGCCAGCACCTCAGACAAAGAATGGACTGGCCTTGGAGACACAGAGTGATGCATGTGGTGTGTGTAGTTTATGGTTTAATATATACATGAGGCTGTCCTACTGGTTTCTTTTTAAAGGGGAGAGTAGAGGGTGGAGAGGAATGGACAGGTGCTGGTTGAGTAGATACTGGAAGCAAAGAGTGAGAAAGAGGAGCATGCTGTCACAAGCTGAGGAGAGAAGACAGTAAATACTCAGGGTTTTATATGGAAAATTGACTTGGACTGTCAACTCTCACTTAATCAGAATACAAGATATTTTTAAAAGTGTGCAAAGGATATGAACAGACTTCACCAAAGAAGACATTCAGGTGGTTAACAGACACACATGAAGAAATGCCTGCAATCATTAGCGATTAGAGAAATGCAAATCAAAATGACAATGAGGTGCCATTTCATCCCAACAAGACTGCAACTAACCTCTCCATCCAAAAAACACTAAACTATAAATATTGGAGAGATTGGAACCCTTATGCACTACTGGTGGGAATTTAAAATGGAAAATGATTTGACACTTCCTTAAACAGTTAGAAATAGACATACCACAGGATTCAGCAATTTCACTCCCAGGAATACATCCTAGAGAAATAAGAGATGATCACAGGAATAGACATGCACACTCATGTTCATTGCACCATTGTTCATAATAGTGAAAAAATGGAAACAATCAAGGTGCCTATCAACAGATAATAAACAAATTATGGTACATACACACAATGGAATATTACTCAAGGATACAGAATGATGGCAATTCTGGGAAACAACTCACAAAATCTGGAGGGATTTATACTGAGTGACATTAGTCAGTCATAAAAAAAAAGGACTCGAGAATAGGTTTAAACACAGAAAAAAATCATTTTTGATGGTTACCTGGGTAGGCTAGGAGGGGGACAGGAATTTAGTAACTAGACAGTAGACAAGGACTAACTTTGGAGAGAAGGACAAAGCACAATCCAGGAAAATCATTACAATTGGACCAAAGTGAAAACTAAGAAGTTTCCATGACACATCCCAACACTGTGAGAGACAGAGTAGTTGAGCCTGGGGCCTAGGGACCATAGTTTCAGAAATTGATAGGTCAACTGGTATAACAGAGTTTATTAAGAAAATATTCTGCTTTCTGCTTTAATGAGTGGCTATCTAAAATTCATCAATTGATATTATCCTACCTGGAGCAAATGAGAATGACGGAAATTGAAGTCACAAGGAAAATATTAGCCCAAGAGATTGAAGGACTACATAAAACTGAGACTGCACCAGCCTGAGTCCAGAAGAACTACATGGTGCCCAGGTACCACCCATGATCACCCTGACATGGAACACAACAGAGAGCGCTGGTTAGAATAGGAGAAAAGTGTGCAACAGAGTTCACATTCACATAAAAAGACCAGAGATTTAATGATCTTATAGAGACTGGAGGAACCCACAAAATTACAGCCTCAGATACTCTGTTAATGCAAAACTGAAGCCCTTCCCAAAGCCCACTCTTCAGACTAAGATTAGACAGGACTATAAAACAAAAAGTAATACACATGAGGAGTGTGTTTCTTAGTTCAATCAAATACATGAAACTGCCGAGGCCTTTCACCCACAGAGGCCCCTGTGAACAAAGTTACAAGCCATATGTCATGACATGCGGAGGCATCTCACCCGTGACATATTTTTAGCCTACTGTCCCTGATAGTATTTTGCTTCCTAATTAAATCTTCCTCAAAAGAAATATCCCCTCCTCTCCTGACACAAGGATCAAGGAAGATGCCTTCTAAGAGGGGCTTTACGACTCCCTCGGCTTATGAAATAATATTGGGAAAACCTGACCAGGAACTCCTAGAGAAAAGAGCTCGGAGGAATGAATTCCAATACAGCACGCACCACCTGAGAGCACCGAGGCCGGCCCAACCCTGCTGGCTTCTCCCAACTGCACATCCCCCTTCAGAGATGATAAGCAGATTGCAGAAAGGCTCTGGGAAGCTCCCCAGGGATGGCCACCCCCTCCTCACACAGCCCTTAGAATATAGATATTCCACTCTCTACATCAGGAAGACAGATAGGCTTCCAAGTTTATTGTGTTTGGTATGGCAAATAGACAAATACTAAAGAAATACCCTTCTTAGAATAGTTTAAGAGAAGCTTAGAGTGAGGGACAGTGGACACTTATTGTCCCCACAGGAAGAGATAAGAAAGAGCAAAGAAGGAACAAATAGAGACTGTCGGAGTGTAACTTTTTAAGATGAGTTCATTCTCTCTTCCTGCACCTTTGACCTCGAAGCATAGGTAGAGTTAATAGAAGTTCCAGGATTAGCCTTGTTCCGACTGTTGATTATAATCACAATATACTGGTCTTGAACCATTATTTAGAGGGCCCTAATGATTAACATGAAAAATGACTACAAAGTATCAGTTCTTTACTAGCCAACAGAGAGGACCCTAATAATTAACATGAAAAGAGACCACTGTCTTGGGCCATTACTTAGAAGACCCTAATAATTAATGTGAAGAGAGACCACAAGGTACCCACTTCTTGCTAGCCAATCACTTACGTGGTCAAAGTACAGCTACCTCCTTGGCTATAAAAAATAAAGGAAGACAGGACCTTAACGGGCTGCCGTTCTTCTCCAAAACTCTTTCCTATCTCTGTCTCATTTTTCCCGCTGATGCCTTTCATCTCTCCGTGGGCCCAAAAAAGTTGGCGGGGCTGGCTCCCGGCATGAAACGAAATGAATGGCTCCTATCTGGAGGCAGGATAAGAAAGCAGAAAGGGACAGGAACTGGTTGAATGGATAAAGGAAAACAGAGGTGGAAAGCAGGAATGTGCTGTCACTTTGTGGGGATTGCAGCTAGTGTCACAAAACATTATGTGTACAATTTTTTTACATGAGAAATTAACTTGAGCTGTAAAATTTCATGCAAAGCACAACTGAGAAAAAATATTAGTCTTCTTGTTTAAAATGCTGAAAGTGCCTCAAGGTTTTGGGGATATGTGCATCTCTGTGTGTAAGCATTTTTCTCCTATTTCAGACAATATTTGATCCTCAACCACTGTCTGTGATATGATCTTGCTCTAGCTATATGTCTGGAGACAGTAACAGATGTGGGACAGTGGCATTAGTGAAACTGTCTTTCTTTTGCAGTTAAGTCCTACAGGCAAGGAACATTACTGGGTCTTTAGGCAAATGAGAAATAACTTCATTGGACAAAGACAGAAAATGTTTCCACTGGAAAAGGAAGCCAAATGGGCATTTTCATCTTTAGTTTCTTTTAATTGTCTCAATTTTCCTGGTCTTGAGTTATCACTCTATTTCAGTGACTAACTTTGACAAAAGTGGTTTGTCAAGGCTAATTCTGTAACTTGGTAATTCATAGGACCAAGTGTTTCATCTTTTGGGTAACTTACCACTCTACCTGCATTAGCTAAGATATGCTATGTGCCTTTTACCTGACTTCAGTTATTCTACGTGCCCTTGAACCAAAAATTTAGGATTTTTAGCCTGTCACTTTTTTTGTAATTTTTCTAGTATCATCAGAAGCTTCCATCTCATCTCACAATCTTTGAATTCTTTACATACTTCAGACTTATCTATGGCAGGATTAAGGTTCTTCAAAGATTTAACTTGCAAACCAAGCTGCCCAAACTGCCCTACAGCCTGTATCAAGAAATGCAGCCACTCCAGCTGCCCTGCAGAGCCACAGGCGTGAGATTAAGTATATCTCATTTTGTGAAACTGAAATTTGTGTTTTGTTACATACAAATAGTTAATGATGAAAAGTCGCTTTACAAAATAAAGTCATTATGTTTATTCAAATCAACATTCTTTAGTTACAAGTACATAGATCATTCTTAAAGTTACGTGTGATGAGATGATCATCCAAATGTGTACGAAGAACACAACAATGAGAAATATTTTTAGATATGGGCCAAGTTAGAATTCATTGCTACTTCACTACATAGTTGGCATTGGGTAAGCGAATGTGTATGAATGGAAATCGCTGCAGTGATTTCACAGTCAAGGAGGATCTTCTATTTTCTTCTATTTTAATAAATGTCTAAAAAAAACAAATCCACTGCTGTTGAGTCAATTCTGACTCATGGCAACCCTGTAGGACTGATCCATAGGGATTCCAAGGAGTGCCTGATCCATAGGGATTCCAAGGAGTGCCTGGCAGATGTGAACTGCCAACCTTTGGTTAGCAGTCGTAGCACCTAACCACTATGACACCAGGGTTTCTAGAAAAAAGTAAAAACAAAACAACAACAACAAAGGATTCTTCCTTTCAGAGGGCTAGTTAATGAGTTGCTTTGCTATTTCATGCCATGGCCTGCAAAATTCTTCCTCCATGATATAAATGAGGTTTTCAACTGGCTTTAGCCCTTCTAGACCAGATAATCAACTTCAAGTTTCCACAATCTTTTTTTTTTTAAATGAAACTAAACTTCTAATTTTCATGTCCATTACCAGTCAGCGTTCTTGGCTCCAAATAACAGAATCTACCCTGGCTAACCTAAAGACAAAAGACATTTATTGGAGGATATGAGATTGTGAGAAAATTAAGAGGAATGCTTGCACTTTTTGCAGGAAGGAGACATGGACAGAGTTATGCGTCTTCCTTGTTTTAGGGATATTGGTCAACGGTTTTAGTGGACCATCAGAAGTTTGGAGTAACACTACTGGAAAACATGATAAGAAGGTCTGGGAAAACGATACATGGGTAACAAAAAAAGCCAAACCCAGTGCTGTCGAGTCGATTCCAACTCACAATGAGCCTACAGAACAGAGAACCACTCCATAGAGTCTCCAAGGAGTGTCTGGCAAATTCAAACTGTCAATCTTTTGGTTAGCAGATGTAGCTCTTAACCACTATGCCACCAGAGTTTTAGGCTACTGGAAATGGGCAGAGTATGAACGCTCACCAAAGAGCAATCTTAGCAGAGAATAATTTAAACAATCAGGTAGATAAGATGGTGTATTCTGTAGATGTCAGTATGCCTCTTTCTCTAGAGATTGCCAGCCTTCTATGAAGGGTTCATGAATAATGTGGCCACATCAGCTGAAGGGAGGTTATGTACGGGCTCAGCAACATGAGTTCCACTCATCAAGGCTGACCTGGCTACAGGAACTGTAGGTATCAGCACAGAGCCCCCAATACAGCACCATTCCCCGAGGAAACTAGCCAGCAACTTGATGTTACATCAGGTACTTTGGACTGCCTCCATCATTTGAGGGGCATATTTTTTAAAAAATCTCACCACAATAGATGCTTACTCCAACGTCTTACGAGTTAGGTCAATTGAAAAGTAAAGTAACCCATTGTCATGGATTAAACTGTCTCCCCCAAAATGTGTGTAGCTATTTGGCTGGGCTATCATTCCCAATATTTTGTGACTTTCCTATTCTATAAACCCTAATCTCTGCTAATAAACAGGATGATTATGTTAACAGAGCATTAGGGTAGGACTGTAACACCCTTCCTAAAGGAGTTTCCTTGGAGTGTGGCTTCCACCACCTTTTTTCGTTTCATCTGATGGGAGATAAAGAGAGGAAAACAAGCAGAGAATTGGAAACCTCACACCCACAAGAATGCAGCACCAGGAGTAGATCATGTCCTTCAGACCTGAGGTTCCTGTGCTCTCTGAGCAGAGACTGATGTAACATGAGGACTTTCCTCCAGAGATGACAGAGGGAAAGCCTACCCCTGGAGTGGACTCCCTGAATTTGGACTTGTAGCCTACTGAACTGCATAAGAACACACTTTTCTTTGCTAAAGCTATCCACTTGTGGTATTTCTGTAAGGACAGCACTAAAACACCCATACAAGCAGGCCACTTAATAGCTCAATTTTTTCAAGAATGAAGGTTTGATTCATTCCACACCAGACAAGAAATCTTGACCATCCATGGTAACTGCTGAGGGCAAAGGTATGCAGAATGAGTAATGAAATAAGGTAAATAAATATACCTGCTATAATCATGTAGCCAGTTCACGAACGAGGTCATTAACCGTTATACATATTTCTTTTATTTTCTTATGAACTTGCCTATGTATATATTAACAGTTTATTCTTTTTCTATCTTCCTATTCTCCTATTTCTTTCTATTTGCACAAGAAGTTAAATGTAGTTAATTTTATATCTCAATATCTAAGTTATGGAATATCCAAGTGGACTCAGAAGAAGAATGAAAGACACTAGAAGATGGATTAAAGAAACAGATTCCCTTTTATGGAGAGGTTCCACATGTTTTCAATTGTATGTGAGATAACTGAATCAGGATAAGTGGGAGCATGGCTTTACTGTTGTGTTTATTGCTAAGTTAATTATGATTTAGAGAGGTATGTGTGGGTGCCAGGTTCAGAAAGGGCTGGCTATAGTAGCTTTGTAAAATGTCAGTTTGACCAAGCTGATTGTCACACATCAGGGGGAGACAGGGAGAATCACTCAACAAATGGTGCCGTATGTTGCTATTTAAAATAAAATCCAACTGAAATTTTAATCTAAAAACATGAGTCAATATTCTACAAGCATCAAGTAACTGAATGAAAAAATTCAGATCAATTGCAAACAAAAAGAAAATATAGGATAAAATTTAGAAGTTTAAAAAGAACACATTGAAAGAAGAACTTTATTGGTTTTTCAACATAAAAATGAAAAACAATTAGAATCACTAACCAATTTACAATGCAAGAAGTAACCTAGGAAAAACGGTTTCAGCCAGTGGTTAACATCCTGAACACAATCCCATCACATACTATCTGTTCTCTCAAGTTTGACTTAAGGAGGCAAGTAAACTCTAGCCCAGTCAGCCAGCCAAGGAAGGCGTGTTTATATTATCTGCATCTGTAAAAATCGAATTGTCTGAGAGCAAATTGGAGGGCTCACTCTGAAGGCCCAAGAGACCAATCAACAGCTACTCTCTAATAATTCAAGAGTAGGATAAAGTTGTTATTGACATAATGTTATGGATTGAATGTTGTCTATGAAAAAGATGTGTTGTAATTCCTAATCCTATACGTGTGGATTCATACAACCCCATTTGGGAATAGGATTTTCTTTACCAGTGTACGGTGGGTCTTAAGGGATCATAAATGGGGGAAGACAGATGATCACCACACGAAGATCAAGGAACCAAAGAACAAAAGATGAAAAGAGAGCAGTACCTTCCCCTAGAGCCAACAGAGAAAGAAAGCCTTCTTCCAGAAATGGCACCCTGAATCAGACTTCCTGCCTCCTAAGCTATGACAACGGAGCCCTGGTGGTGTTGTGGTTAAGACCTAGGCTGCTAATCATAAGGTCAGCAGTTCTGCAAGGAAGAAGACTTGGCGACTTGTTACTCTGGGAAATCCTACGGAGATTTCCTACTCTGTTCTATAGGGTCACTATGAGTTGAAATTGACATTAGGAGCACAGTAACAAACTGTGAGGATATAAATGTCTGCTTATTAAAGTTCTCACTTGATAACTAAGACATAAAATAAAAAATTTATACTTGTGTAATATTTCCCAACAGGAAAACAGATTTCACACCCTTTAGAGCAAGTTTGCAGTGTAGGTAGGGAACCATTATCCTAACTTGACAGGTGATAAAACTCAGGACCAGAAGCAAGGAGTCATACTATCACACAGCAAGTGTGAAAATCAGCCCAACACACCAGACTGGGTATCTGCCTCGGTTTGGCTGCGTAGAAGAAAAGTCTGGATTAGAAGTGCTCTATAGTCCCTTAAAATTTTAAACCAGTAATTTATGACAATACCTTGTTCCCTTCTTGAGGGAAGACAAGAGGCAAACTTTTTTAAATTGAAATTTTGTTGGAGGTAACACAAAAAAATTTAGTGATGCTATTTTCTTAAATGTGATATTACTTAAATCATTTGCTTTAGCTGTTTTTAGAAAAAAAAATTCTCTTTGCATATATACAAAACATATTTCTTTTCAGAATAAACACAGAACTGTGGTTGATTTCGCCATAATTTTAAGAGTTATATAACAAGTTCTTGACTAAGTAGATCTGAACAGAAGAAAAGTCTTAGACTCTTGACTCAAAAAATTATCTTGCTAAACTGCTGTTATAACGTCTACTGTGTTTGCCTTTCAAGGAAGTATCTCAGCTTTCTTTATTCATTCTTTGGAGACTTGAAGGGAATTTGATAGCGATTATTAAAGACATTAAAGCTCCTGTTTTTAACATTTTCTCAGCTCCACATTCTGACTGCATGTATCCATTTCAGCTTGGTGTGTTCTTTTCTAAATAACTTTGTTATTTTTGTTAGATGCGGTGGAGGGAAATCCACTGCTTGGGAACCTCTATGACAGAACTGCCTCATACATTATTGTCAGCTGTAGACTTTGTTAGAGCAAATTGCCAGTTTTGTTTTGTTTTGTTTTTACCCTGCAGAGCAACTGGTCAGTTCAAACTGCTTTTCTGTTAGCAGTCGAGCTCTTAAATATTGTGCTACCAATGATACTCTGCAAAAACTTTAATAACTGTTAAAACATCCAAATTCTGGGGCTGAGAGGCTCATTGCTGGAAGCGAGACGAGAGGGTGGGTGGGGGTCAGATCTTGGTCAGATGGACCCGGGAAGTTCCGGATGAAAGGGGGAGCTCTCACTGGGGGCGAGGGAGGGCAGAGCAGTTAAGAGTAGAATAGTGGTGAACGTTCCTGGCTTTACGCGGCAAGTTGATACAGATTGTAAACCTTCTTAAATCACAATAAAATTTGTTTTTTTAAAAAACGTCCAAATCCTTTTCTTTCTTCTGGAAGGTATTTACACAGCGGAGGTCTAAGCTGTACAAGTTTTTTTTTTTATGATTCTCTCTCTGCTGGCATGAGCAGCCTTCATGTGGAAATGGGGGAACAAATCACAGTGCCCAAGACTCACCCATATTGGAACACTACAGTTTTACTAACAGTGGTAAACTTGTAAGGATAAAATACGTGTGGGCATACAAGGGAGCCCAGGACCCTAACTCAAGAGAAAAAGACGATATCTGAGCTGTGGAAAGTGAAGCAATAGGTTTTTCATTGGAAGGAGACCTGTCAGTCTTCCCTCTCAGCAAATGAGCTTGTAGCTCATGGCTGAGGGTGTGCCCTTTCGATGGCTCCTCCCCCGTGACTAGCCTAACAGAATCTCTCCCGCTAGGTCTGCGCCAGCCACCTCAGGCTCAGCCTTGGTGGGACAGTCCCCAGGCCAACAGCTTCTCTCCCTTGCGTGGGGCCCCCACAGGCACCATCGTACATGGTTATAGCTTCTCCGGCGTCCTACAGAGCAGTGCCCACCAACCAGGGCCAGGCCCCGCTGCCAAAGGCCTCCCCTCAGCTACAGCCGCTTCGTCGGCCGTCTTCGTCTTCGCCGCCATCACTGCAGCCTGATCTTCGCCTCAAAGTACTGGCTGGTGCGTAGCTCCCATCATGTCCACCTCAGCAGAGCGGGAGGCAGTCGTAGGTGGTCAGGACAGAGCTGATGGTGGCTCTAGAAGCCATCCCTTGTCTGGCAGGGGCTGTGCAATAACTGGGGAAGGAGTGGCTGGAGACACAGAGAACACTGCCCACCACACTTCCCGGGTTGTCAGTCCAGCCCTCGGAGAGGGCGATGGTGGGCAGGAGGGGGTCTGGTCCGCGGGCATGGAGGACATGAATGTCGGCCCTGTAGAGCTTGAGGAGGGGGCTGCAACAAAGGTGGAGAGGAAGTATGAGGAGGAGGAGGAGGAGGACAATGACGACGGCGGCGGTGCCTACCACGGCGAAGACTGGGGCGGCAGTTGCGGCGAAGAAGGCCACAGCGAAGGCGGAGATGACAATGGCGGCTCAGGCCATGGCGACGGAGGCAGGCGCCATGGCGACGGTGATGGCGACGGGGACGATGGCGAAGGTACGGGCGGCAGCGAGGAGGCAGGCAGCGAGGAGGGCGGCAGCGCGGAGGGCGAGTGCGAATACGGCGGCGGCGGCGGCGAAGAAAGGCACAGTGACGACGGCGGCGGCCGTGGCGACGAGGGAGGCTGCCGTGGCAACGAGGGCAGCGGCCTTAGCGACAGCAGCGGCGAAGACTGGGACCGCGACAGCGAAGAAGTGTTTGGCGAGGACACTATAGATTTACTCTTAGATGACCCTGAGGTTCGTGTGGCAGTGTTTCGGATCCTGTTCTTATGTCTGTTGCAAGCCCTTTTACGCTGTTTCTGTCGTGACAACCACACCCTGGTCCGATCTCGCACAGGTCCAGGAGTGGTAAGGGCCCGCCCCCTGAAGCCAGAGGACCGAGGAGAGGCTCTTGCACCTCCAGAGGGTGAAGACGTAGCAGAGAGAGTCTTGCCTGTTGGGCCAGAGGAACCCAAGAAACCCACAGAAGGGGCTGCATCCCGAGAGCCCCAGGAACCCACAGCAAAGGCCAGGGTCAGAGAGGGTGAGAATATCACTGGAGCTGTCATGTCCTATGAGATGGGGGCCTGTGCACCGAAGGAGGCCAAGGCTGGCCAGTGGAGGCAACATCCTCGGGCGCTTGTAGCCTCTATGGGGGCAGCTGGCTCGCTTGCTGGCCGTGTTCAAGGCTTGCCTCATGTGGTTAAGCGGCGGATCAATGCTCTAAAAAATCTTCAGGCCCAATATGCCCAAATAAAAGCCCAGTTCTACAAAGACCTTTACAAGCTTGAGTTAAAGTATGCTGCCATCTACCAACCTCTGTTTGATAAGAGATCTGATATCATCAATGCAATCTGTGAGCCCACCAAAGAAGAGTGTCAGTGGCAAGGAGGTATTCAGGAAGGAGTTCTTGAAGAAGTGGAAAGAGATCCTGAAGGACAACCACAAATAAATGGCATACCTCGCTTTTGGTTGACAGCTTTTAAAAACATAAAGATTCTTCGTAAGTTGATCCAAAAAACTGATGAGCCAGTACTGGAACACTTGAAAGATGTAAAAATTAGATTCTCAGAAGTTGAGGAACCAATGAGCTTTACCATAGAATTTGTCTTTAAGTCGAATGAATACTTTTTCAACGAAGTTCTGACAAAAACGTACTACCTGCGATCCTACCCGGATGATTCTGATCACTTCTTCTCCAAAGGGCCAGAAATCATCAGCATCACAGGTTGTGAGATTTACTGGAAACCAGGGAAAAATCTCACCGTGAAAACAGTCAAGCTGCAGCAACGTGAAGGCCATGGAAGTACTGTATCAACCAGAAGCAAGGTGCCCAGCCCTTCCTTTTTTAGCTACTTCTATCCTCCTGATTCTCCCCAGGGTCGACTACTGGGTAGTGCTCTTCATTATGCACTGGCCTATATTTTCCGTGAAATTCTGGTCCCAAAGTCCGTGTTAGTCTTCACTAAAGAAGCAACTGAATGCCGCTATGAAAATTCTGATGAAGAGAGCCACGAATCTGGAAGTGATGAGAAAGAAGACGAAGAAAATGAAGAACCAGAAGAAGGACCCCCAAAGGATCCAGGCCCAGCAGAGGGCATCCCCAGAGAATCCAGGTATTTTTGTTTAGTTTTGAGCATTAACCACTTCTTGACATATACTTGTTATATTTTTTATTTTATTGGTAAGCTAAGTAACAAATACAAATCTTTAGTTTTAAAAGTCAGTTTAATGTTAGTAATGTTCTCTAAACTAGATGATGTAGGATGTGACATATTCTGAAACATCCACTGACTTGTCACAGTAAGAGGTGATTGGAGTCTTTGGATGCAGGAGCACCCTGAGATACAAGGGGCCTGGGTAACAAGAGGAAAATATGCTACTTTCCACTGTTTAAACAACAGACACACATAGGATTGTTTTCCTAAAGTGAGGAAAATCACTGATGCATGTTAATGGCCTGTAATTGCTAATTTTCTCTTCTTTTATCCTACAGTTGGAAGGCATAGGCGGCACGAATGGAGGAAGGAACAATGCGTTTGTTCATCGTGCATTTGATATTTTGTTTTCCATACCAAAGTCCCAGTAAGAACTTTGTCAGGACTGATTTTGTTTCACACTTCATTACCCAAAGAGTGACATCTGACTTGTGTGCTACCTTTTTCAGGTATATTTGATAGCTTTTATTCATGCTAATAATAAAAGTTTGTTTGAAATATATAAGCTGCAAATTCTTTAAAATAACCATTATGTCTCTTTGCATCTTCCTGTGTTTTGTCTCATTCTACTGTCTCTAAAAGTGGCTTGGGGGCAATGTCTGTCCTTCAGACTCAAAAGGGAGAAGGAGAACCAGGAACAGCAGCTAAAGGCCGATTTCTAGGAGGCAGAGGCCAGTCAGAGAAGCCTTCTCTATCTGCCATCTTTGCTGTCTGACACCAACTGTCTCTCCCACAGTACTCACTACCTGGTTCCATAATGCGTTGCAGTGGCCACAGAGAGCTCACAAATAATACTCTAAATTGCAGAATTTATTAGGGAAGTAAAAGTTTCAGTACACGCTCAAGAACACTCAGGAAGTAAAAGTTTCAGAACGTGCTCACGAACAGTCAGGATGTACTTCTTTCCTTAGGATAGCCTCTCCCCACCGGTGCTTGCGGGCACACTTCCTCCAGGTTCTCAGTCTCTTCCCAAAGCTTTCTCTCTCCGTGGGCCAGTAATCCCACTTGGCTGTCTCCTGCTTCTGGGTCGCTGCTGATGGTCTCTTCTTCTTTGCTGGTGGTGGTAGCAGCACAGGCAACAGTGGCGGTGGTGGTGGGCTCCTCCTCTCTGCTCTGGAATTGGCTCTCTTTTAAGGCAAAATTGGCCAGTCCCCTTGGTAGGCCACAGTTACCCTATCACACCATTACTTGGGTGAGAATTACAAGATCATGGCTAGACAGGGCACACAGAAAAGTAATCGCACAGCACTTATAGAAAGGGCTCACTATCAATCACTTGGTAAGTCTGTTTTCACCTCTTTTATTGAAGCCCCAAATCACGTAAAGTAGCAAGGTATAAACAACTAGATAAAAAGAGAGACGTCTACCTTCTACCACGTTCTATTGAAAGAAACCAATAGAAGACATAGCTTGGCTGGAAAACATATCGTGTTTCTGAGCTGCCTTGGACCAGCAGCATCAGCATCACCTGGTATTTTTGTTAGAAATACAGACTTTTCAGGTCTCAGTCCTGACCTACTGAATCAGAAATCCCAAAGGCAGGCCATGGGAAATCAGGGTTTTATAGCTCTCTGGGTGATTCTGAAACACACTCAAGTTTGAGAACCACTGGTTTAGAGCAATGAGATAAAAATGTCGAGCATCACCTTAGGATCCACCTTAATTCACTGACTTCAGACTGTGGAAGATAAGTAGAGCAGGGCAGCAAGGGCTGCACCAGGAAAGATACCAGAAGTCTCTACGGCCTGAGACACAGAGAAAGACCAACTGGAGGAGCAACAGAAAAATTGATAAGAGGAAAACCTACACTCAGAAGGATATAAACATTAGGAGGATACCATGTATATGAAGTATTAGAACATGCAAAACAATCACCATATGTTGATTCTGGATACATATATATGCATGAAAAGGATGCATGTGAGCAATGTGTACATATGTAGTATGCAGAAAAATATGTATGAGAATGATAAACACCTTATTGAGGAGAGTGATTGCTGTGGATAGACAGTACAGATAATTCAACTGAGAAGGGGTACACCTTATAGTCCAACTATATTTGTAATATTAAAGGGAAAATGAGCCTAATATACGGAAGCTATTTAAGAAAAAAAGAAAATGAAGTCTTAGTTGACCAGAGTAGAAGATCAGTGAAAGTGAAAAAGTCAGGAATTTGACAGTAGAAGACTTTGTTTCTATATTTAGGTAAGTCTCCCTAGATGCTCTCTGCTGTTGCTGTGTGGCTTCAAGTCAATTCCAACTCATGGCAACCCTATTGGACTGAGTTGAACTACCCCGTAGAGTTTATTAGTCTATAGATCTTTACAGGAGCAGATTTCCAGGTCTTTTCTCCTGTGGAGTTGTTGTGTTTGAACCACTGACCTCTCAGTAGTCGAGTGCTTAACCATTGCACCACCGTGTCTCCTTACATGCACTCTAGTGTGCAATGATTCCTTTTTACATTTTCCATAGTAGCTCATATCATATTCTACCCAGTAGTACAAGATCTACTACCATTTGTTGTCAAGTTGACTCCATCCAAACTCATGGCAAACCCACATGTGTTAGTAGAATTGTGTTCCAGAGTTTTCAGGGGCTGAATTTTCAAAAGTAGATGGTCATGCCTTTCTCTCAAGGCCCCTCATGGTGAACGTGAACTTCCAATATTTCTGTAAGCAGCTGAAGATAACTGTTTATACCACCCAGGGACTCCCTCACTAACACTACCACTATTTATATATACAAATCTATTCCCATGCCCCTGAGATTGTGAAATTTTAAATGATTTGTATCTTGAAAAGCTTTATTTATCTTTCCTTTGAAAACACTGAGTTTTCCTCTTAGTAAATGTTCAACTAACAATTATTAAGGTTAAGTCAACTTAATGCAACCACAACTCTATTTTTGTCACCAGTGTTGACATATTAAAGTACATTATCAAGTAGTGTTCACTATGGCTTGAACTGCATGGTGAGACGAGGTGACAAGCCCTTTGTTGCCGTTTAGTAAACTGAAAAAGCAGACCAAGTAGACAGTTTTCTCTGTAGCATAATTTAAAGGGCCTCAAATTGTTTCTTATCAGTTAGTGTTTATACTGTACTAGTTGTTAAATATGATGTTACTCTTAGAGACTCTCAAGAGCAGTCTCCATCCCACAGTCCTGCTTTAGAGACCCCTCTATGCTCTTCATACTGGGACTGGAGTTCATTCTGTGGGCCCAAAGGAAGATATGGGCATTCAAGATCTATACTCCCTCCAGACTATCATCCAGATAGCTGTGATCACTTAACTCTTTACTCAGATGTCCCCATGCCTGATTCCAGGAACTACATGATCCTCTATGTTGGGGCTATCCTTATGAAGATGGGATGCACTCGTAGTGTAAATACTGTCAGCCCTGAAAAGTCTCTACAGAGTCACTATCCCCAGGGAACAGTTCATAAATAGGCTGAAGTGTCACATCTACACAGGTGATGCCCCTTGGAGCAGGAGATAGAAATCAGGGTGCAAGGCAAAGAATAATGAGCTGAGGAAGTAGGGCTGTGGTGTAGATATTAAGAGAGTCTAAGAATTCTATATTCAAACCTGGCCTTTCACATGAGCACGAACTTATGCTTGTCGTGAAAGGGAATGTTTATTAGTTGATTTAGACATTTCAAATAACGTGATACATGGCATGTAGGCCCCTACTGAAAGTTTTTCCCGAACCCTGCAAGTGTTTCCAATGTGGGCCATGTTAAACACTTGCTTCAGTTCTTCCCTTTACGGTCTTGCAGATCTCTTTCCAGTATTTTGCTCTGCTTCACAGTGACAAGAAACTCTGTTGGCATGGTGCTACAGCTACTAACCAAAAGGTCATCAGTTCAAATCTGAGTGAAATCAGTCAGCTGCAAAAGGATAAATCATGTATGAGACCACTACTATGAGGACTTTTGAAAAGACTTATGGACAGAAGAAAATGTTCTTTCATAGCTACAGGGGTGGGGCAGGAGCAAGATGGTTATTCATAGGTTAGACAGTCGATAGGAATTTGGTTAGGTGAAGGGAGTAATAGTATGTGGTAGAAGGCAGGTCAGCCTAATCGGAATATATCACAAGCTAAAAGCTTTTCTAAAATCAACCTAACATTTCAAAGGACAGAGTAGTTTTGCACTCCATATTGGTGAGAGACGCTCTAGTCTTAAAAGTCTGAAGGCTGCCATCTGAGGAAAATCAATTGTTTCTGACTTACCTGGAATAGCTAACAACTTAGAACATCAAAGATACAATGAAAAATGAGCCCAGGAGACAGAAGGACCCATGTAATTGGTAGACTACATCAGCATGAGACCAGAAGAACTATATGTTGCCCGATCACTACCGAAAGCAGCCCTGATAGGGGACAAAGTGTACAGTCCCTGGCATAGCATGAGAAAAACAAGTGTGCATATCAAAAACTTTATTTAAAAAACCTACTTGGTGGTCTGACAACCTTGAGGTTCCCCTGAGAACATGGCCCCAGACTTGCTGCTAGCCCAGTGCTTAAATCAGTACTGAAGCCAACATTTCAGACAAAGAATAGACTGGACTTGGGGACACAGAGTGATGTATGTGGTGTGTGTACTTTAAGGTTTAATATATATATGAGGTTGTCCTACTTGTTTCTTTTCAGAGGGGAGAGGAGAAGATGGAGAGGAGGGGACAAGTGTCGACTGAAGTAAAGAGGGGGAAAGAAGTGTGTGTTGATTAGGATTACTGGGGTTACTTTTATTCATTTTAGACCACTATCTTCCAGTTTCTCACCACAGCCCTTGTTTTGAAAGTCCTTTATGTTGTTTTATGACACCTGCAGCCATAGGTGAGATTGTAGGCAAAAAACCCAACCTATGTAATTTTGCAATGCCTGTTGTTGCATCTGCTTTTTGGCCAAGTATAGGCCTAATCTGACTGTATAGCTTGTGGCACTCCCCAGGACTATAAATTCTCTTTGTTAACTTTGCAACAAAATTAGTAGAGGTTGAATCCTTACATGGATATGCCAATAGAAGGATTGTGTATGTATTTGTCATTGTTAAGACATATTTAATGGCTCCTGCCACCTCATAAAATGGGTCAATGATGTGACCCTTCTTCTCTGTAAATTTTCTCCTTTCATGTGGTAGTCCCGGAGTCTAGATTTCTGGCACGTGGTATAGTCCTTACTACCCTTGCATAAATCTTTCTCTGCTAGATCAGCTACTCTGTTAAAACTCCACTTTCATTATCCTATAATGTCCAAATGCCCTGACCTCTCATGCCCTCACTGATACTTCAAGAAGCTTACCTGCCTTGGTGGTTTGGTTAGTACATCAACTTTGGTGTTGCATCATGTTACTTCCATCTCTTGTTTTGTATGAGCCAAGGTACGGTGCACCAAGATGGACAGAGTAGGAGCCAATGTGGGATTTTTTTTCTACCATATCTTTATCCCAAACTTTCATCCTTGTATTTTCCAGCTCTGGTTTTGCTAAAGTCCAGACGCAGCAGTCAGCCCATTAGCCACTGACCAACAAACACTTCTCCCGCCAAAAAAAGCAAACCCATTGCCGTGGCATTGATTTTGACTCGTAGCAGCCCCATAGTCAGTAAAGAAAAAGCATGTATCTTAGGAAAATGTTTATGAAGTGTGTAATCAATGGCTGTAAGTATTGCATGCAGCTCAGCCCACTTGGCTTCTTGGTCAGTCTATCCCTTGTATGGAAATTAGAGTATTTGAATACTGGTGACAGGCTTTGGTTATCCATTGTCCGGCTTCCTTAAACCCCATGCTTGTTTCATCTTATTTTGGCAGCACTGACCATCCACCCTCCAATGCCCTTTGAAAAAAACCAAAACAACTTATAGCAATCTTTTAAGAGAGAGTAGAACTGCCCTGCAAAAGGCAGGGGGTAATTCTAGGGCTTTTGGCAGCAGACAAGATCTGACAATTAAGTCCCACTTAATTGCTCTAAGTGCTACATACCTCATTGCTGAATATCTCTACAGTTACCCTTAAAGTACTTTCCTTGGGAAGCTATGCACTGATGCCAGCACCTAGTCTGCCCTTCAAAGCAATTTTGGAACTTTTTTTCTAGAATGGCCATTGAACACCATGACACAGTGGCAAGTTTATGAACTTAATCATATAGTTGTCTGTGAGGGAATTTTTAGCCAGTAAACAAATAACTGTGTAGGACATGCTCCCTACTCACCTGATTTGGCATCCCATGACTTCTTTCTTTACCTAAGGATAAAGGAAATTTTGAAAGGAAGACGTTTTGATGACTTTCGGGACATCAGGGGTAATATGGCCACAGCTCTGATGGCCATACCAGAAAAAAAGTTCCAGAATTACTTTGAAAGGTGGACTAGGCACTGGCATTGGTGCATAGCTTCCCAAGGGGAGTACTTCCAACGTGACCACAGCGATATTCAGTAATGAAGTATGTAGCATTTTTTCTGGGATGAGTTCATGAACTTAATTAGCCATCCTCATATGTGGCTATTTCTTCATGAAACTCTGAGAAGGCCAGGTTTCTCTGACCCTGTAAAAATTGTTTCCATTTTAGTAAGAAGGGCTCTGTTGATGATTCAATTTTACAGGAAGCTTTTTCCATTACCCAGAGCATAAGAAAACTTTTAATCTGTAAGGTAATTTATGCCATCCCACTAAAGGCTTCAGTCTCAATAAATGCCCAGTATGCAACCAGGATTTGTCATTCTAGTGACAACTGCTGAGTTTGGGAGCTGAATACACCAAAAGCTCATAGGTGATGTTTACCTGTCTGTTTGGACCAGAGGCTCCAGGAAGCAAATCCTGGGGTGGCAGAAACTTACAATTTTAATTTCTGTCCTCAGGGCACTAGTGGGAGAACTGACGTAACAGCCTTGTTTTGTTTAACTGCTACGTGTTGTTGCTCAGTTCTGCACTGGAAGGTAGAACACCTACAGGCAACTCAATAGATAAGAACCAGCAAATATTTGAGGTGAGGAATGTGTGGTGCCAGAATTCAGACATTCCTACCAAATGTCGTATCTCCCTTACTGATGTGAAAAGTTAGAGCACTAGCAGCTTGTCTTTTACCAGACTGGGAATAATTTGCACTTATAAACTCTGAATGTAGTTCCAACATTTAACAGACTGGGAGAGATCTTTGCACTTCATGTAAGGAAATTGTTCATTCCCTCTCTGTGAGGTGTTTGCTCGTGGTTATGAAAGCCTCTGACACAGTCTTGGTCAGATGCAGTAAGGAGGCTTTGATTATAATGCTAAAGCTGAATTTCTGATGGAAGTGCAAGGAAGGTGTCTTATCTGTAAAACACACATGCAATCCCAAGACCTTATAGGTACTTGGAAAAAGATGTACTGTTGGTCCTCAAAGGTGAAGGTGAATTGTACTTAAATTTCTTGTGAAATTTTTAATGAAAGAATGTGTTAGCCAAGCTTATAACTCCAAACTATTTGCCCACGTTAACTTGAATATCATTTGTTAATGAGACAATATCTGGTAGCAATGCTGTAATAAAGGAAACAGCTTTGTTTAGTTCTTTATAGTGCAGAGTTGAAGGAACAAACAAAACAAAATGCATTGCCATGGAGTTAATTCTGACTCATAATGACCTTATAGCCTAGAGTAAAATAAAACTAGAGTATAATTAACCTTTATTTATTAGTAGCAGCTTTAAGCAAGGGTCATATAGAGAAATTTAAAGGTGAGATAGTAGGAATCAGTAATGTTTCTTTAACTGAGTCAACTAAGACGGTGACTTGGCTTAGCTGGTACTGTGTCATATTTGCCACACCGGTACAGAGAGGTTAACTTCTTCCTACCAGGCAGTACCCACAAGTAATATAAATGCCTTAGGCTTGTTTCATGAGGTTACCTGCTAACTGTGAAAGTCCATTCCAACAGTGGAAAAAAGCATAGCTTAAGGAAGAACGATCACGAAAGAAAAGCATCTTTTAGCAAAACTGGGCCAATTTTAATGAGTAAAATTGGTAGTTGAGTTCGTATCTCCTAGGTTGTTGTTGTTGTTGTTAGGTGCTGTGGAGTTGGTTCTGACTCATAGCAACTCTATATATAACAGAACAAAACACTGCCCAGTCCCGCTCCACACCCACAGTAGTTTTTATGCTTAATCCCATCATTGCAGCCACTATGTCGATCCATCTTGTTGAGGGTCTTCCTTTTTTTGTTGACCCTCCACTCTAGCAAGCATTACATCGTTCTCTGGGGACTGATCTTTCCTAACAATATGTCCAACATATGTGAGATGCAGTCTTACTATCTTTGCACCAGGGAGCACTCTGTTTGCACTTCTTCCAGAACAGAGCTGTTTATTCTTTTGGCAGTCCATGGTATATTCAGTATTCTTCTCCAACACCACAATTCAAAGCCATCTATTCTTCTGTCTTGCTTATTCATTGCCCAGTTTTCACAATCACATGATGCAATTGAAAATACCATGACTTGGGTCAGGTGCACCTTAATCTTCAAGGTGACATCTTTATTTTTCAACAGTCTAAGGAGGTCCTTTGCAACAGATTCTCCCAATGAAATGTGTCTTTTGATTTCTTGACTGCTGCTTCCATAGACGTTGATTGTGAAACCAAGTAAAATTAAACCCTTGACAACTTGAATCCTTTCTCTATTTATCACGATGTTGCTTACTGGTCCAATTGTGAGGATTTTTGTTTTTTTGATGTTGAGCTGCAAACCCTACTGAAGGCTGCAGTCTTTGATCTTTATCAGTAAGAGTTTCTAATCCTCTTCACTTCCAGTACATAACACAGGTTGTTAATGAGTCTTCCTCCAATCCTGATACCTTGTTCTTCTTCATATAATCCAGTTTCTCAGACTACGTGCTTGGCATACAGATTGAAAAGGTATGCTAGTGCTGCTCTAACAGAAATACCACAGAGTGGATGGCTTTAACAAAGTAAGGGTTATTCTTACACAGTCTGGTAGGCTACAAGTCCAAATTCAGGCTGTCCATTCCAGAGGAAGGCCTTCCCCCTAGTTGGCTCTGGAGGAATGTCCAGTATTACATCACTCTTTGTCCAGGGAGCATCTTGGCGCAGGAACCTCAGGTCTAAAGTACACCCTCTTCTCCCAGTGCTGTTTTCTTGTTGGTGTGAGGTTCCCAATTCTCTGCCTGCTTCTCTTTCCTTTTCTCTCTTGCAGGATGAAAGGATTAAGGGTGATGCAAGCCACACTCCAGGGAAACTCCCTTTACAGTGGAGCAGGAAGGTGATCTTCTGAAGGGATTACAGCCTCACCATAATCCTTTAAAATATAGCATAGTAAAATCACAAAATGAAGGACACTTGTAGAATACAAGGAGTCATGGCCCTGCTGCAGGGCTACACCTGTTTTGGGGGGGAACACAATTTGATCCATGACACACATTTATCACTTTTTTTTTATTAATCTTGACAAATAACCATGAAAAGTTACATGATTCCATGATGTGTAGAAATTATTAAAGCTTATTATCAAAATAAGTGGTCCAGTCACTAGACATTCCACGTGTTACGTGAAAATTATCATGCACATAGTCATCCCACAGAGAGAACAACTCCACGGTGAATAAAAAACATTGAGACAACTGGGCCTATTGCCAATCAGACAATGCCTATCCATCAACAAACTGCATGTTCCAATGACAACATCACCACCACTCATCAGAGTATATGTGAGAATCCATCCCAATCAATATCTCGCAGAGTACAAGAACTGAGTTTGAATCTAGACTTGAAGATTTACCCTTACAAAATTGTTTTAACTCAAGAACTGAAGTTCAACAACCGTAGATTGCAGTGTACATTTGATGACTGGACTCTAGAGCAACTGGAAGTTGATTCTGCTTTAGGCCCAAAAAATCATCTTCAGTGACAAGGCTCATCTTTGGATGAATGGCTTTTTAACAAAAAAAAACTGTCTGTCACATTTGGGGCAGTGAGAATCTGATGGACATTCAAGAACATCCATTTCACCCCCCAAAAGTTACCTTTTGGTGTGGATTTGGGCCTGGCGGAATCACTGGCCCTTATTTTTTTCCAAGATGAACAAGGAGAGGCTGCCACTGTCAATGGGAAAAGATATCAAGCTACAATAACTGATTATTTGGGTCCCATTCGGAAGGGGCTGTAACAGCCATTTACCTGAAGTTCTTTTCCACACATAATGCCTTCAAATGTATGTACTTTAAAATATGCAAACAATTTAAACTGTATCGTTTACACAACTTGTTTTATTCAAGTTCAAAGACAGGACACACTTATTGGAAGACCCTTCATTATTCAAATTCACGCACCAACCACAAAGGCCAAAGATGAAGAAATTGATGATTTTTAAAAGTTTCTGCGGTGCAAAATTGATCGAACATGGAATCAAGACGCACTGATAATTACTGGTGATTGGAGATCAAAAGTTGGAAACAAAAAAGAAGGATTAGTAGTTGGAAAATACAGTCTTGGTGACAGAAATGATGCTGGAGATAATGTGATAGAATTTTGGAAGACCAATGACCTCTTCATTGCAAATGCCTTTTTTCGCACAACATAAACAACACTACAGGTCTGACAACCAAGTTTGTGAACTAATCTTAGAAAAAGTGCTGCATACCTCATTGCTGAATATCACCACAGTCACTTTTGAAATACTCCCCTTGGGAAGCTATTCACCAATGCCAACACCTAGTTCACCCTTCAAGGCAATTCTGGAACTCTTTTCCTGAAATGGCCGTCAGTTGTTGTTGTATTATTCTTGATTTCTTGAATGTCATCAACATGTCTTCCTTTCAATATTTCTTTTATCTTCAGGTGAAGAAAAAAGTCATTGGGGGCCAGATCAGGTGAGTAGAGAGGGTATTTCAATACAATTAATTGTTTACTGGCTAAAAACTCCCTCACAGACAACTTATACAATTAAGTTTGCACACTTGGCACCATGCTACTGTGCACAAAGGCTGTTCCAGAAAGAGTCCCTAAATTGCTTTGAACGGTGGACTAGGCACTGGTATTGGTGCATAGCTTCCCAAAGGGAGTACTTCAAAAGTCACTGTAGTGCTATTCAGCAATGAGGTATACAGCACATAGAACAATTAAGTTTATGGACTTAATTGTCAGATCTCATACACACGTGGATTTCATCAGACAAAATACACTGGAATCAAATAGACTCCATCTGTGGAGACAATTGAAAAGCTAAAAATCAGTAGTGCAAATAAGACCAAATGCTGGCTGTGGCACAGTTCATCAATTTCTCATAGGCAAGGTCAAACAGAAACTGAAGAAAACTAGAATAAGTCCACAAGAGCCAAAATACGATGTTTAGTATATCCCACTTGAAATCAGAGACCATCTGGAGATTAGATTCGATGCACTGAACACTAATGACCAGAGACTAGATGGATTGTGGTATAACATCAAAGATGTCATCCATGAAAAAAGAAAAAGGTCGTTAAAAAGAGAGAAAAGCAAGAAAACACAAAATTGGGTGTCAGAAGAGACTCTATAACTTGCTCTTGAATGGCCAGTATATAAAGCAAAAGGAAGGAATGACAAAGTGAAAGGACTGAAGATTTCAAAGGGGGCGCTTGAGAAGACAAAACAAAGTATTATAATGACACGTTCAAACAGCTGGAAATAGAAAACCAAAAGTGAAGAACATGGTCAGCATTCCTCAAGCTGAAGGAACTGAAGAAAAATTCAAGCCTTGACTTGTGATAGTGAAGAATTCTACAGGGAAAATATTAAATGACTCAGGAAGCATCAAAAGAAGATCAAGACAGAGTCATTAAACCAATCATTATATGCTCAACTATTTCAGGAGGTAACATACAATCAGGAACCAATGGTACTGAAGAAAGACATTGAAGCTGCATTGAAAGCCTTGGTAAGAAACAAGGCTCCAGGAATTGATGGAATATAAATTGAGATATTTCAACAAACAGATGCAGCACTGGAAAGTGCTCACTTGTTTATGACAAGAAATTTGGAGGACAGCTACCTGGCCAGCTCACTAGAAGAGATCCATATTTATGCCTATTCCCAAGAGAGGTGATCCAACTGAATGCAGAAATTATAGAACAATATCATGAATATCATGATCGACCCCTAGGTGGGACTCTTTAAATTGTGAATACTGCCTGGGATTAGAGATATCTGGGCACCCATGCCCAAAGCCAGCTAGTGCTGTTTATTTTTTGAGCCTATACTGTTGTTTGGAAACCCTGGTGATGTAGTGGTTAAGTGCTATAGCGGCTAACGAAAAGGTTGGCAGTTCAAATCTGCCAGGTGCTCCTTGGAAACCCTGTGGGACAGTTCTACTCTGTCTATAGGGTCTCTGTGAGTCAGAGTTGACTCACTCGATGTCAATGGGCTTGGGTTTTTTGTTAAATTGTTTTTTATACTATGCTTCATATGGTAAAAGGACAAACACCAGATTCCTTTATGAGGGTGGGTCCCTGCCACTGGAGATCAGGGAAAGGAAAGAAAGGTGAAGCTAAATCCCAAGGAGAAGCCAGTTGTAGGTTGTAGTCTGATCTTTGTACATATTGTAACTGCTACACTAATTTACCAGAGATCATCCAATCCTGTCACTTAGCACCCAATATAAACTCTCTAATTTATCTTAGGCTTCATATTTAAGTGGAGACTTGGATATAGGTGGTTTAACCCAGAAGGAAACCCGTTTCCCTGATGATAGTAATTTTCATTTAGTCCGGGTGAGGCACTGTTGATAGACTTAACTGGCAATACTTGACTCTGTGTTTGTTTTTTATGAGTTTCCATAAAATCCATTTATATCTATAGCTTCCTGCATAGTTTTAGCACTAGCCGACATAATCAGTAAAGAGGACTTAAATTTGTCAGGAGCTCCACAGAGAAGCAATTGAGTAGGCTCAGGACTCAACTCAGCCTCCTCTGGACTTACTAAATCATCACTATCTGTAGCCCAATAAACCCACTCCAACATTCCCAGCAGATACAGGACATTTTTGGTTTCACTAATGTTTCACACGGACAGTAGACCGTGGCTTTCAGAAGACCTAACACAGTATGAGCAGCCTTCCAAGCCATAAAAATCCACATCAACAGGGTATATGTGGACTACAGTCCAAAGTCTCCTCCGTGGGTCATGCCCACTTTCTGCACCAATTGTGCAGTGTCCTTTAGTAGGGACACCATAGTTCCATCCTGTACTGTGGCAGCCAGTTGCTTCATTTCGGCCCCCTTTACACAGCACTCACTCCACATAAACACCTTCAGTGTAACCAGGTAGTACCTTTCACATTTGGTTCTTGGGTGAGGTTCTACAGGAGAAACTACACCTGAGGACAAGCGAGAGGACATGTTTTCTTCTCCAAGTGAGAACTGACCCAACTTCTTGGCCCTTTTCTTTTGCTTTTCTTATGATTGCGTGTGTTTACCACTGAAGCACTTGGTTGCTAACTGAAAAGTTGGTGGTTTGATTCTATCCAGAGGCACCTCAGAAAAAAGCCTTGAAGATCTACTTTCAAAACATGACAGAAATTGAAACCCTGTGAATCACAGTTCTCTTAAACACAAGAGGTCATCATGAGTCAGAATCAGCTTTACGGCAAATGGTGCCAACAAGACAGAGGGTAAGTTACTCCTGCCACTGTCATGGTGAGCCATGCTGGCTCTTCCTAGAGAAAGTCTCTATCTCCTCAGGTCATTCCTCTCTGCCTCATCTCCCCAGGAAGTTGAAGAGTTTAAGTTCCTAAGCATCCTGGTAAAAAACATCCAAAACAAGGCAGAGTCAAAAGCGAGGCAGTGATATGAACGTTGCATTTAGTCCTTTATAATAATGTATTAGTCAGCCTGGACAAAGGGTTGAGGTCCCACTCTCTTTTGAGTGAGGGACTAACATGATGGCATTTACAGCAACAAAGATGAGTGTCAGCAACAGAGGCATACTATTTGTAAAGGCATCTCTCCTCCAACTACAATTAGTGAGATTAAACCAAGAAAACCAAACCCACTGTAATCAAGTCAATGCCAACTCAGTACCACCAGCCCAATGTCTCTGTCTTATTGGTTCATTTGCCTTTTATGGACCCCTGATGGCACAGTGGTTAAGAGCTAGACAGCTGACAAAAAGTTGGCAATTTGACTCCACTAACTGCCCCTTGGAAACTCTACAGGGAAGTCCTACCCTATTATATAAGGTCACTATGAGTCAGAATCGATGGCACTTGGCTGGCTGGCCATGAGTCAAAATCAACTCGATGACAATGGGCTTGGTTTTGGCTTTGTCTGCAGTAACAGTCACCAGGAACAAAGACATTCTCTTGTCCTCTTGTCTCAGAGTACCACAATTCATGATCCAGTTGTGGGGAGCTCCTCCCGCTATAGCCTATTACAGGATAGGGGCAGCACACTTTTGATTTTAGAAATAGCATTCCTCCTATTTCTATTCAGACTCATAAGACTTACAATGTCCAGGACCTGCCTAGTGGGGCACCTACGAAGGTAAGTCAGCCTCCATCCCAGATATTTTTGTGCCTGTGACCCCAAAAGTCACCTCTAAGGGAGTGGGTTTATTAAAAAACCTGGCACAACCACTAGGCAAAGTTAATGAAGTACTATTAACTAAATGAATCATTAATGAGGGAGATCACAAAAATGATATAGTGTAGCACAACAATGCTTCAACAAACTGACACAAGGTGTTCCAAATTGTAAGTACCAAGAACTCGAGGGCGTTCAGGATTGTTTTACCAACTGACTGTCCTACTGAATGGGTAGAACCCATTTTGATTTCCTGATCATCACCAAAATGTTTCCATTTTCCTTATTGTCAGTGGTAGTAAACTTGGGGCTTATCTAGGAAAAAGATATGACCATGAGATGGCAGAGTGGCAAAACCAGTTATTTACTGAGGTGATGGTTTGACAAATTGCATGCAGGGAAAGTCTCTTGCCATGTGGAATCTTCCAAAAGTAAGTGGTATGGCCATCACTCAGGTGGGGAAGATGGCAAAGGAGTTCCTGGGGATGAGTAGCAATAAAGAGGGCAATTGCACATCTAAGTCACTCAGCAGCAAGGTTGAGAGGCTCTGGGTCAGAGAACTCCTCATGGCAGCAGTGGCTTTGAGTCTATATTACTATGCGGTTTATCTTACCTATGGCTAACAGATGATGGCACAGCTTCATGGCATATGCAAAGTCAGAAGACTCTAAGTAGCTAAGCATCTCCATATTTGGTCTATTTTTAAAGCAATTAGATGTACAGCTTTTTAATTTGGTGCCACTAGGCTTTTATACTAACAGGTTTCGGCTTAATTTGAAAAAGTAAAACTGTGGGCCAATACAAAGAGGCTATCTTTGACGTTTTTGATGTCAACTGAATCTTGGCTAAAAGCAGAGAATGTCAGAAAGATGTTTACCTGTGTTTCATTGACTAAGCAAAGGCATTTGACTGTGTGGATCATAACAAATTATGGATATTTCAAAGAATGGGAATTCCAGAACACTTAATTATGCTCATGCAGAATCTGTACATAGACCAAGAGGCAGTCATTCAAATGAAACAAGGAGATGCTGCATGGTTTAAAGTCAGGAAAGGTGTACATCAGGGTTGTACCTTTTTACCACATTTATTCAATCTGCATGCTGAGCAAATATTCATAGAAGCTGAACTACATGGAGAACAGGATATCAGGATTGGAAGAAGACTCATTAACAACCTGTATTATGCAGATGGCACAACCTCTCTGAAAGTGAAGAGAACTTGAAGTACTTACTGAAAAAAAGTCTTCACAACTGGACCCATAAGCAACATCATCATAAACAGAGAAAAGAAGTTCCAAGGATTTTGTTTTGCTAGGGTCCACAATCAATGCCCATAGAAGCAACAGTCAAGAAATCAAACTAGGTATTGTACTAGGCAGATCTACAGTAAAAATAACAACAAAACTCTTTCAAGTATTAAAAAGCAAAGATGTAATTTTGAGGGCTGAAGTACACCAGACCCAAGCCATGGTATTTTCTATCACCTCACATGCACGTAAGATATACACTGAATAAGGAAGATTGAAGAAGAATTGATGCATTTGAATTATGGCATTGCTAAAGAATATTGAATATACCATGTATTGCAAGAAAAATGAACAAATATGTCTTCAAAGAAGCACAGCCAGTTTGTGTCTTAGAAGCAAGGATGGTAAGACTTCATCTCACATACTTTGGACATGTTATCAGGAGTGACCAGTCCCTGGATAAGGACATTGTGGTTAGTAAAGCAGAGGGGCAGTAAAAAAGTGAAATACCCTCAATGAGATGGATTGACACATTGACTGTAATAATGGGCTCAAACATAACAATGATTGTGAGGATGGCACAAGACCACACAGCACTTCAATCTGCTGTACACAGGGTCACTGTGTGTTGAAACCAACTCAACAGAACCTAACAATGACAATGTCTTTGGCTAATTTTTATAGCAATCCTTTCATTATTTCCACTAGTAATCCACTCTTTAAAATTCTTGCTTCCTGTCCCTGTGACCTAGGCTCTCCTGAGATTTTAGTTCAATTATAGGAATGTTCCCATAATGTGATACAACAATCATTCTATTGAACTTGTACTTAGATTCCAACTGGCCACTTTGGGCTACTTATGCCACTGAACCAATAGAAAAATAAGGAGATTACTGTACTCATGATCCTGATTATCAAGGGAAAATTTCATTGCTACCCAAAATGGGGATTATGAGGAATATGTCTGCAGTACAGGAGTTTTCCTAGGAAGCCACTTAGTACTCCCTCACCCTATAACAAAATCAACGTAAAACGACTGGAATCTACAGAAGCATGCCCAAATCTTCAGGAATGAAGATTTTCACTACATACCAGATAAGGAATCATGACCAGTTAAGGTGTTTGCTGAGAGCAAAAGGAAAATGAAGTAGGTAGTGGGAGAAAGTAGTTAAATATACTAGTTATGACACTGTGACCAGTTGAAAAACTAGAGCTATAATACTTATGAGTAATTCTAGGGTCGCCATGAGTGGGATCTGACTTGACGGCACTTGGCTTAATTCTTCCTTAGTTTTTATGAACATACCTGTGTATGTATTGACCATTTTTCTCCCATCTTCCTATTTTCCTATTCCTTCCTATTTACATGATATGTTAAACGTAGTTATTTTTGCATTTCAGTATATAAATTACAGAATATCAAAAGAACTCAATGAGAAGAATAAACATCATCTAAACATTGATAAAGTTACTTTATGTCCTCTTCAGTGGAAAGGTTTAGCATGTTTTTGGTTGTTTAGGAGCCAGTTGCATCATGATAGGTGGGAGTATGGTTTTGCACTTATATGGAAGTAAAATAAGTTTTAAAGAGATAAACAAATGCTGGGTTAACAATGGCTGGACTATAGTAGCTTGTTAATGTATTAACTTGTTGTTTTAGTCAGCTAGGGCTGCTCTAACAGAAATACCACAGAGTGGATGGCTTTAACAAAGAAAGATTTATTCTTACACAGTCCGGTAGGTTGCAAGTCCATATTCAGGGTGTCCGCTCCAGGGAAAGACTTTCCCCTTGAGGGCTCTGGAGGAAAGTCCGGTATTGCATCAGTCATTGTCCAGGGAGCGTCCTCACACAAGAACCTCTGGTCTGAAGGACGTGCTCTGCTCCCGGTGCTGCTTGCTTGATGGTAGCGAGGTTCTCAAATTGTCCTTGGTTCTTTTTCCTTTTATTCCTTGCAAGCTAAAAGCATTAAGGGTGGGGCAAGCCATACTCCAGGGAAACTTCCCCCATAGCAGGAATTCACAGCCCCACCCTAATCCTTTAACATACAGGTTAGCAAAACCGCACAATGGAGGACATTTCCAAGATACTGGGAACCATATCCCAGCCACATGGCTGCACACATTTTTGGGGGGACACAATTCAAACCATGACATCCCACCCTTTGACAACCCAAAAATCACATCACAAAACATTTAACACATTCATCTCACCATAGCAAAATTATGTCCATCCATATAACAGAAGTCTTAAATCAGTTCCAAGTCCAAAATACAAAAACTCTTCTACATCTGTGAAACTTAGAAGGCATTAACAGGCAACAGGCAAGTCAACAGAACACATTACATTAGCCCTCAAAGCTTTGGAAATACTCTTACATTTTCTGAGACATTCTACACAACAGCAATGCTCTCCAGACTCTAGGTATCGGCCACACTCTCAGGTTTCTGAGTGGAGACCTCCAGCCCCGTGCTACAACTCTGCCTTCAAGGCCCACTTGGACAGAAACTCTGTCCCATCGGCTTTAGGAGCACCCTAAGCCCAACTGAGTGGCAATTCCACCCTTACGAACACAGCACGCCATGGTTCCACCCTTTCAAACCCCTGAGGTCATGGCCATACCTCTTGAGACTGAGGCAGCTCAGCTTCTCACGCTATCTGCCTCTTCAGCTTCAGCTTCCTATGGCCGCATGGCCTGGGCCTCAGGCCCACACCTGCCCTGCCGGGCAAGTGTTCCAAAGCTCTGTAGCTCCACTGGTTTAAGTGCCCGGAGGCACCCCACTCTTGCTGGAAAGCGTCCTGCCCAAAGGCACTCAACTCTCTCACTCCGTGGGTCAGCAAGGCCAGCTCACCGATTCAAGTGCCCAGAGGCACCCCGTTCCGCGAGGAAAACTCTGCGCAGGCACTGACCTCTCTCGCTCCACGGGTCGGCTCCAGCGCTGCCTCTGGTTCTGCTGCTGCCGCTGCCGCTGCTGCCGCTGCCGCTGCTGCCGGTCCTCTGTTGTTTCTCACCATCTGTGCCTTCTTCGTTCCTTCTGAATCTTCTATCCATTCGCAGTTTCAAAGTGGCTTCCACATTTTAGGTATTTGCTAGAGCAGCACCCCACTCCCACGGTACCAATTCTGTTTTAGTCAGCTAGGGCTGCTCTAACAGAAATACCACAGAGTGGATGGCTTTAACAAAGAAAGATTTATTCTTACACAGTCCGGTAGGTTGCAAGTCCATATTCAGGGTGTCCGCTCCAGGGAAAGACTTTCCCCTTGAGGGCTCTGGAGGAAAGTCCGGTATTGCATCAGTCATTGTCCAGGGAGCGTCCTCACACAAGAACCTCTGGTCTGAAGGACGTGCTCTGCTCCCGGTGCTGCTTGCTTGATGGTAGCGAGGTTCTCAAATTGTCCTTGGTTCTTTTTCCTTTTATTCCTTGCAAGCTAAAAGCATTAAGGGTGGGGCAAGCCATACTCCAGGGAAACTTCCCCCATAGCAGGAATTCACAGCCCCACCCTAATCCTTTAACATACAGGTTAGCAAAACCGCACAATGGAGGACATTTCCAAGATACTGGGAACCATATCCCAGCCACATGGCTGCACACATTTTTGGGGGGACACAATTCAAACCATGACACTTGTCTAAGTCAAGCTACATTCCTAGAATTCCTTTCTTGGTATGTTTCTGGTTAGCGTTAACAACAAGAGAGATGTACCTAAGATTTCAAATGCGGGAATGACATAGAAAGATTTACTTCACACATTTTTTTTTTTTTACATTGCTAGTGCACCTTGTTGGCATCGGCAGCAGCTAGACTCACAGTTGCGCTTCAGAAGCAGGTCATCCATGGCAGCAATTTGGGAGGCTTGTAAACGGGGTTAGTCAAATGTGGCTTCTAGTGAGAGACTGATAAAGGTTTCAGTCTGTGATTTCCACTTTCATGTTTTCTTAGCTTTCCCCAGTTTATGTCTATCCTTTCTTCTTGGCCTGGTATCCTATAACTACGGGATTACCACTTGACTCAAAAGAAACAGTTGAACCAAGTGTAAGGTCAAACTCCTATTGTAAATCCTTATTCAATATCATTCCTAGGGCTTTTTTTTTTATCTAACTGAATCTTGATTGATACAGACAGAATGACAGTCAAGGAAACTCTGAGACCAAGAACCTGATTTGAAAAAGGCCAAATGAAGATTGCTTCGTATTTAGATTTTTCTTCTACTCAGCACTGAGCCACTTATTCCCAGAGACTGCAGCACATTTATCTCTTCCCCCTGGCAATATCTATGACAAGGAGTAAAGAGACAGTGGATGCAGACTAAACTCCATCTTTCTGAGATCCTGAAGTCAAGGCCATTGACTTTCTCTGTGGTTGATCAATTTTCCTTCAGCTGTTGAATTTCCCCAAAAGCAGGACAGAAAAGAAGCAGTCATTTCTCACCTTCATATTAACCAAAACTCACTGTCATCCGGTTAATTCCCACTCATAATGACCCTAGAGGGCAGAATAGGACGGCCCTACAGTTTTTTCAAGGCTATAGTCTTTATGGGAGCACATTGCCATATCTTTCTCCCATGGAGGGCTAAAGGGTTAGAGCCACTGACCTTTTGGTTAGATCCAAGCAGTTTAACCATTGTGCCATCTACGACCCTTCACCTTCATATTGGAAGTCAGGAAACTTTGGTTGAAGTCTTCACTCTGTCATGTCACTAATTAGTGTGAATTTGGTCAAGCCAGTTAGCTCCTCTAGGCCTCAGTTTCACCATTTAAAAAAGGAGTAGGATTGGACTCAACTTCCAAGGGCCCTGTCAGCTCTGGAATCCTGTGAGAATCTGAAATTACTCTCCCACATGTCTACCTTTATGGAAAATGCAAAGAAGTAAATGGCCACACATTGTGATAACAGGAATTACTAAACAAATGACTCCAAAATTTTAATTAAAACTTAAATTTTAATCTCATGCATCAATAGTAATCACTGATGGATTAAGTAATTGAATAAACATTCATGCAACTTTCAAACAAGAATAGATTATAGACTAAAATAGAAGGAAAGAGAAACATAGAAAAAAATGTTTATAGATTTTAGAAGACAAATGAAAAAAACTGCATACTTAGAAACGTTAACAAAATTAGAGGACAAAGCACAACCTTGGAAAAATGGTTTCAGTAAATGGTTCATAACATAAATACAATCCAATCACATCCCACCTCTTTATCTCAAATCTTGAATGAATGTTGAATATAAATTTTAACACAGTCAGCAATGAAATAAGCATTTCAACTCCATGTACATGGGAAAAGTGATTCTACCAAAACTGAATTAGATGGTTCACCTTGAATGCATGAGACACCAATCATTAGCTTGTTTGCAATAATTCAAGAATGGGATAAAGATACTATTGATATAGTTTACTTATAGGCCCATTATACTTTATTTCTGTCCATTGTCTCATTTGATTTTTAGAGAACCTGGGCAGTTCAAATCCACCAGGAGCTCCTTGAATACTCTGGGGGTCAGTTTTACCCTGACCCCTAGGGTCGCCATGAGTTGGATCTGACTCGACGGCACTTGGCCTTTAGCTGTGAAGTAGCTAAGGAATTATTAGAAAAACCTGGGTTCTGAAAAAATTAACTCACCAAGTTCACATAAAAAAAAAAATAACTCATTACTGTTGAGTTGATTCAGACTCATAACAACTCTTTAGGACAGAGAAGAACTGCTGACACAGGATTTCCAAGGCAGTAAATCTTTACAGAAGTAGACAACTACATCTTTTTGACACTGAGCAGCTGTTAGGTTTGAACTGCCAACCTTCTGGTTAACAGCCTGGTGCTCAACCATTGTTCAACCAAGGCTCCTTCAAAACTCACATTTTTAGGTATTAAAGTCAATTCTAAATCTCAGATTCATGTGATCATCTATTTATCTCTTTATGACAAATTTGAGACTTCCAGCCAACATACAAAGAAGCCATAGGAAGAAGCACCTCCACAGCAAAGACTCAAAAATCAAAGTAAAATACAGACAAACATCAATCCTAGAACCTGAAGTGTCAAAATGAAGAGATAAAGATCTCAGCCAAACACTGAACAGAATAAGAAACTGGCAGAGAACAGAGAGTGAAAGAGATACAAGTGGATGTCTCCTATCAAAAAACCTAGCATGGATTCAACATCTTGGACTCCTGTCAGAGACTGGCAGACAGGGAGAATGGGAAAGAAGATTCACAGAAATCTCAGCAGATAACACATCATTTGCCAACCATATTTTCCCACCTCCTGTCTTCTCTCTGCTGTTCTACATCCAATGCCTCCTGGCTCCCCATGGTGGCTCAGCCAGTGGAGGTGCAGTGTCTTTGCTTCTCAGATTCACCCACACACTTTGAAGATCAACAGAGAGTACTTGAAAGCACCTTTGGAGGACACAGATCACCTGTTCTTTTTTTTCAGCTTCTGTTTGTCTCCTTTCCCATACCCATTGTCATGGATTGAATTGTGTCATCCTACAGTATCTATGTAGCAATTTGACTAGACCATGATTCACAGTATGTGCAATGTTCCTATATGTTGTAAATTCAGCCTTTATGACGTTAATGAGGGAGGATGGATGCCAGTTGTGTTAGTGAGGCAGGACGCAATATATAGAGGTGTATTGTGCCCTGAGGCAATCTCTTGAGCTGTGAAGGAAAGGGAAGCCAGTAAAGAGTTGGGGACTTTTTTATTCAGGCTCACTGCTTTGGAAACTCCCAGTCCAAGGGAAGATTAATAACAAGGACCTTCCTCCAGAGCCAACAGAGAAAGACTTCCCTTGGAGTTGACAACTGGAATTTGGACTTTTAGTTTACATTTCTATGAGAAAATAAATTCCTCTTTGTTAAAGCCATCTGCTTGTGGTATTTCCGGTAGAGCAGCACTAGATGACTAAGACATCTATCTTAGATCCACTCATCACAACCTCCCACTCTTTCCCACCTAACTACACCCTGTGCTGAACATCATACCCTCAAGAATCACAGGCATGGCCTACTGGAACCTGTCTGGCAGTGCTTCCTGGCTCACCCTGTCAGCCCTACTACATGCCACAAATAACCCATACAAGACCCTCTCTTCAGCTGGACTTGCCCTGCTGCACCATAGATGAATGACCGACTTTGCGTATTAGACGAGGAGGTGAGAATTATCATGACCACAGACAAGCAAACAACCAAAAAGAACACAGCCTGTTTCCTGTGACATAACCAAATAAAACAGAAAGGCAGGCCAAAACAAACAGATGTGCACTCAATAAATAACTACTGAATGTTCTAAAGCCAGCAGGTAATATGAAGACTTAGATTTAAAAAAAAAAAAGACAAGATAGTTCCAGTAGGTGTCCAAAAATAAAACACCAGGTGACGTTCCAGCAAAATAAAAGACACTAGAACTACCTAACAGGGAATTCAAATCTCTAATATTTAGAGCTATCCAAGAGTTGAAGCAAAAAGCAGACAAAAAATGAGGAAAAAACAGACAAATCCATGGAAGAATTAAGGAAAACATTATAGAGACAGAGTACCAAAATAAATTCACTACTAGAAATCATATAAAAGCAACAATTAGAAATCTAGAAAATAAAAAAAAAACAAGATTTCATAAATGGACATTGTTATAGAAGGGATGAGGAGCAGGTTTGAAATGATGAAAGTCAGGATCAGTGAAATTAAAGACAAACATTTGGATAAACCTCTGAGGAAAAATCAGGAAAAAAAGTATGAAGAAACCCTGAGAATTATATGGGATACAATCACAAGCAAAAATTTATAAGTGATCAGAGTTCCAGTGCAGGGGGAGAAAAAGAAAACACAAAGAAGATCATTGAAGAATTGCTGGCAGAAAGCTTCCTTAATATCATAGAAAATGAAAAACTAACCATCCAAAATCCATACAGGATGGACCCCTAAAATGAAATTCCCAAAGCAAAGCCGAACACTTGCTAAAACCAAAGAGAAAGAAAAAAATAGTGAGAGCAGTTCAACTAAAACAAAAAGTCACATACAGAGGAGAAATAATAAGGCTAAACTTTGGTTATTTGGCAGAAACCGTGTAAGCAAGAAGGCAATGGAATGATATCTATAGATATAGATATATGTATGTATGTATATATATACACACTTATGTATATAAAATCGTAAAAGAAAAAAAAATGCCAAGCAAGAATAACATATCCTGCAAAACTCTCATTTCATTCAAATAGGATGATGAAATTAGTAAATTTTAAAATAAGCAGAAATTAAGTGAATATGTAAAAACCAAACCAAGTTTACAAGAATTTTTAGAGGATATCCTTCAGTTTGAGAACAAACAGTATCATACCACAGCCTGAATCTAGGAAGCAAAGGTGTACCTGCCAAATACCAGCATAGGAAATAAATTCTCAAGGACTCTCCAAAATCAAAAGAATTACAACATGGAATCTGTCATGGATTGAATTGTGTCCCCCTAAAAATATGTGTAGCCACGTAGCTGGCCTTAATTCTCAATATTTTATAAATGTCCTGCATTTTGTGCTTTTCCTATGCTGTATGTTAAAGGATTAGACTGGGACTGCAAATCCCTTTACAAGATCACATCCCTGCTCCATTGTAAAGGGAGTTTCTCTGGAATATGGCTTACATCACCCATAATCCTTTCATCCTACAAAAGATAACAGGAAAGGGAAGCAAGCAGAGAATTGGGAACCTCACATCATCAAGAAAGCAGCACTGGGAGAAGACAGCGTCCTTCAGACCTGAGGTTCCTGTGCCAAGAGGTTCCCTGGATAAAGATTGATGCAATGCTGGACTTTCCTCCAGAGCTGACAAAGGGGAAAGCCTTCCCCTGAAGTGGACCTCCTGAATTTGGAATTATAGCCTACTAGACTGTAAGAATAGAATTTCCTTTGTTAAAGTCATCCACTTTGTGGTATTTCTGTTAGGACAACACTAGCTGACTAAAACACTTGTGTTCTAGGTTTCATAGATATAAACAAATTTTTGAATTTTGGACTTGGAACTGATTTAAGACTTTCGTTATATGGCATGGACATGATTTTCCTATGGTTGGATGAATACGTTATGTGTTTCAAAGATGTGAATTTTGGGGTGCCAAAGGGTGGGATGTCGTGGATTGAATTGTTTCCCCCCCAAAATATGTGTAGCCATGTGGCTGGGCCATGATTCCCAGTATTTTGTGATTGTCCTCTGTTTTGTACTTTTGCTATGTGGTATGTTAAAGGATTACGGTGGGACTGGGCTGAGGTAAATCCCTTTATAAGATCACCTACCTGCTCCACTGTAAAAGGAGTTTCTCTGGAGTATGGCTTGCAGCACCCTTAATCCTTTCATCCTTCAAGAGATAAAAGGAAAGAAAAGCAAGCAGAGAATTGGGAACCTCACACCAGCAAGAAAGTAGCACCAGGAGAAGAGAGCATCCTTTAGACCTGAGGTTCCCGTGCCAAGTGGCTCCCTGGACAAAGACTGATGCAATGTTGGACTTTCCTCCATAGCTGACAAGGGCAGAAACCTTCTTCTGGAGCGGACATCCTGAATTTGGACTTGTAGCCTTTTGTATTCTCTGCATATAAAATCGTATCATACGCAAATAGGGAGATTTTTAATTCTTCTTTGCCAACATGGATGCTCTTTATTTGTCTTGTCTAATTGCTGTGTTTATCTGCAAATGTCTTAATTTCATTTTCCTATTTGACAGATAGTTTTGCAGGATATGTAATTCTTGGTTGGAAGTTTTTCTCCTCCAAGGCTTTGAATGTGTCATGCCACTGTCTCTGTGCCAGCATTGTTTCTGCTGACAAATATGATGAAAGCCTAAAGGATTTCCCTCTGACTGTTAGTTTTCCTTTCAGTCTTGCTGCTTTTAAGAGTTTCTGCTAATGTTTCATTTTGTTAAGCTTGATTATAACATGCCTTTGAGTCTTTCTTTTGAGGTCTATATTGAATGGCATTCAATATACATCCTGGATATCTATATTCTCTTCCTTCACGATTTCTGGTAAATTCTCCATCAGCAGCTCAGCAACAATAATCTCTGTGTTTCCAAGTGTCTCACCCTGTTCAGGGACTCCAATTAATTGTATGTTGTTCCTCTTAGAGTCCCACATGCTTTTTAATTCTTCTTCATTATTCTTGTTTCTTTTTTCTGATTTCTCCTCATAGATGCTGGAGTCTGTAGCTCTGTCTTCCAAACCAGAAAGTCTCTTTTCCATTCATTCCATTCTGTTTTCTTGGCTTTGAATTGAAGTTTCTATGTCTTTGATTTTGTTCTTGATCTGTTGGATTTCCGAGTACTGGTGTTCCATCAGATCAAACAGCTTGCTTAATTTTTCATTTTGCTCTGCTGCATTTTGTATAAGGTCTAGTAGGGCTCTCTATATAATCCTTTTGTATTCACCTTCCGATAGTTTCATAAAAGCTTCTTCATCTGGGAAATTATGAGGTGGTTTCTTTGGGGGGCCTTCTGGTGCAATGGGTGATTTCCTGGCCACGGTTTTCTCCAGAGTTTGTTCCTTTGGGGACTTCATGTGGGTCAATAGAGGCTGGGAAAGATGCTGGGAAAGATGCTGTGAGGAAGGACCACAGTTGTTTCTCTAGGTAGTCTTAAAATGAGAAGTAAAAAGTATCTAATGACTTCCAAAGTCAATCAGGTTTTCAGGTGTACAGAGCCCACTTCCAAGCTGGCAAAGTAAGCATCTCTATATTGAACCCCAGATGTTATAAAATAGCTCAAAAAACAGAAATGCTACTGCTCTGCTGGCCTGTGCTCTCAGGTCCCAGCTGTAGGCAATACTGTGTAGAATTTTGCTTTTCTGCTGAAAAAGTGCTGCCTTCTGGACAGGCATTGCCTCCCAGCCCAGGAATTAGGTCCAGCTGAGGCTTCTGTATGGGTATACACGCCTCCCAGCAGAAGAAGATGGTGTCCCACACAAGCTTTCCACCCAGCTGGGACCAGACTACTGGCAGAGAGGTCAAAAGTGCCAACATGTTCAGAGTCCACAGCCTCTGTTGCTGGGTCCCAGCCTCAGGTGACACTGCAAAACACCATCTCTCTGCTGGAAAAGCACTCTCCCTCCAGCGGGTGCCGCCTCCCAGCCTAGGAACCAAGTCCAGCCAGGGCCTTTGCCTGGGCATCTCTGTCTCCCAATGGATCAAGATAGCATCCCGCACAAGCTTGCCACTGCATCCATATGGCTGCCACATGGCAGAGGTAGAAAGATAGGCCAAAGGAGTCAAGGCGCAAAGAGACCAAAGCCAGGCTCTGAGAACACGGCAATTGCACTTGCCGATCCCACCAGCTGTGCATCTGAGACCAGCAGCTAGTCAAGTCCCAGCTCCGCCCACAAGCCAACACAGAGGAAAAAAAATCAAAAAGGTGAGTTACCATTGGTCCATGCAAGCCTGCACTTGCTGACAGTGGGGTCAGTGAAAGAGAGGAGGTTTTGCGTTCAGTGGTATGAAGTCCAAATTAACAGCTCTATGCTGCATCCTAGGGCTCACTGTGTGTCCAGAAGGCTACGTTTAATTATCATTTCAGGTCTTGGGTTCCAGAGGGATTTAGGGAGACGTGTGTTTAGTCTGCCATCTTGACTCTGTCCACTGTCTAATTGCTCTGGAGAGAACTACTAGCACAATATTCAATAGAAGTGGTGAGAGTGGGCATCCTTGTATAGTTCCCATTCTCAAGGGGAATTGTTTCAGTCTCTCTCCATGCAGAATGATGTAGGTGGTTAACTTTGTGTAAATGGCCCTTATTTCATTGAGGAATTTGCCTTCCAGTCTTATTTTGCTGAGAGTTTTTAACATGAATGCGTGTTGGACTTTATCAAATGCCTTTTCTGCATCAATTGGCAAAATCAGGTGGGTATCCTTTATTTTATTTATGTGGTTGATCACATTAATTCTTTTCCTGATGTTGATCCAGCCTTGCACCTCTGGTATGAATCAAACTTGGTCATGATGAATTATTTTTTGATGTGTTGTTGAATTCTGTTGGGAAGGATTATGTTGAAGGTTTTTGCGTCTAAGTTCATGAGTGATGCCAACCAGCCAAGCCAGGTGCCTGACATTGGTCTGCAATTTTCTTTTTCTGTGAGGTCTTTCCCTCACTTTGGTATCAGGGTTATGCTGGCTTCTTAGAATGAATTTGGGAGTATTCCATCCCTTTCTATGCTGTAAAATAGTCTCAGTAGTATTGGAGTTAACTCTTCTCTAGAAGCTCCATAGAATTCTGCAGTGAAATCATCTGGGGGAGAGCTTTTTTTGGTTGGTAGTTTTTTGATAACTTTTTTCAATCTCTTCCTTTGATGGGTTTACTAAGGTACTTTAATTCTCCTTGTGATAATTTTGGTAGATGATATGAATCCAGGAACTTGTTCATTTCCTCTAGGTTTTCAAATCTGTTACAGTACAGTCTTTTGTAGTATTCTGTTGTGATATTTTTAACTTTTGTTGGATCTGTTGTGACATCTCTCATCTCATTTCTTATTGGAGTTATTTGCTTCCTCTTCTGTTTTTCTTTAGTAAGTTTAGCCAATGGTTGTCAAATCCGTTGATCTTTCAAAAAAGCCAACTTTTTGTTCCTATCAATTTTTTCAATTGTTCTTCCATTCTCTAATTCATTTAGTTCTGCTCTAATCTTTATGATCTGTTTATTTCTGGTACCTGAGGGATTCCTCTGTTGCTATTTTTATACTTGTTCAAGCTGTAAGGTAAGTTCTTTGATTTGGGTCCTTTCTTCCTTCTGGATGTGTGCATTTATAGAGATAAATTGACCTCTGATTGCTGCTTTGGCTGTATCTCATAGGTTCTGCTAGGATGTGTTTTCATTCTCACTTGAATCCATAAATCACTATCACGGATTGGATTGTGCCCCCCAAAATAGGTGTAGCCCTGTGGCTGGACCATGATTCCCTGTATTCTATGATTGCTCTCCATTTAGTGATTTTGCTGTGCTGTGTATTAAAAGATCAAGGTAGGACTGTAAATCCCTTCATAGGATTACCTCCTGTGCCACTGTACAAGGAGTTTCCCTAGAGTATGGCCTGCCCTACCCTTCATCCTTTCATCCTACAAGAGAGAAAAGGAAAAAGAAGCAATCAGAATCTGGAACCTCACACCATCAAGAAAGCAGCACTGGGAGAAAAGCATGTCCTTCAAACCTGAGGTTCCTGTGCCAAGATGCTCCCTGGACAAAGACTGATGCAATATCAGACTTTACTCCAGAGCTGACAAAGGGAAAGCCTTCCCCTGGAGTGGACATCCTTAATTTGGACTTGTAGTCTACTGGACTATGTAAGAATATACCATCCTTTTTTAAAGCCAACCACTCTGGTATTTCTGTTAGAGCAGCCCAAGCCGACTGAAACAACTACTTTATTTCATCCTTGATTTCTTCTATAACCCGTGGCTTTTTGAGAAAAGTGTTGTTCAATTACCACAAGTTCCAATTTCTATCAATTTTTTCCTATTGATTTCGACTTTTACAGCTTTATGTTCTGAGAAGATGCTTTGCAATAATTTACTGGTTTAGATTTTGTTGAGATTTGCTTTATGTGCTAACACATGGTCTATTCTGAGAAATGTTCCATGTGCACTAGAGAAGAAGTTGTACTTATCTGTTGATGATATGACGTTCTGTATATGTCAATGATGTGTAATTGATTAATTGTGACAATAATATCTTCCGTGTCTTTACTGAGGCTTTTTCTAGATGATCTGTCCATTACTGAAAGTAGTGCTGAAGTCTCCAACTATTATTTCACAGTGATCTATCTCATTTTTCAATGTAGTCAATGTCTGATGTATTTAGATGAGATTAGCATTGCCGTATCTACTCTTCTTTGTACATTGTTAGCTTGGTATATATTATTTCATTTTTAATTTTCAGTTTGTTCATGTCTTTAAGTCTAAGGTGTGTTTCCGGAGCAGTCAGACCATTTACATTTAGTTTAATTATTGAGAGGTATATGTTTAGCGCTGTCATTTTGATGTATTTATTTTTGAGTTGGTGTATTCTCTATTGCTCTTAATATTCTGTTGTGGGGCATTCTTCTTTACAGGTTGAGTTTTCGTCTTTTCCAGTCTTGGTTTTGTGGTTGTTGAGACTCCTGTATTACATTTCTTATTTTGATGTGTTGCATTATTATTTTGCTTTGCAGCTACCCCTATGGCCCCCTGAATATTTTCAGTTTAAACCCAATTTTTACTTTTACGTATCTTATTATCTTTGTCTGTATCTGAAAGGACTATAACTGCTGTATTATATCCCTCTTCTTAATGTGATGTATCTTAGTTTTCATGATATGATCAATAGTTCCCTTCTTTTCATGTTGTAGCTATGACTGAAGTTCTGCCTTCCTTAAATGAGTAGGATCCTGTATGTTTTGTCTTGCATTACCTTCTTAAATATACATTTGATGGTTTTGCTTTTCTAAGCAAAGAGCTTCTCAGTATTTCTTGCAGCTTTGGTTTTATTTTCACAAAGTCTCTAAGCTTCTGTTTATCTGTGAATGTTTTAGTTTCATTTTGATATTTGAAAGACAATTTTGCAGGATATGTAATTTTTGGTTGAAAGTTTTTCTCCTTCAAGGCGTTGAATGTGTCATCCCACTGCCTCCATGCGAACATTGTTTCTGCAAAGACCTCAGACAAAAGCCTACAGGACTTCTCTCTGAATGTTAACTTGCTTTGAGTCTTGCTGCCTTTAAGAGGTTCTGTTTCTGTTTCATTTTATTAAGCTTGATTGTAATGTGTCTTGGTGTCTCTCTTTTCTGACCTATTTTTTGTGGCATTTGAGACACATTTTGTATGTCTATGTTCTCTGCTTTCATAATTTTAGGGAAGTTTCCTGTCAACAACTCAACAACAGCACTCTCAGCTATCTCTCCCTTCTCAGAAATTCCACTTAATCCTATATTATTCCTCTTGATAGAATTCCACATGTTTCTTAAAGCTTCTTCAATTTTCTTTTTTGCTTTCTCTGATTTTTCCTCCTAAATCCTGGTGTCAGTAGCTCTGTCTTCAAGGTCACTAAATATGATTTCTAATTCATGAATTCTGCTCTTCTTGCTCTGGATCGAGTTGCCTCATTCTGCAATTTTGTTATTGAGCTGTCAGATTTCAGAATGCTGCTACTCCATCAGTTTGCATATCTTGCTTAATTTTTCATTTTGCTCTGTTGCATTTTGATTAATCTCTAGGAGGGCTCTAGATATAATTCTTCTGTACTCAACATACAATAGTTTCAAAAAGACTTCTTCATCTGGGAAGCTTTTTGATTCTTTATTTTGGGAGTTTTCTGGAGCCATGGTGGGCTGATTCTTTAAATGCTTAGCAATGCTCTGTTGCTGTTGGGACATCTAGAGTCTGTTTAGTTTCTCTAGTGTTGCCTCAACAGGACCTGAGGCATAGTTCTGAGAAAGGAATTGGCCACTAGCTACCTTTTGTACTCTAATGACTGGCCCCATTGGATCCTCTAATATGGCAGTCTCCACCTCCTGGCTGGCAAATATATTGCCATACTTATGGAGGCAGTAGACAGCTGTCAAACAATCCTATGACGTGGGTCACTAAAGGCTAGAAGAGATGTGGTCAGGCCACACAGTACTTATTTCTCCAGGCAGTCTTATTTTAAAAAGCTAAAACTTACTGGACCACTTCCAGAATCAGTCAGGCCCTTAGGTGTGGCAGGTTCCTCTTTCTGTGTGAGAGCAGAAACATCTCTTTGGCCATCCCCAGAAGCTATGGTGTATTTCAAAGTATAGAGAGTCTGCTGTGCTGCTGTCATAGACTGCTGGCATCTAGCTGTGAGACAAAACTGTACTAAACATGGTCTTTCTGCCTGAAAAGTGCTCCTGAACTGGCACTGTCTCCAAGCTTGGGAACTAGCCCCTACTGAGGCCTCTGGTTGAGTAACTCCACCTCCAAGCTGAACAAGATGGCATCCTAGTCAAGTTACCCCTTGTGTCACAAAAGAGCTGAATCTATGGTGGAGCTCTGACAGGGGAGCATGGAGGGGCTGTGGTGACCCAGTCAGCCACCAGGCTCTCAAAATGTGATTAGTTCACACACTGTCTTTCCACTGCAGCCCCCGCTCTTCACTTCAGAACTTCAGCTCAGTGTAGCTGCCTGCTCATGCCCATCCCCTGCCTATTGGCCAACAAAAAGAAAAAAATGTTGAAAACTCCAATGCCTTTGTACCACGAGAGGCAACCATTCAGTGCAAGCAGAGCTCAGTGCAAGAGAGGAAGTTTACTACATAGTGGCATGTAGTCCAAACTGACAGCCCTATGCTGTGTCCTAAGGTTCACTGAGTGTCCAGAAATCTCTGTTCTATTATCAATCTAGGCCTTAGTTTTCAGCGGGAATTAAGGAGATGTGTGTCTAGTCTGCCATCTTCTGTCCCTGTTTTTTGTTCTATGATCTTTAATGCTTCAGATTTTATATTTAGGCCTTTGATCCATATTGAGTTAGTTTTAGTGCATGGTGTGTGATATGGGTTCTGCTTCTTTCTTTATTTTTTTATTTGTATATCCAGTTGTGCCAATGACATTTGTTAAGGAGACTGTCTTTTCCCAGTATATGGAATTTTGAACTTTGTCAAATATCGTCTGCTCATAGGTTGGTGATGAAATAGCTGGATTCTCAAAATTAGGATTTCATTGTAGCTATCAATCATTTTGGGTAGAATAGACACTTTCAGAGTGTTAAGTCTTCCAATCCGTGAGCAAGGTGGGTTTCTCCTCTTATGGAGGTCTCCTTTGGTTTCCTGCAATAAAGACTTGTAATTTTCTTTGTATAGGTTCTTTAACTCTGTTAGATTTAGTCCTAGGTATTTTATCTTCTTAAGGACTATTGTAAGTGGCAATTGTTTTAGTCAGCTACTGCTGCTCTAACAGAAATATCACAGAGTAGATGGCTTTAACAAAGGAAAGTTTATTCTTATACAGTCCATTAGGCTATCAGTCCAAATTCGGGATGTCCACTCCAGGGGAAGGCTTTCCCCCTTGTCGGCTCTGGAGGGAAGTCCAGTATTGCATCAATCTTTGTCCAGGGAGCATCTTTGTGCAGGAACCTCAGGTATGAATGACATGCTTTTCTCCTGGTACTGCTTTCTTCATGGTGTGAGGTTTCAAATTCTCTGCTGGTTTCCCTTTCATTTTATCTCTTGAAGGATGAAAGGATTAAGGGTGGGGCAAGCCTTACTCCAGAGAAGCTCCCTATACAGTGGATCAGGGAGGTGATCCTATGAAGGGATTTACAGTGCCACCCTAATCCTTTAACATACAGCAAAGGAAAATCACAAAATGGAGGACAATCATAGAATACAGGGAATCCTGGCCCAGGAAAATGGCTACACATATCTGGGGGGGGTGGGGGGGCAAAACTGAATCCATGACATTACTGTTATGGATTGAATTGTGTCCCCCTCAAAAATCTACATAGTAATTTAGGTAGGCCAAGATTGTTGGTGTTGTGTGATGCTCCTCCATGTTGGAAATCCTGTCTCTATGTTGTTAATGAGGGTGTATGGACAGCAATTTGTTGGTGGTGTATAAGATTATTTTGTGCTTTGAGGCAGTCTCTTGAGGTATAAAGGAAAGAAGCTAGCTAAGAGATTTGGGGACCTCATACTACAAGAAACTGCCAGAAGCTCAGCTCATCCTTTGGAAAGGATGAGGATCCCTACACCTGAGAAACTTTCAGTCCGGGGAAAGACTGACAACAAGGACCTTCCTCCAGATTCAGCAAAGAAAGCCTTCCCCTGGAGCTGATACCCTGGATTTGAACTTTTAGCCTATTGGACTGTGACAAAATTTCTCTCTTTAAAGCCATCCACTGGTGGTATTTGTGTTAAAGAAACACTAGCTGACGAAAACAGAATTTAGCACCAGGAGTGAGGTGCTTCTCTAACAGACAGCTAAATTATGGATGTGTTTTTGGAATTATGAATGGATTGAAGACTCAGAAGGAACCAAAGAGAACATTTTACACCAAAGTAGGTGCAGAAGGTGAGAAACTAGCAGCAGAGAATAAATGGCAGAAGCAACAGACAGGCACCAGAAGACCCAGACCAGTGCAAAACAGCTGACCCATGGAGTGAGAGAGCTGAGTGCCCTATGTAGGAGGCTTCCTGGAAGAGTGGGGTACCTCTGGACACTCCAATCAGTGGAGCTGAACTTGCTGACCTATGGAGGAAAGAGCTGAGTGCCTGTGTGCAGGAGGTTACCTAGCAGAGTGGGATGACTCCAGGCACTTAAATGAGTGGAGCCACAGAGCTTCAGAACACTTGCCCCAGTAGGGCAGATGTGGGCTTGGGGCCTGGGCCATGAGGCCACAGGAAACAGAAGCTGAAGGGATAGGGAGCATGAGAAGCTGAGCTACCTCAGTCTCAAAAGGTACGGCTATGATCTCAGGAGTTTTTCAGAGTGGAGCCATGGCCTGTGGTGTTTCTAAGTGTGGAGCTGCTCTTCAAATGGACTTGGAAAATTGTGTGCCTGAAGATGAGGGAGCAAGAGCTGCTGTCCAAGGGGGCCAAAAAGTGGAGCTATGGCACAAGGCCAAGAGGTCTCCACTCAGAATCTGGAAAGTGTGGCCAATACCTTGAATCTGGTGGATTTCACTTTTAAGTCTGTATCATCAGAGGTTAACATTGCCACTCCTGATAATTTTTTAAATATTGTTAGCTTGATATAGTGTTTTCCATGCTTTGTGTTTTAGTTTGTTCATGTCTTTGAGTCTAAGGTGCATCTTCTGTAGGCAGCATATAGATGGGTCATATTTTTTCTTTTTTTAAAATCCAGTCTCCCACTCTCCATCTGTTTATTGCTGCATTTAGTACATTTTCAGTCAGCATGATTATTGATAGTTATGAACTTAGTGCTGTCATGCTGATTTCTCTTTATGTGAGTTGTAGACATTTCCTTTATTCCATTTAATTTTCTGTGCTGAACGATTTTTTTCTTTATGTATTTTCTTTTCTTTTTAATGTTGGTATTTTTGTGATTGCTAGTTTATTATTTTGATATGTATGAGTGATTGTTTCCTTTGCAGTTACCTTAATATTTACACTTGTCATGAATTGAATTGTGTCCCCCCCAAAATGTGTGTATCGATTGGACTTAGCCATGTGTCCCAGTATGTTGCGATTCCTCTCATGTGTTGCAAATCCTGCCTTTGTGATGTTGATGAGGGAAAATGGGCAGCAGTTATGTTGGTGAGGGAGGACTCAAGCTACAAGCTTGTGGAATATATGGGAAAGAAGTGAGCACAGGACGTTGGGAACCTCATACCACCAAGAAAGCAGCACCGAGAGCAGAGGACCTGAGGTGCCTCTGCTGAGATGCTGTCTTGAATTTGGACTCAATCTATCAGACTGTGATAATTTCTCTTATTGAGTGGACTTGTGGCTTACCAGACTGTGACAATAAAGCTTCTCTTCATCAAACCATCCACTCATGGTATTTTGTATTGGAGCAATACCAGGCGACTAAAACAATATCTTTTTTTCTAAATTTAAACCAGTCTTCAATTTCTTTATATCACCTTGACTTCTTCTCCATATGGAAGATCACTACATTTTCTTTTGAGTCCTTCTGTTGTTCTGATGTTTACATAATGACATCTCTCCCTGTTTACAGTGTTTTGCATAAGATTACTTTGTAATTCCCCTATTTGAGTTGATATTCAATTGCTGTGTTCTATTCTGTTCTGGTCTTGAGTTGTTACCTGGTGTTACTGGTTTTCTAACCAAAGGATTCCCTTTAGTATTTCCTTTTTTTCCCCATTTTTTAATTATGATTGAATGAAAATGTACATCCCCACATAAATTTCCATACTCACTTATATGCAGCTCCACTACTCTCCCTGCCCAATGACAGCACACTCTTCCTCTAGACTCCATAGATGTCCTATCCTCCCAACAGTCTCCTATCCCCTCTTCTCCACCCACTCCCATTCCTCCAATAAGAGGGCAGCAGAATGACATCCTATAGATGCATAGAACCATAAAGTTCCCACAAGATATGGTCACTCTGTGTTGTCAAGTCCAATCCACTGCTGTCCAAAGAGTTGATCTTCATTATGATTTATGGACAGGCACAGCATCAGGGCCAGGGGCCATGCTCCCAGGGGAACTCCAAAGCTCCTGGACAACCAACTGTGGCCTTTTAGTGGAGATCTCAGGTTTCACACTTATTCATTCTTGTGTTGCCAGTGAGACTCAATTTTGTGAGCTCCATCGCGGCTAATGCTAGTGGTGGCTAGGCATCCTCTCGGTGTTCCAGTCACAAGTCAATGTAGACAACCACTCACGTGGGTCTCTCTGTCTTCTGGGCTCTCTTTCCCCCATGTCATTTTGGACCTCAGTGATCATCCGTTCCTGCTGAGTTGGGACCATTTGCTGTACCCTCAGATAGCAGCTTTTAAGATCCCAGATGCCACTCACCAATGTGGGGTGCGGAGAGTCCTCATCAGCAAAATACTAGTTGTACTAATTGGCTTCGATTTCCCCTGAGAACATGGTCCAAGGCCTCCTGCCCCAGCTAGTCTGTCCTTGCAATATTGGGTTAAGATGGGAGGAGCACTCATGTTGTTTTAAAGTCCAGTTAATATTGATCTTCCTTCTAATGTATGCTGTCACCAATTTCACCCAACCAAATTTCTAAAAACTATCTAATCTAAACCATCCCCTCATCGCCCTCCCTCCCTTGCCACTATTGCAGCCACCAAAGAGTCTTCTTCTATGCATGAGTCTGTTTTTAAGTTCTTATCATAGGGCTAGCTCTTATCATAGGGTTCTCATACAATATTTGTCCTTTTGTCGCTGACTGCTTTCACTCAGCATAATGTCCTCCAGTTGAAACCACGTTAAGAGATGTTTCCTGCAATCATCATTGTTCTTCATCATTGCATAGTGTTTCACTGAATATATATACCATAGTTGACCTATCCATTCCTCTGTTGTTGGGCATCTGAACTGATTCCATCTTTTCGTTATTGTGGACTGTGCTACGATAAACATTCGTGTGCATGTTTCAGTTGGTGTGTATGGCCTTGATTCTGTAGAACATATTCCAAGCAGTGGAATTGCTGGGTCAAATGGTATATCTATATCCAGTTTTTTAAGGGAGCGACAGATTGTTTTCAAAGAGATTGAAACATTTTGCAATCCCACCAAAAGTATAGGAGAGTTCCAATTTCTCCACAGGCTCTCCAGCATTTGTTGTTTTGTGTTTTTTGGATCATGGCCAACCTTTTTGGGGTGAGATGGTATCTCATTATAGTTTTGATTTGAATTTCTTTTTAGCTAATGATCGCGAGCGTGTCTGCATGTGTTTTTTGGCTGCCTGGATCTCCTCTTTAGGGAAGTGTCTGTCCATCTCCTTTGCCCATTGCTTAATTGGAAGACTTATCTTTTTCTTATTGGTATTTTGTAGTACCTTATAGATTATGGAGATCAGGCATGGGTCTGATATAGAGTTGCTAAACATTTTTTCCCATTCTATAGGTGGCCTTTTAACTCTATTAATAAAGTCTTTCTTAATAGTTCCCATTTATCTGTTTTCTCTTCTGATGATTGTGGTTTGTTTGACAGATTTTGAAGTCTGTCTACATTGTGTATTAAACCTTCCATTTTTGTTCCTACTTTCTCTTGGATGAGCTTTATCGTTTTAAATTTGATATTTAGGTCTTTTATCCAGTTTGAGTTGGTTTTTGTATAAGGTGTAAGACATCGGTCTTGTTTTAATTTAGTGCAGATGGATATCCAATTTTGCCAGCACCATTTGTTGAAGAGATAGTTTTTACCCCAATTTAATGTCTTGGGGCCTTTGGCGAATATCAACTGTTCATAGGCAGATGATGTCATCTCTGTGGTCTCAATTCTGTTCCACTGATCTATCTGTCTGTTTTTGTGCCAGCCCCAGACTGTTTTGATTACTGTGGCAGTATTATAGGTTCTAAGGTCAGGTAATGAGAAGCCTCCCAGTGTGTTCTTCTTCTTTGGTAACGCTTTACTTATCCGGGGCTTCTTCCCTTTCCAGACAAAGTTGGTAATTTGTTCCTCCATCTCATTAAGAAGTGTCACTGGAACTTGTATTGGGATTGCATTACATAAGCAGATTGCTTTGGGTAAAATAGACATTTTCACAATGTTAAGTCTTCCTATCCACGAGCAGGGTAGGCTGCTCCATTTATGTAAGTCTCTCTTAGCTGCTTGTAGTAAGGGTTTGTAATTCTCTTTGTAAAGGTCTTTTATTTTTCAGGGTAAATTTATTTCTAGGTGCTTTGCCTTGTTAGGGGCTATGGTAAATGGCATTGACTTGGTGATTTCTTCCTTAATAATCTCACTGTTGGTATAAAGGAATCCTACTGATTTATATTATGCTTATCTTGTATCCTGAGACTTTGCCAAACTCTTCTATCAGTCTGAGTAGTTTCCTTATGGATTCTTTGGGATTCTCTGCATATACAATCATATCATCAGCAAATATGGAGATTTTTAGTTCTTCTTTGCTGATGCAGATGCCCTTTATTCTTGGTCTTGTCTAATTGCTGTGGCTAGAACTTCTAGTACAATGTTGAATAGGAAAGGTAGGAGTGGGCATCCTTGTCTAGTTCCTGTTCTCAAGGTAAACTGTTTCAGTCTCTCTCCATTCAGGATGACGTAGGCAGTTGGCTTTGTATAAGTGGCACTTATTGCACTGAGGAATTGGCCACCTATTCCTATTTTGCTGAGAGTTTTTAGCATGAATGGGTGCTGGACTTTATCAAATGCTTTTTCTGCATCAATATACAAGATCAGGTGATTCTTGTCTTTTGTGATATTTATGTGGTTGATCACATTTTTTTTTCTGATGTTGAACCAGCCTTGCATCTCTGGTATGAATCCCACTTGGTCATGATGGAATAATTTTTGGATATGTTGTTGTATTCTAGTGGCAAGAATTTTGTTGAAGATTTTTGCATCTAGATTCATGAGTGATATTGGTCTGTAATTCTCCTTTTTGGTTGGGTCTTTCCCTGGCTTTGGTACCAGGGTTATGCTAACTTCAAAGAACCAATTTGGGAGTATTCCATCCCTTTCTATACTGTGAAATAGTAGTATTGGAGAGAACTCTTTTCTAAAAGTTTTGTAGAATTCTGTGGTGAAGCCACGTGGGCCTGGGCTTTTTTTGTTGACAGTTTTTGGATGACTTTTTCAATCTCTGCCCTGTGATGGGTTTATTAAGTTGTTCTGCTTCAGCTTATGATAATTTTGGTAGGTGATATGAATCAAGGAATTTGTCCATTTCCTCTAGGTTTTCAAATTTGTTAGAATACAGTCTTTCATAATATTCAACTATGATACTTTGTATTTCTGTTGGATCTATGGTAACAACGCCCCTCTCATTTCTTATTTGGGTCATTTGTTTCCTTTCCTGTTTTTCTTTAGTAAGCTTAGCCAATGGTGTGCCAATTTTCAAAAAATCAGGTTTTGGTGTTTTCAGTTAGTTCTTCTATTTTCTAATTCATTTAGTCCTGCTCTAATCTTTATGATCTGTTTTCTTCTGGTGCTTCAGGGGTTCCTCTGTTGTTCTGTCTCTACTTGCTCAAGCCGTAGGGCTATTTTATTGATTTGGTTTCTTTCTTCCTTCCAGCTGTGTGCATTTATGGAGACAAACTGACCTCTGAGCACTGCTTTGGCTGTATCCCATAGCTTCTGGTATGAAATGTTTTCATTCTCATTGGAATCCATAAATTTCTTCCTTGATTTCCTCTATAACCCATGGTTTCTTGAGAAAGGTGTTGTTCAGTTTCCATAAGTTCCATTTTCTACCTATGTTTTTTCTGCCATTGATTTCCATTTTTGTGGCTTTATGATCTCAGAAGATGCTTTGCATTAATTCAGTGGTATGGATTTTGCTGAGAATTGCTTTGTCCTAACACACAGTCTATTCTGGAGAATGTTCCATGTGCACTGGAGAAGAAGGTGTAGTTGTCTGCTGATCGACAGAAAATTCTGCATATGTCAGTGAGATCTAGTTGGTTAATTGTGGCAATGAGTTCTTCTGTGTCGTTAGTGAGCTTTTTTCTAGACTATCTGTCCAATATTAAGAGTGGAGTGTTGAAGTCTCCTACTATTATTCTGGAGTGATCTATCTCCTTTTTGAGTGTAGTCAGTGTTTCTTTGATGTGTTTAGGTGTTCTAATACTAGGTGCATAAATATTTAATATTGTTAAGTCCTGCTTGTGTATTGAAATTTTCAGCCATAAATAGTGTCCACCCTTGTCCATGATGGTAGATTTTACATTAAAATCTATTTTATCTATGACTAGAATTGCCACACCTGCTCCTCTTTGTTCATTGTTGGCTGGATATATATTCTTCCATCCTTTAATTTTCAATGTGTTCATATCTTAAAGTCTAAGGTGAGTTTCTTGTATGCAACATATGGATGGGTCATGTCTTTTCATCCAAGATGTCACTCAATGTCTCTTTACTGGAACATTCAGTGCATTCACATTCAATGTAAGTATTGATAGGTAAGCGTTCAGTGCTGACATTGTGATATGTTTACTTTTGTGTTGATGTTTTCTCTGTTGTTCTTATTAGTCTGCTCTGAGACCTTCTTTGTGAGTTGAATTTTCACTTTTTTCAGCGTTGGTTTTGTGGTTGTTGAGACTCCTGTATTACACTTCTTAATATGATATGTTGCATCTTTATTGTAGTTTATGGCTGCCCCTATGATCCTACTTAATAAACTATTATAAACCCAATTTTATCCAACTCGACGGCACTTGGCTAGTCTTGTGAACATCCTTTTCATCTGGAAGGACTGTAACAACTGTGGTACATCCCTCTTTTTATATTATGACATCATAGCTTTAATGATATGATGACTGGATTATTTCTTTTACCATTATAGCTTTTATGCAGTTTGGAGCCTTCCATAACTGAGTAGGATTCTGGAAGATGCGTCATTCTAAAATATAAAGTTAGTGGTTTTGTTCTTCTAAGCCAAAGCCAAGAGATTCTTTCAGTATTTCTTGTAGCTTTGGTTTGGTTTTCAGGAAGTCTCTGAGTTTCTGCTTATCTGTGAATGTCTTCATTTTCATATTTCATAATTCTTGGTTGGAAGTTCTCCTTCAAGGCTTTGACTGTATCATGCCACTGTCTCTGTGCTAGCATTGTTTCTGCTGAGAAATCTGACAAAAGTCTAAAGGGTTTCCCTATGAATGTTAGCTCTGCTTTGAGTCTTGCTGCCTTTAAAAGTTTCTGTCTATGTTTCATTTTGTTAAGCTTGATTGTAATATGTCTTGGAGTCTTTCTTTTGATGTCTATATTGAATGGCATTCAATATACATCCTGGATATCTATATTCTCTTCCTTCACGATTTCTGGTAAATTCTCCATCAGCAGCTCAGCAACAATAATCTCTGTGTTCCCAGGTGTCTCACCCTGTTCAGGGACTCCAATTAATTGTAGGTTGTTCCTCTTAATAGAGTCCCACATGGTTCTTAAAGCTTAGTCCGCCAATTTGACCCTACTCTCTCCCTTTAGTATTTCTTGTCATTTTGGTTTGGTTTTTGCAAATTCCTTAAATTTCTGTTTATCTGGAAATGTCCTAATTTTGTCATCATATTTGAAAGACAATTTTGCTGGATATATAATTCTTGGCTGGCAATTATTTTCCTTCAAGGCTTTGTGTATGTAATCCCATTGTTGTCTTCCCTGCATGATCTCTGCCAGGTCGTCCAAGCTTAGTCTTACTGATTCTCTCTTGTAGGTTGCTTCTTGTTTATCCATAGTCACTTACAAAATTGTCTCCTAGTCTTTAATTTTGGGAAGTTTAGTTATAATATGCCTTGGTGTCTCTTGAGGTCTGCTCTGTGTGGGGTTTGATCAGCATCCTGGATAGATATCTTCTTATCTTTGATGAGATCAGAGAAGTTTTGTGTAAGCAAATCTTTGACAGTTCTGTCTGTATTTTCCATCACCACCACCCTGTTCTAGTACTCCAATCATTCATAACCATTCCTTTTCAGAATCCCACATAACTGTCTCTTGATTTTTAAAAAAATTTTTTTATCTCATTTTTCTGAAATATGTTAATATCATGTGCTTTATCTTCAGTCATATTAGTTCAGCTTTCCATTGCCTGAATTTCACTTCTTTAACTTCAACTGAGTGTGTAATTCTGTAATTTTATTTTTAACTTTCTGAATTCTTAATTCTTGGCTGCTGTATGCTTTCTTGCCAATTCTTCAATTTGTCATTCTGCTCTGCTGCATTTTTCCTCATCTCCTTCCCCATCTTCTGAAGAATTTTAAATATTAATCTTTTGTCTTTTACCTCTCATAATTCCAGGAAGTTCTCTTCCTCTGGAAAATTTTATTACTTGTTTTGGAAGCTTTCTGAAGGAAACATGGCCTGTTTTTTTACGTGATTGGAAATTTATTGTTGTCTCAGAGCCATCAGAAAGTTGTATTCATTTTGTTTGCCTATTGTGTTCTACCTGCTTGTTTTCAAGCATCCCAATAGACTGGTTGTATGTGATAGTTGCATTATTGCTCTTTGAAGTTCTAATATCCTGTCACTAGATGGTTAGAGTTGTTACTAGAATTGTGAGCCCAAGTGTCCATTTACTTTTCTTATACGGATTCAGCTCAGGTTTCCAGGGAGTCAGTCACCAAATATAAGGTGCAACCTTTCACTACTATCCTAGATGGGCAGAGGTGATTGGTATAAGCACTGGTGTCTGGCTTTATCTGCTGAGAAGGGCAGGGAGCTGAAAGCTATACCTAAGTGTCTGTGAAGATGACATATCCCCTTATGCCAGAATCAACATGAAAGAACTGATTCTGCCCTGACTTTCCAGCTTAGGATATCCAGTAGAATTTTTTTTTCCTTCCTTTCCACCAGTTTGTTAAATTATTCCCCTTCTGAGTCTCAGAGAAGGGCTCAGAGCATGCTTAACGCATCCTACTTCCAGGTCAGTTAATGGCATCAGACTCCAGAGCCCGGTGCAGTGCAAAGAAGGAATGGGAGAATGGCTCTGCATAGGCTTAAGAAGTCCTACTTCTGACTTAGTTAATGGTGTCAGACTCTAGCACTGGGCCAGGGGCAGAGAAGGGAAGGTGGAGCACTTAGGAGAAGGGAGATAGCCATATAGAGAAGGAAATAACTAGATATACACTTTGTAAATTACACTCAATGAGTTAGCTTTAGAGCATCCAGTGCTGTTCCCCACTGGTTCTAGAGGTGCAAGTGGACCTTCCAGGTAATTTCTCCTGGTGGCCAAAATCTGCTGCCTCATGCATCACAATGTCTGCATCCGTTTCCCGGGAGAAGGGGGAAAGTGTGCTGTCAGATCCATGCAAGTTCTAGGGCCTATCAACCCTAGAACCACCCCACTCTCAATTATTTCATGATTCAGCTTATCTTTTGTCTATAGAAAGCTGATGTCCAGCAGGCCTGAGCCACAGAAAGAGTGAGGCTGAGGGTCCCTAAGGAGGTGAATTGTGAATGCTGCCAAAAGGGCTCAGGGGAGACAGACAGGAGGGTCTATGCTGGGAGGCCAGCCTACATAGGAGTCCTCCTCTGGCCACAGTGGAAGGGGTAACCATTGTCTCAAACCTGCAGCAAGGCCTCTGGCCCTAATATATGGCATGAAGAGTGACTGGAAAACAGATCACCAGGAAAGTACCATAGGTCACTCAGACCAAGAACTTAATTGCTGAAAGAAATCTCACAAATTGGGTGGTATGTTAGGGATTAGGATGTGATCATAAATCCCTTCAAGGGATTACCTCCCTGCTCCACTGAATAGGCAGTTTCCCTGGAGTATGGCTTGCTCCACCCTTAATCCTTTCATCCTATAAGAAATAAAAGGAACGAGAAGCCAGCAGAGAATTGGGAACATCACATCATCAGGAAAGCAGCACCGGGAGAAGAGTGCATCCTTCAGACCTGAGGTACCTGCACCAAGATGCTCCCTGCACTAAGACTGATACAATATTGGACTTCCCTCCAGAGCCAAGAAGGGTGAAAGCCTTCACCTGGTGCAGACATCCTGAATGTGGACTTGTAGCCTACTGGACTGTGGAAGAATAAACTTTCCTTTGTTAAAGCCATCCACTCTGTGGTATTTCTGTTACAGCAGCACTAGCTGACTACAACAGAATTAGAAAGATTAATCTGTAAATGACAACAACATCAGAACAGGGAGAGAAGGAATAAATTGTGTAGATATAGAACTGTCTACTGAAGAGGAAGGCAAAGTGATACTGACTAATAATTGACTGGTTCAAACCTAGGAAAATAAGGGTAAATTTCAAGGTAACCATAAAGAAAGTTAACAAACCTACTGATCAAAGTAAAGAAGAAAAACATATAGTCCCAGTAAACACAAAAATCTACAAAAATAAATCCACAAACAAAATGTCAGCACCACACACACAAAAAAAAATTATAAAATGACAGCCATATTCTGTTAAAAGATGGCAGAGTAAACAGACATCTCCTCATTTCCCTCTGAGAACTAAGGCCTGGATGATATTTATATGGAGCATTGAATATCTGGGGAGCCTTAGGATCTAATGTGTTTGACTAGGCAACAGTATCAGACTAATCTTGTCCTCTCAAAAGCAATCCAGCAACCATCTGACCTCTGCTTCTGCTGTTTCATTGTATCAGAGAACTACAGCTTCCACAAATGGCCAGTAACATACTTTAATTATAAGCTGGCAGGTGGAGCCTGCTATTCCTGACTGCCTGTTCAGGCCAGCCTGTTGGACAGCTCCCAGCTCCCAGTTCAGCACCTGGACAGCTCCCTGCATAGAAGTGCAGTTTACTTTTCAGGCTGAGAGGCTTGTGTATCTGACTGGACATCTCTCTGTTGAGAAGCCTCAGCTGTTCCTGCCTCTTTTCTCTCCCTTACATTGTAGCGTTGGCTGACAGCCCCCAGTTTCTCCATAAGCAGAGCAGCCTCTTTGCTACCCAATAAGAAGAGTCTTCCACCCTTCAGAGTCCACCTAGGGCAAATGATTAGAGTATTAGGGTCAGCTGGTGACCAACAATTCTCTTAGATCCATTATCAGAGAAATCAAACAGTGTCTAGATGGCACACAGGTATCAGACCATAATTAATCATTTAAAGAAGCAGCCTTCAAATGCTCCAGAAAATTCCCTAAATAAAGATTTAAAAAATTCAAAAATTTTCCCAGATGAAGAAACCTTTCTGAATCTACTGGAAGTTAAATACGAAAGAGTTATGTATAGAACACTCCTAGACATTAAACAAAATACAGTAGAACAAAATGAAAAATTTGGTAAGCTATTTGAAATGCTAGTACATCAATGATCTGAAATGCGTCAGATTAATAACAAAATTACAGAATTAGATAATTCTATCCAAAGCCAAAAAAGTAGGATTGAACAGATGGAAGTTAGACTCAGCGATCTAAAAGACAAAGTAACTAACACCAGCATTTATGAGGAGAAATCAGAGAACAAAAATAAGAAAAATTAAGAAGCATTAAGAAACATACGGGACTCCGTGAAGAGGAATAATTTACGTTTAATTGGAGTTTCTGAACAAGGGAGGATTAATGACAATATAGAGCGTATTGCTGTAGAGATGCTAACAGAAAACTTTCCTGAGATTATGAGTAAAGAGAACATAGGTATCCAAGATGTTTACTGAACACTGCAAAAGTTAGACCCAAAAGGAAAGACGTCAAGGCATATTATAATCAAGCTTAATTAGTTAAAACATAAACAGATGCTTCTGAAGGCAGCAAGGCTCAAAGCAAAACTAATGTTCCAAGGGAAACCCTGTAGGCTTTCATCTGACTTTTCTGCTGAAACAGCATTGGCTAGAAAGCAGTGGGCAAACACATTCAAAGCCCTGAATGAGGAAAATTTCCATCCCAGAATTATTTATCCTGCCAAATTGTCTATCAAATATAATGTTGAAATTAAGACTTTTGAAAATAAAGAGAAAGTTAGAGACTTCATAAAAGCTAAACCAAGATTACATGAGATATTGAAAGAAGCTCTTCCATAAACGTAGTTTTAGGTGGCAATTCAGGACACTTCATCCAAATTTCTAACCAGTTAAGAAAGTCACAAATCTTCACCAAAGCTACAGTACTATAATAAGGGAATCCGCGATCATATCATGACAACTATAATACCATCACATTAAAAGATGGATACACTACAATAGTTACAATTGTTTTTGATGTACAAGAAGTTTCAGAGTTATGAAGTAGTTAAAATTGGTTTTAATCTTAGTATGTTAAGGGGGATAATACATGTAGCCATAAAGAAGATTAACAATGCATTACATCAAACTAAGAAATGCAATGCAGGAGTCTCAACAAACACAAAACCAACACTGAAACAATCCACAAAGAAGAATGACCCAGAACAGAACATTAAGAGCAATATAGAAAACATCAACACAAAAGTAATTACATCAAAATGATGGCAATAAGCACATACCTATTAATAATTACATTGAATGTAAATGGACTGAACACTCCAGTAAAGAGACAGCGAGTGATATCCTGGATCAAAAGACATGACCTGTCTATATGTTGCTTACAAGAAACATACCTTAGATTTAAAGATATGAACAAATTGAGAATTAAAGGTTGGAATAATATATATCAAGCTAACAATACACAAAGAAGAGTAGGTGTGGCAATGTTAATCTCAGATAAAATAGATTTTAATCTAAAATCCACTATTGTGGACAAGGATGGTCACTATTTATTGTTGAAAGGTTCAATACTCAAGCAGGACTTAACAATATTAAATATTCATGCACCCAATACCAGAGCACCTAAATACATTGAACAAATACTGACAACATTGAAAAATGAGTTTGATCATTCCACAATGACAGTTGGAGTCTTCAACACTCCCCTTTCAGTTATGGATAGATCATCCCGAAAAAAGCTCAGTAAAGATGCAAAAAATCTTATTGCTAAAATCAACTAACTTGACCTTGTCGACATATACAGATCTTTTCATCCATCAGCAGATAAATACACCTTCTTATCCAATGCACATGGAACATTCTCCAGAATAGGCCATGTGTTAGGTCATAAAACAATTCTCTATAAAATCCAAATTATTGATTTACTGCAAAGCATCTTCTCAGAACATGGAGCTATAAAAGTTGAAATCAGTAACAGAAAATTCATAGGTAGAAATTCAAACTTGTGGAAACTGAACACTTTGCTCATAAAGCCTTGGGTTATAGAAGAAATTAAGGACAAAATAAAGAAATTTATGGATTCAAGTGAGAATGAAAACACATCCTACCAGAATTTATGGGATACAGCAAAAGCAGTGCTCAGAGATCAGTTTATAACTGCACACATCTGGAAAGAAGAAAGGGCCCAAATTAAAAAATTAACCGTACAGCTTGAATAAGTAGAAAGAGAGCAACAGAAGAACCCCTCAGACACCAGAAGAAAACAGATTATAATGCTTAGAGTGGAACTAAACTAATTAGATGACAGGAAAACAAATAAAAAAAATAACAAAATCAAAAGCTAGTTCTTTGAAAAGATCAACAAAATTGACAAACCTTTGGCTAAACTTACAAAAGAAAAACAGCAGAAGATACAAATAACCTGATTAAGAAATGAGTTGGGAGATGTTACAACAGACCCAGCTGAAATAAAAACATCATAACGAATACTATGAAAGGCTGAACTCTAACAGGTTCGAAAACCTAGTGGAAATGGACAAATTTCTAGATTCATATTACTCACCAAGATTATCACAAGGAGAAGTAGATAAACTAAATAAATCCATCACAAAGGAAGAGATTGAAAAAGTCATCAAAAATCTACCAACCAAAAAGTCCTGGCCCAGATGGCTTCATCAGAGAATTTTACCAAATTTATAGAGAAGAGTTAACTCCACTACTATTGAGGCTATTTCACACCATAGAAAGGGATGGAATACTTCCGAATTCATTCTATGAAGCCAGCATAATCCTGATACCAAAACCAGGGAAAGATCCCCAAAGTACAGACCAATATCACTCATGAACCTAGATGCAAAAATATTCAACAAAATTCTAGGCAATAAAATTCAACAGCAAATAATAATAATATTTCATCATGATCAAGTTGATTTCGTTCCAGAGATGCAAGGCTGGTTCAGTATCAGAAAAACTAATGTAATCAACCACATTAATAATACAAAATATAAGAATCACCTGATTTTGTCAATTGATGCAGAAAAGGCATTTGACAAAGATCAACACCAATTCTTGCTTAAAAGTCTCATAAAAATAGGAATAGAGGGGAAATTCCTCAATGTAATCAGTAGCACCTATGCAAAGCCAACTGCTTTCATCATCCTGAATGGTGAAAGACTGATAGAATTCCCTTCGAGAATGGCAACTAGACAAGGATGCCCACTCTCACTACTTCTATTCAACATTGTGCTAGAAGTTCCAGCCAGAGTAATTAGACAAGACAAAGAAATAGAGGGCATCTGTATTGGCAATGAAGTAGTAAAGATTTCCCTCTTTGCAGATGACATGATTGTTTATACAGAGAATCCAAAGAAAGCCATAACTAAGCTATTGGACCTAATAGAAGAGTTCAGCAAAGTATCAGGATACAGGATAAATGTAAGTAAATCAATAGGATTCCTTTATACCAACAGTGAGATTACTAAAGAAGAAATCACTGAATCAATTCCGTTTACTATGGCCCCCAAGAAGATAAAATGCCTAGGAATAAATCGAACTGGAGAAATAAGAGATCTTTATAAAGAGAACTACAAGACCTTACTACACGAAACTGGGAGAGACTTACATAAGTGGATTAATCTGCCCTGCTCATTGATAGGAAGACTCCATATTGTGAAAATGTCTATTTTGCCCAATGTAATCTACTTATGTAATACAATCCCAATACAAATTCCAGTGACATTTTTTAATGAGTTGGAGAAACAAATCATCAGCTTTATTTGGAAAGGGAAGGAGCCCCAGATAAGTAGAGCACTACTGAAGAAGAAGAACACACTGGGAGGCTTCTCACTACCAGACTTTAGAAACTATTGCACTGCCACAGTTGTCAAAACAGCCTGGTACTGGTACAAAAAGAGATATATAGACCAATGGAACAGAATAGAGACCCCAGAGATGCCAACATCCTCCTATGAAAAGTTGATATTTGACAAAGGCCCACAGATTTTAAACTTGGGTAAGAACAGTCTCTTTAACAAATGGTGCTGGCAAAATTGGATATCCATCTGCAACAAAATGAAACAAAACCCATATCTCACACCTTATACAAAAATCAAATCAAATTGAAATAAAAGACCTAAATATAACATCTGAAATGATAAAGCTCACCCAAGATAAAATACAGTCAACAACAGAAGTTTTAATACACAATATAGACAGACTTCAAAATCTGACAAACAGAGCACATTCATCAGAAAATAAAATAGATAAATGGCAATTAATAAGAATCTAACACTTCAACTCATCCAAAGACTTCATCAAAAGAGTTAAAAGACCACCTACAAAATGGGAAAGAATATTAGGCAACTCTGTCAGACTGCTGATGTCAGATGGATCTTGACTGAAAGGTGAGAATACCAGAAAGATGTTTACCTATGTTCTGCTTACTATTCAAAGGCATTCAACTGCGTGGATCATAACAAATTATGGATAACATTGAGGAGACTGGGAACACTTAAATGTGCCCATGAAGTATCTGTACATGAATGAAGAGGCAGTTGTGTGAATGGAATAAGGGGACACTGCATGGTTTGAAGTTAGGAAAGGTGTGCATCAGCGTTGTATCCTTTCACCAATCTCTACGCCAGGCAAATAATCTGAGAAACTAGATTATGTGAAGAAGAACAAGACATCAGAATTGGAGGAAGACTCATTAACAATCTGCATTATGCAGGTGGCACAGCCTTGCTTGCAGAAAGCGAAGATCTCAAACACTTACTGATGAAGATCAAAGACCACAGCCTTCAGTATGGATTGCCCCTCTACATCAAGAAAACAAAAATCCTCACAACTAGACCAGTAAGCAACAGCCTGATAAACAGAGAAAGGACTGAGGTTGTCAAGGATTTCATTTTGTTTGCATCCACCATTAATGTCCAAGATAGCAGCAGCCAAGAAATCAAAAGACAGACTGCCCTGGGAAAATGTGAGACAAAAGACCTTTTCAAAGTGTTAAAAAGAAAAGACACTACCTTGAAGATTAATGTGCAGCTGACCCCAGCCATGGTATTTTGAATCACATCATATGCATGCAAAAGCTGGACAATGAATAAGGAAGACAGAAAAAGAACAGATGCCTTTGAATTCGTGCTGGATAAGAATCTTGAATATATCATAGACTGCCAGAAGAACAAACAAATGTCTCTTGGAAGAAGTACAGCCAGAGAGCTCCTTAGAATCAAGGATGGTGAAACTACATCTTACTATTTTGGATATGTTGTCAGGAGACATCAATCCCTGGAGAATGACATCATGCTTGGTAGAGTGGAGGGTTACCATAAAAGAGGAAGACCATAGACAAGACGGATTGACACAGGGGTTACAACAATGGGCTTAAACATGAAAATGACTGTGAGTACGGCATAGGACTCGGCAACGTTTCATTCTGTTGTGCATAAGGTCACTATATTTTGAAATGACTCAGTGGCACCTAACAACAATAATGACATGGTCACCTAATCTTCAAAGGGCACAAAGTCCATCAAATGGGGAAAAGACAGTCCTTTAAACAAGTGGTCTTGGCAAAATTGGATGTCCATCTGCAAATAAATGAAATGGAACCCATATACAAAAACTAATTCAAAATGCAGCAAAGACCTAAATATAAAGCCAAAAAACTATAAAGTTCATAGAAGAAAAAATGGGATCACCACTAGAAACCCAAATACATGGCATTAACAGGCTGTAAGCCATAACCAGCAACATAAACTCCAGAAGACAAGCTAGATAATTGGGATCTTCTAAAAATTAAACACTTACTCTCATCAAAAGACTTCGCCCAAAAGTGTAAAAAGAGGATCTATAGACTGGAGAAAAAAATTGGTTATTATAATTCACGCAAAGGCCTAATCTCTAAAATCTGTAAGAAAGTCCAACACCTCTACAACGACAACAAAAGAAATAATCCAATTAAAAAATGGGCAAAGGAAATGAACACACTTCACCGAAAAAGACATTCAAAAAACTAAAAAAATACATGAAGAAATGCTTGCAATCAGTAGCCATTAGGGAAATGCAAATCAAAACCATAATAACATGCAATCTCAGCCAAGTATTACTGGCAAAAAAAAACACCAAAACAGGGAATTACAAAGGTTTGAGAGGTTGTAGGGAGATCAGAACTCTTACGCCCTGCTGGTAGGAATGCCAAATGATTTAGGAAAACAATATGGCACTTCCTTAGAAAGCTAGAAATAGAAATACCAAATGATCCAGCAATCCCAATCTCTAGGACTATATCCTAGAGAAATGATCCTCACATAGACATATGTACTCCCGCATTCATTGCAGCATTGTTTACAATAGCAGAAAGTTGGAAACAACCTGGACACCCGTTAACAGATGAATGGATAAGAAAATTCTGTGGTACATGCACACAATGGAGTATTACATAACAATAAATAACAATGATTAGTCTTTAATCTATCTCATAACAATGAGGAAATGAGGGCATCATCCTGAGGGAAATAAATCACAGAAGGACAAATGTTGTGTGAGACTACTACTGTAAAAACTCACAAAAATGTTTACCCATAAAAGGAAATGATGTCTCATAGTCACAAGGGAGGGGAGGGACAGGGATGGAAAAACACTAAATAAACAATAGATTATTGCTAACAAGGGTAAGAGGGCACAGTACTAGGGAATTCAGCACAACTTGTACTAGGTGAGGTAACGGACCCTCCATAGACACGTTCAGTCTCTCTGAGGGACTGAAGCCTAGGCTGAGGGCTATGAGGACCATGGTCTTGGGTAAAATCTAGATCAATTGGATTAAATTTTTTATAAAGATAATGTTCTACGTTCTAGTTTGGTGAGTAGTGTCTGGAGTCTTAAAAGCCTATAAGAGATACTCCATCTGAGATACTCCACTGCTCCTACTCCTTTTAGAGCAAGGAATAATGAAGAAAAAGAAACAACAGATATATTAGTCCAGAGGGTTAATGGCCTCCAACAGAATCAATCTGTTACAACTAGATGATGCCCACCTACCACCACTGACTACTTTGACAGGCATCACAACACAGGGTCCTAGACAGAGCAGGAAAAAATGTAAAACAAAATTCTAACTCAAAAAGGAAAAACCAGAATTGCTAGCCCAACAGAAGCACGAGAAACCCTGAGGGTTTGGCCTCCAGAGACCCTTTCAGCTCAATAATTAAGTCACTCCTGAGTTTCACCATTCAGTCAAAGATTGGACAATCTCATAAAACAAAATGAGACTAAAGGGGCACACGAGTCCAGGGTCTAGGACTAAAAGTCAGAAGAGGGCAGGTAAGGTAGTAACACGGAATCTGAGTTTGAGAAGGAAGAATGTTGTTAACCAGTGTCATAAAACAATGTGTGAACTGCTTAATGAGAAATTTGTTTATTTTGTAAACCTTCATCTAAAATACAATTTAATTCTTTTTAATAACAACAAAGAATTTGAATTAGAGATTTTCTGTGTTCCCTTCAACATTTAAACTCACAGTTTATGACAATGCCGTGCTCCCTTGTTACAGTGGCACCAGAGGTAAATTAAAAACTTTGAAACTTGGTTGGGGATGATGCAAGACATTTACTGATGTTATTTTTCTTAAAAGTTATATTTATTGGGTATGGCCAACACAGAATAGACAGATACTTCTTGTGGTCCTTCTTACAGCAAAGACTCAAAAGAAACAGCTCAATGGATTATATATGACAATCTAGAAGGCCTGATCATCAAAAACAAATTAAGGAGTCAGACTGAGTCACAAGGGGAAGGAAAGACATTTCAGAAGCAGTGAAGAAATGCCAGTCATGAGGTAATTGGCACCCTGGGAGCTGGGACAGCCTGTGCACACGGGCTGAGGTGAGCAGTTGCACTAGGGATACATTTTACCACACTGGGAGAGACCAGGTGGCATAGTCTTCACAAGCCTCCAGAGCTGGGGGAAGCCAGTGATTAACCTATTCAAGTGTAAGTACCCAACCTACTGCACAGGATCAAAATAACACCCCTACTATGGACTTATGTGGTGGAGAAGTGTGACTTCCCCTCACACACCCCCACCACCACTCCTACACCAGTCTGTCAGTATTGATCAAAGACCAAGCCATTAACTAAGGACTACCTCACCCAAACCAGTCTTGCAGATTTAGGGGAAAAAAGAAGTGCTAAGCTCCCAGAGCCAGTAATTCAGGGCAGGTACTATCCCTTTATGTAAACACGGGCAGAAGGGTCTACAGACTTCTGACAACCTTAACGTCTCACTAGATCCGTATGAGCCAGTTCAACACTACAGGCCTTTATTAATGCCAAGCCCCCTAAGCCAGGAACTCAAGACTGTGTGAACCCAAGCCAGTCTCTCAGCTTTAAAAAACTGCCACATTCCCTCTGATTGTTAAGGTTATATGTCAACTTGACTAGGCCATGATTCTCAATGCTCATGTGTGATCACTCCCATGATGGGATTTACTGCAAGTAGTCATTCAGTTGAAAGGGAATTTCCTTGGAGATGTGTCCTACATCCAAATATAAGCAGATTCTCTGGCTTTCTGCTGTTCTGGATCCTGAGGCAATCTCCTGTTCATCCAATCCCTGGTTTTTGGAATTTGGGCTAGAAGCTTGCCTGCCAATCCTGGGACGGGTCGATCTTCACAGCTTGTAAGCAAATTACTGCTGCCCAACCTACTGCTCTTCGGTTCACCAGTCCCTGAGGCTATTGAGAATTGAGAGAAACCTCTATTCGAGTCCTTTAACTCAAGACATTCCAGTCTCTACAATCATGTTAGCCATTTCCTTGTTATAAATCTCTCTCTGTCTCTATACATATATGAGGACTGCCAGTTAAGTCTGTGAACTCATCCTGGAAAAACTGCTATGTATCTCATTGCTGAATATCACTACAGTCAACCACAAAGCACTCCCCTTGGGAGGCTATGCACCAATGCCAGTGTCTAGTCTGCCCTTCAAAGCAATTTTGTTACTCTTTTTCTGGGATAGCCATGAGAGCTGTTGTCGTGTTATCCCTGATGTCATGAATGTCATCAAACTGTCTTCCTTTCAATATTTCCTTTATCTTCAGGTAAGGAAAAAGCCACTGGATGCCAGATCAGGTGTTTGGAGTGTGTGCCAATACAGCTATTTGTTGACTGGCTAAAAACTCCCCCACAGACAACTAGACAGTTAAGTTCACAAATTTGCTACCATGCTACCATGAGCAATAGCAATTCTAGAAAGAGCTCCAAAATTGCTTTGAAGGGTAGACTAGATGCTGGCATCAGTGCATAGCTTCCCAAGGAGGGCACTTTAAAGGTGACCAAAGTGATATTCAGCAATGAGGCATGTAGCACCTACAATAATTAAGTTCACAGACTTAATTTTGTACATTTATACACTTTACTGGTTTTGCTTCTATAGACTACCAAGGTTAGGACACCCCCAAAGTCAGGAACTCAGGGCAGGCACTGTCTCTTTGCCTAGGCACTGGCATAAGGGATCCACAGATTTCTAACGCCCTTCACCCATGCCTAGACCTATGTGAACCAATTCACAGCATAGGCCTTCATTAACATAGAACAATAGAATATATATACTTTAGATTATTTTCAACTACAACAGCAAAAGGGAAATTGAAGATTCATGACATTTGACACTGTTCTACCCATTAATCAAGGTCCTCACTCACCCACATCTGGGCTGTGAGGGTTGGCAGTATCACCCATCATTAGCACCCATGACAGGGGTCTGAGAACAAGTGGTGCCTCCAAGTCCTCATAGCTAGCAGCACTGATGACTAAAGTCTGTCTGCAAAACACAACCATCTATACACTCTAGGGGGCAGGGACACACCTTCCACCTAGGGACTCAGAGACAGCTGTCAGTCCCCTGTCTTGCTCAGCACATAGACCACTACTGCAACTAGATACCTGTACCTACTTCAAACACCCCTACGTAGTCCTGTCCATCTAAGACAGTAGGTGAGAGTCTCCAACACACACTCAATGACCAATGACCTGGACACTTGAGCCAAATCCACACAAGGAATGTGAACAGAATACTGGACTCACTCATTTAACTACATGTGATAGGACATGACAGATTCAAATTTGTCAATAATCAAAGTAGCTCAAATGCTACTTGGGCATATCAAAAGTAGCTCAAATACCCTACTTGGGCATATCAAAAAAATAATAACACAGTAAGTAAACACACAAAAAAATGAATATAAGAATTTATTGATGGCTTGGAGACAGCAGTCAATATCAAAACACATAAAGATGCAGAACAAGATGGCTTCAGCAAGTGAACAAAACAAAGAACCACCAAACATTCTAGAGGAAGAAAAGGTCTTGGAAATACTGGAGTTCAAATTTAAAAGGTTAATACACAGAGATCTTCAGAAGATCAGGCAAAATTCACATGAACTCAAGGAACACACAGAGAAAGCAATATAGGAATTCAGGGGAAAAAAGCACAAGGAAAGAGTAACAAATTTAACAGGCTGCTAGGAATCATAGACAGCAAATACAAACCCAAACACTAACAACAATATTTAAGAATTAGACAATTCAATAGAAGATCATAGCAGAAATGAGGCAAGGAAAGTCAGAAATTAGTAAGACTGAAGATAAATCCTTTGACACCAATTTATTTAAGGAAAAATCAAGTAAAATAATTTTAAAAAACAAAGAAACTTTAAGAATTATGCAGGAACATTATCAAGAGAAAAAACTTATGAATGACTGGAGTACCAGAACTGGAAGCTGGGGGAATAACTGAAAATACAGACAGAATTCCTGAATATTTGCTGACAGAAGACTGTCCTGATATCATGAAAGATGAGAAGATATGTATTCAGAAAGCTCATCAAACCTCATACAAGTTAGATTCCAAAAGAAAATCACCAAACATAATCAAGCTTGTCAAAACCAAAGATAAATCTTAAGAGCAGCTAAGGATAAAGAAAAAGTTACCTGCAAAGTAGAGTCAATAAGACTAACTTCTACCTACTCAGCAGAAACCGTGCAGGCAAGAAAACAAGAAGATGAACAGATATAAAGCCTTGAAGAAAAATATCACCAGCCAAGAATTATTATATCCAGCAAAACTATCTCTCAAGTATGACAGTGAAATTATGGCATTTTCAGATAAACAGATGTTGAGGAAATATGTAAAAACCAAAGCAAAATTATAATAAATATTAAAAGGAGACAACAGCCAGAATACAGCAAAGAACAGCCAGATACCAAACCAGAGAAGTCACAAAAATAAATCAAAGCTGAAACACTGAAAATAGGGAAACAGAGACATCAATACGTAAACAATGACAAAATTAAAAAAAAAAAAAAGAGGGACTAAAGAGGGCAGGTATAGAACCTTCATATGTAGAGGAAGTTAAGATAGTATCAATATAAAAGACTGGTTAAAGCTTAGGAAAAAAATAGAGTGAAATTTTAAGGAGAGACTAGTTAAATTTTAGAAAAATAAATGTAAATTTTAAGGAAATGAATCTGCTTATCTAAATAAGCAAACACAAAATCAACAATAACGAAAAAGATGAAAAGAAAATGCATAAAGAAGAATGCCTCGATCCAAAAAAATTAAGTGGAGAAAGCAGAGCCAAGATGGTGGACTAGACACACATCTCCTTAATTCTCTCTGAAAACTAATACTTGGATTGGTAATTGAACAGAGCATTCTGGACACCCAGTGAGCCCTAGGGCACATTATAGGGTTGTCAGATTTGACTACATGAAACTAAACAGGGAAAATCCTCTGTCTCGTTGAGCCCTGCCACTGCTGGCTCACTGCTACTGTGGACTGCAGGTATTGGTGCTTTTAATTTTTTGTTGTTCTGTAGGCAGGGGATGAGCAGGAGTCAGCAGATATACCAAGCTTCAGTGCTGAAGTGAACAGCATGTGGTGAGGTGGAGAGACAGTATGTGGAAGAACCATGTTTTGAGAGCCTACAGTCAGACTGAGGGCACCACAGCCCCTCCATTCTCTCTTTTCTGAGCTCTGCCACAGATTCAGCTGTTCTGCAGTGGGAGGGACAGCTTGACTGGGATACCATCTTGGTTAGCTGGGAGGTGGAATGATACAACCAGAGGCCTCAGCAAGGCCTAATTCCCAGGTTAGTAGGCAGTGCCAGTCCAGGGAGTGCTTTTGCAGCAGAAAGCCTGTGTTTAGCAATGTGTTGCCTTATGAGTAGGGCTCAGCTGATGTTGGCAACAGGGCTATAGCCCTTCCCTAATTTGAACAACATCATAGCATCTGGGGATGGCCCAAAGAGGTGCTTCTGCTGTCAGCTGGTAGGTGGTGGCTGCCACACCTGACAGCTTGACTAATTTTAGAAGATGTCAGATAGCTTTTAGCTTTTTAGAATAAGACTGTCTGGAGAAATACCTGCTGAGCAGTGCAATAGCATCTCTTCGAGTCCTTACTGACTCATATTATATGGTCAGTTGATGGCCTCCCAATGACTCCATAAGTAGGGTGGAGTATTTGTCATCCAGGAGGTGAAGCCTGCCACCCCAGAGAGTCCACTGGGGCCAGACACTAGAGTACACAGAGGAGACTACTGAACAACTCCCTTCTCAGAACTATTACCCAGCTCCTCTTGAAGTAACACCAGAGAAACTAAGCAGCCTCTACATGGCCCAAAGGCAACAGACAACTGCTAATCATTTAAAAAAAAACAGACCACTGTGGATCTGGAAAACTCCCAAAACAAAGAATTGAAAAGCTTCCCAGGTGAAAAAGCCTTTCTGAAAATATCAGAGGTCAAGTAAAAAACAATTATGTAGAGAGCTCTCCTAGGGACTAAACAAAATGCAGCAGAGCAAACTGAAAAATTAAGCAAGCTATTTGAACTGATGGAACATCAACATTCTGAAGTCCAGCAGATCAGTAACAAAATTATACAGTTGGACAATTCAATAAAAAGCCAAAAGAGCAGAATTGAGGAGACAGAAGTCAGACTTAGTGACCTTGAAGACAGAGCAACTGACACCAGCATTTGTGAGGAGAAATCAGAGAAAAGAAATAAGAAAAATGAAGAAGCATTAAGAAACCTGTGTGACTCTGTTAAGAGGAATAATCTGTGATTAATTGGAGTTCCTGAACAGAGACGGACAGCTGAAAACACAGAAGGTATTGTTATGGAGTTGCTGACAGAAAACATTGCTGAAATTGTGAAAGAGAACATAGATATCCAAGACGTGTATCGACCACCACAAAAAATAAAGCACAAAAGAAAGGCACCAAGACATATTATAATCAAGCTTAATAAAATGAAACAGAAGCAGAAACTTGAAGGACGTGAGACTCAAAGCAAAGCTAACATCCAGAAGGAAGCCCTGTAGGTTTTTGTTCGATGTCTTCACAGAAATGATGTTGGCAAGGAGGGAGTGGGATGACACATTCAAAGCCTTGAAGGAGAAAAACTACCAATCAAGAATTACATATCTTGCAAAACTGTCTTTCAAATATTTAGATGAAACTAACACATTTTCAGATAAACAGAAACTTAGAGACTTTGTAAAAACCAAACCAAAACTACAAGAAATACTGATAGAAGCTCTTCACTTAGAAAAACAAAACCATCAAGTGTATATTTAGGGAGGCAATGCAGGACGCAATATCCAGAAACCTACCCAGTTAGGGAAGGCACAAGACACAATCAAAGCTATAATATTAAAAGAAGTGATCCAGTGATCATATCACAAAAACTATGACACCATCACCCTAAAAAGAGTGATGTACTATAGTAGTTATACTCTTTTCAAATGGAGAGGAAGTTAAAAACATATGGAGAAGTTAAAATTGAGTTTAAACTTAGAATATAAAGGGAGAGCATAACGGTAGCTGCAAAGCACAATAACAATGCAATATACCAAAACAAGACACATAATACAGGAGTCTCAACAAACACAAAACCAACAGTGATAAAAATGTAAAGTAAACCCATAAAGAAGAATAACCCAGCACAGAATATTAAGAGAAACAGAGAAAACATCCACACAAAAACAAATACATCAAAATGACAGCACTAAATACATACCTATCAATAATTACACTGAATGTAAATAGACTGAATGCTCTAATAAAGAGACAACGAGTGATATCCTGAATCAAAGGACATGACCCATCTGTATGTTGCTTACAAGAAACACACCTTAGACTTCAAGGTATGAACAAACTGAAAATTAAATGATGGACTAATATATACCAAGCTAACAGTATACAAAGAAGAGTAGGTGTGGCAATACTAATCTCAGATAAAATAGATTTGAATGTAAAATCCACCACTGAGGACAAGGATGGTCACTATTGCTGAAAGGTTCAATACACAAGTAGGACTTAACAATATTAAATACTTATGCACCCCATACCAGAGCATCTAAATATATCAAACAAACACTGACTACATTGAAAAATGAGATAGACCACTCCACAATAATACTTGGAGACTTCAACTTTCCATTTTCAAGTAATGGACAGATCATCCAGAAAAAAAGCTCTGTAAAGACACACATCTTATTGCGACAATTAACAAACTTGACCTCTTCTGTATATGCAGAACTTTTTATCCATCAACAGATAAAGTTCACCTTCTCCAATGCTCATGGAACATTTTCCAGAACACATCACGTGTTAGGACATAAAGCAAATCTCAACAAAATCTGGCTTGGCAACAAAATCCAAAATATTAAATTATTGCAAAGCATCTTCTTGGAACATAAAGCCATAAAAGTCAAAATCAATAGCAGAAAAACATAGATAGATATTGGAACTCATGGAAACTGAATAATACCTTGCTCAAAAAGGTTATAGAAGAAATCAAAGACTGAATAAAGAAATTTGTGGATTCTAATGAGAATGAAAACACATCCTACCAGAATCTATGGGATACAGCCAAAGCAGTGCTCAGAGGTCAAATTATCTCTATAAATGCACACATCTGGAAAGAAGAAATGACCCAAACTAAAGATTTAACCCTGCAGCTTGAACAAGTAGAGAGCAACAGAGGAACCCCTCAAACGCTTGAAGAAAACATCATAAAGATTAGAGTAGAACTAATGAATTAGAGAATAGAAGAACAATTGAAAAAATTGACAAAACCAAAAGATGGTTTTCTTCAAAAGGTCAACAAAATTGACAAATCATTGGCTAAACTTACCAAAGAAAAACAGAAGAGGAAACAAATAACCCAAATAAAAAATGAGATGGGAGATGTCACAACAGACCCAACTGAAATCAAAACTATCATAACAGAATACTATGAAAGACTGTACTCTAACACATTTGAAAACTTGGCAGAAATGGACAGATTTCTAGATTCATATCACCTACCAAAATTATCACAAGGAGAAGTAGAACAATTGAATAAACCCATCACAAAGGAAGAGACTGAAAAAGTCATCAAAATACCACCAACCAAAAAAAGCCCTGGCTGAGATGGTTTCACTGGAGAATTCTATTAAGCTTTTAAAGAAAAGTTAACTCCAATACTACTGGAATATTACACAGCATACAAAGGGATGGAATACTCCCAAATTCACTCTATGAAGCCAGCATAACCCTGATAACAAGGCAAGGGAAAGATCCCTCAAAAAAGGAAAATTACAGACCAAAATCTCTCATAAACCTAGAAGCAAAAATCTTCAAAAAAATCCTTTCTGATAGAATTCAGCAACATATCAAAAAAATAATTCATTATGACCAAGTGGAATTAATACTAGGAATGCAAACCTGGTTCAACATCAGAAAAGCAATTAATGTGGTCAACCACATAAATAACACAAAACACAAGAATCAATGGATTTTGTCAATGGTTGCAGAAAAAGCATTTGATAGTCCAACACCCATTCATGCTAAAAACACTCAGCAAAATAGGAATAGGAGGCAAATTGCTCAATGCAATGAGGGATATTTACACAAATCCAACCACCGATATTGTTTTTTTCAATTTGTTCTATTCTGTTTTCCTGGCTTTGAATTGCAGTTTCTATGTCTTTGATTTTGTTCTCGATCTGTTGGTTTTCAGTGTACTGGTATTCTATCAGATAGAACAGCTTGCTTAAGTTTCCATTTTGCCCTGCTGCATTTTGTGTAAGGACTAGGCCAAGCCAAGGGCCATCAAGTTGGAGGGCTCTATATGTAATCCTTTTGTATTCATGTTCTGATAGTTTCAGAAAAGCTTCTTTGTCTGGGAGGTTCTGAGGTGGTTTCTTTTATGGGCCTTCTGATGCCATGGGTGAATTCCTGGTTACCGTTCTCTCCAAAGTTTGTTGCTTTTTGGGCTTCATGTGGGTCAACAGAGGCTGGGAGAGATTCTGTGAAGATGGACCACAGTTGTTTCTCTAGGCTATCTTAAAATGAAAAGTTAAAAAGTATTTGACAACTTTCAAAGTCAGTCAGGTTTTCAAGTGTATACCTCCCTCTTCCCAGCTGGAAAAGTAAGCACCTCTGTATCGAACCCCAGATGTTATAAACTAGTTCAACATACAGAAAGGCTACTGCCCTGTTGGACTCTGCTGTAAGGCCCCAATTGTAGGCGAAACTGTGAAGAATTCAGCTTTTCTGCTAGAAAAGCACTCTCTCCTGGGCAGGCACTGCCTTCGAGCCCAGGAATTAAGTCCAGCTGAGGCTTCTGTATGGATGAATCCACCTCCCAGTGAAACAAGATGGTGTCCTGCACAAGATCGCCACCTGACCGGAACCAGGCTCCTGGCAGAAAGAGAAGCCAAGAGTGCCGAGATGCCCAGAGTCCACAGCCTCTGATGCTGGGCCCCAGCCTCAGGCGACACTGTGCAAAACACTGCCTTCCTGCCGGAAAAGCACTCTTCTCCTGGCAGGTGTTGCCTCCCAGCCTAGGAACCATGTCCAGCTGGGGCCCCCTCCTAGGATTCTCTGTTTCCCAATGGATCAAGATGGCATCCCACACAAGTGCATCTGTACGGCTACCACATGGTGGAGGCAGAAAGATAGGCCAGAGGAGCAGAGATGCACAGAGTCCAAAGCCAGGCTCTCAGAACATGGCAATTATGCTTGCCAGTCCCACCAGCAGTGCATCTGAGACTAGCGGCTAGCCAAGTCCCAGCTCCACCCACCGGCCAAGACAGAGGGAAAAAAAAAGTCAAAATAGTGAGTTACCTTCAGTCTGTGCAAGCCCGAGCTCAAGAAGAGTGGGGTCAGTGAAAGAGAGGAGGTTTTGCATTCAGTGGTATGAAGTCCAAATTGACAGCCCTATGCTGCATCCTAGGGGTGACTAGGTGTCCAGAAGACTCTGTTTAATTATTAATTCAAGTCTTGGTTTCCAGAGGGATTTAGGCAGATGTGTGTTTAGTCTGCCATATTGTATGCGCCTCCCCCCGCCAACATCATCCTGAATGGAGAGAGACTGAAAGAATTCTCCTTTGGAAGGGGAACTAGACAGGGATGCCCACTCTCACCACTTCTATTCAACATTATGCTAGAAGTTTTGGCCAGAGCAAGTAGAAAACACAAAGAAATAAAGGTCATCTACATCAAAAAAGAAGTAAAAAGCTCCCTATTTGAAGATGATACGATTGTATATGTAGAGAATTCTAAAGAATCCATAAATAAACTACTCAAACTAGTAGTTCAGCAAAGTATCAGACTATAAGCTAAACATAAGTAAATCAGTAGGATTCCTTTATACTAACAAAAAGATCATTAAATAAGAAATCACCAAATCAATACTGTTTACTATACCCCCAAGAAGATAAAATAAATCTAACTAGAGAAATAAAAGACTTATACAAAGAGAACTACAAGACCTTACTGCAAGAAACTAAGAGAGACTTACTTAAATGACAAAACTTACCCTGCTCATGGATAAGAAGTAACATTGTGAAAACGTCTATTTTACCCAAAGAGATCTACATATACAATGCAATCCCAATATAAATTCCAGTGACATTTTTTAATGAGACAGAGAAACAAATCACCAACTTCATCTGGAAAGGGAAGAAACCCCAGATAAGGAAAGCACTACTGAAGAAGAGGAACACAGTGGAAGGCTTCACACTATCTGAACTTAGAATCTATTACACTGCCACAGTAGTCAAAACTGCCTGGTACTGGTACAAAAAGAGGCATATAGACCAATGGACAGAGTTGAGACCCCAGAGATGCCACCATCTTCCTATAAACGGTTGATATTCAACAAAGGCTCTAAGACGGTAAACTGGGGTAAAAACATTCTCTTTAACAAATAACCCAAACCACTGCCTTTGAGTCAAGTCCAACTCATAGCAACCCTACAGGTCAGAGTAGAACTACCCCACAGAGTTTACAAGGAGCACCTGGAGGATTTGAATTGGCAATCTTTTGGTTAGCAGATGTATCACTTTACCCACTATGACACTAGGGTTTCCCTTTCACAAATGGTCCTGGCAAAATTGGATATCCATCTGAAAAAAATTGAAACAAGACTCATATCTCACAACTTACTCAAAAACTAACTCAAATTGGATCAAATACTTAAATATCAAACCTAAACTGATAAAGATAATGAAAGAAAAAATAGAGTCAACAATGAAAATTTTAATACATAGCTTAGACAAACTTCAAAATCTGACAAACCACAATCAACAGATGAGAAAATAGATACATGAAGACTACTAAGAGTCAAACACTTTTGCTCATCCAAAGACTTTATCAAAAGAATTAAAAGACCACTTACAGAATAGGAAAAAACATTTGGCAACTACATGTCAGACCGACCTCTGATCTCCATAATTTACAAGGTACTGCAAAACATCAACAAGAAAATGTAAACAACCCAATTAAGCAATGGGCAAAGAAGACAGACATTTCACTAAAGAGGACATCCAGGCAACTAAAACACATGAGTAAGTGCTCATGATCATTAGCTATTAAAGAAATCCAAATCAAAACTACAGAGAAATAATGTCTCACTCCCACAAATTCAGCCATGATCCAAAAAACACAAAACAGCAAATGCTTGAGAGGCTATCCAGAAGTTGGAACTCTCCTGCACTGCTGGTGGGGTTGCAAAATGGTATAACCTCTCTGGAAAGCAATCTGGCACTTCCTTAAAAAGCTGGAAATAGATATACTATTTGATCCAGTAATCCCACTGCACAGAATATATCCTAGGACAGTCACATGAACACATATGTGCACATGAATATTTATTGCAACACAGTTCACCATAGCTAAAAAATGGAGTCAACCCAGATGCCCAACAGCAGATGAATGGATAAACAAACTGAGGTACATATACTCAGTGGAACACTATGCAATGATAAAGAACAACGATGACTTTAGGAAGCATCTCATAACCTGGTTTCAACTGAAAGACATTATGCTGAATGAAATCAGTCAGTGGCACAAGGACAATTATTGCATGAGACCCCTACTATAAGGACTTAAAAACAGACTCACATACAGAAGAAAAGACTCTCTGATGGCTGGAAGGGAGTGAAGGGCTGGTCATAGATTAACTGATAGAAATTTGGTTGGGTAAAAGCAGTGACAGCACACATTATAAAGAAGATCAACTTAACTGGACTTCAACATAAACTGAAAACTCTTCTAATCTTAACCCAATATTGCAAGGATAGAGCAGCAGGGGCGGGGGTCTGGGGACCATGCTCTCACAGGAAATCAAGGCCAGTTGGCACAGCTAGCGTTTTGCTAAGTATCTGCCCCCCATATTGGTGAATGTCCTCAGGAGTCTTAAGAGCCAGCAAGCTGCCATCTGAGGTACACCAAATGATTCCAACTCAGCCAGAACAGATGATCACCAAGGACAATAAAGACATGAGAAAAAAAAAAAAAAAAGAAGACAAAAGGACTCATATGAATGGGTGACTGTATCAGCATGTGACCAGAAAAACCAGATGGTAGCCTTTTACCTCCAAAGACAGCTGTGGTGGGGCGCACAATGTTGTGTCCCAATGGCAACACTAGAAGAAGAGGTGTGCATCTCAAGAACTCCTGTCACAGACCAGAAAACATTACTGAGATCTACTCTTCGGACAGGAATGGATAGGACTTGGGGACACAATGTGACCATGTGATGTGTGTACTTTATGGTTCTATCAATCTATAAGATGCTGTACTACCAGAAGGGAAAGGAGAGAGTGGAGAGGAGGAGATAGGAGATTGTTAAGAGGATATGACATGTATAGGATGGAAAGGAGTAGTGTGCTGTCACCGGGCAAGGAGAGCAGAAGGAACTGCAGGTAGGCAGGCATGGTAATTTAAATTGGATTGTATAGTTTCACTCAATCACAACAAAAAAAAATTAAGTGAAACAAAGAAACTGTCAACATTACAAGAAACAAAGTGACAGTTGTAAACTCATGCCTATTAATAATTAAACTGAAGGTAAATGGACTAAACAAATCGATAAAGAGAGACAGACTGGCAGAATGGATTTAAAAATATGATCTCTCTACATGCTGCCTACATGAGACACAACTTAGACTTGAAGACAGAATCAAAGTAAAACTCAAGGACTGAAGAAAATACGTCGAGCAAACAACAATCAAAAAAGAATAGGGATGGCAATACAAATCTCTGATAAAATAGACTTTAAAACAAAATCTACGACAAAGCACAAAGAAGAACACTATATAAGAATTAAAGGTTCAATACTCCAGGAAACCATAACCATAGTAAATACACACACACACAATGACAGGGCCCCAAAATACGTAAAACAAGTATTAATAGCATTGAAACAAGAAATAGACAGCTCCACAATAATGGTAGGAGACTTCAACACGCCACTTATGGTGGGCAGGACATTTAGAAAGAATGTGAATAAAGGCACGAAAGACGTAAATGCTACAATGGAACACCTAAACCTCATAGACATATACGGCACATTCTGCTTAATGGAAACCAAGCATACATTTTTTTTCAAAGTACGTGGAACATTCTCAAAAGCAAACCACTTTTTAGGCCACGAAGCAAGTCTTAACAAAGTCCAAAACATCAAAATACTACAAAGCATCTTTTCTGATCATTAAGCCCGAAAGTAGAAATCATAGCAGAAACAGAACGAGGTCTGAAGACTACTAGATTACAGGAGAAATCAGGGATGAATGAAAAATGCATAGAATTAAACAAGAATGAAGACACATCCTACCAGAGTTTGGGGACGCAGCAAAAGCAATGCTCAGACGTCAATTTACAGCAATAAATGCACATATTCAAGAAGAAAAAAGAGCCAAAATAAAACCATTAACCCTACAATTCAGACAAACAGAAAGAAAACACCAAAAGAATCTCTTGAGCACCAGAAAAAGGAAATAATAAACATTAGAATGAAAATAAATGAAGTAGAGAATAGAAAAACAATTGAGAGAGTCAATAAGACCAAAAGCTGTACTTTGAAAAGATCAATAAACCACTGGCCAAAATGACAAAAAAAAAAAAAAAAAGAAGAAGAAGAAGAAGAAGAAGAGGGAGCAAATAACCCAAATAAGAAATGAGATGGGTGATATCACAACAGACCTAACTGAATTTAAAAGAATCGTAACAAAATTCAACGAAAAAGTGTATTGCAACAAATCTGAAAACTTAGAGGAAATGGGCACATTTGTAGAAACACACTACCTAATCTAACACAAACTGAGGTAGACCAACTAAATAAACATACAAAAAAAGAGGCAGAATGAAAAGGTTAAAAAGAAAAAACTCCAAACACACAAACCAAAAAACACATAGCCCTGACAACTTCACTGATGATTTTTACTCAACATTCAGAGAAGTGTTAATATCAGTATCACTAAAGGTATTTCAGGGCATAGAAAATAAAGGAATACTCTTGAGCTCATTCTATGAAGCCAATATATTCCTGATACCAAAGCTAGGTAGATACCCCCAAAAAGGAAATTACAGATTAATATCTCTTATGAACAGACATGAACATCATCAACAAAGTTCAAGCTAACAGAATTCAACAGCATATCAAAAAATAATAATTCATCATGATCAAGTACAATTCATACCAGGTATGCAGACACAGTTCAACATTAGAAAATAATCAATATAATCCATCACAGAAATAAAACAAAAGATGAGAACCACAGAATATTATCAACTTATACAGAAAAGGCATCTGACAAAGTCCAACAAACATTTCTGATAAAAATACTCAAGAAAATAGGAAAAGAAGAGAAATTCATAAACGTACTACAGTGCTGTTACACAAAGCCAATAGTCAACATCATTCTAAAATGGGAGATAACTGAAATATTCCCCTTGAAAATGAGAAGCACACAAGGATGCCCTTTATCATCACTCATTCAACATTGTACTGGAGATGCTAGCTAGAGCAGTAAGCCAAAAAAGAAAAAAAGAAAGAAAGGGCATCCAAACTGGTAGGTAGAGTAAATGTATCTTCTTTTGTAAATTTTATGATCTTATACACAGAAAATCCTGAAGAATCCACAAAGAAACTACTAGAACTAATAAAAGAGTTCAGCAGAGGACCAGGAAACCAGATAAACATACAAACTTCAGTTGGATTCCTCTACACTAAAAAAGAGAGCTTCAAAAAGGAAGTCACCAAATCAACACCAATTACAATAGCTCCATAGAAGATAAAATACTTAGCAGTAAATATATCCAATGATGCAAAGGACCTATACAAAGAAAGTTACTAGACACTACTGCAAGAAACAAAAAAGAGACCTACATAAGTGGAAAAACACACCATGCTCTTAGATAGGAAGACTCAATATTATGAAAATGTCAATTCTACCCAAAGTGATATACAGATACAATACAATCTCCATGTAAATTCCAGTGGCATTCTTTAACAAGATGGAGAAACAAATCATCAACTCTATATGAAAAGGTAAGTGGCCAAAGATATGTAAAACATTACTGAAGAAGAACAAAATGGGAGGCCTCACACTACCTGATTTTAGAGCCTGTTATACCACCACTGTAATCAAAACAGCCTAGTACTGGTGCTACAAACAATACATAGACAAACGGAACAGAATTGAGAACCTAGATGTAAATTCAAACACCTATGAGCAGTTGATATTTGACAAAGCCCAAAGTCCTTCAAATGAGGAAAATACAGTCTCTTTAACAAATAATGCCGGCATAACTACATATCCATCTACATAAAAATGAAACAAGACTCACACCTCACACCATTTACAAAGACTAACTCAAAATGGATCAAAGACCTAAATATGAAGCCTAAAATGATAAAGATCTTGACAGAAAAGCTAGGGACAATGCTAGGAGCTCTAATCCATGACATAAACAGTATGTGAACCCTAACTAGCAACGCACAAACACTGAAAAAGAAATGAGATAACTGGGAGCTTCTAAAACTCAAATACACTCATCAAAGAGTAAAAGGAGAACCTATGGATTGGGGAAAAATTTTGACTATAGCATATCTGATCAGCCTCTAATCTCTAAAATCTACAGAACACTGAACAGCTCAACATCAAAAAGACAAATATCACAATTAAAAATACGGGCAAAGAATATGAACAGACACTTCACCAAAGAAGACATTAAGGTGGCTGACAGGTACATGAGAAAATGCTCACTCAAGATCATTAGCCATCAAAGAAGTGCAAATCAAAACTATAATGGGATACTATCTCACCCCAACAAGGCTGGCATCAATCAAAAAATAATAATAATAAATGTTGGAGAGGCTGTGGAGAGACTGAAACAATTATATACCAGTGGTGAGAATGTAAAATGGTACGACCACCTTGAAAATTGATTTGGCTCTTCCTTAAAATGCTAGAAATAGAAACACCATATGATCCAGCAGCCACACTCCTTGGAATATATCCTAGAGATATAAGAGCTATGACACCAAGGTTTATTGCAGCACTGTTCACAATAGCAAAAAAGATGGAATCAAACTAGGTAGCCATCAAAGGATGAATAGATAAATAAATTATGGTGTATTCACACAATGTAATACTATGTAACGATACAGAAAAGTGATGAATTTGAGAAACATAACATGAAAGAATCTGAAAGACATTATGCTGAAGGAAATAAGTCAGTTGCAAAAGGAAAAATATTGCATAAGATCACTACTATGAAACTCAAGAAAAGGTTTAAACACTGAAAAAAACACACTTTGATTGTTACAATGGTGGGGAGGATGAGAGACAGGTATTTACTAGTTAGATAGTTGTTGTTAGGTGCCACCGAGTGGGTTCCGACCCATAGCAACCCGATGAACAACAGAACGGAACACTGCCCAGTCTTACACAATGTCCACAATTGGTTTTATGCTTAAGCCCATTGTTGCGGCCACTATGTCAATCCATCTCATTGAGGGTCTTCCTCTTTTTCTCTGACCCTCTACTCTACCAAACGTGATGTCCTTCTCCAGGGACTGACCTTTCCTGACAGTATGTCTAAAGTATGTATGACACGGTCTTGCCATCTTTGCTTCCAAGGAGCACTGTGGTTGTATTTCTTCCAGAACAGACCAATTGGTTCATTTGGTGGTCCATGGTCCATTCAACATTCTTCTCCAACACCACAATTCAAAGGCATCAGTTCTTCTGTCTTCTTTGTTCACAGTCCAGTTTACCAATGCATACGACGTGATTGAAAATACTATGGCTTGGGTCAGGCATATTTTAGTCTTTTGAATACTTTGAAGAGGTCCTTTGAAGCAGATTTTGCCAGTGCAATGAGTCTTTTGATTTCTTGACTGTTGCTTCCAAGGGCGTTGATTGTGGACCCAAGTAAAATGAAATCCTTGACAATCTCAATCCTTTCTCCATTTATGACAATGTTGCTTACTGGTACAGTTGTGAGGATTCTTGTTTGCCTGATGTTGAGGTGCAATCCATACTGAAGGCTGTGGTCCTCGGTCTTCATCAGTAGATGTCTCAAATATTCTTCATTTCCAGCAGTATGATAGTTTTGTCTGCATAAAACAGATTGTCAATGAGTTGTCCTCCAATCTTGATGCCTTGTTCTTCTTCATACAATCCAGCTTCTAGGATTATTGGCTCAGCATACAGATTAAAAAGATATGGTGAAAGGATACAACCATGAAGCAAGCCTTTCCTGATTTTAAACCATGCAGTGTCCCCTTGTTCTGTTCACATGACTGCCTCTTGATCCATATACAGATTCCTTGGGAGCACAATTAAGTGTTCTGGAATTCCCATTCTTCACAATATTAGCCATAATTTAGTCTGATCCATACAGTTGAAGGCTTTTGCATAGTCAATGAAACACAAGTAAATATTTTTCTGAGATTCTTTGCTTTCAGTCAAGATCCATCTGACATCAGCAATGATTTCCCTGGTTCCACATCGTCTTCTGAACCCAGCTTGAATTTCTGGCAGTTCCTTGTCAATATATCATTATAGTCACTTTTGAATGATCCTGAGCAGAATTTTACTTGTGTGTGATTTCAATGATATTGTTCAGTAATTTCCACATTCGGTTGGATCACCTTTCTTTGGAATGGGCATAAATAAGGATCTCTCCCAGTCAGTTGGCCAGGTAGCTGTCCTCCAAATTTCTTGGCATAGATGAGTGGGCATTTCCAGTGCTGCATCTCTGTTGAAATATCTCAGTTGATATTCCATCAATTCCTGCAGCCTTGTTTTTTCCCAATGCCATGAATGTAGCTTTGACTTCTTCCTTTAGTACCATTGGCCCCTGCATATGCTGCCTCTTCAAATGGCTGAACATCAGCCAGTTCTTTCTGGTTTAATGGCTCTGTGTATTCCTTCCACTTCTTTTGATTCTCTCTGAGTCATTTAATAGTTTCCCTGTAGAATCCTTCATTATTGCAACTTGAGGCTTGAATTTTTTCTTCAGTTCTTTCAGCTTGAGAAATGCAGAACATGTTCTTCCCTCCTGGTTTTCCATTTCCAGCTCCTTGCACACGTCATTATAATACTTTCTTTTGTCTTCTCTAGCTGCTCTCTGAAATCTTCTGTTTAGGTCTTTTACTTCGCCATTCCTTCCTTTTTCTTTAGCTGCTCAACATTCAATAGCAAGTTTCAGAGTCTCTTCTGACATCCAATTTGATCTTTCCTTTCTTTCCTGCCTTTTTCAATGACCTCTTGCTCTCTTCATGGATGATGTCTTTGATGTCATTCCACAGTTCATCTGGTCTTCGGTCATTAGTGATCAACACGTCAAATCTGTTCTTGAAATGGTCTTTAAACTCAGGTGGGATATACTCAAGGTCATACTTTCATGTACTTGTTCTAATTTTCTTCAGTTTCAGTTTTAATTTGCATATGAACAATTGATGATCTGTGCCACAGTCAGCACCTGGTCTTGTTCTGACTGCTGATACGCAGCTTTTCCATTGTCTTTTTCCACAGATGTAGTCAATTTGGTTCCTATGTATTCCATCTGGTGAGGGCCATGTGTACAGACACTGTGTTGGTTAGAAAAGGTATTTGCAATGAAAAAGCCATTAGTCTTGCCGAATTTTGTCATGAAATCTCTGGAATTATTTCTATCACCAAGTCCATATTTTCCAACTACCGATCCTTCTTCTTTGTTTCCAAATTTTGCATTCCAGTCGCCAGTAATTACCAATGCATCTTGATTGCATTTTCGATCAATTTCAGACTGCAAAAGCTGGTAAAAATCTTCAACTTCCTCATCATTGGCCTTACTGGTGATGCAAAAATTTGAATAATAGTCATATGAACTGGTCTTATTTGTAGGCATATGGATATTAACCTATCACTGACAGCATTGTACTTCAGGACAAATTTTGAAATGTTGTTTTCGATGATGAACACAACACCGTTCCCCTTTAAGTTTTCGTTCCCAGCATAGTAGAATATATGGTTGTCTGACTCAATATCATCAAAACCAGTCCATTTCAGCTAACTACTGCCCAGGATGTCAATGTTTACGCATTCCATTTAGTTTTTGACAATTTCCAGATTTCTTAGATTCATACTTTGTACATTCCATGTCCCAATTATTAGTGGATGTTTGCAGCTGTTTCTTTTCATGTTGAGTCATAGCACATCAGCGAACGAAGATCTTGGAGGCCTTATTCCATCCACATTGTTAAGGTTGACTCTACTTTGAGGAGACAGTTCTTCCTCGGTCATCTTCCAAGTGTCTTTCATTCTGGGGAGGCTCACTTTCCGCCACCATACCTGACAATGTTCAGCTGCTATTCATAATGTTTTCCCCGGCTAATTCCTCTCAGAAGTAGACTGCTGCATCCTTCTTCCTAGTCTGTCTTAATCTGGAAGCCCAAGTGAAACTTGTCTACCACAGGTACCTAAATGCCAGTGGCATAGCTTCCTGCATCACAGCCAAGTTAGATAGTAGGCAACAATTATTTTAGATAAAGGACCACACACATTACAAGAGACGTCAACACAACGGGACTAAACCAAAAGCTAGAAAGTTTCCTCAGTGCAACCTAAGACTTTGAAGGACAGAGTAACAGGGGCAGAGGTCTAGGGATCATGGTGTCAGGGGTTATGTAAGTCAATTGGCATAACAAAGTTTATTAAGAAAATGGTCTACATCTCACTTTGGCAACTGGCATCTGGGGATCTTAAGAGCTAACAAGCAGCTGACTAAGAAGCATCAATTTTGCACAACCCACCTAGAGCAAAGGAGAATGAAGAACATAAGGGAAAGATGAGCCCAAGAGACAGAAAGGACCATATGATTGGGAGACTACATCAGCATGAGACCAGAAGAATTGGATGGTTCCCAGCTACCACCAATGACTGCCCTGGCAAGGAACACAACATAGATTCCTTGAGGTAGCGGGAGAAAAAAGGGATATAGAACTCAACCTCTAGCAAAAAGGTCAGACTTGAGCTGACAGACTGGAGGATACAGCCCTGGGACTCTTCATTGGCCTGCAATTGAAACCATTTCCAAAGCCAACTGTTCAGACAAAGACTGAAATGGACTATAAGAAATAAAATGATACTGTTGAAGAGTGTGTTTCTTGGCTTAAGTGCATATCCACTGGGCAGCTCCTGTCCAAAGTCAAGATGAGAAGGCAGAGGGGAACAGAGCTGGTTGAATGGACATAGGAAATACAGGATGGAGAGGAAGAGAGTGCTGTCATGGGTTAGGGAAGGCAGCTAAGGTCACACAATAATGATTGTGAAAATTTTTGTATGACCAACTGACTTGAATTACAAACTTTCCCTTCCAAAATTAAATGCAATGAATAAACCCTGGAAGTGTTCATTCATCTATGCCAAGAAATTTGGAAGACAGTCACCTGGCCAACCAACTGGAAGAAATTCGTATTTATGCCTACAAGTATTCCCAAGAAAGATGATCCAAGCAAATGAAATTACTGAACAATATCATTAATACCACACACAAGTAAAATTTTTATAAAGATCATTCAAAAGTGTTTGAAGCTGTATATTGACAGAAAACTTCCAGAAATTTAAGCTGGATTCAGAAAAGGACTTTGAACCAGTGGTATCATTGACGATGTCAGATGGATCCTGGCTGAAAGCAGAAAATACCAAAAAGTTGTTTACCTGTGTTTTGTTGGCAATGCTAAAGTATTACACTGTGTGGGTCATAATTAATTATAAATAACATTGCAGAGAATGGGAATTTCAGAACACTTTACTGTGTTCATGGGGAATTTGTATATGGATCAAGAAGTAGTCATTCAAACAGGAAGGAAGAACACTGCATAGTTTAAAGTCAGGAAAGGTGTGCCTTAGGTTATATCCTTTCAGCACACTAATCAGTCAGTTTTCTGAGCAAGGAATCTGAAAAGCTGGATTATATGAAGAGGAACACGTCATCAGGATTGGAGGAAGACTCATTAACCATCTGATATGCAGATGCCACAAACTTACTTGCTGAAAGTGAAGAGGACTTGAAGCACTTAGCGATAAAAATCAAAGACCACAACCCTCAGTAGGGATAAAACCTCAACATAGAGGAAATAAAAATCCTAGCAACTGGACCAATAAGCAACATAACGATAAGTGCGTAAAGATTGAAGTTGCCAAGAATTTCATTTTACTTGGATCTTCAATCAACACCTATGGAAGCAGCAGTCAGGAAATCAGACAACACATTATATTGGGCCAATCTGCTGCAAAAGACATCATTAAAATGTTGAAAAGCAAAGATATCATCATAACGTGTGCATGACCCAAGTTTTGGTGTTTTCAATCATCTCACGTGCATGTGAAAGCTGGACAATAAATGAGAATTGACACCTTTGAGTTGTGGTGTTGATAAAGAATACTGAATATACCATGGATTGTGAAAACAAATCTGTCTTGGAAGAAGTATAACCAGAATGCTCTTTAGAAGCAAGGATGTCAAAACTGTCTCACATACTTTGAACATGTTACCAGGAGGAATTTGTCCCTGGAGAAGGACATCATGCTTGGTAAATTAGAGGGGAAAAGAAAAAGAAGAAGACTCCTGACAAGATGGATCGACACAGTTGCTGCAGGAATATGCTCAAGCATAACAAGGGTTGTCAGGATGGCACAGGACCAGGGAGTGTTTCATTCTCTGGTATGTAGGGTTCCTCTGAGTCAAAGCTGACTTGATGGCCCCCCCAACAACAAATACATATAAAACAAAAAACTCCACTGAAGTCAAATTGACTCTGACTCATAGTGACCCTCTAGGACAGAGTAGAACTGCCCCATAGAGTTTCCAAGGAATACCTGGAGAATTCAAACTGCTGCTTTTTGGTTAGCAGCCATACTTCTTCACTGCTAAGCCCCCAGGATTCTCACATATGTATTATGTATTTATTTACGTTTTCCAGGTGCTCCTTGGAAACTCAGTGGGGCAGTTCTACTTTTTTCTATAGGGTCACTATGAGCTGGAATGAACTCAATGGCAATGAGCTTGAGTTTTTTTGATATGTGTATATACATACACATCTATAAAACTAAAGACATACATGAGTGATAAATACATTGTAGCATGCAAGTTTCACTTCTGAGAACATCTCATTCAGGGCGATGGTTATATATTATGGAGAGAGAAGCAGGAGAGTTCAGTTGCGGAGGTTTGCAAGGGTTTCATCTGTATTTATAATGTTATATTTCTTAAGTTAGGTGGTAGGTACATGGATGTAATAGTCTCTGTAACTTTGTGTAGGTCTGAAATATTTTCTAATAAAATAAAAGTAATTAAAAGAGAGACAAAAAAAATGTGCCTAATACCTGCTTACGGGTGAGGGGGCAGTAAAGTTGTAGGTGACCAATGTAGAGGATCAGAGAAGGAAAGTCCTGGGGCGTCAGTGTAGCAGATCTAGTGTCTACATTTATGGAAGATTACTTACGTGCTCTCTATCCAACCCTTGCTGTCAAGTTGATTCTAATCACAATGACCATATTGGATAGAGTAGAACTGCTCGATAGTTTTCAAGTCTGTTTTCTTTAGCGAAGCTGACTGCCACATCTTTCTCCCATGGAGCATCTGGTGGGCTCCCACCAACAACTTTTTTGTAAGCAGATGAGCACTTTAACCAGTACACCATCAGGACTCCTTCAAGTGCTCTCTAGTATGCAGTGAAATGTTATTCTCTGGTGGTGGAAAAGGTTAAGTGTGAGACTACTAACTGAAATTTGAAAATTTGGAAGTTTAAACCCACCTAGAGGTGCTTCAGGAGAAAGCCTTAATGATCTAATTCCAAATGGTCACAGTATTGAAAATTCTACAGAGTAGTTCTACTCTACACACATGTGTTCACCAGGTGTCAGAATCAACTCACTTGCAGCTAACAACAAGCTTACATGCTCATTAATGTGCATTAATAAGTTATTCTCTCATATTTCATGATGAAAAACCAAACCTATGGCTGCCTATTAGATGGCAACGCACAGTGATGTTAAAGGATAGAGTAGAACTGCTCTATAGAATTTCCAAAGAGTGACTGGTGGATTCAAACAGCCAACATTTTGGTTAGCAGATAAGTTCATAGCAACTGTACCCCTATTCTAATTTAATTACCACTAAATGGATGTAGCAATAGAAGTGCTCACTCATCTATGGCAAGAAATTTAGAAGACAACTACCTAACCATGTCTGTGCCTATTCCAAATAAAGGTGATCCAGTCAAATGTGGAAATTATTGAACAATATCATTAAGATCACACACAGTAAAGTTCTGATGAAGATCACTCAGAAGTGGTTGTGGCAGTATATCAAAAAGGGAAGTGCCAGAAATCCAAGCTGGATTCAGAAGAGGACTTGGAAGCAGGGATATCATTGCTTATGTCAGATGGATCCTGGCTGAAGGCAAAGAATACCAGAAAGATTCTTACCTGTGTTTAATTGATTATGCTAAGGCATTCAACTGTGTGGATCATAACAAATTTTGAATAACATTTCAGAGAACGGGAATTCTGGAACACTTAATTGTGCTCATGAGGAGTCTGTACATGGATCAAGTGGTGATCATTCAAATAGAACAAGGAGATACTGTATGCATTATATGAAGAGGAACACGCCATCAGGATTGGAGACTTGTTAACAATTTACAACATGCAAATAACACAACCTTGTTTACCGAAAGTGAAGAAGACTTGAAACGCTTATAAATGGAGACAAAAGATCACAACCTTCAATATGAATTACACTTCAACATGAAGAAGACAAAAATCCTCACAACTAAACCAGTAAACAACATTATGATAAGTGGAGAAAAGATTCAAGTTGTCAAGGATTTTATTTAATTGGGTCCACAATCAATATCCATGGAAGCAGTAGTTAAGAAATCAGAAATGTACTGCATTCGTCAAATCTGGTGCAAAACACCAATTTAAAGTATCAAAAAGCAAAGATGTCCCCTTGAAGACATAGGTGTGCCTGACCCAAACCATGGTGTTTTCAATCACTTCACATACACGCACGAGCTGAACAATGAACACGGAACACTGAAGAAGAATTGTGGTGCTGATGAAGAATATTGTATGGGCCATGGACTGCCAAAAGATCAAAAAAATATGTCTTAGAAGGGATACAACCGGAGTCCTCCTTAGAGGCAAGAATGGCCAAACTGTGTCTCACATATTTTGGACATGTTATCAGGAGGAGCCAGTCCCTGGAGAAGAACATCACGATTTGTAAAGCTAAGAGTCAGGGAAAAAGAGGAGGATCCTCAATGAGGTGGATTGACACAATGGCTGCAACAACCTCAAGCATAGCAACAATTATGAGGATGCTGCTGGACCAGGTAGTGTTTCTTTCTATTGTCTGTAAGGTCACTCTGAGTCAAGACCTACTGGAAGAACCTACAGCAACATTCATGTATGAGTGTCTATCTCGGCCACGTTGACGAGCTTCTGAGTGGTTTAGCTTTAAGAGGTTTTATTTATGTATCTTTCTTAAAGCACCTAGCCCTGTGTTTTTCACTTAGTAGGTGCTTGATGAGTATCTCTTAAGTGGAAGTTCACTTAATGCATCCACAACTCCTTGGTCACCAGTGTTGGCATTTAAAAATGTATTATAAGGTAGTTAAAAACAACAGCAACAAACCATTGATAATGATTCAACTCCAACTCACAGCCACTCCATAGAATAAAATAGAACTGTCCCATAATGTTTCCAAGGAGCACCTGGTGGATTTGAATTGCCGACCTTTTGGTTAGCAGCTGTAGCTTTTGACCACTACACCACCAGTTTTTTCTCATCAGGTGGTATCACACAGTGTTCCTTAAGGCCAGAAGCACATGGTTAGCCAGAAAGTACAGAAGCTTTCGTTCCCATTAAGTTGAAAGGGCAGTCTAAGCAATAAGTTACTCATCTAGAGTCATTTGAGATGCCTCAATTGGCTCTGATAGGTTGATGCTGGTACAATTTCTGCTAATCCAATAAAAAGACGAATTTGTGGAAATTTATGATCCCACTTAAGTGACGTATCTAAAATACACAAATGCATAGAGACAAAAGTAGATTGATGGTTCCCACGGGCCTAAAAGAGTGAGGGGGATGGTGAGATATTTCTTAAAGCGTTAACAAGTTTCTATTCAGTGTGAGGAAAAAACTTTCAAATGTACATAGTGGTGGTGGTTGTACAGTATGATGAATTTAATTAGTGTGATGCGAAATAGTTAACAATTTTTTGTTACATATATTTTACAAAGAGTTTAAAAAAATCAAACAAACAAAAAAAAGAACAAAACCTAATTTGTGGCCCTTCCATGAATCTTACAAGGATTAACTCCATTATATAAAAGATACATCAACAAATCTCTTGTGCGCATTTCTTTGTGACTGGGGCTTCTCATAAGATTGCAGAGGGAGGCAATAGCTGTTAAGCTAGTTGGCTTTTTTTTTTTTTTTAACTGACTACTTCTCTGAGATACTCCTTAGATCTAACTATTCACAAAGGGATTTATAGTCATTCCCTTGGCTTCAGCTTTAGACTGGAAATTTCCTGGGTTTCATCTTTGTGTGGAGGTGATTTCTTAATTTTAACATTGTTTCCCATATGGAAAAGCTGAGTTTTCAAAACCTGCAAGTTCTGTGTCATTTTTGTTGAACAGTTTCTTCAGCTTAACTTTCTCTTTCCACATTTTGCTATAAGCAACAAGTGGAAACCAGGCAGCATCTTCTGTACTCTGGAAATCTTCTTAGTTATATCATACAGTTTATTTGGTATATTTTCTACTTCACACATTACTGTGATACATAACAAGGAATCTTTTTGCTCCAGTTTCCAATAACATTTTCCTCACTCTCTTTGAGCTCTCACTCTGTAACAACCATCAGGCTTCTGATAACAGTCTGTTCAAAGCATCTTATGCTTTCACTAATACTCTCTTTAAAGTTCTTCCACCATTCTCGCAGTGTTCAATTTCATTGAACACTTCAGATTTAATTTGGTAGCACCCCATTCTTGATACCAATACACATTTTAATTTTCTATTTCTGTATAACCAGTGAAGCCGGTTTTGAATGGCTTAAAGCAACACATATTTAGCATATTACAGTTTCTTTATATCAGGTATTCAAGAGTGGTTTGACTGGGTGTTTGTTTCTAAGAGTATGTCCTGAAGTTATATCAGTATGTCGACTGTGGCTACAGCCATCCAAAGGTTTAAATTTACCTAGAAGATCTGCTTTTTTTCAAGATGACTCACTTACATGGCTGTGGGCAGGAGGCCTTAGTATACAACTGGTTGTTGACAGGAAGCTTCAGTTTCTTGCCAAATATTTCTATCTATCAGGCTGCTGACTATCCTCATGATATAACATCTGGCTTTTTCAAAGATAAGCAATCCAAGAGAGAATAATAGGTAAGCTACAATGTCTTTTGTGACCTAGCCTCAAATATCACAATACTTCCTTGGTCTCATCGATCTTCTCTATTAAACGGGGGATGGCACTATACAAGGGCATGAATACCAGGAAACAAGATTGTTGGGCCATCTTAGAGCCTGATTATAACTGTTCCTATGTTGCATCATCTGTTAAACACAGCACTGATTTGAAGCCCAAGCAAGAGGGGACTTGTCATGAGCTCACGTCTTAGAGGCTTTTCTCTGGTCATCTTCCAACATCACCTCTCTGCAAATGGCCAGGAATCCAGCATTAAAGGCCAAGGGAATATGGTCACTTAGAACCCGTATCCCTCCCCCGACCACGGTCTAGGTTCATTGGTCCCCCGAATTGCCTGCCCAAGTGGCCCCAAGTTTGCTTCCAGGGCCTGCCTATTCCTCTTGATTCATTTTTCACTTCTGATGGTTTAGTACACTTCCAATATATGTGCTCCCAGGCCTGTGAGGGGACAAAGAGGTAGTGGTGCACAAGACAAGTGAACTTTGGTATCCACACATATGCACATGAAATTTCTCAAGGTGGTGCATGGAACTGACTGTGTGTAGAGAAGGGGGTATGGGCTTGGTCCTGGGACCTGACTTGCAGTCCAGGGGGCCCTGGAATGAGGGGGCCCAGTTTCCTCACATCACTGGAACAGAATTTTGAGGAGTACAAGTGTGGCAAGGAGAGCTGTCCCCCAGTAATCCCTACCTTTTAGTATTCATGTTCTTTCATTAGTCACTTCTTTTGAGTTGGGCAGGTTCCATGACTGGCTTCTAACAAACAGAATATGGCAATGGTCAAGAGGTGTTACTCCTGTGATTACATTATGAGACATATAAGTATAGATACAAATACATAAACATAGATGTATTTTATGTGGTAATTTGCTGTGCAACAATAGGAAACCATACACCTAATCAAGTAAAAATTAACTCTGGAGAAACCTAGAAATCTGGATGGGAAGTTTTGAGTATCATCCAATCATTCCTGACACGTATCTGTTACTGATAGCTTTATGCATTTTTAAAAATTTTCTTTGTAAATAGGGAAAAAAAAAAAAGAAACTGTTAAAATACACTGAACATTACAAATTTGAACCTGGACTTCCAAGTTGCTTTGTCTATTTTTCATGGTGGGAGACATATTTTATCTAAAAGTTTATTAGTTGAATAAAACTTTTGAAATATTTTATAAATGGTATGTTGGCCCCCAAATGAACTCTTTCCCTGAGCTCTGGAAATGTTACAAGCATTACAGAAGAGCCAGGTTAAATATTTACTCTATTAGCCTTCTTCCTTCCTTGTTCACTGTCACATTTTGTTACCTGAGAAGATCAGAAACATTGCTATTTTTTGCTTTGGAAATTGCCTCTTCTGTTTGTTCCCATAGCCCATTTTTCTGTAAGCTTGGACCTATGGACCTAGGCCCTGGGCCACACTGGAGTACAATCAACAACCATCCTGCTCCTTCTACCCATGCGTGATTACATCCACCTCCACTCCCACAGGTCTTTATCCCATGCTGTTATGCACAAACTCTTCTATGCAAGACCATTTCTCCTTCATGCACTTGGCTACCAGCCATGAGGTTGATCAGCCGCATCCGTGCTGAGCCCCCTCAGGAACAACACAGTCCTTCTAAGAACATTACGCTTCTCTCACAACCCTCAGGTCCTATTTGATATCCCTCCCCTCCTACATACTGACTGAGATATGCTGCAGACGGTTTTATTTCTCATACAGCAAAGACCAAGGAAACTAAAAAAAACCTAGAAACTTGTCAGAATGTTCCTCTGGGCATTTATAAATCATTAACTTCTTTTGTTTATAAAAGAAAAACAAATTTAGTAAAATTGTGCTGATTTCCCCAAAACTCTGTACTGTCTTACCTTCATCAAAGTTAGCATTTTGCTACCACCCAATGTCCACATCCTCCTGCCCCATAACTATCAAATACTGTTGCTTTCTGTGTATAAGGCTTTTCATGAGTTTTTGTAATAGTGGTCTCATACAATATTAGTCATTTTGTGATTAATTTATTTTGCTCAGCATAGTGCCCTTCAGATTCTCCATGTACTGAGATGTTTCACAGATTCATCATTGTTCTTTTTCATTGCATAGTATATTCCATTGTCTGTATGTACCATAATTTGTTTACCTACTCATCTGTTGATGGTCACTTAGGTTGTTTTCATCTTTTGGCTGTTGCGAATAATGCTACAATGAACCTGAGTGTGCATATGTCTGTTCATGTGATGGCTTTTATTTCTCTAGGATATATTTCTTTGAGTACCATTGCTGGTTTGTATGGTATTTCTATTTCTAGCTTTTTAAGGAGGTGCCATATTATTTCCCAAAATGGTTGTACCATTTTGCATTCCCACCAGCAGTGCATGAGTTCCAATCTCCCTGAAACCTCTCCAACATTTGTCATTTCCTGATTTTTGGATGAGTGCCAGTAATATTGGGGTGAGAACACATCTCATTTTAGTTTTGATTTGTATTTCTCTAATGGCTAGTGATTACAAGAATTTTCCTCATATGTTTGCTAGCTAGCCACTTGAATGTCTTCATAGACACATCCAAACTCTGAGAGAAAGAGTAACTGGGCTGAGGGCTGAAAACCATGGTTTCAAGGGCATCTAGCATGACATAGTTTACAAAGAAAATAGTCTACATCTGACTGTAGTGAGTAGCATCTCGGGTCTTAAAAGCCTGCAGGAGTTCATCTAAGATATGTCTACTGGATAGAGCCCAACTGGAGAAAAGAAGGAAGAAAATCAAAGACACAAGGGAGTGATTAGTCCAGATAACTAATGGACCACAGCTACCACAATCTTTGCCAGACTGAGCCTAGAACAACTAGATGATGCCCAACTACCATCAGCCACTACTCTGACAAGGATCACAACACACACAATACAGCCCTGAAAAAGCAGGAGAAAAATGTGGAACAAAGTTCGAGTTCACACACACACACACGGGGCCAGACTGGCTGGTCTGACAGACTGAAACCCCTAAAGCATGGCCCCCTGACAACCTTTTAAATCTGTAGTAACGTTACCCCTGAGGTTCTCCTTTCAGCCAACGATTAGACAAATCTATAGGAGAAACAATAACACACATGAGGAACACACTTGGTAGTTCAATCATGTATACAAGACTAAATGGGCACAGCAGCTCAAAAGCAAAAGATAAGTAGGCAGGAATGGACAGGGAAACTGGAAAAATGGAAAAAGGGACTCTGGGGTGGAGAAGAGGGCGGTGTTGACACATCTAGGTATTAGCAACTGATAACACAAAACAATTTGCTAACTGTTTGATGAAAAACTAATGTACCCTGTGAACTTTCTCATAAAGCACAATAAAAAACAATACTAAATAGGATGTCACCCTACTGGCCTCTTACTAGAGGGGAGTGAAGACAGTGGAGAAGAGGGGACAGGAGATTATTAAGATGATATGACATGTATAAAACAGAAAGGAGGACTGTGCTGTCACCAGGCAAGGAGAGCAGTAGGAGCTGCACATAGGTGGGCATGCAAATTTAAAATGAATTGTACACTTTCACTCAATCACAGTAAATAAATTAAATTAAATTAAATTAAAAAATACCAAATAGAAGAACCAGGAAAAAAGATTAAAAAAAAATATTATTTTGCTAACTTTGAAAGATTAATACGAGAATTCTCATAGTGAGAATAACTTTATACTGGTCTACTCTTAGAAAAAAAGGTGTGGAAGGTCCAACAGCTAGGATACTAGAATTATCTGGGTAAGGGTATTTATAGGAATGAACTACTTGCTATAGGAATAATAAGGAAATATAATTAAATCTATTACCTATAAGAAAGGAGCCCTAGTGACATAATAGTTAAAGTACTCTCCTGCTAATCAAAAGGTCAGCATTTCAAACTCAGCCAGTGGTTCTGTGCAAGAAAGACCTGGCAATCTGTTCCAGTAAAGATTACAGACTAGAAAACTAAATAGTATAGTTCTGCTCTGTCACATGGTGTTGCTGTGAGTTAAAATTGATGCAAGGGCACATAACAACAAACAAAACCGAATGAAATCTGTTGCCGTTGAGTCAATTCCAACTTATAACAACTCTATATGACAGAGTAGAACTGCCCCATAGGGTTTCCAAGGGGCAGATGATGGATTTAAACTGTCAAACTTTTGGTTAGCAGCTGAACTTAAAAAAGAAAGAAAATGTTTTTTTGTTGTATTTTAAATGAAAATTTGCAATTTGAGTTGGTTCTTATACACAGTTTGTCCTGTGACCGTAGCTGCTCTCTTCACACTGACAGTACACTCCTCCTCTCCACCCCATATCTGTCATATCCATTTAGAACTCTTAACCATTGTACTGAATGGAAAGAAAGCACACTGTGTGTTGTATCTGTTTCTTAGTTTTGATAAAGGCTGGATGCAAACACTTGTCCTTCTCCTTGGAAGGGCTATTTCACTGTGCCCTAGACCTCTGGACTTATGAAAAATTCACTAAGTAGTACAGCCCCTGAGATTTTGTGGGGTTCATTTCCCATCCTCTGATATGCATGTGTCTTGCCAAGAAATCTAATGTAGCCACTATATCCTGCTCATCAGGTTCAGTCAGTGTGATACCATCAATGGAATTGGACAGCATGATGTCCTGCAGAATGGAGAGGCAATCAAGTGCCCTGGTGACTACATTATGACATAAAACTAGAGCTGATATAGCCCTGTTAGGACAATTTTCTGGCCTTACCAGCTGAACCCAAACTATTTCGTATAGTCTTTACTACTATGAAATGTGTGAACATCAGAACTCAACAATACCATCCTGCTTTTGCAGGTCTGGCAGATTTTCTGCTTTTGACAGGGTGTAGTCTTACCACTTTTTTATTGCTAGTTTTAGTGAAAAATGTGTGAGTTGTCCTTCTCTTACAGGTTTCTGCCTTCCACAGATATTAGCTTTTGTAGGTTTTACAGCATCAATGATAGTACAGAGAAAAATACCTTCATACCAGGTACCTAGGGATGTGTTGCTTTTCTCCACATCTCACCACATGCTCAGTGTTTCAATTCTTGTATGCTGATGTCAGTTTCTGAAGTTCCTGCCAGAAATGGAGTATTGCCTTAGGTTTACTGTACTGGTAGATACAGTTTTAGTACTTTTCATTTAGCCTTTCCTACCATGATAGCTTATATTCTGTGGGTCAGGGGACCAACATTCTATGGGTCAGAAACCAACAGTTTCTGAACATGGTTATCCCAATAACACATTCTAGAAGAGGGATAAAAAAAGTTGGGAAGAACATATGCCACAGGACCCATTTTGAGATAGACCTGAATCAAAACTCCACTGATCACCTGACCTGAACGGTTTAAATGCCTTGGAATACTGTATCCATACAGTAAACTTGCATTACCATACAGCAGTACTCTAAGCACCTACTCTGAATGGTAGCCCTAAAAGGAATTTTGGATTTCCAAGAATTAAGGTTATTTCAGAGTCCAGTAATCTTGAAATATCTGATTATTTCCCTCCTTCCCCAATGCACAGCACCCTGGTAAATGGATGCAAGTCCTCTTGGGCAAGGCTGGTATGAAAATTTACAATATTCCTTCTGGCTATGTAGCAAAGTTTTTTTTTCAAGGAAATCTGGTTTCTCCGTTCATGGAGTTCAAAGTCTCTAAAGTGACTCAAGTTTGGAAATTGTTTGTGGGGCTATAACATTTTGTTTTAGTGATTCAAGTCAGACTTCCATTTGCTAGACATAGAGCTGTTTAACCTATACAGATGAGGTAGTATTTAGTAGGTTGTCCATCTGTTTTAGTCTGTGGACACCATGATCACGAGTCAAAATCAACAAGTTTGGAGTTTTTATGATCAACTTATCAAGACCAAAGATCACTGTAAGTCAGACTATTCTGATTACTGCTTAAGATCTGTTACCTATTATGATAACCATGTCCACCTCATCTTTGATAATTACATATTGCCACATGGCCCCATCACACGTGGAAAACAATGTTATTATTGTTGTATGCTGCTGAGTCTATCTTCATTTGATTCAGGGAACCCAACTTAACGGTAGCAGTTTCCACTGTCATTTCTGCCGGCAGAAATTATATATCACAGATTACTTCAGTAATATTGGGACAGTCCTCATGAATGTGCTTCTCATAGTTTTGGCAATGGAAGCATCCTCTGGACCTGCTTAGATGTCATAGAGAAATGGGGTGTTGCATAATAAATCCACTCTATCATTCCAATATTGCTAAGCCTTTGGATACTTTCTTCTATAGTATTTCAAGGAAGACTTGACATTTTAACTTCATTTAGTGTAGGACATCCTTGGGTTCAGATTGCGATCACTCAAGCAAACTGTCAGAGCTACTGCAGTCACTCAAGCTTACATACAAAATCTAGAATCTTTCATTAGGGAAATCATTTCAATATTCTCAACCAATCTAACATTATTTACCTTCACACAACTTTAGGACCTATTGTTACTGAGGTTCTGTCAACATAGATTTGCAAATTGCACAATTCTTTTGGTGGTATCACACCTCTTTATAGGTTACACTTTGTACCTCATCCTCTGGAAGCTGCTGGGGCTTCTGTGTGATTATAGGTCTGAAAGCAATAATACATGGTGTAGGTAAGCCCTGCAGAAGCTCTGTAGTCCCTCACAAGGCAACTGCCGAAGGTAAGTTCATGACAGGGTTCTCATGCTAGGGGGTCATGATCTCCTTGGACACAAGTGTAAAGGCTGCTAACTACTAATTGCAGAGGCCAAATGGCAGAATTTAAGGTTTCTCGGACCCCACCTTCATAAAAATCTTCCCATACACTCCTATTTATTCTAAATTTGCATTGTTCAATTCCTTCTCTGTCAATGTTGTAACTTTAACAGAAGAGAATCACTGAGGTTCGGAGATCAATTTACATGATATTTTAGTCATCCACAAGATTATACTTCAGATTCACCTTTTGAAAATCTTAGCCCATGGTTACAAAAGATAACTCTTTCCTTTAGGGCAGTAATAGAAGTATTTCAGTTCTCTGCCTGAATCTAGACCTAATACCTCAAAGCCCTGAGATCACCGTGTTGTCTCCCCAAGATCTCTGAACTCATTATTGTTGTTACATGCCATTGAACCAGTTTCAACTCATAATGACCTTATACACAACAGAACAAAACACTGCCTGGCCCCGTGCCACCTTCACAATCATTGCTATGTTTGAGTCCATTGTTGCCACTGTGTCAGTTCATCTTGTTGTGAGTCTCCTCTTTTTTGCTCATCATCTATGTTACCAAGCACTCCAGGGAGACTGGTGTATTCTGATAACATGCCTAAAGTATGTGGGATGAAAGCTCACCATTCTCCCTTCTAAGGAAAATTCTGACTGTACTTCTTCCAAGACATTTGTTTCAACTTGTGCAGCATGTAGTTCTCAGTAAAATGTTGGAAGTGACAAATGAATCTCATTGTTTCTTTATTTTCACTAAAAGAATGTATGGGCACAAATATTCTTTGATCATATAAGTTCTTGCTGTGTATATACATTTACTTCCAGCTGTCTACTGGTGAGACAATGACTAATACATATATATATATTGCCATTGTATACCATGAACTATGAGGGAACTTTTTGACAACAGAAACTGAGTCATTAATGTCTCTAAATATAATCAGATCAGAGAACTAATTCCAAGTAACCAACAACTAATTTAAAAAAAAAAAAAAAAAGAAATCTGTCCTTATGGGATGCAATGCAGGACACAGCATCCAGAGTCCTACTCAGGGAAGTGACAAAGTTCAATCAAAGCTAAAATATTAAAATTAGGGAAAAAGAGGTTTTAACACATACACTATGACATGATCACACCTTAAAGAAGGATATATTACAGTAGTGATAGCCCTTTCAGACTGAGAGGAAGTTCAGGAGATATACAGAAGTTAAAGATTGGTTTAAACTTAGAACCTTAAGAGGAACAAAGGGATAGCCACAAAGCAAACTAACAATACTACATATCAAAATAAGAAATACAATAAAGGAGTCTCAGCAGACAGAAAACCAACACTGAAAAGGATGAAAATAAACCACATAAGGAAAAATGACCCTGAACAAAATATTAAGTAGAACATAGAAAACATCAACACAAAAATAAAGGCACCAAAATGATCACACTAAATACATATCTATCAATAATTACACTGAATGCAAATGGACTGAAAACTCCAATAAAGAGACAGAGAGGAACAGACAGGTTGGATCGAAAAATAAGATCCATTTGTATGCTGCTTATAAGAAATACACCTTAGACTCAAAAATATGAACAAACTAAAAATCAATGGATGGAAAATATATTCCAAGTTAACAATATGCAAAGAAGATAAGGAGTGGCAATATTAATCTCAGATAAAATAGATTTTAAAGTAAAATCCACCATCGTGGAAAAGGATAGCCACTATTTATTACTTAAAGGTTCAATTCACAAGCAAGATATAACAGTGTTAAACATGCACCCAGTATCGGTGCATCTAAATACGTTGAACAAACACTGACAACATTGAAAAATGAGATACAGCACTCCACAACAATAATAGAAGACTTCAACATTCCACTTTCAGTAATGAATAGATCATCCAGAAAGAAGCTCAATAAAGATGCAGAAGATCTTATTGCAACAATTAACCAACTAGACCTCATTGACATATGCAAAACTTTTTACCCAAAAACAAATAAGTACACCTTCTTAGCCAATGCACATGGCACATTCTCCAGAACGAACGATGTAATAGGCCATAAAACAAGTCTCAACAAAATTCAAATCATTGAGTTATTGCAAAGCATCTTCTCAGACCATAAAGCCGTAAATGTTTAAATCAATAACAGAAAAAACATGGATAGAAAGTCAAACTCATGGAAACTGAACAACACTTTGCTCAAAAATTCATGGGTTATAGAACAAATCAAAGATGCAATAAAGAAATTCATGAAGTGAAATGAGAATGAAAACTTATCCTACCAGAACCTATGGAATACAGCAAATGCAGTGCTCAGAGGTCAGTTTATCTCTATAAATGTACATGTCCACAATGGGACCAAAACCAAATAATTAACCCTATAACTTCAGCAAGTAGAGAGAGAACAACAAAAGAACTCCTTGGGCACCAGAAGAAAACAAGTTATAAAAATCAGAGCATAACTGAACAAATTAGAGGACAACAATTGAAAGAATTAATAAAACCAAAATCTGTTTTATTGAAAAGACAGTTTATCACAAGAGAAAGACAGGAGAGGAAACAAATAATCCAAAAAAGAAATGAAACAGGAGATGTCACAACAGACTCAACCAAAATTAAAAAGTATCATAACAGAATACTACGAAAAATGGTACTCTAACAGATTTGAAAACCTAGAGAAAATGGATGAATTTCTAGATTCACATCACCTACCAAAATTGTCACAAGGACAAGTAGAACAACTTAATAAACCCAAAACAAAAGAAGAGATTGAAAGAGTAGTAAAAAAATCACAGACCAGAAAAAGTCCTGGCCCGGATGGCTTCACTGCAGAATTCTACTAAACTTTTAGAGAGAAGTTAATTCCAATACTCCTGAAGCCATTTCACAACACAGAAAAGCACAGAATAGTCCCAAATTCGTTTTATGACACCAGCATAACCCTGATATCAAAGCTAGGAAAAGATCCCACCAAAAAAGAAAACTACAGACCAGTATCACTCATGAACCTAGATGCGAAAATCTTCAACAAAATCCTTGCCAACAGAATTCAACAAAATATCAAAAAAACAGCTCATCATGACCAAATGGGATTCATACAAGATATGCAGGGATGGTTCAAAATGAGAAATATAGTTAATGTGATCAACCTCAAAAGTGATTAAAAAAATGGATAAGAAACACCTGATTTTGTCAACGGATGCAGAAAAGGCGTTTGATAAAGTCCAACACCCATTCATGATAAAAAAAACTCTCAGCAAAATAGGAATATAAGGGAAATTCTTCAGTGCAAGAAAGGGGATCTCTGCAAAGCCAACTGCCAACATTATCCCTCATGGAGAGAGACTGAAAGACTTCCCTCTCATAACAAGAACTAGACAAGCATTCCCACTGCCACCACTTCTATTCAACATTATGATAAAGGTTCTGACCATAGTAATCAGAAAAGACAAAGAAATAAAGGTATCTGAATCAGTAAGAAGAAGTATGAATATCCCTATATGCAGAAGACATGCTTGTATACACAGAGAACACTAAAGAATTCATAAATAAACTGCTGGAACTAATAGTTCAGTGAAGTACTGAGATAAGATAAGCATAAATAAATCAGTAGCATCCCTTTATACCAACAAGGAGACTATCAAACAGGAAATCACCAAATCAATACCATTTACTGTAGCCCCCAAGAAGATAAAAGACATAAGAATAAATCTAACCAGAGAAGTAAGATACCTATACACAGACAATTATAAGACCCTAGTGGAAGAAACCAAAAGAGACTTACATAAGTGGAGAAAGCTACCTTGCTCAAGGATAGGAAGACTTAACATTGTGAAAATGTCTATTCTACCCAAAGCAATCTACATATACAATGCAATCCTATTACAAATTCCAATGTCATTTTTTAATGAGATAGAAAAATGAATCACCAACTTTGTTTGGAAAGAGAAGAAACACAAAACAAGTAAAGCACCACTAAAGAAGAGGAATACAGTGGGGGGCCCCACACTACCTGACCGTAGAAACTACTACACTACCAAGGTAGTCAAAACAGGCTGGTACTGGTAGAAAAAGAGACATATAGACCAATGGAACAGAGTAGAGACCCCAGAAATATCACCATCATCTTACAAACAGTTGACATTCAACAAAGGCCCAAAGGTTGTAAACTGCGGTAAAAAACAGTCTTTTTAACAAGTGGTGCTGGCAAAATTGGATATCCATCTGTAAAATACTGAAACAAGACCCATATCTCACGCCCTACATAAAAACTAAATCAAAATGGATTAAAGACCTAAATATCAAACCTAAAACAATAAAGATTATGGAAGAAAAAATAGAAGCAGTAATGGAAGCTCTAATACATGGCTTAGACAGACTACAAAATCTGACCAACAATGCATGAACAACAGAAGAGAAAATAGACAAATGAGAACTACTAAGAATCAAAGATTTATGCTCATCCAAAGACTTTATCAAGAGAATTAAAAGACTGCTTACCAAATGGGAAATAAAATTTGGCAACTATGTATAAGGTAGACATCTAATTTTCATAATGTACAAGGTACTGCAAAATATCAACAAGAAAAAGGTAAAGAACCCAATTAAACAATGGGCAAAGAAAATGGACAGAAACTTCACCCAAGAAGACATCTAGGCAGGCAAAAGGCATATGAGGAAATGCTCACAACCATTAGCTATTAGAGAAATCCAAATGAAAACTACAATGAGATAACATCTCATCCCAATGAGGTTGGCAATAATCAAAAAAACACAAAAGAACAAATACTAGAGAGGCTGTGGAGAGATTAGAACTCTCCTACATTGCTGGTGGGATTGCAAAATAGTACAGCCTCTTTGGAAAGCAATTTGGCACTTTCTTAAAAAGCTAGAAATAGAAATACCATATGATGCAGCTGTCCCACTGCTTGAAATATATCCTACAGAAATAAGGGCTGTCACATGAACAGTTAACATGCATATGAATGTTTATTGCAGCACTGTCCACAATAGCAAAAAGCTGGAATCAACCTAGGTGCCCATCAACAAATGAATGGATAAACAAACTGGTACATATGCTCAATGGAACACTATGCAGTGGTAAAGAACAATGATGATTTTAGGAAGCATCTCATAACCTGGTTTCAACTAGAAGAGATTATGCTGAGGGTAATCAGTAAGCTGCAAAAGGGCAAGCATTGTATGAGACCTCTGCTATAAGGACTTAAAAATGGACATGTACAGAAGAAAAGACTCTGACGGCTACAGGTTAGGGAGGCAGGGAGAGGGTTGTTCATAGATTGGACAGTCAATAGGAATTCAATTAGGCGAAGGGAGTGACAGCATGCAGTAGAAAGCAAATCAGCATATCTGGGCTACACCATAAACTGAAAGGTTTTCTAAACTCAACCCAGTATTTCAAAGGATAGAGTAGCAGGGACAGGGACCTGGGGATCATGTTTTCAGAGGACATAAAAGTCAATTGGTGTAACTACTCTTTCTCTAAAAGTCTTCTGTACCCCTTATCGTTGGGTGGCATCTGGGGTCTTAAAAGCTAGCAAGCTGCCTTCTGAGGAACACCAAGTGGTCCTTAACCATCTGGAACAGATGACTGAGAACATCAAAGACCTAAGGAAAAATAAGCCCAAGAGACAGAAGGACTCATATGAATGGGAGACTGCATCAGCATGAGACCAGAAGAACCAGATGGTTTCTGGCCACCAACAAAGGCAACCATGATGGGACATACAATGTAGAGCCCTTGATGAAGCATAAGAAAAAGAGGTATCCAGTTCAAGAACTCTACTAAAAGACCACAAATGATGGTCCAACAGCCTGGAGGGTCCCCTGTGAACATGGCCTGTAGACTTGCTGCTGGCCCAGACCTGAAACCAGTACTGAGGTCAACTCTTTAGACAAGAATAGACTGGACTTGGGGACACAGTGTGTGCATGCAGTGTGTGTACATTATGGTTTTATATGTATATAGGAAGCTGTCCTACTGGTTTCGTCTAGATGGGAGAGGAGACAGTGAAGAGAAGGGGACAGGTGTTTGTTAAGAGGATAACAGAACTAAAGAGTGAACAGGAGGAATGTGCTGTCACAGGGTACGGAGAGCAGATGGAGTTGCAGATAGACTGGCATGCAAAATTTATTTGGGTTGTATACTTTCACTTCATCATAATTTTAAATAAAAGCAGTTGACGCAAAATAAAATACGGTGAAACCTATGAGAGCCAGGGGGAATAAAATCTATTCTTAGATTTTTGTTGTGTAACCAGTCATCTCAAACTTAATGGTATAAAGCAAAATACTATGCGATTAGGTTTTATGGGTCATGAATTATGACATGGTGCAACAGGAAAGATTTATCTCTGCTCCTTTATATCTGGAGCCTCATCTAGACAGACTTGAAATAATTCATTTGTTGGAAAATTGGAATGCGATGAAACCACACTCACATTCACTCACTCATCTGGATTGGAAGTACCCAGAAACTAGGACTGCTAACCAGAGCATTTTATATGTGTGCAAACTCTCCATATGGCTTAGATTCCTTGGAGCATGGTGCCCTCAGGATTGTTACACTTCTTACATGGCAGCTCAGGGATTCCATAGCAAGTGTTCCAGAAAGCCATATGGAGGCTACATTGATTTTTATGGCCTGTCTTTGGAAGTCACCTTCACCAAACTTTATTAGATGAAACTGCCCCAAAGACAAACCGGTAGTAAGGACAGGGGACATAGAATTCATCTCTCAATGTAGTGCAACAAGAATCTTCAAGAGATGTAGGTATAAAATGATGTGCTAGTCATTTTTAGAAAATGCAATATGCCACAATCTGCCCTCTGGAAACAACTGCTTACGTCCTTCCAGTATATGAACTACACTCACCTCCTTCAACACTCCTCAAAAGTTTTATATAGTTAGAGCATCTGCTCAAGTCCACTACCTCATTATCTAAATTCAATGGAGACTGTTTCAGTATGATTCTTCAGATTCACCTTTTTAAGTACTGTTCCTCTCAATCTGAGGATCTGTGAATTAATGAAGCAATTTATTGTTCTACTTCACTCTCAGCATGAATTGTGAAACAAACCCAGGAAAATTATTACAGATACGCTCATTCAAAAGAGGGAGATAAGAGGCAAACAGCAACTGCTGAACTTATCCATTCTAAAATGCAACCAGACATCTTTTGCAGTTCCTTGATTAGAATTAATCCTATTTCTTGGGAGCTATTCTCTGTGGCGCTTTGGGTTTGCATCGTGGAGTACTGGTTCTGCTCTCTAGGTTTTCTTCCTTTTTTTTCCATAAGTGACCTATTTTTTTTGTGTGGTGATTGTTGTTTCTGTTTTAATTTTGATTAAGTGAAAGTATACAATCCAAATTAAATTTGCATGCCCATCTACCTGCTGCTCCTTCTGCTCTGCTTGCCCAGTGATAGCACTCCTCCTTGTCATTCTATATATGTCATATCCTCTTAACAATCTCCTGTCCCCTCCTCTCCACCCTCTCCACTCCCCTCTAGTAAGAGGCCAGTAGGACAACATCCTATAGATGCATAGAACCATGGAGTACACACACCATGTGGTCACATTGTGTCCCCAAATTCAGTCCACTCCTGTCCGAATAAGTTAACCTCAGTAATGTTTTTTGGTGAGATTCAGCAGCAGGTCTAGGGGCCATGCTCCCAGGGGAATCCCCAGGCTGCAGACCTTAAATTGTGGTCTTTTAGTGTAGTTCTTAAGGTGCACCCTTCTTTTTCTCATGTTGCCACTGGGACTCGACATTGTGTGCCCCATGATGGTTATCTTTGATGGTGGCCGGGCAACCATCTGCTTCTTCTGGTCACATGTTGATACAGTCACCCATTCACATGGGTCCTTCTGTCTCTGGGGCTTTTTTTCTCTCATGTCTTTGTTGTTCTTGGCGATTGTTCCAAATGAGTTGGGACCATTTGGTGTACCTCAGGTGGCAGCTTGCTAGCTTTTAAGACTCCAGATGCCACTCACCAATATGGAGTGCAGAAGGCTCTCTTGGCCATAGGCTAGTTATGCCAGTTCAGCTCTATGCCCTTCGAGAGCCTAGTCCCCAGACGCCCACCCCTGCTACTCTATCCTTACAGTATTGGGTTAAAATTAGAAGAGTTTTCAGTTTATGTTGAAGTCCAGCTAAGTTGATCTTCTTTTTACTGTGTGCTGTCACTGCTTTCACCCAACCAAATTTCTACCAACTATCTAATCTGTGACCAGCCCTCTTCCTCCAATGCCTTCCTTGTAGCTGTCAGAGTCTTTTCTTCTGTACACTAGTCTATTTGCAAATCCTTATAGTAGGGGTCTCATGCAATATTTGTCCTTGTGCCGTTGACTGATTTCACTCAACATAATGACTTCCAGTTGAAGCCAGGTTATGAGATGCTTCCTAAAGTCATCATTGTTCTTTATCATTGCATAGTCTTTCATCAAGTATATGTACAATAGTTTGTTTATCCATTCCTCTGTTGTTGGGCATCTGGGTTGATTCCATCTTTTAGCTATTGTGGACTGTGCTACAATAAAAATTCATGTGCATGTATCTGTTCGCATGACTGCCCTTGATTCTGTAGGATATATTCTGAGCAGTGAATCAAATGAATGGTGTATCTATTTCCAGCTTTTTAAGGAAGCACCAATTTCTTTCCATAGAGGTTGTACCATTTTGCAATCCCATCATCAGTGTAGGAGTGTTCCAATCTCTTCACAGCCTTTCTGGCATTTGTTGTTTTGTGGTTTGGGGATCATGGCCAAATTTATTGGGGTGAGATGATATCTCATTGTAGTTTTGAGTTGGATTTTTCTAATAGCTAATGATTGTGAGCATTTTCTCATATGTCCTTTGGCTTTCTGCTTGTCCTCTTTGGGGAAGTGTCTGTCCATCTCCTTTGCCCATCACTTAACTGAGTTATTTACCTTTTTCTTGTTGGTATTTGCAGTACTTTGTAGATTATGGAGATCAGAAGTGGATCAGACATGTAGTTGATAAAGTCTTTGGATGAGCAAAAGTGTTTGATCTTAGTAGTTCCCATTTATCTATTTTCTATTCTATGATAGAGCTTTGTTTGTCAGATTTTGAAGTCTGTCTAAGCTATGTATTAAAACTACCATTGTTGACCCTATATTTTCTTGTGTGATCTTTATCATTTTAGGTTTGATATTTAGGTCTCTTATCCAATTTGAGTTAGTTTTTGTATAAGGTGTGAAATAAGGGTCTTGTTTCAAATTTTTGCAGATGGATTTACAATTTTGGCAGCATCATTTGTTAAAGAGACTGCTCTTACCCCAGTTTACAGTATTAAGGCCTTTGTCAAATATCAACTATTCGTAAGAGGATGGTAGCTTCTCTGGTGTCTCAACTCTGTTCCATTGGTCTATATGTCTCTTTTTGTAACAGTACCAGACTGTTTTGACTACTGTGGTGGTGTAATAAGTTCTAAGGTCAAGTAGTGTGAGGCCTCCCACTGTGTTCCTTTTCTTCAGTAGTGCTTTGTTTATCTGGGGTTTCTTCCCTTTCCAAACAAAATTGATGATTTGTGTCTCCATCTTATTAAAAAATGTCACTGGAATTTGTATTGGGATTGCATTGTATATGTAGATCGCTTTAGGTAAAATAGACATTTTCACAATATTAAGTCTTGCTATCCATGAACAGGGTAGATTTCTCCATTTATGTAAGTCTCTATTGGTTTTTCGCACTGAGATCTTGTAATTCTCTTTGTATAGGTCTCTTATTTCTCTAGTTAGATTTATTCCTGGGTAATTTATCTCCTTGGGGCCTATAGTAAATGGTGTAAAGGGATCCTACTGATTTACTGATGTTTATCTTATATCCTCATACTTTGCTGAACTCTTCTATTAGCTCAAGTGGTGTACTTACGGATTCTTTAGGATTCTCTGTGTACACAATCGTATCATTGGCAAATAGGGAAATTTTTACATTTTTGCTGATGTGAATGTCCTTTATTTCTTGCTCTTGTCTAATTGTTCTGGACAGAACTTCTAGTACAATGTTGAATAGAAGTGGTGAGAGTGTGCATTCTTATCTAGTTCCCATTCTCAAAGGGAATTCTTTCAGTCTCTCTCCATTCAGAATGATGTAGGCAGTTGGCTTTGTGTAGATGCCCCTTACTGCATTGAGGAATTTGCCTTCTATTCCTATTGTGCTGAGAGTTTTTAGCATGAATGGGTGTTGAACTTTGTCAAATGCTTTTTCTGCATCAATTGACAAAATCAAGTGATTCTTATCTTTTGTGTTATTTATGTGGTTGATCACAGTAATTGCTTTTCTGGTGTTGAACCAGCCTTACATCCATGTTATGAATCCCCTTTGGTCATGATGAACTTTTTTTTTTTTTTAATATATTGTTCAATTCTATTGGCAAGGATTTTGTTGAAGATTTTTGCATCTAGGTTCATGGGTGCAGCAGTCAGTAGTTCTCCTTTTTTGTGGGATCTTTCCCTGGCTTTGGTATCAGGATTATGCTGGCCTCCCAGAATGAATTTGGGAGTATTTAATTCCTTTCTATCCTGTGAAATAGTCTCAGTAGTATTGGAGTTAACTCTTGTCTACAAATTTGGTAGAATTCTCTGCTGAACCCATCTAGGACAGAACTTTTTTTTGATTAGTAGTTTTCTGGTGACTTTTTCAATCTCTTCCTTTGTGATGGGTTTATTCAATTGTTGTACTTCTCCTTGTAATAATTTTGGTAGATGATTTAAATCTAGAAAGTTGTCCATTTCCTCTAGGTTTTCAAATCTGTTAGAGTACAGTCTTTCATAGTACGCTATTAGGATAGTTTTGATTTCAGTTATGTCTGTTGTGACATCTCCCATCTCATTTCTTATTTGGGTTATTTGTTTCCTCTCCTATTTTCTTTTGTAAGTTCAGCCAATGGTTTATCAATTTTGTTGATCTTTTCAAAAATACATCTTTTGGTTCTGTTATTTTTTTCAATTGTTCTTCTAGTCTATAATTTATTTAATTCTGCTCTGATCTTCATTATGTTTTCTTCTGGTGCCTGAGGGATTCCTCTTTTGCTTTCTTTCTGCTTGTTCAAGCTGTAGGGTTAATTCTTTGGTTTGGGTCCTTTATTGCTTCTGGATGTGTGCATTAATAAAGACAAATTGACCTCTGAGCACTGCTTTGACTGTATCCCATAGGTTCTGTTAGGATATATTTTCATTCTCATTTAATTCCATAAATTTCTTTATTTCATCCTTGATATCTTCTATAACCCATGGCTTTTTGAGCAAGATGTTGTTCGGTTTCCATGACTTCAGACTTCTATTTACGTTCTTTCTGCTACTGATTTTGACTTTTATAGCTTTATGGCAGAAGAAGATGCTTTGCAATAATTCACTGGTTTGGATTTTGTTGAGATTTGCTTTATGTCCTAACACATGGTCTATTCGGGAAAATGTTCCATGTAAGATGGGGAAGAAGGTGTAATTATCTGTTCATGGATAAAAAGTTCTGTATGTGTCAATGAGGTCTAGTTGGTTATCTACTGCAATAAGTTCTGCTGTGTCTTTGCTCAGATTTTTGTCTGGATGATCTGTCCATTACTTGAAAGTGGAGTGTTGAAATCTCCAACTATTATAGTGGAGTGGTCTATCTCATTTTTCAGTGTAGTCACTGTTCAATGTATTTAGATGCTCTGGTATGGGGTGCATACAAATTTAATATTGTTAAGTCCTGCCGTGTACTGAACCTTTCAGCAGTAAATAGTAACCATCCTTGTCCATGATGTTGGATTTTACATTAAAATCTATTTTATGTGAGATTAGCATTGCCACATCTTCTATTCTTTGTGTATTTTTAGCTTGGTATACTTTTATTCCATCCTTTAATTTTCAGTTTGTTCATATCTTTAAGTCAAAGGTGTGTTTCTTGTAAGCAACATATATATGGGCTGTGTCTTTTGATCCAGGATGTCACTTGTTGTCTTGTTATTGGAGCATTCAGTCTGTTTACATTGACTGTAATTATTGATAGATATGTGTTTTGAGCTGTCATTTTGACATTTCTTTGTGTTTGTATCCTCTATGTTGTTCTTAATATTTTGTTCTGGGTTATTTTTCTTTATGGGTTGACTTTTCATCTTTTTCATGGTCGCCATGAGTCAGATCTGACTCGACGGCACTTGGCTTGGCTTTTCATCGTTTTCAGTGTTGGTTTTGTAGTTGCTGAGACTCTGATATTACATTTCTTGTTTTCATATGTTGCACTGTTATTGCACTTTGCAGCTACCGCTATGATCTCCCTTACTATTCTAAGTTTAAACCCGATTTTACCTTTTTCATTACCTTTTTAACTTCCTCTCCATCTGATAGGATTATCATTATTGTAATATATAGCCCTCTTTTTAGTGTGATGGTGTCATAGTTTTCGGGATATGATCACTGGTTCCCTTCTTTTAATATTGTAGCTTTGATTGAGTTTTGTGACTTCCCTAACTTAGTAGGCTTCTGAATTCTGTCCTGCATGAGTTCCTTAAATGTTGGATTCAATTGTCTAATTCTGTAATTTTGTTATTGATCTAATGGATTTCAGATCACTAATGTTCCACCAATTGAAACAGGTTACTTAATTTTTCATTTTGCTGTACTGCATTTTGTTTAATCTCTAGGACAGTTCTATATATAATTCTTTTTTTTTATTATGACTGAGTGAAAACGTACATTCCCATATAAATTTACATGCCCACCTATATGCAGCTTCCACTGCTCTCTCTGCCCAATGATAGCACACTATTCCTCTCTGCTCCATATATGTCATCCTCCCAACAGTCTCCTTTCCCCTCCTCTCCACCCACTCTCCTTCCTCCAGCCAGAGGTCAGCAGGGTGATATCCTATAGATGCATAAAACCATAAAGTGCATCCAATATATATAATTCTTTTGTACTCACCCTCTGATAGTTTCAGAAAGCCTTCTTCATCTAGGAAGCTTTTTAACTCTTTAGTTTCTAAGTTTTCTGGAGCCAAGTTGGGCTCTTTCTTTAAATGGTCAGAGATGGCTTGTTGCCTTCAGGCATCTAGAGGCTGTTTTGTTTCTCTGGTGTTACCTCAACAGGAGCTGAGGCATAGTTCTGAGAAGCATGTTGGTCACCAGCTGCCTCTGTGTACTCTAGTGATTGACCCCAGTGGACTCTCTGGGGTGCCAGGTTCTGCCTCCTATCTGGCAAAGATGGTACCCTACTTATGTAGTCCCTGGGGGCTGTCAATCGACCCTATGATGTGGGTCAGTAAAGCCTGGAAGAGATGCCATCAGGCTGCTCAGCAGTTATTTCTCCAGGCATTCTTATTTTGAAAATTTAGTAGCTATGTGACAGCTGCCAAAATCAGTCAGGCTGTTGGGTGTGGCAGGCCCTGCCTTGTTGGCTGTCCCCAGATGCTATGATGTAGTTCAAACTCAGGAGGTGTTAACACCTTGCTGCCATCCTCAGCCAGGCCCTAATTGGAAGGTGACACTGTACTAAGGTGACAGCCTTTCTACTGAAAAAGCAGTTTCAGGTGTGGCAATGCCTTTCAGCTTGGGAACTAGCCCCTGCTGAGGCTCCAGCTGGGTGACTCCACCTCACAGCTGACCGAGATGGCATCCCAGTCAAGCTGATCTTCCCACTGCGAAACAGCAAAATCTATGGTGGAGCTCAGAAAAGAGAATGTAGGGGTGCAGTGGAGCCCTCAGTCAGGAGCCTGGCTCTCAAAATGTGGCTATTCCATGTACTGTCTCTCTGCTGTGCTATACGCTGTTTACTTTAGCACTGCAGTTCAGCATATTTGCTGGCTCATATCATTCCCTGCCTCCCACATAAGAAAAAAAAAAGAGAGAGAAAAGCATCAGAACTTGCAGTCCACCCAAGTGGGAAGTCAGCACAAGCAGGGCTCAGCACACTCTGCCTCATCAGAGAGAGGTAGTTTCCTTTTAGTGGAATGTAGTCCAATCTGACAACTCTGTGATGTATCCTAGTGCTCTCTGTGTCCAGACTGTGTCATTCAATTATCAAGTTAAGCCTTAGTTTTCAGAGGGAATTGAGGAGATGTGTGTCTAATTCACCATCTTGGCTCCACCGCCAGGTAGTTGCCTATGTTTAAAACTGAGTAATCTCAATATTCTACCCTCTCTTAAAAATTTGATGGTCAAAACACCTGTTGTTGTGGATTGAATTGTGTCCCCCCATGGGTGTATCCATGTGACCATGATTCCCTGTATTCTATAAGTGTCCTCCATTTTGTGATTTTTGCTGTGCTGTATGTTAAAGGATTAGACTGGGACTGTAAATCCCTTTATAAGATCATCTCTCAGCTCCACTGTAAAGGGAGTTTCCCTGGAGTATGGCTTCCCCACTCTTAATCCTTTCATTCTACAGGTGATAAAAAGAAAGCGAAGCAGGCAGAGAATTGGGAACCTCACACCATCAGGAAACAGCACCGAGAGAAGAGCATGTTCTTCAGACCTGAGGCTCCTGCACCAGGATGCTCCCTGGACAAAGACTGATGCAATATTGGACTTTCCTCCAGAGCTGACTAGGAGTGGACATCCTGAATTTGGACTTGTAGCCTACTGGACTGTGTAAGAATAAACCTTCCTTTGTTAAAGCCATCCACTCTGTGATATTTCTGTTAGAGCAGCCCTAGCTGACTGAAACACCTGTTTTCATTTTGTATAATCCCTGTCCCTTTCAGTTCAAGCAGGCAATTCCTTTAGAACTTTTACAGGCTTTGTCCATGACAGTTTTTAATCTACTCTATCAAACAAAGTTGCATCTAGAAATATCTCTTACATGTTGGACTTTATGTGAGGGTACTATGGGGAAACGTCCTTGAGATTCTAAGAAGTACCATAACTTAATTTGAGGGATGTTCTTGTGATCCTTAGAAGGCCTTTTGTACATCTGAAAGTGTCTACATGGCACCAAGTAAGATCACTCTAAGAACAGGACCAAGAATTTTACAAAAGGTAAAATGAGTGTGCATAAAGATCTGTATGTGTGTTTCGTTTAAGTTCAGATTGAATTTAAGAATGTGTGAATGTGTGTCAGTGAGTGTGAGAACATGAAAGTTTGGGAGTGAGAGTATAAGAATGAGTAAGTCAGTAGGACTGTGAGAATGAAAATATGTAAGAGAAGTGAAAGTTACGAATAAGGATTATTTTAATGACAATAACCAGAATTTTCCATAAGTGTCCAGGAGGGATATGGAATTAAGTAAAACTCACACTAAGTCCATCACCTTCACATTGATTCCAACTCCTAGCAACCGTAAAGGACAGAGTAGAAATGATCCATAAGGTTTGCAAACAGCACCTGTTGGATTCAAACTGCCAACGTTTTGGTTAGAAGCCATAGCTCTTAACCACTGCGCTACCAGGGTGCTTAGTCTATTTCTGCCACAATGTCTGAATTATACACTCACAAGACAGGGAATAAGGGTGAAAAGAGGATGTCGGACTGCTATGAAGATTAGACTGGAATTTAGCTTGGGCTCTTCCACTACCCAGCTGTGCGACCTTGGGTGCATGCCTAGGAGTGCCTATTACCTCACACCCTTGCCCACAGTCTATGCCATTCCAACTAGTTTTCAACATGGAATCACACTGATATTTATTCCCTCATTGCTTTATTTCTGACCATGGCTCTTTCTGTTTCTGCCTCTCTCTCTCTCTCTCTCTCTCTCTCTCTCTCTCTCTCTCTCTCTCTCTCTCTCTCTCTCTCTCTCTCTCTCTCGTTCTCACTCTCTCTCTCGTTTTTGTATTTTTTTCTCACTGAAAGCAGTAAGAACTCTCCTATTTGGCTAAATGTATACCTGGTCAGAGATGAGTCTTATTCTCTGAATTTTAGGATTATGAGTTTGCTTCATCTTGTTGAGAGTATCCAGGCCTGAACACAGAAGAATTTTTCTGTTTTCTTGTTAATTGTTCCAAACACAGGTTGTAGTACAGCTCTATATCTCTAACAGGGGTATCTTAAACTCAGCTAAGTTTTCTCTATCTCCAAGGTCTAACATTTTCACCTTTGCCTTATCCATTAATTCATGTCTAGCATTGGGAGGAATGTTTGAACATTGAGGGATGCTTTAAGGCTCTATTTGTGAAGGTGCAATGAAAAAACATGCTAATCTTCTGACCCATGAGGTATTTTAATTTCTGTGTTAGCTGAGAGTAAAGTAGTTTATGCCTGGAGATTCAGATGTCAAGCACAGTTATGCACTGAAATGATCTGCTGAATACCTGAATCTGATATCAGAAGTCTTTAATGGACTAACTTTTGTAAACTTTAATGTGTTTGCTTGAGAGGTGAGACCAACAGCCTAAAGTCCCTTTAAAAGAGATTCAGATCTGAGGACTCTGGGAAAAGACACCAGACCAATCTTAGACATAGCTCCATTCTCCTCAACTTTGAGTCCTGGGGTCATCCATGACAACTCAGTTGTATGGCTGGACTTGGGGCTGTGTGAATTTTGAGATCTGTTATAGCCAGAGCTTCAAACAACTTCTTCCCAGTTAAGTTATGGCTGAGGAAATGAAACTGCAACAGACCAGAATTTTTAAAACCTGCTTGAACTGAAACAACAACCAGAGTGGGAAAAATTACAGGTCAAGGCTTTGCTAGAAATGTAATCTTCTTCTTAGAACACAAGGGCAGCATGTGTATTGCATAGCAACCAAATTTCTTGCCCAATGAATTTTCAGCAGAGCCAGAAACAGCAGAGCCCCACTGAAAGATAGCAGCTCACCATTACACTTAGTATGTTTGTCACTCTCCACAGTCCCCCCAACAATTCAATCTTATGCATCAAGCTTCTGAACGGGCTCACTATGCTTCTTCCAAGTCTCCCATCCAGGGACTTCTACCAGTAATTTTTTTCACTCTGATTGTCACTGCCAGCCAAGACAAGCACTGCAGATTACCTAAATTGCAAAAATTTTGTCTGTTCTGGTTTTGTGTCTTCAGCCATGTCTGAACTGGTTCAAACCAGTTCAAAGCCCTGGTTGCGGCAGGGTGGGAGATGTTCCTTTAAATGGACTGGAACCCATGTCACTGTGTCTTCTGGGAAAATTGAACTTGTTAATATTTCTTTGTGTCCTCCATAAACATTTTTTGAAAAGCTTTTCTCTACCAACACCTGTGCGTGTGTGTGTGTAATTAAGAGAGAATTATTGTTATTACTTCCAATGTTTTATCTACTAATTAATTTATTTGATTAGGAGGGCTATAAACAGCTGATGTCTAGATTAAATGCTTACCTCTGGGATGAATTTGTAATCTGCGGTTTCCATGGAAACCTAACAACAATCGAAATTTGTGATAACATTTTGCTGGCCTCACTATTCTGTATGCAGAAATATTTAACAGCATGTTTACAAGCAAGAAAGGAGTAATTGCCACATCAATAGCAGGTCTATTGATTGTCTTCTATTTCTGTGAGCTTTTGTGTGTTTTTGAGAGGGAGGATATAACTGGGATCAAGGGCCATCTCTCCACTCTTGTTGTAAGAGAAAATCTAGATGCTCCTGATGAGGGAAGACTGAAGTTTTAGCCATCTTATGTTGTTGTTGTTCTTGCTGTTAGATGCTGTCAAATAAACTCTGACTCTAGTTATGCCATGTATATAACATAAGGGAGCATTGCCGAGTCCTGTGCCGTCCTCATGGTAGTAGATATGTTTGAGCCAAGGACATAGCACTCCATAAACTAGTAACTTATTCATCTAGTGCTTCTATAACAGAAATACTACAAGTGGATGGCTTCAACACAGAGAAATTTATTTCTTCATGGTCCAGCAGTCTACAAGTCTAAATTCAGGGCATCAGCTCCTTGAGGGAAGGCTTTCTCTTTGTTGGCTCTGGAGGAAGTTACTTGTAATTCATCAGTTTTCCTTTTGTCTGGGAACATCTCAGCATAGGCACCTCAGGTCAATGGATATACTGTGCTCCTGGCACTACTTTCTTGGTGGTATGAGGTTCCTGTGTCTCTCTGATCCCCTCTCTCTTTTATATCTCAAGAGAGATTTGGCTTCAGACATTATCCAACCTTTAGATCTCATAAGTATAACTGCCAATAATCCATCTTATTAAATCACAGTGATACTATTTTACAACATATAGGAAAATGTCATCAAATGATGGACAGTCACACAGTCACGGAAATCATGACCTAACCAAATTGCCACACACATTTTTATGGGGACACAATTCAATCCACGGCAGACAGCTAAGCATATGTTTAGGACAACAACAAAACAGAGGTACCAACTGTCCAAAGTAAAGACTCCATAGGTGCCAAGCAGACAGAACACAGGAAAATTTAATATTGCAGTGGAAGGGAACTGGCAAGGCGCAAATTGAAACTGATAGCAGCTCTACTGTGTGAGAATATACTGGCTGGAAATAAAGTTCATGCTGGATCACAAGGACACCGAGGCCCAAGGTTGTTTAAGCTATGAGGATCCTAACGCTTCCATACTTCCATTGACATCTGTCTCCCACAGTCATCTCCTGTATAATTAGAACCCCTTATCTTGGTGAGTCTCCTGGGTGACTCCAATAAACCAGAGAAAGGATTGGGCTTTTAAGTTTAACTCTTGCTACATTCACCCAATATGCAACTGGATCCAATATAAGCAGTTAACTGGGGAAGGACTGATTATATTCACAGATAAAAGATCCCTGATCCTGTTGAAAGAACCACTCTATACATTCACATATGCTGACCTTACATCATCTCCAGCCAGGGGAACCAGCAATACTCTTTGCCATGATACAAACACATGTCTTGGTAAACAACTAATGGGAACTCAAGTCCTGTGTGATGTGCAAAAGCAGAGGAACTAGAATTAATTGCAATGAATTCAGTAAAGTTATTTTCTAACTGTGTAGCATTCATGTACAAAGATGAATCCTAAGTTTGTAAACAATGATATTTATAACTTTAAAATATGTTTGGCATATACGTGGGCACAATCTAGCATACATTTAATATAATACTAACGTGGTTAATGATCTAATATGCTAACATAGCAAATGTCCAGAAATACTGAAAGTTCTAATATTTATTTAACATTACAAGTTTACACGTATGTATCATTTGATATTTAAAAAGTACATTGTTGTTGTCTGGTGCATAGGACACGGTGCTTGATGTTATTTTGTCCTAATAAGTGAGGTATTAGACACAGTAAGAGAATACAAATGCTAATATTTACTGTGAAAAAAATATGTTTCTTTTGCAACAATGAGTGTTTCTAAATTTGTCTTCCAAGAAAGCAACAAAGGGCATTATCAGAACATTATGTTTACATTTTATCTGAGTATTTGTGTATCTCTGTATAAGTAAATTGAACAATTCCTCAAGGAAACGAATAAAATAAATATTTAGGTAAAATTATATAAATTATTCTATTTTCTCTTTCCTTTCAGACTGACCTTCTATTAAGAAATTGATTGATATTGTTATGACTCACAAACCAATTTGCTCATCAAGAACTGGTGCTATTATTGCATTAAGTATGTACATATGTCCCAATGTGGGGGATAAACAATTCCACAAACAAATAAAATGTACATTTTATATAATAACAATTATATTTTTCTTTCCATTGGACAGATCAGGCATAACTTCACATTCAGTTCTCTCTCATAGACCACATAAGAACATGCCAGTGGTGCTATAATCACAAAACTGATACGTCTCATCCTGTCCTTTGCAAAGAAAACCAAAACTTGCCTTCTGCTTGAGCATACCCTTGTATTTGTATCATGCACCTTGTGATATTCTGGTGCCTGTTGGATATTAGTAGTAATCCGTAATCCAATGAACTGTGAAGACATAGCATTAAAGCACAGAAAGTGAGTTGGCAAGGTTTTAAGTATTATTCAAGATGAGAACCACTTGTGGAGCTCTGAAAACATAGTACAAAAAAAAAATTAAATTATTTCTGACTGCCTTGTAAGTACCATTTCTTTTGAGTAACTCCAACTTCAAGAACAAAATACATTCCAAATCAATATTTCACTTTTTAATTTTAAAATATAACTTTTTTGTGTTAACATCCCAATTTGAATGTAAATTTTACTTCATGAATTTTACTTCTTTTATAAATTTTTTTTCGCTTATTCAAATGTATTTCCTATGATAGAACCAAATTTTAAAAGTGGCATTGGTTGGTATCAAGGTACAATGAAATGGCAGCAACTAAGGAGAGCGAAAAAACCAAAGCTCATTGAAGACTTCAAGAAAAGGATTTGTGAATCCTTAAATGCAATTCCAGAAGTACCTTCCTGTTTGAAACATAAGGAATCAGAAGAGACTTCTTTTGTTGACCACTCAAGTTTAATGGGTGCAAACCATTGCACTAGCAGCACTAGTTCTGATTACTAATAGCCATCTGAATATAACAGAATTTGCTCTGAATTTTGCTTCCATTCCTTGCTGTAGTGAAAGGGTGTAGAAAGGGAAACTATTTTAGAATCTAAAATTATCTCATTTGCAGACTCCATAATTAACAGAAATATGTACCTTGCTTCGTGGAATAATTTTTCTTCTAATGACATAAATTATTGGATTGAAAGAGGGCCGAATGATTTTCAGCATCACAGTGAACCATATAAAAATGTATGTCAACAGTGTGACCATATTATGTGTGTACCTTATGGTTCTGTGCATCTATCGGATGCTGTCCTACTGGCCCCTTACTACAGGGGAGAGGAGAGTGTGGAGAGGAGGGGACAGGAGATTGTTAAGAGGATATGATACGTATAGAATGGAAAGGAAGAGTGTGTTGTCACTGGGCAAAGAGAGCAGAAGGAGTTTCAGATAGGCATGCATGTAAATTTAACTCAGATTGTATACTTTCACTCAATCACGATAAAAAAAGAAAGAAAATGTGTGTCAAAAATTTCTGGAAGGTAAGCAAACAAGGTTCTGTAGCCAGAATATGTATCTAGAGTACAAAGCTATTGATGAAATTACAGGAGGGCGTGGTTACTATATTTTCCATCAATTGTTTCTGTATATTGTTTTGTTTGTTAACTGTTCAATCTTAAATCATTTAATTCTCTATTTAATACTGATGGGTTTAGCAATCGGCACAATTCAAATATGGTTGATAGACATGAAAACAGTTCTATTCACAGAAATTGAATGGTATCACATTTAAGCCAATGATGTGATTCTGGCTTAACTAATGAACTGGAAACACAAATTAGTTAGAAAAGTCAGTACTGGAAAATCATTTTACAATGCATTGTTGCTGTCATCATAACAATCACTGAATGTAGACTATCATTTTGAAAAGGAAAAGAAATATTTGGGGTCCCCAGAAACTGGAAATTTGGGAAGTTTACTTGAACTTGATGCTCAGTTTGATCCATTTTTAGCAGGTCACATCTCAAAATATGTTAACATAGGAAAGAGCAACCCATCATATATGTGTAAAGCAGCATGTGCTATGTGAAGAATTTATTTAAAAAGGGATCAAGTTTTGTAAAATGTTTTCAGTGAAATACGTACAGCATATTTCAGTTTATCTGTAGATTTAACTCATAATCTTTCTCATATGTATCAGCTAAAAATTGTTTTAAGACATATATCTGAAACAGATGGAAAACATGTCAAATGATTTATCACATTAACTAGCTTAAAAAGACATGTCAGTGAAGAAACCATAAATCAAGTACTTCACTATTCATGTGCAGTTTGCAAAATTGGTTTTTGTAAGTGCAGATGCCAGTCCCACAACAACCCTGCCAGTATACCAGGCCACAGAGCACAAAATTTTGAAGATAGTGAATATGCTATTTTCGTACCATGTACTGCACATTCACTTAATCTTGTAGGACACAGCACACTAGATTGTTGTCTGGAAGCAGGTTGTTTTTTTTTCTTTTTTTTCCCTACTGTTCAGTCACTCTATACATATTTTTGCCACTTTCATCACCAATGGGCAGTTCTTAAAGCATATGTAATCAATGATCAAATATTTAGGTGTCTTTCTAGTACACATTGGGAAGTGCATGTTGTAGCAACAAGTGCAGTCCTGGAGTCGGTACACTCACACTCTAGATATCTTGAAAAATATCACTGAAGATCAGACACAAAAAGGAGATACCAAACAGAAGCTGGAAAAATCACCAACAAAATGCAAATCCTAGAATGTGTATTCAATATTCACGTTGGTTATGTGGAATACTATATTGCAGCAATTTCATCTGACGAATTATGCTACCCGAGAATCAGAAGTGTACTTAAATACAAGCACAGATGTCTATCAATCATGAATACAGTATCTACATAATTTAAGAGAAGATTTAGAAAACAACAAAACAAGTACTACCAAATGCTGATTATCACGCAGTTCACTGTTGCAGAAGCATTAGAAACGAATGAGTAAATGATGGAAGTACTCTGGAAGAATTGAGTGTCAGAGATCAATTCTGCATAACCACATACTACATTATTGTTGACATACATGAATCTTTCATGAAAGAAGAATGAAAGTGTGTGAAGTTCTTCCAAACAGATTTTCTTTCTTAAACAATGTGCATACACCTGATTTTTTTTTAAAAAAAAAAGAGGCACAAAAGCATCCAAGAAATCAGTGCAGGCTTAGCACAATGACTTAACACAAACCTTTATGCAGAAGTGCAACAATTTCATTCTTACATGGGAACTGATTTTACCGATTCAGGAAGGAAAAAGCTTATTCTGTAGACATGTATAATTCCCATTATAGAAGATAAAGTAAGTGCGTATTTTCTAATGTTAAAATTACTTTGTGCATATTCCTAACTTTAGTGATCACAAACTGCATAACAGAACTTATTTTAGTCCCTAAGGACTCAAAAACATTCAGCATACAGCAATGATTCAAGAAAGACTCACTTCTTTATCCTTATTATCTGTACCAATTGCATCAAGTGGAAACAGATATTGTTCAGCAGCTTAGTTGTGATGACAATCACTGGAGAATTTGTAAGAGCAAAGAATATAGTGAAATGTTTTTAATTATATCATGTTACAGATGATAGATCTATCTAAAATAAAATATAGTAATTAGTTGTAGTATTTGTTTTCTGATCATTGAATTTTTTGACATCATTTCATTTGTTCATTTATAATTATAGCATATATTACAAAGCAAGCATCAAAATTAAAGTATGAGCCATTTAAACAAAAATTGGTGAAAGTTAATTTTTGTTGTGGGAGGTGTACAGAATTTTAAATTGGTTATTAAAACAATTAAGTTCATCGACATATTTATTATGGTAGAAAATGTGGCATATAGTAAAAATCTTAGTGTGTCATATCCACTAAAGATTTTGTAATTGCATTCATCTCCATTAGCTATAATGGCATAAGCCAGTTTTGCTAATAATATGCTAATATTTAAAAAGAAGTTACATAATCAATAGCTAAGACATACACATATATGCATGTATATGTAACGCACATCCCATTTGAATGCATGTGTAAACAAAGGAAGTTATCAGTGTTGATGGCCCTAAAATGCCTCAATTTGACCCTGGTTTGAACCCATTATTGCAGTCACTGTGTGGCTCATTGAGTGTCTTCCTCATCTCATTGAGGGTCTTCCTCATCTCATTGAGGGTCTTCCTCCTTTTTGCTCACCCTCTGCTTTACCAAGCATGTCATTCTTCTCCAGGAATTGATCTCTACTGATAACATGTCTAAAGGAAGTGAGATTCGCCACCTTTGTCACTAACGAGCATCTATCTTTCCCCCATTCTGTAATGAAAATTCTTATGATTTTTGAGTTCTAGAAAGCAGGCATTCCTAAGCATTTTTTAATAACTCCAATCTCTTCCTCCTTTTTATCCTATCTCTAGGGGTGATAGGTCACTTCCTTCTATTACTTCCTCTGTGCTACCTCCATGTTTCCTTGTCTTTCTCTGTTCCCTTTAGGGATTACAATATTTCTAAACCAACTCATTATTAAAGTGTGTTGAAGTAACTTCCTGGTGCTATTTTTCCCTGTTTGCTTTTGATTTTCAGTAATTTCACTATAATATGCTTAGATGTGATTTCATTTGTAGTCATTTTGGTGGTTGTAACATGTCTTGAATATGTGTTTTGAACCTCTCAACATTTTTAGAAATTCTTAGCTATTTTAGCTTCCAATATTTTTTCATTCATTCTGTATCCCCTCTCTTTCTGAGACTGTGGTTACACGTTCCTTCGTCATTTGCACCAAAGCTTTATCTGTTAAGACAGAGGACTTGAACTCAGATGGGTGAAATTCATAGCTGGCATTCAATCTTTGGGAAGGCTAATCTATATTCAATTCATTTGTATTCTTAGTCTCTAGCCTTTCATGATTTTCTGCTGAAATTCTTGGGCATACATCAGGAATTTTTCTCTGTATCAGACTCTAAAATCCGGGTTTTGTTCCTCCAAGCTCTGTGGCACTGCTCTGACAGGTTTCTCTGAAGCTTTAGCTCAGCTCTGCAACCTCTCAGGTGCTGCTTTCAAGCAAGAAAATATCTTATGGGAAAACACTCTACCAAATTTTGTCTTCATTTCTTTGGCTCTCTTTCTCTTTGGGTTCTTGCCTTCCGCACTCTTGATTGCCTAGTTAGCTTTTCTATACTTTCAAGCAGGGAGATTTTATCCATATATGTTTTCCTCGAGAGACCTGGTGTGAGAGAAATTAGCTTGTCGTTTCCAAAAGCAGAAGTCTAGGTAGGTGGATTTTTAATTTCTATAAAGGCTGTCAATTTTTCTTTCAAGGTGCTCTGTCTATTAAATTAATTCTCAACAGAGGTTATGCCTGTACCCATTTCCTCACAGCCTCAAGGCTCAATGTTATCAAGCTTAAATTTTTTTTAACCTATTGGATGTTATGTGATACATCTTTGCTATTTTAGTACACATGTTTTCCAAATACCATTAAAGTCAAGTAAATTTTTCATGTGCTCTTTGGGTCTTTGCTTTTCCTTACTGAACTCTTTTTGGGAAAGTATAATGTCTGATTGTTTTCAGGAATTTCCCAATTCTTAATCATTTGGTCTGCAGACAATACTATTTCTGGTATATATTTTAAACTTACATGTGGGTGTATTTTATTTTCTCCGTACTCATAAACATTGTTTTGTTACATTTTCAGATATACAGTTTTTATTGAATGCATTTGACTGGTAACAAACTGACTTACAAATCACGTTAGATGACAGCAGACTGGGTGATATCAAACTTCTGGTATTTTCTAGATATAGTTTATGAATATCATTAAATGTACGAGGTCTGTGGCTCAGTGGTTAAAATGATCTACTGCTAAATGAAAGTTTGGCAGTTTGAAACTATCAGTTGCTCCAAGTGAGAAAAATGTGGCAGTCTGCTTCAGTGGAGATTTACAGCCTTGGAAACCTTAGGGGGTCTCTATGAGTCAGAATAGACTCAACAGCAGTGGGTTTTGGTTTTGTCAAATATGTTCAGTTTTCCAATATATATTCATAAGAATGTGTATTCCCTTTCTGAGTATGTGAGATATTTTACAGAAAAAATATTGACAATGAAAATATTATAGTTCTATTATATTTACTACTCTCAGTTCTTTTCCTCACCTTACTGTATGATAGGGGATGTAAGCCTATAGGCTACTTTTCTCAGAACGCCTTGCCAGATGAATATTAGGTTACAGCAGTGAGAGGCACTGGTAGGAGATTGGAAGGTGGGAGGAATAGAGAAGTCACTGTTCCTTTCCTTGCCTTTTTTTTTTGGCAACACTTCCTGCAACTGCAGATGTTAACAGTTGCTAAAGGTGGACTCCTCAGCAGGAGTGTGCCTTCTTCAGTGGAAGGGTGGTCTCCTGGGCTTCTGTTCAGAAGGAATGGTCCTGAAGATAGTGGTGAATTACAGATTTCTGCCAGCCTAGGCAGAGACATGCTCCTGGCTCTGGTTTTAACAGTGGCCATGGGAGTTTCTGCAGCCTTGGTAGCATATTTTTGTTACAGCAGCGCTAGATAACTATGATATCATATTACTGAATGCTTCATAACTTTCTTTCCTTTAAATGTCTTTTTTGAGGCATAACTGACACACAATGCACACGTTTAAAGTGTGCAATTTACTGTTTTGGCATATGTATACAACCGTAAGACCGTCACCACAAACAAAATAATGACCATGGCTATCATGACCCAGAGTTTCCCTGTGCCCCCTTGTGATGCTTCTTCCCTTCTCAGAGAACTGCTGTCAGTATAGATTTGTTTGTCTTTATGGACAATTATATGCATGCACTGTGTAGTAGTCAATTATTGCTATTTTCTGGCTATTCAATCTATGAACATTCATGTAAAGTCTTTCTATGGACACATGCTTTTATTTTTACTCTTGAGTATCATCTAGGAGTGAAATGGATGGATTATATGGTTACAGATCTTTTCATTATAATAAAGACTAAGTTCTTAAAATCCTTTTAAAGAGAACATTCTTGGTTCTTGGTATACCTTTATTTCTACAGATGAATTTTATATGTTATAAAATACTGAATGTAGGAAACTGCAAGGATGCAAAATACAATGCTTTATAAACTTACAATAAAAGATTTTAGATACATAAAATGAGAAGTGATAAAACTGTCTTTGAGTTGATTCTGACTTATAGTGACACTATAGGACAGAGTAGAACTGCCCCATAGAGTTTTTAAGGAGCACCTGGTGGATTCGAACTGCTAACCTTTTGGTTAGCAGACATAGCACTTAACTGCTACACCAAAAGCGTTTCCTAATAAGTGGCAGAATTGGGAAATAAATTTATATCTGTCAGACTGCTTGTCATATCGAAAAGACAATGAAACCTATGGGAGCCAAAACTCAACAGGACTGCCTTGTTTTTCCAGGTCTCATAAGATGTCTACCTTTGTCAGGGGGCAGTTTACCACTTTTCTATCACTTTCTACAATGGCATATATTTGAGGTTTCCTGCTCTGACAGGTTTCTACCTAACACAAGTTCTGACTTTCACAGGTTTTACTGTATCAAATATAGAAGTCTCTTGCCATAATACTTCCCAAACAATTATAAAGGCTAGACAGTGTCTCCTGTAAACAGTTTCCTATGTCCTCACTGAAACATGACCATGACCTTGATTTAGAGTAGCCACTGGAGTAATTCTGATCTAGCCTGTCCCTTCCTCTTGGGAGTAAGATGGTTCATTCTTGGTTTAGACTCCCTAGAATTGACTACAGAGGTCTTGCTTTTTGTTTGTTAATCCCAAGTACAGCTATATCACACTGAAGCTCTGCCTCTGACCTGTCATCTCAGTGTGAGACAGAGCTTTTTTTCTTTATTTTTTTAAGCCTGTGCACATCAGTAAATCTTGTTTTCCATGTAAGAGACCAAGGTTCGATTACCAGCCAATGCATCTCAAGGGCAGCAACAACTCATCTTTTAGTGGATGTTTGCATGTTGCTCTGAGGCTGAACGGCTCTCAGTGGAACTTCCAGTTTAAGACAGACTAGGTGAAAAGAGTCTGGTGATCTACTTCCAAAAATCAGCCAGTGAAAACTCTGAGAATCACAATGGTCTGATCTTGTTGTGCATGGGATCTTCATGAGTTGGGGCTGACTTGACCACAACTAACAAGTGTGGTGACTACAATGATGTAGTTGTCACATTTGCAGCAACCTTACTTACATTATAAAAAATATCTTAGCATCATATCCTAAGTAATCTAACTCAGTATCCTTAACCATTGGGCATGTAGGTTTTAGCTCTGCCTCAGGAACAGAAAATCCCCAAATGTGGCAAACTTAAATTTGTATATGTTGTTCTACTGGGGTCTGTGCCCTGGAGAAATGGAGCTAATGAAGTGTACTCCAAGACAGAAAAAGAAAGAAAGTTTAGGGGGTGATTCACCAACAAGGGAGAGGCCCAACAGCAACAAACACTGTCTTTTATGGAGTACCTCCCAAACAATTTTTACATCGGAGCTTATATGTCATTTTGGCAAGGATTATCTAATGTCTTTTTAGGTGCATATCCCACAGATAGTCATGTATATCACTAAACAGCTACAAGAAACTTTATTAAGTTAAAGATACATACGTCAAAGTAACCCTGGTTGCACAGTGGTTAGGTGCTGTGACTGCTAACAGAAATATTGGCAATTGAAATGCACCAGGTGCTCCTTGGAAACCCTATGGGGCAGTTCTACTCTGTCCTATATGGTTGCTATGAGTCAGAATTGACTCAACAACAGTGTTTCTTTTCTTTCTTTCTTTTTTTTTAATATGTCAGATGTTTGGACTCTAATCTGCATGCTTCTAACAGGAAAAAAAACTTACATAAAAATTTCTCAGCTAGTGGAACTTGCCTACCAAGTCTACTCTGACTGAGAAAAGGAGCAAGAAAGAAAGTTACAGACCAAAGGCACCAAGCAGTCTTTCTAGCTGTCGTCTTTGCTGAAGGCCATTTTTCAAGAGAACAAAAAAGAAGAGAGAGACCAAGTCTGCAGGAGCAAGAGGGCCCTGTACCTCTTTGGAAGAAGACCAGTGTAGCTGGTCCAAGAAAAAAAATTCATAGGTTACTTAAAGTATCATTGTGGCATTGTTAAGCTCTCAATCACCCATTTTGAAACAGGAAAAAATATATGTACTGTGAGATATTAGGGTAACATATTCCTGAGGGGCATTTGTTAGAGAGTTTTCTACAGAATTTCATTTCACTGGAGGCACTTCCCCCTCCTTCTTCTGCTATACGTGCACACTTGACCAGGCAATTCTCAGATTCATTTAGCCCTGGCAGTGACTCACTGGCTAGTTTGCCTTTCTCTGTATCTGGTGAACTCAACTCCGGTAGGAGTTCTACTGGTATTGCATTTCAGATGTGCTGACATTCAGCCAACATGCATCCTTAAGATCATACTATTTGTTTGTAGTCAGTATTTTATATGGTTAAGACCTGCTTAATCAATTAAGGATTGCTACAAATCTTATATGTCACCTGATTAAAAAAATTAAAATAAATGTACTTTCAACATTTAACCATGTAGTGCAAACAGTTAAGTGCCCCAGCACTAGCTGAAAGACTGATGACTCAAAGTCACCCAGAGAGCCTCAAAAAACAAGTCTGGTGATCTGCTTTGGAAAGGTCACAGCCTTGAAAACCCTGCAGAATAGCTCTCTGCACACATGGGGTCACAGTGAGTTGAAATCTACTTATCAGCTACCAGTACCAATAACAACTTTCAACATCTGTCAAATTTTATTAACTCATTATCTAAAGAACCATCAAGATGGAGGGAAAAAAGAAAAATTTTGAAGTGCTTGCCTTGTCTGAGAGGAGATGGAAATGTAATCACTGCATATTTGAGGAATAGGAATATTTACATAAACAAGTAGATTTTTGTTTAACCAAGAACATTTCCTTTTGAAGAATCTTAAACCACAAACTTCTTCCTAGTTTTTAAAAGGAAATTTGTGACTGCATGGTCTATACCACTATCAGTGCATTTAAGTAGCAAATGTAAAGAATCTACTAAAAGTTTTCACCCTCCAACAATAGTATCTAGTGGGATATCTTGCAGGAAACCATGAAATCCAGTTAACAGAGATGAGAAGCAGAGCACGAAGTAACAAGCTCTTCCTGATGACTTTTTTTCAAGCTGCAAAAAAATAAAAAACGTTGGATACACAGTTTCCTATTTCTCAGTTCAGGGATGATTTTTTCCTTTCGATTGCCCCTTCTTTTGGTATCAAAAAAAGAAAAAAGCTATCATTATTATTAAAACTAATTATTCTATTCATCACGCTTTGTAATTTTCAAATACAGTAAAACTCAGACACAAGTTTATATACTGTTGTTTGTTGTTGTTAGCTGCTTTCAAGTTGACCCTGAACTCAGGGTAATCCCATACACAATAGGATCGGAAAATGGTCACCCACTGGGACTTTATTGAAGAATTTTTTGGAAATAGATTGCCAGGACTTTCTTCATAGTCTGTCTTAAACTGGAAGCTACACTGAAACCTATTCGGCATCACAGTACCATGCAAGCCCTACTGACCCAGACAACAGCTGGCTGTACTTGAGGTGCACTACCTGGGAAAGGAATCCAGGCAGGTCTCCCATACCGGAAGTGAGAATTATAGTATTGAGCAACTGCTACTCTTGTGGTGTTATTATAACCTTGGTTATCAGCAAGTTAGTACTACAACAAGATGCTAATTATTTGTATTATTCTCCTAATTAATTTTCCAGCATCGAGGAAGAATTTTCCATAAGAATCTGAAAGTAAATCTGTTCTTGTGTGACAAATTAACTTCACCTATGAATCTGGGCTTTTTGAGTATTCTTTAAAAAAAAAATCCTGATATATTTACATAGGTATCTCAAGAGTGCTACTAAACACACACAAGCCTCCTTATTATATAGTTAACAACTCTTTCATAGTGAGAAACTACCAAGAAGTGAGAAATTTTGTATGATTATGAAAGGAATTCAAAGCTCTACATTTTTATTTGTCCTTCTTACTCCAGACACATATATTTTGTTTTTAATCTTTTTTATGAACTTATCTTCTCCAAAACTAGAAAACAAGGACCAGTAAATTGACCTCCATCTGCTTGGAATGCCTATTACTGCGAGGTTATTCAACATTTCCAGAGGTCTGCTGTATTTTCCAAGGTTTCTGACCTTCCAGAAAAAGAGATACTCTATACCACCTGTAACGCGGAAACTCTTTAGGTAACAGAGCAAGTACCAGGGAGTTTCCTGACAGGTGATTTAGCATTTTTATCAAGCATGGTTCTCATTTTTACCTTTAATTAAGTTGTGGTAGTCACAGTTACACATTTTGTTTATTTCATTGTTGATTACTTTCATCAACTCTAGAAGTAGATCTTAAAATAACTCACATTTTATAGATGAGGAAACTGAATCAGGCATAGGTTAGGAACTTAAGCTCACACACGAATACAGTGCCAGAGTTGGGAAATAAATTCTCACCTGGCAGGCTGCATGCCATACTGAAAATACCAAGCACAAAAATCATCCTCCCATATGCCTCTGACAATTTATAAATATTAAACAGTGGGTTTTGTGAAGAGTTTCCAATATATCTACAGTCATCATCCTTTTATTATTTCTCCCTCAAAATTCATAATTAAAGTATTTTTAACTGAAAATGTATTAATATAAACATGCAAGAAATTTCATATGTGCTGGATTCTGATGAGTTGTACCCAGTTCTGAAATATTCTGACAAATTTAATCTGTTGCATCCCAACTTTTATGACACTTGAAACATCATATTGTTCTTTCTGTGAATTTTATAGCTTTTTAGGGAAGGGCCCTATCGTTTTCCAAAATGGTTGTACCACTTTGCATTTCCACCAGTGGTGTACTTCCAGACTTTCAGTGTTTACTATTTTCTGTTATATATATATATGTGTGTGTGTGTTATTGTGCTTTAAGCGAAAGTTTACTAAGTCCATTTGCCACCTAAAACCCCGCACACACGTTGATATGCAACCCTAACTGCTCACCCTCCCCCACCCCATGACAGCACACTCCCTTCCACCCTGTACTTTCCATGTCCATTCAGCCGCGTCTTGTCCCCCTCCACCCTCTCATTTCCCCTCTGGACTGGAGTTCCTCAGACAGCCTCCTGTTTATGTAAGCCAAGAAGTACATTCTTCACCAGCATCAATCTATGCCTCACAGTCCAGTCCAATCTTTTTCTGAAGAGTTGGCCTCAGTACTGGTTTCAGCTCTGGGCTAACACAGAGTCCAGTGCCTACATCCTCAGGGGACCCTCCAGTCTGTTGGACCATCAAGTCCAGTCTTTTAAAAGAGTCGTAGTAGTTCTGCATATATATTTTTCTCTTGCTAGGTCAGGAACTCTCTGTTGTCTGTCACGGCAGTCTTTGGTGGTAGCCAGGAATCATCTAATTTTTCTGGTCTCACACTGATGTAGTCTTCAGATAATACGGCCCATTCTGTCTCCCGGACTCGTGTTTTCCCCATGTCTTTGTTATCCTTCATTCTCCTCTGCTCCAAGTGGATTGGGACTAATTAATGCTATTTAGATCACTGGTTACTACCTTTTAAGACCCCAGAAACTATTCACAAAATTGGAATGCAGAATATTTTCTTAAAAAAAACTTAGTTATGCCACTTGATCTAGATGTACCCTTAAGCTGTGTCCCACAGACCATTGCCTCTGTTACCGTGTCCTTCAGAATGTTGGATTATATTTAGGAAACCTCTTAGCTTTGGTATAGCTTGACTGTGCTAACCTCCGTTCTACTGCATGCTGTCACTAAATTTACCTAACCCTATTTCTATCTACTATCTAATCTATGAATACTCTTTTCCCTCCCTCCCCACTATTGTAACCATCAAAGATTATTTTCTTCTGTGCTTAAATCTTTTCTTGAGTCTTTATACCAGTCGTCTCACACAATATTTGTCCTTTTGCAAATGACTAATTTCACTCTTTAAAGTATTGAAAAATAAAGATGTCACCTTGAAGACCAAAGTGCACTTGACCTATTTTCAATCGCATCATATGCATGTGAAAGCTGCACAACAAATAAAGAAGACAGAAAAAGAATTGATGCCTTTGAATTGTGGTGTTAGAGAAGAATATTGAATGTACCATGTACTGGCAGGAGAACAAATAAATCTGTTCAGGGGAAAGTACAATCAGAGTGCTCCTCGGAAGCAAAGATGGCAAGACTGCATCTTACATACTTTGGACATGTTGTCAGGTGGAATTAGTCCCTGGAGAAGGACATCATGCTTTGTAGAGTGGGGAGGGGTGTCAGCCAAAAAGAGAGAGAGCTTCAACGAGATAGATTGACACAGTGGCTGCAATGACAGACTTAAGCATAAAAATGGTTGTGGGCATGGCACAAGATCAGGCAGTGTTTCATTCTGTTGTACATAGGTTCTCTATGAGTTGGAACCAACTCAGTGGCACCTAACAACAATAATTTCACTCAGCCTGATGTCTCCCAGATCACTCCATGGTATGAGATGTTTCCTAAGATCATCATTGCTCTTGATCATTGCATAGTATTCTGTTGTGTGAATACACCATAGTATGTTTATCCATTCATCTATTGATGGGCACCTAGGTTGAGTTCACTTTTTTGGTATTGTAGACAGTGCTGCAGTAAACATCAGTGTGCATGTATCTATTCAAATGACAGCCCTTATTTCTCTAGGATATATTCCAAGCAGTGGGATTGCTGGATTATACAGTGTTTCTATTTCTAGCATTTTAGTAAACCACAAAATTTATTTTCAAAACGGTTGTAACATTTTCTATTCCCACCAGCAGTATAGAAGAGTTTCAGTCTCTCTACAAACTGTCCAACATTTATTATTTTGTGTTTTTGAGATTAACTCTAGCCTTGTTGGAGTCAGATTGTATCTCACTGTACTTTTTACTTGGATTTCTGTAATAGCTAATGATAGTGAGTGTTTCCATATGGATCTGTTAGCTGCCTAGATGTCTTCTTTGATGAAGTGCCCATTCATATCCTTTGCCCATTTTTAATTTGATTATTTGTCTTTTTGTTGTTGAGGTTTGAGGTTTTGCAGTACCTTGCAGATTATGGAAACCCTGGTAGCATAGTAGTTAAGAGCTATAACTGCTCACCAAAAGGTCAGCAGTTCAAATTCACAAGGTGTTCCTTGGAAACTCTGTGGAACAGTTCCACTCTGTCCTATAGGGTTACTATCAGTCAGAATCAACTCAACGGCAGAGGGTTGGGTTTGGTTTTGTAGATTATGGAGATTACATGCTGATTGGATTGGTGGTAGGCAAAAAAAATTTCCCCAGTCTTTACGTAGTCTTTTTACTCTTTTGGTGAAGTCTTTGGATGACTATATGTGTTTGATTTTTAGGAATTCCCAGTTATCTGTTTTCTCTTGTGATGTTTGTGCATTGTTAGTAATATTTAGCAATATTTTGTAATCTGTTTATGCCGTGAGTTAGGGATCCCAGCTTTGTCCCCATTTTTTCATCCATGATCTTTATTGTTTTAGATTTAATATTTAGATATTTGATCCATTTTGAGTTAGTTTTTGTCCATGGTGTGAGGTATATGTCTTGTTCACTTTTTTCCAGATAGAGATCCAGTTATCCAGTTATGTCAAAACCGTTTGTTAAAGACTGTCTTTTCTCCAGTTTACAGACTTTGTTGCTTTGTGAAGTATCAGTGGCTCATAGGTGGAAAATGTTTTCTGTTTCTTTGATTAAACCCAGTGCCATCGAGTTGGATCCAACTCATGGCAACCCTAGAGGTCTGAGTAGAACTGCCCCATGGAGTATTCAAGGAGCACCTGGTGGATTTGAACTGCCGACCTTTTGGTTGGCAGTGGTGGGGTGAGAGGGTATCTCGAAGTAGTTTTGATGTGCATTTCTCTAATTGCTGGTGGTTGAGAACATATCCTCATGTGTCTGTTAGCTGCCTGATATTTTCTTAAGGCCTTAGGCAACAGTTGTCCAAGGTAAGTGCAAGAACGTTTCATAGACTGTGATTAAGAAATTCCTAGGTTTTTTTCTTTTTAAACTTCTCATGAAGTGAGGACCATAATCAACACTACTTGACAAAGGTATTGCAACCTATGAATGGCATAAAACCAAAACTCATTACCGTCGGGTTGATTCCAACTGTTTGCAACACTACAGACAGAGTAGAAATGCCCCCATAGAGTTTCCAAGGAGCACCAGGTGGAATTGAACTGCCAAACTTTTGGTTGGCAGACGTAGCACTTTACCCACTATGCCACCAGGGTTTCCTAGGAATGATATACTATACATCAGTTTGTAGAAGGTCATTGCATCAACCTGGGCACACAAGTAAGAATATATTTCTCTCTATCCTAAAATGATAGACAGTCATGACATTTATATCAATAACACTTTACCTGTATAAACTAACCTAGGATAAGTTGAGATTCTGGTTTTGACTTTGACATAATGTATCTGTGAAAAAAATATAGCAGTTTTTATAGCAATATTCAGCTAATTATAAAATATGGGGCACACCAAGTATACTTAAGTATATTTTGCATCCTTCCTTTTGTATTGCCTTCTAGCCACCTGGAATTTGCCAGAGATGATTTGAGTGTAACAGACATTGAACAGCTTTACTGTTCTAAATCAGGGGTCTGATTTTAGGAGAGAACATCACAAAAAAAGGAAAACTGGCTGCTCAATTAAAATTAAAGCATAGCATCTAAGAACAAGTAGCAGTTTTACCCCTGGCTTATTCGTTAACTATAAACCCACAAAAAACCAAACCCACTGCCATTAAGCCAATTTAGACTCATAGTGACCCTACAGGGCAGAGTAGAACTGCCTCACAGGGTTTCCAAGGAGTTCCTGGATTCAAACTGCTGATCTTTTGGTTAGGAGCCAAGCTCTTAACCACTATACAACCAGAGCGCCTATTAACCTTATTGACAATGTAGTATTTAAAATAAACATAGCAGAAAGAAACATAATAATAAACAAGTTTTTTCTCTTCCTGAAATGAGGAGTTTATCAGCACAACACAACATGAAAAGATAAAACTTCACATTTGAAAACTGAAAACATGCATACATCTGAGGCATATGAAATTGTTTGCTTTCTGGATAGAACATGTAAAAAAAATAAATAAACAGTAAATTTTACTGATCCCATTGTGAGGAAAAGTTGTATATTCTATCATTTAATATTTTAGTTTTTTAATCTTCTCCCTCTGTTCTTACTAAGCCATGCTTATTTAAATCAATATACTATTATGTGCATATATTTAAACTTACAGACCCAGATAAATACATATTATAGAAAGCTGTAAACCTGAGCTTTAAAATATAATTAACCTTCTCAAACTATTATGAAACAATACATATGCCATATTGCTTATACAATTTTCATTTGAGGATTATCAAGAGCAACCATGTTTATACATAAGTCAATGAGTAATTTCTTTTATAAGAATCACCATAAAGTTGGTTCTTATGAGTCAAAGATCAAAGATGTCCCAAATGCCCACCTTTCCCAAATTTCTGTACCACTCCATTGTCTCTAACATCAACAGTTCTTCTTCCCCTCAGTGCTCTCCCTCCTGTCTTTGGGTTCTGTAATTTGCTGCAAGATTTCACAGAACTCACAAACTGTCAGTGAAAAGCCTCCAACGGTTGTGGAGGCTGACAAATCTTAAATCTGTGGGTTAGGAATCAGGCTGGGGGTTTCTCCTGACGTATATGGTTGCAGGGGCTGATGAACCCAGACTGGCAGGTCTAACGACAGGTTGCTGGCTCACAAGGCTGTGGAAGGTGACAAATGAGGACAGACAACAGACTGCTAGTTCAAGGTCCAAGAACCAGAGGTCAGATGATAAAAAACCTGACACAGGTTCAGAGCAAGAGAGAGCTTTCTTAGAACATTCACATATATTGGATATAGACCACACCATTAAGGAAACTGTTCTTACTTGGGCAAGATTGTGCAAGAGTGATAAGGGTGGTGACAGGGGTAAGGGTGGTGATTTGAGTCATACCCTCTAGTAAGGTGGTGACTCAAGATACATCCTGCCATAATCTAGCCTCATAGCATAACAGACAGCTCACCCTTGATGGGGGCCGGAGAATTTACAGCACATCGCAAAATGGAGGATAATTACATCAGATTACAAAATGGAGAACACTTACATTAGATTACAAAATCGAGGATGACTTCATCATTGTATAACTGGACCGCAGTGAAGGATGACTACATTAATACATAATTGCTAAAATGCATTATTATGAAACTGTCAAACCACTGAAAAGCATGGTCCAGACAAGATGACACATAACCTTAACCATCACAGGTCCCATATACCTTATTTGCAGTAAATACAAGCTGTCCAAATCCCCTGCTGGGCCACAAGCACCTTATATGCATAGTATGAGAGTCTCAAGTACTATGACTAGAAGAGTCATATTAAATAACTCACTGCACCACATTAAGCAAAAATCTAAATAAAAATTTTTGCATTGAAACTTGGCTTGTTTCATGCTATGCTTATAAATTCTGATTTTATTAGAAATTTTCTAGATATTCAAAAAACATTCACTAATTATTTTCAATGTCTCAAAGTGAGTTAGAAAATTTAGTAATTAAATAGAGTTGACATTAAAGAACAACACAATCATTCCTGATATTAAAAATTTGGGGGGCAGTATACATGGAAGCTCTTACGTATCATCCAAACGGAGTAGCTGTAAGCCCACGTATTTTGTAGCATTGTCTGAAGTTTTCAAGAAATGATCCTTTTGTAAAAACATTTAGTGGGAATAATGTTAGCTTCTCTGACTAGTATAACAAGTATACAGGAAATCTTAGAGGTTCAGATCAATTAGCCTTTTTAGAAGAGTATAATTCTAAATCATGGAAATCAGGCAGAAGACAAGTGGGAAGGCTATGTGGCCTTTGAGTCACATAAAGCAGAGGTTTTCAAATATTTCTATTTTTTATTATCGCCACTGTACAAATTTTTTAGGATGCACCCCCCAATAATTGCCTATTTTTGTGACATATATAAAAACTAAAAACCAAATCCATTGCCTTCTAGTCAATTCTAACTCAAAGCAACCCTCTAAAACTGTACCATCAAGTTGCCGAGGAATTCCTGGTGGATTTGAAGTATCAGACTTTTTGATTATCAGCTTATGCCAATAGGGTTTCCTATAACATATATACCCCAAAAGCTAAATCCACTGCCGTCCAGTTGATTCTGACTTATGATAACCCCATAGGACAGAGTAGAACTGCTCCATAGTGTTTCCAAAGAGGGCCTGGCAGATATGAACTGCCATAATACACTATAAAACCCAAAATGCCTATTGTCTGTTGAGTGGATTCCGATATTTTAGAATGCACATTATAAATTATTAGCACCATCCTGGAGCTCTGGTGGTTGATTCAGAATGAACTCTATGGCAACAGGTTTTTTTGGTTTTGTAGGATATTATATATCGCAACTATAGCAACCCTAGAGGAGACAGCAGAACTGCCCCATTGGGTTTCCAAGGAGCAGCTGGTGGATTCAAACTGCTGACCTTTTGGTTAGTTAGGACAGCTCTTAAAAACTGTACCAAGAGGGCACCAAGATAGTGCTAGTAATTTTTATGTGCACTTTAAAGCATATTCCTAAACAAGAGTTTATAAAAGAAATCTAAATGAATAAACTGAGTTTTGAATATTTACTTCTCAAGCCCCACTGGATATTTTTAAACATGCTCTGTAGTACCCCTAGCTGTCTGTGGGGACCATTTGTCTAGAGCCAATTTAGACACTTCACTCCTCTACTTAAAGCTCCAAATGGTTCTGTTAATGTCTATATTGTTCAGCTTTAGAGGATAATGCCAAAATATTTTTTTCATTTCCAATTTATACTTCTATCAGCAGTGTATTGAGCCTTTCTATAGCTCATTGGCCTCACCAGTACTTGACATTTTCAATATTTTATGTTTTAAAGCATTTTTAAAAATTGCTTTTGAGAGTATGCACAGCAGAACGTGGACTAATGCACCCGTTTCTACGTGTATAATTTGGTGACACTGATTGCATTCTTTGAGTTGTGCAACCATTCTCACTCTCGTTTTCTGAGTTGTTCCTTCCCCACTAACATAAACTCACTGCTCTCTGAAGTTCCTATCTGGTCTTTCCAGTTTCTGTTGTCAATTTCTGATCCCACAAACATAGTTCTTAAAAGAGCACAGCCCTCAAGCACTCACTTTTTACTAGTTAAGCAAAACTGTTGCTTGGTTTTAGGGGACTTAAGTATATTTTCAGGTTAAGGTTTAAAGATTGTCTCAAGGCAATAGTTTCTGGGATTCATTCAGCATTTATGATATTTTGTAGTGCCAAAATATATATAATAATAATATCAGTAACAATAAAATGTAGCCCCTCAAGACAGTATCTTTTTGTTCGGAACACCAACATTTATCACAGTCGTATGGTCCTACGGTCCTACCTTTTTAAAGGACAGAGTGTCTCAGTTGTCTGTTTTTGATATCAATATGGCTTCAGTGGACAGTGTTTCTTAGAATTACATCCTTCACGCACCTTATCAGAATCAGCTCCACAATTTTAGTTTCTCGTGAACAAGAAGTATTTTTTATCAGGTCACGGTATTGAGAAACTTAGTTTTTGAAATCATATCAGAACCTTTCAGGAACTTGTTATTAAAAATCATATTCAATACTACAAGCTCAAAATAAACAGACGTTAAACAGAGAGAGACTACAATACGTGAAAAGAGCTTCAGGAGGCACTAATCCGGATTCCCCTTCTATTATCAAAACCAAAACCAAACCTATTGTTGTGGAGTCAACTCCAACTCATAGTGATCGTGTAGGGCAGAATAAAACTATCCCATAGGGTTTCTGAGGAGTGCCTGGGGGATTCGAACCATCGAACTTTTGGTTAGCAGCCGTAGCTCTTGACCACTACTGATCATCAGTGCTCTAAACTTCTTTTACAGCTAATCATTTGTGTAGCTTTACATATCCACTAACGTATCAGGAGCCCTAGTGGCTAAAGTAGTTGAGCATTCTGCTGCTAACCAAAAGGTGGGTTATTTGAACCCACTCAGTATCTGCAGGAGAAATTCTTGAAGATCTGCTCCTGTAAAAGATTACAGGAGCTAGAAAATGCTATGGACCCTTCTACTCAGTCACACGGGGTCACTCTGCTTTGCAAGGGAGTCAATGCCACTCAACAACAATGTTGTATTCCTATCCATTTATGTATTGTACCTTTTGGCTTCAGTAGATATATAAAAACTTACAATGATCAACTCTCGAAAATAATAAACAAATTGTGACAGGGCAAATTGAGTAGCAGATGAAAGCTAAAATGTCAGCTTTATTGCCAGGGAAAGATAAATTTCAGGAGACTGTTTATTTTGAGAGTGATCTGGAACTAACAGAGCTCCCGTCCAGAAAAAGCAGAAAGAGCCCTGGAGCTGCACTACTTGAACTTCCTTTACAGGGAAGTAAATATCAGGAGCAGTGGAGATTATTGTGAACTGTCTGCTAGTGGTTTTTTTTTTCTCATTTCTGTTTATCATTTATTCCTTATTGATATCAAATGGCAAGTTCAGGGATATTTTGGCTTATTCAGTCGTATCCATCAAGAAGTGTTTCCAAGTTTCTGAGTGATTTTTAACTTTGATTTACTGTGATTTTATAATATTTTTATTTCATTGCAATCATATATTGTTGAGGATTTATCTTTAGAGATTACCTATGCAAGGAAATATTTAGAAGACCCCAGAACCAGGAGAAATGTATTATGTTCTGGATACAGAATCAAAACTGTAAAGAATTAATTCTCCCTCAAGTGTTCATTCACTGCAATTCCAGTCAAGGTCCTTAGCGTGTTTTTCTAACGCAGCTTGACCAGCGGCTTTTAAGTTCACTAAAGATAAGGTACCAGAGAAGGAAGAAAAAAAAAGAAACGCTTGAGGAGTATTTTTAACTGAGGAGTTTTTATTACATGATAAAGAGATTTGCCACCTCTTTGTGTTTGTTTGCTCGTCTTTTTTTTTTTTTTTCAGGAAATCACCCACCCTAGGGGTTTGAATGGAACTGAACAAACAAACGTTGTCATTAACCTTTAAAGTTCTCTAAAAGGAACGTTTCTTCTCTTTAACTGCCTTTCGGCTTCAACTGGCGAGTCTCCTGCCTCCAGCTGAGGAAAAGGACCTCCCGCTTTCCCCATCACAAGGCGGGGGCGGAGCATCCTCCAGAAGCTCGGAGCGAGCCGAGCCCGGCCAGTCCGCGGGGAGGAGCGGCGCTGCCGGCTTCGGAGCTTCCGCCGGGGAGAAGGAGCTTGAGGTAATGGCTGTCAGAACTGCCAGTTCTTCTCCAGAATTTCTCGAGGTTTGTGAGGAAAGGTAAAAGAAGAAGGGACTACTACTTTGAGATACTGTGAAAGGAGTGTCGTTTTGTGAGAGTTGTTGTTCCTGTGAGAGAAAACATACCTGTATTTTGTATTTGTCCAGACATTTCAAAAGTCTACCGTGGGGGAAGCGGTGATCAGGTTACACCTGCGGAAAATGCCTCATTAGGTTGCAAAAGCTGACTTTTGAATAGGGCATTTTATAGTTCAACCAAAAGGCAGTGGTGGCTGAGATAAATGATAAAACAAACATGGAAAATTAATTCTGCTTATTTTGAAAAAAAATGTGTATGGTAATTCTCAATGGAAAATGAAGTTGTTAGTTGGGGGATGTTGGCGTTTTACATTACTTCGATTGTGCTGGTCGTGTTTCTAACAAATCTTCCTGTTTTGGTGGACTTTGTGTAGTAATAACCTGAAGTAATAGGTAACTGGAGATTTGAGTACCTCTGAAAATAGGAGTTTGGTTATATGTCAGGGGATAATCAGTGTCTTTTTAAAAAAAAAAATCACTTTTTTACAGATGTGCAAAATAGTTCCTGTGTGTACATCTCTGCCTATTTATCAAGTAGAATGGTATATTCCTATTTGTACTGTAATATGAAAAAAATCTGAAAGATTAGAAACTAAGGAATAATAAACATATATTAATATAACATGCCCAGCAATATATCTAATAATAAAGGATATCCTGTGAAAAAGTCCACTGATAAGGGAGGAAATTTTCCACGTCTTTCTTAGACGTTTCACTTAGAATGTAGTTCCTTTGTCAACATAAAATAACATATGAGAATTTAAAAACATGAGGGAAAATGTTTCCCCCCAAATGGGATATTCATATATGAACATGGAAAAAATCAAAATACATTGGTGAGTAAATGTAATTTCAAATAATATACTCAAACACAAGTTTGATTAGGGGAAAAATCAAAAGGATTAAGACTCAAAGCAAGTAGTAAAGAACTCAGGGGTTAAATTACTGGTGATGTGTGGTTTTGTCTAGATTTTAGTACTTTTAGCAATTTTTTGAAACACGTATTGAAGCTGAAAAGAGGATCATCCATTTTACTACAGACAGTTACACAGAGCCACACACATGCACTGTCTGTTTTCTTTAAAGTTGGATTTTTCTGTGACTCTGAGAAGGCTGGTTACCTTGTTGCTTGTGTTTTCTTTGCATTTCAAAGTCCAATTCAGACTTTAGTTTAGGCAAAAGATGCTATTTGAATTTTTATGGACATTTGAAAAAATTTGTAAAGTGTTTAAAGAGTGTTGTGGAATACCATGTAGGACAGTACATTCATAATACTGAATACTATACAGCTGTAAAAACAATGAGTTAATTCTAAATGTAATAAGATTTCCAATGTGGGTTCTAAAAATAAGCAAATTGCGAATGGCCTGTATCACAAAAATGCCATCTTTTGGAGAAAAAGTTATGAATGCACTGGTATAATGTATGCAAGAAAAATCTGGACGTACACGTGCTAATTTATTAATTGGACATATAAATGTATTTGGACAGACAGAACATTTTAAAGTCATATGCCACATTTCTCCATTTTCAAAATGTTATTTTAAAAAGGGCAGGCTTCATTTATTTTAGTTATGAGAGACTAAGATTTAGAAAGTTTAGAAACAAGGAAATGCTTTGTGGAGTGATTTACAAAAGATGTGAAAAGTATTGTTATCGAAAGATGTTCAGATATACTCTTGGGAGACACAAAGGGCTAATTTTGAAAGTAATGTACTTCTATAAGTATATATAGAAAAAATCTAGAAAGATAGATACTGCAAACTATTTTGATCATTATTGTGGGGATTTGCTTTCTTTGGAAATAAAAAGATGAAGGAAAACACATAAAATACATAGGAAGATATTACAACAAAAAATAAGAATTACAACACTATGAATCCATTTTTTTATAACATGCCCAGCATAACTCTTTATTTGAGAACTGAAATTTCTAGAAGCCTGAAAATGTTACTGTCTGAAAAGTTCCTACCTCCAACAAGGACCTGAATGTCTGCAATTCTGATTCTGGTCACAAGAGGGAGTGTGCTAAGAGTCCAAAATTTTCTCCAGGAAACCATTTTTTTTAATGAAGTGGGCAAACAAAGCAGTGATACCAATGTTGTGTTAGCAGACAATGAGACAGTATGTAAAAGAGGCAGCACATACAGTGCAACTGTGATTCCATTGTAAAAATTGCACCTGTGTAGCAGAAGAAGCCCCACATGAGGACTGATGTAAGAATTGAAACAGAAAACATGAAAAGTCTGTTCCCTAGTATACAAGGTGATTGTTAACTTCCCTTCTTTCCTGTACAATCTCGTATTTTTCCTGAGACATATTTCAACATAAATTAAGCAGCATGCCTGTGATGCAGAATGATATTCTGCATTATAAGATTAAGAAGGAAAAATAATCATGGCCTCTATATTATGGAAGAGATTTCATCTCATTCCTGTTTTAGAATGGCATGCCTGCCAGAATGTTGCTAGAGAGATTTCTTTACACTTTGTCCAGGTAATAATTGATTTGATTTCCTGTCTTCTCTTTGGACAGCCTAGGTTCATGCCAGAGATTCGTGTAACTGGGTAATCTGCATGTGATGCCAGTTGAGCCCCGGAAAAGTCTCGCTGCTTCAGGAGTGCCCAGCTGGGTGAAGGCTCTGCTGGGCTAGCAGCTGGAGTGTGAGAATCCAGACAGCCGGCTCCTAGGCCAGACCTACCACAATTACCCTGACACTAGGTGAGACTGTGCCCATTTTACAAAACATTTTGTGTAGAAAACATGTTGAGAACTCAGCGAGTAACTTCTTTTGCTTTCTGCCCTGCAGCCATAGCATTTTAAATTAAAAGACACATTTCCTATCAGGATCCTGTAAGGTTGAGAATTTGGGGCATAATTTGTTTTGCTCCCTCTTCTGCAGCCCTAATGTTTTGTAATTAAAAGTCAGAGCTTCTAGTTTTAGGAAGGAAATTAATGTATTAAAACACAACATAGAGATCACTCAAGAGGCATTCAGTGTCTAACTGAGGTTCCAGACAATGGTCTGCCTCGCAGATTCTTAAGACTATTCCAGGTTGTCACCACCACATACTAGATAGTATGTTGTTGTGTGCCATCGAGTAGATACCAGCTCATAGCGACCCGATATGACAAAGTAGAACTGCCCCATGAGGTTTCCTAGGATGTAATCTTACAGGAGCAGATTGCCAGGTCTTTTCTCTTGAAGCACAGCTGGTCTGTTCAAACTATTGACCTTTTGTTTAACAGTCCATTTAGCAGCCAAGCACTAAACCAGTGCGTCACCAGAGAGCAAGACAGCACAGTTAACAAAAATTTTTAAGACATTCTTAAGGTCTTAGTACCTTTCTTAGATAGACATCTGTATACCCTCTTAGGTAATAGTTTGCAGTGGTTTAACTCATTTATTTCCAACCGTCACAGATCTCTAACTCCTGAGGTCATGTTCTTAACTTGTGTCCATGACGCCTCTTGTGGTTGCCTTGGGCAGATAAGATAGCCACTAGCAGTTTAGAAAGCATTAAACCAGCATTCCCTATGGTAAACCAGAAGAGCCTAAATGACCCAAATTATGCAGGAACATAAATAATGTCCCTGTTGCCCCTGGAGCCCCTTCTTATTATGCAACAGAAATAACAAAGATAAAATATTGGATTTAGATTATTATAAAACTTCTCTGACATTGTTCTTATTCTACCCAAAATGTTTTCCATGTATCTGAGCTCCTTTGTCTGATACTCTCTATCCTTCTGATTTGTGTCTCTATTCTTCCTGTCGAAAGCCAACTTCTCTAATCTTTTTTCTTCTTTGTCTTTTTTCTCCCCAAATCTGGTACCATCCCTTTGAAACACTATTCAAGTGAAGTTTCAGGTAGGTAAGAATAGGCTACAGCATTGCTAACCAAAAGGGTAGCAGTTCAAATCCACCGGTCAGTCCTTGAAAATCCTATGGGCAGTCTCCTGTGTCCTATAGGGTTACTATGAGTTGGAATCAGCTCGTGGCAACAGGTTTGGTTTCAATTTCGGAAGGCAATGAGAGGCCTCTTCAGAAATGCTACTTTTCCAGAAAAGCAGGCAGCTTAAAACAGACCAGTGACATAAAGATTTTTCCAGAATATTGCGTATACACTCATTATTTCTTACCTAATGTTAGTTTGCACTAACTGAACAGGGATAAACTCAGTTTCTCTGTGGTTAACTTTGGACTTCTGTTTCCTCTTTTCATTTCCTTCCAATGTCTCATCTTTTTCTTACCACACACTTAGATAGGTAACTCTTTTTATCATTTAACATTAAAAATATTTTGATATCTAGTATTTGAACAGCCTAGATTAATATAGGGCCACTAGAAATTAAAGCTGACCCAGTGGCACTTAATAACAGCAACAGGTTAATGTTAGAGATGCCCATGATCTGTATGTCTTTGTTAACTATGCTATCTAGTATGTACAGATTACAAGTAGCATAATTGTCAAGGAGCTAACAGTTTTTCCTTCACTCAGCTAATAAGGGCCTCAAACCTACACAGCTGCCTGTCTGCCTGCCTGCCTGCCGGCCTGTCTGCCTGCCGGCCTGCCTGCCTGCCTGCCTGCCTGTGTGGAATTTTCAAAAACTTAACCTGGTCATAACGCCTCTATGACAAACTTCCAAAGGTTAGGCATGGGGTCTAACAAGAGCAATCCATATTGCCTTATTGAAGAACCTTTAATGTCGTTCGTTTATTCAGGTTGGTTACTGGAATAATTCTGACACAGCCTGATCCTTCCACTATGGGTCTTTCAAAGAATGATGGCTTATTCTTTCTTTCAAGCCCCCAACACAGATCATTTTCTTTCTCCCTGTTAATCCCAGAAAGACCTGTGTCATAGTGCAGCTCTGTTTCTCTAAACTGCATGGTCACAAGGTGACAACAGATGGTTCACATGTTCACTGTGATAATAGGTTTGTGAGGTCCTCACCAGCTTTACCTTTTATAATTTTTGTCTTTAAACTTAGTATAATATTGTCTTACAAGACCAACCCCCAGAACCATTATCCATTGACAATACACAGATTTTAACACTTCTTAGGGAATAGCAACACCTATAAGTTAAAGATGAAAACTAATAAATTCTGAATCTTAGTTTCCTGCATATTTTATGAACAAAAAGGCTCAATAAATGAGGCTAGAAATACAGTTTTCCACATTGAGTTGGCAGTTGCAAACAGCAAAGCACATTAACAAGGAATTGCCAGTTGCTAATGAGGGTATGGTGAAGTGCGTACTTCTCTGCATAACAAATGATTTTCAGCCCCAGTCCAGGAATAGCTCTGAAAGAAGAGGCACTGCCAGGCTCCTGCAGCACAGAAGAGACTTCTGTCATAACTGCTGTATGACCAAGTGAATGCTATTGTAAGTGCAAAAGCATGGTGCAGAATAATTTTTTTTTGTTTTGTATCTATTTGAGAATGTGTGTGTATGTTTAACAGTGAATGGGTAGGTATGAAACTAAAGAAAAAGAACAAAACCAGTGCCATTGAGTCGATTCCGACTCCTAGAGACCCTATAGGTCAGAGTAGAACTTGCCCCATAGGGTTTCCAAGGAGTGCCTGGCAGATTTGAACTGCCAACCTTTTGGTTAGCACCCATAGCACTTAACGACTACGCCACCAGGGTTTCCAGGTAAGTAGGATAGTTACTAAAAATATTTGTAGATCACCAGTGTGTTCAGCAGCAGAAGCATGATATTAAGCAACAGCCACTCTGTGGTTATATTTCACAGTTGCCTCAGAATCTGAAGATTAATGCCATCAACCTTGGTTTTACCATCAAAACAGGATTCTAAGCCCAGGGAGTGGTAAGGACTGGTGGAGAGAGCACCATCCTCCTGTTTTGGAGTCAAGATAGACTTTGATTTTGTCTTGCCCTCTTCCTAGCTTTGTGACCATGGTCAAGAGAAAGAGAGGGTGGGCCTGTTTCTTCACTCCCTTGCCAGCTGTTCAGGGTATCATTTCTTGACCTCCTTAACAGTCATGTTAAGTGGGAAAATGTAATCTTATTACTGTTTATATTTGCATCTCTTTGATTATTAGAGAAAGTGAATGTCTTTTATGTATTGGTCAGTTTTATTTGGGATATTTCAGTTTTGAGGAGCTCCAATAAATAACACCTTCTCTGGTGTAGTAGTGGCTTGGCTGGTGTAGTAGTTAAGAACTATAGCTGCTAACCAAAAGATCAACTGTTCAAATCCCCCTGTGCTTCTTGGAAACCCTATGGGACAATTCTACTCTGTCCCATAGGATTGCTATGAGTAGGAATCAACTAAATGGCAGTGGATTTGGTTTTAATTTTTCTCCACTGAACAAAATTATTTACAAAAATAAAAATAAGACTGCAGATGGAAGCCAAAATGTCAGCTTTATTAAAAAGGGAAAGAAAGTTACAGGGTGTTGATTGTTTTTAAAGTCGAATGGGCCTTGCCACAGAATCCTAGATTTAAGCAGAATTACCCAATTGGCCTAGAAGCTTGCAACCTTGCAAGAAGGCAAGAGACAGCTGTATTTGCATTGCATGAGCTTGCTTCATGTGGAAAGTAACTGTAAGAAGTACCAAAACCAAAATCAGATCCGCTGCCATCAACTGGATTCCAACTCAAAAGGACCTTATAGGACACAGTAGAACTTCCCCATAGAGTTTCCAAGGAGCACCTGGTGGATTAGCCTTTTGGTTAGCAGATGTAGGACTTAACCACTATGGCACCAGGGTCTCCATTATAAAGAGCAGGGAGGATTAAACCCTCAGAACACTGAATTGCCTGTTTATGACCCTTTTATTTCATATTGTTGTCAATTTTTTATTTGTTTGTAGAGCTACTTCAGGTTAGAGGGTTTTTTTTGTATTGAGGATAATTTTGTCAGGTTCTTTTATTTTTAACTTTGGCTTATTCTGTTGTTACCGTAGTGTGTCTATGTATGTGTTTTCAATTTTGGCATGCTCAGATATATACCTCTTTTCTTAAAGGATTACAGTTGCTTTTTTATGTTTAGAAGTGATTTTAGTTGAAAAAACTCTGAAACTTCCTGAAGGATAAATCAGAAGGCCTGAATAAAAGGAAACAAATCAAGTTGCAGGGCCCGAAGAACTAAAATTGTAGTGGATCAGTTCTCCACGGAGTAAAGTCTTGTCCACTGCAGTCACAAACAAGGACCTAGTGAATCTTTTTAGTGGAACTTGACCAACTGGTTCTTAAAAGTATTTGTAAAAATGACATGCTGGAAAAGGCAAGAAAAATATGTAAGAGGTATTTTTAAGTGGGTCTTTATTATATGCTACAGGGTTTTCGAAATAGGAAATAACTCACTCCTGGGGTTTGATTGGAAATTAAAGAGACACATGTTGCCGTTCTACTTTGAAGTTCTTTAAAAATGAACTCTTTTTTTTCCCCCGTTAATGAATTTAACTTGATGATTCTCCTCCCCCTAGTTGAGGGAAAGCCCACCCCTGCTTTTCCCTGCCCAGGGCGGGGCAGAGCATCCCCTGAGAAGCTGCAAAGTGAGCTGAGCCTGGTCAGTCGTGGAGGAGGGGCTGCGTTTCACGAGGCTGCAGCTGACAAGAAGCTTCAAGGTAATGGCTGTCTCAAAGCTAGTCATTTTGGGGGGATTTCCTCCGACCTTTGCATTAAGGTGAAAACAAAACAAATTGTTGCCTTGGAGAGGAGGGGATGTAGTATGGTTTTTAAAGAATTGCTGTTACCATGGTAGAATTCCCTGAAATCTTTCAGTATTTTTAAAGTTCGCATTCGAGGAATGGGCGATCAGATTACAGTCTCCAAATTAAGACTTAAGTGAAACATGGCTGTTGGTGATAATTTTGAACCAGTTAAATTTTTGGCATAGAATAACAACTGTTTAAATCAACATGTAATAAAATCTGTAATGATGATAGAAACAGCCATTTGCAGTTTTTTTACAGCGTGTAAAAATGACATACTGGAAAGCAAGAAAAGTATGTAAGAGGTGTATTTAAGTGGGTCTTTATTATATGCTACAGGGTTTTAGAAATAGGAAATAACCCGCTTCTGGGGTTTGATTGGAAATTAAAGAGACATATGTTGCCATTCTACTTCGAAGTTCTTTAAAAACAAACTACTACACTATGCCACTACTACACTATGCTACACTAACTGGTGCTATGATTATGTTTATAATTAGATGAGCAAAGCGAAGATAAAACAGCACACTTACTTTATTTCAGACACAGATATGCAAGCGTGCATGAGCACACGCACACTCACACATACCCTCATGTCTATTTTGTTAGTAGTGGAATTTTTAAGGGACCTGTTGAAACTAGTAGTTTGATTGCTGTGTCAACTACAAACCTGTGTGTGTCCTTCATGCAAATCATTCGTTAGGCCACAGGTGTGTCTGTGACCAGCAAGGACCATTTTTCTGTGTCTCTTAAGATTTAGAGTGAGTCACAAAGAAGATTTACTTTACTTCTGAAAGCAGTTTTTAAAATATCATGTCATGGTGCAGCCATACAGTAGATACTATGAACTGGCAAACAGGAGGAGTCCTAGTGGTGCAGTGGTTAAATCATTCAGCTGCTCACAGAAAGGTGGCGGTTCAAACCCACCAGCTGTTACACAGGAGAAAGATCTGGCAGTCTACTGCCATCAAGATTTATAGCCTTAGAAAGCCTAAGGGACTGTTCTGCTCTGTCCTATAGAGTCTGAACTGACTCACTGGCAGTAGGTTTAGTTTGGTTTGGGGGTTGGTAGATAGAAATACGAACCTGTAGTCATTTGAAAAAGTGTCTCAGAAGTAGTGAACCCCAGTGGCACAGTGGTTAAGAGTTTGGCTGCTAACAAAAAGCTTGGCAGTTTGAATTTGCCAGCTGCTCCTTAGAAACTCTGCAGGGCAATTCTGCTCTGTCCTATAGGGTCACTGTAAGTGGAAACTGACTCAGTGGCAACAGGCTCCTGAGAAGTAGGCAAATTGTAGAATGACAAGTACCATGTGATGTCATTTAAATATAAAGTACTCGATGTGTTAATACAACATGTAAAAAGCACACAAAAAATATCTAACCCAATTTATCAATAGAAATGTGTGTACGGTTGGTGGGATCCATTATAGGACAGGCTTTATTATCTCTATTTAAAAAATGCTTATTAATACATATATAGTCATTTTCTTAACTATAAAAAAGAGATTGAGAGAAAATGTTACAAGTTTGATGGGAAAATTGTATTTCAGTTTAATCATTAAAAAAAAAAATCATGTTGAAAATACATGTTGGTATGAGTAGATGTTTAAGCCCAGCACTTAGGTAAAAGAGTAAAAAGTGGATTGAAATGATATGCCTATATTATAGCAGACACACATGCATATCTAAGGCGTATGGAAATAGTAATGTCAGTTATCTGCACAGAATTTCACTTTCATTTATTTATTTATTTTTTTATTATGACTGAGTGACAATGTACATTCTCGTATAAATTTACATGCCCACCTACATGCTGTTCCCACTGCTCTCCCTGCCCAGTGACAGCACACTATTCCTCTCTGCTCCATATATGTCTCATCCTCCCAACAGCCTCCTTTCCCCTCCTCTCCACCCACTCTCCTTCCTCCAGCCAGAGGTCAGCAGGATGATATCCTATAGATGCATAGAACCATAAAGTGCATCCAATATGTATCCAACTCTGTGGCACTTGGTTGGCTTGGGCAATATATGGTCACTCTGCATCGCCAAGACCAATCCATTCGTGTCTGAATAGTGGACCTTCATTATGATTTATAGGCAAGGGCAGCATCAGGGCCAGGGGCCATGCTCCCAGGGGAACCCTGAAACTGCTGGACCATCAACTGAGGTATTTTAGTGGAAATCTCAGAGTGTATCCCTTTTTATTCTTGTGTTGCCAGTGAGACTCAACTTAGTGAGCTCCATTGCAGCTATCACTGGTGGTGGCCGGGCACCATCCGGTTCTTCTGGTCCCAAGTCGCTGTAGGCACACACTCATGTGGGTTTCTCTGTCTTCTGGGTTGTCTTTACCCCGTATCATTTTGATCCTCGGTGAGCATCCGTTCCTGCTGAGTTGGGACCATTTGCTGTGTCCTTGCATGGCAGCTTGGCAGCTTTTAAGACCCCAGATGCCACTCACCAATGTGGGGTGTAGAGAGCCCCGTTAGTAAAACGCTAGTTGTGCCAGTTGGCCTTGATTTCGCCTAAGAGCAGGGTCCCCTGCCCTCTACCCCAGCTACTCTGTCCTTGCAATATTGGGTTAAGATGGAAGGAGTACTCGAGTTATGCTGAAGTCCACTTAATATTGTTCTTGTTTCTAATGTGTGCTATCACCGATTTCACCCAACCAGATTTCTAGCAACTATCTAATCTAAACCCTCCCCCGTCGCCCTCCCTCCCTCTCATCCCTTGCAACTGTCAAAGAGTCTATTCTTCTATACGTAAGTCTGTTTTTGAGATCTTATCGTAGGGGTCTCATACAATATTTGTCCTTTTGTTGCTGACTACTTTCACTCAACATAATGTCTTCCAGTTGAAACCAAGTTATGAGATGTTTCCTGGAATCATCATTATTCTTTATCATTGTGTAGTGCTCCATTGAGTATATATACCATAGTTTACATATCCATTCCTCTGTTGTTGGGCATCTGGGTTGATTCCATCTTTTTGCTGTCATGGACTGTGCTGTGATAAACATTCTTGTGCATGTGTCCATTGGTGTGAAAGGCCTTGATTCTGTAGGATATATTCCAAGTAGTGGAATTACTGGGTCAAATGGTGTATCTATATCCATTTTTTTAAGGAAGCGCCAGATTGCTTTCCAAAGAGGCTGGACCATTTTGCAACCCCACCAACAGTGTAGAAGAGTTCCACTTTCTCCACAGCCTCTCCAGCATTTGTTGTTTTGTGTTTTTTGGATCACGTCCAATCTTGTTGGGGTGAGATGGTATCTCATTGTAGTCTTGATTTGAATTTCTTTAATAACTAAAGATTGTGAACATGACCGCATGTGTTTTTTGGCTGCCTGGATCTCCTTTCATTTTTTTTAACATATTTTTCCCCCACACTTTATTTTACTGTGTTTTAAGTGGAAGTTTACAATTCAAGTTAGTTTCTCACACAAAAACTTACACATACTTTGTTATGTGACCCTGACCACTCTCCCCACACTGTGACAACACGGTCCTCCTCTCCACGCTGTTTCCCACATCCTTTCAGCCAGCGACTGTCCCTCTCTCCCTTCTCATCTCACCTCTGGACGGGAGCTGCCCAGTTAGTCTCCTATATCTACTTAAAACCAGAAGTGCACTCTTCACCAGTATCATTTTATGTCTTACAGACTAGTTCAGTCTTTGTCTGAGGAGTTGGCTTCTGGAACAGTTTCAATTCTGAGCTAACAATCTGGGGGTCATTTGTTCTGGGGACCCTCCAGTCAGTCAGATCATCAAGTTTGGTCTTTTTACTAGAGTTTGAGTTCTGCACCTCACGTTTCTCCTGCTTCATCAGAGACTTTCTATCAAGTTCCCTGTAAGGGTAGTTGTCGGTGGTAACCAGGTACCATCTAGTTCTTCTGGTCTCATACTGATATAGTCCCTGGTTTATGTGTCCCTTTCTGTCTCAGATTTTCTGGGCTCAGATTTTCCTTCTGTATTTGATGGTGATCATTCACTTTTGCTCCAGGTGGATTGAGACCAAATGATGCTTCCTAATGTCCACTTGCTACCTTTTAAGACCCCAGAAGGCACTCACTAGAGTGGGATGCAAAACATTTTCCTAATAAAATTTTGTTAATGCCAGTTGACCTATATGTCTCCAAAAAACGTGGTCCCCTGCCCATGCCCCTGCTACTCTGATCCTCAAAGTATTTCATTATATTTATAAAACTTTTAGAATGACCATATATTGGATGCGCTTTATGGTTCTGTGCATCTACAGGATATCATCCTGCTGACCTCTGGCTGGAGGAAGGAGAGGAAAGGAGGCTGTTGGGAGGATGAGACATGTATGGAGCAGAGAGGAATAGTGTGCTGTCACCGGGCAAGGAGAGCAGTGGGAACAGCATGTAGGTGGGCATGTAAATTTATACGGGAATGTGCATTTTCACTCAGTCATAATAAAAAAAACCTTTTTAGATTTTGGTTTAGTCTAGTGGTGCTGACTTCTCTACTGTGTTAGCCCTCCCTTCACCTAAAATAATTCTTGTCTACTACCAAATTGGTAAATATTCCATTCCTTCCCTCTCTACCCTTGTAACTATGAAAGAGTGTTTTCTTCTGTTTTATAAAACATTTCATGGGTCCTTATAATAGTGATCTCATACAATATATGTCTTGTTGCAGCTGACTGATTTCCTCAACATAATGCCATCCAAATTCCTCCATGTTGCTAGATGTTTCCCAAATTTATTGTTGTTCTTTATCATTATGTAATAATCCATTGTGTAAATATACCGTGGTTGGTTATCTTTTCATCCACTGGTGGGCAACTACATTGATTCCATCTTTTTGCTGTTGTTGACAGTGCTGCAGCGAACACTGGTGTGCAGTATATATTTGTGTGGCATCTCTTATATCTGTAGGACATATTCCAAGATCTGGGATTGCTGGACCGTATGCTATTTCTGTTTGTAGCTTTTTCAGAAAGCACCAAATCGATCTCCAAAGTGTTTGTACCATTTTACATTTCCACCAGCAGTGTATGTGTTCCGGTCTCTCCACAACTTCTCCAACATTTATTATTTGTGTTTTTTGGATTAATGCCAGCCTTGGTGGAGTGAAATAGTATTTCACTGTAGTTTTGATTTGGATTTCTCTAATGGCTAATGGTTGTGGGCCTTTCCTCATATATATTTTAGCTGCCTGAATGTCTTGTTTGGTGAAGTGCCCATTCATATCCTTTGCTCATTCTTTAATTGGGTTATTTGTCTTTTATGTTCTTGAAGTTTTTCAGTATCTTGTAGATTATGGAGATTGGACACTGGTTGGATTTGTCATAGCCATTTTTTTTTCCCAGTCTGTGGGTTGTCTTTTTAGTCTTTTGGTGAACCAAAAGCATATATGTGTGGTTTTTAAGAGTTCCCAGTTAAATCTATTTTATCTTCTGGTGTTTGTGCATTGTTCATAATATTTTGTAGTGTGTTTATGCCATATATTAGGGCTCTCAACATTCTCTATTTTTTTTCTTCTTTGATCTTTATTGCTTTAGATTTCATACTTAAGATTTGATCCATTTTGAGTTAGTTTTTATACATGGTGTGAGATATGGTTTTTGTTTTGTTTTTTTCATTTCTGCAGATGATATCCAGTTACGCCAACATCGTTTGGTAAAGAGATTGTCTTTTCCCCAGTTTATAGACTTTGGGACTTTGTCAGATATCAGCTTCACATAAACCTACTGCTATCACATAGGTGGATGATTTTATGTCTGTATTCTCAATTCTGTTACATTGTTCTATGCATCTGTTACTGTGAGGGTATCAGGCTATTTTCACTACAGTGGCAGTGTAATAGATTCTAAAGTCAGGTAGCATAAGGCCTCTCACTTTGTTAGTCTTCAGTAATACTTTGCTTATCCAAGGCTTTTTCCCTTTCCATATGAAGTTAGTAATTTTTCTCACCAAAAAATGTCATTGGAATTTTGATAAGGATTGCATTGTATCTATAGATCACTTTGGGTAGAATAGTCATTTCACAATGTTGAGTTTTCCTTTTCATGAGCAAGATGGGTTTCTTGCAGTAGTATCTTGTAGTTTTCTTTGAACAGGTCTTTTACATCTCTGGTTAGATTTATTCTTAAGCATTTTATCTTCTTGTGGGTTATTATAAGTGATATTGATTCAGGGACTTGTTTCATATTCTCTTTGTTAGTGTAGAGGAATCCAACTGATTTTTGTATGTTTATCTTGTATCCTGATACTTTGTCGTACTCTTCTATCAGTTCTAGTAATTTCTTTGTGATTCTTTAGGGTTTTTCTCTGTATGAGATTATATCATCTGTGAATAGAAATACTTTAACTTCTTCTTTACTACTTTGGATGCTCATTATTTCTTTTTCTAGCATGACTGCAGCTGGCATGATTCATTTCCATTATGTAGGGATCTTTGTTAGAGATTGCCTTTGGGTCAGGTGTTGGTTAGGACTCAGAAGCGTGACTTACATTTGTGAGCACATACAAATTTATCACTTCAGCCTGAAAACATTCCCATATTCGGGATCACAAGAGAACTAACTGGTTCTTCACTGGGTCATATCGCCTGTATTCTCGGGAATGTCCCTTTCCTCTAAGTTTTCAAACTGATTCACAAAACTCATTGCTGTCATGTCCACCAACTCATAGCAACCCTATAGGACAGAGTAGAACTGCTCCACAGAGTTTCCAAGGAGTGCCTGGTATATTTGAACTGCCAACCTTTTGGTTAGCAGATCTAGCACTTATGCATTACCCTACCAGAATTTCCTCAGTTTGTTAGAGTACAATTTTTCATAGCATTCTGTTGTTATTTTTAATTTCAGTTGGTTCTTTTGTGACATTGCTCATCTCATTTCTTTTTCAGGTACTTTACTTGCTCTCCTGATTTTCCCTTGGAATTAGGACCACTCGACAAAATCTCCCTTAGACAATGCCAGCATATGACTTACCCTATTTTCGGTGTTTTAGCTTTGATTTATTTTTGTTGCTCTAACATTCTAGTCTTGGGCTGTTATCTGATGTTACTGATTTTCTAAGCAAAGGACTCTCTTTAGTATTTCTCATAATTTTGGTTTTTGTTAATTCCTTAAGTTTCTGTTTATCTGGAAACGTCCAAATTTCACCATCATATTTGAGAGACAATTTTGCTGGATATGTCATTCTTTGCTGGTAGCCTTTCTTTCAAGTCTTTATGTATGTCCTCCCATTGCCTTCTCACCTGCTTGGTTTCTGCTGAGTAGACTCTCTTTTGTAGATCATTTTTCATTTATCCCTAACCACTTTCAAAATTGTCTCCTTATCTTTAGTTTTGGCAAATTTGATTATGATATGTCTTGATGTCTTTCTTTTGTAATCTACCTTGTGTGGAGTTCAGTGAGCATCTTGGATAAATATCTTCTCACCTTTCATGATATCAGGGAAGTATTCTATCAACAAATCTTTGGCAATTCTCTTTGTATTTTCTGTTCCTGTCCCCTGATCTGGTACTCCAGTCACTCATGAATTATTCCGCTTGATAGACAGAGTCCCACATAATTCTTAGTATTTCTTCTTTTTTTAAAAAAAAAATTCTTTTGTCTGTTTTTTCCTCAAATATGTTGGTATCAAATGTTTTATCTTCAACCTCAATAATTCTGGCCTCTGTTCCCTCAGTTCTGTTTGTTTGATTTTCTATAGAGTTGTCTGATTCTGTGATCTTACTATTAATCTTCTAAATTTCTGAATGCTGTTTTTCTGTGTTTTCTTGCAACCTGCTCAGTTTGTCATTATGTTTTCCTGCATTTTGCCTTATCTCTTTCCTGATTTCTTGCCAGCCAAGCCAAGTGCCGTCTTGACATATTCTAAATATTAATCTTTTGTATTCTACCTCCAAAAATGTCAGGAAGTTCTCTTTATCTGAAAATTTCTTGATTCTTTGTTTTGGTAGTTTTCTGAAGCCATTGTAGTCTGCCTCTTTATGTGATTTGATATCGACTGTTGTCTGTGAGCCATAGGTATGCTGTTGTATTTATTTATGTTTGCTTACTCTGGTCTAGACTCTTTTTTTGTTTTGAAATGCCAAAATAAGTTGGTTGTGTGAGCTAGTTTGATCATTGGTACCACTGAGACCCTAATGTCTTATCTCCAGACGGTTTGAGTTGTTGCTAGGCAGGTGAGCCCAGTAGTACATTTACTTTTCTTACATGGATTTAGCTCAGGTGCCCAGATAGTCAGTCACCAAGTGTATGGTACAGGCTCTTTCCTGCAGTCCTAGATGAACAGGAGTAATTGGTATAGGTCGAGTTATCTGGCTGCACATGTTGAGAAAGGCAGGGGACTGACAGCCATCAGCATGTGTCTGTGAGGAAAGTGTGTCCCGTTATGCCTGAGCCTAGACAAGGGAACTGTTTCTACCTTAGATTTCTCAGCTTAGAAGAGCTGGCAGAGTATTTTATGTATAATTTCCCCATGTTTGTTAAGTAGTTCCCTCTCCAAGTCTAGGAGAAAGGCTTAGGATATATGTAAGGAGTCCTACTTGCAGCCTAGGTAATGGCGTCAGACTGAAGCTGGATGCACTGAAGAGAAGGGAGGAAGTGCTGGGAAAAGGGAGAGAGGTTTATACAGAAGTAAAGATTTAGATTCTCACATAGTAGGCTTGGCACAGTCTTCTTAGCTTTTGACAACTGAATGCCATTTTTCACTAATTCTGGTAGTGTGAGTAGGCTCTCCACCACTTGGCTTCTCCTGAGGAAGATGCTTTCTGACAGTCATAGCTCTGCTCACCAACCTCACTGTCTCCAGTCAACCTGCTGGGTGTCAATTCCTGTAAGGTCAGTTCTGACCAGACCTAGGTACTTCTGGATATAATCTCCCTTCCCTGTCATGCAGTGTATTCCTCAGCTTTCCCTTTGATGTTCATGGCTCCTAGAATGTAATAAGAATTCTGCCAATTAAGTTCACGAACTCCTCCTATAAAATGTGCTACACACCTCATTGTCACCTTCAGAGTACTCCCCTTAGGAGGCAATGTACTGATGGCAGTGTCTTGTCCACTGTTCAAAGCAATTTGGGAACTCTTTATGGAATGGCCATCAGAGCTTGATGTCCTGAATGTCATCCAAATGTCTTCCTTTTGATATTTCCTTTATCTTCAGGTAAGGAAAAAAGTCACTGGGGGCCTGATCAAGTGAGTGGGGACAGTGTTCCAATATAGTTATTTTTCCACTGGCAAAACACTCCCTCACAGGCAACTGTACAATTAAGTTCACAAATTTACCTCTATGCCACCACGCACAATGGCGATTCCAGAAAGAGTTCCAAAATTGCTTTGAAGGGTGGACTTGGTGCTGGCATCAGTGCATAGCTTCTCCAGGAGAGTGCTTTGAAGATACTTACCTCAGCAATGAGGTATGTAGCACTTTTTCAAAGATGACTTCATGAACATAATTGTGAGACCTCATATAATCGATTAATTTGTTTGGGGGGGTCATTGTTACAATCACAGGAAATGTATGACTAATCCACCATCTTGACGCTCCTCATGTTCTTTTTGTATATCTTTCTCACTTTCTTAATTTTCAGTAAGGATGGTGATTTTTTTTTTTAATGATTAGATACACTGCAGTTGAAAATACTATGATCCCATTTTTTGTGTAACACATAACAAAACTCAAAAACTGAGCATGGTATATTCTAGAAGACTGAGAAAGCTGCTAACTGGCTGGAGGAGGTAGTTCCCATTGTTCTCCCATAAGAAGGGCCTGGCAGTGACAGGCTGAAGTTCTGACTCTTGTCACAAGACGGTGTGTGTCAAGTTTCCTAAATTTCCTCCAGGCAACCATTTTTATGAAGTTGGCAAATAAAGCAATGTATTAGTGTTAGCAAATTATGAGATAGCCTGTAAGAAGTTATTGCAGTTCACTTGCCAAAATTGCACCTGTGTAGCAACAGAAGCCCCACATAAGGACTGATGAAAGGACTCAAACAGAAAACATGAGAAGTCCAGTCTATAGTATACAAGGTGATTGTTAACGTCCCTTCTCTTCTGTCCCACCTCATATTTTTCCTGTGAGATATTTCAGCATGGACTAAACAGCATGCCTGTGACACGGAAGAATATTCTGCATTATAAGATTAAGAAGGAAAATAATCATGGCCTCTATATTATGGAAGAGATTTCATCTCATTCCTGTTTTAGAATGACACGCCTGCCAGAGTGTTGCTAGAGAGATTTCTTTACACCTTTTCCAGGTAATTGATTTGATTTCCTGTCTTCTCTTTGGACAGCCTAGGTTCCCACCAGAGATTCGTGTAACTGAGTAATCTGCACGTGATACCATTTGAGCCCCGGAAAAGCCCTGTCACTACAGGAGTGCCCAGTGGGGTGAAGGCTCTGCTGGGCTAGCAGCTGGAGTGTGAGAATCCAGACATCCGGCTCCCAGGCCAGACCTACCACTGTACCCTTACACTAGGTGAGACTGTGCCCATTTTACAAAAAGTACCATGTCAAAAACATGTTGAGAATTCAGGTAGTAACTTCTTTTGCTTTTTGCTCTGCAGCTGTAGCATTTTAAATTAAAAGATAGATTCTAGTGTTGGGGAATAATTAATCATGTTAAATGGCTATAAAGAAATCATGAAAAGTGGTGTAATGAATTCTACCTAAGGAAGATTTACAAATCCTAGCCAACCACTTGACTCCAAAGAAATCTTTGATAGCTACTTTATCCAATAGGTGGCCATGACAGCTACTCCAAATCTGACTCCTAAGCTTATCCTTTGAAGGAGGTCACTGTTTTTAGGGTCCAGAAAACAACAGATCCCGGTATCAATATCTGACTGCATTGAGAAGTTAGGGCAGCAATGGCAGCTTAAAGTTAAAGAAAGATTTTCACAGAATAATCTTCCCAAGGTCCAAAAGTACCAAAATATTCAGGAACAAATGGTGCCGCTAATATATCTCCCAACCCTCTTTCCCACACAGATTCTGTAGTATATAACCTCTGTAATAAGAACTAGTTCTGGTGGCACAGTAGTTAAGAACTCAGCTACTAATGAAAAAGTCAGAAGTTCAAATTCACAAGGCACCCCATGAAAACTCCATGGGGCAGTTCTATTCTGTCCTGTAAAATTGCTATAAGTTGCAGTTGACTGAGTGGCAACAGATTTGTTTTGGTTTTAGCATAAAGGCTACACATTGGGATATTATAATACTACTTACGTGTTTCTTGAATAAAGAAAAATTTCCCCCACCCACAATATGTTTCTTTGTCTGATGCCCAGTTTTTACTCATCATTTTTTCTGTGTCTTCTCCATTTTGATTTTCACCTCCTGCTCCTTTGACAGAATATATTTCTTTGCCTATTCTTTTTTATTTGAGTATCCTCTAGTGTCACCCATTCACCATTAATTATTCAAGCTTCCTTGTGAGTCTTCAGAGACAGAAGAAAAGGCCACAGAAGGACAAAACTAGTTAATAGCCCTAAGGCAATAGAGGCTTCTTGAAAATCACTGCCGTTTTAGTAAACCAAGCAACCACAGATCAAGGACCTAAGACTTTTTCTAGATTATTGAATGTTCATTGATTGGTTTGTTGCCTTTATCCAGATGAACTAATGCTACACACTTAGAGTTCTGCGGAACTTTCAAAGTTTATTTTAATCTTGTTATGTATTTTAATATTTTGTAGGTCCAGGCAGCTAATAACACTAGAGCTGGGTCCTGAATACATGTCTGTGTATCTATTTGACAGCTTCAAACATGTAACAACTTTCCCATACATAATGCCTACCTGAGAAACTCAGGTTTACCAGTGGTCTTTTAACAGTCTGTTAGATCTCCTCACTAAAGAACTGATACCAAAAACCAAAGCTGTTAATATTGAGTCAGTTCCAACGTATAGCAACACTATACAACAGAGTAGAACTGCCCCATAGGGCTTTCAAGGGGTGCCTGGTGGATCTGAACTGCCAACCTTTTGGTTAGCAGCTGTAACACTTAAACGCTGAGCCCCAGTGCTCTGAAAGAGCTGTTAAGCATGTTAATTCAGAGTGTTGATGTGAATGATTTGGATCAGCCTAGATCTCTTCCTCTGGATATCTCAGAAAATGGGGAGGGCCTTTTTTTTTCTTTTTTTTTTAAATTCCGCAAGACAGACCACAGAGAGTTCTTTCTTTTTGTTTATTAGCCCAGGAAGGTCATTATAACCCTGTTGCTCTGCTAGAACACTCAGAATGTAGTAGAGTTCTGTGTGCCTATGTGCTATGATAATCGGGCTGTGAAAGCCTCATCAACCTTACTTGATTCTCTTAAAAATGTTTCCCATTCCATCATCCTAAGAGACTTGATTCCTAGCAGCTTCATCCATTGTCACTGTGTATATTTCAGCATTGCCTGGGGAATACAGCATGGCCGATTTATCCCCTTGTGGCATGTAGGTCACAAGTTGATATTTTTTATTTCTCTATACCATGTTCACATACATTTGACCAGATAGTCCCTTTAACCCTGGCTTGTCTTTTTCTATACTTGGGATGTTCATCCTTAAGTTAAGTTTTCTTTTCATGGTCTTGCCTTTTCGGTGGATTGACATTTAGCTAGTGGACATTAATTATTATTTTTTTTGTTAGGTGCCATTGAGTTGATTCTCGCTCATAGTGGCGCTTTGTACAACAGAATGAAACACTGCCTGGTTCTGCACCAGCCTCACAACTGTTGCTTTGTTTGAGCCCACTGTTGCAGCCACTGTGTCAGTACATCTCATTGAGGGTCTTCCTCTTTTTCGTGGACATTATTAATAAGATTTAACTATTTTTTTTACTGTCAGCGTCAGTTGTCTTTGCTTATGTCTTAAGAATAATAAATTTAAAAAATATGTCCATTAAATATCTAAGATACATTATGTCTTAGTCATCTAAGCCAAAAAAATACCCCACTGCTGTCGAGTCAGTTCTGATTCACAGTGACCCTCAGTAGAAGTGCCCCGTGGTTTCCAAGGAGCGTCTGGTGGATTTGAACTGCTGGCCTTCTTCACTCTCTCCTTTTCTCCCTTCCCTTCATATGACTGAGTGGCAGGTGAGCGACTTCAGTGTAGTTAAAGGCTCTGCCAATGAGGACAAATTTCAGGAGCTGTGTTATGTTGATGTCATCTGGTTCCTTGACATTTGCTGTATACTAACTCTCAATGAAATATTTTGCAAAGATACAAATTTAAAGAAAGAGTTATATAACTGCATCAGAAGTTATGTTACATGGCCTCCCCCAGTATTTTAAAGTTAATTCAACAATGGAAGCTAACAAAAGTTAAAGATATCAAAAAATTTGAACATGTAATATTTTCCTTCAACACTACAGAGGATGCTTATATACATACCTTATAGCATCAGTATCCTTTTTAGGCAGTCATTGATCTAAATTTCAAATCGTAATATCTTTATATATCCCAGTACTCTGAGAGTAAAATGCAAGCTTCTTATATAAGTTGTATTCTAATTTGATACCCTTTAAGTACTCAGGTTTATTGAGGCATAATTTAAATATGGTTAAATTTACTCTCGTTGAGTATACAGTTGAATTAGATTTGACAAACATATACAGCTGTTAAAAGACTACTACAGTCATACTACATAGAATCTTTATATCACTCACAAAACTTCCCTCCTATCCAGTTGTAGTCAGTGCCTTCCCTCCACCACAACTCCTGGCAGCTGCCAACTAATTTATAATTAGGAAGGTAACAGCATCAGGTAAGGAGGGTAACAGCATTAAGTGAGGAGGGTAACAGCTTCAGGTAAGGAGGTAACAATGTCTGGTAAGGAAGGTAACAGCATCAGGTAAAGACAGAGTGAGCAGCCCCCACTTGTCTGTCAGTGGAGGCTTGCTTGTTGCTGTGATACTGGAAGCTATGACACTGGTATTTAGGTACCAGCAGGGTCACCCATGGTAGATAAGTTTCAGAGCCTCCAGACTAAGACTAAGAAGAAAGACCCAACAGTCTACTTCTGAAAAGAATTAGCCAGGGAAAACCTTATGAATAGCGACCAAACATTGTCAGATATGGTGCCAGAAAGTGAGCTCCCCATGTTGGAAGGTGTTCGGAAGAAAGCTGGGGAAGAGCTGCCTCTTCAAAGTAGAGTTAACCTTAATGATGTCGATGGAGTAAGGCCTTCAGGATGGTTGTTTGCTGATGTAGCAGACTCAAAATGAGCAGAAACAGCTGCAAACATCCATTAATAATCAGGACATGGAATGTACAAGGTATGAATCTAGGAAAACTGGAAATTATCAGAAATGAAGTGGAACACATAAACATCACTATCCTAGGCATTAGTGAGCTGAAATGGACTGGTTTTGGCCATTTTGAATCTGACAATCTTATAATCTACTATGCTGGGAACAAAAACTTGAAGAGGAATGGCACTGCATTCATCATCACAAAGAACATTTCAAGACCTGTCCTGAAATACAGTGCTATCAGTGATAGGATAATACCCATATGCCTACAAAGAAGACCAGTTAATACGACTGTTATTCACATTTACACACCAACCACTAAGGCCAAAGATGAAGAGACAAGATTTTTACCAGCTTCTGCAGTCTGAAATTAATTGAACATGCAGTCAGTATGCATTGATAATTATGGGTGACTGGAATGCAAAAGTTGGAAACAAAGAAGAAGGATAGGTAGTTGGAAAATATGGCCTTGGTGATAGAAATAATGCTGAAGATCGCATGACAGAATTTTGAAAGACTAACGACTTCTTCATTGAAAATACCTTTTCTAACCAACACAAACAGCAGCTGTACATGTGGGCCTCACCAGATGGAATACACACGAACCAAACTGACTAAATCTGTGGAAAAAGACAACGGAAAAGCTCCGTATCGGTGTTAAGAATTAGACCAGGTGTGGACTGTGGCACAGATCATCAATTGCTCGTATGCAAATTCAAGTTGAAACTGAAGAAAATTAGAACAAGTCCATGAGAGCCAAAGTATGACCTGTAGTGTATCTCTCCTGAGCTTAAATACCATCTGAAGAACAGACTTGAGGTACTGATGACCAAAGATCAGACAAACTATGGAATGACATCAAAGACATCATTCATGAAGAGAACAAGAGGTCATGAAAAAGACAGGAAAGAAGAAAAGACCAAGTTGGCTGTCAGAAGAGACTCCGAAACTTGCTTTTGAACATCAAACAGCTAAAGCAAAAGGAAGGAATCGTGAAATAAAAGACCTAAATCAGAAGATTTCAAAGAGCAGCTTGAGAAGATACAGTATTATAGTGACATGTGCAAAGAGCTAGGAATGGGAAACCAGAAGGGCAGAACACATTCTGCATTTCTCAAGCTGAAAGAACTGAAGAAAAAATTCATGCTTCAAGTTGCCATAGCAAAGAATTCTAAAGCAAAACTATTAAATGACTCAGGGACCATCAAGAGGAGATGGAAGGAATACACAGAATCATTATATCAGAAAGAACTAGTCAATGTTCAGCCATTTAAAGAGGTAGCATATCATCAGGAACTGATAGTACTGAAGGAAGAAGTTGAAGCTGCATTGAAGGCATTGGCAAAAAAGAAAAAAAAAGTCCTCAAGAATTGATGGAATATCAGTTGAGATATGTCAACAGATGGAGTACTGGAAGTGCTCACTTATCCATGCCAAGAAATTTGGAGGACAGCTACCTGGAAGAGATCCATGTTTATGCCTATTCCAAAGATGATCCAACTGAATGTGGAAATTACCAAACAATGTCATTAGTATCACATGCAAGTAAAATTTTCCTCAAGATCATTCAAAAGCAACTACAATAGTATATTGACAAGGAACTGCCGGATGGCTTCTGAAGAGGATGTGGAACTAGGGATGTCATTGCTGATGGCAGTGGATCTTGGCTGAAAGCAGAGAATGCCAGAAAGATGTTTACTTGTGTTTCATTGAGTATGTAAAGGCATTGGACTATGTGGATCATATTAATTTATGGCTAACATGGAGAATGGGAATTCCAGACACCTAATTGGGCTTGAGGCAGTCATGCAGACAGAAAAAGGAGACACTGCATGGCCTGAGGTCAGGAAAGGTGTGTCAGGGTTGTGTCCTTTCACTATACCTTTGCAAACTGTATGCTAAGCAAATAATCTGAGAAACTGGATTATATAAAGAAGAACAAGACATCAGGATGGGAGAACAACCTATTACCAACCTGCATTACACAGACAACACCCGACCTTACTTGTTGGAAGTGAAGAAGATTTGAAACACTTACTGATGAAGATCAAGGACCACGGTCTTCAGTATGGGTTGCACATCAACATCGAGAAAGCTAAAGTCCTCACAATTAGAGAGGTAAACAACATCGTGATAAACGGAGAAGGGATTGAATTTGTCAAGGATTTCATTTTACCTCGGTCCACAATCAACATCCGTGGAAGCAGCAGTCAAAAAACAAAAAGATGCATTGCACTGGAAAAATCTGTTCACGGACCTCTTTCAAATATTGACAAATAAAGATGTCACCATGAAGACTAAGGTACATCTGACCCAAGCTGTGGTATTTTCAGTCACATCATATGCATGTGAAAACTGGACAATGAACAAAGAAGACAGAAGAAGAATTGATGCCTCTGAATTGTGATGTTGGAGAATATTGAAGGTACCATGGACCACCAAAAGAACCAACAGATCTTTTCTGGAAGTACAACCAGAGGGCTCCTTGGAAACAAAGATGGCAAGACTGCATCTTAAATACTTCGGACATATTATGAGGCAGGATCAGTTCCTGGAGAAGGACATCATGCTTGGTGCAGTGGAGAATCAGCAAAAAAGAGGAAGGCACTCAAGTAGATGGATTGACACAGTGGCTGCAACAATGGGCTTAAGCATGTGGACATGGCACAAGACCAGGCAGTGTTTTGTTCTGTTGTTCATAGGATTGCTGTGAGTCAGAACTGATTCAACAGCAGCTAACAACAATGTCCCTGTAGTTTTTTGTTTTTTTTTTCCAGATTGTTATATATGGAGTCATACAGTATAGCATTTTGTGTCTGGCTTCTTTCACTTAGTATGTTTTTGAATACTGAGAAAAATAGAAAACTGCTGTGGAGTCATTTCTGACTCACATTTGCCCTATAGGACAGAGTAGAACTGCTCCATAGAGTTTCCAAGGAGCACCGGATGGATTCGAACTGCTGACCTGTTGATTAGCAGCCGCAACACATAACCACCAGAGTTTTTTGTTTTTGTTTTTTGCATATATCGGTTTTATTCCTTTTTATAGTTAAGAGGCATTCTGTTATATGGGTGTTCTACAATTGATGTATCCACTCACCAGTATAGTTTTAGTTTGACAATTATGAATAAAATTATCATAAACATTACAGAACATGTCTTTGTACATAAATTTTTGCTGAGTAAATGATTAGGAATAGAATTTCTGGGATGTATGGTAAGGATATGTCATACTGTTGAAGAACCTACCAAACTTTTCTAAAATGGATGTGCCATACTGCACTTTCACCAACAATATATGAGAGATCCAGTTGCATTGCATCATTGCTAACAAATGATACAGTCAGGTTTTTGTTTCTTTGTTTTTAACATTAGCCACTCATATAAAGGTGTTGGATTCTCTGGTATTTTATGATTTTTTTTTCCTATACTAATTTGCCAATAATCTGGAAACCCTGGTAGCATAGTAGTTAAGAGGTACAGTTGCTAACCAAAAGGTCAGCAGTTCGAATCCTCCAGGTGCTCCTTGGAGACTCTATGGGGCACTACTACTCAGTCCTATCAAGTTGCTGTGAGTCAGAATTAACTCCATGGCAACGGATTTGGTTTTGGCCAATAATCTGTTCTTCTGTCTAATTCCCTGGAACCCCTGGGTGGTACAGACAGCTAACAAACTCAGCTGCTAACTGAAAGCTGGAGGTGGAAGTCCACCCAGGGGTACATCAGAAGAAAGACCTTCACGATCTTCTTCCAAAACATCAGCCAGTGAAAACGCTGTAGATACACATAAGTTGGAATTCACTTGAAGACAGCTATTAAAGGTGTTAGTGGTATCTCCTTGTGGTTTTATTTTATATCCCTTACTTGTTAATGGTGTTGAAGATATTTTCATGTGTTTGTTTACCCTTCTTGTATCTTCTTCAGTGAAATATCTATTTAAATTGGTTACCCATGTTTCTTAGGTTGTTAATCTGACTGTTGAATTGTAAGAAGAGTTCTTTATATATCCTGGGGAAAAAAATTCTTTATTAGATATATCTTCTGTAGAACATTTTCTCTCGCTCTGTGGATTTTTTTCTTCATTTTCTGTGTTGAAGAGTGGAAGTTTTAATGAATTTGATGAATTTTTTATGGTCCATACTTTTTGTATTCTGGATTAACACAATGGCTGCCACAATGGGCTTAAGTATAAAAACGATTGTGGGTATGCCGTGGGACCAGGCAGGATGTCGTTCTATTGTACATAGGGTCACTGTGAGTCAACCGAATCAACAGCACCTGACAACAACAGTAAATATCTGTCCAAAGGGCTCAAAGATTTTCTACTGTTTTCTTCTAGAAGTTTTATAGTTTCAAATTTTATGTTTAGCTCTACAGTGTATTATTTTGATCTATTTTGAGCTTGAGATTGTTACTTATGGTCTTAGCTAAGGGGCTAACAATTATGTCTTTGCATATGAATTTCTAGTGTTCTAGCACCTTTTGTTAAAAAGTGTAATCATTCTTCATTTAATCACCTTGACACCATCAGTTGACTGCATTTTCTGGTCTGTTTGTGTTCCACTGGTCTATGTATTTGTCTTTATACCAGTACCAATTGTCTTGATTACTGTAGTCTTGAAATAAGTGAGAGTCCTCTGACTATCCATTTTCTTCTCAAAATTAGTCTCACTTTTCTAGTTTCTTTGCGTGATTTTCCATATACCTTTCAGCATCATTTTGTCAACTTCTACCAAAAGACTCCTGGGATTTTGTTTGAGATTGAGTGATTCTATCAGTATGTTTGGTGAGAAGTCACATCCTAAAAATATTGACTCTCCCAGACAATGAACATGGCAGGTTTCTCCATTTATTTCTTTAGATTCTTTCAGAAGTGTTTTGAAGTTTTCAACATACCAGTCTTGGACATGTTTGTTAGTCTTGTTCTTTCTCTGTTTTGTGGTTTTTGATCTTTTATAAATAGTACAATTTTTAATTTCAACTTCCATTTTCTTATTGTATGGAAATAAAACAGTTTATTTTATACTGACCTCCTCATTGGCCATATTGTTAAACCCACTTATTAGGTCTAGTAGCTTTTTGTTTGTTTTTATAAAGTCATTGGGATTTTCTACATGATGATTATGTTTTCTGAAAATACAGTTTTGTTTTTCTTTCCTAATATGTATGATTGTAATTTATTTTTTATGCCTTCGTTGTATGTATAGGCTAGGATCTCCACTGTAATGTTGGATAAAAGTGGTAAGAGCAGGTATCTTTGCCTTGTTCATGATTTTAAGGGGGAAAGCATTCATTATGTCACTGTTAAATTTGATACTAACTATAGGCTTTTGTAGATGGCTTTATCAAGTTGAATATGAGCTATTTCATTGTTAGTTTGCTGAGCTGTTTTTTTTAATCATAAGTTCTTATAGAATTTTGTCAAATTCACTTCATCGATTTTTTTTCCTTTTTACTCTATGGCTACAGTGAATTAAATTAATTGATTTTCACATATTGAACAATCCTCACCTTCTCAGGATGAATTCCATTAGATCATGATGTATTATCCCTTAACAGTATCATTGGATTTGGTTACTAGTATTTTTAAAAGGATTTTGGTGTCACTGTTTATGAGAAATGTTTGTAGTTCCCCCCCCCCTTCTTTTTTTCTGGTTTTGCTATCCAGTTATGCTAATATCATAAAACATTTTGAAAGATTTTTGTGCTCCCACTTTTTCTGATCTCATTGTATTTGGCTTACATGACTTTATTTGTTCTTAGAGGGGTCTTGGAGTGCCACAGAGAGGGTCACTCTTTATACCCTTGTCCATTCTGTAGCAGTAGGCTGGTGTCACTATTAGGGACTAGGCTTATGGGAGAGCCCTGGTGGCGCATTGGTTAAGAACTCAGCTGCTAATCAAAAGGTCAGCAGTTCAAATATACCAACCGCATTTCGGAAATCCAGCAGGGCAGTTATACTCTAGTGTTGTTATACTATAGTGTTGCTGCGAGTCGGAACTGACTTGATGAAGGCAGTGGGTTTTTGTTTTTGCTTTTAGTTGCTGTTTGCCTAGCTTCAACCTCAGGGAAGCCCTAGGCAACTGGACTTAAGGGCAGGGCTTTCTCAGCGCTCTTGCACGCCCCTACCCCCGCCTATATGGCAACTAACCAGCTTTGTATCTTTGGTCGGCTGGCAGATATTTTCTTGCCCTTCTCCTAGCAGTAGCAGACCACTGACTATTATGAGTATAGGATCCTGGGTCTAAGAGCATTCCTAGCTCTTCTATAGGGGAAGACGATTTTTGACTTCTGTTTCTCTGCCAGCATCAATGAATCTTTGCCTTTGTTCTGGGGATGAGAGGATTTCCTATGAATTTTCCCTCCCCAGGCAGGTAGATTTTGCTTCAGTCTTCCCCCAGAAGCATGGATTTTTCCTTGTGTCCTGGGGAGAGGGTTTGCTGCTTGTCTTTTAGTAGCTTATGGCTTTTGCTTATCATGATTGAAATGGTTTGGGGAAGCATGCAAGACTGTGTTTTGGGCCTCTAGCAGCAGCTGGTTACCTCCTGCATGCTTGGTCTACCCACATAGACTCTTTTCAGTCTCCTTAATGTCTCAGTCATTTCTATGAGCTGCTGTTTAAGAACTTGGCAGTGGGTTTAAGTATCTAGGGCTGCCAGATATTCCAAACTAATACACCAGCCATGCTTTCCCCTTAAGAATTCATTACAATCTTCTCTTTACCCAATTGTAATACAGCTACCCAGTTGTAATACAGCCACTTCTGTCTCCATGCTCTGCCAAAGATGAAATGATGCCTGTGCCCTGACTCTCCTTAAAGTTTCTGGTCACCCTTTTAAACTCACTTTACCTTCAGTTATCTGATGGGCTAAAGAAAAGTTATGATTTTGTAGATTATCTGGATTATTCTCATTGTTGTGAGTGACATTATCACATGGTCTTTTACATCCTAAAAAGCAAGACTATTTACTTTTAATAATGTGTGTTCTTGGTGTTATTTTGGTTTTCTTATTAAACATGGTTTAGAAAGACGTGGTTTCTGAAGCATACTTGTAAAGAATTGAGTTGTATATACTGATCATTATTCTATCTTCTCTGTTTAAATTTTGATTTTATAAAATTACATTAAAAACATACTTTTAAGTATCATACCCTATACTTGACTTTTTATATATACAGTTGTATGGTATTTGCCACACATATAAAAGATCAGCGGTTCCAATTTTACCAGGCACTCCTCGGAAACTCTATGGGGCAGTTCTGTTTGGTCCCATAAGGTCACTAGGAGTCAAAATCAACTCTACAAAAGTGACTTTGGTTTGTTAATACATAACACTGCTACTGCAGTACAAATACAGCAGAGTTCCAGCACCCCCCAAACTTCCTTGTGCTGTCCTTTTATAGTCATACCCTCCCCTTACCTCTGACCCCTGGCAGACACCAATCTTTTCACTATCACTACACTTTTGTCTTTTTGAAAATGTCATGTAAATGGAATCTTACAGTACTATGGAAGACACTCTGTAAAGTGACGACTCCCAATGAGTTATGCCCTTGAGTATGGGTAGAACCTATGACTAGCTTCTAACTCATTGAATATAACAAAGGTGATGGACTGTCACTCCCATGATTATTTTGTGTTGTGTATGACACCATCTTAGTAGACTGGAGAAAGAGAGAGAGTGATTGGTTGAAACTGATTCTTCTTCTGGCTTTGAAGAAGCAAACAGGTGTGTGCACTGCCTGTGGAGAGGGTGACATTGTGGGGAACTGTGGGAAGCCACTGAGACCATTTCCATTTTGTAAATACACAGTATTCTAAGTTATTATTTGAAACCTTCTTATTCATGTTCTCTGTTTAACATTGTGTCTCCCACAACCACAAAATAAGCTTAATAAGAGTCAAGCCTCTTGCTTATCAGAGTATCTCCAATAGCTGGAACATTACCAGGCACATATAATGTGAAGTGAATAAATACTTGTTGAATTAGTGAATCAAGTTTGGCCAAAAATAGAGAGACAGAGAGACCCTAGGGGGGTAAACATTTTCTGTTCCAGTCCCCAAACAAGACTTGCTCATAAAAGGAGAATTCTGCTGCCTACCTGCAAACTGGAAACCCTGGTGGCATAGGGGCTTAAGTGCTATGTCTGCTAACTAAAAAGGTCAGCAGTTCAAATCCACCAGATGCTCCTTGGAACCTCTGTGGGGCAGTTCTACTCTGACCTCTAGGGTCACTATGAGCTGAATCCAACTCAACAGCAGTGGGTTTCTTTCATTTTTTTTTTTACCCGAAAACTAGTGCAGTTCTTTCATAGGCACATGTGTCACACACACACATACACACAAAATCAAACCCATTACCACTGAGTCAATTCTAACTCTTAAAGACCCTATGGTAAAGAATAGTAAAATGTGGAAACCAAATGCCCTGCTGTTGAGTTGATGCCAGTGCATAGCAACCCTGTAACACAAGAGTAGAAATGTGGAGAGATGTGTCAAAACGATTTTGAAAGTGTGTATACCCAAGTCGCCATGAGTGTGATTCTTTGTCTTTCTTTGGCCTAAGTAGATACAGGAGATTAACTGGGCAGCTCCTGTCCGGTGATGAGATGAGAAGGCAGAAGGGGATAGGAGCTGGCTGGGTAGACGTGACAAGTACAGGGTGGACAGGAGCAGCGTGCTGTCACAGGGTAGGGAGAGCAGATAGTTACATAGCAGTGTGTGTGTAAGTTTTTGAATGACAAATTGACTAGTTTTTAAAAATTTAAAAACAGAAGCCAATCTCCCTGAAAATAACGTGTTGTTTTAGTGCAAAGCAAGCGAAGATCCTTAGTGGACGTTTTCAATAAGCTTGATCAATTGTGTCTAACTTTCATCTGTAGAGATAAGGTGCCAGAGACGTCAAGAACAAAGAAATAGAAGAAATATTTTTAACTGGGTCTCACTTGTAATATGACAGTGATTTGTTATGCCCCTTTCCCTTCCCCCTAAGAAATCAGCTCACCTTAAGGATATGTATGGAAATTAGACAGACACTTGTTGTCATTTCACTTTCAAGGTATTTAAGAAGGAATATTCTACCTTTTTACACTTCAGGGATTTGACTTTGCAGTTCTCCCTCCTCTAATTCAGGGAAGGGCCTCCTGCCTTGTTCATCACAGGGCAGGGGCGGAGCATCCCCTGAGAAGCTGGGAAGTGAGCTGAGCCTGGCCAGTCTTGTGGGAGGAGCTGCATTCACAGAGGCTGCAGCTGACAAGAAGCTTCAAGGTAATGGCTGTCTCAAAGCTAGTTATTTTCTTGGGACTTCTCAAGACCCTAAAGATGAGGAAAATAGGAATTGTGGCCTTGGAGTGGTGGGAAGGATGTGTGGTTTTGAGAGAATTGCTGGCATTTTGAAGGAATTAATCCTCTAGAATTTTTGTATCTGTATCTCCCAATGCTTTAAAAGTCCACAGTGAGAAAAGGGGTGATCAGATTACAGCCTCTAAATTAAGACTTAAGTGTAGCATGGTTGTTCTTTCTAATTTATTGACTTTGCATTCCATGTTTCTGTGTTTGCTAGACATTCCATTGTTGTTCAAATTTTTATATCACTTGTTAATTTATACAGAAAATACTGACAGATATTTGACAGCACGAGGAAAATACTATCAGTTGAGTGATACAGTCAATCATGTCTGTTCTACATGAGCGTGGCAAGGGGCTTAAACATGCAGTTGAGTGAAAACATTTGGGTATAACATATGCATGTCTATATGTATGATTAGAAAAACATCTGGAGGGAGATAAACTCCCAGGATAACAGTCAGCATTTCTGGATGGTCAGACTAATGTCATTTTTAAACCTATTTCAGTATTTTCAGAGTTGTTTTGCTCATGATTAGTTTTATGATCATAATGAAAAATGAGGTTGGAAACTGTGCACCCATTTTGTTTCAGGCACGTAAATACACAGAGACACATAGACACGCAGACACACACATCCCTAGTCTTTTGTCGATGGTGGAATTTTTAAGAGCCCTGATGAAGTTAGTAGGCTGGTTGCTGCATCAGCTGCCACCCTGCATGTGTCCTCCTTGCAAATCATTCTTTGAGGCTACAGGTATGGCTGTGGCCAGCAAGAATCATTTTTCTGTATCTTCCAACTTTTAAAGTAAGACAGAGAAAGGATTTAGTTTATATCTAAATGCAGTTTCTAAAATATTGTATATGACAAGGTGCAGCCATACAGTGAAATACTATCAGCTGGAAAATAGAAACATGAGCCTGTGGTGATTGGAAAAGGTGTCTGAGAAGCAGTCTTAAGTAGAAAAGCAGATTGTAGAATGGCAAGTACCATATAATCTCCCTTAAATGTGAATGTGTGTGTATATATATATATATATATATATATGTATATTGGCACAGTATATGCAACAGAATCTGACAAACATAATTGACAGATTATTAACAGCATTATTTGTATAATTGGAGAGACAGAGCAGGTTGTGCCATTCTGTATTAAAAATTATTAATGTGTACTTAGCCGTTTATTTATTTATTTTACATCATCAGGGAAAAATGCTGGCTTAAAATGTTACCAACTTGGAATGATCCTGATTTAAAGTAATTCATAAAAAATCGTGTGAAAAATACTAATTGATGTAGAATGGATGTTGAGTGGGATCAAAATAATGCACATTCATCTACATAAGTAAAAAAAAATTCAAAAAGCTATATAGAAAATATTGGTATTGATTATTTTTAAAGTTGTACTTTCTTTTGTATTTTTTTATAAATTTTCAGTTTTCAATAAGCTTTTGGAGGTTTTGATAGTCAGAAATATTGTTGATGAAAATGTTATGATCCCTGACAACAGAACACTTAAGCTTAGCATAGAAATCTTAGATAACTGGCAGACTGGTGTTTCCAGCTTCTCAAAGACTCGGTAGTGCCTAATCCCTGGGCAAGGACCTCTGGTGGTACAGTCGTTAAAGGGCTTACCTGTTTACTGAAAGGTCGGAAGGGTGAAACCACCAATGGCTCTAGATGTGACACTCTGCATCTGTGGAGATTTATGGCCTTGGAAACCCTGGTGGCATGGTGGCTAAGAGTTACAGCTGCTAACCAAAAGGTTGGCAGTTTGAATCCACCAGGCACTCGTTGGAAACCCTGTAGGACAATTCTACTCTGTCCCGTAGGATTGCTGTTAAGTGGAAATCAAAGCAACAGGTATGCTTAAGGCCTTGGGCAGACTGCAGTTCTGGCTCCGATCACAAGAGGGCGTGTGTCAGGTTTCTTAAATTTTCTCTAGGCAACCATTTTTACAAAGTGAGAAAAAAACAGTGGCACGCATTTTCTATTAGCAGACTACTATTAGCAGACAGCATGTAAGGAGTGATTGCAGTTCTGTTGGAAAAAAGCTGCACACGTATATAGCACGAAAAGCCTCACACTATGACGTGAGGATTCAGATTCGAACAGAAAACATACAAAATCTGGTACATAGTAGACACACTGTGGTTGTTATACTTCCTTTATCTCCATATATTTTCTGAGAGAATTTTAACATGAACCAAATAGAATGCCTGGAAAATAATAGTGGCCTCTACATCATGGAAGAGAATTCATCTCATTCCTGTTTTAAAATTACATGCCTGCCAGAGTGTTACTAGAGAGATTTCTCTACACCTTTTCTAGGTAATAATTGATTTGATTTCCTGACTTCTCTTTGGACAGCCTAGGTTCATACTAGAGATTCGTGTAACCGAGTAATCTGCATGTGATGCCAGTTGAGCCCTGAAAAAGTCTCGCTGCTGCAGGAGTGCCCAGCAGGGTGAAGGCTCTGCTGGGCTAGCAGCTGGAGTGTGAGAATCCAGACAGCCGGCTCCTAGACCAGACCTACCACGGTACTCTGACGCTAGGTGAGACTGTGCCTATTTTACAAAACACGTCATGTCAAAAACATGTTGAGAACTTTGGGAATAACTTCTTTTGCTTTCTGCTGTGCAGCCGTAGCATTTTAAAAGGACATATTTTTCTATTAGGATCATGTAAGGTTGAGAATTTGGGGCATAATTCATTTTGTTCCCTGTTCCGCGGCTATAATGTTTTGTAATTAAAAGTCAGAACTTCTAGTTTTAGGAAAGAATCTAATGTATTAAAACACAATGTAGAGATCATTCAAGAGGCATTCAGTGTCTAACTGAGGTTCCAGACAACGGTCTGCCTCTCAGAGACTCCCTGATAACTACCCTAATCCTGTTAGTGACCATAACAACCATTTCCAATTTCTGCCTCCTAAGCTGCCTTTTAATGAGTTCATTGTGTTGTTATCTGAGTCTAGTAAGTATAGATCCTAGTGTATGTGTCTAGCTGCTTTGGGTAGACAGGGAAGCACCTGCAACTTAAAAAATATGAAACTGTGCATTCTGTTACAACATAGCTTCTCAAAAAGTGTTTCCTGGGCATGTAGGATTAACATCATTTGAGAACTGATTAGAGATGCCAAATTTGGGGCCCAACCCAGATCTTGTGAATAAAACTCTCAGAATTGGGGGACAGATACCTAGTTTTAGCAAGTCTTCGAGATGATCCTAATGCATGCCAGTTAGGAGAACCACTGCTCTAAGGTGTAATATTAGGAGCACAAAACTACCAAAGTATCTGACACATAGTCCCTGACCCACCACTACAGCCTCTCCTGACCTCCACGGGTATGTGCATTGGACAGAGAAGGAAAATGCAACATAATCATGTATAATAATAAAGGTACCTTCCTGTAAAATGAGATGTTATAAAACTGGTTTTTGTCCCCAATGCTGCATTATGTTGCACTTTCCTCCTCTGCCCAGAGCCCCACTGAGCATTGTTCTCTTTCATTTTATCTCTTCTCTGTTTAGTTGTTCATCTTCTAATTTAGCAAAATATTTTCAATTTCTAATACTTCTTTTTCTTTTCCCTATTCCAGTATCTTCCAGCATTGTGCCATTCAGACCACGTGTTTAAGAGTCTTTCAGAAATCCAGGTGGAAGAGGACAGGCTGTAAAATTGTTCATTCTTTTTAGTACTAAGACAAAAGAGGACTCATTAAGAATATTGTTTTGGGGAGGACCTGCCTGCAGTGGTAACAACAGTGAGACACTTGAACCTCTGATAATAACCTTCTAACACATAAGTCTAAGTCATAATGGATGCTGAATATGTCTTATGCACCTGGAAAGACCAGTTATGGCCAGCAGAGGTTTTGTCCAGATCTGAGATTTCATCAAATGATCAGATAAATAAAACATTTTCCCTAGAAGTTCAAATACTCTCACTAGATGAAAAAACTAAAGTGGAAAGCACAGAAGTAAAGAGCCTAAGTAAGTCTCAAATTGAAGATATTTATTCCTCACTAGTATCACAGTCAGAGATCAGTGCCATGCCTAGAGAGGAAACAGCCTATGAAAGAGCACTTAAACTAGCACTAGATATTCTGAATAAGAGAACAAGTTTAAATCAAGCCAGCACTGCGGATGAAGAAGAGATCACTACACTGTCTCAAAATGCTTCACAAAATGAATCTGATCCACCTCCTCCTAAAAAGTATCGGAAGTGTGAAGAGGACTCAGAGGGGAATCTAGAGGAAAGTGAAAACCCAGCGGTCCTGTTGGCATCTTCAGAGAGTAATGATTCCCTGTGTGATGATAAATCGCAGGTGTACACAGGTGAAGTGGAAACAAAGCCATCAGAAACCTCTAGCTGGTGCCCAAATTACCCCTCATTTTCAGAAGATGATGATGAGAAAGAGAGCAAGAAAAATATTGAGTTATTACCAGTTATGCCCTTGTGTCCCACAGTCAAAGAGGAGAAAAAATATGTTAAAGATGAAAAGTTTGTTCCCATTTTCAAGTCAGATATTCTCACTGTACCCAAAGCTTCAAAAGAAGAGGCAGATGACACCCACCCGGTGGCCCTGGCTATGGCTCATGAATGCTCTGCCGTCTCAGAGAATTTTGAGGATCCTGGAGAGGGTCCTTCAAATCCATGCTTAGATGACAGCCAAGGTCATCCTTCTGTAGAATCTGAGATGGGAGTCATGGCATCCCCTGAGCATGGTTTAGAAGAACCCCAGTGTTCGCATGATGACCCTACCCGTGTCCTGGATAATTCACACCATCTTTTGAATAATGAAAGAAGTCTTTGCAGACTGGATTTTGATGATCTTGAAGAAGAATTTCCAGGCAAGTCAGTGCATCAAAATTATATTGATACTTCTGTGTCAGATGAAGAAGATGAAGAACTTCCACGTTTCCTTTTTCTGAGTCCAGAACGTAGAGAGCCACGTACATTTGAGATAGGAATGATAGTCTGGTTTAAGTACCAAAAATACCCTTTTTGGCCAGCAGTGATAAAAAGCATCAGGAGAAAAGAAAGGAAAGCAAGTGTGCTTTTTGTTGAAGTGAGCATGAATCCTGAAAAACGAGGCGTTAGAGTACCCTTTAGAAAACTGAAGATATTTGATTGTGAAGAAAAACAAGCACTGGTGAAAAAAGCCCGGGAGCATTTCACCGAAAGTATTGACTGGTGCCTATCACTTATCTCTGACTACAGAATTAGGATAGGTTGTGGTTCTTTTGTGGGCTCTTTTTTTGAGTATTACAGTGCTGACATTAGTTATCCAATTAGAAAAGAAATGAACCAAGATACCTTGAGGGATCTTTTTCCAAAACTGCATGATCAAGATACTGTGAAAACTACGGCTACAGCTTCCCAGACCAAGAAAACATCCTTCCAGAAAATTCTCCCTGACCGAATGAAGGCTGCTCGAGACCGAGCCAACAAGAACCTAGTAGACTTCATCGTGAATGAAAAGGGAACAGACGGCCATCTCCTGGACATTTTAACGGGCAAGAAAGGGTCCAGTTGGCTGAAATCATTTCTGAGTGCCAAAAGATTCATGCCCTGTATTGAAACATACTTTGAGGATGAAGATCAATTGGATGATGTGGTCAATCATTTACAGGAAATCTACAAACAAGTAGATGAAAGAATGCTGACTATGATAAATGATAAAGTTAAATTTATTCTGGAAGTTCTTCTGCCAGAAGCAATCATCTACTCAATTTCTGCTGTTGATGGATTAGAATACAAGGAAGCTGAAGCAAAGTATCTAAGAGGACCAGCTCTAGGCTACAGGGAAAGGGAATTATTTGATGCAAAGATCATATATGAAAAGAGAAGGAAACCACCAACAAATTAATATCAGTACATCTCCTGAGAGTGTGAACCATAACAGGGAGCTTTTATAAATACTCATTTAAAAATTCTCCTGACCATTTTCTCTAACGTATATATTTTCTGGTGACAGGAAACTTCTGGGAATGTGTTCAGTTATTGAGATCTTTAGTATCTGTGGCTGTCACTATATCTATAATTCCTTTTCTTGTGCTTCTTCGAAATCAGTTGTATTAACATATTTCAGCAATTCTGCTTTTCTGTACGTTTTTAGAATCTGTAATTGCTAACTAACTTTAAGGAGGAAATACTATTTTGCTTTATGACATGTTTGTGTCTATATTGCATAGTTAAAAATAGTGTGTGCAATCATTTTCATATTAAAAATGCACTGGAATCAGATATTAAGCAAGATAATCAGGAAAAAGTTGAAAAGAAGCATCGATTATATATATTTTTGCTTAATTTTTATAAAAGGTTAGGTTTTCTCGTAAGATAGTTGAATTATTTTTCCTGCCATGCCTATTTATTTTTGGAATAAATATATCTCTAGGACATAGAACCAAAGATAAAAATGCTTTGCTATATATTATAACAAACTTCAAATGCTTTTGCCAGAAAATGATCTGAAATTCAAATATAAAGTTAATGGATTATATTTATGTAGTAGTCCATGTGGGTGAATGACAGCAAGCAGAAGATCATTTTGGAAGCCTTGAGCAGGGTTCTTCACTATACTTTTCTGGAATTCCATTTATGGGAGTGTCTGTTCTTCAGTGGCTGAGCAGTTTCTTAAAAGAGACAAACTTCTGGCTGTCTTAACTGATAGTGACTGGATCTTCTTAATAGCTGTTGGCTTCCTGTGTGGAAGGCAGCTAGAGTCATTGTGTTCACAGTCTGGCTACTCTAGACCTGTCAGTCCAAGCTGACCTCTTAAGAGCTCATCTAGTTTTGTATAAACTGTAGGAAAAGCAGTCACTTATATTTCTGAGCCTTGTGTCTTAAAAAACGTAGTCATTTTTTCTCCAATCAAGCAAGCTTATTATCTGCCTTATTCATAGAATATCATCAGCAAGTTCCAGAATCATAAATGCTAGTTGGTAAGTCATTCCAGGATTCTACAAGGAGTAGATGGACCAGGATCTGGGAATTTGAAAACAAATCACAGAAAAGAAGCCTCCATTCAGCTCAAGATGGCAGTTATCCCAATACTGCTTTCATTTTTGCTAGTTGCTATTGACTCATAATGGCCGTATGTACAAGACGATAAAACACTGCCCAGATTTGTGCTATCTTCACAGTCTTTGTTATGTTAGAGCCTATTGCTGCAGCCACTGTATCAACCCAGCTCGCCAAAGGTTGTCTTTTTTCTTGAATACTGTCTACCAAGCACGATGTCCTTCTCCAGGAACTGATCCTTCCTGATAAGATGTTCAGATTACATGAGGCTATATCTCACCATCCTGGCTTCCAAGGAGCATTCTGCCTATACTTCTTACAAGACAGATTTTTTTCTTCTTCAGGCAGTCTGTGGCATACTCAATGTTCTTCATCAACACCACAATTCAAAAGTAGCAATTCTTCGGTATACTGTGTTCATCATCCATGCATATGAGGTAACTGACAATACCCTGACTTAGGTCAGGCACACTTTAGTCCTCCAAGTGACATCATTGCATTTTAACACTCTCATGAGGTCTTTTGCAGCAAATTTTCTCAATGGGGTAGAATTAACCATTTGACTCACAAAGTTAAGCATTATACCTGAGCAACAACATCACAGATCGTCTGTATTACCTTCGAGCAGATGACGTCAGTGCTCTGCTGATAACACTTGACCTAGCCTGGAAGCCACCGGCAGATAGCTCCGTGTACATCAATGGCTCCCTTACACACTGCTGATATGCACATCTCTATCTGAGTCTGTTTCTTCAATTGGGAGCACCTCTGGCCTATGTACACAGGGTAGGTTGGGAGTATTGTGGAATTAATGTCCCGGGAGCTACCCTTAATAAGTGGGGGATAGGAATTAATAAATACTGTACTTCGTATGCCTCAGTGGATAATCTTCAGGCATATGTAAACATATACAGAAATAAAAGTTACAATCTGAAGCAAGTGACAAGTTTATCTACCTTGAAATATACCTTTTTGTGAAAATAAATGTTATGAAAGCTAGTTTATTTCAAAAACTTGATATGAAAATATATACTAAAAGCTTAACATAAATCTGTGTTTTTACCTCTTAGAGTGTATGTCACTCGTGAGTGCTTATGTTTTTTCACGGCCACCCGTTTTTGTTTAATTTGCAAAAGTTAGGTATTCAGTTTTCAAAACAAAAAATGTAACCATTGTATCTTTTACCTAAGACTTTCACTCCATAATATACAGATTGTACAACCACATAAATGACATGCCTGTGTATTTTAAAAACTAGATACATGTAATTTGCTTGGAAATTTTGCTTCTTGTAATTGTCAGCTTTTTAATGCTTATTATATCTTGTCATTCTAAATAAATACTCACGTTCATGCATGATTTTGGATTTTTTTTTTTTAGAAGAGGACTTTACAAATCAAATGTTTCTGATGCCACAGAACCACATTTGGACCCTATCTGAAAGAGACCTGTCTCACATACTGCCTTTGCACATCTATATGACTTGCTCCAGGCCCTTAGAAGTATTTGACAACAGATCATCACCATGCTATATGTGTATCTTGTTGTTAGGTCCCGTCGAGTCAGTTCTCGGTCATAGTGACCCCGTGTACAAGAGAATATAACACTGCCCAATTCTGTTCCAGCCTCACAATCACTCTTTGAGCCCATTGTTGCAGCCACTGTGTCAATCCATCGCATTGAGGATCTTCCTCTTTTTGGCTGACCTTCTACCTTGAATACTCTGGGGGTCAGTTCTACCCTGGCCCCTAGGGTCACCATGAGTCAGAGCCAACTCGACGGCACCTGGCTTTGGCTTCTACCTTATATGGACTTAATCGCTCAGAAAATAGACTTTATAACACTGCCTGTCTGATTACAGTACATTACCTAGCTTTAGCTTTCTCACTGAAACTGTATCTCCGGGTTTTAAAACTTTTGGGCATCATGAGGTGGAGAACAACTGAGGCTGTGCTACAGAAAGGACATGTTGATCTTGTGACCTTGGATTTTTAACTAATAATCTGATTTCTAAAATGAGTTGGATACATAATTTCATTCTCATAATGAGAAATATTTACTGGAATAATGGGATGACTGCCTCGACTTAAAATCCAGAGTCCCATAGTTCCTCATATTTGTAAGTTATCTGTATCTGTTTGCTGTGAGGTGAAGAGAGGGGTCTGATGCCTCCTGGGATGTCACTTATAACACGTATTGAAGTGAGGGAGGTGTGCCTCAGACAAGCATACATTCTCTTCCTTTTGGGATCTGGGGCCACCATATAGTGTTTGCTTGTGCAAATTGAGGGTGACTGTATGGACTCAGATCCTTTCCAGCCTGAACAGTTGTTAGGGTGAATTTTAAGATGGCCACCCACTGAATCTCTAACACAGGTTTATGTGTCTAATGGGAAAGCCTAACCTGTCACTCATCCTAACCTATTTGATTAGAAAGCCTCATCTCGTCCAGTCATAAGGCAGACTGCTAAATATCAGGCACAGATTCTAAGTTTTTCAGAGCTGCAAGGAAACATTGAACAGCATTTAGATATGGCAGTCTGCTTCCATAAAGATTTATAGCTTTGGAAACCCTACTGGGCAATTCGCTTCTGTCCCATAGGGTCACTGTGAGTCAGAATTAATTCAAAGGCAGTGAATATGCATAGTTTGGGTGGTTTTTGTAAATCAGTATATGGATGCTAATAGGGAAAGAATGAAGCCCTGACACCTGAAATGACATTTAGTGTGAGAGTCTTAAGCACTTAGAATCCCCTGAACACTCAGCCTAGCAGAAGCAGCCCCCAAACCTATACTTTAGTGAGCAGTATCCTCATTCCTGGACACCATGAAAGACCTCAACAAAGGCACCTACCTCAAGACATGCTGCATATCTTATTCACGATCTGTTGATGATGGTTTCATTGCTTCCAACACATAAAAAGGGGAAGGCATCATCACAGTACAAAAAAATTCTGTTTAGGCAAAATATATATTCAGAAGAAAGGACAGGATATGGCTACTATATACTAGCATGAACTGGGATAATATATGTGGGAGTGGATTTTGAGAGTGAAGTCAAGATAGGGACAACTTATGAGAGCAGACACCTTTGACTCAGTACAGTATCCTAGAGCTGGCCTAATATGCTGCTGGGGTGCATCTTCAAGCCTGGATAATAAAGGCCTATAGTCAATTTGATAAAGATGCTGAAACTACCTTGACAGAGCAGTGAGGAGTTGGTGAGAAGGTCAAAGGGAGTGAGGGTGTTAGAAATAAGTTATTGTATGAAAACAGAGGACCTATAATTGGATTCTGTTCCATGGAAGGGTGGAGAAAACACTGGTAAATACTGTGCTGGTGAGGGAAGAACACTAGCATTTTTAAGAAGCTCACTGTTGGCTCTCCTCTGTAAGCCATGCTATGCTGCAATGAGCTGTTCAGTGGGGGCGATAGGAGTTCAGAATGGAAAGGCCCACAAGGAGGCACAAGACCCTGTGGGCAAGGTGGGCATAATTACTATGATGGGAATGAAAATTAGAATGGGATCAGACTGATGGGACCTCCAGAAATCTATGGCGATGGTGTGTATATTACAGCATTCCTAGGCTTAATGTATGCACAGATGGCTCATGTATTATGATTATTATTGTATAAAAATTTTAAAATGATGCCTGACAAGCCAAAGTCTGTTAGCAGCTGAAGTGGAAACTTGTGGTCCCCTACTCAGTTCTGAGATCTACAAGTGGCTGTGCTGCTCAAGCTATAACCAGCATACCTAATAGTACTTAAAGTATCTATGGATAAGAATGTGGCATCTGGCACTTGCAAGCCATAATATGAGAGTTGTACAGCAGTATCCTGGGGTCCTGGAGAAAAGTCATACTTTGCATACTAGCAAATGACTTACCAGCTCTTTGTACACTGTACTGTTTTAGTAGCTATGAAATGCCTAAACATGGGAGAGCAAGTGACTGTATGACAAGGGCTGCCCATCATAAGCTAGACATTGTAAGATTTTCCATGTAATAAGATCTGGCAGGCTTAGGAGTAATCTACTCTATGAGGGAAATGTGGCCTTCAGGATCCAGCCAGAGAAGTCACAAATCAATCAGTCAATAGGTGGCCCAGATCCCCAGGGCATCAACCACTATTACAGTAATGCCCCTCCCTCAAATCATTCCTGTCTTGGTTACATAGTGCTGCTATATATAACAGAAATATCACAAACAAATATAACTTTATTTTCTCACAGTCTAGCAGGCTAGGAATACAAATTCAGGGTAAGCTCCAGGAAAAGGCTTTTTTTCTCTCTCTCTCTCTCTGTTGGCTCCAGAAGAAGTCCTTTTCATAAATCTTCCCCTTGTCTAGAAGCTTCTCAATACAGGAACCTTGGGTGCAAAGGATACACTCTACTCCTGGCACTGTTTTCTTGATGATATGAGGTCCCCATGTCTCTCTGCTGGCTTGCATCTTATATTTCAGTAAAAGAAATTGATTTAAGACACAATCTAATATTGTAGATTATGTCCTGCTTCATTAACATCCCAAAATCCATTGCCATAGAGTGAATTCTGACTCATAGTGACCCTATAGGACAAAGTAGAACTGCCCCATAAAGTTTCCAGGGAGTTCCTGGCAGATATGAACTGCCAACATTTTGGTTAGCAGAGGTAGCACTCTACCACTATGCCACCAGAGTTACATAACTGCTGCTAATCTCACCTCATTAACATCATAGAGGCAGGATTTATAATACATAGAAACATCACATCAGATGAAAAAATGGTGGACTACCACGCAATACTGGGAATCCTGGCATAACCAGGTTGACACATTTTGTGGTGGGAAGGACACAATTCAATCCATAATAATGCCTATGACCTCATGGGAAAAGGGGTGATCTATGAACAGCTAACAGGAGAGACAAATGTCAGGCTTGGTACACAGATGTCTCAGTATAAAATTATGGTAGTTGTAAATGAACAGCCAGGCTTCAACCTCAGAGTAGCTGTAAAGAATAATAGTGAAGAACAAAGCTTCCTCTGGACAGAACTGTAAACATCACATTTTGTGCTTTCCTTATATTGAAGGATTAATAGCTCTAGGTGGTCTCCTGGTCTGTGGATAATAACTTGGCTGGTATATCAGGGACTTGGAAGGAGGAGGATCAAAAATTGAAAATCTTGGTAAGAGACGTGGATGGACTGATAAGAATGGAAGCAAACTTACAAACATCTGTGCTTATATTATGGCCATCTAGGAGAACTTAACATAGAGAAGATACTCAACATCCAAGTAGATACAATAAATCATGCTTTGGCTATTTATTGTTTTCACATTTTTAAATTTATTGATTTCTGATCTAATTTTAATAGTCTTTTTTCTCTTTTAGATTTAACGTCCTCCTGTAGTTTCCTAAGGTGAAACTTCAGTTATTGATTTTAGGAGGAGGAATAGGTTGAAATAACTTTTCTCTTCAATCATTTTAAATTATCTGGGTGGCAAGCATGAATCCTAAACATGGGCTTATCTATATATGTGCATATGTATATGTACATATACATATGTTGTATATATGTGCATACATACATATATGTGTATGTATACATGTATACGTACACATATATACATACATATAAATAGAGAGATTTATAACAAGGAAATGGCTCATGTGATTGTAAAAGCTGGAACATCTCAGGTCCATGGGTCAGGATAGAGACCTCCCCTAGTTCACAAAGCCATAGGGGCTGGAGAACTCAAGATAAGCAGGTTAGACAGTAGGACTCTTGCTCACAGGCTTTGAAGATCAATAAATCCAAGATTAGAAGGCAAGACACCAAGTAAGATGCTAGCTCAAGCCCAAGACCCAAGGTAAAATGAACAGGAGCCAGCTGTAGGACACAGAGCAAGCAAAAAAACTACAAGCCCTGCCAGAAAGTCTACTTATATTACACGTAAGCCACAAACCCAAGAATACTCCCTTTCAACAGATTGGCTATTTATCTATAGTGGATCTTATTATAGGGTGATCACATTATATCAGATCTCATCATGGAAATGATCACATCATATGACTGTCAAACTACATTGTAACTGCAGAAACACTGAGAATCATCACCCAGACAAACTGACATATAACATTAATGATCAAAATGTGTCTAAATTTTTGAATCAGAAACTAAAGCTGTCAGTTTTAACCTAAAGCCCAATTAAAAAAAAAAAAAGAAAGAAATTCTTCTTAATGGAGATGAACTTTGCCACCACAGGATTGAGCACCATTTCCTGGTAGTAGTGCCTAATCACTGGGGATCCCCAAGTAACTCTTATGTATAACTTCCTAGGAACTTGTTGGACACGTAAATTCTCAACAGGGAACTTGCTAGAAATACAAATTTTCAGCACAGGGTTGCACCAGAATGAACTGCTCCAAAGTCCTTATTTATATTTTCCTCCTGACATGCAAACCCTTGTATTAGGCTCCATTTTGTGGGTACTTAGCCTAAGGAAAACCAAAAAGAGAAACTCACTGCTATCACATCAATTCTGACTCATAGTGACCCTATAGGTCAGACTAGAACTGCCCCATAGAGTTTCCAAGGAGCTCCTGGAGTATTCGAACTACTTTTGACCTTTTGGTTAGCAACAGTAGCATCTAACTACTATGCCACTAGAGTTTCCTAGTCTAAGGCAACTGCCCATAATTATGTATCCATCTTATAAAATATAAGTAGGTGAAGCTGCACCAAAAATGTACCCAACATTTTAAGCTCCTTCATAAACATTTAAAATATAGTAAGAGTTGCAATTCTACACAAGATAGAATACACATATTTTTCCCTACTCCCATCCTGCTAAACTAAAAAAACTGCAGGGGACGGAGTCAAGATGGCAGACTAGAAACATGTCTCCTCAATTTCCTTTGAAAACTAAGGCCTGGACTGATAATTAAATGAAACACTCTGGACACACAGGGAGTCCCAAGATACACCAAAGGGTTGTCAGATTGGACTACACAACACTAAACAGGAAATTTCCTCTGTCTGATGAGGCAGAGCACACTGAGTCCCACTCCTGCTGATATGCCACTTGGGCGGACTACAGGTACTGATGCTTTTTCCTTTTTTTTTTCTCGTCTGGGACATGGTGATGGCATGAGCCAGTAAATATGCTGAACTGCAGTGCTGAAGTAAACAGCTCATAGAACAGCAAAGAGATGGTGCGAGGGATAGCCACTTTTTGAGAACCTGGCTCCTGACTGAGGGCACCAATACCCTGCCACCCTCTCTTTTCTGAGCTCTGCCATAGATTCTGTGGTTTCACATTGGGAAAGGCAGCTTGGCTGGAATGCCATCTTGGTCAGCTGGGAGGCAGAGTCACCCAACTGGAGGCCTTAGCAGGGAATAATTCCCAAGCTCAGAAGCAGTGCCAGACCAGAAAGTATTTTCCAGCAGAAAGGCTGTGTTTAGTACAGTGTTACCTTATGAGGAGGGCCCAGCTGAGGATGGCAGGAAGGCCGTAACCCCTCCATACTTTAAATTAAGTCATAGCATTTGGGAACAGCTAAAGACGTGCTTCAGTTGTCAGCCAGAAGATGGGGACTACCACATCTAATGGCCTGACTGGTTTTAGCAGCTGTCAGATAGCTCCCAAATTTTTAAAATAAGACTGCTTGGAGAAATAACTGCTGAGCAGTCTGGTGGCATCTCTTTCAGCCTTTACTGATCCACATCATAGGCTCAGTTGACAGGCCCCCAGTGACTCCATAGGTAGTGCAATGTCTTTGCCAGATAGAAGGCGGAGACTGCCACCCCAAGAAATCCACAGGTGCCAGTCACTAGAGTACATAGAGGCAGCTGGTGACCAATTCCCTTCTCGGAACTATGTCTGAGCTCCTGTTAGAGTAACACCAGAGAAAAAAGCCTGTAGATGGCCTGAAGACAACAATCTCTAACCATTTAAAGAAAAAACCCACCATGGTTCCAGAAAACTCCCAAAATAATCAGAAAACTTCCCAGAAGAAGAAGGCTTTCTGAAACTATTGGAGGTAAAGTACAAAAGAATTATATATAGAACCCTCCTAGAGATTAAACAAAATGCAGCAGAGCAAAATGAAAAATTAAGCAAGCTCTTCGAACTCATGCAACATCAACGATCTGAAATCCAGCAGATCAATAAGAAAATTACAGAATTACACACTTCAATCCAAAGACAAAAGACCAGACTTGAGATGAAACTCAGACTTAATGACCTTGAAGACAGAGCAACTGACACCAGCATTTATAAAGAGAAATCAGAGAAAAGAAATTAAACAATGAATAAGCAATAAAAAACATATGGAATTCTATTAAGAGGAATAATGTATGATTAATTGGAGTTCCTGAACAGGGAGGGTTAGCTGAAAATATGGAGAGTATTGTTGTTGAGCTGTTGATAGAAAACTTCCACGAAATTACAAAATAAGAGCACATAGATATCCAAGACATGTATCGAATGCCATGAAAACTAGACTCTAAAAGAAAGACACCAAGCCATATTATAATCAACTTTGATAAAAAGAAACATAAATTCTCTTAAAAGCAACAAGGCTCAAAGCAAAGCTAACATTCAGAGGGAAACCCTGCAGGATTTCATCTGACTTCTCAGCAGAAATGATGTTGGCAAGGAGGCAGTGGGATGACACACTAAAAGCTTTCAAGGAGAAAAACTACTAACCAAGTACTATATATCCTGCAAAATCATCTCTCAAATATAAAGATGAAATTAGGAGATTCACAGATAAGCGGAAGCTTAGAGACTTTGTAAAAATGAAAGCAAAACTACAAGAAATATTGAAAGAAGCTCTTTGCTTAGAAAAACGAAACTATTAAGTGTATATTTAAGGAGGCAATGCAGGACACAGCATCCAGAAATCTACTTGGTTAGGAAAGTCACAAACTCAATGAAAGCTGCAATATTAGAAGAAGGGAACCACTGATAATATCATGAAAACTATGATACCATCACACTAAAAAGAGGGATATACTACAGCAGTTATAGTCCTTTCAGATAGAGACAAAGTTAAAAAGATATGTAGAAGTTAAAATTGGGTTTAAACATAGAAGATTAAGGGGGGGTCACAGGAGTAGCCACAAAGCACAATAACAATGCAATATATCAAAACAAGAAACATAATACAGGAGTCTCAGCAACCACAAAATCAACACTGAAACAGATAAAGGGTCAACCCATAAAGAATGACCCAGAACAGAATGTTAAGAATAACATAGAAAATGCCAACACAAAAAAAGTACATCAAAATGACAGCACTAAACACATACCTATCAATAATTACACTGAATGTAAATGGACTCAACATTCCAATAAAGAGACAACAAATGATATCCTAGATCAAAGACATGACCCATCTCTATGTTGCTTACAAGAAACACACCTTAGAGTTAAAGATATGAACAAATTGATGGAATAATATATACTAACCTAACAATATACAAAGAAGAGCAGAAATGTCAATACTAATCTCACAAAAAATAGATTTTAATGTAAAATCCACCGTTGTGGTCAAGGATGGTCACTATTTATTGCTGAAAGGTTCAGTACACAAGCAGGGCTTAACAATATTAAATATTTATACACCCAATAGCAGAGCATACAAATACATCAAGGAAACCCACTGACTATATAGAAAAATGAGATAGATCACTCCACAGTAATAGTTTGGGACTTCAACACTCCACTTTCAGTAATGGACGGATCATCTAGAAAAAAGCTCAGTAAAGACATAGAAGCTCTTATTGTCACAATTAACCAATTAGATCTTACTGACATATACAGAACGTTTTATCCATCAACAGATGAGTACACCTTCTGCAATTCACATGGAACATTTTCCAGAATAAACCATGTGTTAGGACATAAAGCAAATCTCAACAAAATCAATACCATTGAATTATTGCAAAGCAACTTCTCAGACCATAAACTCATAAAAGTTGAAATTAGTAACAGGAAAAAACATAGATAGAAATTGGAACTCATGGAAACTGAACAACATCCTGCTCAAAAAGCCATGGGTTGCAGAAGAAATCAAGGACAAAATAAAGAAATTCACAGACTCAAACGAGAATGAAAACACTTCCTACCAGAACCTATGGGATACAGCCAAAGCAGTACTCGGAGGTCAATTTATCTCTATAAATGCACACATCCAGAAGGAAGAACGGATCCAAACCAAAGAATTAACTCAGCAGCTTGAACAAGTAGAAAGACAGCAATAGAGGAGCCCCTCAGGTACCAGAAGAAAACAGATTATGAAGATTAGAGCAGAACTAAATTAATTAGAAAATAGAAGAACAATTTTTTAAAAATCATCAAAACCAAAATCTAGTTTTTTGAAAAAATCAACAAAATTCACAAACAATTTGCTAAACTGACAAAAGAAAAACAAGAGAGGAAACAAATAACCCAAATAATAAATGAGATAGGAGATGTCACAATAGACCCAACTGAAATCAAAACTATCCTAACAGAATACTATGAAAGACTGTACTCTAATACATTTGAAAACCTAGAGGAAATGGACAAATTTCTAGATTTCTATCACCTACAAAATTGTAACAGGAAAAACAGAACAACTTAATAAACCCAGGAAGATATTGAAAAGGTCATCAAAACACTACCAACCAAAAAAAAGTACTGGCCCAGATGGCTTCACCACAGAATCCTACCAAGCATTTAAAGAAGAGTTAACTCCAACACTACTGAGAGTATTTCACAGCATACAAAGGGATTCAATGCTCTCAAATTCATTCTATGAAAGCAGTATAACCCTGACGCCAGGGCCAGGGAAAGATCCAGCAAAAAAGGAAAATTACAGACCAATATCCTCCATAAACCTAGATGCAAAAATCTTCAACAAAATCCATGCCAAAAGAATTCAACAACATATCAAAAAAACTATTAACTGTGATCAAACTGGATTCATACCAGGGATGCAAGGCTGATTCAGCATCATAAAAAATTAATGTGATCAACCACACAAATAACGCCAAAGATAAGAGTCATCTGATTTTGTCAATTGATGCAGAAAAGGCATTTGACAAAGTCCAGCACACATTCTTACTAAAAACTCTCAGCAAAGTAGGACTGGAAGGCAAATTCCTCAGTGCAGTAAGGGACATTTATGCAAAGCCAACTGCCGACATCATCCTGAATGGAGAGAGACTGAATGAATTCTCCTTGAGAACGGCAACTAAGACAAGCATGCCCACTCTTACCACATCTATTCAACATTGTACTAGATGTTCTGGCCAGAGCAATTAGACAAGACAAACAAATAAACGGCATCCTCATCAGCAAAGAAGGAGTAAAAATCTCCCTATTTGCAGATAATATGATTGTATACACAGGAAATCCTAAAGAATTCATAAGTAAACTACTCAAACTCATAGAAGAATTCAAAAAAGTATCAGGATACAAGATAAATGTAAGTAAGTCACTAGGATTCCTTTATACCAACAAAGACATCATCAAAGAAGAAATCATCAAATCAACACCATTTACTATATCCCCCAAGAAGATAAAATACTTAGGAATAAGTCTAATTAGAGAAATAAGAGACCTATGCAGAGAGAACTACAAGACCTTAAGCCAAGAAACCAAGGAAGACTTACACAAATGGAGATACCTATCTTGCTCATGGATAGAAAGACTTAACAGTAGGAAAATGTCTATTTTACCCAAAGCAATCTATACATACAGTGAAATCCCATTACAAGTACCAGTGTCATTTTTTGTGGGGATGGAGAAACAAATCACCCACTTTGTTTGGAAAGGGAAAAACACCAGATAAGCAAAGCACAACAGAAGAACAGGAATACAGTGGGAGCCCTCACACTACCCTACCTTAGAATCTATTACACTACCACAATTTTCAAAACAGCCTGTAACTGGTACAAAAAGAGACATACAGACCAGTGGAACAGAACTGCGACCCCAGTGATGCCACCATCCTCTTATGAACAGTTGATATTCGACAAAGGCCCTCAGATTGTAAACTGGAATAAAAACATTCTCTTTAACAAATGGTGCTGGAAAAATTGGATATTCACCTGTAAGAAGTTGAAACAAGACCCATATCTCACACCTTACACGAAAACTAACTCATATTGGATCAAAGACCTAAATATCAAACCTAAAATGATGAAGCTCATGCAAGAAAATATAGGGTCAACAATGGAAGCTTTAATACACAGCTTAGACAGACTTCAAAAGCTGACAAAATATGATCAACAGAAAATAGATAAATGGGAACTACTAAGAATCAAACACTCTTGCTCATCCAAAGACTTTATCAAAAGAATTAAAAGGCCACCTACAGAATGGGAAAAAGCATTTGGCAACTACATGTCAGACCGACCTACAAGATACTGCAAACTATCAGTAAGAAAATGGTAACTAACCCAATTAAGCAATGGGCAAAGGAGATGGACAGACACTTCCCCAAAGAGGACATCCAGGCAGCCAAAAGACACATGAGAAAATGCTCACCATCACTGGATATTAGAGAAATCCAAATCAAAACTACCATAAGATACATCTCACCACAATAAGGTTGGCCATGATCAAAAACCACAACACAACAAATGCTGGAGTGCCTATTGGAACTCACTTACACTGCTGGTGGGATTGCAAAATGGTACAAGCTCTTTGGAAAGCAACCTGGCTCTTCCTTAAAAAGGTGGAAATAGATATACCATTTAATCCAGTAATCCCACTGCTTGGAATATATCCTACAGAATCAAGGACAGTCACATCAACAGATATGTGCACACAAATCTTTATTGCAGCACAGTCCACAATAGCTAAAAGATGGAATCAACCCAGATGCCCGACAACAGATGAGTACATAAACAAACTACAGTACATACACTCAGTGGAACACTATGCAAAGATAAAGAACAATGATGATTTTAGGAAGCATATCATAACCTGATTTCTACTGGACAACATTATACTGAGTGAAATCAGTCAGTGGCACAAAGACAAATATTGTACGAGACCTCTACTATAGGGACTTAAAAACAGACTCAGGTACAAAAGAAAATACTCTTTAATAGCTGCAATGGAGTGGAGGGGACAGAGGGCTAGTTATGGATTAGATAGTTGATAGACATTTCGTTGGATGAAAGCAGTGACTGTACACAGTAGAAAGAAGGTCAACTTAATTGGACATCAACATAAAGTGAAAACTCTTCTAATCTTAACCCAACATTGCAAGGATCAAGTACCTCGGTGGGACTCTGCAGACCATGCTCTCGGGGGACACTGAAGCCATTTGGCGTAACTAGTCTATTGCTAAGAGAGTATTCTCCACCCCATGTTGGCGAGTGGAATCGGGGATCTTAAAAACTAACAAGGTCCCATCTGAGGTACACTAAAAGATCTCAACTCATCAAGAACAGACAATTACCAAGAACAACAAAGACACTAAGGAAAAAGTGCCTAGTAGACAGAAGGACCCATGTGAATGGGTGACCATGTGAACATGTGAGTAGAAGAACTAGATGGTGCCCAGCCACCATCAAAGACAGCCGTGATGGGGCACACAGTGTTGAGTCTCAGTGGCAACACGAGAAAGAGAGGGATGCACCTCAAGAACTCCGCTAAAAGACCACAATTGATGGTCTGGCAGCCTGGGGGTTCCCCTTGGAGCCTGGTTCCTAGACCTGCTGCTGCCTCTAACCAGAAAACATTACTGAGGTCAACTCTTTAGACAGGAATGGGCTGGACTCAGGGACACAATGTGACCATAAAGTGTGTGTATGTATTTTATGGTTCTATGCATCTATAGGATGCTGTCCTACTGGCCTCTTACTAGAAGGGAGAGGAGAGGGTGGAGAGGAGGGGACCGGTGATTTTTAGGAGGATATGATATGTATAGAATGGTAAGGAGTGTGCTGTCCAGGCAAAGAGAACAGAAGCTGCAGAAAGGCAGGCATGCAAATTTAATTTGGATTGTATACTTTCACTTAATCACAATAAAAATAAATAAAATAAATAATTTCCATCTTAAGAAACTAGGGAGAGGACATTAAATCTAAAATAAATAGAAGAAAGAAAATAATTTGTAAAAGACAGAGTATGTACAAAGTTGAAAATGGGAAACAATAGAGTAAATCAATGACACCAAAAGCCGATTCTTTGAAAAATTCAATAAATGCGATAAAACTTCAGCCCGGCTAACCAAGTAAGACAGAAGTCACAAATAATCAGTATCAGGAATCAAAGGATGAATGTCACTACTGATCCTACAGTATTAAGAGGATATACAAGTAACACTATGAACAGTACTCTGCATGCCAATTTGATGGCATACAGGGAATTGACCAATTCTTAAAATATTTTCAAACATTTCTTTTGACTGTACTTGCATTATGATGGTTCACTTTTGTGTGGTCTTTCTATTGCTGGACAAACTCTGGATTCATGCCACCTGCCAGAAATCAAATACTGAGACAGGAGTCAACATAAGTGATCAAAGGTTTATTGTGTGTCAACAACACAAGAGGCAGAAGGGAAATAATCTTCCTCCAAAAACCTGCCTGTTTACTGTCCACAAGAAGAGGTTTTTAAGGGAAAAGGCTACGTGTTGGTGCAGGTGTAGATAATCTTCAATCCCTGAATTCCTCCAGGTCACCTGGCTTGTAATCTCACAGGCCTCCATTCCAGATCATCAAGACAATAAAGTTGGTGCCCTGCATCACCTGGCCAGCAGTCTCTCACGTCTCCAGTTTCATTTCTCACCATAGAGTTGTACGGTAAGCCTATATTTAACTTTGTAAGAAACAGCTAGTCTGTCTTCCAAACTAGCTTTGTCAATTAACATACTCACCAGGAATGACAGAGAGTTCCTGCTGCTCCACATACCACAGTTTTACAAAAATAAGATGTCTTTTACATTTGTCATCTGTGCCCTCCTTCCATGAGGTATTTTCATAAGCACCACTTTGCCAAATTTTTTTAAAATGTTGCTGTAAAAAGTAAAACTGACATGGTGGCACTTGTAAAAATTCTCAAGGGAGGAGGACAAAACAGAACAACCGCAAAACCAAACCCATTGCTGTCAAGTTGATTCTGATCCATAGTGCTCCTATAGAAGAGAGTAGAACTGCCCCTTAGAGCTTTCAAGGAGTGCCTGATGGATTTAATTTGCTATGTAAACTTTTACCTAAAACACAACAAAATGTTTATTTTAAAAAAGGCTTCATTAAGAGCCGTAGCTCTTAACCACTGTGCCACCAGGGTTTCCATAAGTATAGAAGGTGTACATTATTTGCACAAAAATATGATATTCACCAGAATTTGGTGTTGTTAGTGTTTTGGATTTCAGCCATTTGAATAAGCTAAAAGAAGAGTTGTGGGAAGTCATCAAGTATATCATATATGAAAATAAAGTCGTTAGACATAAAAGAAGGAAAAGACTAAAGTAAATGTCAGAAAAAGACTGAAAATTGCTCTCAAGTGCAGAGTGGCTAACATGAACCAAGAAACATTGAAGTAGAGGAGCTGAACAGGTTTCAAAGGACAGCTCAGAAAGATAAAGTATAAAGAAGTGTACAAAGATCTGGACTTAGAAAACCAAAAGGAAAGAACATAGTCAGCATTTCTTAAGCTGAAAGAACTGAAAATTCAATGCTTGTATTATAATAATTAAGGACTGTGTGGGTAAAAAACTGAGTGATGCAAAAAGCATCAAAAAGGTATAAAAGGGCAGACATCTGTACACTAATTTCAATGCAGCGTTATTCACAATAGTAAAAAGGTAGAAACAACCTAATGCCTGTGGGGACAGCATGGAAGGTTGTCTTTTCTCAGGTCTTGCAACTCTGCAGGCCTTCCACATAAAAGTGTTTCAGCAGTATGTCATACCCTGTTTATGCCCAGCTTGGCCTTGTGGGCTCAAATGTGGCAGCTGGTCACCTTTGTGTAAAACGGGTATATAAAGTCATTGAACAACGAGGCACAGTCTCTTGCCCACTGCCTTGGCCATTTGCTGCTGTCTCTGATGCTGTGCTGCCTTGCTGTGCCTTCGCTCCAATAAACGTGCCATGACCAAAACAGCTGAGCCTGTGTCATTACTGTATCTGCCCCAATCTCGAGCCTGCCTTCTTGACCTTGAATACCTGCTTCCCGACAACGCCTATCAGCAGTTAATGGATAAACAACATGTGGTATATACACACAATGAAATAATGAGCAGCCAGTAAGAGAAATGAAGCCTTTTTTAAATTAAACATTTCATTGTGTTATAGGTAAAAGTTTACATAGTACATTAGTTTCCCATTCAACACTCATATGCAAATCATTCCATGACATTGGTTACTATGTGGCCATAATGCATCAGCACTCTCTCTATTTTTGTCCCTTCTGTTTCCCTGTCACTCTTTTCCTTCTCAGTTTTGATTTTGGTCACATGTTGCCCATTTGGTCTCATATAGATGATTGTTCTAAGAAGCACGTTACTCACGGATGTTGTTGTTTATTTTATAGACCAGTCTATTACTTGGCTGAAGGGTGACCTCTAAGAGTGGGGCTTCAGTTCCAGTTTAAAAGGGTGACTTAAGGCAATAGGGAGCTGCAGCTGCTAACTGAAAGGTCAGCAGTTGGAATCAACAGCTGCTCCTGGAAACCCTGTGGGGCATTTCTACTCTGTCCTATAGGGTTGCTATGAGCTGGAATTAACTCTTCAGCAATGAGTTTGGTTTTTGTTTTGGTTTTGGCTTTGTTTTTTTAAAGCAATAGTCTTGGGGGTTCCCCTAATCTTTTCAGTCCAGTAAGTTTGATCTATTTCTATGAATTTGAGTTTTGTTCTACAGGTATCTCTCATGCTAACGGGTACTTCCTATTGAGCCTGCAGTCAGAACAGTTGATAGTGGTAGCCAGGCACCATCTAGTTCTTTTGATCTCAGCCTAGAGGAGATTGTGGTTCCTGTGGGCCAGAAATGAAATTTGGATACATGCTATAACATGGATGCAGCTTGAAGACATTATGCTGAGTGAAATAGTTCAATCACAAAAGGACAAATATTGTATGACCCCACTAATATAAAAAGATAAGTACAGGAAAATGTATAAAAACCTAAGATTAGGTTACTAAGGGTAGCAAGGAGGGGCGGATGAGCAGATTATTGCTTACGGGGCACTGAATTTTGGTTTATGGTGGTGGAAAAAAAATCACATTAAGGGTAAGGGCTGCACACCCCAATAAATGTAATGTCAATAAGTCATATACCTGCAAAGAGCTGAATTAGCAAAATTGGTGTGATACAAATATTTACAACAACAACAAAAAGAGCAACTACTGATGTTGCTCGTGTACAAACACCTTATACGATTTAGTGTCTTGGTTTTGAGGTTTAAGTTGATAGTTTCATAGGACATCTAATTTAGTTGGCCTAATACCATTTTTAGTGCTTATGTTCTATCTCATAGTTCACTGCATAGTACCTGGAGTCTTAAAAGTTTACAAGCTGCCATCCAAGTAAAACAGTTGTTCTCTGTTTTCCTGGAGCAACAGAGGAAGGAGGGGAGTCAGAAATACCAGGAAGGAATGGAATGTGTCACTAACTGCCTCCACGAACAATTTCCTCCTTTTCAATGATCATGTCCGGAAGAACTGATGGTAACTGGCTACCATTACTGGATATTTTGATCAAAGATTCTAGAGAACATTATGGATCAGAAAGGGGGAAATGCAGAGAGAACTTCAAATTTTCACAGAATCCAGAATTTTTAGAGCCATTGAGGCTGGATGATCCCCTGAAACTATTACCATGAGATAATCTTTAAACATTAAACTAAAATTATCCCCTGAAATCTTTAAACCAAACAATAGTTTAAATCAAGTAGTAAAGAATGTCTGCCTTGAGCATTATCCTCTTTTAAAAATGATCTATAAAAGGATCAAATTAACACCAACTTGAAATTTTTAATAGGAACATTGGGGCAGTGAGTTTAGGTTAATGGAGAAGGAACAGTGTAGATAGAAAAACACAGGGAGAATGGCTACACAACCTGAATGTAATCAGTGTCACTGAACTGTATATATAGAAATTTTTGAATTTGTATATTCTCAACAATAACAGAAAATCAAGTAAATCGTATATATATATATATATATATATATATACATAGATACATATATATGTGTACCATAAAAATCCTACCACACATTCATCTGTGTGGATCATAACAAATTATCGATAACATTGCTAAGAATGGGAATTCCAGAACACTTCACTGTGCTCATGAAGAACCTGAGCGTAGATCAAGAGACAGTCGGTTGAGCAGAATAAGGGGATACTGCATGGTTTAATGTCAGGAAAAGTTTGTGTCAGGCTGTATCTTTTCACCATAATTATTCAATCTGTATACTGAGCAAATACCCTGGGAAGCTGGACTACAGGAAGAACAATAGGACATCAAGATTGGAGGAAGATACATTAGCAACCTGCGTTATGCAGATGACACAACTTTGTCTTGCTGAAAGTGAAGAGGATCTGAAGCACTTACTGATTAAGATCAAGACTACAGCATTCAGTATGGGTTACATCTCAACATAAATAAAACAAAAATTCAAGAGCCCTTAACTGTTTGCACCTAATATCCTTCTTTGGGACTATAAAAAGTAAGGGAAATCCTGGTGGCATAGTGGTTAAGTGGTATGTCTACTAACCAAAAGGTCCACCACTCAAATCTACCAAGTACTCCTGGGAAACTCTATGGGGCAGTTCTACTCTGCTGTATAGGGTCGCTATGAGTTGGGATCGACGTGATGGCAAGGGGCAGTGGTTTATAAAAAGTGAGAAGCCCTGGTGATGAGTTGGTTAAGCATTTCAGCTGCTAACCAAAAGGTGGGCAGTTTAAATCTACCAGGTGCTCCTCGGAAACTCCATGGGGCAGTTCTACCCTGTCCTGTAGTGTACCCAAGAGTAGAAAACAACTCGATAGCAATAGGTTTCTTGAATGTAGTATTTAGATGTCTATGTGAAAACAGAGGGGGAGGAGGTAGTTCAGCAGTAAAATTCTCATCTTCCATGCCAGAGACCCAGGTTCAATTCCCACTCAATGCACTTTGTGTATGGCCACCACCTGTCAGACTTAGACAGACTAGGAAGAAAGGTTTGGCAATCTACTTCCACAAATTATCCTTAAGGACCCACAACTGATCATAGGGATGGCACAGGACTGTGAAGCATTTCATTCGAGTGTGTGTAGTGTCACCATGAGTGGAGGAGCCCATGGACAGACAACTAACAACAACAAATATAAATACAAATGATCTCTCCATGTAAAAATTCACAGTGTGGTATCAATAATTCCCACCCTTATCATGTATTTCATTTTTCCTCTCCTCCTGTTTTCTGTTTTAACCATTTCATTTGTTTTCTGTTTAATGTTTTTTTATTTACATTTTGGAGACTTTGCATCCCTTGTCCTTTTAACATGGAACACTGTTCTTTTTTCTCTCTTTCTTTTGAATATTTTATTATGTTTTAAGTGAAAGTTTACAATCCAAGTCAATTTGTCGTACAAAAGAATAACACACACATTGCTATGTAACTCTAGTTGCTGTCTCCACACAGTGACAGCACACTCCTCCTTTCCACCCTGTATTTCCCATGTCCATTTAACCAGCTCTTGTCTCCTTCTGCCCTCTCACCTTGCCTCCAGATTGGAACTGCTGAGTCAGCCTCATGTATACTTTTTGCCAGTATCATATTTATAGATAGCATTTTATGTCTTATAGTCTAGTCCAATCTTTGCATGAAGAATTGGCTTCAAGATGGTTTCATTTCTGAGCTAACAGAGAGTCTGAGACCATGTCTTCCAGGGACCCTTCATTCTGTCAGACCATCAAATCTGGTCTATTTAATAGAACTCTTCACACCATTTTTCTCCTGTTGCATTAGGGACTCTGTTGTGTTCCCTGTCAGGGCATTTATTGGTGGTGGCCAGGCACCATCTAGTTCTTATGGTCTCATGCTGTTGTAGTCTCTGGATTATGTGGCCTTTTCTGTTTCTTGGGCTCGTGTTTTCCTTATGTCTTTGATGTCACTCATGCTCCTCTGCTCCATGTGAGTTTGGATCAATTGACGGTGGCAGTTTGCTAGCTTTTTAGACCCCAGACACCACTCACCAAAGTGGGATGCAGAACACTTTCTTAAAAAACTGTTCTGGCAATTGACCGAGATGTCCCTGGAAAACGTGGTCCCCAGAACTCTGCCTCTGCTACTCTGTCCTTGGAAGAGTTGGGTTATATTTAGGAAACTTCTTATCTTTTGGTTTAGGCCTGTCATGTTGACTTTTCCTGACTTTGTGCTGTCCCTCTCCTCACCTAACTTAATTCTTATCTACTATCTAACTAATGAATATTCGTTGCCCTCCCTCCCTACTCTTGTAACCATGAAAGACTGTTTTCTTCTGTGTTTAAACTATTTCTTGAGTCCTTGTGATAGTGGTCCCATACAATATTTGCCCTTTTGCAACTCAGCATAATGTCTTCCAGATCCCTCCCTGTTTCAAAATGTTTCCCAATGTCATTGTTGTTCTTTTTCATTGCACAGTATTCCGCTGGGTGAATATACCACAGTTTGTGTATCCATTTCATCTGTTGATGGGCACCTAGGTTGGTTCCACCTTTTTGCTATTGTGGACTGTGCTGCAGTAAACATCCCTATGCATGTGTCTATTTGTGGAGCAGCCTTTATTTCTCTAGAATATATTCCAATCAGGGGGCTTGCTGAATCATATAGTATTTCTATTTCTAGTTTTGTAAGAAAGCACCAAATCTATTTCCAAAGAGGTTGTATCAGTTTACATTCTCATGAGCAGTGTATAAGGGAATACCATTCTTGAATTACAGTGAAAGGCACAGGATTTGATGATTCTCCCCAAAAGCAAAGAAATAGGGGTTAGGTGGGTAAAGCATCTTTTAAAAGAAAAATAACCTTTTGAGATGGATGTAAAACTGTGAGTTTTGCTGAGTTAATGGTCTTAGAATGAAAGAATCATCTTTTTATAAATACTTTGTATAAATACTTTGGAGACAAAATCTATCATTGTGTATTGTGCTTTTTTCTCAAGTCAAAATATGTGTCAAATAGCTCTTATTTTACGCTTCAAGAACTGTGCCTGGAAGGGTAGGGTTTTCAAATCATTTTCTTTGTTTGATGAAATACAATTAAGAAAAGAATTTTTCATTTGTAAAATTTATTAAATTGCATGATTTGTTGGGCATAAGCAAAAGTTTTAAAATCAATAAGAAGTTTAAATTTTACTTTTACACTAAGAAATGGAAGGGCAGGAGGTAGATCCAACATGGCACTATAGACGGAACACCATTCTATCCCCCCTGCAGCAAAGACCAAAAAGCTAGGTAAAACAGATACATTTGTCAGTCCTGGGACTCTGAGCGTTGAATGAAGGACTAAAGAACTAGATCAAGCACCCAGTGGAATAAGAAACTGACAGAAAATGGAGAACAATGAAAGCTAAAAAGTAGATACCCTTACTAGCTAACATGTCACGGATTCACCATCTAAGATTATACCCACCAAGGAAAGCAGATAGTGAGCAAAACTAAAGTAACTTTGCATAGCTTCCAGTAGGAGACAGAGCACCCAGTAACCAGGGATATACACTTTTGCAACCCAAACCTTCTCTGTACAAAGCCTCTACCATTTTCCAATGGGTCACAGTCACTTAGCCAGAGTCACTGCTGCTGGAATCTGCCCCACCCCCACCAGCTGGCCCTTTAAGCACCATTTATTTGCTTTAGTTTGGGTTTTGTTGGACTTTTTTTTACTTTATTATTTACTATTAGTAATTTTTATTTTTATTTTCTTGCTTTTTAGTTGCTTCTTTCTTTCTCTCCCTTCCTTCCGTTCCTTTCTCCTACACATCTAGCACCATGTGTCATCCCCTGCTTTTCTTGACAGGCCGTGAATTTTTCATTGTTTTGCCTTGTGTTTTATTCTTCCTTTTTTTCCTGTCTCTTTCTTCCCTGCTTTCCTTCTTTTTCTCCCAGGTACCCAGCCCTGTGCCTTACTACTTCTCCATCTCCAGAGGCTGTGCTGCACTGTTTGTTCAGAGAATCACTACACACAGACTCCCTGGATATATGCCACCCTCACCAACCAGCTCCACACCATGTTATTTATTTGTTGCTTGTTACTCTTTCTCTCTTTCTTTCTTTCTTGTTGTTGTTATGTAAGATTCTTCTAACTCTTTTCCTTCCTTCCTTTCCTTTCTCCCATCCACTTAGGGCTTGTGCACCACCTCTCTAAAAGTGGAATCTCTCTGGCACAGGGCCTTCCTAGGTCTGAATTGTCCCTATAAGCCAGCTCCCTCAGTGCCATATTTTTAATCTTTATTTACCCTTCTCTTTCTATTTTCCTTCTCCCTCCTACCTGGGCCCCACACTGCCTCTGCCCCTTCCTCATGGGCTATGTCGTACCACCTGGCATTAGCGATATCACCTGACCACCACCCTAATTCTGCCCCATCCCCGATGGCCACCTTCCCCACCATTATATTTTATTTTTTGTTGTTGTTGTTTTATTATTTGTTTGGTTGTTGGATTCTTCTCTCTCATTCCCCTCTATTCTTTTTCCTGTCCACCTAGTTCCATGCCAGGCCATGCCCCTTTGGACAGGCAAAGTCACGCTGACCAGTTAGAGAGCCACCAGCACACAGCCTCACTGGCTCAGTCCTGCTCCCTGCCAAATCCTACCACACCATCATTTTCTTTACCTTTTCCTTTCTTTGCTTTTTCAATCTAATCTTTTTCTTCTTTTACACGCCCACTTAGCTCCTCATCTCACATACACTTCTTCCTGCATATCTGCACCATGTGCCGAACACCATACCACTGACAGACACCAACATGGTCTCCTTGATTCTGCCCTGCTCTGCTCCCTGGCCTCACCTCATCAGCCCCAGTTCTTCCTGCAAACTACCCATCTTTTCCAACCCACCCCCCCCAGACCTACCCTATTTGTCTGAAACTAGGTGACTGGCCCTACCTACCTGGAGAAGATAGGGAGAAATATCAAGCCCACAAGTGAGAAAGCAACAAAACATGCCCAGCCAGCCTTCCCAGACATAACCAAACAAAATAAAGAAGCAGAATAAAACAATCACATCTACAATCCATAAATGAAGAAAATTCCTGACTGTACTAGAGATAGCAGGCAATATTAAAATAAAATAAAATAAAGTTACTAAAACTACCTGATAGGGAATTCAAAATTCTAATAAACAGTGCTGTTCAACAAATGAAGGAAAATGCAGAGAAAATTAAGGAAAAATAGATAAAATCATGGAAAATACAGTCCAAATCAATGAATACACAGACAAAGCAATGGAAGAATTCAAAAAAATAATACAGGAACAAAATGTCAAATAAATTAAAAACTAGAAATACAAGACATCAATTATAAATCCAAAAGTTAACAAGATTTCAGAAATGGACTGTGCAATATGTTTTAGGAGCAAGTTTGAAACAATGGAGGATAGAGGAAAAAAAATACCTAATCCATTGTTTTCAAATCAATTCCAACTCATAGCAACCCTATGGGACAGACTAGAACTGCCTCATAGAGTTTCCAAGGAGCCCCTGGTGGATCTGAACAGCTGACTTTTCATAAGCAGCCATAACACTTAACCACTACATCATCAGGATTTCTGGATGACGGAATAAGTGAAATTGAAGACAAATCCTTCAATAACACTTTGAGGAAAAATCAGAGAAAAGAATGGATAAAAGTAAAGATTTTTTTTCTGGGACTAATATGTAATATAATTAAAAGCAAAAATTTGCATGTGATCAGAGTTCCAGAACAGAGGGAGAAAATTGCAAACAGAAAGATCATTGGAGGTTTGTTGATGGAAAACTTCCCTAATAAAAGCTAACCATCCAAGAAGTTCAATGAACCCCACACAAGATAGTCCCAGAAAGAAAATCACCAAGACATATAATCACACTCACTCTCATAGACTGAATTTTGTCCCACCAAAAATGTGTGTATCAGCTTCACTGGGCCATGATTCCCAGTAATTTATAAATATCCTATATGTTGCAAACATACTTCTGTGACATTAATGGGAGGATGGCAGCAGTTTTATTAGCAAGGCAGGACTCAAACTACAAGATTAGATAGTGTCTTGAGTCAATCTCTTGAGATATCAAATAGAGACATGAGGAGACAGGAAGGCATCATACAACCAAGAAAGCAGTACTAAGAGAAGAGTGCATCATTTGGACCTGGGCTACCTGCAAAGAGAAGCTCCTAGTCTATGAGAAAATTGATAAGAAGGTTGAAAGAGAAACAGAGTCTATCCGTGGAGTTGACTCCCTGAATTGGGACTTTTAGTCTCCTTAACTGTGAAGAGGAAACCCTGGTGCCAGACTAGTTAAGTGCTAGGTCTGCTCATCCAAAGGTCAGCAATTTGAATCCATCAGGAGGTCCTTGAAAACTCTATGGAGCAGTTCTACTTCATCTTATAGGGTCATTATGAGTAGCTATCAACTCAATGGTAGTGGATTTGCTTAACTGTGAGGAAATAAATTTCTATTTGTTAAAGGCATACTCTTGCTGTATTTCTGTTACAGCAGCACTAGATGACTAAGACACTTGCTAAAACCAAAGGCAGAGAAAAAGTCCTGAGAACAATTCAAGAAAAATGGAAAGTCATACACAAAGGGGAAACAAGGCTAAGCTCTGATTACTCAACAGAAATCATGCAGGCAAGAAAGTAGTGGGATGATATACAAGACTAACAATGTGTTTGTAAACTAATGCTAGAAAAAGTGCTACATACCTCGTTGCTGAGTATCACTAAGACCACCTTTGAAGTACTCCCCTTTGAAAACTATGCACCAACAACGTCAGCACTTAGTCCACCCTTTAAAGCAATTTTAGAACTCTTTTTCTGGAATGGCCATCAGAGCTGACATCATATTACCCTTGATGTCCTGAGTATCATCAATACGTCTTCCTTTCAATATTTCCTTTATCTTGGGTAAAGAAAACTGTCACTGGGGCCAGATTAGGTGAGTAGGGAGAGTGTTCCATTACAATCATTTGTTTACTGGCAAAAACCTCCCTCACATACGACCATACAATTAAGTTAAAAAATTTGACACCATGATACCATGTGCAATGGCCATTCCAGAAAGAGTTCCAAAATTGCTTTGAAAGGTGGACTAGGTGGTGGCATTGGTGAATAGCTTCCCAAGGGGAGTATAGTACTTAGAACAATTGATTCTAGACAATAGACTTAAGCATCACATAAAAAAATGATATACCATGACCAAGTAGGATTCATACCAGGTATGTAATGATGGTTCGCCATTAGAAACTAGTCAGTGTAATACACTACGTAAGCAACACAGAAAAGAATGTCACATGATTATCTTAATCAATGCAGAAAAGGCACTTGTTAAAGTCCATTACTAATTGCCAATAAAAATGCTCAATAAGGGGGGTGGAGTCAAGATGACATAGTAGACACAAGTCTCCCTAATTCCCTCTGAAAATTAAGGCCTGGACTGATAATTAAAATGAGCCTTCTGGACACTCACTGAGCCCTAGGACATGGCGTAAGGCTGTCCATTTGGACTACATGCCACTGAACAGGAAACTTCTTCTCTTTTGCTGACCCCCTCCCTTCTTCAATGGCTGGTTCTCACAGACTAAGGTAACTGGAGTTTCTAACTTTTTTTTTCTTTGTGTTAGCTGGCGGTAGAAGTGGGGATTAACTGGAAGCAAAGCTCAACTACACTGCTGATGTGATCAGTGGACAGAATAGCCACACTTTGAGAGCCTGGCTCTGAATTCAGAGCACCATGGCCCCTCCACCCTCTCTTACTGAACACCACCATTGATTCAGCTACTGTGCAGTGGGCAGGACAGCTTGTGCAGGATGCCATCTTGTTCAAATAAGAGGTGGATCTACCCAAATGGAGGCCACAGCAGGACCTAACTCCCAGGTAGGGAAGCAGTGCCAGCCTGGGAAGTGCTTTCCCAGCAGAAAAGCTGTGTTTAGCACAGTGTGGCCTTATGGGTGGGGCCTGGCAGTGGATGACAGCAGGACAACTGCATGTGTGTACTTTGAACTACATCACAGCATCTGGGGACAGCTGGAAACAGGTGCTTGCACACCTGACTGCCTTACTGATTTTGGAAGCTGATGGCACTTGGCTTGGCAGGTAGCTTTTACCTTTCAAAATAAAACTACCTATAGAAATAATGGTGGTGCATTGTGACGACATCTCTTCCAGCCTTTACTAATCCACATCATAGGGTAAGCTGATGCCCCCCTCTTCCCTGTGATTCCATAAGTAGAGCCATGTCTTTGCCAGCCAGGAGGTGGAATCTGCTACCCCAGAGATTCCACTGGGCCCATTCACTGAGGTACATAGACATGACTAGTGATCAACTTCCTTCTCAGACTGTGTCTCAGCTTGTGTTAAGACAACACCAGAAAAACTAAACAACCTCTAGGTACCCCAAAAGCAACAATCCTTGCCCAGACACTTAAAGAAAAATCTACCCATGGCTCCAGAATGCTTCCAAAAGAAAGATCCAGAGAACTTCCCAGATGAAGTCTTTCAAAAACTATTGGAGGTTGAATACGGAATAATTATATATAGAATCCTCATAGACATACAAAATGCAGCAGAGCAAAATCAAAAATCAAGCAAGCTGTTTGAACTGATGGAACACCAACATTCTGAAGTCTGACAGATCAATAACAAAATAAAAGAATTAAACGATTCAATTCAAAGCCAAGAGAACAGAATTGAACAAATGGAAAATAGACTTTCTGACTTGGAAGACAAAGCTACTGACACCAGCATTTATGAGGAGAAATCAGAGAAGAAGAAACAATGAAAATGAGGAAGCATTAAGAAACATGTGGGGCTCTATCAAGAGGAACAATCTAAGATTAATTGGAGTTCCTGAACACAGGGACACCTGAAAACACAGAGTATTGTTCTTGAGCTGATGACAGAAAACTTCCCTAAAATTAAGAAAGAAGAGAATACAGATATCCAAAATGTGTATCGAATGCCACAAAATGTAGATCCCAAAAGAAAGACATCAAGATACGTTATAATCAAGCTTAACAAAATTAAACATAAGCAGAAACTCTTAAAGGCAGCAAGACTCAAAGCAAAGCTAACATTCAGAGGAAGGGAAAACCCATAGGCTTTCATCTGACTTCTCAGCAGAAATGATGTTATCACAGAGGCAATGGGATGACACATTCAAAGCCTTGAAGGAGAGAAACTTCCAACCAAGAATAGTATGTCCTGCAAAACCATCTTTCAAATATGAAAATGAAATTAAGACATTCACAGATAAATAGAAACTCCAATACTTTGTAAGAACCAAGCCGAAGCTACAAAAAATACTGAAACAAGCTCTTGGCTTAGAAGAACAAAACCATTAACTCTATATTTTAGGAGGCAATACAGGACACATCATCCAGAAACAGTCAGTTAGGGAAGACACAAAATTCAATCAAAGCTATAATAGTAAAAGAAGTGATCCAGTTATCATATCACGAAAACCATGATATCATCACATTTAAAAGAGGGAGGTACTACAGTAGTTAGAGTCCTTCCATATGGAGAGGAAGTTAATAAGATATGTAGAAGTTAAAATTGGGTTTACACATAGATTATTAAGGGAGATCATAGGGGGAGCTGCAAAGCACAATAACAATGTGACATATCAAATCAAGAAACATAATACAGGAGTCTCAACAAACACAAAACCAGGAATGAAAAGGGTGAAAAGTCAACCCGTAAAGAAGGATATCGTGCAACAGAATAGTAAGATCAACAGAGAAAACATCAACACAAAAATAAACACATCACAATGACAGCACTAAACACATCTATAAATAATCAAGTTCAATGTGAATGGACTGAATGCTCCAGTAAAGAGACAACAAGTGACATCTTGGATCAAAAGACATGACCCATCTATATGTTACTTACAAGAAACTCACCTTAGACCTAAAGATATGAATAAACTGAACATTAAAGCATGGAAGAATAGAATCCAAGCTGACAATATACAAAGAAGAGCAGGTGGTGTAGCAATACTAATCTCAAATAAAATAGATTTTAATGGAAAATCTACCATCGTGGATGAGGAGGGAAACTATTGCTGAAAGGTTCAATACACAAGCAGGACTTAACAATATTAAATATTTATGTACCCAGTACTACAGCATCTAAACACTGGCTACATTAAAAAATGGATATATCACTACACAACAGTAGTGGGAGACTTCAACACTCCACTCTCAGTATTGGACAGATCTTCTAGAAAAAAGCTCAATAAAGACACAGAAGATCTTACTGCAACAATTAACTAACTAGACCTCATCGACATATACAGAACTTTCTATCCATCAGCAGACAACTACACCTTCCTCTCCAGTGCACATGGAACATCTTCCAGAATAGACTACGTGTAGCACATAAAGCAAATCTCAACAAAATTCATACCATTGAATTATTGCAAAACATCTTCTCAGACAATAAAGCCATAAAAGTCGAAATCAATAGCAGAAAAAACATAGATAGAAAGTGGAACTCATGAAAACTGAACATCTTGCTCATAGAGACAGAACAACATCTTGCTCAAAAAGCCATGGGTTATACAAGAAACCAAGGATGAAATAAAGAAATTTGTGGATTCAAATGAGGATGAAAAAACTTCCTACCAGAATCCATGGGATACAGCCAAAGCAGTCTTCAGAAGCTAGTTTATCTCTATAAATGCACACATCAGGAAGGAAGAAAGAACTCAAACCAAAGAATTAACACTACAGCTTGAACAAGTGGAAAGAGAACAATAGAGGAACCCTTCAAGCATCAGAAGAAAACAGATCATAAAGATTAGAGTAGAACTAAACAAGTTAGAGAATAGAAGAACAATTGGAAAAACTGATAAGACCAAAAGTTGGTTTTTTGAAAAGATCAACAAAATTGACAAACCACTGGCTAAACTTACTTAAAAAAAATACAGGAAAAGAAACAAATAACCCAAATAAGAAATGAGAGGGGTGTTATCAACACAGATCCAACAGAAATCAAAAATATCATAACAGAATACTACAAAAGACTGTACTCTAACAAATTTGAAAACCTGAAGGAAATGGACAAATTTCTAAATTCCTATCACCTACCAAAATTATTACAAGGTAAAGCAGAAGAACTTAATAAACCCATCACAAAGGAAGAGATTGGAAAAGTCATCAAACAACTACCAACAGAAATACTCCCTGGCCCAGATGGCTTCACCACAGATTTTTACCAAACTTTTAGCAGAGAGTTAACTCCAATACTACTGAGACTATTTCACAGTATAGAAAGTTATGGAATACTGCCAGTTTCATTCTATGAAGCCAGCATAACCCTGATACCAAAGCCAGGGAAAGATCCAGCAAAAAGGAGAACTATTGACGACTATCACTCATGAACCTAGATGCAAAAATCTTCAAAAAATACTTGCCAATAGAATTCAACAAAATATCAAAAGAATAATTCACTATGACAATGTTGGATTCATACTAGGGATGCAAGGCTGGTTCAACATCAGAAAAACAATTAATGTGATCAACCACATAAACAACACAAAAGACAAGAATCACCTGATTTTGTCCATTGATGCAGAAAAGGCATTTGATAAAGTCCAACACACATTCACACTAAAAAATCTCAGCAAAATATGAATAGATGTCAAATTCCTCAATGCAATATGGGCCCCTTATATAAAGCCAACCATCCACATCATCCTGAATGGAGAGAGACTGAAATAATTCCCCTTGAGAACAGGGATACCCACTCTCACTTCTCCTGTTCAACATTGTACTAGAAGTTCTGGCCAGCACAATTAGACAAGACCAAGGAGTAAAGGACATCTGCATCAGCAAACAAGAAGTAAAACTCTCTCTAATTGCAGATGACATGATTGTATAAGTAAACTACTCAAACTGATAGAAGAGTTCAGCAAAGTATCAGAAAACAAGACAATCATAAGTAAATCACAAGGACTCCTTTGTACCAACAAAGAGATTATTAAAGAAAAAATCACCGAGCCATCCAGCCAAGTGCCGTCGAGTCGGATCCGACTCATGACAACCAAATTGATACCGTTTACTATAGCCCCCAAGAAGGTAAAATGCCTAGGAACAAATCTAACTGGAGAAATAAGGGACCTTTATACAGAGAGCTACAAGACCTTACTGCAAGAAGCTAAGAGAAACTTACATAAATGGAGAAACATACCCTGCTCATGGATAGATAGGAAGACTTAACATTGTAAAAATGTCTACTTTACCCAAAGCAATCTACATATATAATGCAATCCCAATACAAATTCCAGTGACATTTTTTAATGAGATGGAGAAGTAAATCACCAATTTTGTTTGGAAAGGGAAGAAACCCAGATAAATAAAGCACTACTGAAGAAGTATGTACTGCATGGCCTCTCACTACCCAACTTTAGAACCTATTTAGACTGCCACAGTAGTCCAAACAGCCCGGTACCAGTACAAAAAAAGACATATAAACCAATGGAACAGAGTTAAGGCCCCAGAGATGCCACCATCCTCCTATGAACAGCTGATATTCGACAAAGGCTCTAAGATTGCAAACTGGTGTAAAAACATTCTTTTTAACAAATAGTGCTGGAAAAATTGAATATCCATCTACAAAACACTGAAATAAGACCAATGTCTCACACCTTATCCAAAACCCAACTCAATTCGGATAAAAGACCTAAATATAAAATATAATACCAAAAAGCTCATCCAAGAATAAGTAGGATCAATAATGGAAGTTTTAATACACAATGTAGACAGACTTCAAAATCTGACAAACAAAACATGATCAACAGAAAATAGATAAATGGGAACTACTAAGAATCAAACACTTTTGCTCATCCAAAGACTTTATCCAAAGAATTAAAAGACAACCCAGAGAATGGGAAAAAATTATTTTGTAACTGCAAGTCAGACAGACCAATGTCTCATCTACAAGGTACAACAAAATATCAACAAGAGAAGGATAAATAATCCAATTAAGCAATGGGAGAAGGAGATAGACAGATACTTCTCTAAAGAGGATATCCAGGCAGCCAAAAGACACATGTGGAAATGATCACGATCATTAGATATTTAAGAAACTCAAATCAAAACTGTGATGAGATGTCATCTCTCCCCAGAAAGGTTGGCCATGATCCAAAAAACACAAAACAACAAATGCTGGAGATGCTGTGGGTAAATTAGAACTCTCGTATACCAATGATGGGATTGCAAAATGGTGCAACCACTTTGGCGCTTACTTAAAAAGCTAGAAATAGATGTACTATTTGACTCAGGAATCCCACTGTAGGAATATATCCTGTAGGAATATATCCTACAGAATCAAGGGTCATCACACAAACAGATACATGCACATGAATGTTTATTGCAGCACAGTCCACAGCTGCAAAAAGATGGAATCAACCCAGATGCCCAACAGACACATGGATAAATAAAATATGATATACATACTCAGTGGAACACTGTGCAATGATAAAGAACAACGATAATTTTAGGAAGCATCTCATAACTTGGTTTCAGTTGGAAGACATTATGTTCAGTGAAATTAGTCATCAGCACAAGGACAAACATTGTATGAGACCCATAGTATAAGGACTTTAAAACAGACTCACAAAAGAAAAGACTCTTCGATGGCTGCAAGGGAGGGGATGTAGGGAGGAAGAGGGCAGGTTGTAGATTAGATAGTTGATAGAAATTTGGTTGGGTGAAATCAGTGACAGCATGCATTAGTAAGAAGATCATTTTAACTGGACTTTAACTTACCTGAAAACTTTTCCAATGTTAAACCAATATTGCAAGAACAGAGTAGCAGGGATGGGGGTCTGGAGACTACACTCTCAGGGGACATTGAGGCTAATTGGCGTAACTAGTCTATTGCTAAGAGATTCTTCTCCACCGCATACTGGTGAGTGGTGTCTTGGGTCTTAAAAGCTAGCAAGCTGCCAACTGCACTACACCAAATGGTCTCAACTCAGCAGGAACAGATAATCACCAAGGACAAAAACGACATGGGGGAAAAAGAACCCAGAAGCCAGAAAGACCCACGTGAATGCGTGACTACACCAACATGTAATCAGAAGAACCAGATGGGGTCTAGCCACTACCAGTGACAGCTGTAATGGGGCTCACAAAGCTGAGTCCCAGTGATAATATGAGAATAAAAAGGGGTGCACCCTGAAAACTCCACTAAAAGACCACAATTCATGATCCAAAGGCCTGAAAGTTCCTCTGGGAGCATGCCCCCTAGACCTGATGCTGCCCCTGTTCATAAATCATTACTGAGGTCAACTCAGACAGGAACGGATTGGACTCAGTGTGCTCTTTATGGTTCTACACATCTATAGGACGTTGTCCTACTGGCCTCTTACTAGAGAGGAGTAGAGAGGGTGGAGAAGAGGGGACAGAAGATTGTTAAGTCATTATGACATGTATAGAACAGAACGGAGTGTGCTATCAACAGGCAAGGAGAGCAGTGGGAGCTGCATATAGGCAGGCATGCAAATTTAAACTAGATTATACACTTTCACTGAATCACAATAAAAAAAGATCAATAAAATAGGTATAGCAGGCAAATTATTCAACATAATAAAGGGCATCTATGTAAAACCAACAACCAACATCAGTCTTAATGGACTGAAGCTAGAACTGGAACAAGAATAGGATACTCTTTGTCACCATTTCTACTTAACATACTGCTGAAAGTCCTAGCTAGAGCATTGTTGTCGCGGTTGTTACGTGCTGTCAGTTGAGTTCCAACCTATAGCAGCCCTACGTATAACAGAATGAAACACCGCAAGATCGTGCCCCATGCCCACAATGGTTATTATGCTTCAGAGCAATATTCCAACCACTGTGTCAATCCATCTCATTGAGGGTCTTCCTCTTTTTCACTGACCCTCTGTTTTACCAAGCATAACATCCTTTTCCAGGGATTGATCCCTCCTGAAAACATGTCCAAAGTACATAAAATGTAATTTCACCATTGTTGCTTCTAAGGATCACTCTGGTTGTATTTCTTCCTGAACAGATGTGTTTGTTCTTTTGGCAGTCCATAATATATTCAATATTCTTCTCCAACACAAAAATTCAATGGCATCAATTCTTCTGTCTTACTTATTCATTGTACAGGTTTTGCATCCTATGATAGGATTTTATGGCTAACATTGTGGATAATGTGAATTCCAGAACATCTAATTGTGCTTCTCAAGAATCTGTATATGGATCCAGAGACAGTCATGCAAACAGAAAAAGGGGACACTGCATGGTTTCAAGTCAGGACAGGTATTCCTCATGCTTGTATTCTTTTACCATACCTTTTCAATCTGCATGCCAAGCAAATAATCTGAGAAGCTGGATTATACAAAGAAGAACAAGGAATTAGGACTGGAGGACAAATCATTAACAACCTATGTTACACGGAAGACACCACCTTACTTGCTGGAAGTGAAGATTTGAAACACTGATGAAGAACAAGGACCACAGCCTTCAGTATGGATTGCACCTCAACATCAAGAAAACAAAATCCTCACAACTGGACAAGTAAGCAACATCATCATAAATGCACAAAGGATTGAGATTGTCAAAGATTTGACTTTACTTAAGTACACAATCAACTCCCATAGAAGCAGTAGTCAAGAAATCAGAAGGTGCATTGCACTGGGAAAATCTGCTGCAAAGGAACTCTCTAAAGTATTGAAAATTAAAGATGTCACCTTGAAGACTAAGGTGCACCTGACCCAAGATATGGTGTTTTCAGTCACATCGTATGCATGCAAAATCTGGACAACCAGCAAAGAAGACAGATAATAATCGATGCCATTGAACTATGGTGCTGGAGAACAGTGTTGAATGTGCCATGGGCCACCAAAAGAACAAACAAGTGTGTTCTGGAAGAAGTACAATAAAGGTGCTCCTTGGAAGCAAAGATGGCAAGATTTCATCTTACATACTTTGAAAATGTTGTCAGGAAGGCTCAGTCTGTGTAGAAGAACATCATGCTTGGTAGAGTGGAGAGTAAGTGAGAAAGAGGAAGACCCTTAAAGAGATGGATTGACACAGCGGCTGCAGCAATGGGCTTAAGCATAAAAAATGATGTGGACATGGCACAAGACTGGGCAGTGTCTTGTTCTGTTGTGCATAGGGTCTCTATGAGTTGGAACTGACTCGATGGCACCTAACAACAACAACATGATGGGATTGAAATTATAGTGGCTTCGGTCAGGTGCACCTTAGTCTTCAAGGTGACATCATCACTTTTTGACACTTTAAATAGGTGTTTTGGAGCAGATTTTCCCAGTGCAATGCATCTTTTGATTTCTTGATTGCTGCTTCTGTGGATGTTGATTGTACATTCAAGGTCAACAAAATCCTTGACACCCTCAATCTTTTTACCAAGGACAAAAATGACATGGGAGAAAGAGAACTCAAAAGATAGAAAGACCCACATGAATGGGTGACTGCATAAACATGTGACTAGGAGAACCAGACAGTTCCCGGCCATCACCAGTGACAGCCATGATGGGGCTCACAAAGTTGAGTCCCAGTGGCAATATGAGAATAAAAAGGGGTGCACCCTGATAACTCCACTAAAAGACCACAGTTGATGGTCCAAAGGCCTGGAGGTTCCTCTGGGAACATGGCCCCTAGACCTGATGCTTCCTCTGTTCGTAAATCATTATTGAGGTCAACTCCTTAGACAGGAATGGATTGAACTCAGCAACACAGAGTGACCATATCATGTGTGCACTTTATGGTTCTATGCATCTTTAGGATGTCGTCCTACTGATCTCTTACTAGAGAGGAGAGGAGAGGGTGGAGAAGAGAGGACATGAGATTGTTAAGAGGATATGACTCGTATAGAACAGAAAGGAGGAGTGTGCTCTCACGAGGCAGGGAGAGCAGTAGGAGCTGCATAGGCAGGCATGCGAATTTCAATTGGATTGTACACTTTCACTCAATCACAATAAATAAATAAAATACATATTGAAAAAAGAAACTGGTAAAAAAGATTTACCTACAGAAAGAAACAATCTTGATGGTAACTAGAGAGAGGAGTAGTGAGGAGAAAAATTCCTAACTGTTGGTGCCATTACATTGTCAAGAGCCCTTGAGTTGGCTCTGACTCCTAACAACCCTATGTACAACAGAACGAAACACTGCCTGGTCCTGTGGCATAATCACAATTGTATTTATGCTTAAGCCCAATGTTGCAGACACCCTCAATCCATCTTGTTGAGGGTCTTCTTTTTTCTGACCCTGTACGAAGCATGATGTCCTTCTCCAGGACTGATCCCTCCTGACAACATGTCCTAAGTATATAAATGCAGTCTCACCATCTTGCTTCCACAGAGCACTTTGGTTGTATTTCTTCCGCGACAGATACTTGTTCTTTTGCCACTCATTGGTATATTCGATGTTTTTCTTCACCATAAGAATTCCAAGGCGTCAATTCATCTTGTGTCTTCCTTACTCACTGTCCAGCTTTTGCACGCATATGATGCAACTGAAAATATCATGGCTTGGGTCCTTAGTCTTCAAGATGACGTGTTTACTTTTCAACACTTTAAAAAAGTCTTTTGCAGCAGATTTGCCAAATGCAATGTGTCTTTCGATTTCTTGACTGATGCTTTTGTGGGCATTGATTGTGGAATCAAATAAAATGAAATCTTTGACAACTTCAATCCTTTCTTCATTTATGACAATGTTCTTACTGGTCGAGTTGTGAGGAGCTCTGCTTTCTTTATGCTGAGGTGTAATCCATGCTAAAGGCTGTTGTCTTTGATCTTCATCAGTAAGTGTTTCAAATTCTTTTCACTTTCAGCAAGCAAGGTTCTGTCGTCTGCATAACACAGGTTGTTACGGAGTCTTCCCCAATCCTAATGCCCTGCTCTTCATGTAGTCCATCTGCTCAGATTATCTGCTCAGAAGACAAATTGAACAGATACTGCAAAAGAACAACAATCTTGATGCACACCCTTCCTCACTTTCAAACATGTGTTTCTCACTTGTTCTTCCTAATGACTGCCTCTTGCTCTGTATACAGATTCCTCATAAACACAATTAAGTGTTCTGAAATTCCCATTCTCTACAATGTAATCCACAGTTTGTTACTATCCACACAGTCAAATGCCATTGAATAGTCAATAAAACACAGGTAAGTATCTTTCTAATATTTTCTGCTCTTAGCCAAGATTCATCTAACATCAGCAATGACATCATTGGTACCATGTTGTTTTGAATCCAGCTTGAATTTCTGGAAGTTCCCTGTAAACATACTGCTGTAGCTGCTTTTGAATAATCTTTACCAAATTTTGCTTGCCTATAATGTTAATGATATTGTTGAAAATAATTTCCACAATCAGCTGGATCACCTTTCTTGGAGGTAGCCATAAATATGGAACTCTTTCAGTCAGCTGGCCAGGTAGCTGTCTTCCAAATTTCTTGATATAGATGAGTGAGCACTTCCAGCATTGCATTTGTTTGTTGAAACATCTCAAATGATATTCCATCAAGTCCTGAAGCCTTGTCTTTTTGCCGGGACCTTCAGTGCACTGTGGGCTTCTTTCTTCAATATCATTGGTTCTTCATATGCTACCTCTGAAGTGGTTGAACATAAACCAATTATTTTTGTTACAGTGACTTTGTATATTCCTTCCATCTTATTTTGATGGAACAGCAACAACACATAGAGCATTGATTTGACAGTTTTCATATTTGCCTTTATGTAAATTTGATTGTGTATTCTAACCATTCTGGCAAGGTAGGGGAGATTTGGGTTGATGTTAAATTGAGCTATTTTGTTACTTGTGTAAACTCAATGACTCTGAGAATCTGGAGATAGATTAACATTGATTCACTATTATTCTGTTTCATAAATAATGATCATATTGCTATTAATGGCTTGCAAAATCAACCAGCATTAATGAAGGCATAAGTGCACACAAGAGAAAAAGAGAGAGAACGTTTCCTTCTGCTTCCTGTTTTTTTTTTTTTTTGTAGTTTATTCTCAAACTCCAAGGTGGGTTCCCTACCTGAGCACTTTATGAGCTACCACTACCGAGACACTCAGAATCCACATATATTTCCTTGATTTGCCGACTTCTGGGGGTGGGTGTTTCTTCTTACTGTTCCTATCTCTGTATAACAGTCTTCCCTTTATGTCTGTTTAGACGTTCCAAGCCAGTTTAACTAATTCCTTCTATTAAATATCCATTCACTTGTGTGGTTTCTGTTTCCTCGACTGCATCCTAACTAATATTTATTGTATCTGATTACACAGTGGCTAATACAGGTGTCTTTTATCCTACAGTGATTTTTTAGGTTTTCTCTTAGCCCATGCTATTCAGTATTGCTCTTCAATCTTCTACCCGAATTCCCTCATCAGTTTTTTGGAGAAAATCTGAGCCATTTTGTCTTCAAATACTGCTTTCTCTTCAATCTCTCTCACTTCTCCTTTGTGCTAGTATCCCATACTTCTATGTCATTTTCTGCACTTGCATTTTTTGCTCCTCTACATGTATCTCTGTTATTTTCATCTCTTCTTACCTGTCATCCAGTTACATTTTTCTTTTCACTCTAGATATTCTGAGTACAAAAGAAACATATCAATAGATGCTAAAAGAAATCACACACCCAGTTCACATACCTGAAGGTTACTAACTACATAGGACTCATTTCCAGAGAGGAAGTATCACTGGCTTAGAAACCCCAGACACCATGCTAGAGTCGCTTAGGTTGACAGGGCCTTTAGGAAAACTTCACTGTTTCATGCTATAGGGTGAAGAGGAGGCAAAAGAGGATAATTAAAAGAAATTGGACGGTTGGACTAGGGACTAGTGAATTTTATATAGAACTTTAAAGAGGGACTCTTAATGGGTCTCCTATATTGAGAGACTTCTCTATAGAGGTTAAAATAAAAATTGATCCTTGTAAATAAAACCAGAAACCGTGGTGGCATAGTAGATAAATTGCTAAAGCTGCTAACCTAAGGCCAGCAGTTCAAATACATCAGGTAATCCTTGGAAAGCCTATGGGGAAGCTCTGCTCTGTCCTTTAGGGTCACTATGAATAGCAATAGACTTGAAGCCTACAGATTTGGCTAGGGATTTTTGTAAATAAATCCAAGAGTTCAATCCGGGGAAGCATATTCTCAATAAGAAAAGTGCACCATACTTTTTTGTTTCTTTTTAATGCCATCTAGAAAAATGTCAAGGTATTTATCCAGAGGAAAAGATTTTGTAAAAAATCTATTTGCAAAGTTTTACTTTTTTTTTTTTTTTGCTGTTGTTGTTTGTTTAAGGAAAAAGTGCTTCAACTGCAAAATAATGATAATTAAAAAAATGAATACAGGTGCTAATTGGTGGGATCCATATTTCTGGGTACAGAATAGATCATCAAATGTCAAAACCAAATCTAAAATTTTTCCTTTTCTTTCATATATCTGACACCAATTTTATCATTCATAATACAATTTTCATTAAATTTTTTGTATTAATAGTTCTTCCCACAGTGAGCAAGAGATATTACTCTGGAGAAATATTTATAATGTTGGTGATGGATGAAAGAGACCAAATGATCAGATACAAATCTTCAACTTTTCTAAAATACAACATCAACTGAATGACATCTCAACATATAATTTTTAAATATTTGAAATACTTCTTCTAAAATTCATCTGGACAAGAAGGGTGCCAGAATATCCAAAGAGACTGTTTTTCTTAAAGAAATTCTTTATTTAAATAATGAATTTTTTTAAAAAGGAAAGTCACAGATGCTGTTGCTTATTTATCTTTAGAAAGATAGACAGATCATAAAATTTTATTGCCCTTAAACTAAAAATAATATATTAGAGAATACGTGGATGCCTCTACCACTGGGCATCTACAATTAACAGGGCAGTCTGTGACTTCTAATAGTCATTCTAAAACATTTTTAAGTCTCCATTTTTAAGAAATGTTTTAAGTGGGGTATGTATAAATTTCCAATGGTGATGTCCTGCAGAAATGCAGCATAATAGATTGGAATCCAAATAATTGGGTTACATGTAGTAAAAAAAGAAGATTCTCTGCTTCTGGATCCCGTGCCATTGAGAGCCATCTTCAGAAATGTGCTCTGTTTTGAGGGAACTCCTCCAATCCGTTTTTCTCACTTTCAGCTAAAGGTAAATAAGGAGGCTGTTGACACAACTGTTAACAACTACCAGAAAGACTGGGGACTCAGATACACCCAGTGGTGCCAAGGGAGACAGACATTACAATCTACTTCCTTAAAGACTGCAGCCAAGAAAATCCTACCAGGCAGTTGTACACATGGGGTTGCTGTAAACAGAAATTGAATCAATGATACCCAACAATAACAATGTTGTTTTAGTCAGCTAGGGCTGCTCTATCAGAAATACCACAGAGTGGATGGCTTTAACAAAGGAAGGTTTATCCTTACACAGTCCGGTAGGTTGCAAGTCCATATTCAAGGTGACTGCTCCAGGGGAAGGCTTTCCCCTTGTCAGCTCTGGAGGAAAGTCTGATATTGTATCAGTCTTTGTCCAGGGAGCGTCCTGATGCAGGAACCTCAGGTCTGAAGGACGCACTCTTCTCCCGGTGCTGCTATCTTGATGGTAACGAGGCTCCCAATTCTCCTTGTTTCTTTTTCCCTTTTTATCTCTTGCAGGCTGAAAGCATTAAGGGTGGGGCAAGCCATACTCCAGGGAAACTCCCCCTACAGCAAAGCAAGGAAGTAATCCTATGCAGGAATTTACAGCCCCACCCCAATCCTTCAACATACAGTTTAGCGAAACTTCACAATAGAGGACAGTCCCAAGATACTGGGAACCATATCCCAGCCATGTGGCCACACATATTTTTGGGAGGACACAATTCAACCCATGACAAATGTATTTAAAGATGAAACTTGGAAAGGAGGTTATCAGAATTTAACCTCCAAATTCATAGCACCATAAGGTTTACCTGTTGGCTAAATGACAGAAAACTATTACTATTAATGTTTGGAGTCTTAGTGACACAACAGTTAAGCACTCGGCTGCCAACCAAAAGGCTGGTAACCCAGTAGCTCCAAGTGAGAAAGACCTGGCAATCTGCTTTCATAGAGATTACAGCCAAGAACCCTATGGGGCAGTACTACTCTGGCACATGTGGCCTCTGTGAGTCAAAAATCAACTGTGTGCACCTAACAACAAAGTAGACTTTATTTATTTTTCAAAGTAGGCAGAAAATTAAATCTTAAAGAGGTGAACATTTTAGACTACTTGCTTGTGACTTTCCTTCCCTGATGAAGTCTACCAATACATATCTTCTTTGATTAACTATGAAAGGCAGAAAATAGGTTGTCATAGTTTGAATTGAGTCCCTCCAAATATGTATGTGTCAATTTGCCTGGGCCATGATTCCCAGTATTGTGTGTTTGTCCTCCATTTTGAGATTGTAGTTTTATTTTAAAGAGGATTAGGGAGGGATTGTAACACCCGTACCTAGGTCACATCCCTGATCCGATGTAAAGGGAGGTTTCCTGGGTTGTGGCTGGCACCACCTTCTATCACTCGTGGGATAAAAGGAAAGGCAAGGTAGCAGAGAGTTGGAGATCTCATACCACTAGGAAACAAGCACTGAGAGCAGAATGCATCCTTTAGACCTGGGGTCCATGCACCTGAGAAGTTCCTAGACCATGGGAAGATTGTCAAGAAGAAACTTTGTCCAGAGCTGACAGAAAGCCTTCCTTGGAGCTGACACCCTGAATTTGGACTTTTTAGCCTACTTCACCACGAGAAAATAAATTTCTTTTTGTTAAATGCATCCACTTGTGGTATTTTCTGTTATAGCAGTCCTGGATGACTAAAACATGGGTCTTAGTTTCTTTCTCCACTTTCTATCCAGCACCCCCCCACAAGATAAAGTCTTGAAAATCCTCCTTCCCATTGCATACAGGTATATTTCTGAACCAGCCTGACACATATCCGGTGGATCCCAGAAGGTGAAATGGTTTCCACCTGTTTTACATTAGGGTCTCTTCTATGCTTGCAAGCAGGAAGTAGATCTGTGTCCTACCCCAGCTGGGTCTCTAACCAGAATCACCCCATGTAATTACAGAAACTGCTTGTGCTTCTCTGTTCTGGTGGCAAGTTTGTGTGGACCAATGAACAATCCAGCACTGTTCCAGAGTCTGGTCACAGGTAGACCTGCACACTAAGTCTTTGTTGAGTGCTCCTTTCTTGGTCTTATGGAAAGTTTCCTGTTTACTTTTTTTCTTCTATGCCTGTTGGAACTTCCAGTTTCTGGGTGTCTCCAGAGCCAACTCTTAAATATACAGGCCATGAGAAGAAAACCAAGGAGGCTCAAAGTGTTGTCCTTCTTAAAATTCTAAGTTCATTAGCCTCTCAGCCTTCTCCTTTCCTATTGCAGAGTCATTTTCTGTTTGCCAGTTGAATCGTTTCTGGGGAACTTAGTTGGGTTTAGAGGTAAAGAGAAAGGACAAATAAGTTTAATTCCAGCTACCTGGAAAATGGAAGTTAGCTTAACTTTTCAGGAATCATTTACTTCACACTACTGTCTTCATAAACATTGTCTAAATATATGCCCACATCCTTAGCCCAGATTCTCAGTATCTGGTTTCCAACTGGAAGGTTGATATTCACTAAGATTTCTCTTCCTCATGTTACTCGAAAGCTGCTCAGAGTTCTTTGGCATTCCACCTGCACAAACCTACATGGCCTCATCACACTTCTGGGAGCTGTTTTAATCAGGTATCTCCATGATCACCGAGCATCTTGGTGGAAGGAAAGTCTCATTCTCACTTATGACTCAGGTTACACTTCCTCATTAGAGTTATCTCTTTGACCAGATTCTGCCATCTTCTAATCTCTCCCTTTCATTAATTGATTTCCTTTTAGTGTTGTGGGAAACCTGGATTGCATAATGGTTAGGTGATACATCTGTTAACCAAAAGGTCATCAGTTCAAATCTGCCAGACACTCCTTGGAAACTCTATAGGGCAGTTCTACTCTGTCCTATAGGGTCACTATGAGTCAGAATTGACTTGATGGTACTGGGTTTGAGTCTTTTGTTTGTTTGTTTTTTAGCATTGTGAGCATGTGTGAGCCAGGGGGGCTGTTACGCAAGACTCTGATGATGAATTTCAGCTGCCATACATGCAAGGGTTAAACCTGGAAATCAGGTCATCCAGAGATACTGAGTATTTGCACTGGGCTTGGGGTTGGGGGCTATACGCATTGGAAATAGATCTCTTTCAGCACAGGCACCTGTTTCAGATTCTTGGGTTATCCTAACCAGACTGACACCAGGTTCGGTGTGTCTGACAGGTAACCCACAAATTAACCATTCTGTCTTCCATTTAATCCACTCCTTCAAAGTTCTTTTTTAACTACAGTGTTGATATTTTTTGTTGTTGTTGCCAATTTCTGGTACGCCCTCCAGTATTTTCTTCACTTGTTTACACTTTGGATTGATTCTAAGGATGGATGTGTGCTTCCTATTTTCTATGGGAAGCTCATGTAAAACTGATTATTATGCTGATATCTGGTTTCTATAGCAACTGTAATATGCTGTTTAATGACTGGAGGTACAAATAGCAGGGGTGTTTACAAGCTGGAAGGGTGCCACATCTGCATCTATCAACAGGCTATGTGGGGAATGAGCCATCACTGTGGTCGTGTTTGCGCGTGTACTTAGGTACGGGTGTGCTTAGGGGAGTGCGTCATTTGATTGCAGAAGCAGCGTCTGATCACCCTGTTACTTGAGAGAAAGTGACTACAAGCTCCCCTTGAGTAGAGCCAGAAGCCTCTGAGTCACCAGTTACTCATTCATTCCCTTTGTTCCTGGGTCCTAAAATAGCCTGACGCCTGCACCAGGAGATCCCTTGATAATTTCACCTAGGTTCTCGTGGTGGACGGAAGAGTAAAAAGTAGAAGATCAGAAAAGAGGCTAAATGGTTCCATTCCTCTAAGAAGTCTGATGTTATGTTTTGCTTTTACAAATGTTTGTAATATTTTTCATTTTCATGCTATGTATTAAAAATTCACCTGTCATGATGGGTATTATATTTCAGAAAAAATAAATTAGAACTTTAGTTAAAGGCAGAATTTTCCCTAAACTGTACTCCATATTAAATACCACAGTAATTAATTGTCTAATTTTCCTTTTAATTACACAAGGCAATCCTAAAATTCCTCAGTGCTAGCAGGTGCCTGAATAGCCAAAGTGATGTTGCCACAGAGAGTTGTTTTAACCTGTCCTTCTGTTTTAATGGAAAGTTTTATTACTCTTTATTTTTAGCAAATACTACATTTGGTTCAGCCTTAAATTCCTATGGGCTACATCACACGAGACGGTCCAATGTAATATCTCCGAATTTGCTGGGGTGGGGGTGAGGAAGTAGTTGTATAACAAGTGACAAAAATTAATTTCTGCTTATGGGTCTTGGTTTTGGTTCAGATCATTTTAAGAGACTTGATGCTATTTATAGAGAACTCCATACCTGATATTTCTCCCTTTTATATAAGCTTGTTAATCAGTCATCTCGTTCAGGGAATATTAGGATGTAACTTCCAAATTAATACTTATATACAGCACAGTGGTTAAGAGCTCAGTTGCTAACCCAAAAAGGTCAGCAGTTTTAGTCTATCGGCCTCTCCTTGGAAACACTATGGAGCAGTTCTACTCTGTCCTATACAGTGGTCATTCATCAGAATTCACTCAATAGCAATAGGTTTGTTTGCATTTTTTTGCAATGTGGGTATTGATAACTAAAAGTTATTTTTAGATTAATGATTTTATTTTCAACATGAGAGCAATGACAGTAAATGAATTACCATATTTTTGTAGAAATATCAGTATTAAGAACTCCTCATTTGGACATGTTATTTCTTAATGATTCTTAGACCACTATGCATTTATAGGGAGTAAACTGGAGAAATAAAATACCTGCTCTTTATGTTAACTTGACTGAGTGTTGAAACATCATACCAGGTGTTAAATTCAGACCAGGATGACCTGAGGTAGTTGGGTAGTTTTTGAAGCCCCGAATGACTGATCAGAATAAGCATCTGGAAATACAGAGAGCATTTGGTCTCTCTTTTAGCATTTTAAATGAGCATGTCTTTGGTCAGGCCAAAAGGAGCTTAAAACAACATAGCTCATCCTGTTGTATGCAACACTATCATACCCGTATGAATACAAACACATACTCTCACACAACAACCCTGAAATATTCCATGTATTTGAAAGCCCTCAGAAATTCTGATAGCATAATAGTTAAGTGCTATGACTGCTAACTGAACAGCTAGCAGTTCAAATCCATGAAGCACTCTATAGAAACTATATAGGGCAGTTCTACTCTGTCGTAGAAGGTCGCTATGAGTTAGCATTGGCTCAGTGGCAACAGGTTTAGATTTTTCAGTTTTAGAGAGCTCTCAGGCTTTTCCTCTTGTCACTTCTCCCCTATATGCACCCAAATAAACACACATACAGAAACAGAGCTTTGTATTCAAGTGATAATGGAATCTGCCTTTTGTCATTTTTTCTAATTTTGCTACTTACCAATCACCATGGGTTGGTTTCCCTTGCCATTGCGCTCTGGGGACTACTAGCCCAGGTCACATGTGCCAATTTCCTCCACTTGTATGTTTCATAGACTAGAGTTGGAAAAAGTATTAACAGGAAGCATTTGCAATAGAATATGAAGCACAAAATACATGTATATAATGTACTTGGCCTAATGTGTGTGGCTGACTGAGGTGGTTGTAACAGGAATTGGAACAGAATCCTGTATGTCTCGCAGGAGGATCAAACTTGTTAGCCCCTATTGCTTCCTCCATAAGTGACCTTATGTAAAGCTCCCTTTTATCTAGATTCCTGTTCCATGGAGAATGTTGGATATTGTCTCTGATATTTCACTCCTTCATTCCCTGGATTGGGTGAGGTCAAGGTGACCCAGAACGCAATCAGTGTTCTGCATCTAAAGATGAATTTGTACCTCTCGGTTTCCACAGAAAGCTAATGTCAAGAAGAACATTTTAATGACATTCTGGTTTCCATGACAACTGGGACACGCTACTCTATCCTGGAGGCAGAAGCATTTAACAAAGATATTTACAGTTTCGAAGGAAGAAATAATCGTACAAATATGCGGCACGCTAGGTACCTATGAGCTGTTTGAGTTGCGTGCCTGTTTTAGGAAGTTGAGGGATTTAGTTGGGGAGCAGGAGCTACAATCCCTTCTGTTTCATTCAAGAGGCTGTTTTATTGAAGAGTGATAAAGTAACCTCAGTTCAGGTGACTGACTTACCCTTTATTCCTTCTACATTTCTGTGTACTAAAATGATGCCTGTTCTGTGAGGGCATTGTGGTCTGCATCAGAAAGCAGAGGACTCTTAAGTATTTCTGATCTTATACTCTATTAAAAGGATTTCTGCTTGAGCCTTTAGCAACATAACTTGATTCATTTTATGTCTACTTCAGGTGATAAATCACTTTATGTACATTGTGGTAAAAAAATTGAAGTCAGCCAATGATGAGAGAAAATGAGCAGAATTAGAAGCACTAATGTAATCTTGTGAACACTCTTGTGGTGCTCTTCCTCAGTAGCAGACACGCAAATGAATTAAATGTCTTCAGTAAAGGATAAATTTCCAGTCATTAGACGAGTAGCTAAAATCTGTAATGGCTCCACACATGTATAAGCATAAAGTACAAGTTCCTTAGCAGATGATCTGGTTTCTGTTTTTTTTCCTTTTTTGAAGTGAATGCTGCTGATCTTATAGTTGTTTCTGTTTCTCCTATGTTTCAAAAGAAGGCACAGCATTTCCAGGAGTTACTCTTGTGTTATTTGTCCGTTTACAGTTTTCAGGAAGAAGAAATTCCTAGGTAAAAGATATCAAGTCTCATGCTATTATAAAATGAACACATGTTCCAGATATACTTTATCTCAACAATTCCTGAGGGAATTGACAAAGTATTAAAACATTTTCAAATTATAGTTGAACTTACCATTTTCTGTAGGATGAACTGTATGTGCATTCCTTAGAAGAAAAAAACATTTAAACTGCTATGAGCAGAAAACTCTGGCCTTGTGAGCGTTTTCTACAAGTTAAATTCTACACCTTACAAAGTGATGATGTAGCCTGTCTAATCAAAGACAATGAAACGGACAGAACCTTGTAGAAGGAGGTGATGCCTTTACGGCCCGTTAGTGAATGCTGCCATCCCACTGAAAGAGCCCTCAGTAATCTTTTGTGCCCATTTTGAAGACTTCAACATGTTTTCTGGACATGATCACATTAAGAAAAGCACTCATAATATTTTAACAGAATTTCTCATCTAGAAGGTTTTCTTTTTTTGTCCTCCAGAATAAATTGTAAAAGCCACCAGTCTCAATAGTAGAAACATTTAAGATTCAATGTTTAACCTTTGTGGCTGACACATGAATTAAAAGACATATTCAATAAAGGACAAATTTCTGGTCATCACACTATTAACGCAAATCTATAAATGGTTCCACAGATATTACATAGATAGGCATTAAGTACAAGTTCCCTAAGTAGCTATCCCTTTTGTGTTTTTGCTTGTTTGTTTGTTTGTTTTGCAATTTTGGGAGCAGACTCTGCTAGTGCTATAGTAATTTCCTTTTATTATCTTCCAAAAGGAAGGCATAGCATCCAAAGAATTTACTTCTATCCCTTTCAGGATTCCTCTGAAAGGCCCCCTGGTAACTTCTTGTGCCTTTTTCTAAGTTTTTAACATGATTTCTTGGCGTAGTCACATTACATAACTGTTACAGATTGAATTGAGTCCCCTAAAAATATATCTTGTATATCTTAACTTCTATGCCTCTGGTTAGGGAAAGCCTGCTGGTGTAGCGCATAAAGTGCTACTATGTCTGCTAACCAAAAGGTTGGCAGTTCAAATCCACCAGGTGCTGCTCGGAAACCCTATGGGACAGTTCTACTCCAACCTTTAGGGTCACTATGAGTCAGACCCAACTTGACAGCAGTGGGTTTGGGTTTATACCTGTGGTTATAATCCCATTTGGTAACGGGTTGTCCTTGTTCATGAGACAGGATTAATGCAGGGTGTGTTTCAATTTCATCTCTTTTGAGATATAAAGGAGGTTAAACAAGCAAGCTAGGAAGCGGAGATGGTAGAGGACAAATGCCCACTCACGTGAAGATAGTCCAGGAGCATAAGTTCAGAAGAGACAAAAATCTTCCTCCATTTTAATCTGCATTAAAAAGATGACAACTGCAGCCAATACAAATTCCAAACAAGCAACACACATACGCATTAAATTTAAAGACAACAATCTATACGTAGCTGCAAAATCTGAAGGATGATGGAGTGAAAGTTCAAGGTAAAAGATCGAAAAAATAGCTGCAGTGGAGTCAGTTCTAATTCATATCGTCTCCCATGTGTTTCAGAGTAGAACCCTACTCCACAGGGCTTTCCAATGAATGTGACTTTTCAGAGTCACTTCTGCATAGATTTGAACTGCCAAAAATAGTTTGTGCCCCTCAGGGGATCTTAGGTAAAACATACTACAGTTTCACTCTGAGTTCAAACTACTAACTTTGGCAAATTTTGCAGGAAGCATTGGTTATAACTACACACCAAGAGCCCATGAGTGACAGTTCAGTCACACTCTGAGAGGGGAAAATGCAATCAGACTTAAGGCTTAAGCATTTGGTATTAAAATCTGGTGTGAATATAATATTTATTCTTTTTTTCTTTTTTATCATTATCATTATTTTTTTTTATTATGACTGAGTGAAAATGCACATTCCCATATAAGTTTACATGCCTACCTATATGCAGCTTCCAGTGCTCTCCCTGCCCGGTGACAGCACACTATTCCTCTCTTCTCCATACATGTCTCATCCTCCCAACAGTCTCCTTTCCCCTCCTGTCCACCCACTCTCCTTCCTCCAGCCAGAGGTCAGCAGGATGATATCCTATAGATGCATAGAACCATAAAGTGCATCCAATATATGGTCACTCTGCATTGCCAAGTCCAATCCATTCATGTCTGAAGAGTGGACCTTCTTAAAAAAAAAAAGTCTTATATCAAGTTAAAATAAGAAATTTATTGGTTTCAGGTTATGACTTTCAGTCTTATATATTTAAGCATGTTTGGAAAATGGCTGTGTTGAGCTGAGTGCAGAATTTTTTTGTAACCCATTCCCCAATTCCCAGATTCTGGGGCATCAACTCTTTCCAACAGTCTGAAATAAACTACCAGTCTGCGTTTATACTTGTGGAACCTACTGGAGCCACTGTGTAAATTTTTTTGTTCCCTGTAAAATGTGTGTAGAAATGTGTGTGGCAATTTGGCTAGGCCATGAATTGTGTGATGTTTCTCCGTGTTGTAAACCCAGCCTCTCTGATGTTAATGAGGGAAGATGGATGACAGTTGTGTTGGTGGTGCAGAACTCAGTGTGAAAGACTGTGTTGTGCCTTGAGTCAATCCCTTGAGATTTAACAGAGAAAAGCTACCAAAGAGATTTGGGGACCTCATACCACCAATAAAGCAATACCAGGGAGCAGAGCTCATACTTAGAAAATAACCGGAGTCCCTGCACCTCAGAAGCTTCCAGTGCAAGGGAAGATTGATGACAAGAAGCTATCTCCAGAGCCAGCAGCGAAGGTCTTCTTCTGGAGCTGACACCCTGAATTTGAGCTTTCTACCTACTGAACTGTGAAAGAATAAAAATTCTCTTTTTAAAGCCATCTACTTGTGGTATTTCTGTTATAGCACCACTAGATGACTAAAACAGTGATAAAGCTTGCTTTGTTCAAGATAAATGACTACAATTTGGAGACACAAGAATCAGAACAGAGTGAATTTCCTACAGTTTATGAGTCAGAATTGACTGGATAGCCACTAATAACAACAACGTGTAAAACTAGATGAGCTCTTAAGCAGTCAGCCTGGACTCAGGTCTAGAGAAGCAAGGCCTTGAATACAATGCCAGTAAATGCCTGCCATATGGGGATAGAATGGTATATAAAGATGATCAGTTCATTGTCAATTATGAAGACACACAGAACCCTGTCTTTATAAAAACCATTCAAACATTGATTAGATAATCTCATATATGTGTTTTCAGGAAATCACAGAATGAACATCTTGTTGTAAACAACCAACACATTCTTTTGTACACTAAGACATCATTCACTCACACATGGACTACATGCAGATAGTCCATCAACTTTATATTTGAATTATAAGATTGTTTTCTTGCTAAGCATTTGAAGTTAATGATAATGTATATGAAACCATCTCTGCCATTGGTGGGACATCTCAGAGTTATTCCAAAAATAAATAGAGGAGGGAAAATTGAGGAATTATCTTAAGAAGAAATCCAAAAGCTTACATCAATGAATCTACTTTGTGTCTGTCAGTGTGCCCTACTGTGGTGGCTTGCATGTTGCTGTGATGCAGGAAGTTTTGCCACCAGTATTTCAAATACAGGTAGGGTCACCCATGGAGGATATGCTTCAGCAGAGCTTCCAGACAAAGACAGCTTGTAAGAAGGACCTCACAGTCTTATTTTTCAAAGCAACTGCCAGTGAAAACCGTATGAATAGCAGCATAATGTTGTCTGCTAATAGTGCCAGAAGATAAGCTGCTCAGGCTGAAAGGCACTCAAAATGTGACTGGAAAGAGCCACCTACTCAAAGCAGAGTTCATCTTGAAGATACAGATGGTCTCAAGCTTCCAGGATTTTTGTTTGCTCATGTAGCATGATTCAAAATGAGAGGAAACAGCTGGAAGCATCCACTGATAATCAGAACATGGAATGTACAAAGTATGAATCTATGAAAATTGGAAGACATCAAAAATTAAATGGAACCCTTAAGGATTAATATCCTAGGTATTAGTGAGCTGAAATAGACTGATACTGGCCATTTTTAACCAGATAATCATATGACATACTATACTGGGAATGACAAACTGAAGAGAAATGGCATTGCATTCACTGTCAAAAAGATAATCTCAAGATCTACCCTGAAGTATAATGCTGTCAATGACAGGATAATATGGATATGCCTATAAGGAAGACCAGTTAACATGACTCTTCAAATTTATGCACGCCAAAGATGAGAAAATTCAAGACTTGTACCAACATCTGCAGTCTGAAATTGATGAACTATGTGATCAAGATGCATTGATAATTACTGGTGATTGGAATGTGAAAGTCTGAATCAAAGAAGAATCTGCAGTTGAAAAATATGGCCATGGTGACAGAAATGACATCAGAGATAGACTGAATTTTGCAAGACCAATGATGGGAACAAAGGAAACAAATTGACTACATCTGTGTAAAGAGACAATGGAAAAGTTCAACATCATCAGTCAGAACAAAGGCTGGGGCTGTCTATGGAATACACCATCAACTTGTCATATGCTAGTTCAAGTTGAAGCTAAAGTTAATTAAAACAAGTCCATGAAAACCAAAATATGATCTTGAGCAGATCACATATGAATTTGGAGACCACTTCAAGAAGAGGTTTGACACATTTAAACACTCATCTTGGAAGACAAGATGAGTTGTGGGATGACATGAGATATGTCACACATGAAAAAAAGCAAAAATTACTAAACAGACAGGACAGAAAAATCAAAATGAATTTCAGAAGAGACTCTGAAACTTGCTTTCGAAAACAGAGGAACTGAAGTGAATGGAAGAAATGATGAAACAAAAGAGCTGAACAGAAGATTTGAAAGGGCATCTCAAGAAACAATTAAGATGAAATATGCAAAGACCTGGAGTTAGAAAACCAAAAGAGAAGAATGTGCTCAGCATTTCTCAAGCTGAAAGAATTTAAGAAAAAAACTGATGCCTGATTTGTAATACTGAAGGATTCTATGAGCAAAATATTGAATGATACATTAAGCATGACAAGAACATAGAATAAATACACAGAGTCACTGTACTAGAAATAAATGGTTAACCTTCAATCATTTCAGGAGAAAGTATATTGTCGAAAACCAGTGGTACTGAGGGAAGAAGTCCAAGCTGCATTGAAGGTGGTGGCACATTTTTGCTGACTCTTCACTGAGCATGATGGCTCTCTGATCCCTTCTGATACGATATTCACAGTAGTAAGACTAAGTCTCTCCATCCTAATTTTCAAGGAGTATTCTAGCTGTGCATCTTCCAAGACAGATTTGTCCATTCTTCTGGGAATCCATAGTATATTCAGTATTCTTCAGCAACACTATAATTCAAAGGCATTGCTTCTTCAGTTTTCCTTATTTATCGTCCAGCTTTTGCATGCGTATGAGCCAACTGAAAACACCATGGCTTGAGTCAGGTACATCTTAGTCCTTAAAATGACATCTTAGCATTTTAACATTTTAAAGAGGTTATTTGTGGCAGATTGCCCAGTGCAGTACATCATTTGATTTCTTGACTGCTGCTTCCATGGTCATCGATTGTGAAGCCAATCCAATATCACAAAAATATGTAATTCTGGAGTTTTAAAATTAATTAAATAATTTCTATATAACATAATAATGAATGATGTCATCACGTTTCTAGAGACTTTTCCCTCAAACACAAACAGTTTAGGGACATTTACATCAGCTGCATTATATACTCTGTGGGAATTGCATGTGATCATTACTCATCCCAGATAGACTTTGAAATCTAATTCTTACGTATCTACTTACTTCACTTACGTATAGACTCACTTCACTAACAAAACATCAACCAACCAACTAAACTCAGTGCCATCAAGTCAATTCCCACTCATAGTGACCCCATAGAGCAGAGAAGAACTTCTCCATAGAGTTTCTAAGGAGTGCCTGGAGGAGCAGTAGCACTTAACCACTACACCACCAGAGTTTCCAACAAAACATCAACAATGACAGCAATGTAAGCATCAGTGTAATAAATCAGCTGTTTGACTTTCCATATGACTCTCAAACCCTCAGCACATTACATATCTTTCATCAAAGACATGAGAAAGGCCTTGGAGATGGTTGAAGTTCTTCAGCCAACAAAAATGAGATAAACTCATATTCCATAAGTTCAAATAGAAAATGATGAAACTCCTGTGCAAGGTTTTTGGGAAATGTATTCTATAGGTTGCTGTTGGTGATGTTGGTTTCCCTCAAATCAATTCTGACTCATGGTAACCCCATGAATGTGCAGTAGAACTGTCCGAAAGGGTTTTCAAAGCTATGACTTTCAGAAGCAGAACTTCAGACTTTCCAGAAGCAGGACTTCAGACCTGTCTTCCAAACCACCAAACATGGACAATAACCAAAAAAAAACCACTGTTGTTGAGTTGATGCTGACTCACAGCGACCCTATAGGACAGAGTAAGAGTATAACTGCCCCATAGAGTCTCCAAGGAGCATCTGGCAAATTTGAACTGTCAACATCTTGGTTGGTAGATGTAGCACTTAACCACTACACTACTAGGATTTCCCTCAGATAATAGTCAAGTGCTTAACAGTTTGTACCACTCAAGAACTCCATACTGCACATGCTATCGTTGTTAGGTGCTGTCGAGTTGTCCCAACTCAGTGACCCTATGTACAGTGAACAAAACGCTGACCAGTACAGTGTCATCCTTATAATCATTTCTGTTTGAGACTATTTTTACAATCACCACGCCAATCCACCTTTCCTCTTTTTTGTGACCTTCTACCTTACCAAGCATGATGTCATTCTCCAAGGAGTGGTCCCATCTGATAACATGTCCAAAATATGTGAGTACCACAATTCAAGTGCATGAATTCTTCTTTTTCTGTTGCTCAGATTTCGCATGCATATAAGGTGACTGAAAACACAACGGCTTGGATCAGGTGCATTTGAATCACCAAAGTGACATCTTTGCTTTTTTTTAACATGTTAAAAAGTTATTTTGCAGCACATTTGCCCAAGGCAGCACACATAACTATGAGAAAGTCACGTTCTGTTCTTTAAGCCACCCCGATGGTCACCATGAGTCGGATCTGACTCGACAGCACTTGGCTATGGTATTTCTGTTACAAAAGCACTAGGAAACTAAGAGACAGGAATGGTTTTCTCTCCACAGGTAGGGATGACATGGGAATGTTGTTCTCTACATTGGTTCATGTGTTTTACTATATTATACTTTTTGTAATAACACATCATTTTACAAAGCAGCAGACATGAATGCTTTCCTCACCTAAGTATTCCACCAGCTGATATGAGAAAATAAAATTTAACGAAGCATAGGAGGTGAATGGAAGACTACAGAGGCGAGGCAATGAATAAATTCCTGGGGAAATGTACAACTTGAACTTAGAAATATCTGAGAACTGTTTACCCTGCTGGTAATTGAAAGCTAAACACCCTGCATAAAGTTGGCTACTCTTCCAACATGTAAGCCAATGGTCTTTTTCTCCTAGCTTCAAAAGACAGTTATTATGAATGTCAAAAGGGGAATAAAGATATCCCATTTATCATTGATGTTATCTTTGCTACTCATGTCCAGCTGCATAGCCCAGGAATGGAGCTGGGATTTGTCAGCCCTTGTTTTGTGTTGTTGTTTCCATACCAGGCTGAAAGAGTGTTGCACATGAAAAGCTAAGGCAGCCTGCACTTCTGGCTGCACATATTAGAATATGTGCCAGATACACTGAAAATACATTCAAAGAGAAAGGCTGTATTGTTTTTCAATTTTTTTTGTTGTTGTTTAAGACTACATTTTAAAAAACAGATAAACATTTGATAGTTTGAGAGTAGCTAGAGACAACTACAGTTAGTTAGTTAAAACTCATGACAATTTTACACACCACTGAACATGACCTTGTCAGGTCCTTGGTCATCCCCATAACTGCCTGCATGCTCCAGTCCATCCATCAATGTGGCTACTCTATCTGTCCATCTCATCAAGGGTCTCTGTCACTCTCGCTGGCTGAAGAAATAGAAGAAAAACTTTCCAGCTTAAGATGCAGTATTGAAGGATCCTAAAGAAAAATATTGAACAACACAGGAATTATCAAAAAAGAAAAAAAAAAAAGGAAAGAAGGAATACACAGAGTTACTGCACCAAAAGAGAATGAGATGGCATTCAACCAGTTCAGGATGCAGGATGTGATCAAAAACTGCTGATTCTGAAAGAAGAAGTCCAAGGTGCACTGAAGGTCCCGTCAGAAAACAGGAATCCAGGAATTGATGGAATACCAATTGACATGTTTCAACAAACAGATGCAGTGGTGGGGACATTCACTTGGATATGCCAACACTGGAAGACAGCTACCTGGCCAACCCACTGGATGAGATCTATATTGATACTTAGTCCCAAGAAAGGTGATCCAATAGAATGTGACAATCATAAAAAAGTGTTAATATCACATACAAATAAAATTTTGCTGATGATCATTCAAAAGTAGCTGCAGCAGTATGTTTGTTGTTAGGTGATAACAAGTTGGTTCCAGCTCATAGTGTCCCTATGAACAACAGAATGAAACATTGCCTGGTGTTGCACCATGTCCACAATCATTTTTGTGCTTAAGCCCATTGTTGCAGACACTGTGTCAGTCCACCGTGTTGAGGGTCTTCCTCTTTTTCACTGACACTCCACTCTGCTAAGCATAATGTCCTTCTCCAAGGATTGATCCTTCCTCACGACATGTCCAAGGTATGTAACACACCATCTTGCCATCTTTGCTTTCAAGGAGTACTCTGGTTGCACTTGTTCCAGAACAGATCTGTTCGTTCTTTTGGCAGTCAATGGTACATTCAACTTGCTTCTCCAGCACCACAATTCAAACGCGTTAATTCTTCTGTCTTCTCTGTTCATTGTCCAGCTTTCACATGGGTATGATGCAATTGAAAATACCATGACTGGGGTCAGGTGCACTTTAGTCCTCAAGGTGGCATCTTTACTTTTCAATACTTTAAAGAGATCCTCTGCAGCAAATTTTGATAATGCACTGCATCTTTTGGTTTCTTGACTGCTGCTTCCATGGGTATTGATTGTGGACAGAGGTAAAATGAAATCCACTACAACTTCAATCATTTCTCCACTTACGACAATGTTGCTTACTGGTCCAGTTGTGAGGATTTTTGTTTTCTTGATGGTAAGTGCAATCCATACTGAAAGCTATGGTCCTTGATCTTCATCAGTAAGTGTTTCAAATCTTCACTTCCAGCAAGTAAAGTGGTGTCTGCATAATGCATGTTGTGAATGAGTTGTCCTCCAATGCTGATGCTTCATTCTTCTTTGTATAATTCAGCTTCTTGGATTATTTGCTCAGCATACAGATTGAAAATGTATGGTGAAAGGATGCAACCCTGACACACGCCTTTCCTGACTTTAAACCATGCAGTGTCTCCTTGCTCTGTTCGCACGACTGCCTCTTGATCCAGATACAGACTCTTTAAGAGCACCATTAAGTGTTCTGGAATTCCCATTTTACACAATGTTAGCCATAATTTATTATGATCCACACAGCTGAATGCCTTTGTATAGCCAATGAAACACAGGAAAACATCTTTCTGGCATTCTCTGCTTTCAGCCAAGATCTATCTGACATCAGCAATGATATCTCTGGTTCCATGTCTTCTTGTGAATCCAACTTGAATTTCTGGCAGTTTCTTGTCAATATACTGTTGCAGTTGCTTTTGAATGATCTTCAGCAAAGTTTTCTTTGTGTGTGATATTAATTATATTATTTGGTAATTTCCACATCCGGTTGGATAATCTTTTTTGGAATGGGTATAAATATGTATCTCTTCCAAGTATCTGTCCTCCAAATTTCTTGGCACAGACAAGTGAGCACCTCCAGTGCTGTATCTGTTTGTTAAAATATCTCAGTTTATATTCCATCAATTCCTGGAGCCTTGTTTTTTCCCAATTCCTTCAATGAAGCTTCAACTTCTCCCTTCAGTACCACCCATTCCTGATCATATGCTACGTCTTCAAATGGCTGAACATCAACCAGTTCTTTTTGGTATAATGACTTTGTGTATTCCTTCCATCTTCTCCTGATGCTCCCTGAGTCATTTAATATTTTCCCTGTAAAATCCTTCACTATTGAAATTCGAGGCTTGAATTTTTCCTGCAGTTCTTTCAGCTTGAGAAATGCAGAACACGTTCTTCCCTTCTGATTTTCCATTTCCAGCTCTCTACACATGTCCTTATAATACTTTCCTTTGTCTTCTCTAGCTGCTCTCTGAAATCTTATGTTTAGGTCTTTTACTTCACCATTCTGACCTTTTGTTTTTACCCAACGTTGGCGAGAAAGTTTCAAAGTCTCTCCTGACATCCAATTTGGTCCTTTCTGTCTTTCCTGTCTTTTTAATGAGCTCTTGCTGTCTTCGTGGATGATGTCTTTGATGTCATTCCACAGTTCATCTGGTCTTTGGTCATTAGTGGTCAACAAATTAAGTCCGTTTTTGATATGGTCTTCAAACTCAGGAGGAATATGCTCAAGGCCATACTCTGGCTCTTGTGGATTTGTTCTAATTTTCTTCAGTTTCAGCTTGAATTTGCATATGAGCAATTGATGATCTCTGAAACAGTCAGCACCTGGTCTTGTTCTGTCTGCTCATATGGACCTTTTACATCGTCTTTTTCCACACATATAGTCAATTTGATTCCAGTGTATTCCATCTGGTAAGGTCCATGTGTGCAGTCATCGGTTGTGTTGGTTAAAAGAGGAATTTGCAATGAAGAAGTCCTTAGTCTTACAAAATTCTGTCTTGTGATCTCCAGCATTATTTCTATCACCAAGGCTGTATTTCCAACTACTGGTCCTTCTTCTTTGTTTCCAACATTTGCATTCCAGTTACTCATAATTATCAATGTATCCTGATTGCAAGTTCAATGAATGTCAGACTGTAGAAGCTGGTAAAAATTTTCAGTCTCTTCATCTTTGGCCTTAGTGGTTGGTACATAAATTTGAATAATAGTCATATTAACTGGAAGTATATCAACAGGGAAACAACAGAAGTTCAAGTTAAATTCATAAGAGGACATGGAACTATGGCTATCATTGCTGATGTCAGATTGATCCTGGCTGAAAAAAGAGAATAACAGAAAGATGTTTACCTGTGTTCTATTTAGCATGTAAAGGCACTCAATTTTCTGCATGATAACAAATTATGAATTATTAAACCTTGAGAAGAATGGGAATTTAAAAAAATGACTTGCTGCTGTCCAGTCAAACCTGACTCATAGTGACCCTATAAGACAGAGCAGAACTACAATATAGAGTTTCCAAGGAGCAGCTAGTGGGTTGGAACTGCCTACTTATTGGTTAGCAGCCATGGCACTTAACATCTGAGTCACCAGAGTTTCCATAACAATTCATTGTACTCATGTGAAGCCTGTACTTGGATTAAGAGTTGGTCATTCAAACAGAACAAGAGGATACAGCATGGTTTAAAGTCAGGAAAGCTGTGTGTCATGGTTGTATCCTTTCACCAGACTTATCCAAACTGTAGCCCTGGTGGCACAGTGGTTAAGTATACAGCTGCTAACCAAAATGGTCAGTAGTTCAAATCCACCAGGTGCTCCTAATAAACTCAATGGAGGCAGTTCTACTATGTCCTTTAAGGTCACTATGAGAATGTATGCTGTTAAATAATCCTTTAGATTGACTATATGATGAAGAATGGGGCATCAGGATGGGAAGAAACCTCATTAACAACCTGTGTTACGCAAGAGACACAAACTTACTTGCTGAAAGTGAAGAGTACTTACAGCACTAACTGATGAAGATCAGAGATCATAGCCTTCAGTGTGTATCACTCCTCAACCCAAAGAAAACAAAATTCCTCAGAACTGAACCAGCAGGCAGCATTACAATGAATGGGGAAGACTTTTAAGTTGCCAAGGATTTCATTTTACTTGGATCCACAATCAACACCCTTGCAAACAGCAGTCAAGAAATCAAAAGAAGCATTGTACTGGGGTAATCTGCTGCAAAAGATCTCTTTCAAAAGCAAAAGTGCCAACATTAGGACTTAGGTACACCTGACCCAAGCCATGGTAATTTTAAAATTCTTATAGAGAGGTGGAGCCAAGATAGTGGACTAGACATATATCTCCTTAATTCCCTCTGAAAACTAAGGCCTGGAATGATAATTGAACAGAGCACTCTGGACACCCAGTGAGCCCTAAGACATGGCATAGGGTTGTCAGATTGGACTACATGCCACTAAATGGGAAAATTCTCTCTCACTGAGCCCTGTTCCTGTGGACTTATTGCGTGGGCAGACCACTGGTACTAGTGCTTTTAATTTTTTTTCTTCTGGTTGGCTGGTAGGCAGGGATGAGCTGACAGATATGCAGAGCTGCAGCACGGAAGTGAACAGCGTGTGGTGCAGCAGAGAGACAGTGTGTAGGATAGCCATGTTTTGAGAGCCTGGCAGTGGACTGAGGGCACCACAGCCCCCTCCAACCTCTGTTTTGTAAGATCTGCCATAGATTCTGCTGTTTCACGGTGGGAGGGGCAACTTGACTGTGACACCATCTCGGTCAGCTTGGAGGTGGAGTTACCCAACTGAAGGCCTCAGCAAGGGCTAATTCCTAGGCTGGGAGACAGTCCTAGTCTGTGAAGTGTTTTTCCAGCAGAAAGGCTGTGTTTAGTACAGTGTTATGTTACATGTAGGGCCCAGCAGAGGATGGTACCAGGGCTGTAGCCCTTCCTTACTTTGAACTACATCATAGCATCTGGGAACTGCAAAGAGGTGATTCTGTTGTCAGTTGGAAGGCGGAGCCTGCCACACCTGATGGCCTGACTGATTTTGGAAGCTGTCAGATAGCTTGGCAGCCTGATGGCATCTCTTCCAGCATTTACTGACCCACATCAGAGGGTCAGTTGATGGCCCTCCAGTAACCAATAAGTAGGGTGCCATCTTTCCCAGCAAGAAGGTGAAGCCACCCTGGACAGTCAACTACAGCCAGTCACTCGAGCACACAAAGACAGCTGCTGACCAACTCCCTTCTCAGAACTATGGCTCAGCTCCTGTTTAGGCAACACCAAAGAAACTAAAGAGCCTCTAGATGGCCCATAGGCAATAGACCATCAGTAACAATTTAAAGAAACAGCCCACCATGGCTCCAGAAACCTCTCAAAATAAAGAATCAAAAACTTCCCAGAGGAATAAGCCTTTCAGAAACCATCAAAGGTTGAGTACAAGAAAACTATATAGAAACCCTGCCTAGCGATGAAACAAAATGCAACAAAATAAAACAAAATGTTAAGCAAGCTATTCAAACTGATGGAACATCAATGTGCTGAAATCCAACAGATTAATAACAAAATTACAGAATTAAACAATTCAGTTCAAAGCCAAAACAGCAGAATTGAGGAAGTAGGAGTCAGACTTAGTGATCTTGAAGATTAGAGAAAATGACACTCATATTTATGAGGAGAAAATAAAGAAAAGAAATAAGAGAAATGAAGAATCATTAAGAAACATGTGGAACTCTATAAAGAGGAATAATCTACAATTAATTGAAGTTCTAGAACAAGGAGGGATAGTTGAAAACACAGAGAGCATTGTTGTAGAGTTGCTGACAGAAAACTTCCCTGAAATTATGAAAGAAGAGAACATAGAGATCCAAGATATGTATTAAATGCCACAAAAACCAGACCCCAAAAGAAAGACAACAGCCAAAGACAACAAGACATACTATAATCAAGCTTAATAAATGAAACATAAGCAGAAGCTCTTAAAGGTGGACAGACTCAAAGCAAAGCTAACATTCAGAGGGAAACCCTATAGGCTTTTGTCTGACTTCTCGGCAGAAATGATGTCAGCAAGGAGGCAGCAGGATGACACATTCAAAGCCCTGAAGGAGAAAAACTTCCAACCAATAATTATATATCCTGCAAAACTGTCTTTTAAATACCAAGGTGAAGTTAAGACATTCGCAGACAAACAGAAGCTTAAAGACTTTGTAAAAAACAAACTACAAGAAATACTAAAAGAAGCTCTTTGCTTGGAAAAACAGAACCCTTAAGTGTATATTTAAGCAAGCAATGCAGGACAAAACATCCAGAAACCTACTCAGTTAGCAAACGCACAAAACTCAATTCAAGCTATAATATTAAAAGAAAGGAATCAGTGATCATATCATGAAAACTGTGACATCATCACATTAAAAACAGTGATATTACACGGCAGTTACAGTCCTTTGAGATGGAGATAAAGTTAATAAGATATGTAGAAGTTAAAATTGGGTTCAAACTTAGAATATTAAGGAGGATCACGGGGGTAGCTGCAAAGTACAAGAACAACGCAACATATCAAAACAAGAAATGTAATACAGGAGTCGCAGCAAACACAAAACCAACATTGAAAAAGACGAAAAGTCAACCATAAAAATAATGACCCAGAATAGAATATTAAGAACAGCATAAAAAACACCAAGATAAAAATAAATACATCAAAATGACAGCACTAAACACATACCTATCAATAACAACACTGAATGTAAATGGATTGAGTGCTCCAGTACAGAGACAATGAGTGATATACTGGATCAAAAGACACAACCTATCTATATGTTGCTTACAAGAAACACACCTTAGATGTAAAGATAGAGACAAACTGAAAATTAAAGGATGGAATAATATATACCAAATTAAAAATATACAGAGAAGAGCAGGTGTGTCAATACTAATCTAAGATAAAATAGATTTTAATGTAAAATCCACTGTCATGGACAAAGATGGTCACTATTGCTGGAAGGTTCGGTACACAAGCAGGAGTTAACAATATTAAACAATTATGCACTCAATGACGGTACTTGGCTTTTGGTATACTAGAGCATCTAAATAGATCAAACAAATACTGACTACATTGAAAAAGGAGCTAGGTCACTCCACAAAAGTAATTGGAGACTTTGACACTCCAGTAAAGACACAGAAGATATTATTGCAACAATTAATCAATTAGATCTCCTCAACATATACGGAAATCTTTTATCCATCAACAGGTAAGTACACCTTCTTCTCCAATGCACATGGAACATTTTCCAGAATACACCATGTTTTAGTACATAAAGCAAATCTCAACATAATCCAAACCATTGAATTACTGCAAAGCATCCTCTCGGAACATAAAGCCGTAAAAGTCTAAATCAATAGCAGAAAAAACAGGTAGAAATTGAAACTCATGGAGACTGAACACTTTGCTCAAAAAGCCACAGGTTGTAGAAGAAATTAAGGATGAAATAAAGAAATGTATGAATTCAAATGAGAATGAAAACACATCCTACCAGAACCTATGGGATACAGCTAAAGCAGTGCTCAAAGGTCAATTTATCTTTATAAATGCACACATCCAAAGGGAAGAAATTATACAAACCAAAGAATTAATTCTACAGCTTGAACAAGTAGAAAGAGAGCAACAGAGGAGCCCATCAGTCACCAGAAGAAAAGAGATCATGAAGATTAGAGCACAACTAAAAGAATTAGAGAACAGAAGAAAAATTTAAAAGAAATGAAGAAACCAGAAGCTGATTTTTTTGAGAAGATCAACAAAACTCACAAACCATTGGCTAAACTGACAAAAGAAAAACAGGAGAGGAAACAAATAACCTGAATAATAAGTGAGATGGGAGATATCACAACAGACACAACTGAAATTGAAACTATCATAACAGAACACTATGAACGACTGTGCTGTAACACATTCAAAAACTTAGAGGAAATGGAGAAATTCCTAGGTTCATGTCACCTACCAAAATTATCACAAGGAGAAGTAGAACAACTTAATAAACACATCACAAAGGAAGAGATTGAAAAAGTTTTCCAAAATCTACCAATCAAAAAACGCCTTGGCCCAGATGGCTTCACCACAGAATTCTACCAAGCTTTTAGAGAAGAGTTAACTCCAATACTACTGAGGCTATTTCACAGCATAGAAAATGATAGAATACTCCCAAATTCTTTCTTTGAAGCCAGCATAACCCTGATATCAAAGTTAGGGAAAGATCCCACAGAAAAGGACAATTAGAGACCAATATCACTCATGAACCCAGATGCAAAAATCTTCAACAAAATCCTTGCCAATAAATTCAACAATGTATCAAAAAAATAATTCATCATGACCAAGCTGGATTCATACCAGGGATGCAACGCTGGTTCAACATCAGAAAAACAGTGAATGTGATCAACCTCATAAATAACACGAAAGATAACTGTTTTAGTCAGCTAGGCCTGCTCTAACAGAATACCGCAGAGTGGATGGCTTTAACACAGGAAGGTTTATTCTTACACAGTCTGGTAGGCTACAAGTCCAAATTCAGGATGTATACTCCTGGGGAAGGAGGATTTCCCCCTTGTCGGCTCTGGAGGAAAGTCCGGTATTGCATCATTCTTTGTCCAGTGAACATCTTGGTGCAGGAACCTCAAGTCTGAAGGATGTGCTCTTCTCCCAATGCTGCTTCCTTGAGGGTGTGAGGTTCGCAATTCTCTGCTAGCTTCCCTTTCTTATCTCTTGTAGGATGCAAGGATTAAAGATGGGTCAAGCCACACTCCAGGGAAACTCCCTTTACAGTGGAGCAGGGAGGTGATCTTCTGAAGGGATTTACAGTCCCATTCTAATCCTTTCACATATACCACAGCAAAATCACAAAATGGAAGACAATCATAGAATACCACATAAATAACACAAAAGATAGGGATCACCTGATTTTGTCAACTAATGCAGAAAAGGCATTTGACAAAGTCCAACACCCATTCATGTTAAAAAAAAACTCTCAGCAAAAATAGTAGAAGGCAAATTCCTCAATGTAATAAGGGGAATCTATGCAAAGCCAACCTCCTACGTCATCTGAATGGAGAGAGAACAGGACCTAGACAAGGATTCCCACTCTCACCATTCTGTTCAACATTGTATTAGATGTTCTGGCCAGAGCAATTAGACGAGACAAAGAAATAAAGTGTATCTGCATCAGAAAAGAAAAAGTAAAAATCTTCCAGTTTGCAGATGATATGACTGCATACTTAGAGAATGCTAAAGAATCCATGAGTAAACTACCTGAACTAATACAAGAGTTCAGGAAAGTATCAGGATCTAAGATAAACATAAGTAAATCAGCTGGATTCCTTTATACCAAGAAAGAGATCATTGAAGAAGTCAGCAAACAAATACCATTTATTGTAAGCCCCCAAAAGATAAAATACCCAGGAAAAAATCCAACTAGAGCTATAAGAGACCTATACATAAAGAACTACAAGACCTTAATGCTAGAAGCTAAGAAAGACTTACATAAATGGAGAAACCTACCCCGCTCGTGGATAGGAGGACTTAACACTGTGAAAATGTCTGTTTTGCCCAAAGGGATCTACATATACAATGTAATCCCAATAAAAATTCCTGTGACATTTTTTAATGAGATGGAGAAACAAATCACCAACTGTGTTTGGAAAGCAAAGCACTGCTAAAGAAGAACACAAAGGGAGGCCTCACACTTGCCAACCTTAGAACCTATTACACTGCCACAGTCATCAAAACAGCCTGGTACTCACACAGATGGAACTTGCCCAATGGAACAGAGTTAAGACCTCAGACTTGCCACCACCATCCTCCTATGAAAGTTGATATTCAACAAAGCCCTAAGATTCTAACCTCAGTAAAAACAGTCTCTTTAACAAATGGTGCTGGTGAAATTGGATATTCACCTGCAAAAAAAAATGAAACGAGACCATGTCTGACACCTTACACAAAACCCAGCTCACATTGCATCAGAGGTCTAAACATAAAACCTAAAATGATAAAGATCATGCAAAAAAAAAATAGGATCAACAATGGAAGTTTTAATACACAACTTAGTTTAATACACAACTTTAATACACAACTTCAAAATCTAAGAAGGCATGATCAACAGAAGAAAAAATAGATAAATGGGAGGTACTAAGAATCAAACACTTTTGCTCATCCAAAGACTTTATCAAAAGAATTAAAAGACCATCTACAGAACAGGAAAAATATTTGGCAACTGCATGTTGGACTGATGTCTGATCTCCATAATCTACAAGGTACTGCAAAACGTCAACAAGAAAAAGGTAAATAACCCAATTAAGCAATGGGCAAAGGAGATGGACAGACACTTCACTAAAAAGGACATCCAGGCAGCCAAAATACACATGAGGAAATGCTCACGATCATTAGCTGTTAAAGAAATCCAAATCAAAACACAGTGAAATAACATCTCACCCCAACAAGGCTGGTCATGATCCAAAAAACACAAACAACAAATGCTGGAGAAGCTGTGCAGAGATTGGAACTCTCTTACACTGCTGGTGGGATTGTAAAATGGTACAACCTCTTTGGAAAGCGATCTGGCCCTTCTTTAAAAAGCTGGAAATAGATATGCCATTTGATCCAGTAATCTCACTCATCAGAATATATCCTACAGAATCAAGGGCAGTCACACGAACAGATACATCCACACAAATGTTTATTACAACACAGTCCACAACTGCAAAAAGATGGGATTATCCTAGATGCCCAATGACAGATAAGTGGATAAACTAACTATGGTACATATGTTTGATGGAACACTAGACAATGATAAAGAACACTGATTATTTTAGGAAGCATCTCATAACTTGGTTTCAATTAGAAGACATTCTGTTAAGTGAAATCAGTCGCTAGTACAACGACAAATATTCTATGGGGTCCCAACTATAGGGATTTAAAAATAGACTCATATACAGAAGAAAAGACTCTTTGAGGGCTGCAAGAGAGGGGAGGGAGGGAGGGAGGCAGAGGGCTGGCTATAGATTAGATAGTTGAAGACCGTTGGGAGCATGAGACATGTATGGAGCAAGAGGAATAGTGTGCTGTCACTGGACAGGGAGAGCAGTGGAAGCTGCATATAGGTGGGCATGTAAATTTATACGGGAATGTACATTTTCACTCAGTCATATTAAATTTAAAAAAAAGAAAGAAAGAAAGATAGTTGACAGAAATTTGGTCAGGTGAAAGCAGTGACAGCACACAGTAGAAAGAAGATCCACTTAACTGAACTTCAACATACACTGATAACTCTTCTAATCTTAACTCAATATTGCAAGTATAGAGTAGCAGGGGCAAGAGTCCAGGGATCATGCTCTCAAGGCCATCTGGCATAACTAGCCTATTGCTAAGAGAGTCTTCTGCACTCCATATCGGTAAGTGGTGTCTGAGGACTTAAAAACTAGCAAGCTGCCGTCTGAGGTACACCAAATGGTCCCAACTCAGCCGGATAAGATGATCATGAAAGACAACAAAGACATGAGGGAAAGGGATCCCAGGAGACAGAAGGACCCACGTGAATGGGTGACTATATCAACATGTGACCAGAAGAACCAGACGGTGCCTTGCCACCACCAATGACAGCCATGATGGGGCACACAATGTCAAGTCCCAGTGGCAACACGAGAAAAAAAGGGGTGCACCTCAAGAACTCCACTAAAAGACTTCAATTGATGTTTCAGAGGCCTGGGAGTTCCCCTGGGATCATGGCCCCTAGACCTGCTGCTGCCACTGATCATAAACCATTACTGAGATCAACTTTGGACAGGAATGGATTGGACTAGGAGACAAAATGTGACCATGTGGTGTGTGCACTTCATAGTTCTATGCATGTATAGGATGTCATCCTACTGGCCTCTTCCAGCACTGTAGCAACAGACACTGTTCTGTCATGATCCAGAGGGTTTTCATCGACAGAGTTTCAGAAACAGATCACCAGGCCTTACTTCCCAGTTTATCTTAGCCTAGAAGCTACCGTGGTGGAAGATGAGCCCCCTAGGTTGGAAGGCCTACAGCAGTTGACTCCCACACACCAGTGATGGTGAAGATGGTGCAGGACTGGGCAGCATTCTGTCCTGTTGTACATGGGGCTGACATAAGTCAGTGCTGCAATTAAGGCAACTGGTAACAGTCTCCACTATGGTGGAATTCTGCTTGGAGTGTGTAAGACGGGTTTCCATATCAACTTTTCACTTTTTCCCTTTGGAGTACTCATCGAGACCTAGGCCAGGGGATATGATTTTTGAGATTATAAGGTTAAGTCAAAAAAGTACTGCTACAAAATCACAGAAACTTTTACTACCAAAAATAGCATATGTGAAGCTATTATGTCTAGCCATATCCTCCACCTGGCGCTGTGCTCTTCTGAAAGTGGTGTTTCCATCTCTCTTGCCCTTACCCAAAGAAGTCTGTCCAGTTAGATTTGTACCACTGTCAAAACAGCAGTTTTAGAATTCTCAAGAGACTTAAATTGTGTTCCTTCTAAGTGTAGATACAGAACTTTCTAATGGAGTCAAAGACAATGTACTACCAAGTAACAGTGTTGCTCTTGTTAAGTGCCCTCCAGTCAGAGCTGACTCACAGGGACCCTATGCAAAACACAACGAAATGCTGTCCAGTCCTGCACCACTGTCACAGTTGTTACTATGCTTAAGCCCATTGTTGCAGCCACAGTATCAATCCCTCTTGTTAAGGGTTGTCCTCTTTTTTGCTGACCCTCAGCTTTACCAAGCATGATGTTCTTCTCAATGGACTGATAACTCCCAACAACATGTCCAAAGAATGTAAGATGTAATCTCACCCTTGCTTCTAAGGAGCATTTGGTTGTACTTCTTCCAGAACTGGTGTCTCTGTTCTTTTCACAGTCCATGATACATTCTATATTCTTCTCCAAGACCACAATTCAAAGGCATCAATTCTTCTGTCTTCTTTGTTCATTGTCCAGCTTTCACATGCATATGATGCAATTGAGAATACTGTGGCTTGGGTCAGGGGCACCTTAGTCTTCAAGGTGACGTCTTTGCTTTTCAACACTATAAAAAGGTCTTTTGCAGCAGATTTGCCCAAAGCAAAGCATCTTTTGATTTCTTGACTACTGCGTCCACAGGTGTTGATTGTGGAACCAAGTAAAATGAAATCTGTGACAACCTCAACCCTTTCACCATTTAACAAGACGTTACTTTCTGGTCTAGCTGTGAGGATTTCTGTTTGACTCAAGTTGAAGTGCAATGCCCACTGAAGGCTGTGGTCTTTGGTTTTCATCAGTAAGTGCTTCAAAGCCTCTTGCTGAAAGTGAGGAGGACCTCAACAGTCTGATCGAAAACTAGGAAGACAAGGGTAAATTTCATTGTAACTACAGAGAACATACTCATTAAACAAAGAAGGAAAACAAAGTCTTAAAGAAAACAAAATCTATAAAAACAAAAGTGGAAAATCCACAAATCAAAGGAATTCAGCTCAGGATAATAATACAGACAAAATGTCAGCTACCATACCACCACCACAACAAAACCACTATGAAATAACAGCAGTAAACTCACATTTATCAACAATTACATTGAAAGTAAAGGACCTAAACGCACCCATAGAGACAAGACAGGGACAGAATGGATTAAAAAAAAATAAAACAGGAATCATCAATATGGTATTTACAAGAGACACACCTTAGAAACAGAGATGCCTGGAACTAGTACAATGGCAAATACCTTAACCAGTGAAACAGAACTGAGAACCAGGTGTCAATCATGAGTCGGATCCAACACAACGGCACTTGTCTGGCTTTGGCTACTGAACTTTTAAGAGCTTAATAGATTTTAAAATTATAAATCCAATGTCACACAAAATGAAAGGAAAACAGGATATCTGTCACTGGTGAGAATGAGTCACAGAGGGAGTGAGCCAAAGGGCTATGTTGTGTGCAGACACCAACGTGGGTGTGAGGATTGCTGCTGAGGAACAGTCATCAGCCCTGCCCATTATGAAGATGGTTGAGGAAGAAGGGAGAGCTGAGACTTGGGCAAGCTCCACCTCCAGGAGGTGAGGGGAAGCAGGAAGCAGTAGAGTTTGGATTTAGACGGAGACTCAAGTGGGTGAAAAGATGTTGTGCTGTCCAGGTGTGGATATCTAGGAGTCAGGTGAGAGTTGGAGCTCAGTACAGAAGCTGCTTGAAGCTAGCATTCTGACCCAGAGTTGTGCAGTCAGAGGGTGGAAGGGGAGGGAAGAAGAGCCCAGACAGGGTCACACCACAGCTGCAGTCAGAGATGCCAGTGGCATCTGGAGAAGGGTGATGCCCCCGCGTCGGAGGAGAGAACCCAGAAAAAGAGATAGTGTGGAGAGATGGTAAGATATGAAGGATGGAGGGAAGGCATCTAAGTCTTGGCTGTTGAAATCTGAAATGAGATAAAATGAACACCCATCCAATCAAGATGTGGTTTAACAGTGTACCACTTTTGTATGTACTTGAAAACAATTACCAGATTCTCAGGTCCTGTTCACACTACCATCATTTAGCAGAGTATGCCCTGGATTTTCTTTGGCAGAGAGATAAGAAGATTCACTGGAGAAATATGCTTTATGGGCACAATTTTTATGATGGTGCCCTAAAATAGTTAGTTACAAAGTCTGTCAAATTTAATTTTCCCCCCTAAGCTACTCGTTTTATTCTTTCATTTAGCTCTTCATAGTTGTAGCATGTATATTAAAAGATGAGTTATTATCAGAGCCTATTTTACCGTGGATATTCAGGGCCCATTCCTTTGTCTTGGCTATTCGTGAAGACAGTGCTCTGGGTAATCACTGTGTCCTTTCAACACGATTTTCTCTTTTTGTTGTTGTTAGGTGCCATCGAGTCAATTCTAACCCTGTGTGCAACAGAATGAAACACTCGCCCATCCTGTGCTATCCTCATAATCCCTGTTATGCTTGAGTCCATCCTTGCAGCCACTATGTCAGTCCATCCTGTTGAGCATCTTCCTCTTTTTTGTCGCTGACCTTGTACTGCTGTTTTGGTCCAGAAGAGAAAATGCAATGAAAATCCATGTATGAAGATTCAAGATTCTAGTTACATTCCTTTCTGAAAAATTTCTTAAACAGAGGCATAAACATAATCTAAGATGTGTAGAACTGTGCTTCCAAAGTTGAAAAACAGAATTTAGAAGAGAAAGCAAAAAATAAGATGAATTATTACTGACTTAAAGGGTGAACCTGCCCTACTTCTCTCAGTTTGATGTACTGAGGGTGTGAACTGGGAAAAGAAAGTCTTGTCCTGAGAGCCTGGGTACCTTCAGGAGGGCAGACTGTGCAGACAGCCACCTGAAGGTGTTCCTGCACCAGCCTTTCAGGCAGGAGATGTTTCTGTTCCTTGCGACAGTTGAGGGGACTCAGTCTCAGAAGGTAACTCAGCCTCCTGGGTGGGAATGTGAGACTAAGCTAGAGCTGAAGATGAGGCTGTGGAGGACAGGTGTTTCTAAAGGCATGTTCCTCAGGAAAGGGATTTTGAATGTTCTGAAATGTCAAGTTACTTCTTGACTGAAGTTTGGAAGGGAGGCTTCCAGCTTTCTGTAGTCAACTGTTGACTGAAAGCGATTTGATGAGACTGCCTTATGGGAGACCAGGTTGAGGTTGTTGGGTGCAGTTGAGTTGCCTTCAGTGCATCATGAAGGAAGAAATGTTGCCCGGTCCTGTTCCATCTCTGTGATCACTGTGTATTTGAGTTTCTTGTGGCTATCATAACAATCCACGTCATGGAGAGTTTACCTTTCATTTTCACTGGTCTTCTCTACCAACCATGATGTCCTTCCCTAGCAAATGATCTTTCCTGGTAACACATCCAAAGGAACTCAACTAGGGGATGGGAATAAATCACAAGACTGTATTCTAGCAGCTAAATCTGCTAAGCTTAAAAATCTAACATTCTATGGTCATCAGTTTGTGTCTTAGCATGAAGATGCCTACTGAAGTGATACCACATAAAGCACCGACACGATTCACATAAAAGGGGATACTTGGTTAGTCATACCATCTACGAGTTAAGGCTCGATTCAGACATTTTCTTGAACTGATGAAGAATAGCTAGATCAGTAGTGTACTGGATAGCAGTTTCTCAGGGAAATCAAAACAAAACAAATAAGCCTCAGTAAGCAGTGTGTACCGTTTCTGTGGTGTAAATACTTTCCAGTGGCTGATTTCAAGTTGCCACCAGCTCATAAAAATTCTTGACAGTTTTTGAGGCCTGTTAGGGCTGGCTTACCATACCACTGATTGGAACCCAAAGGAACGCAGCAAGCCCTGCTGAAAAAGTACAAGGTTGGAAACGCTTCTAGTGGCTGTTTACCCCAATCTTTATGGTGCAAGGGACAGAATACCAGCTTTGCCAAAGCTGTGCTTGTTTAGAAGTTCATATATTCATGTTTTCTTACAGGTTGCAAAGATCTATGTAGTCCACCTCAGTCTCTCTTTTAAAAATCCATATTATGATAAATTCCAAATACACTGAGGAATAGAGAACAGACTGAGGAAACTTCATGCACCCATCAGCCAACAGTCTTCCTTCCGGCTTTATCTACAACCATCCTTCATTTTCCTAAAGTCTTTCTTCCTATAGGCATGATGGGCAGCATAAACAGTTGTGTGCTTGGCTACCAAATAGAAGGTTACTGGAAGTACCTCATCATTAGATCCCTTGTGTGTCAAGAACTTCTATTTTCTTCCATAACTCACGTGCCATTGTCACAGTTTACACAATTAGCACTACTTCCTTGTTGTTGTATCATACATGTCTATACAAAGATTGCTCCAGGTGTCTCATCAATGTCTCCCCCGCCCCGTCTTTGGTTATGTTGTAACCAGGCTTCACACGAAAGGCAGGAATTGTCCCTGGCTATGGCGTGTCTCTGGAAACCCTGGTGTGTGGTGAATAAGTGCTGCGCCTGCTATCCAAAAAGTCAGCAGCCAGGTATTCCTTGGGAACTCTATGGAGCAGTTCTACTCTGCCCTATACGGTTGCTGTGAGCCAGAATTAACTCGATGGCACTGGGTTATGGTGTCTCTGGTGTGTCTTTATCTAGACTGGTCTCTTTTTCCTTCTTCCTGCTAATTTAAGATTGTTGGATGGGCGGGGCCTTTGCATGGCAGAAAACCAGATATTCAGGTTTGTCTTTTGCTACCTCCATAGGTTGTTTAACTTATAACTTTGACTGAATATTATCTGTGAACAGAAAGCTACCTCAAAAAGGTTTGAGGAGATTCAGATTTAGCATTTTGGGGTGGGTAGGCAGAAATACTGTACCAGTGGTGACGTGTTTCTTAGCATATCAGACGTGGTGGCATGTGATGTTTGTCTATCCCTACCTCTTTAGCACTAAGACTGGTCAGTGGATTTGGATGGTGATATACTGAGCACTCCCCTGAATTGTTTCACATCTACCTTTTACCTAATGTAGGTTCATTGTTACATGAATTGAAAATCTATGGGCCCAACAACTTTAACATAATAGGCTACATCATGATAAATGTACAAAATACGGAAGTTGTCAAGGATTTCATTTTACCTGGACCTACAATCAATGTCCAGGGGAAAGGTAGTCAAGAAATCAAAAAACGCATTCCATTGGGCAAATTTGATGCAAAAGATCTCTGCAAAATGTTAAAAAGCATAGATGTCATCTGGATAACTAAGGTGTGCCTGACCAAAGCCATGATATTTTCAGTCACCTGATATGCATGTGAAAGCTTCACAGTGAATAAGGAAGACCAAAGAAAAACTGAAGAATTTGCATTGTGGTGTTGGCAAAGAACACTGAATATGCCCTGAGCCATCAAAAGAGAGAACAAATCTATCTTGGGAAGGTAGAACCAGAGTGCTCCTCAAAAGCAAGAATGGTGAGACTTCGTATTATATAGTTTGGACATGTTATTGGGAGGGACCAGTCCCTAGAGAAGGACACATGCTTGCTAAGATAGAGGATATCAAAAATGAGGAAGATCCTCATTAAAATAAGCTGACATAGTGGTTTCAGCAGTGGGCTCAAACATAACATCAACTGTAAAGATGGTGCAGGACTGGGCAGTGATTCATTCCGCTGCAAATATAGGTTCACTATGAGATGCGACTGATCCAAGAACAACAAATTTAACATAAATCTTCATCTTTTATTCCAGATTATACACATACTGCACAGATGATTCTCTGTAGCACTATGTAGGACTTTTTTTAGGCTGCATCTGCCATTTTACGCGTTGACATTCCTTTACTCATCATTCTAATGGTGATTGATATTGACATCTATGTTTTACTCACAGAAATATTGCCAACCTGAATAATCTTGCGTGTCTTTGCAGGTTATCTTTCAGACAGCCTTCTAAAAGTATTTTTACATCAAAGGACAAACTAGAGAAATACTGTCAAATTTGCCTCTTTCAGGCTTGAAACATTTTGCTTCCAGTCAAGAGTGTATCAGAGCACCTGTTTTACCACCTTCCGGTCACCAGAGTATGTTGTTACTCAGAACTGTGTCCCAGGGCAGTTTTAATTTGTGCTCCTTTTGTTGTAGGTGGTTCTGAGCAATTTTGCATATTTTGAAACAAATACTTTATTATGCTTTAAGTGGAAGTTTACAATCCAAGTCAAGTTGACATACAAAACCCCATTATGCAACTCTAGCTGCTGTCCCCACCTTGTGACAGCACACTCCTACTTTCTACCCCGTACTTACCACAACTATTCAACCAACTGCTCTCCCCCATCTACTATCTCATCTCACCTCTGGAGAGGAGGTGCTCACACAGAATCTTGTATATATTTAAGTCAAGAAGCACATTCTTCACCAGCATCACTCTATGCCTTATAGTCTAATCCAACCTTTGACTAAAAAGTTGGCCTTATTACTGATTTCAGCTCAGGCAAACAGAGTTTGGGGCCATGTCTTCAGGGGGCCCTACAGTATGATGGGCCTTCAAAATTGGTCTTCTAATAGAGTTCTAGTGTTGCATACCAATTTTTTTCTCCCACTACATCAGAGAATTTATGTTGTATTTTCTGTGAGGGCATTCACTGGGGGTGGCCAAGTACCATCTAGTTCTTCTGGCCCCATGCTGATAGAGTCATGGATCTTTTGTCTCCGTGGTTCACATTTTCCTCATGTCTTTGATTTCCTTCATTCTCTTCTGCTCCAGGTGGATTGGGACCAGTTTATGATACTTAGATGGCTGCTGGAAACCCTGGTGGTATACTGGTTAAGGGCTATGGCTGCTGACCAAAAATGTGGCAATTCAAATCCACCAGAAACTCCTTGGAAACTCTACGGGGCAGATCTACTCTGTCATATAGGGTCAGTATGAGTCAGAATCAACTTGACAACAGTGGGTTTAGTTTGAGTTTAGATGGCTGCCTGCTAGTTTTAAGACTCCAGACACCACTCACCAAATTTCTATGTAGAACATTTTCTTTAAAAAAAAGAAAGAAAATTTGAAAATATCAACAAAATTTAAAAACCATTCACTAAACTTACTAAAGGAAGACATGAAAGGAAACAAACAACCCAATAAAGAAATGAGATGGGAGATGTCACAACAGACCCAAAGAAATCAAAAATATCATAACAGAACACTACAAAAGACTGTACTCTAACATATTTCAAAACCTCGAGGAAATGGACAAATTCCTAGATTCATATAATCTACCAAAATCATTACAAGGAGAAGCAGAACAACTTAATAAACACCTGAAAGGAAGAGATTGAAAAAGTCATCAAAAAACTACCAAGCAAGGGGGTGGAGTCAATATGGTGGACTAAATGCACATCTCCTTAAATCCCTCTGGAAACCAAGACCTGAAATGATAATTAAACGGAGCCTTCTGTACAACTGCACCGTATTCTCCAGTGCACATGGAACACTCTCCAGAATAGACCATGCATTAGGACATAAAGCAACTCTCAACAAAATCCATACCATTGAATTAATGCAAAGCCTCTTCTCAGATCATAAAGCCATAAAAGTCTAAACCAATAGCAGAAGAAACAGACAGAAAGTGGAACTCATGGAACCTGAACAACACATTGCTCAAAAACCGATGCATTATAGAAGAAATCAAGCATGAAATAAAGAAATTCTTGAATTCTAATGAGAACAAAAACACATGCTACCAGAACCTATGGGATACAGCCAAAGGAGTGCTCAGAGGTCAGTTTCTCTCCATAAATGTACACATCCGGAAGGAAGAAAGAAACCAAATCAAAGAACTGACCCTAGAGCTTGAAGAAATAGAGAGATAACAACAGAGGAACCCCTCAGGCACCAGAAGAAAGCAGATCCTAAAAATTAAAGCAGAAATAAACGAGTTAGAGAATAGAAGAACAATTGAAAAAACTGAAAAGACCAAAAGCTGGTTTTCTGTAAAGATCAGCAAAACTGACAAACCACTGGCTAAACTTACTAAACAAAAAGAGGAAAGGAAACAAATAACCCAAAGAAGAAATGAGAGGGGAGTTGTCACAACAGATCCAACAGAAATCAAAAATATCATAGCTGAATACTATGAAAGACTGTATTCTAACACATTTGAAAACCTAGAGAAAATGGACAAATTCCTTGATTCATATCACCTACCCAAATTATCATAAGCTGAAGCAGAACAACTCAATAAACCCATCACAAAGGAAGAGATTGAAAAAGTCATCCAAAAACTGCCAATCCAAAAACGCCTGGGCCCACATGGCTTCACTGCAGAGTTCTACCAAGCTTTTAGAGAAGAGTTATCTCCGATACTACTAAGACTATTTCACAATATAGAAAGGGATGGAATACTCCTAAATTCATTCTATGAAGCCAGGATAACCCTGATACCAAAGCCAGGGAAAGACCCAACCGAAAAGGAGAACTACAGACAGATATCACTCTTGAATCTAGATGCAAAAATCTTCAACAAAATTTTTGCCAATAGAATACAACAACATACCAAAAAATAATCCATCATGACCAAGTGGGATTCATACCAGGGATGCAAGGCTGGTTCACCTTCAGAAAAACAATTAATGTGATCAACCATATAAATATCGCAAAAGACAAGAATCACCTGATCTTGTCTATTGTTGCAGAAGAGGTGTTTGATAAAGTACAACACCCATTCATGCTAAAAACTCTCAGCAAAATAGGAATAGATGGCCAATTCCTCAATACAATAAGGGCCATTTATACAAAGCCAACTGCCTATGTCATCCTGAATGGAAAGAGACTGAACAGTTTCCTTGAGAACAGGAACTAGACAAGGATGACCACTCTCACCCCTCCTATTCAACATTATACTAGAAGTTCTAGCCACAGCAATTAGACAAGACCAAGGAATAAAGGGCATCTGCATCAGCAAAGAAGAACTAAAAATCTCCCTATTTGCAGATAATATGATTGTATATGCAGAGAATCCCAAAGAATCTGTAAGGAAACTACTGAAACTGATAGAAGAGTTTGGCAAAGTCTCAGGATACAAGATAAACATAAGTAAATCAGTAGGATTCCTTTATACCAACAACAAGATTATTAAGAAAGAGATCACCAAATCAATACCATTTACCATAGCCCCTAACAAGGCAAAGTACTTAGGAATAAATTTAACCAGAGAAATAACAGATCTTTACAAAGAGAACTACAAACCCTTATTACAAGCAAGTAAGAGAGACTTACATAAGTGGAGAAGCCTACCCTGCTCATGGATAAGAAGATTTAACATTGTGAAAATGTCTATTTTACCCAAGGCAATCTACTTATATAATGCAATCCCAATACAAGTTCCAGTGACATTTCTTAATGAGATGAAAGAAAATAATATCAACTTTGAAAAGGCAAGAAGCCCCAGATAAGTAAAGCATTACCAAAGAAGAAGAACACACTAGGAGGCCTCTCATTACATGACCTTAGAATGTATTACACTGCCACAGTAGTCAAAACAGCCTGGTACTGGTACAAAAACAGATAGATCAGTGGAACAGAATTGAGACTGAAAAAATGACAGCATCTGCCTATGAACAGTTGATATTTGCCAAAGGTCCCAAGACATTAAACTGGGGTAGAAATAATCTCTTCAACAAATGGTGCTGACAAAATTGGATATCCATCTGCACTAAAAACAAGACCCATATATTACACCTTATACAAAAACCAACTCAACCTGGATAAAAGACCTAAATATCAAATCTAAAATGATAAAGCTCATCCAAGAGAAAGTAGGAACAAAAATGGAAGGTTTAATACACAATGAAGACAGACTTCAAAATCTGTTAGACAAAACTCTTACTGAAGGAAGGGGAGTGGGTAGAGCAGAGGGGATAGGGGACTGTTGGGAGACTAGGACATACATGGGGCAGAGAGGAGGAGTGTGCTGTCACCGGGCAGGGAGAGAAATGGGAACTGCATATAGGTGAGCATGCAAATTTATATGGGAATGTACATTTTCAATCAACCATCATCATCATCATAATAAAAGATTAGCAGCCAAAAAAAGCCTTGGCCCAGATGGCTTCACTGCAGAATTCTACCAAGCTTTTAGACAAGAGTTAACTCTCATATTACTGAGACTATTTCACAGCATAGAAACGGTTGGAATACTCCCAGATTTATTCTATGAAGCCAGCATAACCCTGATACCAAAGCCAGGGAACGATCCAACATAAAAAGAGAACTCTAGACCAATATCACTCATGAAGTTAGATGCAAAAGTCTTCAACAAAACACTTGCCAATAGAATTCAACAAGATTTTAAAAAAACAATAATTCATCACGACCAAGTTGGATTCATACCAGGCTGCAAGACTGGTTCAACATCAGAAAAACAATTAATGTGATCAACCGTATAACTAACACAAAAGAATCACCTGATTTTGTCAATTGATGCAGAGAAGGCATTTGATAAAGTCCAACACCCACTCATGCTAAAAATTCTCAGCAAAATAGGAATAGAAGGTAAATTCCTCAATGCAATAAGGGCTATCTATACAAAACCAACCACCTACATCATCCTGAATGGAGAAAGATTGAAAGAATTCCCCTTGAGAATGGGAACTAAACAAAGATGCCCACTCTCACCTCTTGTATTCAACATTGTACTAGAAGTTCTGGCCAGAGCAATTAGACAAGACAAAGAAATAAACGGCATCCACACTGGCAAAGAAGAAGTAAAAATCTCCCTATTTGCAGATGATATGATTTTATATGCAGAGAATCCAAAAGAATTCATAAGTAAACTACTCAAACTAACATAAGAGTTCAGCAAAGTATCAGGATACAAAATACACATAAGTAAATCAGTAGGATTCCTTTATAGCAACAGAGATTATTAAAGAAGAAATCACCAAATCAATACCATTTACTATAGCCCCCCAAACGGTAAAATACCTAGGAATAAATCTAACTAGAGAAGTAAGAGACCTATACCGAGAGGACTACAAGACCTCACTGCAAGAAACCAAAAGAGATTTATGTAAGTAGAGAAGCCCACCCTGCTCATGGATAGGAAGACTTAACATTGTAAAAATGTCTATTTTACCCAAAGTGATCTACATGTACAACGCAATCCCAATGTAAATTCCAGTGACATTTTTTAGTGAAATGGAGATGCAAATCACCAACTTTGTTTGGTAAGGGAAGAAACCTGGAATAAGCAAAGCACTGCTGAACAAGAAGAACACACTGGGAGGCCTCTCACTAACTGACTTTAGAGCCTATTAAACTGCCACAGTAGTCAAACCAGCCTGATACTGGTACAAAAAGAGACGTATAGACCAATGCAACAGAGTTGAGACCCCAGAGATGCCGCCATCCTCCTACGGACAGTTAATATTCAACAAAGGACCTAAGATTCTAATCTGGGGTAAAAACAGTCTCTTTAACAAATGGTGCTGGCAAAATTGGCTATCCATCTGCAAGAAATTGAAACAAGACCCATGTCTCACACCTTACACAAAAATGTACTCAAATTGGATAAAAGACCTAAATATCAAACCTAAAATGATAAAGGTCATGCAAGAAAAAGTAGGATCAACAATGGAAGTTTTAATACACAACTTATACAGACATCAAAATCTGACAAACAAAGCACGACCAACAGAAAATAGATAAATGGGAAGTACTAAGAATCAAACACTTTTGCTCATCCAAAGACTTTTCCGAAAGAATTAAAAGACTATCTACAGAATGGATAAAAAAATATTTGGCAACTGTATGTCAGACCGATGTCTGATCGCCATAATTTACCAGGTACTGCAAAATATCAGCAAGAAAAAGGCAAATAACCCAATTAAGTGATGGGCAAAGATGGACAGACACTTTTCTAAAAACGATATCCAGGCAGCCAAAAGACACATGAGGAAATGCTCATGATCATTAGCTACTAAAAATTCCAAATCAAAACAATGATGACGTATCATCTTACCCCAGCAAGGTTTGCCATGATCCAAAAAACACAAAACAACAAACAGTGGAGAGGCTGTGGAGAAGTTGGAACTCTTCTACACTGCTGGTGGGATTAAAAAATGGTACAACTTCTTCGGAAAGCAACCTGGTTCTTCCTTAAAAAGCTCGGAATACATATACCATTTGATCCAGTAATCCCACTGCTTGGAGTATATCTTGCAGAATCAAGGGCAGTCACATGAACAGATACATGCACACAAATGTTTATTGCAGCACAGTCCACAATTGCAAAAAGATGGAATCAACCCATATGTCCAATAACAGATGAATGGATAAACTATGGTATATACACTCAATGGATCACTAGGCAATGATGAAGAACAACAATGACTTTAGGAAGCATCTTTTAACCTGGTTTCAACTGGAAGACATCATGTTGAGTGAAGTCAGTCAGTGGCACAAGGACAAATATTGTATGAGACCCCTAGTATAAGGACTTAAAAATAGACTCATGTACAGCAGAGGAGACTTATAATGGCTGCAAGGGAGAGGCGGGAAAGAGGGAGTGAGTTGCTTATAGACTAGATCATTGACAGAAATTTATTTGGTTGAAATCAGTGACAGCACACATTAGAATGTAGATCAATTTAACTGGACTTCAACATAACCTGAAAACTCTAACAATCTTAACCCAATATTGCAAGGACAGAGTAGCAGGGGTGGGGGCCTGGGGACCATGCTCTCTGGGGACATGTAGGCCAATTGGCATAATTAGCCTATTGCTAAGAGAGTCTTCTGCACCCCATATAGGTGAGTGGTATCTGGGGTCTTAAAAGCTAGCAAGCTACCATCTGAGGTACACCAAATTGGCCCAGCTCAGCTGGAACTGATGATCACCAAGGACAATAACAACATGATGGAAAAACAGCCCAGAAGACAGAAAGACTCATGAGAATGGGTGACTAAATCTACAGGTGACCAGAAGAACCAGATAGTACCTGGCCACCACCAGTGACAGCCATGATGTGGCTCACAATGTTGAGTTCCATTGGCAACACGAAAAAAAAATGGGTGTACTAAAAACTCCATTAAAAGACTGCAATTGATGGTCGAAGGCCTGAGAGTTCCTCTGGAAGCGTGGCCCCTAGACATGATGCTGCCCCTGATCGTAGATCCTTACTGAAATCAACTCTTCGGATATGAATGGAATGAACTTGGGAACACAGAATGACCATATTGTGTGTGCACTTTATAGTTCTATCCATCTACAGGATGTCGTCCCACTGGCCTCTTACTAGAGGGGAGTGAAGAGGGTGGAGAGGAGGAGACAGGAGACTGTTAAGTGGATATGACATGTACAGAAAAGGAAAGGGGGAGTGTGCTGTCACTGGGAAAGGAGAGCAGAGGGAGCCGCAGATAGGTGGGCATGCAAATTTGAATTGTATTGTAAATTTTCCCTCAATCACAATAAAACAAAAAAAATCTTAGTTATTCCAGTTAGCCTAGATGGCCCCTAAACTGTGGTCTTCAGATCCCTGACCCTGCTACTGTGTCATTCAAAATGTTGGATTGTATTTAGATGACCTTTTAACTTTTACTGTAGTCCAGTTGTGCTAACCTCCCTTCTACTGCATGCTGTCACTCACTTCACCTAACCTAGTTCCTAGTAGATTACTAACTAATCTATGAATACTCCTGTCCATCCCTCCCAGCCTTGTAACCATCAAACATTTTTTTCTTCTGAGTTTGAATTTTTTTTTGAGTCTTCATCATAATAGTCTCATACAATATTTGTCTTTTTCCATCATACTAATTTCACTCAACTTGGGGTCTTCAAGACAATGCCGTGTTATCAGATGATTCATAAAATCACTGTTTTTTGTTTGTGTCTTTGTTTTTTTTGTTTTTATCATTGCATAGTATTCCATCATATGAACATACCAAAAGTTGTTTATCCATTCATCTGTTGATGGGCACATAGGTTATTCCATCTTTTTGCTCTTGTGGATATTGCTGCAACAAACATTGGTGTGCATGTGTCTGTATGTGACAGCATTTATTTTTGCAGGATATTTTCTAAGAAGTGGAATTGCTGGATCATATGGTATTTCTATTTCTAGCTTTTTAGGAAAGCACCAAATCAATTTCCAAAGTGGTTGTACATTTTACATTCCTACCAGCAGTTTAAAAGGGTTCCAATTCCTCCACAACCTCTCCACCTTTTTCTTGTTTGTTTTTTACTTTGTTTTTAGGATTAGTGTCAGCCTTATTGGGGTGAGATAGCATCTCATTGTAGTCTGGATTTGAATTTCTCTAATGGCTAATGACTGTGAGCATTTCCTCATATGTCTTTTAGGTGCCTGAATGTTTTGTTTGTTGAAGTGCCTGACTGTATCTTTCATCTATTGTGTAATTTGTTCATTTTTCTTTTTATTGTCGAGGTTTTGTAGTACCTTGTAGATTAGACGCCAATCAGATTCATGGTAGCCAAAAATTCTTTCCCAGTGCTTGGGTAGTCTTTTTACTTTTTTTTTTTTCCTAAATAAATTTTACTGTGCTTTAAAAGCAATTTAATAATCTATATCAATCTGCCATATAACACCTGGAAATTCCACCACTACTCTATTCTAACTGTTCTCCCCTCTCTTCTCCCCACCCCATGACAGCACACTTCACCCTTTCATCTGGAACTTCCCATGACCTTTTGACCCAGGTCTGAATCCCCTCACCTTATCATCTTGGTTCTGGTGATGAGCCGCTGTAACAGCCCCATGTACATATTAAAGTCCAAAGGTTTCTTCGTGGCCACCTGCAATCCGTGTTTTGTATAGTCCAGTTCAGTCTTTGTCAGAAGAGCTGGCCCCAGTGATGGATGTGGTTTAGGGTTACATAGTCCAGGGGCCATGCTTCCAGGGGGGCCTCCAGTGTGACGGACCACCAAATGTGGTCTTTCAGTGGAGTTCTAGCTTTGCCCTCTAATCTTCCTCCCACTGTGTCTAGGGTTCTGTACTGTGTATACCATCTGGGAAGTTACTGAAGTACAGCAGCTGTGGGTACCTCTTTTCTAGTACATGCTGTCACATCTTACACCAAAACTGAATTCTAAGCACTAATTGTATAAATCCCATTCCCTCCCTCCCCACCATTGTAACTGTCAAAGATTAATTTCTTCTGTGCTTAAATGATTTGTTGCATTCTTACAATAATGATCTCATACGATACTTGTCTTTTTACTGTTTTTGGTGAAGTAGTTTTTTACTCTTTGGGTGAAGTCTTTGGATGATGATAAGTGTTAGACTTTGGGAGTTCCCTGTTATCTATTTTCTCTTCTTATGTTTGTGGATTGTTAGTAGTATTTTGTAGTCTGTTTATGTTGTGCATTAGGACACCTAATGTCCCAATTCTTTTTTATTGTGATTGAGCGAAAGCATACACTCCAAGTTAAATTTCCATGCCCATGTATCTGCAGCTTCTTCTGCTCTCCTTGCCTGGTGACAGCACACTCTTCCTTTCCATTCTATACATGTCATATCTTCTTAACGATCTCTTGTCCCCTCCTCTCCACTCTCTGTTTTCCTTTCTAGGAAAAGGCTGGTAGAACAACATCCTGTCTATGCATAGAACCACAAACTGGACACACTATATGGTCACTTTGTGTCCGTGAGTCTAATCCTATCCAAAGAGTTGAGCTCAGTAATGATCTATGATCAGGGGCAGCAGCAGGTTTAGGGCCATGCTCCCAGGGGAACTCCCGAATCTTTAGACCATCAATTGCAGCCTTCTAGTGGAGTGCCTGAGGTGCACCCCTCATTTTGTCATGTAGTCACTGCAACACAACATTGTGTGCCCTATCACGGCTGTCATTTGTGGTGGCTGGGCACCATCTGGCTCTTCTAGTGCATGTTGATACAATCAAACTTACACGTGGGTCCTTCTATCTTCTGGGCTCTTTCCCCTGATTTCTCTGTTGTCCTTGGTGGTCATCTGATCTGGCTGAGGTGGGACAATTTGGTGTACTCAGATGATAGCTTGCTACTTTTTAAGACCCCAGATACCGCTCACCAACACAGAGTCCAGAAGAATCTCTTAGCAATAGGCTAGTTATGCCAACTGGCCTCAGTGTCTCCTAAGAGCATTGTTCCTGGACCCTTGCCCCTTCTACTCAATCCTAGCAATATTGGGGTAAGATTAGAAGTTTTCAGTGTGTGCTGAAGTCCAGTTAAGTTGATCTTTCTAATGTGTGCTGTCACTTTTACCCAACCAAATTTCTATCAACTATCTATCTAATCTGCAGCCAACCTTCTCCCTCCCTCCCTTCGATCCCTTGTAACCATCAAAGAGTCTTTTCATCTGTACATGAGTCTGTTTTTAAGCCCTTATACTAGGGGTCTCATGCAATATTTGTCCTTGTGTCAGTGACTGATTTCACTCAACATAATGTCTTTCAATTGAAACCGGTTTATGAGATGCTACTTAAAATCAACATTGTTCTTTGTCATAGCATAGTGTTCCATTGAATACATGTACCATAGTTTGTTTATACATTCATCTATTGTTCAGCATCTGGACTGATTCCATCTTTTGCAACTGTGGACTGTGCTACAACAAACATTCGTGTTCATGTCTCTGTTCATGGGACTGCCCTCGATTCTGTAGGGTATATTCCAATCAGTGGGATTACTGGGTCAAATCGTATATCTATTTCCAGTTTTTAAGGAAGCGCCAGATTGCTATCCAAAGAAGCTTTACCATTTTGCAATCCCACCAGCAGTCTGGAGCATTCCAATTTCTCCACAGCCTCTTCAGCATTTGTTGTTTTGCGTTTTTTGAATCATGGCTAACCTTGTTGGGGTGAGATGATGTCTCATTGTAGATTTGATTTGGATTTAACTAAGAGCTAATGATCATGAGCATTTCCTCATGGGTCTTTTGGCTGCCTCAAAGTCCTCTTTAGTCAAGTGTCTGTCCATCTCCTTTGCCCAAAACTTTATTGGGTTATTCATCTTTTACTTGTTGATATTTTGAAGCACTTGGTAGATTATGGAGATCGTAAGTCTATCTGACATATAGTTGTCAAATATGTTTTCCCATTCGCATTCTTCTGATAAAGTCTTTGAGTGAACAAAAGTGTTTGATTCTTAGTAGTTCCTATTGTTTGTTTTCTATTCTGTTGATTGAGCTTTGTTTGTCAGATTCTGAAGTCTAAGTTGTGTGTTAAAACTTGCATTGTTGATCCTATTTTTTCTTTGCATGAGCTTTAACTTTTTAAGGTTAATATTTAGGTATTTTATACAGTTTAAGTTGGATTTTGTGTAAGGTGTTAGATACGGGTCTTGTTTCAATTTTTTGTAGATGGATATCTAATTTCCAGCACCATTTGCTAGAGACTGTTTTTACTCGAGTTTAGAATGTTAAAGAGAGTGTTGTTACCCCAGTTTAGAATCTTAGTTCCTTTGTCAAATATCAACTGTTGATAGGAGGATGGTGGCATCTCTGGGGTCTCAACTCTGTTGCTTTGGTCTGCATATCCGTTTTTGTGCCAGTACCAATCTGTTTTAACTACTGTGGCAGTTCAATAGTTTCTAAAGTCAGGTAGCAAGAGGCCTCCCACAGTGTTCTTCTTCAGTAGTGGTTTGCTTATCTAGGGTTTCTTCCCTTTCCAAACAAAGTTGGTGATTTGTTTCTCCATCTCATTAAAAAATGTCGCCGGACTTTGTATTGGGATTGCATTGCATGTGTAGATTGCTTTGGGCAAAATAGACATTTTCACAATGTTAAGTCTTCCTCTACATGAGCAGGGTAGGTTTCACCATTTATGTAAGTTACTCTTAGTTTCTTGCAGTGATTTCTAGTTAGATTTACTCCTAGCCAGGTTGCCTTCTCGTGGGCTATAGTAAATGGTATTGATTTGGTGATTTCTTCTTTAATAATCTCTTTGTTTCCATGAAAGAATCCTATTGAATTACTCATGTTTATTTTGTATCCTGATAATCTGTTGAACTCTACTATCAGTTCAAGTAGTTTACTTGTGGATTTTTTTGGATTCTCTGCATATAAGATGATATTATCTGCAAACAGGGAGATTTTTAATTCTTCTTTGCCAATGGAGATGCCCTTTATTTGTCTCATATAATTGCTGTGTTTATCTGCGAATGTCTTAATTTCAGTTTCCTATTTGAAAGATAGTTTTGCAGGATATGTAATTCTTGGTTGGAAGTTCTTCTCCTTCAAAGCTTTGAATGTGTCATGCCACTGTCTCTGTGCCAGCACTGTTTCTGATGAGAATCCTGACGAAAGCCTACAGGGTTTCCCTCTGAATGTCAGCTTTGATTTGAATCTTGCTGCCTGTAAGAGTTGTTGCTTATGTTTCATTTTGTTAAGCTTGATTATAACATGTCTTGGAGTCTTTCTTTTGAGATCTATATTGAGTGGCATTCAACATACATCTTGGATGTCTATATTCTTTTCCGCCACGATTTCTGGGAAGTTCTCCATCAGCAGCTCAGCAACAATACTCTGTGTTCTCAGGTGTCTCACCCTGTTCAGGACTCCAGTTAATCGTAGATTGTTCTTCTTAGTAGAGTCCCACATGGTTCTTAATGCTTCTTCATTTTTCTTGTTTCTTTTTTCTGATTTCTCCTCACAGATGCTGGAGTCCATAGCTCTGTCTTTCAAATCAGAAATTCTCTTTTCCATTTGTTCCATTCTGTTTTCTTGGCTTTGAATTGAGGTTTCTATGTCTTTGATTTTGTTCTTGATCTGTTGGATTTCCAAGTACTGATGTTCCATCAGATCAAACATTTTACTTAATTTTTCATTTTGCTCTGCTTCATTTTGTATAAGGTTTAGGAGGGCTCTCTATATAATCATTTTGCATTCACCTTCTGATAGTTTCAGAAAAAGCTTCTTCGTCTGGGAAATTCTGAGATGGTTTCTTTTGGGGGCTTTCTGATGCCATGGGTGATTTCCTGGCCACGGTTTTCTCCAGAGTTTATTGCTTTTGAGGCTCCATGTGGGTCAATAGAGGCTGGGAGAGACGCTGTGAGGCAGAACCTCAGTTGTTTCTATACGCTGTCTTAAAATGAGAAGTAAAAAGTATCTGATGACTTCCAAAGTCAGTCAGGTTTTCAGGCGTATATAGATCCCTCTTCCCAGATGGCAAAGTAAGCATCTCTATATCAAACACCAGATGTTATAAAATAGCTCAAAATACAGAAAAGCTACTGCCCTGCTGGCCTGTGCTGTCAGGTCCCAGCTGTAGGCAATACTGTGTAGAATTCTGCTTTTCTGCCAGAAAAGTGCTCTTCTGGGCAGGTATTGCCTCCCAGCCCAGGAATTAGGTCCAGCTGAGGCTTCTGTATGGATATCCCAGCCTTCCAGCAGAAGAAGATGGTGTCCCACACAAGCTCGCCACCAAGCTGGGACCAGGCTACTGGCGGAAAGAGAGGTCAAAAGTGCCAACATGTCCAGAGTCCACAGCCTCCGTTGCCAGGCCCCAGCCTCAGGTGACACTGTGCAAAACACCGCCTCTCTGCTGGAAAAGCACTTTCCCTCCGGCAAGTGCCACCTCCCAGCCTAGGAACCAAGTCCAGCCGGGGCCTCTGCCTGGGAGTCTCTGTCTCCCAATGGATCAACATGGCATCCCACACAAGCTCAACACCACATCCATATGGCTACCACATGGCGAAGGCAGAAAGATAGACCAAAGGAGCCAAGATGCACAGAGTCCAAAGCCGGGCTCTGAGAACACGGCAATTGCACTTGCCAGTCCCACCAGCAGTGCATCTGAAACCAGCAGCTAGTCAAGTCGCAGCTCCATGCACCAGCCAACACAGAGGAAAAAATAATCAAAATGGTGAGTTACCATCGGTCTGTGCAAGCCTGTGCTCGCCGAGACTGGGGTCAGCAAGAGAGGAGTTTTTGCGTTCAGTGGTATGAAGGCCAAATTAACAGCTCTATGACGTATCTTAGGGCTGACTATGTGTCCAGAAGGCTCCGTTTAATTATCATTTCAGGTCTTGGGTTCCAGAAGGATTTAGGGACATGTGTGTTTAGTCTGCCACCTTGACTCTGTCCATTGTCTATTTGCACTGGGCAGAACTTCTAGTACAATATTCAACAAAAGTGGTGAGAGTGGACATGCTTGTCTAGTTCCCGCTGTCAAGGGGAATTGTTTCAGTCTCTCTCCATTCAGAACGATGTAGGCAGTTAACTTTGTGTAGATGGCCCTTATTTCACTGAGTAATTTGCCTTCCAGTCCTATTTTGCTGAGGGTTTTTAACATGAATGTGTGTTGGACTTTATCAAATGTCTCTTCTGCATCAATTGGCAAAATCAGGTGAGTATCCTTTATTTTATTTATGTGGTTGATCACATTAATTCTTTTCCTGATGTTGAACCAGCCTTGCACCTCTGGTATGAATCAAACTTGGTCATGATGAATTATTTTTTTGATGTGTTGTTGAATTCTGTTGGCAAGGATTATGTTGAAGATTTTTGCATCTAGGTTCATGAGTGATGCCAGCCAGCCAAGCCAAGTGCCTGATACTGGTCTGCAATTTTCTTTTTCTGTGGGATCCTTCCCTCACTTTGGTATCAGGGTTATGCTGGCTTCATAGAATGAATTTGGGAGTATTTCATCCCTTTCTATGCTGTAAAATAGTCTCAGTAGTGTTGGAGTTAACTCTTCTCTAGAAGCTCCATAGATTTCTGCAGTGAAGTCATCTGGGCCAGAGCTTTTTTAAGTTGGTAGTTTTTTGATGACTTTTTCAACCTCTTCTTTGATGGGTTTACTAAGGTGTTCTAATTCTCCTTGTGATAACTTTGGTAGGTGATATGAATCTAGGAATTTGTTCATTTCCTCTAGGTTTTCAAATGTGTTACAGTACAGTCTTTTGTAGTATTCTGTTACAATATTTTTAACTTCTGTTGGATCTGTTGTGACAACTCTCATCGCAGTTCTTATTCAGGTTATTTGCTTCCTCTCCTGTTTTTCTATAGTAAGTTTAGCCAATGGTTTGTCAATTCTGTTGACCTTTTCAAAAAAACAACTTTGTTATCAATTTTTTCAATTGTTCTTCCACTCTCTAATTCATTTAGTTCTACTCTAATCTTTATGACCTGTTTTCTTCTGGTGCCTGAGGGATTTCTCTGTTGTTTTCTTTCTACTTGTTCAAGCTATAAGGTTAGTTCTTTGATTTGGGTCCTTTATTCCTTCAGGATGTGTGCATTTATAGAGATAATTTGACCTCTGAGTGCTGCTTTGACTGTATCTCATAGGTTCTGGTAGGATGTTGTCTTAGTCAGCTAGGGCTGCTCTAACAGAAATACCACAGAGCAGATGGCTTTCACAAAGGAAAGTTTATTCTTACACAGACCGATAGGCTGCAAGTCCATATTCAGAGTGTCCACTCCAGGGGAAGGCTTTCCCCTTGTTGGCTCAGGAAGTAAGTCCGGTATTGCATCAGTCTTTGTCCAGGGAGCATCTTGGCACAGGAACCTCAGTTCTGAAGGACATGTTCTTCTCCCGGTGCTGCTTGCTTGATGGTATGAGGTTCCCAATTCTCTACCTGCTTCTCTGTCCTTTTATCTCTCATAGGACAAAAGGATTAAGGGTGGAGCAAGCCATCCTCCAGGGAAACTCCCTTTACAGTGGAGCAGGGAGGTAATCCTATGAAGAGATTTACAGCCTCACCCTAATCCTTTAGCATACAGTTTAGGAAAACCACAAAATGGAGGACAGTCACAAGATACTGGGAATCATGTCCCAGCCACGTGGCTACACATATTTTGGGGGGACACAATTCAATTCATGACAGATGTGTTTTCATTCTCATTTGAATCCATAAATTACTATTATGAATTGGATTGTGCCCCCCAAAAATAGGTGTAGCCCTGTGGCTGGACCATGATTCTTTCTATTCTATGATTTTCCTCCATTTTGTGATTTTGCTGTGCTGTGTATTAAAAGATCAGGGTGGGATTTTAAATCCTTTCACAGGATTACCTCCCTGTGATGCTGTACAGGGAATTTCCCTGGAGTATGGCTTGCCCCACCCTTAAGCCTTTCATCCTACAAGAGAGAAAAGAAAAAAGAAGCGTTCAGAGAATCTGGAACCTCACGCTATAAAGAAAGCAGCACTGGGAGAAAAGTGTGTCCTTCAGACCTGAGGTTCCTGTGCCAAGACGCTCCCTGGACAAAGACTTTCCTCCAGAGCCAACAGGGGAGAAAGCCTTCCCCTGGGGTGGACATCTTCAATTTGAACTTGTAGCCTACTGGACTGTACAAGAATAAATCTTTTTTTAAGCCAACCACTCTGATATTTCTGTTACAGTAGCCCTGGGTGACTAAAACAATTACTTTATTTTGCCCTTGATTTCTTCTATAACCCATGGCTTTTTGAGCAAAGTGTTGATCAATTTACACAAGCACTAATTTCTATTAATTTTTTGCTATTGATTTCAACTTTTATGGCTTTATGTTCTGAGAAGATGCTTTGCAATAATTAGCTGGTTTGGATTTTGTTGAGATTTGCTTTATGTGCTAACATATGGTCTATCCTGGGAAATCTTCCATGTGCATTGGAGAAGAAGTTGTAGTTATCTGTTGATGGATACAGTGTTCTGTATATCTCAATGATGTGTAATTGATTAATTGTGACAATAATATCTTCTGTGTCTTTACCGAGGCTTTTTCTGGATGATCTGTCCATTACTGAAAGTAGTGTTGAAGTCTTCAACTGTTATTGTGCAGTGATCTATCTCATTTTTTCAATGTAGTCAATGTTTGTTGTATTTAGATGAGATTAGTATTGCCACGTCTGCTCTTTGTACATTGTTAGCTTGGTATATATTATTTCATCTTTTAATTTTCAGTTTATTCCTATCTTTAAGTCTAAGGTATGTTTCTTGTAAGCAATATATAGATAGGTCATGTCTTTTGATCCAAGATGTCACTCGTTGTGTCATTACTGAAGCATTCAGATCATTTACATTCAGTGTAATTATTGGTAGCTATGTGTTTACTGCTGTCATTTTAATGTATTCATTTTTGTGTTGGTGTATTCTCTGTTGCTCTTAATATTCTCTTGTGGGGCATTCTTCTTTATGGGTTGAGTTTTCATCTTTTCCAGTCTTGGTTTTGTGATTTTTGAGACTCCTATGTTACATTTCTTATTTTGATGTGTTGCATTATTATTGTGCTTTGCAGCTACCCCTATGATCCCCCTGAATATTCTAAGTTTAAACCCAATTTTTACCTTTACATATCTTATTAACTTTGTATCTATCTGAAAGGACTATAACTACTGTATTATATCCCTCTTCTTAATGTGATGTACCTTAGTTTTCATAATATGATTAATAGTTCCCTTCTTTAAATGTAGCTATGACTGAAGTTTTGTCTTCCTTAACTGAGTAGGATTCTATATGTTTTGTCTTGCATTGCCTCCTTAAACATACACTTGACGGTTTTGCTTTTCTAAGCAAAGAGCTTCTTTCAGTATTTCTTGTAGCTTTGATTTTGTTTTTACAAAGTCTCTAAGCGTCTGTTTATCTGTCAATGTTTTAATTTCATTTTCACATTTGAAAGACAGTTTTGCAGGATATGTAATCTTGATTGAAAGTTTTTCTCCTTCAAGGCTTTGAATGTGTCATCCCACTGCCTCCATGTGAACATTGTTTCTGCAAAGAAGTCAGACGAAAGCCTACAGGACTTCCCTCTGAATGTTAGCTTTGCTTTGAGTCTTGCTGTCTTCAAGAGAATTTATGTTTCATTTTATTAAGCTTGATTGTAATATGTCTTGGTGTCTCTCTTTTGTGACCTATTTTTTGTGGCATTTGAGACATGTTTTGATGTTTATGTTCTCTGCTTTCATAATTTCAGGGAAGTTTCCTGTCAACAACTCAACAACAGTACTCTCAGCTGCCTCTCCCTTCTCAGGACCTCCACTTAATCCTATATAATTCCTTTTGATAGAATTCCACATGTTTCTTAAAGCTTCCTGAATTTTCTTATGTGCTTTCTCTGATTTTTTCCTCCTAAATGCTGATGTCAGTAGCTCTGTCTTCAAAGTCACTGAATCTGATTTCCAGTTCATGAATTCTGCTCTTCTGGCTCTGGATCCAATTGCCTCATTCTGCAATTTTGTTATTGATCTGTCAGATTTCAGAATGTTGCTGCTCCATCAGTTTGAATATCTTGCTTAATTTTTCATTTTGCTCTGCTACATTTTGATTAATCTCTAGGAAGGGTCTAGATATAATTCTTCTGTACTCAACATCCAATAGTTTCAGAAAGACTTCCTCATCTGGGAAGTGTTTTGATTCTTTATTTTGGGAGTTTTCTGGAGCCATGGTGGGCCGATTCTTTAAAAGCTTAGCTATAGTGTATTGCCACTGGGCCATCTAGAGGCTGTTTAGTTTCTCTGGTGTTGCCTCAACAGGACCTGAGGCATAGTTCTGAGAAAGGAGTTGGTCACTAGCTACCTTTTGTACTCTAGTGACTGGCCCCATTGGATTCTCTGATATGCTAGGCTCCACCCCCAGGCTGGCAAAGACATTGTCCTACTTATGGAGTCACTAGTCAGCTGTCAACCAATCCTATGATGTGGGTCACTAAAGGCTAGAAGAGATGTGGTTGGGCCACACAGTACTTATTTCACCAAGCAGTCTTATTTTAAAAAGCTAAAACCTACTGGACCACTTCCAGAATCAGTCAGGACCCTAGGTGTGGCAGATTCCTCCTTCTGGGTGAGAGCAGAAACATCTCTTTGGCCATCCCCAGAAGCTATGGTGTATTTCAAAGTGTAGAGAGTCTGCTGTGCTGCTGTCATAGCCTGCTAGCATCTACCTGTGAGGCAACACTGTGCTAAACATGATCTTTCTGCCTCAGAAGTACTCCCTGGACTGGCACTGTCTCCAAGCTGAGGAATCAACCCCTGCTGAGGCCTCTGGTTGAGTAACTCCACCTCCAAGCTGAACAAAATGGCATCCCAGTCAAGCTACCGCTTGTGCCATGAAAGAATAGAATCTATGGTAGAGCTCCAAAAGGGGAGTGTGGAAGGGCTGTGGTGCCCCAGTCAGCCATTGGGCACTCAAAATGTGATTATTCCACACATCGTTTTTCCACTGCAGCCCATGCTGTTCACTTCAGAAGTTCAGCTCAGTGTAGCCGTCTGCTCATGCCCATCCCCTGCCTACTGGCAAACAGAAAGAAAAAAATGTTGAAAACACCAGTACCTTTGTATCATGAGAGGCAGCCATTCAGCATAAGCAGAGCTCAGCATGAGAGAGGAAGTTTACTGCTTAGTGGCATGTAGTCAAAACTGATAGCCGTATGCTAGTCCTAAGGCTCACTGAGTGTCCATAAATCTCCATTCTATTATCAATCCAGGCCTTAGTTTTCAGAGAGAATTAAGGAAATGTATGTCTAGTCTGCCATCTTCTGTCCCTGTTTTTTTATTCCATGACCTTTAATGCTTTAGATTTTATATTTAGATCTTTGATCCATCCTGAGTTAGTTTTTGTGCAGGGTGTGAGATATGGGTTCCTCTTCTTTCTTTTTTTTTTTTTATTTGTATATCCAGTTGTGCCAGTGACATTTGTTAAAGAGACTGTCTTTTCTGAGTACATGAAATTTTGAACTTTGTCAAATATCATCTGCTCATAGGTGATGATGAAATAGCTGGATTCTCAAAATTAGGATTTCATTATAGCTATCAATCACTTTGGATAGAATAGACACTTTCACAGTGTTAAGTCTTCTGATCCCTGAGCAAGGTAGGTTTCTCCTTCTATGGAGGTCTCCTTTGGTTTCCTGCAATAAATTCTTGTAATTTTCTTCGTATAAGTTCTTTAACTCTCTGGTTAAATTTAGTCCTAGGTATTTTATCTTCTTAGGGACTATTGTAAATGGTAATTGTTTTAGTCAGCTAGTGCTGCTCTAACAGAAATACCACAGAGTGGATGGCTTTAACAAAGGAAAGTTTATTCTTACACAGTCCATTAGGCTATAAGTCCAAATTCAGGATGTCCACTCCAGGGGAAGGATTTCCCCTTTATTGATTCTGGAGTAAAGTCCAGTATTGCATCAGTCTTTGTCCAGGGAGCATCTTCGGGCAGGAACCTCAGGTCTGAAGGACATGCTTTTTCACCTGGTGCTGCTTTCTTGATGGTGTGTGGTTCCCAACTCTGTTGGTTTCCCTTTCCTTTTATCTCTTGAAGGATGAAAGGATTAAGGATGGGGCAAGCCATACTCCAGAAAAACTCCCTTTACACTGGAGCAGGGAGGTGATCCTATAAAGGAATTTACAGTCCCACCCTAATCCTTTAACATACAGCATAGGAAAATCACAAAATGGAGGACAATCACAGAATACAGGGAATCCTGGCCAAAGAAAGTGGCTACACATATTTGGGGGGGCACAATTCAATCCACGACAGTAATGTCATGGATTGAATTGTGTCCCCCTCAAAAATCTACATAGTAATTTAGCCAGTCCAAGATTGTTTGTGTTGTGTGATGCTCCTCCAGGTTGGAAATTCAGTCTCTGTGTTGTTAATGAAGGTGAATGGACAGCAATGTGTTGGTGGGGTATAAGATTATTTTGTGCTTTGAGGCAGTCTCTTGAGACAAAAAGGAAAGAAGCTAGCTAAGAGATTTCAATACCTCATACTACAAGAAACTGTGCCAGAAGCTCAGCTCATCCTCTGGAAGGACGAGGATCCCTGCGCCTCAGAAACTTCCAGTCCAGGGAAAGACTGACAACAAGGACCTTCCTCCGGATCCAGCAAAGAAAGCCTTCCCCTGGAGCTGATAACCTGAATTTGAGCTTTTAGCCTATTGGACTGTGACAAAATTTCTCTCTTTAAAGTCGTCCACACTCGTGGTATTTGTGTTAGTTAAAGACGCACTAGCTGATGAAAACAGAATTTAGTACCAGGAGTGGGGTGCTGCTCTAACAGATAGCTAAATTATGGATGTGTTTTTGAAATTATGAATAGATTGAAGACTCAGAAGGAACCAAGGAGAACTTTTTCGTGCCAAAATAGGTGCAGTAGATGAGAAATGAGCAGCAGAGGATAAATGGCAGAAGCAGCATATAGGCAACAGCAGACCCAGACCAGTGCAAGACAGCTGACCCATGGAGTGAGAGAGCTGAGTGCCCTATGCAGGAGGCATCCTGGAAGAGTGGGGTATCTCTAGACACTCCAATCAGTGGAGCTGAGCTTGCTGACCTATGGAGGAAAGAGCTGAGTGCCTGTGTGCAGGAGGTTACCTAGCAGAGTGGGATGCCTCCAGGCACTTAAGTGAGTGGAGCCACAGAGCTTCAGAACACTTGCCCCAGTAGGGAAGATGTGGGCATGGGGCCTGGGCCATGAGGCCGTGGGAAGCAGAAGCTGAAGAGATAGGGAGCATGAGAAGCTGAGCTGCCTCAGTCTCAAAAGGTATAGCCATGATCTCAGGAGTTTTTAAGAGTGGAGCCATGGCCTGTAGTGTTTCTAAGTGTGGAGCTGCCCCTGAAATGGACTTGGAAAATTGTGTGCCTGAAGACGAGGGAGCAAGAGTTTCTGTCCAAGGGGGCCAAAAGGTGGAACTATAGCACAGGGCCACGAGGTCTCCACTCAGAATCTGGAGAGTGTGGCCAATACATAGAGTCTGGTGGATTTCACTTTTAAGTCTGTATCATCAGAGGTTAATATTGCAACTCCTGTTCATTTTTTGAATATTGTAAACTTGATATAGTTCTTTCCATGCTTTGTGTATTAGTTTGTTCATGTCTTTAAGTCTAAGGTGTATCTTCTGTAGGCAGCATATAGATAGGCCATATTTTTTTCTTTTTTTTGAATCCAATCTGCCACTCTCCATCCATTTATTGGTGCATTTAGTCCATTTTCAGTCAGCATGATTATTGATAGGTACGAACTTAGTGCTGTCATTCTGATTTCTGTGAGTTGTAGACATTTCCCTCATTCCATCTAATTTTCTTTGCTGAACCTTTTTTTATGTATTTTCTTCTTTTTAATGTTGGTATTTTTGTGATTGCTTGTTTATTATTTTGATATGTATGACTGATTGTTTCCTTTGCAGTTACCTTAATATTTACACCTGTCATTGATTGGATTGTGTCCTCCGAAAACGTGTGTATCGATTGGACTCAAAAATGAGTCACAGTACTGTGCAATTCCTCCCATGTGTTGCAAATCCTGCCTCTGTGATGTTGATGAGGGAAAATGGGCGGCAGTTATGTTGGTGAGGCAGGACTCAAGCTACAAGCTTGTGGAATATAAGGGAAAGAAGTGAGCTCAGGATGTTGGGAACAGCATACCACCAAGAAAGTAGCACCGAGAGCAGAACGTGTCTTTTGGACCTCAGGTGCCTCTGCTGAGATGCTATCTTGAATTTGGACTCAACCTATCGGACTGTGATAACTTCTCTTATTGAGTGGACTTGTGGCTTACCAGACTGTGACAATAAAGCTTCTCTTCATCAAACCATCCACTCATGGTACTTTCTTTTGTAGCAGTACCAGGTAACTAAAACAATACCCTTTTTTTCTAAATTTAAACCAGTCTTTAATTTCTTCATATCACCTTGACTTCCTCTCCATGTGGAAGATCACTACATTTTCTTTTGAGTCCTTCTGTTGTTCTGATGTTTACATAATGACATCTCTCCCTATTTACAGTGTTTTGCCTAAGATTACGTTGTGATTCCCCTATTTGAGTTAATATTCAATTGCTCTGTTCTGTTCTGGTCTTGAGTTGTTACCTGGTGTTACTGGTTTTCTAACAAAAGGATTCCCTTTAGTATTTCTTTTTTTTATTATGATTGAATGAAAATGTACATCCCCACATAAATTTCCATGCTCACTTATATGCAGCTCCACTGCCCTCCCTGCCCGGTGACAGCTCATTCTTTCTCTCCACTCCATACGTGTCCTATCCTTTCAGCAGTCTCCTATCCCCTCCTTTCCACCCATTCCCATTCCTCCAATAAGAGGACAGCAGGATGATATCCTATAGATGCATAGAACCACAAAGTGCCCACAAGATATGGTCACTCTGTGTCGTTAAGTCCAATCAATTGCTGTCCAAAGAGTTGACCTTCATTATGATTTATGGACAGGGGCAGTATCAGGGCCAGGGGTCATGCTCCCAGGGAAACCCTAAAGCCCCTGGACCACCAATTGTGGTCTTTTGGTGAGATCTCCGGGTGCACCCCATTTATTCTTGTGTTGCCGATGAGACTCAATTTTGTGAGCTCCGTCACAGCTATCACTGGTGGTGGCGAGGCACCATCCGGTTCTTCGGGTCACAAGTCGATGTAGACAACCACTCACGTGGGTCTCTCTGTTCTCTTAGGCCAATGTCATTTTGGACCTCAGTGATCATCTGTTCCTGCTGAGTTGGGACCATTTGCTGTACCCTCAGATGGCAGCTTGGCAGCTTTTAAGACCCCAGAAGCAACTCACCAATGTGGGGTGCAGAAAGTCCTCAGTAGCAAAATGCTAGTTGTGCTTAATTGGCTTCGATTTTCCCTGAGAGCATGGTCCCCGACCCCCCAACCCAGCTACTCTGTCCTTGCAATATTGTGTTAAGATGGGAGTAGTATTCAAGTTGTGTTGAAGTCCAGTTAATATTGATCTTCCTTCTAATGTATGCTGTCATCGATTTCACCCAACCAAATTTCTAACAACTATCTAATCCAAACCTTCCCCTTATCTCCCTCCCTCCCTCCCCACTCTTGCAGCCATCAAAGTCTTCTATGCATGAGTCTGTTTTTAAGTTCTTATGGTAGGATTCTCATACAATATTTGTCCTTTTGTCGCTGACTACTTTCACTCAGCATAACGTCTTCCAGTTGAAACCAGGTTTAGAGATGTTTCCTGCAATCATCATTGTTCTTTATCATTGTGCAGTGTTCCATTGAGTATATATACCATAGTTTACCTATCTCTTCCTCTGTTATTAGGCATCTAGGTTGGTTCCATCTTTTCGCTATTGTGAACTGTGCTGCGATAAACATTTGTGTGCATGTATCTGTTGGTGTGAATGGCCTTGATTCTGTAGAATATATTCCAAGCAGTGGAATTAACGGGTCAAATGGTATACCTATATCCAGTTTTTTAAGGGAGTACCAGATTGCTTTCCAGGGAGTGCCAGATTGCTTTCCAAAGAGGTTGAACCATTTTGCAATCCCACCAAAAGTATAGGAGAGTTCCAATTTCTCCACAGGCTCTCCAGCATTTGTTGTTTTGTGTTTTTTGGATCATGGCCAACCTTGTTGGTTTGAGATGGTATCTCATTAAAGTTTTGATTTGAATTTCTTTAGTAGCTAATGATCTTGAGGATGTCTGCATATATTCTTTGGCTGCCTGGATCTCCTCTTTAGGGAATTGTCTGTCCATCTCCTTTGCCCACTGCTTAATTGGATAACTTACCTTTTTCTTATTGATATTTTGTAGTACCGTGTAAATTATGGAAATCAGGCATCAGTCTGACATATAGTTGCCAAGTAATTTTTCCCATTCTGTAAGTGGCCTTTTAATTCTATTCATAAAGTCTTTGGATGAGCGAAAGTGTTTGATTCTTAATAGTTCCCATTTATCTATTTTCTCTTCTGATGATTGTGGTTTGTTTGACAGATTTTGAAGTCTGTCTACATTGTGTATTAAACCTTCCATTGTTGTTCCTACTTTCTCTTGGATGAGCTTTAACGTTTTAGATTTGATATTTAGCTCTTTTATCCAGTTTGAGTTTGTTTTTGTGTAAGGTGTAAGATATAGGTCTTCTTTTAATTTAGTGCAGATAGATATCCACTTTTGCCAGCACCATTTGTTGAAGAGATTGTTTTTACCCCAGATTAATGTCTTGGGGCCTTTGGCAAATATCAACTGTTCATAGGCAGATGCTGTCATCTCTGGGGTCTCGATCCTGTTCCACTGATCTATCTGTCTTTTTTTGTACCAGTATCAGGATGTTTTGAATACTGTGGCAGTGTAATAGGTTCTAAGATTGGGTAATGAGCGGCCTCCCAGTGTATTCTTCTTCTTTAATAATGCTTTACTTATCCCAGAATTCTTCCCTTTCCAGACAAAGTTTGTAACTTATTCCTTCATCTCATTAAAAAATGTCACTGGAAATTGTATTGGGATTGCATTATATAAGTAGATTGCTTTGGGCAAAATAGACATTTTCACAATGTTAAGTCTTCCTATCCATCAGCAGGGTAGGCTTCTCCATTTATGTACGTCTGTCTTACTTGCTTGTAGTAAGGGTTTGTAGTTCTCTTTGTAAAGGTCTGTTATTCTCTGGTTAAATTTATTCTTAGGTACTTTGCCTTGTTAGAGGCTATGGTAAGTGGTATTGATTTGGTGATTTCTTCCTTAATAATCTCATTGTTGGTATAAAGGAATCCTACTGATTTACTTATGTTTATCTTATATCCTGAGACTTCGCCAAACTCTTCTACCAGTTTCAGTAGTTTCCTTATGGATTCTTTAGGATTCTCTGCATCTACAATCATAGCATCAGCAAATAGGGAGATTTTTAGTTCTTCTTTGCTGATGCAGATGCCCTTTATTCCTTGGTCTTGTCTAATTGCTGTGGCTAGAACTTCTAGTACAATGTTGAATAGGAGAGGTGAGAGTGGGCATCCTTGTCTAGCTTCTGTTCTCAAGGGAAATTGTTTCAGTCTCTCTCCATTCAGGATGACGTAGGCAGTTGACTTTGTATAAATGGCCCTTATTGTATTGAGGAATTGGCCATCTATTCCTATTTTGCTGAGAATTTTTAGCATGTATGGGTGTTGGAGTTTATCAAATGCCTTTTCTGCATCAATAGACAAGATCAGGTGATTCTTATCTTTTGTGATATTTATATGGTTGATCAAATTAATTGTTTTTCTGATGTTGAACCAGCCTTGCATCCCTGGTATGAATCCCACTTGGTCATGATGGATTATTTTTTTGATATGTTGTTGTATTCTATTGGCAAGAATTTTGTTGAAGATTTTTGCATCTGGGTTCATGAGTGATATTGGTCTGTAGTTCTCCTTTTCAGTTGGGTCTTTCCCTGGCTTTGGTATCAGATTTATCCTGGCTTCATAGAATGAATTTGGGAGTATGTCATACCTTTCTATATTGTGAAATATTCTTAGTAGTATTGGAGATAACTCTTCTCTAAAAACTTGGTAGGATTCTGCAGTGAAGCCATGTGGGCCCAGGCTTTTTTGGATTGGCAGTTTTGGGATGACTTTTTCAATCTTTTCCTTGTGATGGGTTTATTGAGTTGTTCTGCTTCATCTTGTGATCATTTTTGTAGGTGATATGAATCAAGGAATTTGTCCATTTCCTCTAGGTTTTCAAATTTGTTAGAATACAATCTTTCATAGTATTCAGCTATGATATTTTTGATTTGTTGGATCTGTTGTGACAACTCCCCTGTCATTTCTTCTTTGGGTTATTTGCTTCCTTTCCTGTTTTTCTTTAGTAACTTTAGCTAATGCTTTGTCGATTTTGTTGATCTTTTCAAAAAACCTGTCTCATGAACATAACAATGACAACCCATTTGTTTTGTTCAGCTAGTGCTGCTCTAACAGAAATACCACGAGTGGGTGGCTTTAACAAAGGAAAGTTTATCCTTACACAGTCCAGTAGGCTACAAGTCCAAATTCAGGATGTCTCTGCTTCAGGAGAATGCTTTCCCCCTTGTCGGCTCTGGAGGAAAATTCCAGTATTGCATCAGTCTTTGTCTGGGGAGCACCGTGGTGTAGGAACTTCAGTTCTGAAGGACACGTTCTTCTCCTGGTGCTGCTTGCTTGATTGTGTGAGGTTCCCAATTCTCTGCTTGTTTCCTTTCCTTTTATCTCTTGTAGGATGAAAAAATTAATAGGAGTGCAAGCCATACTCCATGGAAACTCCCTTTACAGTGGAGCAGGGAGGTCATCTTATAAAGGGATTTACAGTCCCACCCTAATCCTTTAACATACAACATAGGAAAATGTCACAAAATAGAGGACAATCATAGAGTACAGGGAATCGTGGCCCAGCCACATGGCTACACATAGTTTTGGGAGGACACAATTTGATCCATGACATGAGGCTTCAGAGTCCTCAGCTCATCCATGATGGTAGTTCCTATCTCTATTGCCACAGTTATGGTTCTCAGATTCCTTCTGTCAAAGGGTATTTAAAATTCTGCCCTGCCAGCTGCAGAAGCATTGTAGAGGAATTCTTTAAATTTGTGAGGGAACTCTCACAGGCATCTATGCTAGTCCTTATTGGGGGAGGCTCTGCCTTCCTCCCTGTGCTTAGAGTTACAGAGCAAGACTGCTCTCTGTTTGAAATTGCCTGGTGACACCTTTGCCAGCTATCAGATGTCTGTCTCTTGTCTTTCTCTAAGGCTGAGAATTGTCTTACTTCCTGGTGTTTAGCAGATTCATTCCTTATTGGCTGTCATCATCTGCAGTTCTAAAACCCAAGGAACGTATCCATGAATTACATTCTGTATCCAAAACCACCACCACCCCTCTTTAAGTCTGTCATACTGTGGGGGCTTGTGTGGTGCTTTGATGCTGGAAGCTGTGTCACCAGTATTTCAAATACCAGCATGACCACCCATAATGGACAAATTTCAACAGAATTTTTAGACTAAGACAGACTAGAAAGAAAGGGCTGGCAATCTACTTCAGAAAATCAAGCCAAAGAAGATATCTTATGAATCACCAGAGAATTTTGTCTGACTCACTTGCTTGGGTCAGATCATGAGGAAGGATCAGTCACTGGAGGGGAATGTCATGTCTGATGAAGCAGAGGGCCAGTGAGAGTAAAGGAGACCCTTGAAGAGATTGACAGACACAGTAGCAACACTGATGGATGGACTATAGCATGCTGGCAGTTAGGAACATGACTAAGGACCCAACAAAGTCATGCTCAATTGCCTATAAGGTTGCCATAAGTTTGAATTGACTGACAGCAGTTGTCTCTAGCTAGTCCAAAAACAGTCAAATATTCATCTGTTTTCTAAAATGTAGCTTTAAAAAATAAGAAGCTGAAAAACAAGCCACTGTTCTCTTTGAAATAAGCAAGTTGAATATGTTTTCAGTGTATTTGGCACATGTGCAGCCAGAAGTTCAGGCTGCCTTAGCTTTTTATGTGCAGGACTCTGTCAGCCTGGTATGGAAACAACAAAGCAAAACAAGTACTGACAAATCCCAGCTCCATTCCAAGGCTACAAAACTGGATGGGAATAGCAAAAACAATACCAACTATAAATGGGAAATCTTTATTTCCCCTTTTGACATTCGTAATAACTGACTTCCAGAGGTAGGAGAAAAAGGTGAATGTCTTTCCACTTTGGAAGAGTAGCCAGCTTTACATGAGGCGTTTAGTTTTCAATTACCAATAGAGAAAACAGTTTTTGATACTTCGAAGTTCAAAGTGTATATCTCCCCCAGGATTTCTTCATTGCTTCACCCCTCTAGGCTTCCATCTACCTTCGGTATACAGTTAAATTTTCTTTTCTCGTATTAGCTAGTGGAAAACTTAGGTGAAGAAAGCTTTCATGTCTCCTTCTTTGTAAAATGATGTGTTGTTACAAGAGGCATAATAGTAAAACACATGAGCAGATATAGAGAACAAAATTCCCAGGTCATCCCTACTTGCAGAGACAAAACCATGACTGTCTGTTAGTCTCCTAGTGCTCTTACAACAGAAATATCACAGTGTGTGCTGCATTGGGCAAATGTGCTACAAAAGAACTCTTTAACATGTTTAAAAACCAAAACTGTCACTTTGGTGATTCAAATGTACCTGATCCAAGCCATGGTGTGAAATATGTGAAAGATGAACAATGGAAAAAAGAATTGATGCAGTTGAATTGTGTTGCTGGCAAAAAAAATATATATATATATTGAACATACCATAGGCTAACAAATTTTAGAAGAAACACAACCAGGATGCTTCTTGCAAGTAAGGATGGAGAGGCTTCAGATCACATACTTTGGACATGTTATGAGTTGGGACCACTACTTGGAGAGGGATATCATGCTTGGTAAGGTAGAAGGTCCCCAAAAAGAAGAAGACCCTCAAGGAGATAGATTGGCACAGTGGTTGTAAAAATGATCTCAAACATAGCCACAGTTGTGAGGATGACATTGCACAGGGCAGCATTTTGCTCACTGTATATAGGGTCACTGAGTTGTGACAACTTGACAGCAGCTAACAACAACAGCATGTGCACTATAGAGTTCCTGAGTGGCACAAACTGTTATGAACTTGACTACTGTCTGAGGGAAATCCGAGTGGCATGGTGGTTAAGTGCTACATCTGCTAACCAAGAGGTCAGTAGTTCAAATCCACACGGCACTCCTTGGAAACTCTGTGGGGCAGTCCTACTCTGTCCTGTAGTGTTGCTCTGAGTCTGCATTGACTCCACTGCAGTGAATTTGGGTTTTTTGGTTATTATCCGAGAGTTTGATGGTACAAAACTACCTAGAGGCCCCTAGGAAGACAGGTCTGAAGTTTTGCTTCTGAAACATCTGAAGTTCTGCTTCCGAAAGGGCATAGCTTTGAAAACCCTTTGGGGCAGTTCTACTGTGCACTCATGGGGTCACCATGAGTCAGAATTGATTTGAGGGAAATAAGGATCACCAATAACAACCTCTAGAATGTACTTCCCAAAAACCTGGTAAGGAAATTTCATCATTTTGTATCTCCATCTGTAAAATAAGGGTTTATTCCTTTTTGTTTGCTGAAGAATTTTAACCACTTCCAAGGCTTTTCCTGGGTCCTTGTTGCAAGATACATGATGTGCTGAGTGTTTGTTTGAGAGTAACACGGAAGGTAAAACAGCTGAGTTATTGCACTGATGCTTACATTGCTGTCACTGTTGACATTTTGTTGGAAACCCTGGTGGTGTAGTGGTTAAGTGCTAAATCTGCTAAACAAAAGGTCAACAGTTCAAATCTGCCAGGTGCTCCTTAGATTAGAAACTCTATGGGGCAGTTCCACTCTGCCCTATAGGGTCACTGTGAGTGGGAATTGACTTGACAGCACTGGGTTTGGTTGGTTTTTTGGTTGATGTTTTGTTAGTGAAGAGTGGCTAAGGATACCCTGCTATACGTAAGAATAAGATTTCAAACTCTGTGTGGTATGGGTGGTAATCACATGCACTTTCCCCGGAGTTTATAATGCAACTGATGTAAGTGTCTTTAAACTGTTTGCATTTGAGGAGGGAAAGTTCTCAAGAAAAGTGACGACATTGTTCATTACTACATTATATAGAAATTATGTAATTATCTAATCAGTTTTAAAAAGCCATAATTACATATCTTCGTGATACTGGATTAGCTCCACAATCAATGCCCACGGAAGCACCTGTCAAGAAATCAAATGACAGACTGCATTGTGCAATCTGTCACAAACAACCTCCTGAAAGTGTTAAAATACAAAGATACCACTTTAAGGACTAAGGTGTACCTGACCCAAGGCATGGTGTTTTCAGTTGGCTCATAAGCATGCAAAAGCTGGACAATGAATAAGGAAAACTGAAGAAAAAATAATTCTGTTGAATTATGCTGTTGGTGAAGAATATTGAATATACCATGAATTGACAGAAGAATGAACAAATCCATCTTGGAATAAGCACAACCAGAATGCTCCTTAAAGTTGAGGATGGAGAAACTTAGCCTTACATACTTTGAATATCACATTAGAAGTGATCAGTCTCTGGAGAGGACCATCATACTTAGTGAAGGGTCAGCAAAAATGTGCCACGACTTTCAGTGCAGCTTAGACTTCTTCCCTCAGTACCCCTGGTTTTTGATACTATACTAGTTCCTGAAGTGGTTGAAGGTTAACTGTTTTTAGCACGGTGGCTCTATGTATTTCTTCCAGCTTCTTTTCATGCTTAATGTATTATTCAATATTTTGCCCACAGAAACCTTCATTATGACAACTTAGGCTTTGGTTTTTTCCTTCAATTCTTTCGGCTTGAGAAAAGCTGAGCACATTCTTCCCTTTTGGTTTTCTAACTCCAGGTCTTTGCATATTTCATCTTAATACCTTGTTTCTCAAGCTGCCCTTTGAAATTTTCTGTTCAGCTCTTTTACTTCATTTCTTCCATTCACTTTAGTTGCTCTATGTTCAAAAGCAAGTTTCAGAGTCTCTTCTGAAATTCATTTTGATCTTTTTTTCTTTCCTGTCTTTTTAGTGATTTTTTTGCTTTTTTCATGTGTGACATCTTTCATGTCAACCCACAACTCATCTTGTCTTCCATTGTTAGTGTTTAAATGCATCAAATCTCTTCCTGAGATGATCTCCAAACTCATATGGGATCTACTTAAGGTCATATATTGGTTGTCATGGACTTGTTTTAATTATCTTCAGCTTCAGCTTAAGCTAGCATATGAGCAAGTACTGATGTGTTCCATAGTCAGCCCCTGCCTTGTTCTGACTGATGATGTTGGACTTTCCTATCGTCTCTTCATATAGATGTAGTCGATTTGCTTCCTTTTTTCCCATCTAGTGAGATCCATGTGTATAGCAACCATTTATGTTGTTGAAAAAGGTATTTGCAACATATAAGTCATTGGTCTTGCAAATTCCAACATTCTATCTCTGGTGTCATTTCTGTCACTGTGAGCATATTTTCCAAATACAGATCCTTCTTTGTTTCAGAATTTCACATTCCAATCACCAGCAATTATCAATGCATCTTGATTGCATACTTCATCAATTTCACACTGCAGATGTTGATAAAATACTTGAATTTTCTCATCTTTGGCATTACTGGTTGGTGCATAAATTTGAAGAGTCACGTTAACTGGTCTTCCTTGTAGGCATATGGATATTATCCTGTCACTGACAGCATTATACTTCGGGGTAGATCTTGAGATTGTCTTTTTAACAGTAAATGTGATGCCATTTCTCTTCGGTTTGTCATGCCCAGTATAGTACATCATGTGATTATCTGGTTAAAAATGGCCAGTATCAGTCTATTTCAGCTCACTAATGCCTAGGATATCAATCTCTATGTGTTCTGTTTAACTTTTGATGACTTCCAACTTTCCTAGATTCATACTTCATACCTTATGCATTCTGATTATTAACGGATGCTTCCAGCTGTTTCTTCTCATTTTGAATCATGCTACATGAGCAAATAACAGTCCTGGAAGCTTAAACTCATCTATGTCTTTAAGATGGACTCATGCTATGAGGAGGCAGCTCTTCCCAGTTGTATGTTGACTGCCTTTCAACCTGAGGGGCTTATCTCCTGGGACTATTATCAGACAACATTCTGTTGCTGTTCATAAGGTTTTCACTGGCAGTTGTTATGAAAAATAGACTGTGTGGTCCTTCTTCTAAGCCTGCCTTAATCTGGAAGCTCTGCTGAAACATATTCTCCATGGGTAACCCTACTGGTATTCAAAATGCTGGTGGCAAAACTTCCTGCATCACAGCAACATGCAAGCCACCACAGTATGGCACACTGACAGACACAAGCTATATTTATTGATGTAAGCTATCTTATTTCTTCTTAATTCCTCAGTTTTCTCTGCTGACTCTGAGATGTCCAGCCAGTGGAAGAGATTGTTTCATATGTGTTATCATTAACTTCAAATGCTTTAGAAAGAAAACAATCTTAAATTCAAATATAAAGTTGATGGACTATCTGCATATTGTCCATATGTGGGTGAATGATGTCTCAGTGTGCAGAAGAATATATTTGTGGTTTTGAGCATGACTGTTCACTCTGTGATTCCCTGAAATCACATATATAAGAGTGTCTAATCAATGTTTGGTTTCTATAAACACAGGGTTCTTGGTGTCTTCATAATTGACAATGAACCGATCATCTTTATATAGCATTCTATCCCATATGGCAGGCATTTACCTCCATTGTATTCAAGGTCTTGCTTCTCTAGACCTGAGTCCAGGCTGACTGCTTAGAAGCTCATTTAGTTTTACATGCTGTTATTTTTGTTAGTTGCTATCAAGTCAACTCTGACTCATAAACTGCAGGAAATTCAGTCACTCTGTTCTGATTCTTGTGTCTCCAAATTGTAGTCATTTATCTTTAACAAAGCAAGCTTTACCATTGTTTTAGTCATCTAGTGGTGCTATAACAGAAATACCACAAGTAGATGGTTTAAAAACAGAAATTTTATTCTGTCAGTCCAGTAGGCTGAAAGTCCAAATTCAGGGTGTCAGCTCCAGGGGAAGACTTTTTCTGCTGGCTCTGGTGATAGCTCGTTGTCATCAATCTTCCCCTGCACTGGAAGCTTCTGAGGCACGGGACCTCTGTCATTTCCTAAGGATGAGCTCTGCTCCCTGGCACTGCCTTCTCAGTGGTACGAGGTCCCCCAAATCACTCTGCTAGGTTTTATACTTTATATCTCAAGGCATTGACTCAGGCACAACACAGTCTTTCACACTGAGTTCTGCCCCACCAACACAACTGCCGCTCATCCTACGTCATTAACATCAGAGAGTTTGGGTTTACAACATGTAGGAACGTCACACAATTCGTAGCCCAGCCAAATTGCCACACACGTTTCTACACATGTTTTAGGTGGGGAACAAAAAATTCACACAGTAGCTCCAGTAGGTTCCAACAGTATAAATGCAGACTGGTAGGTTCTTTCAGAGTGCTGGAAAGAGTTACTGCCCCATTATCTGGGAATTGGGGAATGGGTTACAAAAAAATTCTTCACTAAGCTCAACACAACCATTTTCCAAATTTGCTTAAATATGTAAAATGGAAGTTAAAAGCTGAAGCCAATGAATTGCTTATCCTAACTTGAGATAAGACTTTTTTAAGAATAAATTTTATATTCACACCAAATTGTAATAACTTACATCTTTAATAACTGTCAGAGAGTGACTCAACTGTCACTCATGGGCTCTTGGTATATATTTATATAACCAACGCTTCTTGCAAAATTTGCAAAAGTTAGTTGTTTGAACTCTTGGTAAAACGGTAGTATATTTCACCTAAGAGTGCCTGAGTGGCACAAATGCTTTGTGGCAGTTCAAATCCACCCATAAGTGACTCTGAAAAATCACACTCATTGGAAAATCCTATGGAGTAGAGTTCTAATCTGAAACATGACAGCCACCATGAATGTGAACTGACTCCACTGCAGCTATAATTTTATCTTTTACTTTGAACTTTCACTCCATCATAATTCAGATTTTTCAGCTATATATAAGTGGTTGTCTATAAATTTAATGTGTATGTGTGTTGCTTGTTTGGAATTTGCAGTTGCTGTGGTTGTCCTCTTTTTAATGGTGGTTAATAATCCTCTTTAACGTCCTAAATAAATACTCACTTTTGGCTTGGCTTTATTCATGATTTTGTATGATTTTAGAAGAGGAACTTCCACATTGCCATGAGCTTTATCAATAGCATTATCTGCTTTGGTCTCTGCCTGGAAGAGAGCTAGCCTCCTTGGGCATACTTCTTTTACAAATCCACATAGATTTCTCATGGCCCCGAGAAGTGTTTGGAAGCAGATTATCTGCACACCACATGTGCTCCTTGTACTTTGGGAAATCTGTTTCTTCACTCTGTAACACCAAGTTCCTCTGATTCCAATACATTACTTAGCTTTGGATTTTTCATTTGAGCCATGCCTATCTCTTGGTTATTCTTTTTTCTTAAAAAAAAAAAACTACCTCATTCAGTCATTCTTGGCCATGTGAGGCAGATAGAAAATGAGTTGTGTTTTAAGACTCTGAGGATGAATTTCAGGTGACAGAGAGAGGAGACATTAATCCTGCAACACAGGTGACAACCTAATTCCTGAGATGATGCTGTTGTTTCTAAATAGAGTCTCATAACTCCTTTACACAGAGTTGATATTAAATATTTCTGAAGTGTGTATGAAGGGTCCTTCTAAGTGAAGAGTACTCTTAAAATAATGTCATTTCAGTGTCCTAGCTATCTCATGCTGCTATAACAGAAATATCAAAGTGGATTGGCTTAACAAGCAGAAATTTATTTCCTCACAATTTAAGTGGCTAGAATTCTGATCTCAGGGTGCTGGCTCTAGGGAAAATTTTCTCTGTCTGCTCTGGAGGAACGTCTTTGTCTCTTCTGAAATTCTGCTCCCGGGCTGTTTCAGCGTGACTTGACATCTCTCTTCCACCATCTCTGCTGCCTACCTTGCTTGTTTAATCTCTTTTATATCTCAGAAGAGATGAACTCAAAATATACGCTGCACTAATCCTGTCTCATGAACATAACAACAACAACCCATTTGTTTTAGTCAGCTGGTGCTGCTCTAACAGAAATACCACGAGGGGATGGCTTTAACAAAGGAAAGTTTATCCTTACACAGTCCAGTAGGCTACAAGTCCAAATTCAGGATGTCCGCTCCAGGGGAAGGTTTCCCCCTTGTCAGCTCCGGAGGAGAGTCCTTGTGTTGCATCAGTCTTTGCTCAGGGAGCATCTTGGTGCAGGAATCTCAGGTCTGGAGGACACACTCTACTCCTGTTGCTGCTTTCTTGATGGTGTCAGATTCCCAACTCTCTGCTTGCTTCTCTTTCCTTTTATCTCTTGTAGGATGAAAGGATAAAGGGTGGTGCAAGCCATACTCCAGGGAAACTCCCTTTACAATGGAACAGGGAGGTGATCTTATGAAGAGATTTACAGTCCCACCCTAATCCTTTAACATACAACATAGGAAAATCACAAAATGGAGGACAATCATAAAATATTGGGAACCATGTTTCAGCTACATGTATACACACATTTTTGCAGGGATACAGTTCAATCCATGACACCCCAACTTTTGGACCCCCCATCACATCTTTTTGAAACATGTAACACAGTAATTGCATCATAGCAAAAGTCACAGCTAAAACATGTCCATCCCATATGATAGAAGTCTCAAATCAGTTCCAAGTCCAAAATACAAAAACTCTTCTACATCTGTGAAACAGAATACAAGCTATCTGTTTCCAAAGGTACAATAGCAGAACAGGCACAAGTTAGACATGCCACTACAAATTGAGAAAGCAGACAAAATGGGTAACAAACAAGTCAGCAAAACACATTACTTTAGCTCTCAAAGCTTTGAATATAATCCTCTGCTTTCTGAGACTTCTGATACATTAGCCTTGTCCTACAAATTCTAGGTATTAGCCACACTCTCTGGGTTCTGAGTGGAGACCCCTGGCTGTGTGCTACAACTCTATCTAGAAATGTCCACTTGGACAGTAACTCTGTCCCCTGAGCTTTAGGTGCACTCTAAGCCCAACCGTGGAAATTCCACCCTTACAAATTCTGCAAGTCCTGGCGCCACCCTTTCAAACCCCTGAGGTCATGGCCATTATCTTTTAAGACAGAGGCAGCTCAGCTTCTCGTGCTTTTTGTCTCTTCAGCTTCTGCCCTCATGACCTCATGGCCCAGGCCTTAGGCCCACATCTGCCCTGCTGGGCCATGTGTCCCAAAGCTCTGTAGTTCCACTGATTTAAGTGCCAGGAGGCACCCCACTCTGCCAGGAGGCGTTCTGCCCACAGACACTCAGCTCTCTCATTCCATGGGTCAGCAAGGCTAGCTCCACCAGTTCAAGTGCCTGGAAGCACTCCACTCCTCCAGAAAACCTCTGTGCACAGGCACTCACCTCTCTTGCTCTGTGGGTCGGCTCTAGTGCTGTCTTACCCTGCTTTGGTTCTGCTTCAGCCTGTCTGCTACCACTGGTCCTCTGCTGTTTCTCACCATCTGCACCTTCTTTGGTGTTAACAATTCTCTATTCCTTCTGAGTCTTCCATTCATTCAGTTTTAAAACCACCTCCACATTTTAGGTATTTGCTAGAGCAGAACCCCATTCCTGGTACCAAATTCTGTTTTAGTCAGCTAGTGCTGCTCTAACAGAAATACCACAAGTAAATGGCTTTAACAAAGGAAAATTTATTCCTACACAGCCCAGTAGGCTACAAGTCCAAATTCAGGATGTCCACTCCAGGGGAAGGTTTCCCTCTTATTAGCTCTGGAGGAAGGACCTTGTGTTGCATCAGTCTTTGCTCAGGGAGTATTTTGGTGCAGGAATCTCAGGCCTGAAGGATGCACTATACTCCTGGTGCTGCTTTCTTGATGGTGTGAGGTTCCCAACCCTCTGCTGGTTTCCCTTTTCTTTTATCTCTTGTAGGATGAAAGGATAAAGGGTGGTACAAGCCATACTCCAGGGAAATTTCCTTTACAGTAGAGCAGGGAGGTAATCTTATGAAGGGTTTACAGTCCCACCTTAATCCTCTAACTTACATCATAGGAAAATCACAAAATGGAGGACAATCATAAAACATTGGGAATCACGGTACAGCCACATGTGTACACACATTTTGAGGGGGACACAGTCCAATCCATGACACCATTATGAAATGAGATTATAACCACAGGTATAGAGATTAAGATTTACAAGACATAATTTTAGGGGACTCGATTCAATCTGCAACAGTCATGTAATGTGACTATGCCAAGAAATCATGTTGAAAATTTGGAAAAAGACACAAGAGATTACCAGGGGGCCTTTCAGAGTAATCTTGAAAAGAATGGAAGTAAATTCTTTGAATGCTATGCCTTCCTTTTGAAAGATAGTAAAAGGAAATAACTAACACCAGCAGAGTCTGCTCCCAAATTGCAACAGAAAGAAAAAAACTCAAAAGGGATAGTTGGTTAGGGAACTTGTACTTAATGCCTACCTATGTAATATCTGTGGAACCACTTATAGATTTGCATTAATGATGTGATGACTGGAAATTTGTCCTTTATTGAATATGTCTTTTAATTCACGTGTCAGCTACAAAGGTTAAGCATTGAATCTTAAATGTTTCTACTACCCAGATTGGTGGCTTTGACAATGTATTCTAGAGGACAAAAATGAAAACCTTCTAGATGGGAAATTCTCTTAAAATGTTATGAGTGCTTCTCTTAGTATGATCATGACCAGAAAACATGTGGAGGGCTTGTAAATGGGCACAAGAGATTACTGAGGGCTCTTTCAGTGGAATGGCTGCATTCGCTAATGGGCCATGAAGGCATCACCTGCTTCTATAAGGTTCGGTCCCTTTCATTGTCTTTGATTAGATAGGCTACATCATCACTTTGTAAGGTGTAGAATTTAACTTGTAGAAAATTCTCCAATGCCAGAGTTCTCTGCTCATAGCAGTTTAAATGTTTCTTCTTCTTAGGAATGCACGTACAGTTCATCCTACAGAAAATAACAATGGTAAGTTCAACTATAATTTGAAATGGTTAATACTTTGCCAGTTCCCTCAGGAGTTGTTGAGTTAAATGATATCTGGAAGATGTGTTCATTTTATAACAGCATAAGAGTCCCAACCTCACAGAGCAGCTTTAAAGGATTTGGTGCCGAGAGAGTTGATAGCCGTTACCTAAGACTTGCTTCTTCCCAAAAACTGGATACAGACAAATAACACAAGACTAACTCTTTGAAATACTGTGCCTTCTTTTTGAAACATAAAAGAAACAGAGACAGCTATACGATCAGCAGCATTCACTTCCAAAATGGCAAAAACAGAAACCAGATTATCTGCTAAGGAGCTTGTACTTTATGTCTATATAACACACGTGGAGCCATTACAGATTTTAGCTACTCATCTAATGACTGGAAATTTATCCTTTATTGAAGATGTTTAATTCATTGATATGTCCGCTGCTGAGGAACAGCACCATATCACTTCTCAGTGCCCACAGATTATATTAGAGCTTTCAATCCTGCATGTTTTATCTCATGATTGGCTGAGTGCAATTTTTTTGACACAATGTACATAAAATGATTTATCATCTGAAGTAAACATAAAATGAATCAAGTTATGCTGCTAAGGGCACATACAAAAATCCTCTTTATACAGAGGTATAAGATCAGAAATACTTAAGAATCCCCTGCTTTTGCAAATACATGCCACAGTGCCCTTACACAACAGGCATCATTTTTGGACACAGAAATATAGAAGGAGTAACAGGTGAGTCAGTCACCTGAGCTGGGGTTACTTTATCTCTCTTCAATAAAACACCCTCTTTGATGAAACAGAAAGGATGTCTCCCACTCTGCAATTAAATGCCTCACCCTCCTAAAACACATACAACTCAAATTGCTCATAGGTAACTAGCATGCCTCATATTTGCATGATTATTTCTTCCTTTGAACCTGTAAATACCTTTGTTAAATGCTTCTGCCTCTAGGATAGAGCAGCCTGGATAGAGCAGCGTGTCCCAGTTGTCATGGAAACCAGGGTGTCATTAAAATGTTCTTCTTGACATTAGCTTTCTATGGAAACCAGAAGGTACAAATTCATCCTTACAGGCAGAACACTGATTGCGTTCTGGGTCACCTTGACCTCACCTAATCCAGGAAATGAAGGAGTGAAATAACAGAGACAACATCCAACATCCTCCATGGAATAGGCCCCTAGGTAAAGGGAAATTTTCAAAATGTCAATTATGGAGGAACTAATGGAGCATTAGCAAGTTTGGTTCTCCTCTGAGACAGACAGACTCATGTTCCAGTACCTGTTACAAACCACCCAAGTCAGCCACACATGTTAGGCCAAGTACATTATATACATGTATTTCACGCTCTATATTGCATTGGAAACACTAACTTGTTAAAACCTTTTCTCACTCTAGTCTATGAAACATACAAGTGGAGATAACCAGTACATGTGACCTTGGCTAGTAGTCCCCAGAGCACAGTGGCAAAGGAAACTAATCCAAGGTGATTAGTAAGTAGCAAAATTAGAAAAAGCAACAAAAGGAAAATTACATTCTCACTTAAAAACAAGACTCGGTGTATGTGGTGTATTTGTGTGCATATAGGCAAGAAATGGCAAGAGGAAAAGCCTGAGAGTCTTCCAAAACTGGAAAATTCAAACCTGTTCCCGTCACGTCAATGCCAACTCACAGTGACCCTCTAGGACAGAGTAGAACTGCCCTATATAGCTTCCAAGGAGTGCCTGGCAGATCTGAACTGCTGGCCATTCACTTAGCAGTAATAGCACTTAACTACTATGCTACCAAGGTTTCCGAGACCTCTCTAATAGACAGAAAATTTCAGGATTGTTGTGTGAGAGTATGTGTTTGTGTTCATAGAAGTATGATAGTGTGGCATGCAAAAGGATGGCTATGTTGTTTTTAGATCCCTTTTGTCTGACCAAAGACACCCTCACTTAAAATGCTAAAAGAGAAACCAAATGCTCTCTGTGTTTCCAGATGCTTTTTCTGATAAGAGACTTTGGGCTTCAAAAACATTCAACTAGCTTAATTCATCCTAGTCCAAATTTAATACCTGGTATGATATTTCAACACACAATCAAGTTAATATAAAGAGCAAGTATTTTATTTCTCCTGTTTACACCCCGTAATTGCATAGTAGTCTAAAAATCATTAAGAAATAAAATATCCAAATGAGGAATTCTTAATAATCATATTTCTACAATAAAAGATAATTCATTTACCATCACTGCTGTTATGTTGAATAGAATCATTAATCTAAAAATACTCTTTAGTTATCAATACCCACACTAAAAACAACAACAAACCAAACCTATTGCCATTGAGTTAATTCTGACAAATGACAACCCTATAGGACAGAGTAGAACTACACCATAGCATTTCTAAGCAGAGGCTGGTAGACTCAAACTGCTGACCTTATGTTTCACTGCTGAGCTCTTAACAGCTGTTATATGTGAGTATTCATTTGGAAGTTATAAATCAGGTGATTGATTAACATACTTACATAAAAGGGGAAGATTATCAGGTATGGAGTTCTCTATAAATAGCATCAAGCCTATTAAAATGATCCCCACCAACACCAAGACCCACAGGCCGAAATTCATTTTTGTCACTTTTTCCCCAACTACTTCCTCACCCCCACCCCAGCAAGTTTCCAGATATTGCTTTGGACTGTCTTGTGTGATGTAGCCTGGAGGAATTTAAGGCTCCCCCACATGGAGTATTTACTAAAAATAAAGGGTGAGAAAACTTTCTATTAAAATAGAAGGATAGGTTACAACAATCCTCTGTAACAAAATGACTTTGGCTATTCAGGCACCTTCTGACACTAGAGGAATTTTAGGATTGCCTTGTATAATTAAAAGGAAAATTAGACATTAATTATTGTGGTATTGAATACAGAGTACAGTTTAGGGAGAGGTTTTCACTAAAGTTCTAATTTATTTTTCTGAAATGTAACACCCATACTTGACAGGTGAATTTTTAATACATAGCATGAAAATGAAAAATATTACAAACAATTATAAAAGCAAAACGTGACATCACACTTCTTAGAGGAACAGAAACGTGTTGCTTCTTTTCTGATCGTCTACTTTTTACTTCTCTATCCACCGAGAGAATCCAAGTGAAATTATCAAGGGCTCTCCTGGCGCAGGTGTCAGGCTATTTTAGGACACAGGAACAAGGGGAATGAATGAGTAACGGGTGACTCAGAGGCTTCCGGCTCTGCTCAAGGGGAGCTTATAGTCACTTTCTCTCAAAATAACAGGGCGCTCAGACGCAGCTTCTGTAATCAAATAACACACTCCTCCAAGCACATAAATACGTAAGCACGGGTACAAACACAGCCGCAGTGATGACTGACCCCCACGTAGCCTGTTGTAGACGCAGGTGTGCCACCCTTCCAGCTTGTAAACACCCCTGCTAGCTGTTTCTACCTCCAGTCATTAAATAGCATGTTCCAGTTGCTATGGAAACCAGATGTCTGCATAATAATCAGTTTTACATGAGCTTCCGTTGGAAAATGGGAAGCACACATTCCTCCTTAGAATCAATCCAAAGTGTAAACAAGTGAAGAAAATACTGGAGGGCGTACCAGAAATTGGCAACAACAACAAAAATCACAATTGGAGTAGAGAAAAAGAACTTTGAAGGAGTGGGTTAAATGGAAAACAGGATGGTTAATGGTTCTTGGTTACCTGTCAGACACACCAAACCTGGTGTCAGTCTGGTTAGGATAACCCAAGAATCTGAAACAACTGGTGCCTGTGCTGAAAGAGATCTGTCTCCAGTGCATACAGCCCCAAACCCCAAGCCCAGGGCAAATACTCAGTATCTCTGGATGACCTGGTTCCCAAGTTTAACCCTTCCTTTGTATGGCAGCTGAAATTCATCTTCACAGTCTTGCGTAACAGCCCCGCTGGCTCACACATGCTCACAATGCTAAAAACCAAACAAAAAAAGACCCAAACCCAGTGCCATCAAGTCAATTTTGACTCTTAGTGACCCTATAGGACAGAGTAGAACTGTCCTATAGAGTTTCCAAGGAGTGTCTGGCAGATTCAAACTGCTGACCTTTTGGTTAGCACATGTATCACTTAGCCGCTATGCCATCCAGATTTTCCACAATGCTAAAAGGAAATCAATTAATGAAAGGGAGAGATAAGAAGATGGCAGAATCTGGTCAAAGAGATAACTAATGAGGAAGTGTAACCTGAGTCATAAGTGAGAATGAGACTTTCCTTCCACCAAGATGCTCGGTGATCATGGAGATACCTGATTAAAACAGCTCCCAGAAGTGTAATGAGGCCATGTAGGTTTGTGCAGGTAGAATGCCAAAGAACTCTGAGCAACTTTTGAGTAACATGAGGAAGAGAAATCTTAGTGAATATCAACCTTCCAGATACAGAAGTTGGAAACCAGATACTGGGGATCTGGCTAAGGATGCGGGTATATGTTTAGACAATGTTTATGAAGACAGTAGTGTGAAGTAAATGATTCCTGAAAAGTTAAGCTAACTTCCATTTTCCAGGTAGGTGGAATTAAACTTATTTGTCCTTTCTCTTTACCTCTAAACCCAACTAAGTGCCCCAGAAATGATTCAACTGGCAAACAGAAAATGACTCTGCAATAGGAAAGAAGAAGGCCGACAGGCTAGTGAACTTAGAATTTGAAGAAGGACAACACTTTGAGCCTCCTTGGTTTTCTTCTTATGACCTGTATCTTTAGGAGTTGGCTCTGGAGACACCTACAACTGGGAAGTTCCAACAGGCATAGAAGAAAAAAAGTAAACAGGAAACTTTCCATAAGACCAAGAAAGGAGCACTCAACAAAGACTTAGTGTGCAGGTCTACCTGTGACCAGACTCTGGAACAGTGCTGGATTGTTCATTGGTCCACACAAACTTGCCACCAGAACAGAGAAGCACAAGCAGTTTCTGTAATTACATGGGGTGATTCTGGTTAGAGACCCAGCTGGGGTAGGACACAGCTCTACTTCCTGCTTGCAAGCATAGAAGAGACCCTAATGTAAAACAGGTGGAAACCATTTCACCTTCTGGGATCCACCGGATATGTGTCAGGCTGGTTCAGAAATATACCTGTATGCAATGGGAAGGAGGATTTTCAAGACTTTATCCTGGGGGGGTGCTGGATAGAAAGTGGAGAAAGAAACTAAGACCCATGTTTTAGTCATCCAGGACTGCTATAACAGAAAATACCACAAGTGGATGCATTTAACAAAGAGAAATTTATTTTCTCATGATGAAGTAGACTTAAAAAGTCCAAATTCAGGGTGTCAGCTCCAGGGAAGGCTTTCTGTCAGCTCTAGACAAAGTTCCTTCTTGACAATCCTCCCATGGTCTAGGAACTTCCCAGGTGCGTGGACCCCAGGTCTAAAGGATGCATTCTGCTCTCAGCGCTTTGTTCCCTGGTGGTATGAGATCTCCAACTCTGTGCTACGTTCCCTTTCCTTTTATCCCATGAGTGATAAAAGGCGGTGCCAGCCACAACCCAGGGAACCTCCCTTTACGTCGGATCAGGGATGTGACCTAGGTAAGGGTGTTACAATCCCTCCCTAATCCTCTTTAAAATAAAACTACAGTCACAAAATGGAGGACAAACACACAATAATGGGAATCATGGCCCAGGCAAATTGACACATACATGTTTGGAGGGACTCAATTCAAACCATGACAACCCATTTTCTGCCTTTCATAGTTAATCAAAGAAGATATGTATTGGTAGGCTTCATCAGGGAAGGAAAGTCACAAGTAAGTAGTCTAAAATGTTCACCTTTTTAAGATTTAATTTTCTGCCTACTTTGAAAAATAAATAAAATCTACTTTGTTGTTAGGTGCACACAGTTGATTTTGACTCACAGAGGCCACATGTGCTAGAGTAGTGCTGCCCCATAGGGTTCTTGGCTATAATCTCTATGAATGCAGATTGCCAGGTCTTTCTCACTTGGAGCTACTGGGTTATGAGCCTTTTGGTTAGAAGCCGAGTGCTTAACTGTTGTGCCACTAAGACTCCAAACATTAATAGTAATAGTTTTCTGTCATTTAGCCAACAGGTAAACCTTATGGTGCTATGAATTTGGGGGCTAAATTCTGATAATCTCTTTTCCAAGTTTCATCTTTCAATACATTGTTATTGTTGGGTACCATTGATTCAATTTCAGTTTACAGCAACCCCATGTGTACAAATGCCTCGTAGGATTTTCTTGGCTGCAATCTTTAAGGAAGTAGATTGTAATGTCTGTCTCCCTTGGCACCACTGGGTATATTTGAGTGCCTATCTTTCTGGTGGTAGTTAAAAGTTATGTCAACAGGCTCCTTATTTACATTTAGCTGAAAGTGAGAAAGATCAATTGGAGGAGTTCTCTCAAAACAGAGCATATTTCTGAAGATGGCATTCAATGGTGCAGGATCCGGAAGCAGAGTCTTATTTTTTTTGCTACACATAACCCAGTTCTTTGAATTCCAACCTATTATGTTGTACTTCTGTAGGACATCACCACTGGAAATTTATACACACCCCACTTAAGGCATTTCTTAAAAATGAAGACTTAAAAATTTATTTAGAATGACTGTTAGAAGTCACAGAGTGCCCTGCTAATTGTAGATGCCCAGTGGTAGAGGCATCCATGTGTTCTTTTAATACATTTTTGTAGTTTAAAGGCAATATAATTTTATGATCTGTCTATCCTTCCAAAGATAAATAAGCAAGAGAATCTATGAATTTTGTTTTAAAAAAATTCATAAACAAAGACTTTCTTCAATAAAAACAGTCTGTTTGGATATTCTGGCACCATCCTTCTCCAGATGGATTTTAGAAGAAGTATTCCAAATATTTAAAAATATATGTTAAGATTTCACTGGGTTGATACTGTATTTTAGAAAAGTTGAAGATTTATCTCTTCATTTGGTTCCTTTCATTCATCACCAACATTTTAAATATTCCTCCAGAGAAATATCTCCTGCTCACTTTGAGAACTATTAATATAAAAAATTTAATGAAAATTGTATTATGAATGATGAAATTGGCCTCAGATTTCTGAAGGAAAAGGAAAAATTTTACATTTGGTTTTAACATTTGATGATTTATTCTGTACCCAGAAATACAGATCTCACCAATTTACCACCTGTTTTCTATTTTATTCTTTCTTTCTTTGCAACTGAAGCACTTTTCCTTAAACAAACAAAAAGACAAAAACACAGGAAAATTTTCCAAATAGATTTTTTGCAAAATATTTTCCTCAGGGTAAATACCTTGACATTTTCTGAATGGCATTAAAAAGAAACAAAAAGTATGGTACACTTTTATTATTGAGACTATCCTTCCCAGGACTCAACTCTTAGATCTATTTACTTAAAAACAAAGAAAAGGCCAAATCTGTGGCCTTCAAGTCAATTGCAACTCATAGTGACCCTAAGGGACTGAACAGAACTTCCTCATAAGCTTACCAATGATTACGTGATGGATTTGAACTGTCAGCCTTGGGTTAGCAGCCCTAGCACTTAACCACTATGCCACCAGGGTTTCTGGTTTTATTTACAAGGATCAATTTCTATTTTTAACCTCTACAGAGAAGTCTCTCAGTATAGGAGACCCTTTAAGAGTTCCCCTTTAAAGTTCTATATAAAACTCACTAGTCCCTGGTCCAACAGTCCAACTTCTTTTAATTATCTTCTTTCGCCTCATCCTTGCCCTGTAGCATGAAACAGTGAAGTTTTCCTAAAGGTCCTGTCAACCTACGTGACTCCAGCATGGTGTCTGGGGTTTCTAAGCCAGCGGCACTTTCTCTCTGGAAGCGAGTCTTATGTAACCTTCAGGTATGTGAACTGGGTGTGTGATTTTTGTAGCATCTATTGATATCTTTCTTTTGTACTCTATCTACAGTGAAAACAAAAAAGTAACTGGATGATATGTAAGAAGAGATAAAAGAGAGACACGTAGAGGAGCAAAAAATGCAAATGTGGAAAATGAAATAAAGGTATAGGATACTAGTGCAAAGGAGAAGTGAGACAGATTGAAGAGAAAGCAGTATTTGAAGACAAATGGCTCAGATTTCCTCCAAAAAAACTGATGAGGGAATTCAAGCAGAAGACTGAAGAGCAATATTGAATTGCACGGGCTAAGAGAAAACCTAAAAAAATTACTGTAGGATAAAAGACACCTGTATTAACCACTGAGCAATCAGAAACAACAAATATTAATTAGGACACAGTAGAGGAAACACCAACCACATAGATGAGTGGATGTTTAATAGAAGGAATTAGTTAAACAGGCTTGGAACATCTAAATAGACATAAAGGGAAGACTAAGTTATACAGAGATAGGAACAGTAAGAAGAAATGCCAACCCCCAGAAGCAGGCAAATCAAGAAAATACATGTGGTTTCTGAGACAAGGAGTGAGTGTCTAGGTAGTGGTAGCTCATAAAGTGCTCAGGTAGGGAATCCACCTTAAGAGTTTGAGAATAAACTGCAAAAAAAAAAAAAAAACACCAATAGGAAGCAGAAGGAAAGGTTCACTCTCTCTTATATGAACTTATGCCATCATTAATGCTAGTTGATTTTGCAAACCATTGACAGCAATATGATCATTATTTATGATATGGAATAGTAGTGAATGAATGTTAATCTATCTACAGATTCTCAGACTCATTGGGTTTACACAAGTAACAAAACAGCTCAATTTAACTTCAACCCAAATATCCCCTACCTTGCCAGAATGCTTAGAATACACAAATTTACATAAAGGCAAATATGAAAACTGTCAAATCAATGCTCTATGTGTTGTTGCTGTTCCATCAAAATAAGATGGAAGGAATATAGAGTCACTGAAACAAAAATAATTGGTTTATGTTCAACCATTTCAGAGGTAGCATATGAAGAACCAGTGACATTCAAGGAAGAAGCTCATGCTTCACTGAAGATGTTGGCAAAAAACAAGGCTTCGGGAATTGATGGAATATCATTTGAGATGTTTCAACAAACAGATGCAATGCTGGAAGTGCTCACTCATCTATACCAAGAAATCTGGAAGACAGCTACTTGGCCAACCGACTGGAAGAGATCCATAGTTATGCCTATACCCCCCCCAACAAAAAAAATGATCCAGCCAAATGTAGACATTACTTAACAGTGTCATTAGTATTACAAGCAAGTAAAATTTTGCTAAACACTATTCAAAAGCAGCTACAGCAGTATGTTGACAGGAAACTGCCAGAAATTCAAACCAGATTCAGAAGAGGACATGGAACCGGAGATATCATTGCTGATGTCAGATGGATCTTGGCTGAAAGCAGAAAGATACTTACCCGTGTTTCATTGGCTATGCAAAGGCATTTGACTGTGTAGATCATAACAAATTAAGGCTAACATCACAGAGAATGGGAATTCCAGAGCACTTAATTGTGCCCATGAGGAATCTGTACATGGATCAAGAACAGAACAAGGTGACAGTGCATGTTTGAAAGTGATGAAAGAAGGTGTGTCAGAGTTGTATCCTTTCACCATACCTACTCACTTTGTACACTGAGCAAATAATACCAGAAAGTGGACTATATGAAGAAGAACCAGGCATTAGGGTTGGAGGAAGACTCCTTAATCACCTGTGTTACGCAGGTGATATGACATCGCTTGTTGAAAGTGAGAAGGATTTGAAACATTTACTGATGAAGATCAAGGACCACAGCCTTCAGTATGGATTGCACCACAACATCAAGAAAACAAAAATCCTCACCACTGGACCAGTAAGCAACATCATCATGAACGGAGAAAGGATTGAGATTGTAAAGAATTTCATTTTCCTTCATTACACAATCAATGCCCATAGAAGCAACAGCCAAGAAATCAAAAGACACATTGCTTTGGGAAAATCTCTTGCAAAAGACCTCTATCATATGTTAAAAATCAAAGATGTCACTTTGAAGACTAAAGTACATGGCCTCACATGCATAGGGAAACCAGAGAAAATTAATAAAGTAGAGTAAACAAAAAATCAGTGCCTTTGAATCAAGGAGTTGGCAAAGACTACTGAATATACCAGTATTCCTTGTATATTCCTTATATATACCAGTCTGCCGTGGAAGAAATATAGCCAGAATGTTCCTTAGATGTAAAGGTGGTGAGGAGGTGGGGCTAAGCGGACTGCATAATCAGACATTCCTGTGGTTCCTTCTACAACAAAAACTTGAAAAAACAAATGAATCAATTATATATGACAAGCTGGGAATCCTGATCATCCAAGACAAACTTAAGGAGTTGGACTGAGCTGCAGAGGGATGGAGACACAGTTAAGAAGCAGCAGATAAGTGCTAGTCTTGAGGTAACTGGCACCCTGTGGGATGGGTTGGCTGATGCATGTGGACTAAGGCAAGGAGTAGTGCTCAGGAGGTGTTTCACTGCATTAGGAGAGACTGCATGGCGGAGAATCTGCACAATCTTCTAGAGCCAGGGGAAGTTTATGTTACATCTGTGAGAGTTAAATGCAAGCTGTAGCCTATTGCATGGGATCAAACTGACTCCACCCCCTCCAGGATTTTCATAGTGGAGAAATGCCAGTTTCCTGTCACCCACTGCCCTCCCTGCTCTGCTCCATACCACTCAGGCAGTATTCAACAACTTCTACACCTCTACACTAGAAGTAAGGACTACCATAGCCGTCCTCATTCTGTTAAGGACTACTGGTCCTTATCAGTGGTAAGGACAATCCAGTCTCTAAGCTTTAGATGAAAAAAACATGTACCAACTCTCCTAAACTGAGAACTCAGGAACTCAGTCTCATGGCTTCAAAGATATTGCCATGTACCCTAACCCTAGAACTCAAGGCAGACACTGATCCTTAGCCTAAGGACTAGCATAAAGAATCCATGGACATGTAACACCTTCCAAACTTGCTGAGACCTGCATGGGCCAATTCAACAGTGTAGGTCCTCATTAACATAGAAAAACAGGGCATATACCTGAAGTTTATTTTGAACTGCAATAGCCAAGGGGGAGTTGCAGATTTCTGACATGTGACACCTCCCTTCCCATTAAGCAGGATCTTGAGAGCCTGAACTCTAGAAGTTTCAGCCATTTTACCTAGTTACCCATCACAGAGATCCAAGAATAAGTGGCACCTCCCAGTCCTTACAACCAACAGCACTGTGTGTTCAAAGTCTGGCTGCAAAATCCACTCACCTATGCACACTAGAGGATAGGGATACCCCTTCCACCTAGGCACTCAGAGGCAGCCATCAGCCCCTACCTTGCTCCACATGTAGTCCCCTACTGTAGCCAAATATCTATGCCTGCTTCAATCACTCCTACATAGTCCCACCTGTCTAGGACTGTAGGTGAAAGTCTGTATCACACACCTGGTAACTGAAAAACTGGACACCTAAGCTAAATCTGAACAAAAGAAAGAAACAGACTTCTGGGCTCACATACATAGTAGCAGCTCTAACCGCCTGAAAACAATAAGAGAGAGCTTCAAATATGCCAGTAATCAAGTAGCTCACACACTCAGCCTATTTGAGCATATCAAAACAAAACAAGCTAGGGCATAGTAAGCAAACATATAATAAATAAACTGAATAATTAATTCATGGCTCAGAGATGAGGCAATATCAAATCACATAAAGAAACAGGTCAAGATGGCTCTAGCAAGTGACCAAAACAAAAACCAGGAAACCTTCTGGAGGAAGAGAAGGTCTTAGAGATACCACAGTTAGAATTCAAAAGATTAACATACAGAGTTCTTGACGAGATCAGAAATGAGATTAGGTAAAACTCAGACCAAGCAATAGAGAAAACAATACAAGCAATAGGAAAATACTACAAGAACAGAGCAGGAAGTTTAACAGGCTGCTAGAAACTACAGGGAGACACCAAATACACATCCAAAAATACTAACAACATCAGAATTGGACAAATGCAACTCTATGTCAGACTGACGCCTGATCTCCATAATCTATAAGATACTACAAAATATCAATAAGGAAGATAAACCATCCAATTAAGTGATGGGCAAAGGAGATAGACATAAATTTCACGAAAGAGGAGATCCAGGCAGCCAAAAAACACATGCGAACATGTTCACCATCTTTAGTTATTAAAGAAATTCAAATCAAGACGACAATGAGATACCATCTCACCCCAACAAGATTGGCGATGATCCAGAAAATACAAAACAACAAATGCTGGAGAGGCTGTGGAGAAAGTGGAACCCTCCTACACTGTTGGTGGGGTTGCAAAATGGCCCAGCCTCTTTGGAAAGCAATCTGGCGCTTTCTTAAAAAAATGGATATTGATATACCATTTGACCCAGTAATTCCACTACTTGGAATATATCCTACAGAATCAAGGCCTTTCACACCAACAGACACATGCAAAAGAATGCTTATCGCAGCACAGTCCACGATAGCAGAAGGATGGAATCAACCCAGATGCCCAACAACAGAATGGATAGGTAAACTATGGTACATATACTCAATGGAGCACTACTCAATGATAAAGAATAACAATGATTCCAGGAAACATCTCCTAACCTGGTTTCAACTGGAAGACATTATGTTGAGTGAAAGTAGTCAGCGACAAAGGGACAAATACCGTATGAGACCTCTACAATAAGATCTCAAAAACAGACTTGTGTATAGAAGAAAAGACTCTTTGACAGCTGCAAGGGAGGGAAGGGAGGGAGAGGGAGGGGAGAGGGCTTAGTTTAGATAGTTGCTAGAAATCTGGTTGGATGAAATCGGTGATAGCACACATTAGAAACAAGAACAACATTAAGTGGACTTCAGCATAACTTGAACACTCCTTCCATCTTAACCCAATATTGCAAGGATAGAGTAGCTGGGGCAGGGGGCAGGGGACCATGCTCTTAGGTGAAATCGAGGCCAATTAGCACAACTAGCATTTTGCTAAGAGAGCTCTCTGCACCCCACATTGTTGAGTGGCATCTGGGGTCTTAAAAGCTGCCAAGCTGCCATCCGAGGACACAGCAAATGGTCCCAATTCAGCAGGAATGGATACTCACCGAGGACCAAAATGACATGGGGTAAAGACAACCTAGAAGACAGAGAGACCCGCAAGAGTGGGTGCCTTCATCGACTTGGGACCGGAAGAACCGGATGGTGCCCAGCCACCACCAGTGATAGCCACGATGAAGCTCACTAGGTTGAGTCTCACTGGCAACACAAGAATAAAAAAGGGGTGCATCCTGAGATCTCGACTAAAAGACCTCAATTGATGGTCCAGCGGTTTCAGGGTTCCCCTGAGAGCATGGCCCCCAGTCCTGATGCTGCCCTTACCCATAAATTATAACGAAGTTCCACTCTTTGGACAAGAATGGATTGGACTTGGCAATGTAGAGTGACCATATATTGGTTGCACTTTGTGGTTCTATACATCTATAGGATATTATCCTGCTGACCTCTGGCTGGAGGAAGGAGAGTGGGTGGAGAGGAGCGGAAAGGAAGCTGTTGGGAGGATGAGACATGTATGGAGCAGAGAGGAATAGTGTGCTGTCACCGGACAGGGAGAGCAGTGGAAGCTGCATATAGGTGGGCATGTAAATTTATACGTGAATGTGAATTTTCACTCAGTCATGTTAAATAAAAAAGAAAAAAAAAAAAAGAATTGGACAAATGAATAAAAAGCCATAGAAGCAGACTGAGCCAATGGAAATCAGAATTAATGATATTGAAGATAAAGCTCTGGACACCAATTTACTTGAGAGAAAATTATATAAAAGAATTTTTTTTTAAATGAAGAAATTCTAAGAATTATGTGGAACACTATCAAGAGAAAAAATCTATGTGTGACTGGAGTACCAGAACAAGAGAGGATAATAGAAAACACAGAGAGAGTTGTTGAGGATTTGCTGGGAGAAAACTTCCCTAATATCATGACAGGTGAGAAGATATCTATCCAAGAAGCTCAGGGACACATACACAGGGTAGATCCCAAAAGAAATTTACCGAGACATAAATTACAATCAAATCTGTCAAAACCAAAGATAAAGATGCAATTTGAAGAGTGGCTAGATATAAACAAAGTCACCTCCAAAAGACAGTTACTGAAACTAAGCTCAGACTATTCAACAGAATCCAGGCAAAAGCAAGAAGGCAATGGTATGAGACATCTAAAGCCCTGAAGGAAAAAAAATTGCCAGCCAAGAATTGTATACCTGTAAAACTGTCTCTCAAATATGATGGTGAAATTAGGGCATTTCCAGATAACAAGAGTTAAGAGAATTTGTAAAAAAGAAACCAAACCAAAATTATGAGAAACATTAAAAGGAGTTCTTTGGCTAAAAAGTCAACATCAGCAATTACCCAAGCCTAGAATACAAGACAGAACAACCAGATATCAAACCAGATAGGGAAGTCACTAAGTCAAAGCCAAAAGACTGAAAATAGGGAGAGTTGTCAATATGTGAATGATGGCAACATTAAAACAGAAAAGGAACTAAATAGTCTCTGTCTCATCTGATTTCTCAACTATCAAGTCTTCTACAATGTCATATACAATCAATTCATTTTGGGGGGTTGTCTTTGTTGTTATATGGATCCTAGAAAGCATTCAACTACTCTGCCATCTTCAAGATGTACAGGTTGGAAAGGAAGAAGTAAAAACTGTTTTTGTATGAAAATTACACAATTGTCTTTGTAGAAAATCTTAAGGAATCAACAACTTTAAAAAATAACTCATGTAACTAGTAAGTGAGAATACCAAGGTTACAGGCTGCAAGGTAAATATATAAAATTATTTTCCTACCTACAGAATACATATAAAAAATTTGAATTTCAAAATAAAAACCAGTGCTATTTATAGTAACTTCCAAAGAAAGAACTATTTTGAAAATGAAAAAGCTTTCATCACAGCTCTCAATTTTTTCTCAGCCCTATCAGAGTTGCCCTCAATGTCCATAATTCTAGCAACAGTCTCTTCAAGGCAATCTAAGACCTTACTATGAAGCTCCTGAAAATTCCTCTAGCCACTATCCGTTATTCAGTTCCAAAACCACTTCCACATTCTAGTTATTTATTATATCAGCACTCTTATTTCTTCTTCTTTTTTAAAAAATAAATGTTATTGCTATTTAAGTACAAGTGAACAACCCAGTTCAATTTGTTAGATCACATTTAGAACTCACACCACTTTTCTGTTCTATTTACTTTCTTCTTCCTTTTTCATCCTCCCGTAACAGCACACTCCCCCTTATTATCCAGAAATTCTCATGCATACTTAATCAAGACCTGTCCCCCCAACCCTATCTTCCTACCTCCAGCAACGACAGTAGGCCTACTTCTCAAAACCATATTTTTTGTTAGTTAGCCAGGAGCTGCTGTAACAGAAATGCCACAAGTGGGTGGCTTTAAGAAACATTTATTTTCTCAGTTTCGGAGGCGAGATGTACATCTAAATCAGAGCACTGGCTCTACAAAGGAAACCGTGGTGGTATCGGCTAAGTGCCACAGCTGCTAACCAAAAGCTCGGTAGTTAGAATCTGCCAGGCACTTGTTTGTAAACCCAATGGAGTAGTTCTGTGGAGTCACTATGAGTCAGAATCGACTCCGTGGCAGCGTGTTTGGTTTCTGGTGGCACTGAGGAAAGGCTCTCTCTCTGCTCTGGGGGAAAATCTGTCTTAGCTTCGCTGGAGTTCTTCTTAGCATTTCTTGGTGATCTCCATGTGCAGACCGTTCCCTCACTCATGACGACTTGCTCCTGTGCCTGATCCGTTCTTTTAATATCTCAAAAGTGTTTAGGTTTGAGACACCCTCTACACCCATACAGAATCATTAAATAACAAAGAAAATCTTATTCTTAAATGTGATTACATCCTCAGGAATAGGGGTTAGAATTTACAACACATATTTTGGGGGGACATAATTCAATCCATAACACTCCTTAATATGCAGCAGTAATAACAAAGTATTTGGTTTAGGATGTGATAAAATGTCTCTGGTATTTTGCAGGGTTTTTTCCTCCAAATAGTATCCATTGTCTACTAAATAACCCATTGCCACCTAATTGATTCCAACTCATAACAACCCATCCACAGGTCACTTTTCTTTCTTTATTTCTCACCAATTTTCATTGCTCAGCATTCTTCTATTTGGCAGGGAACATTTTTCTGAAGCTTTTTTGTCTTTTCCTTTTCTATATTCCAGGATCCTCCAGAATTGCCCAATGAAAGTATGCATTTGAACTCCCTTAGGAGATTCAGGTGGAGGAGGCCATGCCACACAATCTGTCAAGCACTTATATTCCTAAACCAAAAGAAGCTTTATAAATTATATTATTTGTGGCAGACCTTCGTTAGCAGTGTTAATAACAGACACCTCAACCTCTGATAATTAGCGATTGGCTCTCAAATCTAAATGATAATGAATGTCAACTGTGCCCTATGAAACTCGAAAGATCACTTAAATGGCCAACAAAGGATTTGCCCAAATTTGAGACTTCATCAAGAAATAAGATAAACTATGGATTTTCCCCAGAAATTCAAATAACCTTATTAGAAGAAAAATTAAAGTGGAAAGCACAGAAACAAAGATCCTAATTAAATCTCAAATTAAAGGCATTGCCTCCTCACTGATGGCACAGTCAGAGATCAGTGCCTACAGATGATCACTTAAAGTGGCACTACATCTTATTAAGGAGAGAAAATTTTGAGTCAAGCAAGTATTTCAGGTGAAAAAGAGATTACTGTGCTGTCTTAATGTGTACCACAAAGTATACTTTCCATCCACTTTTAAGAAGCATCAGCAGCACTAAGAGCACTTGCAGAAAGTCATGGACAAAAGTGAAAACTCAACAGCGCTGTTCATATCTTTAGAGAGTAATGATTCCCTGTGTGGAGATAGATCACAGGTGTCCACAATCATTGCCACCATTCCAAGTGAAAGAAAAAAGTCATCACACAGCTCTGACTTTTGTCAAAATTTCCTTTCACTTTCAGAAAATGATGCTGGGAAAGACATGGAGGAGGATGCCCATGCTAAAGTGAAGAGGTCATCCCAATTTTGCCATCAGGATTCTCACTGTGCCCGAGATCCTGGCTACTTCCTCTGAATGTTCCACCATCTCGGAGAACAGTAGGATATTGGAGAGGGTCCTTCGGAACTCAGTGTGGAAGATGCAGCAACATCCTCCAGCGTCTATAACCTTAGCCTTTGTTATTTGCTCTGTCTTGGAGGGGGCAAAAAGCCACAGATGCCAAATTTTGGGACTCTGCAGAAGGACTTTAACTTATGATGTCTCAGAAATCCTAGCAAAACTATTCAAATGGATGATGGTTAAGAAGAGGAACAACCTACACTCATTGGTTTTCCACAGGAGCCATGTTCGACTGAAAGAAGAATGATAGTGGAAAATTTCAAAATTATTCATTCGGGCCATCAGTAATAAAGCAAATCAGTAAAACAGAGGAGACTGGTAGGGTGCTTTTGATGGAGGCAAACATGAAGTGAAGAAAGACAGGCATCAGGATTCCTCTAGGAAGATTAAAGCATTCTGATTGTAAAGAGAAACTAAAACTAATGAAGAGGGCCACAGAAAGTACAGCCAAAGTCTGAACTGATGCTTCTCATTGATTTTCTATTACAGAGACAAGTTACGAAATTCTTTTGTGGGTTCTTTCCTTGGGTACTATGCTGCTGATATCTGTTATCCGATTAGGAAAGTCATCCAAGAGAGTGACCTGGAGAATAATTTCCCAAAGTTGAATTATGATGATATGGAAGAGTTTGAGGAGGACACCTTTCAGTGTCAGGTAATGAAGAAGACAAGCAAGAAAACACTCCCTCACTTAATGAGGGCATCTTCAGACTGAGCCAACCAGGAGTGTTCACTGTGGATTCTTTGCAAAAATAAGGGGACCGAATACCATCTTCTAGCCATTTTCAAAGGCAAGAAACGGTCCGGGTGCCTGAAATGATTTCTGAATTAAAAACAGTACATTTTCTGCATTGAAACATACCTTGAGGATAAAAATAACCTGGATGTTTTGGAAAATTATTTACAAAACTCTACAAATAAGTACATGAAAGAATGCAACTTTGATAAGAGATGGTAAAGTAAATTTTGCTCAGAAAGTTCTGCCAGAAGCAATCATTTGTTCAATTTCTGCAGTTAACGGATTACATTACTAGTTAGTGGAAGCAAAGTAACTTAAAGAGCCCCCTATAAAATAATGGGAAGAACTATGTGATCAAAAACATCCTAGAAAAAAGAAAAGATTAGTTAACGATTAAAGCTACATCTATTCCTGTGCCCATTCCTCTGCAGGGAGCTTTCATATTTGTGTAGCTAATAAGAAAATCTGTGTAAAATATGTGGTCAGTTCTCTCTAGCATCAAAATAGTTTTTGGAAGTGAGCAGACAGTGGAGAGAAAGTGATTTCTTTTTGACTTATCTCTAGCATTTGTGATTGTCATATTCATCATCTCAGAAATCATCACAATCAATTTTGTTAAAACACTGCAAACAAGTCTACTCCCATCTACTTTTGAGGGATGTATAATTCTTTAAATATTTTCAAAGAAAATATTTTATTTTATAAAATTTCTTTCAACTGTACTTCTTATTCCAATATACGATGAACTTTTTCTTTTTACATGAAAGGGCACTGTTACCAGACATGAAGGAACAATGATTTTAAAAATCTGTTTTCTAAGATTATCAACTGTATTTTTCATTTTTATTTTGATACACTTATGTCAATTATTTAGTTTCTTCATTTTTAAATTTTCCTGGATGTGCCTCTTTATTTTTGGACACTAGCTCTGAGGTATCAAACTGATGAGAAACATGCTTTCTGGTATATTATCACCACCTTCAACATGCCTTTAAACACCAATCTGAAATTCAAACATTAAGTTAATAGATTATCTGCTTACGGTCCTTATGTAATAAATAACTCAGGTGGGGAGGGCACAGGCAGCAAACAAAGGGAGAAGGCTCACACTATTTGTGTAAAAATATGGTATTTGAGAAAGCAAATACCATGTGAGGACGGCCAACAACCACAGAACACACAAGGGAGGGTAGAGTTAGGGAGGGAAAAACACTAACCAGACAGTAGACAAGTGGTAACTTTGGTGAAATGTAAAGCTACACAGTACTGGGGATGTTAGCATGGCTTGACCAGGGCAAAGTCATAAAAGCTCCCCAGACACATCCAAATGCCCTGAGAGACCGAAGTACTGGGCCGAGGGTTGGAAACCATGGTCTCAGTGAATATGTAGCTCAATTGGCATAACAAAGTCTATAAAGACTGTGGTGAGTAGTGACTGGGGTCTTAGAAGCCTGCAAGTGACCATCTAAGTTGTATCAACTGGTCCCATCTCAGCTGGAGCAAAGCAGAACAAAGGAAGCCAGAGACAGAAGGGAAAGACTAGTCCAAAGGACTCACGGATGACAACCTCCACCAGACGGAGTCCAGCATAACTAGATTGTACCGTTACCACCACTGACTGCTCTGCCAAGGGTCACAATAGAGGTTCCTAGACAGAGAAGAAGAAAAATGTAGAACAGAATTCATATTCACACACATATGCACACACACATGCACACACACGTGACCAAGCCTGCTGTTCTGACACAGACTTAAGAAACCCAGAGAGCATGGCTCCTGAACATGCTTTTAATTCAGTACTGACATCACTCCTGAGGTTTACCCTTCAGTCAAAGATTAGACAGGTCTATAGTGCAAACAATAACAAATGTGAGGGATGTGCTTCATAGTTCAGTCATGTACGTGAGACTAATAGGCACACCAGCCCCAAAGCAAAGACATGAAAGCAGGAAGGGACAGGGAAACTGGATGAATGAAAACATGGAACCTGGGGCAGAGAGAGGGGAGTGCTGACACATTGCAAGGCTGGCAATCAATGTTACAAAACAGTGTATATTAATGGCTTAAGATGAAAGTGATTATCTTTGTCAACTTTCACCTAAATCACAATAAAAACCATTATATATATAAAGCAAAAAACGAAAAAAGAACAAAGGAACAATAGGCTAAATGACAAGGAAGGATTGACACGGCTCAGATACTAACTTGGACTTTAGCCTCTAGAACTTGTATAAAATCAGTATCTGTTTTTTAAAGCCACCCATTATAACAACAAATACATGAGCTGTGGGGGGGGGAATAGATAACAGGGACCTCATGAAAATTAAATACATCTTGCTCATCAAAGGATTTTAACAAAAGGGTAAAAGGACAACCTACAGATTGGGGAAAAAAAATCCTCAGGAATCCATACATCTGATAAGGGTCTAATTTCCAAAATATATATAAAACTTCTATAACTTAAAAACAAAAAGACAATCCAACTATAAAACAGGGAAGGAACTAACATAGACATTTTATCAAAGAGGACACTGAAAAATGCTCAATGTCATTTAGCCATTAAGGAGATGCAAATCAAAACAATAATGAGCTATGCCTCACCACTACTGCAATGACAATGATTAAAAACAACAACAACAATAACAACAAAAACACCCAGGAAGCAACAAACATTGTCAAGGATTTGGGGAACATGGATCTGTCATCCATCACTGCTGGGAATGTAAAATGGTACAACTGTCGCTGGAAATAGAATGGTGTTATCTCAAAAAATTAAAATAGAACTACCATATGGACCAGTAAGTCCACTCCTAGGTATATACCTTAGAAACCTAAAAGTAGAGACGGAAACAGACGTATCTACACCTATGTTCATTGCAACACTATTCATAATAACGAAAAGGTGGAAACAACAGGTGAATGGATAAACAAAATGTGGTACACAAATACTCATATGATGGAATACTACTCAGTCATGAAGAGAAATGAACTCCTAATACATGCTGCAACATGGGTGGACCTGTAAGACATGCTAAGTGAAATAAGTCAATCACAAAAGGGCAAATATGTTATGTTCTCACTCATATGAAATGATGAGAACAAGTAAATAAATATATAGATAGCAGTGGTTCTTAGTGGTTACCAGGGTCAGGAAGAGGGTGGAAAGGGAGAACCATTCTTTGGGAAGTAGTAAGTTTTTGTCTATGGTGATGGTAATACTGGCATTAAAGATAATAGTTACAGAACTTAACTAATGTAACTGATATCACAAGGTTGTACACCGGCAAAAGTTCAAATTAGCAAATGTGCTATGCATAATTTTACAAAAACAAAACAAACATACACAAAAGGGAGCAGATACTGATACTACTTAGTACAAGTAAACATTTCACGGGATTTGGTTTCTCGGTTCAAAGGTTTAAAGCCATGGTTTCATGGTACAGTCCAGTCAGTTGGTTTTAGAGTTTTAGAGTTACTGTTCTAGCTTCTGGGTCATTGAGTAGTGCTTGGGATCCTAAAAGTTTGTGAATGTCAATCCAAAATGAAAAAATTGCTTTCTGTCTGCCTGGAACAACAGAGGAAGGAGACCAAGGAATCAGAGGAGGAACTGGATTGCTGTTCTAATTACTTCTATGTACTACTTACTGCTTCCTTTGCCATGACAGCACAACTGGATGGTGCCCAGCCAACAATACTGAACATTTTGATCAAAGGTTAAATAGGTGTACCCATATCAGAATGGGGAAAATGTGAAAAAGAATTTCAATTTTTTATTAAAACCAGATTTCCTGCTATTCATAATGATATGTGCAAAGAGCTGGAAGTGGAAAACCAGAAGGGAAGAACATGTTCTGCATTTCTCAAGCTGAAAGAACTGAAGAAAAAAATGAAGCCTCAAGTTGCAATGGTGAAGGATTCAACAGGGAAAATAGTAAACAACTCAGGGAGCATCAAAAGAAGATAGAAGGAATACACAGAGTCATTATACCTGAAAGAAGTGATCAGAGTTCAGCCGTTTGAAAAGGCATACGAGAGGGAACCAGTGGTACTGAAGGAAGAAGTCAAAGCTGCCTTGAAAGCATTGGCAGAAAAACAAGGCTCCAGGAATTGATGGAATATCAGTTGAGATATTTCAACAAACACATGCAATGCTGGAAGTGCTCACTCATCCGTGCCAAGAAATTTGGAAGACAGCTACCTGGCCAACTGAATGGAAGAGATCCATATTTATTTATTTCGGAAGAAAAGTGATCCAACCGAATGCAGAAATTACCAAACAGTATCGTTAACATCACACGCAAGTGAAACTTTGCCAAAGATCATTCAAAAGTGACTGCAACAGTATATTGACAAGGAACTCCCAGAAATTCAAGCCGGATTCAGAAGATGTGGAACCAGGGATACCATTGCTGATGTCAGATGGATCTTGGCTGAAAGCAGAGAATACCAGAAATATGTTTACATGTGTTTCATTGACTATGCAAAGGCATTCAACTGTGTAACAAAGTATGGCTAACATTGCTTAAAATGGGAATTACAGAACACTTAACTGTGCTCTTAAGGAATCTGTATATGGGTCAAGATGCAGTTGTGGGAACAGAACAAGGTGACGCTACATGGTTTAAAGTCAGGAAAGGTGTGAACCAGAGTTGTATCCTTTCACCTTACCTTTTCAATCTGTATGCTGAGCAAATAATCTGAGAAGATGGATTCTATGAAGAAGAGCGAGGCATCAGGATTGGAGGATGACTATTAACAAGCTGCATTATCTAGAAGACACCACCTTACTTGCTGGAAGTTAAGAATATTTGAAACACTTACTGATGAAGATCAAGGACCACAGCCTTCAGTATGGATTGCACCTCAACATCAAGAAAACAGAATTCCTCACAACTGGACCAGTCAGCAACATCATCATAAGTGGTGAAAGGATTGAGGTTGTCAAGGATTTCATTTTACTTGGGTCTACAATCAACACCCATGGACACTGTAGTCAAGAAATCAAAAGACACATTGCATTGATAAAGTCTGATGCAAAGGACTTCTTTAAAGTATTCAAAAGTAAGAATGTCACCTTGAAGACTAAAATGCACCTGACCCAAGCTGGGGTATTCTCAGTTGCTTCATATGCATGCAAAAACGGGACAACAAACAAAGAAGTCAGAAGAAGAATTGATGCCTTTGAATTGCGGTGTTGGAGAAGAATGTTGAATGTACCATGGACTGCCAAAAGAACAAACAGATCTGTTTTGGAAGAAGTACAACCAGAGTGCTCCTTGGAAGCAAAGATGACAATACTATGTCTTACATATTTTGGACATGTTGTCAAAAAGGATCAGTCCCTGGAGAAGGACAGTATGCTTGGTAGAGTGGAGGATCAGTGAAAAAGAGGAAGACCCTCAATGAGATGGATAGACACAGTGGCCACAACAACGGGCTTAAGCATAAAAATGACTGTGGACATGGCGCAAGACCAGGAAGTGTTTCATTCTGTTGTTCATAGGGTCACTATGAGTTAGAACCACCTCGATGGCACTTAACAACAACAGACTTCCTAGACCCATTGAGATTGGAGGAACCCCTGAATCTGTTGCCCTGACATAATCTTTAAACCTTGGACTTAAACTATCTCCTAAAGTCATCTTTAAACCCAAAAAAGTTTAGTTTAATTAGTATATAATGTTTGCCTTGATTTCGGGGGACATCTAGGTCACCTGGCATAACAAAGTTTATTAAGAAAATGATGTTCTGCATCCCACTTTCATGAGCAGCATCTGGAGTATTAAAAGCTACACAAAAAGCCATCTAAGAATCATCCATTGGTCTCAACCCATCTGATGCAAAGGAGAATGAACAACATCAAAGGCACACAGAAAACATGAGTGTAAGAAACTGAAAGTGCCACATAAACCAGAGACCACATCTGCATGAGACTAGAACTAGATGTATCCACCTGCTACTAACTACTGACCTGACAGGGAACTCAACAAAGAGTCTCTGATGGAGCAGGATAAATGTGGGGTTCAGAATTCGAACTCTAGTAAAAATACAAGATTTCATGGTCTGACAGAGTAGAGGGTCCATGGAAGACATGACCCCCCCGGACTCTGTTGCCCCAGACTGAATCCATTTCCAAAGTCAACTCTTCAAATGCTGAACTTGTCTGTAAGATATAAAATGATAGTGGTGAAGAGTGTACTTCTTGATTTAAGTAGATACAAGAAACTAACTGGGAAGCTCCTGTCTGGAGGCAAGATGAGCAGGCAGAGGGGGACAGGTGCTGGTTGAATGGACATGGAAAATTCAGAGTGGAGGGGAGGAGTGTGCTGTCACAGTGTGGGGAGAGCAGCTTGGGCTACATAACAAAGTATACACATTTCTGTATGAAAAACTGACTTGTAGACTTTTGCCTAAAGTACAATAAAACAAACATTTACCTTGAGCTTTTCACTCTTTTAAAGAATTGTCTATATGAGATCAAATTGACAACAGTAACTCTAAAGCACAGTTGAGAAGTTAAAGGGGCAGAGACACTTTAACAGCAGTAAAATAATTTAGGAAGAGAGTGAGAATGGTGATACAAGATGAAGAATGTAACTAAAGTTACTGAATTGTACATGTAAGAAATGATGAATGGTTGTATGCTTTGCTGTGCATCTTTCTCTCACACACACAAAAAAGCCACCCATTTCTGGTATTTGTATTACAGCATCAATAGGTAACTAACCTGATAGAGAAGGGCCACATGGAAGTCTATGAAAATTCGCTCTCTCTTCCAGCAAGATAGGAAAATAGAAGCAATATTGATTCTAAACAGAAAAAAATGCAAAGATTAGAACCATCATTAAAATCTTAAAAGATTTAGGATTTGTGGACTCCATCATAACCTTAGTTTTAAGCAGCTGTTTATTTGTCACAGAAGCCAGATGGAAGATGGAGATAATTGGCAGACTACCATGTGCTGAACCAAGTGGTAGTCTCACTTGCTACTGACAGGTAACGTGTTATCTTTACTGAAATTGCTCAGTATAGCTTGTGGTACTTGGTATACTTCTTCTTAAGTGGTTAATGAGTTATTCTCAGCATCCATTAATAAATAAGATCTCTTGAGTTCATTTTTATTTGGAATTAATAGCAGTATGAATAAGCTCTCTTGCCCAGGGCTGTATTACATCTCTGCTGTCATTTATAAAATACTCTGCATCTGTGAGTGTCAAGACACTGACAGTCAATATCAGATCACACTGGTCCACTCTGTGTACAGCATCATGCTAACATGGAACTAATGAGCATCAAATAACATGTACTTCAGATGCCCAAAGAGACAAGTATACATCCAGGCATGGAAAATAAACTATATAAAGATTTATGGGACTGTCAATATCAGTGAAGGTTTTAGGGATATAAAGCCCTGGTTTTCCTGGATATATTCTCTAAGAAAAGGCCAAGTTACTGCATTTTGCACTTCCATCACTAGGATAGATATACAGAGGTTGTGGGATTCTTTGAATTTTTGGAAGGAACATATAATACATTTTTTAATACAGCATGAAGCCATTTATTAGGTGGTTCAGAAAACTGCCATATTTGAGTGGAACACAAAGAAAAAGTGACCTCTGCAGTAGGTCCAGTCTTCTATGAGACCCACCTGCTACTGGATCAGTCTATATGATTCCACACATTGATAGTAGTTCAGGGATCTATGATGGATAAAGTTCCAGTATCAAGGGATTTCTAAGAACTAATAAGGGAATCACAACACAGACTTGGCTTTCTGGAGAAAAGTCATACTTTCTGTGCCAGCAAAATACTTGCCATTAGAAATGCAGATTTGTGTGTCTATTGAGCCTTTGTGGATATAGAGTGCATAACCATGGGACGCAAGGTGAATCATCTTAATCCTGTCGTAATGGATCCACGAATTGTAATGATAGCAGACATGCAAACTAAGCATAGTATGAACAGCATTGTTTGTCCCTTGCCAAATGTGATCAAGATCCCATCAGTGCTGAATGTATAAATTTCCAAGAGTAATATTTGATGCTGGGCCCTCTGTTAAGTACCTTTCTCTAGGACACCACAGAGCCACTTAGTTCTACATTGAAAGCACTGTATCCATTCCATCTTGGCAGTGGGAGTCATTCATCCTTACAAAAATAGATGCCAGCTTTGGTTCCACAGATTCAAACAGCACTCCAGTGGTGGCCAATTTAATAATACATCTTTGATTTTTCCTCCTTCAGCCTCATAGTGGCATGTAAGCCTCCACTGACAAATAGGTGCTGGCTGCACATGAGATGCACTGGACAAGAATCAAATCAGGTCTCCTGCACAGAAAGTGAGAATTCTACCACTGAATTTCAAGTGTCTCATAATTAGTCATTAAAGGAAAAAACCAAGCCTGTTCCCATAGAGTCAATTCTGACTTATAGAGACCTTGTAGTCATTAGGAAAATGCAAGTCAAAACCACAATGAATCCACTAGGATGGCTATAATAACCAGGAAGAAGGAAAATAATAAGCACAGCTGAGAATGTAAAGAAACTGAAACTCTTGTACAATGCTAGTGAGGGTGTAAAATATTTCAGCCACTGTGGAAAACATTTTGAAGAAAATTTCCTCAAAAAAATTCAAGACATAAATACTGCATGACCCAGCAATTTTATTTCGAAGTATATAACAAAATAACTGAAAGCAGGGACTCCAATGGATACTTGTACACCAGTGTTCACTGTAGCATTACTCAGAATAGCCAAAATGTGTGAACAGCACAAATCTCCATCAGCAGGTTAATGGATAAATAAAATGTGGTATATGCTGTCAAACAATTAAGTCCACAAACTTAACTATTCTAAGTGCTACATAACTCATTGCCGAATATCACTAGGGTCACCTTTGAATTATTCCCCTTGTGAAGATACACAACAATGCCATCACCTAGCATATTCTTCAAAACAATTTTGGAACTCTTCCCGGAATGGCCATTGTGCATGGTGGCAAGTTCTCAAAGTTAATTGTATAGTTGCCTGTGAGAGAGTTATTAGCCAGTCAACAAATACCAGTATTGGAACACCCTCCCTACTCACCTGATCTGGCCCCCAGTGGCTTTTATCTTTACTCGAAGATCAAGCAAGTTTTGAAAGGAAGACATTTTGAATGACATTCAGGACATCCAGGGTAATACAACGACAGCTCTGATGGCCATTCCAGAAAGAGTTCCAAAATCACTTTGAAGGGTAGGCTAGGCACTGGTGTCAATGCATAGCTTCCCAAGGGGAATACTTTGAAGGAGACAATAGTGATATCAGCAATGAGGCATGTAGCACTTTTCCTTGAATGAGTTAATGAATATAATTGTCAGAACTCATATACATACAAGGAAACCCTAGTGGTGTAGCAGTTGAATGCTTCAGCTGCTAACCAGAAGGTCAGCAGTTCAGATCTGCCAGGCACTCCTTGGAAACTCTTTGAGGCAATGCTACTCTGTTCTACAGAGTTGCCATGAGTTGGAATCAACTCAACAGCAGTGGGTTGGTTTTTTGGGTATATACATAAATGGAATATTATTCAACCATAAAGAGAAATGAAGGCCTGAAATATGCTACAACATGAGTGAACTTTGAAAACATTATTCTGAGTCAATAATTCAAAACCGCCACATACAGTTTCCAAGGACAGCTGGCAGATCAAAACTGCTCACCTTTTGGTTAGCAGCCACAGCTCTTAACTACTACACAACCAAGGCTCTGCTTTACATATCTAGAATAGTCAAATCCATAGAGACAGAAAGGAGAAGAGAAGGGGAAGTGGAGAATGGAAAGTTATTGCTAAGTGGGTAGAGTTTTTCTTTAGGGTGAAGATGGGGTTGGAACTGTATAGTTATGATTGCATAACATTGTGAATCTACTTAGTGTCATGGAATTGTACACTTAAAATGGTTAAAATGGCAACATTTGTTATATACAATTGATCACAATAAAAATTAATATATTTAATTAATATTAATATATTTATTTTTGTGTCTTGAAATAGTATTCTATTGTAGAGATATACTGCAATGTGTTGATCCATTAACCAACTGGAGGATATCTCGGTTGCTTCAGTTTTTTGTTTTTATGCATAAAGCTGCTACAAACATTCATATAGGTGTTTTTATGTACATAATTTATTGAATAATTTGGCTAAATACATAAAAGTGTAAATGATGGATCAATTTGAAGGCTGTATTTAGTTTTGTAAGAAATTATCAAATGGTAAGTGTGTAGTGGCATCTCATTATTACCATTTACATTTATCTCATTAAAAATGATGTTGAACATATTTTCATATGCCTATTAGCCATCTGCATATCTTCTTTGATGAAGTATCCATTCGTAGGTTTTACTCATTTTTAAATGGACTGCTTGTTATCTTATTCTGTTTGAAGCCTTATTTCTGTATTCTGGAAAGAAGTCTTTTATCAGGTATGTGATTTCCAAATATTTTCTCCCAGTTTGTGGCTAGTATTTTCATTCTCTTCATAGTGTCATTTGTAGAGAAAACAGTTTTCATTTTCACAAAGTCCAATTTATTGCTGTTTTCTTTTGTGGATCACAGTTTTAGTATTTTATCTAAAACTCACCAGCAAGAAAGCCAAAGGTCACATTGATCTCTTTATTATCCATTTTGAGATAATGTTTTTGTGTTAACTCTGTGTTTAGGTTCATATTTTTACTAAAGGATGTCCAAATGTTCTAGGCCTGTCATCTCTCTAGTTAGTTGCCTTTGTACCTTTGTCATAAATTGATTGATCACATTAGTTTTGGTCTATATCTGCTCCTTCTATTTTGTAACATTGATCTGTACATTATTCTTAAACCCACATGCCACTATGTGGATTACTGAAGGTTTACAGGAAGTCTTGAAATCAGTTGTGCAACTGCTTATTATATGTTATTGTTAGTTGCTATCAAGTCGATTCAACTCATGGCAACCGTGTATGTGCAGGGTGGGAATGCTTCACAGAGTTTTCAAGGCTGTGACCTTTTGGAAGCACAACACCAGGCCTGTCTTATACAGCCATGTAAGAAACTGCAAAATTGTCTGCCAAAGTAACTATAGCATTCTGCATATCCAATAGTAATAAATTAGAGTTCCTGTTGCTACAGATGCTTCTCAGAACACAGTAACGGCAGGTTTTTGGATATTAGCCATTGTAAATGGTGTGCAGTAGTATTTCATTGTTTTAACTTGTTATTCCCTAAGGAAAAGTGATTTTGAGAGTATAGATACATGTACATACACACACATATATTTAACATAATATACTTCAGATGTATACTAACTTTATTACACTAAAATATAAAAAATTACTCCTACATTTCTATTACTTGTCACGTTTTCTGATATCGTCTTACATATCATATCTATTATTACAAGCTCAAAAATATGTTGCTGCAATTACTGCTTTATATCACTTTGTGATCCAAAAAAGCCAAAGTCACGGCCATCGAGTTGAATCCAATTCATTGAGACCCTATAGGACAGAGTAAAACTGCCCCATAGAGTTTCCAAGGAGTACCTGGCAGATATGAACTCCTAGCCTTTTAGTTAGCAGAAGTAGCACTCAACTACTATGCCACCAGGATTTCCAAAGCAAGGAGAATAAGCATATACAAGTCTGTATTTATGAAGTAAACACTGGTGGCCTGGTGGCTAAGCGCTATGGCTGCTAACCAAAAGATTGGCAGTTCAGATCCACCAGGCACTCCTTGGAAACTCCATGGGGCAGTTCTACTCTGTCCTATAGGGTCACTGGGAGTCAGAATCAACTCAATAACAGTGGGCTTGGTTTGTATTATGTCTACCTTCTTGGTTACCATGAAGAAGGAGGTTCAACAATAGGTGTGAGCAGGCAGAGAAACAATCAATTGAAATAACCTATTCTAAGCAGCAGGATGGAAAATAAACAGAGTTAAGGGACAAGTGGAATAAAACTAAGCATGCCAATATATGCATAATGGCAGTCCCAGAAGGAGAGGAGACAGACAAAAAGTAGAAAATATATTTGAAGACATTATGGCTGAAAATTTCCTAAACTGATGAAAGACATGAATCTACTCATCCAAGAAGCTTAATGAACTGCAAATAGGATAACACAAAGCAATTTACACCCAAACATATTATAGCCAAACTGCTGAAAGATAGAGACAGATTAGTGAAAACAGCAAGAGACAAGCAACATGCTACTTAAAGCGAGTCCCAATAAGATTTATAGCCATTCTCTCCTAGAAATCATGCAGGTCACAGAGCAGTGGGATGACATATTAAAGCACTGAGAAAAAAAAATATCAAGAATTCTATATCTAAACCAAACACCTCCAGGGACAGAGTAACAGGGTTAGGAGTCAGGGAATCCCGGCTTCAGGGGACATTCTAGGTCAATTGACATAATAAAGTTTTTTAAACAAATGTTCTGCATCTCAGTTTGGTGAGTGGTGTCTAGGGTCTTAAATGTTAGCAGGCAGCCATCTAAGAAGGATTAATTGGTCCGAACCTACCCGGAGCAAAGAAGGAATAAGAGCATCAATGACAAGAGGAGAAGGCAAGCCCAACAGACAGAAATGACAACACACAACAGAGACAACAGCAACATGAGGCCTGAAGAATTAGATGGTGCTTAACCACCACCAGAAACTGCCCTTCTAGGGAACTCAAGAGTCCCTGATGGAGCAGGAGAAATGTGGGATGCAGAACTCAACATCTAGTAAAAAGAACTCAACGTCTAGTAAAAAGACCATTGAGTCTCAATGGTTTGACAGACTGGAAGGTCCCCAGAAGACATGTCCCCTGAACTCTGTGTCAACCCCAAACTGAAACCATTTTGGAAGTCAACTCTTCAGACAAAGACTGAACTGATATGTAAGCTATAAAGTGATACTGGTGGCAAATATGCTTCAAGGCTTGGGCACATACATGAAACTAACTGGACAGCTCCTGCTCAAAGATGAAAGCGAACATTGGAAGGGTACAGAAGCTGGTCAAATGGTCATGAGGAATATGGGTTGGAGGGGAGGAGTGCACTGTCACAGTGTAGTGAGAGTAGTTAGGGTCACATGGCTAAGTCTGTGTAAGTTTTTGTACAAGAAACTGTAATTGCAAATTGTCACTTAAACACAAGAAAAAAATTCTCTATCTGAGAAAACTATTCTTCAAAAATGAAGCAGGAATTATTCTCAGAAAAGCTGGCCTCAAGAAGTCTTTAGTGAAATGCAAAAAGAGAGCAGGAGTCCAGAAGAGGTTATACCCAAATCTTAGTTTGGCTAAAATTGTACCAAAATAGTATGTAGTCACACACTATTCCAGGGACTCCTATTTTACTTTCATTTCTTCTTTTTTTTTAGAGAAAAGTGATCCAAGTCCCTCCCTGAAGTGGGTAGGGACTTGGATCATCAACTGTCAGTCTGGCTACAGAGGCATCATGGTTCCTCTGAAACAATCTGTGGGCGAGAGCAGTGGTGAGAAGAGTGGCCAGTGGAGCTCTACAAGGCAGCTGTTGACTCCCATCAGAACCTGGAACTTCATTACCAAGTGCATGTAGCAATCTGGAAAGGAGTCATATTGATGCCAGGACAGAGGAATTTTCAGGGTGGAAAAGTACAGGATGGAAGAGAAGGGTAAGAAGGGAGACTGAAGGGCAGCTGAGCTTCAGTCTTAGTTACCTAAGACTTTAGTTACTGGCTGCTGTAATAGAAATACCCAAGTGGACAGCTTTAACAAATAGAAATTTGTTTTTTCATGGTTTAGGAGGCTATAAGTCTGAATTCAGGGCACCAACTCTAGAGGAAGGCTTTCTGTATGTGTCAGTTCTGATGGAAAGTCTGTCTTTTTTCAACATCTGTGGCCCTGGCATTCCTTGGAGACCTCCATGTATCTTGCTTCTGCTACCTCATTGATACAACAAAACAAACCTAGTCCTCAACAACATGATGTATTTCTGCCTCAGTGACATAACAGACAGGCCACTCCAAAACAGTAGGCACCATAACCATAGGTGCACAGTCTAAGGTTTACAACACGTCACAGGATGGAGTATCAACAGATTGCAAAATGGAGGACAACTACACAATCCTAGGAATTATGACCTAGCCAAGTGGACACACATTTTGGGGTGATACAATTCAATCAATGACAGCCTCTAAAACTCTTTTTAGGGATACCCAGCCTGGGAAAGCTGCAAACCTTACCCATACACCATACCAGCAGGCCAGTAACAAGCCTGTGTTTTAGTAGGTGGATGTGGCTCAGCAGAGCTGGTATAGGGCTTGACGCTAATTCATTTGTCCATGATAAAATCTCAAGTGTTTCATACTTTGCAGATGAGGAAATGGGTGTAGAAGCACTTGGCCACGTTTACACTGCTCTGTCAATGTGACAGAAACCCTGGTGGTGCAGTGGTGAAGTGCTACAGCTGCTAACCAAAAAATTAGCAGTTCAAGTCACCAGTCGCTTCTTGGAAACTCTATGGAGTGGTTCCACTCTGTCCTATAGGGTTTCTATGATTCAAAATCAAATCGACAGCACTGGGTTTCATTATTTATTTATTTGGTGTCAATGTGACACAAAGGCCTCTTCTCAAGTAGGAGATGGGGATTTGGAGAAAGAGAGGAAGGAAGAAGGAGAGAGCATATTTGTTGTAAGGGATGCACACCCCCCCACCCAACACATGCAGAACAAGAAAAGAGAGAGGAGGAGGAGGGAAGGCAGAGGGGAAAGGAGATACGATGTTTCTCTCACTGCTGATTCTACCTTTGGTTTTCTGATTGTCCCAACCCAATATACGAGGCCCAAGGACCATAAGAGACTTTCATATAGCTCTTAGCCTCCAGGATGCAGTCCTGTGTGTCCAGAGGAAATTTACGCAGATCCAAGGAACAAGTTGCTATGGTGATAAGTCAGAAAGCTGTAGTGATTAACTCTGTAAAGGAAATGCAAAAAAGAAAGGGAAAAACAAGTTAAGTTCAGGCAAGCAACCATTCCTAATGAAACCGCAGGAATGGACAGGGGATGTTATTCCAAGGACTGACCCACTTACATCTTCCCATACTGGGCTGAGAGCTGGGTCTTTCCTCCTTCCCTTTCTTTCCTTCTTCTGCTACCTTTCCTTCAATTCTTTCTAGAGGAAGATGAGGTGCAGATGTATACGGAGAAGAGAGGTGATTTCACATAGCACAAAAACAGATTTGATAGGACTTAAAGAACGGATGTATGTCATGTCAGAAAATCACAGGGTGTAAATACTGGAAGGACCCTTGAGAAAACGGAATGAAGAGACAGAATTTGGCTTTCTAAAAAAGCATCAAGGCCATGAAAAGAAAAATCTGTGCTACAATGAAGCAGCCTAAGGATCTAGATCCAACGTCGAATGGAGACAGGTTGTGTACTGTGCACGTACAGATAAGAGCTAGGACACAGATCCACCTCTACACACAGGCACTGCTCCACAGCACTCATTTCTGCACAGTTGTATGCATTCCAAGAGATGGAGGCCGATGTTGGTACAGGCGGCTAGCAAAACACCAGTACGTATGAATAGGTACAAAGGGTTAATGTGTAAGGGAGGCCATGGGAGTGCTAACAGTATGGCAGGGTAGAAGGAGCTTCAAGTTTCCACATAGTAGGTCCATGAGAGAAATCTGTGGACAAGCTTTGTAGCATTCGGGGAAGTGGGAGAAGCCACCAGTGGGAAGGAAGGTAATTATAAAAGCAGTCTACAGCCTCAGCTTCTAGGCTTTGTCTCACCTTTTTATCCCACCCTTCCCATCTCCTATCCCCAGCCGAGTGCCTTTCAACTCCTGAAACAATGTTCACTTTGTGGACTCGTAGGGTGTGTGTGTGCCTGCCTGTTTCTGTCCCAGCTATTATTCATCCATCTAGCAATAATCAGCCAAGACTACCATTTATATGAAAAAAGTGTTACCAGGGACTTGTTTCTTGCAAACGTTTTTATTCTGACTGATGCAGTTGGTCCATGGGAAAGTGGAGGGAGAAAGGGTGGGAGAGAGGGAAGGAGGGAGGGAAGCAGGGAGGGGATGGAGCAACAGCACCCATGGGGGAAAAACTCAGAGATTAAGCATGTAAAAATAGGAAGAGCTGAACCCTGGCAGCTATCTCTTGAAGAAATTGTCTGAACTAAAATTATCACTCTTCAATGTCTTAGAGATGGTTTGCAAGAGACAACACATTGAAGAGAATCTTGGCAACTATCTGCTATCAATAGATTGGTAGGGAATTCTAGCGCGCATGCATTCTATGAGTACAGAGAACCATATACCAGCAGAACCATTGTCTTAGTCATCTAGTGCCGCTGTAACAGAAACACCGCAAGTGGATAGCTTTAACAAAGAGAAATTTATTCTCTCACAATCTGGTAGGCTACAAGTCCCAATTCAAGGCATAAGCTCCAGGAGAAGGCTTTCTCTGTCTGCAGGTTCTGGAGAAAGGACCTTGTGGTGCATCAGTCTTCACTTGTGCATCACAGCACAGGAACTTCAGGTTCAAAGGATGTGCTCTGCTCCTGTCACTGTTTTCATGGTGGTATGAGGCCCCCAACTCTCTGCTTGCTTCCTTTTCATTTCTTGTTAGATAGATAAAAGGTGGTGCAAGTCACACCCCAGGGATACTCCCTTTATATTAAATAAGGGATTTGACCTCAGTAAGGGTGTTACAGTCTCTCCCTAATCCTCTTTAACATTAGCCAATTTTGCCCTATTAACCACAGACAGAGATGAGAATTTAAAACATACAAAATTACAATCACAAAATAGAGGACAGACACACAATACTGAGAATCATGACTCAAATTGCTACACACATTTTTTGCAGGACATAAGTCAACCCACAACACCAATACTGCACATGCCCTACACTTCCCCTCTTAGATCCACTGTATGATGCAAACATGATCAATGGCACAGATCTGTCCTTCTGCCTCACTGCACGGGCTTTGGTGTCCATTGGTCTCTTGCATTTGCTGCTTGGGAGAAGAGACAAGAGATGAAGTAACAGACTGTGTTTAATGCTAAATAGGAAGGATAAATCCTCCAGCTGAGGGAATCGGAGGTTTCTTAAAAAAAATTGATAACTGATTTAGAGTTTTAAGGATGGTCAGTGTCCGGATTCATGAAAAGGAGGATGAAACATTTCAGAGAAAATGAACAGCAAAAGCAAAGGGGTGGAGACAGGACAGCAAAGGATAGATGTGTAAAACTGTGAATGATCCATTTTAGCCACTAAGTACAATGAGTGAGGATGCAATGCAAGACAAATTTGGAAGGCAAAGAGTTTCCATGTACATTCTTTAGAGGGTGTTCATGGGATACTCAGCCGTAAGCAGGAAGGATGCATTTTGTCAGCAGCACCTAGAAGTGACTTGCTGGATGGTCCCCAGGCTTTATAGGCACTCCCTGGATGCCCACTGTTCCATATGGATAAAACTGAAATACACAGTTTTCCACAGCCACAACATACATTAAAGCTTCCCTGCTGTTCAGGAAGTGGGTGGGAACCCACAACTTAACAAGAATCTGACACTCCAGAGTCAAGTTCAGGTTAGTCCCACAGTATGCTAAGTGTGGGTCTTTCTAAGTTCAGTAGAAAGATACAGTGACTAGAAAGTCCTAGAGAATGGCAAACTACAGCTATAAGTGTACCACAGTTAGGGTTAGGTCTTGCAGCTCTCTGACTTTGCATGAGCACATGCATACATGAAATATCTCATAAATATAAGAATACATGAAACATATGTATGCTTACTGAAAAGTAATGTGAACATTTTGTAATATTGGGTTAACAAACACAACACTGTCAAAAACTTTCAAGCTCTCATATATTCCTTTGAGAACATATTTACTACACCCCTAGCAAATAGCCTACAGTTTACAATAATAATTGCCTTGCTTTTGATTGGAAACACTAGTGGCACAGTAGCTAAGTGCTACAGCTGCTAACCAAAAGGTCAGCAGCTCAAATCCGCCAGGCGCTCCTTGGGAACGCTATGGGGCAGTTCTACTCTGACCTCCAGGGTCACTATGAATCAGAATTGACTCGACAGCACTGGATTTGATTGTGGTTTGCTTTTGATTAGAGATATATGGTCTACATATTTATTTCCAGGCAATACATTGCTTAGCTGGACCTATTTTTGAACTGTATCCAAAAGGAATCATACCATATGGCTTCTAGCTTCTTTTACTTAACATTATATTTGTGAGAATTTATTGAGGCTAATGTGTGTAGTAATAATTTGTTCACTCATGTAGTTGGATAATATTCTCTTATGTGAATATAGCATGCATATCATTCTTTGAACACACCATGTGTACCAAAACCACAATGAAGTGCAAGTTCCAGTTTACACCCTTGCTAGGAGCAGATGAAGTTTTCCCAGTGTTCTAGCCTCACCAACACTTGTATTGTCTGGCTCTTGATTTTTTGTCAGTCTCGCAGGTATAAGGAGACCTGGAGGTTCAGTGGTTAAGAACTCAGCTGCTAACCAAGAAGTCAGCAGTTTGAATCCACCAGCCACTCTTTAGAAATTCTATGGGGGCAGTTCTATTCTTTCCTATAGGATTACTGTAAGTCAGAATCAAGTTGATGGCAATGGGCTTTTTTTGTATGTGTGTGTGTGTGTGTGTGTGTGTGTGTGTGTAATGAGATCTGGTTGTGGTTTTAGTTTGTAATTCACTGATTACTAGTATGGCCAAGTATGTTTTCACAGGCTTATTAACCATTTGGAAACCCTGGTGGTATAGTGGTTAAGTGCTACATCAGCTAACCAAAAGGTTGGGAGTTCAAATCCATCAGGTACTCCTTGGAAACTCCATGGGGCAGTTCTACTATGTCCTACAGGGTTGCTATGAGTCTGAATTGACTCGATGGCACTGGGTTTGGTTTGGTTTTTGGTATCTACCATTTGACTTTCTTCACAAAAGTATCTGTTCAATTTTCATTCAGGTCACTCTTCTATTGGGATTTTGTATTCTTATTAGTTCATAGGAATTATACACACTTTCAATATTCATCCTTTTTGTTGCAAATATCCTATTTCTTTAGCATCTATTACAGTCTTTTGTTTACTTTCCAAAGCAAAAGTTCCAGAAGTTTTAACTAAACAGCATTTTGATAGAGTTGAAGTTATTAATATTTATATTATTGTTTGTGTTTTTGTTTCTGCCTTTTGTCTTTTTAAAGAAATCTTTACCTACCTCCAAGGAAACAAAGACAGTAGTCTACTTTTTGAAGCATCATAAGACTTTAATTTTTAGATTTATAGTCCACTTGGAACCAAGCTTTACTGCATGGTGTGATGTGGGATTTGATTCCTTATTTTTCTAGGATAAAACCTACCATGTTGCTCCAGGTAAGCTCTGTCACAGATTAGAGCAACTGGAGATGGCTTATGAACCTCCACCTTGCCCAATGTCTCCTGGGAGCTGTCTCCAGCCCCATGACTAGAGCTGACACATTTATATCCTTTGTAAGATTTGTTCGAGATATACATAGATATTTTCATGGGCACATGGTCGCCTATAACATAGGAAGGTACTATTACATATAGGGTAGGATAGATGTTAACAGCATAAACTCAACAATCGGACTGCCTGGATGTGAGCTCCACCTTGAAACTTACTGTGCGACCTTACATAAATTAACTAACATCTCTGAGACTTAGTTTCCTTATGGAAACAATGTGGAAATGTTGGGTCTGATCTCATAGCTAGCATAGCTCAAGTGTGATGTAAGTGATGTTTGAGCATATCTGTCTGTACGCATAAATGTAAAGTCATGTTTAGGTGAGTGAATGTGTGAACATGAGTATATATGTGAGAATGGTCATGTGTATTAGTGAATGTGTGAGTATGTTCATGTGTGAGCATATTTGCATCTGTGAAACAATTTGTGAGCATGGGTACTTATATGAGAATGTTCTTGTGTGTTAATGAGCATGAGTGTGTTTGAGTACATAACAGTGTGAATAAGTGATTATATGTGCACACCAGTGAATGTGTGATTGTATGTGCATTTCATGTGTCTGAGCATCAGAATGAATATGGGTGCATGTACGTGTGATTACATGTTACTATTAGACAGAGTACGTGGATTTGTGAACATGAGTGAGTTGGTAAGCATGTTGTGTGTGAGGTTATTAATAAACTTATGTGACTCTGTGTGAGTAAACATGAGAGTTTGTGTGTGTGAGCATGTTTATATCTGAGCATGTCTCTATGTGAGTGAATGTGCTGGTTTGTCCATGTAAGTGAGCTTGCTGGTGTGAATGAGCATTTTTGTGCATGCAAACATATTAATGGGTATGGTCATGTATGTTCAATATCCCTCATACTAAATGTATGAGGACGTTTGTGTGTGTGAATAAGTTAATGTGGGAAGATGTGAATGTATATTACAGTGACAGCATGACTGTGAATGTACATGAATCTGTGATCACATGAGTGATGTGTGAGTGAACCTGTGTGTTTTTGTGAGTGAATGAGTGTGTGGCAACATGTTAATGTTTATTATTGTGTGTGAACACGATGTGTGAGATTGTGTGTGAGCATATTAACCCAAGATTTTTAGATAAGGTGTCAATACGTAGGGGTGAATATATAGACGTAATCTGGTAGATAAGGTGTGGAATTGTAGATAAGGTGTGAATATGTAGGAGTGAATATATAGGTGTAATCTGGTGACCATGATTGTGTGAGTGTGCATGTATGTGTCATTCAATACGAGTATATGCATTCAGGTGAGTATGTTCTTGTGTATCTGTCCATGTGTTCCTGTGATCATGTGTATGAGCTTGGTCATTTATGCATGTGCTTGTGTGTACGCATTTATAAGATTTTTGTATGAATCAAAAATCAGAAAGCTTGGATATATGGGCATGTGTGTATGAATGTTTGATGCAATACATGTGGTGACATGAGTGTGTTTGTGCATGTGAGTTAACATTGGAAAGTGTCAATTTGGTTGTGTGCATGTGTGAGCAAGTTAATGTGTGTGATTATGTGACTGTTATGTTCATGAGCTTATTAGTGAGAATGAGTATGTGTCTAACTGCAAATGTGATTTGAGTGAATGTGTGGTATTTGTGCACATTAATATGTCTGTCTACGTGAGTGAATTTCTTACCACATTTGTATATGAGTAAATGGGTTAGCCTGTTCATGTATGAGTGTTAATGTGTGAATTAGTGAATCTGTCAGCATGTTCTTGTAAGGGTATCTTGAATGTTTTCTTATAAGTGTATGTCATTGTGACAAGTTTGTGCACATGCTCCTGTGAGTACACAGTGTGTCCATGTGAATCAGTTAATGAGTGTGCACATATTTAGACTGTCCTTCCATGTCAGTAAATATATAAGCATTTTCCTGTTTGTGAGCATGTGTGTGAATGGATAGACAGCATGTTTGCAAATGGGAGTATGCTAACATGTGTGTATAGAATTGTGAGCCAGTGTTTATGATATAAGTGGGAGTAACTGAGTATGAGTGAATTCATGAGGACAGTTATGTGCCACTCAAAATGTGCAAGTGTGAACATGTTAAGGTTGAATATGCTCATGTGTTGATGAATGTGTTGAGTTAGTTGATGCGTATGAATGAATTGGAGAGTAACTTTGTGTGTGAGTATATTATGGTGAGTGACTATGTGATCATTGCCTTCTGTGTGACTGCTAGCATGAATGTATCTGTGCATGTGATTGGTATGTATGTGTTATAAGTGTAAGTAAACTGGTGAACTTATTCATGTGTATAAGTAAAGATGCCAGTGTATGACTGTATGTATGCCAAAGCATGTGAGTGAGTGTATGAGTGACTATGTATAATTCTTGATGAGGGTGAGCATGTCCACATGTGAGTAAATGCATGCTACCCATGAAAATGAATGAATTTGTTTTGTGTGAGTAAATATGTGACCACATGCATGTGTGTGGGATCATGTTGATACATTAATATATTCATGTGTGACAGTGCATTCAAGGGCATTTTTGAGTATGTGAGTGAATACATGAGCCTGACAGCTCCCATGTTGTGAATCTATAAATTGTAAGTGAATAGTATGGATGCCTGAATTTCAATACTTTAATGTATGTGTGCTACTGAATTATGAGAAAGTTCATATGACTATGAGGGTCTATTAAAACTTACTGCCATCGAGTTGTGTCTGACTCATAGTGACCCTATAGGTCAGGGTACAACTGTCCCATAGAGTTTCCAAAGGGCGCCTAGTGGATCTGAACTACCAACCTTTCGGTTAGAAGATGTAGCACTTAACCTACTATACCACCAGGGTTTCCGAGTGTCTTTTAGGGTGAATAAATCCATGAGCATGTTATTGACTGAATGTGTACAAGTGAGATTAACATCAAGTAAGTCATTGAGTGTCAGTGAATGTGAGTGTCGGTGTGAATGAGTGGATGTGTACATGATTGCATGTATGTCAGCATACTCAAGGACGCGAAGGAATATGTGAGCATTTTCATGTGCATGATTGTTAATTTGAGTATATTTTTGCATGTGTAGTGTCTGACTGTGAATGTGTCTATAAAAAAACTCATCACTGTGGAGCTGATTTTGACTCAGAGCAACCATATAAGACAGTATAGAACTGTCCCATAGTTTCCAAGGAGAGCCTGGTAGATTTAAACTGACAGCCTTTTGGTTAGCAGCTGTAGCACTTAACTACTTTGCCACCAGGGTTTCTAAATGTGTCTATGGGTGTGAGTAACTTGGTGAGCAATTAGAGGGAGAGAATGGACAAGCACATGCACGTATGTGAACATGTTCAATTAAGTAAGTGAGTGTCTGAGTGTACTGCTGTGTGAGTGAATGTGTAAGCTCCTTGGTAAGTGTGTTGGAGGTGAGTGTAAGTTTATGTGTACATAAATTTATGAATATTCATATGAGTGAATGAATGCATGAGTATGTGTATGAGTATCAGTGAGACTGCACGTATGATGTATGTGAGTGTGTATATGGGTGAGGGCATGTGACTGATCCACTGTAAGATCATGTTGATATTTGAGTATGTTTATGTGTGACTGGTAGGGTCTATGTGAGCATACATAAATTTGTGTATGTATGTGAGTAAACTGCTATCATGTTCATTTGAACGAATGTGTAAACCTGCTCATCTCCAAGAGTATATGAATGTCTGCTTGTGAGTAAGTACATTGGTGGTCATGTTCTTGTGAGTACACTGTGAACATGTTCATGTATGTATGTGAATGAAGGTGTGACAGCAGTTTTTGTAGGTAAATATGCGGTAGCATGTTTATGTGTGAGTTTATTAGTATGCAAGTAAATGTGAGCAATGTAAAGTATTAATGTATAATTATGATCTACAGTAAACATGTGAATGTGAGTGTATCATTGTGTGGGAATAAATTTGTGTGTCAATATGTGAATGTGTTTGTGTTGTGAGGCTATGTTGGGCATGAATGTGAGTATGTTCTTGTTTTCAAGCCAAGGGGTGTGTGTGAGAGATATTTTTAATATATGAGAATGTTTATGGCATATGTGTGACATTGTCCATGTGTATGTAGGAATGTTGAATATAGGCATGCATATGACTATATCTAAATAGGTATGTTAGGTCATTTGCTCATTCACATGAATATGTTGATGTGAATATATTTGTGTGTGTGTGAATCAATGAGCATATCCATGTGAATGAAATACATGTTAGTGCATGTGTATTTTCCTGTTTGTGAATATTGCTGTGTATATGACTGTTACTGTGACCATGTATGCATAGACCTATGTGTGTGAGTACTTTCTAAGCATCTTCTTGGAAATGAGTGAAAGTGTGAACATATATGTATGAGTAAAATTGTGTGTGTACGAATATGTTTTCCTGTGTGAGTAAATCCATGAGTATTATCAACCTCAGCCTACCAAAGTCTATGTGCATGTATGTGAGCACATTACTCTGAGTATATTTTGGTGGAGGTGAACACGTTTGTGGAAGAAAGCTTGTTAATGGGTATACCTGCCAGTGTGAATGAATACATGAGCATGTGGGTCTAAGTGTATGTTTACATTTCTATGACTACATTTTTTAGCATGTTCATGTGAGTGAGTGAATGTGTGATCATCTTTGTGTGAGTAAATTTGAGACAATGTGAGTGAGCATGTTAATGTGAGTATATTTTTGTGTGTGAAATGTGTGTGGATATAGCTGAGTGTATGTGGGTGTATATATGCCTGAATAATTTTTTGCATGGTGTAATGAGTTAATTTGTGTGCTAACGTGAACCAGTGGATGTCTGATCATATGCATGTACATGAGAATGTTGGGTACGAGTGAATAAGTAAGAATGTTCTTTATGTAAGAACACATGAATGTGAGTATATACTAAGTTCATGTATGTATGTTAATAAGTGAGCATGACTGAATGTACGAGTACATGTATGATAATAAGTGTGTCATTGTTGGTGAGGGAATCTATAAGTTCGAGTGACTATGTAAACATGTATATGTGGTAACATGTTAATGTGTGTTAGTGTCCATGAATGAATCAAAATCATCATGTGTTGAGCATGTCAGTGTCTGATTAGAAGTAATGTGTGAGTCTGCCTTCTTCTGTGTTTACTATCTATATATGAATAATTTTGTGAGCATGCCCATGTTGACTCAGTATTTGAGCATGTTTGTGTTCTGAAAGAGTGTCTAAGTGTAAGGATGTATCTGAGCATATTCTTGGTTCTGTCAATGAGTATATGTGAACTTTTTAATAGATGAGAATATTTGTCTAAGAGAATGTGTGAACCCATTCGTGTGAGTGTGCTGATATAAGTACACTCATGTGTGTGAGTTTGTAACCATGTCTGTGTGACTCAGTAAACATTTGAACACATTCATTTGTGTGAATGAATATGATCATATATCTGTGAAAGAATGTGAGCAAGATCATGTGTCTGATCATGGAAATTGTAATTTTAACAGAATGTGTCAGTGTGTTTGTGCAAGTGTGAGTATCTAATTACATTGGGGGCATGTTCATGTCTGTGAAGAGGTTCCTTATGTATATGCGTCAGCATGTTCAAGTGCGTAAATGAATATCTGAGCATGTTGGTGGCTGTCAGCATATTTGTGTAGGAGTGCAGATATTCCTGTATGTGTGTTAATGTGTGGGTGATTGTGTTACTGTGCTTAAAAGCATATGTGAGAATATCTATTTCTGAATATGCTAGTATTTTCATCTAAATGAATAAATTTGGGAATACATTTGTGTGAGTTACATATAACTGTGTGTATATTAAATTTATCTTCTATGGCAGTCATTGCATGAGCATTATTTTGTGTGAGCATTAAATGTGTATGTTCATGTATGTGAACATGTTACTATGAGGATATTTGTATATGTGTGGCCTTGTTTGTGACAGCTTGTAAATGGGTATATTGACACAAATCAATGTGTTCATGTGTGTGAATGGATATATGGACATATGAGTCTACGTGAACATGTTTATGTGAATAAATTTAACATATTCATGTAAGTCAATGTGTAAGCATGTTGCTGTGGGTGAGTAAATGTGAGAGCCTTTTTGTGTCAGCAAACATGTTAAAGTAATGATGTGTGTCAGTGAATGTGTGACTCTGTGTATGTAAGTAAATTTTTGAGCACGTTCTCTTCAGTTAGGTAACGTGTGAGCACTCTCTCATGAGCCAAATAATATGTGACCTGTTGGTTTGGTGTTTTTGCTTATATACATGCAGGCATCCCTAGGTGGCACAAGCAGATAAGTGCTTGGCTGCTAACTAAGGGTTTGTCAGTTGAGTTCACTGAGAGATACTCAGAATAAGGGCCTAGTAATCTATTTTTGGAAAGTCATCCACCAAAACCCTATGGAGTACAGGTCTACTCTGACACACATATGGTTGCCAAGAGTTGGAAATTACTTGACAGCAACTGAAAAACTGGTAAATATATATAATGTTAGTATGTTCCACATGCCAGTGAATGTATGAGCATTTTTATGTTTGTGAGCATATGTCTACAATAGCAAACAGTATGTTTGTGAATGTGAGTATGCTCATAATCATGTGCTACAGAAATTAAGCATGAGTCTATGAACATATGTATTTCATTATAAGTGAACTCATGAACATGTTTTTATGACTGATGTGCATAAATAAGAATATCAAGAGTGAATACGTTCACATGTGTGAGTGAACTGGTGTGTAAGGGCATATTTGGGTGTGTGAATGAATGTATGGGTTGTCTTTTTATGTGACTGACAGTGTGTCTGTGTGCATTTGACAAATGTGTGAAGTGTGCATTTGCCTGTGTGTCATAGTTGTAAGTAAATTGGCAAGTATATTCATACCTGTGAATATTTTCCTGGTTGAGTGAATGTGTGAACATGTTCAAATATGTAAGTGCATGTTTGAGCACATTGGCAGGTATGAGCATATTTGTGCAGGAATATGCTGAATATGTTCCTGTTGTACGTTTGTTAATGAGTGAATCTATTAGTGCTGTATGCCTTTGAGGATGCGAATGTGTCTGTCTGCGAGTGCATTTGAGTATTTTCCTATGACTCACTGATTGTGTATCCACACTTGTGTGAGTTAAAATTTGAACATGTGTGTGCCTGAGAATGATCTTTCTGAATGAATACATGAGTATCACTTTGTATGAGCACAAAATGTGAGTAATCCTGTGAGCATCTTCATGTTTGTGAAGATGTTCTTAAGCATATCTCTGTGATTTATAAACATATTCATGTGTGTAAACATGCTCATGTGTGTCAATAAATGTGTGAGCATGTTAAAATGTGTGACTCAATATATGGGCCTACTGGTGAATGAGAACATGTCTAGATGTATGTGCATCAGTATGTCACAACTGTGTTGTGTGAATGTGCATATTTGTGAGCTTATATGAGTGTATGAGTGAATTTACGAACATCTTACTGTGAATTAGTGAACATGTGAGCGTATTTGGTTAAGTTAATGTATGAGCATTTCTGTGTATATAAGCATATGATACTGTGTTAGTGAATTCTTATTTTGGAAGCCTGTGTAGATGTAAGTATATTCATATGTGTTGGCATGTTAATGCATGTAGATCTGGGAGTGAATAAATACATGGCTATCTTTGGGGGTTCTTCATGTAAGTACGTCTGCACATGTGAGTAAATGCATGAGCATGTTTGTGAGTGAATACGCAAGTATGTAGGTGCTGAGTATGTGTATGTGCATGACTAAATGTGTAAGCCTCTGGGTAAACAAGTATGTTAATATAAGTATACAAGAGTGTGTATAAACAAATATGTGAGTGTACATGTGTGAGTATACATGCTTATATGAGTAAATGTTTTAATGTATGATAATATTAGCAGTGAATGTTTAAACATTTCCATACATATGACAGTGGTCTTGTGTGTGAGTGAAAGTATGAGAATGTTCATCTGTGAATAGTGTGTCTGTACATGTTACTGGTGAGTATAACTAAATTTTTGAGCATGTGGACATGATTATAAGTTAATGTGTGTGATAATGAATGTGATTGCATTGGTTTGTGAGCAAATGTGAGTGTGTGCTGGAGTATTTTCATGTGTGGCAGTGTGGGAATGTATTGGTGTGTGTAATAATATATGTGACATTTTCATGAGTTAATGTGAATCATGAGCATTTGTAAGTCTGTAATTATATATAATAGCGAGTTTATTTTAAATGCATGCATGTCAATGACAAATGTGACTTAATGTATGATTACATGTGAGTTTGTCTATGTTTCTGAATAAATTTGTCAAGTCTGTATGCAAGTTAATATGTAAGTGCATGAGCACGTGACCATGTTAAGGCTTAGTATGATCAGTGTATGAGTAATGTGTGAGTGAATTTGTGTGTATAACCATATTTGAGTGTGTGAAAGTGTGGGCATTTTCATATGTACAACCATGTTAATGTTACTCTGTTTGTGTACACATTAGTGAATATGTGTGTGAATGTGATTGTATCTGAGTATGTCTGTGGGTGTTGGTAGAGTGTTGAGAAGCTTTGTGTGAGTGATTTGAGGGTGTACATATGTGATCATCTTTACAGGAATGAGTGAGCATATGAACATTTTCATGTATATAGAGTTAACGGGTGATGTTAAAATGAATGTGACTATATGGGTGAATGTGAGTGTGATTTATGAGTGTGTCTACACATACGGGTAAACTGAGTGAATGTTTGAGCATGGGTTGGGTGTGAGCATATCTGCATGTGAGTGAATGCGTATGCTCCTTCTTGCGTGTCTGTTCATGTCTGTGAGAACGGAAGTGTGGTATGTAATTATATCAATGTGTATGAGTGAATTTTTTAGCATCTTTCTGTGAATAAACTAATCTGCAATTCTATTGATAAACATAAAACTGTGCAAGTGTGGATGTATGTGAGGAGGAGTCCTGGTGGTGCAGTCGTTAAAGCGTTCAGCTGCTAACTGAAAGGTCGGAGATGTGAACCCACCAGCAGCTCCACAGGAGAAAGATGTGGCAGTCTGTTTCTGTAAAGACTGACAGCCTTGGAAACTCTATGGAACAGTTCTACTCTGTACTAAAGGGTCAATATGAATCAGAATCTATTTACAGCAATAGGTTTGTGAATTGTGTCAATAAGTGCATGAGCATTATTTTTGAGTGTGTATGTGTTTTCCTATTGTGAGCATGTCTGTTTAAGTACACATGTGTGTGACTGAATAGTGAGCATATTTATGGGGGAATGCACATTAATGTAAGTATATCTGTAAATGTGGCTGAACTGCAAGCATCCTCACTTGTGAGAAAATGTGAGTGTGTGGGTGCGACTGTAAGCCTGCCTATGTAGGTGAGCAAAATTTCTGTGCATGTTCATGTCAGTGATTGAATATGTGAACATATCTGTGTAAGCAAGTAAGCATGTAATGGTTTGAATATATGTGAGCACATTCTTGTAAGTGAATGCATAAGCATTTTTGTTTACAAGCATGTATGCTTCCATTAGTAAATACTTTTCATGTTCTGGAGAGTACATTAATGTGTGATTGACTATGTGAGCACATGTGTATGGTTTATTTGATTGTGTCAATGTGTGAATAAATATCTGAGCATGTTTGTGTATGTGTGAGTGGATGGGTCAGCACATAAATGTCTGTGAGCATGTTAAGATCTCAGTATATTTGAGAGAACGTTCATATGTGTTTTGATGTGCCCATGAATGTGTCAGTGTGTGAGTGCATCTATGTTATTATGTATGTGAACTGTTCATGTGAATATATCCTTGTGTGTTACAGAATGTGTGTGTGTGTGAGTGACTTTGTAGGCAGTTAAACTGTTGAGTACGTAAATGTGTAAGTTTATAGGTATGTGACAGAATGTGTGGGAAGCTCATGTGTGCTAAATAAATGAGCTTCTTGAAGACTGTGAGCTTGCCTTGTGCAAGTGAAACATACAAGCCTGTACCAATAGTACCAATTTTGGAGCATTTTAATGTGTGTTTAATTCAGCAACATGCAAGAATGTGCCAGGAAATATGTGTCAATATATGTAAATAAATTTATTAGCAAGTTCACGTCAGTTAGTGAATGTGTAACCATGTTTGTGTGAGAAAGTAAGTAGGTTTAAGAAAGTTAATGTGAGGGAATGTGTGAATATATGGTTTTAAGAGTGCATAAGCATGTCTTAGTTCCCTACAGGACTGTCATAACAAAGCACCACAAGTGGGTGGCATTAAAGAATAGAAACTTATTTTCTTTCTTACAGTTCTGGAGATGGGAAGCCCAAACTAGAACTGGCTGTGGAAATTCATTCTGAGAGACGGACTGTTCCATGTCTGGCTTCCAGTGCTGCTGGAAATCCTTTGCAATCCTTTGATGCTCGCAGATACCTTCACATGGCACCTTCTCCCATGTGACTCTGTTTCCATGCTGTTCTTCCCTTTTAAAAGAGATGATTTAAGAGGGACTGGGATAAGAGCACACCCTCGTCTGGTGTAACCTCACTTAATTTAACCAGTAATAAGAAAAATCCCATTTGCAAACAAGGTCATATTCACATCAACAGGGGTCAGAACTACTTTTTGCAGAGATACAATTCACTTCGCAATCGATTGTCATAATGCATGTGTATGACAGTATAAGTTTTTGACCATGTTTGTGTGAGCAAATGAGCCTGAGAAAGTGAATGTGTGAGTGTGATCATACATATTCAGTTGTCTTTGTGAGTGAATAGGTGAATCTACTCATGTGTGAATGTTGTGAGGTGAATGCAGTGTATGAGTGAACTTGTATATTTGTGTAACTGACTGAAAGTAAACTCATCTTCGTTATTGTGTGTGTGACAGACTACATCATCACTATTGTGTCTACATGTATAAATTTATCATCTTGTATGTCAGCAAGTTTGCATGAATGTGAATGTGACTGTGTGAATTCAAGAGCAGTATTATGTTAGTAAATAAGGTAATGTGAGTGCTTTGTGTGTGAGAGTGAATTTGTGTGTTCACAAGTGAGTGTGTGTGTCAATATGGGTTTCATTTTATGTGAATGAGATTAAGGGTGTGAACAGATGTGTGTGTCTGTGTGCATCAGTGAATGTATGGAAATGTAGTGTAAGTTAGTGAATATGTGAGTATATGTATGTGAGCATGCCCTTTGTGACTGAACATGCATGAGCATTGGCATGTATGTGAGCTTGTATGTCTTTGTGAGTGAACCATAAGCATAGCTGCGAATGTATGTCAATGTGTATATTCCATTGAATTCTGAACAGTACATATGAACATATGTTGGTATGTGTGAGGGAATTCAATGGCATGATAGTGTGTGAGTGAATATGTGAATGCCTTCATATATTTGGAATATTCATATGTGTGAGTGAAGTTTGAGCATTATCATGTATGTAAATATTAATGAGAATTTATTTGTGTGTGTGAAGAATGCATGATGTGTGTGTGAATGTGGATCTGCTGGTCTCGGCAAATTGATGAGCATGTTTCTGTTAGTGGGTGAATGTGAAAGCATGAGCATGCATGCACATCTGGATGTGGAAGAATGTGTAAACTCCTTAGTGAGTGTGAGCATATCCATGTGAAGAAACAGATGAACATTTTCTGGGTTTTCAGCACATTAACATGTATGAGTCAACGAATGATTATGCGGGTGAGTGTATGTCCAATGTGTGTAAATTTATGACATGTTCTTAAGAATGGATGTGGAAATGTGTTTGTGGGTGAATGAATGTGTGATGGTGTGTATGTAAACATGATAATGTCTAAATACAGTCATGTATGTGAGTGAATTTGTGAGCTTGTTCATGCGATGAGTGTGTGAGGGTGTTTGTGCATATCAAATAACGAGAATAGTGTATGTGTGAATCTGAGTGCATATGTGTATGAGTGTATGTAAATCTATATATACAGACAGATGCAAAGGAACAGAAAATACGTGTATGCATATATACATATGTAAACGTATATGCATATGCATGTGGATCCTTGCTGATCTTGGAGGCTGGCAAGTTCAAAATCTGTATGTCAGGTGGCAGGCTGGAAGCTCTCAGTCCTAAGTTTGAAAACTGAAGGTGAGCAGGTAAGCAGGAACCTCTGGCAGGATTTGTATGTTAAGCCTTGAGGCAGAATTCCTTCTCTGGGAATCTTCAGTTTTTGTTCTTAAAACTTTCAATTGGTTTGACAAGCCACACCCATATAGGTCACTACTGGTAGGAATCAACTTGACAACAGTGGGTTGGGTTTCCCATATTACCTAGAGTAAAATGACTTACAGTGAACTGAATCATAAATGTAGTTTAACCACATCTACAAAACATCTTCACAGCAATATTCTAGACTAGTATTTGATGAAATAACTAGCCAATTCGACACATCAAAAAAAAAACAACCAGCAACACTGTGGGTGTTGTCTTAGTTATCTAATGCTGCCATAACAGAAATACTGTGACTGGGTGGCTTTAATACAAAGAAAGTAATCTTCTCACAGATTAGGAGCCTAGAAGTCTGAATTTACGACACTGGCTCTTGGGGGAAGGGTTTCTCCCTGTCAGCTCTGGGGGAAGGTTCTTATTCCTTGGCTCCCTGATGATCTTCACGTGACATGATGACTATCCTCTCCCTCCTCTGCTTGCTCCTCTGTCCTAATCTGCTCCTGTCATATCTCAAAGGTGACTGGTTTAAAACATATCCTACACTGATATGGCCTCTTTAACACAACAAAGAAACCCCATTCCCAAATGAGATTATAACCATAGGTACAGAGAGCAGGATTTACAACACATATTTTGGGGGGACATAATTCAATCCATAAAAGGTGTTAATAAGCATTTGTGTATGTTCATGTGAGTGAATGTGTGAGTGTGTATATGAGTGAATGTGGGAGACTGTGTGTGACTATGCTATTGTAGTTTTGACTGTGAGTGAATGTGTGAGCATGTGTGTTAGTGTATGAGTTCTATGTGAGTAATTTCTGAGTGAATGCATGTGTTAAGGAGTCAGTAATTGTGTGAAAATGTTCATAGGAGTAAATGTGTGAGGCTGTTTGAGTGTGCAAATATGTTAACGACAATATTTGAATCTGTCAATAAGTGTCAGCACATTTACTGAGTGTATATGACTATTGACTTTGTGAGTAGTTTTAACATGTTTGTTTGAGTGAATATGCTCAAGTATTCATATGAGACAGTAACTATGTGACGAGAGTCATGTGTGAATGTCCATGCATGTGAGTGATTAATATGTTTGGTGAGGATGTTAGTGTGCATGTTAGACTAAAAATATGAATACGTATGTGTGACAATGTAGCTGTGTTTATTTGTATGAGTGAACTTCTAAATGTGTCTGTGTGCGTAATTAATTTCTGCAGGTTTACATGCATGAGTGAAATGTTTCAACACGTGAGTGTATGTGAGAATATTAAGGTCCCAGCTTGCTTAAGGATATGAGTGAGTGTGAACATGTTTGCATTTGTAAGTATATTAACATTAGTGTGTGTCAGTATGTAGAGTGAATCTATGTGAACATTTGATATACATATGACTGTGTCATTGAATTGAGTGCATGTGTGTGTAAGTGAAAGTATGTGAATGACTCTGTTGCCAGTGTGGGAATGTGTAAGTTTATAGGTATGTGTATAAATGAATGTATGACCATACTGAACTGAGTGAAGACGTGAGCTTCCTGATAAATGAGCATATTTATGGAAATAAATGTGTAAGCATGCTCCAACATTTGAGTATGTTAATGTGTCTTTGTTTCAGAGACTGTGTGAAGAACATGTTTGTGTGTGTGTAAGCATGATCATTGTCAGTGTGTGAGCATGCTTGTGTAAGTAAATGTGAGTAAAATCATATAAGCAAGCAAGTTAATGTGAACAGATTTGTGTGTGAGTGAATGAGCAAGCTGGTGGTTATACAACTATGTGTGTCTGTCTAGGAGCAAATATTTGACTATGTCTTAGTGTGTGTGTTCATCTGAGTCAAGAAGACAAGCAGGCTCTGGATTACGAACACTGAATTATAAACAATTTTCCCTTTAATGTTATGTAAATTTGGTCCCACTTGTAACAAATTCTTCATCACAGTCACTTCTACTTTCATTACATCCAGCTTTTAAATCCATGAAAAGGCTTCCAGGCTAAATAAGAACCATACGAGGTCTGACAATTAAGTCAGCAAACGTAATTGTTCCAAGTGCTACCTACCTCGTTGCTAAACATCACTACAGTCACCGACGCCAGTACCTATTCCCCCCTTCAAAGCAATTTGGAAAACTTTCTGGAATGGCAGTGGTGCATTGTGGCAAAGTGGCCAAGTTCGTGAACTTAATTGCGCAGTTGTCTGTGAGAGAGTTTTTAGGCAGTAAACAAATAACTGTACTGATATGATCTGGACCCCAATGACTTTCTTCTTTACCCAAAAATAAAAGCAATATTGAAAGGAAGACATTTTGGTGACATTCAGGACGTCAAGGATAATATGACAACAGCTCCGACGGCCATTCCAGAAAAAGAGTTCCAAAATTGCTTTAAAAGGTGGACTAGGCACTGGCATTGGTGCATAGCTTCCCAAAGTGAGTACTTTCACGGTGGCCACAGTGATATACAGCAATGAGATATGTAGCAATTTTTCTAGGATGAGTTTGCAAACTCACCTGTCAGATCCTCTTATGTACTTGTTCCAACTCACCTACAAATTCTTAAAGACACAGGAATGGGCCTTCTTCCTTACCTGGGGAACTGCCCTGTATAAGTGTGGGCATGTATATGCACTATCTTCGTAAGTACATGCATGAATCCATTAATTGGAGAGTGTGTTGGGATAAGAATATTATGAGTGTGAGTAAACTAGGCCACGATTCTAGATATCATGTGATATTCATCCATGTTGTCAACCCTGCCTCTATGATGTCAGTGAAGGTGGATGGGCAGCAGTTGTGTTGGTGGGGCAGGACTCCATGTGTGTGATTGTTTTGTGCCTTGAGGCGGACTCTTGAGATATAAAGGAAAGAAGCTAGCACAGACATTTGGGCACCTCAGACCATCAAGGAAGAAACCAGTGCCAGGAGCTGAGCATGTCCTTTGGAAAGGACTGAGCCTCTATACCTCAGAAGCTCCCAGTCCACGGGAAGACGGTCCTCTAGATCCAGCAAAGAAAGCCTTCCCCTGGAGCTGACATCCTGAATTTGGACTTTTTAGCCTATAAGACTGTGACAAAATAATGTTTTTCTTTGTAAAGCCATCCACTTGTGGTTATTTCTGTTAAAGCAGCACTAGCTGACCAACACAGGTGTGCATGACCATATTCATGTTACTGAATGGTTATTCATGGGGCTGAATGAGTGTGTGCATGTCTTCATTTATGAAAGCTAATGTGTGAATGTGTTAATATATGTTACTATGAGAATGTGAATAGCTATACCCACTGCCATCAAGTTGGGTCCAACTCATACTGACCCCAGAGGTCAGAGTAGAACTGCCCCATAGAGTTTCCAAGGAGTGCCTGGCAGATTTGAACTACTGACCTCTTAGTTAACAGACATAGCACATAACTCACTATGACACCAGGGTTTCTGTGACTAGGTATAAGACTGTGTGATTGTAAATAGGTAAGTCTATGTGTGCGACTCAATTTATGTGCCTGTCAGCAGTCTATATGAGTGAATATGTGAGCAGGTGAGTGTGTGAAACCATGCTTAGGTGGAACATATGAGCATGTTACACCTACATTATACCTTCCCCTAATTGTATTCTGTAAGAAGATAACTTATTTTCTAGATTTCACAGGTCCACAGACAGAATTTTTCCCTTAGGATAGATCACATGCAAAGTCTCAACCATACCTAATTCAGAATATGAGATTTGCAAGATTCTGAATTGATTATATTTGTATGAGATTTCAGACTTAAGAATTGATGCTCTTATCAGTTAGGACATTTAGGAATGTTGAAATGGGGTGAATGCACATGGCAAGGACATAAGTTTTAGGGGGCTAGAGACAGTGTTATGGGTTGAACTGTGTCTCCCAAAACAATATACTGAAGACCTAAACCTGAGTGCCTATGGATGTGAGTTGATTGAGAAACAGCATCATCACAGATGTAATTAGTTAACATGAGGTCATCTTGGAGTTTGTGTGGTCCTGATCCAGTGTAACAGATGTCCTTTTAAGGTGAACAGGCATAGAAAGAGACATGCATAGGGAATACTGCCATATGAACACAAGGGCAGAGATTGGAATTATACTGTCACAAGCCAATTAATGCCTGAAACAACCAGAAGCTAGGAGAGATGCATCCAGGGGACTCTCCCTCAGAGCCCTCTTGAAGAAAGCAGTCATACTGACATGTTGGATCAGAATTCTAGCCTCTAAAATTTTGAGAGAATAAATTCCTGTTGTTGTAAGTCATCCAGTTAGTGGTACTCTGTTACGGGAGTCCTAGGAAACTAGTCTAGATTTTGGTGTGAGATTTGGAGAGCTTCAGCATGTTAAGGTGATGTATTAATGTGTGTATTTTTGTGTATGGAAGCTATTTGTGTGTCTCAGTAAAGGCATCAATATTTTCATGTGTGATTATGTTAAAATGAATATATTTGTGTAAGTGAATATATGAGTATTTATAATTGCATGATATTAGGTAATAGTATAGGTTCTTTAGATGTTGAAATACAACACAAAGACTCCACGGGCCCAGAGAAGGAGCTGTTGCTTGGTGTGAGGCATCTGGAGCTTTCTGTGTGCTATAGTATGGGACTGTTAGACTGCTATTCATAAGGTTTTCACTGGTCAGCTTTTTTTGAAGTAGATTGCCAGGTCCTTTTTCCTAATCTTAATGTGTAAACTCAGCTGAACCCTGTCCACATGGGTGACCCGGCAGGTATTTGTATATTGGTGCCACAGCTTCTGGCATCACAGCAACTTGCACAGCACCACAGTTATAACAAACTGACAAGCACTGACAGTAAGTAGTTGGGGCACTGGTTTAGCAAACTGCCCATAAAGGGTAACTGGTAGCTTTTTACACATTATTTCAAATTTCACATAGTGCTGCCTTAAGGCTCTGGACTCAGCTTGGAAACTGTGGCAGTCTTGAGTCCAAAATCTGAACAAAGGACTCAGTGAAATATTATGGTGAGTTTGTGCATGTAATGACTGTATGACTATGCCTGTGGGTGTAATTTTTTTTTATTTCATTGTGTTTTAGGTGAAAGTTTACAGTGCAAATCAGTTTTTCATTAAGAAATTTACAAATTCTTTTGTTACATTAGTTGCAATCTCAAAAATGTATCAACACTCTCCTCCTTTACCCCAGGTTTCCTGTGTCCATTTGTCCAGGTTTCCTGTCCCCTCCTATCTTCTCATCTTTGCTTTAGGGCAGGTGTTATCCATTTGGTCTCATATGCTTGCAAACTAAGAAGTATCTTCCTTACACGTGTTGTTTGTTTTATAGGCCTGTCCGACCTTTGGCTGAAAGGTGGACTTCAGAAGGGGCTTCAGTTCTGGATGGGTAGGATGTCTGGGGACCATAGTTTTGGAGGACAATTAGTAAACTTTGATCAAGTTTGAGGGAGCAAATGTGTGTGAATGTTGTGGCTGTGAGTGAATGTGTGCTCCTATGTTAACATGTGAGTGTGAATATACAGGAGAGCGAGTGTGACTGTGAAGTTTATCCATGCTTTAGTAAACTTGTGAGTATGTTCAAATGTGTAAGTGACTGCCTGAACAGATGTTGGGTGTGCCAATGTTTACATGAAAGTGAAAGAGTACATGACCACCTCAGAAGAAAGGCTCGGATATCTGTTTTCGAAAGCTCACAGCCTTCAAATACCTATGGAGCAGTTCTACCCTGCAAGACATGGGGTCACCACGCAGAGGGACCGACTTTATGGCCATGATAGACTACTAACAACCCACTGAGAGGCACCTCAGACGGCAGGTCTGGCAATCTCCTTCCAAAAGGTCACAGCCTTGAAAACTCTATGGAGCAGTTCTACTCTGTACACAGGAGGTAGCCAATCTAACTGTCGAGTTAGAATCAACTCAAAAGCAAACAGCAACAACTATATACATACGCATGTATGTGTATTTCCATAGAGAAAACGACTCCTTTTAAGGAATTGCTCACATAACCTAGTCACTGGCCAGTCCAATCTCTACTGGTCAGACAGCAACTTGAAAAGTGTGGCAGTCTTGAGTCCAAAGCCCTAACTTCAGGTAGAAGGCAAGATACATATGTTACAATCGAGGCAGAATTTCTTCACAGCAACATCTAGACTGTTTGATCAAAGTACAGGGCATCACAGACTAGCCAAGCTAACACATGAAATTAACCATCACAATGAGTGCAAGTTTCTGAGCATGTTCATTTGAGTGAGCACGTGTGTGAGAATGCATCAGTGTATCTATATGAGTAATTTTTAGCATGTTTTTCTAAGTGATTGAATGAGTGAGCTTTATTAATATGAATCTATAATTGCATGATTATGTTTCATAAGGGTGAACACCTATGCGTGTGAGTGAATAGTATGTTTTGGTGAGTATGTTAATGTGCAAGTGTAACTGACTATACGAGCATTTATGAATAACTGTATGTGGTCTTATCTATGTATGTAAGTGAATTTCTGAGTAGACTAAGTTTACATTAGTGAATTAGTGTGAGCATGCTAAGTGAAATATTACAGTGTGAATATACTCATTTGTGAGGATATTGATGTATGTACAGATGCACCAATGTATTCATGTCAATATATATAAGTGTATATATGTAAGTGTCTTAGGCTGGGTTTTCTAGGGAAGCAAAACCAGTAACACGTGTAGGTACAAGAAAAGATTTATAATATATATAGATAGATAGATACAAATATAGGAAACAGCTCACATAATCACAGAAGCTGAATGTCCCAAGCTCTGGCACAAGCCTCACGTGGCCACGGAAGCTGAGGAACCCAAGGTCAGCAAGTCAGAGACCAGAGTTCTAGATCACCAGTTGTGTAGGTCAGTGGATCCCAAACTGGTGGCGAGACGAAGCGACAGAGGCTGGCAAAACCAGGATCAGCAGGTCAGGGAGCAGGAGCGGGTAGAGGCTGGCAGACCCAAGATTGGCAGGTCAGGGAGCAGGACTCTCAAGTGCCGACTGTAAGGACTGATGAGTCCAACAGCTGCTAGTTCAAGTCCCAGAACCAGACGCTGGAAGCAGAGAGCAGGAGCTCCTGGCCATGTGAGCGACCAGCCGCCGTAATGAAAAGTCGCGAGATGAGAGCCGAGGGGCAGGGAGCCACCACAAACCCTGCCCTGCCACTTAATACAGCAGCCAAATATGTATTAGCCAAGTTGACATAATCCTGACCACCACAGTAAGCAATCTGTTTATATAGTTTCATTGAATTATAAGTGCATGTATGTACAAATGGATGTGTGTGATTGAACTCTCTGTAAATATGGAAGTTCATAGGTGTGAGTAAATTAATGTGTGAGCATGTTCATGAGTTAAGACATGGGCTTGTTGATGAATGAGAGCATTATCTATGTCATGACAATAGATGTAATTTTTCTTGGCATTTCATGTGAGCAATGGAGTACAGGTGACCCCAGAGCAATAGGACCTGTGTTCTTACAAGAAGGTAAGAGACACACATACAAAAAGAGGATAGCCATCTGAAGACATAGGCAAAGTTTGGAGTTATGCTTTCACAAGCCAAGGGACACCTGGGAAGATTGGACTTTAGGAAAGTCATAGAACTGACTCTCTCCAGAGCCCTCCTGAAGGAGCCAACTGTTATTTTGGACTTACAAACTACAGAATTGTGAGAGAATCAATTTCTATTGTTATCAGTAGCCCAGTTTATGATTCTTTGGTATTTCAGCCCTAGGAAATTAATAAATATTTTGGCATGGAATTTGTTGTGCGGGCCTGTTAAGGTGATTATGTTTATCTGTGTGAGTCCTTGTATTGGTATGTGTCACGGATTGAATTGTGTTGCCCCCCCCAAAAAAAATGTAGAAATGTGTGTGGCAGTTCCATGGTGCAATGGTGAGCATTCTGGACTCTCAATCCAGCAATCTGAGTTCAGATCTTAGGCAGACTTCATACCACCAAGGAGCAGTAGTGGGAGTTCGGGGCATCACTTGGAAATGACCAAGCGTCCCTGTGTATCAGAAGCTCCCAGTTCAGGGAAAGACTGATGACAAGAACCTTCCTCCAGAGCCAGCAGAAAAAGACTTTCCCTGGAGCTAATGCCCTGAATTTGGACTTTTAACCTACTTTTATGGGAGAAAATAAATTTCCCTTTGTTAAAGCCATCCATTTGTGGTATTTCTGTTAGAGCAGCACTAGACACCCAAGACAGTATGTGTGAGTTAATGTTCAACTTTGTGTGTGAGCATTTATTTGGGTATGTGAATAAATATGTGGGCATTTTCCCATGTGAGCATGTTGACTTGAAGATACTGGTGTGTGTGCGTGTGTGAGTGTGATTATATGTGATTGTGTACATGGATGTTAGTAAATTTGTAAGCAGATTCGTGGCAGCAGAGTTTGTGGGTGTTTCTGTGTGTGACTAAATATATGAGTGTGATTTCATGTGACTGCATCTATATGAGTAAATCTGCAAGCATGTTCAATTGTGTGAATGCCTGAGCAGGTTTGGGTGTGTATTTCCATGTGAGTGAATGTGTATGTTCTTGCTTGATAGTATTGGTATCAGTGTGAAGGAATATGTGGTGTGTGCTTGTAAGCATATGTAAGCATATGTGTGATTGAATTTTGAGCATCTTCCTGTGAAGCGAATGTGTGTATTAAGTTTAGTATAAAATTGAACACATACCTGATTTCTGAATATCACTGCAATCACCTTTGAAGTGATACCAGTGCCTAGCCCACCTTCCAAAGCAATTTTGGAGCTTTTTTTCTGAAATGGCCATCAGAGCTGTCATTGTGTTACCCTCGATGTTCTGAATGTCTTCCAAATGCCTTCCTTTCAATATTTCCTTTACCTTTGGGTAAAGAAAAAAGTCATTGGGGGCCAGATCAGGTGAGTAGGGATGGTGTTCCAATATACCTATTTGTTTACTGGCTAAAAATTCCCTTACAGACAATGCCATGTGAGCCGGTGCATTGTTTTGATGCAAAAGCCATGAGTTGTTGGCAAAAAGTTGAGGTCATTTTCATCTAACTTTTTTATGCAGCCTTTTCAGTGCTTCCAAATAGGAAACTTGGTTAACTGTCCAGTTTGTACAAATTCATAATGAAGAATCCTTCTGATATCTAGCAACATCATTTTGACTCTTGATTTGGACTGACAGAACTTTTTTGGTCGTGGAGAATCGACTGACTTCTGCTGTACAGCTTGACATTTTGTTTCAGGCTTGCATTGGAACACCCATGTTTCATCATGACAGTGACAACATGGCCCAAAACATCATCTTGCCTCTCCAAACTGTCTTGGCAAACATCGACTCACCTTTGCTTTTGCTCATCAGTGAGCACCTTTGGTCCCATTTTTGCACACACCTTTCTCATGCCAAGATTTTCAGTTAAGATTTTCCTGTTTCTCTATTAGTGTTTATTTGGCCTGCTATACTTCTCACAGTCAGCCAACTATTCTGATGCACAATTCAACAAGTTTTTGCAATGTTTCATCAGTTCTGCTTGTTACTGGCCACCATGACCTCTCTTCACCAGTGATACTTTCTCTCCCCTCAGAAAAACATTAAACCCATTTGTATACTGCCATTTTCTTCACGGCATTATCCCTATAAACTTGGACTAACATGTCCTTGATTTCACTTCCACTCTTGCCAATTTTAATAAGAAATTTAATGTTTATTCACTGATCTGATTCAAGCTCCAACATTCTTGTAACGGCACACAAAAAACATGCAACAACAATAATGAATGCCATTCAGAAAGACCCTGCCACATGTCAACACAAACATAGCTATAGACACCGACATACAAGGGTTATGAAACCTTACTGAGTTGTTTGTACAGTACTGCCAAAATAAGCACATGGTGGCAAGTTCACAAACTTAATTGTCAGACCTCACGCATTTTATGAGTATATTCTACCATGTGGGTAAATTCATGAGTTATTTTTTATGAATGTATGTCTTTGAATATTTTCATGTATGTGAGCAAGTTAGCTTAAATACATAGACGCATGAATAAATTTCTGGCATGTTAAGTATGAGTGTGAGTGGATTTTGTCATCTTCCGGGGCATCAGTGAATGTGTGAGTAAGTTTAGGTATGAAACTGAATATGCACATTATATGATCATATTTTACTCTGTGACTAAATACATGAGTGTTTGGTCATATGTGCAATCAGGTTAGAGTAAGTATGTGTTTGTGTGCATGAATGATTGTGTGAGCATGTGATTTTAAGAGTATGTGAGTATATCTATGGGTGTGAATAAATTCTTGACCATCTCCATGTGAGTAAAAGTGTGAGAATATTCATATGAGTTAATGAGTAGGTAAGCATGGAAATGTATGTGCATATGTCTGTATGAGACTGTAAAGTTATCTAAGTAAAAGGTAAGCTTGTTCATGTGCATGAGTGATTGTGCACATGCTATGTGAACATATTTGTGTGTGACAAGATCGGTATGATCATGTACCTAAGTGTACAGATGTGTCTTTTTTTGTGAAACATGATTGTTCATGTGAGTATATATGTACCTATATGTTTGAAATGTTGAGTTTTGTTTCATTGAGAAGATGTTGTATGCCTGTCTGTGTGAAAGGCTGTTAATGTAAGTCAGTTATGCGAATAACTCTGTGTCTACGTTCATGAGTATGTATGAGGTTGTGGGTTTTAATTCATGAATGTGACTGATGGTGTGAGCAAATATGTGTGCATTTGTGTTAGTGAGTGGAAATGTTCTGTGAGTGAATGTTCTCAAGTTTGTGAGCATGTATGTGTTTGGGTGAATAATGTATGTTGATGTCACATGCTCCTGAATTGTGAGCATGTTCATATAACATGCGAGCATGTAAATGAATGAAGTAGATTCACAAGCATGTTTAGGTATGAATGAGTATGTGTTGTGGTGTGTAAGTGAGTGTGAGTGATGACTGAACACATCTGCATGTGAGACTGAATGTGATGGTATTGTCTTGGGTGTGACGTTACATGTATATTTGTGTATAGGAAGAATGTGTACATGCATGTGATTACAAATCTGTGAGTTAGGAGATTGGTGAGGTAGTATGAGTGAATATGTGAGCATACGCATGCCTGTGAGCTTGTTTGAATATGTGAATGAACGTGTGAATGTGCTCTGCTGTGTGAATGACTAAACTTCTTGGAGGATGTGAGCATGTTATGATTTTGAGTGAATAGGTGAGCAAAGTCCTATTTTCAACCATGTTAATGTACACGGGAGTGAATGAATGAGTGTGTATAGGTGAGCTTGAGTGTGTCTATTTCATTCTGAGTGTGACATTTCACTCTGTTATAGCCAGGGTGACCATGAGTCAGAGTCAATTCAACAGCAACTAAAAACAACAATGTGCATATATAAGTGAATATGTCACGAGGTATGGATAACTGTACGTGAGTGTCTCATTACAGAGATTTACTTCAAGGAAATGGTTCACGCAATTGTGAGGAAATGGCTCATGCCGTGATGCTGTCTAGGAAATCCCGAATCAGTGAGTCAGGCAGCAGGCTGAGGACCTCTGCTGGCTCACAGGGCTGCAAGGGCTGGTGAATCCCAAACCTGCAGGTCAGGCAATAGGCTGAGACTTCTGCATGCTTATGTCCCAAGAATCTGAGGTCAAGTGATGAAAAAAATTCAAGCTCAAAACAGCAGGATTGTTCTGAACATCCATTTATATTCTGAAGGCAGGTTGCACTCCCAAGAAAATTTCTCTTTCAACTGATTGGCTGCTCACATCAGATTACAGTATAAAAGGTGATTAAATAACATCTGCCAAATTACTGATAATCACAGCCTAGCCAAGCTGACACATAACATGAACCAATGGTAGTGAGTGCATCCATATGTGTATAAATTTAGGATGTGTTCATGTGAGTGAATACATGAGTATGTATATGAGTGAACGTGTATGTTGTCGGTGTTTTAATGCCTAAAAACTTCTGTGTGGAGGACAGAATTTGTGAGCACGTTCATGTACACTAATGTATGAGCATAATCATGTGAGTGTGTGAATCTTTGTGACCGTGATAGTAAGCCTGTTTGTGAATGTGAATATTTTGACATGCACATGTTACTGAGTTGTGAACATGTGCATATGGATACATGTGTATCTCTGAGTGAATTCATGAGTATGCTTCTATGTTAGTGAATATACAAATATGTGTGTGAGCTTGTTAAATTGAATATATTCATTTTTGTGAGTGAATGTGTGAGTACTCCTGGTGTTTACAAGTGATTGTGTGAGTTAATGCAAGTGAGTATATTTAGGTGTATGAGCAAATATGTGAACATGGTCTTGTATATGATTGTTAATTCTGAGTATATATGCATGTGTGAAGAATGTGTGATCATGTAAATGAGTTTGTCTATTAAAAAAATCCTATTGCCATCAAGCCAAGTCCAGCTCATAGTGACCCAATAGGACAGGTACAACTTCCCCACAGGGTTTCCAGGGAGCACCTGGTAGATTCAAATTGCTGATCTTTTGGTTACCAGCCATCACTCTTAACCACTATGGCACCAAGGTCTCTGATTACGCCTATAGGCATGAGTAAATTAAGCGTGTTTTGTGAGTGAATATGCAAGCATATGCATGCACATAAGCTTTTTAAATATGTGAATGAAAGTGAGTGTGCTCCTGTGTGTGAGTGACAGTATGAGTATCATTGTGAGTGCAAGAATGTCCATGCGTAAGTAAATGTGTAAACATGTTCCTGTTTTTCACTGTTTTTATTGTGCTTTAAAGTATATGTACATCTGTTTGTAAAATGAAGATGTGCTCACGTGAGTGAATAAATGTGTAACACTGTTTCAGTGTGAGTGAAGCTGTGAGTGTGTGGATGAGCACATAAATACCTGACTACGTGTGTGGGAGTAGATCTGTGGGAATTTTAATGAGTGATTCAGTGTTTGACTGTTTTTGTGCAAGTCAGTGAATGCGTGAGCATAATTATGCATGAGATTATATATAAGTTGTAGTAAATTGTGAACCCCCACATGTCTCTCAGTTTGTCATACTGTGGGGGCTGTGTGTTGCTGTGGTGTTCAAATCTACGCCACCAGTATTCAGATACCAGCGGGGCTACCCATGGTGCACAGGTTTCAGTTGAGCTTTCAGACTAACATAGCCTAGGAAGAAGGACCCTGCAGTCTACCTCTGAAAAGAATTAGCCAGTAAAAACATTATGAATAGCAGAACACTGTCAGATACAGTGCTGTAAAATGAGCCCCCTAGGTTGGAAAGCATTCAGAAGACTACTCAAAGTCGACTCAACCTTAATTATGTGGATGGAGTAAAGCCTTCAGGACCTTCATTTGATGATGCAACACAACTCAAAATGCGAAGAAACAGCACCAAATATCTATTAATAACCAAAATGCAAAACGCACGAAGTATGAATTTAGGAACATTGGAAATGGTCAAAATGAAACTGAATGCATAAACATCAATATCCCCCATATTAGTGAGCTGAAATGGACTGGTACTGGCCATTTTGAAACAGAGAATCACATAGTCTACTATGGTGGGAATGACAACTTGAAAGAAAAGGGCACTGCATGCATCCCCAAAATGAACATTTCAAGATCTGTCCTGAAGTACAGTGCTGTCAGTGGCAGGAAAATGTCCATACCCCTACAAGGAAGACCAGTTAATACAATTATATTCAAATTCACACACCAACTGCTAAAGCCAAAAATGAAAAAACTGAAGATTTTTACCAGCTTCTTCAGTCTGAAATTGATAAACATGCAAACAGGATGCATTGATAACTAATGGTGATTGGAATTCAAAAGCTGGAGACAAAGAAAAGGATCAGTAATAAGAAAATATGGCCTTGGTGACAGAAACAATGACAGAGATCACACGACAGAATTTTGCAAGACCAGCTACTTCTTCATTACAAACACCTTTCTTTGCCACCATGAGTGGTGGCTATACACATGGGCCTCAGCAGATGAAATACAGAGGCATCAAACTGACTACATTTGTGAAAAGAGATGATGGAAAAGCTCAATATCATCTGTCACAACAAGGCCAGCAGCTGACTGTGTCACAGACTATCAATTACTCTTATGCAAATACAAATTAAAACTGAAGAAAATTAAAGGAAATCCACAAGAGCAAAGTATGACACTAAATATGTCCCCCCTCAGTTTAGAGACATCTCACAGTCGACTTGATCTGATGCACTGAACACCAATTACTGTAAGACCAGATTAGTTGTGGAATGTCATGAAGGACATCATGCAAAAAGAAAGCAACAGGTCATTAAAAAGAAAGCAAAGACCAAAATGGACAAAGGAGAATCTGAAACTTGCTCTTGAACACTGAGTAGCTAAAGCAAAAGGAAGAAATAATGAAGTAAAAGACTGAAAAAGATTACAAAGGTTGGCTCAAGAAGACAAAGTATTATACTGACATGTGTGAAGAGCTGGAGATAGAAAACCAAAATGGAAAAACATGCTCTGCATTTCTCAAAATGAAAGAACTGAAGAAAAAATTCAAGCCTCAAGTTGGAAAAGTGAAGGATTCTACAGGGTAAACATTAACTAATTCAGGAAGCATCCAAAGAAAATGGAAGGAATATACAGAATCATTATACCAGAAAAAAATGGTCAACATTCAAAAATTTCAAGAGATAGCATATGATCAGGGACTGATGGCACTCAAGGAAGAAGTTAAAGCTGCATTCAAGACACAGATGAAAAATAAGGCTCCTGGAACTGATAGAATATCAATTGAGATGTTTCAACAAACTGATGCAGCACTGGAAGTGCTCACTCTTCTAGGCCAAGAAATCTGGAGGTCAGCTACCTGGCCAACCTACTAGAAGAGACCCGTATTTACGCCTACTCCAAATAAAGATGATCCAACCAAATGCAGAAGTTATTGAATAATACAATTAATATCATACACAAGTAAAATTTTGCTGAAGATCACTCAACAGTGGCTGCAGCAGTATACTGGCAGGAATTGCCAGAAATTCAAACCAGAATCAGAAGACGACATGGAACCAGGGATATCATTGCTGATGTTAGATGGATCTTGGCTGAAAGCAGAGAACACCACAAAGATGTTTACTTGTGTTTTATTGACTATGAAAAAGCATTCAACTGTGTGGATCATAACGAACTGTGGTCAACACTGCAGAGAATGGGAATTGCAGAACATTTAACGATGAGTATGAGAAATCTGTACATGCATCAAGAGGCAATCATGTGAACAGAACAACGGATACTGCATAGTTTAAAGTCAGGACATGTGTGTGTCAAGGTTGTATCCTTTCACTATACCTAGTCCATCTGTACTGCGAGTAAATGATCCAGCAAGCTAGACTATATGAAGAACAGGGCATCAGGACTGGAGGAAGACTCACTAACAGCCTGCGTTATACAGATGACACTACCTTACTTGATGCAAGTGAAGAGGACCTGAAACACTTACTGTTGAAGATAAAAGACCATAACCTTCAGTATGGATACACTTCAACATAAAGCAAACAAAAATCTTTACAACTGGACCAATAAACTACATCATGATAAATGCAGAAAAGACGGAGATTGTCTAGGATTTCATTTTACTTCAACAGACAATCAGCATCCACAGAAAAAGCAGTCAATAAATCAGAAGACACATTGCACTGGGAAAATCTGCTGCAAAAGACCTCTTTAAAGTGTTGAAAAGCAAAGATGTCACCTTGAAGACTACAGCATGCCTGAACAAAACCATATTTTCAATCGCATCATATGCATAGGAAAGCTGGACAACGAACAAGAAAGATAAAAGAAGAACTAATGGCTTTGAATCGTGGTGCTAAAAAAGAATATTGAATATACTATGGACTGTCCAAAGAACAAACAGATCTGTCATGGAGGGTGTACAAACAGTGGCCCTTAGAAGCAGGGATGGTGAGAGTACGTCTTACTTACATTTTGGACATGTCTGAAAGGATCAATCGCTGCAGAAGGACATCATATTTGGTAAAGTAGAGGGTCAGAGGAAAAGACGAAGACCCTCAATGAGATAGACTGACACAGCAGCTGCAACAAAGGGCTCAAGCACAGCAATGATTGTGAGCATGGAGCAGGACCAAAGAGTGTTTCATTCTATTGTACACAAGGTTGCCATGAGTTAGAACTGAGTTGACAGCACTTAACAACAACACATTTTGTGAGGAAGTTCAACTGCATGTATGAATGAGTATGTGGTGGGGAGCATATTAATATGAGTCTGTTGTTGTGTGTGAGTGAATGTGTAAACATAGTGGGGTGTGATCATGCATGTGTCAGTGAATATGTCAGCTCTTTTGTCTATCTGAGCATGGTTATGTGCAAGCATCAATGAATGTGAATGAGGTTGCATGTGAATATGTATTACTTGTGAATACACATTAATGCATAAATTTGAGCAAGTGTGTCAGAATATATACTTGAGGTTTTGTATGTGTGTTGAGTGAATTTATGAAAGTGTCCATGTGAGTGAATATATGTGTGATTGTGTATGTGTATTAATGGGTCAAAGTACTTGAAAATGTGATGTATGTATTTTTGTATATGAATGCCTGTCAGCATGTGACTCTGAGACTGTGTTAATTTCATCAAGAATGTTCATGTGTGATTTAATGCCTGTATACATGTGTGAGCATGTGTGAGTGAATTTTGGGGAATGTTCATGTCACTGAACACATAATCATATTCATCTCTGAGAGAACGTAGGTCAGGGTGTCCATGTATCTGAGTGAAAAAAACTGTGAGCTATTTGTGTGAGTGAATATGTGAGCATGTTCATAGGTGTTAGTAAACATGACTATGGACATGTACCATGTTTTTACACAAATAATGTGCACCTTCTGCATTTGCCAGAAGCACCCTCTCCCTGTGAGGCACTGTCACAAGCACCACTGTGCCAATCCTCTTTCATGTTACTGTAAAAAAATTAGTAGAGCATACTCAGGAAAATACCTTGCAAAAGGCATGCATTAATTGTGTAAAAATATGGTAAGTGAGCATGTTTAATATTTACGTGACTGTATTTTATGCTTCTGAGCTAATTAAGGAAACCCTGGTGGCATAGTGGTTAAGTGCTATGTCTGCAAATCATGAGGTCAGCAGTTCAAATCCACCAGGTGCTCCTTAGAAATTCTATGGGGCAGTACTACTCTGTACTACAGGGCTGCTATGGGTTGGCATCAACTTGACAGCACTGGGTTTTTTGGGAGCTAATTAATGTGCGAGTGTTCCTCTGTGTGAATGTTCCCATGTGTCTGCGTAGATGAATATATGAGCACATTCATGTGTGAGATGTGACTGTATGTAAAATATGTCTGTGCATGTGAGTGAATTTGAGTGTGTACTTTTGAGTAAATATACATGTGATCATGTTTATATGAGTGTTAGTGTGTGGATGCTATCAATTGTATGATGATGTATGTTTGCCGTCAAGTACATATGAGTGTATGACTGAGTGAGAACATGTTACAGTCTGAGTACATTCATGAATGAGTCAAAGCGAGAGCTTGTGTGACTGTGAGAACATCTGAATGTGTGTATGTGAGTATATGTGACTGTGTCCACATGGGAGTCATGTTGCAGTGTGCTTATGCAAGTGAGTACAAAAGTATGTTCACTGTGTGCGGGCTTCTTACTGCTAATATATCTGTATGAATGGAAGTGTGAGGATGTCTGTGTTTGTGCATGAATTTGAAACTGTAAGCATGTATCTGACTATGTTTAATATGAACGAGTGAATGAATGTGTGCAGGAACAGGTAAGCATGTTAAAGTGTGACTGTGGGAGTAAATGAGTATGTAATGCTCATAATTTTCAGGGCATGTGTAAACTATATGTGAGCATACACTTATGAATCAGATGAATGCATAACTGTGGGTGTGTGAGCATGTGATGAGCATAGTCATGTGCCTGTCAATGGTTGATTGTGACTGTGATTATGTTTATATATGTGATCACATCTCTGCCTGAGTACATTTGGGAGCATGTTTGTGTTTATAGGTTAATGTGTGTGTCATCATGTGGCCATGTTAAAACCCAAAACCAAACCCAATACTATCAAGTTGATTCTGATTCATAACAACCCTACAGGACAGAGTATAACTGCCCCATACAGTTTTCAAGCGGCACCTGATAGATTCAAACTGCCAACCTTTTGGTTAGCAGCCATGGCTCTTAAGGACTATACGGCTGTGGTAAGATCAAGTATATTCATGTAAATGAGTGAATGTGTGATGATGGTTGATGTGTGTGAGTAAATGTGTAATCATTTTGTGAATGTGAGCATACCGAGGTGTGTAAGTAAAACACGAGCATTATCATGTGTGTGAACATGTTAATGTGACTATATTGGTTTGTGAGCATGCTGATTTGACTGGATGTGTGAGCATGTGGATGTTTGTTACCTGTTCGTGAGAGTGAGTAAATGTATATGCATCTCCTTCATGTACTGGAGCTTGTATGTGAGTTTATTCATGATTGTGTCTATGCTGGTGAATGAGCAAGTGTGAGGATGTGTGTGAGAACCTGAGTGTTAGCAAATGTGTGAGTAAATATGTAAGCAAGTCTATGTGTTTGAGCATGACAACATATGAATGTGAGCGTGTTTATACAAAAATGTTTAAGTGTAAATGCATATGAACTTGTGTTATTGTACATGAGGGAGTTCAAGTGTGAGAGCAAATATGTGTACCTGTTCATATGAGCAGATAAAGGAACATGTGTGAGTGCATTAATACGAGTGAAAGTATGAGCATTATATTTTTGTTGAGTGTGGCAATTTTGACCTAATGTGTCAGTGTGTAGATGTTAGTGAATACAGATGTACTTATAAACACACCGATAGCTACCATCAGTTCCAACTCTTGGTGTCAGAGAATTAATTTTGTCCAGTCCCATGTCATCTTTACAGTTGACAGCATGTTAATGTTCACTGTTGAAGCTATTGTGCCAATCCATCTCACTAAGAGACTAAGAGTCTTCCTCACATTCTGCAGGCCCTCTACTTCACCAAACATGATGTCCTCCACCAGAAATTCATCCATTCTGATGACATGTTCAATCAAGCAAGGGAGAAAATGTGGTGTGCCATTGGGTTTTCAGTACCTAATTTTCAGAAGTTTATCACCAGGCCTTTCTTCCTAGTCTGTTTTAGTCTGGAAACTTTGCTGAAATCTGTCCACCGTGGGTGATCCTGCTGGTATTTGAAATATTAGTGGCATATCTTCTAACATCATGGCAACATGTGAGCCACCACATTATGAAAAACTGACAGATGAGTAGTGTTCTTAAACTACCATTCATATTCTTAGAAGCTACTCATGTCCCTTTGAAGTGAGCGTGATGAGACTCTGACTTGCTTAGTTTGGATACATCATCAGGAAAGATCAAGCACTAGCAAAAGGCGTCATGTTTAGTAAAGTTGACGGCCAAGGGAAACTGACAACAAGATGGACTAAAAATATCACCTCAACAGTGGACTCATAGCACGTCGATGACCATGAAGATGGTGCAGGAGTAGGCAATGTTTTGTTGTTACAAGGTCACCATGAGTTGCAACCAACTTCATGGCAACTAACAATAACTTGTGGGGTTGGGGATGTGTATACGATTTTACCATGTGTGAAAAACAAGGACATGTTCATGCAATTGAATGTGTGAGTATATTTGTGGGTGAGTAGTATGAATACATGTGTGAACATATTAATACCTGAATATATTTGCATGGAGCAATGAACATGTTAGCATGTTCATATAAGTGAACGATTGTGCATGTAATTGTGCCTATGTTGGTGAATGAGCAAGTGTGATCACCTGTGTGTGAATCTGAGTGTTAGCAAACATGTGAGTAAACATGTAGCAAGTCTATCTATTTGAGCATGATAACATATGAATGGAAGTGTGTTTATACAAAAATTTGTGAGCCTTTTTTCTGTTAGAGCATGTTAATTCATAAATCTGAGTGAATGTTTAAGGTTACATGAATGGGTTTGCACATGTGAGTCAATGTGTGACGGTATCCATGTAAGTAAATGAACTGCTTCACGTGTTAATGGGTCAATGTGACTAAGCCAAGCCAAGTGCCATCAAGTCGGATGTGTTTGCTTAGCAATGAGTGTGTGATTATAAGAACATGATAATGTCTCAGTATGCATACATTTAAATGGATGTGTGAGTATATGCATGTGAGTGAAAACATAGGAGAATGTCTATGTGTGACTGACTAGGTGTGAAGGAAAGCAAGAATGTGCCTGGGTGTGTGTCTACTAAAGTGAGTCAATGTGTAAATGTTTGAGTTGTGAGTGAGTGTACGATCCTGGGCTTGGATGTATGTCTGTATGTGTAAATAAATGTGTGTGTTTATGTGTATGTGCGTGACTATATTCTTGTGTGGGCAAATGTATGAGCACATTCAAGTATATGAATGAATGAGAATGTCATTGTGCATGGGTGTAACTGTATCTGAGTTATTGTGCAAATATGTTTCTGTTTGAGAGCAATGAGATGTGAAAAAATTAGTTTTGTGAGTCTACATGTGAGTGTATTTGTGAGCATGTTTGTGTGAGGGAATGTGTGAGTGCATTTGTGGATGTGAGTGAAAACATGATTATAGGCAGGTGAGCATGTCTGAATGTTTGAATAGTGTGTAGTTCTGAACTTATTAATGTGTGAGAATATTTGAGTGAATGATCATCTGTGTGAGAAAACGTGAGCATAGATGTCAAAGTAAGACACCGAATGAATGCATATCTCTGAATGTGTCCATTCACATTAATTTGTGAGTGTGCCTATTTTAGTGAATATGGTTTTTTGAAAAAAACCACTGCCGTCAAGTTGATTCCAACTCATAGCAACCCTATACGACAGAATAGAACTACCCTCCCTGATAGTTTCCAAGGAACCCCTGGTGGATCTGAATTGCTGACCTTTTGGTTAGCAGCCATAGCATTTAACCACTATGGCACGAAGGTTTCTAAGTGAATATATATATATATATATGTGTATGTATGTATATATGTAAGTATAAATATACATGTAAAACTGAAAACTAAACTTGCTGCCATCAATTCTGACTCATAGTGACCCTACAAGACAGTAGAACTGCCCCATAGTGTTTTCAAGGAGCAGCTGGTGGATTCAAACTGTTGACCTTTTGGTTAGCAGCCAAGCTTTTTACCACTACACCACCAGGGCTCCATAAAATATATGTAATGTCACATGAGATTTCATATTTAGTCATTCAAATGCTCAAAGACAGGTTTGCATACATATTCACTTACACACAAACACATTAATAAATTCTGTCATGTGGAGCCCTGATGGCATAGTGATTATGTGATATGGCTGCTAACCAAAAGACTGGCAGTTCAGAACCACCAGCTGCTCCATGAAAAACCTATAGAGGAGATCTAATCTATCCTATGCAGTCACTATGGGCAGAATCAATTCAACAGCAACATATTTGGATTTGGGGGGGTGTGTCTATGTGTGTGTGTGCGTGTCCACATGCATGCGTGCATCTGCATGACTCTACTAACACATGCATGTTTTGGAATGTGATATATACGAGGTCTGACAGTTAAGTCCATGAACTTAATTGTTCTAAGTGCTACGTCCCTCATTGCTGAATATCACTACAGTCACCTTTGGAGTACTCTTGAGAAGCTATGCACTGACACCAGTGCCTAGTCCAGCCTTCACAGCAATTTTGGAACTCTTCTTCAGGAATAACCATCAGAGCTGTCATTGTATTACCCTTGATGTCCTGAATATCACCCAAATGTCTTCCTTTCAATATTTCCTTTATCTTCAGGTAAAGAAAAAAGCAACTAGGGGGTCAGATCAGGTGAGTAGGGAGGGTGTTACAATACAGTTACTTGTTTACTGGCTAAAAACTCCCTCACAGACAAACTATACAATTAAGTTTGCAATCTTGCAACCATGCCACTATGCACAATGGCCATTTCAGAAAAAGTTCCAAAATTTCTTTGAAGGGTGGACTAGGCGCTGGCATCGGTGCAATGCTTCGCAAGGGGAGTACTTTAAAGGTGACCATAGTGATATTCAGCAGTGACGGACGTAGCACTTAGAACAATTAGTTGGCGGACTTAATTGCTAGACCTAGTATGTGTGCATAAATGTGAACATGTTTTTGTAAGTCCATGTTAACGCCAGAATTTCAGTTAATGTGTGGCATGTATTTGTGAGCACATGCAAATATGCCTATGTGTGTGAGAGATCTTGAGTGTGTATGTGTTAGCATGTTAATGTCTGGTATGTCTGTGTGTGAGTATGTAGGTACTTTCATATGAATGAATGAATGAATGTGTGATTGTGTGTGTGAGAGCAGGTTATTGTATGAATATGATTGAATGTTTGATGTGCCTGTATATAAGTACATGTGAGTGTGTCACTGTGTGTGAGCATGTTAATTTCTGAGGATGTTCATGTATGAATAAATATGTGATACATGCATGTGTGTGAAATAAGATGAATGTGTACATGCAGTTGTGTCCGAATAAATATGGGTGATTGTATAAATGAGTATGCGACTATACTCACATTTCTCAACTTGTTAATGTGAATGTGTGAGAAGGTTCATGTGTGTGAGTATCTGAAAGTAAATTTATGGGCATTAGCATGGGCCAGTTTGCATCAGTGCATGTGTTTGTACATACTATATACGATAATGCTTGTGTGTGAGTGAACAGATATTAATATGAGAATGACTGTATGAGCATGTATGTGAGTGTATATTATTGTGAATTTGTGAATGTGTTTCTGTGTGAGTGAACATGTAAGCCAACCTGTGTTTGAACATTTTAATGACTAAATACGGAACCCTATAAGACCCTTCGGATCCGACTCGACGGCACTTGGCTTTGCATATGACTCTTACAAATTCAGCTGGCTGGCTTCACTGCAGGCTGACTACCTAGAAGCTTGTTGAACAGAGAGAAGTATATTATTCCAAGGCCAGTGTTTTAGAAAGCAAAGTGTTACTGGGAATAAGTGCCTGAATGACAGATGAGCAGTAGGCCTCAAATCTGATTCCAGCACTCAGGGCTACTGTGAACAATCTCCAGCAAAGTCCCATGTGGTAACTGGGGTTTCTAGAAATGCAGCTCTTTATTACCACATTTCAGGCCTCCCACATGCCTCTAGAAGATGATATCTGTATTAGACAGGTAACCATCCCCAGTGGAGCCAGTTTCCCCTCCCAATCCAGTCTCAGACTTCTCATCCTAGACCAATTAGCATCACTCAGGCAATTCCACTCCTTATGGTGAAATCCTAAGGACATTAAAGGGCCAGCTAAGAGCCCTGTACAAGGGTTCCAGTGAGGTGACAAGTGGGAGCTGAAATGCCATCCACATTATCCTTTATCAAGCCATGTGCCCTGGCACAGCAATGCAGCCCAGAGAAAAAGAAACTCTTTCTATTTTACCTGCCGAGAGTGAAGATTTATGTGCTAGAAGTGGTCAGAATGAGAAAATAACTATTTCCACATCACTAAAAAAAATAATCAAGGAGAATGAGAAGCCTCCAGAAAAGGTGCCTAAATGCCATTGCCTCAGCCCCATACTCTATGGCTGTCCTCCTTCATGAACTCAGAGGGGAGGAAAAGTGGTAGAGGTTAACCACTTGCCTCACTCTTCAAAACTTCCCTGTTCTAACCTCTCTCCCTCCCTAGTATCTGCCAGAGTACCAATATGATGTGTGAAGGAGTGATGAAAATGTGTCGTTCATCAATGCATATTACAGTAATAAGATACCTATGTCACACCAGTGGTTAAGGGTTAGGCTGTCAACCAAAAAGTCAGCAGTCGAATCTACCAGCTGCTCCTTGCAAACCCTATGGGGCAGTTCTACTCTGTTCTATAAGGTAGCTATGAGTTGCAATCAACTCAGCAGCCACAGGTTTGGTTGTTTTATGTCATGCTAGGTGCTGGGCAAGGCAAAGCCCTCAGGGATCTACTTTTCCAACACTATGGAGACCCTTTTGACAGAGGGAAGCAGCTTTGCTAGCTTTCCCTCGGTGTTGTTCCTTCTCCTCCTCTTGATCACCCCTCTTTTCAAAGAATAGTCCCACTTGAACCTGACCAAGGCACAGTCACTAAGTCCTCTGCATAGGAACTTGAGTATGTGGTTGGGTTAAGCTCTAAAACTACTCCACCTCAGACAAAGGAAAAGTTGATTCTGAGGCTAGCAGGATGCCACAAAGGGAATCCTGGGGCTTTGAAACTCTGAAGCCCTTAGCCTAGTCTCCTTGAGGCCTTTCTTTAAAAGAAGACTGAAGATAGGGCTTGGAGAATCTCATAGGACAGGTGTTACCATCTGAATCCTGCTTGAAACTGCTGACCTGACAGGCCTGAGGATGAACTTGAGCTTGGGCTCAACTGGCTTTTGGATTAGGCAGTGATTCTAATGGGTGGTAAGTGCTGTTGGTATGCCAACTAGTACTCATATAGGCAATGTTTTCCTTCTTCAACTCATTATTCTTCTTTACCCTCATCCTTCTTCAACTCATTATTTTTCTTTACCCTCATCCTTCTTCCTCTCCATCCTGGCTTCTCTAATCATTTCTGTCCAATAGCAGCTCTCATTCTGTTGCATCTTCTCTTCTTCAGTCAAATGCAATTCAACATGTAATCTACCATGTTTGCTCCTTGATTCCAACAGTCTCATTCTTTTTAAGAATCAAGTTGTAAATCCTTACACAAGTCCTCTGTTCTCTAGCTAAACACCCCCAGCAACTTTAAGCTTGTCTCAATGATGTTTACAGATTATCAGAAAGTACTCACCTGCCTCATCTGTTTTCCTAGGCAGGGTGTACTATCTAGGATCTGCTGCAGTTGTGGCCAGGTGGAATGCTACTGCCAAGGATAGAGATCTAGCACTCTGCCGTTTTCTGCTCCCCTCATGCCTGCTACCCACTCCCTTCAGAGTGCAGCTTTCCTATCTATTGCCTTCTTCCTCTCAAGAAAAAGAAAAAACATATGCACAGAGGCACCAGATTTAGAGCCTGTAGTCTCTCCTTCTATCTAAACAACAGAAGGTGTCTAGTTGTCCCTGTCGTCTATACTTTCCTGTCGTGAGTACTTCCTGATAATCTGTTAAGGTTCTCTAGAGCAACAGAATCAGTGATACACACATACATACATACACATACACACACATATGCATGCCTGTGAATGCATACATATGTGTAGACAGAGAAAGAGAAAAGAAGAGAGAAAGGGGTAGACTCAGTCACTTCAACAGATTGGCTCATTCAATTGCTATGGGGCCTAGCAAGTTCAAAACCTGTAGAGGAGGTGATACGCTGGAAACTCCTGCTTGATCACTTGATTGTGGATGGCTGACATGTCTCAGATCCATGGGTCAGATGGCAGGCTGTAGACTCCTGTAGGCTTTCATCCCCAAATCTGCAGTTCAAGAAATGAAAAGAGTACAGAGTGGAGAGAGAAAGAAAGTTCTACCAAAGTATCTATTTATATGCTAGAGGCAGAGCATAACATAAAGATTTCATTATGGAAAAGAATTACATGATATCATATTAACCAAAAACCAAACCAATGTCCAATGAGTCATTTGTGACTCACAGTGACTCTCTGTGTCAAATTAGGACTGCTCTATATGGTTTCCAAGGAGCAGCTCACAGGGCCTCAAAGATAACCCTAGTGGCTGCTAACCCAAAGGTCAGCAGTCTGAATCCACCAGGCACTCCTTGGAAAGCCTATGGGGAAGTTCTGCTCTGTCCCCTAAGGTTGTTATAAGTCAGAACAAACTCACCAATGATGAATTCATATTACATTACAGCAATTAGATCAGTGTTTGTCCAAATAACTGGAAGCCATAAGCCTAGCCAAGGTGACATACAAAATTAACCATCATAGCCTCTTACCCTCATTTACTATTTGGTTAAATAAATCCAGGTACCCATCTCTTCTCATACACTTCAGGTCTGCATGTGCACAAATCTTAATGTAACCTATCCCCCAACTTACGTATCAGGTGTCAACAAATCATAGTCAGCTTGAAAGATGGCGGTGATTGAGCACCCAGCTACTAATCAAAAAGGTCAGTGGTTTGAACTCACCAGCCACTCCATGGGAGAAAGGACATGGCAATCTGTTCCCACAAGGTTTATAGTCCGGGAACTCCTATGCAGCAGTTATACTCTATCCTATATCTGTCCTTTAAAGTCACTATAAATCAGAATCAATGCAATGACAGACAATGACAACAACATACTGAAAACTACAAATTACAAGGTAAATTAAAAAAAAAATTCTTGAGCCATGGAGGCTGGATGAACCCCTAAAACTATGGCCCTGAGATAATCTTCCTTGAACTAAAAATACCCCCTGAAGTTTTCCTAAAACCAAGTAATAATTTAGCTTAACTATCAGAGAACGTCAGCCTTGAGCATTATGCTGTTTTAAGAACTATCTATATGGAATCAAATTGACAGCAACTCAAAAGAGTGGGAGGCAGTGAATTTTACGTAATGGGGAAGAAACAATTTGGAAAAGGAGGGTGAGAATGGCTGCACAACTTGAAGAATGCAATCAATGTCACAGAATTTTACAAGCAGAAATTTCTGAATTGGTGTATGTTTTGTGTATATTCTCAACAACAATAAAGTAAATTATATGTATATATATACATACACACACACACACACACACACGCACATATATATATATACATTTAAAAAAAGAGGTGGCAAGGTTGGAAACCCTGGTGGCATAGTGGCTAATTGCTATGTCTGCTAACCAAAAGGTCAGCAATTCAAATCCTCCAGGTGCTCCTTCAAAACTCTATGGGGCAATTCTACTCTGTCAATAAATAAATTACACATATATTTTTAAGAAGATGGTGGTGATGTGCCTTGGAAATAATGTGACTATCCACACCTGATGCTTCACTTCCTGGGGCTGCCACAATAAAACACCACAAAGTGGTGACTCTAAAGAACAGAAATTTATTTTCTCACAATTGGGGTCTAGAAGGCTAATTCAGAGTGTCAGCAGGGCTAGGCTCTCTCTGTTGACTCTAGAGGAAGATCCTTGTTTCTCTCAACTTCTGGTGGCCCTGAGCATTTCTGGGCATCCCTTGGTTTGCAGACAGATCCTCCAATGCTGTGTTCATCCTACATGTGTCTCCATATCTCTGTGCCTGGTTTCCCACTCTATAACACACCACTCAGAAGGGATTAGGATTGGGAACCACTCTACTCCAGCAGGGCCTCTTTTACCTTAATAACAAAAGAAAAAACTTATTCCCAAACAAGGTCACAATCACACTTCACATCTTTTTGGGGGACACAATTCAGTCCACAGCACCTGACAATCCTTAAGTTTCGCCCTTGCTCCTGCTCCCATCCCCTGGCCCTTGATACCTGCTGGGATGGCAACCTGGAATTCAGATTGTGTGTACACTGGACCTGATATACTTATAAGCTTTTGGTAAGCCTTTGCTGAGAAATGTGTGTACAAAGAAAGGAAGAAACAAAGCAGTTACTCATTTACATCCACCAGTGTTTGGCATAGCTGATCCAAAAGCGGGTGTCATGTAAGGATTTGCTGGCTGTGCCCTAACAGACGAATTCGTGTTTATCCAGAACTCTCTTTGGGGATGAAGAGTCACGGCCTTCTCCTCCTCCTCCTCCAGCTTCCCAGTCCCCAGATGCCTGCTTACTTTAGAACCTGTAGGCTGTGCCTTCTGTTTTCACATTCTGGCGGGAGCAAAGGGAAAGCACTAGTCAAGTGACCCACCTCCAAAGTCAGCCCAGGAACATCACTGTAGTTTCCTAGGTGGTTCTTCAGGCCAAACAGCACCACTGTGGTCCGCTTTAAGGCCCCAAATAATCACAGCTATGCGTTATTTGGGGTTGAGATATTGTGTTCACCTGCCTGCAGGATGCCCTTTGCCTTCTTCAGTTTAGCCTCTGTTTGTTCTTTAGCTCCTTTTCCTCTTTGTTTCTAACTGGAATGGGAACAGCCTCTGTATAATGCACCTTCTCTTTTGTTGGTTTAGGTTTCTGGGTGTCCCCTGTGTCAGAGAATGCTACACCTGTTTAATGGAGTTGGGTCAGTATTGCCATTACTTAAAACTGTGTGGCCCAGGCCTGCTGCCCTTTCCAAGGGAAAAGCGAAGGGACTTCCTGGCAGTTTGTACTTCAGTGTCTTCAAGGTTAGGGGCCTCCTCCATGGCAATGGCTGCTACATTGGGTTCTAAGATAGCAGGCTTAAATTCAGTTGAAATTAACCCCATCATCATGCCACACAGGTGCCATGAGCATTTTTCCCTATAACCCTGAACACCAGGATCTTTGTTGTAACAGAACCATAGCAGTAGCTGCAGAGGTATTTAAGGGTCCTGGTTAGTTATCTGGAAACCCTGGTGCTGTAATGGTGAAGTGCTCATCGGCTAACCAAAAGGCTGGCAGTTCGAATCCACCAGGCACTCCTTGGAAACTCTATAGAGCAGTTCTACTCTGTCTTACAGTGTTGTTATGAGTTGGAACATACTAGATGGCACTGGGTTTGGTTTTGTTAGTTTTTTGGTGAGCTATCTGGATCCCTGGTGGCATAATGGTTAAAAGGTTGGCAGCTGAAATCTACTATCTGCTCCTTGGAAATCCTATGGGGCAATTCTACTCTGTCCTATAGGGTCATTGTGAGTTGGAATCAATGGCAACAAGTTTAGTTTTTTATGGTGAGCTATCTGCGCTCTTTGTACAAAGTCCCCAAAACATTTTGGACTTTGAGCTGTATAAAGTCATAGCTTTCAGGTTCTGTCTGCATCCTACTCCCTAATGCTAATCTTTTGGATGATTACAGGACACAGTTTAGGAGCTCGGCAGCCTGCTTCACAGGCAGCCACATCCTCTTCCATGGAATGCCAGTCAGTCTCCCCAAAGTTGGAGTCCACATCCAGTAAGGCAATTTTGTCTATGGCTGGGTGGACCAATAGGCCATGTAACTGTAAGATTAGCCCTTTGGTATGCTGCTTACCAGCCATAAGCAAAGCCCAGGTACACTGAATAGGTGTTTTGCATTGGGAGAGCAATTGTCTTTTATGGTGTTCTGGTAGTGGCTGGCACCAAAATGTCCCTTCTCTTCTCTCTTCTCATTAGTCTGAGCCGTGGGCCATCATGATGTGCACCTCCGTACTCTTACAAGTCAGGAGGGCACACAAGATAAGAGCAAAGGAAGCAGTAATACAGGAGATGGGGAAGACTGCTATCTTTGTCTTAACAACAAAGACTCATGGTTGGCAACCAGGGTGCCATGATTAATTCTCCCTGGGGTAGTGATTGCCTTCCTTTCTCCAAATCTCACAAAAAGTTGTCCCTGACCCTGTCCCAGAGATGCACAATCACAAACACTGTCCATGTGGCTGCCCTACATGGCAAGTCACCAAAAAGCTCTAGCCAATTTTTGCTAAGCAGCACTAAAGTGCCCACTAGATAAAGCACTGTCGTTACTGCCTTTCCAGGCAGGAGCATCAGAGACAGGCTGAAGCCATCAACATGCTACACCAAAATATAGTGAATTGACAATTCTCTCTCTTTCTCTCCCTCTGTGTCTTGTGTGAGTGTGTGTGTGAGTGAGTGTGTGTGTGTTCACAAGTGCAGTCCGGTATGTCAGGTTGAGGGCACTGCAGGACGATGTATTAGAGACAATTATCTTTTTTGGTTTTTGCCCCTGGGTACATGTTCTTTTCTGGTTTGCCATTTTAAAAATTAATCCTAACCATCTTTAATCATAAAATTTCATTTTGCAATATTCTAAAGTGTTTGTGTGAATTATTCCCAATTAAAGCAATGTATTCCCGCCTGTTTCCAACTGCACATTCATTACCCATGGGCCAGTGCTCAGGAACTGCAAAGCAGACTCCAACATCTTGTCAGGTATCCCAAGACCCAGACAAACTTGGAATCCAACAACAATCCAAAAAAAAAAAAAAAAAAAAAAACCTGCATGTTTAAACATTTTCACAGGAATAAATATAAAAGCAAAGGAGCCCCTGGTGATGCAATGGTTAAGTGCTTGACTGCTAACCAAGGTTCTAACTTACTCAATGACTCTGCAGAAGAAAAACCTGGCAATCTGCTCCTGTAAAACTGTAGACTAGAAAACCCTATGGGTCATTTCTACTGTGTCACATGGGGTCGGTAGGAGTCAAAATCAATTGGAAGTCACCCAACAAGTATAAAATCACACTCATCTTAGGCTGAACAACTACAGCCACGGATCACACTGCCAGTTCCTTATCAGGCTAAAAAAAAGCAAAACAAACTTGTCACCTTCAGGTCTATTCCAAATCATAGTGACCCTATAGGACAGAGGAGAACTGCAACACAGGATTTCCAAGGTGTGCCCGGTGGATTTCAACTGCCAACCTTTTGTTTAGCAGCCGAACTCTTAACCAATATGCCACCAGGGTCTCCTAAACACTGAAAACACACACACACGGAAATGGGCTAAAATTCAGACTTAAACAGGTATCTCCCGTGTCCACACGGTTTCTTTCCCATTGGTCTATACAAGTCCCCCACTTCCCCCGCCCGACACAGAGAGAGACCAGAGGGGTAGCAGCCCAGGACCTTAGTCCCTGGTGCAAAGGCACCTTCACCCGGGGCTTCGGTTTGGGCACACCAGGGGTGCCTGTCTGGCAAAGCAGTAGCAGGTGTACTGAAACACTGAGCTCCAGCTCAACTAGCTACCCCTAGGTCCATCCCCAATTCCCTCCAGGAGCCACAGGTAAGGTCCCCGCAGGAGGGCTATCCAAGTTAGACTCCCCTCTCCCCCGCCCTAACCACGAAGCCTGAGGCCGCCCCTCCTCCACCCCCCACCCTCTATCCTCCAGCCATTCCAGGCAGGAGGCACTGTTTTACCCGTCGAAGAGGTCCAGGACGACGTCGGGAACGGCTGAGGAGAGGTCAAAGTGGAATTCTGAAGTGGGACTAGGTCGTTGCCCTCTGCGAGCCAGGTCCCGGGGAGCAGTAAGAAGCAGCACCGCGGTTCTCAGAATGCCTTGGAAGCAGGAGCACAGAGGAGCAGGGAGCGTAGGAGACAGCATAGGTCAGCAGAAAGGTTAGCAGGATAGAGCCATGCTAGGGGCAGCTTGGTGGCAGACGCTATCCCCTCCGCAAGAGTAGAATCTAAGAAAACAACAGCGAGGCCAGAGGAGCGGGAAGGGCGGGGTAAGCCGGCAGGCTCGAAGAGAAGGGAGGAGCAGCCGCGCAGCAGCTCGGCGCAAGCTGGGGGTGCAGGCCGCTCAGAGGTGCCTGCCGTCAGTTGCAGCTCGTCCCGCCGCTGGGCGGGCACGGACCGGAGCGCCGTCTAGCTTCACCCACCGACAGCAGGGTCGGACTAGCCAATCCTGCAGGTACCGACAGCAGGGTCGGACTAGCCAATCCTGCAGGTACCGGGAGCAGGACAAAAAGGCGCGCAGCCCTGCCTCCGCCCCTAGTCTACGCGCCCCCGGACCACCGCCCTTTCAGTCCTGTGCGAGCCTCCAAAGCCCGCTTTAGACACTGGCAGAGGCGTTGCTGGAGTAGCCTCTGAAGTGCCACCCCTCCGCAAAAATACAAAATGTCCATTTCTCTCATAACGGGAAGTACCTACTAAGGCATCTCATGAAATCAAAATGGATTTCATACTTCTTTTCCTATGTCCCATAGTATTTGACGAAATAAATTAGGCCTTTTCAGCGCTCAGCTTGGCTACCTTGTCCAAGCTGCACTTCCCTGGAACTCCTGGAGTGTTTTGAACACGAAAGGATTTAACTCTTTACTCCTCTCTCCCCTTTTTTCTACCGCTTTAGAATCAAATCTTTTTTTTTTTTAATACGTCGAACAGTCCCCTGCCATTTTTTATTTTTACTTTATTGTATTGTGGTAAAACATTATCGTTGTTGTGTGTTGTGTACTCTCAGATCGATTCTGACTCTTAGGAATTCTATAGAACAAAGTAGAACTGCCCCATAGAGTTTCCCAGGCTATAATCTTTATGGGAGCAGATCCCCAAGTTTTTTCTCCTAGGAGCAACTGCTGGATTTAAACCACCAACTTTTCAGTTAGCAGCTGAGCACTTAACTGTTGTGCCATTTCACCCATTTTTAAGTGTGCAATTCAGTGACATTAACTACATTAATGCTGTTGTGTTCGTAAATGTGTTTCATCACCTTAAACGGTAACTCCCATCTGTGAGTGGCCTCTGGGATCTTAAAAGCTGCCAAGCTGCCATCTGAGGGTACAACAAATGATCTCAACTCAAAAGGAACAGATGATCACCGAGGACAAGACCAACATGGGAGAAAGAGAACCCAGAAGACAGAGAGACCCCCATGAGTGGGTCTCTACATCCACTCGTAACCAGAAGAACCGGATGGTGCACAGCCACCACCAGTGATAGCAGCCACGATGGAGTTCACAAAATTGAGTCTCACCGGCAACATAAGAATAAAAATGGGTGTACCCTGAGATCTACACTAAAAGACTGCAATTGATGGCCCAGGGGCTTTGGGGTTCTCCTGGGAGCATGGCCCCTGGCCCAGATGCTGCCCCTGTCCATAAATCATAATGAAGGTCAACTTTTCGGACAGCAATGGATTGGACTCAGCGAGGTAGAGCAACTGTATCTTGTGGGAACTTTATGGTTCTATGCATCTATATAGGATGTCATCCTGCTGACCTCTTACTGAAGAAAGGGGAGTGGGTGGAGAGGAGGGGATAGGAGACTGTTGGGAGGATAGGACATATATGGAGCAGAGAGGAAGGGTGTGCTGCCACTGGGCAGGGAGAGTAGTGGGAGCTGCATATAGGTGAGCATGCGCATTTATATGGGAATATACATTTTCGTTCAATCATAATAAAAATTTAAAAAAAACAAACAACAGTAACTCCCCGTTTTCCCCTGCCTCTAGCTCCTGGTAGCCACTAATAAAGTTTTGTCTCTTTATATGTGGTAGCATATGTTAGAACTTCATTTCACTTTAAGGATGTTCATTTCATTGTAGGTGTATACCAAATCGTGTTTATACACTCAGCTGTCAATGGACACTTGTGTTGTTTCTACCTTTTAAAGACTACTGCAAATAACGCTGTAATGAACATTAGTGCATAAAAAATATCTGTTTGAATCTTTGCTTTCAAGCCTTCTGAGTGTGTACCTAAGAGGGGTACTAGTAACAATAGTTCCGCTCTGAAATATATGGGATTGTTATGAGTTACAATCGACTCTACGGCAACTCCCCCCCTCCAATAGTTTTCTTATGTTTAACTTTGGAGGAACTTCCAAACTGTTTTCCACAGCAGATGCACCATTTTACATTCATACCAACAAAGGATGAGGCTTCTGATTTCTACAGATCCTCATCAACACTTGTTATTTTCCATTTTTCTAGTAATAGCCATCCTAGTAGGTATGAAGTGGTAGCTCACAGCAGTATCATTTCCCACTTCCCTGACGACCAGTATTCTTTGCTGTGCTGTGAGTCAGTTCAGACTCATAGTGACCCCATAGAGTTCCAAGGCTCTAAATCTCTAGGGAAGCAGACTGCCACATCTTTCATCCACTGAGCCACAGATGCCTTCAAACTACCCACTTTTCAGTTAGCAGTCAATTGCTTTAACCACTGTACCTCCAGGGCCTTCTACAATGACCAGATATATACTTACTGACCAAATGTATATCTTTTTTGGGAGAAATGTCTATTCAAATATTTGCTCATTCATAAATTGTGTTGTCTTTTTGTTGTTACATTCTAAGAGATTTTTATGTTTTTAATATTAAACTCTACCTGTCAAATGGTTATCAAATTTTTGTCCCTTGTGTAGGTTGTCTCTACACTTTATTTAAAAAGTCATTCTCTTAGACAACTGCAAGGGAGGGGAGGGAGGAAGGGGGGAGGGCTTAGATTAGATAGTTGCTAGAAATCTGGTTGGGAAAAATCGGTGATAGCACACATTAGAAACAAGAACAATATTAAGTGGACTTCAGCATAACTTGAGTACTCCTTCCATCTTAACCCAATATTGCAAGGATAGAGTAGCTGGGGCAGGGGGCAGGGGACCATGCTCTTAGGCGAAATTGAGGCCAATTGGCACAACTAGAGTTTTGCTAAGAGGGCTCTCTGCACCCCACATTGGTAAGTGGCGTCTGGGGTCTTAAAAGCTGCCAAGCTGCCATCCAAGGACACAGCAAATGGTCCCAACTCAGCAGGAACAGATGCTAACTGAGGACCAAAACTACATGGGGTAAAGACAACCTAGAAGATAGAGAGACCCACATGAGTGGGTGCCTACATCGTCTTGGGACCAGAAGAACCGGATGGTGCCCAGCCATCACCAGTGATAGCCGCGATGGAGCTGACTAGGTTGAGTCTCACTGCCAACACAAGAATAAAAAGGGGTGCATCCTGAGGTCTCCACTAAAAGACCTCCATTGATGGTCCAGCAGTTTCGGGGTTCTCCTGAGAGCATGGCCCCTGGCTCTGATGCTGCCCTTGACCATAAATCATAACGAAGGTCCACTCTTTGGACACAAATGGATTGGACTTGGCAATGCAGAGTGACCGTATATTGGATGCACTTTATGGTTCTATACATCTACAGCATATCATCCTGCTGACCTCTGGCTGGAGGAAGGAGAGTGGGTGGAGAGGAGGTGAAAGAAGGCTGTTGGGAGGATGAGACATGTATGGAGCAGAGAGGAATAATGTGCTGTCACCAGACAGGGAGAGCAGTGGAAGCTGCATATAAGTGGGCATGTAAATTTATACGGGAATGTACATTTTCACTCAGTTATATTAAAGAAAAAAAAAGAAATAAATCAAAAAAGAAAGTCATTGACTCACCAAAGTCCAATTTATCTATTTTGTCTTTTAATGCTTCTGATTTTGGTATCATAATTAAGAATCCATTGTCAAAAACTAGGTCTTGAAGCATTAGTCCTATGTTTTACTCTAAGAGATTATGGTTTTAGTTATTCCATTTAGGTATTTGATCCAGTTTGAATTAATTTTTATAGATAATGTCAAATATGGATCCAACTTCATTGTTTTGAGTGTGCAGACCAAGTTGTTCTGGCACTGTTTATTAAAAAGATTATTCTTTCTCCATTAAATAGACAGTACCCTTGTCAAAAATCAGTTCACCATAGAGAGTTGGGTTTCTTTCAGGACTTTAATTTTTATTTCATTGTTCTGTATGTCTACCCTTACACCAGGACCACATTGTTTTGATTTTTACAGCTTTATGGTACATTTTTAAATTAAGAAGTATGAGCCTTCCTCTTTGTTCTTTTTCAGAGTCACTTTGGCTATATGGGGTCTCTTCAATTCCATACCAGACTGAGGATTGACTTTTCCATTTCTGAAAATAGACTGTTGGAATCTTGACAGGGATTGTGCCAGATCTGTAGATTGCTTTGTGTAGTATTGACATCTTAACAATATTAAGTCTTTCAGTACATGAACACAGGATGCCTTCCTATTTATTTAAATATTTTTTAATATCTTTGAGCAATGTTTTACAATTTTTAGTGTCTTTTACCTCCCTGGTTAAGTTTACTCCTAAGCCAAGCCAAGTGCCATGGAGTCATTTTATTATTTTAGATGCTATTGTAAATGGAATTTTTCCTTTATTTCCTTTTCGAAGTGTTCATTTCCAGAGCATGGGAAAACAACTGATTTTGGTGCATTTATCTTGAACCCTGTGTATTTGCTAAGTTTAATTTTAGTTCTAGTAACTTTCTTGTGGATTCTATGAGATCTTTTATATAGAATCATATCACCTGTGAATAGAGATCTTTTCACTCCTTTCTTTCCAATTTGGATACTTTTTATTTCTTTTTCTTGTCCAATTGCTCTGGCTAGAACTTTCAGGTGTGTTTCTGAATAGCAATGCTGAATGTGGGCATCCTTACCTTGTTTCTTTATCATAATGAGGAATTTCCCTTCTATTCCTAGTTTGTAGAGGTGTTTTTTTTTTTTAATCAAGAAAGGGTGTTGTACCTTTTCTGCATTCATTGTGATGACTGTGTGTTTTCCACCTTCATTTCATCAGTGTTTAATGTGCCGTATCACACTGATTAATTTTCTAATGTTGAACCACCTTCATATTTCTGGGATAAATCCCACTTGGTTATGGTGCATAACACTTTCAATGTGCTGTAGGATTCAGTTTACTATTATTTTGTTTTTGTGTCTGTATTCATAAGAGATATTAGTCCGTAGTTTTCTTTTCTAATGGTGTCTTTACCTGACTTTGGTATCAGAGTAAAACTAGCCTCATAGAATGAGTTAGAAAGAGTTCTATCCTCTTCTAAGTTTTGGAAGAATTAAAGAACGCTTGGTGTCAGTTCTTCTTTAAATGTTTGGTAGAATTCCCTAGTGAAGCTATTTGGTTTGGGGCCTTTTTGCTATTATTGGGAGGGTTTTGAGTTATTTGTTTCTTATTGTGGTAAGTATCTTGATTTTATTGTATTTTATTTTACAGAGGTTTGTGACCTAGCATGTGGTCTGTCCTGGAGAACGATCCATATGCACTGGAGAAGAATGTGAATTGTGCTGTTGTTGGGTTGAGTGTTCCATGTATGTTCCTAAGTGTAGGTGGTATATAGTGTTGCTCAGAAATCTCTCTTTCCTTCTTGATTTTCTGTATATTCTATCCATTTTTGAAAATACTGTAAATTATTTAAGTCTCCAACTATTACTGTAGAACTGTCTATTTTCTCTCTTTACTTCTGTTAGCATTTGCTTCATATTTTGAGAGCTCTAATGTGAAATAGAAGCCCTGGTAGCACAGTAAGAGCTCAGGCCACTAATCAAAAGGTTAGCAGTTCGGATCTACTAGCCACTCCTTGAAGATCCTGTGGGAAAGTTCTACTTTATCCTATAGGGTCACTATAAGTTAAAATCACCTTGATGGCAACAGGTTTGTTTTTGTCAGTTTTAATGTTGTGGTCACTATGAGCAGCAACCAACTCATCAGCACCTAACAACATTAAGTGCATATTTATTTGTAATTTTTCTTGGTTAACTTTATAATTTTCTTGGTTAACTAACCCTTTTATCGCTGTATAATACTTTTCTTCATCTCTTGTAACTGGTTTTGACTTAAAGTCTTTTTTGTCTAATAGTAATGTAGCAAACACTGCTCTTTTTTGGTATCTATTTGCATGGAAAATTTTTTTTCATTCTTTTACTTTCACTCTGCATCTTTGGGCTTAAGGTGTGTCTCTTGTAGACTATATATTTATAGGTCATGATTTTTGTCCATTCTGCCAATCTCAGTTTTTTTACTGGCGAGATTAATCCATTCATATTTATGCTAATTACCAATAAAGACTTATTTCTGACATATTGCTATTTTTTGTATGTGTCTCCTCGGTGGCACTTGGCTGGCTGGCCTTCCACTACTGCCTTATTTTGTGTTTAGTTGATATTTTAAAATGAACCATTTTTTATTTTCGTCTGCTTTTTTGGTGTGTGTTTTTTAGATGTTTTCCTTGTAGTTACCAAAAGGATTACATTTACTGTCCTAAATATGTAACAACCAAGTTTAAATTGATAGCAACCTAACTTTAGTAGCATACAAGAACTGTGTTTCTGTGTCACTCTAAATGAGCATTGCATGTTCATTAACATAAATTTAAAATTGTGTTTTAATTATTGTAGGACATAACAAGTAGATTTATAAACCAAAGACAATGAAAATTGGTATTTGTATTTTGCCATGAAACTCCCTCTACTGAAGATCTTTATTCTTTGTGTGGCTTTATTTTCTACAGTACTTTCATTTCTTGTAGGACAGATCTAGATGTAACAAACTCCCTCAACTTTTGTTTATCTTGGAATGTCTTAAAATTTTTCCCCCACTCTTTAAGTACAGTTTTACATAGAATTCCTAGTTGACAGTTCTTTTCTTTCAGTACTTCAAATATGATATCCTGCTGTCTTCAGTGTTTTGTAGTTTCTGAGGAGAAACTGACCCTCAATCTTACCGAAGATCACTTGTATATGACAATTTTCTCCTATCTTGCTGCTTTCATGATTATCTCTTTATCTCTGGTTTTTCAGGTTTAGTTATAAGGTGTCTCATTATGAGTCTCTTTGGATTTATCCTACCTGGAGGTCATTGAGCTTTTTGTATGTATAGATTCAATTCCTTTATCGTTTTGAAACATTTTCTGCCATTATTTCTTCAAATATTTTTTTCCATACCTTTCTGGCTCTCTCCTTTTTTCAAGAATTCCCTTGATGCATATGTTCATTCACTTGATGGTATCTCACAGTTTCCTTAGGCTCTGTTCATTTTTCTTTATTCTTTCTTTCTTTTTCCTAATTCATTGTATTGAGTGAAAGTGTAAACTCTGGTTTAAATTTGCATACCTTCCTATGAGCAGCTCCTGCTGCTTTCCTTGCCTGGTAACAACACACTCCTCCTTTCTGTTCTATACAAGTTATATCCTCTTAACAATCCCCTGTCCCCTCTTCTCGACCCTCTCCACCCCCTTCTAGTAAGAGGCCAGATGGGTGACATCCTATAGATACGTAGAACCATAAAGTGTACACGTGGTATGGTCACTCTGTGTCACCTAGTCCAATCCATTCCTGTTCGAGGAGTTGACCTCAGTAATGATTTATGATTAGTGGCATCTCCAGGTCTAGGGGCCATGCTCCCAGGAGAACCCCTAGGCTTTTGGATCATCAGTTGTGGTCTTTTAGTGGAGTCCTCAGGGTACACCCCTTCTTATTCTCATATTGCCACTGGGACTTAACTTTGTGAGCCCCATCACAGCTGTTACTGGAGTGGCCAGGCACCATCTGGTTCTTCTGGTCACAGGTTGATGGTTGATGTAGTCACCTGTTCACATGGATCTTTCTGTCTTCTGGGTTCTCTTGGTGGTCGTCTCTTCTGGATGAGTTGGGACCAATTGGTGTATCTCAAATGACAGCTTGCTGGCTTTTAAGACCCCAGACACCACTCACCAATAAGGGGTGAAGAGGACTTTCTTATCAATATGCTAGTTATACTAATTGGCCTCAATGTCCTCTGAGACCATGGTCCCTGGAACCCTGCCCTTGCTATTCTGTCCTTACCTGTTGGGTTAAGATTGGAAGAGTTTTTAAGTTATGCTGAAGTCTAGTTAAATTGATCTTCTTTCTAATGTGTGCTGTCACTGACTTCACCCAACCAAATTTCTATCAACTATCTAATCTATAACCAGCCCTCTCCCTCCCTTCCTCCACTCCCTTGCAGCCATCAAAGAGTCTTTTCTTCTGTATATGAGTCAGTTTTCAAGTCCTTAAAGTACGGGGTTTCATACCATATTTGTCCTTGTGCTACTGACTAATTTCACTCAACATGATGGATAGAAAGAAAGTTCTGTATAAGTCCAAGAGGTCTACTTGGTTAGTTGTCACAATAAGGTCTTCTGTGTCTTTACTGACTTTTTTTTTTTTTTACAGTGTAATCTCTCTGTAATTAGTATTGCCACATCTGCTCTTCTTTGTATAGTGTTAGCTTGGTATATATTATTCCATCTTTTAATTTTCAGTTTGTTCCTATCTTTAAGTCTAAGTTGAGTTTCTTGTAAGCAACATATAAACGGGTTGTGTCTTTTGATCCAAGATCTCACTCGTTGTCTCTTTATGAGAACATTCAGTCCATTTACCTTCAATGTAATTACTAATAGGTGTTTGGTGCTGTCATTTTATTGTATTTATCTTTGTCTTGATGTTTTCTCTGTTCCTCTTACTATTCTGTTCTGGAACATTCTTCTTTATGGGTTGATTTTTCCCCCTTTCCAGTGTTGGTTTTGTGTTTGTTGAGACTCCTGTATTATGTTTCTTGGTTTGATATGTTGCATCTTGATTGTGGTTTGCGGCTACCCCATGATCCCACTTAGTAATCTGTGTTTAAACTCAATTTTAACTTCTACATATCTTGTTAACTTCCTCTCCATCTGGAAGAACTATAACTACTGTAGTATATCCCTCTTTTTAATGTAATGATATCACAGTTTTCATGATATGATCACTGTATCACTTCTTTTAATATTATAGCTTTGATTTTGTCCCTTCCCTAACTGAGTATGTTTCTGGAAGATGTGTCCTGTATTGCCTCCTAAAATACGGAGTTAATGGTTTTGTTCTTCTAAGCCAAGAGCTTCTTTCAGTATTTCTTGTAGCTTTGGCTTGGTTTTTACAAAGTCTCTCAGTTTCTGTTTATCTGTGAAGGTCTTAATTTCATTTTTATATTTGAAAAACAGTTTTGCAGGATCTGTAATTCTTGGTTGGAAGTTTTTCTCCTTCAAGGCTTTGAATGTGTCATACCACTGCTTCCATGCCAGCATCATTTCTACTGAGAGGTCAGACAAAACCCTACAGGGTTTCCCTCTGAATGTTAGCTTTGCTTTGAGTCTTGCTGCCTTTAAGAGATCCTGCTTATGTTTCATTTTGTTAAGCTTGAATATAATATGTCTTGGAGTCTTTCTTTTGGAGTCTACATTGTGTGGCATTCAATACACATCATGGATATCTATGTTCTCTTCCTTCATAATTTCAGGGAAGTTTTCTTATCAGCAACTCAACAACAATGCTTTCTGTGTTTTCAGGTGTCCCTCCCTGTTCAGGAACTCCAGTTAATCATAAATTGTTCCTCTTGATAGAGTCCCACATGTTTCTTAATGCTTCTTCGTTTCTCTTGTGTCTTTTCTCTGATTTTTCCTCATAAATGTTTCTTGACTTGGTATATTGCATCTTTATTGTGCTTTGCAGCTACCCCTATGAGCCTACTTAATAATCTATGAAGCTCTGTCTTCCAAGTCAGAAAGTCTATTTTCCAGTTGTTCTGTGCATTGAATTGTCTACTCTTTTAGTTTTGTTGTTGATCTGTCGAATTTCAGAATGTTGGCGTTCCATCAGTTTGAACAGCTTGCTTAATTTTTCATTTTGCTCTGCTAAATTTTGTATAATGTCTAGAAGGGGTCTCTATATAATCTTTTTATACTTGACCTCAGATAGTTTCAGAAAGGCTTCTTCATCTGGGAAGTTCTTTGGTTCTTCTTTATGGGATTTTTCTGGAGCTATGGGTGGAATTTTCTTTAAGTGTCTGGCCAAGATTTGTTGGTTTGGGGGCATCCAGTGGTTGTTTAGTTTCTCTTTAGTTTGTGTAACAGGATCTGAGGCACAGTCTGAAAAGGAAGGTGATGACCGGTTACCTCTATGTACTCTAGTGACTGGGCCCAATGGAATCTCTGGGGTAGCAGGCTCCACCTCCTGGTTGGCAAAGACACAGCCTCACTTATGGAGTCACTGACCCTATGATGTGGGTCAGTAAAGGCTGGAAGAGATGCCATCAAGATATACTACAGTTGTTTCTCTAGGTATTCTTATTTTGAAAGGTAAAAGCTATCTGACAGCTTCCAAAATCAAACTGTCATGTATGCAATCTCCTCTTTCCAGCTGGCAATGGAGGCACCTCTGTATCCATCCCCAAATGCTATGATCTAGTTCAAAGTACGGAGAGGCTACTGCCCTGCTGTCATCTGCTGCTGAGCCCCACCCGTAAAGTTATACTGTGCTAAACACAGCTTTTCTACTGGGAAAGTGCTCCCCAGGCTGGCACTGCCTCCTGGCCTGGGAATTAGTCCCTGCTGAGGCCTCCAATGAGGTAACTTTGCCTCCCAGTTGAACAAGATGATGTCCCGCACAACCTCTCCCACTTGATGCAAAATAGCCAGGTCAATGGCAGAAGTGCAGAAAGAGAAGGTGAAGGGGCCAAGGTGCTCAGATTCTAAAACCAGGCTCTCAAATTGTGGCTATTCTGCCAGCTGATCACATCAGCAGTACAGCTGAGCTTTGCTGCCAGTGAATTCCAAGCCCCACCAATGGCTAAGACAAAGAAAAGAAAATTTAAAAATGCCAGTTACCTTCACCAGCCATTCAACAAGGGCGAGGGTCAGCAAAAGAAGTTTTCCATTCAGTGGCATGTAGTCCAAATTGACATCCCTATGCTGTGTCCCAGGGCTTACTGGGTGTCCAGAACTCTCTGTTTAATTATCAATTCAGGCCTTAGTTTTCAGAGGGAATTAAGAAGTGTGTCTAGTCTGCCATCTTGACTCTGCCCCATCTTTATTCTTTTTTTTTTTGTTTTTTTTTTGTTTGTTTTCTTCCCACAGACACAGTTGTCTTGTCTTCTAGTTTACTGATTCTTTCTTATGCCAGCTTAAATCTACTGTTGAGTATCTCCAATGACTATTTCATTTCAGCTATTTTATTCTTCAGTTCCAGTAATTCTTTTTGTTTCCTTATATGATGTCTGTTCCTTTACCGATAATCTCATTTTGCTGATGTATTATTTTCCTGATCTTCTTTAGTTCTTTGTGTTTTATTTTAGTACTTTGAGCATATCTCATACTGCTGTTTGAAAGTCCTTTAGTCTTTCCATTATCTGAGCTTCCATAAGGACAGTTTCTGGCACTTCTTTTGTTGTTTTCAATGTGCCACCCTTTCCTATTCCTTTGTATGCTTTTTTTATGTTTTTTGTTGGAGCAGGACATTTGGCTATTATAATGTGTTAGGTTTTAAACTCAAATTCTCTTCCCTTCCTCAAGTTTTGGTGGAGGAAATTAGTTGTTGAAGGCTATAGATGCCCATCTGCTCAGTGAATCTCATAACTATTGTTACAACAAATGTTCTCCTGTATGTGCATAAGCACTGAGGACTTTGTTCCCCAGTTGATGTCCAGTTAGTGTTTCAAAAGATATTCTTTTTTAATGCAAGGTAAAAAGAAACCAAAACAAAAAGAACACTCCCCTAGTTTTTGCAAGTTGGCTCTGTGCTGTTCACTTTCTTCAAGACTTAAGCTGGCATGTAGTGTGCTTAGGAATCAACCCAACATGAAAGCATATGATCTTTTGCATTTTCTGTTCATGCATTTTGCTCTGAGCATGCATGTGGCTTTCTTAATTTCCCTGTATACATGTTGTTTACAAAAGCATTTACTTCTGAAAGAAAAGCTCATTCTGGCTTCTCCTTCAGCACTTAGGCATTTATTATATCCTCTATCAAAAAGTTGTCAGTTCAAATCCTCCAGGTGCTTCTTGGAAACTTTATGGGACCGTTCTACTCTGACCTCTAGGGTTGCTATGAGTAAGACCTGACTCAACGGCAGTGGGTTGGCGTTTGGGGTTTTATGTCACATTATGTAGTATCAGGTGGTTAAAGAAAGCCATAGCCTTTAAACATTGCTCACCATACCCACACTTCCCTCTTGAACTCTAAGACAGGCCAAAGTGAGAGGAGCACCTTGCTTCAGTTACTTTAGGGGATCCCCAGACAGAGCAGAACACATACACCATAATCTACTACCAAAATATGCTCTGTTTATTTCAGAGCCAGAGATCTGGATCCCTTTCTGAGAGCACAGTTTGTTGTTTGTTGCTGCTGCTACCAGGATGTCTAGGGAGAGGAATGGGAGTAGCTAGTAGAAATTAAAAGTTTTCCTACTGCTAAAAATATCCATTTTATTGATTCTGCTTTCAATTAGTTATTGCAGCCCTGTAATTGGTTTTCCCAGTTTTTATGGAGCTAATTCTACTGATTCCTGCTTGTTTTGTTTGATAATCCTCTGGAGGGAATAGGAGCATGAAACTGCTCATATCACCATTTACCAGGAAGTCCCCTGTGTCTTTTAATAAGCAGAGCAGCCTCATGCCTTCCTTTCCCTTTTCCTCCCTCCTCTTCTTTTTCCTTCTGTTGTACCAAATGCTCTCCTTCCCACATAGGGGCAAGAGAAGAAAAACAGGGTGAGGAGACACATATATTACTGACCACCTTATACAAGAGTGGATCTGTTAAGCCTACTTCTGATTTTAATCCTGCCCCATTGCCCCTGGTCACACAGGCATCCTTCAGTCCTTGCTTTTTAAAAAAAAGGAAGGGCCATTCCAAGTCACTCTGTCCAAGTACCTGAATTTTACACATAGGGAACTGAGTCCTGCAGAAGAGAGACGGATTGGCCCAAGGTCACATACTGGCAGAGAACAAAAATGGAACCATAGTTCCTGGTTTATCTACTTCCATAAAAGTGTGTTTTTCGATATAAGTCTGTTTTGAACGGAATTTTAGGCAACTGCTGTGGTGGCACAGTGATGAAATGCTCAGCTACTAACAGAAAGGTCAGCAGTTTGAACCCAAAGCCACTCCACTGGAGACAGATATGGCAGTCTGCTTCTATAAAGATTTATATACTAAGAAACCCTATGGGGCAGATGTACTCTGTCCTGTAGCATCTTCGTGAGTTGGAATTGACTCACTGGCAGGTGGTATCACTTTGGCCTGTCTTAGAGTTCAAGAGGGAAGTGCGGGTATGGTTAGCAATGTTTAAAGGCCATGGCTTTCTTTAACCACCTGGATGTGGCATTGGTGCTAGCAGGTAGGAATAGATCTCTTTGGATGAGAGTTGTTCCCAATATCCTGGGCAATCAGGGACAGCAAGCCTGAAGCCCAAAGTTTTGTTCCTAGGTGCTTTTATGACCATGGAGATTGCCAGACAGTTGATGGCAGTGATGAATTCGTTTCTAAAAATATATCCCAGAGGACCTCCCTTCCTTCTGCTTTTTCAGAGGTAATGCTTGTTTGGAATTCCTGACTCATGACAAGTAGCCCAAAGGGCAACAAAAAGATGAAAATGCTACTATAATTATACTTTTTGAAATTTTATCTTAATTGCTTGTCATAATATCCATAAATATCCATTGAATAGACTTAAAACTGAATATGTGATTAATATGAGACAATGCCACAGGAAAGCCCTGGTGGCACGGTGGATAAGGACTCATCTGGTAACCAAAAGGTCAGCAATTCAAACCTACCAGCTGCTCTACTTGGGAGAAAGATGTGACAATCTGCTTCCATAAAGATTACAGCCTTGAAAAGCCTATGGGGCAGTTGCACTTTATCCTGCAAGGTTACTATGAGCCAGAATAAACTTGATGGCAACAGGTTTGTTTGTTTGTTTGTTTCTGGTGTAGAAGAAAGAGCACTCTCCTGAGAGTTAGCACACCCGTATTCTGTCTCTGCTCTGCCACATGACAGTGAGTATTCCAGTTTGGGTACAGCGTGAGATGAGCAGGAGGTTAAGACAAGATATAGGAGTCAAGAGATTAGGCAGCACCTGGCCTAGAGAGGGCCACATATTCATTGTACAGTAAATACTTGTCAAATGAAAAATTGAGACAAGACAGAGAATTTTCAAGCAAATTGCCCAAATTAGGGAATTTGATTTTTACTTTAGAGTCAATAGTAAGCTTTTGAAGGATTTTGGCAAGGGAATGACACAATCAGAGTGGTGCCTTAGTATGAAATTTGCAGTTACTTTTTAAACAAGGAACCGAAAGAGAAAGGCTGCAGATAATGCAAACACTTAGAGGACAGCTAGAGCATATCTCTGTTTCTGTTTAATGGCAGGCTAGATAATTTGGACTAAACATCTCAATGGGGAAAACTGAAAAAACTAAATGAAATATATATTTTTAAATCCCCTTCAGTTATACCGATTAAATAATTAAACTAAAATCTAGATGAAGAGAAGAATACACAGAAGGAAGCCCAGATCGTGAAGTCACGTTTACCCAGCAGACATTTGCTGAACCTGAAAAAACATTTATAAAACAGAGCTATGGTTGTGATAATCTCATGGACAAAGGAAACAAAAAGTCAAAGCCCAAAGTCCAGACAAGTAAGCGATCTCATAAGCTCTCTTACCACTTTAAGCTAAACAACTGCATGGCTGTCCATTCAGGGTAGCTGTGAACTGGAAGAAACCAATGCTTGCATGAACTTGTGTTCTAGATATTCATCACCTGAGTGATCCGAGAAACCTCGGTCTCTAAACTTGGATTAGAGTGGCCTTAGACAGGTATTGTCTCTGGCTATTCACTGAAATTAAAAAAAAAAAAAAAAAAGCTCTGAACAGGAAGATACCATCATCCCAGTACTGAAATTATTCTTACAAATAGTTTTCAACAATATGTCAGCACAGAATCAAATATAAGCACATAAAGAAAAAATACAGTATGAATGACAACCAGCTGTGGTCTAAGACCTAAAATTAAGACTCAGTATTATGTGTTGCCTTGATATCTGAAGCTGGAGGTCCTAGAATAGTCTAATTGCAAGTTCTGCTCTCTACTCTGTTCCTGTGGGTAAGATTGCTTAACCAAACAACCTCCCTTATCAAGCAGATGAGACATAGATCCTTCTTATCCCAAGTGGTGGATTTCAGTTCCCTGTCATCCTACAAAACTAATCAAGCAAACCAGTCACATCCTCCCATGGCAACTAGTGTTGTCTCATCCTCTTGGTAGTACAAAGCCTTCCTCCCACAGTCCCTGGTTGTTTACTGTGTTCCTAAGGGAAACCTCTATGTGGCCCCGTATAGCCTACCATCTCCTTATCTGATCTGTGAGTATATATGGCTAACAAACTATTGTCAGTCTCATCTAAGCAGTGTAATTTGTTCAGTCATCCCTGTAACCGTGGAACAGAAATTGCTCCCTCTTCAGTGCTGTGAATGGTGAGTGATCCAAACACCAGCAGGAAAAAATAGACAACAAAAACAAACTCACAGAGATTTCATATATCAGATACATGGTACCCAGACTATAATAACCATGCTTTACTGTTATTGTTGTTAGGTACCCTTGAGTCAGTTCTGACTCATAGTGACCCTATGTACAACAGAACAAAACACTGCCCAGTCTTGTACCATGCCCACAATCACTTTTATACTTATGCCCATTGTTGTGGCCACTGTGTCAATCAATCTTTTCAAGGGTCTTCTTCTTTTTTCCTGACCCTCCACTCTACCAAGCATGATGTCCTTCTCCAAGAACTGATCCTTCCTGACAAAATGTCCAGAGTATATAAGACACAGTCTTGCCATCTTTGCTTCCAAGGAGCACTCTGGTTGTACTTCCTCCAGAACAGATCTATTGGTTCTTTTGGCAGTCCATGGTACATCCAACATTCTTCTCCAACACCACAATTCAAAGACATTAATTTTTCTTCTCTTCTTTGTTTGGCTCTTTGTTCATTGCCCAGCTTTCTCATGCATATGACGCAATTGAAAATACCATGGCTCGGATCAGGTACACTTTCGTTTTGAAGGTGACATCTTTACTTTTCAGTGCTTTAAAGAGATCCTTCACAGCAGATTTTCTCAATGCTATGTGTCTTGATTTCTTGACTGCTGTTTCCATGGGCATTGACTGTGGACCCAAGTAAAATGAAATGCTTGACAACCTCAATCCTTTCTCCATTTGTGACAATGTTGCTTACTGGTTCAGTTGTGAGGATTTTTGTTTTCTTGATGTTGAGGTGCAATCCATACTGAAGGCTATGGTTCTTGATTTTCACCAGTAAGTGTTTCAAATCTTCTTCACTTCTAGCAAGTAAGGTGGCATCATCTGCATAATGCAGGTTGTTAATGAGTCATCCTCCAATCCTGATGCCTCGTTCTTCTTCTCATAATCCAGCTTCTTGGATTATTTGCTTGGCATACGGATTGAAAGGATATGGTAAAAGGATGCAACCCTGACACACACCTTTCCTGACTTTTAACCATGCAGTGTCCCCTTGTTGTGCTTGCACGACTGCCTCTTGATTCGTATACAGATTCCTTAAGGGCACAATTAAGTGTTCTGGAATTCCCATTCTCCGCAATGTTAGCCATAATTTATTATGATCCACACAGTCGAATACCTTTGCATAGTCAATGAAACCCAGGTAAACATCTTTCTGGTATTCTGTGCTTTCAGCCAAGACCCATTTGACATTAGCAATGATATCCCTGGTTCCACATCCTCTTCTGAATTCAGCTTGAATTTCTGGTAGTTCCTTGTCAATATACTGTTGCAGTCACTTTTGAATGATCTTTGGCAAAGTTTCACTTGCATGTGATGTTAACGATATTGTTTGGCAATCTTCACATTTGGTTGAATCACTCTTCTTTGGATTGGGCATAAATATGGGTCTCTTCCAGGTAGCTCTCCTCCAAATTTCTTGGCGTGGATGAGTGAACACTTCCAACATTACATTTGTTTGTTGAAATATCTCAGTTGACGTCCCATCAACTCCTGGAGCCTTGTTTTTTCCCAATGCCTTCAATGCAGCTTCAACTTCTTCCTTGAGTAACATGGGTTCCTGATCAGATGCTACCTGTTCAAATGGCTGAACATCGACCAGTTCTATCTGGTATAATGATTCTTGAGTCATTTAATATTTTTCCAGTAGAATCCTTCACTACTGCAACTCTAGGTTTTTCTTTAGTTCTTTCAGCTTCAGAAATGCAGAACATGTTCTTCCCTTTTGGTTTTCTATTTCCAGCTCCTTGCACATGTCATTATAGTACTTTATTTTGTCTTCTCGAGCTGCCCTTTGAAATCTTCTGTCTTTTACTTCACCATTCCTTCCTTTAACTTTTGCTGCTCGATGTTTGAGAGCAAGTCTCAGAGTCTCTTCTGACATCCAGTTAGGTCTTTTTTTTCCTTGCTGTCTTTTTCATGCACTCTTACTCTCTTCATGGATGATGTCTTTGATGTCATTCCACAATTCGTCTGGTCTTCAGTCATTAGTGATCAACACATCAAATCTGTTCCTGAGATGGTCTTTAGACTCAGGAGGGATATACTCAAGGTCATGCTTTGGCTCTTGTGGACTTGTTCTAATTTTCTTCAGTTTCAATTTGAATTTACATATGGGCAATTGTTGATCTGTACCACAGCCAGCACCCAGTCTTGTTCTGACTGCTGATATGGAGCTTTCCCATCTTTTTCCCAGACGTAGTCGATTTTATTCCTTTGTATTCTATCTGGTGAGCTCCATGTGTGCAGTTGCCATCTGTGTTGTTTAAAAAAGATATTTGCAGTGAAGAAGTCATTAGTCTTGCAAAATTTTATCATGTGATCTCCGGCACCGTGTCTATCACCAAGGCTGTATTTTCCAACTACCTCTCCTTCTTGTTTGTTTCCAACTTTTGCATTCCAGTCACCAGTAGTTATCAATGCATCCTGATTGCATGTTCTATCAATTTCATACTGTAGAAGCTGGTAAAAATCATCAATCTCTTCATCTTTGGCCTTAATCATTGGTGTATAAATTTGAATAATAGTCATATTAAGTGGCTTTCCTTGTAAGCTTATGGATATGATCCTATCACTGACAGCATTGTTCTTCAGGACAGAGCTTGAAATGTTCTTTTTGATGATAAACACAACACCACTCCTCTTCAAGTTTTCATTGCCAGCATAGTACACCATACGAATGTTGGATTCAAAATGACCAATACCAATCTGTTTCAGCTCACTAATGCCTAAGATATCAATGTTTATGTGTTCCATTTCATTTTTGATGATTTCCAGTTTTCCTAGATTCATACTTCATACATTCCATGTTCCAGTTATTAATGGATGTTTGCAGCTGTTTCTTCTCATGTTAAGTCATGCCACATCAGTGAATGAAGATCCCAGAGGCTTTATCCATCCATGTCATTAAGGTCGACTCTACTTGGAGGCCGCACCTCTCCCCCCATCATCTTCTGAGTACCTTCCAACCTGGGGGGGAGGGGGGCTCATTTTCCAGCACTATATCTGACAAAGTTATGCTTCTATTTGCAAGATTTTCCCTGGCTACTGCTTTTCAGAAGCATACTGCCAGGTCCTTCTTCCTAGGCTGTGTTAGTCTGGAAGCTCAGCTGAAATCTATCTACCATGGGTGACCCTGCTGGTACCTAAATACCAGTGGCATAGCTTCCAGCATCACAGCAACAAGCAAGCCTCCACTGACAGACAAGTGGGGGCTGTTCATTCTATCTTTACCCTCCTTACCTGATGCAGTTATCATGGTTTACTGTATTTTGAAAAATAAAAGAGAAGCTTGAAAACATCCATAGGGAACAGAAACCTGTAAGTATCAAACAATTTGAAAAATAAATAGAACTTCTAGAACTATAATCATAGCTACCAAATTTATAATTTAATGTTTTCTTAAGGCTAAACACAACTGAAGAGAGAACTATGGAACTGGCATATGTGTCAGCAGAAACAGTCCGGAATTCTGCCTGGAGAAACAAATCATGTGGGAAAAATGATAAGGGATACAATAAATAGAATGAGAAGGTCTAACATACATTTGACTAAAGTCCTGAGAGGTAAGGAGAGAGAAACAGGGAAGATGATGACCAACAGAAGATGAAAGACACTAATCCACAAATCCAAGAAATCTAATGAATACTGTTATTGTTGTCATTAGTTACTATTAAGTCAATTCTGACTCATGGCAGTCCCATGTATACAGAGTAGAGTTGCTTCATAGGGTTTGTGAGTCTGTGACCTTTCAAAATCAGATTACTAGGTCTTACTTCCAAAGTGTCTCTGGGTAGTTTAAACTGTCTACTTTTTGGTTGCTAGTCTACTTCTTGGAAACCTTGATGGCATGGTTAAGTGCTACAGCTGCTAACCAGAAGGTCAGCAGTTCAAATCCACCAGGTGCCCCTTATAAACTTTATGGAGCAGGTTTACTCTGTACTCTAGGGTCACTATGAGTTGGAACCAACTCGACAGTACTGAGTTTTGAGTTTAGTCCAGCGTTTATCATTTGCGCCACCCAGGGACTCCTCAAATAAATCCTAAAAACAAAAAGCCCATTGTTGTAAAGATGATTAGAATGCATACCAGGCAGGATAAAAAAAAAAGAAGAAGAAGAAGAAGAAACTCCTGAAGGTCATCAAAATGTCTTGCTTTCAATATTTCCTTTCTCTTTGGGTAAAGAAAAAGTGTCACTGGCGGCCAGATCAGGTGAGTAAGTAGTGTGTTCCAATACAGTTATTTGTTTACTAGGTAAAAACTCTCTCATAGACAGTGCAGTGTGAGCTGGTACATTGTCATGATATAAGAGCCGTGAGTTACTGGCAGAAAGTTCAGGTTGTTTTCATCTAACATGTTTCATGAAGCCTTTTCAGCATTTTCACATAGTAGAAGTACAAGAAACTTGAGACAAAGAAGGCAACAGTAACAGTAAAAATTAGAAATAATGAAGCCCTGACCTATGGCAGGAGCAGGACAGATTGAGAAAAGGTGATAGGGGTTAGAATCTGACCTTTAGCATGCCTTTCATGCAAACTTCCCATGAAATGCTGTTTTATAAGTAAGTTATCCATTACATTCTCAATTAATAAAATACATTTTTTTAATGGATGTGTTGGAGCAACCTGACACTCAGGAGCTGTCTTAGTCATTTAGTGCTGCTATAATAGAAATATCACAAGTGATATGGTTTTATCAAAGGTAGGTTTATTCTATCACAGTCTAGTAGGCTGAAAGTTTGAATTCCTGGCACCAGCTCTAGGGGAAAGCTTTCTCTGAGGCTCTAGAGAAAAATCCTTGTCATCAGTCTTCCTTTAAACTAGGAACATCTCCAGGCAGGAACCTTGGGTCCAAAGACGTGCTCTGCTACTGACACCACTTTCCTGGTGGAATGAGGTCCGCAACTCTCTGCTTGCTTCCTTTTCATCTTATCTCTTGTAGGATAAAAGGTGGTGCAGGCCACACTCCAGGGAAACTCCCTTTACATTGGACCAGGGATGTGGCCTTAGTAAGAGGGCTTCATCCCTCCCCAGTCCTCTTTAACATAAAATTACAATCACAAATGCAAGGCAGCCACATAATTCTGGGAATCATAGCCCAACTAGGTGGATACACATTTTGGGGGGACACAATTCAGTCCATGACAGGAGCCCTTCCTAGTTGTCTCAGTCATACATGAAAGGTCATCATCCTATAAGTATGTGTTCTTCATCTCATGGACCATGAAAAAAGTGAGTGTTTCCCATGAATCTGAAATGCTAGTTGCAGCAACACTCAAAGGTTAGAGAAATGTGCTTATATATCACTTTCTAAGAGAAAGCAGAACAAAAGTGAATTATTACAGAAATGTCTCCTTCTGTTTAGCCTGCCCTTTTAAGTAAACGTATATAAAATGAGCAATTCTGTGGTTCCAAGGGTGTCTTGTAAATGTCATTTAGCCTTGGCCATGTATGAGGCCTGACAATTAAGTTCACAAATTCATCCTAAGAAAAAGTGCTGCATACCTCATTGTTGAATATCAATATGGTCACCTTCACAATCCGCTTGCGAAGCTATGCACTGACAACACCAGGACCTAGTACACCCTTCAAAGAAATTTTGGAATTCTTTTTCTGGAATGGCCATCAGAACTATCATCTTATTACCCTTGATGTCCTGGATGTCATCCAAATGTCTTCCTTTCAATATATCCTTTATCTTTGGGTAAAGAAAAACATCACTGGGGGCCAGATAAGGTGAGTAGAGAGGATGTCACCATAAACTTATTTCTTTACTGGCTAAAAAATCTCTCATACACAGTGCCATGTGAGCTGGTACTTTGTCGTGATGCAAGAGCCATGAGTTGTTGGCAAAAAGTCCTGGTCATTTTTGTCTAATTTTTTCACATAGCCTTTTTAGCACTTAAAAATAGTAAACTTGGTTAACTGTTTGTCCAGTTGGTACAAATTTTTGCAATGTTTTTATCAGTTCTGCTCATTAATGACCACCCTGACCTCTCTTCATCAGTGACACTTTCTCTCCCCTCAGAAAAATGTTCAATCTATTTGTACACTGCCATTTTCTTCGTATCGTTACCCCCATAAACTTGGATTAACATGTCCCTGATTTCACTTCCACTGTTGTTAACTTAAACAAGAAATTTAATGTTTGTTCGTTGCTCTAATTCAAGCTCCAACATTCTTGTGACAGCACACAAAACATGCAACAACAATAATGAGCACCTTTCAGCAAGACACTGGCAGATGCCAACAAAAACACAGCTGTGAAACACTGATACACCAAGGTTAAGAAACCTTACTGAGTTGTTTATACAGTGCTGCCAATGTAAGCGTGTGGTGGCAAGTTCACAAACTTAATTGTCAGAACTTGTACACTCACCAGTGGGCTAATTAATGCTTAACTGGAGTATAATTCCTGCAGGGGTTTATATTTGTAATAGAACTAAAAATGTAGTGGACTGCCATTTGAGGGAATGAGCTCCTTCCTTGTTACTGGAGTTGTTCATACAAAGACTGAATGGTCCCCCATCAGGAATGCGATACAGCAAACTCAACTCTACAGGGGAAATTCCTGCACCGCTGAAACTCTGACAACAGCCTAAGCTGAAAGTAGCTATAAATGAAGTCTTCTAAGAAGAATTTCAAGTATTTTTGCTCAAAATCTTTCTAAAATTTCTTTAATTTGAGGGACAAATATTCTTATATAGCCCTCTGAAAAAACCTCCACAGAAAACAGTTTCTCGGAGAGAAGACAGGGCAGGAAAGCCTTCTGTATTGCCTAACCCCAAGCCAACCAGAAAACTGTCTACAGTGAAAACATTAATCTACTCTCAGTTATAGCACACAATGTGTTACCAACAACTTGGATAAAGTACAAAGGGATAGGAGCCCTAGTGGCACAGTGGTTAAAACACTCAGCTGCTAACAGAATGATTGGCAGTTGAAACCCACCCACCGCGCCACAGGAGAAGCTGTGGCAGTTGGCTTCTGCAATGATTACAACTGTAGAAACACTGGGGGGCAGTGCTACTCTGTCCTATAGGTTCACTAGAATTTGGAATCAACTCCACGGTGTTGTTTTTGTTGCTGTTCTAGCAAAAAGGGAAAGGTTACCGGATTTCAGATTCTGATTTTGGAGAGTTTGTATAGGTCATAGTGTTACCGGAGGAACACTGTGGTTCATGCCACCTGCCACAAGGTCAATCACTGAGATTAAGGTGAATTAAATCAACGATTTATTTGTATAGCTACACTAAGGTGGCAAAGGAGACAGCCCCTCCAAAACTCTGCCCTCCTGCCCAAGTCACACTGGAGGGGTTACGTAGGACAAGTTACATGCAGGAGCAGGGGTGAGGTAATCATGAGGAGTGTAGCAAAAATGATCAATAACACAATCTCTGTTTCAAGCAAAAACAGTCTGTGCTTCAGACATCTGTGCCTCAAGGTCTTCCTCTATCAGAGGAGAAGGGCTGATGGCTGGCATGGTCTGCCCAAGCTTAGTGATCTAACAAAGAACCTCAGAAAAACAAACAGTTATCAGACCTGCCTTGGCTGTCCTATTGTTCCTTTCCCAGGGCAGTTTTAAGTCGTACAATTAAAGTGTAACACTTTTTATCACCATTTTGGCCTTGTGAAATGCGAGTGTTATGTTTCCCAAGGGGAGCTAGGGTAACTGCTTTGCAGCAAAGCCTCTCAGGCCTCTGGCCTGGAATGATGGTTCTGCAACAAAATATCTTAGGCCCCTGGCATTGGTTTCCCCCTGTTGTTAGAAGAACTGTACTTTTCAGGCCTCTGGTAAGAATAGTTCTCTTCCCAAAGCCTGTGGAAATGTGGCCTTTAACATCTATAGCATCTTCTAGCAATATCTCCCTCTCTTGCTATGGGAAGTCAAGAGCCGGGGAAAGGCTCCACTAAAGCTAACATTTTTATTCTGAGATAGAGTGTAGCATTAAAACAACTGCTGTCAAGTCAGTTCCAACTCATAGCAACCCTATAGGCCAGAGTAGAACTGCCTTGTAGAGTTACCAAGGAGCACCTTGCAGATCTGAACTGCTGATCTTTTGGCTAGCAGTCATAGCACTTAACCCACTATGCCACCAAGGTATCCATAGTGGACTAAAAAGCACAGCTACTCTGAATCCGCTTCTGTGTAGTGGCTGGTGGGTTTCAACTGCTGACCATTCTGTTAGCAGCTGAGCACTTTCACCACTGTGAGGCCATGGCTCCTATCCCTTTGTTCTACCTTATCAACAAACATATCTGTTCTAGAAGAAATACAAGCAGAATGCTCTTTGGAAGGAAAGATGGCAAGACTGCCTCTTACATACTTTGGACATGTTGTCAGGAAATATCAGTCCCTGGAGAAGGACATCATGCTTGGTAGAATGGAGGGTCAGCGAAAAAGAGGAAGACCTTCAACAAGATGGATTGACACGTAGTGGCCGCAACAATGGGCTTAAGCATAAAAACGATTGTGGACATGGCGCAAGACTGGGCAGTATTTCATTCTGTTGTTCATAGATCCCTATGTGTCGGAACCGACTCAACGGCACCTAACAACAACAACTATGAAACCGAAGATCTAACATCACACACTAAGACCCTCAATTTTCTCATTTGAAATATACTTCTTATATCTCAGAAGGGAATCCTTTTCTGTCCCAACTTACCGACTCTAAGAATTCACCTCAGTCATTCATTCCCCCAGTACCCTTGCAATCCCAGTTTCTCAATCTCCACTTGAAACAATTGTTTTCACTACCACTTCTAGCCACAGGGTGTCCTCAGCTCACCTGGTCAAATTGTGAATGAGCTTTTCTATTTATACATTCCTTCACTTGAACCAGACAAGCCAGGCTGACATTTATGACAGGAACCTTCTTCAGGAGCTCAGTGAAACAGAGGGGGACAAGCCCAGGGAGTAGAGACTCTTCCATAAAGGAATGAGCCTCTACTTCTACACTAGGGTCTTAGCTGACACTAGTTACTCTGCCCCTCAAGAGCACTATTGACGGCGAGCCCCTGGGCTCCCTGGAGGGGTAAGAATCAGAGATCCTGTACAAAAAGTCAGTAGTAATCATTCAAGTGGTTCTGAGCACAGCCTGTATGGCCATGTGTGGTGCCGTTGGTGAGAAGGGCTCTTTTCCTTCAATTCCTGTAGCTTTTTTCAGTGTGAGAGCTCTTGTACTTGTCTTGCATAGGTCCTCAGTTCCTTTTCAGATCCATCCCACCTCCTTTGGCTTCTAATTATTGTACCTTTATACCCTTAGCAATTCACTCTGCTTCTCTCTCAGGTTAAGTTCTACCAGATAGTCTTGAGATATCAATATATGCTACCTCTGTGGTAATAGCAACAATTCATAGTAAAACATTTAATCTGTCAGCAACTTGTTTCTTGTACTTCTAAGACCCACTCAAAAATAATCCTCTTCTCCATCATCTCTGAGACATTGTCAGTAGTGCTCACCAAGTGTTCCAGATGCTGTCCACACTCTCCAGGTTCCTTTCAGTTTATCTGAGCTGACTAGTTCAAAAAAGTGAGAAGAAAACACTAGTGGTGAGTACCATTTCCAGAATGAGGCATTTAACAGCCAGCATATGTCTTCAATCTCTTTCTTCCCTTTTCCTGGTGACCCTGAAAAACAGACGATGTGATGGTGAAATTACAAAGATCAAGTGAATCTAGACACTTGCGATGGTTAAAGATTATCTGTCGGCTTTGCTGAGTCATGATTCTCAGTGTTTTTCCAGTTGTATAGTGTTGTGATTGCTTCTCTGTTGAGATTTGATACATGATCACCCCCATGATGGGATCTTCTGTGGTACTGGGGTGTGGGATCTTCAGAGGCTCACCACCACCACCCTCAGCCTTCATCTGTCTGCCCTCCTCCACCCAGCTCTTCCTGCTTGCCTTAGTGGGGCTTTTAGCTTGTTCTGGATTCTGCAGCTGGCTCCTGTTCATCACTGCTGGTTCTCGGGACTTGAGCTAGCAGTCCACCTGAGGTGTTGCCTGCTGATCTTGAGATTCGTCAGTCTTCACAGTCTCAAACAGCCCTGCTCTCTGGCCTGCCAGTCATGGGTTCACTAGCCCCTGTAGGAAAATTCTCTTTTCTGCCCCACAGACGTGGGATAGTACAGTTTCTAAACCCCCCATGAGCCATTTCCTTGACATAAATCTCTCTCTCTCTCTCTCTCTCTCTCTCTCTCTCTCTCTCTCTCTCTGTGTGTGTGTGTACGCTTTAGGAGAGACCTGCTATCCCGCATCCGACCTTGTGTGAATAGTAAACTAAGCTTTGTAATGCTAAACTGCTGAGATTTATTATTTCAGATAAATAAATAAATAAATAAACCAAACCCACTGGTGTCAAGTCCAATTTATAGCGACCCTACAGGACACAGTAGAACTGCTCCATAGAGTTTCCAGGGTGTTCCTGGTGTATTTGGACTATCGACCTTTTGGTTAGCAGATGTAGCACTTAATCACCATGCCACCAGGGTTTCCATCTCAGCAAAGCCTAGACAATTTTGACAAATACAGTTCTTTCTCCTGCACTCTTACCAATGCACGTACCATCATTATAAAGGCATGTGGACAACTCTTTTTTCATGTTTCATAGGCTGATTGAATCCAGAATATCCTAACCTCATCCTAGTGCCCTGAAAATGTGCTCATTTTCCGGTGTTCTCCGTCTGTGTTAATATTTTATTGTTATCTGATTGTAGCCCTGAAGTCGTCTATGCCACTTCCTTCTGTCCCTTCACTCCCATGTCTATAAAATTATTATTTACTCATTCATCAAATATTTGGTGAGTACCAATTGTGTACCAGGTACTTTTATAAGAAGTAGGACATAACAGTTGGATAAACAAACACAAGTCAAAAATCTCTGCCGTCAAGGAACTTACATTCTAGGTGGAGGAGGTAGACAGCACACAAGAGAAATAAGTAAAATATCCAATTTTATGGATGATATCAGTACAATGAAGACAAAACACAAAGCAGGGAAGGTAAATAGAGAATACTGGATGATCAGGAGGCAGCAGTAGAAGGGTGAATATGTGACTTTAAATAAAGTGATAGAGAAAGGCCTTGTTGCATAGGTGATATTTGAGTAGAGACCTGAAAGAGGTGAGGGCGTGTCATGGATTGAATTGTGTCCCCCCCAAAATGTGTGTAGCAATTTGGCTAGGCCATGATTCCTGGCATTATTCATGTTCCTATATGTTGTAAACCCTGCCTCTATGATGTTAATGAGGGAGAATGGGCAGCAGTTGTGTTAGTGGTGTAGGACTCAGTGTGTAAGATTGTATTGCGCCTTAAGGCAATCTCTTGGGATATAAAGGAAAGGAAAGCAAGCAGAGTGCTGGGGACCTCATACAACCAAGACGCATTGCAGGGAGCAGAGTGTGTCCTTTTGGAAAGGACCTGGAGGCACTGCCCCTCAGAAGTTTCTAGATCAGGGTAAGATTGACAATAAACACCTTCCTCCAGAGCCAGCAGAGAAAGCCTTCCTCTGGAGCTGATGCCCAAATTAAGACTTGTAGCATAATGGACTGTGAAAGAATAAAATTTATCTTTATAAAGCCATCCTGTCGTGGTATTTCTGTTATAACAGCACTAGGTGACCAAGACAGGGTGAAAGCCATGACATCTGGGGGGAAGAGGATTCCAGCAGAGAGGACAGCCGTAGAGACGACCTAAAGTTGGAGCATGCTTAGTGTATTCAAAGAAGAATAAAGAGAGTGAGTGAAGGGAAGAGAGTAGGAGATGAGGTTAAAGTAGAAACAGCAGTGCAAGATTGTGTACCAAAAAACCCTCGCCATCAAGTCCATTCCGTCTCATAGAGACCCTCTAGGACAGAGTAGAGCTACTCCCATGGAGTTTCCAAGGAATGCCTGGTGGATTTGAACTGCTAATCTTTTGATTCGCAGCCAAAGCACTTAACCACTACACCACCAGGAATATCTGTTCTTATTTGTGTTTTGGAGGTGTTAGTTTGATCACTGTGTGGGAAAATAGCCTGTTATAGGCAAGGCAGAAACAGATCAGTTAGGAAGTGACTGTAGTAACCACCCAGGTGACAGATAAGGGACTCAGAAGTCAGATTTTGGATAGATTTTCAAGATGGTTCTAAAATAATTCATTCACAGATGGGTCATAGGATGCGAAAGAACAGGATGAGTGAAATAGAACTCCAAGATATTTTGAGATAGTGGACTTGGTACTTAAGAACCCACCCATTGCCGTTGAGTCAGGTGATATTTATTGAGTTGAAAAAGACTCTGGAAGGAAAAAGAAGTTAAAGCGGGTGGAAAACAAAGAATTTGGTCGTGAACATTTTAAGTCTGATTTGAGTTTCGGGCATGTAAGTGATGTTGTTGATTAGTAATTTGATTATATGACATCCATCTTCTCTGACCAGCTAATTTCCCACCTTCAAAACCTAGACCCGTTTTTGAGACATCCCACAATGTGAGGGAAAAACTTCTGGAAGTCCATGCTCACAGAGGATGAGGACTTGGAAGCGGCCATCAGATTTGTTGATTAGAAGGCTAATTGATGAACCATGAGAGAGCAGAAGGCTGTGTGGCACATCTCGTGGAGTCAATAAGGACAGGAAACATTTCTGAAGGTTTCGTATGCAGCCCTGTTTGCCTTTTAGCTTGACAGTCTTATTAGCATTTCTCAATTGATGAAAGCAATAAAAAAAAAAAAGTGTCTCCACCTACACCTCAAAGAGGACCTCTCTTCCCAGGAAGGGATATTATAACTCATACAGTGGATGGAATTTACAGGTAGACAGATTTAGGGTTGGACCAAGTTCTAATGGAGAGATCATCAGAGTTAGATAGACTTAGGGGTTCAAATCTCATTTCTGTCGCTTACCAGCTGTATGACCTTGCACAAGTCTCTTTCTCTGGTCCTTAATTTTTTCATTTGTAAAATTTAACGTTGTAGGTATTAAGACAGAAGAAATTGGTAAAACACCTAGAGTAGTTACCAACACAGTAATTGCTAGTGAAAGATGGATAAAAGAGAAATAATGTTCAGTACAAGCCAAATATTGGATAAGTTTTTTCATTAGCGGAGATGCTCAAGGATAGACTACATTAACATTTAGTTGGAACACCATGAAGAAGCTTCTAATGGTAGGACCAGCTGTACCTTGAGGTCCTTTCCAATTTGGGACTTATAAATCTAAGAGTCCAAGCAAACAGAAAGGTTTTACTGATCACCCTGCTAATAGTGGAACTCTCATACCCAGATGAGTCTTTTTGGAGAAGTTGGCACTTGAGAGACTTTGTGTCTGCAGTGGTGGTTAGGGACAATTGTATCATCTCAGATTTAAGAGCACACAGCCAGCTGTGTTGTCTGCTGCTGCCACACCTAGCATCTTACTTCAGTACTATAGTTTCTTCCTGTGATCAAATAAGCCCTTGAAGTGACTGCCTGTTCATTTAATTCCTTGACTTAGCCAATCAGAACTTCCCATACTAATCTCTCGTTTACTCTTTTGTGGTTTTATCATAATCAGCTCCCATTTGGGTGAAGATTCTAGGAGTTGGTGTACAGTGAGAAAAATTGTTTCTTGACTATCTCGACTTTTCTAGCTTGGCCTCTGAGTCTGTCTCCACGACGCTTCTCCCAGGCCTCCTTAGTTCAATGCTTCATTTCAATCTTGACTCTTTAAATAGCTTTCTAATTGGTTTTCCCCTCTGATGGTCACTCTGCCTTTAATCCAGTCTGCATTCAAGCTATTTAGTATCTGCTTCCAACCTTCCCTTTTGGTTCCCTCCTCCCCCGCTTTCCCATTATTTACACTCAGCTCCAACCTAGTAGGGCCACTGGCATTTCTCTGAGCACCCTGTCTTGCAAATGTTCAGCTTTCCACCTGCATTTGTCAAAATTTCATCCATCTTTTAAAGTCAAGACTATATATAACCTTCTGTGTAAAAACCACCTGTGAGGGCTCTGACTTTGTATGCCCTGTGTGTCTCTCAGCATCCTGATTACATAGCACCTTCTGTTACAGTTTTGTGTGCACATATTTTATTCCCTTAAAAGCCTGTAAGCTTCACTTCTCTCTTAATTAGATGCATTCTCCCCATATTCCTTTTCATTTTAAAAATAAACCTTTTACCCACCCTGAATCCCTACCCCCATTTAACTAATAAACAAATAAACCCAATGAGGCTTCGTGTGGATTGTACTGAAAAGTCATTTTAACACCTGCCAAGGGGCGCAATGGTTATGGTAAATGATTAGCTGCTAACTGAAAGACTGATTGATGGTTTAAGCTCATTTTATAGTACCATGGGAGAAAGAACTGGCAGTCTCCTCTCATATAAGATTAAAACCCAATGTGCTCTGTCACACTGGGTTACTATGAGTCAAAATTAACTCAGTGGCATCTAACCACCACCACAACAATCCCATAAGCACAAGTTACATGTCAGTTTAGGTACTAACTGATAATATAGAAGTCTTAATGAAAAAAAAAATAAAAGATAAAACAAGGCTATGACTGCTTCCACTGAATGTTGCCTAAATGTTCCTAATTAATCAACAAGGAACGACATCTGTTCTCCCTAGTCCTCTTTCTCTCTGTTAGAAATGCCAAAACCAAGGGGGAAGCTTTCTTAAAGTATTTATTTGGTTCATTTCTTAGCTACTGAGCTTGACTAGCTTAAGCTTTTGATATATTCTTGGGAACTATGGAGTTTTTAAGAATTGATCTATTCTCTAAATTGCTCAGAAGGAAGTAGTCATAGTAAGTACATCTATTTAATCCTTGAATTTACACAGGGAGTTAGCATAGAAACCAGAGATCAGGATACAGTTTTTCTGAGAAGCATCAGATTCCATAGAATAAAATGAGAGGCACCCACTTCAGCTTCTCTGACAGCACCAGGGTTCCTGATGTAGTTTGTGAGACCTTTGCCCATTACAGTGAATTGGTCCTACTGGGTTAGTTTCTCCCGTACGGGGCCTGCTGAGTCAAGGTGGAGCGAGAAAGGTCAACATACCTGCCAGGAATAACAGCCTTCAAGGTTATTTTTGCTAATATCAGCACCACTGAAGTGTGGCAAAGGGCTTTGGGAACAAATTGCGCACACACTCAAGTACATGAACCTGTTCTGAAAGATTTGCTGTGGACCTGTAGATGTTAATTAGGTGAGAGCTTTGGAAATGAACTCAGAGTGCCCCTTCTTGTGTTCCATTAGATTTAAACACATTACGAGAGCATCTTTCTGCGGAAACACACTATTATGACATGCTGTTTATGCAGAACATCACTTTGAGTCTATTAAAATAAACTGGAAATGCTTGTTTCAAATCAAGGACTGTGTCTGGAACTTAATTGTCAAAATTACACTCCCTATCCCAGCCCAATTGTCAGAAAATGCCCACTATATTCCCAAGGGCTGAAAATAATAATTTAACCCTCATTAACAGGCCTACGTACTATTATTCTTCACACTTTTTCTTTTTTCCAAGCCGGGAAGGGAGAGGATATAGTGAGGGTCAGAGCTTTGGCTCTGAAGCCAAATCCTGACTTTGACTGCCAGAGCTGCAACTCGCCACCTGTGTCATCTTACTCAAGTTACCTATCCTTTCTGTCAATTTCCTCATCTCTAAATGGAATAATGATAATACTTTCTCATAGGGTAATATGACTTAATATATAGAAAGACCTAAAACAATCACCTAGCATGTGGTCCACACTCAAAAAATAGAAGATATTCTTCCAGATTTGGGTGGCCATTTCCTAGCTGGTCATTAAGACAAGTGGGGTGAAGGGGATGGACAATTTGGGTCAATGGAGCAGGTTGGCATTATCCATAGTTCCTGTGATGAGCTGTGTGACTTTGTTGGAGGCAGGAGCAGGGGTATGGAAGGCTTGGAGAATGCAAGCTAGTGGGAACCAGTACCTATGATGTGTCCCAAACATGTCTTCCCAGTCTCATCAGGAAATAAGAAAAGACATTTTTCTACATAGACCAGCCTCCAGGTAACATACAAACTACTAAACTCAATTAATCACGATAAATTCATTTTTTAACTCCTTCTTCATCTTCTTAATTTAGATGTGGCAATTTATAAAGCAATGAACCATTCATTTATGTTTTTTTCTTTGGGGAACCTGGAGCTCGGTTGCTGGTTTATCCAGTAGCGTTATCAAAACACTGCGTCACATAGGACCACCCTGTTATCTTACAGTGTAACTTATGATGATTTTGGTGTTTATTGTCATCGTAAAGTTTCAGTGTTTCAAATATGGTTTCCTTGAGAGTTCTTAGGCCAACTAGAACTAATTAATGCCTCCACTTTACCTTCCAGTCACACTCTGAAGGCAGTTTCTTTAAGAGCAGCTTCAGCATTTGTATGCCCCTATCAATACCTGGTGGATCCCTGATGGCACAGTGGAGCTCAGGCTGCTAACCGAAAGGTCACCAGCTGCTCCTTGGAAACCCTATGGGACAGTAATACTCTGTCCTATAGGGTCCATATGAGTTGAAATCAGCTCGACAGATGTGGTGTTTCTTTTTCTTTCTTTCTCTTTCTCTCTTTCTATCTCTCCCTCCCTCCCTCCTTTTTCTTCCTTCCTTCCTCCCTCCTTTTTCTTCCTTCCTCCCTCCCTCCTTTCTGTACCTCCCTTCCTTCCTTCCTCTCTACTTTCTCTTCCCTCCTGCCTTCCTTCCTCCCTCCCTCCTTTCTTTCTGTTCCTTCCTTCCTCCCTCCCTCCATCCCTTCCTTCCCTTCTAGCAGATAAGGAGCCTTGGTGGAATAGTGGTTAAACACTCAGCTGCTAACCGAAAGGTCAGGAGTTCAAACCCATCAACCACTCTGTGAGAAATATATGGCAGTCTGCTCCAGTAAAGATCACAACCTTGGAAACTCTATGGGGCAGTTTACCTCTGTCATATAGGGTCACTATGAGTTGGAATCAACTTGACAGCAGTGTGTTTGGTGTTGGTTTTTTGTCAGCAACTTCATCTCAGATATTCATGTGGACATGGGACTGGTTCACAATGAAGCACAGGGCAAAATACAGGATTTCTTAATGTTTCTGGTTTGTCATATAAGAGATAAAACTAGTTTTTGTTGAATTGATTCTGATTCATTTTAACCCTATGTGTATCAAAGCAGAACTGTGGTCTATAGGATTTTCAATGGCTATGATTATTTGGAAGTAGATTGTCAGGATTTTCTTCCAAGGTACCTCTGTGTAGACTTGAAACACCAAACTTTCTGTTAGCAGGTGAGAATATTAACCATTTATACCACTATTACAAGGAATGGTGTTCTTCAAAGAAAGCAATCACCACACACACACACACACACACACGGTAGAAAACAAAGGAGAAACTCGGCTCAACTTAATGTTTCTTAGCTTAAGTAACACTGAATACCATGTTCCCCGACCCATATCCAGGCCTCAGGTGAAGAGTCAAGTACTGCAGTCTTGCTCACTCATTGAGTCACTATCACATTAACTGTATCACTACTGTACATTCATAATCACCAACTTCATCTGGGTCCTCAGTACTGCTCAACACTCCTACTCTGCTTATCTAGCCTCTCCACAGTTCTATTTTCTTATCTTGTACATGTTTCTTAAGTGCCTTCCCCTACAGCAGATTGCCTCACTCTTTTACTTCATAGAGAAAATAAACCAAAAAAAAAACAAACCCACTGACATAGGGTTGATTCTGATTCATAGTGACTCTATAGGACAGAGCACCTGGTAGATTTGATCCACTGACCATCTGGTAAGCAGATGTAGCACTTAATCACTGTATCATCAGGGTTTCCCACAGAGAAAACAGAGAACTCCAAATTTGAAACGGGAGCTCCTTCAGTTTCCTGTCACCAAACCTCCACCTGCCTGTATCAGTTTCCAGTCTCTCATACTTTCATCTTTGATTCAGAAATGATAGTGGCTTTTAAGAGGAGTTTGTACAGGGATAATATTGCTGGAGCCACTGATTAGCTGTGACTGAGTAGATCTAACAACAAAATGTTTCATTGTGTCAGTGCTTTTACTAACATGATCAAATCTAATTGGGCACCAAATTCATCAAACATTTTTATTCATGAAGCTGAAAATGATGTAGTAAGTGCTACAATGTTGATTTCCTATGTCCCTGGGTCACCTGTGTCATGGATTGAATTATGTCGCCCCCAAAAATGTACAGGTTGATTTGACTTGGCTCTGAGTCCCAATATGATGCCATTCCACCCATGTGTTGCGAATCCTGCCCCTGTGATAGCTGATGATGGAGAAAGGGCAACAGGTGTGTTGGTGAGGCGGGACTCAAGCTACCAGCTCGTGGGATATAAGGGAGAGAAGTGAGCGGAGGAAGTCGGGAACCTCACACCACCAAGAAAGCATGACTGAGAGCAGAGCCTGTCCTTTGGACCTGAGGTTCCTGTGCTTAGATGCTCTCCTTGAATTTGGACTCAGCCTACCAGACGGCGATGATTTGTCATATTGAAGGGACTTGTAACGTATGAAGGGATTTACAGCTTACTGGACTCTGACAATAAAGTTTCTCCTTGTGAAGCCTTCCACTCATGTTATTTTCTGTTGGAGCAGTGCCAGGTGACTAAGACAACCTACATTAGAATCTTCAGTTATGCTCATTCAAAATGAAGAATTTCTTTCTGCACCCTCCAAAGATTCTAGTTCTCTATTTGACACCAAACTTCTCTTCTGCATAAATGAAATATCGTAACTAGAAATGCATGAATTGGAAGATACCTTTTATGAACACAATTTGAAAATGTTGCCCACTCTTGTTCTTAGTAATGTACTCTCATTTGGTATATTTACATTTTCCTAATTTATCTTAAAACTGACAACATATCTACTTTGCTTTGAGTATTATAATGGCTTTTTGTCAAAAGTCCTATAATCTTTCTGTGATCAAAATATCACAAAAACAACTCTAATTTAAAAAAAAAGTCACACAGGGGAGCTGTCAGAGATACTAAGTGTGGACGCATGAAGCAGTCCTTTCCTTTGCCAAGTTTAGAGGAGTCTATGACACTTATGGAAACCCTGGTGGTATAGTAGTTAAGTGCTGTGACTGCTAACCAAACTGTCGGCAGTTTGAATCTACCAGATGCTCTCTGGAAACCCAGTGGGGCAGTTCTACTTTGTTCTCTAGGGTCACTATTAGTCAAAACTGACTCAAGGGCAATTTTTTTTCCTTTCTTTTTTGGACAGGGTGGTGGGTTATGAAACCCTATACTTCATTCTGGAGAATGGGAATTCCAAAACACTAATTGTGTTCATGAGGAATCTGTAAATGGATCAAGTGGCAGTCATGCAAACAGAACAAGGGGACACTTCATGGTTTAAAGCGAGAAAAAATGGGTATCAGGGTTGTATCTTTCACCATATCCATTCAGTCTGTATGGCTAGCAAATAATCCAAGAAGCTGGAAGAAGAACGAGGCATCAGGATTGGAGGAAGACTCATTAACAACACGCATTGTGCAGATGGCACAACCTTGCTTGCTTAAAGTGAAGAGGATTTGAAACACTTACTGTGTGAAGATCAAGCACTAGAAACTTCAGTATGGATTGCACCTCAATATCAAGGAAATAAAAATCCTCATTACTGGACCAGTAAACAGCATCATGATAAATGAAGAAAAATTTGAGGTTGTGAAGGATTTCATTTTACTTGGTTCCACAATCAATGCCTATGGAAGCAGCAGTCAAGAGATCAAGAGACACACTACATTAGGAAAATTTACTGCAAAAAGCCAGCCAGCCAAGTGCCGTTGAGTCGGATCTGACAATTTACTGCAAAAGACTTCTTTAAAGAAGAACACACTGGGAGGCCTCTCATTACCTGATTTTAGAACGTATTACACTGCCACAGTGGTCAAAACAGCCTGGTACTGGTATAAGAACAGACAGATCGATCAGTGGAACAGAACTGAGACCCCAGAGATGACACTATCTGCCTATGAACAATTGATATTCAACAAAGGCCCTAAGACATTAAACTGGGGTAAAAACAGTATCTTCAACAAACGGTGCTGGTTAAATTGGATATCCATCTGCAAGAAACTGAAACAAGATTCATATCTTACACCTTATACAAAAACCAACCCCAACTGGATAAAAGACCTGAATATCAAACCTAAAACGATAAAGCTCATCCGAGAAAAGGTAGGAACAACAATGGAAGTTTTAATACACAATATGAACAGACTTCAAAATCTGTCAAACAAACCACAATCATGAGAAGAGAAAATAGATAAATGGGATCTATTAAGAATTAAACACTTTTGCTCATCTGAAGACTTTATTAACATAATTAAAAGAACACCTACAGAATGGGAAAAAATATTTGGAAACTCTATGTCAGACCGACACCTGATTTCCATAATCTATAAGATACTACAAAATATCAACAAGAAGAAGATAAACCATCCAGTTAAGTGATGGGCAAAGGAGATGGACAGACATTTCACTAAAGAAGAGATGCAGGCAGCCAAAAAACACATGCGGACATGTTCACGATCTTTAGTTATTAAAGAAATTCAAATCAAGACGACAATGAGATACCATTTCACCCCAACAAGGTTGGCCATGATCCAAAAAACACAAAACAACAAATTCTGGAGAGGCTGTGGAGAAAGTGGAACTTTCCTACACTGTTGGTGGGGTTGCAAAATGGTCCAGCCTCTTTGGAAAGCAATCTGGCGCTTCCTTAAAAAAAATGGATATTGGTATACCATTTTACCCAGTAATTCCACTACTTGGAATATATCCTACAGAATCAAGGCCTTTCACACCAACGGACACATGCACCAGAATGTTTATTGCAGCACAGTCCACGATAGCAAAAAGATGGAACCAACCCAGATGCCCAACAATGGAAGAATGGATAGGTAAACTATGGTACATATACTCAATGGAGCACTAGGCAATGATAAAGAACAACGATGACTTCAGGAAACATCTCATGACCTGGTTTCAACTGGAAGACATTATGTTGAGTGAAAGTAGTCAGCGACAAAAGGACAAATATTTTATGAGACCTCTAAGGGAAGATCTCAAAAACAGACTTGTGTATAGAAGAAAAGACTCTTTGACAGCTGCAAGGGAGGGGAAGAAGGGGGGGGAGGGTTTAGATTAGATGGTTGCTGGGTATCTGGTTGGGTGAAATCAGTGATAGCACACATTAGAAACAAGAACAATATTAAGTGGACTTAAACATAACATGAGTACTCCTTCCATCTTAACCCAGTACTGCAAGGATAGAGTAGCAGGGGCAGGAGGCAGGGGATCATGCTCTTAGGTGAAAGCGAGGCCAATTGGCACAACTAGCGTTTTGCTAAGAGGGCTCTCTGCACCCCACGTTGGTGAGTGGTGTCTGGGGTCTTAAAAGCTGCCAAGCTGCCATCCGAGCGCACAGCCAATGGTCCCAACTTAGCAGGAATGGATGCTCACCGAGGACCAAAATGACATGGGGGAAAGACAACCCAGAAGACAAAGAGACCCACATCAGTGTGTGCCTACATCGACTTGGGACCGGAAGAACCCGATGGTGCCTGGCCACCACCAGTGACAGTCGCGATGGAGCTCACTAAGTTGAGTCTCACTGGCAACACAAGAATAAAAAGGGGTGCACCCTGAGATCCCCACTAAAAGACCTCAATTGATGGTCCAGTGGTTTCGGGGTTCCCCTGGGAGCAAGGACCCTCGCCCTGATGCTGCCCTTGACCATAAATCATAACGAAGGTCCACGCTTCAGACAGGACTTGGCGATGCAGTGACCATATATTGGATGCACTTTATGGTTCTATACATCTATAGGATGTCATCCTGCTGACCTCTGGCTGGAGGAAGGAGAGTGGGTGGAGAGGAGGGTAAAAAGAGACTGTTGGGAGAACGAGAGATGTATGGAGCAGAGAGGAATAGTGTGCTGTCACCGGACAGGGAGAGCAGTGGGAGCTGCACATAGGTGGGTATGTAAATTTGTACAGGAATGTACACTTTCACTCAGTTATATTAAATAAAAAATTTTAAAAAAAAAGACTTCTTTAAAGATGTCACCTTGAAGACTACGATGTGCCTGACCCAAGCCCCGTAGTTTTTTGAATCACCTCATATGCATGTGAAAGCTGGACAATGAACAAGAAAGACAGAAGAATAATAGATGCCTTTGAATTGTGGTGCTGGAGAAGAATACTGAATATATCATGGACTGCCGTAAATACAAACAGATCTGTTCTAGGGGAAGTACAAATAGAGTGGTCCTTGGAAGCAATGATGGCAAGATTATGTCTTGCATACTTTGGACATGTTATCAGGAGAGATCAGTCCCTGGAGAAGGACATCATGCTTGGTAGAGCGAAAAAGAGGATGACCCTTGGAAAGACTGATTGACACAGTGGCCACAACAGTGGACTTGCATAAAATTGAATGTGGACATGGCACAAGACTGGGCAGTGTCTCATTCTTTAAAGTTTTGAAAAGCAAAGATGTCACCTTAAAGACTAAGATGTGCCTAACCCAAGCCATGGTATTTTCAATCACATCACATGCATGTGAAAGCTGGACAATGAACAAAGAAGACAGAAGAAGAATTGATGCCTGTTTTTTGTGTTGTTGGAGAAGAGTGTTGAAGTACATGGACCACCAAAGAACAAACAGATCTGTTCCGGAGGAAGTACAACCAGAGTAGCCTTGGAAGCAAATGTAGTGAAACTGCATCTTACATACTTTGGACACGTTGTCAGAGAGAATCAGTCTCTGGAGAAGGACATCATGCTTGACAGAGTGGAGGGTCAGCAAAAAAGATGAAGATTCTCAAGGGGATGGATTGACACAGTTGCTGCAGCAATGGGCTTAAACATAGAGATGATCGTGGCTGTGGCTCAAAACCAGGCAGTGTTTCACTCTGTTATGCATAGGGTCACTATGATCAGAACTGATTGAACAGTGCCTAACAACAGCACCAACATACTTCATTCTTAACCTAGAGTCTGATTGGCCCTTGAAAATTCAGAAAAAAAAAAAAAAAAAGGTAATTCAAACTTTTTATCATTTTGCTCTCTTTTGTAAGACCTTCCCAGGTCATAACCTCTATTACACTTGTAAATCATTCATGAATCTATCCTTTTATGAGCATAAGGAAATGAGATAGAGAACATGAGTGAAGCAGCAACCCTAGGTCTGGTTCTGAGTCTGCTATGTGTTGTTACTTGGGACATTAGTCAAGTTTGTTATGTCCTTTTCCCATCTTTGGGTTAATTTTGCTATCTCTTCAATTAAGAGTCATGGCAACCCTCTTGTCAGATCTGACTTGACGGCACTTGGCTGGCTCAATTAAGAGGTTGGTATTCAGGGGCAGATTAACTGGCAAGCAAGGTATACATGGGCTTACTTGTGCTTATTTATTAATCTTCAGTGAACAATTTCACATGATTTCACCATATCTTTGATGTGGTGAAAAACAGGTGAAATTGTCCATTGCAGATTAGTAAGCAAACACAAATAAATCCATGCGTATCTTGCTTATTGGGTAGTCCAGCCCTGGGTTGGAGTATATTGGTGCTAAGGACACTTCCAGTTCCAACTTCCTAGGGTTCTGTGTAGGGGCAGAATACCTAGTAGGCAAGGTAAGCACTGTGCTTACCTTGTTTACAGATCACCTGTAGTGAACAATATTGTTTTAGTCAGCTAGTGCTGTTCTAACAGAAATAACACGAGTGGATGGCTTTAACAAAAGAAACTTTATTCTTACATAGTCTGGTAGGATACAAGTCCACATTCAGGGTGTCTGCTTCTGGAGAAGGCTTTCCCCTTGTTGGCTCTGGAGGGAAGTCCGGTATTGCATCAGTCTTTGTCCAGGGAGCATCTTGGTGCAGGAACCTCAGGTCTGAAGGACTTTCTATTCTCCCAGTGTTTGATGGTGTGAGGTTCCCAATTCTCTGCCTGTTTCCCTTTCCTTTTATCTCTTACAGGATGAAAAGATTAACAGTAGTGCAAGCCGCACTCCAGGGAAACTCCCATTACAATAGAGCAGGGAGGTGATCTTCTGAAAGGATTTACAGTCCCACCCTAATCCTTTAACATACAGCACAGCAAAGTCACAAAATGGAGAACAGTCGTAAAATACAGGGAATCATGGCCCAGCCACATGGCTACACGTATTTTTGGGGGGACACAATTCAACCCATGACAAATATCGTGTTTTCTCACTACACCCAAGATTCTGCTTCTAGGTAAGGGTAGAAACTTTCTTGCTCCCAACACCACAGCACATACCTACAGAGTCAAAGCCTCTTTTTCAAATTTAAAATTCCTGATAAGGTGGATGACCCAGTAAGCAAAGTAAGCATAGTGTCATAGATTGAACTGTATCCTCCCAAAACGGGTGCATGAAATTGGCTAGACCATGATTCCCAGTATTGTGTGGTTGTCCAGCATTTTGTCCGCTGATGTGATTTTCTTGTATGTTGTTAATCATGTCTTTATGATGCTAATGAGATGGATTGGTGGCAGTTAGATTAATGAAGCACGACTCAAACTACAAGATCACATTGTATTTTGAGCCAACTTCTTTTTGAGATAGAAAAGAGAGATGCAAGCAAAGCGACATGGGAACGTCATACCAATAAGAAAGAAGTACTGGCAACATAGTGTGTCCTTTGGATCTGGGGTCCCTATTCTTAGAAGCTCCTGAACCAAAGGAAGATTGATGAAAAAGACTTTCCTCTAGAGCTGACAGAGAGAGAAAGCCTTCCCTTGGAACTCTGCCCTAAATTCAAACTTCCAGCCTACTAGACTGTGAGAAGATAAACTTCTGCTTGTTGAAGCCACCCATTTGTAGTATTTCTGTTCTAGCAGCACTAGATTCCTAAGACACACAAGCTTACTTGTGATTACTTACTAATCTACAAGAGCCAGACAACTTGATAAACAAAGTAAGTGTCTTGCTTGTTGGATAATTCATCCCCAATTCTGTATACTAAGGAAGGTCTTGATTTAACATTAATTTTACCATCGTTTTCATAGGTCTTTGATATTTTCCTCCTTTTTCTGCTGCAGAGTGATGTATTTCTCTACTTACACTGACTCCTAGCCTTAGTGAGTGCCATCTGAAGCACAGCAAAGATAAAGCTTTAATGATGAGAAAAGCCACTGCCTTTCCCCTTGAGTCTGCAGGTTCTGAGATGCCTTGTTTCTTTCACATTCTCTAACTGAGGCTGAAATTTGGATTGCATAATGGTGTATCTCAGAGCCACATCCAGATTTCCTGTGATTGATCAATTTAATATTTATCAAATTGTGGTCCTTTTGTCTAGAACATCAGGGCACTAAAATTCTGCTTCATTAGGTCATGACTCTTACCTAGTGTTGTACGCTTTTCTACCATTTTGTCATCTGATGTGATTTCCTGATGTACTGTAAATTCTATCACTAGTATATTAGTTAGATAGATTAGCAGCACTTATGTCAATGATATCCACAAGATCAGTGTCTTAAGCCAATCTCTTCTGATATGTGAAAAAGTGAAGCGAACAGAAATGTAGGAGGCCCTCATACCACCAAGAATGCAAGTGCAGGAGTAGAGTGTGTCCTTTGGACCCAAGGTTCTTGCACTAAGAAATTCCTTGGCCAGAGGAAGTTTGATGACAAGGATCTTCATCTGGAACCCACAGAGAGAGAGCGCCCTTAGAAATTACATATTCCATTTCTCTGTCCATCACCAGTGCATTGTTTTCTAGCTGTGTGTGAGCACGGGAGGAGGGAAGGGACCTCTGAAAAGCCACACATGAAGTCTACAGATCAGGATTAGAGATTAGGAATTCTGATTCCATTTTCAGTGGTATTTCCAGAGTACCTCATTGCCAATCATATTACCAAGCATAAAGTCTTATTTTATCTGGCCATTCATTTTAATTTTTCATTAAAAACCAATCACAGAATGGCTAAAATGTACCAAAAACTGTGCTCAGTGTTGAGAAAAATGCTGATGGGAACAAGTCGTCTTTTTCCTGAGGTGCTCCTGGGGTACTGACTAAGGGTTGTATCTAACAGTATCAGCTAGGGCTTAATGCAACAGAACAAGTTGATCATCATTATCATTTTGTCCACCTCCATGTGCTGGCCCACCTGCACTTAGTTAGTAGAGGTCCAAAATGCTTTGAAACAGAGGCAACACACAACATCAAATGCCATTTTTTTTTTTTTTTTGCCTTCTCTTTACTGAAGAAGTATTCATTGAGCAACTGCTGATTCAGTCCTAATAAAATGGAATTAATCATCAAATGAGAAAGGCCAATGAGTAGTGTCTGGGGATGCTCACTATTAAAAGTAATCCTATGCTAATCATGCATGTCCCTCACCAGGGTTCTTTACATTTGATTTTTACAACTGTGTAAACTAAAGCTCGTTGCCATCAAGTTGATTCAGACTCGTAGTGGCCGTGTAGGACAGGGCAGAACTGCTACATAGGGTTTCCAAGCAGTAGATGGTGGATTCAAGCTGCCAACCTTTTGGTTAGCAACCAAATGCTTAACCACTGTACCACTATGGCCCCAAACTAGGTGGAGAGAGATTATTATCTCCATTTTACTGAGGCTCAGAGAAGTTATGCAACTTATGTAAAATGCCCAGGATGTGCTAGAGCTGAAGCTCCTGACTTTTATTACTTTATAATTCCATATATATTTTCAATGAGACTACTACGTAGAGCAGTTTGTTTGCATCTGGAAAAGAAGAAATGTGAAAATCAGTGTAAATAATCAACAAACACCATTTTATAGCCTGCCAAAAGAAAAGTCTTTCAGAAAAGTAACTATGTTTTAGGAAGAGTATTCCAAGGAGAGACTGATACACTAAGGAATAAGCCCAAATATGAATTACCAAGATCAGGAGGTTAAGGCAAGTGTAGAAGTCTCATTTTTGATGTGCAACTTTTAGTCAAGGCCAGATATAAATTAATAATAGAAAGGGCAAGCAATTACTAGATAGTCAGGGGTACTGCAAGTTCTTGAAATGTCAAGGTGGAAAGTAGTAAAGGAACACAAGACTTGGGTCGACAAACAGTCCTGTCTGGCAAGGGAGAGATGGGGGGAGAAGGAGGCAGGTCATCACAGATTAGATAGAGAAGTCACATCTTCTATGAACCTAATTTGCATACGTTCAAATACGCCTGCTGGGAAAGGATGTGGGGTGGGGTAGGATCAGAAGGAGAAGGATGCTGCCTGTTAATAAATTTATGGCGCAGAGTGAGCATGAGGCAGAGACACAATCTACATGTTGCTTCGGTTGCTCTTATTCCTGAGAGCCTCTAATCATGTGAGAAACTCCGTCTGAGCATGATTCCAGTGGTTAAGATGAATTTTTTTTTAATTGAGGGGGAATTTATATAACATAAAATTAACCACTTTGAAGTGTACAATTCAGTGGCATTTAGCACATTCACAGTATTGTACAATTATCACCTCTATTTAGTACCAAGGAGCCCTGGTTGTACAGTGGTTAGCAGTTCAAATCCACCAGCCACTCATTTCTTGAAAACCCTAAGACAGAGGCCTACTCTGTCCTATAGGTGTGCTGTGAGAAGGAATCAGCTTGACAGCAGTGGGTCTGGTTTTTGTTTGTTTGTTTAATTTAGTTCTAAAACATTTTGATCACCCACAAAGGAGACTACTCACAAATTAAGCCATCACTTCAGAACTTATCGGGAGCCCTGGTGGCATGGTGGTTAAAGTGACTGGATGTTAGCTGAAAGATTAGCAGTTCGATCCCACCAGCACCTCAGGAGAAAGAGATGACAGTCTGATCTGGAATGATTTACCATCGTAGAAACCCTTTGGGGCAGTTCTGCTCTGTCCCATACGGTTACTATAGTTGAAATTGACTCAACAGCAGGGGGTTATTGGTTTTCAGGCTTTATTGCTGGCTGGTGTCTTTGATATGATTGTTCTTCCCATAAACATTCTCAAAGTAAATATCCTTCTTCTCCTTCCATGGACTCATGTGGCACCTTTGTTCATTATTCCTTCTTACTAGTGCTGCCTCTTGCTACACATTTACTCTAGTACTAAATATTTTATTGCTTGCTTACAGTACTGTAATATGTTGTAATATATGATGGTGCTGGAATGCCCTATTTATTCTCTAATACATTACTGTCTTATATGGTCTTTACTACCACATATAGAGGAAAAAATAGCTACAGCAAAACTTACCTAACAAGTACTGAAGGATGTGCTGAATTTCTGCACCAAGTACTCTGTGATAGATACTCTCTCAAAGGGAAGAAATGGCAGCAAGAACTGTTGTCAGGTGCCACTGAGTTGCTTCTGACACACAGTGATCCTATGTACAACAGAATGAAACACCACTCAGTCCTGTGCCATCCTCACAATCATTGTTTTATGCTTAAGCCTGTTGTTGCAGCCATTGTGTCAACCCGTCTCAGTGTCTTCCTCTTTTTCACTGACCCTGTACTCGGCCAAGTATGATGTCCTTCTCCAGGGAATGATGCCTCCTGATAACATGTCCATCCATCTCACCATCCTTGCCTCTAAGGAGCATTATGGCTATACCTCTTCCAAGACAAATCTGTTTAATCTTTTGGCAATCTATGGTATATTCAATATTCTTTACCAACACCACAATTGAAAGATGTCAATTTTTCTTCAGTCTTCTTTGTTCACTGTCCATGTAGTGGTTAAGAATGTGTGCCAACTTAGCTGAGCCATAATTCTCAGTGTTTTGGAAGTTATATAATGTGATCAACCCCATGATACAATCTACTGAGTAATACCAGTGGGGGTGAGGCCTGTGGTGGCTCACTACCCTTTCTGCCTCCAGCCTTCATCTTTCCACCTTCCACTGCCTACTTCCTTCCTATTCACCTTTCCAAGGTTTTTGGCTTGTGGATGCAGCAGCTGCCTCTCTCTTGTCCTCTGACCTCTGGTTCTTGGGATTTGAGCTAATAGTTCACCCACTGATCTTGGGATCTGGTGATCTTCACAGAATGTGTGTAAGATTCCTGCTCTTCCACCTGATGGTCTTGGGTTAGCTATCCCCTGCAGCTACTTGAATCAGGAGAAACCTTGCAGTCTTGCCTGCAGTCTTAGGATTCATTGATATTCACAGCCCGTAAGAGCCCTGCTTTCCAACTTGCCCAGCCTTGGTGTTTGCCGACTCCACAGCTATGTAATTTGGAAGAATCTTCTGCTCTGATCCAGGACTTGGAACATTTCAGCCTCTACCACCACATGAGCTGTTTCTTTTATATAAATATATATTTACACACTTTACTGATTTTGCTTCTCTAGGGAACCTAGCCTAAAACAGTCTAGCTTTCACCTTCACATGAGGCAGTTGAAAACACTATGGCTTGGATTAGTTACACCTTGGTTCTCAAGGTACTATCTTTGCTTTTTATCCCTTAAAGCGGTCTTTTGAAGCAAATTTGCCTGGTGTAATGTGTCTTTTGATTTCTTGACTGTTGCTTCCATAGGTGTTGATTGTGGACCCAAGTAAAATGAAATACTTGACAACTTCAGTCTTTTCTCTGTTTATCATGATGTTGATCATTGGTCCAGTTGTGAGGATTTTCTTTTCTTTATGTTCAAGTGTAATCCATACTGAAGATGTGGTCTTTGACCTTCAGCAGTAAGTGCTTCAAGTCCTCTTTGCTTTCAGCAAGCAAGGTTGTGTTACCTGCATAACACAAGTAGTTACTGAGTCTTCCTCTAATCCTGGCGCTCTGTTCTTCATATAGTCCAGCTTCTCACATTATTTGGCCAACATACAGATTGAATTAATATGTTGAAAGGATACAACCTTGACATATGCCTTTCCTGACTTTAAGTCACACAGTATCCCTTGTTCTGTTCAAATGACTGCCTCTTGATCTATGTAAGGGTTCCTCATGAATGCAATTAAGTTGTTCTGGAATTCCCATTCTTCACAATATTATCCATAACTTTTTATTATCCACACAGCCATTTGCCTTTGCATATTCGGTAAAACACAGGTAAAATCTTTCTGGTATTCTCTGCTTTCACCCAGGATCCGTTTGAAATCAGTACGATATCCCTGGTTTCATATTCTTTTCTGAATCTGGCTTGCATTTTCAGCAGACTATTAATGCACTGCTTCAGCCACTTTTAAATGATCTTCAACAGAATTTTGTGTGATATCGTTTGATGATTTCTACATTTGGTTGATCACTTTTCTTTATAATGCACATAAATATGAATATCCTCCAGTTGTTTGGCTAGGTAGCTGTCTTCCAAATTTCTTGGAATAGATGAGTAAGTACTTGCCGCATTGTATCCATTTGTTGAGACCTCTCAACTGATATTCTGTCAATTCCTGGAGCTCTGTTTTTACCAATGCCTTCAGTGTAGCTTGGACTTCTTGCTTTAGTACCATCAGTTCTTGATCATTTGTTACCTCCTGAAATAGCTGAATGTCAACCAATTTTTTTTGGTGTAGTGACTGTGTATTCCTTCCTCTCATAGTAGGCTTCCTTTGATTTTGAACATATATACCTTTTAGGTGTGCAACTTCTACCCTTTCCTAAGTAATCTAAAAGGATGAGTGGGGCCCAGAATAAGACATGACTCTGCAATAGTGCCAGCTGCCATGCACGCTGCTCCACATGATCCATATGACCTGGCAGATCCAATGATGCTGTATGGACTGGTTTTCAGGCTCCTAAGGTGACAGATTTGATTATATATCCTTATTATAGCAGTTTATGAGTAGACATAATTCTGGTATGCCAGCGGTTACACCTCCTATGCCTTTACTCTAAGAGTTGACAAATACAAGGCTATTCTCACTCTGAGAATTCCTCCATTGAGATTTTCTTATCTGAAGTTAGCAATAACACTGTGTTTTTAAATGAAGAGATTAATGAATTTAATCAACTAATACACTGTTCAATGAAATACTCATCTATCATGACAAATTTACCTTTCTAACGATTTGATGGTGTGTGGTGGTTAAGTGTTATGGCTGCTAACCAAAAGGTTGGCAGTTCAAATTCCCCAGGTGCTCCTTGGAAACCCTATGCGGCCGCTCTGCTCTGTCCTATATGGTCATTTTATGAGTCAGAGTTGACTCAGTAGCAATGGGCTTTTATTTAAAATGGCCTGAAAGGTCTGATTAAAATTTAGAATACTGAGTATATTTTAACAACTTTTCTTATTTAGTTTACTGGGAAAATTTAAAAACATAAAGCTATTACTAACAAGAGTGGCTGAATGATACTCAAGATTGCATATCGATATATTTAGATTCTCCAGAGTTGCTCTCTGCTGAGCTTGGTGTGTTGGTTTTCTATTGCAGCACAGCTAAATGCCATACAAAGGAGATGCTTTATGTATATATAAATATATATATATATACACAAATACACACACATATACATGCATACATACATATACCAGTTGCTATGGGGTTAGTTCTGACCCATGGCAACCCCATGTGTGCAGAGTAGAACTGCACTCTATAAGGTTTTCAATGGCTGTCACCTTTCAGAAGTAAACACCAAGCCATTTTTCTGAGGTACTTCTGAGTGTGTTAGAACTGCCAACCTTTCAGTTAATAAACCAGAGCTGAACCATTTGTGCCACCCAGGGATGTATATTTTATATATATATAAAAAAAACCACTGCCATCAAGTTGATTCCAACTCATGGCAACCCTGTAGAACTGTTCCATAGAGTTTCCAAGGAGCACGTGGTAGATTCAAATTGCCAGCCTTTTGGTTAGCAGGTGAGCACTTAACCACTATGTCACCAGGGTTTCAGTGGGACATAATGTGGAGAGTAAGAAATGTGTGTAGTTAACTAGATGATACAACTAAGGAGATTTTCAAACAGTATTGAAGATGCTGCCTGATTTATTCTTGCTGTTTTGACCAAAATGCGAGAATATAAAGTTAAGATAAATATTTAAGAGCCCAGCTGCTAACTAAAAGGTCTGCAGTTCAAATCCACCAGCTTCTTCTTGAAAACCTTATTGGACAGTTCTGCTCTGTTCTACAGGATTGCTATGTGTCAAAAATGACTCAATGGCAACAGGTTTTAGCTTAAACAAAAAGGAGACAGAGTGTACTGGTTTGGAAATTCCCGGCCTCTCCAGCTGACACACAATGTTACAGCTAAGAAATGGCTTTTAGGCAAAGATCAAATCCAGAACCTTTTCAGGAAAACACAGTGTAAAGACGAAGCCAATGGTGTAACCATAAAATCCTTTGCTAAGGTCTCAGAAAGATCTGAGGCAGTACCTCAAGAATGGTAAGTAGAACAATGGGCTTTCTATGACATTTAAAGCATGTTGTCCTAAAATAATCCCAGCAGAAGTCCAATAAGCAAATCGCTTATTTTTGTCTAGTGAAGTAAACCCCAATAAGATTCAAATAAGGCCCATACAGGACCCTTAAGGGATCCCTGGTTGTGCGGTGATTAAACAGCTTCTCTGGTAACCAAAAGGTTGGTGGTTATAATCCAGCACCCACTCCCCAGGAGAAGGATGTGGCAGTCTGCTTCCATAAAGATTTACAGACTTGAAAATCCTGTGAAGCAGTTCTACTCTGTCCTATGGGGTCACTATGAGTTGGAATTGATTAGACAGCAGTGGGCTTTTTGTTTGTTTTGTTTTTGTTTAAGGGGCTCAAAAATATATATATTAGCAGAAGATCCCTGGGTGGTACATAAATTGTTAATGTGCTCAGCTGATAAGTGAAAGGTTAGAGGTTTGAGTTCACAAAGAAGCACCTCAGAAGAAAGGCCTGGTGATCTACTTCCAAAAGATCAGCCATTGAAAACCTACAGAGAACAGTTCTACTGTGACATGCATGGGGTTCCTGTGAATTGGAGTCAGTTGAATGGCAATTGGTACTAGAAGAAACACTAACAGAAACACTGCTAGTGTGACATGAACAAGTCAGAACAATTTGAGGCCTTTCAATTGGCACAACATGAATAAATTCCTATTTGAACCATTTTAAATAATGGTGACAAAGTATGCTGACTTTGTAGTTCTAGCCATAAGGATGACTGCATGCTAGTACATGATAATACATTTGTAAATGTCAACACTGGTTATAAAAAAGGGATGTAGATGCGTTCTTTATTTTAGCATTTATCAAGCATCTATTAAATAGAAAACACAGTACTGGATGCCTTAGAAGAGGTATATAAATAAAACTCTTTGAAGTTCCAAACATTTAGAAGGCTCACACTGTAGGAGATAGAGATAAACACCCATAAACATACACACACACACACACACATATGCATAGTATTAACATAAGTTAGGGTATGAGATGTGCTATCATGGAAGATGGAATAAAAAGCTATTAAGGCTTACTACACAAGAGCCATGGAGCCCTGGTGTCACAGTTGCTAAGAACTCAGCTGCTAAACAAAAAATCATCAGTTCAAACCCATCTAGTGGCTTTGCAGGGCACAAGACCTGATGATCTTCTCCCGTAACAAATAAAGCCTAGGAAACTCTATGGGGCAGTCCTGCAGGGTCATTGTGTATCAAACCCCATTCAGTGCCAATGAATTTGGTTTTCTTTTTGTATAGAGCACCCAGGCAGCCTTTACTAAACACAGGAACGAGACCTTCTACCCTCAAACCTCTAGTTTGCCAACTTCTCTGATCCTCTGATTCACTTTTTTCCCTCAAGCATGTTCCAGGTATTGGCCAATTTTCTCCTTTTTAATTTTTTAAAAATTATTCTTTACTAGGAAATATTTCTGAACTACCCAAACATATAGAGAACAGTACACTCATGTGCCTACCACCCAGCTTAAGAAATATAACATTTACAAATGCAGTTGAAGCACACTGTGTACCCTTCAACAATTGAATTTTTCTTCTCACTCCTCAGGATGTAACCACTCTCCTAAATGAGGTGTTTATCACTCTCACAATGATGTTCTGCATGTAACATATGCATAACTCATACACATGCCTTTTGCTACATGCATTTGTATCTATAATCAACATGGGGTGAGTGTTTTGCATGTTTTAAACTTCATATATCTAGTATCATGATTATATCCTCCTGGAACTAACATTTTCTCTTATCTATGTTTCTTCTGCTGCCATCCAAACTCTGCTCCTCCAGTTCTGTCACTGCCCCCTGGGAATTCTATGACCTTTCCCAGTGCAGCCCTCATTGCCCTGTTCCATTTATATGTATCAGTCCTAAGTTAATGAATTAAGGCTGACCCTAAGGTGACGATCAGTGCTTTACCTCATTGTTCTAAACCAGTGGTTCTCAAACTTTAGTGAGCCTCTGAATCACCAAGAGGACTTGGCCTGCCTCCAGGTTTTCTAATTCAGTTGATCTAGTTTGAGGCCTGACAATCTGCATTTCTAACAAGATCTTCAGTGATGCTGATGCTGCTGGTCCACAGCAGTGAATACTATCTGACCTCCAGCGGAGCTAGGCCATGCATTAGTTTCTTTCAATAGAATATAGTACATAGTAGACTCCTATCTCTGTCTTTATACAAATTGTTTATAATTTGATATTTTAATATACTTTGGACTGCAATGAAGGAACTTGAAACAGGCTTACCACATAGTCAAAAGTGATCCCTTTCAATGATAGTAAGGTGGGCCAAAAACAAAAAGATACAAAGATACATTTAAGTGTTATTTATCCCAAAACAAAACAAACTGCAGCTTATTTATTTCAAACAAACTTTATTTTTTAAAACAAATTGTCAAATGTATCTGTAAAAGCTACAGTAAAGTCAGATGCTAATGGATGTCACTTTTAGGGTGACAAACTTTGGAATCCACTACTGTTGATAACATTTCTATGGATTACTGAAAACTAGGAAATTCATGAATAACAAAATTATCATTTAGTTTGCCATCTACTTCTTTCTTTGCCTCACAACTGTATGCTGCAATAATAATAATAGCACAGTTAACGTATAGCAGTAACTTTCTAAAGCCAAGAAAACAGTCGATCTTATGTGTATCTATTTCAACAGGAGAAAACCAGTTTTACTCTTGCAACCCAGAGCGTTATATATCAGGGTGCTCACGCATCCAATAGCTTCAATAATCTGGTCACACCAACCTCATCTTTCAGCATCGTTGAAGGCTTCTCTCTCTCTCTCTCTATTTTGCTTGAGAGGTCATTCTGTGACTTAAGTAAATCTTTCTACTTTAAAAAAAACTGTGCTCTTTCCACAAACTATACTCCCTTAACATCCTAGACCCTCAGTTTCCATGTTTGTAAAATGAAAAAGAGGCTGTTAGGAGATACCCACAGCTGTGAAAATGCAGAAAGGAGAGAGATTGAAAGGGGGGACAGGGCAGATGACATATAAATTAAAATTTTTCAATTCAGTGATAAACATCTTACTATGACTAGTTTTCTTTTAATTATCAAATATGAAAATCTTAACGAGCTAATAGTAACGTACTAATCACTAAATATGGTCCTACTTGAAATTCTTAACTTTTTACTACTTTGTAAGTAGTCACATTCTCAAAGGCAAGAGATTGCATTTTTTCGTAGACAAGCAATGAAGGCCCAGGTGGTGCATGGTTCAGCTGCTTTAGTCTTTTTTCTAGTAAGCATTTCCTAAACAAATATTGGTCTTGGCTACCAAGACTGGTAAATTTCCCATCTGTAGTAGTCTTACAGTGAATGGACAAAGGACTTACAGTTGTGAATGAAGCACATTAGAGAACACACTGCATTCTGTATTATCTCACAAGCAAGCACATCATTAACCTTATGTTGGTTTTTAAAACAAAATTTTAACAATTTTTTTTTCTTATTTAGTTTACTGGGGTGGAGGGGGGCAAACTGTCAGTAACAGTATATATCATTAATATTGAAGACTTTACACAGATAACTTGAGTCTACAGAGTTACCCTCAGATGGGTCTAGATACTTTTTGGGTCCTTATTTTGGTTCATCATTTTCATCTTCTTTTTTCTCTTCCTCAGCTTCAGTTTCTTGGGCCTTTTCATCAGTCATCATACTTGTATTTGTTGCTTCCTTACTGAAAAAATAAATAACACAGTTTGAGAACAGATGTTTGTAGAAAAAAATATCTCAATTTAGCAGTGATATTCAATTCAGTGCCCTCAGAAGAATCTGGAAAATAAAAACAAAGTTTAAAAAAATAGCGGGCCACGTTCCTACTGATAGACACAAAATTTAAGGCACTCACGTTTCTACAGTTTCGTTGTTCTTCTGGTGCCATGTTTCCACTTTCTAGCATATTTTCTACCCTGCGGCGCTGATTATCTCTGGCCCTTAGGAGAAGAAAAAAAGGATCAGAATCATCTGATTCTGTATTCTAGAAATTTTCCTTAAAACTTCACTAAAAAATCATAGCTGGACTAAAAGAAAACTTCTAAGGCAAAACCCATGGGTCTTGCAAGTGCTCCAGTACCAGTTTATCCACTTTTCAGATCAACTTCCCCCAAATTTTTACATTCTAAAAAGCCATCAACCAAAACTGGTGTCTGCCATTTGCACTTTTCATTCATGTTCTTTTTCCACTTTTTCGAAGCTCCTTACTGAATTCCCACTTCCCACTAATGTTCGCTTTCACTGGGCTCATAAATTGGATTGCTAATACCCAATTTCTGATCAAACAGAAGTTGGCAGAAAGCCAACGTTTCTCAAGACTAAAGGTTTAGGCGAAACTGGGCTCGTACTTTGGAGCACTGGGCCTGCTGAGCACGGCCTGCAAGTGAGCCAATTGCCCCAACAAGAACTTGAGGATACTGCCTTCACTCGCCAACCTTCGCGCCCCCTTAGATGGCACTGGCCCTGACTCCAGGATACTGTCCCATCAGCCGGAGCATCTCCCTCCAGCACCTCAGCTGCTGCTGCTGGTTTATCTTCCTCTCAGAAGGCAGCAACCTGTACAGCTAATTCTACCCCGTGGGACTTGACTCCCTCTCTGGGGCCTCTGTCTCCCTGGGGCGTACTTTCCTCTCCCAGATCCCGGAGCTCCCAAGATAGCACCCAACCACCATGTGGCTCACACCAGGCCTGATTGGGATATGGTCCTTAAAACAGATACAAGGTAGAAAGGAATGGAACAGGGACCTAAACTCCGCCATGGGGAACTCACGGACTTTTGTACCATCCTCGCTGTTCTCTTCCTCATTGCCGTTCTCTTCCTCATTGCTGTCGTCAGAATATTAGTCTTCTTCTTCCTAATCCATCTCACTGATCTCCTCTTCTTCCTGGTCCTTGCCCATATATTCCTTGTCTTCATACGCTTGTCCCTGAACTCCTTTTCCTCATCCTCCATGTCTTCAAACACCTCTTCCTCAGACGCTTCATCCTCATCCTCATTTTCGTCTTCATCCTCTACCTCCTCCTCCTCCTCCTCCGCTTCTTCAAACTGCTCATCCTCAAATTCCTCTTCCTCATCTGCATCCTCCTCATCCTCCACTTCTACCAGCTGAACATTCCGTTTCCCATGGGCTACGGCCTGGGCCACCACCTGCCTACCCTCCTCCTCAAAACGAGCCCCAAGAGCTTCTGGGAAAGCCTGAGGGTAACGGACCCTCAAGCCTCCCATCACCCCTTCTGCAGGCAACTTCAGGACCCCGCGGTCATAGCCTGCCTCTCCCTCAGCTCCGTTCTGGCCACCTGTGGTATACATGGCGAAAGACTGCATACGGTCAGGCTACAAGTGACGGCTGCGAAGACAGCAGCAGCCACCCAGATGACTGTTGCTGAGAATTCTTTGGCGCTTGGGCCTACACCTAGTAGCGGAGGCAGGACCCAAGAGGATCTAACAATCTGTGGTGGTGCCTGTGGGGGTCCTGAAACAGGAAAGGTAGGCAGTTGGCCCAGGATCATCCCACTATGCCCGTTACCGACAGGGCAACCGGTCAGGCAGTTAATTTTTTGCTTGGTGGATCACAGAACAACAACAGAGGGTGTCACCTCTTGGCCATAAGCTAGAAGCTCATTGGCTGGGAGAGAAGATTGACATGCTTGCCTTCCTATGACTCATCAAGTCCCTCACTTCAATTCCTGTCTCCTTTTTTTATTTTGAATTAAGGTCCTAGGCTCCCCTTTACACTTACACAAATTCTGACCTTTCACCATTATTGACAAAATTGTAGTGTTCCAATACAGGCGGGCCTTGAGGCACAGCAATAGCTCATGCCACTAAGAACACTCAAAACCACCACCAAAAAGAAAAAAATAAAATAGCAGCTCAGATCTCAGCAGATGTAAAAACCGCTGGAAGAGAGAGAGTGAGCTACTTAGAAAAGAGGATACAAAGTTGAAATGGATGCCATCAGAATGGGGAGTAAAAGAAGTGTTAATAACAGGAGCTGGGAGCTAATACACTTTGCCAAATTCACCTGAAGACCAACCCACACTGCCCAAAAAATATCCATTGCTATGGAGCTGACTCTGTTTCATAACGACACTATAGGACAGGGTGGAACTGCTCCACTGGGTTTCTGGTTTGTAGCCAAACCGTTTACCCACTAGGCTACCATGGTTTCCAAAACGTATAATGTATATTAATTTCTTTCTTTTTATCTGCATTTTTATTTTTTATACTTGTTTTTTAATATTTATTGTGCTTTAAGTGAAAGTTTACAATCCAAGTCAATTTGCCATATGAAACTACATCCATATCCACCATGCAACTCTAACTGCTCTTCCCACCCTGAGACAGCACACTCCATCTTTCTACCCTGTACTTCCGGTATCCCATTGGTGTGTACTTTTTTTAAAGGCAGCTTCAACGGGTTTTAAAAGAGCAGACTTCCTAGGATGATTTTGTAATAAACATTCCAAAACTTTTCTTGTATGCAGCCCTATTTAGCCATGACCTCAAGTATACATAATTCCTTTTTATTTTTTTATTGTGCTTTAAGTGAAAGTTTATGGTCCAGATCACTTTGCCATATAAAACTCCACACACATACCTCTATGTAATTCTAGCTGATCTCCCAAATCTGTGACAGGACACTCCTCCTTTCCATACTTTACTTCCCATATTCATTCAACTAACACCTCTCCCCTCCTCTCCACCCTTCTATCTTGCCTCTAGAGACAAGTTACTCTGACAGCTGCATGTATATATTTCAACCAAGAAGCATACACTTCACCAACATCACTCTGTATCTCATAGTTCAGTGCAGTTTTTGTCTGAAGAGTTGGCTGTGCTACTGTTTTCACCTCTGGGCTAGCAGCAAGTCCAGGGGCCATATTCTCAGGGGACCCTCCAAAATTTCAGACCATCAAGCCCTGTCTTCTAATAGAGTTCTAGATCTGCACCCCCATTTTTCTCCCACTACATCAGGGACTCTACACTGTGTTCCATGTCAGGGCAAGCAAGGTGGCGGCTTGACACCATCTAGTTCTTCTGGTCTTGTGATGATGTAGTCTTCTGACCATTCTCCCATGCTCATATTATCCTGTCTTTGACATCCTTCATTCTTCTCTGCTCCAGGTGGATTGGGACCAGTTAATGCTCCTTAGATGGCAGCTTGCTAGCTTTTAAGACCCCAGATACCACTCATGAAAATGGTATGCAGGACATTTTCTTAGGAAAAAAACTTAGTTATGCCAATTGAGCTAGATGTCCCCTGAAACCATGGTCCTAGAACTCTTCCCCAGATACTCTGACCATTGAAATGTTGGGTTGTATTTAGGAAACCTCTTAGCTTTTGTCGCAGTCCAGCATTGTTAGTCTTACTTCTACTGCTTCCCTCACTTAATCTAGTATTTATCCACTATCTAATCTATGAACACCCATCCTCTCCCACTCCTGCCTTCCAACCATCAAACACCAGCTTCATCAGTGCTTAAACCATATCCAGAGTCCTTATGATAGCGCTTTCATAGAATATTTGTCCTTTTATGACTAATGTCACTTACTCCACTGTGTGAATACACCATAGTGTATCCATTGTTTTGTTGATGGACACCTAGCTTGATTCCATCTTTTTACTACTGTGGACAGTGATGCAATAAACATTGGTGTGCACATATCTATTTGTGTGATAGCCCTTATTTCTCTAGGATATATTCCAAGAAGTGGGACTGCTCAATCATATATTTCTGTTTATAGCTTTTTAACAAAGCACAAAATCTATTTCCAAAGTGGGTGTACCACTTTACATTTGCACCAGCAGAATAGAAGAGGTCCACAGTCTCTTCACAACCTCTCTAGCATTTATTATTTTGTGTTTTTTCAATTAATGCCAGCCTTCTTGGAGTGAGATGGTATCTCGTTGTAGTTTTGATTTGCATTTCTCTGACAGCTAATGATCATGAACATTTCTTCACATATCAGTTAGCCACCTGGATATCTTCTTTGGCCAAGTACCTGTTCATAACCTTTGCCCATTTTTTTAATTGGGTTATTTGTCTTTTGCTTGTTAAAGTTTTGAAAAACCTTGTAGACTGGAGTTTAGATGTAGTTCAGATTTGTAGTTGCCGACAGCTTTTTCTCAGCCCTGTTGGTGAAGACTTTGGATAACTGTGTTTGACTTTTAGGATTTCCCAGTTATCTATTTTCTCTTCTGGTGTTTGTGCATCATTAGTAATATTTTCTAGTCTGTTTATGCCATGTATTAGGACTTCCAGCATTCTCCCTATTTTTTCTTCCATGATCTTTAATATTTTGGATTTTATTTAGGGCTTTGATCCATTTTCAGTTATGTTGTGCATGGTGTGAGTTATGGGTCTTGTTTCTTCTCTTTTTGCAGATGGGTATCCAGTTATGCCAACACTATTCATTACAGAGACTGTCTTTTCCCCAGTTTACAGACTTTGGACTGTTGGCAAATATCAGCCACTCATAGGTGGATGATGTAATATCCGGATTCTCTATTCTGTTCTGTTGGTCTTTATATATCTGTTTTTATACCAGCACCAGGCTGTTATGATTGCCATGGCAGTGTAATAGGTTCTAAAGTCGGGCAGAGTGAGGCGTCCTGCTTTGTTCTTTGGTAATGCTTTACTTTTATGAGGCTTCTTTCCTTTCCATATGAAGTTGGTGATTTGTTTCTCCCCCTCATTAAAAAAATTAAATGAGAATTTGTATTGGAATTGCATCGTACGTATAGATCACTTTGGGTAAAATAGACATTTTCACAATGTTAAGTCTTCCTATTCATGAGCAGGGTAGGTTTCTCCACTTACATGAATCTCCTTCGGTTTCTTGCAGTAAGGTCTGGTAATTCTATCTGTACAGGCCTTCTGTGTCTCGGGTTGGATTTATTCCTACATATTTTATCTTGTTGGTGGCTATGGTAAATGGTAATAATTTGGTGATTTCCTCTTTGATGGTCTCTTTGTTGGTGTAAAGGACTACAACTCATGTATGTATGTTTACCTTGTATACTGATACTTTGATGAACTCTTCTATTAGTTCTAGTAGTTTTTTGTAGATTCTTTAAGGTTTTCTATGTATAAGGTCATGTCATCTGCAAATAGATACTCTTACTTTTTCCTTACCAATTTGGATGGCCTTTATTTCTTTAGCTTGCCTGATTGCTCTGGCTAGAACCTCCATGACTATGTTGAGTAAGAGTGGTAACAATGGGCGTTCTTGTCTGGTACCTAATCTCAAGGGGAATGCTTTCAGAATCTATGCATTTAGGATGATGTTGTCTGTTGGCTTTGTATATCAAAACTTTTGCTGTCGAGGCAATTCTGATGTACAGTGACTCTATAGCACGGAGTAGAACTGCTCCATATAGTTTCCAAGGAGCACCTGCCAGATTCAAACTGCAAACATTTTGATTAGCAGACATAGCACTTAACCTCTATGCCACCAGGGTTTCTGGTTCTGCATAGATGCCCCTTATTATATTGAGGAATTTCCGTTCTATTCCTATTTTACTGAGAGTTGTTAACATGAATGAGTGTTGGAGTTTGTTAAATGCCTCTCGCCACTTGATAAAATCAAGTGGTTCTTGTCTTTTGCTTTATTTAGCTGGTTGATTACATTAATTGTTTTTCTAATATTGAACCATTGCTGCATCCTTAGTATGAATCCTATTTGGTCATTATGAATTTTTTTTATATGTTGTTGATTTTTATTGGCTACAGTTGTGTTGAGGATTTTTTAATCTAGGTTCAAGAATGACACTGGTTTGTAATTTTTCTTTTTTGTGCTGTCTTTACCTGGTTTTGGTATCACGGTTACACTGATGTCATAGAATGAATTTGGAAGTATTCCATCCTTTTCTGCACTCTGGAACACCTTTAGTAATAGTGGTGTGAACTCTTCTCTAAAAGTTTCATCGAATTCTGCAGGGAAGCTCTCAGGACCAGGGCTTTCTTCAATTGGGAATTTTTTTTTTTTTAATTACCTTTTCAATCTCTCCTTTTGTGATGGGTTTATTTACTTGTTCTACTTCTATTTGTGCTAGTATTGGTAGGGGATGTGCTTCTAAAAATTCGTTCATTTCCTCTAGGTTTTCAAATTTATTACAGTACAATTTTTCATAGTATCATGTTGTGATTCTTTTAATTTCATTTGGGTCTGTTGTGATATCACTCATGTCATTTCTTATTAAAGTTATTTTCTTCCCCTCCTGTTTTTCTTTGGTCAGTTTAGCCAGTGGTTTATCAATTGTGTTGATCTTTAAAAAAAAAAATAGCTTTTGGTCTTTCGATCATTTTTGTATTCTTTATTACATTTAGTTCTGCACTGATTTTTATTACTTCCTTTCTTCTGCTGTCCAAGCCTTTCTTTTGCTGCTCTCTTTCCACTTGATCGAGTTGTAGGTTAATTCTTTGATTTGAGCTCTTTCTTCTTTGAGGATAGGTGCATTTATTGAGATAAACTGGCCTCTGTGCACTGCTTTTGCTGTGTCTCAAAGGTTCTGGTATGATGTGTTTTCATTCTCAGGTGAGTCTATGAATTTCTTCATTCCAACCTTTACTTCTCCTATAACTCAGCCGTTTTTGAGTGAGGTGTTGTTCCATTTACATGTGTTTGATTCTTTTTCCTTCTTTTTTGCTGTTACTGATTTCTACTTTTATGGCTTCATAGTCTGAAAATCTGCTTTGTAGTATTCAATATTTTGAATGTTGTTAAGGATTGTTTTGTGGCCTAATATGCAGTTAGTTCTGGAGAATGCTTAATGTGCACTGGAAAAGAAAGTACATTTGGCTTCTGTTGGGTGGAGTGTTCTGTATATGTCTGCGAGGTCCAGTTGGTTGATTGTGGCATTTAGATCTTCACATTTTTATTGAGCTTTTTTCTAGATTTTCTGTCCATCACCAAAAGTGGTGTGTTGAAATCACCTACAATTATTTTGGAGCTGTCTATTTCTGTTTTCAATACACTTAGTGTTTGTTTTATGTATTTTGGAGCCCTGTCATTGGGTGCGTAGATATTTAGTATGGTTATGTCCTCCTTGAATACTGATCTTTTCATCATTATATATGTCCTTCCTTATACAGCACTTGGCTGGCTCGCTATCCAGCACGGTAGATTTTAAAGTCTATTTTATCCAAGATTATTAATAATGCCATTCCTGCTGTCTTTTGAAGGTTGTTAGCGTAATATATTTCTTTTTCAGCCTTTGAGGTGTAGTTTGTTCTACAGGCAGCATATAGATGGATCTTGTCTTAACCCAATTTGCCACTCTCTGTCTCTTTATTGGTGCATTTAGTCAGTTTACATACAGCATGATTACTGATAGATATGAGCTTAGTACTGTCATTTTGACTTCTCTTTTTGTGTTGTAGACAATTTTTTTTGTTCCATTTAATTTTCTGTGCTGTCTTTTTTCTTTACATGTTTTCATCTTTTTCAATGTTCATGATTTTGTATTTGCTGAGACTTCATATTTTTCTTGTTTTTCATTTTGATAAGTATAATTGATAGCTTCCTTTGTGGTTACCTTAATATTTATCCCTGTTTTTCTAAATTTAAATCAGTTTTTAATTTCTTTATCTCACTTTGACTTCCTCTCCATATGAAAGATCTATGACCACATTTTACTTTGGTTCCTTCTTTTTTTATTTATTATGATTAAGTGAAAGCACACAATCCAAGTCAATTTTTCAAACCCACCTCTCTACAAATCTATCTGCTCTTCCCACCTGGTGACAGCACATGCCTCCTTTTCACTCTTTACTACTAGTATCCTCCCAATAAACGCCTGTCTCCTCCTCTCCATCCTCTTCTCTCCCCTTAGAAATAAACCAGCAGGACAACCTTCTATAAATGTGCAAAACCATAAAGTACATACATCACATACTTACTCTGTGTCCCTGACTCCAGTCCGTTCCTAGGCTGAAGTATTGACCTCAGTACTGGTTTTAGGTCTGGGGCAGCAGCAAGTCTAGGGGCCAAGTTCCTGGGCACCCTCCAGGTTGTCGGACAGACTATCAATTCTGGTCTTTTAGTAGAGTTCTTAATCTGCACACCTTTTTTTCTCGTGTCACATCAGGGACTGAATATTTTTACCCTATCAAGGCTGTCTTTGATGTTGGACAGGCACCATCTGGTTCTTCTGGTCTCAGGCTGATGTAGTCTCCCAATCACATGGGTCCCTCTGTCTCCTGGACTTATTTTTCCTCATGTCTTTGATGTTTCAGTCATCATCTATTCCAGGTGGATTGGGACAAACTGATGTTCCTCAGATGGCAGATTGCTGGCTTTTAAGACCCCAGACACCACTCACCAATATGGGGTGCAGAAGACTCTCTTAGCAAAAGGCTAGTCATGCCACTTGACTTCAGTGTCCCCTGAAAACACAGTCCAGACTTCTGTCCCTGCTACAATATCCTTTGAAATTTTAGGTGGAATTTAGAAAACATTTCAGTTTATGCAGTCACCATGAGTCAGATCCAACTCGATAGCACTTGGCTTTGGCTGCCTTCTAGTGAGTGCTGTGGCTCCCTTCACCTAACCAAATTCCTATCCACTATCTAATCTATGAGCAATCCACTCCCTCCCTCCCACCATTGTAACCATCAAAGAATCTTTTCTTCTGTGCATAAGTCCTTTTTTAAGTCCTTACACTAGTGGTCTCACACAATACTTGTCCTTTTGCAGTTGACTGATTTCACTCAGCATAATGTCTTGTAGTTGATACCAAGTTGTGAGATGCTTCCTAAAATCATCATTGTTCTTTATTGTTGCATAGTGTTCCATTGTGTATATATACCATAGTTTGTTTATCCATTCATCTGCTGATGGGCACCTAGGTTGATTCCATCTTTTTGCTATTGTGGACAGTGCTGCAGTAAACATACGTGTGCATATATCTCTTCATGTGACAGCTGTTATATCTTTAGGATATATTCCAAGCAGGGGGATTGCTGGATCATACAGTATTTCTATTTCTACCTTTTTAAGACAGTGCCAAATTCTTTGAAATGAGGCTGTACCATCTTGTATCCCCACCAGCAATGCAGGAGAGTCCCAACCTCTCCACAGCCTCTCCAGCATTCATAGTTTTGTATTTTTTGGATTATGGCCAACATCACTGGGGTGTGATGGTATCTCATTGTAATTTTGATTTGGATTTCTCTAACAGCTAATGATCATGAGTATTTCCTCATGTGTCATTTGGCTGTCTGAATGTCGTCTTTGGTGAAGTGTCTGTCCATGTCCTTTGCCCATTGTTTAGTGGGGATATTTGTCTTTTTCTTGTTGATAATGCATTCTTTTTAATTATAATTTATACATAATAACATTTCTGTTTCCTTATTTTGGGTGTTTTGCCTATGATTTGTTTTTATCATTCTCCTATTTGGGTAGATATCCAGTGGCTTTGTTCTCTGTTCTGGTCTTGGGTTGTTACCTGGTGTTATTGGTTTTCTAACCAAAGGGCTCTCTAGTATTTCTTATAATGTTGATTAGTTTTTTTGCAAATTCCCTAAATTTCTGTTTATCCTGAAATGTCCTACTTTTGCCATCATATTCAAGAGACAATTTTGCTGGACATATGCCATGGTTGAATTGTGTCTCCCCCAAAATATGTGTAGCCGTGTGCCTGGGCCATGATTCCCAGTATTTTGTGACTGTCCTCCATTTTGTGACTTTCCTTTGCTGTATGTTAAAGGATTAGAGTGGGACTGTAAATCCCCTTACAAGATCACCTCCCTGCTCCACTGTAAAGGGAGTTTCCCTGGAGTATAGCTTGCCCCACCCTTAATCCTTTCATCCTACAAGAGATAAAAGGAAAGAGAAGCAGGCAGAGAATTGGGAACCTCACACAATTAAGAAAGTAACACCAGAAGACTGCATCCTTCAAACCTGAGGTTCCTGCACCAAAATTCTCCTTAGATAAAGACTGATGCAATACCAGACTTTCCTCCAGAGTCAATAGGGGAGAAAGCCTTCCCTTGGAGCAGACATCCTGAATTTTGACTTGTAGCCTACTGGACTGTATAACAATAAACTTTCCTTTGTTAAAGCGATCCACTTTGTGGTATTTCTGTTAGAGCAGCACTAGCTGACTAAAACAACGTATAATTTTTGTCTGGCAATTATTTTCCTTCAATACTTTGTATAGATCATCCCATTGCCTTCTTACCTGTATGGTTTCTGCTGATTAGTCTTAGCTTAGTCTTATAGACTTTTCTTTGTAGGTTATTTTTCACTTACTCCTAGCCATCTTTAAAAGTGTCTTGTTATCTTTAGTTTTGGCAATTTTGAGTATAATTCTTTTAGAAACTCCTGTGTGGAGTTCAATGAACATCCTGGATAGTTACGTTCTCATCTTTTATCATGTCAGGGAAGTTTTCTGGCAGCAAATCTTTGACAGTCTCTCCATATTTTCTGTTATCCTCCCCTGTTCTGATACTCCAATCACTCATAGATTATTCCTCTTCATAGAGCTCCACATAATTCTTAAGTTTCTTCAATTTTTTAAATTATTTTATCTGATTTTTTTTCAAATATGTTGTTGTAGTTGCACACTTTATCTTCTATGTCACTAATTCAGGCTTCCATTGCCTCAGTTCTACTTCTTTGACTTTCTATTAAGTTGTCTAATTCTGTAATTTCATTATTAATTTTCTGAATTTCTGATTCTGTCCACTCAATGCATTCTTGTAGCTGGTTCCATTTGTCATAATTCTCTGCTGCATTTTGCTTCATCCTTTCCTCATCTCTTGAAGAGTTTTAAATATTAATCTTTTGTATTCTACTTCTGATAATTCCAGGAAGTTCTCTTCCTCTGGAAAATTATATTCTTTGTTTTGGGAGCTTTCTGAAGAGATCATCACCTGCTCCTTTAAGTTCTTTGATATGGACTGCTGTTTCCATGCCATCAGTAAATCTTATTTATGTTTCTCTACTGTGTTCTAGGAAGCCCTGATAATGTAGCAGTTAAGTGCTATAGCTGCTAACCAAAAGGCTGACAGTTTTGGTCTGCCATGTGCTACCTGTAAACTCTCTGGAGCAGTTCTGCTTTGTCCTATAGGGTCACTATGAGTTGGAACTGACTCAACAGCAGTGGTTTTGGTTTTGGTTTTTCTGTGTTCTAGCTTCTTGTTTTAAAATGTACAGTTTATTTTTTCTTATATGAATTCCGCTTAGGCATCCTAGTGGTTAGTTACCAAGTGTCTGGTGCAGGCTCTCACCTTACTGTCCTAGATAGACAAGGGTGACTGATACAGTCATAGGTATCTGGCTGTAGCCACTTGGAAAGGCAGGAGGCTATCAGCACTTTCTGAGTGTCTGTGAGACTGACATATCCCCTTATGTCTGAATCTAGGTGAAGAAACCATTTCTGCCCTGATTTTCTGGTTTAGGGGGTTGGCAGAAAAACAATGTGTATATATATATTTTTTCTTTTCCACCTCTTCCCTGAATTGGTAAACTCTTCCCCCTCCAAGTCCTGAGGAAAGGCTCAGGGCAGGCATAAGGAGCCTACTTCTGACTTAGTTAAGGATGTCATATGTCAGAGCTGGGAACAATGCAGAGAAGGTAGAAGGAGAACGGCTCAGGGTGGGCATGAAGAGTCCTACTTCTGGCTCAGTTAATGACATCAGACTCTGGCATCAAGTGCAGTTCAGAGAAGGAAGGGGAGAGCACTGGAAGAATAGAGACAGGCCCATACTGAAGGAACAATTCAGATCTGTGCACAGTACATTACACACAACAACTTAGATTTCGACAATCTGGCACTGTCTCTCACTGGCTCCACAGGGACAAGTGGATCACCTCCACTAAGGTAAGCGTCCACCAACCTCCATGCTGGACCAACCACACAGCAGTAGTGGCTGCTTCCCCACAAGTCAGATCCGTGGAATCTTATGTACTTCCTGTACTATTCTCCCTTCCCCCTTGCTCAGTCTAATTTTAAACTCTGCCTTTGATGTTCTGGGCTCCTACCATGTCATATGTACTGGATTGATTTGTTCTTTTTGGTTCTTGCTGATAGAGGGGTCACAGGACCCTGTGTACTCCGCCATCTTGGCCCACCCCCAGCCCTGGTTTTCTGCCAGTATATTCAGTTTACTATGAAGGGACCAAAATGCAAGCCTCACCACCAAGGCCCCTACCACTTCAGTGCATCAGATGCGAGAATGGAAAATGGGGCAGGAGACATAGAAATGTCGATCTGACAGTCCCAATATCACTCCAGGCACTGTTGAATTAATACTGTCATTATTCGGGTCCCTCAAGATAAGGCATTTCCACCCCATGCTGACCACTCATAACCAAGGTAAGAATCCTGGGATTTGCAAAGGTTTCTAAAATTTTAACACGACCTTTGTATATAGTTACCACCCACCTGTAACAACGTAGTGGCTTGCATGTTGCTGTGATACTGGAAGCTATGCCACCAGCATTTCAAACACCAGCAGGGTCACCCATGATGAATAGGTTTCAGTGGAGTTTCTGAATGAGAAAGACTAGGGACAAAGGCTTGGCAATCTACTTCTGAAAATTAGCCAATAAAAGCTGTATAAATCCCAACAGAACAGCATCCAACTGGCTTGTTTAGGTTACATGAATAGGAAGGATCACTGACTGGAGGAGGACATAATGTGTGTTAAAACAGAGGGTTGGTGAGGGCAAGGCAGACCCTCGATGAGATGGACTAGCAAAAAAAAAAAAGCCCCCACAATGGACTAGGACATGCCAGTTATCATGATGATAATGCAGGGCTGGACTGTGTTTAGTTCTGTTGTACATGGGTTTGCCATGAGTCAGAGTCAACTATCATTAGCTACAGAAATTCACTATTGCTGAGTAATTTTATTACCTATTGAGGGAGAAAACATACTCTCCCATGTGAGGGCTCTGTTGCTGTCTCACCATTATAAATGCTTGAGGCTCAGTGACTAGATTACCTGGAGCTCAAACATCTCAGTAGGATTTCCCAGACTGCAACCTGATACGGGGGCATAGCCCACATTGCTGCTCACACTCATCCATTGAAATCCCTGTGGAATACAGGTCTACCCTGACACCCATTGGGTTGCCTTATGTCTGAGAAGACTTAAAGGCTACACTTCACACGCCGAAAGCCAAGTGCCGTCAAGTCGGATCCGACTCATGGCGACACTTCACATAGGACGTCTGAAACTGTGTCACTTGAACTACTACAGAGATATTGAGACTGAGGCTATAGAATCTATAAATAACATAACTGAAGACCAACGTCCAGCACGACCTTCCACAAGCTGGTGGTGTACAGTGACACCCCTCAAACTCTGGGATGCCAGTATAGAGTCCCCAAGCAGAGTTGGTGTCTCCCTTTGACCTGATGTGATCCTCAACATATACAGAGCTGAGTAGGTTTCCCAGGTAACCTAGCACAAGCAAGACAGTATTGGCTTAGCAGAGTATTCTCTCAGCAGTCATGAAACCATCAATTGGGATTCCGGAAGAATGAGAATTTATTTCCCATAGTCATACCATCCTGTAAAGCTATGAAGAGACTCTGGGCCCATGCGGACCCCAACAGGACAGATACCCAAGAAATCTTGGCTGACACCCCCCAACTGTTTTTTACCCACCAAGTGTGAAGACACAACTTTTCAGGGTCCCCAATTCAAGTCCATGAAGTCTAGGTTCTCTGGGCATCACCTGAAACTCACAGATACCCAGAGGAGGCCACGCCTGGGGTGGCAGAGGCTGTGCTCTGAACTGAAAAGCGTGATTCCAATTTGAGTTCAGCAGGTTGTCATCAGAGCCTGTTCTCATGTACCCACAGCCTGGAAAGGCCATGTGGTGACCGTGGCCAAGGCTTCCTGTGGGTCCCACATTGTGACGAACTGAACTGTGTTCCCCCCAAATGTGCAGGAATCCTAACCCCTGTATGCATAAGTGTAATCCACATCTGGTAACCACCAAAGATTGTTTCTCTCTATGTGTAAATCCTGTATGAGTTTTCATATTAGTGGTCTCACACAACACCTATCCTTCTGTGGTTGACTCATTTTACTCAGCATAATACTCTCCAGTTTGCACCATGTTATGAAATGACATCCAGTTTTGCATCATCTGCTGAAAAGACTGTCCTTTTCCTATTTGATGGATTTTGTGCCCTCATCCAAGAACAGGTGACCATAGGTGGATGGATTGCCATCTGGTTCTCAGTTCTGTTCCATTGGTTAATGTATCTGCTGTTGTAATAGTTCCAGGCATCTCTGTTTCTAAGATGTGTCTCTTGTAAACACCATATTGACGAATCCCTTTTTTTTAATTTCTTAAATCCATTCTGTCCCTCGCTTGTCTCTTTATGGGTACATTTTGCTCTTTACTTTCAAAGTAATTGTTGATAGGTGTGAGTTTATTGCTGTTATTTCTTAAGGGTTTTGTTATTGTTGTGTGGTAGTGCTGACATTTTCTTTGTTCCTGTTACTCTCCTGAGCGCAATTCTTTTGATATGTGGATTTTTCACTTATTTCGTTTTTATAGAGACTTTATGTTTTCCTTCTTTATTTTGATGAGTATGTTAATTAAACGTCTTTGTTGTTACCTTGAAATTTATCCTTGTCTTCCTAGTTTTGAACCAGACTATTGTTACTTGGCATCAAGTACTCTTTATTTTCAGCAAGAGGTTTTGAAGCACTTACTGATGAAGATAAAGACAACTGCCTTCAGTATGCATTGCACAGCAACTTCAGGAAAACAGAAATCCTCACAACTGGACCAGCTTGATAAATGGAGAAAGGATTCAGTTTGTCAAAGATTTCATTTTACTTGTTCCACAATCACTGCAAATGGAAGCAGCGGTCAAGAAATCAAAAGGTGCTTTGCATTGGGCAAATATGCTGCAAAAGACCTCTTTAAAGCAAAGAAGTCACCTTGAAGACTTAAGGTGCAAAAGACCCACACTGTGGTATTTCCAGCCACAGCATATGCATACAAAAGCTGGAAAATGAATGAGGAAGACAGAAGAATTGACACCTTTGAATGGTGGTGTTGGGGAAGAATATTGAACATACCATGGACTGCCGAAAGAACAAACAGATCACATCTGGAAGAAGTACAATTAGAGTGCTCTTTGGAAATGAGGATGGTGAGGTTGCATCTTACATTCTTTGGGCACATTGTGAGGAGGTATCAGTCCATGGAGAAGGACATTATGCTTGGTAAAGCTGAGGGTCAGCAAAAATTGAATGGCCCTCAACAATGAGTTTAAGCATATTAACAATTGTGGGTATGGCCCAAGACTGGGCAGTGTTTCGTTGTGTTGTGCATATGGTCTATATGAGTCAGAACTGAATAGAAGGCACCTACCATCAGCAACACTGTTACCTGGTAGTATATTGTCTTTGACTCCATTAGAAAATTCTTTGTCTACATCATTTGTTTCCTCTTCTATTGTTTATGGTGAAAGAGATTGAGAAATTAACAGCTGAAGTCTTCGTTTCAGATCCTTCTCAGTCCTTCCCCCAAAATAGCCACAAGGCTGATATCACTGTTACCTTCCTATCGGTACTTTCATATTTGCAATATCTGTATTTATACTGCATGTATTATATTATGGCTATCAGTTGTCAATGTCCTTTTTCACTCAACATTATCAATATTTATCAATGGTAATATATATACATCTATTTTACTCTTTGGACTCTTTCTTGATTTCTTATTAAATGAAAATAATGTAATCTATTTGGCACGTTCCCAATTGATTATAATATAGCTATCTTTTTTTCATTCTGTATTAGATAATGAAATAAAGTATGTAAGACTGTTTCATGGGTATTTACACAGAGATGTAACTGCTTGATCAGGGGCTTTTCCTTCTGTGTTTCTTTATCATTTTTTGTTTCATACTTATATTTACACAAATATACATACACACATGCATATACACACATATAGATATACAGACACACAAAAATGCGTATTGCTTTTCATGGCTTAAGGTATTTAGAAGATCCTTTGATATAGTACTGTCATAAAGAAACTTCCCTCTTTTATGAAAATGTGAATGATTTCTTTTTCATATTTAGATTTTAATCCACTTAGCATTCTTATTTTTATATGAAATGATGTAGGAATCCAATCTTCCCATAAAATAGCCTTTTTTTTTCCTTTTTCTCATATATTTCACCGATCTGTCAGTGTTGTACCACGGCAGCTTGGGTGTTGCTGTGATCCCAGAAGCTATGCCACCAGTATTTCAAATACCAGCAGGGTCACCCATGGTGGGCAGTTGAAATGAGAAAATAAAGTATTATAATGACATGTGCAAAGGGCTGGAAATAGAAAACTAAAAAGGAAGAACACATTCTGCATCTCACAAGCAGAAAGAACTGAAGAAAAAATTCAAGACTCGAGTTGCAATAGTGAAGGATTCTACAGGGAAAATATTAAGTGACTCAGGGAGCATCAAAAGGAAATGGAAGGAATACACAGAGTCATTGTACCAGAAAGAACTGGTTGATGTTCAGCCATTTGAAGAATTAGCATATGATCAAGAATTGAAAGTACTGAAAGAAACTGAAGCTGCACTTAAGGCTATTTTAGTCAGCTGGGGCTGCTCTAACAGAAACGCCACAGAGTAGATGGACTATTCTTACATAGTCCAGTAAGCTAAAAGTCTGAATTCGAGATGTCCGCTCCAGGGAAAGGATTTCTTCCTTGTCCACTCTGGAGGAAAGTCCAGTATTGCATCAGTCTTTGTCCAGAGAGCATCTTGGCACAGTAAACTCAGGTCTGAAGGACACGCTTTTCTCCTGGTGCTGCTTTCTTGATGGTGTGAGGTTCTCAGTTCTCTGCCTGCTTCTCTTTCCTTTTATCTCTTGTAGGATGAAAGGATTAAGGGTAGGGCAAGCCATACTCCAGGGAAACTCCCTTTACAGTGGAGCAGGCAGATGATCCTATGATGGGATTTACAGTCCCACCCTAATCCTTTAACATACAGCATAGGAAAACCACAAAATGGAGGACAGTCACAACATACTGGGAATCATGGCACTTCCAATATTTTGTGGGGGACACAATTCAATGCATGACAAAGGCATTGGGAAAAAGCAAGTCTCCAGGAATTGATGGAGCACTAGAAGTGCTCAGTTGACTATGTCAAGAAATTTGGAGGACAGCTACTTGGCCAACTGACTGGAAGAGATCCATATTTATGCTCATTCCAAAGAAAGGTGATCCAACCGAATGCGGAAATTACCGAACAATATCACTCACATCATACAAGTAAAATTTTGCTCAAGAGCATTCGAAAGTGACTGCAACAGTATATTGACAAGTAACAGCCAGCAATTCAAGCTGAACTGAGAACATGTGGAACAAGGGATACTATTCCTGATGTCAGATGGAACTTGGCTAAAAGCAGAGAATACCAGAAAGATGTTTACCTGGGTTTCACTGACTATGCAAAGGCATTTGACCGTGTGGATCATAACAAGTTATGGCTAACATTGCATAAAATGGGAATTCCACAACACTTAATTGTGCTTTTAAGGAATCTGTACATGAGTAAAGAAGCAGTAATGCAAACAAGGGGACACTGCATGGTTTAACGTCAAGAAAGTTGTACATCAGTGTTGTATACTGTCATCATGCTTTTGCAATCTGTATGCTGAGCAAATAATCTGAGGAGCTGGATTCTATGAAGAACGAGGCATTAGGACAACTCATTTACAACCTATATTATACAGACGACACCACCTTACTTGCTGGAAGTGAGGAAGATCTGAAACACTTAATCATGAAGATCAAAGAGCACAGTCTTCAGTATAGACTGCACCTCTACATCAGGAAAACAAAAATCCTCATATCTGGACCAGTAAGCAATATTGTGATAAATGGAGAAAGGATTGAGGTTGTCAAGGATTTCATTTTACTTGGGTCTACAATCAATCCCCATGGAAGCAGCAGTCAAGAAATGAAAAGACATATGCACAAGAATGTTTATTGCAGTACAATCCACAATAGCAAAAAGATGGAATCAACTCAGATGCCCAATAACAGAGGAATGGATAGGTAAACTATGGTATATATACTCAATGGAGCACTATGCAATGATAAAGAATAATGATGATTACAGGAAACATCTCATAACCTGGTTTCAACTGGAAGACATTATATTGAGTGAAAGCAGTCAATGACAAAAGGACAAATATTGTATGAGACCCCAGCTACTCTGTCCTTGCAATCTTGGGTTAGGATGGGAGGAGTGCTCAAATTGTGTTGAAGTCCAATTGTTATTGATCTTCTTTCTAGTGTGTGCTGTCACCGATTTCACCCAACCAAATTTCTACCAACTATCTACTCTAAACCCTACCCCGCTTCCCACCCTCCTCACCCTTGAAGCCGTCAAAGAGTCTTTTCTTCTATGCATGAGTCTGTTTTTAAGGTCTTATCATAGGAATCTCATACAATATTTGTCCTTTTGTCTCTGACTACTTTCACTCAGCATAATGTTCTCCAGTTGAAACCAGGTTTAGAGATGTTTCCTGCAATCATCGTTGTTCTTTATCATTGCATAGTGTGCCATTGACTATATATACCATAGTTTACCTATCCATTCCTCTGTTGTTGGGCATCTGAGTTGGTTCCACCTTTTTGCTATTATAGACTGTGCTGCGATGAACATTCATGTGCATGTATCAGTTGGTGTGAATAGCCTTGATTCTGTAGGATATATTCCAAGCAGTGGAATTACTGGGTCAAATGGTATATCTAGATCCCGCTTTCTAAGGAAGCACTAGATTGCTTTCTAAAGAGGTTGCACCATTTTGCAATCCGACCAAGAATGTAGAAGAGTTCAAATCTCCCCACAGCCTCTTAATCATTTGTTCTTTTGTGGTTTTTTTGGATCACGGCCAACCTTGTTGGGATGAGATGGTATCTCATTGTCATTTTCATTTGAATTTCTTTAATAGGTAATGATCGTGAGCACGTCCACATGTGTCTTTTGGCTGCCTGGATCTCCTCTTTAGAGAGAAGTATCTGTCCATCTCCTTTGCCCATCACTTAATTGGATGGTTTATCTTTTTCTTATTGATATTTTGTAGTACCTTATAGATTATGGAGATCAGGCATCGGTCTGACATACAGTTGCCAAATATTTTTTTCCATTCTGTAGGTGGCCTTTTAATTCTATTAATAAAGTCTTTAGATGAGCAAAAGTGATGATTCTTAGTAGTCCCCATTTATCTATTTTCTCTTCTGATGATTGTGGTTTGTTTATCAGATTTTGACATCTGTCTATGTTGTTTATTAAACCTTCCATTGTTGTTCCTACTTTTTCTTGGATGAGCTTTATCGTTTTAGATTTGATATTTAGGTCTTTTACCCAGTTTGAGTTGGTTTTCCTATAAGGTGTAAGATATGGGTCTTGTTTCAGTTTTTTGCCGATGGATATCCAATTTTGCCAGTGCCATTTGTTGAAGAGATTGGTTTTAGCCCACTTTAATGTCTTAGGGCCTTTGTCAAATATCAGCTGTTCATAGGCAGATGATGTCATCTCTGGAGTCTCGATTCTCTTCCATTGATCTATCTGTCTGTTTTCGTACCATTACCAGGCTGTTCTGACTACTGTGGCAGTATAATAGGTTCTAAGGTCAGGTAATGAGAGGCCTCCCAGTGTGATCTTCTTCTTTAGTAATGCTTTACTTATCTGGGGCTTCTTCCCTTTCTGCACAAAGTTGGTAATTTGTTTCTCCAAATCATTAAAAAATGTTGCTGGAACTTGTATTGGGATTGCATTATATATGTAGATTGCTTAGGGCAAAATAGACATTTTCACCATGTTAAGTCTTCCTATCCATGAGCAGTGTAGGTTTCTCCATTTATGTAAGTCTCTCTTAGTTTCTCATAGTAAGGGTTTGTAGTTATCTTTATAAAGGTCTGCTATTTCTCTGGTTAAATTTATTCCGAGGTACTTTATCTTCTTAGGGGCTATAGTAAATGGTATTGGTGATTTTTGTCCTTAATAATCTCATTCTTGGTATAAAGGAATCTTAAAGATTTACTTATGATTATCTTGTATCCTGAGACTTTGCCAAACTCTTCTATCAGTTTGAGTAGTCTCTTTGTGGGTTCTCTGGGATTCTCTGCATATACAATCATATCATCTGAAAATAGGGAGACTTTTAGTTCTTCTTTGCCAATGCAGATGCCCTTTATTCCTTGGTCTTGTCTAATTGCTCAGGCTAGAACTTCTAGAACAATGTTGAATAGGAGAGGTAAGAGTGGGCATCCTTGTCTGGCTCCTGATCTCAAGAGGAATTGTTTCAGTCTCTCTACACTCAGGATAATGAAGGCAGTTGACTTTGTATAAATGGCCCTTATTGCATTGAGGAATTGGCCGTCTATTCCTATTTTGCTGAGAGTTTTTAGCATGAATGGGTGTTGGACTTTATCAAATGCCTTTTCTGCATCAATAGACAAGATCAGGTGATTCTTGTCTTTTGTGATATTTATGCGGTTGATCACATTAATTATTTTTCTGATGTTGAACCAGCCTTGCATCCCTGGTATGAATCTAACTTGGTCATGATGGATTATTTTTTGGACACGTTGTTGTATTCTATTGGCAAGAATTTTTTTTTATTATGACTGAGTGAAAATCTACATTCCTGTATAAATTTACATGCCCACCTATATGCAGCTTCTACTGTTCTCCCTGCCCAGTGACAGCACACTATTCCTCTCTGCTCCATACATGTCTCATCCTCCCAACAGTCTCCTTTCCGCTCCTCTCCACCCACTCTCCTTCCTCCAGCCAGAGGTCAGCAGGATGATATCTTATAGATGCACAGAACAATAAAGTGCATCCAATATACGGTCACTCTGCATCACCAAGTCCAATCCATTCCTGTCCAAAGAGTGGACCTTTGTTATGATTTATTGGCAAGGGCAGCATGGGGGCCAGGGGCCATGCTCCCAGGGGAACCACAAAACCGCTGGACCATCAATTGAGGTCCTTTAGTGGAGAATTTTGTTGACGACATTTGCATCTAGATTCATGAGTGATATCAGTGTGTAGTTCTCCTTTTTGGTTGGGTCTTTCCCTGGCTTTGGTATCAGGCTTTAGCTGGCTTCATAGAATGAATTTGGGAGTATTCCATTCCTTTCTATGCTGTTCAATAGTCTTAGTAGTATTCAAGATAACTGTTTACTAAAGGCTTGATAGAATTCTGCAGTGAAGCCATCTGGGCCTGGGCTTTTTTTAGTTGGCAGTTTTTTGATGACTTTTTCACTCTCTTCCTTTGTGATGGGTTTATTTAGTTGTTCTGCTTCACCTTGTGATAATTTTGGTAGGTGATATGAGTCAAGGAATTTGTCCATTTCCTCTAGGTTTTCAAATCTGTTAGAATACAGTCTTTCACAGTATTAAGCTATGATATTTTTGATTTCTACTAGATCTGTTGTGACAACTCTGCTCTCATTTCTTATTTGGGTTATTTGTTTCCTGTTTATCTTTAGTAAGTTTAGCCAGTGCTCTGTCAATTTTGTTGATCTTTTCAAAAAACCAGTTTTTGGTCTTTTCAATTTTTTCAATTGTTCTTCTGTAATTCACTTAGTTCTGCTCTAATCTTTAGGATCTGTTTTCTTCTGGTGCCTGAGGGGTTCCTCTGTTGTTGTCTCTCTACTTGTTCATGCTGTAGGGTTAGTTCTTTGATTTGGTTTCTTTCTTCCTTCCAGATGTGTGCATTTATGGAGAGAAACTGACCTCTGAGCACTGCTTTGGCTGTATCCCATAGGTTCTGGTAGGAAGTATTTTCATTCTCATTGGAATCCAAGAATTTCTTTATTTCATTCTTGATTTCTTCTATAACCCATGGCTTTTTGAGCAAGATGTTGTTCAGTTTCCATGAGTTCCACTTTCTATCTATGTTTTTTCTGCTATTGATTTTGACTTTTATGGCTTTATGATCTCAGAAGAGGCTTTGCATTAATTCAAATGATATGGATTTTGTTGAGAATTGCTTTATGTCCTCACACATGATCTATTCTGGAGAATGTTCCATGTGCACTGGAGAAGAAGGTGTAGTTGTCTGCTGATGGATGGAAGTTTCTGTATATGTTGATGAGGTCCAGTTGGTTAATTGTGGCAATAACATCTTCTGTGTCTTTATTGACCTTTTGTCTAGACGATCTGTCCAGTATTGAGAGTGGTGTTGAAGTCTCCCACGATTACTGTAGAGTGATCTATCTTGTTTTTGAGTGGAGTCAGTATCTTTTCAATGTATTTAGATGCTGTAGTATTGCATACATAAATATTTAATATTGTTAAGTCTGGCTTGTGTATTGAACCTTTCAGCAAAAAATAGTATCCAACCTTGTCCATCATGGTGGATTTTACATTAAAATCAATTTTATCTGAGATTAGAATTGTCACACCTGCTTTTCTTTGTTCATTGTTAGCTTGATGTATATTCTTCCATCCTTTAATTTTGAGTTTGTACCTATCTTGAAGTTTAAGGTGAGTTTCTTGTAGGCAACATATAGATGGGTCATGTCTTTTGATCCAAGATGTCACTGAATGTCTCTTTACTGGAGCAATCAGTCCATTCACATTCAATGTAATTATTGATAGGTATGTGTTCAGTGCTGCCACTGTGATATGTTTATTTTTGTGTTGATGTTTTCTCTGTTGTTCTTATTAATCTGTTCTGTGGCCTTTTTGAGTTGATTTTTCACCTTTTTCAGGGTTGGTTTTGTGGTTGTTGAGACTCCTTTATTACACTTCTTGATAGGGTGTGTTGCTTCTTTATTGTGCTTTGCTGCTGCCCCTATAATTTGGCTTAATAAACTACATATAAACCCAATTTTGATTGCGACCAGTCTTCTCAACTTCCTCTCCATCTGGAAGGACTATAACGACTGTAGTGCATCCCTCTTTTTAATACAATGTTATCATAGTTTACATAATATGATCACTAGATCATTTCACTATTATAGCTTTGATTGAGTTTGGAGTCTTCCCTAACTGAGTAGGATTCTGGATGATGTGTCCTTCTAAAATATAAAGTTAGTGGTTTTGTTTTTCCAAACCAAGAGATTCTTTCAGTATTTCTTATAGCTTTGGTTTGGTTTTTACAAAGTCTCTGAGTTTGTTTATCTGCAAATGTTTTAATTTCATTTTCATATTTGAAAGATAGTTTTGCAGAGTATATAATTATTGGTTGGAACTTCTTATCCTTCAGTGCTTTGAATGTGTCATGTCATGTCACATCATGCCACATCTCCATGCCAGCATTGTTTCTGCTGAGAAATCTGACAAAATCCTACAGGTTTTCCCTCTGAATGTTACCTTTGCTTTGAGTCTTGCTGCTTATGTTTAATTTTGTTAAGCTTGATTATAACATGTCTTGGAGTCTTTCTATTGGGATCTATATTGAGTGGTGTTTGATACATATCTTCAATATCTATATTTTCTTCTTTCATAATTTCTGGGAAGTGTTCTATCAGCAGCTCAGCAGCAATACTCTCTGTGTTCCCAGGTGTCTCACCTTGTTCAGGAACTCCAATTAATCATAGATTGTTCTTCTTAGTAGAGTCTCACATGCTTCTTAATGTTTCTTCATTTTTCTTGTTTCTTTTCTCTGATTTCTCCTCATAGATGCTGGAGTCAGTAGCTCTGTCTTACAAATCAGAAATTCTCCTTTTCATTTGTTCCATTCTGTTTTCTTGGCTTTGAATCAAAGTTTCTGTCTTTGATTTTGTCTTTGATCTGTTGGATTTCAGAGTACTGATGTTCCATCAGATCTAACAGCTTGCTTAATTTTTCATTTTGCTCTGCTGCATTTTGTATAAGGTGTAACAGGGCTCTCTATATAAATCTTTTGTATTCACCTTCTGATAGTTTCAGAAAAGCTTCTTCATCTGGGACGTTCTGAGGTGATTTCTTTTGGAGGCCTTCTGATGCCATGGATGATTTTCAGATTACCGTCTTCTCCAACGTTTGTTGCTCTATGGGCTTCATGTGGGTCAATAGAGGATAAGAGAGATGCTGTGAAGATGGACCATAGTTGTTTCTCTAGGTCTTCTTAAAATGAGAAGTAAAAAGTATTTGACAACTTCCAAAGTCAGTCACATTTTCAAGTGTACACGTCCCTCTTCCCAGCTGGTAGAGTAAGCATCTCTATATTGAACCCCAGATGTTATAACCTAGCTCAAAATACAGAAAGGCTACTGGCCTGCTGGCCTCTGCTGTCAGGCCCTAGCTGTAGATGACACTGTGTAGCATTCTGCTTTTCTGCTGGAAAAGAAGTCTCTTCTGGGTAGGCACTGGCTCCCAGCCCAGGAATTAGGTATAGCTGAGGCTTCCATATGGATGAATCTGCCTCCTAAGGAAACAACATTGAGTCCCACACAAGCTCGCCAGCTGGCCGGGACCAGGCTCCTCGCAGAAAGACCTGAGGCCAACAGTGCCAAAATCCCCAGAGTCCACAGCCTCTGCCATTGGGCCCTAGCCCCAGGCGACACTGTGCAAAACACCACCTCCCTCTGGAAAAGCACTCTCCCCCTGGCAGGCGCAACCTCCCAGCTTAGGAACCAAGCCCAGCTGGGGCCTCTGCCTGGGCTTCTCCGTTTCCCAGTGGATGAAGATGGCGTCTCACACAAGCTCATCTGTATGGCTACCACATGGCAGAGGCAGAAAGATAGGCCAGAGGAGCCAAAATGCATAGAGTCAAAAGGGGGCTCTCACAACACGGCAATTACACTTGCCAGTCCCATCAGCAGTGTGTCCGAGACCAGCAGCTAGTCAAGGCCCAGCTCTGCCTACCAGCCAAGACAGAGGAGAAAAAAGATCAAAACGGTGAGTTACCTTTGGTCTGTGCAAGCCTGTGCTCACTGAGAGTGGGGTCAGTGAAAGAGAGGATGTTTTGCGTTCAGTAGTGTGAAGTCCAAGTTAACAGCCCTATGCTGCATCCCAGGGCTCACTAGGTGTCCAGAAAGTTCTGTTTAATTATCATTTCAGGTCTTGGTTTCCAGAGAGATTTAGGGAGATGTACGTTTAATCCAAGATCTTGACTCCACCCCCTGGAGTTTCCTAAAGATATTGGCTATACCATGGATTTCCACAACAATGAACAAATCTGTCTCAGGAAAAGAACAGCCAGAATGCTCCTTAGAAGCAAGAATGGCAAAATTTTGTCTCACTTACTTTGGACATGCTCTCAGGAGAAGGACATCATGCTTCACAAAATAAAGGATCAGCAAAAAAGAGAAAAACCCTTAATGAGATGGACTGACAGAATGGCTGCAACAAAGGACTCACGTGTAACAATGATTATGAGAATGGTGCAGAACCAGGCAGTGTTTCATTCTGTTGTTTTGTTTTGACTCAACAGCATCTAGCAACAATAAGGATTAAAGATGATAATGGAGTTGGGGGAATAGGGAGTTATGTGTGCTATAAAAAGACAGCTTTGGAATCATTGTGGTGATAGAACTGTTCTGTACCTTGAGTGTTGTGGTACATCAATCTACATGTGTGATAAAATTGCATTCAACTAAATTCACACAAGCTGTGATCATTAAGGTTGTGTGTCAACTCGGCTGGGCCATGATTCTCAGTGATTTGACAGCTACAATGTAGTTTCACATTGATATAATGATGTAATCATTTCCCTTATGGGATCTGCTGTGAGTAGCCAATCAGTTGAAAAGGTGTTTCCTTGGGGGTATGGCCTGCATCCAATATAGGTGAATGTTCTGGCAAGGCTTGGGGGCTTTTTGCTTGCTCTAGATCCTGCAACTCATTTCTGTCCATGGGACCTCTAGCTCTCGGGATGGAAGCTAGAGAATTATGTCACCCTCAGTAGTCTGGATCCTTGGTTCACTAACCTCTGCAGCTATGTAAGTTGGGAGAAGCCTCCAGCCTGACAGACAGATTTAGGACTTTCCAGCCTCTACAACCACATGAGCCATTTCCTTGATTTTTCTCTCTCCAGTAACTTTGTTTCACTGATTTTGCTTCTGTAGAGAACCCAGCCTAAAACACAGACAAATACAAACAAAAATGTGAAATTGCTAAAATTTGAATGATTAGTAGATTGCATCAGTGTCAGTTTCCTGGTTATGATATTGTTCTATAGATTTGCAAGGCTGTTACTATACACAGAAACTATAAAAAGGTACAGGGAATCTTTCTGTATTATTTGTCATACATATATGTGGATCTACAACTATGGGTGAATAGTGTACCTGCAGTCAGAAACCCTAGGTTCTGCCACATGCTATCTGATGAGCAATTTCAAACCTAAACTTGGTGTACAGTATGGGTAAATTGTTACTCTCAAATTACTTTCTACCTAATTGTATAATTATTGATGTTAAATGATATTATGCCTATACAATGTTTAGGGTAGTACCTAGCACACAGGGAACATTCAATTAATGATCTGATATTATCATATCACATAAACACATTGTGATACACGGGGTTTGAATCATGACCTGTAAGAGCTACCACAGACAATCCCAGGGACATCATGTCAGTACCATTTGTACACATTATGACAGTTCTCAGTTACCAGTCCTTACTTTAACAGACTGGAAAAATATTGACACTGTTATAGCCAAGTGCCATCGAGTTGGATCTGACTCATGTTATAGGCTCCACAATAAATTAGAATGAAGACCATGATGATAGCCATCTGTTGAAAGAAGAAAATTACTATGACAGAAGTTATTCATGTTTCTAAAATATCAAAAATTTTGTAGAACAATGGTCATTTACTATAATCAGGAGCTACTCAAAAATTGTATACTGAAATTGAAATTTGAAAAGGAAGCACATAACAAGAGGAAGTAAATTACCCTAACAGAGCTTCTTGAAAGACCTGTTATAACATCCTTTTATTTGTTTTTTTCAAACACTACTACAACACACCCTGATAAGTAATTTGAGTCAGCATCAACTCAGTGCCAGCTGGCTTGGTTTCAGCTAGCATCATGAGGATTTTTTAAAAAAAATAAAATTTCACAATTTCTACTATTAATGTTTTGGCACTTTAAGGAAAGCAGTGTGCATTACATAGTGAAATTTTTCTGTGAGAGAACTTATAAGTTTAAAATATGTACTGTTTATAACACTTATTATTCATACTTTATATAAATGTGTTATTTTTTCCACTTTTAGGTAATAAGTTTACTGTAAGTCTTAAACTTAAGTGATGATAATAGACAACACATTTTCCAACTGACATATCCCTATTAAGTATGATTTTCAATGTGTATACTGATGTATCCCTATTAAGTATGATTTTCAACATGTGTATTTTCAAAATATGTAATCAGATTTATAAAATTAACACATGTTCATGAGAAGGAACAGAATTAAGTAATACAGTGATGTTATTTTAAAAAGAATTATAATTTGGGGGGCAGAGTGAAGATGGCAGACTAAACACACATCTCCCTAAATCCCTCTGGAAGCCAAGGCCTGAAGTGATAATTAAACAGAGCTTTCTGGACACCTAGTGAGCTCTAGGACATTGCATAGGGCTGTCTATCTGGTGAACATGCCACTGAGCTGGAAACTTCTCTTTCACTGACCACTGCCCTTGATGAGTGCCACCTCTCACAGACTGTAGGTAAATCGCCATTTTAACTTTTTTTCTCCTCTGCTTTAGCCAGCGGGAAGGACTGAAGTTTGACTGTCAGCAAGGCTTAGATGCCCCGCTGATGAGATCGGCCAGTAGAGTCACCACATTTTGAGAGCCTGGCCTTGGAATCTGTGCAACTTGGTACCACTGACCTCTCTCTCTTGGAATCTCTGAATCACTGCCATTGAATAGCCTTTCTGATGCAGGTGGGGGAGCTTGTGTGGTACACTATCTTGATTCACTGGGAGGCAGAGTTTCCTATACACAGGCCTCAGGTCAACCTAATTCCAAGGCTGAGAAGCAGTGCTTGCCAGGAGAGTGCTTTTCTGGCAGTAAAGCAGTCTTTGATATAGAGGTACTTACTCTGCCAGCTGGGAGAAGGGACTTGCACACTTGAAAGCCTGACTAATTTTGGAAGCTGTCAGATACCTTTTACCTTTCAATAGAAAAATAACTGCAGTGCATCCAGATAGCATCTCTTCCAGCCTTTACTGTCTCACATTACAGGATCAGCTGATGGTGCCCCAGTGACACTATAAGTGGAGCTCTGTCTTTGCCAATCAGGAGGTGAAGCCTGCTACCCCAGAGATTCCACTAAGCCCAGTCACTGGAGTACATAGAGGTGTCTGGTGATCAACTTCCTTTTCAGACTGAGCTTTAGATCCCATTAAGGCAATACCAGAGAAACAAAACAACATCCAGATGCCCCAAAAGCAATAAACTTTGGACAAGCACATTAGGAAGAATTCACCTATGGCTTCAGAAGACCCACAAAAGAAAGTTTCAAAGAACTTCCCAGACCAAGAAGCCTTTCTGAAACTATTGGATGGCGAGTACAAAAAGATTATATATAAAACCCTCCTAGACCTTATACAAAATGCAGCAGAGCAAAATGAAAAATTAAGCAAGCTGTTTGATCTGATGAAACACCGATATTCTGAAATACAACAGATCAGTAACAAAATCAAAGATATAGAAAATTCAGTTCAAATCCAGGAAAACAGAATTGAACAAATGGAAAAGACTTTCTGTCTTGGAAGGCAGAGCTACTGACTGCAGCATCTATGAGGAGAAATCAGAAAAAAGAAACAAGAGAAATGAAGAAGCATTAAGAAGCATGTGAGACCTCACTGAGAGGAATAATCTATGATTAATTCGAGTTCCTGAACAGGGTGGGACACCTGAGAACACAGAGTATTGTGGCTGAGCTGCTGACAGAAAACATCCCAGAAATTATGAAGGATGAGAGTATAGATATCCAAGATGCATATCAAACACCACTCAACATAGATCCCAAAAGAAAGACTCCAGGACATATTGTAATCAAGCTTAACAAAATAAAACACAAGCAGAAACTCTTAAAGGCAGCAAGACTCAAAGCAAAGCTAACATTCAGAGGGAAACCCTGTAGGCTTTCATCTGCTTTCTCAGCAGAAACAATACTGTCACAGAGATAATGGGATGACACATTCAAAGCCTCGAAGGAGAAATACTTCCAACCAGGAATTATATATTCTGGAAAACTATCTTTCAAATATGGAAATGAAATCAAGACATTCCCAAATGAACAGAAACTCAGAGGCTTTGTAAAAACCAAACCAAATCTACCAGAAATACTGAAAGAAGCTCTTGGCTTAGAAGAAAAAAAACATTAACTTTATATTTTAGGAGGAAATACAGGACACTTCATCCAGAAACCTACTCAGTTAGAGAATACTCCAAACTCAAAGCTGTAATATTAAAAGAAGTGATCCAGTGATCATACCATGAAAACTATGATGTCATTATATTACAAAGAGGAACGTACTACAGTCATTATAGTCCTTCCAGATGGAGAGGAAGTTAATAAGACTTGTAGTAGTAAAAACTGGCTTTAAACATAGACTACTAAGAAGGATCTTAGGGTCAGCCGCAAAGCACAATAAAGATGTAACATATCAAATCAAGAAACGTAATACAGGAGTCTCAATAACCACAAAAACTAACTGAAAATGGTGAAAAATCAACCATAAAGAATGTCCCAGAACAGAATGATAAGAACAGCAGAGAAAATATCAACACAAAAATAAACATATCACAATGACAGCACTGAACAGATACCTATCAATAATTACATTGAATGTAAGTGGACTGAATGCTCCAGTAAAGAGATGAGTGTCATCTTGGATCAAAAGACACAACCTGTCCATGTGTTACTTACAAGAAACTCACCTTAGACTTAAAAATATGAACACACTGAAAATTAAAGGATGGGAGAATACATATCCAGCTAACAATACACAAAGAAGAGCAGGTGTGGCAATATTAATCTCAGATAACATAGATTTTAATGTAAAACCCACTAGCGTAGTCAAGGATGGACACTACTTATTGCTGAAAGGTTCAGTACACAAACCAGACTTAACAATATAAAATATTTATGCACCCAATACTACAGCATCTAAATACATCAAAGAGACACTGACTACACTCAAAAAGGAGATAGATCACTCCACAGTAATAGCAGGAGACTTCAACATTCCATTCTCAATATTGGAAAAATTATCTGGAAAAAAGCTCAATAAAGACACAAAAGATGTTATTGCCACAATTAACCAACTAGACCTCATTGATATATACAGAACTTGGTATCCATCAGCAGACAACTACACTTTCTTCTCCAGTGCACATGGAACATTTTTCAGAATAGACCATGTGTTAGCACATAAAGGAAATCTCAACAAAATCTATACCACTGAATTATTGCAAAGCATTTTCTCAGACCACAAAGCCATTAAAGTTGAAATCAATAACAGAAAAAATACACAAAGTGGAACACATGGAAACTGAGCAACATCTTGCACAAAAAGCCATGGGTTATAGAAGAAATCAAGGATGAAATAAAGAAATTTATGGATTCCAACAAGAATGAAAATACTTCTTACCAGAATCTATGGGGTAGAGCCAAAGCAGTGCTCAGAGGTCAGTTTCTCTCCATAAATGCAAACATCTGGAAGAAAGAAAGAACCCAAAGCAAAGATCTAATCCTACAGCTTGAACAAGTAGAGAGAAAGCAACAGAAGAACCCCTCAGGCACCAGAAGAAAACAGATTGTAAAGATTAGAGCAGGACTACACAAATTAGAGAATGGAAGAACAATTGAAACAATTGAAAAGACCAAAAACTGATTTTTTGAAAAGATCAACAAAATTGACAAAGCACTGGCTAAACTTACTAAAGAAAAACAGGAAAGGAAACAAATAATCCAAATAAGAAATGAGATAGGAGTTGTTGCAACAGATCCGTCAGGAATCAAAAATATCATAGCTGAATACTATGAAAGTCTGTACTCTAACAAATTTGAAAACTTAGAGGAAATGGACAAATTCTTAGATACACATCACCTACCAAAATTATCACAACGTGAAGCAGGACTACTTAATAAACCCATTGCAAAGGAAGAGATTGAAAAAGTCGTCCAAAAACTATCAAGCAAAAAAAGGCCTGGCCCAGATGGCTTCACTGCAGAATTCTACCAAGCTTTTAGAGAAGAGTTATCTCCAGTACTACTGAGACTATTTCATAGTATAGAAAGGGATGGAATACTCCCAAATTCATTCTATGAAGCCAGCCTAACCCTGATACCAAAGCCAGGGAAAAACCCAACTAAAAAGGAGAACTACAGACCGATATCACTCATGAATCTAGATGCAAAAATCTTCAACAAAATTCTTGCCAATAAAATACAACAACATATCCAAAAAATAATCCATCATGACCAAGTTGGATTCATACCAGGGTTGCAAGGCTGGTTCAACATCAGAAAAACAATTAATGTGATTAACCACATAAATATCACAAAAGACAAGAATCACCTGATCTTGTCTATTGATGCAGAAAAGGCATTTGATAAAGTCCAACACCCATTCATGCTAAAAACTCTCAGCAAAATAGAAACAGATGGCCAAATCCTCTATGCAATAAGGGCCACTTATACAAAGCCAACTCCCTTCATCATCCTGAATGGAGACAGACTGAAACAATTCCCCTTGAGAACAGGAACTAGACAAGGATGCTCACTCTCACCTCTCCTATTCAACATTGTTCTAGAAGTTCTAGCCAGAGCAATGAAGACAAGACCAAGAAATAAAAGGCATCTACATCAGCAAAGAGGAAGTAAAAATCTCCCTATTTGCGGATGATATGATTGTATACACAGAGAATCCTAAAGAATCTATAAGTAAGCTACTGAAATTGATAGAAGAGTTCAGCAAAGTGTCAGGGCACAAGATAAACATAAGTAAAGCAGTACGATTCCTTACTACCAACAAAGAGATTATTAAAGAAGAAATCACCAAATCAATTACCATTTACTATAGCCCCCAAGAAGATAAAATACCTAGAATAAATCTAACTGGAGAAATAAGAGACCTTTACAAAGAGAACTACAAGACCTTACTACAAGAAAGTAAGAGAGAGTTACATAAATGGAGAAACCTACCCTGCTCATGGATAGGAAGACTTAACATTGTGAAAATGTCTATTTTACCCAAAGCAAATTGACTTATATAATGCAATCCCAATACAAATCCCCATGACATTTTTTAATGAGATGGAGAAACAAATCACCAATTTTGTCTGGAAAGGTAAAAAGCCCTGGATAAGTAAAGCATTACTAAAGAAGAAGAACACATTGGGAGGCCTCTCGCTACCTGACTTGAGAACCTATTACACTGTCACAGTTGTCAAAACAGCCTGGTACTGGTACAAAAAGAGACAGATAGATCAATGGAACAGAATTGAGACCCCAGAGATGACACCATCCTCTTATGAACAGCTGATATTCAACAAAGCCCTGAGACATTAAAATGGGGCAAAAATAATTTCTTCAATGAATGGTGCTGGCAAAATTGGATATCCATCTGCAAAAAATTGAAAGAAGACTCGTATCTCACACTTTACACAAAAACCAGCTCAAACTGGGTAAAAGACCTAAATATCGAATCTAAAACGATAAAGCTCATCCAAGAAAAATTAGGATTAACAATAGAAGTTTGAATATACAACATAGACAGACTTCAAAATCTAACAAACAAACCACAATCAACAGAAGAGAAAATAGATAAATGTGAACTACTAAGAACCAAACTCTTTAGCTCATCCAATACTTTATCAATAGAATTAAAAGACCACCTACAGAATGGGAAAAAAATATTTTGAAACTATATGTCAGACCAACGTCTGATCTCCATTATCTATAAGGTACTACAAAATATCAATAAGAAAAAGATAAATCATCCAATTAAGCCATGGCCAAAGGAGATGGACAGACACTTCTCTAAACAGGAGATCCAGGCAGCCAAAAAACACATGCAGACATGCTCATAATCATTAGCTATCAGATAAATCCAAATCAAAACTACAATGATATACCATCTCACCCCAACAAGGTTGGCCATGGTCCAAAAAATGCAAGACAACAAATGCTGGAGAGGCTGTGCAGAAATTAGAACTCTCCTACACTGTTGGTGGGACTGCAAAATGGTGCAACCTGTTTGGAAAGCAATCTGGCTCTTCCTTAAAAAGCTGGAAAGAGATATACCATTTCACCCAGTAATTCCACTGCTCAGAATATATCCTACAGAATCAAAGCCATTCACACCAACTGATACATGCACAAGAATGTTTACTGCAGCACAGCCCACAACAGCAAAAAGATGGAATCAACCCAGATGCCCAATAACAGAGGGATAGCGTCATGGATTGAATTGTGTCCTCCCCAAAATATTGGAAGAGCCATCATTCCCAGTATCTTGTGACTATCCTCAATTTTGCGGTTTTCCTATGCTGTATGTTAAAGGATTAGGGTGGGACTGTAAATCCCTTCATAGGATCACCTCCCTGCTCCACTGTAAAGGGAGTTTCCCTGGAGTATGACTTGCCCCAGCCTTAATCTTTTCATTCTACAAGATATAAAAGGAAAGAAAAGCAGGCAGAGAATTTGGAACCTCATACCATCAAGAAAGCAGCACCGGGAGAAGAGCACATTCTTCATACCTGAGGTTCCTGTGCCAAGACACACTCTGTACAAAGACTGATGCAATACCAGGCTTTCCTCCAGAGCCAACAAGGGGGAAAGCCTTCCCCTGGAGTAGACACCCTGAATATGGACTTGTAGCCTACCGGACTGTATAAGAATAAGCCTTCGTTTGTTAAAGCCATCCACTCTGTGGTATTTCTGTTAGAGCAGCCCTAGCTGACTAAAACAGATGGGTAAGTAAACTACGGTATATATACTCAATGGAACACTATGCAACAATAAAGAACAATGATGATTTTAGGAAGCATCTCACAACCTGATTTCAGTTGGAAGACATTATGCTGAGTGAAAGCAGTGTCAAAAGGACAAATATTGTATGAGACCTCTACTATAAGAACTTAAAAACAGACTCATGCATAGAAGAAAAAACTCTTTGATGGCTGCAAGGGTGGGGAGGGAGGGACAGAAAGGGTGTGGTAATTAGCAGATTGTTGATAGAAAGTTGTTTGGGTGAAATCTGTGACAGCACACATTAGAAAGAAGATCAATTTTAATGGGACTTCAGTACGACATGATTACTCCTTCCATCTTAACCTAATATTGCAAAGATGGAGCGGCTGGGGTGGGGGTCTGGGGACCATGCTCTAAGGGGACATTAAGGCCAATTAGCATAACTATAATTTTGCTAAGAGAGTCTACTGCACCCCAAATTGGTGTGTGGCGTCTGGGTTCTTAAAAGCTGCCAAGCTACCATCTGAGGTACTCCAAATGGTCCCAACTCATCAGGAATGGATAATCTCCAAGGACCAAAATGACATGGGCAAACAGAATCCAGAAGACAGAGAGACCCATGTGAGCAGGTGACTACATCGACATGTGACCAGAAGAACCAGATGGTTCCCAGCCACCACCAGTGATAGCCATGATGGTGCTTACAAAGTAGAGTTTCACTGGCAACACGAAAAATAAAAAAGGGTGTACTCTGAGATCTCCACAAAAGACTGCAATTGATGGTCCAGGGGCCTCAGGGTTCCCCTGGGAGCATGGCCCCAGCCTTGATGCTGCCCCTGTCCATAAATCATAATAGAGGTCAACTCTTCAAACAGAAATGGACTGGACTTAGTAATACAGAGCAACCATATCATGTGCCCACTTTATGGTTCTATGCATCTATAGGATGTCATCTGGCTGAGTTCTTACTGGACGCAGGGGGGAGAGTGGAGAGAAGGGGATAGGCGATTGTTAGGAGGATATGACACGTACAGAACGGAGAGGAGGAGTGTGCTGTCACTGGGCAGGGAGAGAAGCAGGAGCCGCTCATTGGTGGGTGTGCAAATTCATATGGGATTGTTTATTTTCATTCAATCATAATAAAAAAGAATTATAATTGCACATCACACATATCCTTTCCTTCCTCACCTCCAAACACCAGGTAACAACAGTAATAATTGCACTTTACTCCATATTCACTGTTTATGGATATACACTTAACAGTACAACATTAATATCCTTCAAGTCAATAATACAAATATATCACTCTTTCTCTAACAGCTGAAGAAAATGCCCAATTATGAATGTACCACAACTTATTTAATCAGCCATCTATATGTGGACAATCAATTGGTTTCTGGTTTTTTGCCATCATAGACAATTCTTTAATAAGCATTCTTATGCTAATAGAATATGTCAGTAAAACACATGCACCTCTCCTTGAGAGAAGGCGAGAGTCAGAGAGACTCTGAAATTAAAAATATCTGGAATAACACCTACAAAACTGTTTACAGAGACTATCTTAGAAAGGGGCCTAACAGTTCAATGACAGGAAATTAAATCCTGTTTTACAAATTTCCCCTACTATTTGCTTCTCTGGAAACGCTGGTGGCATAATGGTTAAGTGCTACAGCTGCTAACCAGAAGGTCAGCAATTCAAATCTGCTAAGCACTCCTTGGAGACTCTATGGGGCAGTTCTACTCTATGTACAGCGTCTCTACGAGTCAGAATCAACTCAACCTACAGTGGATTTGCTTTCTCATTTGCTTATCTAAAACGCACATGACTTGTCTAGCCAGAAAAATAAAATTTAAATTTTGAAGACATGCAAAAATTATTCCTTTAAGAGTGATTCACACATTAATAATATACACAATGTAGGCATGGAAGGATGTAAAACATACTGTTATATTTAAAGAAAAAGTGATTTTGAAATTTATAAAAATGTATGAGTGGGGATTATTACTCATGAAGTACTGAGTTTCAATTCATGGTGATGAAAAAAATCACTAATTAAGGGTGCAGTTGCACAGCCAATTATTGTAATTGATATCAATACGCTGTACACTTGAATTGGCAAAAGTTGTGATAGATACATTTACTACAGCAAGAAAAAAGTGTAGTGCTGAGTCTGCTTATGTACAACTGTCTCAGTTATCTATTGCTGCTGCAAAAGAAATACCACAAGTGGATGTCTGTAATAAATGAGTTTATTCTATCACAGTCTAGTAGACTAGAAGTCCAAATTCAGGGTGCCAGCTCCAGGGGAAAGCATTCTCTCTTTTTGGCTCTGGGGAGAAGGTTCTTGTCATCAATATTTCCTGGTTAAGAAGCTTCTCAGTGCAGGGATCCTAGGTCCAAAGGACGAGCTATTCTCCTAGCTCTTCTTTCTTGGTGGTATGAAGTCACTCTGTCTCTCTGCTCACTTCCCTTTTTTATATCTCAAAAGAGGTTGACTTGAGACACAATCTAGTCTGGTAGATTGAGTCCTGCCTCGTTAACATAACTGCCACTAATCACATCTCATCAACATCATCAAGATAGATTTACAACACACAGGAAAATCACATCAGGTGATAAATGGTGGACAGTCTCACAATACTGGGAATCGTGGCTAGCCACATTGACAGAAATTTGGGGGGGTGTCACAATTCAGTATGAGACAACAACAACAAAAAAAACACTTCAGAGTGTTTGAGTCCTTGTTTCAGAGGTTTAGGGTTATGGTTTCAGGAGGCATCCCAGTTGATCAGCATAATAATGTGTTTAGTGCTTCTGTTCTACCTCCCAATTCATTGTATAATGCCTGGGATCTTAAAATCCTGCAAGCAGCCATCCAAGGTACCATGAATGCTCTCTAGTCACCTGAAGTAACAGAGGAAGAAGGACCATCAGGTGGAGGAGGAGGAGGAAATAGAATCTGTGGCTAATCCTTCAATAAACAACTGCCTCCATTGCCATGAGATCAGAGGAACTGAATGGTGCCCAGGTACCACTGCTGGATATTTTGATCAAAGATTCTATAGCAGAATCCTGATCAAAAGGGGGGAAATGTAGAGCAGAAATTCAAACTGTCATAGAATCCAGACTTTCTGGAGACATAGAGGATGGATACATCCTTGAAAATATTACCCTAAGATAATCTTTAAATCTTAAACCAAAAATAACACCTGAAGTCTTCTTAAAACCGAAAAAAGAAGTTTAATTTAGCTTAGCTAGTAAAGAAGGTCTGCCTTAAGCATTACTCTCTTTTAAAATCTACTATATGGGATTAAAATGAAAACAGTAACTTGAAAGATTAGATAGAAACCTTAGGGAGAAGTGAGTTTATATTAATTGGGTAATGGGGGAAGAACAGGAAACCCTGGTGGCGTAGTGATTAAGTGCTACAGCTGCTAACCAGAAGGCCAACGGTTCAAATCTGCCAGGTCCTTGGAAATGCTAAGGGGCAGTTCCACTCTGTCCTATACGACTCGATAGCAACGGGTTTGGTTTTTTCAGGGGGGGGGGGAACAACTCAGAAAAGGTGAGACAGGTTGCCCAACTCAAAGAATGTAATCAATGTTATTAAAACATGTATTTAAAAATGAATTGATGTACATTTTTGCTGTGTATATTTTCACCAACAACTAAAAAATATTTTTAAAACTGTATGCATAGAATGTAAATTATGACATCTAATAGACCCAAAAGTTAACATCAAACATTTCTGAGTGATGAGATTACTGATAATATATATTTCCTTCTTTATAATTTTCAGTAACTTTTTAAAATTTTCAATGAACATTTATAAAGTCAGGTTAAAAAGTGGTGCTGAAAATAACATATCCCATTTTGTCACACATACACAGACACACACAGCCTTATCTTTAGGTGAGAATGTAATTTTACATGGGACTGGAGAGTAGTGCTGCCCATGATTTGATGTCATGAGTTGTCTGACTGCCTAAAGTGTATTTCTCTTGCTGTCTCATGGTTCAGGTCATAGTATTAAAATCATATGAAAAGGAGCTAAAAACGGCATATTTCATCATGTCACACACTGCACCCCCTCATACATAAACACATACACATAAGAATGGCAAAAAAAATAAAAAAAATAAAAAATTCCAAACCCACTGCCATTGATTCCAACTCATAGTGACCCTATAGGAAAGAACAAAACTATCCCATAGAGTTTCCAAGGAGCACCTGGTGGATTTGAACTGCTGAGTTTCTGGTTAGCAGCTGTAACACTTAACCAGTATGCCACCAGGATTTCCACAACAAATTTGTTCCTGCCATGCCAATTCAACCAGCTCATAGGATTTCCAAGAAGAACCTGGTGGATTCAAACTACCAAATTTTGGTTAGCAGCCATAACGCTTAACCCCTACACCACCAAAGTCTCCATGGAATAAACAGTACAACCTGTCTATCTGTTGTGTATAGTCACCTGACAACCGTGGGTGTGTCTCCTTTGTCATCTAGCCGTGAAGACTACTAGCTATCATTAGCAGCTGCTACTTATGAACATTTCTATGCTTTCCAAATAGAGACAGAGAAAGGGAGAGAGAGAGAAAGACACAGGGAGAGGGAACTTCTAACAGGATTTAGTATGGCACATAATAATACATATGTACATAATGGAATAATAAAACAGCCTGATAAAATTAATGACGTTGAACCCTGAAGTTATAAAAGGATGTCAAACTGTATGAAAGAAGCAAATTTAAGAATAGTATGTTTGAAAAAACTCACTTGTGGGGAAAAAAATAGTGATACTTAAGAAGATCCCAAAGTGTTTAAAATCATAATCAGATAGATTACTGATATTATTGTCATAATATCCCTTTTTAAGCCTATCATTGAAAACCACTGACTCCATGCCACAGTGTTGGATTTCAGGAATTTGGGGTGCAATATGTATTAATTTAAATCAGTGCATTTCTTCAATGTTGGAAAGCCCTGTGACATGGTCGTTAAGTGCAACATCTGCTAACCAAAATGTAAGCAGTTCAAATCCACCAGGTGCTCCTTGGAAACTCTACAGGGGAGTTCTACTCTGTCCTACAGGGTTACCATGAGTCAGAATTGACTCAGTGGCAGTGGGATTTATCCAATGATATGATATGATGGGTCACTTTTGTACAGCCTTTGTCATCATGGTCTTGAAATTCTTACTCAAGTGGTTGGGCATGACTGTGAAAATAACTGTGGACCATAACTGTGGTCCACAAAATAGATTAGGGAGTTTTCTTATCCCACTAGGCTTAAAAATGAGCCATCTGAGAGGCGGAAGAGGGAGAGGACCTCAGTACCACCAAGGAGGAAGAGCCAGCAGCAGAGTGCATCTCTTGGACCCATGATTCTCATGCTGAGAAGCTCCCGGAACTAGGAGTCTGACAGAAAAAAGCTGTGACACTGAAAATGCTGAAAGTATCAGCAGAGAAATGGCAACAAAGCCAGAAGACCAGCTAAAGACAGTATGGTGTGCTCCCCAGACCACAAAGTGGGAAAGCTGAGTGCCTTTGGTCAGTTGGCTTGTTGGTGGAGTAAGATGCCTCTGAGCACTTTGTGGTGCTAGTTTTGTTGACCCATAGAGCTAGAGGTGAGTGCCTCCAAGCCAGCACTGACTGGTGGAGTGGGGCGTCTCTGGGCACTTACCAGCAGAGCTAAGAGAGCTTTGTAATCCTTGCTCAAGAAGGGCAGAGGCTGAGGGGCCAGAGAGAGGCTGGCTTCTAGGTGCGGCTGAGAAGAAGCTGTCCTGATGGAAGAACTATCCTGAGTGTTCTTGAACCTGGATTGTAATGTGTTACTTCCCTAATAAACCTCATAAGTGTGTGTATTGTCTGTGAGTTCTGTGTAGCCATTGCAATGAATTATTGAACCAAGTTGAGAATTAGAGTGCTGTAGGAGGGATGACTGGTGTCAAAGTTGGTAAAGATGGCAGAAAAGAAGGCATGCCTGACCTCTGCCTCATAGGAATCAGCCTTAAGCAGTTGATTTTGATCCTTTTTTACCCTCGTGAAGCTAGAAGAGGTCAGATGCCACTGACATGCCATTTTAACAAATATTTAATTATCTGCACATCTTAATTTTTTCAAGATTTCATCCATAAACCATGACTGGAGAAACATGGAGACTCTGACATTCATCTATAACATTGTTCTTTGATTAAATGTGCCAACAGCTGGGACAGATTTAGGCACTGAGAGAGACAGAGCCAGTGTCCTCTGGAGACTTAGTGAAAAAATAAAAGTTGAAAAAGCCTGTGAGACGACATTCCAAATGGTAGTTATCAGTGAGTCAAAATTCCTGTCTTAACTTCTGTTGACCTCAACACGTCTTTTATATTAGACGTACTTTGAATAGCTTGACAGTACTATTATCTCAAAAATCTCTGGAGAAAAAAATCCTATGAAGCTTACTATGAGGATTCTAACTTACAGCAAGGCTTCATATATAATTGAGAAAGTCATCTTCAAGGCTAAAATGGCCTATTACAGATAACTAAGAAATATATTATCCTATTACAACATGTACTAATTTAGCAGTGATTTTCTTGACTGTTTACCAAATGCTATGCACTGGTGATACTGTGATAGAACACAGTCCATGATAGCAACTTTGAAGACGCTGGATAGGACCACTAACAATCATGGAATCTTTAAATATGATCTTTTACTCAGAGTTAGCTTACACTAAACACTTATAAATGTAATTTACAAATACGTTTTACAGTCACGTAAACTTCTTGAACTGTGGTATAACTGAAAAAACAAATCAAACCAATTGCCACCAAGTCAATTCAAACTCATAGAATCCCCACAAGACAGAGGATAACTGTCTCATAGGGCTTCCAAGGAGCGGCTAGTAGACCCAAACTGCTGATTTTCTGGTTAGCAGCTGTAGCTCACCATAGATCTTAACCACAATGCTACAAGAATTCTAAATTGTAAAAGATTTCCAAAAATCCACAGTATCATAAAAGCAGTAAGAAGGCTGGCCAAAAAAAAAAAAAATCAAAACCAACTCTTTTAGAACTCTGAAAATTGACTAAAGGCTTTTAACAATCCAAGGGGAGTTTTCTTTCTTTATTTCCTGTCTTTTTGATGACCTCTTGATTTCTTCATGTTACGAGTATGATGGTCGACCATCAACCATTTCAAAAAGTAGCATATGATTAGGAACCAGCAGCACTGAAGGAAGAAGTGAAACCTGCATTGAAGGCATTAGCAAAAACAAATCTCCAGGAATTAAAGACATATCAACAAAAATGTTTCAACAAATGGATGTAGCGCTGTAAGTACACATTCCTCTATGCCAAGAAATTCGGACGACAGTTACCTGGCCAGCTGACTGGAAGAGATCCATATTTATGCTTATTGCCAAGAAAGGTGATCCAACCAAATGTGCTGGTTATCAAACAATATCAGTATCATACACAAGTAAAATTTTGTTAAAGATCATTCAAAAGTGGCTATAGCAGTATATTGACAGGGAAGTGCCAGAAATTCAGATTGGATTCAGAAGAGAACTTGGAACCAGGGATATCATCACTGATGTTAGATGGATCTTGGCTGAAAGCAGAGAATACCAGAAAGATGGTTGTTGTAGTTATGTGCCATCAAGTCGGTTCCAACGCAGAGACCCTATGAACAACAGAACAAAACACTGCCCGGTCTTGTGCCATGTCCACAATCATTTTTATGCTTAAGCCCATTGTTGCAGCCACTGTGTCAATCCATCTTGTTGAGGGTCTTCTTCTTTTTCACTGACCCTCCACTCTACCAAGCATGACGTTCTTCTCCAGGGACTGATCACTCTTGTCAACATGTCCAAAGTATGTAAGACGGAGTCTTGCCATCTTTGCTTCCAAGGAGCACTCTGGTTGTACTTCTTCCACAATAGATCTGTTTTTTCTTTTGGCGGTCCATAGCACGTTCAAAATTCTTCTCCAGCACCACAATTCAAAGGCATCAATTTTAAAGATGTTTACTTGTGCCTTATCAACTATGCAAAGGCATTTGACTGTGTGGATCAAAACAAATTATAGCTAACATTGTGAACAATGGGAATTCTAGCTTACTTGCGCCCTTCGGGAATCTGTGCATGCATCAGAAGGAAGTTGTGCAAACAGAACAAGGGAACACACTGTATGGTTTAAAGTCAGGAAAGGTGTGCGTCAGGATTATATCCTTTTACCATACCTTTTCAATCGGTATGCTAAGCAAATAATCTGAGAAGCTGAATTTTATGGAGAAGAACAGGAATCAGAATTGGAGGATGACTCATTAACAACCTGTGTTACGCAGATGACACCACCTTACTAGCTGGAAGTGAAGAAGATTTGAAACACTTACTGATGAAGGCCAAAGACCACAGCCTTCAGTATGGAATCCACCTCAACAACAAGAAAACAAAAATCCTCACAACTTGACCAGTAAGCAACATCATGATAAATGGAGAAAGAATTGAGGTTGTCAAGGATTTCATTTTATTTAGTTCCACAATCACACTCATAGAAGCAGCAGTCAAGAAATCAAAAGACACATGTGTTGCACTGATAAAAAATCTGCTGCAAAAGACATCTCTGAAGTGTTGAAAAGCATAGATGTCACCTTGAAGACTAAGGTGCACCTGACCCAAGTCACAGTATTTTCATTTGCATCGTAAGCATGCAAAATCTGGTCAATGAATAAGGAAGACAGAAGAAGAAATGAAGCCTTCAAATGAACACATCTGTCTCAGAAGAACAACCAGAGCACTCCTTAGAAGCAAGGATAGCAAGACTACATCTTACATACTTTGGACATGTTGTCAGGAAGGATCAATCCCTGGAGAAGAACATAATGCTTGTTAAAGTAGAGGGTCAGCCAAAAAAAGGAATACCCTCAATGAGACAGATTGACACAGTAGCTGCAGCAATGGGCTCAGATACAATAATAATTGTTGGCATGGCACAAGACTGAGCAGTGTTTCATTCTGTTGTACATAGGGTTGTTATGAGTCAGAACCAAGTTGACCACACCTAACAACATTTGATTAGTGTACACCCATCTCCCTCCCTCCCCACCCTTATAACATCCAAGATCATTTTCTTATGTGTTTAAGCCTTTTCTTGAGTCCTTCTAACAGTGGTCTTGTACAATATTTGCCTTTTGCGCATGCTAATTTCACTCAGCATAATGCCCTCCAGGTTCCTCCATGTTATGAGATGTTTCCCAAATTCATGATTGTTCTTTATCACTGCATAGTGTTCTATTGTATTAATATGCCAAAATTTGTTTATCCATTCATTCATCTAGGTTTATTCTATCTTTTTGCTATTGTGGACAATGCTGCAATAAACATTGTCATCCATGTATGTATTTGTGTGACAACTCTTATTTCTCCAGTATATATTTCAAGAAGTGAAACTTCTAGATCATATGGTATTTCTATTTCTAGCTTTTTAAGAAAGCGCCAAATCAATTTCCAAAGTAGTTGTGCCATTTTACATTCCGGCCAACAGTGTAAAAGTTCCAGTCTCTTCACAGCCACTCAAACACAGATATTGATCTTTTTTCATTTTTTTGCAGATGGATATCTAGTTATGTCAACACCATTTGTGAAAGAGGCTGTCTTTTCCCCAATTAACTGACTTTGGGCCTTTGTCAAATATCAGATGCTTACAGAGGTGGATGATTTTATATACGGATTTTCAATTTTGTTCCATTGGTCTGCCACTACATATGTTGATGTACCAGTATCAGGCTGTTTTGTCTACCATGACAGTGTAATACATTCTAAATTCAGGCAGAGTGAGGCCTCCCACTTTGTTCTTCTTCTTCAGCAATGCTTTACTTATCAGGGGCTCCTTCCCTTTCCATATGAAGTTGGTGACTTGTTTCTCCATTTCCTAAAAAAACTTACATTGGAGTTCGGATCAGGATTGCATTGTATCTATAGATCTCTTTGGGTAGCATAGACATTTTCACAATGTTGAATCTTCCTATCCATGAACAAAGTATGTTTCTCTACTTGTACAGGTCTCTCTTGGTTTCTTGCGGTAGTGTCTTGCAGTTTTCTTTGTATAGGTCTTTTATTATCTCTGGTTAGATTTATTCATAAGTATTTTATCATCTTGGGAGCTATTATAAATGATATTGATGTTCATTATGTTGCTTTTTTGCATAAACCTGTTGCTGTTGCGTCAATTCTAACTCATAGCAACCCTATAGGCAAAAACTGTCCTATTGGATTTCCAAGGAGGGACTGGTAGATTCAAACTGCTGACTTTTTGGTTAGCAGTTGTCACTCAGGGAAGCATGGTAGTTCTTAACCACTATTCCTCTAGGGCTCATATAGTATGGCAGCAATGTCAGACCTCCTTCTCTAATTTCAAAAGGAGAAGAGATAAACATCACCAGCATCAACAGCCCAAAGCTGATTCTTATGAGGTAGAAATCAGACATCCCTCCTCTCTCCAACCTTTTTAACAATTCTGACACCAGCCATCCCTCCCACAGCAGTCTCAACTTCTCTGCTGGGTTTGATAATTCATTACAATGGCTACACAGAACTCACAGACATTAGTCACAATTATGGGGTTTATAAGGGAAGTTGCAGGTTACAATTCAAGTGTAAAAATGACTCAGGATACAGTTCTTCAATCACGATAGCTTCTTCTCAGCCATCCCCACAGGCAGGCCTTTCTCTCTGGCCCTTGGTCCCTCCACTCTGACTCTTCTCTGTACAGGCAAGTGCTACAAATCTCTTTACCTTTGCCAGTAAATGCTGGTGAGACCCTAGTCTGCCAGTAAGCCTCATCTAGAAGGCACTCAGCTGTCCTGCTTCCTGAGTCCACAAGCTGAGCTCCATTGAAAAGTGAACAGAGCCACCCTACTCTACCAGGAAGCCTCCTACTTGAAAGCAGTCAGCTCTCTCCCTTCAAGGACCAGCACACTCACTGTAGCTGCCTCACTCTGTGGTCCAGGAAACCCACTGTGCCATCTTGCAATAGTCTCCCGGTTCTGCTTCTGCTGGTTCTCTGCTACACTTGCCATCACTTATTGTCATCTGGTGCCACAGCTCTCCTTCTCCTGAGTCTAGGAGGTTTTCAGTGCAAAGATCCTGGGTCCAAGAGACATGTTCAACTCCTACTTAGCACTTATTCTTGGTAGCAGTGAGTCCCAAACCCCTGCTCCCTTCTCTATCCTTTTATCTCTTGTAAGATAAAAGATACGAGTCAAATAAGGGCATGGCTTGAATAAGGCAGGCAAGGGTGGTGACTAGGGTGAGGGTGATGACTTCAAATCATACTCTCTAGTAAGGTGGTAATTCAAGATGTATTCTACACTAATCCTTTTTCACTAACATAACTGACAACTCGCTCCCAAATGGCACCAAAAACACAGGCATAGAGGCTAGAATTTACAACACACCACAAAATGGAGGATAATTTCATCAGATTACAAAATAGAAAATGACTACATCATTACATAACTGCCAGATTACATCATTATATAAATGCCAACCCACTGCAAATAATGGCCTAGCCAAGTTGGCACATAACTTTATCTATCACAATTTCTATATACTTTATTCACACAGTCCCATCTAATCATTGTGTGGGAGTCACAAAGACTATGGCTAAATGGGCTGTACTAAGTAATTCAGCAATTCACTGCATCATGGCAGTATTGAAGGAACTATAAACCAAAACCAAAACCCACTGCTGTCAAGTCATTTTTGACTCACGGTGATCCTACAGGACAGAAAAACTTCCTGATAGGGTTTCCAAGGAGCAACTGGTAGATTTAGACTGTTGACTTTTTGATTAGTGGCCAAACCCTTAACTACTTCATCATCAGGCTCCAGTAGAGATGAGATACATATATTAGAAGTTGGTTTTTTTAACTACAAGATATTAGGCAATAACTATTAAATCAATGGTGTATACAAGGCAATATTGAGAGGAGAAAGATCAGACTAGACAGAAGTGATAGTGGAGACTTCATGGACGAAGTGCATCTCAGGCTGAGATGTCATGCCACCCTTTGCTCAAAACAAAGGAAAACCAATTGCTCCCTCTCTGACCTCATTGCTTACCACTCTTTCCCTTAGCCCTTCATTCCAGCCAACTGTCCTTTGCATTTCCTCACAAATGTCAAGCAGGCTGTCCCATGAAGTCTGCCCTTCCTGTCACGTCTGACTCAGGTACCCATTCCCTAGATATTTGCATAGCTTACTCACTTCCTGCACATCTCTGTTCTGTTCAATACTTCACTGGAGGGCCCTTCTCTAATTACACTTTGCATAAAATATTAACTGCTACTCCATCCACTGACTTTACTCTTATGATTTTTTGTCTTTAGAGCAGAACTACACCCAGCTCAGAGCAGAGAGTCAAGAAATGTGTTAAATGAGTGAAACTGTTAAATATAAACAATGGTAGTATCATGGATTGAATTGTGTCCTGCCAAAAATGTGTGTATCAATTTGGCTGGGCCATGAATCCCAATATTGTGTGGTTGCTGTCCATCTTTTCATTGTAATTTTATTTTAAAGAGGATTACAGTGGGATTGTAACACCCTTACTAAGGTCAAATTCCTGATCCAACAATGTAAATGGAGTTTCCCTGGGGTATGAGTTACATCAATTTTTCTCTCTCAAGAGATAAAAAGGAGAGAGAAACAAGCAGAGAGCAGGGGCCTCATACCACCAAGAAAACAGCTCTTGGTGTGCAGTGTGTCCTTTAGACTGGGGTCTCTGCACAGAGAAGTTGCTAGTCCAGGGCAAGACTGATGAGGAGGCCAATAAAGAAAGCCTTCCCCTGGAGCTGATGCCCTGAATTTGGACTTCTAGCCTCCTAGACTATGAGAAAATACATTTCTCTTTGTTAAAGCCATCTGCTTGTGGTATTTCTATTACAGCAACACTAGATGACCGAGATGTGTAGGTTCTTGAGTCAATGCAATGAAGAGAAACTTGAGCAGTGCCTGGATCATAGTACCAATTGCCATTGAGGGAGAGTAACATTGTCAAGGAAATGCAAAGGCCAGTTGCCTGGAGTGGTAAGAAGAGGGACAGAATAATAGGTGATGAGGTCAGAAAGAGAGCAATGTGCATCAGAATAGAACTGTGTTCAAGAGGGTGGCTCATAGTAGAGACTTCATAAATAGCAAATAATGATAAAATAGAGAGCAAAGGGCAACGAATATGATCAAAGTCAAAATATTTATAAAATATTTATAAAAATATTTATAAAATATTCTTATGACTACTATGATACTACATTCTGTGTATACCAGCATATCTGGGTACATCACATAAATGTTTAACCTTAATTCTGACATTCTTATCAGTTTTTTTTCTTTAGTTTATATTCATTCTCTATATATTCCTTCTAGTTTAATTCCTTCTTAAATTCTATATCCTGGGAGTCAAGATGGCGGACTAAGCATACATCTCCTTATATCCCTCCGGAAACCAAGACCTGAACTGATAGTGAAACGGAGCCTTCTGGTCACCTAGTGAGCCCCCTAGGACACAGCACAGGGCTGTTAATTTGGACTTCACACCACTGAACAAAAAAACACCTCTCTTTTGCTGACTCCCACTCCTGGCTAGCCCTGGCTGTCATAGACTGAAGGTAATGCACCATTGTGACTATTTTTCTCTGTCTTGGACAGCGGGTGGAGCTGAGTCTTGCTTAGTGGCTAGTCTCAGACAGACCACTTGTGGGATAGGCAGGTGAAAATGCCATATTTTCAGAGCGAGGCTTAGGACACTGTACACCTAGCCAATTTGGGCCTCTCTTTTTATCTCTGCCACAGCGTGGTTTGTACAGAACCACAGAGCATCAGCTCCAGGGGAAGGCTATCTTTATTGGCCTCCTCATCAGTCTTTCCCTGGACTAGCAACTTCTCTGTGCAGAGACCCCGGTCTAAAGGACACACTGCACACCAAGAGCTGTTTTCTTGGTGGTATGAGGCCCCTGCTCTCTGCTTGTTCCATACAAACAAGTGGTTTGTACGGAACCATGTGTGGGATGCCATGTTGGATATGGAGATTTTAGCGGGACCTAATTCTTAGCCAGGGAGCCAGCACCTGCAAACAGGACAGTGCTTCTCCAACAGAAAAGCAGTAGTTTACACAGTGTCGCCTACAGTGGGAGTCCAGCAACTGAGGCTGAGGACTCACTATGTCTCAGCACCTTTAGCCCCTCTATCCACCAACCATGTGGAGGGCGCATTCTCAGATACAGTGGTCACAGTTGGACCTAATTCTTAGCTTGGGAGCCAGAGCCTGTCCACAGGAGAGTGCTTTTCTACCAGCAAAGCAGTAGTTTACAGTGTCGCCTAAGCCTGGGCCCTGTCAGCAGAGGCGAACAGGGTAGTAGCATTGCTGTATTTTGAACTAGATTGTATCATCTGAGGTTGGCTATAGAGGTGCTTACTTTGCCAGTTGGGAAGAGGGACCTCTACACCTGAAAACATGACTGACTTGGGAAGTGGTCAGATACCTTTTATTTTACATTTTAAGATAGCCTAGAGAAACATCTGCAGTCCATCCTCACAGTGTCTCTCCCAGCCTCTACTTACTCACATGAAACCCAAAAAGCAACAGACACTTGTGCCAAACAGGAAATCACCCATGGCTTCAGAAGTCTCCCAAACAAAACAAGCAAGGAGTTTTCCGGATGAAGAAACTTTTCTGAAATCATCGGAAGATGAATACAATAGGATTATATACAGAGCCCTTCTAGACCTTATACAAAATGCAGCACAACAAAATGAAAAATAAGCAAGCTGTTCGATCTGATGGAACAACCAGTACTCTGAAATCCAAGAGATCAAGAACAAAATCAAAGACATAGAAACTTCCATTCAAAGCCAAGAAAACAGAATGCAACAAACTGAAGAAAGAATTTCTGACTTGGAAGCATGTGGGACTCTATTAAGAGGAACAACCTTCAATTAATTGGAGTCCCTGAACTGGATGAAACACCTGAGATCACAGAGAGTATCGTTGCTGAGCTGCTGACAGAAAATTTCCCAGAAATCATGAAGGAAGAGAATACAGATATTCCAGATGCATATCGTTGCCATGAGTTGGATCCAATTCAACAACACTTAGCTGGCTAGATGCATATTGTACACCACCCAATATGGATCTCAAAAGAAAGACTCCAAGACATATTATAATCAAGCTTAAAAAAATGAACCATAGGCAGCAACACTTAAAGACAGCAAGACTCAAAGCAAAGCTAACATTCAGAGGGAAACCCTGTAGGCTTTCATCGGATTTCTCAGCAGAAACCATGCTGGCACAGAGACAGTAGCATGACACATTTGAAGCCTTCAAGGAGAAGAACTTCGAACCAAGAATTGTATATCCTGCAAAACTTTCCAATATGAAAATGAAGCTAAGACATTCCTAGATAAACAGAAACTCAGAGACTTTGTAAAAACCAAACCAAAACTACAAGAAATACTGAAAGAAGTTCTTGGCTCTGTCTTAGAAGAACAAGACCATTAACTTTATATTTTAGAACGACACATCATCCAGAATTCTACTCAGTTAAGGAAGGCTCCAAACTCAATCACAGCTGAAAGAAAGAATCCAATGATTATCATGAAAACTATGGTGCCATCATATTAAAAAGAGGGATATACTACAGTCGTTATAGTCCTTCCAGATGGACAGGAAGTTGACAAGACTGGTAGTAATGAAAATTGGGTTTATATATAGTTTATTAAGGGGGATCTTAGGGGTAGCTGTAAAGCACAACAAAGATGCAACATACCATATCAAGAAATGTAACAGGAGTCTTAACAACTACAACACTAACTCTGAAAAAGGTGAAAAATTAACTCACAAAAAAGGATGTCCCAGAACAGACTAATAAGAACAACAGAGAAAACATCAACACAAAAATAAACATATCACCATGGCAGCAGTGAACATATATCTATAAATAATTACATTGAATGTGAATGGACTGAATGCTCCAGTAAAGAGACATCGAGTGACATCTTGGGTCAAAAGACATGACCCATCCATATGTTGTCTACAAGAAACTCATTTGAGACTTAAACATAGGAACAAACTGAAAATTAAAGGATGGAAGAATATATATCAAGCTAACAATGAACAGAGAAGAGCAGGGGTGGCAATTCTAATCTCAGACAAAATCAATTTTAATGTCAAATCGACCATCGTGGACAAAGATGGACACTATTTATTGCGGAAAGATTCAGTACACAAGCAAGACTTAACTATATTACATATTTATGCATCTAATATCAGAGCACCTAAATGCATCAAAGAAACACTGACTACACTCAAAAAAGAGTTACATCACTCCACAATAATAGTGGGAGACTTCGACACTCCACTCTCAATACTGGACAGATCATCTAGAAAAAAAGCTCAGTAAAGATACAGACGACCTCACTGCCACAATTAACCAACTAAAACTCATTGATATATACAGAACTTTCTACCCATCAGCAGACAACTATACCTTCTTCCCCAGTGCACACAAAACATTCTCCTGAATTGACCATGTGTTAGGACATAAAACAATTCTCAACAAAATCCATATCATTGAATTAATGCAAAGCATCGTCTCAGATCATAAAGCCATAAAAGTTGAAATCAATAGCAGAAAAAACATAGATAGAAATGGGAACTCTTAGAAACTGAACAACATCTTGCTCAAAAAGCCATGGGTTAGAGAAGAAATCAAGGATGAAATAAAGAAATTCATGGATTCCAATGAGAATGAAAACACTTCCTACCAGAACCTATGGGATACACCCAAGGCAGTGCTCAGAGGTCAGTTTCTCTCCATAAATGCACACATCTGGAAGGAGGAAAGAAACCAAATCAAAGAACTAATCATACAGCTTGAACAAGTAGAGAGACAAGAGAGGAACCACTCAAGCACCAGAAGAAAACAGATCATAAAGATTAGAGCAGAACTAAATGAATTAGAGAATAAAAGAACAATTGTAATAATTGAAAAGACTAAAAGCTGTTTTTTTGAAAAGATTGACAAACTACTGGTTAAACTTACTAAAAAAAAAAAAAAAAAAACAGGAAAGGAAACAAATAACCCAACTTAGAAACAAGAGGGGAGTGGTCACAACAGATCCAACAGAAATCAAAAATATCATAACAGAATATTATGAAAGACTGTAGTCTAAGAAATTTGAAAACCTAGAGGAAATGGACAAATTCCTTGATTCATACCACCTACCCAAATTATCACAAGGTGAAGCAGAACACCTTAATAAACCCTTCGCAAAGGAAGAGACTGAAAAAGTCATCAAAAAACTGCCAACCAAAAAAACCCCGTGCCCAGATGGCTTCACTGCAGAATTCTACCAAGCTTTCAGAGAAGAGTTATCTCCACTACTATCGAGACTATTTCACAGTATATAAAGGGATGGAATACTCCCAAACTCATTCTATGAAGCCAGCATAACCCTGATACCAAAGCGAGGGAAAGATCCAACCAAAAAGGAGAACTACAGACTGATATCACTCATGAATCTAGATGCAAAAATCTTCAACAAAATTCTTGCCAATAGAATACAACAACATATTAAAAAATAATCCATCATGACCAAGTTGGATTCATACCAGGGATTCAAGGCTGGTTCAACATCAGATAAACAATTAATGTGATTAACCACATAAATATCACAAAAGGGAAGAATCACCTGATTTTGTCCGTTGACGCAAAAAGGCATTTGATAAAGTCCAACACCCATTCATGCTTAAAACTCTTAGCAAAATAGGCATAGACAGAAAATTCCTCAATTCAATATGGGCCATTTATACAAAGGCAACTGCCTACATCATCCTGAATGGAGAGAGACTGAAGGAGTTTCCCTTGAGAACAAGAACTAGATAAGAGTGCCCACTCTCACCTCTCCTATGCAACATAGTAATAGAAGTTCTAGCGAGAGTAATTAGACAAGACCAAGAAATAAAGGGATCTGCATCGGCAAAGAAGTCAAAATCTCCCTGTTTGCTAATCATATGATTGTATATGCAGAGAACCCCAACGAATCTATAAGTAAACTACTCACACTGATAGAAGAGTTCAGCAAAGTCTCAGGATATAAGATAAATATAAGTAAATCAGTAGGATTCCTTTATACCAACAGTGAGACTCTTAATGAAGAAATCATCAAACCAATACCATACTATAGCCCCCAAGAAGATAAAGTACCTAGGAATTAATCTAACGAGACAAATAACAGACCTTCACAAAGAGAACTAGAAGCCCTTACTACAAGAAACTAAGAGAGACTTAGATAAATGGAGAAACCTACCCTGCTCATGGATAGGAAGACTTAACATTGTGAAAATGTCTAGCTTACCAAAAGCAATCTATTTACAAAGTGCAATCCCAATGCAAGTTCCAGCACCATTTTCTAAAGAGATAGAGAAACAAATCACCAATTTTGTTTGGAAAGGGAAGAAACCCCGGATAAGTAAAGTACTACTAAAGAACACACCGGGAGGCCGCTCATTACCCGACTTTAGAATCTATTATGTTGCCACAGTAGTCAAAACAGCCAGGTACTGGTACAAGAACAGACAGATCAATCAATGCAACAGAATCAGGACCCCAGAGATGACACCATCTGCCTATGAACAGTTGGTATTCAACAAAGGCCCTAAGACATTAAACTGGGGTAAAAACAATCTCTTTAAAAAATGGTGCTGGCAAAATTGGATATCCACCTGCAATAAACTGAAACAAGATACATATCCTACACCTTATACAAAAACCAACTCAAATTCGATCCAAGCCAAGTGCCATCGGGCTACCGAATTCAATAAAAGACCTAAATATCAAATCTAAAACGATAAAGCTCATCGAAGAAAAAGTAGGAACAACAATGGGAGTGTTAATACACAACGTGGACAGACTTCAAAATCTGTCAAACAAATCACAATCAACAGAAGAGAAAATAGATCAATGGGAACTATTAAGAATCAAACACTTTTGCTCATCCAAAGACTTTATCACAAGAGTTTAAAGGCCACCTACAGAATGGGAAAAAATATGTGGCAACTATGTCAGACCGACGCCTTATCTCCATAATGTATAAAGTACTACAAAATACCAATAAGAAGATAAATCATCCAATTAAGCCATGGGCAAAGGAGATGGACAGACATCTCTCTAAAGAGGAGATCCAGGCAGCCAAAAAACACATGAGGACATGTTCACGATCTTTAGTTATTAAAGAAATTGAAATCAAAACTACAACGGGATGCCATCTCACCCCAACAAGGTTGGCTATGATCCAAAAAACACAAAACAACAAATGCTGGAGAGGCTGTGGAGAAAGTGGAACTGTCCTACACTGTTGTTGGCCTTGCAAAATTGTCCAGCCGCTTTGGAAAGCAATTTGGCCCTTCCTTAAAAAAAATGAATATAAATATACCATTTGACCCAGTAATTCCACTACTTGGAATATATCCTACAGAATCAAGGCCATTCACACCAATGGATGCATGCACAAGAATGTTTATCACAGCACAGTCCACAATATCAAAAAGATGGAATCAACCCAGATGCAAAACAACAGAGGAATGGATAGGTAACCTATGGTATATACATTCAGTGGAGCACTATGCAATGATAAAGAACAATGACGATTCCAGGAAACATCTCATAACCTGTTTTCAAAGGAAGACATTATGTTGAGTGAAAGTAGTCAGAGACAAAAGGACAAATATTGTATGAGACCCCTACTATCAGAACTCAAAAACAGACTTATACATAGGAGAAAGACTCTTTGACAGCTGCGAGAGGGGAGGGAGGCGGGGAGGGTTTAGACTAGATAGTTGATAGAAGTTTGGTTGGGTGAAATCGGTGGCAGCACACATTAGAAACAAGAACAACATTAAGTGGACTTCAACATAACTTGAGTACTCCTTCCATCTTAACCCAATATTGCAAGGATAGAGTAGCTGGGGCAGGGGGCAGGGGACCATGCTCCTAGGTGAAATCGAGGCCAATTAGCACAACTAGCATTTTGCTAAGAGAGCTCTCTGCACCCCACTTTGGTGAGCAGCGTCTGGGGTCTTAAAAGCTGCCAAGCTGCCATCTGAGGGCACAGCAAAATGTCCCAACTCAGCAGGAATGGATGCTCACTGAGGACCAAAATGACAACGCAGAAGACAGAGAGACCCACATGAGTAGGTGCCTACATCGACTTGGGACCAGAAGAGCTAGATGGTGCCTGGCCACCACCAGTGATAGCCATGATGGAGCTCACAAAGTTGAGTCTCACTGGCAATACAAGAATAAAAAGGGGTGCACCCTGAGATCTCCACTAAAAGACCACAATTGATGGTCCAGTGGCTTCGGGGTTCCCCTGGGAGCATGGCCCCTGGCCCTGATGCTGCCTTTGCCCATGGGTCATAATGAACGTCCACTCTTTGGACAGCAAGGGATTGGACTTGGCGATGCAGAGTGACTATATATTGGGTGCACTTTATGGTTCTGTGCATCTATAGTATATCATCCTGTTCACCTCTGACTGGAGGAAGGGGAGTGGGTGGAGGGGAGGGGAAAGGAGACTGTTGGGAGGATGAGACATATATGGAGCAGAGAGGAATAGTGTGCGGTCACCGGACAGGGAGAGCAGTGGAAGCTGCATATAGGTGGGCATGCAAATTTATATGGGAATGTATATTTTCACTGAGTCATAATTTAAAAAAAAAGGAATTCTATATCCTATCTGTATGTTAAGCCAGGTAATCTGTCCCCTAAAAAAAAAAAAACACACCCACTGCTGTGAAATCAGTTCTGACTCATACTATAAAGCCAGATACTGTATAATAAATAAACACATTTTTAAGCAATTTAACCTAACACCTGGCTCTTTACCAAGCCAGTTCTACAATTTTCTTTTTCATTTGCTCTTAACCACTGATTCACCCATCAGTGCACTCATGGAGCCACTACAAATGACTATGCAAATACTAGGGTCATTATGAGTCAGAATAGGCTCAATGCACACAACAACAGCAGCAGCAATAGCAGCTGATATTTTTTAAGGATTTTTTTTATTTTTTATTAATTACAATAAAAGAATAAAATTTCTAACATCTATCAATTAACTCATCTATGATAAATCCTAAGCCCCCACCCACCCATGTAGCCAACACAGTCATTTTTTTCTGTGGATAATTCTCTTGTAAGTCTGTATAACAGGGGTCTCATACAAAATTTGCCCTTTTGACACTGATTTTACTCAGCATGATCTCTTCCAAATGAGACCATGTTATGAGATGTTTTCTAAAATTGTCATTGTTTTTTACGTTTTTTAGGGACTGTCCTGAATGCTGTGCACACATTATCTGATTTAGTTCATACTACAGGAGACCCATGTTATCACATACCTACACATCTACATACATATATATATATATATATATATATATACCCAAAACAAAACCAAACCCACTTCCTTCGAGTCGATTCTGACTCAGCAACCTTATAGGACAGTTGAACTGATCCATAGCATTTCCAAGCAGTGCCTGGCAGATTTGAACTGCCGACCTCTTGGTTAGCAGATGTTGTCGCACTTTACCACTACGCCACCAGGGTTTCCATGTGCATACGTGTGTGTGTAATCTTGTTTATTTTTTACTTCGTTTTGTTTACACAGAACAGAAATCCTGATTCACACAAATAAGTAGTAGTAAATAGTAACAGTGTTTTAAAGCTTGCAATCTTAGGATCCTCTCTATTTTTCTAAAAGTAACCTACTTTTTTTTTATTTTTTGTTGTTGAAAATATACACAGCAGAACGTGCAGCAATTTAACAATGTCTGCATGCACAATTCAGTGACACTGATCACATGCTTCAAGTTTTGCATGACTATTCTCACCTTTCTTTTCCCAATCTGTGTCCTCCTTTAACATAAGGAAACCCTGGTGGTGTAGTGGTTAGGTACTACGTCTGCTAACCAAAAGGTTGGCATTTCAAATCTGCCAGATGCTCCCCTGGAAACCTTACAGAGCAGATCTACTCTGTCCTATAGGGTCAGTATAAGGTAGACTCAACTCGAAGGCAGTGGGTTTGGTTTTGGTTTTCTTCAACATAAACTCACTGCCCCATAAATTTCTTGTGTTTCAAGTTGCTGCTGTCAATTTGATCCCTTTTTGATGGTTCTTTAAAATCCTTTGGTGACTGGTGGGACAGTAGGGCATACCATAAACCTAACACTTTTTATGCCTCTGGAATTCTTTACAGGTAGTCTGATTTTTAAGTTTTTAGCCTCACAGTGGGATCATTTTGAAAAGTGTGAAACACAACAAGCTTGAGTTGGAGTCTTATTACTGTGTAGAATGAACATTGTATTAAGTGATGTCTCCTGGGTAAGTGCTGTAAACTTTTGACAATTTTTCCTTTATTTCTGTGAGATAAGCTGCCTTGCTATGTTCCTCAGTTGCTATGTTCATGTAGTCATCACAAAAATAAGCTGTTTGAAGCCCTGGAAGCATCATGTTTAAGCATTTGTTGGCCAACCAAATAGTCAGCAGTTCAAATCCACCAGCTACTCCTTGGAAACCCTCTGAAGCAGTTCTATTCTGTCTTATAGGATCTCTCTGAGTTAGAATCAACTCGATGGCAATGGTTTTGGGGGTGGCCAGGGGTTGGTTAGTCCTCTCATTCAGTTGTAATGGCTATTTTCTCCTCACAGACATACTGTGTCTAGGTATTACTCTGCTTTGCATCTTTGCTCTGCAGTCTTTCAGGACTGCTGCTATAGCTTCTGAATGGTAACTAATGTCTTTGCAGTAAGAAAAAAATGTATTGCAGTAGCACTTTTCAAGAGGTTCCAACTCTTATTAAGCCATCTTTAGATTCAGTCTTAGTGCTCAGTCATTGCTTCTACAGGTAGTAGGTGGACTGCACCACTGTGAGCAGAGTGTTTGTGCTTCTTAGCTTTAAGTACTGCTTTTATTATAATGATGAATACATAGCAGTGATAATTTTTCTGAGATTCAAATCCATTTAGTTTTATTTGGGGGGCTGCTAAGTACTGCTTTTGCAGTTAAGGTACAAGGCATTGCACTTCGGTCGTGATTTTCCTGAGACCAAAAAAAAAAAAAAAATTTGGCTATACTTAGAATATAAGCACTTATCGTAGAGGTCTCATACAATATTTATCCTTTTGTCGCTGACTACATTCACTCAACATAATGTCTTCCAGTTGAAACCAGGTTATGAGGTGTTTCCTGGAATCATCATTATTCTTTATCATTGCGTAGTGCTCCATTGAGTATACCATAGTTTACCTATCCATTCTTCTGTTGTTTGGCATCTGGGTTGATTCCATCTTTTTGCTATTGTGAACTGTGCTGTGATAAACATTCTTGTGCATGTGTCCATCGGTGTGAAAGGCGTTGATTCTGTAGCATATATTCCAAGTAGTGGAATTACTGGGTCAAATGGTATAGAAGAAAAGACTCTTTGACAGCTGCAAGGGAGGGGAGGGAGGGAGGGTGAGGGGGGAGGGTTTAGATTAGATAGTTGCTAGATCTGGTTAGGAGAAATTGGTGATAGCACACATTAGAAACAAGAACAACATTAAGTGGACTTCAGCCTAACTTGAGTACTCCTTCCTTCTCAACTCGATATTGCAAGGACAAAGTAGCTGGGGCAGGGGGCAGGGGACCATGCTCTTAGACGAAATTGAGGCCAATTGGCACAACTAGCATTTTGCTAAGAGGGCTCTCTGCCCCCCACATTGGTGAGTGGCGTCTGGGGTCTTAAAAGCTGCCAAGCTGCCATCCGAGGGCACAACAAATGGTCCCAACTCAGCAGGAACGGATGCTCACCGAGGACCAAAACGACATGGGGGAAAGACAACCCAGAAGACAAAGAGACCCACATGAGTGGGTGCCTACATCGACTTGGGACTGGAAGAACTGGATGGTGCCCAGCCACCACCAGTGATAGCCACGATGGAGCTCACTAAGTTAAGTCTCACTGGCAACACAAGAATAAAAAGGAGTGCATCATGAGATCTCCACTAAAAGACCTCAATTGATGGTCCAGTGGTTTCGGGGTTCCCCTGGGAGCATGGCCCCTGGCCCTGATGCTGCCCTCGTCCATAAATCAGAACGAAGATCCACTCTTCGGACATGAATAGATTGGACTTGGCAATGCAGAGTGACCATATATTGGAAGCACTTTATGGTTCTATACATCTATAGGCTATCAGCTTGCTGACCTCTGGTTGGAGGAAGGAGAGTGGTTGGAGAGGAGGGGAAAGGAGACTGTTGGGAGGATGAGACATGTATGGAGCAGAGAGGAATAGTGTGCTGTCACCGGACAGGGAGAGCAGTGGAAGCTGCATACAGGTGGGCATGTAAATTTATACGGGAATGTACATTTTCACTCAATCATATCAAATAAAAAAAAAAAGAATATAAGCACTGCTTCTGTGTCAAGGTAAAAAGCATTGTACCATTTTTGAAACGTTTCATTTAAAAAAATGATTAAAATCTAAGAAGGAGTGCCCCGGCCCGCGGGACAAATCAACGAAAGGACGAGGGGAAGCCTGTGAAAGTAAAGCAGGAAAGGCGGAAAAATGAAGGCAAGACAAGAATCTGATCAAGCCTCAGTTTTATTATCAAAATGAGGTATATTTATAGCGGTAGGAATAAAGGCAGGGATCAAGTGACGTAGGGATGGAGTGACATTTGGAGTGAGGTAGTTGTCGGCTGGGGATTGGATATACATAGGACTAAGGCAGTGACATCAGGCAGGAAGTTTTTCCCGCGCGCGGGCCTTTTGAATTTCGCGGGCGCGGGCTTTTTCAAACTTGGCGCGCGCGGGCTTTTTCAGCCCTACAAGCTTCCTGTATGTCGGGGCCTGGGGGCTTACCCACGGCTCCCGACAAAGGAGGAGGTCAGAATAAAAAGTGCAGTAGTTACGAGGTGCCTTCATGTTTTACCTCATATTTTCCAAATTTTCAAAAAATAAATTTTTTTAATGTTAAGAAACAATTTTATTGTTAACGCATATCAGCAGAATTTACTGCGAGCAGGATGCTGGGACATTTGTGATCTCAGATAATTGGTATCAAAACCTATAAATCATTAACAAAAGAAAGTCTTAGTCCTCCCTAATCAACATTCTTTCCATTAGTGAAATCCCATGGTATCGACAAAAAAATACAAAGGAGAAAATAATTGGGCCACCAAAGGGTTAAAAGAGCACCACGCTCAATGTCGCATGTTTGTACATTAACCAACAGGGAAACGAAACCCTGGTCTCATAGTGGTTACATGCTAAGGCTGCTAAATGGCAGGTTCCGCAGCTCAAACCCATCAGGGACCCCTTGGAAACTCTATGTGGCTATTCGACTCTGTCCTATAGGGTCGCTACGAGTCAGAATCGACTTGACGGCAGCGGGTTTTTAAAAGTCGGCGGAACCCATCCGACGGCAACAGGCTTGGTTTGAATTTAGTTTCCATTGCTGACCCAAATCCTCAAACTCTAGAGATACGATTACCCACACTTTCTTTCACCTTCTCTTTTCCACTGCGGTCTGGGTTCTCTCCTTCCTAGGGGAGAGGCCAGCGTTGCTCTTCCTGCCTCCAGCAATGCTTTGAGAATCGTGGTGACCGCTGCCTTCCGTTAACTGTCCCTTGCTTCCCCTCCCGCAGACAGCAAGCGCACATGGACCTGGTTGGGGTATCAGCTGCATAAACTGCGCGGAAAACTGCCCAATAACAGAGGTTCAGAGTGGTAGGCGGGGTGGGCCAGGGGTCGGGGGCAGGAGCGCCGGCGCATGCGCAGTAGAGTCTTTGTCTGTCTGCGACGCGAAGTCAGGCTGCTGGGTGTAGGAAGAGGAGTGGGTGTCTCTGAGGCTGCCTCCCTCTTTCTCAGCTTGAGAACTAGTCTTTGAAAGTGAAGAGGCTACCCAATGTCTCTGTAATGTCTGGTAAATCAGGACACCCTGAAGCTGGCTCCTCACATGCTGGGGCAGACCAGCGGAGCCATGAGAGAGATCTGGCTGGGGTTCTGGGAAGGGTTGCACAAACAGCCAGTGGCCTACGGTCCAGGTCCTGGATCCAAAAGGTTCTTGAGCTAGTTATTGACACACCTGGCCGGTGAATCAACCTTTGAGTGGTGGTGCCTGTGCCGTCCAAAGGTATTTGTTAGAGGGTAAGTGATGCAACATGGTTCCCAGGCTTCCGGTCTCCTACTATGATGTGATGCGGTCAGATGGGATGTAAGAGGAGAAGTGCTACCTGGACCCCCACCTAGCTCTGTCATATATAAAAATATTCTTAAAGTTGGCAAAGAAGTGAGAATTATGAGTTTCATGTGTTTACCACGAGAAAACAGTAGGCCAAGGGATCTTACGCTTAAATAAAGTTCACTGTGGGAAAACTTTGGACTCTATCTTCTTAGACATAGAAGGGGTTCAGAAATGCCACTCAAGAGCAAAAACCAGAGCAGCCCTTAAGGGGCGGGAAGAGTCACCACCGGGCACTCTGGAATAACGGAGATCCATGTGGTGATATGTGGTTAACCAACAAGAGAGCTGAGGAATACAGTTTAAGCAGTAAGTGAAGGGAACAACAGAGGGCTTAAAAAAGAAAAAGAATCTGGAGCTTGTATTAACAGGAAAGGAAATAAGGGCATTTTTGTATTCTTAGTAACATGCCAGTAGTGATAATAGAAAATTTTTTAAATGAATGATAAAAGGACGACTCTCCTTGTGTCTATCTTACTTTGATCGTAAAGTGGCCATTCGGGAAGTGTCTGAATGCATCTTAAATTTAATCTGGAAAATATACTTCTGTTGAATTCAGTCAGTATTCCTCACACGTGTTCATTATGCATTTGATTACAGTGAAATTAGTTTCCAGTTTGTGGAGGTAGTCTGTCTGCTTGAACAGTGTATAGATTTGAATTGATAAAAAAAATTGTCAGCACTTGCATTGTTATGCCTTAACTTTCTTCCAAAAATGATAATTCATGACTTATTCCTTAATACTTTACAATAACAGAAACACCACATTTATGTCTTTCTGTGTAACAGTTACGCATATATATCACTGCTTGAATGTGGGGTTTTGTTAGAAGGCTTGGAATTATCGTTTTGATGTCTCATTTTTCCATGGTCAGTGCTGATCTGAGTTCAATTTTTCTGGATATGTAGTAGGAAGTTAACCAGAAAATGCTGGCTTTTCATCAAGTAATTCAAAACATTTATTTTCAATAAGATGCAATTAAGGAAAATAATAGTGCCATGGGCATGTATGTCTAGGCAGTGGGGGGAAAATGCAAAAGGAGAGAGAGAAAGCAGTGGAAGAAAAGATTATCATTTTCTACATTTACTGTTTTTTGGTCACTTTTTAAATTGTGGTCACAATGTTAAATCATAGGCAATCTTACTGTGACATGTAACAGCAGCGAACTTGAAAATGAAAAGATAACTGGGTTGAAATATATGCAGCGATAGTTGTATCAAGTTATAAGAAAAGAAAAATGTTTGAAAGAACTACATTTTAAAAGCAAGATGGTCATTTCTGGTATGAAATAATGGAAATGATTTTATCTCACCCATGAAAGGAAGCAGTAATGCACTAGTGTTCTGCATCTTTTTTTTTAGAATTGAATGGTGTTGGTGGTACCTGTGGAGTAACCCTAACTCGTGGTGACCACATGTGCTACAGAGTAGAGCTGCTCCATGGGGTATTTTTGGCTATAATCTTTATAGTAGCCATTAGCTAGGCCTTTCTTCAGAGGAACCTCTGGGTGGGTTCAAACAGCCCCCTGTTAGGTCAGCAGCTGATCCCAAATTCCTTTTGCCAGCCAGGCTCCTGAGAATTAAATTTAAAAAAATGAAAACTTGAACCCTAGGGGAAGAATTAAAAGGATAATAATTTGTAAAAGTATATTTTGTTTTTGATATGATTATGAAATAATTAATTTATTGAAAACATATTTTTATTACAAAAGGTAGTGTGTACATGCGCTGCAAATATCCAAACCATATATTTAAAAGTATATTGTGCAAAAAGTGTAAGACCCAATTATACTAACATGTTCATGGTGAAAACTATAAAGTGAGTATATTGGTGTTCACTGTAAAATTCTTTCAAGATTGCCATATGTTTGAAACTTTTAATGATAAAAGGTTGAGGTGAGGTGAAAGACCCTTTTTGTTTTCCCCCATGATTCCAACTTTCCCCCCAAAACTGCAAACTCCTCACTTTGGTGTGATCTGTGGGGAAAAAAAGGTAATTATATGGCACTGCAAGATTTACTATTTCCGTTTGTACATCTGCACATACAATATTCCATAGTACATAGATGTACCGTAATGTATGTAATCATTCCCTTCTGAATGGGTAATTGGCGATTTTAGGCAACTGTTACATTTCCACTATTAGATACAGTGCTGAACATCATTAGAATATACACATATTTTTGTTCAGTATGTTCAAGTATTTCTATCAAATGGATGGATTCCCACAAGTAAAATTGCTGGGTTAAAGGTTACTTGAATTTTTTTTAAAAAAAATGAATGAATATTGATAAATCACATTCTGAAAAGATTGTACTAATTTACAATCCTACCAACATATATATGAGAGTATGCATTTCCCTCTAGTCACATCAAGTCTGGGTGTCATCAGATTTTAATTTACACTGATCTGCAGAGTAAAAGAATGGTATTTTATTTATTTTGTCGATCTCTGGTTACTACTGAAAGTAAGCATTCTTTAATATGTTTATGAGCTACTTGTATATATTTTTCTGCATTGCTTATTATATCTTTGAATACTTTTAGTTTGTTATCACTTCATTTTTATTATTATAGAATTTCTTTGCTAATATGTATCAGGAAGCCCTGGTGGCATAGTGATTAAGAGTTACAACTACTAACCAAGAGGTCGGCCGTTAAAATCTTCCAGGTGCTCCTTGGAACTCTATGGGGCAGTTCTACTCTGTCTATAGGGTCGCTATGGGTTGGAATCGACTTGATGGCACTTGGTTTGGGTTTTTTTTTGGTTTTAATATCTTTCACCCTCTTTTTTTTTTTTTTTTTTTTTGTTGTGATTTAGTTAAAGTATACAGTCTAAATTTGCATGCCTGCCTGTCTGCAGCTCCTTCTGCTGTCCTTGCCCGGTGACAGCACACTTCTCCTTATCATTCTATACTTGTTGTATCCTCTTCACAATCTCTTGTCCACTCCTCTCCACCCTCTCTTCTCCCATCTCCCGTCTCCCATCTCCCATCTAAAAAGAGACCAGTAGGACAGCATCCTATAAATGCATAGAACCATAAAGTATACACATTGTATTGTCACATTGTGTCCCTGAGTCTAGTCCACTTTTGTCTGAAGAGTTGACCTCAGTAGTGTTTTCTGGACAGGGGCAAGAGCAGATCTAGGGGCCATGCTCCCAGGCCATCAGAACATCAGTTATCATCTTTTAGTAGAGTTCTTGAGCTGCACCCCTCTTTTTCTCATGATGCCACAGGGACTTGACATTGTGTGCCTCATCACAGCTGTCTTTGGTGGTAGCTGGGCACCATCTGGTTCTGCTGGTCACATGTTTATACAGTCTGCCATTCACGTGGGCCCTTCCATCTCCTGGGCTCTTTTTCCCGCATGTCTTTGTTGTTCTCAGTGATCATCTGTTCTGGATGAGTTGGGGCCATTTGGTGTACCTCAGATGGCAACTTGCTAGCTTTTAAGACCCCAGACGCCACTCACCAATATATGTGTCACATTCATATTTGCTACATAGTGCAAATTATTTTCTCACATTCTGTCCCTTTTTTCTTAACTTTGTTTATGGTGCTTTTTGTGCTTCTGAGATTTTACTTTTATGTAGTCAAATCTGTCAACCTTGCAGTATCTAGTTTGGGGGTCTTGCTTAGGAATGCCAACTTTAACCAAAAATTATGAAAAAATGTTCACACATTTTCTTCTAATGTTTTAATTGCTTATATTTAACTCTTTAATCCATTGACCTTTATTTTCTTGTAGGATGCAGTAAGAAATCTAATTTTAGCTTTTCCATGGGGTTGCATACCCAGCCTATCACCAAGACTTACAGAATTGAGATCAGTTCATTTCTCTTTATCTCTGCTACTACTACCCGTGATTTCTCTGACCGTATTCAAAAGGAATCAGTTATCTTAGGTCAAATATTAGTGCTTGTGTTCCTAGGTTTGTAATGTTTTAGGAGAATCTGGAAGGAAAATTACACAAGGCCCATTAGTAATACTGAAAATAACATTTTGTACAGCACTAACTATAAAATGCCATTTAAACTCTTCCTAAAGAAATATTACAGTAAAATCTGTGAAATCTGGAAACTGTGTAAGGTGGAAACCTATCAGAGAAGGCAAACTCAAATATTTTCCACTAATAGAAAGCAGAGGAAAAGTGGTAAAACTGTACCTTGTCAAAGGCAAAAAACTTGCAAGGATCAGAAAAACAAGGGAGTTCCATTGAGTTCTGGCTGTCACAGGTTTCACTGCACAAGTATGATTTTAATGCCAAATATTTACTAAATAATACTTCTGTAAATAGAAATGAAAGATGCACCCCTTTTTATTCTTGTGTTACCAGTGAGACTCAGCTTAGTGAGCTCCACCAGGACTATCACTGGTAGTGGCCGGGCACCATCCGGTTCATCCGGTCCCAAGTCTATGTAGGCACCCACTCATATGGGTCTCTCTATCTTCTGGGTTGGGAACAGAAAGGAATAATGTGCTGTCACCCGACAGGGAGAGCAGTGGAAGCTAGCTGCATATAGGTGGGAATGTACATTTTCACTCAGTCATAAAAAAAAGAAAAAAAAGAAAGGTGCCTTGCCAAGCCAAGTGCCGTCGAGTCGGACCCGACTCATGGCGACCCTAGGGGCCAGGGTAGAACTGACCCCCAGAGTATTCAAGGAGTGAAAGATGCCTTAGCGAAATAAATATTGGAATTAGTGCAAATTCAGGTCTTAAAAGCTAGGATTATGGGCTACCAAAAAAAATTCCTTTGTCGTTGAGTCGATTCCAACTCATAGCAACTCTATAGGGCAGAGTAGAACCACCGAGTAGAGTTTCCTAGGAGTGTGTATTGGATTCAGACTGCTGACCTTTTAACCGCTGTGTCAACAAACCAAAAAACAAACCCACTAATGTTGATTCTGACTCATAGAAACCCTTTGTGATAGAGTAGAACTGCCTCATGGAAGTTCCAGTGAGTGCCTATTGGATTTGAACTGCTGATCTTTTAGTTAGCAGCTGTAGAACTTAACCACTATACCACCAGGCTTTTCCCTTTTAACTCAAGGAAGAATGAATTTCAAAGTGTAAGTCAATCCTTTAAAAATGGTATATAACTATTAAGTAGCTTTTGTGTTTGCGGGCAGGCTTGAAGATCAAAAAATTTCAAAGTAAATTATATGGTATATTAGAAGATAAGTGCTATGTAAAAAAATACAGTCAGATAAAAGATGAGTAAAGGGGTCAGTTTTCAATAGGGTGGCTAGGGCTAACATCATTGAAAAGGTGACCCCTGAGCAGAACACGAAGGAGGGGAAAGACTATCTCACTCAGTATCTAAGGCAAAGACATTCCAGGCAGGGAACAGCAAGTGCAAAGGCACTGATTTAAGAGGATGTCTGGTATGTTTGGGGCCGATGGAAGTTATATATATGAAACAAGTGTGAGAACAATAATGAAATATAAAACAGTGCTTAACCATTGCCATAGAGTTTATTCCAATTCACAGTGACACTATAGGACAGAATAGAACTGTTCCATGGGTTTTCAAGAAACAGCTGGTGAATTTGAACTGCCAACGTTTTTGGTTTACAGCTGTACCACACTGTGGCTCTTATCCACTTGCACCACTGGGGCACCCTATAAGTGCTTACCAAAATCAAACAAACAAAAAACCTGTTGTGGTAGAGTCTTTTCTGATTCATAGAGACTATAAGACAGAGTAGCCTCATAAGGTTTTCAAGGAGGGACGAGTGGGTTCCAACAGCCAACCTTCTAGTTGGCAGTCATAGCTCTTAACCATTGCACCACCAAGGGTTCCATGTAAGTGCTTAGTAGAAGGAAATTATTCTGTGACATTGCTTTTTATTCCCCACACAGTTTGTTTGTGTGTGTGTGTGTGTGTGTGTGTGTGCTTTAGATAAAGATTTACAGAGCAAATTAGTTTCTCATTAAACATTTAATACATAGTTGTTTTGTGATACTGGTTGCTAACCTACTGAAATGTCAACACTCTTCACTTCTCAGTGGTGGGTTCTCAGTTACAAGGTATCTTTTTCCTTTCTCATCTTTGGCCCTGGGCTGATGTGCCCATTTAGTCTTTTTGTTTTATGGGTCTGCCTAATCTTTGACTGAAGGGTGAACCTCAAGAGTGACATCAGTACTGAGTTATAAAGGGTGTCTGCCAGGAGCAAGAACTGGAAGACAGGAGGGGAACAGAAAACTGGTAATAGGGAACCCAAGGTCAGGAAGAGAGAATGTTGGCATGTTGTGGAGTTGTTAGTTGATAACCAATGCCATAAAAGAATATGTGTACTAAATTGTTTAATGAGAAGCTAGTTGTATAAAAGTTTATCTAAAGTACAATAATAAAAGAAGTAGCTGCTTTGGGTATAACCTGTTTATTGTAATTTTAACCATTAAAATAGATCTTTGAATTTAGCATGATGTATTAAATAGGATACTTTTTCTTTTATTTTCTTTTATATTCTAGATACCAAAATAATTTTCTTATCTTGAAATGACCTGGTATACCGGAAGGGAGTCTCCTGCGCTGCTTATGAGAATCTTGTAAAAATCAAAACTGTGATACTATGGAAAACCTGATAAAAAGATATCTGAGCCATACTAGGTACAAGTAATAAGATATTATATGTTAATTTACAGTTTATAATTTATAGACTTGACTCTATATTGAGATAATTTTAGCTTTAAAGAATGTTTTATAGCTTAATAACTAAATATAAATGCGCATAAATATATATTTCAAGGTGTTTTTTCCTGTGTAGTTCACTGTACAAAAAAATTCTTTCTGTGTTGTTGTCCTTAAGTTGCCTGATCTAGCTGATCTCCTTCACTGTTTCTGTATCTTCAAGTATTTCTTCTCTACTGGTGTTTTCTACACCAGCATACGGTCATACTCTGCCTATTTAAAAAATGTATATATTTCACTAAGGCATCTTCCATTTCCATTTACAAAAGTATTATCTAGTCAGTATTTTAGTATTAAAATCATACTTCTACAGTGAAACCTGTAAGAGACGGAACTCGACAAAAGTGCTTTGTTTTTCCGAGGTCTTGCAAGTGTTCCACCTTTAACAGGATGCAGTTTACCACTTTTATCTTGCTGTCTATTACCGGAAAATGTTTCAATTTTTCTTCTCTGACAGGTTTCCTTGCCTTGTATCACTCTGTATGCTCTCTCCTTTTCAGGCTAAGGTACTTAAAGAAGTAGTCTACACCAGATGTTTTCACGTTCTTGTCTTCCATTTACTTCTCAAGGTCAGTTAGCTCAGCTTCTTTCTTCAGTTCATCATCTCCTACTAAACCAAATCCATTGCTGTCGAGGCAATTCCAACTCATAGCAACTCTATACGATAGAGTAGAGCTGCCCCTTAAGGTTTCCAAGGCTCTAAATCTTTAGGGAAGTAGACTGCCACAGCTTTCTCCCGTGGAGCTGCTGATGGTTTTGAATCCTGATGTTTCAGTTAGCAGTGATCACTTTAATCTTGGTGCCACCAGGGTTCCTCCCATTTGCTACTGGTGACCTTCTAAGTGTCAAATCTGACAGTTTTCTATTATCTTGACTCCATGACATATAAAGCTGATGAAGAATCCTTTCATAGAAATTTTTGAACTTTCTTATTATTTTTAAAATATTTTATTGTGCTTTAAATGAAAGTTTACAGTCCAAGTAATTTGTCATACAAAAACTTACACACACATTGCTGTGTGAACTCCAGTTGCTCTCCCTACACTGTGACAGCACACTCCTCCTTTCCACCCTGTATTTTCTGTATCTGTTCAACTAGCTCCTGTCCCCCTCTGTCATCTCATCTTGTTTCCATACAGGAGATGCTCAGTTAACAAACTTTTTTAAACTTAATATTTTACTGTGTTTCTCCATGTTACCAATAATTATTTTAGGTATTTCATTAAGTTTTAATATAAAAGTTATACATGTTTATTATAGACAATTCGAAAAATGTAAAAAGCATGTAAAGAGAATGTTATCACCTCATATCCTACCAGAAAGAGCCACTGTTAACACTAATGATATGTTTTATTCCACCTCGTGTGTGTGTACACACATACACATGTATATCATATATACGTATACCATATTTGTCATATCATAAAAAATCCCAAACCCACTGCCATCAAGCCAGTTCTGTCTCATAGGGTTTTCTTGGCTGTAATCTTTATGGAAACAGACCTTTTTTCTACAGTATCTCTGAGTGGCTTTGAACCACCAGCCTTTCAGTTAGCAGATCAATACTAACCCTTTAGACCACATATAGGTATTATATATCACACATATTGTATATGCACAATATATTGTATATTGTCTGTAAATGACCATGTTTGCCAATATCACATTATTTTACAAAAGACGAATTGTGTTGTACATACAGTTTTGTATCTTGCTTTCTCGTTGTAACATTGTCTTAAGTATTTTCTCATATCACTAAAAAGTCTTCATAATTTTTCAACTATGGATTCTATTGAGGGGATATCATAGATTGTTCAATAATGTCTCTAGATTTTTGCTTCTTCATTCTTGAAATAGTTTCTTCCTTGGATTTTTTTTGTGCTTGTTCCTTTGCCTTCCTGCCCTTTTCATCTCCATTAAGTTGCCCTTGCTTGTCCCCAGTCTCTCCCCTCTTGAACTCTGTATACCCAATAATAACTAAATTTCCCTACCTGAAATTTCCTAGAAGTAAAAAAAGAAAAATTCTACCTGTCTTGCCTTAGCTGATATTGTTCCTTCTGATTTAGTTTCTTGCCTTCACTTGCTGCAGTAACAGAAGTATCACAGGCGGGTAACTTTAATAAACAGAAATTTAGGAGGCTGTTTAAGAAGCTGTTGTCATTGTTAGATGCTGTTGAGTCAGTTCTGACTCATAGCGACCCTGTGTACAACACAACAAAACACTGCCTGCTCCTGTGCCATCCTCCCACTGTTGCAGCCACTATGTCAACACATCTCCTTGAGAGTCTTCCCCTTTTCACTGACCCTATACTTCAAAACCCCAGTGATGTAGTGGATAAATGCTATGGCTGATATCCCAAATGTCAGCAGTTTGAATCTGCCAGACACTCGTGGAAACTCTCTGGGGAAGTTCTACTCTGTCCTGTACTATTGCTGTGAATCTGAATTAACCTGTCAGCAGTGTTTTTTGTTTCCTGTTTGTTTGTTCTCACTCCTTTACCAAACATGGTAAAGGGATTGGCCCCTCCTGATACCATGTCCAAAGTATGTGAGATGATGTCTTACCATCCTCACCCCTAAGGAACATTTTGGCTGAACTTCTTCCGAGACAGTTTTGTTCATTCTTCTGGCAGTCCGTGGTATATTCAATATTCTTAATCAACAGTATAATTCAGAGGCATCAGTTCTTTTTCAGGCTTCCTTATTTCTTGTCCATCCCTTGTTCATTAACAATCCATTGTGGTCAGGTAGATTCCAACTCATAGCCTTATGGCACAGGGTAGAACTGCCTCACAGGGTTTACAAGTAGGAGCTGGTGAATTTGAACTGCCTACCTTTTGGTTAGCAGCCTGAGCTCTTAAAAACTGTGCCATCAGGGCTCCCAAGGCTAAAAGTCCTATTTCAAGGTATCTGCTCTAGCAGAAGGCCTATCTGTTTGCTCTGGGGTAGAATCCTTGTCTCAGCTTCCTTAGGCCCTGCATTCTCAGGTTCCTTGATGATTTCCACGTGGCCCTAGGCCCTACGTCCTCAGGTTTTCCACGTGGCATCTATCCTTTCCCCCTGTTTGCGCTTGCTTCCTTCTGTGCCTGATGTCTTCTTTGTATCTCACAAGTTATTAGGTTTAAGAGACACCCTACACTGATACTGCCTCAGTAACATAACAAAGAAAATGCTATTCCTAAATGGGATTATAACCACAAGTACAGAAGTAAAGATTCTAACACATTTGCAAGAGGTGGGGAGGACACAGTTCAGTCCATAAGCTGTGTCTATCTAAAATTCTATAATATAAATATCAGGGCTTGTGAATACTTCATAATACCCAAAAGCAAGTCAGAATCTATACTGACCACAGTCTCTAGAATGTGACTTGTCTCATTCATTTAACAAATGTGTTGTGTGATTACTCTGCGCAAAGCACTGTGCTAAACATGGAAGAACCAAAGGTAAATAAAGTCTGATCTATAATCTTAGAATTTGAAATCACATATAAGTTAGTAGTACATTTGGGAATTGAGCACACCTAGTAATAATCTCTCCTTTAGATCACCTGAATCCTTACTAATAAAGAATTAAAAATTTAGGTGTTGTTTTATATCATTCCAAATTATCACAGATAATATACTGTATATCATCTGTTTAGATAAAAGGAACAAATATGTATGTTATTTTATCCACCCACCCCCAGCCACCTTTTTTTCCCTCTAGACCTATTTGGAAATTGCTGACAGTTCAAGTATGGTTTCACTGATTCTGTGGAATGCCTTGTGTCCTGAGTGGTTTAAAAGTTTGCAGGTCGGTTCAGTTCTTCTACTTCAAAAGTACTCCGATCAGAGCAGTTTTCTGTTCAGGACACAGCCAGCTCCTGTGGATCACCCTGTGAAACTAACTTCGACAGAAGGTTAAGTATTCAATGAATTTGCCTTACAGGTATTTTTGTTCGTATAAATTTACAAAACCATATCAGCTAAAGACCCATGAAAATTACCAAGGCTGTTGAAACTTGAAAAACCTTTAAATTCCTTTATCCACAAAATTGTATTTTACAGGAAGTTATATAACTTAATCAGTACATTTCCTTACTATTGCATTTATTAAGAAAAATAATCTGAGATCCTTATTTTTGATTAACAAATTAGCTGTACTTTAGATGAACTTTTTCTTCATTTTTTATCAGATGGTACTAAGCTAATGACAAATATATTTTGCTGTTAGTATTAGGCGCTATCTTAAAACTACCTGTTAACTTCTATTTTGAAATAATGTCAAGTTTATGTAAAAGTATTAATAGTACGAAGAACTCCAATATGTCCTTCACCTGGATTCAACAGTTGTCAATATTAACCTTTATCATTCCCTGTATGTCCCCTTTTCTCCCTCTGTCTCTATCTCTCTGCTTCTCTCTACAAATACACACACTTACATATATATACACACACATGTATGTATTTTTCCTCTGAATTCCTAAATATTTTAATAATATTTAAGGGTGCATTTCCTGAAAACAAAAATATTCTATTATGTGGTCACAATACATTTACTAAAATCAGGATATTTACAGTTCATACAATACAAATATCTAACCTGTAGTTAATATTTGAATCTCGTCAATTGCTACACTCTTGAAAGGGCTTTCCATAATTAGTATTGAAATTAAAATCCTGACATGTTGGCATCCAAAATGTTTTGAGAACATTGGAATAGCTTATTACATGATTGTTTTAAGATATGGATCTAATTTTTTTGCATTCCTATTTTTCAATATTGTAATCATATCAGTCAACAAGTGTCTTTTGTTTTGGCTTATAATACTTTATTACTAGACCTCTGTTTCTATGTATTCTAAATTCCCCAGCTGATTCATTAAGTTTAATTGCTTAGATAATGTTCAATTAATACAGCAGTTCCTTGTCTTCTGGAATATATGTTTATTTAAGAAAACTTTATAGGGCCCTTTTTTAACAGTCCTGAGCATTTTGCAGATTTTGCTCACATTGTGTAGACGAAGTTATTACCTTGATAGTTTTGTACAATTAGCCCATTATCTCACAACTCCTTACAATAGAAAGGTAAGAAATTAGCTAGCAAAGATATGACTTATTTGAGAAAATACAATAAAAGTTAAGAGGAAGATATTTCACAACATGTATTATGTCTGCTAAATTATAAATTCCCTGCTACAACTAATCATATCCAGGTGACAAAATTGCTTTTTATAAAGCTGTAGTATTTATGACAGTGTGGTACTGATACAAGTATAGACAGATTGACCAGTGAGCCACAATACAAAGTTGAGAAATAGCCTTAGACATGTAGAAGTTTAATATATGACAGATTAGCCATGTGGATAATCAGGAAATCAGGGACTATTTGGTAAATAGTATTGAGACAATTGATTATATATGTGGAAAAATGACATATGTCTAATCTCATACCATGTAAAAATCAATTTCAGGTATATTAAATACTTAGGTATAAAAGGCAAAACTTTTGGAAGAACTTATAGAACATATCATCTTGACCTTGGGATAAGGAAGAAATTCTTGAGTAGGACCCAAGAAATAGTGACCATCAAAAAAGATTAATAAACCTAGCCACGTTAAAATTGTGAACTCTTTTCCATTCAAAAGACACCATGAAGAGAACAAAAAAATAAACCATGAACTGTGTGAAAATATGTGCGACTATATAATCCATGGAAACTGTGGTGGCATAGTAGTTAAGTGCTACATCTGCTACCCAAAAGATGGGCAGTTCAAATTGTCCCTCCCCACCCTTGGAAACTCTGCGGGGCGGTTCCACTCTGACTATAGGTTCCTATGAGTCAGAATCAACTTGACAGCATTGGCTTTGGCTTTGGTATCCAAACTATATGAAGAACTCCATCAAATAAAAAAAGACAATCTAATAAGAAAATAGAGAAAAAACACAGGCATTTCACTGAAGAGGGAGCATGTATGGAGCCTACGCATGTAAGATGCTGTTCAGTATAATAAATAATAAGAAAATTGCAAATTGTTATTCTGCATCACTTACCCAAACCAAACCCATTGCCCTCGAGTTTATTCCAACTGAAATAAGGTATTTGATAATGCCAAAATTTGGAGAAAATATGGAACACTGAAACAGGTATTGTTTTGTAATGGATAATTTCTTTTTATAAATACAATAGGTTGTTGTATAAATAGATACATTACTTAGCAATAGACTAGTTATGCCAGTTGGCCATGATGTCCCATGAAAACATAGTCTCCAGACCCCCGTCCCTGCTACTCTATCCTTTGAAATACACCTTTGAGTTTAGAAAACCTTTCAGTTTATGGTGTAGTCCAGTTATGTTGCTCTGCTCTCTAACTGCATGCTATCAGTGCTTTCACCTAGCCAAATTTCTATCTACTGTCTAGTCTATGACCAACCCTTTCCCTCCCTCCCCACCCTTGTAGCTGTCAAAGGGTGTCTTTTTTCTGTACCTAAATCTATTTTTAAGTCCTTATAGCAGAAGTCTCATACAATACTTGGTCCTTTTGCTGCTGGCTAATGTCACTCAGCATAATGTCTTCTAGTTGAAACCAGTTTATGAGATGCTTCCTAAAATCATTATTGTTCTTTATTGTTGCATAGGGTTCCATTGAGTATATATACCATAATTTGTTTATCCATTCATCTGCTGATAGGTACCTAGGTTGATTGCATCTTTTTACTATTGTTGACAGTGCTGCAGTAAACACTCATGTGCATGTATCTCTCCCTGTGACCACCTTTATTTCTATAGGGCATGTTCTGGGCAGTAGGATTGCTGGATCATATAGTATGTCTATTTTTTACTTTTTAAGGATGTGCCAAGTTGCTTTCTAAATGGGTTGCAGTTTAGGAGAGTTCCAGTCTCTCCACAGCCTCTCCAGCATTTGTGGTTTGGTTTTTTTTGGATTATTACTAACCTTGTTGGGGTGAGAAGGTATCACATTGTACTTTTTGTTTGGATTTCTCTAATAGCTAATGATCCTGAGCATTTCCTCGTGTGTCTTTTGGCTGCCTGGATGTCTTCATTGGTGAAGTATCTGTCTCCTTTGCCCATTGCTTAATTGGGTTATTTACCTTTTTCTTGTTCATGTTTTGCAGTACCTTGTAGATATGGAGATCAGGTATCAGTCTGACATGTAGTTGCCAAATATTTTCTCCCATTCTGTTAGTAGTCTTTTAACTCTCTTGATAGTCTTTGGATGAGCATAAGTGTTTGATTCTTAGTAATTCCCATTTATCTATTTTCTGTTGTTCGTACATTGTTTATCAGATTTTGTAGTCTGTCTCAGCTGTATATTAGAACTTCCATTGTTGACCCTATGTTTTCTTGCATGATCTTTGTTGTTTTAAGTTTGATATTTAGGTTTTTGGTCCATTTTGAGTCAGTTTTTGCATAAGGTGTGAGATACAGGTCTTGTTTCAGTTTTTTGCAGATGGATATCTAGTTTTGTCAACATCGTCTGTTAAACAGACTGTTTTCACCCCAGTTTATGACATTTAGGTCTTTGTTGAATATCAGCTGTTCATAAGAAGGTGGTGATATTTCTGGGGTCTCTGTTCTGTTCCATTGGTCTATATGTTCCTTTTTCTACCAGTACCAGACTGTTTTGACTACTGTGGCAGTGTAATAGGTCCTAAGGTCAGGTAGTCTGAGGCCTCCCACTGTGTTCTTCTTTTTCAGTAGTGCTTTACTTATCTAGGGTTTCTTCCCTTTCCAAACAAAGTTGGTGATTTGTTGCTCAATCTCATTTAAAAAATGACACTGGAATTTGTACTGGGATTGCATTGTATATGTAGATCACTTTGTGTAAAATAGACATTTTCACAGTGTTACATCTTCTTATCCATGAGCTAGGTAGGCTTCTCCACTTACTTAAGTCTCTTTTGGTTTCTTGCATTAAGGTCATGTAATTTTATCTGTATAGGTCTCTTATTTCTCTAGTTAGATTTATTCCTAGGTGTTTTATCTTGTTGGAAGCTATAGTAAATAGTAATAATTTGGTGATTTCCTCTTGGATGATCTTTGTTGGTGTAAAGGAATCCTACTGATTAACTTATGTTTATCTTATATCCTGATATTGTGCTGAACTCTTCTCTTTGTTCCAGTGGTTTATTTATGGATTCTTTAGGTTTCTCTGTGTATACAATCATATTGTCTTCAAATAGGGAGATTTTTACTTCTTTGCTGATGTGGATGCCCTTTATTTCATTGTCATGTCTAATTGCTCTGGCTAGAACCTCTAGCACAATGTTGAATAGAAGTGGTAACAGTGGGCATCCTTGTCTGGTTCCTGTTCTCAGAGAGAATTTTTTCTGTCTCTTTCCATTCAGGATGATATAGGTGGTTGGCTGTACATAGATATCTCTTATTACATTGAGAAGTTTCCTTTCTATTCCTATTTTGCTGAGAGTTTTTTACCTGACTGAGTGTTGGACTTTATGTTAAATGCCTTGTCTGCATCAACTGACAAAATCAAATGATTCTTATCCTTTGTGTTATTTATGTGTTTGGTCACATTAATTGTTATTCTGATGCTGAACTAGCCTTGCAACCCTAGCATGGATCCAACTCGGTCTTGATGAATTATTGTTTTGATGTGTTGTTGAATTTTATATAGGCTAGGATGTTGTTGAAGATTTTTGTATCTAGATTCATGAGTAATATTGATCTGTAATTTTCTTTTTTTAGTGGGATCTTTCCCTGGCTCTGGTATCCAGGTTATGCTGGCTTCACGAAATAAGTTTAGGAGTATTCTGTCCCTTTCTATGCTGTGAAAAGCCTCAGCAATATTGGAATTAACTTAAACTTACTTTATTAATTAAGGAGATGACAAACTACAAAATTCGAGGTATGGTTAATCTTTGGTGGGGAGATAAGTGAATATGATAATGGAGATGGAAGAACAACTAGTTCTTAGATTTAATAATGGCTTCACAGGTGTTCAGTATTTTATTTTGCTGTGTAATTTATACATATACATCCTTTTGCATATGTTTAATATCATATTAAAGTAACAATTGTTTTTCAGAAATCTACCTGAACCTTCAAGATCTTCAAATATAAGTATCATTCCAGAGAAGCAGGTGACGTCAGAATGGAGATTGCCACAATTAAGTTGCTGATTTGTCACAAGGTAAAAATAGTTTCGTGTAAAATATTTTAAATATTTGAATTTCAGGTTTAGTCACTGAATCATATGTATTATAATGTGTCTAAAATCTACCCAAATTTATGCTGTGGTAATTATATAAATATACATTTTCATAGTCATAATCCTAAAATGTGTTTTCACTGTTTAAAGGTACTATATTTATTTAACAGTTTTGCTTTTTTTAGGTCAGAAGTGGATGATCTGCCAGAAAATCATCTCTGTGATACTATTGGGATTTTAGTTTTTGTAGGAAGGGCCCAGCGGTTAAAAAAGAAAGGTAAGCTTTTTAACTTGAAAGTCAAAAAATTTATTTCGATGAATAATTTTGTGTTCATATATGTGTAATCACTTACTTTCATTCATTTTAATATTTTATCCATATAGAAAATGATGAAGACTTTTTGATGTATCAATAGATTCACATTGCTGATGGGACTTCAGAGTAATCATTTATTGTGCAATTGTTTTCTACATCTCAGCCAGAAGACTTTGAAAACATTTACCCAAGTACTCAGTTCTTACATTTTTATAACTTAATTTTGGAAGTGGGGACCATTAAGCTTAAGAAAAAGTGATAAACTGACCTACAAAACTAGTGCGATAATTGAGTCAGCAAATTCAAACATTCCTGATGTATGTGGTATTACATATGTTAACCACCTACTTTGGAGAAGATTATACTGGTTGTCTCCTATTCAGAATTAATTTGGAGTTGAAACCAGTTTTTTCAGAAAAAAAGTGCTCTTATCAATTATCATTTTTAGCATTTCATACTTAAAAGCCTTAAGATTGAATAAAACTAAAACATAAAGAGTCAATTCCCTTGGTATCTATTTGGAAATTGACTAAGTAGAACCTAATAAAGACATTGAAGATTTTACTAATGAGTTAATTGGAGAACATAAACATTAACTGAACTGTTTAATTAAATAATGACAGTGGTAAGTGTGGTTTTATTTGAGTACTAAATTAATATTACATTGGCGGTGTTATATCAGTGTTTTACTTTGGCATTAACTTTTTGCCCCTATATTCATTAAGATACAACTATACTTATTTTTTTCACTGGTTTTGTTTATTTGAAACCACTTTAGGTATATCCTGATATGTATTTCATATATCGAGTTAGTCATTAGCTCTGTTATGATAGGAAAAATTTATATTTAAGCTTTGTAACAAGTTCAGTGAATTTGTTGTTATTTCAGTTCTGAGCATGAAGCTACTTTGGATATGGATGTTCTGTTTTATTATTTTACAAGGCAGTACAAATACTCATTTTCTTTGTTAAAAGTGTTCATATGTGTGTAATCAGCTCCTATTCTTTAATACATCTAATTTTTTTAAACCACCAATGAAGTAGATAGGAAACCCTGACTAAGAGCTACAGTTGTTAACCAACAATTCAGCAGTTCAAATCCACCAGGCAGTCCTTACAAACCCTATGAGGTAGTTCTACTTTGTCCTCTAGAATTGCTATGGGTTGGAATCAACTCAACGGCAACAGGTTTTTGTTTTAACAAAGTAGAAGTTGTAGAACACCATGAATCCTAGAGCTATTCTGCTTTCCCTTTATTCTCTATGCAAACATTATTTCCTCACCTTTTAAATTCTACCCTCTGGTTGTAAGATCACATTTTCTTGTATATCTGAATAGAGTTTAACTTTACCCCACTTTGCGGGAGAGGGAAAGGAAATGAGGTCTGGGCCGTAACCAAGGCATCTGCTTCTAAGTAAGTGGTGCTCTGGCCTCTTACATAACTTCTCTTAGGAATTAAACTGTTGGCAGTGATGACCTCTGGCGGTAATTCCCTTACTGTATTTTAGGTGGGATTCATGGCCAGGTGCCTTTCTCTTTGTTTATAGCTGCTTTAAACAGCCAGCTGACAAGGCATTGGATAAAGATTTCTCAAGGAAATTTTGCCAAGAATTCATGTTCTGTTTCTTGTGATAATGTGGAATTTATCTCTGAAAGAAGGGTGTGTACAGACCCTGGTGCAATTTATTATGATATGGTAGTTCACAACAATTTTCAACTTCTGATCAGTAGTGAAGGGAAAAAAAATCATTAAATGAAAGATGAGCATTAGGATGCATCAGGTCTATCAAGGGGATAATACCAAAATCCACTGGTACTGGAACATCTTTTTTATTAATTTTGCTTAAGGAATGTTAGGAACTAAGAGCAACTAATATTGTGTGTTTATTATGTACCAGTTATTTATAGATGTTACCTCATTTTGTACTGCTAGTCACCTTTTAAAGAGTGGATGTTTTTACATGTTTACAGGTAAGGCAACTAAGATCCAGAGGGTTTAAGTAATTTTCTGGGTGTCAGACAGCTAGAAAGTATTCGATCTGATTTATTTTAATGACCATAAACTTAGAAAATTCTTTAATATTTCTATGTCAACTCCTTTTACCATTAATAAGCACATTTTAGGACAGTTTTTGAAATAAAGGAAAACATACAAATTAATAGAAATATTGTTAGTTATTTGAAAAGACTGTTTTTTAGTTGTTACAGAATAAAGAACTAGTAAATGCGAGATTTAGAACATGAATTTCAAGGTATTTTGTTGTAAAGAAGTTTTTATTCTTAAATGAGAACTTGTGATTGCGTTACTGCCAGTATATACATTTTAAATATTTCTTTTCAGTTTAATATCATAATGTATTGCATGTAATGAATTAAAAATAATATTGGATTAATGAACCTATACAACATGTAGGTAGTTAAAACTGTTGATAGCTTTTGAAAGTACTTCCAGTCTAAAGATGTTATCTCATTGTCAGGCTGTTTTTTGTTTTGTTTTGTTTTGCTTTGCTTTTTAAGTCTTATCAGGTTAGCAAGGAGAGAATAAGTAGGTGGTATAAGCCCTGCCAGTGAGGCTTAAAGTCTAATAAAATAAACACAAGAGACATAGAACACTTGCATAAGCAAATGCAGTTTAATACTGTACAGACATTTCTACTAGAAAACTAAAACCAAACCAAACCAGTTCCATCAAGTCAATTCTGACTTATAGCAACTGTAGAAGGCAGAATATAATTGACCCATAGCGATTCCAAGGAGCAGCTGGAGGATTTGAACTGCTGAGCTTTGAGTTAGCAGCTGAATACTTAACCTGCTGGTACACCAAGTCTCCTTCTACTGAAAGGAGTCAATAATTTAGGGATCAGTATTAGATTGGGTTAATTACTGAAAGCATCATGGAGAAACTAAGATTTTAACTTCATAGAAATAATTGTTGATAGTTGAGGGCCTATCAAAATGACTTCTGCACTCGTCAGCTGTGCAGCAAGCAGATGACCTCAGTTAAATGCAGTTGCACTTTTAAAGGAAGCATCTTACATAGAAAGTAGGCTAATGATAGATCTTTGTTTCTCAAAGTGTGGAATGCAGAATCTCAGGCTGCACCCTACACCTGCTGAGTCATAATTTGCATTTTAACAGTAGCCCAGGTAATCTGAAATTGGAAAATGTTCATTTCCTTATGCTCTTTTAAGTTTGAGAAGTATTACATTAGGTCTTGATCTTGGCATGTCCTCTTTGAAATGCAAAAGTCATTTCATAAGTGTTTTCATTTTCTACAGTGGCATATTTCATGTGTACACAGTTGAAAGTTGTGAGAAACAAAAGCCAAGTACCTAAACTGTTTTACCTCACTACTACAAATGAGAGTCAAATGTTTATTACTGGTGAATAATTTCTTGGAAATATTGGAATTTATTGGAAATGTATTTTCTCTTCACTAAGACCTATTAGAAAATAATAAGTTAACTTTTACATTATGGCACTCAACTACAAGGTAGCTTTATTTTAAACCCCTTCTGCTGCTATGGAAAACCTGGTGGCGTACTGGTTAAGTGCTACAGCTGCTAACCAGAAGGTAGGCAGTTCAAATCCACCAGGAACTCCTTGGAAAGTCTGTGGGACAGTTCCACTCTGTCTATAGGATCTCTGTGAGTTGGAATAGACTCAACGGCAGTGGGTTTAATTATCGCTATAAGAACGCCCTAACAAAGACAATTTAGTTGATTGTTTATGATTGAAGCAATGATTTTGTGACTTGCTGGAGAACTGTGCTTATATCCTTTGAGTAACTTGAAACCCTTCATTCATGTAGAATATAGATAATTATAAGTTGCTTGATAGATTTAAGACTGTTAGAGCCTATATCACAATCCAGTTAATTATATTTTAAAATGCTAAATAAATAATGTGTGTCAGATTCAGCCCCAGAATCTCATACTTTATGTATATAGTAAGAAGAGTCACATTACATGCCTGCAAGTGTATTACTTTTGCCTAGACCCTCTGATGACAGGGTCAAAACAATATAAAGTTTACCAAATGAAACAGTGAGTGAATAGTGTGGAATGAGGTGTTTACCTGAATGCTACCACATTAGAAATCAGGAAATTTTCCCAAAGGTGTACACCTAGGAAAGGTGTAACACATGTCTTTGCCAAGTCCTTGTTTTATGAATACTAATAATCTCGGATATAAATATGGCATTTTAAGTATGTTTTAAGACTTTGAATTTAAATACTGAGCTATTTATTTATAGACAGTTTGTACATAATGCCTTGCATGTAGGTTAACACGTGATTTATCAAAAAAATCAGTTTTTTAGAATATGCCAGATATTTGGATACTTTGAAAAATCCAGATTATTTTTATTTTTCTTGTAGCTTCTTAGCATCCTGTAGCAAGCTACATATTATTCCACTTGAACTTTATTCTTTTATTTTATTGTTTCTATTTTTCATGCTTTAGGTGAAAGTTTGCAGGTTAAGTTAATTTCTCATTCAAAAATTTATACACTTACTGTCCTGTGACATTTGTTTCAGTCCCCATAGTGTGACAATACGTTCCCTTCCTTCTACCTTGGACTCCCTGTGTCTATTCTCCGGTTCCTGTCTCTTCCTGCTTTTTCATCTTGCTTTTGAACAGGAGCCGCCCATTTGGTCTCATGGATTTGACTGAACTAAGAAGCACATTCCTCATGTGTTATTTTTTTGTTTTATAGCCCTAATCGTTGACTGAAAAGTGGGCTTTGGGAATGGTTTCAGTTCTGGATTAGTAGAGTGTCTGAGGGCCATAGTTTTGGGGTTCCTCCAGATTCTATTGGACCAGTAAGTCTGGTATTTTTATGTGAATTTGGATTATGCTGTATATTTTTCTCCTGCCATGACTGGGACTTGCTGTTGTGTTCTCTGTGAGAGCAGTCATTGGTGGCAGCCAGGCACCATTTCGTTCTTTTGATCTCAGCCTGGTAGAGTCTCTCAGTGTTTTAGTCCTTTAGACTAGCATTTTCTTTGTGTCAGGTTTTCTTCATTCTATTTTTGCTCTGGGTAGGATAGGACCAATAGATATATCTTAGATGGCTGCTCACAGGCTTTGAAGACCCCAGATGCTGCTCACCAAAGTAGGATATAGATCATTTTCTTTTGAATTTTGTTGCACCAATTGACCTAGATATTCCCGAAGACTGTAGTTCCCCAGGTCCCAGTCTCAGCCACTTTGACCCATTAAAGTGTTTGGATGTGTCTAAAAAACTTCTCAGCTTCCGCTTTCGTCCAGTTGTGCTGATGTTCCCTATATTTTGTGCTGTCTATCCCTTTTCTGAAGTTGACACTTGTCTGTTTAGTTAGTGATTTCCTGTCCTCCTCCCTCCCCACCCTATTTATTTTATTTTATTTGAGTGAGACAAGGTACACTAACACTTACTGATAATCACTCTGTCTTTATATAGACCAAAAAATACATGCCATGACTCCTGAAGATTAATGTTGTCATTTTTACTTAGATTGATGGAAAAAGAGAATGCTGAAGATGACTAACTGGAGATACTATCTTGATTTAATGCCGGTGAGGTCAGATCTGATTTTGGTAGATCTCAATTCCTGTAAAGTTATGTAGAGAGACTAAAGATGCTAAAAGAGATACTGAGCAATTTGATATCCAGATACTGACAACTGTATCATGCTATTTCTGTGAAATTATAAATATTGTATATAACATGATACAGTGTTACATTTAAAGTAAAATGACATCAAAGTAAACTAGGTGCTGAATTTGAATTAAAGTATTCATGAGAGGCCTAACAGTAATTTCCCTTTTAGTAGAATAAAGATGGAATCAGTGAAAAATTTAATATAACTGTTCTTTTTTAAAAGCTATGGGATAATTGTGTGCTTTTGAAAGAAGGAGAAACTATAAATGCTGACTTATGACCATCTAAATAGTGGCATCCTCTTGTTCTTCATAATACTAGCAATATATAGTACATGGTAGGAAATAATTAAAATTTGTGTTTCTATGCAGTGGCTGGGCAACACTTTATAATTTGAAATATGATATACAAATTAGATTCAACATATAAAATTTCTATGCAAATGAAGAGTCCAGTCTATAAGTCTGTATTACAGTTCAGCTAATAAAAGCATTTTGTGTATTTTACAAAAATTACACAAGGGGATGCCAAATACAAACACAAAGTCTTGCAGATTTGGACACTGTCTTTCATTCCAAGCCCCCCAGAGCTAGGTTACAGTCCATATATTAGAAGGATCTCTTCTTTCAGACTGCCAAGTACACAGGCACCAGCTCTTGCTAGCCTTCACTGCCCTTTCTATGCTTGTTAATTCACTGAGTGACTTACAGAATTCAAAGAGAGTACACTATACTTAACAGCTACAGGTTTATTATGACCAAAAGGAATACAAACAGATACATAGGGTGAGGTCTGGGAGTGGTCATGACATCAAGCTTCCATGTTCCAAGGAGTAACATCCTACCCTCTCCCATGCATGGTCATCAACTGGGGTGGATTGACCAATAAGCAAGGTATGCATGGGCTTAATTGTGTTTACTTATGTGTAGTGCACAATGTCACATGGGCTTGACCACATCAAAGATGTGATGAAAAACAATTGCAATTACGCAGTACAGATTAGTAAGTAAGCACAAAGAAGCCCAAGCCTACCGTCTTTATTGGGTAATCCCATCCTTGCATCAGCCATGAAACCACTCTGAGCCTTAAGGCTCAGGGCTCTTATTGGACTCCCCATGATAGATTACATCATTGGCATCAGCTGTTATTCTTTCTAAAAAGGAGAACAAAAAGCTGAATTGCTTTCTGCAAAGTGGTTGCACACCTTGCACATATCTTAAATACTTTTTAATTTTATTTCAGCATTTTAACTGAGAACATAGTTTACATTTATTTGCCCATTGATTAAGCATACATCTTTCCTACATAAACCACATCCATAATAAATTGTGTATGAATGTGTGTTTTGATTTTTTTAAGTGACAGGAAAACCGAGACACTTGTGCACCAGTCAAAATGCAGAATCATTTTTAATTCTAATCTTTTATAGTAGCTGCACCAAATTTGGCAGCAGTTTTTGGTGGTATGCTTACCTCATAGCTAATAATCATGACAAATTCACTTATTAGTTCTAAAAGTATGTATGTTTTTAATATTCTCTATGTAAAAGTCATACAATATGCAGACAATGGCAATTATTTCTTTCTAATTTTACTGTTTCTTTTTTTTTTGCCTTTTTGTATTGGTTAAGATCTTCAGTACAATGAATAGAATTGGTAATCAGTAAATATAATTGGTAGAGCACATCTCTTTCCCATTTTTGATCTCAGAAGATTTCTCAGAATTTCATCAAGTATTACGTTTTCTGTAAGATTTTGGTGTATAATTTTTGTCAGATTAAGGAAATTTATTTCTGATTCTAGTGTGCTCAGTTTTTCTCATGAGTATAAGTTGAATTTTGTTAAATGTTTATTCTACACGTATTGATCTATTAATTTTTTTCTTGTCATGTAATTAGACAGATTTCTCAAATGTTAAACTGCTCATTCCTAGAATCAATCTTACTTAGTTATGATATATTACTTGTGATATACAGCTTTTTGTATATCAGTAGATTTGACTTCATAATTTTTTCCTTAGCATTTGTGTATCCATGTTAATGAAAAAGATTGATCTGTAAAATTTTCGTATAATGTCACAGTATTTGATATCAAGTTGGATATCAATGGGCCTCATAAAAGAGAATAGTGAAGTGTTTACTTTTTTCTTGCTTTTTGGAAGAGATTGTATAAGATTGATACTAGTCCTTAAATGCTTAGAAGAAATCTCCATCAAAACCATCTGATCTGATGTCTTCTTTTGGGGAAGGTTTTGAAAAATGGATTCCATTTCTTTAATAAATCAGTCAAAATCAAACCTATTGACTATCAAGTCCATTCTGACTTATGTGTGACTGCATTGTTACAGAGTAGAACTGCCTCACAGGGTTCTCTTGGCTGTAAATTTTATGGAGCTAGTTTGCCAGGCCTTTCTTCTGCTGAGCTGCTGGGTGAATGTAAATCTTCATTCTTTAAGTTAGCAGCTGATTTCAAACCACTTGTATCACCTAGGTATTTCCATTTCTCTAATAGATTTAATAATTATGATTTCTCTAATTCAAGCCTCAAGTTGCAATATTGAGGAATTCTGTTAGCAAAATGTTGTATGATACAGGAAGCATCAAAAGAAGATGGGTACCCAGAGTCACTGCACCAAGAAGAATTAGTCTGTGTTCAGCCATTTCAGGAGGTAGCATATGATCAAAAACCAGTAGGACTGAAGAAAGAAGTCCAGGCCATATTGAAGGCATAAGCACAAAACAAGGTTTCAGAAATTAGCAAAATATCAGTTGAGATGTGTCAACAAATGGATGTAACACCTGAAGTACTCACTTGTGTATGCCAAGAAATTTCAAATAGCTACCTGGCCAGCCCACCAAAAGACATCCATGTTTACACCAACTCCCAAAAAAGTGATCCAACAGAATATGGAAATTATCTAGTAATATCATTAATATCATACATAAGTAAAATTCTGCTGACGATAATTCAAAAACAGTTGCGTCAGTACATCAACAGGAAACTTCCAGAAGTTCAAGCCAAATTCAGAAGAGAACATGAAACAAGAGATATCATTGCTGACGTTGGAAGCTCTTGGCTCAAAGCAGAAAATACCACAAAGAAGTTTACTCATGTTTTATTGACTACTCAAAGACATTCAACTGAGTGGATCATAACAAATTGTGGATAACATTATGGAGAATTCTGTTAGCAAAATGTTGAACGATACAGGAAGCATCAAAAGAAGATCGGTACCCAGAGTCACTGCACCAAAAAGAATTAATTTTATTCACGTGAAATCTGTACATAGACCAAGAGGTAGTCATTCAAAAAGAACAAGGGGCTTAAAATCAGAAAAGATGTATATCAGGGTTGTATCCTTTCACCATACTTAATTCAATCTGTATGCTGAGCAAATAATCTGAGAAACTGAGCTATATGAAGAAAAACACGGCATCAGGATTGTAGGAAGACTCATTAACATGTTAGCAGTATGTAGGTGACATAGCCTTGTTTGCAGAAAACAAAGAGTACTTGGAGGACTTACTGATGAAGACCAAAGACAACAGCCTTCAGTATAGATCACATACACCTCAGAGTAAAGAAAACAAAAGTCCTCACAACTGGACCAATAAGCAACATTATAATAAATGGAGAAAACACTGAAGTTCTCAAGAATTTCATTTTACTTGGATCTGCAGTTAATGCCCATGGAAGCAGCAGTCAAGAAACTGAATAGCATATTGGAATAAGCAAATCTGCTGAACTCTGAAGTGTTCAAAAGCAAAGTTGTGAGTTTGAGGACTAAGGTGCATATGACCAAAGCCGTAGTATTTTCATTTGCCTCGTATGCATGCCAAAGCTGGACAATGAATAAGGAAGACTGAAGAAGAATTGATGTCTTTGAATTACATAGTTGGCAAAGAATATTGAACATACCATGCACTGCCAGAACAATCTATCTTGGACGAGGTACAGCTAGAATGCTCCTTAGAAGAGATGATGGCAAGACTTCGTCTCACAAACTGTGAACATGTTATCAGGAGGGACAAGTTCCTGAAGAAGGACATTGTCATGGCTTGAATGTGTCCCCCAAAAATGTATGTAATTTGCCTGGGCCAGGATTCCCTGCGTTCCGTGATTGCCCTCCATTTTGTGATTTTCTGATGCTGTAAATCAAAATCTCTGCCTGTGGTTAACAGTGTGGGTTATGTTGAGAGAAGATTAGGGTGGGACTATAAATATCTTTGTAAGATCATCTCCCTGTTCCACTGTAAAGGGAGTTTCCCTGGAGTATGAATTGTACCATCCTTTATCCTTTCATCCTGCAAGAGATGAAACGGAAGCAGGCAGAGAATTGGAAACCTCTCGCCGTCAAGGAAGCATCACTGGGAGAAGAACACATCCTTCAGACCTGAGGTTCCTGTGCCAAGATGCTCCCTGAACAAAGACTGATGTAACACAAGGACTTGCCTCCAGGGCAGACAAGGGGGAAAGCCTTCACCTGGGAGCAGACATCTTGAATTTGGATTTGTAGCCTACCAGACTGTGTAAGAATAAACTTTCCTGTATTAAAGCCATCCACTTCATGATATTTGTGTTACAGCAGCACTAGCTGACTAAAACAGACTTCATGCTTGGCAAAGGAGAGGGTCAACAAAAAAGAGGACGGCCCTCGATGAGATGTACTGACACAGTACTGCAACAATGAGCTGAACCATGGTGATCAATGTAAGGATGGCTCGGGACAGGGCAGTGTTTAGTTTTAATTTTCAAAGAATTTTACATTTCTATATTAATAATATTTATTGATGTGAAATTGTTGATAATATGTTCTTATTGTCATTTTATTTTTGTAGAATCTGTAATGATGTGCCCTTTTTCCTTGCTAATATTTGTAATTTGTGTTTTCTGTCTTGTTTGTCTTGATCAGTCTTGCTATTCCTTTTCTAGCTACTCAAACTAAATAATTTCTTTGTAAGCACTGCTTTAACAGCATTCTACTTCATTCTCACTCAGTTAAGCATCTTCTGCTTTTTTTTTTTAATTGTGATTGAGTGAAAGTGTACAATCCAAATTCGCATGCCTGCCTATGTACAGCTCCTACTGCTCTCCTTGCCTGGTGACAGCACACTCCTCCTTTCTGTTCTATACAAGTCATATCCTCTTAACAATCTCCAGTCCCCTCCTCTCCACCCTTTCTACTCCCCTCTAGTAAGAGGCTGGTAGGACAACATCCTATAGATGCATAGGACCATAAAGTACACACATGATATATTCACTCTGTGTTGCCGAGTCCAATCCATTCCTGTCTGAGGAGTTGACCTCAGTAATGATTTATGATCAGGAGCAGCATCAGGTCTAGGGGCCATGCTTCCAGGGGAACCCCGAGGCCTTCAGACCATCAGTTGTGGTCTTTCAGTGGAGTTCTTAGGGTACACCACTTTTTATTCTCATACTGCCACTGCGACTCAACTTTGTGAGCTCCATCATGGCTGTCACTGGAGGTGACCAGGCACCATCTGGTTCTTCTGCTCACATGTTGATGTAGTTACCCATTCCTGTGGGTCTTTCTGTCTTCTGGATTCTCTTACCCCCATGTTGTTATTGTCCTTGGTGATCATCTGTTCCTGCTGAGTTGGAACCATTTGGTGTATCTCAGATGGCAGCTTGCTATCTTCTAAGACCCCAGATGCCACTCACCAATATAGGGTAGAGAAGACTCTCTTAGCAATAGGCTAGTTATGCTAATTTGCCTCAATGCCCCTGAGAGCATGGTCCCTGGACCCCAACCCCTGCTAGTCTGTCCTTGTCATATTGAGTTAAGATTGGAAGAGTTTTCAGATTATGCCAAAGTCCAGTTAAATTGATCTTCTTTCTGATTTCAACCAAATAAATTTCTGTCAACTATCTAATCTATAATCAACCCTTTCCTTCCCTCCCTCCCATCCCAGCCGTCAAAGAGTTTTTTCTTATGTACATGAGTCTGTTTTTAAGTCCCTATAGCAGGGGTCTTATACAACATTTGTCCTTGTGTGGCTAATCTCACTCAACATAGTGTCTTCCAGTTGAAAGCAAGTTATTAGATGCTTCCTAAAATCATCATTGTTCTTTATCATTGCATAGTGTTCCATTGATTATATATGCCATGGTTTATCCATTCACCAGTAGTTGGGCGTCTGGATTGATTCCATCTTTTTGCAGTTGTGGACTGTGCTGCAATAAACTTTCGTGTGCATGTATCTGTTCGTGTGAATGCCTTTGCTTCTGTAGGATATATTCCAAACAGTGGGATTACTTGGGCCACCAGATTGCTTTCCAAAGAGGTTGTACCATTTTGAAATCTCACTAGCAGTGTAGGAGAGTTCCATTTTCTCCACAGCCTCTCCAGCATTTGTTGCTTTGTGTCTTTTGGATCATGGCCAACCTTACTGGGGTGAGATAATATCGTAGTTTTGATATGAATTTCTTTAGTAGCAAATGATCGTGAGCATTCTGCATCAGTCTTTTGGCTGCCTGATGTCCTCTTTTAGAGAAGTGTTTGTCCATCTCCTTTGCCCATTGCTTAATTGGATTATTTATCCTTTTCTGGTTGATATTTTACAGTACCTGGTGGATTATGACTCATGGAGACTAAATGGCACCTGGCTGGCAGGCTGGTAGACTATGGAGATCAGACATTGGTCTGACATATAGTTGCCAAATATTTTTTCCCATTCTGTAGGTGGTCTTTTAATTCAATTGATAAAGTCTTTGGATGAGCAAAAGTATTTAATTCTTAGTAGTTTCCATTTATCTATATTCTCTTCTGTTGATTGTGCTTTGTCAGTTTTTGAAGTCTATCTACGTTGTATATTAAAACTTTCATTGTTGATCCTATTTTTTCTTGGATGAGCTTTGTTTTAGATTTTATATTTAGGTCTTTTATCCAATTGGAGTTGGGTTTTGTATAAGGTGTGAGATATGTATGGTCTTGTTTCAATTTTTTGCAGATGGATCCCAATTTTGCCAGCAGCATTTGTTAGACTGTTTTTACCCCAGTTTAAAATCTTGGGGCCTTTGTCGAATATCAACTGTTCATAGGAGGATGGTGGCATCTCTGGGGTCTCAATTCTGTTCCATTGGTCTATATGTCTCTTTTTTGTACCACTGCCAGGCTGTTTGGACTATTGTAGCAGTGTAATAGGTTCTAAAGCGAGGTAGTGAGAGGCCTCCCAGTGTGTTCTTCTTCTTCAGCAGTGCTTTACTTATCCGAAATTTCTTCTCTTTCCAAACAAAGTTGGTGATTTGTTTCTCCATCTCATTAAAAATGTTACTAGTATTCATATTGAGATTGCATTGTATGTTAGATTGTTTTGGGTAAAATAGACATTCTCACAATGTGAAGTCTTCCAATCCATGAATAGGGTGGGTTTCTCCATTTATGTAAGTCTCTCTTGGTTTCTTGTAGTAATGTCTTGTCATTCTCTTTATAAAATTCTCTCATTTCTCTAGTTACATCTATTCCTAGCTATTTTATCTTCTTGGGGCTATAGTAAATGGTATTGATATAGTGATCTCTTCTTTAATAATCTCTTTGTTAGTAGAAAGGAATCCTACTGCTTTACTTATGTTTAACTTGTGTTCTGATACTTCACTGAATTGTTCTATCAGGTTGAGTAGTTTACTTACGGATTCTTTAGGATTCTCTGTATATCCAGTCATATTATCTGCAAACAAGGAGATTTTTACTTCTTATTTGCTGATGTGGATGCCCTTTATTTCTTTGTCTTGTCTGATTGCTCTGGCCAGAACTTCTAGTATAATGTTGAACAGGAGAAGTGAGAGTAGGCATCCCTGTCTAGTTCCTGTTCTCAAGGGGAATTGTTTCAGTCTTTCTCCATTCAGGATGATGTAGGTGGTTAGCTTTGTATAAATGGCTCTTATTGCATGGAGGAATTTGCCTTCTGTTCCTATCTTGCTGAGAGTTTTTAGCATAAATGGGTGTTGGACCTTATGAAATGCCTTCTCTGCATCAATAGACAAAATTAGGTGATTCTTGTCTTTTGTAGTATTTATATGGTTAATCACATTATTTGTTTTTGTGATGTTGAACCAGCCTTGCATCCCTGGTATGAATCCAACTTGGCTGTGACGATTTATTCTTTTGATATATTGTTGAATTCTGTTGGCAAGTATTTTGTAGAAGATTTTTGCATATAAGTTCAAGAGTGATATTAGTCTGTGGTTCTCCTTTTTTATTTTATCTTTCCCTGGCTTTTATATCGGGGTTATCCTGGCTTCATAGAATGCATTTGAGAGTATTTCATCCCTTTATATGCTGTGAAATAGTCTCAGTAGTATTGGAGTTAACTCTTCTCTAAAAGCCTGGTAGAATTCTGCAGTGAAGCCTTCTGGGCCAGGGCTTTCTTCGGTTGATAGTTTTTGGATGACTTTTTCAATCTCTTCCGTTATGATGGATTTATTGAGTTGTTCTGCTTCACTTTGTGATAATTTTGGTAGCTGATATGAATCTAGGAATTTGTCCATTTCCTCTGGGTTTTCAAATGTGTTAGAGTACAGTCTTCTGTAGTATTCTGTTATGATTTTTTTTATTTCTGATGGATCTGTTGTGACAATTCCTATCTCATTTCTTGGGTTTGGATTTCTTGGGTTATTTGTTTCCTGTTTTTCTTTAGTAAGTTTAGCCAATGGTTTGTCAATTTTATTGATTTTTTTTTAAAAAAAACAGCTTTTGGTCTTATCAGTTTTTTCCATTGTTCTTCTATTCTCTAATTCATTTAGTTCTGCTCTAATCTTTATGATCTGTTTCCCTCTGGTGCCTGAGCAGTTCCTCTGTTGCTGTCTTTCTCCTTATTTGAGCTTTAGGGTTAATTCTTTAGTTTGGGTTCTTTGTTTCTTCTGAATGTGTGCATTTCTGGAAATAAACTGATCTCTGAGCACTGCTTTGGCTGTATCCCATAGCTTCTGGTAGGAAGTGTTTTCATTCTCATTTGAATACTTAAATTTCTTTATTTCATCCTGGATTTCTTCTATAACCCTTGGCTTTTTGAGCAAGATGTTGTTCAGTTTCCATGAGTTCCCATTTCTACCTATGTTTTTTCTGCTATTGATTTGGATCCGACTCGACGGCACTTGGCAGGCTTGGCATGGTCTCAGAAGATGCTTTGAAAGAATTCAGTGGTTTGGATTTTGTTGAGATTTGCTTTATGTCCTGATACATGGTCTATTCTGGAAAATGTTCCATATGCACTGGAGAAGAAGGTATAGTTATCTGCTGATGGACAGACAGTTATATCAATCAGGTCTAGTTGGTTAAGTGTGGCAGTAAGATCTGTGTCTTTATTGAGATTTTTTCTAGAAGAGCTGTCTGATACTTAAAGTGGAGTGTTGAAGTCTCCCACTATTATTGTGTAGTGATCTATCTCAATTTTTAATGTAGTCAGTGTTTCTTCCATGTATTTAGATGGTCCAGTGCATAAATATCTAATATTGTTAAGTCCTGTTTGTGTACTGAACCTTTCAGCAATAGTGTCCATCCTTGTCCACGATGGTGGATTTTTACATGAAAATTTATTTTATCTGAGATTAATATTGCCACACCCACTCTTCTTTGTATATTGTTAGCCTGGTATATATTCTTCCATCCTTTAATCTTCTGTTTGTTCATATCTTTAAGTCTAAAACGAGTTTCTTGTAAGCAACATACAAACAGGTCTTGTCTTTTGATCCAAGATGTGACTCACTGTCTCTTTTCTGGAGCGTTCAGTCTATGTACATTCAATGTCATTATTGATAGGTGTGTGTTTAGTGCCGCCATTTTGATGTATTTATTTTTGTTTTGATATTTTACCTGTTGCTCTTAGTATTCTGTTCTGGGGTGTTCTTCTTTATGCGTTGATATTCCACCCTTTTCAGTGTTGGTTTTGTGTTTGTTGAGACTCCTGTGTTGTGTCTCTTATTTTGATTTGTTGTATCTTTACTGTTCTTTGCAGCTACCCCTATGATCCCCCTATTAATCTACATGTAAATGCAGTTTTAACTTCTACATATCTTATTAACTTCCTCTCTGTCTGGAAGGACTACAACTACTGTAGTATATTTCTCTTTTTAATTTGATGGCATCATAGTTTTCATGATATGATCACTGGATCACTTCTTTTAATTTTATAGCTTTGGTTGAGTTTTATGCCTTCCCTGAGTAGGTTTCTACATGATGTGCCCTGTATTGCCTCCTAAAATATAGCATTAATGGTTTTGTTCTTCAAGCCAAGAGCTTCTTTCAGTAATTCTTGTAGCTTTGGCTTGATTTTTACAAAGTCTCTGAGTTTCTGTTTACCTGCTGTCTTAATTTCATTTTCATATTTGCAAGATAGTTTTTCAGGGTATGTAATTCTTCATTGGAAGTTTTTCTTCTTCAAGGCTTTGAATGTGCCATCCCACTGCCTCTATGCCAAGATGGTTTCTGCTGAGATGTCAGATGAAAGCCTACAGGGCTTCCCTCTGAATGTTAGCTTTGCTTTGAGTTTCACTGCCTTTAAGAGTTTCTGCTTATGTTTCATTTTGTTAAGCATGATTATGATATGTCTTGGAATCTTTCTTTTGGGGTCTATATTATGTAGCGTTTGATACACATCTTGGATGTCTATGTTCTCTTTCTTAATTTCAGGGAAGTTTTCTGTCAGCAACTCAGCAACAACATTGTCTGTGTTTTCAGGTGTCCCTTCCTGTTCAGGAACTCCAGTTAATTGTAGATTGTTCCTCTTGATAGAGTCCCACATGTTTCTTAATGCTTCTTCATTTTTCTTGTTTCTTTTCTCTGATTTCTCCTCCTAAATACTGGTGTCAGTAGTTCTGTCTTCCAAGACAGAAATTCTGTCTTCCATTTGTTGAATTCTGTTCTCTTGGCTTTGAATTGTGTTTTCTAATTCTTTAGTTTTGTTATTGATCTGTTGGATTTCAGAATGCTGGTTTTACATCAGTTCAAACGACTTTCTTAATTTTTCATTCTACTCTGCTGAATTTTGTATAATGTCTACGAGGACTCTATATTTAGTTCTTTTGTACTCAACCTCCAAACATTTCAGAAAGGCTTCTTCATCTGAAAAGTTCTTTGATTCTTTCCTTTGGGAGCTTTCTGAAGCCATGTGTGTATTTTTCTTTAAGTGTCTCGCCAGGATTTGTTGTTTTTTGGGCATCTAGAAGTTGTTTAGTTTCTCTGGTGTTGCCTTAACAGAAGTTGAAGCACAGTCTGAGAAGAGAGTTAGTCACCAGTCACATTTGTATACTCCAGTGACAGGCCCCAGTGCAATCTCTGGGGTAGCAGGCTCCAACTCCTGGCTGGCAAAGACATGGCCCTACTATGGAGTCATTGGTGGGCTATCAGCTGACCCTATGTTGTGGTTCAGTAAAGGCTGGAGGAGATGCTGTCAGGCTGCACTGCAGTTATTTCTCTAGGTAGTCTTATTTTGAAAGGTAAAAGCTATCTGACAGCTTCCAAAATCAGTCAGACTGTCAGGTGTGCAAGCCCTTCTTTTCAGCTGGCAATGGAGGCACTTCTATATCCATCCTCAGATGCTGTGATCTAGTTCAAAGTATGGAAAGGCTATTGTCCTGCTTTCATCTGCTGCCAGGCCACATCCATAAGGGTACACTGTGCTAAACACAGCTATTCTGCTGGGAAAGCACTCCTTGCGCTGGCACTGCCTCCCAGCCTGGGAATTAACCCCTGCTGAGACCTCCATTTGGCTAACTGCACCTCCCAGTTGAACAAGATAGTGTCCCACATGAGCTCTCCCACCCGCTACGAAATAGCTGAATCAGTGGCCAAAGTTCGGAAAGAGAGGATGGAGGGGCCCAGGTGCTCGGAGTCCAGAGCCAAGCTCTGAAAATGTGGCTGTTCCACCTGCTGACCGCCTCAGCAGTGTGGCTGAGCTTTGCTTCCAGTTAAGCCCAATTGGCACTGCCGGCTAGGAAAAAGAAAAAAAAGTTAAAAACAGCAGTTACCTTCAGTCCACGAGAGCCAGCTATTCAACAAGGGTGAGGGTCAGCAAAAGAGAAGTTTCCCATTCAATGGCATGTAGTCCAAATTGATAGCCCTATGCCATGTCCCAGGACTCACTGGGTGTCCAGAAGTCTCCATTTAATTATCAATCCAGGCCTTAGTTATCAGAGGGAATTAAGGAGATGTGTATCTAGTCTGCTATCTTGACTCCATCCATCTTCTGCTTTTTTAAAAAATAAATTTTATTATGATTTAAGAAAAATTTTACCATCTACAAGGTCTGACAAGCCCATAAACTTAATTGTTCTAAGTGCTACATACCTCATTGCTGAACATTACTACAGTCACCTTTGAAGTATTCCCCATAGAGAGCTATACAGTAATGCCAGCACATAGTCCACCCTTCAAAGCAATTTTGGAACTCTTTCTGGAGTGGCCATTGCACACAGTAGCAAGGTGGGAAGTTCACAAACTTGATTGTATAGTTGTCTGTGAGGGAGTTTTTAGCCAGTAAACAAATAACTGTATTGGAACACCCTCCCTACTCACCTGATCTGGACCCCAATGACTTTTTTCTCTACCCGAAGAGAAAGGAAATAATGAAAGGAAGACATTTAGATGACATTCAGAGCATCAAGGGTTATACAGTAACAACTCTGATGGCCATTTCAGAAAAAGAGTTCCAAAATTCCTTTGAAGGATGGCCTAGTCACTGGCATCGGTATATAGCTATTCAAGGAGAGTACTCCGAAGGTGATGTAGTGATATTTAGCAATGAGGTATGTAGCATTTTTTCTAGGATGAGTTAGTGAAGTTAATTGTCAGTCCTCATATATCAATTTTCCATATAACACTGGGAATTTGTACCACTATTCTATTCTGACTGCTCTCCCCTCCCGTGCCCTGCTCCCTATGACAACACACTTCCCCGTTTCATCCAGAACTTCTTGTGACCCTTTGACCAAGATCTATCACCCCTTACTCTCTCATCTCAGCTCTGTGGATGAGCCTCTAGTACAGTGCCGTGTACATATTTAAGTCCAAAGTTTTGTTCGTCACCAGCCTCACTCCATATTTTTTATAGTCTAGTGCATTCTTAGTCTGGAGAGTTGGCCCTGGTGCTGGATGTAGTTTGGGGTTGGAGAGTCTGGGGGCCAGACAGGGGGTCTGACAGACCATCAGGTGTGGTCTTTCAGTAGAATTCTAGTTCTGCCCTCTGTCCTCCTGCTATGTCTGGAGCTTTGTACTGTGTACCCCATCCAGACAGTCATTGGTGGTAGCCAAGCACCATCTAGTTCTCCTCTTACACTGAAGCAGATTCTGGCTCATGTGGCCCCTTTCATCTGTTGGGCTCATGTTTTTCTGATGTTGAACCATTCCTGATGGTTCTTTTCGTGGTGTCCACCACTTACCTATGGTCCACATAGATTAGGACCAGTTGATGTTACTTAGATGGTAGCTGGCTAGCTTTTGAGACCCAGACACCACTCACCCAGGTGATATGCAGAGCATTTTCTTAAGAGAAAAAACAAAGAAAGCTTGAGTATGCCAGTTAGTCAGGATGTCCCCTGAAACTGTTCACCCCTGACCCCAGACCCTGCTACTCTGTCTTTCCAAAGAGGTGCATCGCATTTAGGAAACAGTTTAGTTTTGAAGTAGAGCAGTTACAGATATCTCTTTTCTAGTACATGATGCCACATCCTAGACCCAAACCAAATCCTAAGTGCTGTCTGTTTGTATAAATCCTTTCCCTCCCTCCCTACCCATCAAAGATTGATTTCTTCTGTGCTTAAATGATTTGTTGCATTCTTATAATAATGATTTCGTACAATGCTTGTCCTTTTGCTTCTGGCTAATTTCACTCAGCATAATGTCCTTCAAATGGCCCCATGTTATCAGGTATTTCCCTAAGCCATCGTTGTTTCTTATCATTGTGTAGTATTCCATTGTACGAATATACCATAGTTTGTTTAACCATTCGTTTGTTGATGGGCATCTAGACTGCTTCCATCTTTTTGCTATCGTGGAGAGAACGGCAATAAACATTAAGGTGCATGTATCTGAGTGGTGGTCCGTATTTATCTGGGATATATTCCAAGGAGTGGGATTGCAGGTTCATACAGTATTTCTATTTCTCTTTTTCTAGGAAAGCACCAAATCAATTTCCATAGTAGTTGTACCATTTTGCACTCCCATCAGCAGTGTAGAAGAATTTCAATCTCTCCACATCCTATCCAGCATTTATTATTTTGTGTTTTTTGGATTATTGCCAGATTTGGGGGGCTGAGGTGGTGTCTTAGGCTGGGTTTTCTAGGGAGGCAAAACCAGTAACACGTGTAGGTACGAGGAAAGATTTATAATATATATAGATAAGTAGATACAAATACAGGAAACAGCTCATGCAATCACAGAAGCTGAATGTCTCAAGTTCTGGCACAAGAGTCGCATGGCCACAGAAACTAAGGAACCCAAAGTCAGCAGGTCAGAGACTAGAGTGCTAGATCACCAGTTGTGTAGGTCAGCGGATCCCAAGCTGGTGGCGAGATGGAGCAGCAGAGGCTGGAGAACCCAGGATCAGCAGGACTCTCAAGTGCCAACTGTAAGGACTGATGAATCCAACAGCTGCTAGTTCAAGTCCAGGAACCAGACACCAGAAAAAGAGAGCAGGAGCTTCTGGCTACATGAGCAGACCAGCAGTAGTAGTGGAAGGTCGAGAGATGAGAGCTGAGGGGCGGGAGGCCACCACAAACTCCTCCCTGCCACTTAATACAGCAGCCAAATATGGAGTAGCCAAGTTGACGTAATCCTGACCACCACAGGTGGTATCTCATTGTAGTTTTGGTTTGGATTTCTCTGAAGGCTAATGATCATGAGTATTTCCTCATCTATCTGTTTGTGTCCTGTATATCTTCTTCGGTGAAGTGTCTGTTCATGTCCTTCTGCCCATTTTTTAATTGGGTTGTTTGTCTTTTTCTTATTGAAGTTTTGCAGTATCTTGTAGATTAGAGAGACTAGACATCAGTAGGAAACGTGGTTGTCAAAGATTCTTTCCCACTCTGTAGGTGGTCTTTTTACTCCTCTGATGAAGGGTTTGGATAAGCATAAATGATTGGTTTTTAAGAATTTCTATGTGTCTATTTTCATTTCTGGAGTGTGAGGGTTATTGGTGATTTTTTTGTAGGCTGTTAATGCCATGATTTAGGGCATCTGTTGTCTTCCTAATTTTTTCTTACAAGATCCGTATTGCTTTACGTTTTATATTTAGATCTTTGATCCATCTTGAGTTAGTTTTTGTGTATGATGTGAAATAAGGATCTTGTTTTAGTTTTTTATAGACAGTTACCTAGTTATACCAACACCATTTGTTGAAAAGACTGTATTTGCCCCAGTTCACAGGCTTTGGGCCTTTATCAAATATCAATTGCTCATAGGTAGACAGTGTTGTATTTAGATTCTCAGTTCTGTTCCATTCATCTGTGTGTTTGTTTTTGTGTCAGTACCAGGATGTCTTGACAACTGTGGCAGTACAATAGGTTCTAAAGTCAGGTAGCGTGAGACCTTCCACTTTGTTTTTCTTCTTTAGTAATGTTTTACATATCCATGGCTTCCTCCCTTACTATATGAAATTAGTGGTTTCTTTCTCCATCTCATTAAAGAATATCACTGGGATTTTTATTGGGATTGCATTGTATGTATAGATCACTTTGAGTAGTATAGTCATTTTCAGTATGTTGAGTTTTCCTATCCAAGAACAAGATAAGTTTCTCCACTTATGTAAATCACTTTTAGTCTCTTGCAGTAGGGTCTTGTGGTTTTCTTTGATCGTTTATACATCTTTTATATCTCTAGTTAGATTTATTCTTAGGTATGTTATTCCTAGGTATTTTATCATTTGGGGAGCTATGGTAAATGGTAATGCTTTTGAGATTTCCGCTTTGATTGTCTCTTTGTTGGTGTAAAGGAATCCGATGGATTTGTGTATGTTTATCTTATATCCTGATGCTTTGCTGAAGTCTTCTATTAGATCTTGTAATTTTCTGGTGGATTCTCTAGGGTTTTCTGTATATATAATCATGTCATCTACAAATAGGGATACTTTTGCTCCTTGTTTACTAATCTGGATACCCCTTATATCATGCCTGACTGTTCTGGCTAGGATCTCCAGAACAATGTTGAATAGAAGTGGTGACAGTTAGCATCCTTGGCTGACACCTGTTCTTACAGAGAATGTTTTCAACTTCTCTCCATTTCATGTGATGTTGGCTGTTGGTTTTGTGTAGAAGCCCCTTATTATGTTGAGGAATTTCCTTTCTATTCCTATGTTGCTGAGAGTTTTTGACATGATTGGGTATTGGACTTTATCAAATGCCTTTTCTGCATCAGTTGATAGAATCAAGTGGTTCTTGTCTTTTGTTCCATTTATATGATTGATTACATTAATTGTTTTTCTGATGTTGAACCATCCCTGCATCTCTGACATCAATCATACTTGGTGACGGTGAAGTATTTTTTGATGTGTGTTGAATTTTATTTGCTAGGATTTTGTTGAGGATTTTTCTGTCTATGGTCATGAGAGATAGTGGCTTGTAGTTTTCCTTTTTAGGGTTGTCTTTACCTGGTTTTGGTATCAAGGTTATACTAGCTTCATGGAATGAGTTTGGGAGTATTCGGTTCTTTTCCAGGCTCTGAAATACCTTTAGTAATAGTAGTGTTAATGCTTCTCTGAATGCTTGGTATAATTCTCCAGTGAAGCCATCTGGGCCAAGACCTTTTTTAGTTGGCAGACTTTTAATTATATTTTTAATTTCTTCTCTTGTAAAGGATTTATTTAGTTGTTCAATGTCTGTTTGGGCTAGTTTTGGGAAGCAGTGTTTTTCTAGAAAATGTCCATTTCTTCTAGGTTTTTTAATTCATTAGAGTACAGTTTTTCATAGTCTTCTGTTATGAATGATTCTTTTAATTTCAGTTGGGTCTGTTTTGATATTACCCATCTCGTTTCTTATTCAGGTTATTTGTTTCCTCTCCTGCTTTTCTTTTATCAGTTCGGCTTCCAAAGTACAATGGTGGAACAGGCACAAGCTAGGTAGATGTTTCCATTACAAATGAAAGAAATTGGAAGAAGGGATAGTGGGTATCACGCAAGTCATCAGAACACATTACATTAGCTCTCAAGCCTTGAAAGTTATCCTTTGTTCTCTGAAACTGTTTAGGGAATGGGCCTGCCCTCCAGACTCTGGGTATTGGCCATACTCTCTGGATTCTGTGTGGAGATCCTTCAGTTCTGGGCACCAGCTGCACTGTCCAGGCCCACTGGGATAACAACTTTGTTCCTTCATATTTGGGCAACACCATTCTTCTAGTCTGTCTGAGTACCCCCTCAGCCCTGACAGATGCTATTCTTTATTATTCCTTTAGGTGTGGCAATCCAGCCACATCAGGTTTGGCCAGCAGACCCAGCTTCATCTTGCTGGTACTTATAAAAGGCAGCCCCACACTCCAGAACTGAGTTTGTAAAGATCTGGCACTTTGAAACCCAGAAGATCATGGCTCCATCCTTTGAGGCCCCAAAGGTTGTAGCCATACCCTTTGAGATTGAGACACTTCTGTCTGCTAGACTCTTCAGCTTCTGCTTTCTGGTTTTTTGTCCTCTTGGCCCCTCACCCTCTTGGGCCTCTTGAGCCAGCCTAGTATCTGCCCTCTCTAGGCAAATGTTACAAAGTTCTTCAGCAATACTGGTAAGTGCCTGAAGGCACCTTACTCTGTCAGAAAACCTCAGCCATAAGGCACTCAGCTCTCACTTAATGAGTTGGCTCTCATGATGTCTTGTGTTAGCCTCCTGGTTCTTCTGCTGCCATTTCTCTGATGCTACTTCTCAGCCTCCACACCGTCTCCAGCATTATAGCTATCCTCACTTCTGAGACCTCACCAGAATTGTCTTTGATGTCCATAGCTCCACCAACACTCTCCTCAAGGCAATCTAGGCTTTTATTATTAGGCACTTTAAAACTCTGCCAGCCTCTACCCACTACTCAATTCCAAAATTGCTTCCATATTGTGGGTATCTCTTAGAGTAGCACACCATTGTCCTGGTGCCAAATTCTGTTTTATTCAGTGCTGCTATAACCATGAGTGGAAAGCTTTAACAAACCAAAATGTATTCTTTCAGTTTAGGAGGATAGAAATCTGAATTCAGGGAACCAGCTCCAGGGTAAGGCTTTCTTTCTCTCTGCTAGCTCTAGGGAAAGGTCCTTGTCATCAGTCTTCCCCTAATCTAGGAGCTTTTCAGCACAGGGACCTTGGGTCTTGAGAATGTGCTGTTCTCCTGGCTCTTCCTTCTTCGTCATATGAGGTCCCTTTCCTCTTTGTTCACGTCTCCCTTTTATATCTCAAAAGACAGATACAACTTAATGCTGTAGACTGTGTCCTGCCTCATTAAGATAACTGCTTCTAATCCTGTCTTACTAACTTCATAGAAGTTAGGACTTAACAACACTTAGTTTAATAACATCAGATCACAAAATGGAGGACAGCTGCACACTATTGGAAATCGTGGCCTTGTCAAGTTGACATAAATTTTTGGAGGGCATAATTCAATCCATGGCAGACAATTTAAATGTAAGGTGTCAAGGAGTGATTTTTTAAAAAATACGTACTGCTTTGGGTTTTCTGTGCTTCTTAAATCTTTGGATTGATTTATTTTGTCAGTTTTAGAAAATTGTCAACTATTTTCTCTTCAAATATTGCTTCTACCCTATTATCTATTCTCTTCTGATTCCAGTTACACCTGTTAGCATTTTCAACTATGAACCGCAAGTTCTTATACTCTTATTCTGTTATCTGTCTAGCTGTCTATATCTAACTGTGTACCCGTTCCTCCCTGGCTCCCGTTCTTTTTTGCCTTTGTGCTTTAGTTGATTTATCTTCTATTGGCCTGTCTCTCAGTTTACTCTTTTTCTGTGTCCAATCTGCTATTGAATTTGTCAGTTGAGTTCATTGCATTCTTAGTTCAGCTATGCTATTTGTCAATTGTAGAAAGACATTTGATTCTTTTTTAGGTGTTCTTTTTTTATTTTTATATCTTTTTATCTTCTTGATCTATTTTGTCCATCTTACCTTTCTTTTAGCATTCGTCATAGTGTTTTAAAATACTTCTCTGCTAACTGTAATGTCTGGATTTCCTATTTGTTTTTATTGGTACAATAAAAGTAAATGTGACCATTTAACAGCTTATATCAACCAAAATTTTAGTTCAGAGTGGTAGACAGTCAGTGTAACAGATACTATATTTCTCTGCTAAATTTTAAATATAGCATATGATCAGGAACCAGTGGTACTGAAGGAAGAAGTCGAAGCTGCTTTGAAGGCATTGGTGAAAACAAGGCACCAGGAATAGATGGAACATCGATTGAGAGATTTCACTGAACAGATGCAGCACTGGAAGTACTCACTCATCTGTGCCAAAGAATTTAGAGGACAGCTACCTGACCAGCTGACTGGAAGAGAACCACATTTATGCTCATTCCAAATAAAGGTGATCCATCCAGTTCTGGTCACAAGTTGATGTAGTTACCCACTCATGTGGGTCTCTCAGTCTTCTGGGTTCTCTTTTTCCCATGTCATTTTGATTCTTGGTGATCATCCATTCCTGCTGAATTGGGACCGTTTGGTGTACCTCAGAGGGCAGCTTAGCTTTTAAGACTCCAGATGCCACTCACCAGTGTGGGGTGCAGAAGGCTCTCTTTGCATAATGCTAGTTCTGCCAGTTGGCCTCGATTTCCCCTGAGAGCATGCTCCCCAGCCTCCCACTCCAGCTACTCTTAACACTGGGTTAAGATGGGAGGAGTAATCATGTTATGTCAAAGTCCAATTAATACTGATCTTATTTCCAATGTGTGCTGTCCCAGATTTCACCCAAATTTCTGTTAACTATCTAAACCCTTCCCCCCTCGCCCTCCCTCCCTCCCCACGCTTGCAGCCATCAAAGAGTCTTTTCTTCTATGCATGAGTCTGTTTTTAAGTTCTTATCATACAATATTTGTCCTTTTGTCGCTAACTACTTTCACTCAGCATGATGTCCTCCAAGTGAAACGAGGTTATGAGATGTTTCCTAAAATCATCACTGTTCTTTATGATTGCATAGTGTTCCATTGAGTATATATACCATAATTTATCTATCCATTGCTCTGTTGTGCATCTGGGTTGATTCCATCTTTTTGCTGTTGTGGACTGTGCTGCGATAAACATTCATGTGCATATATCAGTTGGTGTGAATGGCCTTGATTCTATAGGATATATTCCAAGCAGTGGAATTACTGGGTCAAATGGTATATCTATATCCAGCTGTTTAAGGAAGCACCAGACTGCTTTCCCAAGAGGCTGCACCATTTTACAACCCCACCAACAGTGTAAGAGAGTTCCATTTTCTCCACAACCTCTGCAGCATTTGCCATTTTTCATTTTTTGGATCATGGCCAACCCTATTGGGGTGAGATACTGTAATAAAGATTTTTAAATAATGTTTCTTGCTTGAAAAACATTTGCTAATTTGAATAATTGATCTCAAATGCCTTTAAATTTTTTGCTGTTTATACACTATTTCTAATTTGCTTATGTTAACAACTTTTCAAAATTGTTTATATTCTTTTACTATGATACATTCTGCTTTTGCTAGGAGGAAAAACCAAAACCAAACCCAGAGCACAAGTCAGTTCTGACTCATAGCAACCCTATAGGACAGATTAGAACAGCCCCATAGAGTTTCCAAGGAGCACCTGGTGGATTTGAACTACTGACCTTTTGGTTAGCAGATGTAGCACGTAACCACTACATCACTAGGGTTGTTAGGAGGAGGTACTAAAAATACTCCTCCAGTTGATTGTATAGAGCATTTCAATATACAAAGCAAGGTCACTTCTGTTAACTTATTTGATGCTCAGCATCCCTGTAAATTAGGTACAGGATAATTATCTCAATTTTATTGATGAGGGATCTGAAGTTTTAGTGAAGGTAAAATAAATTATTTATACATATATATATGTATTAAATACTTTTTATTTCTTTGCATGACACCATGATAATATTAATTACTGCATTGTTATATATATGAGGGAATGGTATATGATAGGATCGCTATGACTTGTATAGGAGCCCTGGTGGTACAGTGGTTAAAACACTCAACTGTTAACCAATCAAAAGTTCGGCAACCCACCAGTGAACCCACTGCAAACCCACCAGCCACTCTGTAGGAGAAAGATGGGGCAGTCTACTTCTGAAAAGATTTACAGCCTTGGAAACCCTATGAGGCTGTTATGCTTTGTCTTTTAGGGTTGCTGTGAGTCAGCCTCAACTTGATGGCAGTGGGTTTTTGTTTTTTTGATTATATGACTGTATCTCAAGTCAATAAATTGTAATAATGAGGGCAAGGTTAGACCACAGCCTATATCCCTGACATAATGTTTATAATATTTTTCCTTTACATCCAGTTATCTATTCACTCTTATTTTTTTCATTTTTCTTTTTTTCACCTTCTTCAGTTGGTACTGAGAGATATTGTCTACCTCCACTTCTTTCTTTCAGATTACTTGTCCATCTAGCCCCTTGCCTTTAAGACTTTGTCATACAAGTGAATGATTACATATTGCAGTGATCATCTCCCAAGCCATCTTTTTTTATTGTGCTTTAAGTGAGATTTTACAGCTCATGTTAGTTTCTCATACAAAAATTTATGCAAACACTGCTGTGTGACCTTAGCTGCTATCCCTACAATGTGAGCACACATTCCTGCTTTCCACCCCAGATTTCCTGTGTTCATTCAACTAGCTCCTGTCCCTTCCTGCCTTCTTTTCTCACCTCTAGACAGGAGCTGCACATTTAGTCTTGTGTATCTCCTTGAGCTAAGAAGCATGCCCTTCACAAGAACATATTATGTCTTATAGTTCAGCCTTGTCTTTGTTTGAAGAGTTGGTTTTAGGAATCGTTTTAATTCTGGTTTAACAGAGACTCTAGGGGCCGTGTCTTCTGGGGTTCCTCTAGTGTCAGACTATTAAGTCTAGTCTTTTTAAGTGAATTTGAATTCAGTACCTCACTTTTCCTGCTCTGCTAAGGACTCTCTTTTGTTTTCTCTGTCAGGGCACTATTTAGTTCTTCTGGTCTTAGGCTGATGGAACCCCTGGTTTATGTGGCCCTTTCTGTCTCTTGGGATTATATTTTTGTTATAGCTTCAGTAGTCTTCATTCCCCTTTTTGCCAAGAGAGATGGAACGAATTGGTGGATCTTAGATGGCTGCTTCCAAGCTTTTAAGACCCCAAACACCACTCACCAAAGTGAGATGCAAAACATTTTTGTGAAAAACTTTGTTACACAAGTTGACCTAGAAGTTCTCTGAAAACATGGTCCCCAGACACTTGCCCCTGACATTGTGTCCCTTGAAGCATGTGGTTGTGTTAAGGAAGTTTTTTAGCCTTTTTAGTCCAGTTGTGCTGACTTCCCTTATATTGTGTGTTGTCTTTCCTTTAGCCTGAGATAATTCTTGTCTACCATCTAGTTAGTGAATTCCTTTTCCCCTCACCCGACCCTTATAACCATCAAAGAACATTTTCTTCTGTGTTTAACTCTTTTCTTGAGTTCTTATAATAGTGATCTCATACAATATTTGTCCTTTTGTAACCAACTAATTTCAGGATAACGCCTTCCAGATTCATCCATGTTATGAGATGTAATATGGTTTCATTGTTGTTCTTTATCACTATATAGTATTCCATTGTGTGAATGTACCATAATTTTCTTATCCATTCATCTGTTGATGGGCACCTAGATAGTTTCCATCTTTTTTTCTTTTTTTGCTGTTTTGAACAGTGCTTCCATGAACATGGGTATGCATATATCTATTCATACAGCTCTTAATTTCTCTAGAATATATTCCAAGGAGTGGGATCACTGGATCATATGATACTTCTATTTCTAGCTGTCTAAGGAAACACCAAATCGATTTCCAAAGTGGTGGTGCCATTTTACATTCCCATCAGCAGTGTATAAGGGTTCCAGTCTCCTTACAACCTCTCCAACATTTATTATTTCATATTTTTTGGATTAATGCTAGCCTTGTTGGGGTGACATGGTATATCTCACTGTAGTTTTATTTTCATTTCTCTGATGGTTAATGATCATGAGCATTTCCTCATGTATCTGCTAGCCACCTGAATGTCTTCTTTAGTGAAGTGCCTTTTCATGTCTTTTCCCCATGTTTTTTAAACTGGGTTATTTGTCTTTTCGTTGTTGAAGTTTTACAATATCTTATAGATTTTAGAGGTTAAACCCTGATCAGATATGTCACAGGCAAAATTTTTTCCCCAGTCTGTAGGTTGCCTTTCTACTCTTGGTGAAGTCTTTGGATGAGCACAGGTGTTTGACTTTTAGTTGTTACCTAGTTTCTCTTCCGGTGCTTGTGCATTGTTAGTTATGCTTTGTAGTCTGTTTATGCCATGTATTAGGACTCCTAACATTGTCCCTATTTTTTCTTCCATGATCTTTATTGTTTTAGATTCTATATTAGATCTTTGATCCATTTTGAATTGATTTATTGCAAGTATGAGTCTTGTCTCATTTATTTGTGGATATCCAGTTCAGCACCATTTGTTGAGGTAACTGCCTTTTCCCTATTTAACAGACTTTGGATCTTTGTCAAATATCACCTGCTCATAGATGGATGAACATGCATCTGGACTTCAGTTCTGTTACATTGCTCAGTGTATCTGTGATACCAGTACCAGGCTGTTTTGACTACCATGGCAGTATAACAGGGTGAGGCCTCCTATTTTGTGCTTTACTTATGCATGACTTTTTCCCTTTCCATATGAAGTTGGTGATTTATTTCTCCATCTCATTAAAAAATGTTGTTGAAATTTGCACTGGAATTGCACTGTATCTATAGATTGCTTTTGGTAGAATTTTCATTTTCACAATGTTGAGTATTCCTATCCATGAGAAAGATATATTTTTCTGTTTATGTGAAGCCACTTTTTAAAAATTCTGTTAAATATAATGAAGTTTGTGCTAAGAAAAAGATTTTTTTATTTCCAATGCAGGGAAAATCACTTTAAAAATATATTTCTTAAAAAGTATATATATGATATGTAAGGATCTCAAACTACGTGTGATATAACTTTTTTTTTTTAGTTACTTCAGTTTACCTTATAGTTGATATTTCCTGGTTACTAGTATCTAGAATTATCAAGTTTTCATGAATTGAAAAAGTTTGAAACCGTAACTATAAAATATGTATTTATTTGCCAGAATTTTGGGCTGAATGGGTGTATTTTTCCTTCGTGAAAGCTATTTCTTTTTAGTTCTCTAATAACTGAATAACGAAATGAAGACTACTACTAGTAGAAAGAAATATTCATTGATGAAAAAATGTTAGGTGATATTATGTGACATGCTGCATGATACTTGTTTTACTTTATGTATTTATTTTTGGAAATGCAACTATAGGAAAACTCACCACAGCAATATGTTAAAAGCCTGTATGATGAAAACCTTTCCTTATAAAGGCAGGCCTTTCTTTGTCTTCAAAATAATATGCTTCCCTTTGTCTCTATCCATTTCATCTCAGTAAACAATTACTGAGCACATATCACATGAAGATAGAAAAATAAAACTAAGCCTGTACTTTTTCAGAGCTTAATATAGTTTGGTGAAGGAGATTGATTTATAAAACTGTAATTTCAATTCAGTGTGATAAATGCTATTATGGAAGTTTATACATGATGTTTTTGATAGCATACACAGTTTTTGATAGCCTTAACCTTGACTAGAGATCAGGGGAATCTTCTTATAGGAATTAATGCCTGAGCTAAATTTGAAAGGATAATAAGTTAACCAGGCAAAGGTGAGGCAGCGTAGGATTATGGCATAAGGTTGTCTCATACAGAAGGAAAAAACATGAGCAAAAACATGAAGATTTGAAGCAGCATGGGACTTACAGAAATCTACAAGCAATGTATTATTGCTGGTATAGTGACAGTGAGGAATGGTAAGACATGATGTTACAGAAACAGGCTAGATGGTTTTCCAGCATATTTTAACAAAGCAAACATATAAAAATTGGGACATTAAACCTAACTCTTATAGAGAGTTAAAATACACTTTATATATAGCTAATACTTAATAAAGTTGAGTATTTTCTTTAGTAAAATACTCCTTAAAAGAAAATTTAAATCCATTGTAGTAATTGAACTATATTTTGAGTGAACATTTGTTCCTGATTGTATGTTTTTCTTAATTTTAATGCATTCCTTTAAAGACTAAACCTGTAAATTTTTTAATGTATTGAATTAGAAATAATTCTGAATAGAACCAATTAGTAGATTATTATTTACCATTTGAGTCTCTTTTTATAACTATCATTTATCCTTTTTTCATCCTTTTCAGTTACTGCATCTCAGCTAAAAATTTCTTCACAAGCAAAAAAAACTAAACCGGACATGCCAAACATTGTTAAATGTATGTTGCTACTGTTCATTATTATTTATAAAACCTTTATGGGCTAATATTATATGCAGAGTACTGATGATTGGGTTCTGCTTTTTTGTGCCACATCTGCCACTAGTATAAAATAAGTGCTTTATATAGTTTTTTTTTTAATTTCATTTTAGCTTAGATTCTTATGAAAATTACTGATCCCAACTTTAGAGCAATCTGGGTACCATCCCAAAATTGAGAGTAAATAAAGCTGAATTTAAGCTTATCAATTTGTTTCTGTTACAGTAGTCTTCAAATGTAGTATTTTTAATAATCAGAAGAGTAAGTAGGAAATTTCATTTTTAATTGACAGTAAATATGGGCAAATCATAAAAAATAGTTGTATTTACTTTGTTATTTATTTTAGCTGATTTTTACTTTGAATTTATTTCCAAAGTGATTTTATAGCATAATTTAGTTTTTGTAGTGTACACATATGAGGCACTGCACTGTGCACTTTGTATACATTTTTTAATCTCACAGAGAGTGACTATTTTATATTAATTTCATCTTTTTGTTCTATTCCATACTATTTTGGAACAAACTTTTGTTGATCTGTAAGTTTATTAATTCCCTACTTGCTAGCTGAATTGAGAATAGAATTGATTGCATCTTAGACCAGAAAGAGAGGTAAATTGTAAGGAGCCTGCTAGTGTTTGTTCACAATAGCAAAAAGATGAAAACAACCTAGATGCCCATCAGCAGATGAATGGATAAATAAGTTATGGTACATAAACATTGGAATACTATGCAGTGATGAATCTGTGAAGCATCTTAGAACATGAATGTATCTGGAAGGCATTATGCTGAGTGAAATAAGTCTATCGCAAAAGAACAAAAATTGTATGAGACTCTTACTGTAAAAACTCATGAAAAGGTTTACACACAAATGGAGACAATCTTTGACGGAGTCGGATCCGACTCAACGGCACTTGGCTGGCTTGGCAGACAATAGATAAGCTGTAATTTGGGTGAATGGTAAGACAGTACACATTACAGGGGAAGTCAGCACAACTTGAACAAAACAAGGTCATGGAAGCTTCACAGACACATATAACCTCCTAGAGGGACCAAATTACTGGTCTGAGGGCTAGTGGAGACCAAGGTCTCAGGGAACATCTAACTCAGTTGGTACAACATAGTTTATAAAGAAAGTATTCTATGTTCTACTTCAGTGAGTAGCCCCTGGAATCTTAAAAGCTTCTCAGCAGCCATCTAAGATACTCCACTGGTCTCAGCCCATCTGGAGCAACAAAGAATGAAGACAACTAAAGATACAAGGGAAAGATTAGCCCAAAGGAGTAATGAACCACAACAGCTACAACCTCCACCAGACTGAGTCCAAAACCACTTGATGGTGCCTGTCTAACCATGACAACTGCTCTGACAGCAATCACGAGAGAGGGTCCCAGGCAGAGCTGGAGAAAATGTAGAACAAAATTTTAATTCACACATGCAAAAAATAGACCAGACTGTCATGGATTGAACAGTGTGCCCCTAAAAATGTGTAGAGCCGTGTGGCTGGGCCATGATTCTCAATATTTTATGATTGTCCTCCATCTTGTGATTTTCCTATGCTGTATGTTAGAGGATTATGGTAGAGCTGTAAATCCCTTCATAAGAACACCTCCCTGCTCAGCTGTAATGGGAGTTTACCTGGAGTATGGCTTGTACCACCCTTTATCCTTTCATCCTATAAGAGATGAAAGGAAAGCAAGCAGAAAATTGGAAACCCCACACCATCGAGAAAGCAGCACTGGGAGTAGAGTGCACCTATCAGACTTGAGTTTCCTGTACAAGGATGCTCCCTAACCAAATACTGATGCTACACAAGGACTTGTCTCCATTACTGACAAAGGGAAAGTCCTTCCCCTGAAGCAGATACACTGAATGTGGACTTGCAATCTATTGGACTATGTAAGAATAAACTTTCTTTCTTAAAGCCATCCATTTTGTGGTATTTCTGTTACAGCAGCACTAGATGACTAAAACAAGACTTACTGGTCTTACATAGACTGGAGAAACCCCAAGAGTATGGCCCCCAGATACGCTTATGGCTCAGTGATGTAGTCACTCCTGAGATTCACCCTTCAGCTGAAGATTAGGCAGGCTTATAAGATAAAAGAAGACTAAATGAGCACACCAGCTCATGGGCACAGACAAGAAGGCAGGAGGGAAGAAGAAGATTAGTAATAGCGAACCCAAAGTCAAAAAGGGAGGGGGAGAGGTTTTTTGTTTCTGTTTTTTTTTTTAATATTGTATTGTGCTTTAAGTGAAAGTTTATAATCCAAGTCAATTTGTCACACAAAACCGTGCACACACATTGCTATGTAACTGTAGCTTTTTCTTCCCCAACATGTGACACCACACTCCTCCTTTCTTCCTTGCATTTTCCATGTCCTTTCAGCTAGCTCCTGCCTTCCTCTGCCTTCTCCTCTCACCTATCTCATCTCTGGACAGGAGTCACTCAGTTAGTATCATGTATCTACTTAAGCCAAGAAATGCACTCTTCCAGTATCATTTTATGTCTTATAGTCTAGTCTAATCTTTGTCTGAAGACATGGCTCTGAGACTGATTTCTTATCTGGCATAACAGAGAATCCAGGAACCATGTCTTTTGGGTACCCTAAAGTCTCTCAGACCATGAATTCTGGTCTTTTAATAGAGTTCTACTGATGTACATCCATTTTTCTCCTGCTAAAACATGGACTCTATGTTGTATTCCTTGTCAGGGCAGTCATTTGTAGTGGCTGGGCACCATCTAGTTTTTCTGGTCTCATGCTGATATAGTCTGTAGGTTATATATGGCCCTTTCTGTCTTTTAGGCTCATGTTTTCTTTATGTCTTTGATGTCTTTCATTCTCTTCTGCTTGAAGTATTTTGGGACAATTGATGCTACTTTGATGGCCTCTTGCTAGCTTTTAAGACCCCAGCCACCACTAAGCAAAGTGAGATGCAGAACATTTTCTTTAAAAAACTCTGTTATGGGGGGGTGGAGTCAAGATGGCCGACTAAGCACACGTCTCCTTCTATCCCTCTGGAAACCAAGACTTGAATTGACAATCAAACAGAGCGTTCTGAGCACCTAATGAGCCTCAGGACACGGCACAGAGCTCTTAATTGGGACTTCATACCACTCAGCGAAAAACCTCCTCTCTTTCGCTGACTCCCGCTCCTGGCTAGCCCCGGCTCTCACGGACGGAAGGTAAATGCACCATTTTGACTTTTTTTTCCTCTGTCTCGGCTGGTGGGCGGAGCTGGGCCTTGCCCGGCGGCTGGACTCAGACACGCTGCTGGGGGGATAGGCAGGCGAAATTCCCATATTCTGAGAGCCAGGCTCGGGACTCTGTTAATCTAGACACTTTGAGCCTTTCGTTTTGTAGCTGCCTCAGTGGGGTTTGTGTGGAGCTCCGTGGTCAGGGTGCGGGACACCATGTTGGTACCGAGATTTTAGCGGGACCTCGTTCTTAGCCTGGGAGCCAGCGTCTGCAAACAGGACAGCGCTTCTCCGTCAGAAAAGTAGTGATTTTGCACAGTGCTGCCTACATTGGGGGCCCGGCAACAGAAGCAGAGCAATCGCTGCCTCTGGGCACCTTTAGCCCTCCTGTCTGCTGCCTGTGTGGAGGACGCCATCTTGGGTACGGTGGCTGCAGCTGGACCTAATTCTTAGCTTGGGAGCCAGAGCCTGCCCACAAGAGAGCACTTTCTATCACAAAACCAGTACTCGATGCAATGTTGGATAAGGCTAGGCCCTGCCAGCAGAGGCCACCAGGGCACTAGCAGTGCTGTATTCTGAACTAGTTTTTTATCATCTGGGGTTGGATACAGTGGCGCTTACTTTCTCAGATGGAAAGAGGGACCTCTACACCTGAAAACCTAACTGACTTGTGAACTGGTCAGATACCTTTTGCTTTACATTTGAAGACAGCCTAGAGAAACATTTGCAATCCATCCTCACAGTACCTCTTCCAGCCTGTATATACTCACATGGGACCGAAAAAGCAACAGACAATTGTGGCATACAAGCAATCACTCATGGCTTCAGAAGGCTCCCAAACAAAGCAACCAAGGAGTTTTCCAGATGAAGAAACTTTTATGAAAGCATCAGGAAGTGAATACAAATTGATTATATACAGGGCCCTTCTAGACCTTATACAAAATGCAGCAGAACAAAATGAAAAATTAAGCAAGTTGTTTGATCTCATGGAACACTAGTACTCTGAAATCCAACAGATCAAGAAGAAAATCAAAGACATAGAAACTTCCATGCAAACCCAAGAAAACAGAATGGAACAAATGGAAAAAAGAATTTCTGACTTGGAAGACAGAGCTACTAATGCCAGTGTCTATGAGCAGAAATCAGAAAAATGAAACAAGAAAAATGAAGAAACATTAAGAAGCATGTGGGACTCCATTAAGAGGAACAACCTTCGATTAATTGGAGTCCCTGAACAGGGTGAGACATCTGAGAACACAGAGAGTATTGTTGCTGAGCTGCTGAAAGAAAACTTCCCAGAAATCATGAAGGAAGAGAATATGGACATCTCAGATGCATATCGTACGCCACCCAATATAGATCTCAAAAGAAAGACTCCAAGACATATTATAATCAAGCTTAACAAAATGAAACATAAGCAGCAACTCTTAAAGGCAGCAAGACTCAAGGCAAAGCTAACATTCAGAGGGAAACCCTGTAGGCTCTCGTCAGATTTTTCAGCAGAAACCATGCTGGCACGGAGACAGTGGCACGACACATTCAAAGTCTTGAAGGAAAAGAACTTCCAACCAAGAATTATATATCCTGCAAAACTGTCTTTGAAATACGAAAATGAAATTAAGACATTCCCAGATAAACAGAAACTCAGAGACTTTGTAAAAACCAAACCCAAACTACAGGAAATACTGAAAGAAGTTCTTGGCTTTGGCTTAGAAGAACGAAACCACTAACTTTCTATTTTAGAACGACACACTACTCAATACTCATTTAGGGAAAGCTCCAAAGTAAATCACAGCTTTGATTTGGAAAGAAGCAATACAGTGATCATCATGAAAACTATGGTGTCATCATAATAAAAGAGGGATGTACTACTGTCGTTATAGTCCTTCCAGATGGAGAGGAAGATGACCAGACTGGTAGTAATTAAAATTGGGTTTATAAATAGTTTATTAAGGGGGTTCATAGGGGCAGCTGTAAAGCACAACAAAGACGTATCATACGATTTCAAGAAATCTAACACACGAGTCTCAACAACTATAAAACCAGCTCTGAAAAAGGTGAAAAAACTCACAAAAAAGAGTGTCCCAGAACAGACTAATAAGAACAACAGAGAAAACATGAACATAAAAATAAACATATCACAATGGCAGCAGTGAACACATACCTATCAATAATTACATTGAATGTGAATGGACTGAATGCTCCAGTAAAGAGATACCGAGTGTCATCTTGGATCAAAAGACACGACCCATCCATATGTTGTCTACAAGAAACTCACTTGAGACCTAAAGACAGGAACAAACTGAAAATTAACGGATGGAAGAATATATATCAAGCTAACAATGAACAAAGAAGAGCAGGGGTGGCAATTCTAACCTCAGACAAAATCAACTTTAATGTCAAATCCACCATCGTGGACAAAGATGGACACTATTTATTGCTAAAAGGTTCAGTACACAAGCAACACTTAACTATATTGAACATTTATGCACCTAATGTCAGAGCACCTAAATATGTCGAAGAAACACTGACTACTCTCAAAAGAGAGTTAGATGACTCCACAATAATAGTGGGAGACTTTAACACTCCACTCTCATTACTAGACAGATCATCTAGAAAAAAGCTCAGTAAAGATACAGAAGACCTCATTGACACAATTAATCAACTAAACCTCATTGATATACACAGAACTTTCCACTCATCAGCAGACAACTACACCTTCTTCTCCAGTGCACATGGAACATTCTCCAGAATTGACCACGTGATAGGCCATAATGCAATGCTCAACAAAATCCATACCATTGAATTATTGCAAAGCATCTTCTCAGATCATAAAGCCATCCAAGTTGAAATCAATAGCAGAAAAAACAGAGATAGAAAGTGGAACTCTTGGAAACTGAACAACATCTTGCTCAAAAAAACATGGGTTATAGAGGAACTCAGGGATCAATTAAAGAAATTCATGGATTCCAATGAGAACAAAAACACTTCCTACCAGAACCTATGGGATACAGCCAAAGCAGTGCTCAGAGGTCTGTTTATCTCCATAAATGCACACATCTGGAAGGAAGAAAGAAACCAAATCAAAGAACTAACTCTACGGCTTGAACAAGTAGAAAGAGAACAACAGAGGAACCCCTCGGGCACCGGAACAAAGGAGATCATAACGATTAGAGCAGAGCTAAATCAATTAGAGAATAGAAAAACAATTGAAAAAATTGAAAAGACCAAAAGCTGGTTTTTTGAAAAGATCAACAAAATTGATAAACCACTGGCTAAACTTACTAAAGAAAAGCAGGAAAGGAAACAAATAACCCAAATTAGAAATGACAAGGGAGTTGTCACCACAGATGCAACAGAAATCAAAAACATCATAACAGAATACTATGAAAGACTGTACTCTAACAAATTTGAAAATCTAGGGGAAATGGACCAATTCCTTGACTCATACCACCTACCCAAATTATCACAACGTGAAGCAGGACAACTTAATAAACCCATCACAAAGGAAGAGATTGAAAAGGTCATCAAAACACTGCCAACCCAAAAAAGTCCGGGCCCAGATGGGTTCATGGCAGAATTCTACCAAGCATTTAGAGAAGAGTTATCCCCAATACTATTGAAACTATTTCACAGTATAGAAAGGGATGGAGTACTCCCAAACTCATTCTGTGAAGCCAGCATAACCCTGATACCTAAGCCCGGGTAAGATCCAACAAAGACAGAGAACTACAGACCGATATCACTCATGAACTTAGATGCAAAAATCTTCAACAAAATTATTGCCAACAGAATACAGCAACATATCAAGAAAATAATCCATCATGACCAAGTGGGATTCATACCAGGGATGCAAGGCTGGTTCAACATCAGGAAAACAATTAATGTGATTAACCACATAAATAACACAAAAGACAAAGATCACCTGATTTTGTCCATTGATGCTGAAAAGGCATTTGATAAAGTCCAACACCCATTCATGCTAAAAACTCTTAGCAAAATGGGCATAGATGGCAAATTCCTCAACACAATAAGGGCCATTTGTACAAAGCCAATTGCCCACATCATCCTGAATGGAGAGAGACTGAAAGACTTTCCCCTGAAATCAGGAACTAGACAAGGATGCCCACTGTCACCTCTCCTATTCAACATTGTGCTAGAAGTTCTAGCCAGAGCAATTAGATAAGACGAACAAATAAAGGGCATCTGCATCGGCAAAAAGGAAGTTAAAATCTCCCTGTTCGCAGATGATATGATTGTATATGCAGAGAACCCCAAGGAATCTATAAGTAAGCTACTCAAACTGATAAAAGAGTTCAGCAAAGTTTCAGGATACAAGATAAACATAAGTAAATCAGTAGGTTTCCTTTATACCATCAACGAGACTGTTAAGGAGGAAATTATTAAATCAATACCATTTGTCATAGCCCCTAAGAAGATAAAGTACCTAGGAATTAATCTAACCAGAGAAACAACAGACCTTTACAAAGAGAACTGGAAGCCCTTACTACAAGAAACTAAGAGAGACTTAGATAAATGGAAAAACCTACCCTGCACATGGATAGGAAGACTTAACATTGTGAAAATGTCTATTTTACCCAAAGCAATTTGTTTATAAAATGCAATCCCAATACAAGTTCCAGCATCATTTTTTAATGAGATGGAGAAACAAATCACCAATTTTGTTTGGAAAGGGAAGAAGCCCCGGATAAGTAAGGTACTACTAAAGAAAAAGAACACACTGGGAGGCCTCTCATTACCCGACCTTAGAACATACTACACTGCCACAGTAGTCAAAACAGCCTGGTACTGGTACAAGAACAGACAGATCGATCAATGGAACAGAATTGAGACCCCAGAGATGACACCATCTGCCTATGAACAGTTGATATTCGTCAAAGGCCCTAAGACATTAAACTGGGGTAAAAACAGTATCTTCAACAAATGGTGCTGGCAAAATTGGTTATCCATCTGCAATAAACTGAATCAAGATCCATATCTTACACCTTATGCAAAAACCAACTCCAGCTGGATAAAAGACCTAAGTGCCAAGCCAAGCCAAGTGCCGTCGAGTCAAACCTAAAACGATAAAGCTCATCCAACAAAAGGTAGGAACAACAATGGAAGTTTTAATACACAATGAGGACAGACTCCAAAATCTGTCAAAGAAACCTCAATCAACAGAAGAGAAAGTAGATAAATGGGAACTATTAAGAATCAAACACTTTTGCTCATCCAAAGACTTTATTAATAGAATTAAAAGAACACCCACAGAGTGGGAAAAAATATTTGGCAACTCTATGTCAGATCGACGCCTGATCTCCATAATCTATAAGATACTACAAAATATCAATAAGAAGAAGATAAACCATCCAATTAAGTGATGGGGAAAGGAGATGGACAGACACTTCACTAAAGAGGAGATCCAGGCAGCCAAAAAACACATGCGGACATGTTCACGATCTTTAGTTATTAAAGAAATTCAAATCAAGACAACAATGAGATACCATCTCACCCCAACAAGATTGGCCATGATCCAGAAAACACAAAACAACAAATGCTGGAGAGGCTGTGGAGAAAGTGGAACCCTCCTACACTGTTGGTGGGGTTGCCAAATGGTCCAGCCTCTTTGGAAGGCAATCTGGCGCTTCCATAAAAAAATGGATATTGATATACCATTTGACCCAGTAATTCCACTACTTGGAATATATCCTACAGATTCAAGGCCTTTCACACCAACGGACACATGCACCACAATGTTTATTGCGGCACAGTCCACAATAGCAAAAAGGTGGAATCAACCCGGATCCCCAACGATAGAAGAATGGATAGGTAAACTGTGGTACATATACTCAATGGAGCACTACGCAATGATAAAGAATAACGATGATTCCAGGAAACATCTCCTAACCTGGTTTCAACTGGAAGACATTATGTTGAGTGAAAGTAGTCAGCGACAAAAGGACAAATACTGTATGAGACCTCTACGATAAGATCTCAAAAACAGACTTGTGTATAGAAGAAAAGACTCTTTGACAGCTGCAAGGGAGGGGAGGGAGGGAAGGAGGGCGAGGGGGGGAGGGTTCAGTTTAGGTAGTTACTAGAAATCTAGTTGGGAGAAAGCGGTGACAGCACACATTAGGAACAAGAACAACATTAAGTGGACTTCAGCATAACTTGAGTACTCCTTCCATCTTAACTCAATACTGCAAGGATAGAGTAGCTGGGGCGGGGGGTGGGGGACCATGCTCTTAGGCGAATTCCAGGCCAATTGGCACAACTAGCATTTTGCTAAGAGAGCTCTCTGCACCCCACATTGGTGAGTGGCATCTGGGGTCTTAAAAGCTGCCAAGCTGCCATCCGAGGACACAGCAAATGGTCCCAACTCAGCAGGAATGGATGCTCACTCAGGGCCAAAATGGCATGCGGTAAAGACAACCGAGAAGACAGAGAGACCCACAAGAATGTGTGCCTACATCGACCTGGGACCGGAAGAACTGGATGGTGCCCGGCGACCACCAGTGATAGCCATGACGGAGCTCACAGAGAGGAGCCTCACTGGCAACACAAGAATAAAAAGAGGTGCATCATGAGATCTCCACTAAAAGACCTCAATTGATGGTCCAGCAGTTTTGGGGTTCCTCTGAGAGCATGGCCCCCGGCCCTGATGCTGCCCATTCCCATAAATTATAACAAAGGTCCACTCTTTGGACAGGAATGGATTCGACTTGGCAATGCAGAGTAACCATATATTGGAAGCACTTTATGGTTCTATACATCTATAGGATATCATCTTGCTGACCTCTGGCTGGAGGAAGGGGAGTGGACGGAGAGGAGGGGAAAGGAGACTGTTGGGAGGATGAGACATGTATGGAGCAGAGAGGAATAGTGTGCAGTCACCAGACAGGGAGAGCAGTGGAAGCTGCATATAGGGGGGCATGTAAATTTACATGTGAATGTACATTTTCACTCAGTTATGTTAAATAAAAATAAAAATAAAAAAACTCTGTTATGCCAGTTATCCTAAATGTCCCCTGAAACCATGGTCCCCAGATTCCTGCCCCTGCTTTCTGTCCTTCAAAGTGTTGGCTTATAGCTGGAAAACCTCTTAGTTTTTGGTTTAGTCCACCTGTGCCAACCTCTGAGAAGGGAGAGTTTTGACATGTCGATGGGGTTGGTAACCAGTGTTACAAAACAGTATCAGTTGTTTCATGAAAAACTAGTTTGTGCCATAAACCTTCATCTATGGTACAATTAAGAAAAAAAGAAAAAAAAAAGCCTGCTAGGCCAGTGGTAAAAGAAGGGATTGACTTTTAGTCAATCTGACAGGTTAAGAATCTGACAAAAGATTTGTGATCTGTCTCCACCTCCAAAAAAATAGAAATTAAGGGTAAAATTTATAAAATGAATACATAATCAAGGTCAAAATGAGTGAGGAATCTCTAGATGCCAGAAACAAATTTAGTAGTGAGTAAGAGCTAAACTATGTGCATTTGAGAATTAGAGCCCTTAATGCTTTTTGGCCGAGTAGAATGACCACATAGAAAGGAGAGTCCAGGCTAGGGCCTCCTGCATGCTGAACTAATATAAAACCCACTGCCAATGAGTCATGTCTGACTCATAGGGACCCTAGAAGTCAGTGTAGAGCTGCCCCACAGAGTTTCCAAGGAGTGTCTGGTGGATTTGAATTGCCAGCCTTTGGGTTAACAGATGTAGCACTTAACCCACCACGCCACCGGGGTTTAAATAGAACTAATATAAAGTTGGGAGGTTACAAAGGACCAGAGAAATTATGTCCACAAGCATGGAGCAATATCAATGAGTTTCTTGTCTCCTTAAGGTCATGGAAAGGAAAAGGTCACCTCAGAGAAATTGGAATCTCAATGGTCAGTTAGTGTGCCAAAATGGTGAAGACAGGGCAGGGCCAAGATGGCAAACTAGTCACATGTCTCCTCGATTCCCTCTGAGAACTAAAGCCTAGAAAAATAATTGAATGAAGCAGAGTAGACATTCAGGTATAGAGTTGTGAGATAAGACTGGGTGAAAGGAAGTGGGGAAACTACCTCTGTTGGAGGCGAGACAGTGGTGCAGCAAGTCCCACTTCTGCTGATGTAGTGGCTGAAAAGACTACAGGTACAGACACCTTCTTTGTTAACTGGGAGACGGGGACTGGGACTGGGACTGCTGAGCTTGAGAGCCAAGCACAGGCTGGTTACTATGCTGAACTGCGGTCCCTAGTAAACAGTGTATCCTGAAGCAGAGAGGCTGTCCTTGGGTTAGTCACACCTAGAGAACCTAGCAGTAGATGGCAACTGAGAGTGCCAGTGCCCCTCCCCATCTTCTTGAGCTGTGACATAGGTACTGCTGACTCAGCATAGAAGAGGTAGCTCAGGCAGGACACCATTTTGGTCAGCTGAGAGGCAGAGTCAGCCATCCCTGAAGTCTCACCTGGGGCTAAGTCCCACACTGAGCAACCTCTCAAGAGACTGCATAAGTAGGGTGCCAATGTTGTCAGCCAGGAGGTGGGGCCTGCTACCCCAGAGGAACTGGCTGCTATCAGCTGCCACTGGTTAATGCCTCTCTCAGCAGAAAAGCAACTTTTAAGAAAAGTGCATCTAGAGAGTGCAGCAGTGACTGGCAGCTGAGTGTGGCAGTACCATTTATATCACCCTTCACTATGCCACATTTTAGCATCTGCTGATGCCCCCCAAGACACTCCATAAGTAGGGAGCCATCTTTGCCAGCTAGGACACACTGCCTGCTGCCCATAAGGGCCTGACTACTTTTAACTGCTGCTAGAAGCCACCCCTCTCAGCAGAAAAGCAGTGTTTAAGATAAGGGTATCTGGAGAACACAGTGGTCCCTGACAGCTGAGTGTGTTGGCACCCTTTTCTCCTCCCCTGAGCTATGCCATAGGCTCAACTGACATGATGCCAGAGAGCTGGCACAGGTAGGTCACCATCTTTATCAGCCAGAAAGCAGGGCCTGCCACCCCTGAGGGCCCAGCTGGGGCGAGACACCAAGCCAAGCAGTATCACAGGGCTTGACTTGCCAGAGAAGCTGTACGTAAGTTAGCTGCAGCTAGAAAATACAGCGGTAGCTGGCAGCCACGTCTAGCAGTGCCCTTACTCCCATCGTAGAGCTTCACCACAACTCCTGTAACACCAGAGAAACTGAACAGCTTTTTGATGGCAGGAAGACAAAAGTCAATATCTTACCATTTAAAGAAGCAGACCACCATGGATCTGGAAGATTCCCAAAATAAAGAATAAAAAACCTTTCCAGATGAAGAAGGCTTTCTGAAATTATTGGAGGTAGAATACAAAAGAATGGTATATAGAGCCCTTCTAGAAAGTAAACAACGTGTAGCGGAACAAAATGAAAAATTAAGTAAGATATATGAACTGCTAGAACATCAATGATTGGAAATCCAGCAGATCAATAATAAACTTACAGAGTTAGTTCAATGCAAAACCAAGAGAGCAGGATGGAGGAAATAGAATGCAGAATTAGTGAGATTGAAGATAAAGCAACTGAAACCAGCATTTATGAGGAGAAGTCAGATAAAGGAAACAAGAAAAAGGAAGAAGCCTTAAGAAGCATGGGGAATTCTATCAAGAGCAATAATCTATAATTGAAATTCCTGAACAGCGAGGGATGGCAGAAAATACAGAGAGTTTTAAAGAATTCTAATGGAAAACTTTCCTGACATCATGAAATAAGAGAACATAGATAATTCAAGATGTTTATCAAGCACCACAAAAGGCAGATGCCAGAAGAAAAACACCAAGACATACTATATCAAGCTTACTAAAATGAAACATAAAGAGAAGCTTTTAAAGGCAGAGAAGCTTAAAGCAAAACTAACATACAAAAGGAAGCCCTGTAGGCTTTCCTTCTTGACATAAACCGTGTTGGCAAGAAGGCAGTGGGAAGATACATAGGAAACCTTGAAGGAGAAAAACTGCCAACAAAGAATCACATATCCTGCAAAATTACCTCCCAAATATGATGGTGAAATTAAGACATTCTCAGATAAACAGAAGCTTAGAGACTATGCAAAAAATAAAAACTACAAGAAATACTGAAAGAAGCTCTTTATTTAGAGAACCAATAACATCATATGTATACTCAGCAATGCAGTGCAGAACACAGCATCAAGAGTCCTACTCAGAGAAGTCACAAAGCTCAACAAAAGCTAAAATATTAAAAGTAGGGAACCAGAGATCTTAACATGTAAACCATGACATCATCACACTATAAAGAGGGATATAATACAGTACTTAGAGCTCTTTCAGATGGAGAGGAAGTTAAGGAGATACACAGAAGTTAAAGATGGGTTTAAACTTAGAACTTTAAGGAGGATCCAAGGTGTAGCTGCAAAGCATATTAACAGTCATACATATCAAAACAAACATAATACAGGAGTCTCGACAAACACAAAACCAATCATGAAAAAGATAAAAAGAAAACCCATGAAGAAAAATGACACATAACAGAATATTAAGTGGAACCAAAAAAAGTCAACAACACAAAAATAGACACCAAAATGACAGCAATAAACACATATATATCAATAATTACACTAAATGTAAATGGGTTGCATGTGCCAATAAAGAAGCAGAAAGTAACAGCTTGGATCAAAAAATACAACCAGTTGATATGCTACTTACAAGAAACACACTTTATTTTCAAAGATATGAACAAACTGAAAATCAAAGCATGGAAAAACATATACCAAGCTAAAAAGAGCAAGAGTGGCAATATTCAAAACAAACCAAACCCACTGCTGTCAAGTCGATTCCAACTCATAGCAACTGTAGACAGAGTAGAACTGCCCCATAGAGTTTCCAAGGAGTGCCTGGTGGATTTAAACTGCTGACCTCTTGGTTAGCAGACATAGCACTTAGCCACTACACTACCAGGTTGTCCAGATAAAATAGACTTTAATGTAAAATCCACCATCATGAACAAAGATGGTCACTGTTGCTTAAAAGTTCAATACATAAGCAGGATATAACAATATTAAATATTTATGCACCTAATGCCATAATATCTAAATATATCAAACAAACACTGACAGCGCTGAGAAGTGAGATAGATCATTCTACAATAATTATAGGAGACTTTACAACACTCCACTTTCAATACTGGACAGATCATTCATAAAAAAGCTCGGTAAAGATACAGAAGATCTTATCGCAACAATCAACCAACTAGACTTCATCGACATATACAGAACTTTTTACCCAACAACAGATAATTGCACTTTCTTTTCAAGTGCACATGAAACATTCTCCAGGATAGACCACATATTACATCATGAAGCAAGTCTCAACAAAATCCAAATCACTGAATTATTACAAAGCGTCTTCTCAGACCATAAAGCCATAAAAGTTGAAATCAATAGCAGAAAAAACATAGGTGAAATTTGAACTCATGGAAACTAAACAACACCTTGCTCAAAAGTTCATGGGTTATAGAAGAAATCAAGGATACAATAAAGAAATTCATGGAATCAAATAAGAATGAAAACACATCCTACCAGAACCTACAGGATACAGCCAAAGCAGTGCTCAGAGGTCAGTGCACACATCTGTAATGAAAAAAGGGCCCAAACCAAAGAATTGCCCTAAAACTTGAACAAGTAAAAAGAGAACAGCAAAATAATCCCTCAGGTGCCAGAAGAAAATGTATTATCAAAATTAGAGCAGAACTAAATGAATTAGAGAATAGAAAAACAATTGAAAGAATTAACAAACCAAAAGCTGTATTTTGATAGACCATTGGCTAAATTTACAAAAGAATAACAGAGGAGGAAACAACCCAAATAAGACAGGAGATGTCATAACAGACCCAAAAGCATAACAGAATACTATGAAAAACTGTATTCTAACAGATTTGAAAACCTAGAGGAAATGGACAAACTTCTAGATTCACGTCACCTACCAAAATTATCACAAAGAGAAGTAGAACAACTTAATAAATCCATCACAAATTAAGAGATTGAAAAAGTAGTCAAAAAACTACCAAACAAAAAAGTACTGGCCTACATGGCCTCGCCAGAGAATTCTACCAAACTTATAGAGTTAACGCCAATACTGCTGAGACTATTTCAGAGCATAGAAAGGGATGGAATACTTCCAAATTCATTCTATGAAGCCAACATAACCTGATACCGAAGCCAGGGAAAGATCCCACAAAACAGGAAAATTACAGACAAATGTCACTCACAAACCTAGATGCAAAAATCTTTGACAAAATCCTAGCCAATAGAATTCAATGACATATCAAATACAAAATTAATTAATCATGACCAAGTAGAATTCCTACCAGGGACACAAGGCTGGTTCAACATCAGGAAAAGAATTAATGTGGTCAACCACATAAATAACAAAAAGATAATCTCCTGATTTTGTCACATGATGCAGAAAAGGCATTTGACAAAGTCTAACACCCATTCATGTTAAAAACTCTCAGCAAAATAGGAATAGAGGGGAAATTCTTCAGTGCAATAAGGGGTATCTACACAAAGCCAACCACCTACATGATCCTGAATGGAGAGACACTGAAAGAATTTCCCCTGAGAGCAGAAACTAGACAAGGATGCCCACTGTCACAACTTCTATTCAACATCGTGCTAGAGGTTCTGATCAGAGCAATTAGACAAGACAAAGAAATAAAGGGCATCTGCATCAGTACAGAAGAAATAAAAATATCCCTATTTGCAGATGATGTGATTGTATACACAGAATCCTAAATGAATCCTAAAGAACCCATAAATGAACTACTGGAACAAATAGAAGAGTTTAACAGCATCAGGATTTAAGATAAACATAAGTAAATTGTTAGAATTCCTTTACACCAACAAAGAGATCATCAAAGAGGAAATCACCAAATCAATACCATTTTCTATACCCCTAAAGACAGTAAAATACCTAGGAATAAAACTAACCAGTGAAGTAAGAGATCTACACAGAGAAAATTACAAGGCCCAACTGCAAGAAACCAAAAGAGACTTACATAAGTGGAGAAATTTACCTTGCTCATGGATAGGAAGACTTAACATTGTCAAAATGGCTGTTTTACTCAAAGTGATCTAAATATGTAATGCAATCCCAATACAAATTCCAGTGTCACTTTTTTAGTGAGATGGAGAAACAAATCACCAGCTTTGTCTGGAAAAGGAAGAAACCCTTGGTTAGTAAAGCACTAGTGAAGAAGAGGAACACAATGGGAGGCCTCACACTAGCAGACCTTAGAAACTATTACACTGCCACAGTAGTCAAAACAGCCTGGTACTGGTAGAAAAAGAGATATAGAGACCAATGGAACAGAATAGAGATCCCAGAAATATCACCATCATCTTATGAAACAGTTGATATTCGACTAAGGCCCAAAGGTTGTAAACTGGGGTAAAAACAGTCTCTTTAACAGACGATGTTGACAAAATTGGATATTCGTGTGCACAAAAACTGAAACAAGACCCATACTCGCACCTTACACAAAATAATTCAAAATGGATCAAAGACTAAATATCAAACCTAAAACAACAAAAATCATACAAGAAAAATTAAGGACAACAATGGAAGTTCTAATACACAGCTTAGGCAGACTACAAAATCTGACCAACAGTGCACAAACAACTGAAGAGAAAATAGATAAATAGAAACTACTAACAATCAAACACTTATGCTCATCCAAAGACTTCATCAAGAGAGTTAAAAAAAAAAAAAAAAAACTGCCTGAAGAATGGGAAAAAATATTTGGCAACTGCATGTCAGATCAGCTTCTGATTTCAGTAATCTACAAGGCACTGCAAGATATCAACACGAAAAAAGTAAATAGGGAGCCAAGATGGCAGAGTAACAACATCACCCTGCTAAACCCTCAAACAACTAAAAACTTCAAAATTAATGAAATCCACCAAATAGAACAATCTAGAAGGACTAAACTGTGCTTAGAGAACCCTACGTACAAAGAGAGCGAAAGGATGACCTTGGATAAAACAACGCGGCCTGGGGGAGATTCTCTGCATACTGAAGGCAACCTGGGAGAGGAGAAAACCTGCCTCCAGTAAATCTTGGCAACCAAGTGGAACTAGGGAAACAAAAGCTGGAAGCAACCTTGAATTTGACTAAAGAGACCTGCCACAGCCGCAGTCTGCAGCCCAGACCTGAAGATCCCCACACAGGTTAGAATACTCTGGGACGAGGCCAGCCATGGGTCCATGCCCCGCCAGACACACCAGCCTGGCAGCCAGGTGCTGACTCAGGGTAGCCAGTGGCCAGGAGGCCTCAGCTAGAGGAGCAGGGAGATGGGGTGTGGAGCACAGGGACAGGTGGCCAGGGCTCCCAGCAGCCCAGGGCAATAGAACAGGAGAGGGCAGAGCTGGGGGGAGCACGTGTGCTCCACACAGCAGGACTTAGTTCTGCATGGGACTTGGAGGCCTGGGTCCAGGCACCCCACAACTATGGAGCAGGAGATCATGAGACCTGTGGAGGTGGAGTGAATGGCTCTGCTGCTGGCAGACCTGGGACAGTCCTTGTAGCCAGTTAGCCGAGAAGCTCCGGGCTTCCACAGCCTGGGGGTAGGGGACTGAGAGAGTACACCCATGCCTGTGAGAGGATTGGAGCTGCATAGGCCAGTGAGGCTTGGGCTCAGGAATCTGGGCAGGTCTGGAGGGATCACCCCAGCAGCTAGGCAGCCATTGGAGCCCTGCACTCCTGGGAGATCTGGATTCATGTGTCCCTGGGGAAAGGTCAGTGAGTGCCAGCATCTAGGCAGCCATTAGTGCTGCATGCACTGGGAAGGAAAGAGATTGCTCCAGTGCCTAGGCAGCCATCAGAGGCAAGTGCACCAGGATGATGTGTGCTCAGATGACCCTGGTGGAGGGCAATGATCACTCCAGTGTCTAGGCAGCCATCAGAGGTAGGCGTACTGTGAAGGTTTGTGTTCAGATGACCCAGGAGAGTGAAGTTATCACTGTAGCCACTGGGCAGCCATTGGAGCTGTGTTCTCCAGGGAGATCTCTGCTCAGGTGACCATGGGAGATTGGCAGTGACTGCCAACAGCTAGACAGCCATTAGTGCTGCATGTGCCAGAAAGGCTTGGGCTCAGGTGAATGGAGAGGAAGGGAGAGATTGTCCTCAGTGGCTAGGCAGCCATTGGTGCCACATGTGCCAGGGAGAACCGGGCAGGCAACCCATTGGAGGGGCAGTGATTGTTGTAGCAGCTAGGCAGCCATTGGAAATGGATGTGCCTGGCAGGCCTGAGCTCAGGTGACCCAAGAGGAAGCTCCTGGAGATCCCCGCCCAACCCAGAGGCAACAGAAATAGCAGCAGTTGCTGCTGTGACTTGGGGAAGAAGGCACAAGTGAGTGACTACTCACTGTCCCTACACCTGAGTCTAAGACTGAGGCTTCAGGAGGGATCTGACCAAGCCAGAGGCAGCTATACCAGCAGCACCCGAGTCCTGCCCACCTTGGAGTGGATGTGAAAGCTCAGCACCTGCGCAAGCAACCCCTCCCAGGCCAGAGGCAAAAGTGGGGGTGCTGCTGCTGAAAGCAGGCACATCTCCCCAACCTGGGAGCAGCATCAACACCAGCAACAGACCAGTGCAGGACAGTAAGAGCAAACAATAGAAAATAATTGGACTGCACAGAGAATCTACGACTCAGCCCCAACAGAGAGACACTGGTCAGGCCAACTCAACTATTAAGCGTCTTTCACTGCAATGACTTCCATATGACTCTGAGACTACGATCAATCTCTAAAACACCTGAAGAAACAGACTGTCATGCCCTCTGAAAACTCCCAAAATAAAGCATCAACAGATTTCTCAGATGAAGAAGAGTTCCTACAACTATTGGAGAGAGAATACAAAAGATTGATGTACAGAGCTGTGCAAGATATCAGGAGAGAGATTAGGCAAAATGCAGCAGAGCACACTGAAAAATTAAATAAACCACAAGAAATGCTTGAACAACAATCTGAAATTCAACAGATTAACAATAAAATCTCCAAGCTTGATAATTCAATAGAAAGTCAAAGGAGCAGGATTGAGGACATGGAAGGCAGAATTAGTGAGTCTGAAGGCAAAGTAAACAACACCAGCATACACAAAGAAAAATCAGATAAAAGACTCAATAAGAGTGAAGATTCCCTAAGAGTGACATGGGATTCTATTAAGAGAAATAATATCTGTGTGATTGGAGTACCAGAACAAGGTGGGATAACTGAAAATACAGAGTGAATAGGCCTACTGACAGAAAACTTCCCTGATATCATGAAAGATGAAAAGATGTCCATTCAGGATGCTCATCAAACCCCACTGAAGTTAGATCCCAAAAGAAATACACCAAGGCATATCATAACCAAGCTCAATAAAACTAGAGACAAGAAGAAACTACTGAGGGCAGCGAGCAATAAGCAATAAAGGAAATAAAGCCAGCAATAACCTATAAAGGAAAATTATTAACACTAAGCTCAGACTACTCAGCTGAAATGATGCTGGCCAAAAGACAGTGGGATAACATATACAAAGACCTGAAGGAAGAACACTGACCAGTGAGAATAATATATCCTTCAAAACTGTCTTTCAGATATGAAGGTGAAATTAAGACTTGCACAGATAAACAAAAATTTAGAGAATTTGCAAGAACCGAACCAAAATTACAAGAAATATTAAAGGAAGTTCTTAGATCAGAAAATCAATAGCATTAGATATATACTTAAACATCCAGCACTCAACAGGGCATCTAGATAACATCAGGAAAGGAAATTCAAAATAGATAACCAAAATCAAATCACAAAAAATAGAAATTTAGAGATCTCAAGATATGATTGACAACTATATTATATGAAAAACGGGGTCAAAGAAAGGTACACATAGACCTTCCAGATGTGGAGGAAGACAAACAGATACACAGACACTGAAGTTTGGACTACCTTTAGATTAATAAAAGGGACTAAGGAAATAACCACAGAAGAAACCTGTGATTCTACACGTCAAAAAAAAAAAACAGCATAGAAAATCACAATCAGGAGAACAAACACTGAAAGCCGCTAAAAGAAAATACATGAAGAGAAAAAGACTCAGCACAGAAAATGGAATGCAACAGAGGAGCTGTCCACAACACTCAAAAAAACACATCAGAATGACAATGCTAACATCATATATTTATCAGTAATCACACTGAATGTAAATGGACTAAATGTACCAATTAAGAGGAGAGTAGCAGACAGTATTAAAAAAATAAAATAAAATGACCCATCTTACAAGAGACACACCTTAGACTCAAAGACACACAAAAAACTACAACTCAAAGATTGGAAAAAAATATGCCAGGCTAATAACATTCTAAAAAGAGCAAAAGTGGCAATACTAATCTCTGACAAAATAGACTTTAAAGTTAAATCCACCCTATGAGATAAAGAGGGTCACTATCTAGTGGTCAAAGGCTCAATTCAACAGGTGAACATAACCCTACTAAGTACCTACACACTCAATGGCAAGGCTCCAAAACACATAAGCACTATTTGCACTGAAAACAGAAATAGACAGCTCCACAATAATAGTAGGAGACTTCAACAAACCACTCTCAGTAAAGGACAGAACATCATGAAAAATGCTTAGTAAACACACAGAGTATCTAAATGCCACAATCAACCAACTTGATCTTACAGACATATTCAGAACACTACATCCAACTGAATCCAAGTATACTTCCTTTTCCAATACATATGGAACATTCTCCAGAATTGACCACATATTAGATCATAGAACAATACTCAACAAAATTCAAAGTATTGAAATAATACAAAACTTCAGACCACAAAGCTGTAAAACTAGGAATCAATAACAGAAAAAAGATGCAAATTAAATCATAAACAGGGAGACTGAATAACATTTTTTCTCAAGACCTATTGGGTAATTGAAGAAATCAAGGATGGACTAAAGAATTTTATAGATTCAAATGAGAATGAAGACACATCCCACCAAAATCTATAGCACACAACAAAAACAGTGCTCAGTAGTCAATTCATCTCAATAAGTGCACACATCCAAAAAGAAGATAAGGGCACACAAATCAAAGAATTATTAACTCATCAACTTGAACAACTAGAAAGATCTCAGCAAAAGAACCCATCAGGCTCCAGAAGAAAGGAAATAATTAAAATTAGAGCAGAAATAAATGAAATACAAAATAGAAAAATGATTCAAAGAGTAGACAAGTCCAAAATCTAGTTTTTTGAAAAGATCAACAAAATTGATAAACCATTGGCCAAAGTGACAAAACAGAAACAGGAGTAGAAATAATCCAAATTAGAAATGAAATGGGCAATATCACAACAGACCCTGCTGAAATTAAAAGAATCATACAAGAATACTTTGAAAAATTATACTCTAATAAATTTGAAAACCTGGAGGAAATAGACAGTTTTCCAGAAAAATACCACCTACCTAAACTAGTAAAATCAGAGATAGAACAACTAAACCCATTACAAAAGAAGAAATTGAAAAGGTAATTTAAAAACTTCCATCCAAAAAAAGCCCTGGCCCAGACGGCTTCACTGTAGAATTCTATCAAATGTTCAGAGATGAGTTAACACCACTACTTCTAAGGATATTCCAGAGTATAGAAAAGGATAGAATTCTCCCAAATTCATTCTGTGAAGCTAATATAACCCTGGTACCAAAACCAGGTAAAAACAGCACTAAAAAGGACAATTACAGACCCATATCTTTCATAAACTTAGATGCAAAATCCTAGCTAACAGAATTCAACAATGCATCAAAAAAAAAAAGTAGTTCATCACAACAAAGTAGGATTTATACCAGGGATGCAGGGATGGTTCAACATAGAGAAAACAATTAATGTAATCAGCCACATAAACAAAATAGAAGACAAGAAGCACCTGATACTATCAATCGATGACAGAAAAGGCATTTGATAAAGTCCAATACACATTCATGTTAAAAACTCTCAGCAAAATAGGAATAGAAGGGAAATTCCTCAACATAATAAAGGCCATCTACACTAAACCAACAGCTAACAGAATATTTAATGGAAAGAGGGTGAAAATATTCCCCTTAAAAACAGGTACTAGACAAGGATGCCCTTTGTTGCCACTTCTATTCAACATTGTTCTGGAGGTCCTAGCCAGAGCAATTAGACATGATAAAGAAATAAGGGGCCTATAAATGGGCAAAGAGGAAGCCAAAGTATCACTATATGCAGATGATATGATCGTGTACACCGAAAGCCCTAAAGAATCCACGAAAAAACTACTGGATCTAATACAAGACTTCAGCGAAGTATCAGGATATAAGATAAACATACATAAATCAGTGGGATTCCTTTATACCAACAAAGAGACAACCGAAGAGGAATCACTAGATCATTACCATTTACTATAGCCCCCAAGATGGTAAAATACCTGGGGATAAATCTAACCAGAGACGTAAAAAGATCTATACAAAGAAAACTACAAGTCCTTCCTACAAGGAATGAAAAATGACTTACACAAGTGGAGTGAACCTTTCTCCTGGATAGGAAGACTTAACACTGTAACAATGTCTGTACTACCCAAAGCAATCTACACATACAGTGCAATCCCAATTCAACTTCCAGTGACATTTTCTAACAAGATGGAGAAACAAATCACCAACTTCATACGGAAAGGAAGAAAGCCACGGATAAGTAAATTATTACTAAAAAAGAGGAACAAAGTGGGAGGCATCACCCTCCCTGACCTTAAAACCTACTACACTGCCACAGTAGTCAAGACAGCCTGGTACTGACACAAAAACAGACTCATAGACCAATGGAACAAAATGAAAAATCCAAATAGAACGTCATCCACTTATGAACAGCTGATATTTGATTAAGGCCCAAAGACAGTGAATTGGGGTAAAGACAGTCTCTTCAACAAAGGGTGTTGGCATAATTGGATATCCACCTGCCAAAAAACAAAACAAAACCCATGCACAAAAACTAATTCAAAATGGATTAAAGACCTAAATATAAAAGCTAAAACAATAAAATTCTTGGAAGGGAAAACTCGGAAGATGATAGAAGCACTAATCCATAGCATCAACAGTCTACTGTAAACCACCAACAACCTTCAATCATCAGAAACAAAAACAGATAATTGGGAACTCTTAATAATTAAAACACTTATGTTCATCCAAAACCTTCATCAAAAGAGTAAAAAGACTACCTACAGAATATGAATGAATATTTGCCCACCACGCTTCCAGCCACCACCTAATCTCTGTAATCTACAAGATACTGCAAAACCTCAACAAGAAAAAGACAACCAAAGTTAAAAAATGGGTAAATGACATGAACAGGCACTTTACCAAAGAAGATATACAAGTTGCCACAGATACATGATGAAATATTCACGATTGCTAGCCGTTAGAGAAATTTAAATCAAAACCACATTGACATAATATCTCACCCCAACAAAGATGGCAATAATCCAAAACACAGAGAATAATAAATGCTGGAGAGGATGTGGAGAACTTAGAACTCTTCTACACTGTTGGTGGGAATGTAAAATGTTTCAACCACTGTGGAAATTGATTTGGCGCTGTGGTGGTCAGGATTATGTCAACTTGTCTACTACATATTTGGCTGCTGTATTAAGTGCCAGGGTGGGGTTTCAGGTGGCTCCCTGCCCCTCGGCTCTCATCTCGCGACCTTTTACTACGGCTGCTGGTCACTCACGTGGCCAGGAGCTCCTGCTCTCTTGTTCCAGCGTCTGGTTCCGGGACTTAACTAGCAGCTATTGGACTCATCAGTCCTTACAGTCGGCACTTGAGAGTCCTGCTCCCTGACCTGCTGATCCTGGGTTCGCCAGCCTCTGCCTGCTCCTGCTCCATGATCTGCTGATCCAGGGTTCACCAGCCTCTGTCTGCTCCTGCTCCCTGACCTGCCAGTCCTGGGTTCGCCAGCCTCTGCCTGCTCCTGCTCCCTGACCTGCTGATCCTGGTTTTGCCAGCCTCTGTCGCTTTGTCTCGCCACCAGCTTGGGATCCACTGACCTACACAACCGGTGATCTAGTACTCTGGTCTCTGACTTGCTGACTTTGGGTTCCTCAGCTTCCATGGCCACGTAAGGCTTGTGCCAGAGCTTGGGACATTCAGCTTCTGTCATTACATGAGCTGTTTCCTATATTTGTATCTATCTATCTATCTATATATATATTATAAATCTTTCCTTGTACCTACAGGTGTTACTGGTTTTGCTTCCAGCCTAAGGCAGGTGCTTTCTTATTTAAAAACTAGAAATAGGAAAACCATATGATCCAGCAATCCCACTCCTTGGAATATATCCCAAAGAAATAAGGAATACCACTCAATCAGATACTTGCATGTCTACGTTTACTGCAGCTCTCTCCACAATAGCAAAAAGTTGGAAACAACCTGGATGCCCATCAACAGACAAATGGTTAAACAAACTGTGATATATTCACACAATATAATGCTACACAATGACAAGAAACATTGATGGCTTAGAGAAGTACCCATCAACATGAAACCATCTAGAGGAAATTATGCTTAGCGAAATTAGCCAGACACAAAAGGACAAATTTTGTATGAGACCATTATTATAAAGATGCAACTAATCATTTAAGCACAGTAGAAATCAATAGTTGAAGGTTGTGGGGGGAGGCAGGGAAGGAGAGGACTAGTTTACAAATTAGATAGTGGTTAGGATTAGGGATGGGTATAGGATGTGACAGCATACACCAGAAGTGGGATACCCACAACTACTCAACTTCAAAACCAAATTGTCCCCTTAAAGTGGACCACCTATTTGTAAGAACAGAGAAATGGGGTCTGGGATCAGTGAACTATGCTCTCAGGGGAAATCCAGACTAACTGGAATACCCAAGTTTTTTCTCTCTCCCTCTCTCAAAATATCGCTCCACATACCACCTGAGTGGCGACTGGGGTCTTAAAAGCTAGAAAGCTGCCATCTAACACCAAATGGTCCCAATCCACCTGGACATGGGGCAAATGCAGAACATCGAGGACAGGAGAAAAGTAACTGCCGATGGAAGGGGCCATATGAGCCATTGCCTGCTTCAGCATGGGACCAGAAGAACTAGATGGTGCCTGACCACCACCAGTGACAGCCAGATGCAGTACACGAAATGGAGCTCGGGACACAGCAGGTGATGGAGTAGAGGGCAGAGCTCGAACTCTACCGAAAGACCACACTTGATGATCCTGCTGAACAGAGGGCCCCCTGGGAGCATGGCCCCCAGACTCTGTAATCCCAAACTGCATCTAGCACTGGGGTCAGCTCCCCAGACAAACACTGACCTGGACCATACAAAACATAGAGTGATACTAGAAGTGAACAAACCTTTAAAAATGTACATGGGATGTCTGAGGGACACTTGGCTGAAGCCAAGTTGCTTGAGTGAAGAGGGTCAGACCTTTATCAAAAGGTCACAAGAAGCTTCAAACAAAAAGGAAAGCATGCTGTCACGTAGGTGGGGTGGGGGCAGCTAGAATAAAATAGAGGTGACAGTTCTGGATGTTATATGGCAACATAATATAGACTGTAAAATTGTTCTTAATTGACAATAAAAAGAAAAAAGTAAATAACCCAATTAAACAATGGGCAAAGGAGATGGACAGATACTTCACAAAGGAAGACATCCAGACAGCCAAAAGACGCATGAGGAAATGCTCACAATCATTAGCTATTAGAGAAATCCAAATCAGAACTGCTGTGAGGTACTTTCTCACCCCAACAATGTTTGCAGTAATCCAAAAAACACAAAACAACAAATGCTGGAAAGTCTGCAGAGAGATTGGAACTCTCCTACACTGCTGGTGGAAATACAAAGTGGTACAACTTCTTTGGAAAGCAATCTGGCACTTTCTTAAAAAGCCAGCACTAGAAGTACCATTTGATACAGCAATCCCACTGCTCGGAATACATCCTACAGAAATAAAGGCAGTCACACAAACAGATACTTGCACGCAAATGTTTATTGCAGCCCAGTGCACAACAGCAAAAAGATGTAATCAACAGATGAATGGATAAACTATGGTACGTATACACAATGGAACACAATGCAATGACAAAGAGCAATGAGGATTTTAGGAAGCATCTCATAACCTGCTTTCAGCTAGAAGACATGCTGAGTGAAATTAGCAGCAGAAGGACAAGTATTGTATGAGACCTCTGCTATAAGGACTTAAAAATGGACTTAAATATAGGAGAAAAGACTTTGATGGCTATGTGGGTGGAGAGGGAGGATGAAGAATGTTCACAGATTAGATGGTCGATAGTAATTTGGTTATGTGAAGGACGTGACAGCACACAGAAGAGGGCAGATCAGCATACCTGGACTACACCATAAACTGAAAGGTTTTCTAAACTCAACCTAATATTTCAAAGGATTAAGTATCAGGGACAGGGGTCACGGGACATCGAGGTCAATTAGCATAGCTAGTCTTTTTCTGAAACCCACATTGGTGAGTGGCATCTGGGGTCTTAAAAGCTAGCAACCTACCATCTGAGGTGCACCAAATTGTCCAAACCCATCTGGAACAGATGTTGACAGAGAACATCAAAGACATGAGGAAAAATAAACCCAGGAGGCAGAAGGACCCATATGAATGGGAGACTGTATCAGCATGAGGCCAGAAGAACCAGATGGTGCCCAGCTACCACCAAAGGCAGCCATGATGGGGGACACAATGTAGAGTCCCTGAAGCAACAGGAGAAAAAGAGATGTGCAGTTTAGGAACTCTTCTGAAATACCAGAAATGATGGTCTGACAGCCTGGAGGGTCCCTTGGGAACATACCCCCTAGACCTGCTGCTGGGCCTGACCTGAAACCAGTACTGAGGTCAACTCTTCTGACAAGAATGGACTGGACTCACGGCAAAGTGTGAGCAAATAGTATGTGTACTTTATGGTGTTCTACATTTATAGGAGGCTGTCCTACTTGTTTCTTTCTAGATGGGAGAGAAGAGGGTGAAGAGGAGGGGATAGGTGCTCATTAAGATGATCCTAGAAGTATGGAGTGAAAAACAGGAGTGTGCTGTTGCAGGGTGAGGAGAACAGATGAACCTGCAGATAAGTAGGCATGCAGAATTTATTTGGATTGTATACTTACACTTAATCATAATTAAAAAAAAAAAAAAGATGAGAATATAAGAGACCAGAGAAACCAGGTAGATGGAAACAGAACCACCAGAATGGAAATAATGTGAATGCTCATGCACCGTGAAGAAAGTCACCAATGTCACTGAACAATTTGTATAGAAATTATTGAATAGAAATCTAAACTGCTGTGTAAACTTTCGCTGAAAACACAATAAAATATTATTTAAAAAAAATAGTGACGATGCTAAGTTTAGGAATTGAAATATGTGTCTGGTCCCAAAATCAGTGAAACCCCTGAAGTCTTGGCATAGACAAATGTGAAACTGCACTAAAGACTGGCTTCTATAACCAGGGTGCTTAGAACTCCCATGGAAAACAACCTCTACAGAAAATGAATTATGATTTTTTTTTAAAAGAAAACTTACGTACTTTTCAAGGAAATGAACTACTCTGAGGCAACGCAATCAGATATAACAAGCTGAAAAAATGCATACCCTGAGAACTAGAGATACTATACCAGTAAGAAAGAACTTTAAAATAGTTAATATTTTCAAAAAGTTAAAGGAGTAATCAAACAATATATTGCATGGGGCAACTCCACTGCAAAAGGTCTCTCTAGCCTGATAAAAAGCAAAGATGACATCTTGAGGACTAAAGTGTGCTTGATTCAATTCATGGTATTTTCAGACATCTCGTATGTATGAGAAAGCTGGGCAAAATGGTGAGGAATATTAAATATATGATGGACTGCCAAAAGAATAAACAGATCTGTCTCAGAAGAAGTACAACTAGAATGCTTCTTAGAAATGAGGATGGTGAGACTTTGTACCACATAATCTCGTCACGTTATCAGGAGGGACTTAGCAAAAACTAGGAGGATCCCCAATGAGGTAAATTAACACACTGGTTGCAACAGTAGGCTCAAACAAAATAGTAAGGATTGTGAGTATGGTGCAGGACTGGACAGTGTTTTGTTCTATTGTACATAGGGTGCCTGTGAGAATCAGCTCAACAGCAAGTAACAAAAACAGAACAAGCCTCCAGCTAGGTTCAAAAAACCAACCAATAGTCTGGGAATGTAGAATAAAGTATGAAAAAGGAAGTGGTCCATTAAAACAAAAAAAAAATCAGTGCTGTCAAGTCAATTCCCACTCATAGTGACCCTACAGGACAGAGTAGAACTGCTCCATAGAGTTCCCAAGGAGCAACTGCCAGATTCGAACTGCTGACCTTTTGGTTTACTTAGTACTTAACCGCTATGCCACCATGGTTTCTAAGTGGTCTATTAGCCACATCAAAACCTTGTTGTTGAAGTCACTTTCTGCCTCAGTAAGATTGTTTGTTGATTTACTTTGTTTTTGTTTTTAATGCTAGGACAGGAATCAACCTTAGAGCAATGAAGCTGCTTAGCAACTTTAATAAACTCTGAAACAGGATTACTGTCAGCTTGCCTCAGCTAGCAGACCTGATAACATGACAATCTTGCTCCAAAATCTATTTTTTCTGATTCTACTATGTCCTCAATTCTCAATGTATATTATTCAGCTAGTAATCATTTGTACCAAGTTCCTTAAAACAGTATCAGGCACATAATGGGTGCTCAGTAATGATTTGTTGAATAAATGAATGACTGTCATAATATGTAGGAAAGAATCATAGTATGCCTTACAAACTAAGTGTGTTAGATATATTTAAAATGATAAATTCACTTTTGATGATAGAGAACTGTTAAGAATTGAGGAATCTTTCATCTCAATTTAGTTCCCTATTTATTTCCCATACATTATTTATATCTGAAAGGCATGTCATATATAATAAACAGTCCTTTTGAAAGAGAGATGTATATAGGAAAATATTTGCTTTTTCAGGCAACTTTTAGCAGACATTAACAAGATGTTATTTTAAGCTCAAATTCCATGAATAGTTAGTAGTGAGAAAGTCTTTAAGGATTCTATTTTGAGGAATTGTATTTAACTTGAATTGGTCCCTGAACATAAATAGGAATATATGTTTGTTTAAGAGCATTTGAAAAATATAGAAAAAGTATAAAGAAGATAATTACAAATCTTCATAATTCCAGTAACAGAAAAAACATTATCACTTTTACTATTTTGGAGTACATTTTCCTTTTCAAAGTAGATTTAGTTATTTCTTTAATACTCTTTGAGACACTGTTTTTACATTTTATGGATGGGTGGTTGATTTTAAGATAAACAATTCCTCATTAACATGTGCTTTTTTATAGTAAATGATTAATTTGGTTAGTTTATAGGTTGTCTCTGTCTATTTCCTTCTGTCTTTAACAGATCAAGAAAGCACAAGCACTTATTCCCTAGGGAAAGCCACAACTGTAGGTGGTAAGTGGGAGAGTCAGATACAGACAGAAGTTTGGTTTAACAGATCACCTATGTTACAGCCACATTTATCCTGAAAGTATTCCATGGAGATTTGCTTTCAAACACAGAGAGTTTCTTGCTCAGCATTATAATTTCAACCTTCTAAATATATACCACCAGAACAGTCCCATTTCCTGAGGATTTTAATTGTGCCTGCAGCTTTGGACACTTTAAAATAACAATCTTAGATAAGGCAATTGTTCTTCCTTTGAATACTATTCATATAACATGCTTTAAATACAGATAACATTTTACATGAGAGCATAAAGCCTGGAGGATGTGGAGCCAAGATGGCAGACTAGACACATGTCTTCTTAATTCCTTCTGAAAACTAAGGCCTGGATTGATAATTGAACAGATCATTCTGGACACCCAATGAGCCCTAGGACATGGCATAGGATTGTCAGATTAGACTACATGCCACTAAACATAATACTTCTTCTCTTTCACTGACCTCCACTCCTTCTGACTTGCCACTTGGACAGATTGCAGGTACTGACACTTTTAACTTTTCTGTTCTTTCTGTTGGCTGGTAGGTGGGGCTGGGAATAAGCCAGCAGATACACTGAGCTGCAGTGCTGAAGTGAACAGTGTATGGTGCAGTGAAGAGACAGTGTGTGGGATAGCCCTGTTTTGAGAGGCTGGTGGTCAACTCAGGGTATCACAGCCCCTCCACCCTCTCTTTTCTGAGCTCCATCATAGATTTTGGTGTCTCACAGCCAGAGGGGCATCTTAACCAGGATGCCATTTTCATCAGCTGGGAGGAGGAATTATCCAACCAAAGGCCTCAGCAGGGGCTAATTCCCAGGCTTTGAGGCAGTGCCAATCCAGGGAGTGCTTTTCCAAGAGAAGGGCTGTGTTTAGCACAGTTAGGGCCTGGTTGAGGATAGCAGCAGGGCCATAGCCCCTCCCTACTTTGAACTACATCATAGCACCTGGGGATAGCCAAAGAGGTGCTTCTGTCTTCAGCCAGAAGGTGGGACCTGCCACATCTGATGGCCTGACTGGTTTTGGAAGCTGTCAGATAGCTTTTTAAAATAAGATTACCTGGAGAAATAACGGCTGTGCAGCTTGACGGTATCTCTTCCAGCTTTTGCTGGCCCATATCATAACATCGATTGACACCCCCAGTGACTCCATAAGTAGTGCTGTGTATTTGCTGGCCAGAAGACAGAGACTGCCACCCCAGAGAGTTCACTGAGGCCAGTCACTAGAGTACACAGAGGTGGCTGCTGACGAACTCCCTTCTCAGAACTATGCCTCAGTTTCTGTTGAGGCAACACCAGAGAAACTAAACAGCCTGTATATGGCCTGAAGGCAACTGACCCTTGCTAAGCAATTGAAAAAACAGCCCACCATGGCTCCAGAAAACTCCCAAAGTAAACAATCAAAAAAACATCCCAGATGAAGAAGTCTTTCTGAAACTATGGGAGGGTGAGAACAAAAGAATTGTATATAGAATCCTCCTAGGGATTAAACAAAATAAAGCAGAGCACAATGAAAAATTAAGCAAGCTATTCAAGCCGATATAACATCAATGACCTCAAATCCAGCTGATCACTTCAAAGCCAGAAGAGCAGAATTGATTAACTGAAAGCCACACTTAGTGCCTTTGACAGTAGAGCAACTGACACCAGCATTTACAAGGAACAATCAGAGAAAAGAAGTAGGAAAAACAAAGAAGCATTAAGAAACATGTGGGACTCTACCAAGAGAAATAATGTACAATTAATTGGAGTTCCTAAACAGGGAGGAATGGCTGAAAACACAGAGAATATTGTTGTTGAGTTGCTGACAAAACTTCCCTGAAATTATGAGAGAGAGAACATAGATATCCAAGACATGTATTGAATGCCACAAAAACTAGACCCCAAAAGAAAGACACCAGGACATATTATAATCAATCTTAATAAAATGAAACACAAGCAGAAACCTTAAAGGCAGTGAGACTCAAACCAAAGCTAACATTCAGAGGGAAGCCCTGTAGGCTTCCGTCTGACTTCTCGGCAGAAACAATATTGGCAAGGAAGCAGTGGGATGACACATTTAAAGTCTTGAAGAACTTCCAACCAAGAACTATATATCCTGCAAAACTGTCTTTCAAACATGAAGATGAAATTGAGACATTGACAAATAAACAGAAGCTTAGAGACTTTGTAAAAAACAAACCAAAACTACAAGAAACTCTGAACGAAGCTCTTTGCTTAGAAAAACAAAACCACTAAGTGTATATTAAAGGAGGTAATGCAGGATACAACATCCAGAAACCTACTCAGGGAAGGCACAAAACTCAACCAAAGCAATAATGTTAAAAGAAGGGAACCAGTGACCATATCATGAAAACTATGACACTATTACATTACAAAGAGGGATATACTACAATAGTTATAGTCCTTTCAGATGGAGAGGAAGTTAAAAAGATATGTAGAAGTTAAAATTAGGTCTAAACTTAGAATATTCAGGGGGATCAAAAGTGTAGCTGCAAACCACAATAACAATATAATGTATCAAAACAAATGTAATATAGGAGTCTCAACAAACACAAAACCAACACTGAAAAAGATGAAAAGTCAACATATAAAGAATGACCCACAACAGAATATTAAGAGCAACAGAGAAAACACTAACATGAAAATAAATACATCAAAATGACAGCATTAAACACATATCTATCAATAATCACACTGAATGTAAACAGACTGAATGCTCCAGTAAAGAGACAACAAGTGATATCTTGGATCAGAAGACACAAACCATCTATATGTTACTTACAAGAAACACATCTTAGACTTAAAAATATGAACAAACTGAAATTTAAAGGATGGAATAATACATACCAAGCTAACAATATACAAAGAAGAGCAAGTATGGCAATACTAATCTCAGATAAAAGAGATTTTAGTGTAAAATCCACCATTGTGGACAAGGATGGTCACTATATATTGCTGAAAGGTTCAGTATGGAAGCAAGACTCACCACTATTAAGTATTTATGCACCCAATACTAGAGAATCTAAATACATTGGAAAAACACTGACTGTATTGAAAAATGAGATAGATCACTCCACAATAATAGTTGGAGACTTCAACAATCCACTGTCAGTAATGGACAGATCATCTAGAAAAAAGCTCAGTAAAGACACAGATGATTTTACTGCCACAGCTAACCAACTAGACCACAGCAACACATACAGAACCTTTTGTGCATCAACATATAAGTGCACCTTCTTTTCCAATGCACATGGAACATTTTGCAGAATAGACCACATATGAGGACATAAAGCAAATCTCAAAAAAGAATCTAAACCATTGAATTATTGCAAGGCAACTTCTCAGACCATAAAGCTGTAAAAGTTGAAATCAATAGCAAAAAAAACACAGAAATTGGAATTCATGGAAACTAAACAACACCTTACTCAAAAAGCCGTGAGTTATAGAAGAAACCAAGAACAAAATAAATTTATGGAATCAAATGAGAACGAAAACACATCCTACCAAAACCTATGGGATACAACTCAAGCAGTTCTCAGAGGTCAGATTATCTCTATAAATGTACACATCTGGAAGGAAGAAAGGATCCAAACCAAAGAATTAACCCTACAGCTTGAACAACTAGAGAGCAACAGAGGAAACACTCAGACACCAGCAGAAAATAGATAATAAAGATTAGCGCAGAACTAAATGAATTAGAGAATAGAAGAACAATTGAAAAAATTTACAAAACTGAAAGCTTTTTTTTTGAAAAGATAAAATTGACAAACAACTGGCTAAACTTACTAAAGAAAAACAGGAGAGGAAACAAATAACCAAAATAAGAAATGAGATGGGAGATGTCACAATAGACCCAACAGAAATCAAAAGTATCATAACAGAATACTACAAAAGACTATAACAGATTTTAAAACCTAGAGGAAATGAACAAATTCCTGGATTCATATTACCTACCAAAATTATCACACAGAGAAATAGAACAACTTAATAAATCCATGACAAAAGAAGAGGTTGAAAAAGTCATCAAAAAACTACCAACCAAAAAAGCCCTGGCCCAGATGGCCTTACCACAGAATTACCCCCAGCTTTTAGAGAAGAGTTAACTCCAATAATACTGAGACTATTTCACAGCAGAAAGGAATGGAATACTCTAAAATTCGTTGTATGAAGCCAGCATAACCCTGATACTAAAGCCAGGGAGAGACCCCACAAAAAAAGGAAAATTACAGACTAATACCACTCATGAACCTAGATGCAAAAAGCTTCAACAAAATCCTTACCAAGAGAATTCAACAACATATCAAAAAAAAAAGTAATTCATCGTGAACAAGTTGGATTCATACCAGGGATGCAAGGTTGGTTTAACATTAGAAAAATAATTAATGTGATTAACCACATAGATAACACAAAAGATAAGAATCACAGAATTTTGTCAATTGATGCAGAAATGGCAATTGACGAAGTCCACCACTCATTCATGCTAAAAACTCTCAGCAACATAAGAATAGAAGGCAAATTCTTCAACACAATAAGGGGCATCTTCGCAAAACTCATCACCTACATCATCCTAAATGGAGACTGAAAGAATTCCTCTTGAGAACAGGAACTAGACGCTAGACAAGGATGCCCAGTTTCACCCCTTCTATTCAACATTGTACTAGAAGTTGTGGCCAGAGCAATTAGACAAGACAAAGAAATAAAGGGCATCCACACTGGCGAAGAAGTAAAAATCTCCCTGTTTGCAGATCATATGATTGCATACCCAGAGAATCCTAAAGAATCCATAAGTAAATTACTCGAACTAATCAGAGTTCAGCAAAGTAGCAGGATATAAGGTAAGCATAAGTAAATCAATAGGATTCCTTTATAGCAACAGAGATCATTAAAGAAGAAATCACCAAATAAGTCTCATTTAGTATAGCCCCAAAGAAGATAAAATACCTAGGAATAAATCTAACCACAGAAATAAGAGACCTGTACAAAGAGAACTACAGGACCTTACTGCAAGAAACTGAAAGAGATGTAAATGGAGAAACCTACCTTCCTCATAGATAGGAAGACTTAACATTGTGAAAATGTCTATTTTACCCAAAGTGATCTACATATACAATACAATCCCAATACAAATACCAGTGACATTTTTTGATGAGATGCAGAAACAAATCACCAACTTTGTTTGGAAAGGGAAGAAACTGGATAAGCAAAGCACTACTGGAGAAGAATACAGTATGATGCCTCACACTACCCAACCTTAGAACCTATTACACTGCCATAATAGGCAAAACAGCCTGGTGCTGGTGCAAAGAGAGACATATAGACCAGTGGAACCAAGTCAAGACCCCAGAGGTGCAAACATCTTCCTATGAACAGTTGTTCTTCAACAAAGGCCCTGATATTGTAAACCGGGGTAAAAACAGTCTCTAACAAATGATACTGGCAAAATTGGATATTCATCTGCAAAAAAACTGAATCAAGACCCGTATCTCACACCTTACACAAAAGTCAACTCAAATCGGATAAAAGACCCAAATATCAAACCTAAAACGAAAGCTCATGCAAGAAAAAATAGGGTCAACAATGGAAGTTTTAATACACAGTTTAATCTTCAAAATTTGACAAAGCATGATCAACAGAAGAGATAATAAATAAATGAGAACTTCTAAGAATCAAACATTTTTGCTCATCCAAAGACATTATCAAAAGAATTCAAAGACCACTTACAGAATGGCAAAAAATATTTGGCAACTACATTTCAGACCAAAGTCTGATCTTCATAATCTACAAAGTACAGAAAAATATCAACAAGAAAAAGGTAAATAACCCAATTAAGTGATGGTAAAGTAGATGGACAGACACTTCACTAAAGAGGACATCCAGACAGCCAAAAGACAAATGAGGAAATGCTTGGGGTCATTAGCTATTAAAGAAATCCAAATAAAAACTACAATAACATACCATCTCACCCCAACAAGGTTGGCCATGATCCAAAAAACATAAAACAACAAATGCTGAAGAGGCTGTGGAGAAATTGGAACTCTCCTACACTTTTGGTAAGATTGCCAAATGGTACAACCTCTTTGGAAAGCAATCTGGTGCTTCTTTAAAAAGCTGGAAATAGATATACCATTTGACCCAGTAATCCCATTGCTTGGAATATATCCTACAGAAGCAAGTGCAGTCACATGAACAGATATGTGCACACGAATGTTTGCTGCAGCACAGTCCACAGTAGCAAAAAGATGGAATCAAACCAGATGCCCAACAACAGAGGAATGGATAGGTAAACTATGGTATATATACTCAATGGAACACTATGCAATGATAAAGAACAACGATGATTGCAAGAAACATCTCATAACCTGGTTTCAACTGGAGGACATTACGCTGAGTGAAATCAGTCAGTGGCACAAGGACAAATATTGTATGAGACCCCCTACTATAAGGATTTAAAAACAGACTCGTGCAGAAAAGACTCTTTGATGGCTGCAAGACGGGTGAGAGAGGGTGGGAGAGGGCTGATTATACACTAGATAGTTGACAGAAATTTGGTTGGATGAAAGCAGTGACAGCACACAGTAGAAAGAAGATCAGCTTAACTGGACTTCAACATAAAGTGAAAACCCTTCTAATCTTAACCCAGTATTGCAGGGAGAGAGTAGCAGTGGTGGGGGTCCGGGGACTGTGATCTCAAGGGACCTTGAGGCCAGTTGGCATAACTAGCCTATTACCAAGAGAGTCTTCTTCACCTCATATTGGTCAGTGGCGTCTGGGGTCTTAAAAGCTAGCAAGCTGCCATCTGAGGTAACCAAATGGTCCCAACTCAGCTGGAACTGAAGATCACCAAGGACAAAAACGAAATGAGGGAAGAAAAGCCCAAAAGACAGAAGGACCCATGTGAATGGGTGACTGTATCAACATGTGACCAGAAGAACCAGATGGTGCCTGGCCACCACCAAAAGCAGCCATCATGGGACACACAATGTCAAGTCCTAGTGGCAACACAAGAAAAAGAGGCGTGCACCTCAAGAACTCTACTAAAAGACTGCAACTGATGGTCTGATGGCCTGGAGTTTCCCCTGGGAGCATGGACCCTAGACCTGCTGCTAGCCCTGACTGGAAAACATTACTGAGATCAACTTTTCAGTAAGGAATGGATTGGACTCAGGGACACAATGTGACCGTATGGTGTGCACACTTTATGCTTCTATACATCTATAGGATGCTGTCCTCCTGGCCTCTTACTAGAAGGGAGAGGAGAGGGTGGAGAGGAGGGGACAGGAGATTGTTAAGATAACATGACGTATATAGAATGGAAAGGAGTGTGCTGTCACCAGGCAAGGAGAGCAGAAGGAGCTGCGGATAGACGGGCATGCCAATTTAATTTGGACTGTATACTTTCACTGAATCACAGTAAAAAAAAAAAGAGAGAGAGAGAGAGAATAAAAGCACAAGTTTGGAGACTTCTGTTTGGTTCGAACAAAGGGAATGGAGTAGTAGTTCTAGAAGAAAACAAGCTCTAATTGTGGACTTGTTTTAAACAGTAGCAAGTCTGTTGAAAAGTAGAATGGATAGGAACCAGAGGAACTTTCCCCATTCTTGACTGTCTGACTACTTCTAGGACTGGTTCTGCTCTCATTTAGCCACCACGGTCCTGTCCATATTCTCTGCGTTTTACTCACTGTAGCTGAATTCTTGAAGGGTAAAGTGTAGGTTAAAAGTAACAGGGAGTATTAACTCAGAGAAGTCCCTGTGAACAGAAGCCTATTTAACCCTTGAAGAATATAAAGTTCTCAATTAAGTTAGTTCAAAAAGAGAAGCTATTGAAAACAGCTCTCTTGTATCGGAAGCTAAAGAGCCTAACTGATTTTTCCAGATTGTTTAAAAGTGAGAAATAGCTATAGACATTACAGAACTTTAAAGCAATCAAAACATTTTTAAAGTTACATTTTTTATTTTATTTTTAGAAAACATTTTGTTGTGCTTTAAGTGAAAGCTTACAAATCAAGTCAATTTGTCATACTAAAACTTAAACACACACAGTGCTATGAGTATGTAGCTGCTCTCCCCATGCTGTGACAGCACACTCATTCTCTCCACACTGTTTCCCTTGTCCATTCAACCAGCTCCTGTCCCCCTGTGCCTTCTCATCTTGCTTCCCAACAGATGCTGCAAAGTTAGTCTTCTCTATCTACTTAAGCCAAGAAACATACTCTTAACCATTATCATTGAATGTCTTATAGTCCAGTCCAGTCTCTTTCTGAAGAGTTGGCTTTGGAACTGGTCTCATTTCTGGGCTAACAGAGAGTATGGGGGCATGTCTTCTGAGGACCTTCCAGTCTGTCAGACCATAAAATATGGTCTCTTTACTAGAATTAGCCTCATGTATCTGTTAGCTACCTGAATATCTTCCTTCTTGAAGTGCCTGTTCATATTCTCTACCCATTTTTCAGTTGGGTTATGTATCTTTTTGTTGTTGACATTTTACAATCTCTTATAGATTTTAGAGATTAGACACTGATCTAATTTGTCATAGCCAAAAATTTTTTCCCACTCTGTAGGTTGTCTGCTTGTCTGTCAGTGTGTCGTACTGGGGAGTTTGTGTGTTGCTGTGATGCTGGAAACTCTGCCATTGATATTCAGTTACCAGAAGGGTCAACCATGGCAGACAGGTTTCAGCTGAGCTTCCAGACTAAGACAGACTAGGCAGAAGGACCTGGCAGTCTATTTCTGAAAAGAATTAGCCAGGAAAAAGCTTATGAATAGCAGTGGAACATTGTCAGATACAGTGACAGAAAATGAGCACCCCAAGTTGAAAGGTACTCAGAAGGCAACTGGGGAAGAGCTGCCTCCTCAAAGTAGAGTCGACCTTAGTAATGTAAATGAAGTAAAGCCTTAGAGATCTTCATTTGCTGATGTGACATGACTATAAATGAGAAGAAACAGCTACAAATATCCATTAATAATCGTAATGTGGAATGTACAAAGTATGTCTAGGAAAATTAGAAATTGTCAAAAATGAAATGGAATGCATAAATATCTATATGCTAGACATTAGTGAACTGAAATGGACCAATATTGGCCATTTTGAATCAGACAGTTACGTGGTCTACTATTCCAGGGATGAAACCTTGAAGAGGAATGGTGTTGCATTCACTGTCAAAAAGAACATTTCAAGATCTGTCCTGAAGTACAATGCTGTTAGTAATAGGATGCTATCCATATGCCTACAAGGAAGGCCATATTTATGCCCATTCCAAAGAAAGGTGATCCAACCAAATGTGGAAATTACCGAACAATATCGTTGATATCACACACAAGTAAAATTTTGCTCAAGATCATTGAAAAGTGACTGCAACAGTATATTGACAAAAAATGACAGAATTTCAAGCTGGATTCATAAGAGGATGTGGAACCAGAGATATCATCGCTGATGTCAGATGGACCTTGGCTGAAAGTAAAGAGTACCAGCAAGATGTTCACTTGTTTCATTGACTATGCAAAAGTATTTGACTGTGTGGATCATACTTAATTATGGCTAACATTGCAGAGAATGGGAATCCAGAACACCTAATTGTGCTCTTAAGGAATCTGCATATGGATCAAGAGGCAGTCATGTGAATGGAACAAGGAGACACTGCATGGTTTAAAGTCAGGAAAGGTGTGCATCGGGGTGGTATCCTTTCACCATACATTTTCAATCTGTATGTCAAGCAAATAATCTAAGAAGCTGAATTCGATGAAGAAGAATGGGGCTCAGGATTGAAGGATGACTCTTTAACAACCTGCGTTATGCAGACAACACCACCTTACTTGCTGGAAGTAAAGAAGATTTTAAATACTGATGAAGATCAAGGACCACAGCCTTGAGTATGGATTGTACCTTAACATCAAGAAGACAAAAATTCTCAATGGATCACTAGGCAACATCTTGATAAATGGGAAAGGGTTCAGTTGTCAAGGATTTCTTTTTACTTGGGTCTACAATCAACAACCATGGAGGCTGCAGTCAAGAAATCAAAAGACACATTGCACTGGGAAAATCTGCTGTAAAGGACCTCTTTAAAGTATTCAAAAGTAAGGATGTCACCTTGAAGGCTAAAATGCACCTGACCCAAGCCATGGTATTTTCAATCACATCATGTGCCTGCGAAAGCTGGACAATAAACAAAGAAGACAGAAGAAGAATTGATGCCTTTGAATTGTGGTGTTGGAGAAGAATGTTGAATGTACCCTGGACCACCAAAAGAACCAACAGATCTGTTCTGGAGGAAGTACAACCAGAGTGCTCCTTGGAAGCAAAGATGGCAAGACTGCATCTTACATACTTTGGACATGTTGTCAGGAAAGCTCAGTCCCTGGAGAAGGACATCATGCTTGGTATAGTGGAGGGTCAGTGAAAAAGAGGAAGACCCTCGATGAGATGGATTGACATAGTGGCTGCAGCAATGGGCTTAAGCATAAAAATGATTGTGGACATGGTGCAAGAGCAGGCAGTGTTTTGTTCTGTTGTTCATAGGGTCTCTATGAGTCGGAGCCTACTTGAGGGCACCTAACAACAACAACAACACAAAGAAGGCCAGTTAATAAAACTATTTTTCAAATTTACACACCAACCACTATGGCCAAAGATGAAAAATTTGAAGATTTTTACAAGCTTCTGCAGTCTGAAATTGATTAAGCTTGCTATCAGGATGCATTGATAATTACTAGTAATTGCAATGCAGAAGTTGGAAACAAGAAGGATTGGTAGTTGAAAAATACAGCCTTGGTGATGACATCTTCATCGCTAATACCTTTTTTCACCAACACAAATAGCAACTATACATGTGGACCTCACCAGATAGATACACATAAACCAAATGACTACATCTGTGGGAAAAGAGGATGAAAAAGCTCCATATCAACAGTCAGAACAAGCAGCACAGAACATTAATTATTCATATGAAAATTCAAATTGAAACTGAAGAAAATTAGAACATGTCCATGAGAACCAAAAAATGACCTTGAGTATATCCCACCTGAGTTTAGAGACCATCTCAAGAACAGATTTGACGTGTTAAACACTAATAACCGAAGACCAGGTGAATTGTGGAATGACCTCAAAGACATCATCCATCAAGAAAGCAAGAGGTCATTCAAAAGACAGGAAAGAAAGAAAAGACCAAATTGCATGTCAGGAGACTCTGAAACTTGTTTTTGAATGTCAAGCAGCTAAAGAAAAAGAAAGGAAGGACAAAGTAAAAGAACTGAACAGAAGATTTCAAATCGCAGCTTGAGAAAATGAAATAAAGTATTATAATGACGTGTGCAAAGAGCTGGAAATAGAAAACCAAAAGGGAAGAACATACTCTGCATTTCTCAGGCTGAAAGAACTGAAAACAAAATTCAAATCTCGAGTTTCGATAGTGAAGGATTTTCAAGCAAAATATTAAATGACTGAGGAATCATGAAAAGAATATGGAAGGAATACACAGAGTTATTATACCAGAAAGAACTGGTCGATGTTCAGCCGTTTGTAGAAGTAGCATATAATCAGGAACTGATGGTACTGAAGGAAAAAGTTGAAGCCACACTGAAGGCATTGGCAAGAAAACAAGGCTCCAGGAATTAATGGAATATCAATTAAGATATTTCGACAAACTGATGCAGCACTGAACTGCTCATTCATTTATGCCAAGAAATTTAGAGGACAGCTTACTGGCCAACTGACTGGAAGAGATCCAACTTTCTGCCTATCCCTAAGAAAGGTGATCCTACCAAATGCAGAAATTATTGAACAATATCATCAATATCACATGCAAGTAAAATTTTGTTGAAGATCATTCAAAAGCAGCTATAGGACTACATTGACAAGGAATTGCCAGAAATTCAAGCTGGATTCAGAAAAGGATGGTGGAGCCAGGGATATGATTGTTGTTGTCAAATGGATTTTAGCTGAAAGCAGAGAATACCAGAAAGACGTTTACCTGGGTTTCATTGACTATGCAAAGGTTTTCCACTGTGTGGATCATGGTAAGTTATGGCTATCATTGTGAAGAATGGGAATTTCAGAACACTTAATTGTGTTTTTAAGGAATCTATACATGGATCAAGAGGCAGTCACGTGAACAAAACAAGGTTTAAAGTCAGGAAAAGTGTGCATAAGAGTTGTATCCTTTAACCATACCTTTTCAATCTGTATGCCAAACAATCCAAGAAACTGGACTACATGAAGAAGAATGAGAAATCAGGATTGGAGGAAGACTCATTAACAACTTGCGTTATGCAGATGACACAACCTTGCTTGCTGGAGGTGAAGAGGATATGAAACACTTACCGATGAAGATCAAAGACAACAACCTTCAGTATGGATTGCACCTCAACATCAAGTAAACAAAAGTCCTCACAACTGGACCGGTAAGCAACATTGTGGTAAATGGAGATAGGGTTGAGGTTGTGAAGGATTTCATTTTACTTGGCTCCACAGTCAATGCCCATGGAAGCAACAGACAAGAGATCAAAAGACCCACTGTACTGGGAAAATCTGCTGCAAAAGACTCTTTAAGGTATTGAAAGGCAGAGATGTCACCTTAAAGACTAAGGTCACCTTGCATACTCACCCAAGCCATGGTATTTTCAATTGCATCATATACATGTGATAGCTGGACAGTGAATAAGGAATATAGAAGAATTGATGCTTTTGAATTGTGGTGTTGGAGAAGAATACTGAATATACTATGGACTGCCAAAAGAGCAAACAGATCTGTTCTGGAAGTAGTACAACCAGAGTGTTCCTTGGAAGCAAAGACGGCAAGACTGTGTCTTACATACTTTGGATCTGTTGTCAGGAGGAATGAATCTATGGAGAAGGACATCATGCCTAGTGGAGTAGAGGATCAGTGGAAAAGAAGACCTTTAATGAGATAGATTGACACAGTGGCTCCAACGATGGGCTTAAGCATAAAAACAATTGTGGATGTGACACAAGACTGGGCAGTGTTTCATTCTGTTGTGCATAGGGTCACTATGAGTTGGCACAGACTCAATGGCACCTAATAACAACAAAAACATAGGTTGTCTTTCTACTCTTTTGATGAAGTCTTTGGATGCACAAGTGTTTGATTTTTAGGCATTCTCAATTATCTATTTTCTCTTCTGGAGTTTGTGCATTGTTATTAATGTTTCACATTCTGTTTATGTCATGCTTTGGCACACCTAGCATTTTTCCTCATTTCTCTTCCATGATCAGCATTGCTTTAGATTTTATATTTAGGCCTTTGATCCAGTTTGAGTTAGTTTTTGTACATGCTGTGAAGTATGGGTCTCCTTTCATTTGTTTGCAAATGGTTATCCAGTTATGCCTACACCATTTGCTGAAGTGACTGTCCTTTCCTCAGTTAATGCACTTTGAACCTTTGTCAAATATCAGATGCCCAGAGGTGAGTGATTTTATGTCCAAATTCTCAATTCTGTTCCATTGGTCTATGTGTCTGTTGTACCAGTACCAGGCTCTTATGAATATGATAGTGGTATAAAAGGTTCTAAAATCAAGTTGTGTGAGGCCTTTCACATCTTTCTTCTTCAGTATACTCCTCTGGGCCTCTTTGCTTCCAGTATGAAAATGATGGTTTGTTTCTTCATCTTCTTAAAAAAATGCCATGAGACGTCTGGGGTCTTAAAAGCTATCAAGCTGCCATCTGAGGTGCACCAAATTGTCCCAACTCAGCTGCAACAGATGATCACCAAGGAGAACAACGACATGAGGGAAAAAGAATACAGAAGACAGAAAGACCCATGTGAATGGGTGACTATATCAACATGTGACCAGAAGAACCAGAAGGTGCCTGACCACCACCACTGATAGCCATGATGGGGCTCACAATGTTGAGTCCCAGTGGCAACATGAAAAGAAAAGGGGATTCCCCACTAAGAACTCCACTAAAAGACCATAGTTGATGGTCTGAAGGCCTGGGAGTTGCCCTGGGAGCACAACCCCTAGACCTGATGCTGCCCCTGTTCGTAAATCATTGCTGGGGTCAACTCTTCAGATAGGAGTTGATTGGACTTGGGGACACAGAGTGGCTATATCATGTGTACACTTTATGGTTCTGTGCATCTATAGGATGTCATCTTACTGGCCTCTTACTAGAGGGGATTGGGGAGGGTGGAGAGGAGGGGACAGGACATTAAGAGGATGTGACACATATGTAATGGAAAGGAGTGTGCTGTCACTGGGAAAGGAGAGCAGAGGGAGTTGCAGATAGGTGGGCATGCAAATTTGGTTTGTATTGTAAGCTTTCACTCAATCACAATAAAAAAAATGCCATGAGAATTTAGATCATGATTGCATTGTATCTATAGATTGCTTTGGGTAGCACAGACATGTTCACAGTGTTGAGTCTTCCTGTCCATGAGTAAGATAGGTTTCTGCAGTTATGTAGGTCTCTTTTGGTTTCTTGCAATAGTGTCTTGTTATTTTTCTTTATATAGGTCTTTTAGATCTCTGGTTAAATTTATTCCTATGTATTTTATTATATTGGGGACTATTATAAATGGCACTGATTCAGTGATTTCATCTTTGGTGTTCTCTTTGTTGTTGTAAAAGAATCCAACTGATTTTCGTATGTTCATTTTATATCCCGATACTATGCTAAACTCTTCTATTAGTTCCAGTAGTTTGTTTTTTTTTTTTTTTTTTTGGTGAATTCTCTAGGATTTTCTGTTTATAAAACCATATCATCTGCAAAAAGAGTTACTTTTACTTCTTTCTTACCAGTTTGGATGCCTTTTATTTCTTTTTCTACTCTAATTGCTTTGGCTAGAACCTTCAGCCCAATACTGAATAAAAGTGGTGCCAAATTGAATCCTTGTCTGGTTCCTGTTATCAAGGGAAATGCTTTCAGACTCTTTCCGTTTAGGACGTCATTGGCTTTTGGCTTTGCATAGATGTCCCTGAATTTCCCTACTATTCTTATTTTGTTGAGAGTTTTTATCATGAAGTGGTGTTGGAGTTTGTCAAATGCCTTTTCTGCATCACTTGGTAAAATCAAGTACTTCTTGTCTTTCGTCTTATTTATGTGATTGATCACATTGATTGTTTTCTAATGTTAAGCCATCCGCACATACCTGGTGTGAATCCCACTTTGTCTTGGTGAGTTAGTTTTTGGTAGGTTGTTGAATTCTGTTGGCTAGAATTTTGTTGAGGATTTTTGCATTTCCGTTCTTGATACTGGTCTCTAATTTTTCTTTTTTGTGCTGTCTTTACCTGGTTTTGGTATCAGGGTTATGCTGACTTCATAAAATTAGTGTGTGAATGTTCTATGATTTTCTACACTCTGAAATACCTTTAATAATAATGGTGTTAAATATTCTCTAAAAGTTTGGTAGAGTTGTCCAGTGAAGCCATCAGGACCACAGCTTTTTTTATTGTTGAGAAGATTTTAAATTAACTTTTCAGTCTCTTGTTTTGGGTTCATTAAGGTGTTCTATCTCTATTTGCATTAGTTTAGGTAGGTAGTATATTTCTAGAAATTTGTCCATTTCCTCTAGGCTTTCAAATTTGTTAGAGTATAATTTTTTACAGTGTTCTGTTACTTTTTTTGGTTTTTTTGGTCTTTTGTTTTTTTTAATTTCATTTGAATCTGTTGTGATAGTCCTCATCTCATTTCTTACTTGGGTTGTTTGCTTCCTTTCCTGTTTTTCTTTTTGACCAGTGCTTTACAGATTTGTTAATCTTTTCAAAGAACTGCCTTTTGTTCTCGTTAGCTCCTTCAGTTGTTTTTCTCTAATCTGTTTCATTTAGTTCTGCTCTACTTTTCATAATTTGCTGTCTTCTGGTGTCCGAGTGTTTCTTTTGCTGCTTTCTCTTTGCTCAAATTGTAGGGTAAATGCTTTGATTTGCGCTCTTTCTTTGTTTTGTATATGTGCATTTCTTATTGTATATAGATTTCTGAGCACTGCTTTTGCTGTGTCCCAAAGGTTCTGCTAGGATGCATTTTCCTTCGAATTTATGTGAATTACTTTACTTGGTCCTTTTTTTCTTCTATAACCCAGTAGTTTTTGAGCAAGGTGTTGTTCAGCTTTCATATTTTTTCCTTGCATTTTCTCTTATTAATATCTACTTTTATGGCTTTATAGTCAGAAAAGATGCTTTGTAATAATTCAATACTTTGGACTCTGTTAAAGCTTGTTTTATGGCCTACTATGTGGTGTGTTCTGGAGAATGTTTCAAGCGCACTGGAAGAGAAAATACGTCTCCCCTGTCTTCGTGTAACTGCTTTCTGTAGGTTCTGTCCTTCACCAAATGTAGTGTGTTGAGGTCTCCTGCTATTATTGTGGAGCTATTACTCTTTTCAATGCTATTAGTTTGCTTTATATATTTAGGAGCCCTGTTGTTGGGTGCATAAATATTTAATATGGTTAAATCCTGGTATATTGACCCTTTAATCATTATAGTGTCCTTCCTTATTCATTGTGATGAATGTTACTTTAAAGTTTGTTTTGTCAGAAATTAATATTGACATTTCTACTAATTTTTGACTGTTGTTTTCTTGATAATATGTTTTTTCATCCTTTCAATTTTAGTTTGTGTTGTTAAGTCTAAGGTATATCTCTTGTAGGATCACATACTATTATTGAGTCTGCCACTCTCTGTCTCTTTATTGGAATATATTAGCGTTCAATATAATTATTAATAAGTATAGTTTAGTGATGTCATTTTGATGCCCTTTTTGTGCATTGTTAAAAGTTTATTTGTTCCACTTAATTTTCTGGGCTGAGTCATTTTTCTTTATGTGTTTTCATCTTTTTAATTGTTGGTTTTGTATTTGCTGAGACTTCATGTGTTTTTTGTTTTTATTTTGATGTGTAGGATTGTTAGTTTCCTTTGTGGTTACTCTAATATTTACCCCTATATTTCTAAGTTTAAACCAGTCTTTTATTTCCTTTTATCCCCTTGATTTACTCTGCATATGAAAGCTCTATGATTACATTTTTTAGTCCCTCTTTTTTGTTATGTTTACTTCTTTTACATAATGACATCTCACTTTCTCTATTTTCAGTGTTTTAGCTTTGATTTATTTTTGTGATTTCTCTGTCTGACATCTGGTTGTCTGACATCTTGACATCTGGTTGCCCTGTCCTGCATTCTAGTCTTGAGTTTTTATCTGATGTTATTGATTTTCAATCCTAAGGACTCCCTTTAGTATTTCTTGTAATTTTGGTTTGGTTTTTGCAAATTCCCTAAGTTTCTGGTTGTCTGAAAATATCCTAATTTCACCATTATATTTGAGAGACATTTTTCCGGTTATATAATTCTTGGCTGTCAGTTGTTTTCCTTCAAAGCTTTATATATGTCATTGCATTGCTCTCTTGCCTGTATGGTTTCTGCTGAGTAGTCCAAACTTAGTCTTACTGACTGTCCTCTCTTTATTTTTGATTTTGGAAAGTTTGATTATACTATGTCTTGTGTCTTTTATTTATGATCTACCTTGTATGGAGTTTGATGAGCATCTTAGATATCTTCTCATCTTTCATGACATCAGTGAAGTTTTCTGCCAACAAATCTTCAATAATTCTGTCTATATTTCCTGTTATTCTCTCCTCTCCCTGTGTTCTGGTATTCTAATCACTTGTAGGTTATTTCTCTTGATACAGTCTCACATAACTCTTAGGGCTTCTTGATATTCTTGTTAATTCTTTTATCTGATTTCTTATCAACATGTTGGTGTCAAGAGTTTTATATTCAGTTTCACTGATTCTGACTTCCATTGCCTCAGTTCTGCTCCTTTGTCTTTGAGTTGTCTAATTCTAAAATTTTATTATTAATCTTCTGAATTTCTATTTACTATCTCTCTATGGATTCTTGCAGCCTCCTGAATTTGTCATTATGCTATGCTCTAAACTTCTTAAGTCCCTCAGTTGTTGCTTCTGTGTCTTTCTTGGGATGTTCTACATTTTGCCTAATCTCCTTCCTGATCTCTTGAAGAATTCTATATTTTAATCTTTTGTATTCTATCAGTAATTCCAGGAAGTTCTCTTCATCAGAAGATTTCTTTCTTTATTTTGGGAGCTTTCTGAAGCCATCTTGATCTGCCTCTTTATGTGATTTGATATTGACCGTAGTCTCCAAGCTATTAGGGAGTTGTTGTATTCACTTATTATAAATCTTATACATACATCATCATTTGTATTGGAAAAGAAACTCAAGGATAACAGAATTGAGGAGGAAGATAAAAGAATTGCATATAATCTACTTTGTTGTTATTGTTAGGTGCTGTCAAGTAGTATCCAACTCCTAGCAATCCTGTGTACAAAACAAAAAATACACACTTCACAACAGACGAAAATGCACTTGTTAGATTTTATATTGCTATAAACTGGTATATAGCCCACATATTACATATACCTTGATAATAGGTTATAAATTATTTAATTAAAATGTATTCATTAAGAATAAATCACTATGAAGTCCATTTTACATGCACACTTTAGGGAAATGTTTTGTGTATATCTCTTTTGGCAATGAGAATATGGATGAATTCATATTTGTACAGTAATGCACTAATACCTTAGTATTGGAAAATTATAAGTAAAGATATATAAATTTACATTTAGTTTACTCAATTTAACAAATATTTGCAAAGCACCAACTGTGTGCTCAGCACTATTCTATATGCTGGGGTTATATGCTGTACACATGAAAGATAAAAATCACTGCCCTAAAAAGAACTTACAGAAGAGTGACACAGCATTAAGTGCTAGTAAAAGGGGCTGGGTAGTACTGTAGTAGGAAGGGTTAAACTTTAAATAAAGTGATCAAAGGGGAGTTATTCCAGACAAACATAACATTTTATCAGAAACCTGAGGTGAAGGTTCAAGCCTTGTGGCTATCTTGGAAAAGAAGATTCTAGGCACAGAAGCAAGTATAGAGGCCCTGAGGCCTACTTACACATTTGTAATATAAACTCTAATTTTAATAAGATAACTCAGACCAAGTTTTATTAATAATGTTGAAGCTAAATCACAGTATTTTATCAGACACCAACTCTGGTATTATTAGTGTGTCATTGTTGACTGACACCCTGATAATAAAACTACCTTCATGAAAACATAGGATTTTCAACTTCTGATATTTCCTCAATTCTATCAGAAATTGTTATTAAACTGATGGTATATCTGAGAGGTGAATTTAGTCTTATAATCAAGGAAATAAGATATCAGTGTGTTCATATTCATATTCATAGTAGTTTTACAGTGTTGCTAAGAGTTGTAGGGTAACTACACTTCTTATAATACTGAAATGAAATTTTCAGCAAACTCTAAGCATGATTATTTTAGTTTATGAATGCTGAATTTTAATAATCTTTAAAGGGCATTGAGTGACTTAATGACAAACCGATTGCCGTTGAGTCAGGTCCAACTCATAATGACCCTGTAGGTTAGAGTAGAACTGCAACATAGATTTTCCAAGAAGCACTTGGCAGATTTGAACTGCTGACCTTTGGATTAACAGACGTAACACTTAACCACTACACCACCAGGTTACTCTTATCTGTATATTAAATTAAAGCTATTAGATTTAGTGTTACTGTCCCATAAAAAGGAAGGAAAGGACTTGTATTTCTAGAGCAGTTTGAAGCTTAACAGGAAAACTTGGTTTACCCATCAGTAGTGTATTCTTAAGTGCTGAGAGTACTGAAAAATTGCTGTTGGGGATGCATACCAACCAAACCCACTGCTGTCGAGTCGATTCTGACTCATAGAGATCCTAGAGGACAGAGTAGAACTACCCCATAGAGTTTCCAAGCAGCGTCTGGCAGATTTGAGCTGCCAACCTTTTGGTTAGCAGATGTAGCACTTAACCACTACAACACCAGGATTTCCTGGGGATGAATAGGGGCTGTATTAAAGTCTCTTTAATCTATAAGACTAAGAATATAAGGGACTCAGTGACCAACTATCTGGGAAGAGTGAGAGTGAGGAGTTAGGGATAACTACTAAATTTTGGATTTAGGTAACTGGGTCAATTTCATAGAGCATTAAAGCGATGTTCTGTGTGTTTACCCTTGCTCCAACCAGGATGGTCTCTATTCTGGTCTTTACCTTTGTCTTGTGCCACTCCCTGACCTGTCTGAAGTCCACTGCTGTCTGTTTATATGTATTATTGATTCATACTTCATTGCCCAGGTCAACCCCTTGTTCTTCCTCTAGGAAGCCCCTTTTAATCCACTAGCTGACTTGGACCCATATAAAGAGATGACAGTCACAAGTCAGGATTTGCTTTGGTTGTTCCTCCTTAGCCTTTTACTACTGCAGGCTTTTATAGCTCTACTGACAAATAAATGAAACTTGACTTCTGTATTTGAGAACAGACAGGAGCTAATTACACCATTTTTGGCCTTACGTGAGTCAGACATTCTTAAGTCCTAACAGCAACAAAAAGAACCAATAGTCATCTCTGAATTCTTCTATCCTATGTTGATACCTGTCATAAATGACCAAGGAAATTCAGCTGACATGTTTTATTAATGTGACCAGGATGTATTCTGGATAAGATGACCTCAACCATTAATCACTTGGAAAAATATTTTGAACTGTTTTTTTTTTTTTTTTTCCCAGCAGTGGTGATAGGTTGCACTGAACTATTTCAGACAATGACATGTATTCAGTTGTAAAACAGGTTTTTACAGGTGTTAAGATAGAATCAAACCAGCAAACTTCATCTTATTATACAGTGAAGTGTATTTTTTTCTATAACATTTCTGCACCATAAGATAGCAATCAGTGTTTCATTCCTGGCCGTATATTGTCCTGAAGATGTCCAAACATCACAAATAAAGACATTACTAACCTCCATGAATTACAGCTGTGTATTTCCACTAGAAGAAACTGACAGTAATAGATTTGTAGGTCCAGGAGCAATTGCAGGTAAGATAATCTTAATGATAAATGTACTGATTGTTCTCATCACTCAGAAAATAAAATATGTTATTAATACTCTTAGCCTTATGGTTTTATTGTGTGAACAGTCCTAACTTTAAAATTTAACATATTTTAATGAAAGGGTTATTTGTTAGATGTACCCCAAGACTTATAAGTAAGAATATAGTTTTAAAATAAATTGAATAAAAGAAATAAATTCCAGGCAGAAGTTTAAAATGTTCTTTTAAAATGCAATTCTAAATGTAATTATTTTATTAGAAGTAAGTGGCATGCACAGGGAGCAGTGCAAATTCTACTCTTCTCTTCTCTCCTTTTAACTCAGGTGAGATGATTTGCCTTTTTCCCTCACAATTGTCTGAGATCATGATTCCACCATAGTATAACGTATTACAGTTTTTTCTCTTATAAATGTTTAGCTGTTCAAGTGATGTGCAATAAATTCCTTGAGGACTACTAGGAGTAGATGTAATCCCAACAATGAAACTCTTTAATCAGCTAATTGTTTAGGATGCTTCACAAATATACAGAACTTTATAATTACATACACCGATGAAATTATTGTGTATGTCCAATTATACTTATCCTATCCACTTTCTATTATTCTGTTTCTTAAGCATATGGCAAAATTTTTAGCAGTTTTCAGCTATCAAGGGCATGTTTAAAAGGGCTTTTAAGAAAGCCTTTATTATCTTGGGATTTTGTGGTGGATCTTTCTAAGCAGATGAAACTCTTGAGTATACGTTGTTTTTTAAATGTGAGTCTTAATGAGCTGTGGCTGATGATGAAGTAACTTTTGGCTGTAATGATTGCTGCAAGTTCAATTTGAGTTACCAGTTTTATAAGAGATGGGTTTTTTAATTTTTTTTCTCACAGTTCACTTTAGAGATACTAATTTACTTGAAATATTATTTCCTATATTGCAACCCCTTACCAAAAAACTCAAAACCCACTACCATCGAATCATGTCCAATTTATAGCGACCCTAGAGGTCGGAGTAGATCTGCCCCATAGAGTTTCCAAGGAGTGCCTGACAGATTTGAACTGCTGACATTTTGGTTAGCAGACGTAGCACTTAACCCAGTACGCCACCAGGGTTTCCTTGCAGCTCCTTAGACTTTCAGAAATTTCAAATACATTTTTATCACTCCAAAAGGAAACCTAGTACCCTTTAAGCAAACACTCTCCAGATCCTGGAAACCACCAATCAGCTTTCTGTGTCTGTAGATTTGCCCTTTCTGAATATTTCATACAAATGGAATAGATAATACAATATGCAACCTTTTGTGCCTGGCTTATTTCTCTTAGCATATGTTTCAGAAGTTCATTCATGTTGTAGCATGTACAAATACATTATTCTTTTTAATGACTGAATACAATTGTTGTATAGATATACCACAATTTATTTATCCATTTGTTGATGGACTTTTGTGTTTTTCTTTTTAGCTGTTGTGAGTGCACTGCTATGAACATTTGTATAAAAGTTTTTGTTTGAATACCTTTTTTCAGTTCATTGAAGTATATACCTAGGGGAGGAATTTCTAGATAACATGGTAATTCTAACACTAAGTTTTTGAGGAGCTTTCAGACTGTTTTCCACAATGACTGCACCATCTTATATTCCCATCAGCAGTGTAAGAGGTTTCCAATTTCTTCATATCCTCACCAAACCTTGCTGTTTCCCTTTTTTTTTTTTTTTTATTATAGCTGTCCTAGTGGATGTGAAGTAGTATCTCATTAGACTTTTAATTGTGTTTCCCTAATAACCCATGATGCTGAGTACCCTTTTATGTGCTCGTTGGTCATTTGTGTATCTTCTTTGGAGAAATGTCTAGTCTTTTGCCCATTTTTTAATTGGGTTGTATTGTTGTTGAGTTGTAGGAGTTCTTTTTATGTTTTAGATACCAAACCAAAAACTTATTGCCGTTGAGTCAATTCCCACTCATAGTGACCCTAAAAGAGTAAAAATGGCCCTGCTAGTTTCCAAGACTGTAATCTTTACAGAAGCAGACTGTACATCTTTCTCCTGCAGAGCAGTGGTGGGCTTGAATCAGCAACCTTTTAGTTAGCAACCAAGTACTGTAGCCACTGTGACACCAGGACCCCTTGTATTCTGGATGGTAAACCCTTATCAGATACATGATTTGTATTTGCTCCTTTTAATGAGAGAGTTTAATCCATTTACATTTAAAGTAATTACTGATAAGGGAGAACTTCTGCCATTTTGCTGTTTTCTATGCCGTCTTTCTTGTTCAGTTCCTCTGTTACTGCTACTTTTTGTAATTAGTTGATGTTTTCTAGTTTACCGTTTTCACTCACTTCTTGTTTCTTGTTCTATATATTTTTTAGGTATTTTTTTTTCCTTAGTGGCTATCCTGGGGATTACAATTAACATCTCGATAGCAGTATCTTAGTAACAATCAAGTATGAATTAAAATCAATTTAGTTTCACTAATACGCAAAGACTACTCCATTACAGAATTAATACCAACTTAGTTTCAGTAATATATAAACTGCTCCACACAGCTCTGTTCCACCCTTTATGTGGTTTTGTTAAAAATTGTATTTTATACACTGTGTGCTCATTAACATAGATGTATAATAATTGTTTATTCATTAGTCTTTTTAATCATATATTTAAAAAGAGGAGTTAAAACCAAAAAGACATTAATACTGGCTTTTATATTAACTATGTAGCTAACTTTACCATTTTTTTTTTTTATTCATGTGGATTTAAGTTACTGTCTAGTGTTCCTTTATTTCAACTCGAAGGATCCCCTTTAGTGTTGCTTCTAAGGTTTGTTTGCAGCAAAATCTCTGTTTTTGTTTATTTGGTAATGTGTTATTTCCTTCTTCATTGTTTGAAGGATAGTTCTTTTTATTTTATTCATTTATTTACTTATTACAATAAATGAATAACATTTATAACATCTGTCAACTATCTCATCTATGATAAACACTTGCCCCCCACCCTAGTAGCTGTCAAAATTTTATTCTTCTGTAGATAATTCTATGTTTAAGTCCTTATAACAGTGGTCTCGTACAATATTTATCCTTTTGACAGTGACTGATTTCACTCAACATAGTATCTTCCAGTTAAAACCATTTTTTCAATTATGATTGAATGAAAATGTACATTCCCGTATAAATTTGCATGCCCACCTATATACAGCTCCCACTGCTCTCCTTGCCCAGTGACAGCACACTCTTACTCTCTGCTCCATACATCTCTTATCCTCCCAACAATCTCCTATCCCCCCCCACCCACTCCCCTTCCTCCAGTAAGAGGTCAGCAGGATTACATCCTATAGATGCATAGAACCATAAAGTGCACACATGATATGGTCACTCAGTGTCACCAAGTCCAATCCATTGCTGTCCGAAGAGTTGACCTCCATTGTGATTTATGGACAGGGGCAGCATCAGGGCCAGAAACCACGCTCCTGGGGGAACTCTGAGGCCCCTGGATCATCAATTGTGGTCTTTTAGTGGAAATCTCAGGGTTCACCCCTTTTTATTCTTGTGTTGCCAGTGAGACTCAACTTTGTGAGCTCCATCACAGCTATCACTGGTGGTGGCCAGGCCCCATCCAGTCCTTCCAGTCACAAGTCGATGTAGTCACCCACTCATGTGGTTCTCTCTGTCTTCTGGGTTCTCTTTCTCCCCATGTCGTTCTTGTCCTCGGTGATCATCCGTTCCTGTTGAGATGGGACCATTTGCTGTACCCTCAGTTGGCAGCTTGGCAGCTTTTAAGACCCCAGACAACACTCAACAATGTGGGGTGCAGAAGGCTGTCTTTGCAAAACATTAGTTGTGCCAATTGGCCTTGATTTCCCCTGAGAGCAGCTCCCCGGCCCCCCACCCCAGCTATGCTGTCCTTGCAATATTGGGTTAAGATGGGAAGAGTAATCATGTTATGTTGAAGTTGAATTAATATTGATCTTTCTGATGTGTGCTGTCCCAGATTTGACCCAACTAAATTTCTGTCAACTATCTAATCTAAACTCTCCTCCCTCACCCTCCCTTCCTCGCTACACTTGCAGCCGTCAAAGAGTCTTTTCTTCTATTTATGAGTCTATTTTTAAGTTCTTATCATAGAGGTCTCATACAGTATTTGTCCTTTTGTTGCTGACTGCTTTCACTAAGCATAATGTCCTCCAGTTGAAACCAGGTTATGAGGTGTTTCCTAAAATCCTCATTGTTCTTTACCATTGCATAGTGTTCAGTTGAGTATATATACCATAGTTTACCTACCCATTCCTCTGTTGTTGGGCATGTGGGTTGATTCCATCTTTTTGCTATTGTGGACTGTGCTGCAATAAACATTCATGTGCATGTATCAGTTGGTGTGAATGGACTTGATTCTGTAGGATATATTCTGAGCGGTGGAATTACTGGGTCAAATGGTTTATCTATATCCAGCTTTTTAAGGACGTGCCAGATTGCTTTCCAAACAGGTTGTACCATTTTGCAATCCCACCAACAGTGAAGGAGAGTTTCAATTTCTCCACAGCCTCCCCAGCATTTGTTGTTTTGCATTCTTTGGATCATGGCCAGCCTTGTGGGGGTGAGATGGTATCTCATGTAGTTTTGATTTGAATTTCTTTAATAGCTAATGATCATGAGCATGTCCACATACGTTTTTTGGCTGCCTGGATCTTCTCTTTAGAGAAGTGCCTGTCCATCTCCTTTGCTCATCGCTTAATTGGATGATTTATCTTTTTCTTATTGATATTTTATAGTACCTTATAAATTATGGACATCAGGTGTCAATCTGACATATAGTTGCCAAATATTTTTTCCTATTCTGTAGGTGGCCTTTTAATTCTATTAATGAAGTCTTTGGATGAGCAAAGTGTTTGACTCTTAGTAGTTCCCATTTATCTTTTTTCTCTTCTGTTTGTGGTTTGTTTGACGGATTTTGCTGTCTATATTGTGTATTAAAACTTCTATTGTTGCTCCTACTTTTTTTTGGATGAGCTTTATCGTTTCAGATTTGATATTTAGGTCTTTTATCCAGTTTGAGTTGGTTTTTGTATAAAGTGTAACGTATGGATCTTGTTTCAATTTTTGGCAAATGGGTGTCCAATTTTGCCAGTGCCATTTGTTGAACAGGTTGGTTTTACCCCAGTTTAATGTCTTAGGGTCTTTGTTGAATATCAACTGTTCATAGGAAGATGGTGTCATCTCTGGGTATGACATGTTTTATAAAATCATCATTGTTTTTTATCATAGCATAGTTTCCCATTGACTATATGTACCATTGTTTATCTATTCACCTAGGTTGATTCCATCTTTTAACTATTGTGGACTGTGCTGCAGTAAACATTCATGTACATGTGTTTGTTCATGTGACAGCCTCTGTTTCTGTAGGGTATATTCCTAGCAGTGGAATTACTGGATCAAATGATATATCTATTTCCAGCTTTTTAAGGAAGTACCAGATTGCTTTCCAAAAAGATTGTGCCAATTTTCAATCCCACCAGCAGTGTAGGAGAGTTCTGGTCTCTCTACAACCTCTCCAGCATTTGTTGTTTTGTGTTTTTTTGGATTATGGCCAACCTTGTTGGGGTGAAATGGTATCTCATTGTAGTTTTGATTTGGGTTTCTTTGATAGCTAATGGTCGTGAGCATTTTCTCATGTGTCTTTTGACTGCCTGGATGTCCTCTCTAGTGACACAGCTTAGACAGACTTCAAAATCTAACAAACAAACCACAATTAACAGAAGAGAAAATAGATAAATGGGAATTACTAAGAATCAAGCACTTTTAGTCATCCAAACACTTTATCAAAAGAGTTAAATGACAGAATGGGAAAAATATTCAGCAACTACATGTCAGACCATCATCTGATCTCCATAATCTACAAGGTTCTGCAAAATATCAACAAGAAAAAGGTAAATAACCCAATTAAGCAATGAAGGACAGTTTTGATTGTCAGTTTGTATTTCATTCAGCATTTTGAATGTGTCTTCCTGATGCTTTCTGGCCTCCATGGTTTGATGAAATCTCAGCTGTTACTGTCACTGATAATCCCTTGTACATGATGAGTCACTTCTCTCTTGTTGCTTTCCAGATTCTCTTTGTCATTTGAAAATCTTATTATGATATATCTAGGTGTGGCTCTTTTTGAGTTTATCATACTTCGAGCTCATTGAGCTTCTTGAATGTATAAAAATTTTCATCAAATTTAGGACTTTCTCAACTCTCTCTACTGTCCTTCTGGGGCTCCTATAATGCATATATTGACCTGCCTGGTGATGTCCCATAGGTCTCTTATGCTCTGTTCATTTTCTACATTCTTTTTTCTTTCTGTTACTCAGACTGGGTAATCTCAATTGATCTATCTTCAAGTCTACTGATTCATTCTTGTGCCTGTTCAGATTTACTGTTGTACTCCCCTAGTTAATTTTTAATTTCAGTTACTGTCTTTTTCAGCTCTGTAATTCCTATTTGGTTCCTTTTTATAACCTCTTCCTTCCTTCCTTCCTTCCTTCCTTCCTTCCTTCCTTCCTTCCTTCCTTCCTTCCTTCCTTCCTTCCTTCCTTCCTTCCTTCCTTCCTTCCTTCCTTCCTCCCTCCCTCCCTCCCTCCCTCCCTCCCTCCCTCCCTCCCTCCCTCCCTCCCTCCCTCCTTTCTTCCTTCCTTCCTTCCTTCCTGAGGGTCCAAGTTATGTTTCCAGTAGAATAAGGAGAAGAAGCACCTTCAGAAACACCTGCCAGCAGCTGTTCCTGAGACACTCATTAGATCTCAGCTCATTCCGAATCTGCAGTCAACCCAAGTGGTGAGTCAGCAAGAGCAGGGCTCAGTGTGGGCTGCCTCCAGTTAGAGAGAGGTAGTCTGCTGTTTAGTGGCACATAGTAGAATCTGACAACCCTATGCTGTATCCTAGGGCTGACTGGGCATCCAGAGTGCCCCGTTCAGTTATCAATCCAGGCCTTAATTCTCAGAGAGAATTGAGGAGATGTGTGTCTAGTTCACCACTTTGTACCCCCTTTTTATAATTTCTATCTCCTTATTGATATTCTTTGTTTGGTAAGACGTCATTCTCCTCGTTTCACTTAATTTGTTGAGCATATGTCAGATCGTTAACTTGAAGTTTTTGTCTAGTAAGTCTAACGCCTGGGCTTTTTCAAGAACAATTTTTATTAATTTTTTTTCCTGTGAATGAGCTGTACTTTTTTGCTTCTTTTCATGCCTCATGTTATTATACATGGCAACTATGAAAATCAGCATTCTCTTCCATCTCTGGGGTTTTTTGCTGCTCATTGTGAGTTGTTGCTGTTTGTTTAGTAACATTCTTACCTGTTTTTGTCAAGTCTTTGTCATGTGTGGCCACTGAAATCTGTGTTCCATTACTGTAGTATTTTGTCAACAAGCATTTTGTTAGAGTTTCCTTAAAAACCTGGGGCCTAGAGAAGGGGAAAAAATACTCTCCTAGTCTTTGTATTCTGGCTCTATATTGCAGCTCCTTCAACGCCTAACCAAATCATTTAACATCCTCCCTTAGCCTCCCTGTCCTGCTTGTGCAGTCTGAAGGTCAGCCACAGGTGAAAGCTTGGGGTCTTCTCAAGCCTTTTCTGTGCACTGTCCAGCCCTAGACATTTGTGTGGCCTTCTTCATTCTTTTGTATGTGCAGGAGCTTTTAAAAGACTCTATTCTTCCCATGTTTCTCCATTCCCAATATCTTTCTCCCCAGGTTTTTTGGCCTGTCTGTTTCGTCTTGCCAGTACTATTGCCCTTAAATACTTCCAGCAAAAGCTGCCCCTGAATCTGCTCGTCCTGAGAATACCCCAAGTTAGGTTAAAAATAAAAAGGGGGCTGGTAATCCCTGCATCAGTCCTTTAGGGAGCCACCAGACAGGTCAAAACATACAGCCACAAGTCTTTAAGAACACAGCTGTAGTATTTCCTCTGGTACTAGCAATCGTCCCCAGGATTGTGGGCTGCCATGTTCGTGGCTTCCATAGATCTGGGGGGAAGGTGGTAGGTTGGCAAATTAAAATACCACAGTACTGATATTTGTTTGTAATTTTGGTGTATGTAATGTGAGTTTAAATCGTTAAATTTTATCTCATGTTAACATTTCAAGTGCTCATATTGAAAGCAGAAAATAGTAACTAAGTGAATTGATTTTATTCTTATATTCTGTTATGCTTCCTTTTAACCGTAAGTGTCCACTCTATATTTGGGGGCCCTGTGGTCGACATCTACTACAACACAGCATCTTCTTTCTTCATTATTCCTTCCCCCGGTTGTTGCTATTGACTAGATTCTGAAGTTGTGCAAAGGTTGATTCCGAAAGTGTTTACCACCTTATTAGTTGTTTTAGTCGATGGATGGAGCCCTGAAATTCCTTATTCCACCACTTTCAGTGACACCATTTACCTCATCCATGTTTGGTGAAGCTTCTTAAGAATATGTTAAGATATATCTTACTTAATAAAGCCATTTACATCAAATACACTTAAAAAGAAGCTTTAATTACCTATTGTTTTTTACATAACAACTTATAGATTTTACAAGAATTGATAAGTGAATTTCAAAATAGAAAAATTTATCTTTGCACTTTCTTGAAGTACAATGATGATTTTTTTTTTTTCCTAATCAACTCAGCGGCACTTGGTTGGCAATTTGGAACCACATAAATGACCTGGAAAATATGTAGATTTACTCAGCTAAGCTTAAAAACAAAAAGGAGCAAAACTAAATATGATTCTGGAATGCCAATCCATGCCTTGACATTATTGGTGGCATCTGTTTGATATATTCACCTTTATCTTCAGAAGTTAGTATAACATCAAACAAACAAACAAAACCCAAACCCACTGCTGTTGAGTTGGGTCTGACTCATAGCAACCCTAGAGGTTGGAGTAGAACTGCCCCATAGAGTTTCCAAGGAGTGCCTGGTGAATTTGAACTGCCGACCTTTTGGTTAGCAGATGTAGCACTTAACCCACCATGCCACCAGAGTTTCCTACTGTAACGTAAGTTTGGTAAATCTGTGTGAGGAATTAGAGGGAAGAAAGAGGTGAGGGATAAGTGTTAATATTGTAAGAAAGAAAATCAGTTTATATGATACAAAATATAAGTAAATCTTTAACTGCCTTACAGTAGTTACCATCTGCTTTTTACTTTTTGGTGATAGTATGAAAGCAATAACTGAATTGGGTAAAGTATGTATCATCAGAATCTTGGATATCTGTAATTTGGTTGACAGTAAAGTAGAAGTCTATTTGCAGAAAATTCATGTACCAGAGAATATTTATTAAAAGTTGGCAAATGAGATTATTATAGGCTATAAAGGGAGAACGGCATTGAAGATATTCTGTCATTTTGTCGGTAATTCCAGTAACAGTTCTTCAGCAAAAATTTCATGATCTCTGAAGTTGTTAAATGGTTTCATGTTAGTCTCATATTTGGTGCTGGCACACTTCATTATAGATCCAGTATTGAAAAGGACATCAAAACACAGTTTTTGTCTATCAATAAAATTGACTTTTCTTCTATATGACTATCATTCTGACTTGTAATAATCTGTTTATTGTCCCATTTGTGAAGTGTGCTTTTATCCTAAATCATAAAGCATCCTAATGTGCAAGATCACCTTTTCATAGATACTTAACATCCTTCCAAATTTAGTCATATGTAATGTTCTGTCAAGTCAGTTCCAACTCATAGCGACCCTGTGAACAACAGAATGAAACACTACCCGGTCTTACGCCATGTCCACAATCATGTTTATCCTTAAGCCCATTGTCGCAGCCATGGTGTCAATCCATCTCATTAACGGTCTTCCTCTTTTTTACTGACCCTCTACTCTACCAAGCATGATATCCTTCTCCAGGGATTGATCTTTCCTGACAAATTCTCCAAAGTACCTAAGACACAGTCTTGCCATCTTTGCTTCCAAGGAGCACTCTTGTTGTGCTTCATCTAGAACAGATCTGTTTGTTCTATTGGTGGTCCAGGGTACAGTCAACATTCTTTTCCAACACCACAATTCAAAGACATCAATTCTTCTTCTGTCTTTGTTCACTGACCAGCTTTTGCATGCATATGATGTTATTGAAAATACCATGGCTTGGGTCAAGCGTATTTTAGTCTTCAAGGTGACATCTTTACTTTTGAATACTGTAAAGAGATCTTTTGCAGCAAATTTTCCCAATGCAATGCATCTTTTGATTTCTTGACTGCTACTTCCGTGAGCATTGATTGAGGACTCAAGTAATGAGGAAATTTGAATTGCTGATTTGAAGGTTGATTCTCCCAAGGTATTCAACCTGTGTTTGTCACAACCAAGGTAGACTGTCATTTTCAAAAGCACACACACATTGCAGTGGTCCAGTTGCCCCTGTTCTTAGTTTCTCAGCTGTAAAATAAATGTGTTGAACTAAGTTATGTATTAAGGTTTCTTGCCATTCCCTATGGTGATTTCATGTGGTTTAAATTCTTAAATATTTTAATTGGTGTATGATATTAAAGCCAGAGTCTGCTGTATGTCTATCTTATTTTTTTGTAGTTTTGGTGTATGTAATGTTAATTTAAATAGATAAATTTGATCTCATGTTAACATTTTAAGTGCCCATATTGAAAGTAGAAAACAGTAACTAGATGAAGTGATTTTACTCTTGTTTTCTGTTATACTTCATTTTAACTGTAAGCGTCCACTCCATATTTGGGGAACGTGATTGACATCTATGAAATTCATTAGCTGGGCCAATATGACCATCATATGAAGTTGAAGATTATTCTGTATCAAAATGAATCCAAATACAATTATTCTAATAGGATTGCCATTTAGATCTATGGTTCTGTGACTTTATATGTTCCACATTTCAAATGTGTTAGACAGTCCATGAATCTAAAGCAATTTGCTCATAAATGTGTTCAGCCTTCTAATATTTACAACTGTGCTTAAATGTTAATTAAAATATGGCACTACATGTTAAAATTTTAAGTTCACTATTAGAGAAGTTAAAATGCAATACTTTTTTGTTTGGTGTCTCATTTGGAATGTATTTATAGGCTCCCTCCTTGTTTTTGACCTATAATAGATCTGTATGTACTTGCTACCAAAAAACCAGGCCCAAACCCGTTGCTGTCTAGTCAATTCTGACTCATAGTGACCCTATAGGACAGAGTACAACTGCCCCATAGAGTTTCCAAGGGGTCCTTGGTAGATTTAAACTACTGACCTTTTGGTTAGCAGCCATAGCTCTTAACCACCATGCAACAAGGGTTTCCATGTACGTACTAGGCAAGCCAAAATGATTTTTCCTTATGGAAATGAAGACTGTTGTTTATCAAACTTAATCTGGTTTTTGAGTTAAGGTATTATAAGTTATAAATGGCATTCAATTTTAGTGCCAAATAGATGTTGGAGAAAATAGAAAATTAACACTTAAAAGATAACTATTGACTGAAAACCTCAGACTGAAATTTCAAAACTACACACTTTAGCAGGTGTCATTTATGCTTGCATACTGAATGAGAAATATGAATCATTTAAAAATATTTAGTGTCATTAAAAACATGATCCAGAAATTTATGTTCTAGTGATTTTTCTATCCAAATTCAGAGTTATAATCCCATGTTCCTATCTAATGGTTGCAAAATTGGGGAACTACTAAAGTGCTTTCCTAAGAAAATACCAAAGTATCATCAGAACTTACCTTCAAATGTTAATATACTATCATGAAGTCCAAAGCATCACAAATATACCACAGTGATGTCACCTTCATATTATCAAATGAGTTATGAAATATTTCACAGTCTACTTGGGGTCCACAGTCTTTCACTGAAAAGTTTCTAATTTTAGGTGGCCCATGAGATATACATATGGAAATCCTTTGGTAAGCTATTAAAGGAAAAATTGGAGCACATGTTCCCTCTGCCAAATGCTTATGTCTTTGTTGGAACTATCCCGCATTCATTTTATTCATATTAACAAATGAATTTTTAAGGAATTTGAAATGCTTAGCTGGTGATCTTAACAATGTTATTTCATGTTCTTAGCTAGATACCTTCTGTTAAAACACACTAAATTATATTATTCTAAAATAATTTATAAAGTCTATGATTAGGCTAGTTGCCATTTCACTGGTTACCTTTTTAAGTACATTTACTTTTTTAAGCATTGTTATCCAAGAATTTGCAAGTAAATTGGTGGGGTCTAGAATATATATTAATCCTGCTTATTTCAGTAATCAGTAGTTTTAAAGGATTTTTGAAAAAAGAGATTTATGAAATGGTTAAAATGAGATTTGGGGGTTACCCAAAGTTTTCAGTTATTTGAGAATATATTCGAGTTTGGGTAAAGTCCCCAAAACAGAAACATTAGGGATGCATTTATCTCATTGTCCAAGTCATAGTGTACTTCACTACTACATTGTTATGTTGCCACTACCTCTAGCCCCAAGTCCTTGTGTTCCCTTATACTAAAAAATAAACAGTAAACTTTGAAATAATTAGATTTAAAGTTAGCCACAGCTTTTCTCCTGGAAGCTTAAGTAAAGCCATTTAAATCTGCTGGTCCTCGGTTTCCAAATCTGTAAAATTTGGAGAATAACGGTCCCCTGTATTTTTATGATTCCTTTGGTCTATCAGTGTAGTTATTAGAACACTGGACATGTCTTGGCATTAACTGTTTTCATAAAAATGTGTTTTTCTATGAAGAAAAGTTTAAAGTTATCATTAGACCATTACCAATTATAGCAACTCATTATAGCAAAAAGTAAATTAACATTTAAATCTTTTTAATCCTAGTTACTTTTATTGATAGATGTTCTTCCAAATTTGTTTCCTGTTCAGTGTTTAAGTATACATAAAACAATGTTCAAAACATAAGTCTGAAATAGTTCAGCTTTCTCTTTGAAATGATAAGTACATTTACAGTGAAAATCATGTGCCACTTTTTTTAGTGACTGAAGTACCTCTGATGCTATTCTGAGGTTATTGTATCTAATTTCCGGTAGCTTAAGATACATAAATTTTCCCTGACACGTTATTAATATCTATTTTGTAGGTAGGGAACTTAAAGAGAAAAAAGATAGTGTAAAATAGTCAAAGCAGTGAAATTATCAAGTCAAGGTTGTAATTCAAAAGACACTTTAAACAATAATTTGAGCACAAAGTACAATTTTGAATAATAAAAAATTTTCATTTGGTGTAGTTAGGCTTCTGTGAAATGAATCCCTCTAAAATCAGGGTCTCCTAAAAGGATGCGTCAAACTAGCGTGGCTTATATCTAAATGTTAGAACATCCACTCTACGCCAAGCACTGGGTAATCACTAGGACCACAGTACAAAACAAGCAAAAACAAACATCACTCCTACTGTCATAGAACTTAGTGTTTTGTAGGAGAAAGACGTTATTCCAATAATTACACAAATTAGTGAGATAAATACCACAAACAAATCATACATACTTTGTATTAGACTTTTAAAGAATGGGTGAGGAGCATCAGAGGAAGTTTTCCAGAGGAAACGGACTCGAGTAGTGATCTGAGGGACAGGGCTACTCCAAACAGGTAACAGTGTACACAGGGGCTACATAGCAAAAAGTTGTGTTTGAGAAATTGAATGAGGTTTGATGTGACTTGGTTGCAAAAAACAGGATACTAACTGAAGCTGGCAAGGAGGCAAAGGCTCTTGCAGACTATGAAGAGACATAGGCCTTGGTAAGGGTTTCAGCTTCTATCTTAAGAGCACTGGGAAGCCATTAAATTGTTTGTAACCAGGATATGCCATGCTATGATTCCTGTTTTACAATGGTTACTGTCTGCTAGGAGGAGCACGTATTAATAAGGAGGTTGGCAGAGACTACCTGTTGTACCCTAGTATCTGTTTCCCCCTTCTATAGTAATAGACCCCTCAATTTGTATCAAAGCACATGGCTTCCTAGAATCAAGAATACTTTCCCCAGCTTCCTCTATAGCTAGGTATGGCCCTGCGACTGTGTTCTGGCCAATGGAAAGTGAGTGTGATGTGTACAATTTCTGAACCACTCTCTCAGAAGTCAGGGAAGAATGTTCTCTCTTGACTTTTCTCTATTCCTTTGGGCTAGAATGTGAACATAGTGGTAAGACATCTTGACCACATAGACAAGAGGAACCCTTTATGATTGGCAGAACAACCTAGGAGACTAAGCCCCTGATACAGTAGAGCTGTCATACCAGTTTTGGACTACCTAGGTCATTACATAGGAAAAAAATAAGCTTCTATCTCATTTAAGCTACCATTATTTTTGAATCTCTGAATGGCAGTCAAACTTGTATTCTACTAAGGCCAGAAGCAAAAATCAAAGCAAGGGACCAGTTAGAAGACTATTGTAACAACCCGAGTAAGAGACAAAAGTAGTAAGTGAGATGGAGCGAAGCGGAATACCTGATCTTCAGCAACAGCCTAACGTCCATCAAATGGGGAAAAAAAGCAGTCTTTTCAACAAAACTAGGTGTCCATCTACATAAAAAATGAAACAGGACCCATACCTCATGCCATATACAAAAAATAATTCAAAATGGCTCAAAGACCTAAGAATAAAGTGAAAAACTATAAAATTCATAGAAGAAACAATAGGATCAATTCTATAGGCCCTAATACACAGCATTAACAAGATACAAACCATAACCAACAGCACACAAACTCCAGAAGATAAGCTAGATAATTGAGATCTTCTAAAAATTAAACACGTTCATCAAAAGGGTAAAACGAGAAGCTACAGACTGTGAAAAAATGTTGACCACTACAAATCTGACAAAGGTCTAATCTGTAAAATGTAGAATAAAATCCAACACTTCTGCAACAAAAAGACCATCCATTTAGAAAACAGGCAAAGGAAATAAACAGGCACTTCACCAAAGAAGACATTCAGGTGGTCAACAGACATGAAGAACTGTTCACAGTCTCTATCCCTTAAAACCAAACAATTGCCATCAAATTGATTCTGATTCATAACGACACTATAGGACAGAAAAGAGCTGCCCCCAATAGAGGTTCTAAGGAGTGCCTGACAGATTTCAACTGCTGATCTTTAGAAAAGCAAATCAAAACCACAATGACATACCATCTCACCTCAAATTACTGGCAAGAATCACAAAAACAGAAAACTACAAATGTAGTAGAGGCTGCAGGGAAATTGAAACTCCTCTGCCCTGCTGGTGGGAATGCAAATGATACCATTTTGTAAAACAATATGTCACTTCCTTAGAAAGCTGGAAATAGAAATACCATATGATCCAGCAATCCCATTCCTAGGACAATATCCTAGAGAAATAAGAGTTCTCACACAAATAGACATATGCACACTCATGTTCATTGCAGCCTTGTTCACAACAGCAAAAAGGGAGAAGCAATCTAGGTGCCCATCAACAAATGAATGGATAAACAATCTGTGGCACATACACACAATGGAGTACTATGCAGAGGTAAAGAACAGTGAAACATCCAGTAACATGAATGAATCTGGAGGGCATTATGTTGACTGAAATAAATCAATCACAAAAAGGCAAATATTGTATGATACCACTACAGTAAAAATTTATGAAACAGTTTACACACAAAAAGGAAACAATCACCGGTGGTTATGAGGGAGGGGAGAAGGTGGGGATAGAGAAACACTAAATAGGCAACAGATAAGTGGTAGCTTTGGTGAAGGGTAGGATAGTACACAACACTGCGGGAGTCAGCACAATTTGTACAAGGCAAAGTTACGGAATTTCCATGGGTACATCCAGACTTCCCGAGGGACCAAATTGCTGGGCTGAGGGCTGTGGGGACCATGGAATCAGGGAACATCTAGCTCGATTGGCATAACATCGTTTATAAAGAAAATATTCTACATTCAACTTTGATAAATACTGTCTGGGGTCTTAAAGACCTATAAGTAGCCATCTAGGACAGTTCACTGATCTCACCATTTTGGGAGCAAGGAAGAATGAACAAAGCAAAAGACAAAAGGGAAAGATTATTCTAAAGGACTAATGAACCACATCCACAATGGCCTCCAGCAGACTGAGTCCAGGACAACTAGATGGTGTCCAGCTACCACCACTGATTGCTTTGACAGGGATCACAACAGAAGGTCCTGGAGAGAGCTGGAGAAAAATGTAGAACAAAATTCTAACTCAAAAAGAAAGACTAGATTTGCTGGCTTGTCAGAGACTGGAGGAACTCCAAAAGCATGGTCCCAAGACACCCTTTCAGCTCAGTTGTGAAGTCACTCCTGAGATTCATCCTTAAGTGAGAGATTGGACAGGCTCGTAAAACAAAATGAGACTCAAGAGGCACACCAGCCCAGGGACAAGGGACAGAAGGCAAAAAGGGACATGAAAGCTCCTAATGGGAAACCCAAGGTTGAGAAGGGAGGGTGTTGACCTGTTGTGGGGTTGTTAACCACTGTCATTAAACAATATGTACACTAACTGTTTAATGAGAAACTAGTCTGTTCTGTAAACTTCACTCAAAGTGCAATTAAAAAAAAATCTTACACTTAAAAGAAAATTCCTCATAAAACCACAAAAGTAATTTTTTTTTTTTTTTTTGGACTTAAAGGCATAGCTGCCTTTTTATTCTTTTTTTTTTTTAATTTTTATTTAACATGACTGAGTGAAAATATACATTCACGTATAAATTTACATGCCCACCTATATGCAGCTTCCACTGCTCTCCCTGTCCGGTGACTGCACACTGTTCCTCTCTGCTCCATACATGTCTCATCCTCCCAATAGCCTCCTTTCCCCTCCTCTCCATCCACTCCCCTTCCTCCGGCCAGAGGTCAGCAAGATGATATCCTATAGATGTGTAGAACCATAAAGTGCTTCCAATATATGGTCACTCTGCATTGCCAAGTCCAATCCATTCCTGTCCAAAGAGTGGACCTTTGTTATAATTTATGGGAAAGGGCAGCATCAGGGCCGGGGGCCATGCTCTCAGAGGAACCCCAAAACCGCTGGATCATCAGTTGAGGTCTTTTAGTGGAGATCTCATGATGCACCTCTTTTTATTCTTGTGTTGCCAGTGAGACTCCTCTCTGTGAGCTCCATTGTGGCTATCGTTGGTGGTGGCCGGGCACCATCCGTTTCGTCCGGTCCCAAGTCGATGTAGGCACCCACTCTTGTGGGTCTCTCTGTCTTCTTGGTTGTCTTTACTGCATGTCATTTTGGTCCTCAGTGAGCATCCGTTCCTGCTGAGTTGAGACCATTTGCTGTGTCCTCGGATGGCAGCTTGGCAGCTTTTAAGACCCCAGACGCCACTCACCAATGTGGGGTGCAGAGAGCTCTCTTAGCAAAATGCTAGTTGTGCCAACTGGCCTGGAATTCACCTAAGAGCATGGTCCCCCACCCCCCGCCCCAGCTACTCTATCTTTGCAGTAATGAGTTAAGATGGAAGGAGTACTCAAGTTATGCTGAAGTCCACTTAATGTTGTTCTTGTTTCTAATGTGTGCTATCACCACTTTCTCCCAACTAGATTTCTAGTAACTATCTAAACTAAACCCTCCCCCCCTCGCCCTCCTTCCCTCCCCTCCCTTGCAGCTGTCAAAGAGTCTTTTCTTCTATACACAAGTCTGTTTTTGAGATCTTATCGTAGAGGTCTCATACAGTATTTGTCCTTTTGTCGCTGACTACTTTCACTCAACATAATGTCTTCCAGTTGAAACCGGGTTAGGAGATGTTTCCTGGAATCATCGTTATTCTTTGTCATTCTGTAGTGCTCCGTTGAGTATATGTGCCATAGTTTACCTATCCATTCTTCTATTGTTGGGCATCTGGGTTGATTCCATCTTTTTGCTATCGTGGGCTGTGCTGCAATAAACATTCTGGTGCATGTGTCTGTTGGTGTGAAAGGCCTTGATTCTGTAGGATATATTCCAAGTAGTGGAATTACTGGGTCAAATGGTATATCGATATCCATTTTTTTAAGGAAGCACCAGATTGCCTTCCAAAGAGGTTGGACCATTTTGCAACCCCACCAACAGTGTAGGAGGGTTCCACTTTCTCCACAGCCTCTCCAGCATTTGTTGTTTTGTGTTTTCTGGAACATGGCCAATCTTGTTGGGGTGAGATGGTATCTCATTGTTGTCTTGTTAAAAGTAATTTTAAAAAAGTAAAATACAGATGATGTTCAGGTATATTTTCTCTCATATAGTTTTAAATATATTTGGCTCTGACCATGAAATTATTTTATAATACTACCACTACCTACTGCCACTGAGTCAATTCTGACTCACAGAAACCCTATAGAACAGAGAAGAGAAAATTTGCTCCACAGAGTTTCCAAGGAGCACCTGATAGGTTCATACTACCAACTTTTGGCTAGCAACCATAGCTTTTAACTGCTATACCACCAGGGTTTCCTTTGTAATATTAAATATCATTTATTCCTTTCATTTGACTAATATTAAAATTAATTTTTATTCCTTTGAAAATACACCAAGTTAGAGTCATCCAGACCAGAATTAAAAACTTACTGTGAATGATCAAGTGTTACCTGGATTCCATTAGAAACCCATCCATGTAGTTCCTCCTCTTTAAATGGGTTGGTCATAGCTGCTTTTCAACCATGTGGAAAAAATCTGAAACATTCTTTGTCTAAGAGATGAGTGTTTTAGCTAGTTAGTGCTGCTCTTACAGAAATACCACAGTGTGGATGGCTTTAACAGAGGTAAGTTTATTCTTAAACAGTCCAGTAGCCTACAAGTCCAAATTCACGATATCTGCTCCAGGGGAAGGCTTTCCCCTTTGTTGGCTCTGGAGGAAAGTCTAGTATTGCATCAGTCTTTGTCCAGGGAGAGTCTGGACGCAGGAACCTCAGGTCTGAAAGACACGCTCTTTTCCCTGGGCTGCTTACTTGATGGTGTGAGGTTCCCAATTCTCTGCTTGCTTCTCTTTCCTTTTATCTCTTGTAGGATGCAAGGATTAAGGGTGGGGTGAGCCACACTCCAGGAAAGCTCCCTTTACAGTGTAGCAGGGAGGTGATCTTCTGAAGGGATTTACAGTCCCACCATAATCCTTTAACATACAGCATAGGAAAACCACAAAACGCAGGACAGTCATAGAATACAGGGAATTATGGTCACATGGCTACACTTGTTTTGGGGGGGACACAATTCAGTTCATGACAATGAATAATTCCTTTTTCTATGTCGTTATTAAATTACTTCATCAAGTGATTAAAAAACATCAATAATATTAACAAATGTTTGAAGCAGTACTACACAGCAGTAGTTCTCAAATTTGTCTTTATATTCATATGGCAGAATTTTAAAGATTACTGTGCTTATGGATGACCCCTGGGTCTCTAACTAGGGTACAGCCTGAGCATCAGGATAGTTAAAACTTCCCCACGTCATTCTAATGTGCAGACAAATTTGAGAGCCATTGGTATACACACACACACACACAGGAAGTCTAACAATTAAGTCCACAAACTTAGTTGTTCTTAGTAGTACATACCTCGTTGCTGAATATCACTGTGGTCACCTTCAAAGTACTCCACTTGGGAAGGTATGCACTGATGCCAGTGCCTAGTGCACCCTTCAAAGCAATTTTGGAACTCTTTCTGGAATGGCCATTGTGCACAGAGGCATGGTGGGCAAATTCACGAAGTTAGTTGTATAGTTGTCTGTGAGGGAGTTTTAGGCCAGTAAACAAATAACTGTACTGGAACACCCACTCTACTCTCCTGATCTGGCCCCCAGTGACTTTTTTCTTTACCCAAAGAGAAAGGAAATATTGAAAGGAAGACATTTCAATGACATTCAGGACATCAAGGACAGCTCTGATGGCTATTCCAGAAAAAGAGCTCCAAAATTGCTTTAAAGGGTGGGCTATGTACTGGCATCAGTGCATAGCTTCCCAAGGGGAGTATTTTGAAGGTGACCATAATGACATTCAGCAATGAGGTATGTAACACTTAAAACAATTAAGTTTGTGGACTTAATTGTCAGACCTCAAACTCCTAGATTTTCCTCTGACATTCTGATTCAGGGTAACTGGACCTGGGACCAGGAATCCTCATTTAATAAGCTCCCAAGTGATTCCAATGTATGTGTTCCACAGACAAAACTTTAGAAATACTGAATAAACAGCAGACCTCTTACACATCAGCAAATTACCTTAAGAGTTAACAGGAAAATTGCATGGATAGGTGTTTATTGTTCTAAGACTAATTTTACTGAACTGCAAATTTTTAAAAAATCAATCCACAGTTACTTTGTAAATTATGACTTTCTCTGAAATCTGTATAAGGAAAAGTTAAGCACTTATATACAAGATATGTCGTGCTGGTTATCATATCAGGTCATGCACTTCAATCTCCAGGGCAAATTAACCTAACATTTTAGTAAAGTTCTCTTTAACACAGCAGCATTGCCACAAAATGTTATTGGAAGGTTACTGTCTTTAAAGCATGTAATGATGGACTGAACACTAACAACTGAAGACCAGACAAGTTGTGGAACGACACTGAAGACATCAACTGTGAGGAAAGGAAGAGGTCATTAAAAAGACATGATATAAAGAAGAAGCCTTATTAGATGCCAGAGGAGACTCTGAAACTTGCTCTCGAACATCAAGTAGCTAAAGTAAAAGCAAGAAATGATGAAGCAAAAGAACTGAAGATTTCAAAGGCAGCTCAAGAAGACAAAGTATTTTAACAACATGTGCAGAGAACTGGAAACAGAAAGCCAAAAGGGAAGAATACACTCTGCATTTCTCAAGCTGAAGCTGAAAGAACTGTAGAAATAATCCAAGCCTTGAGTCGCAGTAGTGAGGGATTCTACAGGGAAAACAATAAATGACTCGGGAAGCATCAAAAGAAGATGGCAAGGATACACAGAGTCATTATACCAGAAAGAACTGATTTATGTTCAACCATTTCAAGATGTATCACATATTTAGTAACTTATGACACTGAAGGAAGAAGTCATAGTTGTACTGAAGACATTGTCATAAAATAAGGCCCTGAGAATTGATGGAATACCAATTGAGATGTTTCAACAAACAGATGCCCCACTGGAAGTGCTCACTCATCTATACCAACAAATTTGTAAGACAGCTACTTGGCCAACTGACTGTAAGAGATCCATATGTATGTCTATTCCCCTAGAAACATGATCCAATGGAATGCAGGAATTATCAAACAATATAATTAATATCACACACAAGTAAAATTTTGTTAAAGATCATTCAAAAGTGGCTGCAGCAGTATATTGACAGAGAACTGCCAGAAATTTGGGTCAGATCCAGAAGAGGATGTGGAAGTAGGGATATCATTGCTGATGTCAGGTAGGCCTTAAGTGAAAGCTGAGAATACCAGAAAGATGTTTATTTCTGTTTTATTGACTATGCAAAGGCATTTGACCATATGGATCAGAACAAATTATGGATAACATTGAGGAGAATGAGAATTCCAGGACACTTTATTGTGCTGATGAGGAACTGGTACATTGATCATGAGGTAGTCATTCCAACGGAATAAGGGGACACTGCATGGTTTAAAGTCAGGAAAGGTATATATCAGGGTTGTCTCCTTTCACTGTAGCTCTTCAATCTGAATGCTGAGCACACAGTCTGAGAAGCTGGACTACATGCAGAAGAATGGGGTATCAGGATTGGAGGAAGATTCATGAATAACATGCATTATGCAGATGACACAACCCTGCTTGCTGAAAATGAAGAGGATTTGAAACATGTACTGATGAAGTTCAAAAACCACAGCCTTCAGTATGGATGTCATCTCAAAATCAAGACAACAAAAATCCTCACAACTAGACCAACAAACAACATTATGATAAATGGAGAAAAGACTGAGGTTGTTAAGGATTTCATTTTTTTGGTTCTACCATCAATGCCCATGGAAGCGGCAGTCAAAAAAATCAAAAGACGAGACCATTAAAAGATGGCAGACTAAACACACATTTCCTCATTTCCCTCTGAGAACTAAGGCCTGGAATGATATCTGTATAGAGCACTGAACATTTGGGGAGCCCTAGGACCTAGCATATTTCACTAGGTACCAATATCAGACTAATTTTCCCCTCTAAGAAATGAGCCAGTGCTTCTGCTTCTGCTTCTGCTATTTCACAGTATCGGAGAACTGCAGCTTCTGCAAATGGCCAGTAATGTACTTTCATTATCAGCTGGAAGGAGGAGTCTGCTGCTCCTGATGGCCTGTATTTGGCCAGCACATTGGACAGCTCCTAGTTCAACACGTGGACAGCTCTCCACAGAGAAGTGAAGTTAACTTTTAAGGCTGATAGGCCTATGCGTTTGCCTGGATATCTGTCTGTTGAGAGGCCTGGCATCTTTTCCTTACACCCTTCTCTGACACACATTGCAGGGTTGGCTGACAGCTCCCAATTTCTCCATAAGTATGGCGACATCTTTGCTACGCTATAAGCAGAGACTTCCACCCTAGAGAGTCTCCCTGGGACAAATCACCAGAGTATTAGAGATGGCTGGTGACCAACAATTCTCTTAGATCTAATACCAGAGAAATCAGTGCCTAGATGGCACACAGACAGCAGGTCATAATTAATCATTTAAAGAAGCAGCCTTCAAAGGTTCCAGAAAACTCCCAAAATGAGGATTCAAACAATTTCCCAGATGAGGAAGACTTTCTGAATCTGAGGTCAAGTACAAAAGAATTATATATAGAACCCTCCTAGAGATTAAACAAAATTCAGCAGAACAAAATGAAAAATTAAGTAAGCTATTTGAACCAATAGAACATCAATGATCTGAAATGCATCAAATCAATAAAATTACAGAATTAGATACATCAATCCAAAGCCAAAAGAGTAAGATTGAGCAGATAGAAGTTAGATTCAGTGACCTTGAGGATAGAGCAACTGACACCAGCATTTATGAGGAGAAATCGGAGAAAAGATATAAGAAAAATGAAGATGCATTAAGAAATGTAGGACTCCATTAACAGGAATAATTTACATTTAATTGGAATTCCTGAACAAGGGGGTTAGATGAAAATATAGAGAGTATTGCTGTAGAGATGCTGACAGAAAACTGTCCTGAGATTCTGAGCAAAGAGAATACAGGTATCCAAGATGTTTCTCAAATGCCACAAAAGCTAAACCCCAAAAGAAAGACACCAAGACATATTATAATCAAGATTAATAAAATGAAACATAAACAGATGCTTCTGAAGGCAGCAAGGTTCAAAGGAAAGCTAACACTCCAAGGGAAACCCTGTAGGCTTTCATCTGACTTCTCTGCAGAAACAATGCTGGCTAGAAAACAGTGGGCTGATGCATTCAAAGCCCTGAAGGAGAAAAACTTCCAACCAAGAATTATTTGTCCTGCAAAATTGTCTATCAAATGTGATGGTGCAATTAAGACTTTTGCAGATAAAGAGAAGCTTAGAGATTTCATAAAAACTAAACCAAAACTACATGAAATACTGAAAGAAGCTCTTTCCTTAGAAAAACAAAACCATTAAATGTATATTTAAGGTGACAATGCAGGACACATCATCCAGAATTCTAATCGGTTAGGGAAGTCACAAAACTTAATCAAAGCTACAATATCAAAATGAGGGAATCTGTGATCATATCATGACAACTATGACACCATCACATTAAAAGAAGGATACACTACAGTAGTTATAGTCATTTCAGATGGAGAGGAAGGTTAAGAGTTACACAGAAGTTAAAACTGGTTTTAACCTTTGTATGTTAAGGGGGATAATAGATGTAGCCATAAAGCAAATTAACAATGCATCATATCAAAATAAGAAATACAATACAGGATTCTCAACAGACACAAAACCAACACTGAAAAAAATCCATAAAGAAGAACGGCCCAGAACAGAACATTAAGAGCAATATAGAAAACACCAACATAAAAATAATTACATCAAAATGATGGCAGTAAGCACATACCTATCAATAATTACACTGAATGTAAGTGGACTGAACACTCCAGTAAAGAGACAGCAAGTGACATCCTGGATCAAAAGACACAATCTGTCTATGTGTTGCTTACTGGAAACACACCTTAGACTTAAAGATATGAACAAATTGAAGATTAAAGGATGGAATGATATTTACCAAGCTAACAACATATAAAGAAGAGCAGATGCGGCAATACTAATCTCAGATAAAATAGACTTTAGTGTAAAATTCACTATTGTGGACAAGGATGGTCACTATTTATTGCTGAAAGTTTCAATATTCAAGCAGTACTTAACAATATTAAATATCTAATCACCCAGTACTAGAGCATCTAAATACATTGAACAAATACTGACAACATTGAAAAATGAGATAGATCATTCCACAGTAATAGGTGGATATGTCAACACTCCCCTTTCAGTTATGGATAGATCATCCAGAACAAAGCTCAGTAAAGATACAGAAGATCTTACTGCAACAATCAACCAACTTGACCTTATTGACATATACAGATCTTTTCATCCATCAATGGATAAGTATATCTTCTTCAATACACATGGGATGTTCTCCAAAATAGACCATGCATTAGGTCACAAAGTAATTCTCCATAAAATCCAAACCACTGATTTACTGCAAAGTATCTTCTCAGAACATAGAGCTATAAAAGTTGAAATCAGTAACAGAAAAATCATAGATAGAAATTCAAACTTATGGAAACTGAACAACACTTTGCTCAAAAAACCTTGAGTTATAGAAGAAATCAAGAACAAAATAAATTTATGGACTCAAAGGATAATGAAAACACATCCTACCATAATCTATGGGATACAGCAAAAGCGGTGCTCAGAGGTCAGTTTATCTCTATAATTGCACACATCCGTAAAGAAGAAAGGGCCCAAATTAAAGAATTTACCTTACAGCTTGAACAAGTAGAAAGAGAGCAACAGAAGAACCCCTCAGGCACCAGAAGAAAACAGATTGTAAGGATTAAAGCAGAACTAAATGAATTAAAGAATAGAAAAAACAATAAAAAAAACTAACAAAACCAAACACGGGTTCTTTGAAAAGATCAACAAAATTGATAAGCCATGGGCTAAACATACAAAAGAAGGACAGCAGAAGATACAATCATGTGATTAAGAAATGAGACGGGATATGTTATAACAGACCCAGCTCAAATCAAAAATATCATAACAGAATACTATGAAAGGCTGTACTCTAACACGTTTGAAAACCTAGAGGAAATGGACAAATTTCTAGATTCACATCACCCACCAAGATTATCACAAGGAGAAGCTGATCAACTTAATAAATCTATCGCAAAGGAAGAGATTGAAAAAGTCATCAAAAATCTACCAACCAAAAGAAGTTCTGGCCCAGATGGCTTCGCCAGAGAATTCTATCAAACTTTTGGAGAAGAGTTAACTCCAATACTATTGAGGCTATTTCACACAATAGAAAGTGATGGAAAACTCCCAAATTCATTCTATGAAGCCAGCATAACCCTGATACCAAAGCCAGGGAAAGATTCCACAAAAAAAAGAAAATTATAGACCAATATCACTCATGAACCTAGATGCAAAAATCTTCAACAAAATTCTAGCCAATATAATTCAACAGCATATAAAAAATAATAATAATTCATCATGATCAAGTTGGTTTCATTGCAGGGATGCAAGTCTTGTTCGACATCAGAAAAACAATTAATGTAACCAATCACATTAATAACACAAAAAATTAGAATCACCTGATTGTGTCAATTGATGCAGTGCAGAAAAGGCATTTGAAAAGTTCAACACACATTCATGCTAAAAACTTTCAGAAAAGTAGGAATACAGGGGAAATTCCTCAACACAATCAGTAGCATCTATGCAAAGCCAACTGCCTTCATCATCCTGAATGGTGAAAGACTGAAAGAATGCCCTTTGAGAATGGGAACTAGACAAGGATGCCCACTCTCACCATTTCTGCACCACATTGTGCTAAAAGTTCTAGCCAGAGCCATTAGACAAGACAAAGAAATAAAGGGCATCTGTATTGACAATGAAGAAGTGAAAATCTCCCTATTTGCTTATGATACTATTGTACACACAGAGAATCCAAAGGAATCCATAAGTAGACTATTGGAACGAATAAAGGAGTTTAGCAAAGTACCAGGATACAAGATAAACGTAAGTAAATCAGTAGGATTCCTTTATACGAACAATGAGATTATTAAAGAAGAAATCACCAAATCAATTCCATTTACTATAGCCTCCAAGCAGATAAAATACCTAGGAATAAATCTAGCTAGAGAAATAAGAGACTTTTACAAAGAGAACTACAAGACCTTACTACAAGAAACTAAGAGAGACTTACATAAACAGGGTAATCTACCATACTCATGGATAGGAAGACTCAACATTGTGAAAACGTCTATTTTACCCAAAGCACTGTACACATACAGTGCAATCCCAATACAAATTCCAGTGACATTTTTTTAATGAGCTGGACAAACAAATCATCAACTTTGTGTGGAAAGGGAAGAAACCTCAGATAAGTAAAGCACTACTGAAAAAAGAAGAACACACTGGGAGGCCTCTTACTACCCGACTTTAGAATCTATTACACTGCCACAGTTGTCACAACAACCTGGTACTGGTGCAAAAAAGAAACATATAGACCAATGGAACAGAATTGAGACCCCAGAGATGCCACCATCCTCCTATGAACAGTTGATATTCAACAAAGGCCCTAAGATTTTAAACTGGGGTAAAAATGGTCTCTTTAACAAATGGTGCTGGCAAAATTAGATATCCATCTGCCAAAAATTGAAACAAGACCCATATCTCACACCTTATGCAAAAACCAACTCAAATTGGATAAAAGACCTAAATATAAAATCTAAAACAATAAAGCCCATCCAAGATAAAATAAGATCAACAATGGAAGTTTTAATACACAGTGTAGACAGACTTCAAAAACTGACAAAGCGCAATCAACAGAAGAGAAAATAGATAAATGGGAACTACTAAGAATCAAACACTTTTGCTCATCCAAAGACTTCATCAAAAGAATTAAAAGACCTACAAAATGGGAAAAAATATTTGGCAACTATATGTCAGACTAATGTCTCATCTCCATAACCTACAAGGTATTACAAAATATCAGCAAGAGAAGGATAAATAATCCGATTAAGTAATGGGCGAGGGAGATGGACAGACATTTCTCTAAAGAGGACATCCAGGCAGCCAAAAGACTTATGCAGAATTGCTCACGATCATTAGCTATTAAAGAAATTCAAATCAAAACTATGATAAGATACCATCTAACCCCAGAAAGATTGGCCATGACCCAAAACACACAAAACAACAAATACTGGAGTGGCTATGGACAAACTGGGACTCTCCTGCACTGCTGGCGAGTTTGCAAAATGGTACAACCTCGTTGGACAATGTGGCACTTCCTTAAAAAGCTGGAAATAGATATACCATTTGATCCTGTAATTCCACTGCTTGGAATTTATCCTTCAGAGACAAATGTTGTCACAGAGTATTTGTTGCAGCACAGTCCACAATAGCAAAAAGATGGAATCGGCCCCGATGCCCATCAACAGATGAACGGATATACAAACTATGGTACATATACTCAATGGAACACTATGCTATGATAAAAAACAATGATGATTTTAGAAAACATAACATAGTCTCATTTGGAAGAGATCATGCTGAGTGAAATCAATCAGTGTCAAAAAGACAAATTTTTTATGAGACCCCTGTTATGAGGACTTAAAAAGAGAATTATCCACAGAAGAAAATGACTGTGTTGGCTACATGGGTGGGTGGACTGAGGGTTTATCATAGATGAGATAATTGATAGATGTTAGAAATTTTATTCTTTTACTGTAATTAATAAAAAAATAAAATTATGAAAAAAAGATAGGAATAGTTAGCCAGTAGAAGCATGGAAAAATAATCTGAAAAACAAATATTGGTGTTCCCATCTAAGAACTGTCTTAGATGTAGAAAACTTGCATTGATGATTATTCCTATCTTGGTGGCATGACAATATTATTCCCATTGGGAAAGGAATGTACTAGACATCTTACTTGATGTTATTAAATGCTTAATACATCAAAAATAAATCAAAAGACACACTGCATTGGGAAAATGAGCTGCAAGAGAACTCTTTAAAGTTTTGTAAAGAACAGGTGTCACCTTGAAGACTAAGGAGCACCCGAGTGAAGTCATGGTATTTTCAGTTGCATCATATGCATGTGAATGCTCGACAATGGATATGGAACACAGAAGAAGAACTGATACCTTTGAATTGTGGTGTCGGAGAAGAATATTGAATGTACCACACATTGCCAAGAGAACAGATAAGTTCTGCAAAAAATACACCCAGAGTGCTCCTTAAAAGCGAGGATGGCAAGACTATGTCTTAGATACTTTGGACATGTTGTCAGGAGGGACCAGTCCCTGGAGGACATCATACCTGGTAAGGTAGAGGATTAGTGAAAAAGAGGAAGACCCTCAACCAGATGGATTGACACAGCGGCTGTAACAATGGGCCCAAACATACCAACTGATGCTGAGCATCATGCAGGACCCAGCAGTGTTCCCTTCTGTGGTGTATAGCGTCGCTGAGTCAGAACCAACTCAATAGCACCTAACAACAACAGTGATGCTACTTGTGCAAAATTATAACGTCAAGATCTGAAACTGGTATGTTAAGATTATTTTGCAAAATTTGACTTCTAATGGATTTAACTTACTTCTCACTAATCTATTTGTAAATTATTTCATGAGAAAGTCTTCCTAGAAAAACAAAACAAAACAAAAAAACTGGTAGAAAAAGTTAAATCAGATTTCTAGGTCTTCACTAACTATTTGCTTGTCATATGCTAGTGTTGATGATAGTAATACTTCCGTTTTCAGCTTGATGGTTGGCTGTATTTTGATTTTGTCATGTGGGTACAGGCTTTATTATGAACTCTAGCAAATCAAAATGTTAGTGCTAGTACCAAAATAATAAACTATTTGTGCTTATTCTTAAAGAGACCATAAGCTAATATACATAATATTTAAACTTTTCGGTTCAGTTCTATAAATAGTTACTAACGTGATTGATGTGTGTAATGTGCTACTATACCAAATACTGTGGGGGAATACACGAGTAATTTGTAGTGAAGATGTGATAGAAAGCTTTGTATATGTATTGTGCCTCTCTTGGGATTTATTCAGCAGGTTCTGTTGCTAATTCCCTGAATTCCACTACTCTTAACTATTGGTGACCACCTGCAGAATCCAAACCAAATTCACTGCCATCGAATCAATTCCTCCTTATAGTGACCCTATAGGACAGAATAGAACTGCCCCACTGAGTTTCCAAGGAATGCCTGGTGGGTTCAGACTGCCAGTCTTTTGGTTAGCAGCCATAGCACTTAACCACTACATCACCAGGGTTCACCTGCAGGGTCTACTAGGACATTAATGTTTCAGATGTTTGGAGGAAGAGACAGCTTTATGGATCACCTCCTTCAATAATGTCTCCTATTTTCTGTGGCCCTGTCCCCTTGACTCCACTGGTTTTCCTGACCCTAGACTACTTGTCTTGGACTTTGGGCTTTATACCTGCCCTCCTTTTGACCTGGCGGCTTTTTGCTTCTCTGGCAGCCTGATACCTCTTTGTCTACTTTGTTGACTCTTTCCCAATCATATTCTTGCTATCTCTGTTTATTTTGGTGCATCTACTCCTTCACCTGCCCTTGGTACATGTTGCAATCTCCCTATCTCAGCAACTTATCCATGGGCTTCTAGGGTCCAATATACTTCCGATTAAAGACAGAGCTTGAAATAAAGGAGGCGATAAAATTAAGCTGTCTATAACTGAAAAGCTCTCCATGTTAAAAATTCAACCCTAAAGAGTCTGTTTTTTAGAGTATACATGTGCATAAAAATGGAATGCCGCAATGCATAGTCACCCAACTAATATTTGAGTCTCTATCATGGCAAAGGCGAAGATGACTTAGGGCAGGGCAGTGTTTCTTTCTGTTGTACTTGGGATCGCTAGGAGTTGAAACCCTTTGACAGCACCTGAGAACACCACCGGCAGGGGTGAGGCACTGTGCTTGAGAGGGAAGGATTGTAGCCACTGAGCCATGTTTACTTTTCAGTGAATAAACAAGGCAGCACAGGATCGTCCTTGGGGAGCCCATGAAAAAAAAATTCACAAACCAGAAAGAGGGGTAAAGGCTGTAAAAATAAATAGAACTAATGCCGTAGCAATTAAAGTTGCAGATCTTAACTCACTCCTGGGTGAACTGGTTGACAGCGTATTTCATCAGGGCCTGGAAAACCAGTTTGATATTTTAGATATTCCGAAAAAGGTGACTTTCAGCCTTGTCACGTGGGATTCCCAAGAGTCCAGTTCCTCATTCTAATCCACTCCATGTTTATGAAAGTGCAGTAGCTGGAACAGTAAGAAGGAAAAAAACTTCAGTGCGGAAAGCCTTCCAATCCTGATAAGTTGACAGGTAGAATAAAGTTGATGGCGTTATTTATTGCTAAGGCAGTCCTGGTGAAGGGTTATGTGTGTGTACTTTTGGAGGAGGGGCAGGCAAAGGGAAATTTAGATAAAGTGAAACAGAGCTGATGTATTCAGAGCTTCTGTCGCTAGAGGTGAGATCAGTTACCTGCCGGCAACTGAAATTTCAAACTTCTGTTTGCTAGGACGTGAGTGGACAATGGTGACTGATTGTTGGAAATATCAGCAGACATCTTAAATTTTAGGCTCCAATGAACAAGCAATGAACCAGGATAGTAAGTCTAGTTTTTTTCTGCTTCTTGTAATTGTCTTTTTATTTGAGATTGCCACCTCTTTTTCAATGAATGCCTATGTGACTGTGACTTACTACAATGAAACCAGCAACTACACAGCAACAGAGACATGTGAATGTGGTGTTTATGGATTAGCCTCACCAGTGACTAACGCAATGGGGGTAGTGGGCATCCCTAAGAACAATAACTACCAGGCTTGTGACTACAACACTGAATTTACTAATGCCAAGAAACCCTGGATTGCGCTGATAGAAAGAGGTAATTGTACATTTTCAGAAAAGATTCAAGCAGCGAGCAGAAAAAATGCCGATGCTGTTGTGATTTACAATGTTCCACAGACTGGCAACCAGACGATACAGATGGCAAATTTTGGTAAGTGATGATCAACTCCCGAAGAGGGTTAATGTCTTTGTTTATCTTAAAATCATATTTCCATCTAGATGTTGAAAAATGATTTTACTTTAAATTTCTTTCCTTGAACTGCGTAGAATTACTTTATGATTATTTAATATCTTTAACAAATGTGGCTGGGGACAATAGCAACTTGTGAAGTGGTTGTTTTCTCTCAGGTTTTCTTAGCTGTATTTGTTTTCTAAGTGCATATTATTTAATAGCTTTTTTTAAATAAACTGCGCTTCTAATGGCTAATGTTAAAGACAACATGTTAATTTCATTATTAATTTGTACTTTTCAATTTGATTCATTTTCTCATTCCAAAAAGATGGCATGTGTTCAAGTATGTGGTACCTGAAAAACTGATTCATTATTATGATTAAACAATAACATAAGTGTGTAAAATATTTAAAGAGATGAGAATTTAACTATATGCCATATGCATGTAGGATCTGAATCTATTTGTGGAACTGATACATATAGAACTACTCCGTAAGAATCATTACTCATTGAAAAGCATACAATAAAAATAGAATGTAACTAATTCCCATCAAGAGTAAAGATTTTCCTTCTAAATGTTTACTTATTACTTCTTAAGTAAATAGAATCTTCCAATTTATTAATTTTGTGAAGGAAATTACTTCTGAGAATTATTGTTGCTTGTTGTAAAAATACCACTTCCCTTTTTTTTTTTTTTTTTTTTTTAACCAGAGAAGAAGCAGATTTCTGGCCCAAGTTTTCTATACGGGGAGTATGTATAATTTTTTGTCCCTGATTTGGCAAAAGAAAAAAATTGGAATAATTTCCAAAAGGAAAGAACTCCTGGTAAATGAATACCTAATTGGTGTTATCACCACCAAATTTGGTCTCTATGAAAACTAAGGCAAATGAAATTGAACAAATTTAAGAATTGTAAAATCAAATTCATATTAAGAATGAAATATTCGTTGGATCATTCCAGGCTGTATGCATGCAATGTGACAGTTTGGTACTAACGTTTAGAAACTGAGCAACTTGGTTCTCTTGGTATCAAAAAAAAAAAAGAAAGAAAGAAAGGAAGATGGTCATTTGGAAACACAAAAGTAAATATATGCAGTTCCATGTTCCACCTTTTGTAGCACATTCTAGACATTGCCCGAATTAGGGCATTCTTTCTTTTTTTCAAGTTAAGAGTATTTCATTAGCATTCTCTGCATGTTCCTATGTTTTTGGAAGTGACTTTCATTGTCATAGAAATAAACATGAGGCAGCTTTCTGATGAAAATTGTAAATCAGACATTTTATAAGGAAGCCATTTCCTTTACATTTAGTATAGAAATTCATTTACTCTAATTTTCCTTTGCATGTACAGCCCTATTCTGCTTGTTCATTCCTCTGCTATTTGTTAAAGGATAAGGAATATCAACCCAAGTAGTATTCCATTTCTCAAAAGTTACTTTATAACCTGAAGTAGGGGACCAACATTTAGTGGAAAGTAGGTACTCAACCATTGAATTTAAAGATTTATAAAGGCCACTAGAGTAAATCTCACCAAAAGTCATTTGAATATATGACTCTGAACAAAGTTTTAAAAGCAAAGCAGTTAGACTTATTGCTCAATGTATACCTCCAATATAATCAAGGATACGTTATCAAAAACACTTTTTTTAGCTTCACCATTGCTCTCATTTTAAAATAAACACATTAATTAAAATTGTTATTGTTAGGTGTTCCTGAGTTGGTTCTGACTCATAGCAACCCTATGTACATACAACAGAATGAAACACTCCTCAGTCCGGTGATGTCTTCACAATCAAACTATGTTTAGGCCATAATTGCAACCACTAGTCAATCCATTTCATTGAGGGTCTTCCTATTTTTCACTGACCCTCTACTTTACCGAGCATAGTGTCTTTCTGCAGGCACTGGTTCCTCCTGATAGATAACATGTCTAAAAAAAATGAGACAAAGTCTTGCTACCGTCATTACTAAGGACCATTCTGGCTGTGATTCTTCCAAGATAGATTCGCTCATTCTCTGGCAGTCCATTGTATATTCAGTATTCTTTGCCAACACCATAATTTAAAGACATCAATTCTTCTTTGGTCTTCTTTATTCATTGAACAACTTTCACATGCATAGGAGATGATTGAAAATATCATGGCTTGAGGTCAGGTGTATCTTAATCCTCAATGTGATATATTTTTTAATACTTTAAAGAAGTCTTTTGCACCAGATTTGCCAGTGCAGTGCACTGTTTGATTTCTTGAATGCTGCTTCCTTGGGCATTGATTATGGATCCAAGTAAAATGGCTACCCATTCCTGAGATATCCTCACAATCATTATGCTTAAGCCCATTGTTGCAACCACTGTGTCAGACCATCTTGTTGAAGGTCTTTCTCTTTTTCACTGACCCTCTGCTTTACTAAGATAATGTCCTTCTCTGGGACTGGTCCCTTCTGATAACATGTTCAAAACGTGTGAAAAGAAGTCTTGCTGTCCTCACTTCTAAGGGGCATTCTAGCTGTCCTTCTTCAAAGACAAATTTATTCATTCTTCTGGCATTGGGTTAAAAAAGCAAAGGTGCCACTTTGAAAACTAAAGTGCACCTGATCTAAGCCATAGCAGTGTCTCATATACAGGCAAAAGCTGGACAATGAATAAGGAAGACCGGAAAACTGATGCCTTTGAATTATGGTGTTGGCAAAGAACATTGAATATGCCATGGACTTTCAGAGTCCTTAATAGCTCTTCCTCAATGCTGTGTTCTTTACTGTTTTACTAATGTCAGTGCCCTCCAGCCAAAGACCACAAGGAACAGGCCTGTAGTTTAAAAGTTGGGTTTATTATTTGCTGTAACCAAGGAGAAGCATGGGGCACCTCAGTAAGCGATGTTAGAAAGATCTTAAAGGATTTGGGCTTGTTTTAGGTGATTTGGGGAAGGGTTTACGGAAGTGAGTTGGTGACCAACAGTTCTAGTTTGCCTGAGACTGAGCATTTCCTGGACCATGGGACTTTCAGTGCTAAAACTGGAAAATTATTGGGCAAGATGGGACAAGTTGGTCACCCTAGATATCTTTGTTCTGGATTTGGATGCTTTCAGGAATTCGGGGTAATTCTATGACTAGGTATCTTTAAGTCTTACCTAGGAGAAGATAAGACTAACCCCCTCCCAAAAAAACACATAGCCATTGATAGCACCCTTATAGAACAGAGTAAAACTGCCCCTTTGAGTTTCCAAGAAGTAACTGGTAGACTCAGACTGCTGACCATTTTTAGTCAGCAGCTCAACTTGTAACTACTGCATCACCAGGCTCTAGGCTGAAGCTATAATTGGTAAAGCCAGGACAGGCGAATGATTGTTTTTGTGGCTTGGACAATGTTCGTATTTTGACTGTGTTCAAATATGACTATGGAATGTTCCTGTTTTTGTCTTGATCCATCATGGCCATCTGGTCAAGTCAATTCCAACTCATAGTGATCCTATAGGTCAGAGTAGAACTGCCCCCATAGGGTTTCCAAGGAGTGCCTGGTGGATTTGAACTCCTGACCTTCTGGTTAGCAGATGTAGTTCTTAACCCCTATGCCACCAGGGTTTCCATTCATGGTCACAGAGGGGGCTTATCTAATGTTAGTGTTCTACAAGCTTGTTTATGTTCATCAAGGCACAACTAGTTAGTGCCAAGCCAGGTCCAGATGTCAGGGGCTCCTTGTGTCTGTCTCACTGATAATCTGCTATGCCCACTCTCTTACTCATGTGAAAATACTTTCTTCCCCCCCACCCCCATGTCCTTTTCTATTTCTGTGCTTTCTTACCTATAGGCTACCTCCAAGGACCCCAAGAAGTCTAAGGCCTGTGGCTGCTTCCCTTACCTCATATAGTTTCCTTGTGTGGGTACAAAATGCCCTTATTCCTGGATCCAGTTGATTTACAGCCTCCCTACTAGCAGGATTCTTCTTCTGAAGGGGACAACTGTAGTCTAAGAAGGGTTCCCACTGATAAAGAATAGCAAATAGCCTAGTACTTGAAGGTAGACCATTAACTCAGAGTTTTCCAGATTGCTGTAGGCTTTGACTTGGCACTTTGGTGGGTTTGAAAATAGAAGTATTTGCTTAAGGTGTCCTTAACCATGTAACTTCTTAACCACCTTTTCCAAATGCTGCAGAGACAGTCATCCTCTTTAGTCCCAGATGTGCAGGAAAAATCAGGACTCTTGAGCTATCAAAGCAGAAAATGCAGAACATGTTAAATGCTTGCTGAGCCCAACAGTATTCAAAAATTAAATATGCTATTTAAGGTAAATAGCCGTAGGAAATGCTTAGATTTGAATGTGGTTTATTTTAGTGAACTCAAGAATCTGAGAGGAATAAAATGGTTCTTTTTATAATTTTGACTGTGCCCAATAAAGTGGATGGCAGGGAAAGTTTGCAGCAGTTCAGAATCCCCTAGAGTCACCAATTTTAGGGCAATTCTGTGCATGGACAGGAAGAATTTACACTGAGTAGCAAACTCACAGGCTTGAGAAAAAAGTTTTTCTGGAAGTGAAAGGGGAAGTAAAAGTTTACTATATAAATAAAGTGAGAAAATAATTCTTCAATAAGACTTGGACTCTAGTATATGCATAAACCCACTGCTATCAAGTAGATTCCAACTCATAGTGACCCTACAGGACAGAGGAGCTATGCCCCATAGAGTTTCTAAGGAGCACCTGATGGATTTGAACTGTGACCTTTTCGTTTGTAGACATAGCATTTAACTACTATGCCACCAGGGTTTCCATATGCATAAACCCACTGCCGGCAAGTCAATTCCATATGCATAAAAAAGCACTCAATTCAAGAAGTCAGATCAATTTCACTTCAGATGAATCTTAACTCTGTCTAGTTTTATCAGTCTCCAAGACATCACCGTCTCTATTATAGAGCTTCAAATACCTCCTAACTGATCTGTCTGCTTTTCTGTCCCTTTTCAAACCCACTCTGCATGCTGCAGCCAAAGTAGCTTTTTAGAAAAGACAGATCACACTCTATTTAAAATCCTTCAGTGGCTTCCCACTGCACTTAGGGTCAATTCAAACTCCTCTCCCTGCCCTTACTGAGCCCTGAATCACCTGGCTCCCCCTACCTCTGATCTCATCCCTTATCCTCCTACCCCCAGCTCTAACCACACCAGGCGTCTTTCAGTCCCTCAATTCCGCACAATGCTTCCCTCCCCTAAAGAATGAAAGTAACACCTCCCTCTTCTTCATTTCCATGTCTCATTATACATCAAGTCTGATTCTACTTCCAAACGTTTCTTAAATCCATGCACTTTTTTCTGCCTCTGCTGATTCTATCCAAGCCCCAGCCCAAATCTCTCTCACCTGCACCGCTGCAATAAACAACTCTGTCTGACCGCTACTCTCGCCCCTTCACAGAATGTGTCTTCCACACGGCGGCCAGAGTGAGCCTGTGGAAAATATAACTCAGATAACGTCATTCCCCTGTTAAAACAGTCCCAATTAAAATAAAATCCCAGCTTCATTTCCCAGACATCTTAGTCATCTAGTGCTGCTGTAAGAGAAATACCACAAGTGAATGGCTTTAACAAAGAAAAATTTATGTTCTCACGGTCTAGTAGGCTAGAAGTTGAAATTCTGGGTGTCAGCTCCAGGGAAGGCTTTCTCTCTGTGTCAGCTCTGGAGGAGTGCCTTGTCATCAATCCTTCCCTGGACCAGGAGATTCTCTGTGCAGAAACCCCACGTATGAAGGATGTTCTTCACTCCAGGTGCTTCTTTCTTGGTGGCAAGGTCACCACTCTCTGCCTGCTTCTGTTTCTCTTTATCTCTTGTAAGATAAAAGATGGTGGCAGGCTGCACGCCAGGGAAACTCCATTCATCCTTAGATCAAGGATGTGACCTTAGTAAGGGTGTTATAATCCCACCCTAATCCTTTAGACATACTCTAATGTGGCCTCACTAACTATAGGCAGAGATTAGGATTTACAACACAGGAAAAGCACAATCACAAAATGGGGGACAGCCACACATTACTGGGAATCGTGGCCTAACCAAGTTAACACATATTTTGGGAGGACACAATTAAATTCATGACACCAGCCTACAAGGCCCTACATGGTCAGCTAGATATCGCTATGCCCTGGCCACTCTGGCCTTTATTCTTTAATCAGGAGAAATATGTTAAAAAACAAAAAACTGTGCCCTTTCAGTGCCCTCTGCCTGAGTAATTTCTTCTTCATATTTTTACATAGTCTTTTATCCAAAGCATAACCACCTTCACTGCCATCAGTCTAGTGGCAACTACTATCATTTCCCATATTGACTACTACAAATAGCCTCCAAACTGGGTCTCCACTTCCACGCTTGCTGCCTATCCCACATATTCTCTACATGGCAGCCAGAGGGATCTTCTAAAAAACATCAGTCAGATTGCATCACTCTGCTTTTCAAAGTCTCCTGGTGACTGTCTGTTGTTGATATAACAAAATCAAAACTTAACCATGCCTATAAGGGCCTGCACAATCTGGCCTCAGCCTGCCTCTCTCCACCCTAACAGATTCCCACCCCCTACCCCACCCCGCCGCCAATGCTTCAACCAACCTGACCAACTAACATTTTCTACGTGGTTTTTTCCCCATCACCACTATCACCATCACCCAAAACAGACCCTCCAAATCCCAGTTTAAATGTGTCTTACTGTAAGACATCTCCCTTGACCGTATTTACATTCTTTTCCATCAAAACCCACTGCTCTTTAATGTTTAAACCTCCTATAATGTATAACCACTTGTTATATACTTGTTATCTGTCTTTTCCTTTAGACTAAATTATAGGAGGACAGAAACCATGTCTGTCACATTTATGATTGAGTCCACTATACTGAGCATAATGCGTGGTCTTCAGTAGTTGTTGAATGAATGAAAGCTTAGGAAACTACTAAGCAATTGCCTTTTTTTATTCTGCTTTAATTGAAAGTTCACAATTCAAGACAGTTTGTCATACAAAAAGCAGCACACCCGTTGTTATGTGACCCTAGGTGCTCTCCGCACACCGTTATAGCACACTTTTCATCTCCACCCTGTTTTTCCTGAGTCCATTCAACCAGTTTACTCTTCTCCACCCCTCCCATCTGCCCCCACCTTCTCAAGTCGCATGTGGACAGGAGCTGCCCAGTTAGTCTCATGTATCTAATTAAGCCAAGAAGCACACTCTTTCTCAGTATCATTTTATGTCTTATAGTCTAGTCCAATCTTTAAAGAGTTGACTTCGGGGATAGTTTCAGCTCTGGGCTAGCAGAGAGTCAGTTCTGGGCATACAGAAACAGTAGGTTAAAGAGCCGTGACTTCTGGGGAGCTAGAAATTGCCTTTTATGTATAAAAAGATGGATAAGTTTAAATGAAGTTGATTAAGCAAGCCATTACATTTTTAGATTGATTTTATTTTTGCTTATATGAATAATTCAATACCTCTCCTTGTCAAAAAAAAAAAAAAAAAACACTGAAAGATGTCATTAAAGACCCCCCTGGAATACCATCCGAATACCAGCTCCCTCTCAAGAGATAACTGCTGTTACTCATTCAGTATGTAACCTTGCAGACATTTTGTTTTCACTTTGACATATACCTATAGAAGTACATAGTCATTTTAGGTTTCCTTTTTTCTTTTTTAATTGTGATTAAGTGATAGTGCTGCAATAAACATTCATGTGCATATATCTGTTTGTGTGACCACCTTTATTTCCATAGGATGTTGTCCGAGCAGTCAGGTTGCTGGATCATATATTTCTGCTTCTAGTTTTTTAAGGAAGTGCCAAATCGCTTTCCAAAGAGGTTGTACCATTTTGCATTCCTACCAGAAGAGTAGGAGAGTTCCAGTCTCTCAGCAGCCTCTCCAACATTTGTTGTTTTGTGTTTTTTGGATTATTGCCAACCTTGTTAGAGTGAGATAGTATCTCACTGCAGTTTTGATTTGGATTTCTCTAATAGCTAATGATTGTGAGCATTTCCTCATGTGTCTTTTGGCTGCCTGGATGCCTTCTTTGGTGAAATGTCTATCCATTTCCTTTGCCCGTTGCTTAATTGTTTTACCTCTTGCTTGTTGACATTTTGCAGTACCTTGTAGATTATGGAAATCAGACATCGATCCTACACATAGTTGCCAAATACTTCTTCCTGTTCTGTAGGTAGTCTTTTAACTCTCTTGATAAAGTCTTTGGATAAGCATAAGCATTTGATTCTTAGTAGTTCCCATTTATCTATTTTCTCATCTGTTGATGCACTGTTGGTCAGATTTTATAGTCTTTCTAAGCCTTGTGTTAGAACTTCCACTGTTGACTCGATTTGTTTTTTTTGCACCATCTTTATCATTTTAGATTTGATATTTAGGTGGTTGATCCATTTTGAGTTAGTTTTTGTGTAAGGTGTGAGATACAGATCTTGTTTCAGTTTCTTGCAGAGGGAACAGCCAATTTTGCCAACATCATTTGTTAAAGAGACTGTTTTTACTCAAGTTTATGATCTTTGGGCCTTTGTGCAATATCAACTGTTCATAAGAGGATGGTGATATTTCTGGGGTCTCAGTTCTGTTCCGTTGGTCTGTATGTCTCCTTTTGTACCAGTACCAGGTTGTTTGACTACCATGGCAGTGTAATAGGTTCTAAGGTCGAGTAGTGTGAAAGCTTCCCACTGTGTTCCTCTGATGTGCTTTACTTGTCCCAAGTTTCTTCCCTTTCCAAACAAAGTTGGTGATTTGTTTCTCCATCTCATTATAAAATGACATTGGAATTTGTATTGGGATTGCATTGTATATGTAGATCACTTTGGGTAAAATAGACATTTTCACAAGGTTAATGTTCCCATCTATGAGCCAGGTAGGTTTTTCCACTTAGGTAAACTTCTCTTGGTTTCTTTCAGTAAAGTCTTGTAATTTTCTGTGTATAGGTCTCCTATTTCTCTGGTTAGAATTATTCTTAGGTGCTTTATCTTCTTGGGGGGTATAGTAAATGATATTGATTTGATGGTTTCCTCTTTGATGGTCTCTTTGTTGGTGTAAAGGAATCCTACTGATTTATTTGCTTTTATCTTGTATCCTGATACTTTGTTGAACTCTTCTATTAGTTCGAGTAGTTTATTATGGATTCTTTGGGGTTCTCTGTGTATATGATTGTATCATCTGCAAATAGGGATATTTTTACTTCTTTGCCAATGCAGATGCCCTTTATTTCTTTGTCTTGTCTAATTGCTCTAGCTAGAACCTCTAGTGCAATGTTGAATAGAAATGGTGACAGTGTGCATCCCCTGTGTAGCTCCCATTCTCAAGAGGAATTCTTTTAGTCTCTCTCCGTTCAGGATGATTTAGGCAGTTGACTTTGCATAGAGGCTCCTTATTGCATTAAGGAATTTCTCTTCTATTCCTATTTTTCTGAGAGTTTTTAACATGAATAGGTGTTGGACTTCGTCAAATGCCTTTTCTGCATCAATTGACAAAATCAGGTGATTCTTATCCTTTGTGCTATTTATGTGGTTGATCCCATTAGTTGTTTTTCTGGTGTTGAGTGGTTCAACCAGCCTTGCATCTCTGGCATGAATTCCACTTGGTCATGATGAATTTTTTTTTTGATATGTTGTTGAATTCTATTAGCTAGCATTTTGTTTAATAATTGGCTTCTAGACTCATGAGGGATATTGGTCTTAATTTTCTTTTTTGTGAGATCCTTCTCCAGCTTTGGTATCAGGGTTATGCTGGCTTCCTAGAATGAATTTGGGAGTAATCTGTCCTTTTCTATGCTGTAAAATAGCCTCAGTAGTATTAGAATTAACTCCTCTCTAAAGGTTTGATAGAATTCTCTGGTGAAGCCATCTGGACCAGGACTTCTTTTGATTGGTAGTTTTTTGATGACCTTTTCATTCTCTTCTTTTGTGATGGGTTTATTAAGTTCTACTTCTCCTTGTGATAATTTTGGTAGGTGATGTGAACCCAGAAATTTGTCCATTTCCTCTAGGTTTTCAAATCTGTTAGAGTATAGTCTTCTGTAGTATTTTGTTATGATGCATTTGATTTCAGATGGGTCTGTTGTAACATCTCCCATCTGGTTTCTTATTCAGGTTATTTGTTTCCTCTCCTGTTTTTTTTTTTTGTGTTGTTGTTGTTGTTTTGTAAGTTTAGCCAATGGTTTATCAATTTTGTTGACCTTTTCAAAAAGGACATCTTTTGGTTTTGTTAATTCTTTCAGTTGTTTTTCTATTCTCTAATTCACCTAGTTCTGCTCTAATCTTTATTATCTGTTTTCTTTTGGTGCCCGGGGGATTCTTTTGTCACTGTCTTTGTGCTTGTTCAAGTTGTGTGGTTAATTCTTTGGTTTGGGCCCTTTCTTTATTCCGAGTGTGTGCATTTACAGAGATAAACTGACCTCTGAGCACTGCTTTTGCTGTATCCCATAGGTTCTGGTAGGATGTGTTTTCATTCTCATTTGATTCCATAAATTTCTTCACTCTGTCTTTGATTTCTCCTGTAACCCATGGGTTTTTGAGCAAGGTGTTGTTCAGTTTTCATGAGTTCAAATTTCTACCCATGTTTTTTGTGCTGTTGATTTCAACCTTTATGGCTTTATGGTCTGAGAAGATGCTTTGCAATAATTAAAAGATTTGGATTTTGTCAACACTTGCTTTACGACCTACTGTGTGATCTATTCTGGAGAATGTGCCATGTGGTTTGGAAAAGAAGGTATACTTATCTGTTGTTGGATGAAAAGTTCTATATATGTCGATGAGGTCTAGTTGGTTGATTGTTGCAATAATATCTTCTGTGTCTTTACTGAGCTTTTTTCTAGAAGGTCTATCCATTACTGAAAGTGAAGTGTTGAAGTCTCCCACTATTATTGTGGAGAGATCTGTCTCATTTTTGAATGTAGTCGGTGTTTCTTTGATGTATTTAGATTCTGTAGTATTGGGTGCATAAATATTTAATATTGTTATAGCCTGCTTATGTGTTGAACCTTTTGGCAATAAATAGTGACCATCGTTGTACATGATGGTGGATTTTACATTGAAATCTATTTTATCTGAGATTAATATTGCCACTGCTGCTCTTCTTTGTATTTTGTTAGCTTGATATGTATTTCTTCATCCTTTGATTTTCAGTGTGTTCATATCTTTGAGTCTAAGGAGCGTCTCTTGTAAGCAACATATAGAGGGATTGTGGTTTCTGATCCAAGCTGTTACTCTGTGTCTCTTTAGTGAAGTGTTCCATCCATTTACCTTCAGTGTAATTATTGATTCATATGTGTTTAGTGCTGTCATTTGGGGCCTTTATTTTCGTATTGTAAATGTTTTCTTTGTTCCTGTTAATGTTCTGTTCTGGGTCATTTTTATTTATGGGTTTACTTTTCATCTTTTTCAGTGTTGGCTATGTGTTTGTTGAGACTCTTGCATTATCTTTCTTGTCTTGATATGTCACCTTGTTAGTTTGCTTTGCAGCTACCCCTTTGATACCCCTTAATGTTCTATGTTTAAACCAATCATTAACTTCTGTATTTCTTCTTAATTTCCTCTCCATCTGAATGGACTTTATCTACTGTGATATATCCCTCTTTATAGTGTGATGATGTCATAGTTACTGTATTAAGATCACTGATTCCCTACTTTAAATATTTTAGCTTTGATTAAGCTTAGCAACTTCCTTAGTTGAGCAGGACTCTGGATGCTGTGTCCTGCATTGCATCCATGAGTCTACATTTGATGTTATTGTTTTTCTAAACATAGAGCTTTTTTCAATATTGCTTGTAGCTTTGGTTTGGATTTTGTAAAGTCTCTAAGCATCTGTTTATCTGTGAAGTTCTTAATTTCACTATCATATTTGAGAAACAACTTTTCAGGATATATAATTCTTGACTGGAAGGCTTTGTATGTGTCCTCCCACTGCCATTTTGCAAGCATGGTTTCTGTTGAGAAGTCAGATGAAAGCCTACAGAGCTTCCCTTTGTATGTTAATTTTGCTTTAAGCCTAGCTGCTTTTAAGGGACTCTGTTTATATTTCCTTTTATTGAGTTTGACTATAATATGTCTTGGTGTCTTTCTTTGGGAGTCTAGTTTTTGTGGTGTTCAATAAGCATCTGTAATATCTATGTTGTTTTCTTTCATGATGTCAGAAAAGTTTTCTGTCTGTAACTCATCAACAATTCTCTCTGTGTTTTCTGCTATCGATCCCTGTTCAGGAACTCCAGTTATTCGTAGATTGTTCCTATTGATAGAGTCCCACATGCTTCTTGCTGCTTCTTCATTTTTTTTTGTTTCTTTTATTTGATTTCTCCTCATAAATGTTGGTTTTAGTTACTTTGTCTTCAAGCTCACTAGTTTTGCATTCCATTGCCTCCATCCTGCTCTTTTGACTTTCTATTGAATTGTCTAATTCTGTAATTTATTATTAATCTACCATATTTTAGATCGTTGATGTTCTAGCAGTTTGTATAGCTTACTTAATTTTTGTTTTGTTATGCTGCATTTTGTTTATTCTCTAGAAGGGCTCTATACATAATTCTTTTGTAGTCTACCTCTTATAATTTCAGAAGACTTCTTCATCTGGGAAGTTTTTTGACTCTTTGTTTTAGTTTTCCAGAGCCATGGTGCTCTGCTTCTATAAATGGTTAGAAATTGATTGCCATCAACACACCATCAAGAAGCTGTTCAGTTTCTCTGGTGTTACACCACTGGGAGCTGTGGCATAGTGCTAAGAAGGGAGTGAGTAAGGGCACTGCTAGATTTGGTCACTCGCCGCTACTGTGTTCTCTAGCTGCAGCTGACTTATGTATGGCTTCTCTGGCAATATAGACACAGTCAAGCCCTGTGATGCTGCTTGGCTTAGTGGCTGGTCCCAGCTGGGCTATCCAGGGTGACCGGCCCCACCTCCTGGCTTCTAAAGGTAGCAAGCTACTTGTGCTGACTGTCTGTCATCACATCAGTGAGACTATAGTGCAGGTCTGGGAAGGGAGGAGAGAAGGATGCCACCATTTGGCTGCCAGGGACCACTGCATTCTCTAGGTGCGTTTGTCTTAAAAACTGCTTTTCTGCTGAGAGGGGCACTGTCCAGCAGCCACTGAAAGCAGCCAGGCCCTAAGAGGTGGCAGGCCCCACCTCCTGGCTAGCAAAGACGACACCATACTTATGGAATCTCTGGGGGGCTGTCAGCTGCTGTTATGATATGCCTCAATGAAGGCTGGTGGATATGGTACCACCACACTCAGGCACCAGTCACTGCTGCATGCTGTAGCTGCACTTATTTTAAAAGCTACTTTTTCTGCTGAGAGAAGCATTGGCCAATCACAGCTGAAAGTAGCAAGGCCCTGAGGGGTAGTAGGACCCACCTGCTGGCTCACAGAGATGGTGGCTCATAGGCTGTCTCCAGACAGTATGACAAGGCTCAAGGAAAGGAAGAGTTATGACACTGCCACACTCAGCTGCCAGCCCTTACTATGTTCTCTAGGTACGATTGCCTTTAAAAACAGCTTTTCTGCTGGGAAAAACACTATCTAGACAGGCACTGTTGCTCAGCGTGTGAATTATCCCAAAGTGAGACTTCAGGCATGGTTAACTCCACCTCTCAGCTGGCCAAGATGGCACCTCACCTGAGCCACCTTTCCTGCAGTAAGTCAGCAGTATCTATGGCAGAGCTCAGAGAAGAGAAGGGGTAGGGGCACTGGTGCCCTCAGCCACCAGCCACAGCTGAGTTCTGTAGATGCAACTGTCCTAAGCACAGTCTCTGTGCTGCAAGTATGCTCTTTACTTAAGCACTGCAGTTCAGCGTATTAACTGGCTTATGCCAGTCTCACAGGCTTGGCAATCCCAGTCCCAGCCTCTCATTTAACAAAGAAGGCATCCATACCTGTAATCCTCTCAAACAATGTGCCAGCAGAAGCAGGACTCAGTGCACCACTGCCTCACCTTCAAGGTAGTTCCCCCTTCCTGTCACTCAGTTCAATTTCACAACTCTACACCAGATCTTGCATTTCCCAGAATGTCCACACAGCTCCAATCAGTTATTCTTCTAGGCCTTAGTTCTCAGAGGGAATTGAGGATACATGTGTCTAGTCTCCCATCTTGACCCTGCCCCCAGGTTTCATTTTTAACATGAATGAAGCTACTCTGTAGCTTGCTTTTGCCACTCAACAGTAGATATCCCTGATATTTCCATGTCAGGAATTCAGACTAATATCTAATTAATTTAACTACTGCATAATATTCTCTAGTGTGTACATACACACACACACACACACATAATTTATTCAACCACTCCTCTAGTGGTGAAGATTTAGGTTATTTGAAACTCTTTTACAAACAATACTTCAGTGAACATTGATGGATAGGACTGATACTGATCTCCTATCGCTATTTATGTTGATTTTGCATCTGATAATCTTTTAATAACTTATTTATTGAGTCTCTTGAAATTTTAAGGTAAAAGATAATTTTTTCTACAAGGTTTTGTCTCTTCTTTAATACTAATTATACCTTCTAAGTCCAAATATGTTATTCCATTGTCTAGGATTCTAGTAACAATAATATAGTCTTGACTTGTTCCTGACTTTAATTTAAAGCTGCTCCCACTGTTCCATCATTAACTATATTCTTGACTTGTTCTTGACTTTAATTTAAAAATGCTATGATAGTTCCATCTTTGAGTGTGTTGTTTCTTAAAAGATTCTGGTAGATACTCTTTATCAAGTTTCAGGATTTCAGTAAGGCTTTCTAATTTTGTTATTAGTGGTAACCTAGAATATGAACACATATCTCGCTCACACACACACACACACACACATGCAAACCAACCAACAAACCTACTGCCATGTAGTCAATTCTGACTCATAGTCACCCTATAGTGACCCTTCAAGACAGAATAGAACTGCTCCATAGTGTTTCCAAAGAGAACCTGATAGATCCGAACTGCTTACCTTTTAGTTAACAGACATAGCACTTAACCACTATTCCACCAGGGTTTATACACACACATATACATGTGTATATTGTTATTGTTAGGTGCCATTGAGTTGATCTTGACTCATAGCAACCCTGTAGGACAGAGTAGAACTGCCGCATAGAGTTTCCAAGGAGCAGCTAATGGGCATGACATGTACAAATTATATCCATATATGTATACACACTACACACACACACACACACACACACACACACATTCACTGTAGGATTTTATCCAAAGGTGAAATCCCATAGCTTACTGTCATCTTGGGGGAAATAATAAAGTGGCATACAGAAACAGTAGCTTAAAGGGATCATGTTGTTTTTCCATTTTTGCAATATAATTTTATTGGTGCCTTGGATAGAGGAATTGAAAACATTTTCATTGCACTTACAAACGACTACAGAAAAAGAAGCATTTATAAGCAAAAGTTTGGACAATCACATTGTACCACACGTTAAATTTAAAAATGACAGTTATTTAAAAGGATGACATGTGTTGGGAATGTACAAACAAAAAGCATAGCATGTCAGGTTTGGAAAACAACTCTACTATGCTTAGAATTCATCAAAAACTGCAAATATCATAAAAGTTAGTGCAACCTAGCGTACAGTAACAGGATTATAGTACTACCTACAATCATTTCTCTCACACTCTCACATAAGTGCACCTTTCTCTGTATATATATCTCTCTGTCTCTCCTGAGCACAGACACTCAACTACAAGATGTGACAATTAAGTTTACAAACTTAATTGTTAAAACTGCTACATACTTCATTGCTGAATATCCCTGTGGTCATCTTTGTAGTACTCCCTTTGGGAAGCTATTCATCCATGCCAGCAAGTAGTCCACCCTTCAAAGCAATTTTGGAACTCTTTTTGGAAAAGGCATTGCACATGGTGGCAAATTTGCAAACTTAATTTTATAGTTGTCTATAAGGAAGTTTTTAGCCAGTAAACAAATAACTGTACTGGAACATCCTCCCTAGTCTCTTGGCCTGGCCCCCAGTGACTTTTTTCTTTACCTGAAGATAAAGGAAATCTTGAAAGGAAGACATTTGGATAACATTCAGGACATCAAGGGTAATACGAGAACATCTCTGATGACCATTCCAGGAAAAGAGTTCCAAAATTGCTATGAAGGGTGGACTAGGCACTGGCATCGGTGCATAGCTTCCCAAGGGGAGTCCTTTGAAGGTGACCATAGTGATATTCATCAATGAGGGATTTAGCACATTTCTTAGGATGTATTCACAAACTTAACTGGCAGTCCTTGAATGTCACCTGTCAATAACATAATCCTGAAAAAATTATAAATGTGGGACATATTAGGCACCAAAAATACAAGAGTCTTTTGAATACATTCTGATGGATTTTATCCAGATTCCACCATCCATGGGCTTTGAATATGTTTTAGTTATTGTGTGCTTATTTTTAGGATAATTTGAGGCATTTCTTTTCTGAAAATTTACAGCCCTTAAAGTTGCTGAAAAGCTGCTTGGAAAAAGACAGCCTATAAACTGAGTGGGGGGGGGGGAATGGCTACAATGTATCCAACAAGGCTCTCATCTCTAAAATCTATAGAATACTTCAGTACCTCAACAACAAAAAGACAAATAATCCAATTAAAAAATGGACAATGGATATGAACAGACACTTCACCAAAGAAAAAATCCAGGCAGCTAACAGACAAATGATGAAATGTTCACGATCATTAGCTACTAGAGAAATGCAAATCAAAACAACAGTGCAATACCATATCATTCCAATATTACTGGCACTAATAAAAAAATTACAAATGTTTGAGAGGTTACAGGGAGATTGGAACTCTTATGCATTGCTGGTGGGAATGTAAAATGCTACAGCTCCTATGGAAAATGACATAGTACCTCCTTAAAAAGTTAGAAATACACTATGATCCAACAATCCCACTCCTAAAGAAGTAAGAGCCAGCACATGAACATATGCAGTATTATTCACAATAGCAAGAAGATGGGAACAGCCCAAGTGTCCAGCAACAGATTAATGGACAAACAAACTACATACACACAATGTAATACCATCTTATAACATGGATGAATCTGGAGGGCATTATGCTGAGTGAAATAAGTCAATCACAAAAGGACAAATCTTATATAAGACCACCAATATAAAAACCCATGAAAAGGTTTCTGCACAGACAAAAACAGTCTGTGATCATTACCAAGGAAGAGAAGAATGGGGAGGGGATATCACTACCTAGAGAGTAGACAAGTTTTAACTTTGGTGAAAGGAAGGATGGCACACAATTTAGGGAAAGTTAGTACAATTTGACCAAGGTAAAGTCATAGAAGCTTGCTAGACAACATCCAAACCCCTTGCAGGACTGGATTACTGGGGCTAAGGGCTGGGGACCATGGTGTTGGGGCACATTTAGGTCAACTGTCATACCATAGTTTATAAAGAAAATGTTCTACCTTCAACTTTGGTGAGTAATGCCTGAAAGCTTGCAAGTGGCCATCTAAGATACATCTATTAGTCCTATCCCATCCAGAGCAAAAGATAGCAAAGAAAACCAAAGACATAAGGAAAATATTAGTTTAATGGACTAGTGGACAGTATGAACCACAGCCTCTGCAAACCTGAGCCCAGAAGAAGTAGGTGGTGCCTTGCTACAACCACCAACAGTTCTGACATGGATCACAATAGAGGGTCCCAAATAGAATGGCGTAAAAATGTAGAACATAATTCCAATTCACAAATAAAAGACCAGACTTACTGGTCTCAGGTGACAAAGGAACCCATGAGACAATAGCCTCCAGATACCTTGCTAACTCAGAACTGAAGCCAGTTCTGAAGTCCACCTTTCAGCCAAAGATTAGACAGGCCTATTAGACAAGGAGTACTGCATGTGAGGAATGTACTTCTTAGTTCAATCAAGGATGTCATATCAAACGGGCAGCACCTGCCCAAAAGCAAAACTAAAAAGGTGGGAAGGCAGGAAAACTGGATGAATGAACATGGCGAACCTGGGATATAAAAGGAAAGGAGAGAGTTCTGACACATTGTATGGATTGCATCCGATATCACAAAACAATTTGTGTATAAATTTTTGAATGAAAAACTAATTTATGCTGTAAATTTGCACTGAAAGCACAACAAAAAAATTTCTTAAAGCTGCTTGATTTTGTGTTTCTAACCTGGGGCATCTTAATCTTTAGGGACCATTTTAAAAGGACTCTGGAAGGCATGACTCTTTACTCAGAAGCTATACTGTCCTTCCCACCTTCCCACCTTCTGGAAAAGTTGAAAGAGCCAATAACATTGTTAAATTAATATTAGCAAAACTTTCAGAAAACCTTGAGTTCCCTTGGCCAAAGCTTCTCTCTCCCACTAGTGCTATAATCATATTGTCTACTTCCTTGAGGGCACTTTGATTATTTCACTATGAATTGGTAACTGGAAAGCCCATGCATTTATAGGTTCCATTTCAGATACTAGACTCTGTTCTTTTGCGTGGAGACATGATAAAAATGTTGCAAGAGATGCATGTGCTATGCTCAGCCCTATCACCAACAGGTTAAAGTTGTCCTGTAGTGTCCTCCTAAACTGCCTCTTTATGATCTTCAACCAAGAAATTTTATCTTTTGGAAGAGACATCAGAGAAAAACTGCTCTTGAACTTTGTTGGAAGGTACCTGATCAGGTACTGTGAGTGATAAATATAGCAGTGAAACTCCAAAGAGTTGATCCTTGAGTTTATATTTCACAGTTAAAGAAGTAACTCAGAATTCTGCACAACTGGAAGGCCATTTCAATATGGGATCTCAAATAGGATTCTCAGAGATACTCCAGAGACAGCCAATCTTCAGAAGCAGACAGCTAGAAAAAGCAGACACTTTGGAAAAAGCAGATGACCACAGATGGTGAACAGCTTCAGCTCAAGATGTTTGACCAAGACTTTTACCTAATTCCAGCTTTTGTTTTTCATCTAAGTGTTTATAGTTATTCTTTTTATTTCCTGTAGGCTTCTTGTTATTGTCTACCCTTAATGGCCCTTTACCTCTTTCCTTCCCTCCTCATCATGATTGTTAGGTCACATATTCAATATAATATCATTCTTAGATTATTCTATGTTGTAAGTATCCATTGCTTTCAATATTATTGACTGTTGGATATGCCATCCATTACCAGACTCCAGTGGTAAACACCTCTGGGCAATTCTTGTCTCATTAAATGAGAGCATAGGAAATTTACAGCCAATGACATTTCCACTAGCACCTACTGACAACTAACCTTAAACAAACCTACCTGTGACTTGCTAGTATTCTTCTTTTTCAGAAAAAGGAACTATTGTTACAGTATACTGATCATAACCTAGATAATTCTAAATTTGAATTCAACAGCTTTCATGGAACAATGGGCCAAATACCACCTGGAAGTGTCTAACGAAGAACAACGTATATAACCCAGCTAACGTAAAGCCTTAGTTACGACCTCATGTTTTGAACAACTCCTTTTTCCCACTTCCATTGTATCAAGATGCCTGGTCTTGTTTGCCTCAGGCTAATAATACCTCATGCACTTTAGGAATAGTAGTCTAAGATGTGGCAGAACATAGAGATCCTGATTCTACAAATCACCAACATTGGAAATTCTGACTTGGATGTGAGCTTCAAAATGAGGCCATCGATTACTGAGGCATACTGCCTGAAGAATTACTGACTCATTGTTTAGGCAAACAACCAAAGCAGTATTTCCATTAGTGGGAATAATAAAACTAGAAAAGCCTGCAAAATACTTTTCACTGATTCTGGTAGAGGTTATTAATGACACTACCTCTCCCCTAGATGGAATACAGATTAGTTTTAACTTACCCGCACAAGTAGTAATAGATTATCACATTGCTCTGGATTTCTTGTTGATTAGTCATGGTGGAGGAGCTCTGGTACTGCAGTGCTTAAGAGCTCAGCTGTTAATCAAAAGGTCAACAGTTCTAATCCACCAGTTGAACTTTGAAAACCCCATGGGGCAGTTCTGTGCTGTCCTACAGGATTTGCTATGAGTCAGAATCGACTCCTTAGCAATGGATTAGCCATGGTGGTGTCTGTGCCGTGGCTAATACTTCTTGCACAGACACCTTTAAGGAAAAAGCTATTTGACACTGTAAGTTTGATCTTCATAGTAAATCAAGTTCTTCTCTTGGTCTGGGTTGTATAATTGGAGTTGCTGGTTCCAAAGAGGTTTATAAGGACTGTTAATTGTTCTTGTCTTTGTCATAGTGATCATGATGCGATCTGTTGCATTCTATTCAGTGTTAAATGTTTTCCTTCAGCCACTCTTTCAGCAAATGATTGCCATAGTGATACAAGAAAAAAAAAAGGTTATGAAGATCTAGCTATACAGTTGACTCTGAAGACTAAACAGTCTTCAAACAGTGAAGATCTAGATCTCTAGCTTTCCCTAAATTCATGAAGCCTTATCAAGTGAGAGGGAACTGAGGGACTGAGAACAGACAACAGCTAGACCACCTATAAAAATGGAACTCTGAATCACAACCTGCAGCATCTGTTTTAGTCAGCTAGTGCTGCTGTAACAGAAATACCACAAAGTGGATGGCGTTAACAAAGGCAAGTTTATTTTTACACAGTACGGTAAGCTACAAGTCCAAATTCAAGATGTCTGCTCCAGGCAAAGGCTTTCTCTCTGTCAGCTCTGGGGGAAAGTCCAGTGTTGCATCAGTCATTTTTCAGGGAATATCTTGGTGTAGGAATCTCAGGTCTGAAGGAGATGCTCTTCTCCCAGTGCTGCTTTCTTGACGGTGTGAGGTTCCCAAATCTCTGTGCCAAATTTTTCCCTTTATAGCTCAAGAGACAGACTCAAGGTACAAAACGGACTTACACATTGAATGCTGCTCTACCAACATACTTGCTGTCCATCCATCATTAATAACATCATAGAGGAAGGAATTCCAACACCCAGGAATGTCACACAATACCAGGAATTATGGCACACCCAAATTGTGACAGATTTTTTAGGGAACACATTCAATCCATGACGGCATCTATCCCTGAAAGTCAAACAATTCAATCCCTGTAACAATAGGCCCTAAATGGTCGGGACTTGCTCAGTAATTGACAGCTTTCTTAATTTTGGTCCTCACTTCCAAGTTCAGACCAATTGGAGGAAGTTAAAAATGGAGTCCCTGGGTGACACAAAAGGCTAAGCACTACTAGCCAATAGGTTGGCAATTTGAACTTACGCAGAGGCACCTTGAAATACAGGCCTGGAGATGTGTTTATGAAGGGTCACAGCCTTGAAAATGCTATATAGAGCAGACCTACTTTGCATAAATTGACTCAGGGACAATTAACAAAAACAGCAACCAATCACATAGGATGCCATGCTTCTAGTTTGCCTGCCTACAGCTTCTCCATGCCACCAGCCTCCAGTTAGGAGCCTTCCCTTTTTTCTACTCAAAAGCTTTCCAACTTTCCTACCCACCACTGAATCTATGCCAAGTGCAACTGACAGTGGCTGACTCCCTTGTTATATAAACTACAAATAAATGGCCTCTGCTCATTCTTATTTGGGTATTCAGAGTATTTTCATAGTGTATAAAAGTTCTGCATGAGGATCTATCACCTTGTGCAGGAAAATCAATTTTTCTAGTTCTTTGGGAAGTATTCATACAACAGCAACTGGATTATTAATTCAGATCATTTACATTGTGCTTTGAAGCAGGTTTCTGGATTCCATTAGCTTTGATTACATTATTGTTTATGCATGAAAATAGTCGACTTTCATACACATTTTTAAAATACCCTTCCACAGTTCAGAGACTACGCTGTAAAGTAAGCCTTCCTTTTAAAGTTTTAATGAAATACAAAATGCAACTTTATTATTTTTGAGTAATACAATAATGCAAACTAATTGCAACTAACAGAGAATTGCTGCTGAAGAGAAGCACTGCTGGATCTGATTTAATGAAGTGGGTAAAAATTGTTTTCGGGAAAACAGTTGTTTCCATACATGACTTAAAAATTTGCTTTTCTGTTCTCTGAAGACAATCAATCTCCCTACTCCTGTAAGAGCTACCCCCCCCCCATTTTTAATTTAAACACTGTTGAGAATCCAGGAGGTTTTTATTTTGTGGTTGTTATTAATGTGCCATTAAGTCAATTTTGACTTATAGTGACCCAATAAGCCAATCAAAACTCACTGCTGTTGATTCTGACTCATAGTGACCTTATAAGACAGAGCAGGACTGCCTCATAGAATTTCCAAGGTGCACTTCGTGGGTTCGAACTGCTCACCTTTTTGTTAGGAGCCGTAGCTCTTAGTCACTATGCCACCAGGGTTTCCAGCAACTGTATAGGACATGGTAAACTGCTGTCAAGACTGTAAATTCTTATGGAAACGGACTGCTGCATCTTTTTCCCACAGAACCACTGATGAGTTCAAACTGCTGCCATTTTGGTTAGCGGCTCAGTGCTTATTTAACCACCATACCACCAACGCTCCTTGTTTTTATTATATTCTACCCCAATTCACGTAGTACTATGAAGATCACTACGTCTTCTATAGCTTGTATAGGTAGGTAGAAGGCTATTGTTAATTACAGAATATTTTTTGTGAAACAAGGCCTGCCTAGAATCTGGTTCCTTCACTCCATGACCCCTATGTGAGTGTAAGCACACTGTGTAGGTGTGTGAATCACCAGTGGTAATAGAAGCAATTCCTAATGCCAGAAGCTTTATACAGAAAAGCTCAACAGAGAAGTCATATCCCAGACCTGCCCACTGAAGGTGAGATGCCAAATAGCTGCAGGGGGAACAAACAGAGATAAAAAGAACATTCTGTTAAAAGCCAGCAGAGGTGTCATTAAGTGGAGGCATCCTAACCTTTGTGGTGTTACCATGCTTCATTGACTATACATTAAATTGTGAAGTTGGTGATATTGTTTGCAAGTGCTAATATACTTCCTTTTGCAGCCAATTTCATTCATTCATTTATTAGTGCATTCGTTTATCAAACAGTTCCTGAGGGTCTAGTCAGAGTCACTCACTGTGCTAAGTGCTATATAAACTGAGACAAATGAAACGAGGTCCATAGATCTCCAGCAGACTAGTGCTGCTTCCAGGTCACACCTCATCCACTCTGTTTTAGATTCAGATCCCTATCAATGCATTCATCCTAGGGTGGCATCAGTGCTCCTGGGTGGTGTACAGTTAACATGCTTGGCTGCTTACTGAAAGGTTGGTGGTTCCAGTCCTTCCAACGGCACCTGGGAAAAAAGGCTGGCAATCTTCTGAAAAGTCGGTTGCTGAATACCTTATGGAACACAGCTCTACTCTAAAACACATATGGTCACCATGAAACAGGATGGACTTGGTAGCAACTGGCTGGTTGGTTAGTATGGTGGTATTACTTGATAAGATCAAGTAATACCAGGACCATTTGCCTTTTAAACAGTAACTCAAAGACTGTCCTTTAAAACACAAAGGAATGCTGCTTTAATGATGGATGGAATTTCAGACAGCATGTCACTAGAGAGGATGCTATTATTCGGCAGAGAGATTCCTAGCATTCAATAAATCACATCATACCAGTGAGTGGCTCCCAAATATTCCTCCAGTACACACACACGCACACACACACAAAAAAAACTCATCATTCTCAAAAAGTAGAGGGAAAGCCCTACGCCATCAGCAAAAGCAAAAATTTGTGATAAAAACATTGATATTCAAATTTTACCACTGGCCAAAAAGTCAGTACCACTGATTGAGAGTTGCCTGGATGATGTAAGGTAAATAGAAGACAACTTCATGTAGTTTACAATCTAGTATTCTATATTATTTAAGAGGGCACAACTATGACTAATGTGTGACAGTTAGAGGGAGGCACATTTGGCATAGTTTGAGAAATAACTTTCTAAAAGCGCTAGCTGTCCAGCAACGAACATAACTGCCTTGTAGGTAATCAGTTCCTTGTCACTGAAAGTCCTCAGGCAGTAAATGATGGCTACCAGAGAAAGTTTAAGTTGAGAGGATTCCTGAAGTACATGAAAAACTGACATTATTTTATGTTTAGTCTAAGGCTTCCAACCACTTTGTTCCAGTTCACACCTCTACTGAGAATTTTTCATTCCTAACAAGTTCCCAGGCAATGTTAATACTGCTGATTAAGGACCAATTCTGAGAACCAGTAGCAGAGCAATGGTTCTCAAAATAAACTACACAGAAGAGTCACTTGGGGATCTTGTTAAAATGTAGATTCTGATTCAGTATAGCTGGGGATAGAAATGCAAATTCACATCAGGGCTTTGGACTGAAATGAACTCATGTGAAGCCCTGGTTTACTCTATGAATCTATTGGTCTATGATAATCAGGAGTCCAGGAAAGATGGAAGTAAATATATACAAATACATAAAAATAGGGAAAAAGTAAAATAGCATGAGCTAAACTATACATTTAAGTATTGAATAGATGCTAAGGAGAGATCAGGACAAACTGTTAGTCCAGAAAGACTTTTGGAAGGAGGTAAATTTGTCCTAAGATTTTAAGGTGAGAAAGAGACATGAATAGGTGAAGAAAATTGACAGATTCATCAACATCATAGTATCATTACCATCTACTGTAATTATTTACTATAATTACCATCATTAACATCTACTATAGAACAGGCAGTTTGCTAAGTGCTTTCTCTTTATGCGTTATCTTGTTTAATCTTTACAACCATCGTATTAAAGATTCCTGTTTTACAGATAAGATAGCTGAGATGAGAAGAAATTCAGAGAGGTTAAGTAACTTGTCCAATATTAAACAGCAAGGAAACACCTGACCTGGGATTTGAATGCAGTTCTCTTTCCTACAAAATTCATGCCATGAATCACTAATGCATTATGCTGCTTCTCATAAAAACCATACTGCAGTACTGCATGCTTCTCGTGAAAACCATACTACATGCTTGAAGGAGGGAACTATGAAAGGTAAAACTTGGGAGGACAGTATCTGATACATATTTGCTGTTGCATCCCATGGAGTCAATTTCAACTCATAGTGGCCACATGTAACAGAGTAGATTTCAACTCATAGTGACCACATGTAACAGAGTAGAGCTGCCCCATAGGGTTTTATATGCGATCGTCTTTAAAGAAGTAGATCACCAGGTCTTTCCCCCCACAGAGCTTGGAGGCGCATTTGAATCACCAATCTTTCTGTTAGCAGCTGAGAGCTTTGTTGCACCACCAGGACTCCCTGATACAAAGTTAAACCCATTGCTGTGGTGTCGATTCAGACTTAGAGTGACCCTAGAGGCCAGAGTAGAACTACTCCATAGGATTTCAAAGGAGAACCTATCGGATTTGAACTGCTGACTTTTTGGTTAACAGCCATAGCACTTAACCACTATGCAACCAAGGTTTCCAATACAAAGTTGGTCTCTAGTAAATGTCAGAAAGTAATTTCTGGCTTTTTGTATTGCAAATATATATTTGGTCTTCATTTATTCTCATGTTGGAAAACCCTATTGTCAGGCAGAGATTTCTCTTCCAGAGAACTTGCCTCCTAACCACTGCAGGGCTACCCTGGCCCAGGCTATGGATATGTAAACAAGAACAAATAGCACCCTGGGGCTTTACACCCCAGGGTTTTACTTCATTCCTTGGTCTCCCGGGTGAGAGAGGTAGCTTGTAGTAATGTGCATCAGGTTTCTCTTTAGGCCTTTGAGCTTCCCTCCTTGGAGTCAATGGACTGCAGCTCTCAGGTGAGAAAGGGCGCATCCTTTGTGCAAAGGTTAGAGAAACCACCTTTTCACTGAGAAGTGGCTTGCCCGTTTCTCCACCTGAGAGCTGCCACAAGAATTCTTCAGAAAAATCCGCTGGTAAATGCGGTCTTTTTGTAGATCCTGGCTTTTTGACAAGACTAATTTTCTAAGAGGATTTGCCTGGGTAGTTGGAATGGTCATAAATTTCTCCAAATTAACCGCTGTGGCCTCCAAATGCAGCTGACCTTACTGGGCACTTCGATGCTGACTACATCTTACATGAGGCTAATAAAAACAATTCGTTGAATAAGTATTTCAGACAAATGGTTGTGTGGTTCAGGCTGAAATTTTAGAGCTATAATGCTCTCAAACATCTTGGTGCACTGATTCTACACTTTCTTCACTGAGTTGACTGCCTTAGGGGTAGAAAGAAAATCCAATCTACATTTCTGTTTAAAAGTTAAAAATATACACAAGTGAATGCAGCTTTTATTTGATTCAGGAATTTAGGAGTGCAGACTATCTAGTGTTATGGATTGAATCGTGTCCCCCTAAAATGTATGTCAACTTGCTAGGCCATGATTCCCAGTCTTGGCTGGCTGTCTACCATTTTGTGAGCTACTGTGATTATCCCATGTGTTGTAAATCCTACCTCTATAATTAGACAAGATTAGAAGCAGTTATGTTAATGAGACAGGACTCAATCTATAGGGTTAGATTGCATTTTGAGTCAGTCTCTTTGGAGATACTAAAAAGAGAAGCAAGCAGAGAGGACAGGGGTTTCAACTATAAAAAAAAGAAGTGCCAGGAACAGCGCACAACCTTTGGACCAAGGGTCCCTGGTCTGAGAGGCTCCTAGATAAAGACCTTCCCCAGAACCCACAGAAAGAGAAGACCGTTCCCCTGGAGCTGGCACCCTGAATTTGGATTTTTAGATTCCTAATCTGTGAAAGAATACATTTATCTTTGTTAAAGCCATCCACTTGTGATATTTCTGTTATAACAGCATGAGATAACGGAGACAACTAGGCATTTCATGATTGAAATTTTGATATCCCATGACCTTGACCTACCATTTTTACTAAAATTCTCATCTCTGTAATTCAGATCGGTACTTACCATTAGTCATAACAGATCACTCCCAAGAATACTTGATTTATTAGAAAGGCCCCAAATAATTTTGCCATGCATTCATTCCTTATAATGATTTCCTACTTTTATGCAACAACCTCCAGATACTCAGGTAACACTAAATGTCAGCACCAACTTGACCTAGATTTGGACTTTAAAGCAGTTCCATTTGGACTTTTAGAGTAGGCTAGTTTCATATTCAAGTCATTCAGCATCAGTTACCTTCTACTCTCCCCCCTTCCCCAGATGTTAACTTGTCTCCCCTTCCTCCCTGTGATCTATAATCACAGCTCTGAGAACTGTGATCTAGGAATCTCTGATGTGAATCCTTTCATTCTTTAGATTTTCATCTCTATCCTGTACTGCTCTGCCCTTCGAGAGCCTTCAAATGTTCCTGCTGTCTTGGAAATGAACTCTCTTGTAGTTACACACGTACTCTGCCAGCTTTCTACATGGATAAACCAGCTTGTGCTTGCCTGAAACAACTTTGTTCCAGAGTTTATTTTGAAATCTTTATTTCCTTCTGGCCTCACATTCATGTCATCCTTAGTTACTGACTCAAAAGGAAGCTAATTGGGTTAATATTCGCTGCTGTGCCTCCTTCTCTGTGCTGCTCATTACTTACCTCTTCCTCTGCTACTCTCCCAGAAACTTCTACTGTGTCCTCTGGATCTTTGGCTATATGACAGATGCTTAACTTCTAAAATTCCCTGAAGATTATAAGCCTTAGCAACCCTGTGTGGTAGTTTTGCTCTGTCCCGTAGGGTCACCATGAGCCATAATTGACCCGAAAGTCTCCCACCTCCACATTGTTGTTTTCAGACCATGCCTCCTCCACCTGCACAAGTAGTACTCCTTCTTCTTGGGGACACACAGCCTCTGGTTTGACGACCCTCTGCTCCTTTCCTCCCTGTCTGGTCCTGGACCAGCCTCCCCATCTTTCCTCTCAAACATTTATTGAAGGCTTTCTGTTTGCATCACAGTCATCCTTTGGACTCCAAGTCCTTTCATCATCCAGAGGACACACCTAACACTCTGGCCTCATTGTGACTGAACTTTAAGGACTTTTGCTTCTATTCCACTTTAGGCATCTTACCGCCATGGCCATACTCTGGACGTTATAATCCATCTGAAGGGCTCAGCCTCTGAGATCTTAACAGAAAATCCTCACTTTGTGACTGCCAAGCCAAGTGCCATCGAGTCGGGTCCGACTCATGGCGTCCCTAGACTGCCTACCTTACAGTCTCTCAGTTTTGTACTCCTACTACCGATCTTCAACTTCTCTGCTGTTATCTTCTGTAACTTTCATATCCATGTTGATGACCCTTCCGATATTTCTACATCGTAATTTCTTAATCCTTTCAGCTCCAGTAAACTTTACATGTTTGCCTGCTACAAGTTCTGGTATACTCTGCCTTCTACTAGTTGTATAAATGTCCACCCAAATTATGTATTGTAAATCCTGACCTCTATGCTTACAGGTTAGAAACCCTAGTGGTGTACTGATTAAAAACTACAGGGTCACTATGAATTGGAATTGATTCAAATCTTGTTGAGGCACTGTCTGTCTGTCTACATGCACGTGCATGCGCGCGCACACACACACACACGCACACGCACACGCACACACACACACACACACTCGTTCCAGATAATTATTAGTAATTATAGTGGAAATCAGTGTCCTGGAAGCAAATAATGCAATAAATGAAACACTAAAAGTTTAGGAGGAAGAAGGCTAACAGTTAAGCAAGTAATGTGTTAAAAAGCAGGTGTTTAAATTCTTATAAAATATTTCTTCCTGTCAAAATGGAGAAAAGAGAGATACAATGTACTTTAAGGGGCTCTCAGTGAATTTACTCATTTTGCTTTTCTGGAAACCAGTGTCCAGAGGTACTGGGTCTTGACTTCTAAATACTTACATTTTAACATACGGGGTCTGGCAATTAAATCCACTAACTTAATTGTTCTAAGTGGTACCTGTCTCATTGCTGAATATCACTACAGTCACCTTCAAAATACTCCCCTCAGGAAACTATGCACCAATGCCAGTGTTCAGTCCACCCTTCAAAGCAATTTTGGAGCTCTTTCTCTGCAATGGCCATCAGAGTTGTCCTCATATTACCCTTGATGTCCTCACTGTCATTTAAATGTCTTCCTTTCAACATTTCCTTTATCTTTGGGTAAAGAAGAAAGTCACTGGAGGCCAGATCAGGTGAGTAGGGAGGGTGTTCCAATACAGTTATTTGTTTACTGGCTCAAAACTGCCTCACAGTCAACCATACAATTAAGTTTGTGAACTTGCCACCATGCCACGGTGTGCAGTGGCCATTCCAGAAAGATTTCCAAAACTGCTTTGAAGGGTAGATTAGGCACTGGCATCAATGCATAGCTTCCAGAAGGGAGTACTTTGAAGGTGACTGTAGTGATATTCAGCAATGAGACAGGTACCACTTAGAACAATTAAGTTAGCAGATTTAATTGCCAGACAACATATGACCTGAAAACTACCTCAGAGGTATTTTCAGGGTTTCTCAGCATTGGTTTACTATATTGTCTATTCCATGATAAGTGATTTCTGTTTGAAGTCATCTGGTGCCTCCAAGCAGCTGTCTTGAGAGCACCAGAAAGTATCTCAGTGAAAAGTATACAACTAGATTTTTTCCATTCTTTCTTGCCAACATCTGGGGCTAAACATTGATATTTATAATGACCTCACTGAGTCCTTCCAGAGATTTATCCTTTGAGGGTTTAGATAGAAACATAACCTTGGTTGAAGCAATTTGCTTGGAATAATAATCTGCTAGAATATTTCATTTAGCTTCCATATGTATTCTCTTTTTACATAGATCTCAGTCTTTACAATAGCCCCCTCTCTAGGAAGTAAAAATGCGTCTAAAAGTTCCTTGTCCATTTTTGATGCAGATTCCAGCAAAGGTAAGAAACTCATGTTGTTTCCAAAGCATTCTAAAGTCATGTACAACTCAGCAAATATATATGCTGTCTGTATATATGCTTGCTTTCTGATCTTTTAATTAGATGGAAAACTCTAGTAACTATAGTAAATCCTGCCATCTAGGCTTATTTTAGCCCAGCTATAGGACTATATTCTAAAGAAGAGCTTAGTGACAGTATATCCTGATTGATAAACTTCTGTTTCAGTTTTAAGCTATAAACAATCAAGAAATATTAGATCAGTGTTCTCAATATGGGTCTCTAATAAATCTGAATGAGGCACATGTAGAGTATTCCCTGAGATAAGACAGTCATTAGGATCCCCTTCTGGTAGGGGCAAAAGTGTGGCGGGATTCAGAGTGTAGCACAGTGAGAGGCGAGAATAACAGAATCTTGTAAGAAGCTAACTGGCTGCTGAAAAGCGTTCTGTCAGTAAAGTCTGCGTTGCTTGACAAATCGCAAGGTCAGTCAGGGAGCCTAGAACTTCTTCAGCATGTGCATCAAGTTTGGCACTAGTAGCTATTGCCCTAAGACAAGGAGGTGGTGATCCTTTGCATCTGAGTCAAGGGTGAGGTTGTTGTAAGTGATGGTTCTCTGATGGTTCCTAAGCAGTTGATTTAAAACCCTAAGTGCTTGTCCAAATGGTTCATGCACAAATAGACAAAATGGCTTTTTGTAGCTAGGAATGCCTAAGGAAGGAGGCTTTCAAAGAATCTTCTTCAAGTTACAGAACACTTGTTCATGTTTGAGCTCCCAAATGAAGAGAGTCTTTTACGGAGGACTTAGTCAATTCACAAAGAAGTGTTTTAATCTTAGAGAAAAAAACCCAAATCAAAACATCACTCACTGTCTGTAATATCCAGTTAAACACAGAAATTCTGTCAAGTATCACTCTGGGAGAGGTCTAGGATAAGTTTGGACAGTCTTTGGTTTATCAGGAGACATATTTTTTCCTCCTTTGACAGGCCATGCACTAACTAGGGGACTGTGTTTTGACAAAATTGTGATTGTCTTTTGAAACTTTATGTCCCTTTTCTGCTAGGACTAAGTAAATGAAATCATTTTTGCAGGTGCCCTTGTTCTCTGAGGAAGCCCTGGTGGCATAGTAGTTAACAGCTATGGCTGCTAACCGAAAGGTTGGCAGTTCAAATCCACCAGGCCCTCCTTGGAAACCATATGCAGAAGTTCTGCTCTGTCTTACAGAGTTGCTATAAGTTGGAATTGACGTGATGGCAACAGGTTTGGTTTTAGTTTATTCTCTAAACAACCCAAACCCAGTGCCACCGAGTTGGGTCCGACTCATGGAAAGAAAGAGATTATCTACATATTGCATCAGAACTGAATCTCAAGGGAAATTTAGATCTTTTAAGTCTTCACTGAGGACCTGGGAAAAGTAGGCGGGGACTTAGTGAACCCCTAAAGCCTGACTGTCCAGGTATATTGTTGTCCTCCCCAGGTGAAGACAAAAAGGTATTGGCTCTGCTGGTGTTGGGGTACACCAATAAAGGCAAAGCAAAGATCCACTACTGTGAAGCTAGTGACTTCAAGAGGAATTGATGAGAGGATGGTGCTTGGGTTAGTTACTACTGGAAAGCAAGGAATAACACTTTTATTGATGACCCCCAGGTCTTGAACAAGTTTATGTCCTCATTAGTTTGGTTTCTTCATTGGTAGGATGAGAATGTTATAAGGGTTGGTATATAGTTAAAGAAGACCTTTGTGTATAAGATTTTCAATTATGAATTTGAGCCCTTCCTTTGCTTCTGGTTTCAAGGAATATTGGGAACATTTGGGTCACAGTTTGTTAAGATATATCTGAGCTTTTATAAGTTCTACTCCAGTTATTATGCCTATGTCAGTGGAATTTCAGCCCATACAGTTTCAGTTACAGTGTCAAGATCCTTATCTAGGGTATGCATCAAATATAAACAAGAAGAAGGAAGAAGTATACCCAGAGCAGGGCAAGTATACCCTATGACTATGAAGAAGTGTCCTCTGGAACCTTATAAAAGAATCCCTCTTGTGTGCATTTAACACTACAATTCCATTTGCAAAGTAATTCTTTAGTAAATTTTCAGGGGTGTGTCACAGGCAATGAAGAAATATTTTTGAGTCAAAGGCTTAAAGGTAACAGTTAAGCCCTGGAAAATAGGAACAACATGTAGCTTTTTAATATCTACCACCTGTGTGGCATGTTTATTTCAAGAAAATGAATGGACGAAGATGGCAAGGTTTAATGTAGAAAGAGTCGCATGCATTGTATCAGGAAGTGATGAGGACATCTATATTTAAGTTAATTAAACATGAATTTTTAAAGATATGACAGGATAGTGTGCACTTTTACCTACCATGGAGTATCCTCACTGATCAAATTTGAGAGATTTTTCTTCATCTCGGTTTTTTTCATAAGATGGGGCAAGCTTTTTTCAGTGCCTCTTCTGTTTACAGTATCTACAAGTGCACTTGTCATTATGTGGTCAGTTGAGAAGAGGGCAACCTACCTGTTTGATCTTCAGGGTCACAAGTCTATTCTGGGTCCTGTCTCATTTTTGTTTTAAAGCCCTTTGAAAATGTTTTGCCAGGTTTTGTAGTTCAGATAAAAGGGCTACTTCCCAAAAATGAGGTCTGCCAATGAAGTTCGTGAACTCATCCTAGAAAAAGTGCAGTATATCTCATTGCTGAATGTCACTATGGTCACCTTCGAAATACTCCCTGTAGGAAGCTATGCACCAATGTCAGTGCCTAGGCCACCCTTCAAAGTAATTTTGGAACTCTTTTTCTGGAACGGCTGTCAGAGCAATCGTTGCACTACCCTTGATGTCCTGAATGTCATCAAAATGTCTTCCTTTCAAGATTTCCTTTATCTTCAGGTAAAGAAAAAAGTCATCGGGGGCCACACAAGGTGAGTAGAGAGAGTTTTCCAGTACAGTTATTTGTTTACTGGCTAAAAACTCCCACACAGACAACTGTACGATTAAGTTTACAAACTTGCCACCGAGCCACCATGTGCAATGGCCATTCTAGAAAGAGTTTCACAATTACTTTGAAGGGTGGACTAGGCACTGGTGTCAATGCATAGCTTCCCGAGGGGAGTGCTTTGAAGGTGATCATAGTGATATTATTCAATGAAGTATGTAGCACTTAGAACAATTAAGTTTGCAGACTTAATTGTTGGACCTTGTAAGTCTCCAATTTCAGGTTTAACTCCAATGACGAAATGAAAAGGCTACTGTTATATCAGCACCTTCTTTAACTTGCAAGTGTTACTGAAAGATATTTTCTAGTCTGTCCCGAAAATCTTCTACAGTTTCACCTTTTGTGTATGTGTCTTTGTTTGCATGATTGAATTATGTTCCAGTAAATTTTTATTGAAAATGTGTCGGGCTTTCAGGAAACTTTCATCTACTTTTCTGGCTTCTTTTAGGCCAGAAGAGAGATCTAGTAGGTCCCTTTCAGGTTAGCCCAATCAGCTTATGCCATCCAGGAAGTAGCATCTGAGGTTCTGAACGTGTGCACAAGCTGATAAAAATGAATAAACCCTGGGTCATGTGCACCCAAAATAAATCTAAATTCTTGTATGAGTACTTTCTGGTGTTGTCTGACTTAAGGGACATATTTGATGATAACCTTTAATTATAGCTTTTAATCTTAATCTGTAAAGTCAGTGAAAAGAAGCCCTTCAATAAGATGAATTGACACCTTGGCTGCAACAACGGTCTCACACGTACTACTAATTGTGAGGGTGGTGCAGGGCTAGGCAATGTTTTGTCCTGTTGTACACAGGGTCACTATGAGTTGGAACTGACTTGATGGCTCCCAACAACAACGTCTGTTAAATTTACTTTCAGATTATTGTAGTTACCACTTAAATTGTATTGTGATTTCAGACAAGCTAAACAATAAATATCTTGTTCTGCTGAAGAATAATGCTTATTCTTTTAATGTGGTGTTTTCCTATCCTTGGATGCATTTCACCCTTGTCTTTGACATACCACTAACATTCATAACCAAAAGAAAGCAGTGAATACTGACAAACACCAAAAAGCAAACTTCCAATGCTCCAAGCGCTACTCTTGCACCTGTTGTTATTTGTATCATTAAAGTGGCATAAATAATTGCATATGGTGTTTTAGAAAACTCAGAGAGCAGCTATTTAACTGAAGGAATTAAATGAGTCCAGAAAAATTATAAGTTTGCTTAAATGGAAGCCCTTTTTATACTGAAGGGCATTAAAAGCTGACCTGGGTGACTGAGAAAGAAATTCATTAATAAAATAACCAGCTATCTCCTGACTGATTTTACTTTTAGAGTGTCAGTTAACACTGGGGACTGTAGAAAGAGTAGTTTCTCTAAATTCTATCTAGTTTCATGATTTGCCTCTTCTGAATTAATAAGCAGGAATATGCAGTCCACTAAAATGTGGCTCACATGTAGAATTTATATACCTGAACTGTGGACAATCCCATTTGACTATGAAGGATATTTTGGGGAAAGTACTTATCAGAACACAAATGGTTGAAAAATATTTTGATCCACATCAAATATTTAATTTTTACTAAGAAAAATACTGAATTTAATTTACCATTTTCTTTCACAAGTAAGACATCCACTTAATTCATAGGACCATTTGTTTGTTTATATGATTAGGTCTCAGATAAAGCCCCCGTGATGCAATAGGGGTGGAAATACATCTTTGCAAACCCCTCCAAGATCTGGAAATAACATCTACCTCTTCACAGACCTCTTGTAGACGGTTGATGTGTTTAGGTAGCTTACATATTTTTGGAGGGATTATCTGACAATAAGATCATCTTGTTTCGCAAAACACAGGGAAATTCCTCAGCACTTAACCAAGGTTTAGATTTGTTGGGTCTACGTGCTATTTTCAACCTTCGTTTTATAACTAGCTAAGTGAGTCAGATTTATCTGTGCCAGAAAGACTAGTTAATTTGTTTGCAGTGTGTATTCATCACATTAAGTCATAGTTACAGAGGAATTCCTTTCTTCAAGCCGCTATACAACAGGATGACACAGCGCTTTTCTGTTCCAACCTTATAAAAGAAAGGCCCAGCAGAGGGCATGTTGAGCATTTTCATAGTTAATCCAAACACCTTGCTACTTGTCACAAACACATTTAAACACTAACTTGCTGCAATTGGCATCTGAAGTGAAATTTCCTATGTGCTCTGACACCATATGGCAACTCTTTCAATTAAGAGAGCACCAAGATAGTCAAGGTCAGCCAAATAGATTGGAATGAAACAAAAAAATCAATCTAATTGATTAAAACCAAGCACCTTGAAAATGTGAATAAATTCCAGTAAAGAATAAGACCAGTGAATCCATAGGTTCCCTTTGGTAGCTATGTGCTCTCAGGAGGTGATATACAGAACATAAATATGCTAAGTTACGCCACTAATGTAATTATCTGCATGTAGCTAGTTCACTGGTCTGGCAGTGTTTAAATCTCAGGCTAACTTTCTTTAATCACTCAGCATACTTCAGAATCACCTCTTATGGGTCTGAAGGGAATGCCTGAGTTACATGTAAGATGAAAACTGTGCTGAAAATGCATTTCAAAGCCAACTGCAAGTGTCTTTTTCATTATCTTCTCTTTTACATTGTCTATATCACTGCTTCCCATCTCCTGGTTTCTGTAACTGAGGGCTGACTCAATTTTTTTAAAGGACTCAAAAACAGTGACCCTGAGAGAACAACATCTTCAATATACTAATTAATTCTGGTGTGTACATAGGTTTAGGTGGAAAATGGAATTCAACTCAAAAAAGAAAAAAAAAAGTTGATTTTAATATCTGAAGGAGAAAGCCGGGAAATCAAATTCTAAGAACATACTTTTTCTAGTAAGAGAAAGATTACTAGCATTTCAATAAATGACTACCAACTGGAGCACGAATACCTTCTATTCCTGAGTACTTGATAAACTACAATGAACCAGAAAGTTACTTTTTGCAAGACACAAGTTCCCTTACATTTTCCCAACCTTTTTTCTGTCTAACCATTTAAGATGTTACTCCATTCAACTATTTCTTTCCCCATCACAATATTTAAAATCTTGCTCTTCTCCCTCCTTGTTTTAATAATTCCTTGTGACAATTGGTATACGTTTCCATGGCACCAAAATAACCAAAAGACACTAGTCGAGCAAAGCAACTGAATGTTCCACTTTTTAACCAGTTATTGTGGTGTTATGCAGATAAGACTAACTCAGCTATCTCCTAATATTGCTATTCATCTGTGTCTATGTTCTCCTCTAAAAATATCTTATGCGCTTAAAAGAAGCCTCCCTATTTTGCAAGTGCCAGCCCTGTATTCTTCTGACATTACATATAATAACTGAAAAATATTTAGGATCCATAGTCTAGGGTTGCCATGAGTCGGATCTGACTCGACGACACTTGGCTTGGCACAGTCTACCTAATTAAAAAAACAACACTGCTGTCAAGTCAGTTTCTGCTCATAGGGACCCTATCAGGGACAGAGTAGAACTTCTCCACAGAGTTTACAAGGAGCATCTAACTATTTGAATTGCCGACCTTTTTTGGTTAGTAGACATAGCACTTAACCGCTATGCCACCAGGGTTTCCTAGTACAAAGAGGATTTAGTTAGTCCTTTGATTACACCCAGTATAAAATAAGACATTTATGATTAAAACAGAATCTATTTAAAGAGAGGGTTCTTGGGCTGAGCTCTCTCTGTAGGTCCATAGATGGGCCACAGGGGAGCTTTACGGAATTGAAATATTCTTGAAGTTATGAATACATGAAGTTGTTGTGGTTTCTTTTGAATAAAGCAAATCTTATCCTAAATGTTCTAGGACCAGATAAATAAAAACCCATTTCCACAGTCAATTCTGACTCATAGCAATCCTATAGGACTGAGTACGACTGCCCCATAGATTCTAAGGAGTGCCTGGTGGATTTGAACTGCCAACCTTTTGTTTAGCGTCCATAGCCCTTAACCACTATGCCACTAGGGTTTCCATGCTCTAGAACAATGCTGTCCAATAGAACATTCTGCCACAATAGAATGTTCTATTTCTGCAATGTTCGATATATAACCATGTGCCACCACTAAAATGTGGCCAGTTTGACTCAGGAACTGAATGTTTAATTTTATTTAATTTAAATTTAAATACGCACATATGGTTAGTGACTATCATATAGGACAGTGTAGCAGTAGGTGAATATTGTTGTTATTGTTAGGTGACTTCAAGTTGATTTTCAATCATAGCAATTATATGTGACACAGTAGAACTGCCCATGGAGTTTTCTTGGTTTTATTCTTTATGAAAGCAGATCGCCCACTCTTTCTTCTAGTGAGCTGTTACGTGGGTTCAAACTGCCAATCAGTGCCTATGGAAGAAGCAATCAAGAAATCAAAGGACATATTGCAACAGGCAAATCTGTTGCAAAAGACCTCTTTCAAGTGTTCAAAAGCAAACATGTCACTTTGAGGACTAAGGTGTGGAAACACCAAGTGATGGTGTTTCCAGTTGCCTCATATGCTTGCAACAGCTGGACAAGAGGAAGAACAAAGAATAATTGCTGCCTTTGAATTGTGGTGTTGGAAAAGAATACCAAATGTATACTGGATGTTTTAGTCATCTAGCACTGCTAGATTCTGTCACAGTCCAGTAGGCTACAAGTCTAAATTTAGGGCAGTGGCTCCAGGGGAAGGCTTTCTCTATTGGCTCTGGAGGAAGGGCCTGGTAGTCAGTCTTCCCCTGGACTGGAAGCTTCTGAGGCGGAGGGACCCCAAGTCCTTTCCAAAGGACATGCTCTGCTCAAGGCACTACTTTCTTGGTGGTTTGAGATCCCCCACTCTCTGTTTACTCCCCTTTCCTTCGCATCTCAAGAGATCACCTCAAGGCACAGTACAGTCCCACACACTGAGCCCTGTCCAACCAAAACAACTGCCACCCATCCTCCCTCACCAATATCATAAATGCAGCATTTACAGCATATAGGAAAATCACATAGTACTGGGAATCATGGCCTAGCCAATCTGCTACACACACATTTTTGGGGAGACACAATTCAATTCCTGACACTGGACTTTCAAAGAATGAACAAATCTGTTTTGGATGTAGTACAGCCAGAATGCTCCTCAGAAGCAATGATGGCAAGACTTTGTCTCATATACTTTACACATATTATCAGTAGGGACCAGTCCCTGGAGAAAGACGTCGTAACTGCTAAAGTGGAGGGCCATTAAAAACAAGAAGACCCTCAATGAGATGGATTGACAACAGTGGATGCAAGAATGGGCTCAAGCACAGCAAAGATTGTGAGGATGGTGGGGGACTGGGCAGTGCTTTATTTTGTTGTCCATAGGGTTGCTATGACTTGGAACTGACTGGAGGAAACCCTGGCGGTGTAGTGGGTTAAATGCTAAGTCTGCTCACTTAAAGGTCAACAGTTCAAATCCACCACGTACTCCTTGGAAACTCCATAGGGCAGTTCTACTCGGACTTCTAGGGTCACTATGAGTCAGACCTGACTGAAGGCAGTGGGTTTTGGGAGGGCACCTAACAACAACAACATTGCTGATAATACAGATGCATGTGTACCAACGACAACAAGAAAAAGAGGCTCACAAAACTTTTCTTGATACAATTTACCCCCATTAGACTGAGTTCCTTAAGGGCAGACACCCTGCTGTATTTACCTTGATATCTTTCCTAGTAACTGTTACAGAACTCTGCAGGCAGAGGAAGTTCTAAAAAAAAAAAAAAAGTTTATTATTCTAATAAATTGGAGAAATGGATGAACTTTTTTTGAAATAACCAAAACTCAAAAACAGAAAATTACAATTCTCCTATTCCCAATTATCGCTTGATAATTTTGCTTGTGAGATACCCCAGAGGATCAAGTATCAATTGTTTTATTCTTACATTTGTATAGTGATTTTAGTGATCATGTAGTATTAATCTAGCACATTTTTCTCAACAGTGAAGTATTGTTTTATTGAAAGTCTTCTTTTCTTTTGTTCACTGCTACCTAACACAACATAACAGTCAAGCACTTGACTATGGCCTCTGTCTTGGAGCTTGGAAACTTCTGCTTAAAATGTCTTATGTGGGCATATTGAAGCGTTGCTGTAAGTTAGCCTCCTTCCCAGAATGTGTGTACTGAAAAGTTTTCATCCTGCTTTGAATTCAAATAAATAGAAGGCAGGATTTTGTACCCTGAACATTGCATATAGGTCCCAAACCTGTTGTCTCATCAGGTCTGTAAACATCTCACCAATGACCTGAGAAAAACTAAGACATTTTTAAAATGAACTGGTGGGATCACTGAAGATAAACTTGATGAATCTCTTCAAACAAACAAGAGCTTCAGACTTTCAGTTTCTGCCTCTACCTCTCCCACCCCCTTTTATTTTTCTTTTTTCCATGACAGGCAGACATTGCTGAGCCACTTCATCACCTCTGATAAAAGGTGTTCTGTGGCTCTAAAGGTGACAACACACAGGCAAGTTCTAGAATATTAAGCAGTCATTGACTTCTGTACCGGCATGAATTTGTTACAAGGAACATAAAGTATTCTGATGCCATCTGTGCTGGAGGGACACAGTGAGAGCTTAGAAAAAGCATACCTACCCCCCTGCTAGTTGAAAGGCTGTCAGCTGTGGGAGAAGTGATTTTATGGAGAGAGGGTATGCGGTGTTTCAGTGTATCCGGACAGTTTTTCCTTTTGGTGTCCCCATTTGTATCTTTCCCTGATAAAGTTCCTATACTTTATGCTGCAAGCGTTGTGGTGAAGTCAAACCACAGTAGTTTTCGTAGCAATAAAATACCCTTTTGTTGAAGGCCTGCTTGCCCCTTGCCTGTTTCCTGCTACCAACACGATCATGATATTTGTCTAATTTTGGTGCAACAGAACTTAATTACTGTGTGAACCATGAGTGGCAAGTCAGCCAATTTTAGTTGTTCCAACTATGTGCTAGCACCTGGTCACTTATTGCCAGAAACTTGTTTACTTCAAGTTATTGGTCAATTTTGAGCCCTGGGCAGCTGCAGCTAATCCTAATGCATATAGTTGGCAGCTGTGTATTTTTGACTTTGCCCCTTAGAATACAAAGGCTGCCTTTGCCCACACTCATGCAGACTTGAGCTTCTAAAGGGCAAGCCTTAGTCTCAATAGGTGATTGTGATTACACACTACAACAGAAGTACAGTATGTTTATTCTTGCATTGTTTTTTCAGATGCCCCAGCTTCACTAAGAGTTATCAAATTATGTGCCTATTGAAAAGAAATCCCATTCTGTAGTAAGCATGCATTTTTAGGAACTTAAGCAGTAATGGTTTACTCAAGCTGATTCTGACATAGGATTTTCAGTGGATGATTTTGTGGCAGCAGATCACCAGGCCTTTCTTCTGAGGTACCACTGGATATACTCAAACCTCCAATCTTTTTATTAGCAGCCAAGTGCATTAATTCCCTTTAAGATCAACTCCTCCTTAAATTACTAAACCAATCCTATCTATGCCTACTAGGCCCATTCCCTTCTACACCTCTTCTGTCATTTGTCCCAGGCAGTGGCAAAATCATAGGTATTTCTATTAGACATACTGATTTGTTAGACTGTAATATAATGGAACATTAAATGATTCAAAGGGTAACTATACAGGCAATTTTTTAAATTATCATTATCCCTATTTTGTAGTTGAGAAAGATGAAATAGAGTCTTCCGTGGTATCATGTACACAATCAACAACAAAGCTAAAAATAAGGACAGAGACTTGGAATGGGGACTTCCGTGGATCCAGTTTACTGAGTAGCATACTGGATTTAATAAATGCGATAGAAATAAACCTCAAATACGTGATCATATTTGTAAGGCACCCCCCATTATAAACTTTTTCTCTCTTATTTTCCACAAGTTATTGTTTCTTTCTGTTAATAACATATATATAAATCTTGTAGTCATAGAGTTCTTTTGGACTCTTTATCTTGCTGGAAACCTGAAAAGGAAAGATAGAAGACTGTATGAGATCACATGAGTTTCCCAGCTAGGTTGTCCTGATACCACCAAAACCCAAATGAAATATGTTACCATCATAACAACCCTACAGGACAGAGTAGACCTGCCCCACAGAGTTTCCAGGAAGAACCTAGTAGATTCAAACTGCTGACCTTTGGGTTAGTAGCCATGGCACCTAACCACTGCACCACTAGGGTTTTGTTCCTGATACCACAGTGGAGAGTAGAGTACTCACCTCCAAAACTCTATCCATCAGCTCCTGTGGCCAGCTTTCTACAAAAGCCATTTCTGCCCCCATGCTTTGGGCTCTTATTTGCTCATTCCTATTCAGCAATCTGTGATCCTCTCAGTCATCTCCCTAAACTCAAGACTGTTACTCTGATCCCCAGGTAGTCTTCAAGTAGGCACTGTAACAGTTCTCTGCAACATTCTCCATCAGCATAATTCTTTTCTGTACTACTTTTCATCACTGGGGATTGTGATAGTTAAGGCTGTGTATCAACTTGGCTGGGTCATGATTCCAGTCGTTTGGCAGTTATGTAACAATACAGTTTGGCACTTATGTAATGATGTAATTTGGTAGTTATGTCGTGATGTAGTTATCTTCCCTTCTGTTATATAATCGCCTCCATGATATGATCTGATATGATCAGCCAATCAGCTGGAAGGGGAGTTTTCTCATGGGTATGGCCTGCATCTAATATATATGGATGTTCTGGCAAAGTTTGCTGGCACTGGATCATTCTGGATCCTTAATCTGGCTCTTCATCATCTAACCACTAGCTCTTAGGACTTGAGCCAGCAGCCTGCCATTATTGCCTGCTAATCTTGACATTCATTGGCCTTCACTGCCTGTGAGCCAGCAGCCAGCCATGTGACCTGCCAGTTTGGAGTCATCAGCCCCTACGAGCTACATGAGTCATTGAGCCTGACACCTGACCCTAATGTATGCTTCACTGATTTTGCTTCTCTAGAGAACTCAGCTGAGACATGCATAAAATATCCTTCCATACATAAAACATGTGCAGATACTCCTCTCCATACACTCATGTGAGTGAGCCTGTACAACTGAAAATGTAGACATTTATAAATGATTATGAAACACTTGACTAGATATACTCTCAACCTTTGCTTTTTAGGATTTCTGGGCGGCTTGGCAGAACAGCAGAACATCCTTATCAGGGGAATTTTAGTATGCTAAATGTTTTATTGGATGTGTCTGAAAAGCACTCAATCTTTTCACCTTGTAATAATATCCCCACTATGTATTTGAAGAGGTAGCATAGCAGAATGAAAATGACATGGATCTTAGAGTTATACATACCCTGGTGTGAATTTCAACTCTGCCACTTACTAGCTGTGTGATCTTTGGCAAGAATACTTCACCTTCCTGAGCCTCATTTTCCTCTTCTGAAAAATGAAAATTATGATAGGATAATATTACCTCATAGGACTGTCATGACACTCAACTGATATGATATGTGTAAAGCATCTGGCACATAGTACCACTGCCATAGAGTCAATTCTGACTCACAGCGGCCCTATGTGACAGAGTAGAACTACCCCATAGAGTTTCCATGTAGCACTTGATGCATTCAAACTGCTGATCTTTTGGTTAGCAGCCATAGCACTTAACCACTAAACCACCAGGGTTTCCTGGCATGTAGTAGGTTCTCAGTGAATGTAAATTTCTTTCCTTCTTTTACTTTTGAAGGTAGTAATGTTAGTCTCCAGGTCTTTCCTCCCACAGAGCCTTTGGTGAGTTTGCACCTCTGACCTTTCAGTTAGCAACTGAGCACTTTATCATGAGACCACCAGAGCTCCTTCTCTTAAAGAATACAACCCAGGAAACTCTATGGGACAGTTCTACTCAGTCATGTAGGATCTCTACAAATTGGAATGAACTCAGCAGCACACAACAACTGTTTGTAAAGCCTCTCTCTATAATCCTGTTCTGCATCTTGGTGCATAAAAGATTTGTTTTAAAAAATTACCTAGTTTCTGATGATTGTATACCAACTTGAGCTGACCAAGCTTTACCTACATTTGCAAGCACTGCAAGTGTTCCATGGCATCACACTTTGGCTTTTTATTTGGGTCACTTTGATTTGGCTGCTCCTTCTCTTCATACTACTATTATTTTCTTCTTGCTGCCTGTAGAGCAGCTGCTAGAGTGGACTTTTGTTGCCATCTCTTCTTTACATATTCTGTACACTGACACTGTTGAGCTGTGTAGCCACAGCATTGGGTAGATGCCAGGGCACTAGTTGTCCCACATGGTGTCTTGCTATTCATCTAATAGTAAGAAGCCAGATGTGATATCTCATTTCTTGCAGACATATTAAAGGCTAAACACTCATCCATCTCTACACCTGTCCAGAAACTCAGTGTGATCAGAAACTTAATCTGCCACAATGGTGCCCTGTGGTTGATCCTGCAGGATGCATCTGTGTTTATCAGTTCAATATTAGATAGTGTACTGCTCCGGACATCTTTTAGTTTGGTATCGCCAGGCTAGCATCTGTAGAAGAAGCACCTAGTAGCATGATGATTAAGCAGGTTGGTGGTTCAAACCAACCTTTCCTAATACAGCCCAGGAAACCCTACGGGGCAGTTCTACTCGATCACGTGTGGTCACTATGAGTTGGAATCGATTCAACAGCAGACAACAACAATAGCCTTTGTGGTAGGATTTGAGGAATTCAGTAAGTCTCCTGGCCCAAATATCTCCCTTACAAGTCACAGTGTTTAAAACACAAACAAAAAATCTTTCACTTGAATTTTATTTCTCTGGGTGAGGTGATGCAAAAATGCAAATACCACTCTCCAGAGGAAAGACAGTGCATCATTATAGGTCAATGATACTCACAGTCAAAACTGTATGGGAATCCTGATTCTGTTACTAGGCATATGACCTTGTACAATTTACTAACTCTCTTATCTGTAAAATGGGAATAATAACAGATGGCTGTGAGGATTAAATAAGATAATTCATTACTCCTCCCCCCCAAAAAAACCCTTGCCATAGAGTCAATTCCAACTTACAGCGACCCTACAGGACAGAGTAGAACTGCCCCATAGAGTTTCCAAGAAGTGCCTAGTGGATTCACACTGCCAGTCTTCTGGTTAGCAGACATAGCTCTTAATCGCCACACTACCAGGGCTCACAGTAAATGCTCAGCGAATAGTGGCTATTCCTTAGGGAGAGCAGGGCTCTGAGGAACACTTGTCATTGTTGTTGTTGTTTGCTGCCATCAAGACATCCTCACTCACTCATAGTGACCCCATACACAATGGAATGAAACTCTGTCCAGTTCTGTGCCAGCCCCATGATCAGAAAGCCCCTTGAGATCCATATAGTTTTTAACGGCTAATTTTCAGAAGTTCATCTTAGTCTAGAAAACAGGCCTTTCTTCCTAGTTTATCTTAGTCTGGAAGCTTTGCTGAAACTCATTCAGCATCAGAGCAACATGTGGGCCTCCACTAACAGATAACATGAGGTGAGCTGTCCAGGAATTGAACCCAGGTCTCTCATACAGTTTAAGGGTCAAGAATAAGGTGAGGTCTGGTACAGAGGCTCTGCTCAGAGCAAAGACTCTGGTGAGGTAGTGATACAGCCAGGGAATACAATAGAACCTTGAGGGTCTGGGATTAGAGGAGGGAAGTATGTGGGGTGAAGGTGAGGGGCTGAACCAGGGTCAAACATGAATTTCCAGCAAGAAAAATGTAGTCTAGTCCTATTCAGGATGCAATGCTTTGTGAGGCAGTGAGCTCTGCGCTGACAGCACTGAGGTAGAGGCTGGGTACTGGCTACCCCACTGTCAGGAATATCCCAACCCTTTGCTGTTGAGCCAATTCTGACTCATGGCAGCCCCATAGGACAGGGTAGGACTGCCCTATATGGTTTCCGTGGAGTGGCTGGTGGATTTGAACTGCTGACCTTTTGGTTAACATCCATGGATCTTAACCACTGTGCCGCTAGGGCTCCAGTGCCTCTCAAATATTTATGTGCATACTAGTCACTGGGAGATCTTGTTAAAGTGCAGGTTCTGCTTCAGCAGGTTTGGGGTGGGACCCAACATACTGTATTTCAAATAAGCTCCTGGTCCCTGAGGAAGCAAATGACCCTAGTCAACATACCTCACCCTGAGTAGCAAGGCTCTGTTGAAACTTGAAAATAAATCACAGTAAAACAAAGGAATATGGTTGAGGAAACTGGGAGGGTTACTCAGACAAGTCTCCATAGAGTGGAAGGAATTTGACACAAGTCACCGTCTACAGTCTGGTTTTTAGTTTTGCAAGCTTTGAAATGTGACTGGAAGCATAACCCGAGCCTGGGCTCTTGGGGACTGACTCACACTTAACCAAATTCACAAGAGACCAATATATAAACCAGAATGCGAATTGATTAATTTATAATGAGAAGTATAACTTCCAAGTGGACCAGAATCAGTGCTTGCTGATCAGTGCATTATCTCCCTGCAGGCATATTTACATGGGGAGCTAAATGATAATAAGAAGGTTGCTTGGTAAGGACAGACTCAGAGTGAGGAGAGTTCATAGGATGATTTTAATTGCCCACACCATCAAGTTATGATAGTTCCGTGAATGCTTCCCGGTGTTCTCAAACTATATGCTGGTTCCTCTGCCTGAACATCCTTCCTCTCTTCTTTGCCTAGGTAAGTCTACTTGTTCTTAAAGACTCAAGGCTATCTATGTGTCCATAGCCCTCATATCATCATTCCCATAGCGCAATCATAACATTTACCACATTGTACTGTTATTTTCTGTTTACCTCACTGATGGCCCCACTAAACTTTGAGCTCGTTTAGACCAGGGACTCTTTCTTTTGTTTTTGTATACTTCTACCTCTCCAGCACCTTGACTATGATAGGTTTTCAATAATCAGAAAATCCAACTGTCTACAAATAGTTCTTCCTAGTGGTTTGGCTTGGTTTTTAGTTACATGTTAAACCTACTGCCACTGAGTCGATTCCAACTCATAGAGGCCCTCTAGGACAGAATAGAACTGCCCATTGGGTTTCCAGGGCTGTAACTTTATGGAAGCAGATTGCCACATCTTTCTCCCACAGAGCAGCTGGTAGGTTCAAACCATTGATCTTGTGGTTAGTAGCTGAGTGCTTAACCACGGTGCCACCAGGACTTCTTAGTTATGTCATACGAGAAAAAAAAAAATCTCTGCCATCGAGCCAATTCCTACTCATAGCAAGCTTATAGGACAGAGTAGAACTGCCCCACGGAGTTTCCAAAGAGCACATGGCAGATTTGAATTGCTGACCTTTTGGTTAGCAGCTGTAGCACTTAACCACTACATCACCAGGTTTCCCTAGTTATGCCATACCAAAAAAACCAAACCCACGGATGTCAAGTTGATTCTGACTCACAGTGACCCCACAGATCAGAGTAGAACTGCCCATAGAGTTTCCAAGGAGCATCTGGTGGATGTGAACTGCTGACCTTTTGGTTAAAAGTTGTGGCACTTAACCACTATGCTCCCAGGGTTTGCAGTTATGCCATAGGCACCTCAAAACCAATAGGTCTAAACTGAAACGACTGCCCCTCCCTCACCTCTCTACACATATAAAACTCAGCTCCATTTCCAGTATTCTGATTGAGCACTGCCTAGTTTTCTAAGCCAAAAAACCTCAGAGTAATCCCTAACTCTTCCCTCTGTTTCATCTTCTAAGCCAACTCCTATTGATTCTATCTTCAGAATGCGTTCCCTATCTTTTCACCTCTCTCCATCTCCACTGCCAGTCTAATCTAGGTTAGCTTCATCTCTCACTTGGAGCACTGCCAACAATCTTCTGTCTGGGCTCCCAGCTTCTACTCCTGTCTCCTGCAACATATTGTCCAGAAAAGACATAGTGATTGCTAAAATTCAGATCTGATTACATCACTCCCTGCTTAAAACCCTGATTATATTATTCCTTGCTTTTGGATAAAGTACAAACTCCCTAGCTGTATCCAAATGACCCTGAAGGGCTGGCCCTTGTACACCTTTCCAGCTTTTTCTCTTGCCACTTTCCTTGTACTTTGGGATCCAGCCATTTCCAATTACAGGGCCTGTAGTACTTGTGGTTTCCCAACATATTCTGTTTTATGCCTCATTGCCTTTCCATGGTTGTTCTCCGCCTAAAAAGCTGACTCCCTCACAGGTAAAACCTTCTCTAGGAAGCTTTCCCTCACTTCCTGGTCTAGATTAAGTGCATCTTTTCTATTATCCGACTCATGGCGATGGATCCGACTCGACGGCACTTGGCTGGCTTTCTATTATCCACTACTGAGGTATCCACTGTGTACACCGCTATTATAGTATTCACAGTACATATGTTCATAGAGTTGCTATGAGTCTGATTCCACTCAACAGTGGTGGCACAGTGGTTAAGAGCTACAGCTGCTAATCAAAAGGTCAGCAGTTTGACTCCATCAATCTGAATGTGTCAGTCGCTACTTGAAACCCTACAGGGTAATTCTACTCTGTCCTATAGGGTCATCGTGAGTTGGAACGAACTTAATGGGCAACAAGTTTTTGGTTTGGTATATGCATATAGCTCCCTAAAGTGCAATGATAATTTTACTTGTCAGTCTCATCAAAGCTAATAATTTATGAGCTTTTTGAGAGCAAAGTTGATATCTATTTGATCTTGTATCCCAGTGCTTAGCCCATGGCTGGCACACAGTAGATACGCAATAAATATTTAAGAGTGAATGAACTAACATTAACAAATGTCTCTCTGTCATTTTTTTTTTTGTAGATAGCTTGTAAAATAGCTCCTATCTTTTGAACACATTGTTTCTTCAAGGTATAATATAGTTGATTGACATGCAAGTAATCTTGATTGAATTTTGAGCATTCATCAATAAATTCAGACAATTTGTTGAATTGTATCATTTCTTAGAGATGGCTGGTTCTACCTATTTCTTTCCCCACTAGGTAACTTTGACCTTAGACTTTACTGTTGTCAGCGGTTTGGACTGCCATGCTATTGTCTCCATAGATCTCCCCCCTTTGACCTCTAAGTTTCCTTTCAATGCCTAGGGTTCATATTTCACAGACTTATCCATTTATATGGATTCCAGGTGCTGTTTGGTGTATGGTATTAATTTTCCTCTAGGTTTCTCTCAAGCCATAAGAGTATCAAGTGCAGAATTGACTCATGCTTCATCTTTGGGAATAATGATGTTGATTAAGTGAACACTGGGCCAGGGACTGAGGGAAGCCACTAATGGATGAGGAATTTAACAAATACTGGGCTAGATAAAGTAGCTATAGTTCTTTGAACTGAAAAAGAGGCTAAAGCTGAAGATCCTCAACATTACTTACTCTGATTATTACTTCAAAGTAGCAGCTTTAAGATTATTTTAAAGTTATTGGATGGCTGAACCAGTTTAATAGTAATAATAAACATATATAATTTTAAAACATTTTATTTTAATAGACTGTTCTTTAGAGCAGTTTGCGGTTTACAGGAAGTACAGAGGGTTCCCACATTCCCCCCTCCCCACTGCACACTGTGTCTCCTGTTATTACCATCTTGCATTCCATTCTGTGGCATATTTGCTACAACTGATGATCCAACATTGATACACTGTTATTAAATAAAGTGTACTTTACACTAGGGTTGTTCTTGGTGTTGTGTAGTTACAGGGGTATTGAAAAATAGAATGTCATCTAGGCACCATTACAGTATCATACAGAATAGTTTCCTTGTCCTTACCAACTATTCATAATTCCTCCATCCCCCAAGCCCCTTGGCAATCACTGATCTTTCCACTGTCTCTATAGTTTGGCGTTTTCCAGGTGTTACATAATTGAAATCATAAACTATGTAGCTTTTTCAGACTGGCTGCTTTCATTTAGCAATATGCATTTATAAGGTTCTTTTATGTTTTTTCATAGCTTAATAGCTCATTTCTTTTTATTGCTAAATAATACTCCATCGCATAGATGTACCACAATTTGCTTATCCATTCACCTCTTGAGGGACATCTTGGTTGCTTCCAGTTTTTGGCACCTATGAATAAAGCTGCTATAAACATTTGTTTGCAGGTTCTTCTGTAAACGTAGGTTTTCGGTTTATTTGGGTAAATATCTAGGAATATGATAGCTGGATCATATGGTAAGCCTATATTTAACTTGTTAAGAAATAGCCACACTATCTTCTAAAGTCACTGTACTATTTTATACTCTCACCACCCACAAATGAAAGCCACTGTTGCTCCACATACTTAGCAGCATTTGCTGTTGTCAGTGTTTTAAATTTTAGGCACTCTAACAGGTGTGTAGTTCACATATAATTTTTACCATCTGCCAAGCACTGTTTCATGTGACTTACATGTACGAACTCATTTAATCATCTGAATAACTCTATGAGGTAGGCATTATTATCCTCATTTTACAGATGAGGAAACCAAGGAACAGAGAAAGTAAATTCCCCAAGGTCAAAAGCTATTCATAGCTGTCAGACACCAGATGTATTAATTCAGTTTTATCCAACACACAATCACTGAACATCTACAATATAATAGAGCCTTAGTGGCACAGTAGTTACAAGCTAAGGCTGCTGGTGGACGATTTAATCCACCAGCTCCTCCTTGGAAACCCTATGGAGCAGCTCTACTCTGTCCTATAGGGTCGCTATGAGTAGGAATCAATTCCATGGCAATGGATAAGGTAAGGTAACAACATAATGGTTGACAGGGTAGACAAAAACTGTACATTTAAAGTAACGATAAATTACAACGAATAGTGCCATGAGTGAATTGCTTAGCAGGGTGGAGACTCCTTTCAGTTGGAAATGAAGAAAAGTTATGTAGTAAAGGCCATGAATGCTGTGGGTATATGCATTTGGGTAAACCTTACTTGCAGAAGGTGGAGAAAAAAAGATAGTTTTAGAGTGTGTAAAGCCGGTAACACCTTTTGGAAGACAGAGATTGCTTTAGAAGGGGCATCTGAGAAGTATAATCACCCTAGGGTAAGAGTAAGAAGGAAATAAATCTGTATGATGTTTGTTTGCAGCAGGTAAAGAGAAAAATGCCGTTAGGGACCAGCAAAGTAGGGTTAACAACTTGCTTTTCCTCTGGGTCTCTCCCTCTATCCCCAACTCTCTGTGCTCCCCAGAAAATCAGTCAACAGCCTTCTTCTGGCACCACCCACCCAGCAAAATTCTGTAGATTACAACTCCTTTGGGGAACAGGGCTTTTTTTAGACTTACTTTCACATTCTAGCACTTAAGCTCGAAATGCCCTTTTGGGTAAATAAATGTATTCTTGCAATTCAAAACAGACTTGAATCCTAATCAGAAAGTCGGTTCTATAGTTCCTGGCCTGTCCGTTTTTTGTTTTTTTTTTTTTCCCACAAAAAGACACAACATACCTGGCCACAGAGTCACAGAACCACCCCCTCTATTGCCTTCCCATCCTGTTACCCTTTTAAGAGGCGGATCCCGCAGTGTCCTTTCCTCCCTCCCAGCCACCTCTACCCCCAGTCGTCTGGGCGGAGCTTCAAGCTAAAGCCCCAGAGCCCGACTTGGCCTCGGCAGTGGCGAAGAAGACTGGAGCTGCGAAAAGCTGCATCTGCAGCAACATCCTTACTGACGCTACGTGCGTCTCGGTTGCGACCGAGCTCGCGGCACGCGACAGCCTCTCCCCGCCCCCTCCCCACCTGGCCCGCACCTAGTAGAGGCCAGGGTCCTGCCGAGCGCAAGGAAGGCGTGTGCTAGGGGCCCTTGGGAGCCGCGGAGCGCGCGCGCCATGGGGCCGCTGTCCGCAACCGGGGTCTCCTGCCGCGGTGGATGCGGCTCTTCCCGACTGCTTGCAGGGTGCTTCCTACTGGCTCTGAGTCTGCACGCCCCCGGCTCCCGGGGGGCCGAGGCAGTGTGGACCGCGTACCTGAACGTGTCCTGGCGGGTTCCACACACCGGAGTGAACCGCACTGTGTGGGAGCTGAGCGAGGAGGGCGTGTACGGCCAGGACTCGCCGCTTGAACCCGTTGCTGGGGTCCTAGTACCTCCTGATGGCCCCGGAGCGCTCAATGCCTGCAACCCGCAGACGAATTTCACAGTCCCGGGGGACTTCGGAAGCAACGTGCAAGTCTCTTGGTTGGCCCTCATCCAGCGCGGCGGAGGGTGCACCTTTGCAGACAAAATCCATCTGGCTTACGAGAGAGGGGCGTCTGGAGCCGTCATCTTTAACTTCCCGGGGACCCGCAATGAGGTCATCCCCATGTCTCACCCGGGTGAGTGCAGCTGCTAAATTGCACCCCTCCAAACCCCTGCGCCCTTCTCCACTAGTCCCTTGCTTCGAAGGAAGCCGGTGCCCTTTCTGTTGCCACCGTGTGGGGCAAGGTTCTCCTGTCGCCGAGATTCACTACGCATGGGGGTTGGGCAGAAAAGAATCCTTCAGAATTTCTCTCCCTGATGGCAAAGGATAGAGGCTGGCAAATCGGAAAGAGGGACAGTTTGGACTCTTGGCGTCCCCTTTCCCTGGCATTTCACATGAATGCCTTGTCTGTGATTACCATAAATGGTTGGTTGCCCACTTTTCACCGTAAGTGGTGAAATGACTGGGGAGAAGGCTGCCTGGAAATCCCTTCCTCCCTCTGTCCTGCTCGACAAGCTCTGGCTGGCAGCACCTCTTCCCCTCCTCTCCCTGTTTTTCTCTCCGTATTTCCTAGGTATCAGGTACAGGATTGTTTTACTGTGCCCTGTTAACCTTGTTGCGATTTTGGTGGAAACTTGACTTAGCTCTTGGACTCTGCCCAGTGGTCTCAGGTCGCAAGTGACTGTTCCTATCAATGCTTTCATGATTTCCTCTGAAAATTCCGATTTAGGTTACTGAGTTGCAAAATTGGTGATTAATGTTATTGAAAAAGTTTCTTATATACGAGCATAACAAGGCTTGAAACCAAACACACTGCTGACCAGTTGATTCTGACTCTGATAGTGACCCTATAGGACAGGGTAGAACTGCCTCCATAGAGTTTCCAAGGAGCGCCTCGTGCATTTGAACTGCTGACCTTTTGATTAGCAGCCTTAGCACTTAACCACTAGTCCACCACCCACCCAAACACACTGCCGTGGAGTCGGGTAGCCTTTGGACAAAGTAGTCTGGGTAGTTCTTAAATTTGTGGAGTTAAATTTATTGGGAGATGCTGTTTTTCACGTTTCAGGTACCCTTCTGCAAATCTTCATCTTTGTGAGTAGGTACCCATTTTATATATAGCTACAGGATCTATATAGATACAGAATCTATTTATAGATGTAATGTGTGTAGTAGATATATTGTAAATCTATATACATTATGTCTATAGCATATATAGATATAGATATCACAGGCTCCAAAGGACAAAGAAAAAAAATTTTGAGAAAAGCAAGAAAACGTATATTAACAGTATATCACAGTGATTAAAAGATGGAACTTGAGTCAGACCTTGGTTCAAATTCCAGCCCCATTGCCTTGGGAGTACTGTGACCTTGGGCAGCTTACTTTATTTAAGTCTTTTGAGTCTGGGTTCCTTCATTGTTCAAGTGGGAATGAAAAATAAGAATTACCCCCACAGGTTTGTCACGAGGATAAAATGAAATAATACTGGTCAGGAGTTTATAGTACAGAGCCTAGCACATCATCCTGTCTCAGTAAAGATTAACCAGTAGCTTACAAGAGAGTCACTGGAGAGATGAATCTGCTCATTTAATTACTAGAAGTTTTTGTTTTTGTCTTTTTGCTTAAATTATATTTCAGGCTCTGCCTAGAGAACACTTGTCTTGAGTGGTTGAGTGACATAATAGAAAGAGCACCCAACCGGAACTGGAAACTGGGGAGATTTGAAAATGTAGCCTCTTCTTTGCCTCTGTCCTCTTTGTGACCTTGTACCAGTTACTCCTATCTCAAATTGTAGCATAGATGTAGGGGACAGAGGCCAAGTTGGCAGAGTATACAGATACAATAATGAACTAGATGAATTCTAAGATCCTTTGAGCTCAAAAACGCTGTGATGCTTAGTCTTTATGTTGCTTAAAGGAACAACTGTATGTCTCTTGGTTGAAAATTCATTGATTAGAATTAAATTACTTTTTAAAGGCTGATAAATATAAAGAATAAATGATAACTTTTAAGGTCTTTAAATTTCAATTGACTAAATGCAAGGGTTTGGCTCTGAATTTCCTCTAAATGAGATTTATCCACATAAATGATTTGGAATTAGGATATTTTTTCATTGGAGAGTTCCTACTTGGACTGTTTTTATTATACTTCTGTTGAGGATATAAGTTTATGTTTAGCCAGTAGTTTTAGGGGATAATGAAATTAACTTTTGTTGAACTCAAACTGTGTGCCAGGCACTGTATACACTTTATATTCTTTTGATAGGCCATATTCATACTACAAAAGGCACACGCATTGAAAGTGGGACTCAGATTCTGAATCTGCTGTGTAACAGCTTTGTGTCCTTGGTCACATCTGTAAAATGGAGGTAACGTTGTGATTATTGAAAATAATATATGTGAACTGTCTAGTGTATGCTATTTTCAGTCATCTCATATGCATGTTGAAAAACTTGGACTGTAAGTAAGAAAGACAAAAAGTGTGTCTTGGAAGAAGTACACCCAGAATGCTCCTTAGAAGCAAGGGTGGCAAGACTGCATCTCACATAGTTTGGACATGTTACCAGGAAAGACCAGTCCTTGAAGAAGGATCATACTTGGTAAAGTAGAGGGTCAGCGAAATCGAGGAAGACCCTCAGTGAGATGGATCAACACAGTGACTGCAACAACGGGCTTGAGAACAGCAGTGATTGTAGGTATGGTGCAGGATCAGGCAGTGCTTCCTTCTATTGTACGTAGGATTACTGTGTCAGAACCAACTCGATGGCACTTTAACAACAACACTTAGCACATAATAAACACTCAGTGAATGTTAGTTATTGTAAAAGACTAATGCTAACAGGATGTAAAAATTTAATATACAAATATGTGATTTTGCAACTGTCAGATTGAGCACATGAATATACTAGTAATCTAATAATGCTTCTGTTGTTTCAGGAGAATATATAGGACTAAAGCCCTAAGTATTGACACTTTAAACTACACTTAGAAAGGTATCTTGACATTTAAAAATTTTATTATTATCCAAGATGATGGTTATAGCAAAGCTTGCCATTGGGCTAATTAGTTAAAAATAACTAACAAATTACTTCAAGTATGGATTTACATTTCTCCCTTGAACTGGGGGGACTACTTTCAACACAGGGAAAAATCACTTTGCATTTCACCCACATGTGTTCCTAAATACTTGTAAAGTGTTTATTGTTTGCTTTACTCCTTCTTTAGAGTTAAATCTAGGGTTCATTGTAATCTCTAATCAGAAACTGCTTATCCTGGATCATGGTAGCCGGTAGGACTGCAGTTTAAGTGTTGATTAACTCAGTGGATATTACCGTGAAACACACAAGGGCTACCAAATATGGAAAAGCCCAAACAAACAAAAATAACCAAGCCCTTTGTGGTGGAGTCAAATCCCATTCGTAGCGACCCTATGAGACAGAGTAGAACTGCCTCATAGGGTTTCCGAAGAGGAGCTAGTGGATTCAAACTGCTGGCCTTCTGGTTAGCAGCTGAACTAACCACTGTACCACCAGAGCTCCTATGGAAAAGCCGTTGGCATCAAACTGTCTATTCAGGGTCAGCAACCAAGGCCACGAAACAATTTGTGTATTAACTGTTTAATGAGAAACTAATTTGCTCTGTAAATTTTCACCTGAACCACACACTCACAAAAGCTCTCTTCACCCATTCTCGAAGGGGGCCTGTGCTTGAATGTTTGTTTCTGTTAACATTTGTCCTGAGGCATGCGCATTAGCCCATCACAGTCTTATGACCCCGAAGACTCACTATTTCAAGTAACAGAACTCAACAGTTTACAGCAGTTGCTTTAAAATCTTTGTAATAACAACAATCAGTAGAAAAATGAGGCTGTTTAGATGTGTACCAAAATTGGACAAAAAGGTAGCCATAACCTTGCATCAGCAAATTTTTTATCTTAAGTATGCAAATCAGATAAAACCAAAACTCTGAACTTGTTGCTGAGTTGAAAAGAAGGAATCAAACCTTAGACTCAGCACTAAAGCCATCTCAAATGTAAGATTGTCACGATGAGACATGTTACTTATGCTGTTGTTATTGCACAACAAACTGTTCTGCTTGCTCTAAGCAGATCGGCCTGCGCTGTGCCTGCCTTCTAATTGAGCATAGCCCACTGGCTGAAGTGGCGTATACTTGTAGAGTTTTCCTTGAGTGAACATGTGCAGGCATGAAGTTGTTGAAAGACCTATGTGAGGTTTACAACTTTCATAATCCCTGACAACATCCACAAAGGGAAGGCAGGAGAAGCATTGTTCCTTGAAAAAACCAAACCCATTGCCTTTGCGTTCATTCTAACTCATAGTAACCCTATTACTTAGAGCTACAAAACAAAAGGGCAAGGAATCAAACAGTTCAAATTAATGATTGATGATCTCCAGTGGCATATAGTTAAGAGATGTAATTGCTGGTTTGTATACCTTGTCAAAAACAGTTTTCTCCTGTGTTAAAATGGACATAGTCACCTCTTAAAGTTGCTGGGATTAAATGAGAGTACAAATAAGGTATTTAGCACAATGCCTGGCATCTAGAAGGTGTTTTGAGAACATAATTTGAGAATGAATAGTCTCGAGTACTTCGAAGTATGTATCTGAAACATTTACTTTAAAGCTTTAGATCCAGGGTGGGAAGATTTACAAGGAAATAATCTTTTGCCATTCTTGCGTTTGTCATTCTTTTCTCAAATAACTGCTTCCCCCTCAAGCTACCAGTTCTTCTTTCCATTAACAAAGGAGTTTGGAACTAGTATTTTGGACAGATTTATCATCACCTAGTCACCTTTTGGAAACCCTGGTGACAGTGGAAACTCTGGTGCTGTGTTAGTTAAGTGCTACACCTGCTAACCAAAAGGTCAGCCAGGCACTCCTTGGAAGCTGGAGCAGTTCTGCTCTGTCTGTAGGGTTGCTATGAGTCAGAATCAACTGGATGACAGTGATTTGGGTTGTTTTTTTTTTTTTTTGGAATTGCGTTTCACAAAACCCTGATGGGGTAAGTGCTAGGACTGCTAACCAGGTTGACAATTCGAATCTACCAGGCACACCGTGGAAACTATGGGGCAGTTCTACTCTGTCTGCCCTGTAGGGTCACTATGAATCAGAATTGACTCAATGGTAGCAGGCTTTTTAGGTTAATCGCCTTTCAGCCTTTTAACTTGTAGTTTTCCGGGGCTTTTTTCTTGGAAATTGACTTTGAAAAGGACCTTTTTACAGTAAAATGATTGGTACAAAAGAAGTTAAAAAGGGATTGGATGGTGATAGCCATTGTAAAACAGAATCCTCCAGCACTTTCCAAATGCATCTCTTGATACCTGTAAGGTACTGTGTTTAATAGAGTTGACCACCCCTTCGTGGAAACTCTCACCCACCCCAACCACTTTCAGTCTCTTCCTTCTCCTTTTGCTTCTCTTTTATTACATTTCTATTATTTTATTGCTTCTAATATCTCTTTTTTCTTGCATCAACACCCAGGCCCATAACAATCCACCTCCAATAAATAGCTACCATATCCAGTTTAGTCTGTTTTTCTTAAAAAAAATCTTCTCCCTTGTGTACCCTTCTACCTTGCAACTATTATTAGCCTGCCTTCAGTCCCTGTGTCATCTCATAAAGCAAATACCTTAGCCTCTGCATTAGTCTCCCTGCCTTCCAGTCTTGTCCTTCTAGTTCTTCCTCCTCATTGCCACCAAGACAGCTCTGATCACATGCATATGATTGCTCAAAAGCCCATACTAGTAAAATTTAGACTATATTTTTCAGCATGCTACTAGACTCTTTATTATCTGGCCCAGCCTACTTTTGAGGCTTTTTACCCTTGTCTCGTGGTAAGTACCATCTTAAAAAAAAAAACCATTTGGTTGTGACTCATGGTAACCCCTGTGTGTATAGATAGCATAGAACTGTGTGTATAGATAGCATAGTAGGGTGTTCTTGGCTGTGACCTTTTGGAAGCAGATCTCCAGGCCTTTCTTCCAGGCTGCCTCTGCGTGGGTTCCAACTTCTAACGTTTCAGTTAGCAGACATCTAATGTTTTGTACTACCCAAGGACTTCTAGGTACCCTTACACCTACTCTCTAAACATACCATATTCTTTCCCATTATGGATTTCCTTTCCTTCCCAGCTCTGCTGGTCAGAAATTCACCAGTCTTTCAAAACCCAGTACAAATGCCTCCTGTCCTGGACCCTTAATTCTTTTTATCTTCCTACCACAGCCCACGGAAACCCTGGTGGCATAGTGGGTTAAGTGCTACATCTGCTAACCAAAAGGTTGGCAGTTCAAGTATACCTGGCGCTCCTTGGAAACCCTATGGGGCAGTTCTACTCTGACCTGTAAAGTCACTATAAGTCGGACCAACTTGACAGCAAGTGAGAGTTTGTACCACAGCCCACACCCAAAACAAAATAATCTTTTCTTTTTCTCATTCCCTTACCACACTGTCTGCATTTTGATGGCAGATATGTACATATTTCCCTCCTGGAATGTGGAGCCCTGGTAGCACCAGCTAGTGGCCAGCCACTCTGGAAACCCTACAGGGTAGTTCTGCTGTCCTATAGTGTTTCTATGAGTGGGAATTGACCCAATGGCAACAGGTTTACTAGACTGTAGTTATTTTAATTGTTTTTTTTTTAATTTTCGTATTCCCCATAGAAATCTTTGAACTACTTATGCTCTAGAAATACTTGTTGAATTTCTAGAATATCCAGGAGTTCTAATGCCAGAAAAGTAACCAATGAAATAGGATTAGGAATCAGTTTATTTGCTCATTAGTGCAAGGATCTGTTGTATGCTAAAGTTTGTCTCGGTGGTACAAGAGAGTGATTGCTTCCCAAAAGGTTGATTATTTGAATCCACTAAGAGGCACCATGAAAGAAAGGCCTAGTGATCTACTTCCAAAAAAAAAAAAAAAAATCAGCTTTTTACAGGTCTATTCTGAAACATGTTGGATCACCAGAAGTCAGAATCAACTCTATAGCAACTGAGGGTTACTGTATGCTAGGTGCTTGTAGTTGGTGCTGGCGAGTACAAAATAATGAAGACAGAGTCCCTAGCTAGGTAAGGCATGTTGAGTCTAGTGGAAAGAATAAACAAACAAACAAAAACCACTTCCATAGAGTCGATTCCGACTCATAGCTACCCTGTAGACGGAGAAGAACTGCCTATAGAATTTCCAAGGAGTGCCTGATGGATTTGAACTGCAAACCTTCTGGTTAGCAGCTGTAGCACACTTAATTAACCACTATACCACCAGGGTAAGAGTTTACAAATCCTTCAACGTTGCATGATTACCATCATAGACCAGTTAATGTACCGTCCTATAGTTTTTAACAGCAGAATGAACTAGGTAACAAGGAAATAGTGACAAATGTGTTTTTACATTGAAATTTTCCTGTGCTACATATTTTTGATGTTTTAGAAACTATCAACACTAACATTCAATTTGTATATTTAGGTAAAATGCTTTTATTGAATATATTAGTAAATGTGGACTTAATATAAACTGTTAAAAAAAGCAGTGTAGTTTGATCAACAAATATTTTCTCTAAGCTCATAAAGAGCATTTTACTCCCAGTCTCTGAAATATGTGTATTCTCACATACAGAATGTCATGCTTAATCTGTGTTCCCAGTCTCAGTAGAAGAGAGAATACCAAAGATGTTTACTAAGTTATTTTGTGATTATAAAATTAATCATGTGCCTTGTAGAAAACTGGGGAAACACAGAAAAATAAAAAACTGAAAATAACAATTACCAGTAGTTCTGCTGTACTGTAATAGCACCACGAATATTTTAGTGTATTTCTTTCTTGTCTCTGTTGCCATGCAAAGGTATTTTGTATCCTGCTTTTATCATAATGGTTATTTTTCATAAGTAATACGGTAACACAAAAAAATAACAGAAAAAGGTCTGTAGATACAATTATTTTAGCACATTTGTGTATTTGCGTTTTTTTCTTTTACTCTGCATATATATAATTCTTGAAAATGGTAATCGTAGTACATTCAATTTTGTATCCTGCTTTTATTATAAGCGTTTTCCCATGTCATTAAAAATAGGAAGTATGTTTTCTTATAATCAGAGGTTGTGGCCTTAGAACCCGGGGGACTGAGCCCCTCTTCTATTGGCTAGCAAAACGGAAGTACAGAAATGGTGATGGGGAGGAGTGTGAATTGAGGCATTTAAAATAAGCTCAAAACTATGCTCCACAGAAATTTATGTTAAAATATACTAACTAGCCCTGAATATCAGTCTAACCCATATGAATTGCCTATTATGGCTTGGTATTGTAAAGGATCTGGTTGCCATTTGTGTTTTAGTTCCGTTTCTCTCACTATGCTCCCTGTTGGTGATGTCTTTGTCACAGTTGGGGTTTGCACCTGGTTTCCTGTGTTGCTAGCATCTCATTGACTGAAATGGCTTTTCTTTTCTCATGATAACCACTTAACTGTAAACCATTGTTGGGTTTTCCCAGAGTTAATTTGATTGGTCAGTGGTATCACAAATATTTCCTAGGGATGAGTATTTTTTGTATATGTAAATTAATTGTTACAGTATAACATACATACCAAAAAGGTACGTAAATTCTAAGTGACAGCTCAGTGAATTTTCACCAAATGAGCATACCTATGGTAACTGGCCCCCAGACCAAGAAACAGAAGAGTACCAGAATGCAGAAGCACCTCCCCCCACCCTAAGATGAAGAATTTTTGATGCAATACAGTGTTAAAGCTTTGTTTCCTGAGGGTGGGTAGGAGGTGAGGGTAAACCCGTGCAGCATATAATAGGAGCCCAATCATCCACAAAAACAGACTCCTTCACTGCATTAGAAACACTTTTTTTAGTGACACTTAGCTCACTTATACTGTAGAGAGTTAATACCAAAGCACAGTTAATACCAAGACGTTTACTTTTTGACGCAATTCCTAACACCACCCACTTTCAAGCTCTTATGGGCCAACCAAAGCACAAGGGCTCTTTGTTATTATTCCATTTCCTGTTACACATTTTTCTCTTTGAGCTGCATGCATGCCTTTCTATACATCATGATGTATGATGACTGCTTGAATTTACCCATGGACTTACAGCAATATTGATTCACTTCTAGAAGAAAATTTGGTGATTGATGCTAAGCTGTGGGAAACTTCATTTAGGGTAGTTAGATGTAGAATCTACTCCTGATTTACTTTAACACTTCAGTGCTCAACTTAGTTACAAATTAATGATTTTGAGTTAACATGTTCATTTTGACCTTTGCTTGAAAGAAGGTATTAGAAGAGACCTGATATGTGTATGTCTTGAAGATATCAGCCTGTCATTTCAGACAAAATGTTGAAGTGACTTACTTAAATGCTGCCTACAACTAAAAATGTCTTTATTGTTGTTACATGGCACTGAATTGGATCCTGTTCATAGCAACGCTATGTATTAACAGAAGGAAACACTTATCCAGTCTTGCATCCAGTCTTGTGCCATCCTCACAATCATTGTTATGTTTGAGCTGGTTGTTGCAGCCACTGTGACAGTTTTATCTTGTTGAGGATCTTTCTCGTTTTCAGTGACCCTCTGTTTTACTAAGCATGATGTCCTGCTCCAGGAACCCTTCTCTCCTGATGGCATATCTGAAGAACGTTCTTCACTTCTAAAGAGCAATTTGCCTATATTTCTTCCAGAACAGATTTGTTCATTCTTTTGGCAGTCTGTGGTATCTTCAAAATTCTTTACTAGCACCATAATTCAGAGGCATCGATTCTTCAGTCTCCCTTACTCATCATTTAGCTTTCAAGTTCATACAAGGCTATTGAAAATACCCTGGCTAGGGTCAGGCTTATCTTAGTCCTCAAGGTGACATCCTTGCTTTTGGACACTTGAAAGATGTCTTTTGCAGAAGACTTGCCCAATGCAGTAAATCATTTGTTTTGTTGATTGCTGCTTCCATGGCTGTTCATTGTGAATCCAAGTAAAACCAAATCCATGACAACTTCAGTCTTTTCTCCATTTATCGTGATTTTGCTTATTGGTCCGGTTGTGACGGTTGTTGTTTTCTTTATGTTGAAGTGTAATCCATACTGAAGACTGTGGTCTTTGATCTTCATCAGTCAGTGCTTCAAGTCCTCTTCACTTTCAGCAAGCAAAGTGTTGTCATCTGCGTAACACAGGTAGTCAGCGAATCTTCCTGAAATCTTGATGCCATGTTCTTCTTCATATAGTCCAGTTTCTCAGATTATCTGTTCACTATGCAGATTGAGTAACTATGGTGAAAGGATGCAATCCTTATGCACACCTCTTCTGATTTTAAAGTGCACAGTATCCTCTTGTTCTGTTCAAATGGCTGCATGTTATTCTAGGTACAGGTTCCTTATGAACACAAGTGTATTCTGGAATTCCCATTCTTTGCAGTGTTATTCATAGTTTCTTCTTGTAATCAAGATGAATGCTTTCTTGTAATCAGGAAAGCACAGTAGACATCTTTCTGACATTCTCTGCTTTCAGCCAAGATCAGTGTTAACAACAGCAGTGATATCCCTTATTCCATGTCCTCCTCTTCAAATCCTGCTTGAATTTTTGGCAGCTCTCTGTTGATGTACTGCTGCAACCATCTTTGAATTATCTTCATAATTTTTCTTGTGTGTGATATTAATGATATTGTTTGATGATTTCCACATTCTCTTGAATAACCTTTCTTTGGAATGGACACAAATATGGATTGCTTGCAGTCAGTTGGCCAGGTAGCCTTCTTCCAATTTTTTTTTCCATAGACAAGTGAGCAATTCCAGTGTTGCAACCATTTGTTGAAACATTTCATTTGGTATTCTATCAGTCTTGAAGTCTTGTTTTTTTACCAGTGTATTCAGTTCAGCTTAGACTTTGTCTTTCAAAACCATTGGTTCTTGATCATACGTGACCTCCTGAAATTATTGAACATTGACCAGTTCGTTTCAGTGCAGTGGATTTGTGTGTTCCTTCCATCAACTTTTGATACTTCTTGCATCACTCTGTTCTGTCCACAGAATCCTTTAGAATTGTGACTCAAGGCTTGAATTTTTTATTTAGTTCTTTCAGTTTGAAAATTGGTAAGCATGTTTTTCCATTTTGGTTTTCTAACTCCAGATATTTACACATTTCATTATGATATTTTGTCTTCTTGAACCACCCTTTCAAATTTTATGATCAGCTCTTTTATGTCATCTTTTCTTCCTATAGAAATGGCATAGGGACAGTGTATGACCTCTTCTAACCCCACAAGTGGGAAGGAGAACTAAGAACAACATTGCAAGGTTGACTCCCATGACGAAGAGGCCAAAAAAACCTTCTCCACTGTTCATTAATTCTGATACCAACCATCCCTCCTACAGTACTCTGTTTCTCTGCTTGGTTCGATAGTTCATTGCAGTTGCCACACTAAACTCACAGATAATGCTTGTGATTATGGGGTTTATTAGGAAGCAACAAGTTATGATTCAGGCTGCAGGAACACTCAAGCATACAGTTCTTGCATCAGGACAGCCTCTTCCCAGCTTTGCTGGCAGGCATGCCTCTCCTTGGCCTTAGGCTTCTCCCCAGAGGCACTTAGTTTTTTCTCTCTCTGTGGGCTGGGAAGCTGACCACGCTGTCTGCTGCTGCCAAGTCTCTGCTGCCACCACTTCTTACCATCTGCAGGATTACAGCTTGCTCACTCTCTCTGACTCCTGCTTCTGTGGCTTCTCAGCACAGGGGTCCTGTGTCCAAAGAACATGCTCTCCGTTCCTGGCTGTTCTTCCTTGGTGGTGATAGAATCCTCCTGTCTGCTCTGGAATTGCCACTCTTTTCCAACAAAACTGACCTATCCCCTTGGTGGGCCACAATTGCCTATCATATAGTCCCACCCGATCACCTGGGTGAGAGTTACAAGACTGAGGCTAGGAAGGCCATTTTTAATTAATTCATTACACCACATTTCCATTCCCATTAACTACTCTCTTTAAGAGCCAGTTTCAGAATCTCTTCTGACAGACACTTGGACTTTTCTTTCTCTCCTGTCTTTTTAATGACCTTTTGCTTTCTGCATGTATGGTGTCCTTGGTGTCATTCCACAACTCCTTTGGTCTTTGATCATTAGTGTTTAATGCGTCACATCTGTTCTTGAGATGGTCAATAAATTCAGATGAGATATACTCAAAGTTGTAATTTGCCTCTTGTGGACTTGGACTTCTGTATGAGCAATTGATGGTCAGATGTAGGCGATTTGGTTCTTGGGTGTTTCATCTAGTATTGTCCACATCTATAGTTGCCGTTTATGTTGTTGAAAAAAGGTATTTCTGATGAAGGTTGTTGTTCTTACCAAATTCTGCCATACAGTCTCCAGTGTCATTTCTATCATCACGGCTATATTTTCCAAATATTGATCCTTCTTCTTTGTTTCCAACTTTAGCATTCCAATCACTAATAATTATCAATGTATCTTTATGGCATGTTTGATCAATTTCAGACTGCAGAAATTGATAAAAAATCTTCAGTTTCTTCATCTTTGGCTTTAATAGTTAGTATGTAAATTTGAATAATAGTCGTATTAACTGGTCTTTCTTGTAGCTGTATGTATGTTATCCTGTTACTGACAGCATTGTACTTTAGGACAGATCTTGAAATGTTCTTTTTTTACAATGAATGTGATGCCATTCCTCTTCAATTTGTCATTTCCAGCATAGTATACAATTGTCTGATTCAGAATGGCCAATACCAGTCCATTTCAGCTCATTGATTCCTAGGATGTCTATCTTCAAGCATTCCATTTAATTTCTGACCATGGCCTGTTTTCTAATGAGTCAATTGTATATTCTACTTTCTAATTTATTCATAGAAGTGTTTCCAGCTGATATTTCTTATTTTGAGTATTGCCACATCAGCAAATGAAGGTGACAAAAGCTTTACTCCATCCAAGTTATTAGGTTGACTGTATTTTGAGGAGACAACCCTTTCACAGTCATATTTTGAGTGCCTTCCAACCTGAGGGCTTCATCTTCTGGCACTGTATCAGACAATGTTCTGCTGTTAGTTGTAAGGTTTTCACTGGCCAGATTTTCTAGAAGTAGATCATCGGGTCCTTGTTCCTAGTCTGTCCTCATCTAGAGGCTTCCCTGAAACCTGTCTACGATGGATGACCCTGCTGGTATTTAAAATATTGATGTCATACCTTCCAGCATCACAGCAACATGCAAGCCCCCATGCTATCACAAACTGACACACAGATAGTGGAAAAATCTCTTAGCTTTTGAAAATAGACCGAAGTATTAACATTGACTATTTTTGATTGGTGGAATAATAGGTCATTGTTGTTCTCCTCATTAGTCTTTTCCCATATTTTCTGATTGGAAAGAACATTTGAATGAATATGTTTTACTTTTGTAACCAGAAAAGTCAGTTTTTAAAACAAAGTTCCAATATTATTGCTAAATCCTAAAGAAAGCATTAATAATGTCACTGTAGCAACAATATGAAGAAAGCATACCTGGTAATAGAAATGGTTTACTGACTGTTAAGAGACTTGTAAAAGAATTGCTTTGACCTTTTAAATATATCTGATTCACATTGTTTTCATTGTGAATGTTCTGTTAGCTCTAACTGGTTTTTTAATGTGTAAATTGAGACTCGAATAGTAAAAGAACTTTAAGGACTGACTTTTCCAGCTTTAAAATGGGATGTTCCTCTTTTCTTTACTTTGTATTACTATTTGCATTTTTTTCTTTTTATCTCTCCTTCCCCCCACAAACATAACCCTCACTTTTCTTTGTACTTTTTCTTTCCCACCAGAGGCCTTCTTCTCCTCACTGTTTTTAGCTCCCTTGGAGTCGGCTCTGACTCCTGGTGACCCTGTGTACAACAGAATGAAACATTGCTCAATCCCACATCATTCTCACAGTCACCAGTATGTTCCAGTCTGTCCTTACAGCTATTGTTCCAGCCCATCTCAGTGAGGGTTTTCCTTGCCCTTTTTGACCCTCTGCTTCATATAAACCCATGATCTCCTCCCCCGGTGATTGATCCCTCTTGATGATATGACCAGAACAAGGGAGTCTGGATAAAATTCTGTTGTGATTTATAAGCTTTTCATTGGCAAATTTTTAGAAGTAGATTTCTAGGTCTTTCTTCCTACCTGGATGCTCCTCTGAAACCTGTCCACCGTGGGTGACCTTGCTGGTATTGAAATACCGGTGGCATAGCTTCCAGCATCACAGCAACATACTGGCTGCCGTAATATGACAAACAGACAGATGGGTGATGGTCTATACCCATTCATTATCCATTCAATTTAGTACTTTTAACAGTAGTGCTAAATTTAACGTTTTAGTATGAAAAATTCAATATATTGGCACTTTTTACCCATGAGACACTAGGTTCATCTGATGATAATAACTTTTGTCATTCTAGAAAAAAGGGGGACATTTTTATTAGAGTAGGAGTAGAAGGGAGTTGTGGCGTACTTATTTTATACTTTAATAATGATGTACAGAACATATAACCTGACAAATTTGTATTTAATATATCATTAAAATTGAATTACTTGTTTTTGAATTAACATTTTCCTTAAAATGATTTTCTGCTATTAAAAACTCTACTAGTTGGTAATTTGCATAGTTTAATGTTTTAGTATGAAGAATTCTATATCTTGGCAGTTTTTACCCGTGTGACACTGAATTTATCTGATGACAATAACTTTTGTCATTCTAGAAAAAAAGGAGGAAATTTTTATTAGAATAAGACCAGAAGGGAGTCATGGTGTGCTTATGTTATACACTATTAATGATGTGCAGAACATATAACCTCAGACAAACTTGCATTTAATGCATCATTAAAATTGAACTACTTGTTTTTAAATTAATATTTTCCTTAAAATGATATTATGCTATAAAAAAACCTCCACCAGTTGGTGATTTGCACAAGAAGCTATCAGATTCAGGAGTTGCTGCTTTACCACTTCTTTTCTTCTCAGGACACATTTTGTGAACTACTTTCTACCGCCTTGGAAACTTGAGTGGCATACTTGGGTACTAGTTTTAAGTGCTGTGACTGCTAACCAAAAGGTCAGCAGTTCAAATCCACCAGGTGGTCCTTGGAAACTCTGTTCTGTCCTGTAGGGTTGTCATGAGTTGAAAGTGACCTGACAGGAACAACTTTGGTTCTTTCTGATTTTTCTGCCCCGTCCTTCTGCCTTTCATAGCTTTATTCTACTTTACATAATACGATACACAAACAGCCTCCTGAAGTCCCTTCTTCCTTTTCAAATTTTTTACTTCTTTCTGTGTGACTCCACATCTCTTGAAGTGAAATTAAACATTATAGCAACACTAGTGCCTTCAGATTCTAATGACTTTGAATGTTTTGATCACTCACTCCTATAGACTCCACATCCTCAAACCTGTAATTCTCCTGATTAAATACGCGTTTTTTAAATGTTTGCTTTGCTTTAGGTATTGCAATTACAGTATGTTATTTTCTGAAATTTTATATTATAAATATGATATAAGCTACAACAACAACAACACTGCACTATGGGTTAAATAATAATTTATATTTGCATTGCACTTTCTAGTCCTCAAAGCATTTTTAAATACAATAATCTGTGGACTGCTGGTAATTTGGGAACCCAGGCATTGTTTAGTAACATTATCAGGGGAAAATGTGTTGTCTCTAGATCCAAACAACTGCCTTAAAAATGAGCTTTTGAAATATAGCCCATTCGGGTTTCTGTTGTAGCTATTGCTCATAATGATGGCCTCGTGAAGTATAGTTTATGTTTCCCAGTCATGCTGGTTTAGAGTTTTTTTTCTGCTTACTCAGTTTCTTTGTAATCTTGACCAAAGCACTCTACCTCACTTCCCCATTTTTTTTTCACCTTAAGGACTCAGTATTTCATTTTCCTAGGCTATGATGATCTGAGAATTTATCTGAGCACAAAGTTCAGAGAGGATTCTATTTTAATATTTTAATAGCCTTCATAATGTTCCTAAACATTTAAGAACATATATGAATTTTGAATTGTGGCTTAGTCAATAGATTTTCAAGTAGGTACATACATTTTTTCTCACTTTGGAGGAAGTGGGCAGTTCATTTGAATCAAGGCTAGAAAGGTGTGATTATAATGAGTGAGGTCTCTTTCTTTCATGGAATCATGAGCCATCTCTAACACAGTTCCTAAGTATTTTTAGTTGAGGAGTGTTTCTGTCAAATTCTTGTTTTCTACCATTATCATTTAATTATGGCAGGAGCACAGGATTTGGAAGAGAGTGAAACTAGGTGATTCAAGAGCACTTCCCTTGCCCCAACTCCCAGTCTCCACCCTTTGTGCTGCATCTGTCTGGCCAATGGCTATGAGTTGGAATTGACTTGACAGCAATGCTAGGGGTCTGGCTGGTGCCTTTTAGTTGAACTGACAGACAAGAAAAGGTGTTAATAACCTTGAGTAATGTAATTAAAAGCCAACAGATTACCCTTTGATTGTAAGGAAAGCTATATGATTGCTCTATTTTTATTTCAATCTGTAGTACCAAAGGTGAATGTTCTATTTGGAATTGGGATGCAGCGTATTATATTGGAGGAGTCCTGGTGGTGTAGTGATTAAGAGCTATGGCTGCTACTCAAAGGGTCAGCAGTTCAAATCCACAGGTGACCCTTAGAAACTCCATTGGACAGCTCTACTATGCCCTGTGGGGTTGCTAAGAGCTGGTTTTAGCTTGAGGACAATGAGTTTATATGAGATCTGAGTGACTGCAGAAACTTGGAAGATGAGATAGGAACCTTAGGAGGCAATGAGTTTATGTTAATAAGGATGGCACAACAAAGAAAAGGATGATGAGAATTGCTTGTAGGACTCCAAAGAATGGGATCTGTGTCACTGTACGTGTAGAAACTGTTGAATTCGTGTGTGTTTTGCTGTGCTTAGTCTAAACAAGAGCAACAACAAAATACATAAAAGAAAGATACTAAACTCTAATGAGGGAAATGATTATGGACTTTTTGATGGTACTTTAGTTGAGAAGGGAGTTAGTAATCAGACAACTTTGATTTGAATTCCAGTTCTCTCATGTACCAGTTTTGTGAACTTGGGTGAGTTTTACCTCTTTAAGACTCGATTTTATCTGTGAAATGGGGTGGTAATTGCAGCTACCTCACAGTGTTATTGTTAGGGCTAAATTAGATCATATACATAAAGTGCTTAGTATATAGAGCTTGGTTTGTTACCTTTTCACTTCCCTATACAGCCCTTTCCTGGAGATTGACCATGCCTTATTACAGGAAACCCTGGTGGGCTAGTGGTTAAGTGCTACAGCTGCTAACCAAAAAGCCAGCAGTTCAAGTCCACCAGACACTCCTTGGAAACTCTATGGAGCAGTTCTACTCTGTCTATAGAGTCCCTATGAGTCAGTATTGACTAGATGACAATGCATTTTTATTACAGTATGGCTTCTCAGAGCCTTTGATATGCTAAAGAAACCTTTTAACTTTGTTCAGTGTGGCATTTTCAGAACTTATTTATCAGTAGAACCATTGTCTCACCAAATGCTTAACATCTAGCATGTAATTTGGGAAATGACTGCCATGTATTTGACAGCTCCTCCTCTTTTCTATCCCTGTTTTTTCCAGGCTGGCCTCATAACTCAACTGTATCAAGGTTTTGTCAATGTCAAGGAGTCACTAAACCAATAAAGTTACCTCATTATGATAAGATCAGAGTGTTTTCCACTGTGATGACAAACATTTAGTTATATTTCTTTGTGGTAATATTATACCTTTTATATCAGATTAATGTGGCTTCGAAGTGTAGTTCTACAGGCTGAGTTTATTCTCTTTATTGACTTGCAGAAACAATTTATTATGAAAGGATGAAAACACAAGTAAGACAGGGTTCATGTTTGTTTTTATAATTAATGCATAGGCCTTAGTACACAAGCTAACTTTTGTAATATTTATTATAGGTAGAAATTTAATATACTCAGGAAATAGAATTGCTTACTTATGAATTTAATGTACTATATAACCCATTGCCTTCGAGTTGATTCTGAGGCACTCTGTTATGCCAAAATTCATTCATAGGCATACCATATTCTCTTTATCCCTAAAGTAGACACCTAATAGGCTACTGACTAGTTGAATTTCTGTAAATTTGTGCCCTTTGGCTCTTGTGACCAGGTTAAAGTTAATACTGTAGCTTTCAACATAATGCTCTTCCTAACCTTAATGGTAACTTAAATTTCTAACCTAATTAGTGTTGAGAAGCCCAAGTGGTACAGCAGTTAATCTGCTGCTGCTAACTTAAAGGTTGGCTGTTCAAACCTACTCAGTGATTCTGCAGGAGAAAGACTTGGCAATCTGCTCCCATAAAGGTTGTAGCGCAAAAACAAACAAACAAACAAAAAAACCCCTACAGGGCGGCTACAGGGTTACTATGAGTCAAAATTGACTTGACAACATGTAACAAAAATAACAGCAACCCCCTCCATTATAAATGACATCTAGTGAAAATGATTCCATAAAGTTTGAATGCCCTTTTATGACCAGCACTATGGTCTTTTGAGGAGCTCACATTTTCAGCCTCTATTGCCTTTTTTTTTTTTTGCTGGTAATGACATTTCAGTCTAACACTCACCAATAGCATCTTAGCTACGGCTTTCACATCTGCACAAAATGGTGCTGTCTAGAGTTTGGTAGAATTTAAGGTACAAAGTGTATGTATGTCCTTTGCATACACTGTTACATTAGCTTCACCTAGTCTGGAAGTTGAAGAATAAAATGGCAAGCGGTAGATGCCATGGCCCAATTTCATTGAAATTCTAGGGAATGGCCTGGTCTGTGCCCCTATTTTGTCCCCTGGATATAGCAAGAATTTATTCACTGACATTCTCCTTCCTAAAGTCTCACATTTCAGGATAGTAGAACTAACACAAGGACGAAAGCAAAACAACCATACTTAATGTCATCAAGTTGATTCTGACTCACAGCAACCCTGTAGAACAGAGTTGAACTGCCCTTACTGGGTTTACAAGGCTGTAATCTTTACGGATGTAGACTGCCACATCTTTCTTCTGTGGAGTGGCTGGTGGGTTGGAATGGCTGACGTTTGGATTAGCAGCCAAGTGCTTTAACCACTGCACCACCTGGACTTTTTACAAGGACAGAAAGATCATAATAATTTCTAATGATCATTTGTAAAACTTTTGTTTCCTTGAAATCCTTAAATTTCTGTTTACCCTTTTTTAGTCCCCAATAAACAATCTCTAATTTTTTGTTTAACCCGTTACATCTTGCTGGAGTCCTTGAGTGGTACAAATGATTAACGTGCTTGGCTGCTAACTGAAACTTTGGCATCCAGAGGTAGGCAGCTTGGAAGAAAAGCCTTGTGATCTACTCCCAAAAAATCAGCCATTGAAGATCTGTGGAACATGGTTTTACTCTGACACGCATGAGTTTGCCATGAGTCAGAATCAACTCAAAGGCAACTGATATGTGCAGCTACTAACTAGCAAGAATATATATTCCTTGCTAATCAGTAGTTGCCTTACCTTGTACTATCAAATCTTATCAGTTTCTGAATAGCTCTGGATATTACACAATTTATTATCCCAAGGGATAGAATACACTGATGCTATGAAATTTACTGACTAGCCTTCTTCTATTGCTATTTAATAAATAGCAATGGCAAGTGTTGAATTTGGCTTCTAGAAACCTTACCACCCCAAAACAGAAACTATGGCAATAGAAAACATTAGCATAAAATTTTAATACAATTACAGAATATCATATTATTAAATAGCATATGCACAACTTTTGCATGGCCTTGCAACAGCATGTTTTATTGTATTCATCAGTATCAGCACAAATTGAAGGTTTACAGAGGCTCAACCTGTTTCAGCTCCTTCAAGACTTTCATGCACTCTGAACCTATTCGTAAGCACTGCAACCATCACTTTCCTAGTGAACTAGGATGGCTGTGTTCTAACTTGAGCTTGAGGCTAAGTTGGCACCTGTTCTAGCACCTGAATGTAAGTCTCAAACAGATGTAGCCAAGCCCCAGTCGGAGAGATATTATTGCCACCATTAGTGCTACTCTGACAGTATGTTAATTTTAGTGGCTTAGAACTGTGGTAGTACAATTCACACTAAATCTGAGGTCTGTAATATAGGATTGGTGTCTAACTTTTTATGTACAAAATAATATACATTGTTTAAATATACATATTATAATATTAGTCTTTAAATATGCAGACATATCCTGTCTAGATATGGCTTCTTTGAATATACTCCACCACCCACTGCTGTCAAGTCATGCCCGACTCATAGTGACCCTAGAGGTCAGGGTTAGAACTGCCCCATAGAGTTTCCAAGGAGTGCCTGGCAGATTTGAACTGCCAGCCTTTTGGTTAGCAGATGTAGCACTTAACCCACTACGTCACCAGGGTTTCCTCTTTGAATATATGTCTATTTTATGCAATAGAGGAGTTCCTGAAAATGCTTTAGTATACTTTCATGGTTTTCCTGTTGATCTTCATTTTTTCTAATGGAAGTTGTTTCTCAGAGGTACCAGTACTATAAATTGTGATAAAAATCAGATTTAGGATTTACAATAAAAAAGTAAAAAATGCTATATTAGTTATCTCTTGTTGGGGGTCAGTTCTACTCTGGCCCCTAGGGTCGTCATGAGTCGGATCCAACTCAATGGCACTTGGCTTGGCTTGTTATGTACCAAATTGCCATAAACAATCAGCTTAAAACAACACACATTTATCTCAGTTTCTGGGGGTCAGGTTTCCAGACATGTCTTAGTTACATCCTCAACTCAACATCTCACATCGCTGAAACCAGGGTCTCAACTAGGCTGGTTCTTATCTGGAGGCTTCACTAGGAAGGAGTCTCTGTCTGAGCTCATACAGATTGTTGGCAGAATTCATGTCCTTGATGTTGTAGGACTGAGGGTCTCAGAGTTTTCCTGGCTGGAGACTGGTTCTTACGCCTAGCTCCAAGAGGATAACCTCACTCCTAGAAACTATTGACAATTTCTAGAAGCCACCTGCTGTTTCTACGTGTTATCTACATTTCGTGGGCTTCCCCAACATAGACACTTCGTGGAGCTAGTAAAGAGAATCTCTACCATGAGTTGGCTAGCAAGATGGAGTTTTATGTAACTTGGCATAATCATGGAAGTGACATCCCACCCCCTTTGCATATGCTGTTGGTTAGAAGCAAGTCATACCCACCCTCAAGGGGAATGTATTCACAAAGGCATAAACAACAGTTGGTGGGTATCATGGCAAGGAGGGGTACTTTAGAGTTTGCCCACTGCAATTGCCTTTAAAGGATGAATTTGTTCTCAAATTGAATCAAGATTCAAGTTCTCACTAAATATAGCATACTTAAAATGCAGTCACCAAACATTTATTTGACAAATGTTAGTTATGTGCCAGGCGTACGGCTAAACATTGTAGAGGCAGTGACGAAAGGTCTAGTCTCTAACTTCAAGGAGTTCATAGTTTAGTGAGGGAGACTGAAACCGGATAATTTAAAGGGCATTCTCTACTATATGGTGCTAAGGCAGGATATCTAACCAAGAAGGGTCAAGATTGTAAAAAACGAGCTGGAACTTTCTTCTGTAGATGAAATGGAACACTTAAAAGGTCTTAAGCAAAAAAAAATAATATGAGCATTTTTCCATTTTAGAAAACTTCTCTGGTAGCCATTAGAATTAATTGCAGGGCCAAGGCTGATGACCCGGAAACCAATTAGGAGGTTGTTAACAGTGATATAGGTGTGATATTATGGCGACAGCAGAAATGTATTTTAACAGGAGAGTAGTGGTCCTATTTCTAAGGGGATCATTTTCAAACTTCTTTGTATTGAAGTACATTATATACAGATAAAAACAAAATAATTGTTAGTAGACTTTTGCTATGAATAGTGAAGAATTGGTGTTGCTCTGGCCAGAGTGACTGCACCATTATCATGAAATTCCTTAACCTTAACAGCATTCAAACTAGAATCAAACTGTAGCCCAGGGTTTCAAAAACTATGAGCTACAGACTACCTGCAGCAGAATCACCCACCTCCAATAAAATAACTTACTGAACTTGTTAAACCTACAGATTCCTGAGCCCCACCTCAGTCCTACTCACTCAGGGAATCAAGTCCAGAGAGCTCAGTGTTTTAACGAGTGTGCCAGGTAATCTTCAGAGCCTGGTAAAGTTTAGACGGGCCTTTGGTGGTACGATGGTTAACCAAAAGGGAGGCAGTTTGAATCTACCAGCCACTCCTTGAAAACCCTATGGGGCAATTCACCTGTGTCCTGTAGGTTCTCCGTGAGTCAGAACTGACTCTGTGGTGCAGGACAACAACAACAACAAAGTCTGGTTATCAGCCCAGCAGTTCTCAAAATGTGACCTAGAGACTCCTGACTTCTGAGACACTTTCAGGGTGTCCATGAGGTAAAAACTATTTTTGTAGAAATACTAAGATGTTATTTGCATTTTTCACTGTCTTGACATTTACACAAATAGTACAGAAGGAGAAGTGGGCAAAACTTCTGGCAGTTTAACACAAATTAAGTCAGGGACACTGTTTTAGTCAGCTAGGGCTGCTCTAACAGAAATACCACAGAGTGGATGGCTTTAACAAAGAAAGATTTATTCTTACACAGTCCGGTAGGTTGTAAGTCTATATTCAGGGTGTCCGCTCCAGGGAAAGACTTTCCCCTTGACGGCTGTGGAGGAAAGTCCAGTATTGCATCAGTCATTGTCCAGGGAGTGTCCTAACGCAAGAATCTCTGGTCTGAACGACTCGCTCTGCTCCCGGTGCTGCTTGCTTGATGGTAGCGAGGTTCTCAAATTGTCCTTGGTTCTTTTTCCTTTTATTCCTTGCAAGCTAAAAGCATTAAGGGTGGGGCAAGCCATACTCCAGGGAAACTTCCCCCATAGCAGGAATTCACAGCCCCACCCTAATCCTTTAACATACAGGTTAGCAAAACCACACAATGGAGGACATTTCCAAGATACTGGGAACCATATCCCAGCCACATGGTTGCACACATTTTTGGGGGGACACAATTCAAACCATGACAGACACCAAACTATTAATTGTATTCTCTTCTTCCAGGTACTTGCTATAAAAAAGAAAATGCCAGTTTCATTTAAGAATATCCTTGATGAATCAGTGAGAATAGTTTTTTAAATCTCTACCCTTCTATACACAACATTTTTTTAGATATATTCTGTGTGGTGGGTAGAAAGTAGGCATACAGCACTTCTGCAACATCCCAACTATTGTGGACTGAATTGTGCCCCCCCGAAATGTATGTCAACCTGGCTAGACGATGATTCCCAGTATTGCATGGTTTTCCACCATTTTGTCATCTCATGTGATTATCCTATGTATTGTAAATGCTACCTCTATGATGTTAATGAGGTGGAATTCAATATCAAAAATTAGGTTTATCTTGAGTCAGTCTCTTTTGAGATGTAAACAAGAGAATCTAGCTGAAAGAAGAGGGACCTCATGCCACCAAGAAAGAAGTGTTGGGAGCAGAGCACATCCTTTGGGCCGAGGGTCCCTCTATTGAGAAGCTCCAAGACGAGGGGAAGATTGATGGCAAGGACCTTACAGAGAACCAAGCTAGCTAGCATCTTGAATTCAGACTTCTAGCCTCCTACTCTATGAGGGAATAAGTTTCTGTTTGTTATAGCTATCCACTTGTGGTATTTCTGTTACATCAGCACTAGGTAACTAGGATACCAGTTGTCTCAAGGTAATGCTTCTGCAGTTGTTTGACTTGCAGGCTGAATTAACTGCTTTCTTTAAATAACTTTAAGTTGATAGAAGAACTGATAAGCAGTGGTTAGTCAGAACTGGGTATTCAGACTTCATTTTCTCAAAAATAAACTAAATGAGCCTGTCATTTTAAGGAAAACTAACAATATTTGTAACCAATGATAAAATTTAAGTCATGAAGAAAACATAAACATTTTGTATTCTACTACTGGAGCCTGACAGCTGTCTAATACTTAGACTTTCCTGCTGAGATTAATGGTGATATTAATGACTAATTTTTTGAATATTGCTAAAGGTTGACATGAGTCACCAGTTGGAAGATCTACAAAACTCAGTGAACAAAGATTTTCCAAATGACCAGTATGTTATATTACAAAATCATGCATAGAAAAAACACCCATGCAAAGTACGGGATAGATCGGTAGATTTTCATTTAACCAAGTACAAAATCTGTAGTTTCAAGTTTTGCCCTGCTCCTAAGTAGAACTTGTTGAGTTTTGATGTAGTGTCAAAGAAGAATATTTACAGTTACATTAAAACACTCCTCACTTTTCCAACTACACAGTTGTATGAGGACAGTTTCCTCCATGTACTTTAACTAAAACAATAGAACACAGTAGATCTAAGGCAGAAGCAGATACGAAAACTCTGCGCCTTTGTCAGACATTAAAGAGGTTTTGCACAAATGATAAACAATGGTACTCTTTTCAATACCTTTTTTGGGAAAATGTAATGATTTTTTATTTAAAAAAGTTAACTGTACTAGGTTGTATTTATTTTTATTAGTACACACAGACACATATACACTTGTTTATTTATTGTACATTAATCCACCAGGATACAAACTTTATGGGAGTAGGGACTTTTGTTTGTTTTACTCACTCACTATTTTTATACGGAACTCAGAAGAGCATCTGGCACATAGTGTCTGTTTCATGAATGAATAAACTTACTCTGTATTATGTTCTAGTCCACCCTTCAAAGCAATGTTGGAACTCTTTCTGGAATGCCCACTGCACACGGCAAGGTGGCAAGTTCACGAACTTAATTGTATAGCTTTCTGTGAGGGAGTTTTTAGCTAGTAAACAAATAATGGTACTGGAGCACACTCCATACTCACCTGATCTGGCCCCCAATGACTTTTTTTTCACCTGAATATAAAGGAAATATTGAAAGGAAGACATTTTGATGACAGTCAGGACATTGAGGGTAATACAATGACAGCTCTGATGGCCATTCCAGAAAAAGTTCCAAAAGTGCTTTGAAGGGTGGACTTGGTGCTAGCACTGGTGCATAGCTTCCCAAGGAGAGTACTTTGAAGGTGACGTTCAAAGGTACTTAGAAGTCATATTCAACAGGGAGGTATGTAGCACTTTTCCTAGGATAAATTCGTGAACTTAAGTGGTAGTACTCGTAGATGAATATATATATTGTATCATGATAAACAGAAGAGACTGAAGTTGTCAACGATTTCATTTTACTTGGATCTACAGCCAACGTCCATGGATATAACAGTGAAGAAATGAAACGATTCACTGCACTGGGCAAGTGTGCTGCAAGAGACCTCTTTGAAGTGTTCAAAAGCAAAGATGTCACCTTGAGGACTAAGGTGCACCTCACCCAAGTCATGGTATTTTCAGTCACGTCATATACATGTGAAAACTGGACAGCTGAATAAGGGTTACTGAAGAATCGATGCCTTTGAATTATGGTGGTGGTGAAGAATATTGACTATACCATGGACTGACAGAAGAATGAACAAAAGGATGATTTGTATTGATAGGTCAACTTAAGAAACACTGCCTTGACCATTGCTTTGCCTGTACTAATGTTATTTCCTATTCTGCAGGAGACCAGAATTGAAAGGCTATTTAAAGGCATCATGATCCATTAAAGGAGAGTGTAGTACTGATTTAGCCTGTTTGCCGTTGAACCACAGATCTGTATTTCCAGATACTTTAAAGAAATCATTTGTGTATTTGTTTTTTTGATGAGGTACAATGATAGGACTAAAGAAGAAAGCTGCTATGAAGTAGTCAATTTAAGAAATCTAAATTTGGTTCATCTATATTTGGCAATAATCAAAGAAGGCTTGCAATAAAATAGGAGTTTAAAGAAAGAGAGGCCAGTTTGGCCTAAAATTTGTGTGTGTGTGTATGTATTTTAACTGGTTAAAGAAAGTGCCACTTAGGACTGGCTGGTCTAATGAGCTTTGGCATTCCTGGTTGAAAGAAATGCTAAAACAGCTTTCCTCACCTGCTTGTGTTTTGTGTTTGAATCCCAAGGTATTTTAAATGTACCATCTTTATGTTTAGACTGCTTCATAGATTATAAAATATTTTTGAATTTATTTTGTTTTGAGATGTTAATATTAAGTGTGGAAAAAAGGTACAGAAGTACAGTGCTCAATGTAGTTGATACTTGATGGTTATTTCTTCAATGAATTTGTCTGTATTGACAACACAGTAATTAATAATTAGACCAAAAAACTCAATATTATTACCATTTTTAAAGAAATGAAAGGGGCTGGTCAGCAATGAAGTCCTAGATCAACTTTCTATATATTGTGAATGATAACAAGAATGTTTTTTCTCCCCAGTAGTGATGAGGATGTTAGCTGCCACTGAATTGGCCCCTTACTCATGGCAACCGCATGCATGACCGAACTACATGTTACCCAATCCTGCCCCATCCCCATGATCATTTGCACATTGGGTCATTGCGATCCATAGGGCTTTCATTGTAGAGGCAGATCTTTCTAGTCCATCTCAGTCTGGGAGCTCTGCTGAAATATGTTTGGCAAACGACCACTGACAGACAGGTAGTGGCTTTACATGAGGTACATTGACCTGAAATTGAACCTGAGTGTTCCCCTTAGAGGGCAAGAATTCTGCTACTGAATCACCAATGTCCCCATTAGTGGTGAACCAAAAAAAAAAAAAAACAACCCAAACCCACTGCCATCAAGTCTATTCCAACTCATAGAACACCTATAGGACAGAGTAGAACTGCCCCATAGAGGTTCCAGGGAGCACCTGGTGGATTTGAACTGCTGACCTTTTATTTAGCAGCTGTAGTTCATAACCACTATGCTACCAGGGTTTCTCATAGTGGTAAGGATACAAAAAACAAAACAAAAGTTGGTTCTGACTCACAGCAACCCTATAGGACAGAGTAGAACTGCCCCCATAGAGTTTTTAAGGAGTGCCTGGTGGATTTGAACTGCTAACCTTGTGGTTAGCAGCCATAACACTTAACCACTGTGCTGCCAAGGTTTCTGAGGATAGACATAGACACTCTTTATTTATTTGAACGTGTTAAGTGAAAGACATTCAGTAGCATTAAGACATGCTGTTACTGGAAAAACCCGGTCACAGACTTCTCATGCTGCCTGTCACTACTAAGCCAAATGCATAGACGAGGATGGAATCTTTTAAGTGCTTTATTCGGATAGCCAGTGATCTGAGAAGATGGCAAGTTAGCACCCTAAAAACCATTTTAACTTTTTAGCTCAGGCCTGCAATTTTTAGAGAAGGTCTTAAGGAGGGGAGGAGTGTAAGCAAGGGGTGCTGGCACGAAGGTGTTCAGATCTGGAGGGTTTGGTGGAGGATTCCACCTTCTTTGTTCCGAGATGATTTGACCTTGACATCTGGAGACTGACCATATCTTTCAGGGACTGTGCTGTTTATCTAGGTAAACCAAAAAAACCAAACCCAGTGCCATCAAGTAGATTCTGACTCAGAGCAACCCTATGGGACAGAGTAGAAGTGCCCCATAGTTTCCAAGGAGCACCAGGTGGATTTGAAGTGTAATGGGCTGCAAATCTGTATCGCTCTGTCTAATCAGTGGTCAGGAATAAATTTAGGGCCCGGGAAAACAATCTCAAAATCTTTATGAGTACCAGTCAGAAAAGAAGTTACAAGTTTTCTTTGTGTGTCAGCATTCCTTGAGAAAGAAGCTAGCTAAAAATTTTTCTATAGCTATTAACCCTGTCAATACTACAGCCTTTTTCAGCACCCTGGTTGCCATGTGTTCAAGAGCTTGGCTGCTAGTCAGAAGCTCAGTGGTTTGAACCAGCTAGCAGCTCTGCAAGAGGAAGATGTGGCGGTCTGCTGCCATAAAGGTTTACAGCCTTGGAAAACCTCTGAGGCAGTTCCACTCTGCCTTATAGAGTTGCTGTGAGTTGGAATTGACTCCAGCTGAACCCCACAGCAGGTTATACCTTATTTTATTATGTTTGTTCCCAAGATACACACATGCCAAAGCTTTAGTTCACTGCTGAACATTTGAAACTGGAGTCAGTACTTTTTCGTCTCATTAATTCTTATCTATTCCTAATCTGTCCTTTCTCCTCAAATACTTTAGATAGCAGAGAGAAAATGTGAAGAACTTGAGCCATATTGTGTTCATTATTAATGATCTCTAAGTAGGAAGTTCAAGGGTTCCTTATAGAATTGAATGATGTTCTTAAGAACCTTTGTGGTATCAAGATTATTGTAGTTATACCGGACCTAGAAGCTTATGTTTAAGCAGTTAGGGTTCCAATAAACTATCCTTGATCATTTTTCCATTGTAAAATGGAGATAAAATACCTCTCACAGGGTGGTTGAGGGATTAAATTATACAATATGTGTATACAAAATCATTTTATGAGTGTTCAGAGATAAAGTGGTATCAATAAACTGGAATTATAAAAATGACAGCTTTTTCTGCTATTCAACTTTGAAATTTTATTCATCAGATACAAGGCATTAATATTCATGAATAAAGTCTTGGGTTTTGTCTACAAGTCAAACAGACATTTAGTGAATACACTTTAGCTTGTCTTAATTATATTGTATAACAGTCCAGGAAAGAGAAGGGTATAAATGGACTCACAGTCACCTTTGGAACAAAGTGCAGATTTAGCTCAAATCCTGAAAGGACAGATGTCCTGTGATTGGAGTTTAGGCCAAAGTGGTTTGTTGTTCTATTAATGGTCAGTTTTCTTCATCAGGTACTCTTATCAAATAGAAGAGTTTATTCTTTTCTTTTCCTTGGAAAGGGTACTATGTCTTTTAGAAAACAATGTGAAATTAATAGCTGAAATGGAGATCCCTTAGAGATAGAAATATTCCTTTGCCAGACTTTTTTATAGAATCTTAGAAATCTAGTACAGCTCTTACCTCCCTCAGGCAAAAGCTGCAACCCAGTATTCTAATTCCCACTTCAGTGTTGTTTTTGCTACTTCATGCTGCTTCCCGTACTCAAACTCTAGGCTGTGTAGACCTAGTTAGTAAATTTTAGATAAAAAACACTACAAATGATAGAGCAGTGCCAAGGCTGGCTCTTCGGACAAAGATTGGACTGAACTGAGAAACGTAGAGTAATGCTGACGAGGAATGTGCTTCTTGGCTTGGATGTCTGCAGTGAAGCTGTCTGAGCAGCTCTTGTCCAGAGGCGAATAGGAGGGTGGAGAGGGACAGGAGCTGGTTGAATGGTTGTGGGAAGTGGAGGGTGGGAGTGTGCTGTCACAGCGTGGGGAGAGCAGCTAGAGTTGTGTAGTGGTGTGGGTGTGGGATTTTATGTGGCAAATTGAGTTGGATTGTAATCACTTAAAACACAATAAAATATATTTAAAAAAATTTTTTCATTGTGATTAAGTGACAGTTTACAGTCCAATTTGCCATATGAAACCCTGAGCACCTGCCTCTCTGCAACTCTTAACTCTGCTCTCCTCACCCTGTGACAGCACACTCTTCTTTACCCTTTACTTCCAGTATCCACTCAACCAACACTTGTCCCTTCCTATCCACGCTTTTCCTCTCCCCTCTAAGAAGGAACCAGTAGGACAGCCTCATACATAAATTAAACCACAAAGTATACCCTGCATGCATCACTCTTGTGTCCTGTAGTCCATCTTTTCTTTGTCTGAAATGTAAACAAAACAAAACAAAAAAAAAACACTACCAAGTGAGAAATATCAAAACAGGTAGAGTTACTTATTTTATAAATTATTGAACATTGAAGAAAGAATAGGTTTTGTTTTGCTTGTTTGTTTTTAATATGTGACTATATTCTGCTATATACTACTACGTAGTGGCGTAGTGGTTAAGAGCTATAGCTTCTAACCAAAAGATCAGCAGTTCAAATCCACCGGGTGCTCCTTGGAAACCATTTGGGATAGTTCTACCCTGTAGGGTTTCTGTGAGTCAGAATTAACTCAATAACAATGAATATAATCTGTTAACCCAATAGTAGTTTGAAATGTGATTTGGAGATTTTATTTTCCTACTCCCAATCATGATAATGGGTATTCAGAATTCATTTTACTGGTTTACATCACTTTCTTCCTAGTAGTCAATGGCTAATGAATGAGACATTTGCGAATGATTAGAGGGCAAGGACTATGTTTCTTTCTCTAACCTCAAGGCCTGGCACAGTACCTGGCATATGTTTTCAGAAATCCAAACCAAATCCACTACCATCAAGTCAGGTCAGGCTCATGGTGACCCTAGATATCAGAGTAGAACTGCCCCTATAGAGTTTCCAAGGAGCACCTGGTGGATTTGAACTGCCGACCTTTTGGTTAGCAGATGTAGACTTAATCCACTATGCCACCAGGGTTTCTGACATGTGTAGATACTCAAAAATTGCTAAATGGCTGGAGGTTACTGTCTGTCTTATGTATAACTGGTCCACAAGAAGGTTAATTAATCATGGCCTTGACCTCACTATAGGGTTATTATGAGTTGGAATCAATGGCAACAGGATTTTTGTTTTTGTTGTTTTAAATGTCACTAGAAATATGTTTTAATCAGCTTGTCTCTGCAAGCCATTTTGGCTTGTTAAGCCTGGCATTTTTTTAAAGGAGGTAGTTGTTATAGTGAAGATTTTGGATAGAAAAATAGACAGTTCTATAACTTGCACAGGAGTCTTTGCATTAGTACGTTACTGTTATCCTTAAAGAGCAGCTGTGAGGGTATAGCAATGATTTTACAGACTGTGGTAAAACTTTCTATTTAATATGTTTTACTATAAGAGAATCAACTGATAAGCAAAATTCTGTAACATAAATGACGGATTCAGTGATATAGGTTTGTTATCTGTTAGTTGAACTTGTTGTCATGAGGGTCCTCTCTTCAAGGAAGATTAAGTCTTATGAGCACTGAAGATGCTTTGAGTTTTTCTAGGAGTGTAATAGAAGTACCTCCCCCTTTCAAATAGGCAAAAGATTGTTTTATCATCCCTTTAAAAAATACTGCTTTTCACATTTTCAGAATCTTGTTTAAGATGGGAAAATCTTCTGACCTTTGTGTGTATATTAATTTCCTGTTCTCCAGCATACCAGAAATCAGGGAGATACGATGTTCAGACTAAGTGTTGAATGTGACCATGGCTATATTGTCTAGAATCAATGGTTAACTTAACACACACAATGTGTTTTGTGATCCTTTATAAAGATTACTTACAAAGACACAGAGTTTTAATTTCAGCAGTTTGGAATCTGCTGAAGCATAATAGCAGCCTTTCAGATCTCTTAATGTTTCCAGGACAGAGAAAAGCTTAAGGGAGTAGAAAGCTTGGCGAGGCCTACTTTAGAAACCCCCTACTCCAACATACACACCACTCAGGAAAGAGGGTTTTCTTTGTTGTTCAACAAAGGAAGCCTGTTCTTCTTTAGGATATTCAAGTACATTTCTTATGTTGTGGTTTTCAACAGAGTAGAAGTTGGAAAACAAACATAACCTGGGGTTATATGTGGACTTTGGTTTTTAAAAGTAGATATGAATAAGTGAAGAGACTAAGCGAGGTACTTTTATTACAAGTTAAATTTTGAATTGTATACTATTTGTACTTTAATTTTGACAAGTCAAAACAATGACGTGGTAAGAGTTGGCTTGTTCAGCCACTTTTATGCATGTCTGCCCAACTCTGCATTAATGTGGTCCTAGTAGGAGTATTTTAAACCATGGAAATTGCCACATAGTACAGATTGGGACTTCCTTCCTCCCACACCAGAGAGACACTTGTTACACATTCACCACTACACCCCTGAATGTACCTATTTAATTTTCAGTTTTATGGTCAAATAATAGTGTTCTGTTTCACTGAAGATGGAGAAATAAGGTACAGTTATGGTGAAGAGCAGAAACACAAAACCAAACTGTGTGGATTCAGTTATCATTTCTGTATGTTCTTATCATGTGTTGTCCTAGGCAAGTTAGTCATCTTATTTTTTAATGGAGATAATAGCAACACCTACTTGATAAGGTTGGTGTGAGGATTAAATGGGTTAATGCATGTAAAGCACTTACAGTAGGGCCTAGTTTATAGATAAACCCAGTCACTTAATCTGGTAACTTCAATTATCCAGACATAGCCAGGATTCAGGAAGTAAGCAAACATGTCAGGGAGCAACCAGTATAACCGTTATTGAGTACCTGCAGTGAAATCCACAAGGTCTCTGGAAACCTATTTTATTCTTTCTTTAGACCCAAGTTTGACAATTTTTTCAGAGACAACCATAGATTAAAAGTATCATATTAGAGAGGAGAGCTGCTGTTAGAAGCAACAAGTAAAGATACAGCCTTGGAAACCCTGTGGGTCATTTCTGCTGTGTCTCACAGAGTCAGTATGAATTGGAATGAACTCAATAACAATGGGTTTGGTTTGGTTGTGGTCATATAGAAGGCAACATTTGAGCTGGACTTGAGTTATAAATAGGAAGAGAAAGCACAGGGTATGTCAGAGCAGATGTAGGGCATTTTAGCCTGAGGGAATAAGCAAGGGAAGAGATGTGAGAAGTGAGTAACTATAATAAACAGTCTCATGTAACTTGATCTTAGCGTTCACAGGGTGGAAAGTAGTAGAGATATATCAAATTGGAAAGGTCAGTTGAGGCCAGGTCATAAAAGACTTTTACATGCTAGGTCGTTTTACATGTTGTCGTTGTTGTTAGGTGCCGTCGAGTTGGTTCTGATTCATAGTGACCCTATGCACAACAGAATGAAACACTGTCTGGTCTTGTGCCATGTCCACAGTTGTCTTTATGCTTAAGCCCATTGTTGTGGCCACTGTGTCAGTCCAACTCGTCCAGGGTCTTCCTCTTTTTCGTTGATGTCCTTCTCTGGGGGCTGATCCTTCCTGACAACATGTGCAAAGTATGTAAGATGCAGTCTTGCCATCTTTGCTTCCAAGGAGCACTCTGGTTGTACTTCCTCCAGAACAGATCTGTTCTTTTGGCATGGCATGGCATTCAGTATTCTTCTCCAACATCACAATTAAAAGGCATCAGTAATTCTTCTGTCTTCTTTGTTCATAGTTCAGCTTTTGCATGCATATGATGCGATTGAGAATACCATCATGGATTAGGTCAGGTGCACTTTAGTCTTCAAGGTAACATCTTTACTTTTCAGTACTCTAAAGAGATCCTTTAGAGCAGATTTTCCCAATGCAATATGTCTTTTGATTTCTTGACTACTACTTCCATGGGCATTGATTGTGGACCCAAGTAAAATGAAATTCTTGACAATCTCAATCCTTTCTTGATTTGTCATGATGCTGCTTACTCGTCCAGTTGTGAGGATTTTTGTTTTCTTGATGTTCAGGTACCGTCCATACTGAAGGCTGTGGTCCTGGATCTTCATCAGTGTTTCAGATCTTCTCCACTTGCAGCAAGTAATCTGGTAATGTCTGCATAATGCAGGTGGTTAATGAGTCGTCCTCCAATCCTGATGCCTTGTTCTTTTTTCATAGAATCCAGCTTCTTGGATTATTTGCCCAGCATAGAGATTGAAAAGGTATGGTAAAAGGGCACAACCCTGACATATACCTTTCCTGAGTTTAAACCATACAGTGTCCCCCTTGTTCTTTTTGCACGACTGCCTCTTGATCCATATACAGACTCCTTAAGAGCACAATCAGGTGTTCTGGAATTCCCATTCTCTGCAATGTTAGCCATAATTTATTATGATCCACACAGTTGAATGCCTTTGCGCAGTCAGTGAAACACAGGTAAGCATCTTTCTGGTATTCTCTGCTTTCAGCTAAGATCCATCTGATACCAGTAGTGATATCCCTGTTTCCATGTTCTCTTTTTGAATCTGGCTTGAATTCCTGGCAGTTCCTTGTCAATGTACTGTTGGAGTCACTTTTGAATGATCTTGGGCAAAACTTGACTTGCATGTGATATTAATGATATTATTTGGTTTGGTTGGATCACCTTTCTGTGGAATGGGCATAAATATGAATCTCTTCCAGTCGGTTGGCCAGGTAGCTGTCCTCCGAATTTCTTGGCATAAATGAGGGAGCACTGCTGCGTCTTTCTATTGAAATATCTCAGTTAATATTCTATCAATTCCTGGAGCCTTGCTTTCTCCCAGTGCCTTCAATGCAGCTTCAACTTCTCCCTTCAGTACTGTCGGTTCCTGATCATATGCTACGTCTTCAAATGGCTGAACATTGACTAGTTCTTTCTGGTATAATGAATCTGTGTATTCCTTCCATCTTCTGTTGATGCTCCCTGAGTCATTTAACATTTTGCCTGTAGAATCCTTCAGTATTGTAAACTGAGGCTTGAATTTTTTCTTCAGTTCTTTCAGCTTGAGAAATGCAGAATGTGCCCTTCTCTTCTGGTTTTCCATTTCCAGGTCTTTGCACATGTCATAAAAACACTTTCTTCTGTCTTCTCGAGCTGCCCTTTGAACTCTTCTGTTTAGGTCTTTCACTTTGCCATTCTTTCGTTTTGCTTTAGCTGTTCAACATTTGAGAGCAAGTTTCAGAGTCTTTTCTGACATGCAATTTGGTCTTTTCTTTTTTTCCCATCTGTTTCATGACCTCTTACTCTCTTCATGGATGATGTCTTTGATATCATTGCACAATTTGTCTGGTCTTTGATCTTAGTGGTCAGCACGTCAAATCTGTTCTTGAGATGGTCTTTAAACTCAGAAGGGATATACTCAAGATCATACTTTAGCTCTTGTGAACTTGTAATTTTCTTCAGTTTCAATTTGAATTTGCATATGAGTAATTAGGGATGTGTGCTACATTCAGCACCTCGTCGTGTTCTAACTGCTGATATGGAGCTTTTCCATTGTCTTTTTCCACACATGTAGTCAATTTGGTTCCTGTGTATTCCATCTGGTGAGGTCCATGTGTACAGTTGCTGTTTGTGCTGTTTAAAAAAGGTATTTGCAATGAATAAGTCATTAGTTTTGCAAATTTCTATCATGCAATCCCCGTCATTGTTTCTATCACCTAGGCTGTATTTTCCTTCTTTGTTTCCAACTGTTGCATTCCAGTCACCCCTAATTATGCATCCTGATTGCATGTTCAGTCAATTTCAGACTGCAGAAGCTGATAGGAGGAGTAAAGATACAGTGAGCAGCCCCGCTTGTCTGTCAGTGGAGGCTTGCTTGTTGCTGTGATGCTGAAATCTATGCCACTGGTATTTTGGTACCAGCAGGGTCACCCTTGGTAGATAGGTTTCAGCTGATTTTCCAGACTAAGACAGATTAGGAAGAAGGACCCAGCAGTCTACTTCTGAAAAGAATTAGCCTGAGAAAACCTTATGAGTAGCAGCATAACACTTTCAGATATGGTGCCTAAAAATGAGTTCCCCAGGTTGGAAGCCACTCAGAGGACAACTGGGAAAGAGCTGCCTCCTGAAAGTAGAGTTGACCTTAATGATGTGGATAGAGTGAAGCCTTTGAGATCTTCATTTGCTGATGTGGCACAACTCAAAATTAGAAGAAACAGCTGCAAACATCCACTAATAATTGGGACGTGGGATGTACGAAGTGTAAATTTAGGAAAACTAGAAATCATGAAAAAGGAACTGGAATGCATAAACATCGATATCCTAGGCATTAGTGAGCTGAAATGGATGAGTGTTGGCCATTTTGAATCTGACAGTCATGTGGTCTGCTATGCTGGGAATGAAAACTTGAAAAGGAATGGTGTTGAATTCATCATCAAAAAGAACATTTCAACGTCTGTCCTGAAGTACAATGCTGTCAGTGGTAGGATAATATCCACGTGCCTACAAGGAAGACCAGTTAATACAAGTATTGTTGAAATTTACACAGCAACCACTAAGGCCAAACATGATGAGATTGAAAACTTTGATGAGCAATAAGTAATCACTGAATAGTTTTGAGCACGGAAGAGGCGTGATTCAGACAAGTGATAACAGTGAACCAGGAAGCTCTAATGAAACTTGAAGGGGAGGGAGAAAAATGGATATAGGGAAACCAGTTAGGAGTCTACTGAAATAAGTTAGGAAGGAAATTATGAGGGGTTGCTGTGAGTCAAACTCGATGTAATGGCAGTGGGTTTTGGGTGTTTTTTTGGATGCAAGGGGAGCAAGGAACCCTGGTGGCACAGCAGTTAAGCACTAGGCTGTTAACCAAACAGTTGGTGGTTTGAATCCCAGCAGCTTCTCTCAGGAGAAAGATGTGGTAGTCTGCTTCCGTAGAGATTATAGCCTTGGAAACCCTATGGAACAGTTCTCTGACTTGTAGGGTCATTATAAATTGGATTCGACTCAATGGCAATGGGTATACTAAGGGAGCAGGAATAGAAAGAAGGGTGCAGTGATGGGAGAGACCAGGGAAGTTACATCCACGTTTCTGACTAGATGAGTAGTGAGGATTCAAACATGGTTCTGAGGTCACTAACCCAGGTGATCGAGTTCAATGGAAAGGGGGCAGGTTTTACATGGTTGTAAGGCTGTAAGAAGAGATACAGTGCTTAGAAACAGGGCTGATTCAATACATGTTTTATAGCAGGGCTATATATAATGTAGGAATATGGATTGAGGGGATTGAAACACAGTATTGTTCCTAATGTGCGGACTGTGTATATGTCTTTACCATACTTGTTTTTCAATTTCCATCTGTCCACAGTGGCCAGTATGTTGCTGAGCATCCAGCACTGCCACCTACCTCATGTCTTCTAAATGAATGAGGTTTACTTTTATTAGTCAAAAAAATGTAGTAAAAGGACATATCTGTGATTTAAAAAGCGATCTTTAAAATTACATTTCAAAGCCTGATTTTCAAATTATCTTTACTTTCAGAGATCATAATTTGTAATATCATTAACTTCTAACAGAACTGAGTAATCTTGCATGAGTCAGTAGATTTATATGAGTTTAAGCGGCTGTAATATATAGCAGATAATTTTTTAGAACTTTAAGAATCTGTGGTGATACTGTGAACATTTTTTGAAATTAATAACTTCAAGTAAGGAGAGGATCACAACTAGTGTATTGCGAGACTTTTCTGTTTGGCCTAACCTTTTGAAGACTTAGGCCACCAGGGACCTCAAATCTTGGGGATTACTTGGGTAATGATTCTGCTGTTTGCATTATTTAAAGTTTTTACTCTTAATCTGGTCATTGAAAGTATGAACACTATTTTAATATTGTACTTTTCTGTTTAAATTCGAGTCTAAAGGTTCTTTTTAGAGTCCTGTGAGAGTGTTTGTGTTTATTCCAGTTTAGAGTTTGATCATTAACCTAGATTAGTACCTTAACCTAATATCAGTGGGAGATTTCTCTGGCTGGCCATCTCTTAACATTCAAACAGTTCTGTTCTTTTACTTAAAATTATTGGGTTTGGGTCATATAAACCAGAAGGGACATAAAATATGATTAAGCGTTAGAATGGCACCACTATGCTGATAGTCTCAAAACACTGCAAAACATGTTTGTTCTGCATTCTTTTCACAAGTGTTATATTGTTGGGGGTAGGTATAAGAGTATTATAAATATTGAACTTTCAGTGATAAGTTTTATCTAATTTCAGGCTTGTTTTTAATTGACATTGAATACAAACAAATTTCTGTCAGTTCTGCTTGTCCTCATTGCTAACCTGATCACATTCATGTGAAACTTTGAGAGCACCATGGAGAAATCTTATATTGCTTTTGAGCATACAGAAAAACAGACATATGGATAGGTTTCACATTTGGGCTTGTGGACATTATTTGTCTCAAATTATTAAACTTGATATGTAACTTTTTATACACTGTTATATAAATTCTGATACATTTTAGTAGTGAGCATATGATACAGTCTGTCAGCTTAAACCCTATTGCTAACAGTCAATTCTGACTCATAGCAACCTTATAGGACATAGTAGAGCTGCCACCATAGTTTCCAAGGAGTGCCTGGTGGATTCAAACAGACAACCTTTTGATTAACAGCCATAGCTTTTAATCGTGACACCATCAGGGTTTACAACTGGTTTTGTCACCTTATATTTGAGGAAATACGTAGTTAAATATTTCTGTATTTCCCAAATCTCAGATTCCTTAAAATGTAAGCCCAACCCCAATTTTCTGCCTTTCAGGGGTCTACTTAACTGTCTAAGGAAACCTTCATATAAGATGCACATGGGACCCTACACTCAATACTGTTAACCTGAGCAGGGGAGGAAGATATTTATTTGTTGTATGTCATAGCTTCCTTATTGGACTGTGAGTTCCTTAAGATTAAGAACCAAGTCTCATGTATGCGTATATCCCCCACAACTGTTACGTATGTAATAGGTGCTCCATAAATTTTAATTGAATAAATAAGTATCCTTCCTTTGTCTTGTTGGGATTCATTTAAAATCACCTTAGCAATTGAATATTTATAAAAGAGGCTGTACCAAACTAAAATTAAATTCCTTTTCTTTTACAGGTGCAGGAGACATTGTTGCCATCATGATTGGCAATCTGAAAGGCACAAAAATTCTACAGTCTATTCAAAGAGGCATACAAGTCACAATGGTCATCGAAGTAGGGAAAAAACACGGCCCTTGGGTGAACCACTATTCAATTTTCTTCGTTTCTGTGTCTTTTTTTATAATTACGGCAGCAACTGTGGGCTATTTTATCTTTTACTCTGCTCGAAGATTACGAAATGCAAGAGCTCAAAGCAGGAAACAGGTTCGTAAAGGTCCTTTCTTTCAATTTTAAGATATTTCTGGAATTTTAATTGTCTCAGTGTCATATGTTTTAACATTTTCCATTTGCAACACAATAATCCGTGCATATACCTTATGAGACCTGGTAGTTTTTAAAAGTATACCAGCTTCCAACTTCTCAAATCTTTATTTTCTGTAACTTTTAGTTGACTGTGTTCTAACACCTCATTAGGGAGCACAGTCAGCTTTTCATTATATATGGGTGTAGATACATATGTTCTTTTCAATAAACATTTTTTGTTAATTATAAAAGCAATACATGCTCAGTATACAGAGTTTTGAAATTAGAAAGTACAAGTTAAAAAAAAACTGTAGCCATCACCCAAAAGTAACCCCTGTTATTTGAGTGTGCCTCCTTTTAGTTTTTCTTACACATCTATGGGGAGTTGGGGTGGAGAGAGAGACTAGTCTAAATTTGTATATGATGTAGTGCTAGGCTCCAAACAGAGTTACATGTTCATAATTCCTACCCTAGTACAGCACTGATATATAAGCAGGTAGAAAATATAGAAATAATAGAGCAAAAGTACTGAAGCATTGTTGAACAGGGAAATAATACCTATAGTTGTGTAGCATTGACCCTGCCACCTTCAAATTGTTCTCATTTCCCTGATAGCCTCATTCCTTTTCTTAAAAAAAAAAAAAAAAAAAAAAATGTTGCTCTTGAGTTTATTCTGACTCACAGTGACCCTGCATATGGCTGTGTAGAACTGTGCTCCCTAGGTTTTTCATGGCTGTTATTTTTAGAAAGTAGATCACCAGGCCTTTCTTCCAAGGTGCCTCTAGGTGAATTTAAACTGCCAAGTTTTTTTTATTAGCAGTTGAGAATTTAACCATTTGTGCTAGCCATGGAGCCCTTTCTCTCTCCTTATCAGGTTAAATTCCATCTTCATTTCCGTTGCCCCTTGATGGCAAATATGTACTTTCCACCTCCTCTGTGCCTGTCTCTTGGACAGTTGAAGTATCAGAGAAACATTTCTATCTGTACTGACTGATGTCATTTTACTTTCATGACCACAGACTCAGAATAGGCCCTTAATGCCACCCAGCAATCATACTGTTTTCTAAGTCGTATACTCTCCTACTTTCTTAGGATACTAACCATACCTCTGTTTTCCGTAAACTTACAACACCTCCTCCAACTTGTACCTTCTCAACTTGTGTCTTCTACTTACCCCACTGAGAAAATTGAAGCAATTGAGAGTGCTTCCACAAGCACCTACCACATCTGCTATCTGTCTATATCTGCGTCTGTATCTTCCACCTTGTCTTGTTACTATGGATGAGCTGTCCCCCTTGCAAAGGCCCACCACTTCACTGGTATACGGGATCCTTATCCTCTTTGTCTACTCAAAGTCATTGCTCCAGAAATTGTCCCCTCTCACTGTCTGTCGTTAACAAGTTTCTCTCCCTCCTCTGGCTATTTCCCATCAGCATTCATTACTGCTCCCGTGTTCGAAAGAACTTCTCTTGACCCCACCACTTCATCCAGCTACTCTCACCCCATTTCTCACCTATCCTTTGCAGCAAAACCCTTCGAAAGAGTTGTGTATATTCACTTTCCAATTTCTCTCCTTCCATTCTCTTTTGAACCCGTTCTGATCAGATTCTGACCCTCTTGTCATTCCACAGAAAGCTGCTCTTATTAAAGTCACTAGGAACCTGCATATTGTTAAGCCAATGATCTTTTCTCAGTTCTAGTCTTTTTTAACTTGCCATGTGATATGGTTGACCCCTTGCTCCTTCGTGAAATACTTGCTTCACTTGACTTTCAAGATACCACATTCTTTTGGTTTTCCTTCTGCCTCTCCAGCCACTCCTTCTCAGCTTCCTTTGCTGGTATCTCTTCATCTCTGTGGCCTCTTAACATTGGAGGGCCTCTGACTCAGTCTTTTGATTCCTCTTTTCTTTCTAAATTCCTTTGGTGAACTCAGGCTTTTTCATCTATACATTTATAACTCTCAAATTGTATCTCCTCCCCCGACCTCTCTTCTGACCTTGACTTTCCAGTTGCTTTTACTTGACATCTCCACTTGAATGTCTAACAGATACCTCAAACTTAACATGCCCAAACTGAGCTCCTCATCTTTTCCTCTAGACTTGCACCTCCCCTGGTCTTCCTCATCTCAGAAAATGTCTACTCCATTCTACCCATTGCTGAAGCCAAAACCTTGCAGTTATTTTGATTTTTCTTTTTCTTTCATATCCCATGTAACCTCCATCAGCAAATTCTGCTGGTTCTACCTTCATGATACGTTCAGAATCTGAATACTTCTCACCACTTCCATTGCTTACAGCCTGGTCCAAGCCATCATCTCTTAACTTGATGTCGAATTAAGCTGGTAGTAATAGTTGCTTTAGAACTTGTCTAATTTCAGGGGGGATAATGTGAATCAAGATCAGCCCAAAGCTGATTCTTATGAAGTGGGAGTCAGACATACCTCCACTCTTCAAACTTTTTACTAATTCTGGGTTCAATAATCCTTTGTTATGGCCACAAAGAACTCACACACCATACTTATAGTGGTTTATTAAGGAACAGGGTACAACCTGGGATCAGGATCAGGAGGATAGAACTCAGCTTCAGGATGGAAAACATGCAGGCGAAGTCACGCTTTTTCAGGACAGCTCTCTCAGCTCCTCTTGGCTGTGTAGGCCTCCTCTCAACCTCCTTGGGACAGATTCCCCTTGGGTTAGCTGGCTCTCACTGCTGGTTCTGCTGTTCGGCCCATTGTGTACCTCTCACTGTCTTCAGTGTTAAAGCACTTGACTAATATTACAGCTGTTTTAGAGGTTCCTTGCTTCCTCCTCTCTCTGCTGCTGCTTTCTTCTTCTCTTTGCTGCTTCTTTCTATCCCTAAAACCTCTGTGGGGCTGGCTTCTGAAATACACAAATACTCGGTCCCTTTCAAGAAATAGTAATCCTGCCAGGGCCAAGAGCTAACCAATCCCCTCTTGGTAGTCCACAGATACTTCATCTGTATAGTAGGCTACTACTCACTGATTTATATAGTCTATTGACCAGTGGCAGGGCAGGCTGCAGCTCGGGACCAGACAAAAAGTGTCACTCAAGTCCTTTACAGCTTACCCAGGAAAGGTCAATCAACCTAGACAAAATAACAAACCTTCTGGGAGAGAAAACTAGGACAAAAGTAACTCCTCAGCGTTTAGGGGGAAATCTCTCAAGCTATTTTTCCAAAGAACCAAGGCAAAAGTCCACGTAAACGGACTCATCTCACCACACTTACCCAGGCCCCAAATTTATTTTCAGCACAATAGAGTGGTGTGCCACTTTTCCAGAATGCCCAGTAAGGATTTAATGTTTTCAACTGGTCATTTAGTAGAGGCAGCAGAATATGTATTTTTTATATATTGAGAAATCTTTCCAAATGCAGTGAAATCTGGCCACTTCAAGCACTCTTTCTCCAATCAGTAAAAAGGAACCCAATTTATTGTTTGGGATGGTGGGCATGGAAAGGATTTCTATTTAGAAAAAAAGTTCATTGAATTTAGGAAAAGATGAGAAATTGAGATTTTATTGTAACGCTTTCATATAGAATAGGTATCAGCATATGGTCACAAGTAGTGGCCATCTCAGTGCTTAAAGTTAATTGACTTCTGTCCTTCTCAGAAGCAGCTTATCACATTGGTGGCAGGTTCAGCCTGTTACTGGCTTGTAGTCAAAAGGATGTTTAAAATTTCTGTGCCATGCGGTATCTTCACACTGTGTTAATATTTGACATTTGTATATTGTGCTGTTTTTATCTCAGCAGTTGGAAAGATTGGTGCCCAGTATGACTAACTATTCAAAGGTTATAGTTGCAATGACAGAGTGTTTAGTGTGTGCATGTTTGTTGTTTCTACATTCTAGTGTTTCTATATTCTAAGTGCTACCTATATTAAGGAAACCCTGGTTGCATAGTGGTTAAGTGCTGCATCTGCTAACCCAAAGGTCGGCAGTTCAAATCCACCAGGCCCTCTTCGGAAGCTCTGTCGGGTTGCTTCTGCTTAGACCTATAAGGTTCTGTGAGTCGGACTTGACTTCATGGTGTAAGTTTGTGAGTTTATCTATGTGAAATCTATTGACATGGCATTAAACCCAATCAGCACGTAATAATGTTTATAAGGAACTTTGCCTGGTGTTGTGTAAGCTTCATTAGACATTTAACTCTGGCCTCATCATTCATTTTTGTAATTTCCATATATTTTATAAGAATTAAACCCTGTACAAATAGTTGAGAACTGCATTATAACTTCTCATATTTTAGAGAAGCTTTTGAGAGAGCTTCTTTTGTGACTAAATGGACTCCATCAGTTTATTTGAGGACTAAAGGATTAAAGTGCTGTTTGTAATCACTTTTGCTTGTAAGTATTTGAGAGTGCTAGAATTTAATTTACATGTTACTTTTATTTTCCTTGACTTTTATTTTTAATAGGTAGAGCTTGATCATGTGATGGTTAGAACCATTGCTAAACATTTAATTTCATTTTCATTATTTTGGTGGTAGAAATGGTGATAAAACTGAGTTATGAAAGTTTATCCTTAATTAAAGTATCAGGAAGAATTAAATGTGTTCAGAAATTTCCTCTGAGCCACTATGATGCATAGCATATAATGGCAGGTAAATGGATAACTTTGTAATCTGTCGCTGTAAATATTGATGACCAAGTGCTCAAATGGGTCCCCAGATATAATAGGCAGCGTATAGGAGCTACATGTCCAACATGTCATAGAAGAGCATATAGCATCCCTGTTTTTTATAGGTGGGAAATTTTTAAATAGGGTAGAAAGTATTGATGAGTTGTGGATATTAGGTATTACACTGTGGCATCATATTCCTGCAGGAAACAACTCTACCCTGAGAAAAGGAAGACTATGGGAAACCTTATGGAAACCTTACTCAGACCAAACTGCATTTTAAAGTGACCACCATACACTTGACTGCAGCATGGGGAACCCAACAATTTTGGGATGCAGTGCATGTACCCAACAGTGTTCAAGCAGTTAGTACTAAATGGCAACAATACGGGGTAGATTAAGCATTGGCTAGTGATACAAAAGAAAACTCTAGGTAAAATAAGAGCTAGCCTAGGTATAATGGAGCAAGTTGAATTCTATTTTAATGAAGAATGACTTTCAGAAGCGAAGTATTTACTAGCTAAAACAGATTATAAGCAGTCATCCTCCCAGAGGAGGGAAAAGAATGGGAATTTACTTGTAAAGATGATAAAGCCTTAAAAGTATGTTTAGTCAGACTAAATACGTAATGCTATAGAATGCTGAGACTCTCTTGGAAAAGAGTTGATAGGCTAACGCTGTAGAATCTATTAACTGTTTTACTTCAAATGGAAGCTGAAATAGTCATGGGGGTGTAGCCTTCCATTTTCACTGTGGAACCCAGGGATAACATCTCTGGAACACATATAGCCACCCACTGCCATTGAGTCAGGTCCAACTCATAGAGACCCTAGAGGTCAGAGTGCAACTGCCCCATAGAGTTTCCAAGAAGCATCTCGTGGATTTGAACTGCTAGTCTTTTGGTTAGCAGACGTAACACTTAACCCACTATGCCTCCAGAGTTTCCTTGGAACACATATGGATCCCCAAATTTATAAAAGTTTTGTGGGGGAAATTGTAAGTTATACTGCTGACCACTGGCTGATCTTGACCCAAGGACAAACTAAAATAAGACTAGCTAGTAGGAATAGGAATAATAACAACACTTGTGTGTTCCCCATCAGAGGGAAATGGGCCTTGCTGCACAACAGTGTTCAAGGGGAACCTGTAACTGTACAATAATGTGAGTTAAGACAAATGATTAACTGTGTTCTCAACTAGCATAGAATCTAGAAAAGACAGAATCATCACCACTGGTGACAACACCTGTCCCTGATAACATCTGGCATATGGGCAAAGGCCAGTTCTGCTGAGAAGGTTTAATAAATACTTCAGTGATACTTAGGAAGTTATTTTGTAATCAAACCCAACTGTGTTTTACCCATACTGTAATATAATGTAATACTGGTATTGTTGATAAAATTCAAGTATGTAATATAAATAAATCATATGGTAATACTGCCATCAATGATCAAATGTATTGGGAAACTGAATCAAGCCCCCTCAGGATGGGATACCAATGCAGAATTATTGGCCTACGGAAGAATTAGTTGTAGTTCATTACCATATTAAATGGTTCTGCACAAGTTTATCACAAAGTTCGAGGGGTACATGGAAAAATAACTTGATACAATATAAATTTGTTTATAATGGTCTTGTAGGTTAGACAAATTATTTTTGTTGAGGCTGTTCCCCCCCTCACTGGCTTTTGTAATTGTTAAGTAAATTTTGTTGGTCTTAGTATACTTTATTTGTAAATCTTGTACTAACTGTAGTCTCCCAAATAATTATGACCCTTTTGCTGTAAGAAGGCTTTGACCAAGGGTGAGGGGATGGATTGTGAGGAAAGGAGTAACACAGCATGTGTATTTGCACACTCCTTGTAAGTCTCCAGGGGAACCATGAATGGCCTTTGTCCAACACTGGGAATGTAGCCCTTAAAATGTTCTTTATGTTAGTGGCTGATCATTTTGTTATATACACCTGGAGCAATGAACCATGTCATACTGGCTTGTTGGGGTTGCTTTGTACAACAATCAAAATTGATAATGTGCACCTGGTTTCATTGTTACGGTCTTGAGTTTCAGGCAACATGGCTGGGTGCTAGCACTGTGCCTAGGAGACCAGCCTGCTCTTCTGAGCCTTGGACTCTGAGAATCAAATAGGCTCCTTAGGCAGAGATATTCTACACACGTCGTTGCCAGAGAGAAAGCACTTCTGTGTGACTAGTTTAGCTTCCATTAATGTCTTGAAATTTATCCTTGAACTTAAAGCATGACTAAAAAAGATCTCAAATACTTCTGGTTACATTAGTTTTCTCTCTACTAGTAGACAAACCTAACTGAAGGATTCATCTAACGTCTGAATACTGTACCACTATCAATATATACACATTTATGGTGGGCGTATATATATTATCTGTTCCTACTTAAATTTAAGAGTTATTCAGATCCTTTTTTGAAACGTTAGGAGTTTGGCTTTTATACAAGAAGAGCAGATTAAATGAATTCTTATCTAAGTGGAACCTTGTTTCATAATCTTTCTCACTGAAAAAAAAAAGACAGCTCTTCTAATGGGTCTCAGGATTTTCATGTATTCACTAACTCTTATTCTGTTCTTGTACTGCTAATTCTAAACGTGTTGATTGTCTTTGCAAAATGCTGTAATGTGAGCCATGACCTATCTTCTGAATCACATTGCCCCGTTTTCATTGTTCTTCCCTATACTGCGTTTCCTGCAGTCACAGTGATCATTTTCACGGGCCTGGGCTGCTCTCCTGTTTCTACCCATCCTCTGTAGTTCCATAGACTTATGGGAAGCTATTTTATACCCTTCACCTCCTCTTACCTTTAGGAATACTTTCATCTAAATGTTATCATAGGGTTTTTTGTTTGTTTGTTTAATGGAAATAGATTTCTCAGATTTCTTTTAGTTTTCATATACCTATATAGCCACATGGATCAGACACTGATTTTTTTCACAGGAATATATCTGAGGAAAAGGGACCTCTGATTACAGTTCTTGATTTTAATTGTCCTGTTTTATAAAGCTCTGAGCTGAATTTTTGTGAAAAAAATATTTTAAGAAGTTGGTGATTTAAGTGCAGGAAAATCCAATTTGCTTATATGTACCCTTTCTCATTTTTTGCTCACGCCGCTCCCCTCCCTCACCAAGTAATTAAGTGTGACTAGAAGCCTAGTGTCATTCCTGTGGATTTCGGGTAAGCTCAAACCTGAAAGCTTTGGGACCAGAAACCATGTTGACAAATAACTAGACTGAAACTTGTTTTATCTAATTGGATATAAATACACAAATGAACTAGGTAGAAGACCTTTGAGTTTACTGTAATTTTAAGATTTAGATATAATGTAGGATAAGAATTGGCCTGACTTTTCACTTTTCAGCCCCAGTGAAGTACCAGTCAGAATTAAAAGAAAAAACTCTGTAACAGATTTTTCTTTGACTAGAGAGATCACAGCTTTTGAATAATCAGAGTAGTAGCATTATTAAGTTTCTGTTCAGAAATTTGGCTGGCAACCAGCTTCTTTGAATGAGTCTCCAACTCTACTGCCAAATATTGTTAGACCAGGTATCTCTCAGGATTGAGTAGGAAGAGGACAGATGCTGTTGGTATGAAGTACCTATTTAAAAAAATTACCCAAATCACAGTAAATAGATGATTGATTTAGGCTAGATTGAGTAGTCACTGACTTCAGGGTTTTTGTTTGTTTGTTTGTTTGTTTTACCTCCTTTCATTTATCTTCTTCACAAGAAATGTGAAGCCTTTTAAAAGTTCCTTTGCTGTTACACAATGGGTGCAGTGTACTACTGTGGGGCAATCACGTGCTTTAAAGCCAGATAGAACCTGGGCTTCAGTTGAATCACAGCTCTTCGACTAACCAGCTGTCTGGACTTTAGTCAAGCATCTGAACCTTATTCTTCTCTATAAAACTTGGATATTAAAATACCTATTTCACAAGATTGTTAATGATTAAAAGAAACAACACATGTAAAAAGCTTAAAGTTGAACCTGACACATGGTAGGTGCCCAACAAATGTTCTTTAAACTTTTTTCCCCAAAATTTAGGGGAGTAGAAGGTTTTAATGAGTAAGACAGAGAAGTTAGTTGGGTGAGAACATCGTGACAGTTTATTTCTGTTTTCTAAATTTGGAAAAGTCTTCATTAGGCAACTACTAAGTGCTCTGGGAAATACAGAAATGATTAAGGCTACTTGGTTCTAATGCTATTCTCACATTTCAGTTTTCAGAGGGAGGAATGTATCTTGGAAACTTTTACTATCAATGTGACAGTAAAATATTTCGAGAACTAATGGCAGTTTTACCAGTGACCTTCATTCAAGTTCTAAAAATACCAATTTGTTCTTTTGACCAAAATTACTTGCCTTGTACATGTATTTACATAAAATAGCTTTTCCTTTCTTTATGTAAGCTCAGTAGGAGCTATGAGAAACATCAGAATTTCCTTTTAAACATTTTTTTAACAGAGCTGCTATGTTAAACATTGTTTTGTGCTGTGCTATGCTGTAAATCTTTCAGAGAACCTTGAATTTAGGGATATCTTGGAATTTTTGCTTAGGATCTTCTGGGACCTTGGATTTTGCCCTCTATTGTCTCCCCCCACCAATTTTCTAATCACCTGGTATTAATGTAATTTTATTGTTCTCATGGGTATACACTCAAACATTATATTTAAAGTTTGCCTTTGATCCCCTAGAAATCCCTGTAGAGTAATGGTTAAGTGCTACATCTGCTAACTAAAAGATCAGCAGTTCAGGTCCTCCAGGCACTCCCTAGAAGCTGTGGGACAGTTGTATTCTGACCTATAGGGTCACTGTGAGTCAGTGCTTTGATACCCTTCCAAGTTAATTTGCATTACAGTCTCAACTCTAATTAAAGAAAGTTACGTATTTAACAGAGCTCTAGTGATGCAGTGGTTAAGTGTTATGGCTGCTAACTAAAAGATAAACAGTTCAAATACTCCAGCTACTCCTTGGAAACCCTATGGGGCAGTTCTGCTCTGTCCTATAGGTTGCTATGAGTCAGTCTCTTGGTAATGCAAATAGTTCACACTCTGCTCTGCTACTAACCTAAAAGGTTGGTGGTTTGAACCCACCCACTGGTACTGCATGCACGCACACGCATGCGCACAAACACACACACATGCACATACACACGCACACACACATAGACTTCATCAAGTGAATACACTAGAAACACATCTCTTTCTTAGGAGTGTATTTCCCTAATTCTGTCACAGTGCCTGTTGCTTAAATCTAAATTAAAGGGCTCTAGAGACAAAGACCAAATGACTATAAAAAAAATTTCATCACTACAATACTTTCTCTTCTCATTTTCTCTTTATGACTATTTTTTTCTCATTTGCATTTTTCTCTTGTCTCAGTTAAGTAGTGCATGATCTATAAAAAAAGAAAGTAGTGATGTTTGGAAGTCTAGGTGAGGGCCATGACCCCATGGATATATAGTTGTTCAGTCTAGGATCACCCACAGCTTGACAGACCATAGAATCCGGGAATTTGAGGAACCTTAAAAGGTAGCTGAATTATGGGTTGGGTATATTGCAATGGGCTCTTGGAATATGAAAGTATAGTTCCAGTACCACCTCCATCTTTGGGATAAATTGTTTAACTTCTCCAAGACTCTTCTTGCTCATCTTAAAAATGGAGATACTATGTCTTGCAGGGGTGGTTATGAGGATTCATTGAGTTAATGGATAGAAAACATTATTTTTAAATATAACTACATAAATGTAAAGAAGTAGTAGTACTAGCTTTCTGTTCCAAGCTATAGTCAAAACAGAGTACTACCTTGACGTAAGGGAAAGGAACATTTAACTCTAGGCTTCAATGGGAGTGACTCTAACCAACTCTTAAGACTTTGAGCAAGGCATTTTTCACCTTTGGGCATCAGTCAAATTAGTTATTGGACTAAATGAACTCTGCATTGGCTCTAAAGATTACAAATGTACCTGCTTTCATTGCCACTCTGCTATTTACTTATGATGCCAATAAGAAAATACAAGGGAAAATGTGCTCAAAGTAAAGTGCTTGCGCTCAGAATAAAGACCCTCGTAAGACTGCCCTTGAAAGTTACTTACCTTACAGGTAAGTCTCAAAATGGGAGTGAAAGAGCCTCATTTACCATGTTTTGCCTTCTAAGGATCTAGACCTGTTTCTATTAAGCTGTATTTGCTAATCTGTTGAGAGGGTTCTGCTTTTTCTGTAGTAGCAAATAAATCATTTGGCTAATAATCCCTTAGACAGTAAACCAATGCCTTTCACAAAATTATATAGGAGACAGCTTTGGGAGTTAAGGAGATTCCTGACAGTGTTATATCATGGATCATTCCTTCCAAAATATTTTTGCAAGGGGCGAGGCTGAGATCGCAGAATAACCACAGGCATTTTCTGACCCCTCTAACAACAGAGACCCAGAAAAACAACTGAATGGATTATATAGGACATTTTAGGAGACCTGAATATCAGGCAGAAAGCTGAGAGATTGGACTGAGTGACAGGGAGGAGACAGAAGATCCAGAAGCAACTACTTTGGCCAGATTTAAATCCCCACCCTGCAGAGGAACCCACTTCAGCCAGCCAAGCAGAGCCACAGCACAGCACCTGGTAGATGAGCAGAGTAGCAGCACTGTAAGCAGAGTCTGTCTTTTAGTGGGGAAGCTGAGCTATGGATGGCTGTACCTACAGAACTGCAGAGGACTTTCACCTGGGTATCATAAGCTAAAGGCTTGCAGACTCTTGTGTACTCAAAATCTTTCCTACATGCTTATTTCTCTCCCTTTCCCCATTATTTCCCCCTTCATTCTCTGCTGTTCACCAGGCACTAAAATCTGATGAACCACCTGGGGCTGCAGTGGGACATCTTACATGCATGCCCTGAGTTATTCTCCTGGACCTGGAAAGGGAAACAAAGGGACAGGAAAAACAAAGTTCTGCCAGCTCCCCTGAGATGGCAACTCCCGCTACTTTTCTCAGCATGCTCACAGCCCTAACCATCCAGTAACAGGATACTGGAATTTTTAAGACTCCAATAATCAGTCTAGTTCAAACAACCAGAATATTTCAGCACTCAAAAACTAATTTAAACATATATATATGTTAGAACATAGTAAATAAATTACAGCAACTTTCTAGTGGCTCAGAGCCAACAGTCAATTTCTAATTATTTAAAGAAGCAGACCACCATGGCTTCAGAAAACTCTCAAAACAAAGAATCAAAAAATTTTCCAGACTAAGGAGAATTAGTGCAATCATTGGAGATAGAATACAAAAGAGTAATGTTTAGAGCTCTTTAAGATATCAGGAAGGAGATTAGGCTAAGTGCAAGAGAACATAATGAAAAATTAAACAGGCTGCAAAAAATACTTGAGAAACAACAATGTAAAATTCAGCAGATTAACAATTAAATTACAGAGTTAGACAATTCAACAGAAAGCCAAAGGACCAGGATTGAGGCAATGAAATGCAAAATTAGTGAGAAACAGAAAATACAGAGAGAATCATTGAAGATATGTTGACAGAAAACTACCCTAATACTATAAAAGTTGAGAAGATACCTATCCAAGATGCTCATCAAACTCCACACAAAGTAGATTCTGAAAGAAATACACCAAGACATAATCAAACTCACTAAAACTAAAGATGAGAGCATTTTAAAGGCATCTAGGCTTAAACAAAATGTACAAAGGACAGTCATTAAGACTGAAGTCACATTGCTCAGAGGAAACCTTGCTGGCAAGAAGGCAATGGGACAACATATACCAATACTCAGAGGAAAAAAACACTGCCAATCAAGAATTACATACCTTACAAAGTTGTCTCTCAAATATGATGGCAAAGTTAGGACATTCCCAGATAAGCAGAAGGTTAGAGAATTTGCAAAAAACAAACCAAAATTACAAGAAACACTGAAGGAAGTTCTTCAGTTAGAAAAGCAGTAACATCAGATATATACTCAAGGATACAATGCAGGACAGAGCATCCAGATGTCAGCATGGGTAGGGAATCCACACAGAAAAAAATGAAAGCTAAAGCAGAAAAAAATAGGGAAACAGAGATCTTAGTATGCAAATAATGACAACATTATGCCAAAAGATGGACAAATTAATGTATTCATAGACCTTTCCGATGGAGAGGAAGTCAAGGTGTGATACAAAGAAATTAAATACTGTTTTAAGCTTAGAATATTAGGAGTAAATATTAAGGTAATTGCAAAGGAAATTAACAATCCTGCATATCAAAACAAGAAACAAAATCAAGAAGTCTTAGCAAATATAAAACCAAAGATGATGAAGAGTAAACCCATTAAAAAAAAAAGGTTAGCATAAAAAATTAAGTGGAACAAAGAAACTATCAGCAACATATCAAAAAATGCACCAAAATGACAGAACTAAATTCATACCTACCAAAGTACTTTTGGTGTCAGTATGGCTACAAGTTCTCTTTATAGTTATTGATGAATGGTAATTTATGTTTTAGTTTAGTAAATATGTTATTGAGTGTCTACTTGTGCCAGACATTGTGTCAGATTATTTAAATTATCACTAATTTTTAAACTAGATGTCAGATAGAGGTCTCCCATCTAGGGATGAGGTGTACACTTAAGAGCATGAAGAATCAGTTTACATTGTCATAATCACCTCAGGTTCTGAGTGCCTGCTTTTTGCTGAATTTCTGGTAAATTGGTTCATTTTAGTTCAAAATAGGAAGATTGCTTATTATCTTGCCATGCTGCACATCTTACTGTTCCACACAGCTTCTCCCCAGTTCTGAAACCTATAGCCTCTTTTTCAGTTTCTATGTATATTGTATTCATTTGAGGCATTTGTATATGTGGTTAAATTTACTGAAGAGGAAGAAAAGATTTACTCCTAGAATCACAAATCACTTCAAATTAACACTGACTATCTTATATCACACAGAATCTGTACATAGATTGAGAGGCAGTCATTTGAACAAAACAAGGGGACACTAAATGGTTTAAAATCAGAAAAGGTGTGCATCAGGGTTGTGTCCTTTAACCATACTTATTTAGTCAGTTTGCTAAGCAAAATAATCCAAGAAGCTAGACAATATGAAGAACAGGGCATCAGGATTGGAGGAAGACTCATTAACAACCAGTGATAATGTAGATGACACAACCTTGCTTGCTGACAGTGAACAGGACTTGAAGTGCTTACTAATGAAAATCAGACTACAGCCTTGAGTATGGATTGATAACACCTCATCTTCATAAAGAAAACAAAAATCCCTGCAAGTGGACCGGTAAGCAACATCACAATAAACCAAGAAAAGGTTGAAGCTGTCAATGACTGTATTCTACTTGGATGCACAATCAATGCCTGTGGAAGCAGCAGTCAAGAAGTCAAAGAAGATACTGCATCAGGCAAATCCTCTGCAAAAGACCTCTTTAAAATGTTCAAAAGCAAAAATGTCACTTTGAGGACCAAGGTGCACCTGACCCAAGCCATGGTGTTTCCAATTGCCTCATATGTGTGTAAAAGTGGAACACTGAATAAGAAAGACTGAAGAATAATTGATGACTTTGAATTATGATTTTAACAGAGTATTGAATATGCCATGGACTGTCAGCAGAATGAACAAATCTGTCTTAGAAGAAGTACAGCCAGGATGCTCCTTAGAAGTGAGGATGGCAGACTGTGTCTCACATACTTGGGACATGTTGTCAGGAAGAACCAGTCCCTGGAGACGGACATCATGCTTGGTTAAGTACAGGGTCTGCAAAACAAATGAAGACAATGAGATGGATTGACTCAGCGACTACAACAATGGGCTCTGACATGGCAGTGATTTGTGAGAATGGCACAGGAGCAGGCAGTGTTTCATTTGGTTGTACATAGGGTCACTACAAATCAGAACTGACTTGATGGCACCCAACAACAACATCTTATACCACAAAGGGGCCCTGGTGGCACAGTGCTTAAATGCTCAGCTGCTAACTGAATAGTCAGCGTTTTGTGCACACCTTTAGCCTAGGAAACCCTGTGGAAGCAGTTTTACTCTGTCATATAGCATTGCTATGAGTTGGAATAGACTTGATGGCACATAACAACTACACCTTATATCAATCACCACCTGTCACTTTGTCATACTGTGGTGGTTTGTGTTTTTCTGTGATGCAGGAAGCTGTGCCACCAGTATTTCTAATACCAGCAGGATCACAAATGGTAGACAGGTTCCAGCAGAGCTTCCAGACTAAGATTAGCAAGAAAGGCCTGGGTGATCTATCTCTGAAAATTAGACAGTGAAAACCGTATGGATCACAAGAGAATATTATCCAACTCGCTTGCTTGGACATACTATCCAACTAAAAACCACTGCTGTTGAGTCGATTCCAACTCATAGCGACCTATAAGACAGAGTAGAACTGCTACATAGAGTTTCCAAGGAGCGCCTGATGGATTTGAACCACCAACATTTTGCTTAGCAGCTGTAGCACTTAACCACTGTGCCACCAGGGTTTTCGGACATGTTAGCAGGAGACATTAATCACTGGGGGAAGGCATCATGTTTGGTGAAGTAGAGGGGCCAGTGAGAGCTTGGAATATCCTTGATAAAATGTAATGGAACAATAGCTGCAGTACTAGACTTGAACACACCAGCAGTTGTGAGGATGACACAGGAACAGGCAACATTTCATTCTTTTGTACATAAGTCACCGTGACTCAGAGGTGAGTCAACAGCCGCTATCTCTCTATCTGTCTGTCTCTTACCAGCTGGAATATTTTCCCCCTGGCTAGTTCGCCCCACAGTCTCTTTCACTGACTCCTCTCATTTTCTCCCAGATTCCTCTCAACTCCCAACTTCTGGTTCAATTATGTATATAATTTTAGTTGTTATTCCCTAAATGAGCCTTAGATTTACCTTTGCATATCCAGATTCATCTAGGTGTTCAGTGGAACAAAAAAGGCCTCTTTTACTCTCAGAATCTTCCTTCTATATGAGGAAGAAGTGATAGTAGATAACAATTTTTTAACACTAAAAACAAAAAGAAAACCTGTTGCTATCAAGTTGACTCTATAGGACAGAGTAGAACTACCCCATGAGGTTTGCAAGGAGCAGCTGGTGGATTTGAACTGCTGACTTTTTGGTTAGCAGCTGGAGCACTTAACCACTACGGCCTATGTCTTGAATTGAATTGTGTTCCCAAAAGATTGTGTGTAGAAATTTGGCTATGCCATGATTCCAGATATTGTGTGATGTTCCTTTATGTTGTAAACTCTGCCTCTTGATGTTAATAAGGGAAGATGAGCAGCAGCCATGTGGTGGGGCGGCACTAAAGGTGTGGGATTATATTGTGCCTTGAAGCAAATTCTTGAGATATAAAGGAAAGGGAAACAAGCAGAGAGATTTGAGGACTCATGCCAACAAGAAAGAAGCAGTGCCAGGGGCAGAGCATGTCCTTTGGAAAGGACTGGGATCCCTGTGAGTCAGAAGCTTCCAGTCCAGGGGAAGGTTGATGACAAGGACCTTCCTCCAGAACCAACAGAGAAAACCTTTCCCTGGAGCTGACACCCGGAATTTGAACTTTTAGCCTACTGGAATGAGATAGAATTTCTCTTTTTAAAGCCGTCTACTTGGGGTATTTCTGTTAAAGCAGCACTGGATGACTAAGACAGCCTGTGATCCTCATTTTATAGATAGGGAAACCTGGATGAATTAAATGACCTGCCCAGGGCTTATTTATTTAGTAAGAAACGGAGTCAGATTTTGAATATGGATCCATTTGAATTCAAATCCTGTGCACTGCCTACCAAACAAGGCATCATTCAAAAAACAAATGAGAAAAAAATACACTTTAAGATTCTCTGAGCTTGAAGATGGAAACCCTGCTCCTGTAGTGGTTAAGTGGCTACAGCAGCTAATCAAAAGGTCTGCGGTTCAAATTCACCAGCTGCTCTTTGGAAACCCCATGGGGCTGTTCTGTTTTGTCCCAAAGGGTCGTTACGGAGTCAGAATTAACTACATGGCAACAGGTTTGGGTTTGGGTTTTTCTTTTCTTTTTTTTTTAATGAGCTTGAAAACAGGAAGATTACCTTGAAAATGCATGGCAGTCCAAATCCATTTGGCATAAAAATATACAGCCTTACCATTTTGGTCCCAAAGGTGCTATTTTAAGAACATAGGTAAATATGATAAATGAATATTTCAATAATCTGAAAAATCTGGCATGATACCAGATAAATGGGGTATTTATTATGGTTAATTAAACAATTTTAGCTTTTTAAAATTCATTTATGCATTTACTTTTTCCTGAAAAATATTTTATAATCCTCTGTAGCTTCTAACATATTATTTCTTAAAAAAAGAAATAGTTTTCCTAATGCCTGTTTTTTGTTTTTGTTTTTCAATTACAGAGACAATTAAAGGCAGATGCTAAAAAAGCTATTGGAAGACTTCAGCTGCGTACACTGAAACAAGGAGACAAGGTATATGTTGTTGTAAAGCAGTGCTACCTGGCCTTTGTTCAAGTTTAAATGTTATTCCAAATTTTGCTTTTCATTGGCATTTATAAAACTTATTGACTTCAAGGATCACAACAGAGGGACAAAGCTGAAGAAAAATGTACAGTAAAATTCTAACTCAAAAAGGAAGACCAGACTTGCTGGCCTGGCACAGACTGGAGAAACCCTGAGAGTGTGACCCCCAAACAGTCATTCAGCTCAGTAATGAAATCACTTCTGAAGGTTCACCCTTCAGTCAAAGATTAGACCCATAAAACAAAACAAGACTAAAGGGGCATGTCAGCCCAGGGGCAAGGACTAGACGGCAAGGGGAAACAGGAAAGCTGATAATGGGGAACCTGGGTTGAGAAGGGAGGGTTGACCTGCTGCGGAGTTGTTAGCCAGTGTCTTAAGACAGTATGTGTACTGTTTAGTGAGAAACTGCTTTGTTCTTTAAAACTTCATCTAACGTAAAATTTTTTAAAGAGGAAATGCTTTAAAATTATACATCATGTCAAATGTACGTGGCTATGTAGTTTCAAAGCAATACAATTAGCAAATAAGACCCTAAAATAAATGCTCAAAAAAAACCTTACTGAGTTCTTTGCTTGGTATTGGTGGTGGGCTGAATAACAGCCCCCAAAGATATCCAGGTCCAAATCCATGAAAATTGTAAATGTTACCCTATGCAGCTAAAAGGACTTTGTAAATGTGATTAAATTAAGGATCTTGAGATGCGGTGACTATCTGGGTGGACCCTAAATGTAATAAAAAAATATCCTTAAGAGAGAAGCAGAAGGAATTTTAACTACACTTACAGAATTTGTACCTATGGCGTTTTGTGAATTGTAAAATCAGGAAAAATAGTTCAAACTAGTGCTGTTTCTCTGTTATGTTTCCATTTTGGTTGACTTTCTTTTATCTTTTTAAAATTTAAATAATTTTAAACAACTTATGGAAAGTTTACAGTTACATAATAATTTAGTGACATTTAGCAATATGCTGCTACTCTCTGGAAGAATTTATACATGTTAAATACATGTATATTATAATCTTGCCCTGTTGTTGAATGATTTTTTCTTATTATTTGCTTATAGGAAATTGGCCCTGATGGAGATAGTTGTGCTGTGTGTATTGAGCTATATAAACCAAATGACTTGGTACGAATCTTAACCTGCAAGTAAGTTTGATTTTCTGTTATATCATCAGTAAGAACAGATGACCTACAAAATGGTTGTGATGGGGGAAAACTTCTGAATATCTCCAAATTGATATAATGAAAGTGTTTATTTCTAATTTATTTTTATTTAAACATAGCATAATGCTTTGTTTTTTTTTAAGTAATACTGAAATTGGTATGTCTGTATAAATTTTCCATGATCTAGTATGATTTGTTCTACACTATTTCATATAACCTTAAACATAAAAACAATTGTGAGCATGATGCAGGTCTGGGTAGTATTTCATTCTGTTGTGCATAGGATCACTATGAGCTGGAACCAAATAGACAACAACTAACAACATTCCATATAAAACTGAGAACCCAGTCAGCCCAACAGTTATATATATAGTAAGATAGTATTGGATTATTTAATTTTAAATTCATTCAGAATATCAGAATAGCAGTCCTATGAGGGGAGGGGAAACTTTTAAGCAGATATTTGGAAGGCTTCCTTCGCTTTTTAGATTTTATTATTGCTCCTCTCCCGAAGGCTGTGCTTCACACTTTCTTTAAGCTATTAAATAGTGGTGTGCTTGAAATGTGTCACATTGCCTAAAATATCAATACTATGTTGTGTTCAGTAGTGTATTGTAGTATATAACAGCAAGTGACTGATTGTACTATTTTAAAGTTAGGGAATGACAAAATAATTGAGAGCTGAGATACTTGAATAGTCTTATATCAGGTAGCATCTTAGCAATTTTTCAAGTAATGAGTACTGAAAAAGGTTTCTTGAAGCTGGAGTAGTGAGGCTTTTATATTTTGAAGTATTCTATTATGAAATTTCCAGAATTTGCTTTTGTGCCTCCTCCTTAGTATTAATGTCAAAATAGAGTTTTAAGGGAAAAAAAAAAAAAAAAAACGACATCCATTGAAAAATGAAAATTACAGGGTAACCTGTTAGTATATTAGGTAAAGAGATGATGCTATTTCACAACTGATGACAAAATTGTGTGTTTTTTTCCTTAATTAGCCATATTTTCCACAAGGCATGTGTTGACCCATGGCTGTTAGAACACAGGACTTGTCCCATGTGTAAATGTGACATACTCAAGGCTTTGGGAATTGAGGTAAACATTGTCAGTCTATTTGTATGAAAGCACTTAAGCATTGTGTTATTTGTATGCCTAGGCCTCCAGGAAAATAACATCCTTATTTTTTAGATATATAATATACCTGACTTAGAGTTTATACCTAAAATTGGAAGTCTGTTTGTCATAACTACAGTGAGGTGCCATCTTGGACAACATCTATTTTCTGTGCTCTTCCCTCTCCCCAAGTGTGCTTATTATTTGGTCTGAATTTACAATGATGTCCAGGTAAACTACAAACTAGGCATCTGACCTCTTTCTGTCATTTATACTTTCTCATTGTTGCATAGTAACAAAACTTACTTAATTACTAACTGAAGTGAGCATGTATAGTTTGAAAAAGCATACTAAGTATTACAATTTGACATTTAGTAAATAAAAAAATCTATTTTCACAATACATACAATAGAAGTTGATCTCAACAAAATATTGACTTGAGATTAGTATATGACAGTGATTCTCAATTTCCCTAGGGGACAGCATGAGGTTTTGGTTTTTGTTGTTTGTTTTGCTTTTTTGTATATTGGGTGCTGACCTTGTAGAAGGCATTATGTTAGCAAGTGCTGGGATCACCCAAGTGAACACGTCCGACGTGAGGATGTCTGCCAGTAGCATCTTTCATCTCACTGATGGGCCCAGTTACTCTACTGCTCTGGCTGGGGCCCGTAAGAGATTTTTTTTGTGTTCACCGAAATGGATTATAGGCTGAAATGTACATGTAGAAACTGTGGATATGTGTATTTTGTTATGGATATTGTTCCCACAAAAATTTGTTTTAAGAAGAGATAACAGTTTTAAAAGGTTAAGAAATTATGCTCTCATATGTCACCTATGAAGAAACTTTGTAATGATATGGCGAGGAAAAATGTGTTCTCTGATAGTCTTTTGATTTGTTCAATTGTTTTCCAAAGGTGGATGTTGAAGATGGATCAGTATCTCTACAAGTTCCTGTATCCAATGAAACATCTAATAGTGCCTCTCCTCATGAGGAAGATAATCGCAGTGAGACTGCATCATCTGGATATGCTTCGGTACAGGGAGCAGATGAGCCACCTGTGGAGGGACATGTGCAGTCAGCAAGTAAGCACTATGTGGAGCGTCGAGGAACAGTCCCCAAGTGATGCATTGCAGATCGTATACCCTTCAGACTAACCCAGCTTTTTCTTTTTCCTTTAGAATCTGTTCCATTCTTCTGTTAAAACATTAAAAGATTTCTGCTTTAAAATAATGTGATACAGGAAGTACCCCTACCTTAGCTTAATATATACATCTCCAAAAGAATCTGAAACAGAAAATGCGTAAGGAGTGAGGATGATTCATAAAAGATTTATTGGAAGGCTTCTCTCTGGTACATTTAAGTGTTAACTTACTAAATATTTAGAGGACTAGGGTCGCCATGAGTTGGATCCGACTCGACGGCACTTGGCTGGCTAAGGAAACACTTTTTAAACTTTATAATTTGCTGTTTATTATGATCAGTCATAAATTAAGATAAGGCAGTCTGGAAATAATAAAATAGAGTTGAAGTTACAAAAACTAGATTTATATACTTTTCTGAAGCCCATCTTTTGTACAGATAGGGAAACTGTATTTAAAATGGTATGTGCTGCCACCTGTTGACTGTTTACGATGAAATGAACAAATTGTAGAAACTAAAATTGAATGTAGTATTTTCAGAATTTATGTCAACTAGTATTACAATGTAGTAATTTTATGCCAGTAGAAGAATTTTAAGATATTGTTACTTTTATCCCTAGAAAGAGAAACCGCCCACAAAAATGATTCTCCTTTTCTTCAACCTCAAACCTTTTTCATTTTCTTGTGAATTTGAAAGTATTTTCTCAATAGTCATTTAAAGATACTTTAATCCTAGCATAAAAGTGGGAGAAAAACTCACAGTCGGGACGACTTACAGAACTTTCAGTGTCCTATGACATAAACCTTTGTCATCTAGGCTTGTCGGTGCCATAGATACCATTTTTGAAGACATCACGGGGACTACTCCCATGCAAAAGCAGACTTCATGTCATTCCCTGAACAATAAAGTAGTCGTAAGAATCTTAATGGCATGTGAATTATTCTACCTGTGATAGAGAGAATCATTGTCTATTTGCCTCAGATGATCTTTTGCCAGCATAACTATGTGGTAATAAAATTCAATGAAGATAAAAAAGAACATACAAGATAATTCAATACATTGCTAGACATAAAAAAAAAGTTCCAACCTGCTGTTTTTGTGTTCTGTTCTCCAGGAGGAAGTGTAAGCAGAAAAGATTTTGTAGAGAATTTGAGAAGCATGTGAAATAATGATCAGTGTTCTTTGCCTTATATTCTGCACCTAGATAATGGAAGTACCACCCACCTAGGTGCTACAAACCAGAAACTAGAGAGATCCTAAACTCTCCCTCTCCCTCTCCCTCTTCCTACTGATTCAACATCCTTTTCCCCCCTCGAATCTGTCCCCTAATTTCGAAGTTTAATTCCACAGACATAATTTGAAACAGTCTTCTCTCTCTCTGGCCGTGTCTTCCACTCTTACTCGTCTAAGAAACTGTGGAAACTCAGTGTAATTCCTATTCTTCCCTTTAGACTCACCCCACTTCGAGAAGCCTTCTTGCATGCATGGCCCTACTGTCTGTTGGCACTAAATTTCTATCATTGCACTGTTGTACTGAATTGTTTTAGGACTTTTGTTGTTACTTGGGGTAGGAACAATGCCTTATTATTTAATAACATCATATAATATCCTCTCAGCATCTAGCCCAGCCTGCCACATAGTAGATTCTCAAGTCTGTGTTGAATGAATGACCACCTAAAATAAGTGCAATTTTATTTATGATTATATGCATGTCATGTATTATGAACTACTAGTTTAGGGATCCTACATATGAGCCATTGATTAGTATGGTGGTAGTTAATTTCCATAAGTTTTTAAAGACAGCTTTGATTAGTTCAAATCTGCATGTCACATCATTGTGCTTAAGTTTCGTTGGAACATTGGTTTTCAAACTGAAGCACAAATCAGTCACCTGGAGAGTTTGTTGGAAACACAGATTGTTAAACACTACCACCTGAGTTTCTGACTCGGTAAGTCTGGGGTGAGGCCTGAGAATTTTATAATAATGTCCCCAGTGATGCTGTTGGTGCTGGTTGGAAACCATTGTATAAAAATCCTGGTTCTCAACTTGGTTTCACATTAGAATCACTTGGAGAGACTAAATGTTTCTTATGCCTGGCTTCTACCTTAGACCAGTTAAATCAGAATCCGTGAGGAAGACCAAGCACAAGTGTTTTTTTTTAAAAAAATCTATGAAATATTTGCAGACCAACAAAATGTTTAAAAAGTAGTACAGAGAATTCCTGTATGACTTTCACCCACCTTCTCTAAATGCTAAACATCAAATGTTTTTCAAATAAAACCAGAACATCAACACTGATACAATGACATTAACTACAGACCTTACTCAAATTTCACCAAATGGCCCACTAATGTTCTTTTCCTGGCACAATATCTCACATTGTACTTAACGATCCTTAGTCCCCCTCAGTCTATGACAGTTCCCCAGTCTTTGTCTTTCATGAGCTTGACACTTCTGAAAGTACTGGTTGGTTCTCTTGTACAGTGTTCCTCAGTTTGGATTTGTCTGCTATTTCTTGATGACTAAGATCATCCTTTTTTGGCAAGAACACCACAGAAGTGATATGCCTTTTCACAGTCCCGTATTGAAAGGCTTATGGTGTCCATGTCTTTTTACTGGTTGAAAAAACTTTTTACACAAAATAATCACTTTATAATATGCCTTTAACTTGGATCACTTGGTTGTAGGTGACGTCTGCAAGGTTTCTCTTTTGTAAAGCTGCTGTTTTTCCTTTCATAATTATTAAGTATCTTGTGCACAGGCTCTTTGAACCTATTGAGAATTCACTGAAATTGGCTTCTGTGTCCTTTCAACCTACCCCCATCATTTTTTTTTTTTTTTTTTTAGCACTTCTTTACTTCCTGGCACCACCAGATATTCTAGGCAAAGGATTGGCAATCTTTTTCTGTAAAGGGACAGATAGAAAATATTTCAGGCTATGAGAGTCATTAGGCTCTGTCACATATTGTTTTGTAGGCTGTAGTTTATTGACCCCCAGGCTAGAATCGAGATTCATTTTGTGTCTTCCCTGCCCTGCCCTGGCTTCTTTTATTGGAGAATTTTTTTTTATGATTGAATGAAAATTTACATTGCCATGTAACTTTGCATGCTCGCCTATATGCAGCTCCCACTGCTCTCCCTGCCCGGTGACAGCACACTTTTCCTCTCTGTTCCATACATGTCCTATCCTCCCCACAGTCTCCTGTTTCCTCCTCTCCACCCATTCCCCTTCCTCCAGTAAGAGGTCAGCAGGATGATATCGAATAGATGCATAGAACCATAAAGTGCCCATAAGATAAGGTAACTCTGCGTCGCCAAGTCCAATCCATTGCTGTCCAAAGAGGTGACATTCATTATGATTTATGGACAGGGGCAGCATCAGGGCCAGGGTCCATGCTCCCAGGGGAACCCTGAAGCCCCTGGACCATCAGTTGTGGTCTTTTAGTGGAGATCTCAGGGTGCACCCCTATTTATTCTTGTGTTGCCACTGAGACTCAATTTTGTGAGCTCCATCGCGGCTATCACTGGTGGTGGCTGGGCACCATCAGGTTCTTCCAGTCACGAGTTGATGTAGACACCCACTCATGTGGGTCTCTCTGTCTTCTGGGTCCATCCATTCCTGCTGAGTTGGGACCATCTGGTGTACCTCAGATGGCAGCTTGGCAGCTTTTAAGACCCCAGACGCCACTCACCAATGAGGGGTACAGAGAGTCCTCATTAGCAAAACGCTTTCATTTTCTAGTTGTGCCAGTTGGCTTTGATTTCACATGAGAGCATGGTCCCCGGCCCTCCGCCCCAGCTACTCTGTCCTTGCAATATTGGGTTAAGATGGAAAGAGTACTCAAGTTGTGTTGAAGTCCAGTTAATAGTGGTCTTCCTTCTAATGTGTGCTGTCACCGATTTCACCCAACCAAATTTGTATTAACTATCTAATCTAAACCCTTCCCCCCTCACTTTCTCTCCCTCCCCACCCTTGCAGCCATCAAAGAGCCTTTTCTTCTATGTGTGAGTCTGTTTTTAAGTTCTTATCATAGGGGTCTCGTATCATAATTTGTCCTTTTGTTGCTGACTACTTTCACTCAACAGAATGTCCTCCAGTTGAAACTAGGTTATGAGATGTTTCCTGAAATCATCGTTGTTCCTTATCATTGCATAGTGTTCCATTGAGTATATAAGCCGTAGTTTACCTATCCATTCCTCTGTTGTTAGGCATCTGGGCTGATTCTATCTTTTTGCTATTGTATTGGAGAATGTTAATTCAAAAACAAGATCTAGGCACTAAGTACATTTCTTGCTACTGGGGCGTGGTTGCTATGAAAATAATCAAACAAAAAACCCATCGCCTTTAAATTGGTTGCCACCTCATGGGTCAGAATAGAATTGCCATATAGGGTATCCAAGAAGCCACCTGGTAGATTTGAACTGCCAACCTTCTGGTTAGCAGCCAAGCTCTTAACCACTGTGCCATGAGGGCTCCTTGGTTGCTATAGGCCCTTTCAACAGACAGAGCTAGGAAATACATGTATGTAGTCAGACACATATACATACTTCTATATCTGTTTCTGTATCCATGTATAATAGTATATGTATGTGTAAGACATTGAGCTTAGATTGATACATTTGATTGTAGTCCAACACCACAGAGTTCATTCTATCACCTCCTTTCTTATTTATAAATCTCTTCTCCAACAGTGAGAGAGTGGCTGCCATTATCCCCAGTATAGTTACTGATTTGTTTAGTCCTAGAATAGCCATAAAGTAGTTTTGGCATTGCTAACTTATATCCCTGTAGAAAACAAATTGATTAACTAGTGTACAGTTCTTTATGTCATTAGCCTTATAGGATATAGTGAAAATACTGTTTTCCAAAGATACTTAGATTAGTTTTTTATTCCCCAGCCTCTTCAGGATAGTTATGTGTCTTATTTGTAATTCATTTAGATTCCTTTGTTACCAGATTCATTTGTTCTGTTTCAGTGTCCCTTCCTGCCCTTTCTGGTTGATATATTTATTAGTTTGTTATTTATATATTGCATATAAAGCATGAGGAATTTTTGAAGTTCCCTAGGTGATTGCTGTGTGCAACCAAATTTGAGAATTGATACATTTAGAATAGGAAATAATTGGAAGACTTAACTTTCACTCCTAAGGAGGCTATAATCTAGGTAGAAATAAACATATATACATGAATCAATGAAAGAGTAATTGTAAGTCAATAATGCCATACATACTTTATGTAGCCAAGCCAAGCCATGTAAGACATAAATTATATGATATTGAGGGGAAAGGAAATAAAGTGTAATCATCACAGTTTGATGGAATTAGGTAAGAAAAGTTTCTAGGAAATGAGTGTTGACTTTTGTTTTAAGAGAAGAGTAAAATCATTCTAGAATTGCCATTTCTTTTTAAAGATGAAAATCTACAGCTGGTAAACCATGAAGCAAGTTCCATGACAGTGGATGTCGTTACTCACGTTGACAACCCAACCTTTGAAGAAGATGAAACTCCTGATCAAGAGACTGCTGTTCGAGAAATTAAATCATAAAATTTGTGTCAGTAGAAAACTTGAACCTTTAGTAATAACAGAACTGCCAATCAGGGCCTAGTTTACTGTTAGTGAACTGGATAAATTTAGTAAGATAGGAATGATATTGAAAGTGCTGAGATGACTAATATTGTGCTATAATTAAATTGCTTAAAATATGTAACCTATTAACTTTTTCCCACAGACTCATGATGTTTTTCATAGGTAAGTTTCCTCTCAGTAGTGATCACAAAAAACATTTTTAAACATTCAGAACTCTCTTCGAGTAGTCATGTTTTTCATTTATAACAATTTTCTTATAAAAACTTGTTGCTTTGAAAATGTGAAGTAGCTGTTATCACTTTATTTTATGGTAGTATCTTAATTAGAAATAATGCTACTTTAGCTTGGGCTATATGTGTCAGGGTCTTTCTCCAGGTGCTTATATTGATCTGGAATTGTAATGTAAAAAGCAATGCAAACTTAGACTAGTACTTCATGAAATGTCTATTTAAGCTACATTACACTGATAGAACAAGATTAAAGCAAAATGTTCGTTTTAACCATTTCTTGTTTTTAAAATTAGGCTAAATGTACTTTATGTGAGTGTTAAGCATACTTTATCAGAGAATATGGACTGAATTGATGGGTGTATTAGTAACACCAATTTGACAAAAGATCATAGACAAAAATTTTTCTTACAATAATGCTGTGTAATTATCAAACTTGTGAAACTTTCAGAAGCACAGTATGTATGCTTTTAACATAGTATTTGAAAATGGTGATGTGAAAGGAATAAGTCACAAAAGCTGGTCATTGGTTTTTATGTCTGAATTCATCTACAGAAATTAATCTGTAGAAAATGTTTTCCAAATAATGTTGACTGAAAATTACGTTTACATTTTATCTAAATGGGCTAAACTTAGATAAACTAAAATTCTGTCCATGTAGCTAGAAATTTTGTGAATGCATTTTCTTGGTGTTTGAAAAAGAATTAAGGGGTGGGGAGAGAATTCCAGGTGCCTTAATATAAAGTTTGAAGCTTCATCCACCAAAGTTAAATCGAGCTATTTAAAAATGCACTTTATTTGTATTCTGTGTAGCTTATCTTTTAGAGTTTTGTTTCCCGTATAAATTCCAGCAGAATTTAGGCAAAAACAGAATAGACATGTATTTTTGTTTGCTGAATGTAGAATGGATGACACCATTGCATTCTTGTACACTGATTTGAAATGCTGTAAATATGTTCTGATTTGTATTGATTCTCTTTAAATATTAAATGTAAATAAAATATTCCAATAAAAGTTTGTGTCTGTGTTCAGTTTAGCTGTCATGTACTATGCACCTGTAATATGTCTGGATTTGGGAGAAAAAAATGGTTATATATAAATGGTCATTGATCCAGTTGACCAACTGAAAACTAAACTTTAGTATGATACATATTTACATGTTACATAGAGAGCAACTGCTGCCATTGTAGTATCACTGAGCCTACCATTATTTCTTTTAACATAGTCAAGGTAAATAGTGAGATTGTTAGTAACACAAGGCTAGAAGACCTTGGTACTGGTCCACGTTTATACTATTCAAGATGTAGGACATTATATTACCTGCTTTAAATTTTTCTTTCTCCTCAACCTTCTCTTTGACAGTATGATTATTAAAAAGAGAAAACAAACCACTGCCATAAAGTTGGGTCCAACTCAAAGTAACCCTAGAGGTCAGAGTAGAACTTCGCCATGGAGTTTCCAAGGAGCACCTGGTGGATATGATTATTAGGATTCTGTTAATGAGTTAAGTGCATCTTTTTCTTTTGTCGAACATATTAAGAATAAACAGATGCTTGAAACACCTCAGAACCATGATTATTATCCAACCAGGCTAAACATATGTCTTGTGTGCAGTGTGCCAGGGATATGAGTGATGCCACACAATGAATTTGGCCTATTTTCTTAAAAGTTTAACACTTCAAGTTTCGTGGAGGTTCTTTGTGAGAGTCATTGATAATTTTTAAAAAATATTTAATGGCTGCATTAATCATTTACTTGCCAAAACTTCACCCATTGTAAGTGTACAGTTTGATAGTGTTTAGCAAATTTATAGAGTTGTGCAACCATTATCATAACCCAGTTTTAGAATATTCCATCACCCCAGAAACATTTTTCATGCCCACTTGCAGTCAGTTCCTACTCGCAGTCCGAGTCTGAGGTAACCACCAGTCCATTTTCTGTCTCTGTAGTTTCACTTGGTCTGGACATTCTGTATCAATTAAATCATACAATATGTGGTCTTTTGGAAACCCTGGTGGCATAGTAGTTAAGTGCTATGACTGCTAACCAAAAGGTCAGCAGTTCAAATCCAACAGGTGCTCCTTGGAAACTCTATAGGGCAGTTCTTCTCGAATCTCTAGGGTCTCTGTGAGTCAGAATTGACTTGACAGCAAGTAGGTTTGGTTTGGTTTGGTTTTTTTTGGTTTATGTGGTCTTACATCACTAGCTTCTTTCACTTAGTATTATTTTTTCACAGTTCATGTTGTAGCATGTATCAGAACTTAATTTCTTCGTATGGCTGAATAGTATTCCATTGTATGTATATACTTTGGACACGTTGTCAGGAGGGATCAATCACTAAAGAAGGACATCATGCTTGGTAAAGTATAGGGTTGGCAAAAGGAAGAAGACCCTCAATGAGATGGATTGACAGAGTGGCTGCAACAATAGGCTTGAACATAACAAAGATCATTAGCATGGCACAGGAGCAGGTAGTGTCTCATTCTGTAGTACCTAGGTCAGTATGAGCTGGAACTGACTTAACAGCACGTGACAACAACAGTAACATGTACATACCACATCATATTGACCCATTCATCTATTAATTAACACTTGGGTTGTTTCTGTTTTTTGGCAGTTGTGACTAGTCATGCTGTGAATAATCATGTACAAATCTTTGTGTAGATATGTATTTTCATTTCCCTTGGGTATAAATAAAGAGAGGAATTCCATGCCACTTGTGAATTTACTTAATCTTGGACATTATCTTTAATATTCTTAAGCTTGAACATCAGGCTTGATACTATACTCTCATATAGTAGTCAAAATATAAGCTGATTCCTTTAACAGTGGCAGAGATACACTTGTATGCATAGGGAGTCTTTAACTTAAGTAGGACCTTTTTGAAAGTTCATTTGTAAATTTAGTGGATCTCAGGTTGTATTTTATTATAAACAATGATATATATATATATAGGCTACAGGTGAATTAGTAAAGATACATTTAGATATACAACTGGAGTGCTAAGAACATTCCTTTTCCCCTTTCTACATCTGTATCTATTTTAATTGTATAATGTCTGGAGAAATTTTGTCATCTTGGGATATAACAAAATTTGAGGAATTTACGTTGCTCATTGCTTCTTCTGTTGGGAGTAAGATTTTTATACACATTAAACAATATAAAATTTATATAAGCATACTACATTAGACTTAAATTCATGACTATGGTGGGCACTTTGACTTTCAGAGGTAAATGTTCGTTGTCATCAACTATTAGAGTGAATTCAGTGGAAAGTTTGAAAAACACTACCTGCTAGTTCTCAATCTTTTTTCTGCAGGAACATAGATAGCATGAATATGAGACCCTCTCAGGGGCATACATAGATTTTGACAGCTAGATTGTAGTGTAGATAAGTAAGGGCTAGCCTGGATAGTTAGTGGCAATTTTACCTCCTAGTTATACTCCAAGTAATATCCCAGTTCTCAACCACTGTTTGAGAAAACTGTAATGGACATGTCCTGATGTACGCTTTTTAAAAAGAAATGGAGTCATTTAAAATTCATTAACAGCTTATTTTTTAAAAGATGCCTATGTGGGTCTTCTGGAAATGTGATTAATAGCCCCTGGTTTGTTGTAGGGCTTGACTGTCAGATATGTAATTTGATTTAAAGCAGTGAGTCTAATCTGCCTACAAATTACCTGAAGATCTTTTTAAACTGGTCATTCTGATTCAGCTGGTCTGACGTGGAGGCTTAGATTTTGAATTTCTAGCAAGCTCCCAGGTAATGCAGCTGCTGCCATTCTGGAGTCCACACTTTGAGTAGCCGAGTTATAAATGGCTGTCCTCTAGCAGCAGCATTCCACTTGTTTTTAATATTGCTGATGCTAAATCTGCTGCAGCCTGTGCAAAAGCTTAAACTAAACTAATGAAGAAATTCATGTCAAATAAGAAGCAGCCAATTCTGAATGACAGCTTCAAAACTTTTCCACAGCACAGGGTTTAGAATTGCTATTTACCAAGTTTTATCATGGCTTCACATAGGTGTTTGAGGCTATGATTTATACGGCTGAGTCTGCAAGAAGACTGACCTCTGTGTAACATTGTGTACGTAAATGTGTGACTTCCATAAATCAAAAAACAAGAATGGAACAGACAGGTGAGTTAGGAAGCTTTTATAATAGTACAGTGAGAAAGTGATGTGAAGCTAATCTAAAGCTGTAACAGAAGGATGGGATGGATTTTAGCAACAGAAGTAGAAATGTGTTTGTTTTGTGTGCCTAGTGGGGCAGGGGAGTGAAGGTGGTGAAGTAAAGAGGTCTGAAACTATCCCAAGATTCTTAGCTTGAGCATCTTGAGGAATAATGGTATGATGAACTAAGAGAACATAGTAGGAGAAACAACTTGGAGGGGAGATGTTGGAAAAATAAGTTTGGCGTTAGACATGTTGTATATTTGAGGTGTCCGTGTACCATATGGAAATACTGGTTGTGTGGTTAATAGCTACAGCTGCTAATGGAAAGGTCGGCAGTTCAAATCTACCAGGCAATCCTTCGAAACCCTATGGGGCAGTTCTCTGTCCTTTAGAGTCGCTATGAGTCAGAATCGACTAGATGGCAATGGGTTTTTTTATGTATGATATACATAGGGTCGCCATGAGTCGGATCCTACTCGACAGCACTTGGCTGGATACATAGGCAATAGAGTCATGGTTTGTAGTCAGTCAAATCTAGAGGTAAACCCCAGCCTTGTTTGGCTTCTAATCCCCCAAATGTCAGCAATTCAGATTCACCAGCTGCTCCCTGGTAACCCTACCGGCGACTTCTACTCTGTCCTGTAGAGTTGCTGTCAGATGGAATTAACGGCAACTAGACATTTGTTTAGTTGTGTAATCTTAAGTGACTTCTCTGAGCCTCCGTTCCTTCATCTGTAAAGTAAGGATGTAAAAATGTACAAGCTTGTTAATGAGAATTAAATAGTATTTTATATATACTTAAAGTGCAGGACATGGTAATTGCTATTATCCAAGGCAGTCTGTACTCCCATTCTTCTTTCTCTAAGCAATTTACATTAACATACATAATTGACCGCTAAAAAGAGTGGTATGCTCTATTTTTTAAAGCACTTTTAGAAAAATACTTCTGTTTGCAAAGGCTTGAAATAAACCGTTTATGATCAAGCTAAAATTTTACACCACAGAAGTAACTTAATGTGAAAAACTTCTTGTTAGTAAAGCAGAGGTTTTCTAAATGTCCTGCTCTGAGCAAAAAAAGGGTCTTGAGCCTGTAACAGTAGATCTGGATGGAGTTGCAGAGGGAGGAACCATCCGGTTATGAATAGGTCTTGCCACAACTCTTTTAAGAGTATTGGAAAAGAATGTGGTTTGATGAGGAAGGAAAGGAAAAGGGGAAGGAGGAGTAAATAGAAAGGACACCTCACTTCTCCTTGCTTTTGCAACATTCACAGATCTTTCAACCAAAAAAAAAAAAAAGAAAGAAAGAAACAGACTCTCTACCATCAAGTCAATTCGGACTACTACACTACCAGGGTTTCTAGATGAAAATCTTAGTGTCTTTCTTAGTATGCACCCAAATTGAGACCTCTTTTTCTCAGAGATACATTTCAGTTTGGGATCTGAGAGGACTGCCCCTTCCCATTCTCCTCTCCAGAAAGCTTCCTGGGGTCTTCTCACTGCCTTGAATAGATGACAATTCCAAATCGTCTCTTTGCTCAGCAGCAAGAAGAAGAAAACAAAACAAAACAAAGCAAAACCCTGGGTGTATGTAGCACATGCTTTCCCCTGAGAAAGCTGTCCAGGAGCCCTCATTCTCAAAGCAGCATGCCAAGACCTCCTTCATTGTCTTTCAACTCTTTCCTTCCCATAAATCTATTTTTGTTTTCAGTGCATTCTTTAATTTCAGTGGGTTAAGTTATAGCAATAAATGAAATGTCCTTCAAATAATTCCTCATGTGAGTATTAGGCAAATCACTGACATCACCAAGCCTAGTTTTTTAAGCAGCTGCGTGCCATTGGCAGGATTCTAAGAGGTGAAGACTGGCCTATAAGAGAACATTTTTCCTTTAAAAGTCTCAAGAAAGAAAGGAAAAATTGCTCATAAATTCCTTAGGCCCAGAAAATAAAAGCTGAAAAGCAGGTTTTCTGTGGCTTCTTACAGTAGTTGAATAGATTGGGGCTGCCGTTGGAGGAGGGAGAAATGCACCAGCATCATGGAAAATGTGTAACTTCAGTAGATTTTACATTCTTCCTGTGGGCAGAATCAGCTTAAATTTAGGCGAGAGTTTTGGAATTCGACAAATAATCTAATCAGACTCCACTTAATGGTGTCACCTCACTTGTCTAAGCTTTGTGCAAAGTGGAGAACACTTCGCAGTACTTCTTTGAAGACTACGTGAGATAAGTTATGTAGAATCGCTTTAGAAATAGTAAACGCTCATTAAATGTCAGTTGCTGCTGTTGCTCACTCCCAGAAGGGGCTGTTAAATCGAAATTCCGGAAACTTTATTTTCTTCTGTTTAACGCTTTCACCTGTAAAAGGATGAGAAGTAATACCTTTGTATGTGAAGCTTACACTCATCTGTATCTGAACGACAAACCGCTTTAAACTTTGGATAGGCTAAAGCACTTAAGTGGTGGCGGGACTCGCTTTGAAAGCGCCCCACCAGGTCCTCACTCCAGTGCATTCTGGGAAGTGTAGTCTCTTGGAACAACAGCGTGAGTATTGAAAAAGCGGGTAGGAAACTACAAGTCCCAAGAGGTGAAGAAGTGGGACTATTTCCTCGTCGGGCTGTAGCGCTGTGGGAGGGAACTGGCAATTTCTCTGCCTACGTGGGAGAGAAGGGAGGGTTGGGGGACGTGTGGAGAACCTGCACCTGAGGTGCTACCGCCGGAGGAAGGTTTGGTGGGCGGAGAAGTAGAGGAGAACACACGGGTGGGGGGTAAGGTGAGGAGGACATCTAGGTCGCTGCTTCAGGGCAGCACAAAGTTCTTCACGATGTGGCTGAAGCCTGAGGAAGTGCTCCTGAAAAATGCGCTGAAGCTGTGGCTGATGGAAAGGTCCAACGACTACTTCGTGCTGCAGCGGCGTCGGGGCTACGGGGAGGAAGGCGGAGGGGGGCTCACAGGTAAGCCGGGGCCGCCCCCATCTGCCTCCGGACAGTGTTCGCCGTTACTTGAAGGGCTGTGAGGAAAACAGTTACTGGTTGCCACCTACCGCCGAACCCTATACCCTGGGCGGAGGGACTGGGGTTCTCCCGCCAGCACTGAGTCCTGAGAATGTCTCACTGGACAGCAATTGGTCTTTGGGTGGGATGCGGAAAGGGAGGAGGGATTTTTCTGGGGCAGAGAAAGAATTGGGAACCTGCCCTCTCTCTTGTCATGGGGGAGGGGGCTGATGAAGAGTGTTTTAGACCCAGATGGGTCTCATTAAGGCTGGTGACAGGGGCGAGTTCGTAGTTGTGGACTTAAAAATCATAGCGATAAACCACTGCCTTGGGAAGTGAAAGTGTGTCTGTGTTTGGGACGAAGGGGTTTAAGGAGTAAAGGGAGGAGAGCCAATCAGATCCTGAGAGAGGGGCTTCAAATGAGAAATTAGCGAGTTGGAGGGGAGAGGGTCGAGAATACGTGCTGAGAACTGCTGACATTTCCCAATTCAGCATCTTTTACTTTGTTTCCAAGTTTTTAATCCCTAGGATCTCCTCTGAGAAGGCTATTAAAAGAAAAAAAAAAAAAGAAACAAAGAAAAAACTACCGCCCTCAATAGAGTTCGACTTCTGGTGGCTAAGGCTGTAAATCTCTACCGAAGCAGACAGGGCAGGTTACCAGTCGATCGCTCAAACCACTGTGCAACCAGGCCTCCCTTAATAAGGCTATTACGGAATTAATTTCTCTACTGAGTGGAGCCCTGGTGGCAAGTGAGTAAGAGCTGGCAGCTAACCGGAAGGTCTGCAGTTCAAATCTACCAGCTGCTCCCTTGAAATACTTTGGGGCAATTATATTCTGTCCTGTAGGGTCGCTGGAAAACCTGGTGTCTTAGTGGTTACGTGCTATGTCTGCTCCCCAAGAGACAGGCCTTTTCGAATCTGCCAGGCGCTCCTTGGCAACTCTGGAGCAGCTCTCTGTTTTCTAGGGTCGCTATGAGTCGCAAGGAAACCCTGGTGACGTAGCAGTTATACATCTGCTAACCAGAAGGTCATTAGTTCAAATCTACCAGGCGCTCCTTGGAAACTCTGTGGGACAGTTCTGCTCTGACCTATACAGTTGCTATGAGTCAAAATCGACTCAACAGCAGGGAATTTGGTTTGTTTTTTATGACTTGAATCAACTCAGTGGCAAGGAGTTTTACTGAGTGGCACTGCCTCTTCTCTCAAAGCCCTAATTCTAAGCAAAACCAGTAAAACAAATTGAAGTTGCACTCTTCTCTATCCCATTCTGCTTTCAATTTTTATAGTTAAAAAAAATCCAAAATTATTCCTTTGCCAAGCGTTTAAAAAAGCCTCTTGAGACTGTTACTTTAAGACCATTTGTCTTGAGAAGGGCATTCAAACTTTTGGACATTTGAGTGACAAGAACCGTTTTTCATGACAGTTTCTAGTTTGATATCTCTGCCTTGAAATGTTGGGCAGGCTTAATTTAGGCAGCATGAAGTACTGGGAAGAGAGGTGAGTTGAAAAACCTGTATGATAGGTCGTAGGTACATCTCTTCAACCTGCTGCTTGACAGTCTACAATGTTGTTTTTTTTTCATTTGTTCAACCTTAAGCACCTACTATGTGCCACAAGGAGTGTTAGGGTGTAATTCAGGTTCCCTTCCTTGCTTTTGAAGTGCTTCTAATCTGGACAAACAGGAAGTGGTTGAGGTTAGATGGGGGAAGACCTGCTAGTAAACCAGGCAAGTTGTGATTAGAACCAAATGACTGGAGAATTGGATCGAGCATCACGAGGAGGAGGAGGTGACACTGCTTTTGTGCTGCTGGAAAATGGTGCCTGCCTCACAGAGTTGTGACGAGAAAATGAAATATAAACCAAATCGAACCCGCCGCCATCCATCTGATTGCAACTCATAGTAACCCTATAGGACAGAGAGAACTGACCCCTAGGGTTTCCAAGGAGTGCCTGGTGGATTCACACTGCCAACCTTTTGGTTAGCAGCTGATTGCTTAACCACTGTGCCACCAGGGCTCCAAAATGAAAATAAGTAAATAAATAAACCTGTTGCCATTGAGTTGATTCCGTAGTGGTCCTGTATGACAGAGTAGAACTGCCTCAGAGTTTCCAAGGAACGCCTGGTGGATTTGAACTGCTGACCATGTGGTTAGCAGTCATAGCATTTAACCAGTACACCACTAGGGTTTCCAAAATGAAATATAATAGGTGCCAAATCAGTGTGTGTTACAATGGTAGTAAACATGTACTGTGATATCCATTTTTTAAGCCTTCTCCAGGGTGGAGAGAATCCTGTGTTTCTACAGGACATCTTTCATCTTGCAAATCCTGTCTATTTAGTTTCTAAAAAGACTTTCTTGAAAATATGACAACAAAAAAAATACTTCATTAAACTTGACACATTATTTTCTGATTTTCAAACATAAAAAAAAAAAAAACTGTTGCCATCAAGTCAATTCCAACACATAGAGACCCTATGGGATAGAGTAGAACTATCTGATAGGGTTTCCAAGGAGAAGTTGGTGGATTTGAGCTGCTGACCTTCTTCATTAGCAGCCCAGTGCTTAACCACTGAATCACCAGGGCAGCTTTTAAACATTAAAAGCATTGTTTTATAAAGAGGTCTTTGCATTTAATAGGTGTAAAAATTTTCCAGATAAAAATTTGGTAATTGATTTTCATAATTGCCCAGTCATGTAAATTACCTACCTGAGTTTATTGTGATTAGATTATATTTAGGCCGAGATCATATAGCCCTGTGTTACAGCCTGTCTTAGTCATCTAATGCTGCTCTAACCAAAATTTCACAAATGAATGGCTTTTAAAAGAGAAATTTTATTCTGTCATGTCCAAACTCAGCATCAGCTCCAGGCGAAGTCTTTCTTAGCTCTGGAGGAAGGTCCTTGTTGTCAGTGTTTCCCTGGACTGGGAGGGAGCTTCTGAGGTGCAGGGACCCCAGGTCCAAAGGACATGCTCACCTCCTGGCACTGCTTCCTTCCTGATGGTGTAAGGTTCACATCTGTCTGCTTGTTCCCCTTTCCTTTATAACTCAAAAGATTGCCGCAGGCACAGTATACTCTTACAGGAGTCCTGCCTCACTAACTATCACTGTCCATCTTCCCTTATTAACATCATAGAGGCAGAATTTTCAACATAGAGGAACATCACACAATACCAGGGATCATGGCTTAGCCAAATTGCTACACATTTTTGGGGGGACACAATTCAATCTATGACACAGCTTCAGAAATAGTTTTCTAATGTATTTTGGTTCTCCATCATTTTACTTGACCAGAGAGTTTTTTACAGTGCTTCTACCCACAATTAAAGAAGTATATTTCACTTTGTGTAACTGTGTTCCTCAAAAGTAATAGGTAAATCAAAATCTTGTGACTCAAATTACTGTAATGTAGTATAAAATGATTTTTCACTTGTTACCAGTTTCCTTTAACTAATCGCTGCTTGCTTTCTGTGTTGGAATTTTCATTTAACAGCCTTTCTTAAAGCTCAGGCAATCACATCAGTTACTCTATCCCACCTACCCCCATTTACAGTTCCTCATATCCCTAGAATAAAAGGAAGCTGTACTACGTTGGTATGTTGTGACTAGCCATAGCCCCACTTTTGTACTTCCTGGTCGATGTATATTTCTGCGTGATTGTTTTCCTTGTGGTGTGGTTAAGATGTCTGAAATATACCATGAGACCTGGCACTATATTCTGTGAAAATTAAACAGAAAGGATGGGAATGTACAAAAAAGATGCTTTTGAAGTTTGTTGGTTCTTTTGAAGAGGAAAAGTGTGTGTCAGTTTTCATGTTTGCTCAATTACTGTATTCGTACTTAAAATTGTGAAGCCTAGAACTTGCTATGCTTTACCACAAATCCACATTTGAATTAGTTTTCCCAGGAGCTTGAATGTGTGCCAACATAAGCTTGCCTTTAGTTCATTTTGTTTGCTAAAATCCAATATTTTGTGCTTTCCCTTTAAAAGATTATACATTTTGTATAATGGGAAAAAGATAATGACCATCTAGAAATGTTAATAACTGTACTTTCTTGAAGATTTCATTTCTTTGCCCTGTGATAATTGGCAATAACTACCAGCAGTGTAATGATTTTACATGTAAACTTAGTTGGCTACATTTTTTTTTTCCTTATAATGGAATTAGTATAACATAAAAGCCCAAGGTGGTTAAAGCAGTACACTGGTTTGGAAGTTATAATCATGATTCCTTTTTCTAAATTTTTGTAATATTTCTACTGGCTATCTGGCAGACTCCTTAACCATTTGTCTAATTTTATCTTACTTAATTGTTCTGGCTCACAGCACAGTGGACTGTTTTGTGGGCATTTTTGTTATACATAAGGTTATTTTATAGAAAATATGATTTTTCTTGATTTAGAGAAATAATTCACCCTCCTGGATTCTTATAGCTACTTATATTATCCCTTGCTCCTCCTGGCTGATAAGGATAATGACTTTTTTGTGGCACCTAAATTTAGCACTTGGTTGTATATAATTAAAAATAATTTATGCATATTGGCTTTTTATGCAAAAATCAACAATGTGTTCTGCTTGGCTGATGGGATCTACTACATGGATGGAATTATTGAGCTACATTCCATTAAGTATTCTAGTGTATAGGATTCAGTAAGATTTACCAATCAGAGAACCTTGATTTAAGTCGTTTCTTGGGAATATTTGTGAATTTTCCATATCTGAATAGTCTGAGCAGTTTCTTGGACATTGGACTAATTATCTCCCTCAGGGAATCTTATTTGGGTGGCATAAAACAAAACTAAGAAATAAAATTTATTAAAATGGAGTATTTTTAGACACTCTTTCCCCATTTCTTTCATCTTTACATCATCACTTTGAAATTAAATCATGTAAAAACTAGAACACAATGTTTGAAATAAGTTTTTCATTTCAAAGTGTTTTATGGTGTTTAACAGTGAGTAAATGGTCCATCATTATTAAACAGTAAAGTAGCCTTTTAAAAAATTTCTTAATGATCATTCCTTGAAAATACAAAGCTTTTCTCCCCATTATCTCTGCTCCTACCGAAGGAGGTGAACTCTAAAAGTGTCCACAGTAAGTATTTGTGAACAAAACGTCTCTGCTGATGAAGGAACCATCTGATAAAAATTTTGACCTCTCAGGTACCTCATTACTGGGAGACCCAAACCAAACTCGTTGCCATAGAGATGATCCCAACTGTCCTAGTGAGCCTACAGGACAGAGTAGAACTGCCTCATTGAGTTTCCAAGGAGTAGCTGATAGGTTTGAACTGCTGATCTTTTGATTAGCAACCACAGCTCTTAACCACTGTCCTGACAGTGCCCAAATGTTGGTCGTGATTTATTTTAGGTAAGTAAAGGTATACTCTCTAGTGAATTAATAAATTGTCATTTGGGCTTTTTAAAAAGAAAATCTCCTAGTACAACCTCTAGGGAGGGCATATCACACTGTGTACTGCCCCCCTCACCCCCCCCAATACTTTGATTCCCATAAAATAAGGTTGAAAAAAAACCCTTTAAAGATCTGTCTGAATGAGCAAATTGTAGCCTTGAAGGAGTCTAGGTGACACAAAGAGTTAAGCTATCAACTTCTAGCCAAAAAGTTGACAGTTCTGACCCACCCAGAGGTACCTCAGAAGACAAGCCTGGTGATCTTATTCCAAAAGGCTACAACCTTGAAAACCCTATTGAGTGCAGTTCTACTCTGCACACATGGGATCTCCATGAGTCATATTAGACTCGACAGCAATTAAAAACAACAGAAAGTTTTGTGAAATGAAAGATGGGAAGTATTACTGCTTTTTCTTGGTAGTAATGGAAAGAATTATTGACTGTATACCTGTGAGCTTTGAGTCTTGCTTAAGACAATTGTTAGTATTCTGTTCTTTGCTGTCCCCTCCCCTGCTTGCTTCTGGGGCTTTCCTTCCTTGAACATATCCTGGAACCATTACTGCACTCCAGTTCAAATTACGGCCACAAATCCTCAATCTGTAAGAGTTAAGGTCATAATGATGTGGATTATGTGTAAAGGATTTTTTTTTTTTTTTGGTTAAGCTATCAGGCAGTTATAATGTAAGTAGAAAATTAAAACTTGCTATTGAGTAGATTTCAAGCTAATAAGGGAGAAAAAAAAGACTAACGCACACACAGATATGTGGATATACTGCCAAATGTTGTGATCCCACTGACACCATTAACCCTGCTTTCCTTTCTCTTCCTTGATTTAATTTTTTTTGGTCTCTATTCAGTAGTAATTATTTTATAAAGTCCTAGTTTCCTCATCCACACAATGGGGATAAAACTTGTTTTTCCTACCTTGTGTAATTATTATGTGGATCAAATGAAATTTGAAACCCATAAATGTCTGTATAAACATTTGATGTTCATTTATGTGTTGATGGAAGACTATGATGTTAAACTAATTTTCTATAACTGAAGACCAAAAAGGACTATGCACTTACATGATTTGTCCCTAGTAATTACTTTTCCCGTGTTGTGTCTAAAAATTTATATGGAGTAGTAGTAATACTGAGTATATCCAGTCCAATGCAAAAGCAAAACAATGATGCTTAGTCAAAATTTTAGTACTAGTATGGTGGTGATTATTCATTTATGACTCATAACCAGAATAATGTATAGAAATTAGAATAATTTATGATGCTGGCATTTCTTTTTGATGTACAATAGCTCAAACCTTAGAAGTTCTTAAACAGGGCCTTTACGGATATAAGCATCACTTGTGTCTTGCTTAGTGGTATTGAAAAGCACGTATAACTTTGTCTTAGTAGTTTCTGTCGAAACATAATGAAGGAATAACACTGTAGGTAGTGAAAGCCCATACTGTGTGTGGATAATTGTGGAAGGACCATAGATTTAAGGTAAACTAAAAAGTAATAATAACAATAAAAGGTAATCGGTTTGGTTTTATATTCATCATTGTGGGGTAAAGGACCTAGTTTTACCCTAAGTAAGGTGATCTTTGTCCTTGGCACTGGAGAAATAACCCTTGGAGTAATTAAGGTGCCTTGATATGGGACTTCCAGGCCACACCTGAGAATTTGTGCTGGCAAGTGGGGACTGGACGGAACAGAAAAGCTGCACCTGGGAGAACTATGGAAACCCTGGTGGTGTAGTGGTTAAGTGCTATGTCTGCTAGCCAAAAGGTTGACAGTTCAAACTTGCCAGGTGCTCCTTGGAAACTCTTTGGAGCGGTTCTTCCCTGTCCTATAGGATCACTATGAGAATCCACTTGACAGTAGTGGGGTATTTTCGGGGGGGAGCAGGCAGGTGTGGCGGAGACCTAGATCAACTAGCCTCAGGAGGCGTGGTTTAGCCTGTAATGCAGGCCTGGCCAACAGGAGCCCAGAACACTAAGCCTCGGAGGGTTTCCTGGTTAAAGAGAACATCTGCTCTTGGGAGGGTAATGCTTCTGTTGGAACATGGAAGCTCCAGGTTTGGGAAGCCTCCCTGACCTCAACCTATGTATCTCTTAATTTGTATCCTTTTGTTGTTGTTACATACCTGTAGTCATAAGTATGGTATGACAACAACAACCAAATAAATCCTACTGCTGTTGAGTCAGTTCTGACTCATAGTGACCCTATAAGGCAGAATAGAACTGCCCCATGGGGTTTCTAAGGCTGTAAACCTTTATGGAAGCAGCCTGCTACATCTTAGCACTGTGTTACCAGGGCTCCTAAGTATGGTATACTCTCCATGAATTCTGTGAGTCATTTCAGTGAATTATAGAACCCAGAGGGGTAGTAGGAGACAGCAGGTCGGAAAGTAGGGGTGTTGTATGCACTCCTGAGCATGTAGCTGGCATCCTGAAGGGTTAGTGAGAAACCAGCCCCAAATTTGTGGCCAGCAGATGAGAGGGTTAGAGTGTTATATGGACTCCTTGCATTTGTGGCTGACATCTGCATGTTTGGCATTCTAAAGGATGGTCTCCTTTTAACTTGTGAGCCCTGACCTAGCTCCTGTTGGCTTGATCAGAAAGAGTGCTGTGAGAGCAGCTGGCAAAGAAGATTATGAAGTGGAAGTAGAAGACTGGATCCATCTCAACATTCTGGGAATTGGATTCATGCTGATCTTTATTGTGTAGCCACAGTGTTATACAGCTGTGACATGAATTTTATATTGCCTTTATATTAGAAGAAGCCCTGGCGGCATGGTGATTAAGAGCTGTGACTTGTTACCACAAAAAAAGGTTAGCAGTCCCACTATTAGCTGCTCCTGGGAAAACCTTCAGGGTAGTTTTGCTTTGTCCTGTCAAGTCACTGCGAGTCAGAATCAATGGCAGTGGGTTCGGGGCTGTGTTAGAATGTTTGACCAGTTTTCCATCTTTTGCTACTATTACGTAACCACAGAAGTTAAGAGTAAATCATAAATGGGGTGGTGTGCAACATATACATTCAACAACTATTTACTGTGTGTCTTCTAAAAACTGAACACTTTTAAGTGCTGGAGATAAAAACATTGAACAATGCAAAATTCTTTCATGGCACTAATATTCTAGTTAAGGGAGGTAAATAAACAATATATAATGTGGCTGTGGTAAAAATGATATGAAGAAAAATATAACAAGGGATAGTGATAGAACAAGAGGTTGACTTTTTAGATAAATTGGTCTGGGGAATCCTCTTGGAGGTCAATAAAGAAGACCGAAGAAGAAATTGATGCTTCTGAATTATGGTGTTGGTGAAGAATGTTGAATATACCATGGACTACCATTAGAATGAACAAGTCTATCTTGCAAGAAGTATAACCAGAGTGCTCCTTGAAAGCAAGGATGGTGAACCTTCATCGCACGTACTTTGGACATGTTATCAGGAAGGACCAGTCCCTGGAGAAGGACATCATGCTTGGTAAGGTAAAAGGTGAGCAAAAAAAAGGAAGACTTTCTAGGAGATAGATTGACATAGTGGCTACAACAATGGCCTCAAACATAGGAATAGCTGTGAAGACGGCACAGGACTGGGCAGTGTTTCATTCTGTTGTACATAGGATCACTATGAGTTGGAACCAACTTGATGGCACCTAACAACGACAACACAACAATAAGCAGAGACCAGTAGGACTAGAATATATGAGCCAAGCATATATTTAAGGGCAGAGTGAACACAGATAATTCCTTCCAGAAATTTTGCTGTGAAGGGAAGCAGAGATACAGGGTGACAGTTGGCTACTGTCCTTGGTGTTGAGTATACAGGTAGATAAAATGAATAGTTCCTACTCTCACAGAGTTTATAATTTTGTGGAACAGAGAGACATTAAATAAAAAGAAGCAAACATATATTTACTGAAATAGCCAATAACGATATCAGGCTGGTTTTGTTGGCTTTTAAATCTCCATGGATGAGGGGGTATTAGAAACTCTTAAAGCAGTTTCCCTCGGCTAGCTCTGGTGTAAAGTGTATTTCTCAAATGTCCTGCTCAGTGATACAAAGATTTCCTAAAAGCAGCGATTAATAATGATAAAAGTGGTGTACTGGTCGCCGAATTCCAATGTGGCATCTGTGGAGCATCCTGCCAAAAACAAGTTTGGATTGTTTTTTAATTAAATCAGCTATATAGGAGCACTAAGAATAATCGGGATGTGCTTTGGTAGAGAAGTGAGGAGGACGCTCCAGGTGGGAGGAATAATGCGATAGTGCAAAGGCAAAAGATGACAGTTGTTGGGGATATGGCAAGTATTCCAGATTTATTTATTTGGATTTGAAAATATGATACTCAAAATATAGTGCCCTTACCAGAAACCCACTGCCATTGAGTCAATTACAACTCATAGTGACCATATAGGGCCGAGTAGAACTGCCCCATAGTTTCCAAGGAGCACCTCGAGGATTAGCAACCATAGCACTTAACCACTACACCACCAGGGTTTCCGTAGTGTCCTTAGCAATTATAAGAAGGTTACTGAAGAGCAAGGTCCTTATCTATGTAAGAAGAAAAACTGAGAAGAGCATTAATAAAAGATGAGAATTAAACCTTCATTGTTTTTTTGTCTCCGTTGCTATTTCAGCTCAGTTCTAAATGTTTTTTGTTTTTTTCTCCCTTATCTTAACATAAAGGAGTGAAGCTTTAAAACAAGGGATTATCACATTTGTAGAATTACTGTATTAGTTTTCTCTTGTTTTAAACTAACCAAAATAATGTCCTAAGTAATATGTTAATAGTACTAAATTATATATGTATTCGTTAATTTGCTGTCCTACTTGCTTTTTGTTTTGTATGTAGGAATTCAAGTTTTGGGGGGTATCTTTTTTGTATATTCATACATAACTTTTGAGGAGTAAGAGGTGGTTGTAGATAAAGATGGTAACAATTCTCATTATCCTGCTTTAATCTTTGGAAATGTATCTGCGGTTGGTTGATAATTCATCTATTCTTACTTCCCAAATGGCGTTGTAATCTGTCATTTGTGGCATCATTTCCTTCCCCAGAAAAATTCCAGATCCTTTCATGAACAAAGATTTCAGTTAGGAAAGGATATCAGTGCTTACACATATCCAGTTTTCAAGTAAATGCTTTTAAAAGAATGCAGAGAGAAAGAACATAGAACAAAAGAATAATTATGTTTATTAACTGTTTTCCAAGCTCTCAGTGTAAAGTTGGCAGCTTTCAAAATGCCAACTGTGACTGTGTCATTATTTTGAAATAGGCATTCATAGTCCTGTTTGGCAGACTTGGATTTGATAGCAAAAGTAATAGAATCAGGAAAATCTACAGTCTTTATTAAGCACACTCCTTTCTCTTATTTGAATGTATTTCCTACTAAGTGTTGTCAATTTACTAGTTAGTGTGTTCATTAACAATGAATAAAATTGAGACTGTAAGCATGGCAACTAATGGAAAGTGGAATCCTCTATAAAGTTCTAGCAGTCATTTCTAGGACATAAATTTGTAATCAGATATTTTAGTTAGAATGGAAATAAATCTTGTTTGTACTTAGGTAATTTATTTAAATAACTTTTAATGCACATAGAACAGTGTTGGCTTACAGAGTGCTCTCAGTTGAATAATGCAGCTCTGTCATTCTGGTACATAGTGCCCTCAATCCAGTTTATAAATGAAAAGAGCCAGTTTGTCAAACTAAAGTACATTTTAATTTGTAGAGTAAACTAACAAACTGGTAATCAGTACCATTTTCAAGCTGTGGCTCTTGTAATGGCCTCGCTTCCCAAACTCAGCCCTGCTCCTTGCTGTTCGTCATTACCACTGACCTGAAAAAAAAGAAATGTTTATCAAATTCGCAGGTGTCTCAAAATTGCAGTGTACACTTAATACCATAATCAGTGGTTCTCACTACTGGCTGCATGTTAGATTCAATCGTGGACCTTTTTTAAACAAACTAGAGGGCCCTGGAGTTTTATGAATAAAATGATACAATGTAAGAATTATTTTCAAATAGTCCAAGGAGGGATAAATGAAAGAAAATTAACAAAATATTGGTAGTTATTGAAGCTAAGAGATGGGCACATTGATGTTCCAATATAGTATCCTATTTTAAAGTATGTTTAAAAAAATTTGTAATACAAAGCTAAGAAAAACATAGGATACTCAGGCCAATGAAATTGGAATCACTGGGGGCTAAACTTGGGTAATTTCAAATGAATTTGCAGTTTGGGTTGCACATCGCTATCATGAATAGTAAAAAAAAAAATTCAGAAAGATCTGGACATTTGGAATCAGTGAGATACAATCTAACATGGGTAAATATAAACTGCATTCAGGTTTAAAAACTAACCTGTACAGCACAGAAAATACCAGGATTGTTACTAGTATTGTGAAAAAGTTCAAAGTAGGTTAATTGACCACAGGATTAATATAATAATATGATTTAGTGGCTGGAAAAGCCAGTATCATTTTAGACTGTGTTAATAAAACCAAAAAACCTGTGTTCGTCAAGTCAATTCACATCACCCCTATAGGATAGAGCAGAACTGTCCCATAGGGTTTCCAGGAGCAGCTGGTGGATTCTATTGCCTATCTTTACTTTTGTTTAGCAGCTAGGCTCTTAACCATTATGCCACCAAGGCTCCACTTTTAACAGAACCATAGAGCACAAAATATAAAAACCTTCATTTGTTTAGCCCATGTCTGTTATTCCAGGTTGAATGCCACATTTTAAAAGGGCTTTTGACAAAGATGTTTGTTAAAAGAGTTGTAGAAGAAATAATAAGAGACCTAGACAATTGAGTGCAACAAAAGTAAGGGGGAAACAAGATCACTATAATTAAAATACTTGAAGATCTGTCATGTTAAATAGAGTATATGTTTTGTATTGCCTGAAGCTGGAAGGAAGAAATATTTATCTTAAGAAAGATGTTCCCTTTTTCTGTATTTGGTGTGTAAGAAATAGTTCTGTTTTTCTATCATAAAAGTGAAAAAATACTGTAGAAATTTCAAAAACTGTAGGTATCAAGAAGAAAATAATCACCATCCTGCATTCCACTGTCCATAGATAACCACTATAACCAGAACTGGCTGTCTAATTCATAGATCCCAGTGCAAAATGAAAATTCTGGGTCCCTCACTTGAAAATGGTTGAGAATATTAAGACAGTGACACCAGAGCATTAAACCAAACATGGGACCCTTCTGAGCACAGGGCCCAGAGCAGAGGTTACAAGATCATGAAGCCAGTCCCTCCATATGTTAAGAGGACTTTTAATTTATAGAAATTCCTACCAATGCAATAGGCTGTCTTGGGAGAAGTAGACTCTTTAGAGTTATTCAAGAAAAAGCTAGGCTTTCTATTTGGGCTACTGTAAAGGAGCTGAATATGTTTTTTTTGTTTGTTTGTTTTTATATGACTGAGTGAAAATGTACATTCCCGTATAAATTTACATGCTCACCTATATGCAGCTTCCACTGCTCTCCCTGCTCGGTGACAGCACACTATTCCTCTCTGCTCCATACATGTCTCATCCTCCCAACAGCCTTCTTTCCCCTCCTCTCCACCCACTCTCCTTCCTCCAGCCAGAGGTCAGCAGGATGCTATCCATGTATAGAACCATAAAGTGCATCCAATATATGGTCACTCTGCATCGCCAAGTCCAATCCATTCATATCCGAAGAGTGGAATATGTTTTGAGGTTGGATTATATATAAAGTGTTGGGGTGTTTTTTGCTCTAAAGTCCGTGGTCCTGCGTCTAGCCAAAAAGAATTGGTCAGTGAACAACAATCATGGTATATAAATTGACTATTTTCTTGTGGGAGAGCTTTGATTTTTTATTATCTTGCTATGGCCTGTGCCCTGGTAGATCAACAGTTAAGCCCTAGGCTGCTAACCAAAAGGTTGTAAGTTCAAACCAGTCCAGTGGCTCTGCAGGAGAAAGACCTGACAATTAACTTGCCAATAAAGATTACAGCTTAGAAAACCCTGTGGGGAAGTTCTACTCTGTTATATGGGTTTGCTGTAAGTTGAAATGGACTCAAGGGCACCTAACAATAACAGCAACAATGTCATTTAATACAAAGTATTGTACATAAATTATGGCATTGAGTTTCCTTTAAAAGTTAGCTGTCACTTGTATGACAGAATGCTGCCAAAAGTCTGTAGACCTTTACCAGTTTCTAGAACATTGCTACTTAGTTGTAGTCATTCAAAGGATGATTTTAACTTGATATTATTCTTTTTTTTTTTTTTTTTTTTGTTCTGTTATGAAACTGACAAAGTATTCTCTTTTGAATTTAGGATAGCTGTAGAGTTCCCTGTGTGCAGGCTGGTTCATGACCGTGGATGTTGAGACTGGAACATGATAAACTTCTGTAAACAGAACAGCAGCCTAAGTCATCTGCTTGTTTTCTTGTACTTTTAGAACCCAGACATTGGTACATATTAATTCTTTAATGACTTTCAGGGACTTGTGTGATGATTACAGCTTAATGAGCTAGAACAGTTCCCTAAGTGACTGGAAATGTGTTCTAGCACTAGCTTCCAAATTATTTGTTGCATAATTTTCTACTAACTGCCTGTTTTAATGCAGTTTAAAAAACTAAACTTTTTTTCAATGTAGTGTGAGGCACCTGTAATTATGCATATATTTCTGCTGCCAAAAAAATTATCTTTCTTTTGCCAGTGATTTTGGACACCTTATCCCCAGCCTCAGAATCTTTTGTCAGACAACTAATTGATAATTTGTCCCTTGAGAATGGTGTCTAATGGCCTCTCTCCTTCCCTCACTGCCTCCTTATACATCCACATTCTCACTATTACTTTTCAGCTGAGCCAGTTTTTTCTTCACCTCTATGTTCTTTATCCCATTCTCTTAATACTGCTTTTCCTAGTGTGTATATACATGTATAAATACGATTTGAGGCAGTTTTGTTTAAGAAGTAGTAACGGTGAAATGAAGGTGCCCTGGTATCACAGTGGGTAAGTGCTCAGTTGCTAACCCAGATGTTGGTGGTTCAAGCCCACCAGCTGTTCTGTAGGAGAGATGTCTGGCAGCATGCTTCCAGAAAGGTTGTTGTTGTTGGGTGCTGGGAAGTCCATTCCAATTCACAGTAAGTCTGTGTACAACAAAATGAAACACTGCCCAGTCCTGTGACATCCTCACAGTCTGACTATGTTTGAGCCCATTATTGCAGCCACTGTGTCAGTCTCTGTCACTGAGGGTCTTCCTCTTTTTTTCTCACCCTCTACCAAGCAAGACATCTTTCTCCATGGAGTAGTCCCCTCTGATAAAATGTCCCAAGTACATAGAACAAGGTCTCTCCATCCTCACTTCTGAGGAGCATTTGGCCATACTTCTTTGAAGATAGATTTGTTTGTTCTTCTGGAAGTCCAGATATATTCAGTGTTCTCTGCCACCACCATAATTCAAAGACAATGTTCTTATTGTACAGCTTTTGCATGCATATGAGGTGATTGAAAATACTATGGCTTGGGTCAGGCCCACTTGAGTTGTCAGAGTGATGTTTTTTGCTCTTTAGCACTTGAAAGAGGTCTTTTGCAACATTTTTGCCCAATGCAATACATTACTTGATTTCCAGACTGCCAGTTCCATGGGCATTGATTGTGGATCCAAGTAAAATGAAATCATTGACAGCTTCAGTATTTTCTCCATTTTTCATGATGTTACTTACTGGTCTACTTGTGAAGATTTTTTTTGTGTGTGTTAGCAGTGTAATCCATAAAGATTACAGCCTTGGAAGCCCTGTGGAACAGTTCTACTCTGTCTTATGGGGTCACTAGTAGTCACAATCAATGGCAACAGGTTTTGGGTTTAAAGGTGAAATAAGTGGTTTTACTTGCAGATTTGAAAATACTTCTTTTGAAGCACTGTTTTAGAATTTAAATTCTTGAATGGCAAAGACTGTCATAAACCAAACAACTAAACTGTCCTGTGTTTAATAACTTCTTTTATCTGGTTACAATTTCTTTATTTTGACAGTTTTGTGTTATTATATATGCACATGCACACGTTCACTTGATTCTTTTTCAGTAGGAAGATGGTTATCTTTTTAATGTCTTTTGCTATCGCTCTTTTAACTTTCTTTTGAATGTTTTTGTGCTTCTGCCTTCAAACTGAGAACAGTTTTCTGCATCTCCTGAGTAATTTCAGTCATACCACGCTCTGAAGACATGATCTTCATGTGTAGCTCCCACCTTTCTTTCTGTATTCTTGAGTTCTTATCCGAATCTCCAGTTTCTTACAATTGCTACTTCACACTGAATGTGAAAGAATTATTTTTCCTATTATTCCTAAACCTGCCAGTAACTCCCTTATTATTATTTCAACTATAATCATTTCCTCGGTTCTTCCTCTTCATTCCCCTTCTTTTTTCTCCAAGACCTCTGTTTTCGGAATAGTTGACTGGCATGAAGTGTGGGGCTCCCTGGTAGTAAACAGTGCCTTGGGCCTGGTTCCTGAGAGCCACACCTTAGGCCAATGAGTGTGGGGCTGACCAAACCAAGAGGAACCTTACCTAAGGGCCTGATGCTGACTAAGCCTCGGGATGTCATCTATCATTGCACATGGGGAGGCCAATAAAGGCCTTGGTAGATGGAGGCTCAGTGGACCTTCCTGGAAGGTGAGAGTGAACATATGCTTTTGGGAGGGTAAGCACATTCCCTGGGGATGTGGAAGCTCTGAGTCAAGATCCATTCAGTCCTCTCCACTGTATTTGTATCATTTTTTTCTACTAGATTAAAGATAAATCTTCCCCTGGAGTTTGTGAGTCACTCCAATGGATTATGAAACCTGAGAAACAGAGAAGGGGCTAGTAGCTGCTGACCTAGCCTGGGTGAATGGGGATGAGAGAGAAAGGGATGTGTAGGAGCAGCTGGAATCTAGATTGATCAGGGAGAGAAAGCTGAGATTTCTTCTACAGGATGCAGTTGGTCTGGGGAGGGAGATTTACCCACTACGTTTAGCATCAGAAGTGGATGATCTCTGCCTCCCTGGACTGGTTTACACAGTTGGTGCTTGGAGCAGGGTTAGCTAGAGAGAATCCTGACTGTGCAGCTGCATTGTATCATTCCTGTTTCTTAAACAAAATCTTCAATTCATATCCTGTTTTTCATATCAGATTGCTTTTTTTCTGCTATAATCTGCAGGCATTGTCATTGCCAAGATATTGTTTCTTTATATTTTATCCTACCGTGAAAACTCTGTAAGGTTGCTAATTGGTTTTATGCAGCATTTGTCACCCTTACTTTTCGTCCATTTCTGCACCTGTTCTCCCATCCTTACCTTTCAACTAAGTCACATGTCTCTGTATCTCTTTGTTCTGTCTCTGTCTCATGTTGCTATGATGCTGAATAAGTTTCAGCAGAGCTGTCAGTCTAAACCAGACTAGGAAGAAAGACCTATGACCTACTTCCACAAAATGGCCAATGAAAGCATTGTGAATCACAGTAGTGCAGTCCACAAACCCATCGTGGGGATGATGCAGGAATAGGCATTGTTTCTTTCCACTGTGTATAGGGTCACTATTAGTTGGGACCAAACCAACGCAATGGCAAGTGTAACAATAACATGGTTGTAATCACATGCTACCTCACACATGCCACATGACTAATATTCTGGGTATTAGAGGCAACATTTTTGTTATGTAGACAATCTCATGAAATAGGTATATAAGCTGCAAAATATATTGTGAAATCTGGACAATTAAACCTAACTTACTGAAAAGAGAATTTTCTCAAGCACTACTCACATAGGCGTACTTCATTCAGAATACATTTTTTTCTTCAAGAAAAATCTCTGTAAAGATTCTTTGGACTACAAAAGTAATTTAAAGTAAAGTCATTGGTTTTTACATGAGGTGATCTTGATATTACTTATCTCTTGTGAAATCCTTAACCAACAACCTCTCTATCACAACAGGACTTCTGGTTGGGACTCTTGATTCAGTCTTAGATTCTACTGCTAAAGTAGCTCCATTTCGCATCCTACACCAGACACCAGATTCTCAAGTTTACTGGTCAATTGCATGCGGTAAGTATGCTTTTTAAAACGCATAGTTCACCATTAAATAAGGATACTAAGAAATGGAATATTTAAACTTAGGAGTCCTGGTGGCACAATGGTTAAGAGCTTGGCAGCTTCTCAAAAGGTTGGCTGTTCAAATCCACCAGGTGTTTCTTGGAAACCCTATAGAGCAGTTCTGCTCTGCCCTATAGGCTCACTATGTGTTGAAATCAACTCAACAGCAAACAGCGGTAGGCTGTAGGGACATTTTAAAAGTTCAAGCAACTACTGCCTTAGTTGTTTTGATATTTAGAAAGGAGTTAAATGTGCAATTCTGCTTTCTGAAAAAGATACCTAATTATCTATTTAATGAGGATTATAGATTATCAGGATTATATTAAAAAAAAAAAAAAGCCATTAGTGTAAGAGACCTAAATCATGTGTCCCAGCAGTGCTGATTCAAAGCAGGTTTTGCTTAGTGCTATCATTTTATGACTCTTCAATTTAACTTCTGTTGCCTTTTCCAAGTGTTGGGGATGATGGGAACTTACTGTTTCATCCTGGTAACAGATAATTCAGATGAAAAGAATCTGAAATTATTGTGAGTCCAGAATTTAAGAATTATCCCGTAAGGATATACAAGGGTGAAAAAATTAACCATTTTTGATCATGCCCCTACTTTCACACAAAAGGCATTGTATCCTTGAAATATGAAAAAATGTATTGTAGGTTAGTACTACATATTCATTCATGCTGAGGTTTGGGTGTGTCCACCTATACGTTGTGGATAGATAGGGAATTAGGATAATTGTACCTTATGAGCAGTTCAAAATACATATATAACAACAGTTTGTTATTTCTTTTATACTGTCAGTCTAATTAGAATCCCAAAATTCTAACCTTTTTAATGTGGAAAGACTACTTTTTCTTTTCCTTTTTCCTTCTTTTAGGACAAAGATACACTTAAAAAGGAAACCTTGGTGGCAGAGTAGTTAAGAGCTAACCAAAAGGTCGGCAGTTCAAACCCATCGGGTGCTCTTTGGAAATCCTATGGGGCAGTTCTGTTCTGTTGCCATGAGTCGGAATTGACTCAATGGCAATAGATTTTGTTTTGTTTTATACTTAAAAAGGAAGTATATGAATTTCTAGACAGTTTATATGTGTGAACATGTAACATACAATTAACTTTTTAAAAATACATTGGCTTGATTTTTGATTTGCCTCCAGATTTCCTTTAGTGTTGCTGATGCACCTTTTCTCCTGGACCCCTTAAACTGAATGCTGTTTAAACTAAATGAAGATGTTACACCTGCTGATATCACTAGTATTGTATGCCCTAGCTGTAAATCTGGTTGGTAAAAGTTATTTAGAGAAAAACATCCCCTTCTATTTTTGATGAAAATTAAAGGATATTATATAACTTATCTCCCCCAAGTTAACCTGATGCAGAAATGTAGTATTAGTTACTTACTAATGAAACTTCCTTATATCTAAAGGAACAAAAGAAAAGCCTTCAAGTTTCCCCATACCTTTGGTTGATTAGGCCCTGAGTGACCTGATTTGGGTTCCGGGGATCAAACCAGCAAGTTCAGTCTCCCGACCAGTGGCAAACGAATACTCCCCTACCCCAAAGCACACAAGGTTGTGTCCTTTTTAGTAGCAAATGACAGAAAAGCTTATTAAGGGAAAGTACATTCCCGAGAGGGTATGGGTCAGTCTTCATGAGTGGAAGAAGACCTAGCATAGATTTTTGGGGGTGCTTTTTATTGGCAAAAGCTTGGGGCTGTAGGAGGCAGAGGTAGTAACTTGGTTTTTGATTGGGTTTGAAGCTCCCATCTCCACTCACAACTGCCGGGAGGAATTGTATTTGCATCACAACTGCCAGGAAGAACTCTAGGTATGTGGCAGATCAGGTTCCCTTGGTAACCTTATCAATACTGTGTGTGTTCTGTAATGCAAACCACGACCTTTGTTATCCCTAGAAAATGTTAGATTCTGTAGTAAAATATGTTAGTATGTGGCAGGAGAGATCACATTCCCTAGCTAACCCTGACACCTTTAATTGTGGTTCATTAAATAATGTTATTATGCTTGATATAGTGATCTTAGTAAGATGAATAAATTCTGACTGAATTATGTGAAATAGTTTTTTAGCGTCAATAATTTGCTTTACTGTGTCAGTGTTCGTATATCATAAAACATATGAAGTGAGGATGTTTGTTGTGAATGAGATTTGTATAATTTACAATGCTAGGAGGCTGGTAGATACTGAAATGTTGTTCTTCAAACCAAAGCAACCCAGAGCTAACTGTAATATTTAATCTGACTCCTAACAAGCCACCTGACACTGATTCTGAAAATTTCTACAAATTTTCTACCCTCCTTAATGAGATTTCTGAAACTTAACTACGTCTGTTAACAAATGGGGTATTATGGATTGAACCGTGTCCTCCAAAATATGTGTTATAAATCCTAACCTCTATGTCTATGATTATAATCCCATTTGGGAGTGGGTTGTCTTTATTTTGTTAATAAGACAGGATTAGCACAGAGTGTATTTTGAGTCAATCTCTTTTCAAATGCAAGATAGCAAGCAGAGATGCCCAAGAGAGATGTCAGGCCACAGGAAGATCATCAGGCAGCGGAAGTTCAAAAAAACAAGTCCCTTCCTCCAGAGCCTACATAAAGGAAGCCTTCCCCTGAAGCTGGCACCCAGAATTCAGACTTCTAGCCTCCTAAACTGTGAGAAAAAAAATTTCTCTTGTTAAAGCCACCCATCGGTGGTATTCCTGTTGTAGCAGCACCAGATAGCTACCACATGGGATGACTCTGAGCAAAAATAGCCACAACTGAAAATCCGCAATTACACAGTATACGTAAGACTGTCATGTGCATGCTGTTTTCAGTCACAGATTATTTGAACAGCAAGGATTAAGTTATGTCTATGTATTTCCTGGTACTCTACATAGATACTGGTTATTGTAGGAACCATTTAATGACATCTTGTTTTCAGAATTTTATATCGTTTCTCATGATTTGTATTTACTTTTCTCGCCTTTCGTTAAATATTTTATTCTTTTTTTTATAATAAAACATATTATTTATGCTCACATTTAGGGATGAAGTAGTGAATAAATATAATACCTTTTGGTCTTTTGAGTCGGATCCGACTCGATGGCACTTGGCTGGCTTATTCATTTATGGTCACCATTTTTGAAAGTGAACAGATAACTCTTCTTGCTTTTTAATCTTAAGCTTATAAATGTTAAGAGTAGTTTTGTTGTAGAGTTTTCCTTGAGTCTCTTGTTCTACTGCATTATTTATTAGGAGCCAACAGAGAAGAGATAACCCAGCATTGGGATTGGTTGGAACAAAATATCATGAAAACCTTATCTGTGTTTGATTCAAATGAAGATATTACTAATTTTGTACAAGGAAAGATCAGAGTAAGTGTCATGGATATGTTTTAAAGAGAGAATACTAAAATATTTTACCCTGTTATATGAGCATTAGCAGTTGGATGGCACGTTTTGGAATTGGGCAAAGCACGTGTGAATATCATAGTCAGTGCTGAAGAAAATTGTAGTCATTGGTTTGTATTTGGTATGCTAGTGAGTCTTCTCAGGTGTATGAGTTCTGACGATTGAGTTTGTGAACTCAGCCTAGAAAAAGTAACATACCTCCTTGCTGAATGTCACTACAGTCACCTTTGAAGTACTCCCCTTGGGAAGCTATGCCCTGACGCCAGTGTCTAGTCCACCCTTCAAAGCAATTTTGGAACTCTGTTTCTGGAATGACCATCAAATGACCATCCAAATGTCATCTTTTCAATATTTCCTTTATTTTGGGGTAAAGAAAAAAGTCACTGGGGACCAGATCAGGTGAGTAGGGAGGATGTTCCAATACACTTACCTGTTTACTGGCTAAAAATTCCCTCCCAGACAACTGTATAATTAAGTTTGCGAGCTTGTCACCGTGCCACTGTGTGCAATGGCTGTTCCAAAAAAATAGTTCCAAAATTTCTTTGAAGGGCAGACTAGGCGCTGGCACCTGTGAATACCTTCCCAAGTGGAGCACTTTGAAGGTGACTGTAGTGGTATTCAGCAAGGAGGTATGTAGCATTTAGAACAATTAAGTTTGCGGACTTAATTGTTGGACCTTGTATTTTAACTACAGTATCACTTGAATCTGTAGTTTGAATGAACTTTAGTTCACTCAAAAGAATATATTTAATACCTGTATTTGTGGTAACTCTTTGTGAGGTATTAGAAAAAGCCTAATTACAAAACTGAAGAAAATCTTCTGGCCTCTATCCTAACAGCAGTATGTATGTACACACATAGAATATCTTTATGCAAATAATGCACACCTTCTATGTTTGTTTGCCAGCCTTGCCTCCTGCCCCCCAAGGTATTTTCCTAAGCCATATGCTTTTTTTTTTTTTAACAGCAACAAGTGGAAGAGGATTGGCATGACAGGCTGCTGAGGCTGCTTCCAGGGGTAGGGGGGTTAGTGGCCAGCAAACTCAGAAGGCATGTGTTATTTGCATAAGGCCATACTAAATACATGATATGTAAATAAACAGTTGTATACAACTAAGTATTTAAAATGAAATATGTAAAATATATTTTTGTTGATAAGTGGTGATGAGTTTTCTGGAAATTTTCTGTCTCTTTTAGGGATTAATCGCTGAAGAGGGAAAACATTCTTTTGCAAAAGAAGATGATCCTGAGAAGTTTCGAGAAGCCCTTTTGAAATTTGAAAAATATTTTGGCTTACCAGAGCAGGAGAAATTAGTGACCTATTATTCATGCAGTTATTGGAAAGGACGAGTTCCTTGTCAGGGTTGGCTGTATCTTAGCACCAACTTTCTGAGCTTCTATTCTTTTTTGTTGGGATCAGAAAGTAAGTGGTTTCTATTGTTTACCATGACTTTGAACTTGCTGACTGACCTATCAGCTCTATGGTGATATTAGGTTTATATAAAGTAATGGGATTGATATTAAGGGTACTTAAACTGGGCAATAAAAAGTTAATTAACTTTGTCTAGAGAATCCTTCTAAGACTGATTGTGTAAGACAGGAACCATTAGAGATACATATAGCATATCTTGCATACTATGGGAAATGACTAACGTTGCAGAGAATGGGAATTCCAGAACACTTAATTGAGCTCTTAAAGAATCAAGAGGCAGTTGTGTGAACAGAACATGATAACAGGGAACACTGCATGGTTTAAAGTCAGGAAAGATGTGCATCAGGGTTGTATCCTTTCACCATACGTTTTCAGTCTGTATGCCCAGCAAATAATCCAAGGAGCTGGATTATGCAAAGAAGAACAAGGCATCAGAATTGGAGGACAACTTATTAACAACCTGCATCACGTGGACACCACCTTACTTGCTGGAAGTGAAGAAGATTTCAAACACTTACTGATGAAGATCAAGGACCACAGCCTTCAGTATGGATTGCACCTCAACATCAAGAAAACAGAATTCCTCACAACTGGACCAGTCAGCAACATCATCGTAAGTGGTGAAAGGATTGAGGTTGTCAAGGATTTCATTTTACTTGGGTCCACAATCAACACCCATGGAAGCAGCAGTCAAGAAATCGAAAGATGCATTGCTTTGGGAAAATCTACTGCAAAGGATCTTTTTAAAGTATTGAAAAGTAAAGATGTCACCTTGAAGACTAAAGTGCACTAGACTCAAGTCATGGTATTTTCAGTTGCATCATACACATGCAAAAGCTGAACAATGAACAAAGAGAACAGAAGAAGAATTGATGTCTTTGAATTGTGGTGTTGGAGAACAATGTCGAATGCAACATGCACCACCAAAAGAACCAACAGATCTGTTCTGAAAGAAGTACAACAGAGTGTTTCTTAGAAACAAAGGTGGCAGGACTGCATCTTACATACTTTGGCCACGTCAGGAATGATCAGTCACTGGAAAACAACATCATGCTTGGTAGAGTGGAGGGTCAGCGAGAAAGAGGAAAACCTTGACAAGATGGATTGACACAGTAGCCGCAATAATGGGCTTAAGCATAAAAATGATTGTGGACATGGTGCAGGACCTGGCAGCGTTTCGTTTTGTGTGTATAGGGTTCCTATGAGTCGGAACTGACTTGATGGCACCTAACAACATGGGAAGTGAATGAATCTAAATGGTGATGGTTAAACTGGCATGTAACTGCTTTTTGCCTCTTGTTCTAAACTACCTACTTTTTTCTATCCTTGTTTTAAACATACAACATAAACATATCAGCCATAGTACTATAATCGCCTGTATGTAATTTTATGGCCAAAAAGAAGAACTGAGTAGTACTGTTTATAGTACACATACAGTTTTTAATTACTGGTTATTGAAAAGTTATTTTCTGTGTAATTATGTGAACAAATAGATTTAATTATCAATCATAATCATTTTGAAAATTTCTTCAAAATAAATTGCTTTTCTTGGAATTACCAATTAATATTTATGATTGTCCGTCAAAATTTTAACAAATCTTGGATCTCTAAAGTATTTTAGTCATTCACAGCTTTTTTTCAGATGGTTAACTGTTGTCCCCAAAGACCTGATTAATAAACATCTGTCAATATTGAGAATGTTAGTCATACCTCCTTATAACTCTTATTTGCAGTAAAACTTGTTATATCCTGGGATGCAGTCTCAAAACTTGAGAAGACTTCCAATGTCCTACTGACAGAGAGTATTCGTGTGTGTTCCGAAGGGGAGAATCACTACTTTTCAATGTTTTTGCACATAAATCAAACATACCTTCTTATGGAACAGCTGGCAAATTATGCTATAAAAAGACTTTTTGATAAGGAAACATTTGATAATGACCCAGTCCTTGATGATCCTCTGCAGATAACCAAAAGGTATTCAAAGCTTAATTAATATTTACTTTATATAGCTTGATCATCAGAATGATGGTATTGATTACTATTAAAATGTAACTCTTCTTTCTTACATGATAGTTTTTTTTCTTTGTGGTTGATCATCGATGTGTGTTTTTTATGTATATATTCATATGGATTTCACAAATAATAATCTCTTGTCTGTCTGTGGAATTTAATCCTAAGAAATACTAGAAGTTATCCATTACTTATTGCCATCGAGTTGATTCTGACTCATAGCAACCCTATAGGACAAAGTAGAACTGCTCTATAGGGTTTCCAAGGAGCAGCTGCTGGATTCAAACTGTTGACCCTTTGGTTGACAGCCATACTCTTAACCACTGTGCAACCAGGGGTCTGGAAATTATTTTTGCAGATTTAGATGGGATTTGCCCTGGAATGCTTTTGGAAATATAGAGATTTGTGTGCATTTTTTTAGCCTAAGTCTGAATTTTTCTCTGAGTAGTTTAGCTAATTTCAGGTCCGAAGTTCTTAAATGTATTGTTTATTTTTAAAAATATTTTATCCATAGCATAATTTTTGATGAATAGGCAAGGTAGAGGAGTCACTGGAGCAGGAGAGTAGAGCAACCCTTTGACAAGCTATAGTCTCTCAAGATTTCAGTTTCTTATCTGATATACATACCTCATAGCATGCTTGTGAGGAATGGGTAATGTAACATGTGAAAGCACTTTGTAAAATATAAGGCAATGAATAAATGTATAATCATTATTAGTGTCTGTGATTCAGAATTGGCTTGACCAAAGCAAGTTACAACAGAAGTATCTGTCTGATAGTCATTTGTCACTATATTTTGTTTGTTGAAATTAACCAGAACCCTTTCCTCCTGTGCTCGACATTCAGAACAGTTGAATAAAATCAGCAGGCCAGAGGGAAGAGGGACAGAAGAGGTTCCAGAAATAGCTACTGCAAGGAGCTTCTGACAAGGAGGATGAGGTGTAGGCAATATGGGAAAGTGTAAGAGGAACCTCAGCAACAGTCCTATGGCTAGATGAACAAGTGATCTGGAGGCTTATGGGATTATTACTTTGCTCTAATTGAGTACAGTTGTTCCTCTTGCATATTCCTAAACCGCTGGTCAAATCCATACATATAAGTGTTCCTTTGTGAGCCAGCTTGCTTTTCTGGAAATGAGATCAGCAAAGTGAATTTATTGCGTTTCATTGTCAAAATTACATTGCACTGTGCATGATGTAAAAATAGAATTCTATAGGGATTAAGAGTCTTGTTTTTGTTATATTCTAGTTGGGTATTTGTTTTACATGTGTTCTTTGATTGACCCTTGTAAACATACTATAGAGCCCTTCTTAGCCACTTGTATTTCCCTTAAAAAAAATCCTCTAAAAAGCCATCTATCAATGAGTTATTCATTACAAAGTCTATGTTTAAATGATACATAGTAAATTCATTTTTGTTTCTCTGCATTTTTAAGAGAGCCTGTTGAAAACCATATATAGATGTGTATGTGTATATATGCATATAAATCCTTTTTTCTACTACGTTAAAAAGAATACCTTACTGAGACTTAGTCTCTAAATTACTTTTTTCTAAAATGGAATCTTTATTGCTTCTGCTTACTGTTTCTACAAGCATGTGTTACTGCTATAATTCAAATAATACTAAAACCAGCCCACTGCCATCAAGTTGATTCTGATTCATAGTGACCCTATAGGACAGAGTAGAGCTGCTCCATAGGATTTCCTAGGCTGTAATCCTTATGGAAGCAACTGCCACATCTTTCTTCCACTGAATGGGTGGTGGGTTCAATCCGCTGACTGATTAGCAGCCACGTGCTTAACCACTGTACCACCAGGGCTCCGATTCAAACAATACAGAAGCATATAACCATAGTAAAATTTTGTGCATGTCCTTCCAAAATTTTTAGTGCATGAATTAAAAACTATTTGAAAAAAAAAAAAAAATGACTGGGACTAAGCAGCACATACTGTTTTACAATCTGTTTTTTTTTCCTTGCAGTATGTGGACATTTTTCCCTTCCTATGAATAAGCCGTGCCAAGTGCCGTCGAGTCGGATCCAACTATGAATAGACCTAATCTTTTTAAACAGTAGTAAAATAGCTCACTGAATTGCAGTTTAAGTGAGGGTCATATTTATCAGAATTATTTTGGAAGACATAATGAAGTGTCACATATTCAAATAGTATATGCAGGAGAGATAAATTTAGATTTAACCCTGTTGAATTTGAGTTAGAACTTGCATAATCTACTACTCTCCCAGATGGCATTGCTGCTTAGCGCATGTGTTTAGTGCCCCTAAATAATTGTACTGTTTTAAACAATTGCCTTTTTACTTTTGTATTTATGTATCAGTCAACAAGTCATCTGTAGTTATTAGTGCCTATCCTGTGCCCATCTCATGTAAGCAGTGTTGTTACATCATGTCTCTACTTTAGATATTTGTTAAACATTCATTTATTTATTTCACCTAATTTTAATATTCTCCTTTGTGGGCTATTCTTCCTTTCTCAGTTTTGATGCCATAAATTTTTATTACATTATTTTGTTTGAACTAAGTAATTCTCTTGATACAAAAATTGTCTGCCAAGATTGATTTTAACCATATTTGTCTGAGTGTATAATAGTATCATTGTGGCCTTCCAGCAAATCACTTCTTAACAGAAGGTTTTATGATCTACATCATCTCTGTTGTGCTTTTTAGTCTACTAATAAAATTGAAAAAAAGAACAAGCAAAATGAGTTTGTTAGGGAATCAGTGTGTTTCTTCCATTTTATAATTTGTTAAAGAATATAGCATTTCATGTCTAACGTATCTTTACAATGCATTTAGATTAATCGATATAGCCATGTGTGCTCTTTAGAATTCATCATTTCATCCTCCTCCCTGTTTTTTTCTTTCCTACAGAGGTCTGGAAGATCGAGCACACAGTGAGCAATTTAATGCTTTTTTTAGGCTGCCCAAAGAAGAGACTTTGAAAGAAGTACATGAGTGTTTCTTATGGGTACCATTTAACCACTTTAATACTCATGGAAAAATGTGCATTTCGGAAAACTATGTCTGCTTTGCTAGCCAGGATGGCAGTCTTTGTAGTGTAATCATTCCATTACGAGAGGTAATGTAAACTTGGTTGCATATCAGCTTTTAGTTGCAAATTTCTTCATTCACAGACTAAAATGGTCTTTAATTCTGTATATTGCTACAAATTCAGTATGCAATAGCCTTTTTATAATTTTAAAGTAAAATTTGTTTAAGTTCACTATTGTTCTTCAGGGTAAGTGTTCTAGCTCCTGAGGTGTTCTCAGTTACTTTTATAAAGCCTTCTAGCTCTTCTTGAAAGTAGAAAAAAAATTTAAAATTAAAATAAGGCATTGGGGTGACTCACAACCACTCAAGCAGTTATGACATGAATAAGAAAATTTAGATGATCACATTTGGTAGTGAAAAAAAATAGCTTTTGTATCTAACTCTACGGCACTTGGCTTTGGCATACATTAGAAATAAATTGTCAGTGTTGCAGTGCTGAATTTTTACAATTGTATTTTTCATTTTTAAAAGCTGTTAGTTAAAACTTGAGAAGTGAAATAATTTACACTGAGGTTACTACTATCAGTGGTAACAACTAGTGTCCAAAGCCAATTTCTTAATACACCACAGGCCAAAACATATAGCCACAAAACAGGTGAAACACATTTTGCCTAAAACTGTCAACAATAAGAGAAAAGTGTAATTCATTTATTTATATGTTTTTCACCCCCAGGTCTTAGCTATAGATAAGACAGATGATTCCACGAAATCTGTCATCATTAGCATCAAAGGTAAAACAGCCTTTCGCTTCACTGAAGTTAACTGCTTTGAACAACTGGTAACAAAACTCAGACTCAAGTGTGGGGCAACCTCAACTCAATATTACGACATTAGCACGGAGGTAATTATACAGGCATTCAATTACTTAAAAAAAAAAAAGGCTTGTTTAATGTGGTCTATTCTTTAGAAAGGAAATTAACAGTGTCTTTCCTATTTGTGTAAACCTTAGTGGCATAGTGATTAAATGCCATGGCTGCTAATCAAAAGGTTGGCAGTTCAAATCCACCAGGCACTCATTGGAAACTGTAGGGCCATTCTATTCTGTCTTATAAGGTTGCTATGAGTCAGAATCAACTTGATGGCGATGGGTTTCCTATTCATATCTAGGCTTATTTAAAAAAGAACTGAAGCTATAGAAATTATATTCTGTAAGTCATCATAATAGAAGTGGAAATTAAGGACTTGAGCGGTTTTAGGAATGCATACTTTAAAAGTGTTACTTGATTTTTTTACTCTATTTGCTGCTTATCTTATATACACACCTTGTACTTTCACATAATGTGGATTTTAACAGTTCAAGCTGTTTGAGAATTTAACAAGAACTTGAAAAAGAACTCTCCTTATTGTTACAGAGAGACAGCAATTTTAAACAAGTCTGCATATCTTTTGTTTAATATCTAGTAGGTCAGCTTTATTTTCATAACCTGGCCCACAGAAAAACGGTGGCATAATCTATTTATATAGTAAAATCTTAGGTAGGGCAAGTATTCATGGTAAAGGCTAATTAAGAACCTGGTTTTAATGATTAGTATATCTTTTATGGAAATGTAGACAGTTTCAAGTCAAATGAATTATTTTTTCAGTGCCTAGCAACTCTATTTTTCATAAATTGATAAAATTTATTAAATTAGAGCTACTTATGTTTTAATTTTAAGTTCAAAGAAAAAAATCACCATAGTCTTTATTAGCTACACTATTTTATTTGGATATTAGCATAGAGCCTTTTACCTGTCTCTCAAGAGTAGAACAGAACTGAAAACATCAGTCAATTATCATGAAAAATTGATAAAGCTATCTCTTTGATAATAAAAAAAAAAGCATAGTGGAAACATATAATTAAAATACATACATCATTTCCAAGCACAGAAACTTCATCTTGGCTATCAAAATTATCTTTTTTGCCCCAACTTGATTATCTCTCTAAAGATAAAATTGCTCTGTCTTTACTATCTTTCCTAGTATGGACCATTTGTTTGATAAGGGAACACAAGCAAAATCTGATCAGTCTTCGTAGTTTCTCTCACAATACCCCCATATTCTTTATTGATACCACTTTTTTGCCCCAGTCTCTTCTACCTCAGGTGTAGTCTCTGTGTTAGATGCAGTGCTGTGCTTGTCTGTCCCCTTCCTTTTATCTGCCTCTTTAAAACCCTGGTAGCACAGTGGTTAAGAGCTACAGCTGCTAACCCAAAGGTGGGAAGTTCAAATCCACCAGGCGCTCCTTGGAAACTGTGGAGCAGTTCTACTCTGTCCTACAGGGTCACTGTGAGTTAGAATTGACTTGACAGCACTGGGTTTGGTTTTTTTGGTTTTTTAGGTTTTGGAGAAAGCCAAAAACCCATTGCCCTCAAGTCGATTCCAACTCAGAGTGACCCTACAAGACAGAGTAGAACTGCTCCATAGCGTTTCCAAGGAGTGCCTAGTGGATTTGAACTTCTCACCTTTTGGTTAGCAGCTGCAGCACTTAACCACTATACCACTAGGGTGTCCTAGAGAACTAGAATTTTCCCATAAAGACTTTCATGTGCCTCTAGTAGTTGGATATGCTTAGTTGTCAAGGAAGGATTTTGTATCAAAATGAACTTACCATCTTTCCAGATGTATCTTGAAGTTCTCAGATTTTCTAAATTCTCTTACCCACTCTTAGAGGCTTTAATAATGGTACCTACAAAATACAAAGTCAGTATTTCTTGTTTGCTTGGAAGTCTATTATTTTCAATTGTATAACATTCTGTTTTCACTTGAAAATTGTTATCTTAGCAGTGATAAAGGATGTTGAGTTTTTCTTTGGTATCATCTGTATATATCTAGTTCTAGTGATAACTCATTGTCGTCAGGTTGATTCCAGCTCATAGCAACCTAGTAAGACAGTAGAACTGCCCCATAGAGTTTCCAAGGAGCACCTGGTGGACTCGAACTGCCCACCACTTGGTTAGCAGCTGTAGCTCTTAATCACTGTGCCACCAGAGTTTCTTACTTTAGCATAATATGTTGTAAAAATTAATGAAGAAAGTTCTTTAAACAAGAGCTCATACCATCTGATTTCTAAACAGAAGTTGTGATTAATTACATTATTTTGTAGCCAAGCCAGAAAAAGAAAAAAATACATTTTATAATTTTACCAAACCTGGTAAATTTACAAAAACAACAAACTTTTTTTTTTTAATGTAAGTCTCAGAGAAACAAGTTTAAATATGAATACAAGGACTTTAGGAGGTCTTTCTTGGGAATACATCGAAGATGTGGTACAAAAAAAAAAATGCTCTAATAAGCAGTTTGGATTATATATAATAATTTGATCTGTCCAAATTTTTAAGTGTGTGTCACTTAAAATTCTCCAGGTTTTAATAAGTTAAAACCTTGGTGCACAAATGGGTTTTGACAGTTTTTAATCAACTGTTTGGAAAATAGGTTTATCTTTTATTTTTATTGACACATATAATCAAATATTGCTAGATAATTTTTCAGAATTACCTAATGAAAGAAATTGGTTCCTTTAACTTATTCTGGAAACTCTGGTTGCATGGTGGTTAAGTGCTGCAGCTGTCAACCCAAAGGTCAGCAGTTCCAATCCACCAGCTGCTCCTTGAAAATGGTATGGGGCAGTTCTGCTCTGTCCGATAGGGTCGTTATGAGTCAGAATCAATGGCAGCGGATTTGGGTTTGGTTTTTTTAGCTTATTCTGAAGAAAAGTGGCATACAAAGGGAGAGCGTTGCTGAAGATCCTTTACTTGATGCTTTTAAACTGTACTATAAGTGAATCATGCTCAGGTGGCACAGTGGCAAAGAGCTCTGGCTGCTAACCAAAAGGTCAGCAGTTTGAATCCACCAGCTGCCCCTTGGAAGCCCTGTGGCTCCCTTCTACTCTGTCTTACAGGATCGCTGAGAAGCGGTATCAGCTCATCTGCTATTTTTTTTTTTAATAGCATGTCAAAAAGACGTGGCCTTAAAGTCCTTAGAAGGGCAAATAATCTATGGACTGTCAAAATATGTATTGTTGTTAGGTGCTGTCAAGTCAGCTTTTGACTTACAGTGATCTCATGTGACAAAATAGTATTGCCCCATAGGATTTTTATTTGCTTGTTTATTTGTTTTTTAGAGTTGAGCCTACCAAGCAAATTTATTTCAAATAGCTGTAATTACCAGTGACTGATACCAGCTAATACCAGTGACTGATCAGCAAGCAACTCTATATCATGTTTAGCATATTGAGCTTACTTAGTATAAGGCTAATGAGGACTTAGATAATGGGTTAATTATCACAGCTAAGTGTCATGGATACTGTTGGTATATCTGGCCAGATCCTGTTTACCTTGCTGGTGTACCCATCCCCCGGAGTCCCTGAGTAGTATAAACGGTTAATGCAATTGGCTGCTAAATGATAGGTTGGAGGTTGGAACCCACCCAGAGGTACCATAGAAGAAACACTTGATGATCTACTTCTAAAAAATCAAGTATTCAAAGCCCTGTGGAGCACAGTTCTACTCTGATACACATGGGGTCACTGTGAGTTAGAATTGAGTCAGCTGCAACTGATTTGACACCCATCCCCAGGTGGTGTGAGCCTTGGCTGGTATCATTCACCCCATTGCCAACGAGCTGACTAATGTCAACCCCATAGAACAGAGAACTGCCCCATATGATTTCCAAGAAACATCTGGTGGACTTGAACTGCTGCCTCCTTAGTTGCCAACCATAGGTCTCAACTATTATACCACCAGGGCTCCAGTCATATCTCTCAACTCCAGCCATTCACAGCTGCCCCCTTCTCCAGAGAATTGCCCTAGGTCCACCAAGAGCCATTACCTGGCAAACCTCACCTCCACCTCAGCTGCAACCAGCTGAGTTGTTGACTGACTGATATGGAAGTACAAAAGGCTGGCTCCTTGGGTCAAGGTGAAACCAACTCTGAGATGCAATTTATGCTCCAGAGTTCTCATGGTATCAGGCAGAGGCTCCTTTCCGGCTCCACATCTTGTCAGCTTCACCTGCTCCGGCCTGCTTCCTGTACTTTCTTTCTCTAAACACACTGTTTCCTAAATTATTGTGCACCCCGATTCCTGTGTCAGGCTATGCTTCTAGGTAACCTCATCCAAGACATTGAGAAAACCTAATTTCCTATTAAAAAATTCTAATATATATGATTTAAAATCCAATAAATATAACAAACATGTTTTATGAGCTTTGTATGCATCATAGCCTCAAGGTTGTTGTTGTTAGGTGCCACTGAGTCAGTTCCAACTCAGAGTGAACCTGTGTAAAACAGAATGAGACACTGTCGAGTCCTGCACCAGCCTTTCAATCATTGTTATGCTTGAGTCCCTTGTTGCAGCCTCTGTGTCAGTCCATTTCGTTGAGGGTCTTCCTCTTTTTCACTGACTCTCTACTTTAGCAAGCATGATGTCTTTCTCCAGAGACTGGTCCCTCCTGACATGTGCAAAGTATGTGAGATGAATTCTTGCCATCCCTGCTTCCAAGGAGCACTCTGGCTGTACTTTTTCCAAGACAGACTTGTTTGTTCTTTTGGCAATCCATGGTGTATTCAATATTCTTTTCCAGTACCGTAATTCAAAGACACTACTTTTTCCTAGGTCTTCCTTATTCGTTGTATAGCTTTCACATACATATGAGGCAATTGAAAACCCCATGATCTTCAGGGAGGCATCTTTTTTTTTTTTTTAAAAAAAGTTGTTCTTTAGGGGAAAGTTTACAACTCAATTTATCATATAAAAATCTATACACATATTGTTATGTGACATTAATTGTGGTCCCTATAATGTGACAGCATACTGCCCTTTCTACCCCAGGTTTCTTGTGTCCATTCAGGCACTCCCTGTTTCTTCTTGCCTTTTCATCCTGCCTCTGGACTGGAGCCACCCATTCGGTCTTGTGTATCTACTTCAACTAAGAAGTGCACTCTTCACAAGTATTGTTTTATGTTTTATACTCCAGTCTAATCTTTGTCTGAAGAGTGGGCTTTGGGAATGGTTTTATTTTTTTTTGTTAATAGAGCATCCCGGGGGCCATGGCTTCAGCATTTCCTCCAGTCACAATCAGAACATTATGTCTGGTCTTTTTATGTGAATTTCAGTTCTGCTTGGCACTTTTTATCTTGCTCTCTCAGGGACTGTCTGTTACCTTCTCTGTCAGGGCAGTCGTTGATGATCGCTAGGCGCCATCTAGTTCTTCTGGTCTCATGCTGATGAAGTCTGGTTTATGTGACCCCTTTGTCTCTTGGGCTGATATTTTCCCTGCATCTTTGGTGTTCTTCGTTCGCCTTTGCTCCAAGTGAGTTGGGACCAGTTGATGCAACTTGCATAGCTTCTTGCAAGCTTTAAGGACCCCAGATATCACTTACCAAAGTGGGATGCAGAACATTTTCTTGATAAACTTTGTTATGCCAGTTGACCTAAATGTTCCCTGAAAACATGGTCCCCAGGTCCAAGCCCCAGCTATTATGTCCCTCAAAGTGTTTGATTGTGTTCAGGAGACTTCTTAGCCTTTTCTGTGGTCCATTTGTGGTGATTTCCCCTGTACTGTGTGTTGTCCTTCTCTTCACCTAAAATGATTCTTGTCTGCTATCTAGTGAATGCCCATCTCCCTTCCTCCCTACCCTCAACCATCAAGAATGTTTTCTTTTGTGTAAGCCTTTTATTGAGTTCTTAAAATAGTGATCTTGTAACAGTATTTGTTCTTTTGTGAGTGACTGATTTCAGTCAGTATAATGCCCTCTAGACTCCTCCACATTGTGAGATGTTTCACAGATTCAGCATTGTTCTTTGTCATGTGATATTCCATTGTGTGTAAGTACCATAATTTGTCTATTCTCCTATTATTGAACATCCCAGTTTATTTCCATGTTTGCTATTATGAACAGTGCTTCAGTGAACATGAGTGTCCACATATCTATTCATGTTACAACTTTTGTTTCTCTAGGACGTAGTCCAAAGAGTGGAATTATTGGATCATGTGGTACTTCTAGTTTTTGAAGGAAGTGCCATATTGATTTCCAAAGTGGTTGTACCATTTTACATTCCTACTGGCAATATAGAAGAGTTTAGTCTCTCTGCAACCTCTCCAGCATTTATTGTTCTGTATTTTGGAGATTAGTGCCAGCCTTATTGGGGTGAGATGGCATTTCATTGTAGTTTCAATTTGGGTTTCTCTGATGGCTAATGATCATGAGCATTTCCTCATGCATATATTAACGGCCTAAATGTCTTCTTCAGTGAAGTGTCTATTCATATCTTTTGCCTATTTTTAAATTGAGTTATTTGTCTTTTTGTTATTGAGGTGCTGCAGTATCTTGTAGATTTTAGAGATTATACCATTATTGGGCATGCCACAGCCAATTTTTTTTTCCCCCAGTCTGTAGGTTCTCTTTTTACCCTTTTGGTGAAGATTTTTCGTGAACTTAGTGTTTGATTTGGGAGAGCTCGTAGCTATCTATTTTCTGTTCTGGTGTTTATGCATTGTTAGTAATGTTTTATATTGTGTTTATGCCATATATTAGGTCTCCCAGCATTGTCCCTGTTTTTTCTTCAATAATCTTTATTGTTCTAATTTATTTTTTATTGTGATTAAGTGAAAGTGTATAATCCAAATTAATTTCACATGCCTGCCTATCTGCAGCTGTTTCTGCTCTCCTTGCCTGGTGACAGCACACTCCTTTTTATTCTGTACTTGTTGTATCCCTTAACAATTTCCTGTCCTCTCCACCTTCTTTTCTACCATCTAGAAAGAAACCAGTAGGACAGCATCCTATAAATGAATAGAACCATAAAGTGCATACACCATATGGTCACATTGTATCTCCGAGTCCAGTCCATTTTTATCTGAAGAGTTGACCTCAGTGGTGTTTTCTGGAAAGGGACAGTAGCAGACCCAGGGACCATGATCACAGGGAACCCCCAAGGCCGTTGGACCATCAGTTGTGGTCTTATAATAGAGTTCTTGAGCTCCACTCCTCTTTTTCTCATGTTGCCACAGGGACTCAACATTGCGTGCCCCATGATGGCTGTCTTCGGTGGTAGCTGGTCACATGTTGATACAGTCTCCCATTCACGTGGGTCCTTCTGTCTCCTGCCCTCTTTTTACCTCGTGTGTTTATTGTTCTCCATGATCATTTGTTCTGGATGAGTTGGAGCCATTTGGTGTACCTCAAATGACAGTTTGCTAGTTTTTAAGACCCCAGATACTACTTACTAGTGTGGGGTACAGATGACTCTCTTAGCAATAGGCTATTTCTGCCAATTAGCCTCAATGTCCCCTGAGAGAATGGCCCCCAGACCCCACTCCTGCTACTCTGTCCTTGGCAGTATTGGGTTGAGATTAGAAGACCTTTCAGTTTATGGTGAAGTCCACTTAAGTAGATCTCATTTATACTGTGTGCTGTCACTGCTTTCACCTAACCAAATTTCTGTCAACTATCTAATCTGTGACCACCCTCTCCCTCACTCTGTCCCCACCCTTATAGCTGTCAGAGAGTCTTTTCTTTTATACCTAAGTCTGTTTTTAAGTCCTTAGAACAGGGAGCTCATACAATATTTGTCTTTTTTTGCTACTGACTGATTTTACTCAGCTTAATGTTTTCCGATTGAAACCGGGTTATGAAATGTTTTCTAGAATTATCGTTGTTCTTTATCACTGCATAGAGTTCCATTGAGTATATGTACCATAGTGTATCTGTTCATCTGTTGATGGACATCTGGATTGATTCCATGTTTTAGCTATTGTGGACTGTGCTGCAACAAACATTCATGTGCATGTATCTGTTCATGTGACTGCCCTTGATTCTGTAGGATATGTTCTGAGCAGTGGGATTACTGGATGAAATGGTCTATCTATTTCCAGCTTTTTAAGTAAGCTTCAGATTGCTTTCCAAAGAGGTTATACCATTTTACAATCCCACCAGCAGTGCAGGACAGTTCCAGTCTCTCCACAGCCTCTCCAGCATTTGTTGCTTTGGGTTTTTTGGATTATGGCCAACCTTGTTGGGGTGTGATGGTATCTCATTGTAGTTTTGATTTCCATTTCTCTGATAGCTAATGATCATGAGCATTTCCACATGTGTCTTTTGGCTGCCTGGATGTCCATCTTCTTTGCCCATCACTTAATTGGGTTATTTACCCTCTTTTGTTGATATTTTGAAGTAGCCTGTAGATTATGGAGATCAGACATTGGTCTGACATGTAGTTGCCAAAATTTTTTTTCCCGTTCTGTAGGTGGTCTTTTAACTAGTTTGATAAGGTCTTTGTATGAGCAGAAATATTTGATTCTTAGTAGTTCCCACTTCTCTATTTTCTGTTGATAATGCTTTGTCGGTTTTTGAAGTCTGTCTAAGCTGTGTATTAGAACTTCCATTGTTGATCCTAGTTTTTGTTGCAAGATCTTTGTCATTTTAGGTTTGATATTTAGGTCTTTTATCCATTTTGAGTCGGATCTGACTCGACGGCACTTGGCTTGGCTTGGCATCCATTTTGAGTGAGTTTTTGTATAAGGTATGAGATATGGGTCTTGTTTCAGTGTTTTGCAGATGGATATCCAATTTTGCCAATACCATTTGTTGAAGAGACTGCTTTTACTCTAGTTTACAATCTTAGGTCCTTTGTTATCAGCTGTTCATAAGAGGATGATGGCATCTCTGAGGCCTCAGCTCTGTTCCATTGGTCTATATGTCTCTTTTTATACCAGTACCAAGCTGTTCCAGCTACCATGGCAATGTAATAGGTTCTAAAGTCAGGTAGTGTGAGGCCTCCCGCTGTGTTCTTCTTCTTCAGTACTGCTTTACTTATCTGAGATTTCTTCCCTTTCCAAACAAAGTTGATGAGTTGTTTCTCCATCTCATTAAAAAATGACACTGGAATTTGTATTGGGATTGCATTGCATATGTAGATTGCTTTGGGTGAAATAGATACTTTCACAATGTTAAGTCTTCCTATCCATGAGCAGAGTAGGTTTCTCCATTTATGGTAGAAACCAGAGTAACTATCTCCATTTATGTAAGTCTCTTTTGGTTTCTTGCAGTAAGGTCTTGTAGTTCTATCAGTATAGATCTCTTATTTCTCTAGTTAGATTTATTCCTAGGTATTTTATCTTCTTGGGGACTAGAGTAAATGGTATTGATTTGGTGATTTCTTCTTTGATGATCTCTTTGTTGGTATAAAGGAATCCCGCTTATCTTATATAGTGATACTTTGCTGAACTCCTTTATTAGTTTCAGTTGTTTACTTATAGATCCTTTAGGATTCTGTGCATACACAATCGTATCATCTGCAAATAGGGAGATTTTTACTTGTTCTTTGCTGATGCAGATGCCCTTTATATCTTTGTCTTGCCTAATTGCTCTGGACAGAACCTCTAGTACAATGTTGAATAGAAGTTGTGAGAGTGGGCATCCTTGTCAAGTTCTTGCTCTCACGGGGAATTATTTCAGTGTCTCTCCATTCAACATGATGTAGGTGGTTGGCTTTGTATAGATGCCCCTTATTGCATTGAGGAATTTCACCTCCATTCCTATTTTGCTGAGAATTTGTCACATGAATGGGTGTTGGACTTTGTTGTATGCCTTTTCTGCATCAATTAACAAAATTGGGTGATTCTTGACCTTTGCTATTTATGTGGTTGATCACATTAATTGTTTTTCTGACGTTAAACGAGCCTTGCATCCTTGGTATGAATTCACCTTGGTCATGATGAATTACTTTTTGGTATGTTGTTGAGTTCTGTTGCCTAGGAATTTGTTGAAGATTTTTGCATCTATGTTCATGAGTGATATTGGTCTGTAATTTTCTTGTGACATCTGTCCCCGGCTTTGGTATTTTTTGCAGATGGATATTTTGGGGTATTGTTTTGCTGGCTTCATAGAATGAATTTGGGAGTATTTCATCCCTTTCTGTTTCTACCCTGGCTCCTAGGGTCACCATGAGTCGAGTTGCCATGAGTCAGATCCTACTCGATGGCACTTGGCTTGGCTCTTCCCTTTCTGTGCTGTGAAATAGTCTCAGTTAACTCCTCTCTAAAAGTTTTGTAGAATTCTCCAGTGAAACCATGTGGGCCAGGACTTTTTTTGGTTGGTAGTTTTTGATGACTTTTTAAATCTCTTCGTGTGTGATGGTTTTATTAAGTTGTTCTACTTCTCCTTGTGATAACTTTGGTAGGTGACATGAGTCTAGAAATCTGTCCATTTCCTCTTAAGTTTTCAAATTTGTTTCCCCTAGGTTTTCAAATCTGTTTCTGTCTTGGCGTAGTATTCTGTTATGATCCTTTGATTTCATTTGAGTCTGTTGTGACACCTCCCATGTCATTTCTTATTTGGGTTATTCGTTTCTTCTCCTGTTTTTGTTTTGTAGGTTTAGCAGCTGACAGTTTATCAATTTTGTTGATCTTTTCAAAGAACCAGCTTTTGGTTTTGTTGATTTTTTTCAATTGTTCTCCTATTTTCTAATTCATTTAGGTCTGCTCTAATCTTCATTATCTGTTTTCTTCTGGTGCCTGAGGGGTTCCTCTGTTGCTCTCTTTGTACTTGTTCAAGCTATAGAGTTCATTTGTTGGTTTGGGTCCTTTGTTCATTCCATATTTATGTGTTTATAGAGATAAATTGACCTGTGAGCATTACTTTTGCTGTATCCCATAGATTCTGGTAGGATGTGTTTTCATTCTCATTCAATTCTATAATTTTTTTTTTTATTTTGTCCTTGATTTCTTCTATAACTCATGGACTTTATAGCAAGGTGTTGTTCATTTTCCATGAGTTCCAATTTCTATCTATGTTTTTTCTGCTGTTGATTTCAACTTTTGTGGCTTTATAGTCTCACAAGATAATTGCAGTATTTCAAAGGTTTGGATTTTGTTGAGATTTGCATTATGTTTTAGCACATGGTGTATTCTCGAAAATGTTCCATGTGTATTGGAGAAAAAGATGTGCTAATCTGTTGATGGGTAAAAAGCTCTGTATATGTTGATGAGGTCTGATTGGTTAATTGTCACAAGAAAATCTTCTGTATCTTTACTGAACTTTTTTCTGTATGGTCTGTCCATGACTGAAAGCAGAGTATTGAAGTCTTCAGCTATTATTGTGGAGTAATCTGTCTCATTTTTCAATGTCGTCAGTGTTTGTTTGATCCATTTAGATGCTCTGGCATTGGGTACATAAATATTTTGTACTGTTATGTCCTGCTTATGTATTGAATCTTTCAATAATAAATAGTGACCATGCTTGTCCACAGTGGTGGATTTTACATTAAAATATATTTTATCTGAGATTAGTGTTGCCACTTCTGCTCTTCTTTATATGTTGTTGGCTTGGTACATATTTTTCAATCCTTTAACTTTCAGTTTGTTCATATCTTTGAGTCTAAGGTGCGTTTCTTGTAAGCAGGTTCTAGATGGATAGTATCTTTTGATCCAGGATATCACTCACTGTCTCTTTATCAGAGCATTCAGTCCATTTACATTCAGTGTAATTATTGATAGATATATGTTTAATGCTGTCATTTTGATGCATTTATTTTTGTGTCGTTGATCTTTTCTGTGTTGCTCTTAGTATTCTGTTCTGGGTCATTCTTTATAGGTTGACTTTTCATCTTTTTCAGTGTTGGTTTTGTGTTTGCTGAGACTCCTGTGTTATGTTTCTTCTTTTGATATGTCGCATTGTTATTTTGTTTTGCTGCTACTCCTATGATTCCCCATTACTATTCTAAGTTTAAACCAGACTTATACTTCTGCATATCTTTTAATTTTCTCTCCATCTAGAAAGGATTATACGTACTGTTATATATCCCTCTTTTTAGTGTGATGATGTCATAGTTTTTGTGATGTTATCACTAGTTCCCTTCTTTTAATATTGCAACTGTGTTTGAGCTTTGTGACTTCCCTAACTGAGTTGAGTAGGATTCTGGATGCCGTGTCCTGCATTGCCTCCTTAAGTACACACTTACTGTTTTTGTTTTCCTTTGCAAAGAGCTGCTTTCAGCATTTCTTGTAGTTTTGGTTTGGTTTTTACAAAGTCTCTATAAGCTTGTTTTTATCTGCAAATGTCTTAATTTCATCTTCATATTTGATAGTCAGTTTTGCAGGATATATAATACTTGATTGGAAGTTTTTCACCTCCAGGGTTTTGAATGTGTCATCCCACTGCCTTCTTGCCAATGTCATTTCTGTGAAGTCAGATGAAAGCCTAAAGAGCTTCCCTCTGAATGTTAGCATTGCCTTAAGCCTTGTTGCCTTCACGAGCCTCTGTTTATGTTTCATTTTATTAAGCTTGATTATAATATGTCTTGGTGTCTTGCTTTTGAGGTCTGGTTTCTGTGGTGTTTGATATGTATCTTGGAAATCTATGTTCTCTTCTTTCAGAATTTCAGGGAAGTTTTCTGTCAGCAAATCTACAACAATACTATCTGTATTTTGAGCTATCCCTCCTTGCTCAGGAACTCCAGTTATTTGTAGATTATTCATCTTAATAGAGTCCCCCATGTTTCTTAATGCTTCTTCATTTTTCTTATTTCTTTTCTCTGATTTCTCCTCTCATAAATACTGCTGTCAGTTTTTCTGTCCTTAGGCTCACTAAGTGTGGCTTCCAACTCCTCAGTTCTGCTCTTTTTGCTTTGGATTGAATTGCTTAATTCTGTAATTTTTACCATTAATCTGCTGGATTTCAGGTTGTTGATGTGCCATCAATTCAAATAGCTTGCTTGATTTTTCGTTTTGTTCTGTTTCAGTTTGTTTAATCTCTAGGAGGGCTTTATATATAATTCTTTTGTACTTTGATAGTTTCGGAAAGGCTTTTTCATCTAGGAAGATTTTTAGTTCTTTATTTTGGGAGTTTTCCAGAGCCATGGTGGACTGTTTCTTTAAATGGTTTGCTATTGATGGTTGCCTTTGCACCATCTAGAAGCTGTTTGGTTTCTCTGGTGTTACCTCAACAGGAGCTGAGGTGTAGTGCTAAGAGGGGTGTTGGTCACCAGCCACCTCTGTATTCTCTAGTGACTGGCCCCAGGTGGACTCTCTAGGATGGCAGGGTCTGCCTCCTGGCTGGCAAAGGTGGCACCTACTTATGGAGTCACTGAGGGGCCGTCAGCTGATGCTGTGATGTGGATCAGTGAAGGGTGGAGGAGATGCTGCCACCTGCCCAGCAATCAGTTCTCCAGATGGTCTTGTTTTAAAATGGAATTTGACTGCTAAGCAAGGAGCTGTCTAACAGCTGCCAAAATAGGTCAGGCCCTCAGGTGTGGCAGGTACCACCTTCTAGCTGACATCAGAAGCATCTCATAGGCTGTCCCCAGATGCTATGATGTGGTTCAAAGTAGGGAAGGGTTACAGTCTTGCTGCCATCCTCTGCCAGACCCTACATGTAACTCTAGGCTCCACTGAGGCCTCCCATGTTGTTGTTATTCAGTAGTGCTTTACTTATCCAGATCCTCTTCCCTTTCCTTACGAAGTTGGTGATTTGTTTCTCTGTCTCCTTAAAAGATGCCTTTGAGGTTTGGATTGGGATTGCATTGTATCTGTAGATCACTTTGGGTAGAATGGATGCTTTACAGTGTTGAGTCTTCCTATCCATTAGCATGGTGTGTTTTTCCCCATAAGTCGGTCTCATTTGGTTTCTTGCAGTACTGTCTTACAGTTTTCTCTGGTTAGTCGTATCCCTAAGTTTTGTACTTTTTTGGAGGCTATTATAAATGGTACTGATTTGGTGATTTCATTTTCAAATTTCTCATTGTTGGTATAGAGGAATCTAACTGATTTTCTGTCTTTATCTTGTACCCTGATAATTTCCTGAAATCTTCTATTAGTTCAGTAGTTTTCTTGTGGATTCTTTGTGGGTTTTTTGTGTATATAAGATCATGTCATCTGCAGATGGGTATACTTTTCCTTCTTTGTTACCAGTGTGGATGCCCTTTATTTCATTCACTTGCCTTCTTGCTTTGGCTAGGACCTCCAGCACAATGTTCAATAAGACTGGTGATAAAGGGCATCTTTGTCTGGATCCTGTTCTCAAGAGAGACTCAGTTTAGAATGATATTGACTCTTGGGTTTGCATAATGCCCCTTATTACATTGAGGAATTTCCTTTCTATTCCTGTTTTGCTGAGAGTTTTTATCATGAATGAATGTTGAACTTTGTCAAATGCCTTTCTGCATCAATTGATAAGATCATGTGGTTCTTTTGTTGTTTTATTTATATGGTGGATTCCATTGATTATTATTCTAATGTTGAACCATCCCCGCATACCTGGTATAAATCCCACTTGGTCATGATGAATAATTTTTTTGGTATGTTGTCAAACTCTATTGGCTAGGATTTTGTTAAGGATTTTTGCATATAAGATCGTGAGAGTTGTTGGTCTCCAATTTTCCTTTTTTTGTGCTGTCTTTATCTGGTTTGGTATCAGAGTTATCCCAGCTTCATAGAATGAGTTTGGGACTATACTATGCTTTTCTGTGCTCTGGAATACCTTTAGTAGTAGTGGTGTTAACTCTTCTCTGAAAGTTTGGTAGAATTCTCCTGTGAAGTCAGCAGGGCCAGAACTTTTTTTAGTTGGGAGTTTTAAAATTATCTTTTCAATCTCTTATTTTGTGATGCGTTTATTTTGTTCTAATTCTGTTTGTGCTAGTTTAGGTAGGTGATGTGTTTCTAAAAATTTGTCTCTTTCCTCTAGGTTTTTGAATTTATTAGCATAGAATTTTTCATAGTATTCTGTTAAGAATCTTTTAATTTCAGTTGAGAGTGTTGTCATATTGCCCATCTCATTTCTTATTTGAGCGATTTGCTTCCTCTCCTGTTTTTCTTTTATCAGTTTGGTCAGTGGTTTATCAGTTTTTCTGATCCTTTCAAAGAACCAGCTTTTGGTCTTATTGATTGTCAGTTGTTTTTTTATTCTCTATTTCATTTGTTTCTTCTCTAATCTTTATTATTTACTTTCTTCTTGTGCCTGAGATGCTCCATAGGGTTTTCTTTGAGTGAATTACCAGCTCTTTCTCCCACACCACCACTAGGTAAGTTCAAGCCATCAACCTTTCAGTTAGCATCTGAGCACTTAATCATTGCCCCACCAGGGCTGATAACCAGCACTATATTACTTTCCAGCTTTTTTGATTAGAGGGAGTTAGTTCCTTACCATGTACAATAATGCAGATAATAATAGGTTTATTCACACAACGGTTTTTTGTTTGCCTTAATGAGCTAGTACATTTCCTGTGATTATGATGTAAATTAGAAACATTTTAACAGTGAGGAGTAAATTTATTTCTAAGTTCGAAAACCAGAAACTGTATTAAAAATAAAATTAGCACTTAATTTTAAACTATGAACTGTAAACAGGTACCTATTACAAGAGTAAAACAAAAAAGCACCAAATTTGTTGCTGTCAAGTCATTTCCCATTCTGTCTCATAGCAATCCTATATGGCAGAGTAAAACTCCTCCATAGCGTTTCAAGGAATTGCTGGTAGATTTGAATTGTCGATCTTTGAGTTTGCAACCAAGCTGTTATCCACTGCGCCACCAGGGCTCCTATTTTAACATAGGCTTCTGATATTTGAGAAGAGTGTTTCTTTGCATACTTTTCTTCTAATTTTTGGTTTTACCGGTCAACTCTGGCCCAAACCATCATTTATTCTGCTGGCTTTGTGAAATTTTCTAATTTAAATCTAATTTGTGGAAGGAAATCCTGGTGACATAGTGGTTAAGAGCTATGGCTACTAAGCAAAAGATTGGTGGTTCAATCTACTAGGTGCTTCTTGGAAACTCTATGGGTTTGTATTGCTCTGTCTTAGAAGGTCACTGTGAGTCAGAATTTACTTGATGGCAACAAGTTTGGTTTTTTTTTCTCTTTTTTAGTTTATGGAAAAGGAGCCTAAGTGGTGTAAATGGTTAAGCTCTCAACTGCTAAACAAAAAGTTGGCAGTTTACACTTATTCAGAGGATCTATGAAGAGAAAGACTTGGTGATCCTGCTTCCCTAAAGATTGCAGCCAAGAAAATTCTATGCAACAGTTCTATTCTGTCAGATGGGGGTCTCTGTAGGTCAAAAATGACTCTATAGTACCTAATAACAACAAATTGTAAAAAAGTTACACATTAAGAAATGTTCATCTTTGCTTTGCCTTTTCTTCTCAGTCAGAAGCCATAGACTACTACTAAAGCTATTATCAGATGCCAAAGACAAAATAGGTCTAAGAATACCTCTTAGAATTTCAATGGCAACTAATGACAGCAACATATCCTTCTCTAAATCAAAGCTCTGCTCAAGACTCATTTCTTCTACAACACCAGCTCAGGCTAACTCCCCCTGACATCACGAGTCTAACACTTTAGCCACCTTTCAGAGTTTCAACGTAAACCTAAAAAACTAAACCTATTACTGTTTAGTCGATTTCGACTCATAGCAACCCTACAGGACAGAGTTGAACTGCCTCACAGGGTTTCCAAAGCTGTAAATCTTTGTGTGATGAGTGCCAATTTTATTCACATCACAACTGTGAGCACTGCGGTAAATGAATGAACAGAATAGGTATGGCCATGAAGTAAAATACTCCATTAAAAAAAAAATGGTTCAGAAGTTATCAGCTTTTTTCTTGGCTAATCTACTTCATTATACTCTTCAAGCAATCCAAATGGTGTTTTAAGCTGACGGTGAATGTGTTTGTGTGGTTTTATGAATATTTAAATGCTAGCTCTTCAGAGGTAATTGTAAATTGGACTCTCATACTTATTATCACATTTATAAGTTTATGTTTGGAGTTTTATCACTCAAAAGGTTATTTTTATCTTCTATGCTGTATACTTTTCCTGTAGTTTGGATATACTATGAATAGATAAATAGATGCCCCATTCATATAGTTTAAACTAAGGGAATGTACCTTACTTGAGTTTCAGAATACAAACATGAATTTTTCAATCTGTATTTCCTCATTATAGGTGGAGCTAAAGAAAAATGTAGAACAAAATTCTAACTCACAAAAAAGATGAAATTTGCTAGTCTGACAGAGACTGGAGAAACCCTAACAGTATGGCCACTGGACACACTTTTAAATCAGTACTGAAGTCACTCCTGAGGTTCATCTTCCATGCAAAGATTAGACAGGCCCAGAAACCAAAACAAGGTTAAATGGATACAACCAGCCCAGGGGCAAGCATCAGAAGGCAGGAGAGAGGACAGGAAAGCTGGTAATAGGGAACCCAGGGTCAAGCAGGGGAACTGTTGACATGTTGTTGGGTTGGCAACCAGTGTCATAAAACAAAATGTGTGTTGGTAGTTTAACTAGAAATTAATTTGCTCTGTAAAACTTCGTCTAAAATGTACTTTAAAAGTTTTAAAAATTCCTCATTAAATAGCTAAATTTAATGTTTTGTAATAAATTAGCTGATTTGTCAAAACAAGCTTTTAAAAGTAGGGAACTATTGTAATTTGGGTCCTATAATAATTAAGTAATATTTCCTTTATCAGCTTCTTCTACCCTACCCTTATTCAATCATTCACTTCAGTACTCCTTTCCAACTTTACCTGAATCTCGTTTTAAAGTCTACCCCTCTGAAGGTTTCAAGTTAAAATATCACTGGATTATTCCATCATAAGGCAGTATTATTTCCCCACTTCAGTTATGGGCATTCTTTTCATCTTGCTTAATTATTAAAGCTAAAAGGATGACCTTAGTGAGCATTTTTAAAAACCTTTAATGATAACTCCAGACATCTGGTATAGCTATAATCCACAGAAGCTTATAACTGATAGTTTTTAAAAGTAAAAGTTTTGAGGATCTTAAAATTCATATGGAAATGGAAGGGAACCAGAATAGCCAAAACAGTATTGAAAAAGAACAAAGTTGGATGACTCACGTTGATTTCAAAACTTGCTATACAACTGCAGTAATCAACACAAGTATGATAATAGTGTAAGAGTATACTGAGGACAGATGCATAAACCAATAGAATAGAATTGGTAGTCCAGAAATAGACCTTTACATTTATGGTCAGTTGATTTTTCACAAGGGTATTAAGGCAGTTCAGTGAGGGAAAGAATAAACATTTCAGTGCATGGTTCTGGGACAATTCAGTATCCACATACAAAAGGCTGAATTTGGACTCCTTCCTTATACCATCCAAAAAACCTTAACTCAAAGTGGATCAGAGTTCTAAATGTAAGAGTTAAAAATATAGATGTCTTACAGAAAACATTATTGATCTTCATGGCCTTAAATTAAGCAGTTATTTCTTAGATCCTAATGATGTAAGTGACAAAAGAAAAAATAGGTTAAACTGCATCAAAATTAAAAACTTTGTAGTGCAAATTATACGATCAAGAAAAGTGCAAAGAATCCATGGGAGAAAATACTTCAAGTCATATATCTGATAAGGGACTTATATCCGGAATATATAAAGAATTCCTACAACTCAATTATGAAAAGGCAAATCAATTAAAAATGATCAAAAATTTTGAATATACATTTCTCCAAAGAAGATGCAGAAATGACCAATAAGCACATGGAAAGATGCTCAATGTCCTTACTCATTAGGGAAATACAAAAACCACAATGAGATGCAATCCACACTTACTAGGGTGACTCTAATAAAAAAGAAACAATAGCAAGTACTTATGAGAATGTAGAGAAATTAAAACCATCATGCATTGCTGGTAGGAATGTAAAATAGTGCAGCCACTTTAAGAAACAGTATAGTAGTTTCTCAAAACATTAAGCATAGTTACTATATGACCCAGCTTTCTGCTCGTAGGTATCTACCCAGAGAATAGAACACATGTCCACTCAAATACTTGCACATGGATGTCCTTGTTTATTGTTAAGTGCGATTGAGTTGGTTCTGACTCATAGGGACCCCGTGTACTGTAAAACAAAACACTGGCCATTCCTGTACCATGCTCAGAATCTTTGTTATGCTTGAGCTCATTGTTGCAGTCACACTGTCAATCTGTCTCATTGAGGATCTTCTTCTTTTTCAGTGCCCTCCACTCTACTAAGCATGATGCCATCTTTAGTGACAGATTCCTCCTGATAATATATCCAAAGTACATAAGACACAGTCTCCAACCTTGCTCTAGTGAGCATTCTGGATGTACTTCTTCCAAGACAGATTTATTTGTGCATTCTTTTGGCGGTCCATGGTATAGTCAATATTCTTCACCAACCCCATTATTCAAAGGTATCTGTTCTTAAGTCTTCCTTATTCACTGTCCAGCTTTCATATACATATGATGTGTTTGAAAATACCATGGCTTGAGTCAGGCACACCTGAGTCTTCAAGGTGACATCTTTGCTTTTGAACATTTTAAAGAGGTCTTTTACAGCAGATTTGCACAATGCTATGCATCTTTTGATTTCTTGACTGTCTTTTCATGTGTGTTGATCATGGATCCAAGTAAAATTAAATCCTTGACAACATCAGTCTTTCTCCATTTATCTTGATGTTGCTTTTTTTGGTCTAGTTGTGAGGATTTTGTTCTCTTTATATTGAGCTGTAATCCATACTGAAGGCTGTGATATTTAATCATCATCAGTAAATACTTCAAGTCTTCTTTACTTTCAGCAAATGAGATGGTGTCATCTGCATAATGCAGGTGGTTAATGAGACTTCATTCAACCCTGATACCCCGTTGTCCTTCTTATAGTCTAGTTTCTTGGATTATTTGCTCAGCATACAGATTGAATGCATTGGATGTTCACAGCAGCATTATTTATTATTGCCCAAAAAGGTGACAACTCCAGTTCGTATCAGCTGCTAGAGTCGGGAGTGTAGAGAATGGGAAGTGACTGCAAATGAGTAGGGGTTTTCTTTTGGAAGTGGTGAGAGTATCTTAAGCTTATGTTGTGATGATGATTCCTCAATTCTGTAAATATAATAAAGCCATTGAATTGTACTGTTTAAATGCGTGGATATTGTGACTTGTGACTTATATCTCAATAAAGATGTTAAATATAAACTGCAAGTCATGGGGAATCCTTTGTCAACATTCTTAGCTTAAATACCGGTGGCATACGTAGTTTTACCCCATAGTTAAGCTTTGTTAAGTATGTTGATAAAGGCTCCTCAAACCTTTTATTAGGAAAACCATCAAGTTAGTGATATGGAGCATTATTTACTTTAGATGGGACTAAACATGTATATTAATACTGAGAATGGAAAAACCATTTTGATCTTAAAAGATCCAAGTATTACTAGAAATGTTTGTCTCCTGTGTGTTAGACATTATGCTAGTTGTTACTTCCATAATTATCCTATGATATAGATGTTATCCTCATTTGCATATGAGGAAACCAAGGTGCAAAGAAGCTAACTTACAGGAATTTCATAGGTTTCAGCTCTCATAAAATCACATAATAATCCTACCTCCGTAAATTCCTTAATCTGTTTAGCAGTATATTTGATAATCTCTTGGGTTACTTCTGTAATAGCTGGTTTATCTGTTCAGTGGAAATTGTAATACTTTAACTCTGAATAGAATTGTAATCGGATAATACTTTACTCCACTCTATATTCTGATAACACTTATTACTGGTGACAGTATGGGATAAGAAGAAAGGCCACTAGGAGAATTAAAAGGCCAAATTCTAGACACAACTGTCATTAAAAATCCCTAAATATAAGCAGGATGAGAGGGTGGAGGGGGACAGGAATTGATTGAATGGATGTGGGAAGTTCAGGATAGAAAGGAGGAGTGTGCTGTCACAGGGGTTGTGGGGCATTTAGACTTGCATAGTGGTGTGTATGGGGTTTTATATGGCAAATTGGTTTGTCAACTTGCCCTTAAAGCACAATAAAATGTTTAAAATCCCTGAATATGAGTAAATTGCTTAATTTACTCTTAGTGCATCATTTACCTAATATGTCAATTCAAAGGGTATAGTGAAATAATGGAAATTCCTTCTTGATGCATCTCAAGCTAAGGATATTCCAAGAGTATTCTCAGTTATCTCAGAAAACTGAGGTCTCCCACTTCCAAAATTATTTTTGATCTTTAAGTCTGCTGGAAAAGTTTTTGCTATAGTACTGATATTTCTTATGTGAACCTTTACTTAGTTTCTCATGATTTATCTACTAGTCATGTTGTTGGTAGGTACCCATAGTCTTTTCCCACTCATAGTGGCCCTATGTCCAACAAAACAAAACACTGCTCAGTCCTGTGCCATCCTCATAGTTGTTTTTATGCTTGAACCCGTTGTTGCAGCCACTGTGTCTATTATCCATCTTGCAGCGGGTCTTTGTTTTTTTTGCTGAATCTCTACTTTACCAAGCCTGATGTGCTTCTCCAGGGACTGATATGTCCTGATAATGCATCCAGAGTATGTGAGAGAAGTCTTGCCATTCTTACTTTTAAGGAACATTTTGGCTGTACTTCTTCCAAGACAGATTTGTCCATCTTCTGGTAATCCATGTTATATTCAGTATTCTATGCTAACACCACAATTCAAAGGCATCAGTTCTTCTTCAGTCTTCCTTATTTTTTACCTAGCTTTCAGAACATAAGCCAGCCAAGTGCCATAAAGAGGCCATTGAAAACACCATGGCTTGTGTCAGGTGCCCCATAGTCCTCAGCGTGACATCTTTGCCTTTAAATACTTTAAAGAGGTGTTTTGCAGCACATTTGTGCATTATACAACATCATTTGATTTCTTGACTGCTGCTTCCATGGACATGGTTTGTAGACCCAAATAAAATGAAATTCTTGGCAACTTCAGTCTTTTCTTTGTTTATCATTATGTTGCTTACGGGTCCAGTTGTGAGGCTTTCTGTTTTCTTTATATTGACATGCAGTCCATACTGAAGAATGTAGTCTTTGATCTTCATCAGTGTTTCAAGTCCTCTTTGTTTTCACAAAGTAGTGTTGTGTCATCTGCGTATCAAAGGTTGTTAGTGTGTCTTCCTTCAGTCCTACTATCCTGTTCCTCTTTATATAGTCCAGTTTCTCTGATTATTTGTTCAGCATACAGATTGAATAAGTCAGTATGGTGAAAGGTTACAATTCTGATGCAGTTTTCTTTACTTTAAACCGTGAAGTATCCCCTTGTTCTGTTGGAATGACTTCCTCATGGTCTGGGTACAAATGCCTCATGAGCACAGTTATGCGTTCTGGAATTCCCATTCTTCATAATGTTACCCATAATTTGTTATGATCTACTCATACCTTTGAGTAGTTAATAAAGCATATATAAACATCTTTTTTGTATTCTCTGCTTTCAGCCAAGATCCATCTGGCTTAAATTTCTGACAATTCCCTGTCGACATACTACTGCAGCTGCTTTCAAATGATCTTCAAGAAAATTTAACTTGTGTGTGATATTAATGCTGCTGTTAGATAATTTCCACATCCTGCTGGATCACTTTTCTTGGGAATGGGCACAAACATGGATGACTTAAGTTGGTTAGCTAGGTAGCTGTCATCCACGTTTCTTGGTGTAAATGAGTGAGCACTTCCAGCACTGCAACTGTTTGTTGAAGCATCTTAATGGGAATCCTTTCAATTCCTGGAGCCATGTTTTTGCCAGTGCCTTCAGTGCAGCTTGAACTTCTTGCAGTACCATCAGTTCTTGTTCATATGCTACCTTCTGAAATGATTGGAAGTCAGTGAATTTTTTTGATACAGTGATTCTGTATTCCTTCTGTCTTTTGTTCTTCCTGCTTTGTTTAATATATTTCCCAGAAATCCCTCAATATTGCAACTGAAGACTTGAATTTATTTGTTCTTCAGTTCTTTCAGCTTGATAATGCCAAATGTGTTCTTCACTTTTGATTATAACTCTAGGTCTTTGTACATTTCATTATAATGCTCTACTTTGTCTTTTCAAGCTGCCCTTTGAAATCCCATGTTCAGCTGTTACTTTATTTCTTACTTTTGCTTTAGCTACTCTGTGTTTAAGAGCAAGTTTCAGAGTCTCTTCTGACATCCATTTTGATCATCTCTCTCATATCTTTTTAATGACCTCTTGGTTTTTTCATGTATGATGTCCTTGATGTCATACCATAACTCATCTGCTCTTTTGTGATTAGTATTTAATGAGTCAAATCTCTTCTTGAGATGGTCTCTAAATTCATGTGGAGTACTCAAGGTCATACTTGGCTTTCGTGGACTTGTTCTGATTTTATTCATCTTCAGCTTGAACCTTACATATGAGCAATTGTGGTGGTCTGTTCCATAGTCAGCACCCGGCCTTGTTCTGTCTGATGATGATTGAGCTTTTCCATCATCTCTTTCCACGTGTGTAGTTGATTTGATTCTTGTGTATTTCATATGACAAAGTCCATATGAATAGTTGCCATTTATGTTGATAAAAATAGGTACTTGCAATAAACGTCATTGGTTTGCAAAATTCTGTCATGGGATCTCCAGCATCATTTCTATTGCCAAGACCATATTTTACAACTACTGCTCCTTCTTTGGAAACTCTAGTGGCATAGTGGTTAAATGTTATGGCTGCTAACCAAAAGTTCAGCAGTTTGAATCTGCCAGATGCTCCTTGGAAACTCTGTGGGGCAGTTCTACTCTGTCCTATAGGGTTGCTATTAGTTGGAATTGACTTGATGGCCCTGGGTTTTTTGTGGGTTCCTTTATCTTTCACATTCCAATCACCAATAATTATCAGTTCATCTTGATTGCATATTTGATCAATTTCAGACTGCAGCAGTTGGTAAAAAAGAATCTTCATTTCTCTTTTCTTTGGCATTAGAGGCTGATGTATAAATGTGAATAATAGTCATGTTAATTGGTCTTCCTTGTTTTTGAAGTTCATCCATGTCGTAGAGTATCCACAGTTTGTTCCTTTTTATTGCTGAGTAGTATTCCTTTGTAAGGATATACCACATTTTTTATGCATTCATTAGTTGATAAGACATTAGGTTGTTTCCAATTTTGGACAGTTATGAGTAATATTGCCAAGACTATTTATAAATCTTAGTGGGGATATATGTTTGTATTTTCTTGGGTGTGTACCTAAGAGTAGAATTTCTGTGTCATTTGGTAAATTTGTTTCAGTCTTTAATAAACTGCCAAACTGTTTCCTAATAGGCTGTGCAGTTTTACACCCCCACTAGCAATGTTTGAAATTTCCTGGTTTTATGTATCCTGTCGAACATTTCTTATTGTCTGTCTTTTTGTCGTAGCTATTTTAGCACCTGTGATGTGGTAACTTGCATTTCCCTAATGACATTAAGCATATTAGACATTCCTGTGTCCTTTTTATAAACTGCTTATTGAAATATTTTGCCTGTTTTTTTTTAATTGGATTTGTCATCTTATTGAAGTGTGTTTTTGTATATGAGGTCTGACAAGTCCGTGAACATAATTGTTCTTAAGTGCTACGTACCTCATTGCTGAATATCACTATGGTCACCTTCGAAGTACTCCCCTTGGGAAGCTGTACAGCAATGCCAGCACCAGTTCCCTTTGGGAACTCTTTTCTGGAATGGCCGTTGTGCATGGTGGTAAGTTTGTGGACTTAATTGTATAGTTGTCTATGAGGAAGTTTTTAGCCAGTAAACAAATAACTATATTAGAACACCCTCCCCATCACCTGATCTGACCCCCCAGTGACTTTTTTCTTTATCCAAAGATACAGGAAATACTGAAAAGAAGACTTTTGGATGACATTCAGGACATCAAGGGTAATACAATGACAGCTCTGATGGCCATTCCAGAAGAGTTCCAAAATTGCTTTGAAGGGTGGACTAGGTGCTGGTGCCAGTGCATAGCTTCCCAAGGGGAGTACTCCAAAGGTGACCATAGCGATATTCAGCAGTGAGGTTTGTAGCACTTTTTCTAGGCTGAGTCCACAAACTTAACTGGCAACCCTCATATTCTGGATATAATTCTTTTATCCAGTAGGTGTTCTGCAAGTATTTTTTCCTATTCTGTTACTTGTCCTTTCATTTTCCTGGTTCCTTTGAAGAGCCAAAGTTTTGGAATTCAGTGAGGTCCAATTTATCCATTGTTTCTTGTACTGGTCTTTTGATGTCATCTCTAAAAAACCTTTACTGAGCCCAAGGTTTCAAGGACTTCCTGTTTTTTCTTAGAGAAATTGTATTGTTTTTAGCTCTTACATTTAAGTCCATAATGTGTTTTAAATCAATTTTTGTTTATAGTGTGAGGTAATGGCCTAAATTCATCTGTGTACATGTGGTTATGTAATTATTCCACCATTTGTTTAAAAAGATAGTTGTCTTAGTCATCTAGTACTGCTGTAACAGAAATACCATAAGTGGATGGTTTTAACAAAGAAGAGTTTATTCAGCTACAGTCCAGTACACTAGAAGTCCAGATTCAGGATGCTAGCACAAGGGAAGGCATTCTGTTGGCTCTGGAGGAATGTCCTTGTGTTGTATTGGTCTTTCTTTGATCTGGGAGTATCTCAGTGCAGGAACCCTAGGTGTGAAGGAGCTGTTTTCTTGATGTATGCAGTCCCTAACTCACTGCTTGCTTCCCTTTATATCCCAAGTGATTGCCTCTAGACATAAAACAAAGTTCTGCCACACTAACACAACCACTGCCCATCTTCCCTCATTAACATCATAGAAGCAACATTTATAGCATATAGAAACATCCTTAGTGATTAAGTGCTATGTCTCCTAACCAAAAGGTCAGCAGTTCAAATCCTCCAGGCCTCTTTTTGGAAATTTTATGGTAGCAGTTGTCATGTAGAGTCACTATGAGTCAGAATTCACTTGATGGCAGTGGGTTTGGTTTTGGTTTTGGAACATTGCACAATACCCAAGACTCATGACCTAGCCAAATTGCTACACACATCTTTAGGGGGGCACAGTTCAATAAATGACAGTAGTCTTGCCCCAGTGAATTACCTTGACACCTTTGTGTTCAACTTATCTGTGCACTCAATTTTGACCACTGATCTGTGTATCTATCGTTATTCTAATATCACATTGTCTTGATAATTGTAGCTTTATGGTAAATTTTGAAATTGGGAAGTGAAAGCCCCCCAACTTTGTTCTAGTTTCTCAAAATTGTTTTGCACTTCCATATACATTTTAGAAATTATCTTGTTAGCTTCTCAAAGAAAAAAAAAAAGCCTGTTGAAATTTCCACAGGGATTATATTGAATTTATTTTTCAATTTGGGATAAATTGTCACCTTAACGGTGTTGGATCTTTGTGCCCACAAACACAGAGTATCTCTCCATTTAATTATATCGTAAATTTCTTTCAGGAATGTACTGTAGTTTTCATTGTTCAGGTATCATGCTGCTTTTGTGTTGTTTATCCCCGTGTATGTTCTCTCCTTTCTGTGCAGTAGTAAAAGGCATGCATACTTCTAGATTTCTAAAAATATATCAAGACCTTTCAGTTTTTTAGCCGTGTCCTTATTTGCTGCAACTGAAGTAATACTGTTAGGCAGCTATGATGTTACCAGGAAATTGCTATTACTTTCAGTAACCCCCAGGGGATAGGGCTTTTTTTTCCCCCCACCGAGTTCATCTGTATCAAATCAAATAATGACAACACCTTAGGAATGAAGATTTTCCAGGGGTTACTAGCTTGGCCAGAATATTTCTGGAATGTTCTGGGGATAAGACTTTTCAGAGTACAGTAAACCAGATCACTGCTCTTAAGTTGGCTGTGATACTGTTGGTGTTTCATGGCTACCACGCCTCTGGGCTGGGAAGGGTTGGGGAATGGCAATAACCTCAAGGTAAAACATCATAGACTTTGCTGTACTTACTGAAGTTTAGTGGTTTTTCTTGAATAGACACTTTTCAGTTTATTCCATTCCTCTGGTTATTTAAAGTATTCTGAAATGGTTTGTTTTGAATGGTTTGCCAGTATTTTTGTTTCTTTTGTTAGTATAACCAAAAAACCAAACCCATTGTTGCTGAATCACTTCTGATTCCAAAATCTTGACTTTACTATTCCAGAAATTAATCTACTGATATCTCAGTGTGTATAGGAAAACCATGTCCCTATTGTTTTAACATTCATTATATAGATTGTGGTAAAACAACATTTTTTTTCTTGTGGAAATTATTCGAGACAATTTCACTGTGACTCTCTTTTTCAGGTTGCTGTTGGTTCTGAATCTACAGGCCTGTCAGATAATCATGAGGAGCAATCTGTGACAGGTCAGAAACAATGCAGTAAAACTGTGAACACTGAAGCCTTAATGAGAGTATTTCACCCTCAGAATTTAGAGACTCTTGATTCTAAAATGGTAAGAAAACAAAATACATGAAATATTTAAATCTGTAGACTAAAACAGCTGATTAAAAATCTTAGAGCAGACTAAAAGATACTACAACTGAAAATCTGTCTTTGGGGATTTAAAAAGGTATTCCAGTAGGTACTACTGTGTAACTTGTTTGGTTCTGCTCTACAGAAGGAGTGTTGTAAGGGCATGAAGATAAAAGTTGAGTTTCAGTTGCATACATTTTTGTTTTGAACATCTTATTGTGGTTTAGGTAAAAGTTTATAGAGCAGAATTAGTTTCCCACTTAACAATTTACGCATAGTTTGTGTCATGACATTGGTTGCAAACTCCTGAATGTGTCAGCACTGTCCTTTCTTCCTCCTTGAGTTTCCCTTGTCCATTTGCTCAGCTTGCCCGTCCCTGTCATCCTTCTGAACTTTATTTTGGGCCAACACTGCTTTTTAGATCTCATATAGTTGATTGGGAAACCCCAGTAGTGTTGTGGTTAAGTGCTTGGCTGCAAACCAAAAGGTGAGTGGTTCACATCAACCAGGTGCTCTTGGAAACTCTATGAGCACTTCTGCTGTGTCCTGTAGGGTCACTATGAGTCGGAATTGCCTTGACAGCAATGGGTTTGGTTTTGGTTTTAGGTGATTGTTCTGAAATACACATTCCTGACTAGTGTTACCACCGTTCATGTTATAGGCCTGTCTGTTGTATGGAAACCCTAGCTGCATAGTGTTGTAAGTGTTATGGCTGCTAACTAAAAGTTTAACAGTTCAAATTTAGCAGATGCTCCTTGGAAATCTGATGGGGCAGTTGTGCTCTGTCCTGTAGGATTGCTATGAGTCTGAATTGACTCACCAGCAGTGGATTTGGTTTGGTTTGTCTGTTACATGGCTATAATGTAATCTCCCATAGTGATTTCAGTTCCAAGTCTGAAGGGTGTCAAAGAATCATCGTGTTGGGGGATTCCACCAGTCTCTATCAGACCCTTAAGTCTGGTCTAATTTATGAATTTGAATTTTGTGTTATATTTCTCTCCCACTCTGTCCATGACCTGCTATTGTGGTCCTAGTCAAAGGAGTCGCTAGTGGTGGCTGGACACCATCTAGTTCTTCTGGTCTCAGGCTAGTGGAGGCTGTAGTTCATGTGGTCCCTTATTCCTTCGGACTAATTGTTTCCTTGAGATTTTTATTTTCTTCATTCTTTGCTCTGGATGGGAAAAGACTAATTGTTGTATCTTAGATGGCCACTTGCAGGCTTTTAAGACCAGGTCATTACTCACTAAAGTAGGATGTAGAACACTGTCTATGTGGATTATGACATGCCAGTTGATGTAGATATCTCCCAAGACTGTGGTGCCTAGCCCTCAAGCCCAGTATCTCAATTAATTGTGTAGATTTCTAATAATCTGTGCCAGAATCAGGAGCCCTGGTAGCTCAGAGGTGAAGAGCTATGGCTACTATCTAAAAAAAAGGTCAGGAGTTTGAAATCTACCAGCTGCTCCTTGGGAACCATCTTGGGGCAGTTCTACTCTGTCCTGTAGGGTCACTATAAGTCAGAATCAATTTGAGAGAAATGGCTTTGTTTTTTTAAACCTGGAATCAAGGTGATTCAGGAAGAATGATAGTTCAAAGCTTTACCTCCTAAATCTAACGGTTTTCCCATGTGTGTCAGGAGACCCTAGTGGCATAGAGGTTAAGTGCTACATCTGCTATCCAAAAGGTCAGCAGTTCAAATCCACCAGCACTCCTTGGAAATTCTATGGGATAGTTCTACTCTGACCTGTAGGGTTGCTATGTGTCAGACCCAACTTGACGACAGTGGGTATATAAGTTTAGCTAAGAATTAAAATAGTAAACTAAAGCTATAATGTTCACATGAGTTTAAAAGATTTTGTCATGACAAGTATCCAGTGTTTGACACTTAATGTGAATACTGGTCTTGACTTTATATGCTATTGATGTCTATGGGTGTATTGTTGTTTTGTGTTGAAGAACGTGGTCAGACTACTTAAAGAAGTTAATTATTATTTTTAATTGCTTTTATTTTTCTGTTATAGCTGAAAGAAAAGATGAAAGAACAGTCGTGGAACATCCTATTTGCAGAATGTGGACGTGGTGTTAGCATGTTTCGGACCAAAAAGACTCGAGATCTGGTTGTAAGAGGGATTCCAGAGACCTTAAGAGGAGAGCTCTGGATGCTTTTCTCAGGTACTGCAGTTACCATATTTTCACATAAATAATGCGCACCTTCTACGTTTGTTCACTGATTGCACCCTCCCCCTGAAATATATATTCAAAAGCTTGCTATGCAAAGTTTTTTTCAGCAATATGTAAAAAGAATTGACACAGCGGTGCTTATTACTATACCTCATGAGGATGGGGATAGATTGTGGCTGGCAAATAAACATAGAAGGCATTGCTGTTTGTGTAAAAACACAGTATCCACTTTATTCATTTAACAGACATTAATCATGCCCTTTCTAGGAGTTATGAAATAAGCTAAGTTCATAGAATTACCAAGATGGCTAGGACAAAGTCTTGCCTTTCATTAGTTCAGGATAGTCAAAGGGAGAAAGTTAAAATAATAGAAGTACTTATTTAGATATCCACATACCCAGTGTCTGAGCAGATTAGTTTACTTGGCAGGATGTGTGTACTTTGAGAGGAAGATCTCTGTCTTTTGTGTCAAAGGAAAGTTAAGAGAAAAAAACCCAGCTCAGTAAAACTGTTACTGTGTTTGATAAGATTTGTATCCTGATCTAGCATAAAGTGTGTGTATGTATATGTGTGTGTGTGTGCTTAGATATTAATTGGGCACAAAACGAAATCTAAAGGTAATTGAATTTAATTATTCATGTGTATATGCAAGTAGTTGCTTTACATGTTCCTTTTTCTTTGTAAATGCAATCATGTTCGTAGGTGCTGTTAATGATATGGCTACCAACCCTGGTTATTATGCTGAAGTGGTTGAGCAATCCTTAGGGACCTGCAACTTGGCTACCGAAGAAATTGAACGTGATTTGCGGCGCTCCTTGCCTGAGCACCCAGCCTTTCAGAGTGATACTGGCATATCTGCTCTGAGGCGAGTTCTCACTGCTTATGCATGCAGGAACCCCAAAATTGGATACTGTCAGGTATGATTATACTCCAAGCCCAACTATATGCATGTTCCAAATGTGAAATCACATCAAATCAAGCTTCACTAATTTGGAAATTATAATAATGACGATAAAGATTAGGCTGAGATTGATAGTGGATATTATTAATATAAGTAGGATGATAGTGGGAAACTTAAGAGAATTGATATTTCGTTAATTATTTTTTTATTTTGCATGTAACAAATGTTTATTGAATTCCTATTATGTAAAAGGTATGATAAGTACACTGCACTATATGCTTAAGGCTTTATAAAGGTTAATAGATAAGGATTCTGCCCTTAAATGTGTAAAGACTGGTAGGTGTTAGGTATTGGAAACCCTCCCCCCCACAAAAAAAAAACAAGTGAGAGAAACCATCAGAGAAATACAAAGTTTTATAATATGCAAGGTTTTATAATATGGAGATACTATTTTTATGTGGGGGAGTCAGATAAGGCTTCTTGGAAGACAGCATTTGAAGGTCTTGAAAACTGGTGAATTTTGGATGTATGGAAATGGAATGAAAGAGCATTCCAGGTGAAAGGACCAGGTTAACCTAGCAGAGAGAGGTGAGTTTGGAATGTGTGCAATGTGACGTCCTGTTTACTTTAATGGTAGTATAGAGTGAATGAAGGGAAGTAATGGGGAGCAAATGAACAAGGTAAGTTGGGATAGGATTGCTATGAGTCGGAGTCGACTTGATTGCAGTGGGTTTGAGTTTGGGTTTTGGAATAGGTCAAGAATTTACATTTTATTCTGTACGTAGTAGAGGAATCATTGGGGAAAAAACATCTTCAGGAGCACATTATATTAATTAGAGTATGTCACACTGCTAACATAAAGTCAGATAGATAGCAGTTGAAACACAATAGAAATTCTTTTTTTTGCCCCTAGAGGAAAAGAACTTTGTTATTCATTGCACAGCATGCATTTTTAGGTACATGTCCTCTCGAGTTTCTCTTGATCCCTTGTTATGGATTGAATTGTGTCCTCCAAAAATCTGTGTTGGAATCCTAGCCGCAGTACAATGTGGATGTAATCCCATTTGGCTTCTATTTTCTTTTTTTTTATTATGATTGAATGAAAATGTACATTCCCATATAAATTTGTATGCTGACCTATAAGCAGCTTCCACTGCTCTCCCTGCACGGTGACAGCACACTCTTCCTCTCTATTCCATACACAGGGGTGCACCCTGAGATCTCCACTGAAAGACCACAGTTGATGGTCCAGGGACTTCGGGGTTCCCCTGGGAGCATGGTTCCTGGCCCTGATGCTGCCCCTGTCCATAAATCATAATGAAGGCCGCTTTTCGGACAGCAATGGATTGGACTTGGTGATGCAGAGTGACCATATTGTGTGGGCACTTCGTGGTTCTAGGCATCTATAAGAGGTCATCTTGTTGACCTCATACTGGAGGAAGGGGAATGGGTGGAGAGGAGAAGATAGGAGAGACTGTTGGGAAGATAAGACGTGTATGAATGTAATCCCATTTGGGAATAGGGTTTTCTTTGGTATGTTAATGAAATCCTAACACTGTATGGTATGTTTTAAGCCAATTGCTTCTTTAAAATGATGTTTTATTGTGTTTTCAATAAAAGTTTACACAGCAGTTTAATTTCTCATTCAACAATTTGTGCACAGATTGTTCACTGACTTTAGTTATAGTCTTCACAGTACATGAACATTCTCATCATTTCTATTCTGTTTGTTCTATTTCCATTAATCTAGTTTCCCTGCCCTCTTGCATTCTCATCTTCGTTTTAAAGTAATTGTTCATCATGTGGTTTCATATAGATGATTTTTTAAAGGAGCACAGTATTCACAAGTCATATTCTTTATTTTGTTGTTTAGCCAAAAGGTGAGCTCAGGTTGTTTCAGTTCAGTTTCAAAGGTATCTCAGGACAGTAGTCTCAGGGATTTTTCAGTGTCAACTGGGCCAGTAAGTCTGGATTTTTTAAGAATTTAAGGTTCTGTTCCACACTTTTTTTCCATTGTACCAGGACCCATTTAGAATGTCCCTGATCAGAATGATCAGTCGTAGTAGCCAGGTGCCTTGTAGTTCTTCTATTCCCAGGGTAGACAAGGCTGTGTTTTGTGCAGACTGAGTCCTGTGAATTATTTTCTTCTTTGAGTTTTTGGTTTTCTTTTTTCTCTTTTGTTCTAGACAAGTAGACACCAATAGTTGTTTGTATCTTAGATGGTTGTTCACAAGCTTTTAAGACCCAGACATCACTCACCAAACTGGGACGTAAAGCATAAACTTTTGAACTATATTATGCCAGTTGACTGAGTTGGCCCTATGAGACTATGGTCCTATGGAGACATGTATTTCTTAAAGGAATGTATAGGAGAGAGCATGTATTCACGTCAACAGACAGCTGTCCTCTATGAGATTAGTCAGGGACTTAGGCCCTGATGGCACAGTGCTCAGCTGCTAACTGAAAGTCAGCAGTTCAAATCTACTAGCTGTTCCTTGGAAACCCTATGAGACAGTTCTACTATGTCCCGTAGGGTCGCTGTGAGTTGGAATTAACTCAAAAGTAACCATTTTTTTTTAACGGTAGTTTTTAGGTTTGACTTTTGAGAAACTGCCAAACAACTGTTCTCCACAGTTGCTGCAGAAGTTTAGGCTCCCACCAGCAGTGTTTCAGGGTTCTAATTTCTCCACACCTCACCAACACTTGTTTTTCTTTTTGATTATAGCCATCCTGGAAACCCTGGTGGCATAGTGGTTAAGTGCTGTGTCTGGTAACCAAAAGGTTGGCAGTTCAAATCCATCCGTTACTCCTTGGAAACTCTATAAGGTAGTTCTGCTCTGTCCTAGGGTCTCTATGAGTCAGAATCGACTTGATGGCAGTGGCTTTGTAGGCATCCTAGTGATTATGAGGTAGTGTGTCATTGTGGTTTTGATCCACATTTTTGTGATGACTGATGATATTGAGCATCTTTTCATGTACTTATTGGCCATTTGTTGATATCATTAGGAGATAGGTCTATTCAAATATTTTGCTGATTTTTTAAGTAGAGTTATTTGTCTTATTATTGAGTTGTAGTAATTCTTTGTATAAGGACTGCCAATTAAGTTTGCAAACTCGGAAGTGCCACATACCTCATTGCTGAATATCAGTAAGGTCACTTTTGAAGTGCTCCCCTTGGGAAGCTATGCACATGCTAACACCTAGTCCACCCCTCAAAGCAATTTTGGAATTCTTTCTGGAATGGCCATCAGTGCTGTCGTATTACCCTTCATGTCCTGAGTGTCATCCATATGCCTTGTTTTCAATATTTCCTTTATCTTTTGGTAAAGAAAAAAGTCACTGGGGAGCAGATCAGGTGAGTAGGGAGGGTGTTTCAATATAGTTAACTGGCTAAACCTGACAGACAACTATGCAATTAAGTTTGCTTACCTGCCACTATGCCACTGTATGCAACGGCCATTCTACAAAAAGAGTTTGAAAATTGCTTTGAAACATGGACTAGGTGATGGCATCGGTGCATACCTTCCAAAGGAGAGTACTGCAAAGGTGACTGTAGTGATATTCAGCGATGATGTATGTAGCACCTAGAACAGTTAGTGGAGTTAATTGTTGGACCTCATGTATAAAAACTGAACAAGAAAAAGGAAGACAGAAGAACTGATGTGTCGAGTCTTCCAGGTCTGTATTGCCCACGGCTGATCAGTGCCGATGAAGAATGCCACACAAAAGACACTGGTGTTGAGGAGGAGAGCCGGTATCTCTAATGCTCCAGACTCTAGTTTGGGCATTATGAGTCTCATATTTATTTAGCAAATAGAATAGGTATACATGCAGGAAAGCAGGTATTGAGTTGAATAGGGTTTTAGGGAATTTCCTCCCAAGGCAAACTTGTGCCTTCTATCTAATCAGTATAATGAAGGCCACTTCCTCAGGTGAATCAACCTTTTGAGGACAGCAGGTAGGCCTGGGCGCAGGTACAGGTACAAAGATCACATTCAGCGGGCCAGGCCTGTTGTCTGCCAGGGTCTGATGTCATGCACTCTAGCTGTTTGCGGCTGTTATTTATTCACTCATTCGCAGACTCACAAGCCCCGCACCCAGGCCATTATGCTTGTCCTAACTTGGCCATGTTGCCCACACTGATGCATTTGAATTGTGGTGCTGGCAAAGAAAATTGAATACATTGTGGACTCCCAGAAAAATGAACAGATCAATTCTCAGAAAAAATACGACCAGAATGCTCGTCAGAAGCTAGAATGACAAGACTTGCTTACTTGGGACACATCATCAGAAACGACAAATGGCTTAAAAAAGAACAACATGTGTGGTCAGCAAAAATGGAGGAAGCCCTCAGTGAGGTTCATTGACAGTAAACTCAAGCATACCGACAATTAAGAAGATGGCACGGTATCAGACAGTGTTTCATTGTGTTGTGGAGTCAACTCAGTTGTAACTAATAACAACGATTTCAAGAAAATATTGTTAAAAAACTTCCATTAATATTTGTGTAGGAAGATACTCATTGCAGTGTTACATATAATAGTAAAAAATGTAAATCAGCCTGAATGTCCAATAGTAGAATAGTTAAATAATTATACCATTACCAAATTTGTTAGATTATTTTAGAGTCCTTAAAAATATTCTTTTTGAGACTACAATTGATGGTCCAGGGGTTCCCCTGGGAGCATGGCCCCTTGCCTTGATGCTGCCCCTTTCCATAAATCATAATGGAGGTCAACTCTTGAGACAGGAGTGGATTGGACGTGATGACTCAGAGTGACCATATAGTGTGTGCACTTTATGGTTCTGTGCATCTATAGGATGTCATCCTGCTGGCCTCTTACTGGAGGCAGGGAAGAGGGTGGAGAGGTGTGGATAGGAAATTGTTAGGAGGATACGACATGTATAGAATGGAGAGGAAGAGTGTGCTGTCATTGGGCAGGGAGAGCAGTGGGAGTTGCACAGAGGCAGGCATGCAAATTTATATGGAAATATACATTTTCACTCAATCATAATAAAAAAATTCTTTTTGAAGAATATTTCATGGCAGTAAAAATGTGCAATATAATGCTAAGTGAAAAAAAATCAAAATTTAATATACAGCTTGACCTAAATTTTAGAAGAGGAGAAAGCAAGAGAAAAAAATAATGCATCAACATGTTAACAGTGGTGATTTCTGAGTAGACAGGATTATATGAGTTTATTTTCTTCATATTTTTCATTGTTTCTAAGTTCTATAAAATAAGGAGTAGTTACCTTTATAACTAGAAATATGCTTAAATATTATATAAAAGTAATGACCTGACAGTTTAGAAGGAGAAAGAGTGATAGCAGTAATGAAGAGGAGAAAGTATAGCTAAATAAATCTTCTAATTTTATTGTGGTAGAATGTATATAACAAAACATTTGCCATTTCAACCATTTTTACGTGTATAATACAGTATCATTAATTAATGGCCACATGTACATTCATTGCCAGTATCCATTTCCAGATGTTTTCATCACCCTCAACAGAAACTCGGTACCCCTTTAAGAAATTCTTCCTCATTTCCCTCTCAAACCTGCCCCTGATAACCACTAATAATCTCTCGTCCCTATCCATTTGCCTATTCTAGGTAATATGTTGATGTAAGTTGAGGATGATTGATATCTAAGGGATAGTTTACTGTAGTTAAGAGTAATACACATATAGATGAAGTTTGTTTCTCCAAGTTAGTGTGTCCTTGAAGATACTGTAACCATTTTTTTCCCAGATTTGCCATGATTATAATTTTTTTACTCTTTGAGATCAGTCAAAATTGGAGAGGTTTTACTGATTGTTTTCTATATTTATGATATCCCTACTTTACTTTCCTTGAATGATGTAGAACAAATAACTGATTAGCAAATGTTAATTTGACTTCACCTTGTTTTGGTTTGGACTAGCTCAGAGTTTTTAATGTCTCCATTATTATTTTTCCGATCGTTGTTGCTATTGAAACTGACTATATGTGAAGAAAAAATGTATTTCTTGCCTGAGCAAGATTTACTTTTTTGTACTTTTTTCTTTAGGCAATGAATATTTTGACTTCAGTGTTGCTTCTATATGCGAAGGAGGAAGAGGCCTTTTGGCTTCTGGTCGCTGTATGTGAACGAATGTTACCTGATTATTTTAACCGCCGAATCATTGGTAAGAAAATACAGACACACATGCCTACATATATTCTGTTCTAAACAACTCCTGTGACTCTTGTGCATCTAATATCCAATCAGAGTAAACAATTGATGGATTCATTTGTGAAATATGCAAAATACAAGCAGTGTTAAAATGCAAGCACTTGACATGCTCAGGAGAAGAGCTTTTTGTATTGAGTGTTGCTGTTGTATGCCGTCAAGTGAATTCTGACCCATAGTAACCCCATGTGACAGAATAGAACTGCCCCCATAGAGTGTTTAGGCTGTGATCTTCCTGAGAGCAGATTGCCAGGTCTTTCTCCTGCAGAGCCACTAGGTGAATTAGAAACACCAACCTTTTGGTTGGCAAATGAGTACTTAACCATTAGCACCACCAGGACCCCTTTTTTATTGAGTATTTATGGTTGTAAAGGAGCTCTTGTGGCACAGTAGTTAACTGTTTGGCTGCTATCCAAAAATCAGTTTGAATCCATCAGCTGCTCCTGGAAGTGCTATGGAGTAGTTCTTCTCTGTCCTGCAGTGTCACTGTGTGTCAGAATCGACTCGACAGCAGTGGGTTGGGTTGAGTTCGGTTTTATGGTTGTAAAGATTGTTTGAAGATTTTCTTAAATAAAATTTCTGGTCTTAGCAAAATTGAATTTTTTAATTATTGTAAGGTCACTATGAGTTAGAATTGACTCAGTGGCAAGTTTTTTTGAGTTCCTGAATTGCTAAAGGAAACTCTGGTGGTGTAATGGTTAAGTGCTGCATCTGCCAACCAAGAGGTTGGCATTTGAATCCTCCAGGCTCTCCTTGGAAACTCTATAGAGCAGTTCTACACTGTTCTGTAGGGTCACTATGAGTCAGAATCAGCTCGATGGCATTGGGTTTTGTTTGGTTTTGGTATTGCTAAAACAGTGGTGGACTGGAGTTTCCAGAGCTCCTGGAGGATTTTTAGTAGTTTCTTTATGGGAGGGGGGTGCTTTAATCAGCCTAAAATTCCCACATTTATATGAATTATGTAGATGTTTGCAAAGTCAGAAAGAAGGATCAAGTTCTTAGCTTGCTAATTGTGTAATATTTTCTCCAGTCATCAGATATTTGTAAATCTGTGATCCCCTAGGAAACCCTGTGGCATAGTGGTTAAGTTTTGTGGCTGCTAACCAAAAAGGTTGGAAGTTCAAATCCACCAGGCATACCTTGGAAGCTCTGTGGGGCAGTTCTACTCTGTTCTGTGGGGTTTCTGTGAGTTGAAATCAACTTGACAGCAATGGCTATGATCCCCTACCTCAAAACCTTATACGGTCTCTCCTCATAAGCCTTCAGTATCTTGGTTATGTCATTGATTTTCTCTCTTTTGTTATTTGGTGTTTATCCTAAGTTCTGTTAGTTATTAAGATCTTTGAAGATGAGATCATGTCAGTAATTGGTGTATCTCTCAGAGCACCTAATACAGTTCTCTTCATCTATTAAAGACTTAAAAGATAGTTTCTCAAATAAATTTGAGTTGAGTTTCTCAAGTGCTTCTTGATGCATGGCATTCTAATAGCAGTATAGAGCTGAATGAAATATTGAAAGGTCACCGAGGGAGTTCATAATTTCAAGAAATGAGCTATATCAGCATATGGATAGAAGTAGGAGATATAATAAGTCCATCAGAAAGGTGTTTATTTTTCAACTTCTTTTGATATTCTTCAGGTGCCTTGGTGGACCAGGCAGTCTTTGAAGAACTTATCAGGGATCACCTTCCTCAGCTAACAGAACACATGACTGATATGACATTCTTTTCCTCAGTTTCTCTCTCATGGTTTCTCACACTTTTTATTAGTGTGCTACCTATTGAGAGTGCAGTGAATGTGGTAGACTGCTTCTTCTACGATGGAATAAAGGCCATTTTACAGCTGGGATTGGCAGTGCTTGACTATAATTTAGACAAATTGCTGACATGTAAAGATGATGCTGAAGCTGTGACAGCTTTAAACAGGTACTGTAAGATCCATAGCATTTCAGTCTGGAGGGGGCCTCAGAGATTAGGTTGCTTGGATCCCTAGTTTGATAGATGAGAAAACTGAGCCTAGAAATTGCAGTTTGTTTGAGGTCACAAAAATAGCTGAATGGAAGAGCTAAGTCTTTGAGTAAGATATAGCAAAAGTAAATCATTTTGAAGTAAATCATTAGGTTATTTGCGTGTATACTTGTAGTGTTAATTCAGTATGTTGGCACTTTCATAGTCCTGGTTTGAGCTATAAGCTGTCTCTGTACACAGTTAATTTGAGGGAATAAAGAGGAGTTGATAATGTGAAATGTCCAGTGGGAGAAATTATTCTGGTTTCCAAGTGGTTTCAGTTAGACTGAAGTTTATTTTCCTAGTAGTTTTGTTCATGAATGTAATTTTGTATTGGAGCACATGTGTTTGTTTGTTTGTTTGTTTTTGTGTGTGTGTGTATGTTCCTGTGTATATACATATGTTGAGTTAATACTTAAATGGATGACTGTTGTAATAGTGCATCAAAATCATCATGTATAGAATAAAATACAAACTCCTCATTCATATATTCGTAACTCTGTGATAAAGCCTCAGTGTGCCTTTCTTAAATTTTTTCTCCTTACATGCCTCTGTATACATTTCATTCTTACTGGGCTGTGTGATATTTGCTAAGTACAGTCTGAGCCTCTTCACTTCCCTCGTGCTCATTTCTCCCCTTCTGAGATGATTTCTTCTCTGTTCTGTTCCTCTTGCCCACAGCCTCCTAATTCCCAACCATCATCAGATTTACTTCTCTGTAAACTCGCCCCTTGTCCTTTTTTTAGTTTAAACTAACCCTAACTCACGGGGGGATAATTGGATGCCATTTTCTCTGCTTTAATGATTTTTATTCCACTAATTGTATTAATGTCACTTTTGAATAGGTTCTTTGACAATGTCACTAATAAAGATAGCCCATTGCCTTCAAGTGTTCAGCAAGGTTCAAATGTGAGTGATGAAAAAAGCAGTCATATTACAGTGGACATTACAGATTTGATTAGAGAGTCAAATGAGGTAAGTGTTTTTGGTTATAAATATATAAACTCCACTCCAAACCCACTGCTGTTCAGTCAGTTCATAGCAACCCTATAGGATAGTGTAGAACTGCCCAGTGTGGTTTCCAAGGCTGTAAATAATTGCTGTTGTAGTTACATCTCTAATGATATGTGAAAAGTAAGATAATTTTAAAATAAATAAATCGAAAAGCAAGATACAATTTAAAATCCAACTTCACTTTAAAATTGAGTTCTGTGAGTTGTTCCTCGGTTTTACAACCTCTTCTGCCTCAATTTGCTTTTCATCAGATTAAAAAGTGCTTTCAGAAATGATGACCACTTTTTTAAAAATGTGTCACTGTCTGAAAGGTGAGAATTCTTCTATTCTTTGAGATTGTAGCCCTAGTGGCACAGTGGTTAAGAATTCAGCTGCTAACCAACAGGATGACAGTTTGAGTCTACCAGCCATTGCTTGGAAACCCTGTACAGCAATTCTGCTCTGTCCTGTAGGCTTGTTAAGAGTTAGAAGTGACTCAGTGGAAATGAGATTGATTTTTTTTTGGTTTTTATTACTGTATAAAAAGGTGAAAATTATTCTCTTCTTAGACACTAAGAATGTTACCAATGTTCTTGCACTTAGTCCGGACACATAGTAGATGGGATTCTCTCCAGTGAATATATAGAAAAGCTGAAATGTGGGAGGTGAAAATTTGCATAATCACTGAACAAGTCTTGAAAATAGCTAGAAATAGAACCAAAGCCTCTGAGAATTAAATGTGAAGAAATTCAACTATAAGAGAAGTAGATGTTTATTATGAATGAGTACCCACTGCAACAGTATTTCTTTCAGAAATATGGTAATATTCGCTATGAAGATATATACAGCATGCGCTGTCGAAATAGGTTGTATGTGATACAGACCCTGGAGGAAACAACAAAGCAGAACGTGGTGAGTATCCATCCAATAGACAAGCCAATTGAAGTAACATATTTTTCTTCAGCTTGGTTAAAAATTTATTATATCTGGAAAATGCTCAGAAATGTTAATGTTCCCAGATTTGTATGTCTGAGGTGCATTAAATCTGGTAATTTTTATCTCACTGGAAAATATGAGGAAAATGAAAAAGATTGAACAGTTAAGCTAGATTCTTGCCAAAGCTCAACTTACTGTAAATTATTTGAGGGAATAAATCATTTTTATTCTGATTGATTAATGCTAGTTACTGTGACATATTTTGTGTTATTTGACCTTCAGTATCATTGGTGTTTAGTACTGAATATCGTGATGTAGGTGTTTAAGCATAGCATATTTACAAAATGCTTCATCAATAACGGTAGCTGACCCATGTGATAGTCAGTACTACCAGTATTAGTACTGTTGGGTATCTAAGGTAAAGTTAAAAGGGTATAAAGCAGTACATTTTAAATACTCTTTAAGTATGTGGATTGATACATGTGAAGCTGTTGATAGTGGTTGCCTCTGGTGAAAATGTACAGTTGGAGCTTTTATCATGAGCATGTATTATAAGTTTTAAAAAATTAGTCATTTTTCTTACCTCAGTAAATTGTAAGGTAAAATATTCTAAAAATATGATACAGTCGATCTGTAATATAACCCAGTCTGCTCGCTTGAAGGCTGAGTCGTCAGTCCTCAGACATACAAATCTGGGAACATTAACATTTCTGAGCAATCCAGGCTTAGAATCCGAGTAAATAATTTAGTGATGACACTGTGACATAGCATAGATCCCCCTTGACTCTTGTTTCAATCTTTTCATATTAACATAGAAAAAAATATATACTAAAGTAATACACTCTCATTATAAATAACTCAGACATTACAGAGCTGTAAAAATGATATCCTTCCATATCTTATTTCTGTGCATCCACAGATGTATGTGTATGTGTTGGAGGCAGGCCTGAAGAAGAGGGTATATAGTTTTTAAAATGAGATTGTACTATCGATGTTGTTCTGCAGCTTACTATTTTTCACTCAAATATATCATGGCCATTGTATATCAGTACACGTGGATCTGCTTCACTCTTCTTAATGGCTAACTAGTGAACCATATTGTATGGATGGACTATAATTTATTTAACCATTCCCAAATTCCCTAGTTGTATACATTTAGGGTTTCTCTACCTTTTTCTTGTCTTGTAAATAATACATTAGTGAAATATCATTGTATTATATATTCTTACACACTTGTAGGAGTATTTCTGTAAGACAGATTCCTAAAAGTTGAAGCTGGCTCAAAGGGTAGGACCATTTAAAGTTTTAACAGGTACTACTAAATTACCATACAAAAGGTTTATACCAAATTGTAACCCCATCAGCCATGTGAAAGAGTACCCTTTTCCCACATTGTCACTAACTGTAGGTGTTAGAAATTTTCAGTTTGTGCCAATTGGATAAATAAAAATTCAGATCTCCTTTTAATTTTTATCTCACTGACCATGTATGTTTAGAATGCAGTTAGTCCTTATTTATTTATTGCCTGATTGTTGCCCATTTTTCTATGAGTTTTTTTTTTTTTTTTCCCTTATTGATTTGTGGGAGCCCTTTGTATATTAGTAGTCGTAATTCTTTGTCAGTTACATTTGTGGCTAATATTTTCCCCAGTCTTACTGTTTTTTTCATTGTCTTTATGGTGTCTTTCACTGTACACAGGTTTCAAATTTCTATGTAGATGAGTCTGTCTCTTTTTCTTACATGATATCTTGGTTTCAGTGTCAAACTTAGCAAGGCCTTCCTTAATTTAACATTACAGAAAGATTTCCCCATATTGGTGTATACTGTTGATATTGCTTTCTTTTTAACATTTAAATATTTAATGCACCTAAAGTATTTTGTTTATGATATGACATAAGACTCTAATGTGATTTTTTTCCAAATGAAATAGCCCATTGTCTAAATACCATTTATTGACTAGTCCATCCTTACTGTACTTTACCTTTTTCATATGCTAAATTCTTATATACATAGGTGGATTTGTTTCTGGACTCTCTCTTTTTCTTCCTGCAACAATACCATACTGTTTAAATTATTGTGGCTTTATAGTCCATTTTGAAATCTGGTAAGGCTTTTTTAATGTCCTTTTAAATGTCTGTTTTTAATTAAATGTCTATTTTAATGTCCATTCATAGAGATTTGTAGTATTTTACATAGATGTTGTATGTTTCTTTTTAGGTTTATTTTATGCTTATGTATTTTATGGTTTTGTTGCTAATATGGATATTTTTTCCATTGCATTTTCAAATTGCTTATTGCTGTGCGTACAGATGTTGCAGGTTTGGATATGTTGCTTTTGTAAATGGCCACATTATTGATTCTCACTAATTCTAATATTGTTTGGTTGAATTCTTTGAGTTTTCTAGATATACGAGCATATCATTTCTAGTTCCTTATATTTACTGTGTGATATTAATGATGTTATGTGATACTTTCTACATTTTGTTGGATCACCTTTCTTTTGGATGGAGACAAATGTGAATCTCGTCCAGTCAGTTGGTCAGGTAGCTGTCTTTGAAATTTCTTGGCATGGATAAGTGAGCCCCTCCAGCGCTGCAGCCTTTTGTTGAAACAGCTCAATTAGTATCCCACCAATTCCTGGAGCCTTTAGTTTTCACCACTGCCTTCAGTGCAGCTTGGACTTCTTCCTTCAATACCGTCTGTTTTTTATTATATGCTACCTCCTGAAATGACTGAATGTTGACCAGTTCTTTTTGGTTAAGTGACTTGAGTATTCCTTCCATCTTCTCTTGATGCTTCCTCTGGCATTCAGTATTCTCCCCATACAGTATTTCAATATCACAACTCAAACTTGGAATTTTTTTCTTGAGCTGTTAAAGCTCAAGAAATGCTGAACATGTTCTTTCATTTTGCTTTTCTAACTCCAGGTCTTTGCACATTTCCTTATACTATGTTGGCTTTGTAACTTCTCAAACTGCCTTTTGAAATTTGTTCAGGTCTTTCCCTTCCTCATTTCTTCCATTAGCTTTGGCTGCTCTAGGTTCAAGAGCAAATTTCAGACTCTTTTCTGACATCCAATTTGGTGTTTTTTCTTTCTTTCTTGTCTTTTTAATGACCTTTTTCTTTTTTCATGTATGATGTCCTTGGTGTCATCACATAACTCATCTAGTCTTCATAGTGTTCAGTGCATCAAATCTGTTCTTGAGATGACCTCTAAATTCAAATGGGATATAGGCAAGGTTGTATTTTGGCTTTTGTGGACTGGTTATAATTTTCTTCTGCTTCACCGTAAACATCCATATGAGCAATTGATGGTCTGATCGGCATTTAGTCCCTGACCTTGTTCTGATTGATGATATTGAGCTTCTCAATTGTTTCTTTTTACAGACATAGTCAATTTGACTCCTGTGTATTTGATCTGGGAAAGTCCAGGTGTTTAGTCACTCTGTATGTTATTGAAAAAGATATTTGCAGTGAATAAGTCATTGGTTTTGGAAAATTCTGTCACGTGGTCTCTGGTGTCATTTCTGTCACCAAGACCATGTTTTCCAACTAGCAATCCTTCTTTATGTCCAGCTTTTACATTCCAGTCACCAGCAATTACCAAATGCGTCATCATTGTGCCTTTGATCAATTTCAGATTACAGAAATTAATAATAATCTTCCATGTCTTCATCTTTGGCTTTACTAGTTGGTGCATAAGATTGAATAGTAGTCATATTAACTGGCCTTCCTTGTAGGCATATGGACAGTAGTACATCAATAGGGAACTACCAGAAATTCAAGCTGGGTTCAGAAGAGGATGTGGAATAAGGGATATCATTACTGATGGCAGATGGATATTGTCTGAAAGCAGAGAATACCAGAAAGATATTTACCTGTGTTTTACTGACTATGGAAAGGTATTCTACTGTGTGAATCATAACAAATTATGGATAGCATTGTGAAGAATGGGAATTCCGAAACACTGAATTGTGCTCATGAGGAACCTATACATAGATTAAGAGGCAGTTGCTCCAGCAGAACAAAGGAATACTGTGTGGTTTAAAATCAGGAAAGGTGGGTGTTGGGGTTGTGTCCTTTCACCATACTTACTCAATCTGTATGCCCAGCCAATAATCCAAGAAGCTGGGCTATATGAAGAAAAATGGGCATCAGGATTGGGGGAATACTCATTAACAGCCTTCATTATGCAGATGACACAACCTTGCTTGCTGAAAGTAAAGAGGACTTGAAGCACTTACTGAAGAAGATCAAAGACCACAGCCTTCAGTACAGAATACACCTCCACATAAAAAAAAAAAGAAAGAAATCCTTACAACTAAACCAATAGGCACTGTCATGATAAACAGAGAAAAGATGGAAGTTGTCAAGGATTTCATTTTACTTGGATCCACAATCAGTGTCCCTGGAAGCAGCAGTCAGGAAATCAAATGACGTATTGCATTGGGAAAATCTGCTGCAAAGGACCTCTTCAAAGTGTTCAAAAGCAAAAATGTCACTTGAAGTACTAAGGTGCGCCTGACTCAAGCTGTAGTATTTTTAATCACCTCGTATACACGCAATAACTGTACAGTGAATAAGGAACACTGAAGAATTAATGCCTCTAAATTATGGTGTTGGCAAAGCATTTTGAATATTCCAGAAAAATGAACAGTTCCGTTTTGAAAGAAATACAGCCAGAATGCTTCTTAGAAGTGAAGATGATGAGACTTCATCCCCTATGTATTGGACGTGTTCTCAGGATGTACTAGTCCCTGGAGAAGGACATCATGCTTAGTTAAGTAGAAGTCAGTGAAAGAAAGACCCTCAATAAGCTAGATGAACACAGAAGCTGCAACAATGGGGTCAAGCTTTGCAACGATTATAAGGGTTGCTCAGGACCAGGCAGTGTTTCATTCTGTTGAACGTAGGTTGCTGTGAGTTGGAACCCACTTGCGACACCTAACAACAACATTTACACCTCCTTTCTTTATCTTGTCTTACTGCTTGTGTGAGACTTTCAGGGTCATTTTGAATAGTAGTAGTGGAAGCAGGCTTCCTTGTCTTATTCCTGAATTTAATAGAAATGCCACTATTATTTTAAAGTGTGGTGTTTGCTGTTGTTTTCTAAAGAATGCTTTTTTTAAAAGAAGGAAGGAGGTTTTCTTCTGTTTTTAGATTAAGAGGTTTTTGACTTTAAGTCAAGATTGAGTATTAACTCTGATCAAATTGCTTAGTGCATATCTTCTTGAGATTACTGTAGTTTTTACTTGTACAGTGAGTTATATTTAAAAATTCCTAAAACTAGCCATCCATTGCATCCTTAAAATGAATCCCATTTGTTTATGATGTAGTATTATTTTAATATTCTTCCTTGATCATTTTGCTAGTAGCTGGGTGACACATTTACTTAACAGTTTTGTGTGTCTTTGCTAATAACTTTGATTATCATACCAGTGTTGTGCTCACATCATAGAATGAATTTTAGAACAGTCTGTATTTTTCTATGCTCTGGAATAGTTTCTATCACATGGGAATTACCTGTTACTTGACAGTTTTAGAAAATGAGCCTGTAAAACCAGCCGGATCTGCTGCCTCTTTCATGAGAGGTAGATCTTTGATAATTTTTCAATTCTATTAAAATTTTCTGTTTCTGAGTTAATTTTACCCATTTTTATTTTTCTAGAAAATTATCCATTTCATTTAGACTTTCAGATGTATTGGTATAAAGCTAATGGAATTGATTCAGTGAATATGTAATGGTACCTTTATGTGCTGGGCACTTTTAATGATCTCAGTATTTATGTTTATTTTATCTTTTCTTCTCCATGATGTTTATTTGTGATTTATCATACTTGCCAAGGATTTATCTTTTTATTTTTTTGAACAACCAGCTCTTGGTTTTATGAAGTCTACTGGGTTGTTTTTTTTTTAAAAAAAAGTTTTCTCTGTTTCATTAACTGTACCTTTTATCATCTTTACCATTGCTTTCAGATTTCTTAAATACTATAATGATGGTACCACTAGTGCTTATTCTCCATGGAGCAGTACAAAATTGCGTATTTTTTAAGCTTCTTGAATTATTAGTTTTTGGCACAGAGAACACTGGACATCTCCCAGTATGCCTTTAAAGTATTTAACTGACAACCCCATATGATGACCTGTAAATTGCTTATGTGGTAAAATCAAAGTTTATGAGATCAGACTTGAATACTGTTGTTTATATTTATAGAAAATAAGCATATAGGTGGGCATGTAAATTTATACGGGAATGTACATTTTCACTCAGTCATATTAAATAAAAAAAATAAAAATTAAAAAAAAAAAAGAAAATAAGTGATTGTCTCTTGCCAGTGATTTTTGGGCATGCAGAAATTAAGGTCAAAGTACATACCAGAGTAGGATTATACTGTAGTCTGTGTGTAACTTTTTTAATGTTAAAATAGGTACATTTACCTTTGTTATTTCTTTAAAAAGTTCAAGGAAAAATAAAATTTCTTCAAACAGAGGGAGATCTATAAATGAATTGAAAGAGAATTTCTATATTGAATTGTTAAGTTCTACATTCTAAATTCCTTTTAATCTTTTTAAAGTTGCGTGTTGTATCACAAGATGTGAAATTGAGCCTTCATGAATTGGATGAACTTTATGTCATCTTTAAGGTATTGTTATTCTTCTTTAAATGAAAAACAATGCTCTTTTAGCAGAATTTTATCACAATCTCTCTTAAATATTTTATTTTAACAGATGTGTTTAAAAGAAAAACCCCTTCCAAAATCACTTTTGCTGACATAATGACTTTTTCTTTTGTTTTTAATAGAAAGAGCTGTTTCTGTCTTGTTACTGGTGTGTGAGTTGTCCTGCATTGAAACACCATGACCCCAGCCTGCCATATTTGGAACAGTACCAGATTGACTGCCAGCAGTTCAGAGCATTGTATCACTTCTTAAGTCCTTGGGCTCATTCTGCAAACAGAGACTCACTAGCTTTATGGACATTCAGGTTGTTGGATGAAAACTCTGACTCCTTGATAAACTTCAAAGAATTCTCCTCTGTAATTGGTAAGATGATGGCCAGTCGTTTTCTTTTTTAAAGCAAAAAATAAAAGCACCCCTAGAAATATTTAATACTGATTATTATCACCAATTTAGTCAGATCATATCACCCTGGGTTACATTATCTGCAGCTTTAGCAATAACTGGACCTTTTTCTGTGCTTGTTGCCAATTCTAAGTATATTGATCTAATTTTGCCCCAACCCTCACAGAAGAGCAACCTGTTACTTGTGGGTGTTTCAGTGAAGGAAGAGAATGACCTGGTTTGCCCACAATCAGGTGCACGGATGCTGCAGAAAGACTTTCCACCTCTGTAAAAATCCTGCCTAGACAAAGGGTAGGGGAGTCACTAATAGACTGGTTGGGCCAGTTGTATTGTTTATTTTTTGTTTTTCCAGATAATCTTAGCATGCTTTGTTATCAGGAATTGCCCAGTGAATAACAGTTCTTTCCTCAAATGAGGCATAAGCCTTCTTTCCAAAGAAAAACAAACTTTGACGTTGGGGTTAAGGAGAGTATTTTGTCCCTCTGATTCAGGGTATTTTGCTTTTATATCGTTGAGGATCTGGCTGGCTGAGTGGTTCTTTATTAACTTAAGTAATAGAAGGTTTCTGATTTGTGATGTTTGGTTAACATTTGTATCTTAATTTGTGTTGTTGGACTTAATTGAATGTTCTTTGGATACATGATTATTTGTAATTGAATTTTATTGAACAGACATAATGTACAACGGAAGTTTTACTGAGAAGCTTAAACTGCTTTTTAAGCTGCATATCCCTCCAGGTAAGATTTTGACAGTCTTTAATGATGCACAGGAAAGAGCCCTGGTGTTACAGCGGTTCAAAGCTTGGCTGCAAACCAAAAGGTCGGTGGTTCAAACCTACTAACTGCTCCATGGGAGAAAAATGTGGCAATCAGCCTGTGTAATACAGATTTATAGCCTTGGAAACTCTGTGAGCACAGTTCTCTGCTGCCCCATAATGTCACTAGGAGTTGAGATTTGACTCAGCGGCAGTGGGTTTGGTTTGATTTAATGATGTGAAGAAGTTTATTCCATTTTAAAATACAGTTACAGATGTAATTCCATTTTAACAAATACCATGATTTTCAATATGATATATGGCCATTGATTCATTGTGGTCCAGGGATCATACAACCACTGCTATTACTGATATAATGAATTCAATGGAAGAGATTGTATGTTAACAGATGGGTTACAAGTTTCCTTCACATAGCATTAAAAACCAAAAACAAACAATAATTTTAATCTAAAAGGAATTTATACTGTCAACTGAAGTTGGCTGTTAGAATGTCTAATATTGCCATCAAGCACATTTTCAGTAGAAGGATCAAAAATAGGCAAAAATGTTATGTACCTGTTAAAGTGTGAGTAGGAAGGGCAGTAAAATACTCATCTTCATGTTTTCATTATTATTTGTATAACTAAGCATAGTGTGGAAACCCTGGTGGTGTAGTGGTTAAGTGCCCAGGCTGCTAACCGAAAGGTTGGCAGTTTGAATCCTCCAGGCACTCCTTGGAAACTCTATGGGACAGTTCTGCTCTGTCCTGTATGGTCACTATGAGTCGGAATCAACTCAGTAGCAGTGAGAAGCATAGTATGATTTAACATATAATGATTTTTGTCTTCAAAAATAATCTAGAAAGGCATTACAGTCCCTTGTGTTATTAAAGAATTTTTTTTAAATGACTAAAGTCACATTGTCAGAGGTTTCCAAATGCCAGATTTTCTAGTTTCAACTTATAGTGGCTCTCACAAAGCTATTCAAAAGCAAGTCGGGGAAATAATAGAACTCAAAGTGAGGAAGTACTTTTTATTCTTTGTTAGTGAAATAGCACCACTTCCATATTTGTTCACACATGTTGTCCTTTGTTTAGCTCTCTGTCCCCTGTTTACATGACCCCTTATGGATTACCTTTTGTCTCTCATTACTAGTAAACATGGTTTGGGTTATCTGTTTTCAGCTTATACTGATGTAAAATCTCAGGACCCTTCAAAAGGAGATGAACTTTCCAAGGAAGAATTACTTTATTTCAGTCAGCTACATGGTAAATTTCTTTTTAAAAGTGTATCTGTGTCGATGATTAATCTTATAAAGATCTTCCTAACTTACATGTTTTTGACCCAGCTACAACTAATAAAATTGAGGTTAATCATAAGACTTATCAGTGTTAAGTTCCTGGATAGTATTCCATAAGTGTTTGACTGATCAGCCAAACTGCACTTTTTGGATTTTGATTTATAGACTTTCCTGTTTACTGGAGAATTAAAAGGAAAATGAATTTTGTTTCTCCTTATATTTCAGAAATTTCTAAAATATAAAAGGCCATTTTTATGCCTTGCTAAAGTGCAATGAAGACAATAGAATCTTTGCCAGTTGTGGGTCACCATTATTCAAATGGTGACCAGTTATTATAAATTACTGTAGATGTGGAAGACAGGGATAAATTTGCCTCTAAGACATAATTTGAAAGTGATATTTTTGTGCTTTTTGCTTCAGTTTCATAAATATGCGATGTCTTTTGGAGGGATGAAATCTGATTAATATATACTTTTGCTAACTGTATGTTAAAGAAGCACAGTAGTTAAGAGTTTGGCTGCCAACCAAAAGGTTGGCAGTTTGAATCCACCAGCCACTCCTTGGAAACTGTGAGGTAGAGTTTCCTGTAGGACTGCTGTGAGTTGGGATTGACTTCCCTGTAATGGGTTGATTTGGTTTTATTTTGGGAGGTGAATATATTAAAGTATTTGAATGTTAGGCTTGAAGAGACCTTAGAAATCATCTAAATTGAGGCTCTTACTTTTATATATAAGGGCACTGAGGCTCAGACAGGGAAAGTGAGTTATTATATATAATAACTCATTGTTATTATATAATAATATTGTTATATTATTATTATAATATATTACAATATTAATATAATATAATATAATACAATTATATATATACAATACATTACATATACATATGTAATTATATATACAATACATTATATATAATACAATTATATATAATATAATATAATACAATATTATTATAATATAATAATATTGTTATTATATAATAACAATGAGTTATTGCCAGAACCAGGACTAGCAGTAGCAGTCTTCTGACTTTCAGTGTGCTTTGCTTTTCCTTTTTCTCCCTTGATAGTAAAAGCACTACAGTTTAATATGAGAACAGCCACAAAGAAGAAAATATCACCTAGAAATACACACTTAATATTTGATATAGTCTCTTCTAGGATGTTTTTAATACGGATTTTTTTCTCAGTGTTCTTTTTACAGTGAAGGCTCTTGAGTACTTTGAATTCTAATGACAAGAGGTCAGATCAGCTAAAACTGGTTTGCTGAATCAAAGTAACTACACTGACAATAAGTCTATGTAAAGTGTAATTTTACTTTCACAAGGTACTTGTTAAATATCTTACAACTGCAATTACCCTGTTTTCCTTAGTTTCCAGGTCTGCAGATGAGAAGGAGACAGAATCAGTAAAAAACAGCCCTGAAAAAGGTATGATCTAGGAATATAATTTAATTTAGTTTATTAAGTTACCACTTTTGTAAATAGGATTAACTGCACAGGGGAAAAAGTGGATCTGTTTAAAGGCTGTTTTCCTCAGAGCTTCTTCAGTTCCTTTGTGTTGGTTTCAAAATACATGTTTTCTTCTTTTGATACTGAAGTCGTAGAAGTTACAGAGAATATAATACATGATCCTTATTCATTTAGTTTTATTATTATAAAAATATTTTTACTTGTAGAAGTAATAATCTGTGTAAAAGGAATTCGTAATACCTGTCCAACCCTACCCTGAGGTAAATGCTGAAAATAGTCCAGTTTACATCATTTTCAGACCTATTTATGTGCATACACAAACATATATAGACATCTCTTTAAAAAACAGAATCATTCCATAAACAATACTCTACAATTTGCTTGCTTCATTTTGCTATATATCATGGGCATTGTTTCATGTCACTTGGGTCATATTATTCTTAATGAATACAGATTTTTTTTGGTTGTGCCATAATTTATCTTGATTATAGAGATAAAGTCAGAACTGATGGTACTGAAGGAAGAAGTCCAAGCTGCACTGAAGGCATTAGTGAAAAACAAGGCTCCAGGAATTGACAGAATACCACTTGCGGTATTTCAGTAAGTGGATACAATGCTAGAAGTGCTCATTAGTTTATAGCAAGAAATTTGGAAGACCACTGTCTGGCCAACATCTGGAAGAGATTCATATTTGTACCCATTCCAAAGAAAGGTGATCCAACAGAATGTGGAAATTATGAAACACTATCATTAATATCATACTCAAGCAAAATTTTGTTGAAGATAATTCAGAAACAGTTGCAGCAGTCCATCAGCAGGGGACTACCAGAAATTCAAGCCAAGTTCAGAAGAGGACATGGAGCTAGGGATATCATTGCTGATGTCAAATGGATCTTGACTGAAAGCAGAGAGTACCAGAAAGATGTTCACCTGTGTTTTATTGACTATGCAAAGGCGTTCAACTGTGTGAATCAAAACAAATATAGATAAACACTGCAAAGAATGGCAATTCCAAAACAGTTGTGCTCATACAGAACCTATAGACAGACCCAGAGACAGTCTTTCAAACAGAACAAGGAGCTACTGTGTCAATAAAAGTTAGGAAAGGTGTGCATCAAGGTTTTATATTTTCACCATAATTATTCAGTCTGCATGCCAAGCAGATAAGTGCCTCCCCCTTACCTGAGATTTCAGGTTTTGCTGGCTTCAATCCAGAAGTAAACAATTCCTAAGTTTTAAATTGCATGTAATTCTGAGTAGCCCATGACATGAATCCTGTATCTCTGCTGCATAGACTATTCACTCATTAGACACTTTGTAACCATCTTGGTTATCGGATCAGCTGTTGTAGTGTGGCAGTATTTGTGTTTAAGTAACCCTTATTTTACTTAATAATAGCACCAAAATGCAAGAGTAGTGAGGGAAAAGGTGAAAGTTCTGGCCTTAATAAGGAAAGGAAAAAAAACATATGCCGTGGTTGCTAAGATCTACAGTAAGAATGAATCTTCTATCCATGGTATTGTGAAGAAGGAGAAAGAAATTTGTGCTAGTTTCGCTGTCACACCTCAAGCTGCAAAAGTTATAGCCACAGTGTGTGTTGATTGCTTAATTAAGATGGAAAAGGCATTAAATTTGTGGGTAGAAGAAATGGGTAGAAAATGTGTCCCGACTGACCTGTTGTGCCAGAAAGCACTGAGCGGATATGAAGACTTTAGCGAGGGATTCCCTGAAAAGAGTGATGTCAAGCAATTTACCAGAAATAAGGGATGGTTACAGAGATTCAGAAATAGGTTTAGACTGAAAAATATAAAACTTGCTGGAGATGCTGTGTCTGCCAATGAAGAAGCTGCTGCCACTTTTACAACAGAGTTAAGAAGTTGATGGAAAAAGGATACCATTGAAAGGAAATCTTCAGTTACAGGGAAACTACCAATACATACGTTCGTAAAACTGGAAGGGAGGTGTCAGAGCATAAAACGTGAAAGAACAGATTAACTCTGGTACTATTTGTCAATGTTGCAGGGTATATGATAAACCTAGGCATAGGGTACAGAATGAAGAAGCTGTGCTGTCTCAAAACCAAAAATTACCTGCCCGTGTTCTGGCCACACAATCAGAAAGTGGGAGGGGCAGCCAGCTTGTTTATGGAATGGTTCCACCAACACTTCATCCCAGTAGTAAAAAAATAATAATAATTGAAAGGGGAAAGGTTAGAATTTAAGGTCTTATTAATAATAGCATAAACCCTGGTTGCATAGTGGTTAAGAATTATGGCTGCTAACCAAAAGACTGACAATTCAAATCCACAAGGTGCTCCTTGTAAATGCTATGGGAAAGTTCTACTCTGTCCTATAGGGTTGCCTTGAGTTGGAATTGACTCAACGGTGAAGGGTTTGGTTTTAGTTTGGTCTATTATTAAGAATTAATGCACCTAGCCATCCCAAATCTGTTAGGAAAATGTCAAGGTTGTATTTTTCCCTCTAGATACAACTTCACTGATTCAGCCCTGTAACCTGGGCATCATTCCATTTGTCAAGGCCACATACTTTTGCCCAGCATTTGATTGTATTCCATCAGCAGTTGATATACACCCTAATCAGGACGTACTGCAACACTGGAAATCATTCACTGTTGCTGATGCAGTAACAGTCATCAAAGCTGCAATGGATGAATTAAAACCAGAAAGTGTGAATGCCTGCTGGAAGAACTTAGGGAATAAGTTGTGAATGATTTTAAAGTTTTCCCTGGGATCGGTGTAGAAGCTCGGAAAATCATTTGCACATGTGCAGCAAGAAAAGTTGGTGGAGACGGCTTTGCCAACATGTGATGAAGAAGTAGAAGAACATACTGAAGGCCACCGAGAAGTGTTAACAAATAAGGAACTGGAGGAACTTGCTGAGTCACCTACAAAGGAATAAGAAGATGAAGAAGAAGAAACTGAAGCAGAACCAGCAATGTGAACATTATAGAAATTTGCTGGGGTGTCAAATTGCTCAAACATTAAAAGACAAAATTGTGGACTGTGATCCTCACATGGAACACAACATTGAAGTAACCTGCATGATCGCTGAAGGATTACAGCCTCTGCAGCAACACTTCGATGGGTTAAAAGAAAGAGATCACAGTGTTCTTCCAAAAGGTTTTGACAAAAAGCCTTCCACTATTGAGGATCCCCAGCCACCAACATGGTCATGTCTCAGTGATCCATCTTCATCTCATCATGTAGGCATTGTATCATCTCACATCATAAGAAGAGTTTAGTATAGTACAATGAGATATTCATAAAACTTTTATTATAGTATATTGATAAAATTTTCTGTTTTGTTATTAATTATTGCTAATGTCTTACTGTGCCTAATGTATAAATTAAACTTCAGGTATGTATGTGTAGGGGAAAAAACATACTTTATATAGGGTTCAGTATGGTCATTTATTGGGAGTCTTGGAACATTTCCCCCACAGATGAGAGTGGACTACTGTAATTAGAGAAACTGGACTATATGAAGAACATAGCATCAAGATTGGAGGAAGACTCATTAACAGTGTGCAACATGCAAGTGACACAACTTTGCTTGCTGAAAGTAAAGAGGACTTGAAGCACTTACTGATGGAGATCAAAGACCACAGCCTTCACTATGGATTACATACTGTAAAGCAAATTTTCTCACAATTGGATTAATAAGCAACATTATGATAGACAGAGGAAAGACTGAAGTTTTCAAGGATTCCACTTTACTTGAAGCCACCATCAACACCCATGGAAACAGCAGTTAGGAAGTCAAAGGACACATTGCATTGGGCAAATCTTGTGCAAAAGTCCTCTCTGAAGTATTAAAAAGCAAAGATGTTACTTGGCCTGCTCCAAGCCATGGTATTTTCAGTTGCCTCCTGTGCATGTGAAAGCTGGACAAATGAATAAAGAAGACCAAAGAAGAATTGATGCATTTGAACCACAGTGTTGGCAAAAATAGTAAATAGATCATGGATGAGCAGAACAATGAACACGTCTGTATTGGAAAAAGCTCAGACAAAATGCTCCTTAGAAGCAAGGATGGCAAGATTTGTCTCCCATACTTTGGACAAGTTATCAGAAGTGACTAGTCCTGGAGAAGAACGTCATGCTTGGTAAAGTATGGATCAGCAAAAAAGAGTAAAACTTGTACCAAGATGGAGTGACATAGGGGCTGCAGCAGTGGGCTCAGCGGACTCAAACACAGCAACAATTGTGAGGCTGGTGCAGAACCGGGCAGTTTTCTGTTGTACCTAGGGTTGCTATGGGTGGGAGCTGACTTAATGGCATCAAACAGTAACAAACATAATTTATGGCAGTAACTAGTCTTATGTTGATGGACATTTAGGTTTTTTTCCATTATTACTGCAAATGATACTGCAACACACGTTTTTATATACATTTCAGGATACTTTTTCAAATATGTCTTTAGGACAGTACAGATGCATGGAAGTGTTAGAATGGGTCAGAGAGTGTGCATATTCAGTATTTTGATAAAGGCTGTCAAATCACTCTCCCAAAGTCTGTTGTACTTTATTTTTTTAGTAACATTTAGTTAAAAATATTTAATTGTTGTTTAGAAAGCATCTAGTTTCTTTTATAGTGATAAAAAATTCGACAACAGATTGGTGACGGTTGCACAGCAGGATTTGTGTCATTGGTGTCATTAAATTGTACCTGTGAAAAACTCTAAATTGGTGAATGTATTAGATGTATTTTTACAACAATGAAAAGATTAGTAGAAAAGAAAAAGAAATTGCTGAGAAGTTACTTAAATATAACAAATTCCCCGGGTCATTCAGTAATTTTATCCAATTTTCCAAGGGATCCTAAAAAATGTATTAATATATCAACACTGATAGCATTTTGATTTAATCCTTTTAAGGAATGAATGAAATAAGGAATGTTTTAGGCTTTCGAAAAAGAGCCACAGTAGACCACTGTGGTACCTACATATTAAGAACATAATATACATAATGCTTTTAACTTAAACTACTATGCATGAGAGTGGCTACATGAAATTTACATTGTCAAGCCATGTTGTGCTGTTTTAGTCTAAATGGATATGGTGAAAGTATTCTCGGAGCTAATGGATGAAATAGAAGGTTTATCTAAGTTACTGACTGGATTTAAAAGAACGGACACATATCTCAGTGAAATTTATTTCAATCATACTTATTCTTTTTGAGATTTGGGAGTATGTAGTGGGCTGTTTATTATGAAATGGTTTTCTTCCCTTCATTTAGGCAAAAGCAAAGTTGATATTCAGACATATCTAAATCAATGGCAAGAGGAGCTTTTCAAAAAAGAAGATAACATTAAGAATTTACCAAGAATGAATCAGGTATTGTATTCTCAACGAGAGAATTGTAGGTTCTCATTTTTGGTACAAATTTGGGTATATTCAACTCTAAAGTAGCTAACATGCTATTATAGAAATAGTTGAATAATCTGTGTGCTATCTTTCTGGGAACAGATTTTTATTTTCTTAAACATTCAAATACATTTTAGTGTTTCAGTATAACTCATCTGTTATGAACATTTGTATGTATAGAAAAGGCATACAATAACCTGTATTTCAGTGCCTTCTTTCCAGCTTTATTGGAAATGTTCATTCAGTAAACATTTTTAGCACCTTGTGGTTGCCAAGCCCAAAGTTAGCTACTGGGAATACAAAATTACTGAGATAAGTTCAACTAGGTTCCTGATGAGCTTGTGTTTGAACCTGCTTACCCCAAACAAAACCAAATCCACTGCTGTCAAGTCGATCCCAACTCATAGCAGCTCTGTAGTCTAATGACTGTTACTGACACAGCCCTAAATTCATCTGTTTCTTATTACAATATCCAGTCAGAATATAGTTTATTATTGCTTTTTTTTAATTAAAATCTGTTTGGCACAGATACAGAGGATCTTTAAAAGTTTACCAAAATGAGAAGTATCAAACAACTCAGTATTTCTTCTTGACTAGGTGATTTGAGGAAACCCTGGTGGCATCATGGTGAAATGCTACGGCTGCTAACCAACAGGTTGGCAGTTCAAATCCACCAGGCACTCCTTGGGAACTCTATGGGGCAGTTCTACTCTGTCTGTAGGGTCGCTGTCAGTCAGAATACACTCAGTAGCAGCAGATTTGTTTTGTTTTAATTAGGCAATCAATGAGATGACTTACATGAAATTTTCTTCTGTGGTTTTGTACCCATGTTTCTGAAACGAAGATACAGTTTGAGGTTAATCATCGATTCTTGTGGCTTCTAGGGTGAAGATTATATGGTACAAATACTACAGGAGACTGTGCACTTCTATGTTCTCTTTATATTTGCTATATCTAATATTCAAATGTGAATCTTTCCAATTTATGTCTCTAGTCACAGTTTATTCAGTTTTCCAAGACCCTGTATAACTTATTCCATGGCGACCCTGAAGAAGAGTCATTATATCAAGCCATTGCTGTTGTAACCAGCCTTTTACTCAAGATGGAGGAAGTTGGGAGGAAACTACATAGCCCTACGTCACCTGTCCAAGGATCTTCTGGGACTGTCTGTGCTTCTGGGGAACCCAGTGAAGGGACAACAAAGAGCCACTTGCAGGAGAAAGATCCCTCCTCTCTCAAAGAAGAACCTCAGTGGTCATTTGCATTTGAACAAATTCTTGCTTCTCTGTTGAATGAACCTGCATTGGTGAAGTTTTTTGAGAAACCAGTAGATATAAAAGCCAAGCTAGAAAATGCGAAAACCTCTCAGTTAAGGTCTAGAACCAAGATATAAATCTCTTAACAAGAACTGCCTATCTTACACAGATTTATTCAAGATTTCTGAGGGTATCAGCTTAATTCTTGGGACTGTGGCTCAGGAATTTATCTTATCAGTGTGTTTGAATATATATATATATACACACACACACATACATATATATATTCTGGAGCACAATGATTCTTACATGGTGATCTCAAATTTTGATAATCTCAAATACGGAAGTTCTTTTTATACTTAGTATTTCACAAGCTGTATGATGTCTGGGTCGTATGTTAAATGTCACCACCAGAGGGCACCAGCGTACCACTTTTAGTAAGGAAATTACTAGATTGTGCTGCTCTTTACATATGAATTAGTGATGCTTTTCAAAAGAGGGTGTTCTGTCTCAGTATTAGTGATGCTGATATGTCATATAGATAAACCCTACTTTCCAAGTTGACTCAACTCTATGACAATGCTTTAAAAAACTGAACTCTGAAATCTGTAGCCTTATTTACCCAATAGAGTACCATTTGGAGGCCCCATTTTCAAGTTATCTGACTGAAATATTGTTAATGTTTTAATCTCATTTTGTCTTCTAGTAATTTTTTTCTGTAGCTTCTGCATTCTTCCGACCTGAGGGGCTCAGCAGCTGCTGATTTCCACTTGTATTTCTGTTACTGATTTAAAAGGAACATCAAGAACTCTAAATTCTGAGCTGATATAAGGAAAACTAATATTGAATTTGGATTTAAGCCTCCTCAGGAGGGCTAAGAAACAGTTTCATTAACTCAGTATCTCTCATTAGACTGAGAAATTACTTGAAATTCTTGTGAGCATTCCTTTCTGTGGTATTTGTCTCACAGTAGCTGGGGACTGCTTTGTTTCTAGCTTTAGATATTGAATCTTTAACACTTCTGTTTTGAGTTACATAGAGAATTGTCACACTAAGACTGAATTATTTTATTAGTCTGGCGAATTCATATGGTCTACTAGTTATACTTGATGTACTCGTGTCAAGTGATTGTCAAGGTAATGTATAAGTTACCAGCATCTATCTAAAAAGTTTTGACTGTCGGATTTAGATACGTAATCCGTGTATACTTTATGCTGCTTGTAGTTTGTATTCAGTAATTACAATGAAAGTCCACTTAGAGATAATGGGCTTTGTTATTTAGCACTTTAAAAAAACTAAAACAAAAGCTATCCGCACCTGTCCTGTCTTCCCTGCTGTCTCTGACAAGAGTGATTTTTTTGTTTTTAATCAGTTAATTCAGGAAATTGAGGGAGGGGAAACTCATCCATTGGAATTTCACTTCCTTCACAGAAAGTCTTTGATTTTACGCCCTTTGACTTCTCTAAATGTGAAACAAGAAACAGGCAGACATCCTTTATAGTGACTCTAGAAGTCTTCCTTTCTGGGAAGGAATCTGTACAGTCAGCCTTTGACGAGAGTCCGCTGTGAACAAAGCCTAGTACAGAAGACTTCGTCACCATGGAATTTGTTGTTTCTCAGACAGTTTCAAGAATTTTCAAGTTGACCCTTTGAGAATTTCATAAATTGGGCATGGCCAAACAGTAGTGTCTTTAAAATGGTAAGTGGTCAACTTTGTCTTTTCAAGGAAATTGCCACTTAAAGAGATGGTGCATAATCTTTATCCTTTTTCTCAGAAGTTATTTGCTGAAAAAGCTAAATTTTAGATGTAGTTAATAGTGTCTATGAAAAGTATCACACTAAAATGTTGATCTGCTATTACGCAATGATTGTTTGATTATACCATTAGCTCCAGAAAGACACAAAGCTCTGTGTTTATATATAAAGACACTATTGTACACATTTCATTAAATATTTTGTCAGTTGTATTTACAACAAAGATGATTTCTTAAGAACATATTAATATTTGATATGATTTTAAAGTCAGAATATTGAAGATTGTTGAGTATTGTATTTTAGCCTAAATTAATTAAAGTTTAATACTTGAAGACATGAATTGCAAAAGGATTATAAATGCACGTTAAAAAAACAAGTTTATTTTCTGAGTCTACAGGAGAATCAAGCTAAACACATAGTTTTATAGCTGCTGCTTGTTAAACAAAATGATTGTTCTTCATGTTAAAAAAAATCTTATGTAGTGTGTCATAACTGAACCAGTGCATTATAACTTATACATTAAATTACGTTATATGGTGGCTTTAGTTGTGTTTCTAAAAGCAAATATTATAATCTATTATATCACACCTGAAAAATTGTTTACATAAATGTATTAATATTATTTACAGCCAGCCAGCCAGCCAAGTGCCGTCAAGTTGAGATGTCTTTTTTATTTACATTTAACTCATATCAGTTGAGGACTTCTCTCCTGTATCAGCTAGAGTTTAGTTACAGAGACCAGAATTCACTTTAATTAGTTTAAGCAAAAACCTGCATAGTAAGAGCCTTCGAGTCTGTGGGCAGTACAAATGGTTAACACATTCAGCTTCTAACTGGAAAAATTAGAGGTCTGAGTCCACCTACAGGCGCCTGGGAAGAACGGTCTGGAGAAATCTACTTCCAAAAAATCACCCATTGAGAACTCTGCAGAGCCAAGTTTTATTCTGAGATGCATGGACTCATCATGAATCAGAACAGACTGATGGAAACTGGTTTAGTTTCTTGGGTTTTTTTCCTAAGAGTCACAGAATTATCAGGAGGGACTAACCCTAACTTGACTTCTCAAGAACAACTTTGAAACCATACCACAGAACCAGATCAGCAAAGGAGCTGCGAACTCCTACAATCAGGCAACTCCCAGTGTATTTTGTAAGGAGAAACCAGTAGTATTGCTGCTGCTCCTAGAATGTGCTGATTTACACATTTACACCAGCAAAACAGCAGCCATGCAGCTTGCCTTTCAGCAGTCAAAAACTAATGACTACCTTGCAGTAGAACAACCAGACATCTTCACAACCAAGTTTACCAGCAGAGATGGCAGAATAATAGCCTGCACCTCCTACTGCCATTTAAGTCTTAGATGAGTGCATCTGATTAGAATCCTAGTTGCAAGGGAATCGGGGAAATGTCTTTTTAGCTCTCGAGCTTCTACAGTACAGGAAAGCACACTTGGCATTTAGAATAGACATTAAGCACAGTGTTCTTTTTTCTTGTGTAACAAATTACCTCAAACTTCTTAGTTGCTGTCAAGTCGATTCTGACTCAGTGAACCCAAGTGTGTAGAGTTGAAGTGCTCCATAGTGTCCTTGCAGAAACAGATCACCAGGCCTGTCTTCTGAGGTTCCCCTGTGTGTGTTTGGAACCCTACCCTTTAGCTGGTAGTCCTTCACTTAAACACCCAGGGGCTCCAGGTTAAAACAGAACACATTTATGATGTCACTTTCTGCGTTAGGAGTCTGGCCTTGGCTTAGCAGGGTCCTCCTCTTGTTAAGTGCCATCAAGTCTGTTCCAACTCATGGTGACCTCTATTCACAACAGGATGACACACAGCCTGGTTCTGTGCCACCTTCACAGTTGTTAACGCGTGAGCCCATTGTTGCAGCCATCATATCAGTCCATCTCATTGAGGAAGTTTTGTCTTTCTTGCTGACCTTTTGATGTCTTTCTCTAGGGACTGGCCCCTTCTCATAATATGACCAAAGTAGGTGAGATGTGAGACAAAGTCTCACCATCCTTATAAGGAATACTCTGACTATACTTCTTCCAAGACTGATTTATTCGTTCTTTAAGATGCTCATGTGTTCCTCACCAATACCATAGTCCAAAGGCATCAATTCTTCCATCTTTCTTATTGATTGTCCAGCTTTCACATGCATATGAGACAACTGAAAACACCACGGCTTGGGTCAGGTGCCCCATAGTCTCCAAGGTAACATTTTTACTTTTTAACACTTTAAAGAGATGTTTTGCAGCATATTTATCCAATGTAATACATCATTTGATTTCTTGACTGCTGCTTCCATGGGCATTGATTTGTGGATCCAAGTAATATAAAATCCTTGGCAACTTCAGTCTTTTCTGCATATATCATCATGTTGCTTGCTGGTCCAGTTGTGAGGATTTTTGTTTTCTTTATGTTGAGGTGTAATACGTGCTGAAAGCTATGATCTTTGGTCTTCCTCAGTAAGTGCTTCAAGCCCTTAACCAGCAAGCAAGGTTGTGTCATCTGCATATCTCGGGTTGTCAGTGAGTCTTCCTTCAGTCCTGATGCCACCTTTTTCACATGGTCCGTGTTCTTGATTGTTGGCTCAGCATAGAGATTGAATAAGCATGGTGAAAGATACAACCTTGATGCACACCTTTCCTGACTTTAAACCACACAGTATTCACTTGTTCTGTTTGAACGACTACCTCTTGGTCTAAGTACAGCTTCCTCATGAGCACAATTAAGTGTTCTGGAATTCCCATCCTTCTCAATGTTATCCATAATTTACCATGATCCACACAGTCAATGCCTTTGTATAGTCAAAAAAGAGAAAACAAAACAAAAAAACATCTTTCTGGGTATTCTCTGCTTGCAGCCAAGATCCATCTGATATCAACAAGGATATCCCTGGTTCCATGTCCTTTTCTGAATCTAGCTTGAATTTCTGGCAGTTCCCTGTCAGTATACTGTTGCAGTGGCTTTTGAGTAATTTTAGCAAAATTTTACTTGCATGTGGTATAATGACACTGTCTGACAATTTCTACATTCTGTTGGATGACCTTTCTTTGGAATGGATACTAATATGGATCTCTTCCAGTCATTCGGCCAGGTAGCTGTCCTCCAAATTTCTTGGCATAGATGAGTGAATACTTCCAGCGCTGCATTCATTTGTTGAAACATCTCAGTTGATACTCTCTCAGTTCCTGGACCTCTTCCTTCAGGAACATTAATTCTTCAGCAGACATATACCAGTTCTTGGTACAGTGACTCTGTGTATTCTGCCTTCCGATGTTTCCTGTGTCGTCGTTCATTATCTTCCCAGTAGTGTCCTTCAATGTTTCAACTTGAGGCTTGATTTTTTTTTTTAGTTCTTTCAGCTTGAGAAATGCTGAGCATGTTCTTCTTTTGGTTTTCTATCTCCAGCTCTTTGCACATGTTATTATAATACTTTGTCTTCTGAATCCACCTTTTAAAATCTTCTGTTCAACTCTTTTCCTTCATCATTTCATCCATTTTGGTCTTTCTTTTCTGTAGTCTTAATGACCCTTGTTTTCTTCATCTGTGGTGTCCTTGTTGTCATTCCACAGCTCATCTGGTCTTCAGTAATTAGTGTTCAATGCATCAAATCTATTCTTGAGATGGTCTGTAAATTCAGGTGAGATATACTCAAGGTTATACTTTGGCTCTTGTGAACTTGTTCTAATTTTCTTGATCTTCACCTTGAAGTAACATATGAGCAGTTGATAGTCTGTTCTACAGTCATCCCCCAACCTTGTTCTGACTGATGGTATTGAGCTTTTCCATTGTCTCCAAAAATGTCATTGATTTGATTCTGGCAGAATGTTACTAAGAAAAGGTATTTGCAACCAAAAGTCTGTTGATCTTGCAAAATTCCATCATGCAATCTCTAGCATCATGTCTATGACCAAAGCTATATTCTTCAACTACCAATTCTTCGTTTCCAACTTTCTCATTCCACTTGTCAATAATTATTAATGTGTCTCGATTGCATGTATGATCAATTTCAGACTGTAAATTGAGTAAAATTTTTCAATTTTATCATCTTTGGCCTTAGTGGTTGGTGAGCAAATTTGAATAATAGTTGTATTAGCTGGTCTTTCTTGTAGGCATAGGGATATTATCCTATCACTGCAAGTGTCGTGCTTCAAGATAGATCTTGAAGTGTTCTTTTTGACAGTAAACACAACACCATTTCTCTTCAATTGGTCATTCCTGGCATAGCAGTCCATATGATTGACTCAAAATGGCTAATACCAGTCCATTTCAGCTCTCTAATGCCTAGAGTATTGATGTTTATGTATTCTGTTTCATTTTTGATAACTTCCAATTATTCCAGATTTCTACGTAATACATTCCATGTTCTGATTATTAATACATGTTTTAGTTGTTTCTTCTTAGGATGTCACAATCAGGCTGTGAGCCAGGCTGATTCTCATCTAGATGCTCAACTGGGGAAGAATTCACTTCCAACTCACTCAAGCTATTGGCAGGATTCATTTCCTTGTGGTTGTAGGACTGAGGGCCCCATCTTCTTGCTGGTTGTTGGCTAGAGGCCACCCGCAGCTCCTAGAGACTGCCTGTAGTTCCTTGCCACATGGGCTTCCCCTCAGACGGCCACTGTTGCAGTCATCTAGTTCTGACATAACAGAAATACCCCAAGTAATGACTGTAACAGAAGGAAATTTATTCTCTCCTAATTTAGTAAGTTACAAGTCCAAATTCAGGGAGCCACCTCCAGGGGAAGGCTTTCTCTGTCAATTCTGGAGGAAAGTCCTTGAAATCAATATTCTCTTGATCTGGGAGCATCCCAGCACAGGAACCCCCGGATCCAAAGGACACATTCTGCTCCTGGCACTGTTTTCTTGGTGGTATGAGGTGCCCATGATGTGCTCACTTCCCTTTTGTCTCATAAAAGGTCGTGCAGGTCACACTCCGGGGAAACTCACTTTGTAAGATCAGGGATATGAACTCAGGGTGTTGTAGCCACACTTTAATCCTCTTTAAAATAATTTCATCTTGCACCATTAACTGCAGACGGATCAGGATGTACAATATATATATCAGGATGTACAAAATTACAATCACAAAATAGAGGACAACCACACAATAATGAGAATCACGGCCCAGCCAAATTGCTACAGTTTTTTTGATGGACATAATTCAATCTGTAATAACCAGTTCAAGGCAGTAAGGAAAATTTTGAGTGTGTCTTGCTAGCTGGACAGTGTCTTATATAACATAGCATAATCACAGTTAATGACATCCCATCCCATCCTGGTGATTAGAAGCAAGTCACAGGTCTCACCTACACTGAAGGAAAAAACAAACATGAGAAGACAGGAGGAAAGGGGCACATTAGAGTCAATATTTGTTCACCACAAGCATCAAACTTTGTTATCCAACCTGTTTTACAACACACCACACCCTTCTTCCTATACTTCTGAATGACAACTAACAGCAACAACAGCTGCTCTGCCTATCGTAAGGCAAATCTCCCTCCAAAACCAATGAACCAAACCCTCTGCTTGGCGTCAATTCTAAGACACAGTCTCCCTGTAGGACAGAGTACATCTGCCTCCATGGGGTTTCCAAGGTTTAATCTTTGTTGGAAGCAGGCTGCCACATCTTTCTCCCATGGCAGATCTGGTGGGTTCAAAACACCAACCAACCTTTCAGTTACCAGCCAAGCACTTAAACACTGCACAACCAGGGCTCCGTACTGCACCACCCAACAAAACCTGTTGCCATTCAGTGGATTCGACTCATGGAGCACCTAAACATACAAACAAAATGCACCGTTTTCTCCCCCTAAGAGAAGATCCATCGCTTATGGAGCCCTGGGCAGTGGTTAAGAGCTTATCTGCTAACCAAAAGGCTGTCAGTTTGAATCCAGCAGCTACTCCTTGGAAATCCTGTAGGGGCTTTTCTGCTCTGTTCTATAGGATCAGCATGAATTGGAATTGACTCGATGGCAACGGGTTTGGGTTTGGTTTATGTACTTAAAAGAGAAAAGGAGAAACTGAGTAGCTACTACAGCCCTCGTTTCTGCAACTGTTCATGAGGCGAGGCCATAGTTGTGTTTTTTTTTAATTATACATTTATTTTGGTGTACATCTCTAGGAATTTTAACATAGATATTTGTGTAATCACAATTAGAATATAGAACTGTTGCATCATCCCACAAAAACATTTCCCCTTGCTACCCCTTATATAGTCACACTCTCTTCCAACCCCTGACCTCAGGCAATTGCTGATCAATTTCTTTGTGACTATAGTTTTGACTTTTTGAGACTGTCATATAACCAGAATCACATGAGTATGTGACCTTTCAAGACTGGCTTCATAGCACCTTGATATTCGCTGGAGTTGTTTTGTGTTAATTCCTTTTTATTGCAGAATAGTGTTCCATCATATATATGAGTCAGACCTGACATGACAGCAGTGGGTGGACATCGATGTAACACAGTTTGTATATTCACACACTAAAAGACATTTGGTTGTTTCCAGGTTTTGTTGATTATAAATAGAGCTGCTATAAACATTCATATACAGGTTTTTGAATGAATATAAGGCTTCATTTCTGTGGGAATAGGTACCCAGCTGTGGGATTGCTAGTTCACATGGTAAGTGCATGTTTAAATTTGTAAGACACTGCCAAAGCATTTTCCAAAGTGGTTGTACCATTTTAAATTCCATTGAACAATGTACAAGTGTTTCAGTTGTTCTACATCATCTTCAGTGATTGATACTGTAAGGCTTTTGTTTTGTTTCTGTTGTGCTTTTCTTCTAATAAGGGTAGAGTGGTACCTCACTGTGCTTTTAATCTGCTTTTCCCCTAATGGCCAACGGGACTTTCAAGGTGGTTAATGGACTCAGTTGCTAATTGTAAGTTTGGCAGTTTGAGTCCACCCAGAGGTATCTTGGATGAAAGGCCTAGCAATCTACTTCTGAAAAACCAGTCATTGAAAGCCCTGTGCAGCGCAGTTTGACTGTGACACACATTGGTGTCACTTTGAGTCAGAATTGACTCCACAGCAACTGATCTGATTAATAGCTAATAATGTTGAACATCCTTTTGTGGGCTTTTTTGTCCTCCCTATAAAATCTTTGGTGACATGTTCGAGTCTTTGGCTGTTTTTTAATTCAGCTGTGTGTTTTCTAACTGATTAATTTTGAGATTTCCATACATATTCTGGATATAAGTCCTTTCTTGGATATGATTTACAGATATTTTCTTCCAATAACTAGCTTTTTTTAATTAATGTTTTTGAGAAAATTTTAATTTTGATGAAGCACAGTTCATCATTTCATTTCATGAATGAAGGAAAGAGTGGTACTATAGTCATTAAGAGCTTCTAACCAAAAGGTCAGCAGTTCAAATCCACCAGACACTCTTTGGAAACTCTTATGAAGCAGTTCTACTCTGTCCTGTAGGGTTGCTATGAGTTGGAATCAACTTGATGACGTGGTTAAGGTTGTGCATCTTCTTGGTTAGGCCATGATTCCCAGTATTGTGTGATTGTCCACCATTGTGTCATCTGATGTGATTTTCCTGTGTGATGTAAATTATATCTCTGTGCTGTTAATGAAGCAGGATTAGAGGCAGTTATGTTAATGAGGAACGTCTCAATCTACAAGATTAGGTTGTGTTTTTTTTTTTTAATTTTTATTTAACATGACTGAGTGAAAATATACAGTCACGTATAAATTTACATGCCCACCTATATGCAGCTTCCACTGCTCTCCCTGTCCGGTGACTGCACACTATTCCTCTCTGCTCCATATATGTCTCATCCTCCCAACAGCCTCCTTTCCCCTCCTCTCCATCCACTCCCCTTCCTCCAGCCAGAGGTCAGCAAGATGATATCCTATAGATGTATAGAACCATAAAGTGCTTCCAATATATGGTCACTCTGCATTGCCAAGTCCAATCCATTCCTGTCCAAAAAGTGGACCTTTGTTATAATTTATGGGAAAGGGCAGTATGAGGGGCGGGGGCCATGCTCTCAGAGGAACCCCAAAACCGCTGGACCATCAATTGAGGTCTTTTATTGGAGATCTCAGCATGCACCCCTTTTTATTCTTGTGTTGCCAGTGAGACTCCTCTCTGTGAGCTCCATCGTGGCTATCGCTGGTGGTGGCCGGGCACCATCTGGTTCTTCTGGTCCCAAGTTGATGTAGGCACCCACTCTTGTGGTTGTCTCTGTCTTCTCGGTTGTCTTTACCGCATGCCATTTTGGTCCTCGGTGAGCATCCGTTCCTGCTGATTTGGGACCATTTGCTGCATCCTCGGAAGGCAGCTTGGCAGCTTTTAAGACCCCAGACACCACTCACCAATGTGGGGTGCAGAGAGCTCTCTTAGCAAAATGCTAGTTGTGCCAATTGGCCTGGAATTCGCCTAAGAGTATGCTCCCCCGCCCCCCGCTGCAGCTACTCTATCCTTGCAGTACTGAGTTAAGATGGAAGGACTACTCAAGTTATGCTGAAGTCCACTTAATGTCATTCTTGTTTCTAATGTGTGCTATCACCACTTTCTCCCAACTAGATTTCTAGTAACTATCTAAACTAAACCCTCCCCCCTCACACTCCCTCCCTCCCCTCTCTTGCAGCTGTCAAAGAGTCTTCTATACATGAGTCTGTTTTTGAGATCTTATCGTAGAGGTCTCATACAGTATTTGTCCTTTTGTCGCTGACTACTTTCACTCAACATAATGTCTTCCAGTTGAAAGCACGTTAGGAGATGTTTCCTGGAATCATTGTTATTCTTTATCATTGCGTAGTGCTCCACTTAGTATATGTACCATAGTTTACCTATCCATTCTTCTATTGTTGGGCATCTGGGTTGATTCCATCTTTTTGCTATTGTGGACTGTGCTGAGATAAACATTCTGGTGCATGTGTCCGTTGATATGAAAGGCCTTGATTCTGTAGGATATATTCCAAGTAGTGGAATTACTGGGTCAAATGGTATATTGATATCCATTTTTTTAAGGAATCGCCAGATTGCTTTCCAAAGCGGCTGGACCATTTTGCAACCCCACCAACAGTGTAGGAGGGTTCCACTTTCTCCACAGCCTCTCCAGCATTTGTTGTTTTGTGTTTTCTGGATCATGGCCAATCTTGTTGGGGTGAGATGGTATCTCATTGTTGTCTTGATTTGAATTTCTTAAGTAAAGATCATGAACATGTCCGCATGTGTTTTTTGGCTGCCTGGATCTCCTCTTTAGTGAAGTGTCTGTCCATCTCCTTTGCCCATCGCTTAATTGGATGGTTTATCTTCTTCTTATTGATATTTTGTAGTATCTCATAGATTATGGAGATCAGGCGTCAGTCTGACATAGAGTTGACGAATATTTTTTCCCATTCTGTGGGTGTTCTTTTAATTCTATTAATAAAGTCTTTGGATGAGCAAAAGTGTTTGATTCTTAATAGTTCCCATTTATCTATTTTCTCTTCTGTTGATTGAGGTTTCTTTGACAGATTTTGGAGTCTGTCCTCATTGTGTATTAAAACTTCCATTGTTGTTCGTACATTTTCTTGGATGAGCTTTATCGTTTTAGGCTTGATATTTAGGTCTTTTATCTAGTTGGAGTTGGTTTTTGTATAAGGTGTAAGATATGGATCTTGATTCAGTTTATTGCAGATGGATAACCAATTTTGCCAGCACCATTTGTTGAAGATACTGTTTTTACCCCAGTTTAATGTCTTAGGGCCTTTGTCGAATATCAACTGATCATAGGCAGATGGTGTCATCTTCTGGGGTCTCAGTTCTGTTCCATTGATCGATCTGTCTGTTCTTGTACCAGTACCAGGCTGTTTTGACCACTGTGGCAGTGTAGTATGTTCTAAGGTCGGGTACTGAGAAGCCTCCCGTTGTGTTCTTCTTCTTTAGTAGTACCTTACTTATCCGGGGCTTCTTCCCTTTCCAAACAAAATTGGTGATTTGTTTCTCCATCTCATTAAAAAATAATGCTGGAACTTGTATTGGGATGGCATTATATGAATAAATTGCTTTGGGTGAAATAGACATTTTCACAATGTTAAGTCTTCCTATCCACGAGCAGGGTAGGTATTTCCATTTATCTAAGTCTCTCTTAGTTTTTTGTAGTAAGGGCTTGTAGTTCTCTTTGTAAAGGTCTGTTGTTTCTCTGGTTAGATTAATTCCTAGGTACTTTATCTTCTTAGGGGCTATTGTAAATGGTATTGATTTGATAATTTCCTCCTTAACAGTCTCGTTGTTGGTATAAAGGAATCCTACTGATTTACTTACTTTTGTCTTGTATCCTGAGACTTTGCTGAACTCTTCTATCAGTTTGAGTAGCTTACTTATAGATTCCTTGGGGTTCTCTGCATATACAATCATATCATCTGTGAACAGGGAGATTTTAACTTCCTCTTTGCCGATGCAGATGCCCTTTATTTCTTCATCTTGTCTAATTGCTCTGGCTAGAACTTCTAGCATAGTGTTGAATAGGAGAGGTGAGAGTGGGCATCCTTGTCTAGTTCCTGATCTCAAGGGAAAGTCTTTCAGTCTCTCCATTCAAGATGATATGGGCAATTGGCTTTGTATAAATGGCCCTTATTGTGTTGAGGAATTTGCCGTCTATGCCCATTTTGCTAAGAGTTTTTAGCATGAATGGGTGTTGGACTTTATCAAATGCCTTTTCAGCATCAATGGACAAAATCAGGTGATCCTTGTCTTTTGTGTTATTTATGTGGTTAATCACACTAATTGTTTTCCTGATGTTGAACCAGACTTGCATCCCTGGTATGAATCCCACTTGGTCATGATGGATTATTTTCTTGATATGTTGTTGTATTCTGTTGGCAAGAATTTTGTTGAAGATTTTTGCATCTAGGTTCATGAGTGATATCGGTCTGTAGTTCTCTGTCTTTGTTGGATCTTTCCCTGGCTTAGGTATCAGGGTTATGCTGGCTTCATAGAGTCAGTTTGGGAGTACTCCATCCCTTTCTATACTGTGAAATAGTCTCAGTAGTATTGGGGATAACTCTTCTCTAAATGCTTGGTAGAATTCTGCCATGAAGCCATCTGGGCCCGGACTTTTTTTGGTTGGCAGTGTTTTGATGACATTTTCAATCTCTTCCTTTGTGATGGATTTATTAAGTTGTTCTGCTTCACGTTGTGAGAATTTGGGTAGGTGGTGTGAGTCAAGGAATTTGTCCATTTCCCCTAGGTTTTCAAATTTGTTAGAGTACAGTCTTTTATAATATTCTGTTATGATATTTTTGATTTCTGTTGGATCTGTGGTGACAACTCCCCTCTCATTTCTAATTTAGGTTATTTGTTTCCTTTCCTGCTTTTCTTTAGTAAGTTTAGCCAGTGGTTTATCAATTTTGTTGATCTTTTCAAAAAACCAGCTTTTGGTCTTTTCAATTTTTTCAATTGTTTTTCTATTCTCTAATTCATTTAGCTCAGGTCTAATCTTTATGATCTCATTTCTTCTGGTGCCCGAGGGGTTCCTCTGTTGTTCTCTTTCTACTTTTTCAAGCTGTAGAGTTAGTTCCTTGATTTGGTTTCTTTCTTCCTTCCAGATGTGTGCATTTATGGAGATAAACAGACCTCTGAGCACTGCTTTGGCTGTATCCCATAGGTTCTGGTAGGAAGTGTTTTCATTCTCATTGGAATCCATGAATTTCTTTAATTCATCCTTGATTTCCTCTATAACCCGTATTTTTTTGAGCAAGATGTTGTTCAGTTTCTAAGAGTTCCACTTTCCATCTATGTTTTTTCTGCTATTGATTTCAACTTTTATGGCTTTATGATCTGAGAAGATGCTTTGCAGTAATTCAATGGTATGGATTTTGTTGAGCATTGCATTATGGCCTATCACATGGTCAATTCTGGAGAATGTTCCATGTGCACTGGAGAAGAAAGTGTAGTTGTCTGCTGATGGGTGGAAAGTTCTGTATATATCACTGAGGTTTAGTTGATTAATTGTGTCAATGAGATCTTCTGTATCTTTACTGAGCTTTTTTCTAGATGATCTGTCTAGTAATGAGAGTGGAGTGTTAAAGTCTCCCACTATTATTGTGGAGTCATCTAACTCTCTTTCGAGCGTAGTCAGTGTTTCTTCGACATATTTAGGTGCTCTGACATTAGGTGCATAAATATTTAATATAGTTAAGTCTTGCTTGTGTACTGAACCTTTCAGCAATAAATAGTGTCCATCTTTGTCCATGATGGTCGATTTGACATTAAAATTGATTTTGTCTGAGATTAGAATTGCCACCTCTGCTCTTCTTTGTTCATTGTTAGCTTGATATATATTCTTCCATCCTTTAATTTTCAGTTTGTTCCTGTCTTTAGGTCTCAAGTGAGTTTCTTGTAGACAACATATGGATGGGTCGTGTCTTTTGATCCAAGATGACACTCGGTGTCTCTTTACTGGAGCATTCAGTCCATTCACATTCAATGTAATTATTGATAGGTCTGAGTTCACTGCTGCCATTGTGATATGTTTATTTTTATGTTGATGTTTTCTCTGTTGTTCTTATTAGTCTGTTCTGGGACACTCTTTTTTGTGAGTTGATTTTTCACCTTTTTCAGAGCTGGTTTTATAGTTGTTGAGACTCGTGTGTTAGATTTCTTGAAATGGTATGGTACACCTTTGTTGTGCTTTACAGCTGCCCCTATGAACCCCCTTAATAAACTATTTATAAACCCAATTTTAATTACTACCAGTCTTGTCATCTTCCTCTCCATCTGGAAGGACTATAACAACTGTAGTACCTCCCTCTTTTTATTATGGTGACACCATAGTTTTCATGATGATCACTGGATTGCTTCTTTCCATATCAAAGCTGTGAATTACTTTGGGGCCTTCCCTAAATGAGTAGAGTATTTAGTGGTGTGCCTTTCTAATATATAAAGTTAGTGGCTTTGTTCTTCTGAGCCAAAGCCAAGAACTTCTTTCAGTATTTCTTGTAGTTTGGGTTTGGTTTTTACAAAGTCTCTGAGTTTCTGTTTATCTGGAATGTCTTAATTTCATTTTCGTATTTGAAAGATAGTTTTGCAGGATATATAATTCTTGGTTGGAAGTTCTCCTTCAAGACTTTGAATGTGTCATGCCACTGTCTCCGTGCCAGCATGGTTTCTGCTGAGAAATCTGACGAAAGCCTACAGGGTTTCCCTCTGAATGTTAGCTTTGCCTTGAGTCTTGCTGCCTTTAAGAGTTGCTGCTTATGTTTCATTTGGTTAAGCTTGATTATAATATGCCTTGGAGTCTTTCTTTTGAGATCTATGTTGGGTGGCGTACAATATGCATCTGAGATGTCTATATTCTCTTCCTTCATGATTTCTGGGAAGTTTTCTTTCAGCAGCTCAGCAACAATACTCTCTGTGTTCTCAGATGTCTCACCCTGTTCAGGGACTCCAATTAATCGAAGGTTGTTCCTCTTAATAGAGTTCCACATGCTTCTTAATGTTTCTTCATTTTTCTTGTTTCTTTTTTCTGAGTTCTGCTCATAGACGCTGGCATCAGTAGCTGTCTTCCAAGTCAGAAATTCTTTTTTCCATTTGTTCCATTCTGTTTTCTTGGCTTTGCATGAAAGTTTCTATGTCTTTGATTTTCTTCTTGATCTGTTGGATTTCAGAGTACTGGTGTTCCATCAGATCGAACAACTTGCTTAATTTTTCATTTTGTTCTGCTGCATTTTGTATAAAGTCTAGAAGGGCTCTGTATATAATCAATTTGTATTCACTTCCTGATGCTTTAATAAAAGTTTCTTCATCTGGATAACTCCTTGGTTGCTTTGTTTGGGAGCCTTCTGAAGCCATGAGTGATTGCTTGTATGCCACAATTGTCTGTTGCTTTTTGGGTCCCATGTGAATATATAGAGGCTGGAAGAGGTACTGTGAGGATGGATTGCAAATGTTTCTCTAGGTTGTCTTCAAATGTAAAGCAAAAGGTATCTGACCAGTTCACAAGTCAGTTAGGTTTTCAGGTGTAGAGGTCCCTCTTCTCATCTGACAAAATAAGCACCACTATATCCAACCCCAGATGATAACAAACTAGTTCAGAATACAGCAATGCTACTGCCCTGGTGGCCTCTGCTGACAGGGCCTAGCCTTAGCCAACACTGCGTCGAGTACTGGTTTTGTGATAGAAAAGCACTCTCCTGTGGGCAGGCTCTGGCTTCCAAGCTAAGAATTAGGTCCAGCTGCGGCCACCGTATCCAAGATAGCGTCATCCACACAGGCAGCGGACCGAGGGGCTAAAGGTGCCGAGAGGTAGTGATTCCTCTGCTTCTGTTGCAGGGCCCCCAACGTAGGCAGCACTGTGCCAAATCACTACTTTTCTGTCGGAGAAGCGCTGTCCCGTTTGCAGGTGCTGTCTCCCAGGCTAAGAACGAGGTCCCGCTAAAATCTCGGTACCAACATGGCGTCCCGCACACTGACCGCAGAGCTCCGCACAAACCCCACTGACGCAGATATAAAACGAAAGGCCCAAAGTGGCTAGATTAACAGAGTCCCGAGCCCGGCTCTCAGAACATGGGAATTTTGCCTGCCTATCCCCCCAGCAGCGTGTGTGAGTTCAGCCGCCAGGCAAGACCCAGCTCCGCCCGCCAGCCAAGACAGAGAAAAAAAAGTCAAACTGGTGCGTTTACCTTCTGCCCGTGAGAGCCAAGGCTAGCCAGGAGCGGGAGTCAGCGAAAGAGAGGAGGTTTTTCGCTGAGTGGTATGAAGTCCCAATTAACAGCTCTGTGCCGTGTCCTGAGGCTGATTAGGTGATCAGAAGTCTCTGTTTGATTGTCAATTCAGGTCTTGGTTTCCAGAGGGATATAAGGAGACGTGTGCTTAGTCCGCCATATTGACTCTGCCCCCCTAGGTTGTGTTTTAAGTCAATCTTTTTTGAGATGTAAAAGGGAGAAGCAAGCAGAGAGATAGAGGGAACTCATACCACCTAGAAACAAGAGCCAGGAACAGAACACTTCTTTGGACCTGAGATCCATGTGCTGAGAAGATCCTAGACCACAGGAAGATTGATAACAAGGACCTTTCCCCAGAGCCAACAGATAAAGAAAGCCTCCCCCTGTCTCTGACACTCTGAATTTCTAGTCTCCTAGACTGTTAGAGTCTGATTTCCTTTGCTAAAGCCACCCACTTGAGGTATTTCTGTTATTGCAGCACTAGATAACTAAGACAGCATTTAGTACTGAGACAGTGGAGTGCTGCTCTAACCAAGATGTGAAAGCAGTTTTGAAACTGAATAGGTAGAGACTAGAAGAGTTTCTAAGTGCTTTAGTAGTAAAAGCCTAGATTACCTTGAAGAGACTGTTAGTGGAATTATAGACATCAGACAATTCTGGTGAAGTGCCAACGAGAAGAGCTGTTACACTGGTGATGGCACAGATGGCAACAAGCAGCAGCAGGAAAAGGGCAACAGCAGAATCAGGAAACCAGTGTGAGGTAGTGCTGGAGTCAAGTCATGGAGTGAGAGAGCTCAATGCCTTTGCTCAGGAGGCTTCCTGGCAGAGTAGGGGTACTTCTGGGCATTTGTTGGTGGAGCTAAATGGTTTGGGCTTTCCCCAGCAGGGCAGATGCAGGCAGTGAGTCTTGAGGGGCTGAGAGGCCAAGGAACCAGGAAGCAGAAGCTGAAGAGACAAGAAACACGGGAATACCAGTTGTCCTAAAGGGTAGGGCTATGACCTCTGGGCTCTCAAAGGTTAGAGCCACAACAGCCTTCAAAGTTTCAAAGAATCAGAGCTTCATCATCTCAGGTCCAGAGTGTGGGAATGCTTTCTGCAAGTGCCAGTGGAATGGGGCCAGATCCACTGCCCAAAGCTGAAGGGGCAGGGCTGCTGTGCCCAAGGAGGAGAAGAATGGGGCCTTCCAGGGCCAAAGGAGTAGGGTGAACACTCAGATGGGCTAGGAGAAATGGGGCCATCCAAAGCTGAGGGAACAGAGTTGCCATTCCAGTGGGCCTAGGACGCTAAGCTGAAGCCCGGGGCCAGGAGACCTCATAGCACCCACGGAAGCAGTGCTAGGAGCATAGCACATCCTTTGGAGCCAGGGTCCCTTAACTGAAAAGCTCCTAGACCAGAGAAAGACTGATGACAAAGGACCTCCCTCCAGACCTGACAGAGAGAAAGCATTCCCTTGGAGCTAGCACCCTGAATTAAGACTTCTAGCCACCTAAACTGAGAGTAAATTTGTTTGTTAAAGCAATCCACTTGTGGTATTTCTGTCATAGCAACATCAGATAACTAAGCTTAGATACAAAAGCAGCAGCTAACAATATTCTGAATGAAGAGAGGCTGAAAGCATTTCCCTCAAAATTGGAACAAGACAAAGATGTCCTTTGTCACCACTCCCATTTAATATTTTGCTGGAAGTCCTAGCTAGAACAATAAGGCAAGAAAAATAAAAGGCATGCAAATTGAAAAGGAAGAAATAAAACTATGCCTATTTGCAGACAATATGATACTGTTACACAGAGAACTCTAAACATTCCTCAAGAGAACTACTGGAACTAGTAGAAAGGTTCAGCAGAGTAGCAGCATGCTGTTGTTAGCTGCTGTCAAGTCAGTTCTGAATCATAATGACCCTATGAACAACAGAATGAAACAATGCCTAGTCTTGCACCATGTCCACAATCATTTTTATGCTTAAGCCCATTGTTGCAGCCACATGTCAATCCATCTCATCGAGGGTCTTCCTCTTTTTTGCTGACCCTCCATACTACCAAGCATGATGTCCTTCTCCAGGGACTGATCCTTCCTGACAACATGTCCAAAGTATGTAAGACACAGTCTTGCCATCTTTGCATCCAAGGAGCACTCTGGTTGTATTTGTTCCAGAACAGATCTGTTGGTTCTTTTGGCAATCCATGGTACATTTAACAGTCTTTGCCAACACCACAATTCAAAGGCATCAATTCTTCTTCTGTCTTCTTTGTTCATTGTCCAACTTTCGCATGCATATGATGTGATTGAATATACCATGGCTTGGGTCAGGTCCATTTTAGTCTTCAAGGTGACATCCTTACTTTTGAATACTTTGAAGAGGTCCTTTGCAGCAAATTTTCCCAATGCAATGCATCTTTTCATTTCTTGACTGTGGCCTCCATATGCATTGATTGTGGACCCAAGTAAAATGAAATTTTTGACAACCTCAATCCTTTCTCCATTGCTTACTGGTCCAATTGTGAGGATTTCTGTTTTCCTGATGTTGAGGTGCAATCCATACTGAAGGCTGTGATCCTTGATATTCATCAGTAAGTGTCTCAAATCTTCTTCACTTCCAGCAAGAAGGTGATGCTGGCTGCGTAACACAGGTTGTTAATGGATCGTCCTCCAATCGTGATGCCTTATTCTTCTTCGTATAATCCAGCTTCTTGGATTATTTGTTCAGCATACAGATTAAAAAGGTATAATGAAAGGATACAACCCTGATGCATACCTCTCCTGACTTCAAACCATGCAGTGTCCCCTTGTTCTGTTCACATGACTGCCTCTTGACACATATACAGATTCCTTAAGAGCACAATGAGGTATTCTGGAATTCCCATTCTCCGCAATGTTAGCCATAATTTAGTATGATCCACACAGTCAAAGGCTTTTGTATATTCAATAAAATACAAGTAAACATCTTGCTGGTATTTTTTGCTTTCAGCCAGGATCCATCCAACATCAGCGATGATATTCCTGGTTCCACATCCTCTTCTGAACCCAGCTTGAATTTCTGGCAGTTCCTTGTCAACATACTGTTGCAGTTGCTTTTGAATGTTCGTGAGCAGAATTTTACTTGCGTGTGATACCAATGATATTGCTTGGTAATTTCCACATTTGGCTGGATCACCTTTTTTTGGAATGGGCATAAATATGGATCACTTCCAGTCAGTTGGGCAGGTAGCTGTCCTCCAAATTTCTTGGCATAGAAGTGTGAGCACTTTCAGAGCTGCATCTGTTTGTTGAAATATCTCAGTTGATATTGCATCAATTCCTGGCCTTGTTTTTCACCAATGCCTTCAATGCAGCTTCCACTTCTCCCTTCAGTACCATTGGTTCCTGATCATATGCTACCTCTTCAAATGGCTGAACATCAACCAGTTCTTTCTGGTATAATGACTCTGGTATAATTCCTTCCATCTTCTTTTGATGCGCCCTGAGTCATGTAATAGTTTCCCTGTAGAATCCTTCACTATTGTAACTCAGGGCTTGAATTTGTCCTTCAGTTCTTTCAGCTTGAGAAATGTAGAACATCTTTTTCCCTTCTGGGTTTCCATTTCTAGCTTTTTGCACATGTCATTATACTACTATTTTTTCCTTTGTCTTCCTGAGCTGCTCTTTGAAATTTCTGTTTAGGTCTTTTACTTCCCCATTCCTTCTTTTTGCTTTAGCTGCTCAATGCTCAAGAACAAGTTTTAGAGTTTCTTCAGACATCCAATTTGGTCTTTTCTATCTTTCCTGCCTTTTTAATGACCTCCTGCTGTCTTCATGGATGATGTCTTTGATGTCATTGCACAATTCGTCTGGTCTTCGGTCATCAGTGCTCAACACATCAAATCTGTTCTGGAGATGGTCTTTAAACTCAGGAGGGACATACTCAAGATCATACTTTGGCTCTCGTAGGTTAGTTCGAATTTTCTTCAGTTTCAGTTTGAATTTGCATATGAGCAGTTGATGACCTGTGCCACAGTCAGTACCTGATCTTGTTCTGACTGCTGATATGGAGCTTTTCCATAGATGTAGTCAATTTGGTTCCTGTGTATTCCATCTGGTGAAGTCCATGTGTACAGTCACCGTTTGTGTTGGTTAAAAAGGTATTTGTAATGAAAAAGTCATTAGTCTTTCAAAATTGTATCATGCGATCTCCAGCATTATTTTCCAACTACCGATCCTTCTTCTTTGTTCCCAACTTTTGCATTCCAATCACCAATAATTATCAATGCATCCTGATTGCATGTTAAATCAATTTCAGACTGCAGAAACTGGTAAAAATCTTCAACCTCCTCATTTTTGGCTTTAGTCTTTGGTGTGTAAATTTGAATGATAATTGTATTAACTGGCCTTCTTTGTAGCCATATGGATGTTATCATATCACTGACAGCATTGTACTTCAGGGCAGATCTTGAAATGTTCTTTCTAATGATGAACGCAACACCGTTCCTTTTCAAGGTTTCATTCCCAGCATAGTAGACTACATGATTGTCGAATTCAATGTGGCCAAAACCAACCCATTTCAGCTCACTAATGCCTAGGATGTCAATGATTATATATTCCATTTCATTTTTGACAATTTCCAGTTTTCCTAGTTTCATACATTGTACATTCCATGCCCCGATTATTAGTGGATGTTTGTAGCTGTTTCTTCTCATTTTGAGTCATGCCACATAAGTGAACGAAGATCCTGGAGGAATCTTAGAAATTGTCAAAAATGAAATGGAATGCATAAACATTGACATCCTAGGAATTAGTGAGATGAAGTGGAGTGCTCTGGGCCATTTTGAATCCAACACTCATATGATCTACTATGCTGGGAATGAAAACTTGAAGAGGAATGGTGTTGTGTTCATCATCAAAAAGAACATTTCAAGATGTATCCCGAAGTACAATGCTGTCAGTGGTAGGATAATATCCATATGCCTACAAGGAAGGCCTGTTAATACAACTATTATTCAAGTTGGTACACCAACACCTAAGGCCAAAGATGAAGAAGCTGAAGATTTTTACCAGTTTCTGCAGTCTGAAATTGATCAAACATGTAATCAGAATGCATTGATAACTACTGGTGACTGGATTGCAAAAGTTGGAAACAAAGAAGAAGGATAGGTAGTTGGAAAATACGGCCTTGGTGATAGAAATAATCATGGAATTTGAAAGACAGAATTTTGCAAGACCAGTGACTTCATTTTTTATTATGAATGAATGAAAAAGTACATTCTCATATAAATTGTATGCCCACCTATGTGCAGCTCCCACTGCTCTCCCTGCCCGGTGACAGCACACTCTTCCTCTCTACTCCATACATGTCTTGTCCTCCCAACAGTCTCTCATCCCCTCCTCTCCACCCACTCCCCTTCCTCCAGTCAGAGGTCAGCAGGACAACATCCTATAGATGCATAGAACCATAAAGTTCACACATGATATGGTCACTCTGTGTCACCAAGTACAATCCATTCCTGTCTGAGAGTTGACCTTCATTATGATTTAGGGGCAGGGGCAGCATCAAGGCCACAAGCCATGCTCCTAGGGGAACCCTGAGGCCCATGGACCATCAGTTGTGGTCTTAACCCCTTTTTATTCTTGTGTTGCTGGTGAGACTCAACTTTGTGAGCTCCATTACAGCTATCACTGGTGGTGGCCGGGCACCATCCAGTTCTTCCAGTCACAAGTTGATGTGGTCACCCACTCATGTGGGTCTCTCTGTCTTCTGAGTTTTCCCCATGTCGTTTTGGTTCTTGGTGATCATCCATTTGTGCTAAGTTGGGATCATTTGCTGTACCATCAGATGGCAGCTTGGCAGTTTTTAAGACCCCAGACGCCACACACCACTGTGGGGTGCAGAGGGCTCTCTTAGCAAAACTCTAGTTGTGCCAATTGGCTTCGGTTTCCCCTGACAGCATAGTCCCCGGTCCCCCACCCCAGCTACTCTGTCCTTGTAATATTGGACTAAGATGGGAGGAGTAATCATGTTATGTTGCAGCCCAGTTAATATTGATCTTCTTTCTAATGTGTGCTGTCCCATATTTCACCCAACCAAGTTTCTATCAACTATCTAATCTAAACCCTCCCACCCTCACCCTCCCTCCCTCCCCACCCTTACAGCTGTCAAAGAGTCTTCTATGCATGAGTCTGTTTTTAAGTTCTTATAGTAGGGGTCTCATAAAATATTTGTCCTTTTGTTGCTGACTGCATTCACTCAACATAATGTCCTCCGACTCAAACCGGGTTATGAGATGTTTCCTAAAATCATTGTTGTTCTTTATCATTGCATAGTGTTCCATTGAGTATATATACCATAGTTTATCAATCCATTCCTCTGTTGCTGGGCATCTGAGTTGATGCCATCTGTTTGCTATTGTGGACTGTGCTGCGATAAACATTCGTGTGCATGTATCACTTGATATGAATGGCCTTGATTCTGTAGGATGTATTCCAAGGAGTAGAATTACTGGGTCAAATGGTATATCTAGATCCAGCTTTTTAAGGAAGTGCCAGATTGCTTTCCAAAGAGGTTGCACCATTTTGCAATCCCACCAAGAATGTAGGAGAGTTCCAATTTCTCCACATCCTCACCAGCATTTGTTGTTTTGCATGTTTTGGATCATGGCCAAACTTGTTGGTGTGAGATGGTATCTCACTGTAGTTTTGATTTGAATTTATTTAATAGCTAATGACTGTAAGTATATCCTCATGTGTTTTTTGGCTGCCTGGATCTCCTCTTTAGGGAAGTATCTGTCCATCTCCTTTGCCCATTGCTTAACTGGATGATTTATCTTTTTCTTCTTGATATTTTGTAGTATCTTATAGATTATGGAGACTAGGCATTGGTCTGACAGATAATTGCCAAATATTTTTTCCCATTCTGTAGATGGCCTTTTAATTCTATTAATAAAGTCTTTGGATGTGCAAAAGTGTTTGATTCTTAATAGTTCCCATTTATCTGTTTTCCTTTCTGTTGTTTGTGGTTTGTTTGACAGATTTTGAAGTCTGTCTACATTGTGTATTAAAACTTCCATTGTTGTTCCTACTTTTTCTTGGATGAGCTTTATCGTTTTAGATTTCATATTTAGGTCTTTTATCCAGATTGAGTTGGTTTTTGTATAAGATGTGAGATATGGGTCTTGTTTCAATTTTTTGCAGATAGATATCCAATTTTGCCAGCACCATTTGTTGAAGAGAGATTTTTCCCCAGCTTAAAGTCTTAGGGCCTTTGTTGAATATCAGCTGTTCATAGCAGGATGGTGTCACCTCTGGGGTATCAATTCTGTTCCATTGATCTATCTGTCTCTTTTTGTACCAGTACCAGGCTGTTTTAACTACTGTGGCAGTGTAATATGTTCTAAAGTTGGGTAGTGAGAGGACTCCCAGTGTGTTCTTCTTCTTTAGTAGTGCTTTACTTATCCTGGGCTTCTTCGCTTTCCAAACAAAGTTGGCAGTTTGTTTCTCCATCTTGTTAAAATATGTCACTGGAATTTGTTTTGGGATTGCATTATATAAGTGGATTGCTTTAGGCAAAATAGACATTTTCACTATGTTAAGTCTTCCTGTCCATGAGCAGGGTAGGTTTCTCCATTTATGTAAGTCTTAGTTTCTTGTAGGAAGGACTTGTAGTTCTCTATGTAAAGGTCTGTTATTTCTGTGGTTTGATTTATTCGTAGGTACTTTATCTTCTCAGGGGCTGGATTTGGTGATTTCTCCATTAATAATCTTGTTGTTGGTATAAAGAAATCTTACTGATTTACTTATGTTTATCTTGTATCCTGAGGCTTTGCTGAACTCTTCTATCCATTCGAATAGTTTACTTATGGATTCTTTAGGATTCTCTGAGTACACAATCATATCATGTGCAAATATGGAGATTTTTAGTTCCTCTTTGCCACTGCAGATGCCCTTTATTTCTTGGTCTTGTCTAACTGCTCTGGCTAGAACTTCTAGTACAATGTTGAATAGGAGAGGTGAGAGTGTGCATCCTTTTCTAGTTCCTGTTCTCAAGGGAAACTGTTTCAGTCTCTCTCCATTCAGGGTGATATAGGCAGTTGGCTTTGTATAAATGGCCCTTATTGCATTGAGGGATTGGCCATCTATGCCTATTTTCCTGAGAGTTTTTAGCATGAATGGGTGTTGGACTTTATCAAATGCCTTTTCTACATCAATAGACAAAATCAGGTGGTTCTTGTCTTTTGTGTTATTTGTGTGGTTGATCACATTAATTATTTTTCTGATGTTGAACCAGCCTTGCACCCCTGGTATGAATCCAACTTGGTCATGATGGATTGTTTTTTTGATACGTTGTTGTATTCTGTTGGCAAGAATTTTGTTGAAGATTTTTGCATCTAGATTCATGAGTGATATCGGTCTGTAGTTCTCCTTTTTGGTTGGGTCTTCCCTGGCTTTGGTATCAGGGTTATGCTGGCTTCATAGAATGAATTTGAGAGTACTCCATCCCTTTCTATGCTGTGAAATAGTCTTAGTGGTATTGGAGATAACTCTTCTCTAAAAACTTGGTAGAATTCTGCAGTGAAGCCATCTGGACCAGGACTTTTTTTGTTGGTAGTTTTTTTGTTGACTGTTTCAATCCTTTCCTTTGTGATGGGCTTATTAAGTTGTTCTGCTTTGCCTTGTGATAATTTTGGTAGGTGATCTGAATCAAGGAATTTGTCCATTTCCTCTAGGTTTTCAAATTTGTTGGAGTACAGTCTTTCATAGTGTTCTGTTATGATATTTTTGATTTCTCATGGATATGTTGTGACCATTCCCCTCTCATTTCTAATTTGGGTTATTTGTTTCCTTTCCTGTTTTTCTTTAGTAAGTATAGCCAATAGTTTGTCAATTTTGTTGATCTTCTCAAAAAACCAGCTTTTGGTCTTTTCAATTGTTCTTCTGTTCTCTAATTCGTTCAGTTCTTCTCTGATATTTACGATCTGTTTTCTTCTGGTACCTCAGGGATTCCTCTGTTATTCTCTCTCTACTTGTTCAAGCTGTAGGGTCATTTCTTTGGTTTGATTTTTTCTCCCTTCCAGATGTGTGCATTTAAGGAGATAAACTGCCCTCCAAGCACTGCTTTGGCTGTATCCCGTAGGTTCTGGTAGGAAGTGTTTTCCTTCTCATTGGAATGCATAAATTTCTTTATTTCATCCTTTTTTTTTAATTTAACATAACTGAGTGAAAATGTACATTCACATGCCCCCCTATATGCAGCTTCCACTGCTCTCCCTGTCCGGTGACTGCACACTATTCCTCTCTGCTCCATACATGTCTCATCCTCCCAACAGTCTCCTTTCCCCTCCTCTCCGTCCACTCTCCTTCCTCCAGCCAGAGGTCATCAAGATGATATCCTATAGATGTATAGAACCATAAAGTGCTTCCAACATATGGTTACTCTGCATTGCCAAGTCCATTCCATTCCTGTCCAAAGAGTGCACCTTTGTTATAATTTATGGGAACGGGCAGCATCAGGGCTGGGGGCCATGCTCTCAGAGGAACCCCAAAACCGCTGGACTATTAATTGAGGTCTTTTAGTGGAGATCTCATGATGCACCCCTTTTTATTCTTGTGTTGCCAGTGAGGCTCCTCTCTGTGAGCTCCGTCATGGCTATCACTAGTGGTGGCCGGGCACCATCCGGTTCTTCCAGTCCCAGGTCGATGTAGGCACCCACTCTTGTGGGTCTCTCTGTCTTCTCGGTTGTCTTTACCGCATGCCATTTTGGCCCTCGGTGAACATCCATTCCTGCTGAGTTGGGACCATTTGCTGTGTCCTCGGATGGCAGCTTGGCAGCTTTTAAGACCCCAGACGCCACTCACCAATGTGGGGTGCAGAGAGCTCTCTTAGCAAAACGCTAGTTGTGCCAATTGGCCTGGAATTCGCCTAAGAGCATGGTCCCCCGCCCCCCGCCCCAGCTACTCTATCCTTGCAGTATTGAGTTAAGATGGAAGGAGTACTCAAGTTATGCTGAAGTCCACTTAATGTTGTTCTTGTTCCTAATGTGTGCTGTCACCGCTTTCTCCCAACTAGATTTCTAGTAACTACATAAACTAAACCCTCCCCCCCTTGCCCTCCTTCCCTCCCTCCCCTCCCTTGCAGCTGTCAAAGAGTCTTTTCTTCTAAACACAAGTCTGTTTTTGAGATCTTATCGTAGATGTCTCATACAGTATTTGTCCTTTTGTCGCTGACTACTCTCACTCAACATAATGTCTTCCAGTTGAAACCAGGTTAGGAGATGTTTCCTGGAATCATCGTTATTCTTTATCATTGGGTAGTGCTCCATTGAGTATATGTACCACAGTTTACCTATCCATTCTTCTATTGTTGGGTATCTGGGTTGATTCCACCTTTTTGCTATTGTAGACTGTGCCGCAATAAACATTGTGGTGCATGTGTCCGTTGGTGTGAAAGGCCTTGAATCTGTAGGATATATTCCAAGTAGTGGAATTACTGGGTCAAATGGTATATCAATATCCATTTTCTTAAGGAAGGGCCAGATTGCCTTCCAAAGAGGCTGGACCATTTTGCAACCCCACCAACAGTGTAGGAGGGTTCCACTTTCTCCACAGCCTCTCCAGCATTTGTTGTTTTGTGTTTTCTGGATCATGGCCAATCTTGTTGGGGTGAGATGGTATCTCATTGTTGTCTTGGTTTGAATTTCTTTAATAGCTAAAGATCGTGAACATGTCCGCATGTGTTTTTTGGCTGCCTGGATCTCCTCTTTAGTGAAGTATCTGTCCATCTCCTTTGCCCATCGCTTAATTGGATGGTTTATCTTCTTCTTATTGATATTTTGTAGTATCTTATAGATTATGGAGATCAGGCGTCGATCTGACATAGAGTTGCCAAATATTTTTTCCCACTCTGTGGGTGTTCTTTTGATTCTATTAATAAAGTCTTTGGATGAGCAAAAGTGTGTGATTCTTAATAGTTCCCATTTATCTACTTTCTCTTCTGTTGATTGAGGTTTCTTTGACAGATTTTGGAGTCTGTCCTCATTGTATATTAAAACTTCCATTGTTGTTCCTACCTTTTCTTGCATGAGCTTTATCGTTTTAGGTTTGATATTTAGGTCTTTTATCCAGTTGGAGTTGGTTTTTGTATTTCATCCTTTATTTCTATAACCCATTTCTTTTTGAGCAAGATGTTATTCAGTTTCCATGAGTTCCACTTTTATCTATGTTTTTACTGCTATTGATTTTGACTTTTATGGCTTTATGATCTGAGAAGAGGCTTTGCATTAATTCAATGGTATGAATTTTGTTGAGAATTGCTTTATGTCCTAACACATGGTCTATTCTAGAGAATGTTCCACGTGCACTGGAGAAGAAGGTGTAGCTGTCCACTGATGGACAGAATGTTCTGTATATGTCAATGAGATCTAGTTGGTTAATTGTGGCATTAAGGTCTTCTGGATCTTTATTGAGTGTTTTTCTAGACCATGTGTCCAGTATTGAGAGTAGAGTGTTGAAGTCTCCCACTATTACTGTGGAGTGATCTATCTCTTTTTTGAGTGTAGTCAGTGTTTCTTCAATGCATTTAGGTGCTCTAATATTAGGTACATGAATATTTAATATTGTTAAGTCCTGTTTGTGTATTGAAAGTTTCAGCAATAAATAGTGTCTATCCTTGTCAACAACGGTGGATTTTACATTAAAATCTGTTTTATCTGAGATTAGAATTGCCAGACTTGCTCTTCTTTGTTCATTGTTAGCTTGATATATATTCTTTCATCCTTTAATTTTCAGTTTGTTCATATCTTAAAGTCTAAGGTGAGTTTCTTGTAGGCACCATATGGATGGGTCAGTGTCACTCAGCGTCTCTTTACTGGAGTGTTCACTCCATTCACATTCAATGTAATTATTGATAGATTTGTGTTCAGTGCTGCCATTGTGATATGTTTATTTTTGTGTTGATGTTTTGTCTGTTGTTCTTATTAGTCTGTTTTGGGACATTCTTTGTGAGTTGAGTTTTCACCTTTCTCTGGGTTGGTTTTGTGGTTGTTAAGATTACTGTATGACCTTTCTTGATATAGTATGTTGCATCTTTATTGTGCTTTATGACTGCCCCATGATCCTGCTTAATAAACTATGCATAAACCCAATTTTAATTACTGCCAGTCTTGTCAACTTCCTCTCCATCTGCAAGGACTATAACGACTGTAGTAAGTCCCTCTTTTTAATATGATGACATCATAGTTTTCATCATATGATCAGTGGATCATTTCTTTCACTATTATAGCTTTGATTGAATTTGGAGCCTTCCCTGACTGAGTCGGATTCTGGATGATGTGTCCTTCTAAAATATAAAGTTAGTGGTTTTGTTCTTCTGAGCCAAGAGGTTCTTTGAATATTTCTTGTAGCTTTGGTTTGGGTTTTACAAAGTCTCTGACTTTCTGTTTATCTGTAAATGTCTTACTTTCATTTTGATATTTGAAAGATAGTTTTTCAGGATATATAATTCTTGGTTGGAAGTTCCCCTTCAAGGCTTTGAATGTGTCATGCCACTGTATCCGTTCCAGCATTGTTTTTGCTGAGAAATCTGACAAAAGCCTACAGGGTTTCCCTTTGAATGTTAGCTTTGCTTTGAGTCTTGCTGCCTTTAAGACTTTCTGTTTCTGTTTTATTTTGTTAAGCTTGATTATAATATGTCTTGGAGTCTTTATTTTGAGATCTATATTGAGTGGTTTTCAATATGCATCTTGGACATCTATATTCTCTTCTTTCTTAATTTCTGGGAAGTTTTCTGTGAACAGGTCAGCAACAATAGTCTGTGTTCTCAGGTGACTTGCCCTGTTCAGGAACTCCGATTAATCATAGATTGTTCCTCTAAATAGAGTCTTACATGCTTCTTAATGCTTCTTCATTTTTCTTGGTTTTTTTTTTTTTTTTTTTCCTGATTTCTCCTCTTGCTTGAGTCAGTAGTTCTGTCTTCCAAATCAGAGAGTCTACTTTCCATTTGTTCCATTCTGTTTTCTTGGCTTTGAATTGAAGTTTCTGTGTCTTTGATTTTGTTCATGATCTGTTGGATTTCGGAGTACTGGTGTTCCATCAGATTTAACAGCTTGCATAATTTTTCATTTTGCTCTGCTGAATTTTTGTAAAGGTCTAGGAGGGCTCTCGGCATAATATTTTTGTATTTGCCTTCTTATAGTTTCAGAAAAGCTTCTTCATCTGGGAAGTTCTGAGCTGGTTTCTTTTGGGGGCCTTCAGATGCCATGGGTGATTTCTTGGTTACAGTTTTCTCCAGGTTGTTGCTTTCGGGGCTTCGTTTTGTCAATAGAGGCTGGTAGAGATACTGTGAGGATGGATCACAGTTGTTTCTCCAGGCCTTCTTAAAATGCGAAGTAAAAAGTATCTGGCAACTTCCAAAGTCAGTCAAGTTTTCAAGTGTATAGGCTCCTCTTCCCAGCAGGCAAAGTAAGCACCTCTATATTGAACCCCAGGTGTTATAAACTAGCTCAAAATACAGAAAGGCTACTGGCCTGCTGGCCTCTGCTGTCAGGCCCCAGCTGTAGGCAATACTGTGTAGAATTCTGCTTTTCTGCTGGGAGAGCACTCTCTTTGGGGCAGACACTGCCTCCCAGCCCAAGAATTAGGTCCAGCTGAGGCTTCTGTATGAGTATCACCACCTCCTAGTGGAACAAGATGGCATCCCACACAAGCTTGCCACCTGGCTGGGACCAGGCTACTGATGGAAAGAGAAGCCAAACTACCGAGATGTGCAGAGTCCACAGCCTACATTTCTGGGCCCCAGCCTCAGGTGACACTGTGCAAAACACCACCTCTCTGCTGTAAAAGCACTCTCCTCACAGCAGGCGCTGCCTTGCGGCCCAGGAACCAAGTCCAACCAGGGCCTCTGTCTTGGCTGTTTCCATTTCCCAGTGGATCAAGATGGCATCCTGCACAAGCTTACCACCACATCTATACGGCTACCACATCGCAGAGGTAGAAAGATAGGCCCAAAGTGCTGAGGTGCACAGAGTCCAAAGCTGAACTCTCAGAACATGGCAATTGCACTTGTCGATCCCACCAGCAGTGCATCTGAGACCAGCGCCCAGTCAAGTCCCAGCTCCACCCACCGGCCAATACAGAGAAAAAAAAGTCAAAATGGCGAGTTACCTTCAGTCTGTGCAAGCCAGAGCTCACCGAGAGTGGGGTCAGAGAAAGAGAGGAGGTTTTGCATTCAGTGGTATGAAGTCCAAATTAACAGCCCTATGCCACATCCTAGGGCTCACCAGGTGTCCAGAAGGCTCCATTTAATTATCAGTTCAGGTCTTGGTTTCCAGAGGGATTTAGGGAGACGTGTGTTTCGTCCACCATCTTCACTTCAAGAGTAACAACTTTTTCACTGCAAATACCTTTTAACCAACACAAATGGTGACTGTACACATGGAATTCACCAGATGGAATACACAGGAACCAAATTGACTACATCTATGGAAAAGCTCCATATCAGCAGTCAGAACAAGATCAGGTGCTGACTGTGGCACAGGTCATCAATTGCTCATATGCAAATTCAAACTGAAACTGAAGAAAATTCGAACTAACCCACGAGAGCCAAAGTATGATCTTGAGTATATCCCTCCTGAGTTTAAAGACCATCTCCAGAACAGATTTGATGTGTTGAGCACTGATGACCGAAGACCAGACGAATTGTGCAATGACATCAAAGACATCATCCATGAAGACAGCAGGAGGTCATTAAAAAGGCAGGAAAAATAGAAAAGACCAAATTGGATGTCTGAAGAGACTCTAAAACTTGTTCTTGAGCGTTGAGCAGCTAAAGCAAAAAGAAGGAATGGGGAAGTAAAAGACCTAAACAGAAATTTCAAAGAGCAGCTCAGGAAGACAAAGGAAAAAAAAGTAGTATAATGACATGTGCAAAAAGCTAGAAATGGAAACCCAGAAGGGAAGAAAACATTCTACATTTCTCAAGCTGAAAGACCTTAAGGACAAATTCAAGTCTTGAGTTGCAATAGTGAAGGATTCTACAGGGAAACTATTAAACGACTCAGGGAACATCAAAAGAAGACAGAAGGAATATGCAGAGTCATTGCACCAGAAAGATCTAGTCGATGTTCAGCCATTTGAAGAGGTAACATATGATCAGGAACCAATGGTACTGAAGGAAGAAGTCAAAGCTAAATTGAAGGCACTGGCAAAAAACCAAGGCTCCAGGAAATGATGGAATATCAATTGAGATATTTCAACAAATGGATGCAGCACTGGTAGTGCTTGCTTGTCTGTGCCAAGTAATTTGGAGAACAGCTACCTGTCCAACTTACTGGAAGAGATCCATATTTATGCTCATTCCAAATAAATGGAGAAAAGATTGAGGTTGTCAAGGATTACTTCTTACTTGGGTCCACAATCAATGCCCATGGAGATCGCAGTCAAGAAATCAAAAGATGCCTCCCATCTCTTTTCTTATTCGGGTTATTTGTTTCCTTTCCTGTTTTTGTTTAGTAAGTTTAGCCAGTGGTCATTCACTTTTGTTGATCTTTTCAAAAAAACAACTTTTAGTCTTATGAATTTTTTCAATTGTTTTTCTGTTCTCTAATTTGTTTAGTTCTTCTCTAATCTTTATGATCTGTTTTCTTCTGGTGCCTGAGGGTCTCCTCTGTTGCTCTCTTTCTACTTGTTGAAACTGTAGGGTTAATTCTTTGGTTTGGGTTCTTTCTTCTTTCCGGATGTGTGCATTTATAAAGATAAACCAACCTCTGAGCACTGCTTTGGCTGTATCCCATAGGTTCTGGTAGGAAGTGTTTTCATTCTCATTTGAGTCCATAAATTTCTTTATTTCATCCTTGATTTCTTCTACAACGCATAGCTTTTTGAGCAAGATGTTGTTCAATTTTCATGAATTCCAATTTCTATCTATGTTTTTTTTTTATTGATTTTGACTAAGAAATCAAAAAGACACATTGCGTTGGAAAATCTGCTGCAAAGGACCTCTTTAAAGTATTCAAAAGTAAAGATGTCTCCTTGAAGACTAAAATGCACCTGACCTAAGCCATGGTATTTTCAATCACGTTGTATGCATGCAAAAGCTGGACAATGAACAGTGAAGACAGAAGAAGAACAGATGCCGTTGAATAGTGGTGTTGGAGAAGAATGTTGAATGTACCATGGACCGCCAAAAGAACCAACAGATCTGTTCTGGAAGAAATACAACAGAGTGCTCCTCGGATGCAAAGAGGGCAAGACTGCATCTTACATACTTTGGACATGTCAGGAAGGATCAGTCGCTGGAGAAGGATATCATGCTTGGTAGAGTGGAGCAAAAAAGAGGAGGAAAAGATGGATCCATTGACAAGATGGATTGACACAGTGGCCGCAACAATGAGCCTAAGCATAAAAATGATTGTGGACATGGCACAAGACTGGGCAGTGTTTTGTTCTGTTGTTCATAGGGTCACTATGAGTTGGAACCAACTTGACAGCAACTAACAAGAGTGCAAAGAAATTTTTGGCTACAACTATCTAACAAGGGTCTATTCTCTGAACTCTATAAAATACTACACACTGTAACAATAAAAAGACAAACAATCCAATTAAGAAACAGGTAAAGGGTATGTACAGACATTTCTCCAAAGAAGATATTCAGGTGACTAACAGATACTTGAGGAAATGCTCACAGTCATTAGCTGTTAGAGAAATAAAAATAAAAATTACAATGAGATAATGTTTCACCCCGACGTTACTGGCACTAATTAAAAAAAAAAAACAAAACAGAAAATAGTAAATGTTGGAGAGGTTTCTGGGTGATTGGAACTCTTATACACTGCTGGTGGAAATGTAAAATGGTACAACCACTATTGAAAATGATATGATGCTTTTGATCATTAAGGCTTTGTGTCACCTTGGCTAGGCCACTGGTTTGGCAGTTATGATATAGTTTGGCTGTCGTGATATAGTTTGTTAGTCATACAATCAATGTAATTAATTTCATCATAAGATCTGATATAATGTCCTCACCTCCATGATGGGATCTGCTGTGAGTAGCCAATCAGTTGAAAGGGAGTTTCTTGGGTGGTGTAGCCTACATCCCATACATGTGGACTTTGGCAAAAACTTTCTGGCTTTTGCTCTGCTCTGGATCCTGCATTCATCTCATCAGCATCTATCTCCAGTTCTTGGGACATGGGCCAGCAGCCTGCTGTTTTACCTACCAATCTTGGATTCCTTGGCCTTTGCATTCCTCAGCGAGAGTCTGTCCTTACCACTTGCAGACACAAAATTGCTTATGGTATTATCGGTATTATCGTGTGGGGAGGCCTTCTGATCCCAAGCCTAGGGCTCACCGGTGCTGTAGGTCCAAGCTTAGTTCAGAGATCAGCCACCAGGGCGCGCTGCCTCTCCTCCTATTAATGGATGCCGGGTTACAACAAGCATCTCTAAAGAAACTGCATCTTGGGCTTTCCTTCAGCTAACCCTTTTAATTCGCACTTGGTCTCAGGCCACAGGTTTCCCCAGTGTATGGGTACAGAAGTAATTTTACAAGCGGGGAGGAGTCGCGTAGTTAAGAGCTAAGGATCTGTAGTTAGTTACACTGTTTGGGTTCTCCCCGAACTTCCTTGGTTACTGGTTGTGTGACCTTGAACAGGTCAACAGACCATCACTTCAGGTTTCTGAGCCCTGCTTTCCTACCTGTAAACAGGAGAATAACACCCCCTGCCCTGCTGAGGTTTCACGAGGTTCAGTCAGGATAAACCATGTGCCATACCTAGCCAGAACAAAGCACTCCCAGCGAAGGCTCTGCACTTACTGTTGGTATAACCTTGAACAAGTGCTGTAATCTCTCACATCTTGGCTCAGCCGTATATTGACTGTGGGACTTTGAGCAGATTCCCCAACCTTTCTGAAACCTCAGTTTCCTCATCTATAAAATGAGGATAATAATTTCATGTTTTAAGGTTGTTGTAAGGATTAAATGAGTTAATACGTGTAAAGTGCCTGGCACTTAGAAGATGCCATGGATTGCAAACTAGATGATTTGGCGCAAGATCGTTAACCACTCTAGGCCTCAGTTTCCCTAACTGTACCTGTCTCTCAAGGTTGTTGTGTGGGTTAAGCGCAGGTCCATAGTAAGACTCTGATAATTATCAGCTGTTACATTTATTATCCTCCTAAGCACTCAGTTGCCTGTTCTCCCTTAGACAGGGAAAGGTCCCGCTCGCAGTCCTCTGGATGGTACCATTCCCCATGCATCATCCCCTACCCTCAACTCTGCTATCTCTGTACAGTTAGATCTAATAAGAAGGCATTTTGTCCTCCCTAGTCCCTTACTGTAAAATGGCAGCCTGAGTTCACTCTTCTGATCTGTCAGTGGGCTCATGTTGGTTACTGCATTTCTGGCTTACCTGCCAGCAGGGCTTGTAGCAACCTCAGGCAAGCACACAAATCTAGGTGCAAAAACCCAGCAAAGAGTGAGTGCTCAGAAAGTGGTAGTAAAAATACTCTTTGCCAGGAACTTGTTATTCATCTTGCATGCTTCATCTCATATGGCACTGTAATCACAATTCTACCCTCACTCTCCCCATTTACAGATGAGAAAACTGAGTTAGCAAGGCTTTAGCACCTAGATTTGAGTGTATGCACTGAGGTTGCTGCACGCTCTTCCAGCGAAGGTAAACAAGAAAACATGGTAAACAAGAGACCACTGACAGGTCAAAACAGTGAACCCAGCCACCCTAGGAAATTGATTGGGGAGAAGGCTTGGCCACCATTATAAAGGAGAGAAAACTGCTAGATAATGGCATGGTTGGGGTGGGGGTGGGGGCGGTAGTAATGTCTACTAGGGTGAGGGGAGAAGTTTTCTCTGCCCAAGGCAGAGGAGAATATGCAACGACTTTAATGAGAATGGGAGAGAGTGAGAGAGAGAGAGAGTGTGTGTGTGATACAAACAGGAGCTGCAGGGAGCAGAGGGCCCCCTTGAACATCGTAAGTTAGAGAAATGCAAATAATACTACAGTGAGATACCGTCTCACTACAACCAGGCTTGCATCCATTAAAAAAAACAGGAAGCCAGTGGGCCTATGGATAGAGCCAGTGTGTGGTAGATACGAGATCTGAATCCAGGTACACCTGCCTCCGAAGCCTGAACTATTAATCAGTGCAATATTAATGCCTGGGACACAATATGATTCATAGCGCTGCCTTTTTCTGGACAGTGTTTTTCCATCTATTTCTAACTGTCTTGGAAGAAGTGCAGGCAGAATGCTCCTTGGAGGTGAGGATAGTGAGATTTTATCTCATGTACTCTGGACATGTTGTCAGGAGAGACCAGTCCTTGGAGAATGACATCATGCTTGGTAAGGTAGAGGGTCAGAGGAAAAAAGGGAGACCCGCACGTAGCCGTACCGACACAGTTGGCTACAGCCAAGGGACTCAAGCTTAATAAAGACTGTGAGTGTGGTGCAGGAGCTGGCAGTGTTTTGTTTTGTTGCACATGGGGTTGCTGTAAGTCAGAACTGACTCCATGGCACCTAGCAACAGCATCTCTACCTGAGCCCCACCTTCAAGGCACAGCTCAGATGCAGCCTCACTTGCAACAGATGTGCTCCTTCTCCATTGCTATGGGCTGGGAGATAATGCAGACATCAGAGCTCAAGCTGGGAACTTGTAGAGCCTGGGATGAGTCAGCTAGGATGAGGCAGAGGAAGGACTCTGAGTTTTGCAGAGATTTGCTTCTGGGTTGATGCTCTGGAATTAAGGTTGCTACAAGGGCTGGATAAACCTATAACAAACTAAACATAATGTGCTCTGATTAGGCAGAACATAGAGTTCCAATCACTTAGCAACAGTGTTTGCGGAGGAGGACTGGAAGCCATTTCAGGGCAGAGACTGGGAGGAAAGAGAAACAAAACATCAGCCCACTGAACAACTGCACATGTAAAGTGAGGGGGTGAGTGGGAATCCCAGAACGGAGCAGAGTTCACTCTGAGATAAGTGTTTCAGGGTCTTTAAACCTCTGGGGGTTTAGGGTTTGTAATTCTGTACTACATAATGAGGGTTTATAATTCTGCACTACATAATGCCCTAAAAGCCAAGATACTGGGATTCCAAGGGTTTGAAACCCTTCTAACCTGTGATATAAGGACTCAAGCAATTTTAGGGCTATGAAATGCTGGCAGCCTATGACTGCAAACTAAGGATTTTAAATAGGACACTGCCAACCAAAGCCAAGTGCCATCGAGTCGGATCCGACTCATGGCGACCCTAGATATGTTAAAATACTAAACTCCCTTTAACTTCAAATACCTCTTCATTTAACCCTTGAGATAGTGATTTCCAAATCATCTTTTCCTCAACCTAAGGATCTCTGAAGGTGCCTCATAGAAGGGGGTTGAGAGAGTTAGTTCACAAGACAGAGGGCACAGGACAGGAATTGTGGTGTCCCTTTTATGGCTTCTACCACTGACATACCCTTATTTGATTTCTGTATTGAGCCTCTGCATTCAATTTAATACAAAAGAAGTGTTTTCCTGTTAAAACACACACACACACACACACACACACACACACACACACACACACACACACAAAAGCTTTAACATTTGTGTCCTAGGGGAAAGGGACATGACACCTATAAAGTATAGAGTGGTCCAAGAAGCCACACTTGGCCTCTTTTTTGTTTATTTTGAACACTGATAAAGATACTTTGCCTGGTAAACCAGGAAATCAGATAAAGATAGCTGCGTGAATCAGTCATTTAGTAGACTATAGCCCATAAGCTCTTTTCTGCTATAAAATCAATCGTTACAGCTAGTATTGCTGCTGCTACTACAATTACAGCTACTACCATGTATGAGTGATTTTACTGTGTGCCAGGTGCCGTGCTAAGCACTTTACATGTGTCTTTTCATTGACTCCTCACAACCTTGAAAGGAGAGAGGTCGTTAGGATCCACATTTTGGGGACTAGAAGACTGGGGCCCAAGTTCATCATAAAACTAGCTGATGCTAGGTCCCACTCTACTTCCTAGCAGAAACAGACTGAAATTGCCAAAAAAGCCAATTAGGGGAATGAAAATGGTCACAGGTCAGCTGTCTGGGTAGTTAAGGAACAATCTTAACTTGTGACCAATAGATGGCACTAGTGGGTGAGTTTAGTGGCCCTCCCCAAGACTGTGTCCAATTCGTGGAAGTCCAAACTGGGATTTAGGACTGAGGCAGACCGCTTAAGTTGAGGGAAGAGAGAAAGAAAGATAGACACTATTTTGTTCCTGAAATAACGTTGCCCTGCACTGTTTGTAGATGAGCAAAAGATACAGGAAAGCCAGCAAGTGGGACAATAGAGGTGGTTCTGCCAAGAACTGCTTTAAGAAGACTTGGGAATCTTTTTTTTTTTTTTTTTTTTGAGTGTTTACTGAGTACCTCTTCTGTGCTAGGTTGTATGCTATGTGATGAAGACACACAGGTGTATCAAACACAGCCCCCATCTTACTGCTCCAGAGAGAAGGTAGATGGGAAATAGAGAACGCACTAGATATATTTGTAAGAGGGCACGATGTAACCCGCACCTGGAAACCCTGGTGGCGTAGTGGTTAAGTGCTGCATCTGCTAACCAAAAGCTCAGCAGTTCAAATCTGCCTGGCACTCTTTGGAAACTGTGTGGGGCAGTTCTGCTCTGTCCTATAGGGTTGCTGTGAGTCAGGACTGATTCAATGGCAATGGATTCAACCTGCACTTAAGGAGCCAAGTGGTGAAATGATTATATGCTCGGCTGCTAACCTAAAGGTCAAGGGTTTGAACACACCAGCAGCTCCCTGGAGAGAACACCTGAGGTTCAGCTCCTGTAAAGATTACAGCCTGGAAAACTCTATGGGGCAGTTCTACTCTGTCACAAGGCGTTGCTGTGAGTCTGAATCGACTTGACAGCATCTAACAATAACAACAAACCTGCACTTGAGAGTCTAGGGAGGCTTCCCACTGGAGAGGTGTCTGAGCTAGGCTGATTGGATAAAAGAGAGTTTACCAGGCATGCAAAAGCAGAAAGGTGTTCCAAACAAAGCTAACAGCATGTTCAAAGACACGCAGATATAAGACAGCATGACACATTTCAAGAACAGGCAGCACTGATTCTAGGTGTTGAGACCTGAGTCTGAAGAGACGGACAAAAACCAAAAACCCCACTGCTGTCAAGTCTAACTCATAGCAACCCTATAGGTCAGGGTAGAACTGTGACCCTATAAGTCAGGGTAGAAGAACTGCCTCATAGAGTTTTCAAGGAGTGCCTGGGGGATTTGAACTGCCAACCTTTTGGTTAGCAGATGAAGCACTTAACCTCTACACCACCAGAGTTTCCAAGAAGAGATGGACAAGAATCAGACAATTGGAAGGCCTATAATATCAGTGTAAGGATTTGATTTTATGGGTATATACCACTGTATGTGCATATATGTATACATGCATAGTTTCCTGAGGAAGAGAGTCATAGAGTTTCAAGAGGATCTGTGGCCAAAAACAAAGTTAAATGCAAACCCTTGGTTAGGTAATAGAAAGCTATGGTCCAGCACTAAGCAGAGGCAGTATGTTTTCTGATCTGTAAGTCAGCATGGAGAATGAATTACAAAGGGACACGTGAACGCAAGAGAGTTAGTTGAACTGTAATTGCAGCAGGGGTAAGTAAGAGGGCCAGAGCAGGGGTAGGTGTGATGGGTATTGAGGAGGTAAAATTGATAGGACTCAGTAGTTCCTCAGGCTCCCTCCATCCTTCACACACATTTATCTCCAAGGTTCAACTGAGGCTGTGCCTCTCACTATTCCCTTCTGTCCCCCTACGTTTTCCTTGAAGTTTAGTCAAGCCTGATCTCACAAGTTGGCAGAGAGGGCCTCGACGCCAAGCTAGCCCCTTAGCTATACATCTCCATGGAGAAAACCGTCAACTGACCTCAGTAGAACAATGAATTGGCCTTGAGTTGGTCTCTGACCCTCTGCCCAGGGCTTCACAACACGGGCAGAGTTCAGTTAAGAAATCAGCACAGGTCCAGGAAAAAGGCAAACATCATCCAGTTTATTTTTTTCCTGATTCATCTCATGCCAATACATAGGCCCCAGCAGATAGCAGGAAAAATGATGGGTTCCCAGGCAGGCTGATTCACTAGATGTCCCTTTCCCTTCCTGTAAGGCTCATCAGAAGGGCACGGCATCTTTGCAAGGATCTGGTGTTGGTGCCCCTGGAGACAAAGCCAGACATCTGGCTTTCCATGGGGCAACAGGATTATGTGCTGCCTGGAGAATGGGGGAGTCAAAGGGTCGTAAAGACTGACTGCTTCCCTCTCCGTGAGATCTCCCTGTCCTGATCTGCTTCCTGTGGGCTTTAGAAAACAGATCTTCCTTCCACCAAAGTTCCTAGGACCCTCCTAGTGTCAACACAATAGTAGCCCAGGCAGCAAGATAGCCAGAGGCCTGGATGCTGTGCAGCAGGGTAAAGCCAGGGGAAGCTGGCAGCTCAAAGTCTCAACTTCTTTAGTCCAGGGAGCTGTGCCTAGAGGCTCCTGTCTAATCAATGCCCATGGAGCCTTACCAGGGGTACTGAACACCAATCTGGGTCTGACCGGTTCAGTTTAGATAGCTCAGAGGCAAGAAGGGCGCGTGAACTTTCACCCTGCATGGTGCTGACCCGAGCACCCTCACCCACTCTTTTGGCTCCTTTACATCTGCCTCCTCTTGCTCCTCTTCTTCTTCCTCCTCTTCTTCTTCCTCCTCTTCTTCTTCCTCCTCATTTTCACTGTCGGAGTCATCATACAGGTTGATGGTTGCCTGAACAGGGAAGTTGTGCAGTAAAATCTCCCCATCACTGTACAGGTAGTCAAAGGAGTGTGATTTCGGCCAGAGGAGCCTAGGGACAGAAAAGAAAAATGTCTCCTAACTTTAGTCTCACATGTCCAAAGAGGCCAGTAGGACCCAGAAAGATGCCAGCCCCTGAACCCCTTCTCTTAGCTGGAGGAATGCCATCAGACGAGGAGGAAGACAGAGTGCGCTCTGTAACAATCTTCTAAATTGTTGCAAAATGGCCGTAGGCAGGAAAGTAGTGAGCCTCTGGCTGTGGGAGGCCTGATTCCCAGCATCTCTCACTTCTAGAGCTGATACTCCCCTCTCCGCAGACTCTAGTGCTGTGTTTCCCATCTCCTTTTCCTACTAAGGCTCCCTTCACTTAAGGGTCACTCATAATGCCTCCAGGGAAGACAAGTTTGGCCAAGTCCCTTAAACCCTCTGGGCTTCAGTTCCCTTGCCTATAAAACCATGGTCATTACAGTGCCACCTTCCTCCTGCTTCACAGGACTATTGTGAGGATTAAAAAAACTACTGGATCTATATCAAGTTCAGAGCTTGCTGCCAGAAGCTTACCTGACAGGGTGATGGAATTTGGAGTCAACCTTGGTGACCTGGACAGATGTTGCCCCACCAGTGGCCTGCCCAAAGCAAAAGATAGCATGTTGGCTCAAAGTACATGGCCAGATGATTACCTCCACTGTATCAGAGATCAGAAACCTGCAGGTAAAATGATCTAGAAGAGACGTGAGCCACCTCCAGGGTTCAGACCCTCCAGGGTTCAGACCTTCCCTACCCCAACAAGGGGGGATCCCTCGTAGTTCTGGTTGAAAAATAAGTAGACAGAATCCTGGGGATTGTTTGTTTTCTCCCTCCTGTCCCAATATCTTTTTGGAGCCTGTCCACGGCCCAGAGTTCCACGGGAGCAGCAAAGATTTGGGAGAAACAACACTGAGACTAGGTACCAGGAGACCAGAATTCCAGCACTGGATCCACCACAAACTGGCTGCAGGACCTGTCCAAATCCCTTTCCTACTGAGTCTAAACCTCTTCATCTGTCAAATTGCCTCAGCAACTTTACGTCTGACCTCCTCTAAGAACTGTTGTAGCAATCAAATGTGAGCAAGGCTTATAAAGATGCCTTCCCACATCTGAAGCTTTGGATTAAAGTCATGATCTCTCTAGGGTAGGACCTGGTTAGTGTGAACGCGTACAGCTGAGTGTATGACTGAACACCTGCAGTGGGGGCTCGAACTCACCAGCTCCGTCAGTTTTCTCACCTGTCTTGGTGGGTCATTTGTGGAGGGCAGCCAAGGCCTCCAAAGACAAGTAGTTCTAGGACAAAGAGGAAAGACCAATCAGTAGAAGAAGAAACTAGAACTGGAGCTCCCTGAGATAACAAGAGGCCTCCAGGAAGCTTGGCTCAAGTGCCATCTACTCCGAGAAGGCTTTTCTCATGCCCCTGAGCCCAGATGTGATGAAGGCCCCTCCTTCGGGCTTCAACAAGTGTATCATTGTTCTGTTCTTATCACACTGCTTTGTAACTGTCTGTTTACTTGTCTTTACATTTCTTAAGGGCAGGAAGTTATGTTTGATCATATGTCAATTCCCAGCACCTAGCACATTGCCTGATATGCTATAGTTGGTCAGTAAATGTTTAATGAATCAATGGGGATTGAGTATGTAAATAACTCGCCCCCTACTTCCTCTTCCATAGAGCAGAGCTCAGGGCCCTACCATCTTCCTGGGGCAGAAATATTCCTATTCCCACTGGTTACCCACTAGACTTCCACCCCAAAACTAAAAAACCAAAACCCTTTGCTGTCAAATCAATTCCAGCTCATAGAAACCCCATAGGACAGAGTAGAGCAGCCACATAGAGTTTCCGAGGAGTGCCTGATAGATTTGAACTGCTGACCTTTTGGTTAGCAGCCATAGCACTTAACCACTACACCACCAGGGTTTCCACTAGACTTCCAGAGGTCAAAAATGCAAATGAGAATCTTCTGATGTGGTCAGGAAACAGACAGTTGCCCAGTCAGAGCCTCTTTGGACTTCTGCCCTCTTCTCCCCACACCCAACCTTTTGGTTAGCAGCCATAGCAGTTAACCACTGTGCAACCAGGAGTCCCCTCTGAACTCTAGGTAGTACTCAACAGAGGCATCACAGCTATCTTCCCTGTGCCCCCCAGAGGATAAGCAACCTGGCCCAAGAAGGCCTGGCTGCTTGGCCTTCAGCTTTGGCGGTGCTCCCTAAGTCCCCTCCCACTGCCCAGAGGAATCTGCAAAGTGAAAGCCAGGTGAGATAGTCCAGGCAGACGTGGTGGGGGGCACTCTCTGTGGGCTCTGAGGCCTTGGCTTTTCCCCTTCGTAGAGAACAGGGGCACCCTGGCCACCTCATTTTCCTTCCTCTCCAAAGAACTCCACTGAGTCTGAGTTCAGATTACCAAAAGCCATTATACACTTACCTTTCACTCCCATGAACTTCTTGTGCAAAGAGCTGAAGGGGTGATGAGCTTAACAGGCCAGGGGATGCCAGGGGTCCCTGTGCTGGGGCCTGAGTTGGGTCCAGGACTGGGGCAGGGGCAGCAGCAGCAGCAGCAGCAGCAGCAGGAGTAGCAGGGTCCATCCTTAGGGTGCTAAGGCCAGGCATGCTGTGGGGTGTCCTATTTCCCAGAGTCTTCTGCAGTCTTTGGTCTTTGCTGGAGACAGACCCTTTATATAAGCCTTGACTGGACTCCTATTCAAAGGACAAGGGGGCTGGGAGAGGAATGAAGATTTAGGGAAGGAGCTCAGGAAGGGGTAGCTGGGTTCCTTGGTGTAAAATCTCTCCCAGTTGAATAAACAGGTTGTCAGTAGGGGGTGAGGGGCTCTCTTTACCTCCAAGTCAGTAAGAAAAACACAGAAGGGATAAATCAGACACCATTTGTGTGAATTCCCCAAGCAGTGGAAAGGCTGAAGTGGGGAGAAGAGGGGAGCTCATTAGCACCCCAAACCACGGAAAGTTGTTAGGGACACAGGACTAGATAGATAGGCCTCCAAAGGGACAGCTGCCCCATTCATTGTCTGAAGACAGTGAAGGACTCGCATGTTATTTCAACTCAAGCCCCAGATAGATTTGCCAGCTGGACTTGATGCTGGGTAACTGCCATTAAGCCTACCACCTATGCTAGAAAAAAAGAAGTTTCTGGGGCAGAGTGGGCCAGTTGCCTGTGGGGTAAACCCCAAGTCTCTTTTCCAATCCCCACTCTGCTTACTGGTCAGTTCATTTGCAAAAGTGCCTCAAACCCCTCTCCAACCTCAGCAGTTCAGCGGTCCAGTGAAGGAGGGCAGGCAAGGTTGCACAAGGCCTCCAAGCCAGACTCCAAATCTGAGGGCTCATATTCGAATCTAAAAGCAAAGGTGTTCAGGGGAGGAGGAGTTCTACCCAGCCACTAAGGTGCGGGAGACTGTCCCTGGCCCCTGGGCCTCGGTTCCCTCTTGTGTGTCATGTGGGTGCTAGCCCATTGGTCCCAAAGAGCTCTGTTAGCTTGAACACCCTGTGACTGGAGCTGGATAAACAGACACTGAACCCAGGCGAGCCCAGAGGCTCAGGCATAGCCTTCAGCCTTAGCGGGGCTACTGGGCCTTTGCCAAAAAGGCTTCTTGTTACAACTGGAAGGTTCTTTGTGCTTTAGAGGTCTTGAAAATATTCCTCCTGACCTCAGTGTCCGGAACCAGAACAGATTTAGCTTCAATGATAGATATTCTTCACAGCCTGGTTTGAAATTGTCCAAAGTTAGAAACAACCACAATATCCAATCTCATTTATTAGAGTACATTCTTACAGCCAAATACTAAGCAAGCACTCACAACTGTGTTCTAAAACCAAACCAAACTCATGGCTGTTGAGTCTATTGTGACTCATAGGGACCCTACAGAACAGAGTAGTACTGCCTCAGAGGGTTTCCAAGTCTGTGATCTTTACAGAAACACACTTCCACATCTTTCTTCTGAGGAGTGGTTGGTGGGTTCGAACGGCTGACCTTTGGTTGGCACCTCAGTCCTTGACCACTGCACCACCAGGACTCTTTAATTATGTTCTATGAAGTAGAATTATCAACATAGAAACTGGAAAAAATCAGATGGTCAGATTCTTCATACTATCTTCCACTTCTGCCACTCTTCAAAATCCAGTCCTACTGTGCTTTCTTTTGTAGCAAAGGAAAAAAAACCTAAATGTCTCACTTTAAAAGAATGATTAAATAAATCATTGAACATTAATAAATTTTCAGTTAAAATTGGCATGGTAGAATAATACGGAGAATATACTGAAGACTTAAGAAAAAAGAAGGCTCTAAAATTTTATTTATTTATTTATGTATAATGATTAAGTGAAAAGCCTACAATCCAAATCGGTTTTGCATGCCAACCTAGCTGCAGCTCCTTCTGCCCTCCCCAGCCAGTAATAGCATGCTCCTCCTTTCCGTTCCATACTGGTAGTGTCTCGTCAACAGGCATCTGTGCCCTCCTCTCCACCCTCTTCTCTCCCATCTAGAAAGAAACCAGTAGGACTACCTCCTATAAATGCATAGAACCATAAAGTACACACACCAAATTGTCACACTGTGTCCCTGAGTCCAGTCCATTCTTGTCTGAAGAGTTGACCTCAGTGCGTGTTTCCAGTCAGGGACATGAGCAAGTCTAGGGGCCACGTTCCCAGGGGAGCATACGGTCTTTCGGACCATCAGTCCAGGTCTTTTATGAGAGTTCTAGGGTTGCACCCCCCTTTTCTGTGTGTGTTGGCTCAGGGACCCTACATCGTGTCTCCCATCACAGCTGTCTTTGGTGGTGGCCAGGCACCATCTGCTTCTTCTGGTCTCATATTGATGTATTCTTCCAGTCACATGGGTCCTTCTGTCTCCTCATGTCTTTGATGTTACCAGTGATCATCTGTTCCAGATGACTCAGGACCATTTGATGTACCTCAGATGGCAGTTTGCTAACTTTTAAGATCCCAGGTGCCACTCACCAATATGGGATACAGAAGACTCTCTTAGCAATAGACTAGTTATGCCAATTAGCCTTGATGTACCCTGATTACATGGTCCCTAGACCCTTGTCCCTGCTACTCTATCCTTTGGAATATTGGAATATTTGGAATATTCCTTTGGAATATTTTAGTTTATGGTGAAGTCCAGTTAAGTTTTTCTACTCTCTACTGTGTGCTGTCACTGCTTTCAGCTAATCAAATTTCTGTCAACTATCTATCCACCCTCTCCCTCCATCCACACCCTTGTAGCAGTCAAAGTGTCTTTTCTTTAAACATAAGTCTATTTTTAAGTCCTTACAGCAGAGGTCTCCTACAATATTTGTCCTTTTGCTGCTGACTGATTTCGCTTAGCATAATGTCTTCCACTTGAAACCAGGTTATGAGATGCTTCCTGAAATCATTGTTCTTCATCATTGCATAGTGTTCCATTGAGTATATATACCATTGTTTATTTATCTGTCCATCTCTTGATGGGCATCTAGGTTGATTCTGTCTTTTAGCTACTGTGAACTGTGCATGCATGTATCTGTTCATGTGACTGTCTTTACTTCTGTAGGGTATATTCTAAGCAGTGGAATTACTGGATCAAATGGTGTTTCTATTTCTACCTTTTTAAGGAAATGCCAAATTGCTTTCCAAAGAGGTTGTACCATTTTCCCATCCTACCTGCAGTGTAGGAGAGTTCCATTCTCAGTGTAGCCTCTTCAGCATTTGTTGTTTTGTGTTTTTTGGGTTATGGCCAATCTTCTTGGGGTGAGATGCTATCTCGTTATAGTTTTGATTGGGATTTCTCTAAAAGCTGACGATCGTGAGCATTTCCTCGTGTGTGTTTTGGCTGCCTTGATGTCTTCTTTGCTGAAGTGTCTGCCCATCCCCTTTGCCCATTGTTTAATTGGGCTATTTACCTTTCTCTTGTTGATATTTTGCAGTACCTTGCAGATTACGGAGATCAGACGTCATTCCAATATGTAGTTGCCAAATATTTTTTCCGATTCCATGCCAAGTGCCGTGGAGTCGGATCTGACTCATGGTGACCCTAGGGGCCAAATAGGCAGTCTTTTAAGTCTCTTGATAAAGTCTTTGGATGAGCAAAAGCCTTTGATTCTTAGCAGTTTCCATTTATCTATTTTCTCTTCTGTTGTTTGTGCTTTGTCAGATTTTGAAGTCCAAACTGTGTATTAGAACTTTCATTGTTGACCCTATTTTTTCTTGCATGATCTTTATCATTTTAGCTTTGATATTTAGGTCTTTGATCCATTTTGAGTGAGTTTTTGTGTAAGGTGTCACATATGGGTCTTGTTTCAGTTTTTTGTAGATGGATATCCAATTTTGCCAACACCATCTGTTAGAGAGACTGTTTTTACCCCATTTTACGACCTCTGGGCCTTTGTCGAGTATCAGTTGTTCATAAGAGGATTGCGTTATTTCCGGGGTCTCTATTCAGCTCCATTGGTCTATATGTCTCTTTTCGTACCAGTGGCTACTTAGACCACCGTGGCAGTGTAATAAGTTCTAAGGTCTGATAGTGTGAGGCCTCCCACTGTATTCTTCTTCTTCAGTAGTGTTTTACTTATCTGAGGTTTCTTCCCTTTCCAAACAAAACTGGTGATTTGTTTCCCCATCTCGTTAAAAAAATGACACTTGAACTTGTGTTGGGATTGCATAAAATTGTACTTATTGTTTAAAGGACGATCCCATTTTGGTAAGGAAAGAAGTACAGAATCTAGAGTACCCAAAAAAAGAAAGTCTGGGCAGAAGTAAGAGAATTTTGCGGTGGTTGGTTCTGGGAGCAGGAGTATAGTAAATTTTTATTTCTTTATGCTTTTCTAAGTTATCTAGAAATTTCCATAATGAACTGACATTACTTGAGTAATAAAACATAAGCCAAGCCAAGTACCAAAGACCCACACCAACATAAGAAAAGACACTTTACCAAAAAGCAAGCAAGAAAGACAAGCTTATCCACAGAGAACAGAAGACTCTTGGGACAACTGAGAATCATTTTCAAAGATTTGAGCATTAGACTTGAGATTTCCCATGTTCTGTGTGACTTCAAAGGGCAGGACTAGGTTCATGAGTGCAAGCTATGAGGAGCTGCATTTTGGCTGGGTTAAAGGAAAACATTCTAACAGCCGGCCACCACCTAACCTAACTGGCCCTCAATAAACAAGAGGTTTATTATATGCAGTGAAATGAATCCAGGGGAATGTGATGCCTTGGACTGGGTGAGCTCTCTGTCCCTGAATTGTGTAAGTGCAGGTGGATCCTGGATCATGAAGAGGGAAATCCTGAGGAAGGCGAGAAAGAGGGGTGCAGCTGGGGAGTCTGAGCTATCAGTCTCTGAGGCTAACTTTACCTCAGAGAGATGTGAGTTTGTTACGCTGTTACACTGGCTAAAATGAGGCATGAGGCCCAGAGAAGGGAGCCCACTGAAGAGATTGGGCAGGAAGGAGAGGGGACTCAAAAGAAGAGACACTTTAGGGTTGGCAACAGACATATTTCACACCCTAGGATTTTTGTGACCTCTAGGTGATCATGATCTGTGAAAATCAGCAGGAAGGACAAGGAAGAGAGAGACACTCCTCTTGGCCCCAGGATCCACACTAATTAGACTCGGCCATGCCAGCCATCATGCCACCTCTTACTGTGGACTTGTGTTCATTCAGCCATAACCTTTCATGTTTGGGACTGTCCAGTCCTTTTACTGCTCTGAGCAGCAGGCCTCAAGGTTTCCTTACACCCAACTCCCTGCAGGTTCTCCTAGAGCCCAGGAAACATTTAGTCCTCTTTATTCTGGCTACACACCCGATCTTTCTTGCTGCCCCCTCAGAATTACCTCGGCCTCATTCAGCTTGTGATACATGAAGCCATGAGCCCTTCTTGCCAGTCACCCCACCCCTAGCCTGCAAGATTTAAGGCCTGCAATTGTTGCTACGCAAAAGTGGGAGCCTGGCTGTTGCCCTCTGTACCTAGCTTGGAACAGGAGGAAGGTGGCCAGCAGGGTAGCAGGAAAGATGTGGGTCAATTGAAATGAAGAACTTCCTCTCAGAGTAATTATGATCCTACCTCAGTTTACCCTAATAACCTGTAGTGCGTCTGCATTTTCTCAGTCATCACTTCACTAGACCCTTGGGTGCCTCTTGGGGTGGGCTGGAAAGAGGAAGGTGCTGTGGGTACTGCCTGAAGGCACTGACAGCTTAATGAGGGTGACAAGACTTGAACAGGTGAAGACAAAGTGAGTCACCCTCAGCTGGGCTCTGGTATCCCTCAGTCACTCTTGAGCATGTTTCTTCATCAAGTGCCCAACTCCAGCCTCGACATTTCCTTGGGCCTGTTGTTCTAAACTTCCTTCAGCTCCCTACTGTGTCCCTGCCCCACCTGTCTCTCTTCACAGAGCAACCTCTCCTTCTACTTCCCTGAGAAAACACAGGCCTTCAAGCATGAATTACCTCAGTGACCTGCCCCACCCCCCAAAATTGGCCTGTCTCTCCAACTTCCTTCCCCTCCAGCGCTCCCATCTCAGGGGACAAGGTGCCCCTCTGTTAAAGGCTAATCTCACTGCCTGGGCTTTGGCCTCATCCACCCTCCTTTCTGAGTCCTTCCTGTAGAATGTCGTGCTGCTTTTCTTCAGGAAGGTCCAGCTTCACTATACTAGTTCTTTCCATTCAGCTTATAAAATACCTGTTTCTGTTATCCAAAAAACAAGCAAAAAAGACGAGCACACCCCCTCGTCAGATGTGGTCTCTTATGCCCCTGACTTACTTACTCTTTCATCTTTTTTTTTCTTTCTGTCTCCCTCCCTTCTTGTCTCTTCTTTCCTTTACTCTCAAATTTGTTGAAAGTAGAATCTACACTCTACACTTTGCCCAAGTTCCTATTCACACCTCGGTCACCAGCAATTTGGCCCCAGCCCCATCATTCCAGTGAAAGGGCACTGCCATAGGTCACCAATGACTTCTTAATTGCCAAATTCAGTGATCTCTTTGAACTCTGAGTGGTCAAAGACATTGTTGGCCAAGTTCTCATTTCCGGAGCTCTCCTGTGTTGGCATCCAGGATCACTCTCTCCTGAGTGTCTTGGTTACCTCCTGGGTTACTGATCCCTTGCCCATTCCCCAAATCAGTGGTTCTCAAGTTACAATCCACAAATCAGGCTTATCTACAGTGATATTTTCAGTGGTTCACAGCAAAAGGAGAAAGACATTGATAGTAAAATTTTTCAAGAATCTAAATGAATTCATTTATTAAAGGCTGTCCTTCAAAATATGCCCTTTCTATCCTTCTGGTGGTAAAATGTTCTTATTTTCAGTGGTGGAGAGGAGAGATGTTATTTTGTTTCTTTAATGTTCTTACTTGGTAAAATAAAATATATTTTATCTCCCCTGCGGCAGTCCCACAAATGTTTATTGAATTCATGAAATGAGAGGTATTGTTTCAGCCTAAAATTTTCTGATAGGCATCTCCAAACTGAATCGGTTTTTCTCCTTCACCAAATTCCCTTGTAGCTACCTTGATAACAGCATCATGTTGACCTAGTCACTTAAGGTGGAAACTTCAGTCACTAATCCTATTGGTTTTAGTGTTCACTATTTCTCCCATTTGTCTCCTCTGTCCTTCCAATTCTCCCAGCTATTTCTTCATTTATGACCTAATCTATCCTCTTACCTTGATGCCTGAAGCAGCCTCCTGCCAGATTTCCCCATTCTTGACTTGATCTTCCCAATGCATTTTTCGTACAGCTGTCCCGTTCATCTTTCTAAAACACGGAACCAAATTGATTACAGCTGGAAAAAGATGATTTGGAAAAGCTCCATATCAGCAGTCAGGACAAGACCAGGTGCTGACTGTGGCACAGATCATAAACTGCTCGCATGCAAATTCAAATTGAAACTGAAGAAAATTAGAACTAGTCCACGAGAGCCAAAGTATGATCTTGGGTATATCACTCCTGAGTTTAAAGACTGCCTCAAGGACAGATTTGATGTGTTGATCACTAATGACCAAAAACCAGACGAATTGTGTAATGACATCAAAGACATCATCCATGAAGAGAGCAAGAGGTCATTAAAAAGGCAGGAAAGAAAGAAAAGACCAAATTGGATGTCAGAAGAGACTCTGAAACTTGTTCTTCGATGTTAAGCAGTTCAAGCAAAAGAAGGAATGGCAAAGTCAAAGACCTAAACAGAAGATTTCCAGACTTCCAGTAACTCCCAGTTGCCAGTAGAAAATGTTCTAGCTCCTTGATGTGGCAGTCAAAGCCCTTTGCTGCCTGGGCCCAGCCTACGTCTCTAGTCTTATGGCCCTAGTACCCGTCTACATACCCGCTATTACAGCCCCTCTAGACTCCATCTTCATTCTAAAAGTCTTTCACACTCAGTTTTCTTAGGGTTTAGGATCTCTGAAGGTCTTAATCTCACTCTGCATATGGTTTATCAAAAGGAGTGAAGACTTAGGGTCATTCCTGACACAGCATTTTTCAAACTGTGGTTGGCAATGATTGGAGGGCTTGAAATAAATTTAAATAAATTTAATGGGCTGCAGGAAACGTTTAACAAATGTAAGAGTGAATTACGTATGGTAAGTATATATTGTTCTGTGAAACTTATGCTATTTATGTATGTATAGATACGTGCATGTACTGGCTCAGGATGTGAAGTGTATTTCTCACTGTGAGTTGCTATCAAAACAACTGAAAGCCACTGCACTAAGGAGGCTAGATGTTACTGTGACTCATTTAGTCAGTGCTATTCATGTCACAGCCCTTGTTCTCAAAATGGGTCTGGTATCACTAGTGGGTATAACAGAGGTCAAGAGAAAGGGTAATACTAAGAAGACTTCATTGGGGGAGAAGGAGGTTGACTGAGCTTAAGTGGGTAGAGGAAAGGGGGAGATGAGATCCTGGCAGGGGAACTGGCACAGAAGCAGATAATAAGAGTACAGAACATTTGTTAAACATTCATGTGTGGAACACTGTTCTGAGCACTTTGCATGGATTAATTTAAGCCTTCCATAAACAACCCCACAAGGAGGTACTATTACAAGTCTCATCTTGTAGATGGTAAAATGAGATACAAAAGAGATCAAGGAACTTGCTCCAATGTCACAGAGCTAAAATTGACAAGGCTTGTGTGTTTTTTAATTTTAGTTTTAGTGAAGATATACACAGCAGAACATGCATCCACCCAACAGGTGCTGTATGTACAACTCAATGACACTGGTTATGTTGTTCATGTTGGGTCACCATTCTCGCTGTCTGTACCCATATTGGAAACCCTGGTGGCATAGTGGCTAAGTGCTATAGCAGCTAACCAAAAAGTCGGCAGTTTAAATTTACCAGGTGCTCCTTGGAAACTATGGGGCAGTTCACCTCTGTCCTATAGGGTCATCATGAGTTGGAATTGACCCAAAGGCAATGGTTTTCGGCTACCCATGTTGTTTTACCATCGTTGACTTAGACTTTCAAACCAAACCTGTCGTCAGTGACTCAATTCTGACTCACAGTGACCCTACAGGACAGAGTAGATCTGCCCCTAGTGTTTCCAAGGAGCACCTGGCAGATTCAAACTGCCGACCTCTTCGTTAGCAACTGTAGCTCTAAATCACTGAGCCACCAGGGCTCTGACTTAGACTTACTATTCCCTAAACTTCTCACCTATGCTTTAGAGATACTTAGAGACAATTTGGTGTCATATACAGATAGTCCATGACCTACAACAGGATCTGTTCTGAAGGGTCCATCCTAAGTTGGTTCTGACATGTTGAATACTTTTCTTTCTTTTAGTTTTCACTATTACTGCCTTTTATTCTCAGTGTCTTTATAAATTATACCTTTATTTATCTTTAGGGGTTGAAAACATTACATACAAGCTTATAGATATATTTTAATTTTGTATATAGTACATATTACTAATGGTAAGATGTACAAAAAAAGATGATTGTAAGTGTGGTTCACCATAACTCAAACATGTTGTAAGTGGAGGACTACTATAGATAATTTCTCACAAAAGAGCAATGCCCATAGAGAACATTGTTTATTAACTTAGCAAAAGAGTTGTTTGCCTTTAAGATGACATCAAGGCATAATTTCACATCATGGTTTGAAGATTTTCTCTGAGTGATAGATTTGGAGGTTCCTTCAGTCTCAATAGGTCCAGTAAGTTTGGATTCTGTAGGAATTTGAAATTCTGTTCCACATTTTCCTCCTTCTAATCAGAATTCATTTATTGATTCTTTGATCTGAACAATCAGAAAAAAAACTCGGGTACCATCCAGTTCTTCCTGTCTCATGGGTAAGGAGGCAGTAGTTAATGGGGCCATTAGACCTACAGTCCAGTTCCTTTGACCCTGGGTCTCCTTCTTCCTCTGCTGCTTCAGGTGAATAAAGACCAATTGTTGCATCTTGGATGGCTGTTTGCAAGCTTTAAAGAGCCCGGGCATTACTCACTGAACTAGGTAGTAGAACAGTAACTCTAAAAGCAATATTAGGATTATTGCATGGACAGTCTTACAAGGCCATGGCCTTAACTTTCTAAGCAAAAAAACTAATCCCATGAGATGCTTGGATGTACTTAAAAAGTGCCAGCAACTTTAGCCTCTTTTTTTTTTTGATTGCTGTTGTACAATTGCAGATAGCACGGTATCTGCCATTTTGCCCTTTTCCTGGTATACAGCTTAGTGACATCAGTTACAGTCATCAAACTGTACAATCATCACCCTTAATCAGTGCCAATTGTCCTGTCACTATAAACATAAACCTACTGCTTTCCATAATAATTTCCTCTCCATTCCCTGCTCTCACTCCAGTTAAACACTAATAGTCATTAGTCTCTATAAGCCACTGCCACACTGCAATCAAGTTGATTCTGACTCACAGCAACCCTGTAGGACAGAGAATCCAAGGAGAGCTTGGTGTACTCCAATTGCTGATCTTCTGGTTAGTAGCCATAGCACTTAACCACTACACCACCAGGGTTTCCTTGGTCGCCGTGTGTTTACTTATCCTTGCCTTTTCGTATAAGTGTGATGTCATACGGTATTTGTCCTTTGATGGGTGACTTGTTTCATTCAACACAGTGTCTTCAAGGTCCATCCATGTTGTAGGATGCATCAGAACTTCATTTCTCTGTGTGGCTGAGTAGTTTTCCATTGTATGTGTATACCATATTTTGCTTATCAACTCACCTGTTAATGGGCACTTGGGTTGTTTCTACCTTTTTTGCTACTGTGAACAGTGCTAGAATGAACATAGGTGTGGGTATGTTTGTTCATGTCACTACTTTTATGTCCTTAAGGTATATACCTAGGAGTTACATGATCGTTTCATTTGTAATTTTTTGAGGAATCTGTTAGGCTGGAATTTGAACTCAAGAAGTCTGTACTTTCGACCACTGCATGCCCTACACTAGCACTGGGAGCCAGTGAGGAAAGTGGGCCATATAGGGAAGCATGAAAGCCTAGGCCAGTAGGAAACTGATGAAGGACCTTGAATGCCAGATTGAAAACCCCTGGAATAGCTTCTGCTGTCAGTTCCTGAAAGGAGATCTCACTCTTTTCCTCCAGCCTCTACCTCTCCAGCCAGGGGCCCTGCAGTTGGGAGCAGAAAGCCTGGAAGCCCAGAAAGTATGCCAGGTAAAAGCAAGAAGTAAGGCAGAGTCTGCTCTAAGGAGGAAAAGGGAAGGTTCTCTCTCCCAGCCAAGCCTGTCCCTAAAGCAAAAATAGCAAATGGTGACTGGGGCCTCCATCCCTTAGTCCAAATGTTCCAAATGTGCCAAATCTTGGATCCAGCCCTTTGGACTCCTGGGACAGGGGGTCCCCTCTGGAGAACAGTTTGTTGCTGGGTCAACTCTCCTCTGCACCCTGTGCCTCTTGGCCAGCCATTTGAGCCAAGGCTGTGGCCATGTGGTAGACTCTCTAGGCAGAGCCTCTGGCAGCTGCCCATTTGCTCCTCGTTTGGGCTGCAGAGACCTAGAAAAACAAAGCCCTGAGGGAGAAGGAGGGGCAGGAGAGAGGACATCTGGGAAGGTCACTCTCAGCTGGGCTCCCTCCCTCTTCTCTGCAGTCCATTCTTGGCTGTCGGGCCTCTCCAGGCCCTCTTCCTGAGATATCTTCCTTTTCCAGCCTGGCCTGAGATTTTGGGAAGTGTGAGCTACACTGAATTTTTGGTAGTGCATTCTGTTCTCTTTGCTTGTTGGTCTTGGTGGCCTGCTGATCCTACCTATGTAAGAAACAGATACCGGTAACTAGTGGCAGATGCCTTCCTGAGAGTTGACTCCTGATAGGCTAATAATAATAATAGCCATAACAATAATAATAGCTAACATTTATTGCATGCTTACTCGGTGCCAGGCACTGGCCTAAGCACTTTATTGATTCATTCTTTCATTTGCTTCTCTGAAAAATCCTACAAGGTAGGTACCATTGTTGCTCCCATATACAGATGAATGGGAAACTGAGGCACAGAGGGACCAAGTGGCATATCAGGGGTTAAAAAGCTAGTGAGCGGCAGATATGAGATCGGAATTCAGGTCTGCTTTGTTCCAGAGGAGCCTTGATGGCACAGTGGTTAAGAGTTTGACGGCTGACCACAAAGTTTGCAGTTTGAATCTATCAGCTACTCTTTGAAAACGCTACAGGGCAGTTCCACTCTGTCCTGTGGGATCCCTGTGAGTCTGAATCAGTTTGACAGCAACAAGTTTGTTCCAGAACTCTATGAGATTTTAGAATAAAGCCATGTGGCATAAGTCCATTTGGCAACTGTCCCAGGTACCCTGTTTAGGGGTCTGTGTGCTGCTGTGGAGCTAGGAATTTGATGAAGTGACAAATGGAAGTGGATGATGCGTGTCAGAACTTGAGCAAGTCTTCATCAAGGCCATCATTAGTGCTGTGGCTTTGGACCTGTTCTGTTAATGACACCACCTCCAGGACTGCAAAATGGGGTAGCTGGCAGCCTTGTCCACGCTTCCTTCGTAACATCCTTTGACCCAGACCTCACTAACTATTGCTGGAGTGGTACAGGTGCTTCTCTACCTTGAGTCCTTGTCATCTCTGTCTTTATTTCTGTACTAGGCCTTAAAGTGGAAAAGTTTAGGCTCTAGAATTAAACAGCCATGACTTGACTCCCAGCTCTAGCACTCAGGACTTGAGCAGATGACTTCAAATCTCAGGTTTCAGTTTCCCAATCTGTGAAATGGGATAACAGTGGTCCAAACCTCATAGGATCATAGTGAAGATTTAACAAAATGGTATACGGATTTTACTTAGAGCCTGGCAAGTACTGCACACACAGCATATGTTGGCTGTTATCAATACTGTGATTATTTTTTTCATCTGCCACTGAATGTATTGTGGTCATTTCACATACTGACTTTAGAAGCAGGCCTGGGTTGGAATCCCTTCTTGGCAGGGTACCACCTAAGAGACCTTCAGTAACTCTATTAACGTATCTGAGCTTCAGTTTCTTGGGAATGAGAACTATAGTGCCTAGCTCACAGGACTGGAATGAGAACAAAATGAGATACTATAGGTAAGTTGGTGTTAGTTCTTTTTCTCCCACAAGCCTTCAGGTATTTCCTACATGCTTGGCCATACTGAGATTCTTGAAAACATAGCTTCTGTTCTGCTCACACACCTGCTTTGACAAACCATGAGTGACAGGAATAAGTTGAGCATTCACAAATTTTTCCAATATTTTAAGCCTTACCTCTAAGCCCACCCAGCCTTCTCCCTCACCTCCAGAAGGCTTGTCACTACACTTTCTCTGCACATTTATCTCTACTCCTCATAAAAGCATATAATGCCTTCTCTTTCCTTCATGACCCCAATTCTATCTGTCCTTTTCAGGCCTTTCTCAGACCTACACTTAACCAAGGAAGCCACTAAGCCATGCTAGCATCTTCCTGCCTCCAGAGACCTCTCATCTGAACCCACTCCCAAAAGTGGGGAAGGCTAGCTTTCTTTCTAGTCACCTTTTCAGATGTGAACCAAGCCTCTTTATCGAGGTGATCGGAGAAGGGGCTATGACCTCCCCATCTTTCCTCCGTCCTGTCCAAATCTAGCACAAGGTCAGGTACACAGCAGGTACTCATTCCATGTGTGTGGAATGGCATTTAACTCAGGGTCATTGGCCCGAGAAGACTGTAAAAATGGTGTGAGAGTGGCATCTCACCTCTTCTAACTTCATAAGGGAGGAGAATCAGGATCAGTGACCCAATGCTGATTCCTATGAGGCAGAGACATACCTTCACCCTCCAAACTTTTAACCAATTCTGACATCAACCATCCCTCCACTGGCACTCTCTACTTCTCTTCTGGGTTCAATAATTCATTGCAATGATCACACAGAACTCACAGACCACACTTAACAGTTACGGTGTTTATTAGGATAGTAACCGATTATCATTCCAATTCCAAAATGCTCAGGATACAATTCTTCAATCAGAACAGATTCTTCTCAGCTGTGCCCACAGACAAGGCTGTCTCTGGTCCTCAACTTGGGCTCTGCCCTGCTCAAGCGAGTGCTACAGAGCTCTTTTAGCTCTGCCAATAAGTGCCCCAAAGCACCACACTTTGCCTGTAAATACCTTCCTGAAGGTGCTCAACTCCAACACTATGGGTAGACAAACCTAGGTCCACCACGCGCCTAGAGGCACTTCCCTCCACCAGCAAGCCTCCTGTCTGAAAGCACTTCACTTTCTCACTCCATGGGCTGGGAAGCCCAATGCGCCATCTCCTGCTGGTTTTCTGCATCTGCTGCCATCATTTCTCTGTCGCCACTTCTCACCATCTTCAGAGTTACAGTTCACTGTCTCTTGGTCTCCTGAGTTTTAAAGCTTCTTAGTTCTGGGATCTCAGGTGCAAAGGATGTGCTGTATTCCTGGATCTTCTTTCTTGGTTGTGGTGAAATGTTCCCTTTCTGCTGCTGGGATAGCTCATTTTAGGCCTTGCAAGACAGCAAAACCCCTTGTTAGAGTCTCACACAATTTATTTGCATGGTCCTGCCCCCCAAATGGTGCCATGCACCTTTGTTTTCAATTATGATTGAATGAAAATGTATACTCCCATATAAATTTGCATGCCCACCTATATGCAGCTCCCACTGCTCTCCCTGCCCAGTGACAGCACACCCTTCCTCTCTGCTCTGTATATGTCCTATCCTCCCAACAGTCTCCTATCCCCTCCTCTCCACCCACTCTCCTTCCTCCAGTAAGAGGTCAGCAGGGTGACATCCTACAGATGCATGGAACCATAAAGTTCTCACAGGATACAGTCACTCTGCATCATCAAGTCCAATCCATTGCTGCCCCAAAAGCTGATCTACATTATGATTTATGGTCAGGGGCAGCATCAGGGCCAGGTGCCATGCTCCCAGGGGGACCCTGAAGCCTCTGGACCATCAATTGTGGTCTTTTAGTGGCGATCTCAGGGTGCACCCCTTTTTATTCTTGTGTTGCCAGTGAGACTCACTTTTGTGAGTTCCATCATGGCTATGACTGGTGGTGGCCGGGCACCATCTGGTTCTTCTGGTCACAAGTCGATGTAGAGACCCAATCACGTGGGTCTCCCTGTCTTCTGGTTTCTCTTTCCCCCATGTCATTCTTGTCCTCGGTGATCATCCGTTCCTGTTGAGTTGGGACCATTTGCTGTACCCTCAGATGGCAGCTTGGCAGTTTTTAAGACCCCAGATGCCACTCACCAATGAGGGGTGCAGAGAGTCCTCATTAGCAAAATGCTAGCTGTGCCAAGTGGCTTTGATTTCACCTGAAAGCATGGTCCCTGGCCCCCCGCCCCAGTTACTCTATCCTTGCAATATTGGGTTAAGATGGGAGGAGTACTCAGATTGTGTTGAAGTCCAGTTATTATTGATCTTCTTTCTAATGTGTGCTGTCACTGATTTCACCCAACCAAATTTCTATTAACTATCTAATCTAAACCCTCCCCCCCAACCCTCCCTCCTTCTCCATCCTTGCAGCCGTCTTTTATGCATGAGTCTGTTTTTAAGTTCTTATCGTAGGGGTCTCATACAATATTTGTCCTTTTGTCACTGACTACTTTCACTCAGCATAATGTCCTCCAGTTGAAACCAGGTTAAGAGATGTTTCCTGCAGTCGTTGTTCTTTATCATTGCATAATGTTCCACTGAGTATACCTACCATAGTTTACCTATACCATACACCTTATTTACATTATTAGCAAGCTATCCAATCCCTTCTATGTACCACAGCCCCTCATCTGCATAGTCTTACCCAGTCATCCAGGGGGAGTTACAATACCATGATAGCCAGCCAAGACTTGGCACACCACATTGCCACCCCCTGGTTTTTCTAGCCATGGTTCTTTTCTATTTGTGGGATAACTTCCCCTTCCCAATCATTTTACCAGTCCAAAACAGTCATTAACAATTAGTACTTTAGCAGGGCAAAGTGTTCTCAGGGTACTTACTCAGGTACCAGCCACTCAGGTCTGTAGCAGGTGTCCATTTGATCTGGTCAGGTTCACCAGTAGCTGGGCTTTGCCCTTTCTAGTCTGTGATAAAATTTAACTGAGAGATCATTCCCTTGCTCTTAGCTCGGCAGAGTATCAGCATAGCAAAACCTTTAAGGGACTTTAGGTTCAGCCACTGTACACAAGTCCAGCACTGCCTCCTCCTTAGTTTACTCTTTCACATTCATAGCTTCTACAATTAGTTTTTACAACCACAGTTAGCCCTGTTAACAATCAACACTCACAACTGAATCATAAAATCCCATCGGCATCTTCCCCCACCGTCTCTTCCCCAGATACATCAGGAAAAGAGACATCTATTCACTGGGGATCCTCCTTTGTCCCTCTCATTTTGATTTAAGCACACTCGTAAATGTGTGTAAGCCAACCACTTAATGCCTTTATTTCTCCCCATTTTCGACAGCCAATGTTTAAATTGCCTGTCCCTACCAAATCAGTACTCTGAGAAGACAAGCATGTTTCTGGGTCTTGAAGAATCTGCTATTCCAGTTGCAATTTTGAGCATTTGCAGCCATAAGCAAAGTCCAATCCAGGGCAAGCCATCAGATTGCCGCCATCTATACCAGATCAAGATGTCAAACACCTCTGTCTTCATTTGGTTGGGTTCTGGTTAGCTCATCCCTAGTCACAGAGGGTACCAGCCACAGGGCTTGGGAATTCACACACTTCCTGACATTGCAGATCAGGTAGCCCAGTCTCTCTGTCTCTGTCTCTCTCTCTTTCTCATCCCAAGCTCCCAGGGACTAGCTCAACAAGCACCCCCCATAGCCTCCATACAACGCCCTGCTCTTAGGACCAGCCAGCCCTTTCTCTCTCTCTCATCCCTAGTCTCTGTGGGCTAGGTCAGTGGATGCCAACAGAAAAGGCCCGAACTCAGCCTATCTCTTCATTAGTGAGTCTCCCTCACTTCCACTCATGAGTAAATCTAGGTGATCACCACAGGTTTTCTATTTGGCCACTCTCTCTAACTTCTAGTCCTGGAAAGGGTCCTTCTGATGGTCACCGCTGGTCCTTCCTTCAAATGCAAATCTTCTGTTCTCTCAGCAATTCTGGATAGGTCTACACCTCTTTCCAAATTCCTGGTTGGGGCTCAGGTTTTTAACCTAAAAATAAACAGAACAAATCCATTGCCTAGAGTGGATTCTAACTCACAGCGGAAGGACAGAGTAGAACTGCCTTATACAGGTTTTCAAGGAGCACCTGGTGGACTTGAACTGCTGACCTTTTGATTAGCAACCATGTCTTTTAGTCACTACCAAAGGCCCAGATTCCTACTCTGTTCTATAAGGTCACTATGCGTCGGAATCGACAGCAGCAGGTTTGGTTTCAATTTTTAGGCCCTGATATTCTATATACAGGGTTACTGCATTCAAACCAACAGCCTGTGTTTCATTTGGGCATATCCAACCAAATACTAACTGACAGCAGAGTTATGTGTTGTTACCTATAGTACACAATATTCATTTTTATCATACATTTAATTCTGCTTTACAACATTAAACCGAAAAGCCACTGCCATCGAGTGGGTAGTAACTCAGCAACTCTGTAGGACTGAGTCAAACTGCTCCATAGTGTTTCCAAGGAACAGCTGGCGGATTCAAACTACCAGCCTTTCAGTTAGCAGACGTAGCACTTAACCACTATGCCACCAGGGTTTCCACTAGGTAGGGAAAATATTCAATATCTATAGTACATCCAAATAAATACATAACCCTTTAAAAAATATTCTAGTTTCATCGTTTCATCTTCTTCACCCCATGACTATCTTCCCATTCATCTGCATATGGCCTCAGGGCTCAGCCCCCTATCAATCATCTTATTAATCAACATGGCTTTTGCCCCAGGCCACTCCATCTCTAGTATAACATCTCTTACTTTGATTTCAGCCATTTTAGATAACAATAACCAAAGTAACCACCCAAGCATCAAAAGAATCCCCTAGTTCTTTTTCTTAAAAGTTCAGCGCTCCCATGAATCTGGAGCAACTGCAACAAATCCTGCTTCTGACATCAGCTGTAAAAATGGCATGGAAGTGGTGTCTGACCTCTAACTTCACAAACTACCTCTCCCCAAAAACAAACCCACTGCAATTGAGCTGATTTCTACTCATTGCAACACTATAGACAGAGTAGAACTCTCCCACAGATTTTCCAAGGAACGCCTGGTAGATTCTAACTGCTGGCCTTTTGATGAACAGCCAGAGCACTTAACCACTATACCACCAGGGTTACCAACACAAGGGAGAAGGAAAATCAGTATCAACAGCCCAAGGCTAATTCAGAAGAGAAAGAAGTCAGACTTGCTTCCACCTATATTAGGAGGTGGAAACCTCAGGATTTTGCTGAGCGTGACGCTTCTTGGCCTGTAAACTGAAAGACTGAGGTGGGAAGAACAGGAAAGCCACCTTCATTTCATTGTACAAGGAAAAGGAGTTAGTCGGAGCTGCTGCTGCCAAGACTGCTGTCTAAGGGCAGGCAAGCAAATTACTTTTAAAGGGGTTTCCAAATAGGGAGGAGTTCATACAAGTTATCTAAGCAACATTCTTAGTCATGCTATGCAGGTGCAGTGGAGTTTACATATAACTTCCAAGCAAAAACAGGGCTCAAATGTAAAGCTGGGAGCAGTGCAGAAGGGGCAGCGAGTGAAATGACTGCAATAAAGCAGCGCGGGATAGGAAGCCAGACAGCACTGTGGGGCATCTGTATCACACCCTCCAACCTTTTTCACCGGTTCTGACGCCAATTGTCTCTTCCACGGCACTCTCTGCTTCTCTGCTGCATTAGATAATTCACTGCAATGTATTATCCACATGGAACTCAGTTACAGGATTTATTAGGGAAGTAACAGGTTACATTTCAGGTTCGGAAACACTCAGGATATATTTCTTTGATCAGGACAGCCTTTTTCCAGCCGTGCCCGTGCCCTCAGGCAGGTCTCTCTCTGTCTTTGGGGACCTCAGGCTGGCCTCTGCCTTGCTCTGGCAAGTGTTACAAAGCTCTTTTAGTTCTGCAGCTAAGTGCCTCAGGGCACCCCACTCAGCTGGGAAACCTTGTCCTGTGGGCATTCAGCTCTAGCTCTTTTGGAAGGCAAACCTAGCTCTGTCAAATGCCTGGAGACACTCAGCTTTCCTGCTCCATGGGCTGGGAAGCCCAGTGCTCCATCTCCTGCTGATCTGTCTCTGCTACCATCGTTTTTTTTTTTTTTTTTTTGCCACTGTTTCTCAGTGTCTTCAGTGTTACAACTCTCTCTCAGTTTCCTAGTTCTAAGAATTTCTCAGTGCAGCAATCCTGGATCCAGAGGACATGTTCCACTATGGGTTCTTTTCTTGGTGGTAGTGACAGCCTCTCTTTTGCTTCTGAGATGGCTCATTTGAAGTCCAGCGAGATGACAGAACTGATTAACTCCTTCGTTAGGGCTCCATATACTTTATTTGCAGGGTACCCCCACAATTGTAGCCTGTACCTTTCTTACATTATTAGCAAGCTATCCATTCTTCTTGGTGGGCCACAAGCATTTCACTTGCATCATCCCAACCAGTCATTTGGTGGGAGTTACAATACCATGGCAAGAAAGTGAAATGAGAATATGTGGATATGTGTGTGTGTGTGTGTATGTATGTATACACACATGTTGTGTGTGTATGCATATGTATATATATACATATATATATAAATAGAATATATAGTAAAGTGGAGTCTTGTCATAAACACGTTAGAATTGGCTAAACTGTAAATTGGCTACACTATTAAAACAAAACTGGCTGTGCTTGAGCTAAGTAAGGCAGGGAGAAAATACATCATGGTGAAGAAGTGAAAGTGAGAAAAACGACTGTCAGATGGACATGGGAGCAGATGGTCAGAGGGACGATAAAGAAAATAACCAATCAGAAAGAAGTCAACAACTGAAGCTACCAGAAGACAAGACTTATGGAATGACCAATAACAACCAGAACCAAGCAAACAACTTGGGTAAGAATCCAGCATTCTTGATTTGGGTTGTTGCAGTAGCCTTCTGGGGCCTGTGCCCATGGGTCTACCGGGGAGTGCAGTCTCCCTCTGGGAGTCAGTGTCCACTGTTCTGCTGCCATGCCTCATCCTCAAAGGACTGGGATGCATAGTCCCCTCCGGGGGTCTGTTGCTGTGATGTAACCTGATCCTAAGACCCTGGCCGTGCTGCTGTGTTGTGACCTGATCCTGAGATCCCATCCACTTTGCCCTCAAAGGCTTGGTTCAAGTAGCTGTGACTGCTTCCCATTTGTGCCTGAGCCTCCTGTACTGTCCCTGCTGGTGGATTTACCTCCAAGATGCCTTGTCACTCTCCTGATGTCTGAATCACTGGTTTAGAGTAACTGTTAACTGATGGTGTGTGAGTCTTCTGTGCTGTCCCTGCTGGCTCCACCTCTGAGATGCCTCACCGTCTTCCTACTCTAGATTCTCCTGTCATCTAAATGGTGAAAGTACAGCCAATCCCCACATTTCTCAGAGTGAAATCCACTTTTAGGGAGGTGTAAGTGATGATGTTAAGATAAACTGCACAGTCCCTGTGGGACCCATTTGAACCTGTGTAGGTCTTAACTAATGTAAATGAGAATTTTTAAGTAATGTAAACATAGATAAGAGTTCTTAAGTAATGTAGGAGTGCTTTTGTATCCTGGTGCTAGCACCTTCCTTCCCCCTTCCTTAATTGTGAATGTGTGGTTTGATTAAATAAAGTTTATTACTGACCCCAAGCCTTATAGTTATATATTTTTCTCTCACAACCTCCAACACTTTCTGGGTGCTCACAATAGAAAAGTCAGATAAAACCAATCCAATGCACTGTGAAGACAAACAGATTCACTCCAGCAGAGTCTTGGAACTCCAGGATGGTGTGGCAAACGGTTATGACAGGTTCATGGGCCAGAATGGGATTCTGATAGAATTTTGGCCTTTTAATACAGGGAATCAAAGATCTTAGGAGGAAGAGAGAAGGGCAGCTTTACTGGGGAGCTATTGTCTTGGCTAGGACAGCTCGGGAGTAAGGCAAGTCAGCTGCAGGAGGGTGTACAGCAAAAATACTTGGGGAAAAGAACTTGGAATTCTTTCCTCCCCTTCATTCTCAGTTACCTCTTATACTGATGGGATATTTTTACTAATTTTTTTTTTTAGCATCAAAGATTGATTTCATCTGCACTATCCGCAGGCCTCCTCTTCTTCCCAGCATCAGCCTAGATGAGCAGCCCTAAAACTGTGGTCCAAAGACCCCTGAGGTTCTAAGACCCTTTCAAGGGGATCCATTGTAGGTTCTCTGAGACTCTTTGATGAGGTTATATTAAAACTATTTTCATGATAATATTAATAAATTACTTGTCATTTTCACCATGTGGACTTTTGCCGTAAAGCAAAAGTAATGGCGAATACTAGGGCTCACACCTTAGTATGTATCAAGGCAGTATTACCAAACTGTGCTCATGCTATTCTGCATCACTGTGTATTAACTTCATTTAAGAAAGTCCTTGATGAAACGGTAAAAATGGTGAACTTTTATTGAATCTCAACACTTCAGTACATGTCTTTTTAATATTCTGTGTGACAAGATAAAAAATATGCTGTCATGGATTGAATTGTGTTCCCCAAAAATATGTGTATTAGTTTGGCTGTACCATAATTCCCAATATTGTGTGATTGTGCACCATTTCATCATCTGATGAGATTTTCCTGTGTGTTGTAAGATCTATCACTGTTATGTTAATGAGATAGATTAGTGGCAGTTATGTTGATGAGATTGTTACCGGACAAAGCTCCGGAGTTGCCACCAAAAAAAGCCAATCTCTGAGACAGGTGCTTTGGGTGAATGATCAAAAGTATGTTTCTGTGTTGCCAGCACACGGAACAGAGAGGATATTTCCATCAAAGCCTGTTCGAAGCCATCAGGAGAGCTTGGGGCCTTTAAAGGAGGAACTACATGTCGTGCTGTGCCAGTACAGGGGGTGGTTGCCAGGGAGAAACAACAAGAGCCATTGGGGAGGGGCATTCATCTGGGAGCAGGCCTCAGGGTTTTGGGGAAGATATGAATGTCAAGAGCTGGGGTCCAGACACTCTCTCTTGTCGCTTGAGATGGAGAGTCCTCAAACTGGCACCTCCACTGCCTGATGTTCCTAAAGAAGCTGAAAAAGGCTGCAGAGATTTTTATCTCAGTAGCTCCTACAAGTTAATGTGTGACTTCCCAGGCCAGGTAGTTCTAGGAAGCTTGGCATTTTAAGAAAAACAAGTAAAGAATTAATCTTAATTGCTTCAATTTTTCCTTTGGAAACAGGGCCTGAAGGCCCTGCCTCGGTTTCAAGATTTACAAGATTAAACTGTGTTTTAAGCCAATTTCTTCTGAGACAACAAAGACAGAAGAGAGCAGAGAGACACTGGAACCTCATACCATCAAGGAAGCAGTGCCAGGAGCAAAGTACATCCTTTGGACCCAAGGTTCTTGTTCACAGAATCTCCCAAACCAAGAGGAGATTGATGACAAGGACTTTCCTGCAGAGCCAGCAGGCATAGAAAGCTTTCCCCTGGAGTTGACACCCTAAATTTGGACTTGCAGCCTAATAGACTATGAGAGAATAAATTTCTCTTTGTCAAAGCCATCTGCTTATGGAATTTCTGTTATAGCAGTACTAGATAAAGCAAGACAGCTGCATAAAGCACTTCTATTGCACATTGAAATACGATAGTTGTCATGAGGAAAAGAATCTGTTCAGTTGAATTACAAGCTAAACTAGCCAATTTTTCATGGAACACTTCATTAAATGAACACTTTATTTGCTAACAAATAGTATTTTATGCCAAATCTAAAATTTAAGCTTTCAAATAAAAGGTAGCATTTTGGAAAGCTGTATGTGCCACTGTGAGCTTGACAGGTTTCTAATATTCTAAAGACATTTCTAATAAGATTGGTGGTGATATTTAAGAATGTTCAGAGAATGATACTAAAGGATCATGAAATTAGTCAACATTTGAAAGATATGTGTAACTAGGTGAATCAATACTTTCCAAATGACTAATACATGACATTACAAAATCATTTGTGGATAAAAGATGCACTCAAAGTACGAGATAAACCAATGGATTTTTAATTTAACAGGGTATAAAATGTTCATTGATAGAGTTTCAAATTTCAGATAAACTTTAAGAAACGACCTCTCATCAAGTTTAGGTATAGTGTAAAAGAAGAATATCTACAATGTATTCATTTTCTGTTAACAAATTACCACAAAATTAGAAGTGTAATTAACATAATACTCACTTATTAGCTCACAATTCTGTATATCAGAAGTCTAGCTTACTTGAGTTCTCTGAGTAGGGTCTCACAAGGCTGGGCTCTATTTGGAGGCTCTGGGGAAAAATCCACTTCCAAACTTATTCTAGTTGGTAGCAGAATACAGTTTCTTGGTACTGATGGTATTAGGTCTCTGTTGTTTTTCTAGCTGATGGTCAAAGGGCATAATTTGCTCCTATAGACTGGCTACATTCCTTCTCACCTGGCACTCAGAATCTTCAAACCAGCAGTAACTAGCATGTCAAGTACTTCTGACACTTTGAATCTCTCTGACTTCCTCCTTCACTGCCAGCTGGAGAAAATCATCTGCTCTTGCCAAGGGCTCAAGTGATTAGATTACGCTACCCAGGATAATCATTGAGTGATATCTCATCATAAAGGGGGGAGGATTACATATGCATAAGGGTCATTCAGGGGTCATTCTTAGAATTCTGCCTTCCACATGATGTTAGCTGTCATCTAGTCAGCCCTCCAACTTCTGGCAACCCCATGTTACAGAGTAGAACTTCTCCACGGGGTTTCTTGATTGTAATATTTATGGAAGCAGATTGCCAGGCTTTTCTTCCAAGGAGCTCTGAGGGGTTCAAATGACTAAGCTTGAAGTTGACTGCCAATTCCAAATTGCTTGCACTGCTCAGAATGCACATACAATTTCTAAAAAGTCTATTAAGGACTTTCTCTTGTTCTAAGTATGTATCTTTCTGAAGCTAGATTTTTTTCACATACCTTTACCAAAACAACATACTGGAACAAATTGAAGGCAAGAGCAGATACAAGTATTTAGCTATCTTTTATTAAGCCAATCTTTAAAGACATTTGCAAAAATGTAATATAATGATAGTCTTCTTGCTAATTTTTTTGTGTGGAAAATATAGTAATTTTTCATAATTATATGTTATTTATTTTATACATGATGGGTTTATAATTGTGATTTTCAATTAAATAGTTTTTGAAATGTCAGCTTGGCAAGTGTTGTGTTATATGTATCTTTACAACAATTAAAAACATATATGTAATAAACAAGTAACTTGAATTTATTAGCTTTTGTTTCTAATCTGTGTTTTAATCAGTAGGGCTGCTCTAACAGAAATACCACAGAGTGGATGGCTTTAACAAAGGAAAGTTTGTTCTTACACAGTCCGGTAGACTATGAATCTAAATTCAGGGTGTCCGCTCCAGGGGAAGGCTTTCCCCCATGTTGGCTCTGGAGGAAAGTCTGATATTGTATCAGTCTTTGTCCGGGGAGTATCTTGACACAGGAACCTCAGGTATGAAGGATATGCTCTTCTCCTGATGTTGCTTTCTTGTTGTTGTGAGGTTCCCAATTCTCTGCTTGCTTCTCTTTCCTTTTATCTCTTGTAGGAGGAAACGATTAGGGGTGGGGCAGGCCATACTCCAGGGAAACTCCCTTTACAGCAGAGCAGGGACGTAATCCTATAAAGGGATTTATAGTTCCACCCTAATCCTTTAACATACAGCACAGGAAAATCACAAAATGGAAGACAATCACAAAATATTAGGAATCATGGCCCAACCACATGGCCACACATATTTTGGGGGGGGCACAATTCAATCCATGACAATATGGTACACATATCAATGGATATAACCTATAAAAATGAAAGTCCTTTGGCATCCTCAATACATCTTAACTATCATGTTTTATTTTTAAATTTACATACATGTCTTTTAAATATTCTATGTGACAAAATGGCAAGTAAAAGTAAAATTCACACTTTTTGGTGTACAGTTCTATGACTTTGGACAACTGTGTGCAGTCAAGTGTCATGGATTGAACTGTATCCCCAAAAAATATGTGTATCAATTTGGCCATGCCTGATTCTCAGTATCATTGTATACCATTTTGTATTCTGATAGGATTTTCCTGTGTGTTGTAAATTCTATGTCTATGATGTTAATGAAGTGAATTAGTGAGTTATGTTGATCAGATATACAAGATTTGATGTCTTAAGCCAGTCTCTTTTGAGATCTAAAAGAGAGAAAAGAGAATAGAAACATGGGGACTTCATACCACCAAGAAAGTAGCACCTGGAACAAAGTGCATTCTTTGGACCTGGACTCGCTGTACCTGAGAATCTCCTTGACCAGGGGAGGATTGATTACGAGGACCTTCCTCCAGAGTCAACACAGAGAGAAAGCTTTCCCCAGCAGATGATGCCCTAGTTTTGGACTTGCAGCCTGCCAGATTGTGAGAGAATAAATTTCTCTTTGGTAAAGTCATCTGCATGTGGTATTTCTGTCATAGCAGCTCTAGATGACTGAGACATCAGGTAACAACCATCACAGTTCCATCATCTCAAAAATTCCCTTGTCTTGCCCCTTCCCCTATCCCCAGCCCCTGGTAGCCACCAATTTGTTCTCTATCCCTACAGTTTTTTCATTTTGAGAACATCACATAAATGGAATCCTATGGTACGATATTTTTGCACAAAAAATGTGTGCATTCTATGTTTTTTGGTTATCTTTTCCCCAAACCCCAGGCATTTTGGTGAGCTTTCTATGCCATTTTTTTCACATGTTGCTGTAAAAAGTTAGCATAGTCCTTATGAAAATACTTCATGGGAGTGGGAGGAGGGTACAGTTGGCCAAAAAAAAAAAAAACAAAAAAACCCATGCACGTAACACACATTATTTGCATAAAAATACACCAAGTACACTTTTGAATGTATCTTCTTTCAGTCAGCATAGTACATTTGGGATTCATCCTTGTAGCTGCATGTGGCAATAGCTCAGTCTTTTTAATGCAAAGTAGTACTCCCCTGTGTCAATACACCCCAGTTTCTTTATCCATTAAGTATTTTAAGGATATTTAGGTTGTATCCTAATAATTTTTAGGTATGTGAAATGGTACTGAGACCAAAAAATTTGACATCCATTGACCTACAATATTGTTTTCTCAGTTCTCACGTTAGGATTTCATCAACCAGAGCAATTTCAAAATTAAAAAAGGAGGAAATTGACACGTGATTGCCAACTTTTACTTTTGTAAATGAGGTGGTTAAAATACTATCATCTAAACCAAGTACATCAAAGACATGAGTCAAATGTGAGCCTAGGAGGCAGAAGGATCTGTATGATTGGGGAACTACGTCAGTATGAGACCACAAGAACTAGATGGTGAGCTGATAGATTGCCTTGATAGGGAGCATGAGAAAAAGGGGAGTGCAGATCTAGAACCCTATTAAAAGACCGGACTTGATGGTCTGATGCCTGGAGGGTCCCCTGAGAGAATGGCCCCTGGACTTACTGCTGCTGGCCCAGAGCTGAAGCCAGCACTGAGGCCAATGCTTCAGACAAAGATTGGACTGGACTTGGGGACACAGAGTGGTACATGTGGTATGTGTACTTTATGGTTTAATATATATATATGAGGCTGTCCAACTGGGTGTTTTCTAGAGAGGATAGGAAAGGGTAGAGAAGAGGGAACAAGTGTTGGTTGAGTGGGTGCTGGAAGTAAAGAGTAGAAAGGAGGAGTGTGCTGTCACAGGGTGAGGAGAGCAGACAGAGTTGTGGAGAGGTGTATGCTCAGGGTTTTATACGGCAAATTGATTCGGATTGTAACCTTTCGCTTACTCACAAAAAAAATGAAGTCTGATCGTTTATAGTCAGAAAAGGGTTTTGATGAAATCACAGAGGAAATTTCATAGAGCTAATGACTCCATCAAGGAGAATGTTTCTCAGGGTCAACAACTGATCTAGAGCAAAGATGAAAAGGGTAAGGGAACAGGGAAACCAGATTATTGGAAGTGAATTATCCAGAAGGGAAGTGAATGAGAAGGTCAAAACATTCGGAAAAAACGTGATCAAGAAAAAAAAAATACTATTATCTTTTATATTGTATTAAAAACAGAAAACCCTTAATACCAACTATCAAAAAATAAAAACCTTAGAACTACAGATAATCCATTAAATTTAAAAAGCTGTAATTAATTTTCTTTGTTCTTACTATATTGTCCTTTGTTTCTTCCTTTTGCTGATTCCTTCATCACATACTTCCTTCCTTCATAAAAGTCTGGCGTTTGTGTTTGAGACTCACTGCTCTATGTCTTTCCTCCTAGATCTCTGTATACATTTCCTCTCCAACTTTTTTTTACTTGTTCTTTCCTTTGAGGTATGTCTTCAAGGACCCTTCTCATCCCTTTCTTCCCAGAGATGCTCTTCTTAACCCACATCTACCTCCCAGACTCATCCTGCCTCTCCTTCCTCTGCTGCCAAAATCTTCATCTCTCTGATCAGTCACACTCTCTTCTCAGTCTACTTGCATCAATTCTAGAGTGCACCTTTTGTTGTTATTAGGTGTTGGTGAGTCAGTTCCAACTCACAGCAACCCTATGTACAACAGAATGAAACACTGCCCCATCCTGCGCCATCCTCACAATCATTATGTTTGACCTCATTGTTGCAGTCGCTTGTCAATCTGTCTCATTGAGGGTCTTCCTCTTTTTTGCTGACCTACTTTACCAAGCACGATAACCTTCTCCAGGGATTGGTCCCTCCTGAAAACATGTCCCAAATATGTGAAACGAAGTCTTACTGTTCTCACTTCCAAGAAACACTATGGTTGTATTTCTTTCAAGAAGGACTTGTTTGTTCTCCTGGTAGTCCATGGTGTGTTCAACATTCCACACCAACAACATAACTCAAAGCCATCAATCTTCTTATGTCTTCCTTACTCATTGTTTAGCTTTTGCATGCATGTAAGACTATTGAAAATACCATGACTTGGTCAGGCATATCTCAGTCCTCAAGTTGACATCTTTGCTTTTCAACACTTTAAAAGACGTTTTGCAGACCATTTGCCCAGTGCAGCACATCTATTGATTTCTTGACTGCTGCTTCCATGGGTGTTAATTGTGGATCCAAGTAATAATAATTCTTGACAATCTCAATTTTTTCCTCTTTGTATCATGTTTCCTATGGGTCTAGTTGTGAGGATTTTGGTTTTCTTTATGTTGAGGTGTAAGTCACACTGAAGGCTGTGGTCTTTGATCTTCATCAAAAAATTCTTCAGATCCTCTTCACTTTCAGCAAGCAAGTTGTGCCATCTGCATGTTACAGGTTGTTAATGAGTCTTCCACCAATCCTGATGCCATGTTCTTCTTCATGTAGTCCAGCTTCTTGGATTATTTGCTCAGGATACAGACTGAATAAAACAGGAACAAAAACCATTGCCATCAAGTCAATTTCAACTCACATCAAACCTATAGGACAGAGTAGAACTGCCGCATAGATTTCCCAAGGAGTTCCTGGTAAATATAAACAGTTGACCTTTTGATTAGCAGCTGTAGCTCATAGTTACTATACCACCAGGGTTTCCAGAGACTGAATAAGCATAGTGAAAGGATACAACCCTGATACATACCTTTCTTGATTTTAAACCATGCAGTAGCCCCTTGCTCTATGCAGATGACTGTCTCTTGATCTATGTACAGGTTCCTCATAAGCACAATTAAGTGTCCCAGAATTCCCATTTTTTGCAATGTTATCCATAATTTGCTATGATCCACACAATCAAATGCATTTACATAGTCAATAAAACACAAGTAAACATTTTTCTGGTATTTTCTGCTTCCAACCAAGATCTATCTGACATCAGCTATGATATCCCTCATTGCACATCCTTTTTTGAATTTGGCTTGAATTTCTGTCAGTATTACTGCAACTGCTTGTCAAAGATCTTCAGCAAAATTCTATTTGCCTGTGACAGTAATGATGGTGTTTGATAACTTCCACAGTCTGCTGGATCACTTTTCTTTGGAATAGGCACAAACACAGATCAGTTGGAAGGGTAGCTGTCTTCCAAATTTCTTGATATAGACAAGCGAGCACTTCCAGCCCTGTATTTATTTGTTGCACTGTCTCAGCTGGTATTTGTCAATTCCTGGAGCTTTGTTTCTCTCCAATGCCTTCAGTACAGCTTGTATACCTTCCTTTACCATTGGTTCTCAGTTTTATGCTGTCTCCTGAAACCAATTCTTTCTGGTACAGTGATTCTGCATATTTCTTCCATCCTCTTGATGTTTTCTGTGTCATTCAGTATTTTGCCCACAGAATCTTTCAAAAATGCAACTCAAGGCTTGAATTTTTCCCTCAATTCTTTCAGCTTGAGAAATGCCAAGTGTTTTCTTCACTTTTTGCTTTCTAACTTTAGGTTTCTGCATATTTCATCATTGTTTTAGTCATTTAGTGCTGCTGTAACAGAAATACCACAAAGTGGAAGGCTTTCACAAAGGAAAGTTTATTCTTACACAGTTCTGGTGGGCTACAAGTCCAAATTGAGGGTGTCCGCTCCAGGGGAATGCTTTCCCTCTGTTGGCTTTGGAGGAAAGTCCTTGTGTTGTATCAGTCTTTGATCAAGAAGCATCTTGGCACAAGAACCTCAGGTCTGAAGGACGTGTTCTACTCCTGGTGCTGCTTTCTTGATGGTGTGAGATTCCCAACTCTCTGCTTGCTTCCCTTACTTTTTATCTCTTGTACGATAAAAGAATAAAGTGTGGTGCAAGCTACACTCCATAAAAATGCCCTTTACGTTGGAGCAGGGAAGTGATCTTATGAAAGGATTTACAACCCCACCCTAATACTCTATAACATAATCCACTCTGTTAACCACAGGCAGAGATTAGGATTTACAGCATCAGAAAATCACAAAAAGGTGGGCAATCACAGAATAAAGGGAATCCTGGCCCAGCCTAATTACTACACAGTTTTGGGGGAACACAATTCATCTATGACAATCATAATATTTTACTTTGTCTTCTTGAGGTGTCTTTTTAAATATTCTGTTTAGCTCTTTTATGTCATCATTTTGTACTTTTCCTTTGCCACTCAATGTTCAAGAGCAAGTTTCACAGATGATCTCCAAGGACCAAAACGACATGGGCAAAGAGAATCCAGAAGACAGAGAGATCCACGGGAGTGGGTGACTACATCGACATGTGACCAGAAGAACCCGATGGTGCCCAGCCACTACCAGTGATAGCTGTGATGGAGCTCACAAAGTTGAGTCTCATTGGCAACACAAAAATAAAAAGGGGTGCACCCTGAGATCTCTGCTAAAAGACAGCAATTGATGGTCCAGGTACCTCGGGGTTCTCCTGGGTGTATGGCCCCTGGTCCTGATGCTGCCTCTGTCTGTAAATCATAATGGAAGTCAACTCTTCCGACAGAACTGGATTGGACTTGGTGACACAGAGCAGCCATATCATGTTTGCACTTTACGGTTCTATGCATCTATAGGATGTCATTCGGCTCACCTATTACTGGAGGCGGGGAAGAGGGTAGAGATGAGGGGATAGGAAATTGTTAGGAGGATATAACATGTACAGAACAGAGAGAAGGAGTGTGTCGTCACTGGGCAAGGAGAGGAATGAGAGCCACTCATTGGTGGGTATGCAAACTTATATGGGATTGTATATTTTCACTCAATCATAAAAAAAAAGGACAAGTTTCAGAATCTCTTCTGACATATCTTTTGGTCTTTTCTTTCTTTCATGTCTTTTTAAATGATCTTTTGCTTTCTTCATGTATGATGTTCTGGGTGTCTTTCCATAGTTCTTCTGGCCTTAGGTTATTAGTGTTCAACTTATCAATTCTATTCTAGAGATGGTCTCCAAATTCAGGTGGAATATACTCAAGATCATACTTTAGCTCTTATGGACCTGTTTTAATTTTCTTCAGCTTCAATTTGAACTTCCATATGGGCAACTGATGGTCTATTTCAGTTTGTCCCTAGCCTGGTTCTGACTGATAATATTAAGCTTTCTCACTATTTCTTGCCACAGATATAACTGATTTTATTCCTGTGTATTCCATCTGGCAAAGTCTACGCATATAGTCACCATTTTTGTTGTTGAAAAAAATGTATTTGAAATGAAGAAATCATTGGTCTTGCAAAATTCTATCCTGAAATCTCTGGTGTCATTTCTATTACCAACTACCAATATTTTCCAACTACCAATCCTTCTTCATTTCAGACTTTCACATTCCATTCACCAGTATTTATCAAAGCATACTGATTGCATGTTTGATCAATTTCAGACTGCAGAAGCTGATAAAAAATCTTCGGTTTTCTCCCTTTTGGCATTAATGGTTAGTACATAAATTTGAATAATAGTCATATTAAATTGTCTAGCATCCTATCACTGACAGTGTTGTACTTTAGGATAGATCTTGAAATGTTCTTTTTGACAACAAATGCAGTGCCATTTCTCTTCAATTTGTCATTCTCAGCATAACACACTATATGGTTGCCTGGTTCAAAATGGCCCAGACCAGTCCATTTCAGTTAACTAATGCCTAAAATATTGATGTTTGTGCATTTTATTTTTCAATTTTCCTAGATTCATATTTGTACACTCCACATTTTATTGTTAATGGATGTTTGCAACCGTTTCTTCTTATTTTGATTCATACCACATCAACAAAAAAGGTACTGAAAGCTTGACAATATCTTTATCATTAAGGTGAACTCCGCTTTGAAGAGGTAGCTCTTCCCTAGTTATCCTTTAAGTGTCTTCCAATCTGAGGGATTCATCTTCCAGAACTATATCAGACAATGTTCTGCAGCTATTAAGTAAGGTTTTCACTGGCTACTGTTTTTTAAATTTCATGCTCATCACTGTATTAGACTCTCAAATAGAATGATGAATACAGCAAATGAAAGCCAAGTCATCTAGGCACTTCACTCACAATCTAGTGGGAGAGATAGAAAAGAAATAGCAAATACAACTCAAGATGACTAAGGAGCACAGAGGAGAAACACCAAACTAAGACTTAGGATGGGTCTGGTATCAGAGTAGGTTTTCTATTAGAAGCAATATCTTAAGCTGAAACCTGAAATATAAGTTTTTCAGATAAAATCAGCTGAAGATGAGGCAAAAGGAGGTCCAGAAAAGGCATGGCACTTTTGAGAAGGTGAAAGGAGACCAGCGGAGAGTATAATGAGTGAGGAGAACAGAGTTTGAAGAGCTAGGTGGGAGGCCAAATCATGCAGAGTTGGTGTTGAGAGAACGGTGCACAGACAGCCATGAGTGGAAGAAGAATAATCAGTTAGGAGGCTATGGCAGCATCCAGGTGAAAGATGATGGCGGTGGTGGACACAAAGGTGAAAACTAGTGGATGGGTAAGGGAGCTACTTTGGAGGTAGAATTCGAAGGGCTTAAAGATAAAGTGAGAGAAGGGGCAGACTAGACACATGTCTCCTTAATTCCTTCTGAAAACTAAGGCCTGGATTGATAATCGAATGGAGCTTTCTGGACACCCAGTGAGTCCTAGGACATGACATATGACTGTCAGTTTGGACTACACACCACTAAGTGGAAAACTTCCTTTCTCTCTGAGCACCACTTTTACCAACTAGCCACTCACACAGACTGAAGGTACTGTCACTTTTAACTTTTTTTCTTTTTGTTGGCCAGTAGGCAGGCGATGGACATGAGCCAGCAGCTGTACTTGAGCCATAGTAATGAAGTGAACAGGGTGTACTGCAGTGGAGAGACAGTGTGTGGAAGAGCCACCTTTTGAGAAGCTGGCTGCGAACTGAGGGCACCACAGCCCCTCCACCCTCTCTTTTCAGAGCTCCACTAAAGATTCACGGTGGGAGGGATAGCTTGACCGGGACACCATCTTGGTCAGCTGGGAGGTGGAGTTACCCAACCAGAGGCCACAGCAGGGGCTAATTCCCAGGCAGGAAGGAAGTGCAAATCTGAGGTGGGCTTTTCCAGCAGAAAGACTGTATTTAGCTCAGTGTTGCCTTAGGGGTAGCACCTAGGAGGTGCTGGCAGCAGTGCAGTAGCCACGGCTGAAGAGGTGCCTCCACTGCCAGCCAGAAGGAAGGGTCTGCCATACCTGATGGCCTGACTGATTTTGGAAGCTGTCAGGTAGCTTTTAGCTTTTTAAAATAAGACTGCCTGTAGAACTAACTGCTGTGCAGCCTGATGGAAACTCTTCCAGCCTTTACTGATCCACATCATATGAATGGATAACAGGCCCACAGTGACGCCATAAGTAGGGCAGTGTCTTTGCCAGCCAGGAGATATGGCCTGCCACCCCAGAGAGTCCACTGGGGGCAGTCACTAGAGTATACAGAGGTGGCTGGTGACCAACTCCCTTCTCAGAACTACACCTCAGCTATTGTTGAGGCAAAACCAGAGAAAATAAACAGCCTCTAGATGTCCCGAAAACAACAAAACATCACCAAACATTTACAGAAACAACCCACCATGGCTCAGAAAACTCCCAAAGAATCACAAAACTTCCCAGATAAAGAAGCTGGACAAGCACAAAAAATTATATATAGAGCCCTCCTAGTGATTAAACAAAACGCAGCAGAGCAAAATGAAAAACTAAGAAAGTTATTCTAACAGATGGTACATCAATGTTCTGAAATCTAACAGATCAATAACAAAATTACAGGATTAGACAATTCAGTTCAAAGCCAAAAGAGCAGAACTGATGAAGTGAAAGTCATACTTAGTTAACCTTGAAGACAGAGAAACTGACATCAGCATTTATGAGGAGAAATCAGAGAAAAGAAATATGAAAAATGAAGAAGCATTAAGAAACATGTGGGACTATATCAAGAGGAATAATCTATGATAAATTGGGGTTCCTGAACAGGGAGAGATAGCTGAAAACACAGAGAGGATTGCTGTGGAGTTGCTGATGGAAAAATTCCCTGAAATTATGAAAGAAGACAGCATAGATATCCAAGATGTGTATTGAATGCAACAAAAATTAGACCCCAAAAGAAAGACACCAAGACATATTATAATCAAACTTAATAAAAAGGAAACATAAGCAGAAACTCTTAAAGGCAGTGAGACTCAAAGCAAAACTAACATTCAGAGGGAAGCCCTGTAGGCTTTTGTCTGACTTTTTGGCAAAAATGATGTTGGCAAGGAGGCAGTAAGATGACACATTCAAAGCTTTGAAGGTGGAAAACGTCTAACCAAGAATTATACATCATGCAAAACTGTCTTTCAAATATGAAGATGAAATTAAGATATTCACAGATAAACAGAAGCTTAGAGATTTTGTAAAAACCAAACCCAAACTACAAGAAATAATGAAAGAAATTCTTTGTGCAGAAAAACAAAGCCATTAAATATATAGTTAAGGGGGCAATGAGGGATACAACATCCAGACACCTACTCAGGTAGGGAAGACACTGTCATGGATTGAATTGTGTCCCCTCCAAATATGTGAGGCCATGTGGATGGGCCTTGATTCCCAGTATTTTATGATTGTCCTCCATTTTGTGATTTTCCTATGCTGTATGTTAAGGGATTAGGGTGGGACTATAAATCCCTTTATAAGATCACCTCCCTGTTTCACTGCAAAGGGAGTTTCCCTGGAGTATGGCTTGCCCCACCCTTAATCCTTTCATCTTACAAGAGACAAAAAGAAAGAGAAACAAGTAGAGAACTGGGAACCTTACATCATCAAGAAAGCAGCACTGGGAGAAGAGTGCATCCTTCAGACCTGAGGTTCCTGTGCCAAGACACTGCCTGAACAAGAGTGATACAATATCAGACTTTCCTCCAGAGCAGAAAAGGGGGAAAGCCTTATCCTGGAGTGGACATCCTGAATACAGACTTATAGCCTACTAGACCGTGTTAAGAATAAACTTTGTTAAAGCCATCCACTTTGTGGTACTTTTGTTAGAGTGCACTAGCTGACTAAAACAGGCACAAAACTCAATCAAAGCTATAATATTAAAAGAAAGGAACCAATGATTATATCATGAAAAATATGACACGATCACATTAAAAAGAGGGATATACTGCTGTAGTTATAGCCTTTTCAGAAGGAGAGGAAGTTAATAAGATATTTATCAGTTAAAATTAGGTTTAAACTTAGAATATTAAGGGGGATTATAGGGGCAGTCACAAAGCACAATAATAATGCAACATACCAAAACAAGAAACATAATACAGGAGTCTCAATCAACACAAAACCAACACTGAAAAAGATGAAAAGTCAACCCATAAGGAATGACCAAGAAGAGAAACAACAGACCTTTACAAAGAGAACTACAAGCCCTTACTACAAGAAACTAAGAGAAACTTAGATAAATGGAAAAATCTACGCTGCTCATGGATAGGAAGACTTAACATTGTAAAAATGTCTATTTTACCCAAAGCAATTTATTTATATAATGCAATCTCAATACAAATTCCAGTGTCATTTTTTTAATGAGATGGAGAAACAAATCACCAATTTTGTTTGGAAAGGGAAGAAGCCCCAGATAAGTAAGGTACTACTAAAGAAGAAGAACACACTGTGAGGCCTTTCATTACCTGACCTTAGAACATACTACACTGCCACAGTGGTCAAAACAGCCTGGAACTGGTACAAGAATAGACAGATCGATCAATGGAACAGAATTGAGACCCCAGAGATGACACCATCTGCCTATGAACAGTTGCTATTCGACAAAGGCCCTAAGACATTAAACTTGGGTAAAAACAGTATCTTCAACAAATGGTGCTGGCAAAATTGGTTATCCATCTGCAATAAACTGAATCAAGATCCATATCTTACACCTTACACAAAAACCAACTCCAACTGGATAGCCAAGTGCCAACTGGATAAAAGACCTAAATATCAAACCTAAAACTATAAAGCTCATCCAAGAAAAGGTAGGAACAACAATGGAAGTTTTAATACGCAATGAAGACAGACTCCGAAATCTGTCAAAGAAACCACAATCAACAGAAGAGAAAATAGATAAATGGGAACTATTAAGAATCAAACACTTTTGCTCATCCAAAGACTTTATTAACAGAATTAAAAGAACACCCACAGAATGGGAAAAAATATTTGGCAACTCTATGTCAGACCGACACCTGATCTCCATAATCTATGAGATACTACAAAATATCAATAAGAAGAACATAAGCCATCCAATTCAGCAATGGACAAAGGAGATGGACAGACATTTCACTGAAGAGGAGATCCAGGCAGCCAACAAACACATGTGGACATGTTCACGATCTTCAGTTATTAAAGAAATTCAAATCAAGACAACAATGAGATACCATCTCACCCCAACAAGATTGGCCATGATCCAGAAAACACAAAACAACAAATGCTGGAGAGGCTGTGGAGAAAGTGGAACCCTCCTACACTGTTGGTGGGGTTGCAAAATGGTCCAGCCTCTTTGGAAGGCAATCTGGCGCTTCCTTAAAAAAAATGGATATCGATATACCATTTGACCCAGTAATTCCACTACTTGGAATATATCCTACAGAACCAAGGCCTTTCACATCAACGGACACATGCATGAGAATGTTTATCACAGCACAGTCCACAATAGCAAAAAGATGGAATCAACCCAGATGCCCAACAACAGAAGAATGGATAGGTAAACTGTGGTACATATACTCAATGGAGCACTACCCAATGATAAAGAATAATGATAATTCCAGGAAACATCTCCAAACCTGGTTTCAACTGGAAGACATTATGTTGAGTGAAAGTAGTCAGCGACAAAGGGACAAATACTGTATGAGACCTCTACGATAAGACCTCAAAAACAGACTTGTGTATAGAAGAAAAGACTCTTTGACAGCTGCAAGGGAGGGGAGGGAGGGAGGGTGAGAGGGGAGGGTTTAGTTTAGGTAGTTACTAAAAATCTAGTTGGGAGAAAGCGGTGATAGCACACATTAGAAACAGGAACAACATTAAGTGGACTTCAGCATAACTTGAGTACTCCTTCCATCTTGACTCAATACTGCAAGGATAGAGTAGCTGGGGCAGGGGGCGGGGGACCATGCTCTTAGGCGAATTCCAGGCCAATTGGCACAACTAGCATTTTGCTAAGAGAGCTCTCTGCACCCCACATTGGTGAGTGGCGTCTGGGTCTTAAAAGCTGCCAAGCTGCCATCCGAGGACACAGCAAATGGTCCCAACTCAGCAGGAATGGATGCTCACCGAGGACCAAAATGACATGCGGTAAAGACAACCGAGAAGACAGAGAGACCCACAAGAGTGGGTGCCTACACCGACTTGGGACCAGAAGAACTGGATGGTGCCCGGCCACCGCCATTGATAGCCACGATCGAGCTCACAGAGAGGAGTCTCACTGGCAACACAAGAATAAAAAGGGGTGCATCCTGAGATCTCCACTAAAAGACCTCAGTTGATGGTCCAGCAGTTTTGGGGTTCCTCTGAGAGCATGGCCCCTGGCCCTGATGCTGCCCTTTCCCATAAATTATAACAAAGGTCCACTTTTTGGACAGGAATGGATTGGACTTGGCAATGCAGAGTGACCATATATTGGAAGCACTTTGTGGTTCTATACATCTACAGGATATCATCTTGCTGACCTCTGGCTGGAGGAAGGGGAGTGGATGGAGAGGAGGGAAAAGGAGGTTGTTGGGAGGATGAGACATGTATGGAGCAGTGAGGAATTGTGTGCTGTCACCGGACAGGGAGAGCAGTGGAAGCTGCATATAGGTGGGCATGTAAATTTATACGTGAATGTATATTTTCACTCAGTTATGTTAAATTAAAAAAAAAAACCTAAAACGATAAAGCTCATCCAAGAAAAGGTAGGAACAACAATGGAAGTTTTAATACACAATGAGGACAGACTCCAAAATCTGTCGAAGAAACCACGATCAACAGAAGAGAAAATAGATAAATGCTAACTATTAAGAATCAAACACTTTTGTTCATCCAAAGACTTTATTAACAGAATTAAAAGGACACCCACAGAATGGGGAATAATATTTGGCAATTCTATGTCAGACCGACGCCTGATCTCCATAATCTATGAGATACTACAATATATCAATAAGAAGGAGATAAGCCATCCAATTAAGCGATGGGCAAAGGAGATGGACAGACATTTCTCTAAAGAGGAGATCCAGGCAACCAAAAAACATATGTGGACATGTTCACGATCTTCAGTTATTAAAGAAATTCAAATCAAGACAACAATGAAATACCATCTCACCCCAACAAGATTGGCCATGATCCAGAAAACACAAAATAACAAATGCTGGAGAGGCTGTGGAGAAAGAGGAACCCTCCTACACTGTTGGTGGGGTTGCAAAATGGTCCAGCTTCTTTGGAAAGCAATCTGGAGCTTCCTTAAAAAAATAGATATCGATATACCATTTGACCCAGTAATTCCACTACTTGGAATATATCCTACAGAACCAAGGCCTTTCACACCAACGGACACATGCATGAGAATGTTTATCACAGCACAGTCCACAATAGCAAAAAGATGGAATCAACCCAGATGCCCAACAACAGAAGAATGGATAGGTAAACTATGGTACATATGCTCAATGGAGCACTACCCAATGATAAAGAATAACGATGATTCTAGGAAACATTGCCTAACCTAGTTTCAACTGGAAGACATTATGTTGAGTGAAGGTAGTCAGCAACAAAAGGACAAATACTGTATGAGACCTCTACGATAAGATCTCAAAAACAGACTTGTGTATAGAAGAAAAGACTCTTTGACAGCTGCAAGCGAGGGGAGGGAGGGAGGGTGGGGGAAAGGGCTTAGTTTAGATAGTTGCTAGAAATCTGGTTGGGAGAAAGTGGTGATAGCACACATTAGAAACAAGAACAACATTAAGTGGGCTTCAGCATAACTTGAGTACTCCTTCCATGTTAACCCAATATTGCAATGATAGAGTAGCTGGGGTATGGGGCAGGGGACCATGCTCTTAGGCAAAATCGAGGCCAACTGGCACAACTAGCGTTTTGCTAAGAGAGCTCTCTGCACCCCACCTTGGTGAGTGGCGTCTGAGGTCTTAAAAGCTGCCAAGCTGCCATCCGAGGACACAGCAAATGGTCCCAACTCAGCAGGAACAGATGCTCACCGAGGACCAAAATGACATGCGGTAAAGGCAACCTAGAAGACAGAGAGACCCACAAGAGTGGGTGCCTTCATCGACTTGGGGCTGGAAGAACTGGATGGTGCCCAGCCACCACCAGTGATAGCCACGATGGAGCTCACTAGGTTGAGCCTCACTGGCAACACAAGAATAAAAAGGTGTGCATCCTGAGATCTCCACTAAAAGACCTCAATTGATGGTCCAGTGGTTTGGGGGTTCCCTTGAGAGCGTGGCCCCTGGCCCTGATGCTGCCCTTACCCATAAATTATAACGAAGGTCTACTCTTTGGACAGGAATGGATTGTACTTGGCAGTGCAGAGTGACCATATATTGGTTGCACTTTATGGTTCTATACATCTATAGAATATCATCCTGCTGACCTCTGGCTGGAGGAAGGAGAGTGGGAAGAGGAGGGCAAAGGAGGCTGTTGGGAGGATGAGACATGTATGGAACACAGAAGAATAGTATGCTGTCACAGGAAAGGGAGAGCAGTGGAAGCTGTAAGTAGGTGGGCATGTAAATTTATACGGGAATGTACATTTTCACTCAGTCATGTTAAATAAAAAAAAAGGAATGACCAGGAACAGAATATTAAGAACAACATAGAAAACACCAACACAAAAATAAACACATCAAGATGGCTGCACTAAGCAAACACCTATCAATAATTACACTGAATGTGAACAGACCGAATGCTCCAATAAAGAGACAAGTGACATCTTGGATCAAAAGACATGACCCATCTATATATTGCTTACAAGATACACACCTTAGACTTATATATAGGAACAAACTCAAAATTAAAGGATGGAATACTATATATCTAGCTAGCAACATAAAAAGGAAAGCAGATGTGGCAATACTAATCTCAGATAAAATAGATTTTAATGTAAAATCCACCATTGTGGACAAGGACAGTCACTATTTATTGCCGAAAGGTTTAATACTCAAGCAGATCTCAACAATATTAAATATTTATGTACCCAATACTACAGCATCTAAATACATTGAACAAACAGTGATTACATTGAAAAATGAGATAGATGACTCCACAATACTAGTTGAAGACTTCAACACTCCACTTTTAGTAATGGACAAATCATCTAGAAAAAAAACTCAGTAAAGACACAGAAGATCTTATTGCTATGATTAACTAATTAGACTTTATCAACATATACAGAACTTTTTATCCATCAACAGATAAGCACACCTTCTTCTCCAATCCACATGGAACATTTTCCAGAATAGACCATGTCTTAGCACATAAAGCAAATCTCAACAAAATCCAAACCATTGAATTATTGCAAAGCATCTTCTCAGATCATAAAGCCATAAAAGTCGAAATCAATAGCAGAAAAAACATAGATAGAAATTGGAACTCATGGAAACTGAACAACACTTTGCTCAATAAGCAATGAGTTATAGAAGAAGTCAAGGATGAAATAAAGAAATTTATGGATTCCAATGAGAAAGAAAACACATCCTACCAGAACCTATGGGATACAGCCAAAGCAGTGCTCACAGGTCAGTTTATCTGTATAAATGCACACATCTGGAAGGAAGAAAGGGTCCAAACCAAAGAATTAACCCTACAGCTTGAACAAGTAGAAAGAGAGCGACAGAGAGACTCTCTCAGGCACGATAAGAAAACAGATGATAAAGATTAGAGCAGAACTAAGTGAGTTAGAGAATAGAACAACTGAAAAAATTGATACGACCAAAAGCTGGTTTTTTGAAAAGATCAACAAAATTGACAAACCATTGGCTAAACTTACTAAAGAAAAACAGGAGAGAAAACAAATAACCCAAATAAAAAATGAGAGGGGAGTTGTCACAACAGATTCTACAGAAATCAAAAGTAACATAACAGAATACTGTGAAAAACTGTACTCTAAAAGATTTGAAAACCTGGAGGAAGTGGATAAATTCCTGGATTCATATCACCTACCAAAATTATCACAAGGAGAAGTAGAACAACTGAGTAAACCCACCACAAAAAAAAGAGATTCAAACAGTCATCATAAAAACATCAACCAAAAAAAGCCCTGGCCCAGATGCCTTCACCACAGAATTCTTCCAAGCTTTTAGAGAAGAATTAACTGCAATACTACTGAGAACAAAGAAGACAGAAGAAGAATTAGTGCCTTTGAACTGTGGTGTTGGAGAAGAATGTTGAATTTCCCATGGACAGCCAAAACAACCAACAGATCTGTTCCGGAAGAAGCATAACCAGAGCACTCCTTGGAAGCAAAGATGATGAGACTGCATCTTACATACTTTGGACCTTTTGTCAGGAAAGATCAGTCCCTGGAGAAGGATATCATGCTTGGTAGAGTGGAGAGTCAGTAAAAAAGAGGAAGACCCTCAATGAGATGGATTGACATAGTGGATGCAACAATGGGCTTAAGCATAAAAACAATTGTGGACGTGGCATAAGACTGGGCAGTGTTACATTCTGTTGTTCATAGGGTCACTATGAGCTGGAACTGACTAGATGGCACCTAACAACAACAACTACTACTGAGACTATTTCACAGCATAGAAAGGGATGGAATACTCCCAAATTCATTCTATGAAGCCAGCATAATCCTGACACCAAAGCCAGGGAAAGAATCCACAAAAAAGGAAAATTAGAGACCAATATCACTCACGAACCTAGGTGCAAAAATCTTCAACAAAATATTTGCCAACAGAATACAACAACACACCAAAAAAATAATTCATCATGACCAAGTTGGATTCACACCAGGGATGAAAGCCTGGTTCAAAATCAGAAAAACAATGTGATCAACCACATAAATAACACAAAAGATAAGAATCACCTGATTTTGTCAACTGATGCAGAAAAGGCATTTGACAAAGTCCAACACCCATTGATGCTAAAAACTGGGGTAACAGTATCTCTAACAAATGGTACTGGCAAAATTGGATATCCATCTGCAAAAATTGAAACAAGACCCATATCTCAAACTTTACACAAAAAGCGACTCAAAATTGATAAAAGACCTAAATATCAAACCTAAAATGACAATGATCATGCAGAAAAAATAGGGTCAATAATGGAAGTTTTAATATACACCTTAGACAGATTTCAAAATCTGACAAGGCACAATCAACAGAAGACAAAATAGATAAATGGGAACTGCTAAGAATAAAACACTCTAGTTCATCCAAAGATTTTATCAAAAGAATTAAAAGACCACCTACAGAATGGGAAAAAGTATTTGACAACTGTACATCAGATCGAAGTCTGGTATCCATAATCTACAAGGTACTGCAAAATATCAACTAGAAAAGGGTAAATAACCCAATAAAGCATCGCACAAAGGAGATGCACAGACCCTTCACTGAAGAGGACATCCAGGGAGCCAAAAGGCACATGAGGAAATGCTCACGATCATTAGCTATTAAAGAAATCCAAATCAAAACCGCAAGGCAATACCACCTCACCCCAACAAGGTTGGCCATGATCCAACAAACACAAAACAACAAACGCTGGTGAGTCAGTAGAGAAATCGGAGCTCTGCTAAACTGCCTGTGGGATTGCAAACTGGTGCAACCTGCTGGGAAGGCAATCAGGCACTTCCTTAAGAAGCTGGAAATAGACATACCATGCTTGGAATATATCCTACAGAAGCAAGGGCAGTCACAAGAACAGATACATGCACAGGAATGTTTATTGCAGCACACTCCACAATAGCAAAAAGATTCAGTCAATCCAGATGCCCAACAATAATTGAATGGATAAACTAACTATGGCACATGTACTATGCAACAATAAAGAACAGTGATTTTAGAAAGCATCTCATAACCTGGTTTCAGTTGGAACACATTACGTTGAGTGACATCAGTCACCGGCACAATGACAAACATTGTATGAGACACCTACTATAACGACTTAAAAAGAGACTCATATATAGAAGACAAGACTCTTTGATGGCTGCAGGGAGGGGAGGACTGGAGGGAAGGAGAGGGCTGGCTATAGAGTAGATAGTTGATAGAAATTTGGTTGAGTGAAAGCAATGACAGCACACAGTAGAAAGAAGATCAACTTAACTAGACTTCAACATACACTGAAAACTCTTCTAATCTTAACACAGTGTTGCAAGGATAGAGTAGCAGGAGCAAGGGTCTGGGACCATGCTTTCAGGGAACATCGAGACCAATTGGCATAACTAGCCTATTCCTAAGACAGTCTTCTCAACTCTATATTGGTGAGTGGTGTCTGAAGTCCTAAAAGCTAGCAAGCTGTCATCTGAGGTACACCAAACGGTCCCAACTCAGCTGGCACAGATGATCACCAAGGACAATAATGACATGAGGGAAAAAGGGGCCAGAAAAGAGAAGGACCCATGTGAATGAGTGACTGTATCAACGCAACCAGAAGAACCAGATGTTGCCTGGTCACTACTAATGACAGCCATGATGCAGTGCACAAAGTTGAGTCCCAGTGGCAACATGAGAAAAAGAGGGTGTACCTCAAGAACTCCACTAAATGACCACAAAATGATGGTCCGAATGTTGGGAGTTTCCCTGGAAGTGTGGTCCCTAGACCTGCTGCTGTCCCTGACCATAAATCATTACCGAGATCAAGTCTTTGGACAGCAATGGATTGGACTCAGGGACACAAACTGACCGTATGGTGTGTGCACTTTATGATTTTATGCATCTATAGGATGCTGTCCTACTGGCCTTTTACTAGAAGGGAGAGAAGAGGGTGGAGAGGAGGGGACAGGAGACTTTTAAGAGGATATGACATGTATAAAATGGAAAGGAGGAGTGTGCTGTCACCAGGCAGGGAGACCAGAAGGAGCTGCAGATAGGTGGGTATGCAAATTTAGCTTGGATTGTATACTTTCACTCAATCACAATAAAAAAAAAAAAGACAGAATGGATAGCGTGTGAAGGGTCAGAGAAGGAGATAAATGAAATTAAGGCTAATGCCAATGCTTCTGAGTTAAATCATTGGTTTACTCAAATGGGGAAAACTAAGGGAGGATTTGTACTTTGAAGTGAATTCAAAGATGTAATATTGGACATGTTGAGCTTGAGATGCTGTCTTAGTCATCCAATGTTGCTGTAACAGAAATACTACAAGTGGATGGCTTCAACAAAGAGAAATTTATTTTCACATGGAAAAGTAGGCTAAAAGCCCAAATTCAGGACATCAGTTCCAGTTGAAGTCTTTCTCTGTTGGCTCTGGAGGACGGTCCTTGTCATCGATCTTCCCCTCAACTGTGAATTTCTTAGGTGTGGGGACCCTGGGTCCAAAGCATGTGCTCTGCCTGGCACTGCTTCTTGGTGACTTGTGGTCCCCAATTCTCTGCTACCATTTCCTTTATATCCCAATAAATTGCCTCAAGGCACAATACAACCTTATAGAGGCCTGTCTCACTAACACAACCACCACCCATCCTCCCTAATTACCATCATAGAGGCAGGATTTACAGTATGTAGGAATATCACACAATACTGGTATACACGGCCCAGCCAAATTGCTACACACATTTTCTAGGGGACACATTTCAATTTTATGACAGATGTCACTGAGCTATCCAAATGAGGATGTTAGCATATACAGGTCTGAAACTCATAAAAGAAGTCTGGGCTGAAAGTAAAGATTTGGGAGGTATCAGAGTACGTACTATTGAAACCATAGGGAATAAATGAGACTTTTGTGGGTGGGAATGTAGAGTCAGAGGAAGTCCTAGGTCAGGGGCCTGAGGAACCCCCATAAGTAATTGTCTGGTAGAGGAGGACTATCCAATTAAGCAGTAGCCAGGAGGTAGAAGGAAAACTGAGAATGTATTTATCACAGGGGCCAAGAGAAGATTAAGTGTTTCAAGAAGAGGAAAGTGATCAAAGGCACTGAATGCTCCATAGAGGTTAAGGAAGTTGGAGACTGAAAGTGGTCATTGGGTTTGGTAACATGCAGGCCACTGGTGTCTTTGACGAGAACATCTTGATTTGAAAGAATGGTAGGGATGGAATGTCTGCAAACCTCTTTCTGCCCTAGACCCTAATTTCTTTTCCCAGAGACCACTCATCTCTATCACTTTATCCCAAGAATCTTTCTTATTTCTCCTTCCAGACTCTTCATAGCCCCATCTTCTGACTCTCCCTTGAGACCTTGCTTTGTACAGACCGCTCCCAGGATTTTTTTCCTCCAAGACCCATGCACTACCTATTGTTTTGGTCTCTTCCTAGGCCCTTATTCTTTTCCCTTTATTCTTTCACTGCTTACTCCTCTTCTCAACCACATACTGATCTTTTCCGACTGCTATTTTCTCTTCTTTCAGACCTCCCACCATCCCCCTACCTACACAGGCTCTCTGGCTCTCAGCAGAGGTCTTCACAAAAATGATCATCAAAGATCCTTCAAGCGTAAACACTGAGGAGTCATAATCTTTGGCATAATTCCACCAGGATCTGATGGTTCTGACCTGTAGGAAACAGTGTTAGAACCTAGTCCCTGAATAATTGCCAACCTGGTAACCACATCCTGCCAACACAGTGCCCTCATCTGCCCTGGCACTTCTCCCAAGTATTCTTTTTCCTGTCCTCAGCTGCACAGAGCCATCGTGGAAGTATAACGTGTCCCTTTATACCTCAACTACCAGCTCTAATACCTTGCATTCATTCAGCATTTCTTTCTTGTCTAAATACCTTCACATTCATTATTCCAGCCTTGTGGGGTTGGCTGAGTGATGCCTAGTGTCATGGATTTAATTGTATTCCCCTAAAAAATATGTGTATTAGTTTGGCTAGCCCATGATTCCTGGTATTGTGTGATGTTCCTTTATTCTGTGGACCCTGGCTGTATAATGTGAATGGAGGATGGGGGCAGTTGTGTTGGTGGGCAAGACTCAATGTGAAAGATTGTATTGTGCCTTGAGGCAGTATTTGGGGATATAAAAGAAAGAAGCTAGCAGAGAGATTTGGGGACCTCACACTACCAAGGAAGAAAACAGTGACAGGAGCTTAGCACATCCTTTGGAAAAGATTAGGATCCCTGGCCTCAGAAGCTTCTGGTCCAGAGGAAGATTGACAATAACCTTCTTCCAGAGCTGGAAGAGAAAGAAAATGGACAGACTTGACACACCTGGCCAGAGGATTAGCCTTGTGCCTTAGTTACGTAGTGTTGCTATAACAGAAACACCACAAGTGGACGGCTTATCAAACAGAAATTTATTTCTCACAGTTTAGGAAGCTAAACTCAGATTGTAGCTCTAATGGGAGGCTTTGTCTGTCACCTACAGAGGAAGGCCCTTGCCTCTTCTAGCTCCTGTTCCTGGGTGATCTTCATGCAGTTTGAAATCTCTTTTCCCCTATCAATGCTTCTCTTGCTTCCTGTTTAATCTCTTTCGTATCTCAAAAGACATTGTCTCAAGCACTGGATAAGTGCAGCGTCACTGAAGAACAAGAACAAAGTGGGAGGTCTCATACTAGTTGACTTTAGAGCTTATTACACTGAAACAGTAGTCAAAACAGCCTGGTACTGGTACAAAAACAGATACATAGACTTATAGAACACAGTAGAGAATCTAGATATAACATCACCCATCTATGAGCAGCTGATATTTGACACAGGTTCAAAGTTCTTAACCTGGGGAAAAGGCAATCTCTAACAAGTGGTGTTGACATAAATAGATATCCATCTGCAAAAAAAAAGAAAAAAAAATGAAGCAAGATCCATATCTCACATCATGACCAAAAGTAACTCAAAATGGATCAAAGACCTAAATATCAAATCTATAATGATAAATATCACAGAAGAAAAAAATAAAGACCATGCTGGAAGCGCTAACACATGACACAAACAAACTACAAAACATTACTGACAATGCATAAACACTAGAAGAGAAAATACATAACTGGGAACCCCTAAAAATCAAACACTTATGCTCACCCAAAGACTTCACCGAAAGAATAAAAAAACTACCTATAGCCAAGGAAAGAATTTTTAGCTACCATAAATTCGATCAGCTTCTAATCTCCATAATCTACAAGGTACTGCAAAACTTCACCAATAAAAAGACAAATAATACAATTAAAAAATAGACAAAAGATATGAAGAAGCACTTCACCAAAGAAGATATCCAAGTGGCTGACAGATACAAGAAGAAATGCTTATGATCATTAGCTATTAGGGAAATCCAAGTCAAAACTACAATGGGATACCATCTCATCCCAACAAGGCTACCATTAATCCAAAAAACACAAAACAATAAATGTTGGAGATGCTGTGGAGAGACTGGAACTCTTCTACACTGCTGATGGGAATTTAAAATGGCACAACCACTTTGGAAATAGATTTGGCACTTTCTTGAAAAGCTAGAAATAGAAATGCCATATGACACAGCAATCCCACTTCTTGGAATATATCCTAGAGAAATAAAGGCCATTACACAAACAGATCTGTGCACAACGGGGTTTATTGCAGCACTGCCCACAATGGTAAAAAGATGGAATGGAACTGGGTTCCCATCAACAGATGAATGGATAAACAAACTACAGTGTATTCACATCATGGAATAGTATGCAACGGTAAAGAACAAAGATGATCTTAGGAAACATCTCATAACATGGAGTCATCTGGAAGACGTTATCTGAGTGAAATTAGTTAGTTGCAAAAGGACAAAGTCGTATGAGGCCACTATTATAAGGACTTAAGAAAAGGTTTAAACACAGAAGAAAAAAATCTTTAGTAGTTACAAGGGTGAGGAGAGAGGGAGAGAGGTATTTATAGAGCTGCAACGAGTACTGAAGCCAACTCTTTTTTTTTTTTTTACTGTGATTGAGTGAAAGTATACAATCCAAGCTAAATTTGCATGCCTGCCTATCTGCAACTCCTTCTGCTCTCCTTGCCTGGTGACAACACACTCCACGTTTCCAGGCTATACATGCCATATCCTTTTAACAATCTCCCGTCCCCTCCTCTTCACCCTTTCCTCTCCTTTCTAGTAAAAGGCCAGTAGGGCAGCATCTTATAGATGCATAGAAACATAAACTATACCCACCATATGGTCACTTTGTGTCCCTGAGTCCAATCCATTCCTGTCCAAAGAGTTGGCCTCAGTAACGATTTCTGGTCAGGGGCAGCAGCACTTCTAGGGGCCATGCTCCTAGGGGAACCTCCAGGCCTTCAGACCATCAACTGTTGTCATTTAGTGGAATTCTTAAGGTACACCCCCCTTTTTCTCATGTTGCCACTGGGACTCGACATTATATGCCCCATCACAGCTGTCTTTGGTGGCAGTCAGACACCATCTGGTTCTTCTGGTCACATGTTGATACAGTCACGCATTCACGTGGGTCCTTCTGTCTTCTGGGCTATTTTTCCCTCATGTCTTTATTGTCCTTGGTGATCATCTGTTCTGGCTGAGTTGGAACCATTTTGAAGCCAACTCTGAAAGATTGGAGTGGACTACAAGACATAGCATGATGCTGGTGAAGAATGTGCTTTTTGGCTTAAATATATACATGAGGTTGTCTGAGGAGCTCTTGGCCAGAGGAGAGATGAGAGCGTGAAAGGGGACAGGAGTTGGTTGAATAGATACAGGAAATACATGGTAGAAAGGAGACATGTGCTGTCACAGGGGTGGGAGGGGGAGCAGAGGGAGAGCAGTTAGAGTTGCACAGCTGTAGTGTGTTCAGGATCTTATATGGCAAATAGACTTGGACTGCAAACTTTCACTTAGAACACGATAAAATATGTTTTTAAAAAATCAAGCCCCCCCCAAAAAACCGCAAAGATTTTACACGGAAAAAAAGACACAGTTTCAAGATTCACCCTACACTATTAACATAACAAAAGATGGCCCGTTTGCAAATAAGTATAACCATAGGCGTAAATTTTAGGATTTACAACACATTCTATGGGAACATAATTCAAAACATTCCACCATTTGTTCCCCCGAATTCCTGCCCTTGCCACACATAAAACACATTCACCCCATCACATCATCCGCAAAGTCTTAAATCATCTCAAATTCCAAAATCTCATCTTCTGAATTGTCTAAATCAAATATGGATGAGACTTCAAGCATATTCCATCCTGGGGAAAAAATCCTTTTCATCTGTGAATGTGAATTGCAGACTACAAGCTATCTATATACAAAGTACAGTGGTGGAACAGGCACAAGGTAGACAGACATTCCTATTACAAATGGGAGAAAAATGAAGGGAAATAAGGGATAATGTGGGCACTAATCAAGTGCAAAGGCTAGCAGAACACATTAGCTCGCAAGGCCTTAAAATAATCTTCTGTTCTCTGAGGCTATCTGGGCAACAGCCCTGCCCTCCAGATTCTAGGTTTTGGTCATACTGTCTATATTCAGGGTGGAGACATCTTGGCTCAGGGCTTCAGATCTGCTTCAGGCTCACTGGGGTGGCAACTTTGCTCCCTTGACTCTGGTGACCCCATTCTCCTAGTCCATCTGAGTGGCAACCCCACTGTGCCAGCAGGCCGTGTTCTTCTGCCCCTTGGGCTTGGCTGCAGTATTCCCTCAGCTTTGGGTTGCAGCCTCATCTCTCTGGCCCACCATAATGGCAGCCTCACTCTCCAGAACTGAGTTGGTGAATATCCAATTCTTGGAAACTTAAGTGCTGTAGCCCCACCCTTTGAAACCAAGAAGACCTTGCTTTCCACGCTCTTTCCAACAGTTCTGCTTATCTCTGGGCTGCTACAGAGATGGTCCATTTCTTTTTCTGAAGGACAATAGATGTAGCTCCTGTTTCCTGCCTGTAGCATCCTATGAGGCAGCTGGCTAGCTTTCTTTTTTTCTGAGTCCTGTCCCTGTCTCATTCAGACTAAGCTGTTGAGTTTCCAGCTGTGGCAGTTGGTTAGATCCATCAGTCACAGAATTAATCTCCTTAACAAAAAATTGAGTTACCATGTCCTTGATGATCATTTTAGGGCATGTCCTTAGTTTGTACAACAGAATTTTCCAACTCTTTAAGTTTGGCTTCATGTTGCACAGTTCACTTAGAAGTTCGCCTCTTCATTCTCCCATTTTATTGTAAGTGGCAAGGAGAAACCACACAACCCCTTTAAAATCTTGCTTAGAAATCTTCTCAACCAGATTTCCAAGTTCATCACTTACAAATGCTATCTTCCAGCAATTATTTGAACATAATTCAGACAAGTTCTTTGTCATTGCATAGAAAGCATTGCGTTCCACAATTGTCCAACCACAGGGTCATCATTTTATTTTAAAGCCTCACCAAAAGTACATTTAATTGTCTGCACTTCCAGTAACATTCTGTTGCTGGCACCATGTGTGTTCCCTAACACAACAGGGAGTTTCTTTGTAAGCCTCACTTTCTTCTGAGGCCTCCACAGAGTATCTTTGACATTCACAATTCTACCAACTGTTTCTTCAGGGCAATCTAGGCTTTTGTTATCAGGGACATTTAAAGTCTTCCAGCTTCTACTGATTAAATCAGCATTGAGAGTGGAGTGTCGAAGGCTTCCACTATTATTGTGGAGTGATTTATCTCATTTTTGAGTGTAGTCAGCGTTTCTTCGACATATTTAGGTGCTCTAATATTAGGTGCATAAATATTTAATATTGTTAAGTCCTGTGTGTGTACTGAATGTTTCAGCAATAGTGTCCATCCTTGTCCACAATAGTGGATTTTACATTAAAATCTATTTTCTCTGAGATTAAAATTGCCACACCTCCTTTTCTTTGTGTATTGTTAGCTTGCTATATATTCTTCCATCCTTTAATTTTCAGTTTGCTCATATCTTTAAGTCTGAGGTGAGTTTCTTGTAGGAAACATATGGATGGGTCGTGTCTTTTGATCCAAAATATCACTCGATGTCTCTACTGGAGCATTCAGTCCATTCACATTCAATATGATTATTGATAGGTATATGTTCAGTGCTGCCATTGTGATATGTTTATTTTCGTGTTGATGTTTTCTCTGTTGTTCTTATTAGTCTGTTCTGGGACATTCTTTTTTGTGAGTTGATTTTTCACCTTTTTCAGAGTTGGTTTTGTGTTTGTTGAGACTCCTGTATTATGTTTCTTGATGTGATGTGTTACATCTTTACTGTGTTTTATGGCTGCCCCTGAGATTCCCCTTAATAAACTGTGTATAAACTGAATTTCAGTTACTAGAATTCTTATCAACTTTGTCTCCGTCTGAAAGGACTATAATGACCATAGTAATCCCTCTTTTTAATATGATGACATCACAGTTTTCACAATATGATCACTGGATTATTCCTTTCACTATTATGGCTTTGATGGAGTTTGAAGCCTTCCCTAACTGAGTAGGATTCTGGGTGATGTGTCCTGTATTTGCTTCTAGAATATAAAGTTAGAGGTTTTGTTCTTCTAAGTCAACAGATTCTTTCAGTATTTCTTGTAGCTTTGGTTTGGTTTTTACAAAGTCTCTGAGTTTCTGTTTATCTGCAAATGTCTTAATTTCATTTTCATATTTAAAAGATAATTTTCCAGGATTTGTAATTCTTGGTTGGAAGTTGTTCTCCTTCAAGGCTTTGAATGTGTCATGACACTGTCTCTGTGCCAGCGTGATTTTTGCTGTGAATTCCCACCAAAGCCTACGGGGTTTCCCTCTGAATGTTAGCTTTGCTTTGAGTCTTGCTGCCTTTAAGAGTTACTGCTTATCTTTCATTTTGTTAACTTTGATTATAATATGTCTTGGAGTCTTTCTTTTGAGGTCTATATTGAGTGGTGTTCAATACGCATCCTGGATATCTATGTTCTCTTCTTTCCTAATTTTCCTAATTTCTGGTAAGTTTTCTGTCAGCAGCTCAGCAAAAATACTCTCTGTGTTCTTAGGTGCCTCGCCCTGTTCAGGGACTCCAATTAATTGTAGGTTGTTCCTCTTAATAGAGTCCCACATGGTTCTTAATGCTTCTCCATTATTCTTGTTTCTTTTTTCTGATTTCTCCTCATAGAAGCTAGAGTCAGTAACTCTGTCTTCCAATCAGAAAGTCTCTTTTCCATTTGTTCCATTCTGTTTTCTTGGTTTTGAATTGAAGTTTCTATGTCTTTGACTTTGTTCTTGATCTGCTGGATTTCAGAGTACTGGTGTTCCATCAGATCAGCTTGCTTAATTTTTCATTTTGTTCTACTGCATATTGTACAAGGTCTAGGAGGGCTCTGTATATAATCCTTTCATATTCACCTTCCAATAGTTTCAGAAAGGTTTCTTCATCTGGGAAGTTTTGTGGAGCTTTCTTTTGGGGGCCTTCTGAAGCCATGGGTGATCTCCTGTTTACTGCCTTCTCAAGGGTCTGTTGCTTTTGGGGCATCATGCGAGTCAATAGAGGCTGGGAGAGATGCTGTTAGGATGGATCGCAGTTGTTTCTCTAGGCCGTCTTAAAATAAGAGGTAAAAAGTATCTGAAAACTTCCAAAGTCAGTCAAGATTTCAGGTGTAAAGATCCCAGCAGCCAAAATAAGCACCTCTGTGTTGAACCTCAGATGTTATAAACTTGTTCAAAATACAGAAAGACTACTGCCCTGCTGGCCTCTGCTGTTGGGCCCCAGCTGTAGGTAACACTGTGTAGAACACTGCTTTTCTGCACTCTCCTCCAGGCAGGCACTGCCTCTCAGCGCAGGAGTTAGGTCCAGCTGTGGATTCCATGTGGGTATCTCTGCCTCCAAGTGGAGCAGGGTGGTGTCCCACACAAGCTCGCCACCTGACTGGGACCAAAAGAGAGGCCAAAGGTGCCGAGATACACAGAGTCCACAGCCTCTGTTGCCAGGTCTCAGCCATAGGTGACACTGTGTAAAATACCGCTTTTCTGCTGGAAAAGCACTCTCCTCTGGGCAGGCACTGCCTCCTAGCCTAGGAACTAAGTCCAGTTAGGGCCTCTGTATGGGTGCTCCACCTCCCAATGGATCTAGATGGTGTCCCACACAAATTTGTCACAACCTCAGTACTGGCTACCATACGGCAGAGGCAGAAAGAGAGGCCAAAGGTGCAGAGATGCACAGAGTCCAAAGCAGGGCTCTCAAAATCTTGCAATTTCACTTGCCGATCCCACCAGCAGTGCATCCAAGATCAGCGGCATGTCAAGTCCCAGCACTGCCCACCAGCCAAGACAGAGGGAAAAAAAACCAAAATGGTGAGTTACCTTTAGTCTGTGTAAGCCCGTGCTTGCCAAGAGTGGGGTCAGTGAAAGAGAAGAGGTTTTGTGTTCATTGATATGAAGTCCAAATTAACAGCCTGCGCTGCATGCTAGGGCTCATTAGATGTCCAGAAGCCTCTGTTTAATTATCAGTTCAGGTCTTGGTTTCCAGAGGGATTTAGGGAGACATGTGTTTAGTTTGCCACCTTGACTCCACCTCTTACTCATTAAACCAATTCCAAAACTCCTTCCACATGTTAGATATTGAATAGAGCAGCACTTCACTCTTTAGGTACCAAATTCTGTCTTAGTCATCTAGTGCTGCTATACTAGAAATACCACAAATGAATGACTTTAACAAACAGAAATTTATTTTCTCACAGTTTAGGAGACTAGGAGTCTGAATTATGGTGCCATTTTTAAGGGAAGGCTTTCTTTCTTTCTCTGTTGGTTCTGGAAGAAGGTCTTTGCCTCTTTTAATTTCTGCTCCTTGACAATCTTCAAGTGTTAGCAACTCTCTTCCCCCATCTCTGCTTTTCTTGCTTGCTTGTTTAATCTCTTTTGTACCTCTAAAGAAATTGACTGAAGACAAGAGTCACCCAACACTCATTTTACCTTATTAAAATAACAAAGACAACCCAGTCTCAAATGAGATTATAACCATAGGCATAAAGATTAGGATTTACAACACAAATTTGGGGGGTGGGGAGAGAAATACAATTCAATCCATAACGCTTAGTGTCCTTCCCCTGTAGTTTATCCTGTTTTGCTTTCATGATCAAAGGCTCCCCAAGCCTGACTTCAGACATGGCTTCCCTTATGGCTATGACAGCTTTCCAAGAAGAAGCAACCTGGAAATACCCTTGCTGAGGAGAACTGTCATGTGGTCAGTTCTTCATTGACACCTATAAGACCAGCAGAGATGAGCCACCTTGGAAAGTAGGATTATTTCTGCTATGAGTCATTGAATTCACCTCAGGCAACAAATTTGAATATTTGCTTTGATATTACTCAGACAACAGATTAGAGTACAATGATTAAGAGCCAAGTACCAAAGTTGGTGAGGGTTGGTGTCAAAGGCTGACTGGGCTCTGCACTTGCCCAATAGAAACAATGTATATGAAAACCCTAAGTACAGTGTCTGGTATATAGAAAGTGTTAGATGAATAGTAGCCACTATCTTTATCATCTTTATGTGGAAATTTTGGGGAGCCAATGTGGTACATGTAAAAGTTCATTGAAATAGACATGTAGACAACTGCACTCCAAATCTAACTATTACTATTTAACTTGAGATGTTGTGTATTAGTTCATTTCATCTCTTTTGGCCTAGGTTTCCTCATCTGGAAAACATAATAGTTGCCCTACTTTTTTAATATGTTGTATTATTAGTCTTTATTCTTTGACTTAACAATACTCTTTGTATTCTCTTTGACCTAGCACTTCTGTTCCTAGAAATCTGTCAGTATTGTGTGCAAAGATTCTAGGTTAAAATAGTGAAAAAATGGAAATAACAAAAAATGTCTAACCATTAATGATTAAATTGATTGTATTTCTATACGGTACAGTATAATGCAGCCATAAGGGTTGATACAGATCTTCTTATTATTGATATGGAAACAGACCCATGATATATTATTTGGAAATAACAGAAGGTTAGAAAATTGAAGGTATATTGTGGTTCAATTTTGTAAAAAAAAATATCTAAAAAGTTCTGTGGATATATTCCGCAGCACATCAAAGTGTTACCAATAGTTATGTATGGCTGGTAGTATTATGAGGACCTCTAGTCCCTTCTTTGGAGCTCTGGTGGCAGAGTGGGTAAGAGCTACATCAAGCTACAGCTGCTAACCAAAATGTTGACAGTTCGAATCCACTAGCCACTCCATAGAAACTCTATATAGCAGTTCTACTCTGTCTTGTAGAATCACGGTGAGTTGGAATTCACTTGATGGCAATGGGTTTGATTTTTATTTTGTTTTGTTTAGTCTTGTCTTTATACTTCGGTTCCTGATTCCTTTGTAATTGTTATTGTTGTTGAAGTAGAATCTAGTATTTTTCTAATTCTAAAAAACAAATTGCTGAATGGTTCAATACACACACAGGACTTAACAATATTAAATATTTATACACCTAATATTAGAGCACCTAAATACATTGAAGAAACACTGACTACACTGAAAAAAGACATAGATCACTCCACAACAACAGTGGGAGACTTCAACACTCCATTTTCATTATTGGACAGATCCTCTAGAAAAAAGCTCACTAAAGACACAGAAGACCTTATTGCCACAATTAACCAACTAGAACTCATAAACATATACAGAACTTCCTATCCATCAGCAGACAACTACACCTTCTTCTCCAGTGCACATGGAACATTCTCCAGAATAGACTATGTGTTAGAACATAATGCAATTCTCAACAAAATCCATATCATTGAATTAATGCAAAGCATCTTCTCAGATCATAAAGCCATAAAAGTCAAAATCAAGAGCAGAAAAAACATGGATAAAAATTGATACTCATGAAAACTGAACAAAATCTTTCTCAAAAAGCCACGGGTTATAGAAGAAATCAAGGATTAAATAAGTTTATGAATTCCAATGAGAATGAAAATACTTTCTACCGGAACCTATGGGATACAGCCAAAGCAGTGCTCGGAGGGCAGCTTATGTCTGTAAATGCACACATGTGGAAGGAAGAAAGAAACAAAACCAAAGAACTAACCCTACAGCTTGAACAAGCAGAGAGAAAACAACAGAGGAACTCCTCAGGCACCAGAAGAAAACAGATGATAAAGATTAGAGCACAACTAAATGAATTAGAGAATAGAAGAACAATTGAAAAAATCAAAAAGACCAAAAGCTGGTTTTTTGAAAAGATCAACAAAATTCACAAACCATTGGCTAAACTTACTAAAGAAAAATAGGAAAGGAAACAAATAACCCAAATAAGAAATGAGAAGGGAGTTGTCACAACATGTCCAACAGAAATAAAAAATACCATAACAGAATACTATGAAAGACTGTATTCTAACAAGTCTGAAAACCTAGAGGAAATGGACAAATTCCTTGACTCATATGACCTACCAAAATTTTCACAAGGCAAAGCCAAACAACTTAATAAACCCATCACAAAAGGAAGAGATTTAAAAATTCATCCAAAAACTACCAACCAAAAAGAGCCCTGGCCCAGATGGCTTCACCACATAATTCTACCAAGCTTTTAGAGAAGAGTTATCTCCAGTACACTATTTCACAGTATAAAAAGGGAAGAAGTACTCCCAAATTCATTCTATGAAGCCAGAACAACCCTGATACCAAAGCCAGGGAAAGACTCAATCAAAAAGGAGAACTACAGACCGATATCACTCATGAATCTAGATGCAAAAATCTTCAACAAAATTCTTGCCAACAGAGTACAACAACATATCAAAAAAAAATCCGTCATTACCAAGTTGGATTCATACCAGGGATGCAAGGCTGGTTCAACATCAGATAAAAAATTAATGTGATTAACCATATAAATATCACAAAAGACAAGAATCACTTCATTTTGTCCATTAATGCAGAAAAGGCATTTGATAAATCCAACGCCAATTCATGCTAAAAACTTTTAGCAAAACAGGCATAGATGGAAAATTCCTCAGTGCAATAAGAGCCATTTATACAAAGCCAACTGCCTACGTCATCCTGAACGGAGAGAAACTGAAGGACTTTCCCTTGAGAACAGGAACTAGACAAGAAAGCCAAAGACTTTATTAATAGAATTAAAAGGCCACCTACAGAATGGGAAAAATATTTGGCAACTATATGTCAGACTGATGCTTGATCTCTATAATCTATAAGGTACTACAAAATATCAATAAGAAGAAGATGAATCATCTAATTAAGCAATGGGAAAAAGAGATGGACAGACATTTCTCTAAAGAGGAGATCCAGGCAGCCAAAAAACACATGCGGTCACGATTATGATCTTTAGTTATTAAAGAAATTGAAATCAAAACTACAATGAGATACCATCTCACACCAATAAGATTGGCCATGATCCAACGAACACAAAATAACAAACGCTGGAGAGGCTGTGGAGAAAGTGGAACTCTCCTACAGTGTTGGTGGGGTTGCAAAATGGTCCAGCCTCTATGGAAAGCAATCTGGGGCTTCCTTAAAAACATGGATATAGATATACCATTTGACCCAGTAATTCCACTACTTGGAATACATCCTACAGAATCAAGGCCATTCATACCAATGGACACATGCACAATAATGTTTATTGCAGCACAGTCCACAATAGCAAAAAGATGGAATCAACCTAGATGCCCAACAACAGGGGAATGGATAGGTAAACTATGGTACATATACTCAATGGAGCACTACTCAATGATAAAGAATAATGATGATTCCAGGAAACATCTCATAACCTGGTTTCAACTGGAAGACGTTATGTTGAGTGAAAGTAGTCAGAGACAAAAGGACAAATGTTGTATGAGACCCCTATGATAAGATCTCAAAAATAGACTTATGTATAGAAGAAAAGACTCTTTGACAGCTGCAAGGGAGCGGGGGAGGAAGGGAGGGGGGAGAGACCTTAGACAAGATAGTTGGTAGAAATTTGGTTGGGTGAAATTGGTGATAACACACATTAGAAACAAGAACAATATTAAGTGGACTTCAACATAACTTGAATACTCCTTCCATCTTAACCCAATATTGCAAGGACAGAGTTGCTGTGGTAGGGGGTAGGGGACCATGCTCTTAGGCGAAATTGAGGCCAATTGGCACAACTAGCGTTTTGCTAAGAGGGCTCTCTGCATCTCACAGTGGTAAGTGGCGTCAGGGGTCTGTGCCATCTGAGGGTGTCTGGCGTCTGTGGCATCCCAGAGCACAGCAAACAGTCCCAACTCAGCAGGAACGGATGATTACTGAGGACCAAAATGACATGGGGTAGAGACAACCCAGAAGGCAGCGAGACATACGTGAGTGGGTGCCTACCTAGATTTGGGACCGGAAGAACTGGATGGTGCCCGGTCGCCACCAGTGATAGCCTCAATGGAGCTCACTAAGTTGAGTTTCACTGGCAACACAAGAATGAAAAGGGGTGCACCCTGAGATCTCCACTAAAAGACCACAAATGATGGTCTGGTGGCTTTGGGGTTCCCCTGGGAGCATGGCCACTGGTCCTGATGCTGCCCTCGTCCATAAATCATAATGGAGACCAACTCTTGGAGAGGAATGGATTGGACTTGGTGACACAGAGTGACCATATCATGTGTGCACTTTATGATCCTATGCATCTATAGGATGTTGTCCTGCTGACCTCTTACTGGAGGAAGGCGAGTGGGTGGAGAGGAGGAGATAGGAGATTATTGGGAGGATAAACAGGTATGGAGCAGAGAGGAAGAGTGTGCTGTCACCGGGCAGGGAGAGCATTGGGAGCTGCATATAGGTGGGCAAGCAAATTTATATGGGAATGTACATTTTCATTCAATTATAATAAAAAAAAAGAAAAGAAAAAACAAGCAAGTTTCTCCCCCATTTGAAGAGAAGCTCACTCACTGTGCTATACCCCCTAGAACTTTTGGAAGACTCATACAAAGTAAAATACGGAACTGTTGTGCACAGCACAAAGGGGAAGTTCACTGCTGTCATGACAGCCTCTCTTTCACTTTGTAGGAATCTGCTCTTTTACCCAGAAGAATGTGAACCTGCAGTACACATGTGTGTCCTTGAGCCTTGGGTCAATATGTGGGCAGGGGACAGGACTGGGAGGAAGAGCCCTAGGGGCTGCAGCAGTGCCAGGCTGTAGGGCAGGACTGGTCCCTGCACTAGCTTACCAAGATTGTGTTTATTAGGATTACTCCTGCTGGGACTGAGGGCCATTAGCCAAGGACACCTAGTGGGCATAAGAGAGCCCCCTCCTCTCACTACCCCCAAAGCTGGAATGTTCCAAATTCCTCCTTGGGCCAAAATCCCTCCTGAAGTCCTCTCATGGGCTCACAGAGGTCACCATACAAAAGCCCAGCTGGAGTTTTTGACAAGAAAAACACAAAACCCACCAAACCTTTTTTTTTTTTTTAAAGTACCTCAATCTTCCACAGTCTCCAGGAGTTTAATTCTGTAATAAGTCTCTGACCCAAGGCTCAGATTCGCAGATGGATTTTGCAAAGCTGTAGTTAACAATTAGAAATCCTTTATCACCTCAGCCTGGAGCCCTTCCCAACTCTCTCCATTCCCTCAGCATCCCTTCCTCCTTCTCCAGGGGCATCTCCTCCACCAAAAGTCTATGAAAGACATGCTGTGTAAGTATCTGCACATTGATTTACTTGCTGCTTTTTAAGTTAACCTAGGTGGGCTCTTCCTCCTTAGTTGCTATCAGTTTGCCCCGTAGGGAATGAAGTCAGTCTGGGCCACCTTGGGTTTCTGAGTGAAAGGTACTGGAACGGGTCCTGAAGCAGCACTCCGGTTGGTGGTCTTTGCTTCCTCAAGGCTATCACAGTGATTTCAACCTTTGAAACTACAAGGCAAGAGAAAGCACTCATCAACTGAGAAGATAATTTCTGCCTGGAGCTTTAAGGGGCAAAAGAGTGAGGTCAAAGGATGGGAGGGAAGGAGCTACCGTTCACCCCTCTGCCTAGCTATGAGGGGCCAGGAGGACTGAAAGGGGAGCTGCCTCACAGCCAGCTCCAGTACTTTCCTCAGCTCAGGGAGTCAGCAGACAGTGTTATTTTTGAGGGAGGTCATAGAGTCTCCTTTTCAAATTCTTAAATAATACTCCTCCACTAGTTTGTCAGTCTCTTATTAGAAATTCTTCCTTTGGACTGAAGTTCTCCTCAAGTGTCTTCTTTGAATAAAATGGAATGAGAACTAAAACATTAACAGCAATTTTAGCTGGAGAGCTTGTAAGTGATTTTTGTTTTCTAAATTCTTTTCTGTGATTTCTAGTGCTCTAACATGAATGTGCTTTACTTTGATGATCAGGACAAAAATAAACGTCTTTTTAAAAGCAATCAGAAAAGTTCATAATCCAGTTGCAATTCCCTGAGCTGTCATTAATCAACTGATACAAAAGGAAAGGTGAACTGCTCCAAGGACAAACTTTCCAGAAAGTAGGGCTTTGCCAGTTGCTGGAGGCTTTGGCAGCTGGGAGTGAAGTGCAGAGAGGAGAGAAGTTTTCTCATATTCCTGAGGGGTTGTGAGAGCAAGGGATGGAGAAATGAAGCTGACAGACAGGACCGTGGTGGCCTCCGTCACCCCTAGGAAGCCTTATCAGGTCATACCTTGGGCCTGAGAACTCACATATCCTGTCTCAGTCATTTGAGGATGCCTCCAAAGAAAAGGGTACCATTCACAAGACCCTTGAGGCAAGAGTTTGAGAGAGTAGCAAGGCAAGTGCACAGATGCGAGGGAGTTAATTCAGGAGCTGCTGTTAGTCTTTGACCCTCTTAATCCTCTCCTGCAGTTTCAATCCCTCCCCTAAGGAAGATTAGGTAAGGATCCTGAGTGAAAGCCTTCTAGCCCAGCCCTTGGACCATGGAGTGTTTTGGCCCCATGCCCAGAAGACAAATTCAGCTGGCATGGTCAAGTTTCTGTACTCCTCCAAAGCAGTCAGGGCTTGGCTTCTAGGAGAATTCTTCAAAAAGAAGAGTTTCTTTTAAGGTTGCCTGCTTCTAATAATAGTTGCTCTGTCTTCCATATTTGTCAAAGTTGCTTTATGTCCTCTTTATGTTATTTAAGACTCAAAAACTTCGAGATGAGTAAATTAGGGCTTGGAGAAGTTATAGGACGTCCTCAATAAGTTAAAGGCATAACGGGGCGGGGAGGGAAACTAGGTTTTTGATTGTCAAGTCATGAGACTTGACTTCAACCCTGCCTGTCCTCATGCCTACTGCTCATCAGACAAAAGCAAAACCCAGTCTGGCCCACCATTCAATCAATTACTCTTCTGCCCACCCCTCTGCCTTCCTAATCCTAGCTGAAAGCTGACCTGATGGGCCATTTCTATTAATGAATAAGCTGTAACAATTTGTTCTTCTGTCTGCTCAGCTCTGCCAAGTCACATACATGAGAGATTCTAGGCCTCAGTAATGGAATTCTCTTGACTCTGCCTCACTCTGCCCGAAACTACTTCTCTATCTGGAAGGAACACACGAATCAAGACTGTCTCCAAAGAGACGCTCTCCTCTTGGCAACATTGTTGATCCCCATGGGAAAGTCAAGCTAGGATCTTCTGCAGCTGTTCCAGGAAGACTGGGACAGAAGCTCCTTCTCCAGGAGATAGGAGGTCTCTCAATTGAAAACCTCAAGTTAGTTCACTAATTCTTACTGAAAGCCCAAATATAGATAGAAAGTAGGAAGTAAAAAACATTTAACCTGGTCTAGGTGGTAAGGTAGAAACCCTGGTGGCAGAGTGGTTCAGAGCTATGTTGGCTAACCACAAGATCTACAGTACAAATCTGCCAGGCACTCCTTGGAAACTCCATGGGGCAGTTCTACTCTGTCCTCTAGGGTCACCATGAGTCAGAATCGACTCAGTGGCAGTGGTTGCTGTGTTAGGTGGTAAGTGGGATCCAAAGAAGGTTTAAAGGAAAGGGTGAGTCTTGAAAACAACTAGAAGTTAGTCAAGCACATGGTGAATGGTGGAATACCATGGTTAAGGACTTGGAGTCAGAGAGAAAGGCAAATTCAGAAAAGTAAAAGTACCTAAGGATGGCTAGAGTATGTGTGTATGAGAGCACAGGGTATGGGGATGGAAGCTAGTGGTGAGAGATGAGTCTGCAAAGAACACTGAGAGTTAAATAGTGGAGGGCTTTCTTGGTTTCCTGTGCTCCGGAGTTTGAATTTCATCCTGAAATAAAGAACTCCTAAGTCTTTTAATCATGGCAATGGAGTGGGCTAGAAGTTATTGTTTGATTCCCATTTTAGAAAGATCCCAGTCTTGTGGCTAGATAACTGATTGCAGAGATGGGCCAGGAGTAAAATCAGAGAGACGTATTTGAAGTGACCATGAGATTTTCACTTAGAAAGAAATAATACTCACATAGTCTGAACTAAGGTTTGGACAGAGGCATTACTGAGAAGCGGATGGATTGAAGATTGATCTTCATAATGGAGGGATTCAAGAAGATGATTGACTTGGATTGTTATATGGATGATGATCTCACTGAGATAGGGAAACATTGTATGAGGTGTAGATTGGCGTAGGGAGAGAAGGAGGCAGGTGATTTCAGTCTTGCAAATGTTAAATTCAAGGTGCTATTAAAACATGCAGGTGGAGGCATCTCAAATGATATTGAGTATACAAATCTTGAACTTAGGAGAGGAATATCTAACAGAGACACGGATTCAGGAGTCACTGGCATAGAGATTGAGTGAATGAGATCACCTATGGAAAATGTGAAGAGAAAGAAGAAAAGTCTAGCAGAAACCCTGAAGCAGACACATACACACACACAGTGGCCATGTAGTTAATTCCAACTCACAGAGACTCTGTAGGATACAGTAGAACTGCTTCATAAGGTTTTGAAGGCTGGAAATCTTTATGGAAGCAGACCGCCACATCTTTCTCCCATGGGCTGCCTGATGGGTTTGAATTGTTGGCCCTTATGTTAGCAAGAGAGTGCTTTAACCACTGTACCATCAGGGCTCTTTCCTAGAGGAAATAGTCAGATTTAAATGGGCAGAGAAGAGGAATTTAGCAAGGAGACCTAGAAGAATCATTTTGAGGAGCAGCGAAAACTTCCAATGGTGTTATAGAAAACAAGGAGACAGTTTTACGAAGGAGAGTAACAAGGTGAGATGACAGAAATATGGTCTTCGGGATTTATTACAAGAAAATTCTTTATGATCTTGGTGAGAACCTTTTCAGTGGGGGGCTAATGAAAGAAAGTATACTGCAGAGAACTGAGCAGAGCAGTGAACGGAAGGCTGAAGAAGCAGAGACATCAATATTAAATGGCTTGTTTAAGAATCTTGGCTGCAAAGAGAATGATCAAAATACGGTAATAGCTAGGCAGGGAGAAGGTTGAGGAGGGCTCTCAAAAAGAGTGGTGAATGTTTGAAGCAGTCACCAGGAGGATGCTCACCAGGGAGAAGGAGAAGGGTTGGCAGGTGACGCTGAAGAACCTATTGAGATGCACAGTTACAAGGCATTCAGGACAAGTATTAGTTGTGAGTAGTTTAGCAATGAGGAAACCGATTCCCATATAGGATTAGCTCAGTGTCATTACTGGTAAATGACAGAGCTGATATTCAAACTAGATCTCCTACCCCACCCCCATTAAATGTTTGTTGGTCCCTGCTCCGTACTGTTTTGCATCCACATTGGGCATTGTCCATCACTGGTGAATAAAAACCCCAAACCTATTGCTGTCGAGTTTATTCCACCTTGTAGTGACCCTACAGGACAGAGCAGAAGTGACCCATAGGGGTTCCAAGGAGTGGCTGGTGGGTTTCCACTACTGATCTTTTGGTTAGCAGCCAAATGCTTAACCACTGCACCACCGGGGTGACCATCAAACATGTGCCCAATGCTACAGAGGCACAACCGAAACTCACAATACAATCTCCATCTTCAAACTGCTTAAAAGGTGGCTTGAGAGACAAACGCATATACATATAAACTGGAGAAACTCTCTTCCTCTGTCTCTGGCTATCGGTCTCTTTCTCCTCTTTTTTCCCTTCTTCCTCTTATTCTTCCATCCCTCTCTCAATATTCCTTCCCAGTGTTGACTAGCTCTGGTCCCTTACAATGAAGTGTAATTCACTCATTTAGCAAGTCTGTATCCTGTAGCCGTAAAGAACCACTCAGCCCTCTTGGCCAGTTTTATTCATTCACTAGGAGTGCATTTTGAACACCTGCTCTGAGTAAAGCACCATTCAAGGCATGTGAGATAAAGAGATGAATAAGAGAGTGCCTGTTTTCAGTGACCTCACAGACCAACACAGAAGAATAAAGATTCAAATATGTGATTGCAATATAGTCCAATGAGGGATTATCGGTAACTATCACAAAGAATGCTATGATGATTAAATGAGTTAACATGTGCAAAGAGCTTGCAATCCTTCCATACCAATACCAGTGCCAGTTGCCATGAAGTCAGTCCCTAATCATGGCAACCTCATATATGTCAGAATAGAACAGTGCTTCATTAGGTTTTCTGTGGCTTGTTTTATGGAAGTAGATCACCAGACCTTTCTTCTGAGGTGCCTCTGGGTGGATTTGAACTGTCCACCTTTCAGTTAGCAACTGAGCACGTTAACAGTTTATACTAGCACAGACTCTAATGGTCACATAAAAAAAATTGCCATCAAGTTGATTCCGACTCATAGAAACTCTATAGAACATAGTACAACTGTCCCATAGAGTTTCCAAGGAGTGCCTGGTGGATTTGAACTGCTGACTTTTTGGTCAGCAGATGTAGCACTTAACCGCTATGCCACCAGGATTTTCAGTGGTCACATAGAAGGCGCTATATAAGCAGTTGGCCTTATCATTGCCATTTCTATTACATGGTACAGGTAAGTAAACACAAGAGACCATGGGAAAATAGAGAGGGGTATCTGACCCAGACCAGAGTAAATAGTGTCTGAGCTGAGGCTTAAAAGGATAAGGAAGTTTTAACCAGAGGAAGAAACGGAGGCAGGGGATTCTGCACAGAATAGCCTGCATTTGGAATTGTAAACAAGAGATAACATGACACTATTGAGGAAATGAAAGTAACTGAGTTCTGCAAGAGGAAGGGAGGAAGGGGATGGCAAGAGATGAAGCCTGAGAAATCATAGAGTGCAAACAAGTTTGAACTTCATCCTTCAGGTGAAGGGGAGCCACTGGAGTGTTCTATGTAGTAACTTGATCAGAGTAATGTGTTGAAAGATAACCTTGGCAACAGTGTGGAAGATAAATTGGAGGAGGAAAGATTGGGAGCAAGATCAGTTATGAAGCTGTTGCTCTAGTTCAGGTGAGAGAGGGTGGTGAAGCCCTGAACTGGGGACATCATGGTGGGGATGGGGGTCAGGAGTAATAAATTTAAACTGCATTCAAAAGGCTGAATTGGTGGGGCATAGTGGCTGTAGAATGTAAGGGGTAAGGGGAGAGAGAGGTGTTAGGGAGCATGTCCCAAATTTTCAGTCTAGCACAAGAGAATAGATAGAGGTATCATTCTGTAACACAGGGAATCCAAGGAAGAACTGTTTGCGGGGGGTGATAATCAGGAAGTGATGAGTTCTCTTATGAACACATTGCATTTGAGAATTCTAAGTAGAGATTTTAAATAGATGATTGCTCCAGCAGTCTTGAAGCTCAGGAGGAAAGTCTATGCTAGAAATACAGATTTGGAAATTCTAGTAGTTGAGTGGCACATTAAGTCATAGTAGTAGATGAGACTACTATGCCAAATGTAAGAGGGATGGATTTCGGAGGAAGACTCACATTTAAGAGATACATTAACCAAAAAACAAAAACAAAACAAAAAAACCCACTGTCATTGAGCCAATTCTGTCTCTTAGTCACCTTGTAGAACACAGTATAGAACTGCCCTGTAGACTTTCTAAGGAGCACCTGGTTGATTCGAACTTCTGACAGTTTGGTTAGCAGATGTAGGAGTTAACCACTACGCCACCAGGTCTTCCTAAGAGATGCATGGGGAAACAGAATTGGCTAAAATGGAAAGCCAGATTATAGTGGAATAAAGAATTAATGAACTAGTGGGTCTTGTAAAGGCTGGGGACAAGGATGTGCCCTTGACCCTTAGTGTCCTGAACCTTGGCAAGAGTGGGTGCTCCCTGAACAATGCAAAATCCAGGACACCTCTGTTTCCAAATGATTGACTCAGATGCTTGCCTCTTATAAAGCCTTCTGTTCTAGGGCTTTCCTTACCTCTGTTCTGCCTTAGTGGCCCTGATAGATTGCTCAGGAAATTTCAGGACACCCTCTAGCCCTAGAACAGCTTGCTGTTCTAGACTTTGCTCCAGAGTCCTCCCTGTGCTTGTGGAAACTTCTATTGGGACACCAGACAGTAACTGTCTGGGTATGTTATACACACAGAAGGCCTTAGGCTAGCCTGGGGGACCAGGGGGATGACTGAGTAGGGCTGGGAGAACCTAAGCTCTTAGAGGTGTGGACAAAAGTCTTTATTGCCCATCCCAATCTTCCCTGGAGTAGATTTCTATCGAGGCAGGTTGACCCAGGTCTAGGCCAGTGCAATCTAGATCTTTGGAACTTCTAAACAAGCTGGAGTTGAAAATGACACCACAGAACCTATTCTTCCTGCTCTAGTGTTCTAGAGTTTGGCCTCAGTCTGTTTTAGAGGGGACCTGTAATACTGTTCTTGGACAATGTGTGAAACAACAGGATTTGGAGATAGAGCTGGTTCCAGAGCTAGAGTTCGCATAGCTACTACAACCGCCACTGCCACTGGCATCATCACCTTCTCGGAAACCAGCCACTTGCCTGGCTGCTGGTTTTATCTGACTGCCAACTTAAGTCATGTGCCTACGCAAGAGGCGATGACATTTTGGCTCCACTTTCAAAGTTTTTTTTTTTTCTTTTCCTTTCTCATGTTGTTTTTAAAGATAACAAAGGTCAAAAGGCATCCAGCATTTTCTAGTTTCTCATAAGCTTCTGGTCAATATTTAATCTGGTTTATGGATTTTTTTTTTTTTTTAGGTCTTCTAGATGCCTTCTTGAGCCTGTTTGTGGCCACCCGCAGACACTTGTAAGGAACAGAAGTCCGTCTGGTAGAGACACTCTGAAATGAGGGATTAGAGGCCAGAATTCAAGGAGCAAGAGATTCAGCCAGGAGGCAAGTGAACTGGCCCTAAAGACACTTCTACTGAGACATCTGCCATGGCCTCCCTTGCCCTCCAGCTTGTGGGCTACATCCTGGGCCTTCTGGGACTGCTGGGCACCTTGATTGCCATGCTGCTCCCCAACTGGAGAACAAGTTCTTACGTCGGTGCCAGCATTGTGACAGCAGTTGGCTTCTCCAAGGGCCTCTGGATGGAATGTGCCACTCACAGCACAGGCATCACTCAGTGTGACATCTATAGCACTCTTCTAGGTCTACCCTCTGACATCCAAGCTGCCCAGGCTATGATGGTGACATCCAGTGCAATCTCCTCACTGGCCTGCATGATTTCTGTGGTGGGCATGAGGTGCACAGTGTTCTGCCAGGACTCCCGAGCCAAAGACCGAGTGGCGGTAGTAGGTGGAGTCTTCTTTATCCTTGGAGGCCTCCTGGGCTTCATCCCTGTTGCCTGGAATCTTCACGGGATCCTGCGGGACTTCTACTCCCCACTGGTGCCTGACAGCATGAAATTTGAGATTGGAGAAGCCCTCTACCTGGGTATAATTTCCTCCCTGTTCTCCTTGGTAGCTGGAATCATCCTCTGCTTTTCTTGCTCGTCCCAGGGAAACCGTTCCAACTACTACGATAGCTACCAGGCCCAGCCCCTTGCCACCAGGAGCTCTCCAGAACCTGGTCAAGCACCCAAAGTCAAGAGTGAATTCAACTCCTACAGCCTGACAGGGTATGTGTGAAGATGCAGGGGCCAGAGCTGGGGGTGGCTGGGTTTGTGAAAGACAATGGACAGTCTCCCAGAGACACAGGTGAGGGACATTGCTGTTGGATCATGTCAGAAAGTACTGCTGAGGATAGACTGACTGTGGCCATCGGATCAAGCGAAGGCAGAAAAGGGAGCTGATGTGGCAGCTTGTGGGTTGAATTGTTGAGGATGACCGCCAAGCCAGGCTTTCTGTTTTTCTCACCTTGCCCCTCACCTCACACCCTGAACCCTCAACTTCAAGTCCTACCCCTTTACCCTAGGCCAGGCCTCCAGAGACTCTCCTCTACCCTTTTGTTTACATGGGAATCTATCCAAAACCCACTAATTGCAATCTGATGACTGACCTTCTCTGTGAGGAAGACCCTCCCTCTGGCTGAGGCTGGCTCTTCGCTCATTGCTGAGGGTAGGGAGAAGGAAGAATGGAACTTTATAGGCACTACTCTAACCTTCTTCTCAAGCCTTTTTCCAAAGAAACTGATAACTGATTGGGCCCTGGAGCCTCCATCCCACTCTGTTACGGCTCCAATGCCCAGGCTAGTTTGTGAGTGAACTGAAATAAAATCATCCCACGTCATCCAGGGAACAGAGAGCAACTGAGTATGTGATAAGAGGGAGAAAAGGCAGCCTGGAACCAAAGGAGACCAGAATGTTTCCCCAGGACGTTTCCCAGAATTCCCTCACACTCCCAGATCAGGGACTAGGCTCTACCCAAGGCTAGAGGAAAGCACAAGGAAAGAAGACACCGTAGAAAGCTGAAGATGGCAGCAAGCTTTGATTCTACTGAGGGATTCCCTCAGAAGCTGCAGCTCCAACTTTCCCCGAAGCCCTTTCCTCCCTCTGGGGCACCTAACCTTTTCTCCCATCTAAACAATAAGCTAAGATCCCTGGACAATGGTTTCCTTAAGAACAGGAAACCGGTTTTTCTAGACATGTTCCTTGGCTTGGGGACGGCAGCGTTGAAGCTGGGGAAGACTGAGGAAGATACCACTCCTTCTTGACATTGGCTGAGAAAGAATGAGAACTTTGGTGTCTGGGAACCTGGGTGGACATGAGTGGCTTCTGTAGGTGTTTCTGTTGGACTAGAGAGAGACAACCCCCCAGAGAGAGCCCGCAGGCCTACTGGAAAATCAGGCCAAAGGCTGAGTGAGATCAGGTCATCCAGTGTCTATCCACAGAGCACCAGAGAGCCTCTGAAAGACCACAGCACCAGCTGGGGACCGTCACACACACTTCCCCACTGTCGCTTCTCCAGACCTTTCAGCATTCAAAGATTCCAGCAGGAGATATTCATGCCCAAGGTGCTAGGCCCATGACCTGAGTGATAGTTGGACTGCTGCTTGGAACTGCAGTTGAGGTGAGAGAGTGAGGAATGGTTTTGAGGCATATAGTTCCAGCTCTACAGTCTGAAAATGCTCCACTTCCCTTGGGTGAGGGAGTTATAAACAAGCCATGGGTGTTTCCCCCTCACTAGCCTAAGCATGACCAGCTTTAAAAAAACAAAACAAAACAAACTCCAGTACCCTGCCTAATACCTCACACCAGCAGAAGGGGGCCATTCATTATCACGAACATGCCTTTCACATTTCCACCTCTTGCCTATGCTCAAGCTCCTAACCCAACCTGGAAGGCCCATTCCCCTTAGCCAAATCCTCCTCATGTTTGGAGAATTTGCTCAGCAGCACTTTCTGTGAGCCTTCTCTGACCACTCCATCCTTCTTCTACCCAGTCTTCTGCCCTCAATGTAGAAATCACTTATTTGATGCTTATTATTCACCATTTTTGATTGATAGTTATTTTTTCATGTGTGTCTATCAGATTTAATAAGTACATTGTAAACTGCTGAAGGGCAGGGACTGTATCTTAGACCTCTCTGTATCCCCTGGGCTTTCTGTAAGAGTGCTGAACACACATAGGTGATCAATAAACAATTGTTGATTGAGTAAACTGTTTCATTGATTCAAAGAGGCCCATAAAGGGCAGGTGTGACTGAAGGGACTTGGGGTAAAGGGAGGGGAGGGTGAAAGCTGGAATTTGTCCCCACTGTGGATAGAAGGGGCCCTGGTGGCAGAGTGGCTGAATGCTACAGCTGTTAACCAAAAAAAAGGTCAGCAGTGCAAATATAGCAGGGGTTCCTTGGAAACCTATGGGGGCGGTTCCACCCTGTCCTAAAGCCTAAAGGGTTGCTATGAGTCAGAATAGACTTGATGGCAATGGGTTTGGTGTGGGTTTAATTCCTTAAAGTGTTAACTGTGGAAGCACCAACTCGAATGGTGTCCTACAGTGTTCAGCTTCCCCTGGCCCTGAACCTAGAGAGCCCACTGAGGCTGACTCTCCTGAGGATGTTCAGGCATATAGCAGATGGCAGACACCCTTGTTATACCAGACATTTCCTTTGCCTTCCTGAAGTGGGCCTTCTTTCAGGCAAAGGCTAGGACCCAATATTCAAGTTCATTTAGGAGCTGTCACAGCTGGCAGGAATAGGGGTGCAGGAAAATTGCTCTACAGGAGCTCAGCCAGAGGTCATGTCTCTGGTCTGGCACCCCAGAGTGCTTGGTTGAGGAACACTGGAGGTAGGAAGATCGGGTTGCCTTGCTGATGCTGCTTAGTGGGCAGCAGTGTGATATGGTCTTCGATGACCTGCCACAGGGCAGCCAATGTACTTTCAGATCCACCAATTTCACTGCATCCTCTAAACACTACAGGGAAGTAGGCCTTATACAAGAGACAACGTGGAGGCCCAGTTAGGTGAGTCAATTCTGTAAGGTCACAAACTGTCAGAGTCTGAACCTAAGCTTGAGGCTCTTCCCAGATGTATGGGTCTGGGATTCTAGTCTCAAGGAATGTGTGAGCAAGTCAAACAACCATCTGACCAACCATCAGACCAGCCATCCCACACTAACTGTCGCTCTTCAGACTCCTCCAGCGGTCCTATCTCTTCCATGAAAATGAATACTTTTGAGGGAAAAGTTGTTGGGTGTCATTGAGTCCATTCTGACTCGTAGCACCCCAATGTGACAGAGTAGAACTTCCCCATAAAGTTTTCTTGGCTGTAATCTTTAAGGAAGCAGATTGCCAGGTCTTTTTCTGGCAGAGTGGCTGGGTAGTCTGTAACTGTCAACTTTTGGGTTATTAGCAGGTGAGCACTTCATCGGTGAACCATCAGGGCTCTTTTGAGAGAATCAGGGCCGAGGTGGTTCACCTCTTCTGCTTCTCCAGGAAGGTTTTATGGAAAGAGTTAGAAGCTCATCCTCAACTAGAAAAATCAGTGCAACTCAGACAAAGAACTGTTTTTGTTGGCTGGTTGAGCAAGGAAAGCACACTCTAAGTAGTTTCCTAGAACCTTCCCTGAGTATCAATGGGTTTGGTTTGTTTTTTGGCCCCTGAGTAGGGGTCCAAGTTGAACAGCCTTCAGGTCACCCCATTGCCTTCCACCGTAAAGTAATTTAGATTAGCCACAGACCAAGAGGATAGTGAGGTCGCTGCACTTGCATCCCAGCTTCATAGCTCTGACCCTTGCACGAGACAGGTTTCTGCCCTCTCTCATTCCTCTAATAATAGTGTGACTCATATCCCCTACCCCCCAGCACACCTCTTCGAGCCCCAGTGACCTACTGCTATGTGATCATTGATGGCGGGGAGGGTGCTGCAAATGGCTGCTTAGTGGACAGGAAATCTCCAACTTTCTGAAAGACCATACAGCAAATCAAACAACCATCTGACCAACCACGCAACCAGCCATCCCACACTAACTGAGCTCTTACTCTGTGTCAGGCAGTGTGCTAAGGGCTTTGATGGTGAAAATGGTGAACAAGGTAAGTCTATGCCTTGTAGGTGTTGATAGTTGCTCTAGGAGAGATAAGATGTGCACAACTAACTGTGGTACAAGGCAGAATATGGTCTGTGCTGTGACGTAGGAGTGAAGTGATACGGGAGGGTAGGGGTGTCAGGAGCCGATAAAAAGTTATATCAGTGCATATGAAATGAAAGCCTGGCGCTATTACATGAGCTGCTGGGGGAAGGGTGATCAAAAGAAACAACTTCCTCTAGCTGAGAAAGCATGGAAAATAGAAAACCAGGGTGGAGAGCAGTACTGAGGAGGAAAGGATAACTAAGCTAAGTCTGGTATTGTATGGTTAACCCAGAACCCCTTTGTGTTAGTGATTCTAGGGCTCAGTCTCTCTTCTCTCATCTCTTTCCTTTATTTAGGTGAGTCTCCAGAAATTGCCGGGGGAGAGGGGGCAGACGCGGTGACATCAAGGTAGCCTGTGGCCTTTTGGCTCTGGACCAGAGGAGAAACCCAAGCGTGGGAAAAAGAGAGGACAGAGTAAGGGCCCAGAGAAAAATGATGGCAAATGAGGTCTTGGAGGGTCAACTGTTCCCTCCCACTCAGCCCGGGGCGCATGGGCAGGGGATTCTTTCATACCTGCAGCTGCCCACTCTGGTACACAGAGGCCCCAGGCTGGGAAGCGCATGTGCTTCTCAGCTGGTTGAAGCCTGGCCTCCACCCAGCCTGGCCTCCCTGCCCAAGCGGCTGCTGGCTTTGATGAGAAAATCTGTTATCTCAAGAAGGAGAAAGAACCTCAAACAGGAAGTCCAGTAGGTTATCATCTGCTTCTGCCCTTAAGTGGTGGCTCACTAAATGCTGTGATGTGATCACTGATAAAATATTAACAGGCTGTTATCGGGCAATGTAATACAGAGGCTGGAATCTGACCACCCTATCCACCCCACACAACCCACACACTTCCTGAGACTTTCAGCTCAGGAATTCTTCATTAACCCTCACCTACTATATGGTGTGCCTACCCCTTCCGGTCAGAGGCAACATGCTCATCTGTAACCTGTTGCCACTGAGTCAATTCTGATTCACAGTGACCCTACAAAGCAGTGATGAACAGGCCACCATGGTTTGCAAGGAGTACCTGGTGTATTTGAGCTGCCAATCTTTTGGTTAGCAGCTGTAGCTCTTAATCACTATGCCACCAGGGGTTTCTAATATGCTCTTAAGAGGGCAGAAATTTGGGTTTCTAGTCCCAGATTTTTCCCGCATGAGCTGTGTAACCTAGAGCAAGCCAATTCCCTGCTCTAGACCTCATTTCTCCATGTGATCAACAGGACTGTCAGAGCTTGACAAAGCAGGAAGCCACCACACAAGAGCAAATTCACAGGTCATTTTTAGGAGAAGCCTTTCTTCACATCACTGGTTCCTCCAGAATGATGCCCTCTTCGCTGCACAAGTCACCTCTTAGGAGGGCTTTGAGGAACTTTGTTTGCAAACTCTCATGGCTTTATGGAGACAAAATTGAGAAAACTGACATGCTTTTAATAAGAGAGGAGAGTGTGTGACAAACCAAAAACCCAAACCCACTGCTGTTGAGTCTGTTCCGACTCATAGCGGCCCTTAGGACAGAGCAGAACTGCTCTACAGAGTTTCCAAGGAGCGCCTGGTGGATTCAAACTGCCAACCTTTTGGTTAACAGCCATAGCTCTTAACCACTACACTGTCAAGGTTTCCAGAGAGTGTGATAGGATGTGAAATTAGACACCAAATGAGTACAGGCAGTGTGGCAGGCAGTGTAGCATTTGAGTGGCAACTCCTTTTCTCCAATAGCACTTTCAGGCTGGATGATATTTGACAGGAAGTTCTACATGGGTTGCTCAAGAGAAAGACCAGATACACCAAAAGTACAAAGAAGAGATGCTCCTTGCATCCTCTCCATCTCAGTTTATTTCTGTAATTACCCGGTGGGACATAGGAGCGTGGGTCAGAACCATCCACAAGGGATATTTGGTGATGTTGTGAAGACCCTACTCTCTAGGGCTAAAAACACTGAATGCTTTGATTAAAAAACACGTATATTTTCTGGAAAGACAAACACATTCAGTTACAGATCAGCCATTAACACCAGAATTTTCACTAGTCTCAGTTTAGCACTAATAGCCAGAATGAGAAAATGACTGGGTTTAAAAATTAGAACAGCAATTCAGAGATGATGAAAAATGGAATTTAGGGGAGCAGGGGGCTTCTTTAAGTACCACATGCATCCTTCAACTAAATGATTCTTCATGAGCTTCTAAAATGCAGACTAGGTAGAAACCAAGAAAAAGAGATGGGAAAGGTGGTACCATCCTCCCACTGGGAATTCCAGAGGTTACTCATATGGTTAATTTTACTCCTCTATGTGTAATAATAAACCAGTACGTTCTTAAGTGTTACTTTCTCACTCCCCAAGAGACTTGCCCAACTCAGCACTGTCTGGATCAGGGTTCAGGGGAGTAATGCAAAGGAGCCAGTGAGAATGCCTATGGGCAGAGGCCAACAAGTCCAAGGCCTCCTGGAGTGAAAGAATAGGATCTTGAAGGATGTTTTGATAACAGGAAAACTGCCAAGTGACAGCCCTGAATGAAAAAACCAGTCAAGAGGAAATGAATTTCTGTTTGTTGCGAGGATATGCATTACGTAAGTGAAAAATTTCCTAATCATGAGGGCAGTTAAATATTGTGTGGGGTTATGGAACTTTCTCCTTTGAAAATCCTTATTAATGTGGGTTGGCTTTAGCATTATCCTGTCAAAGGAAAAAGACTAATCATTTTCAACACGGGCAGTTTATGGTGTAGTGGAGAAAGAGCCTGGGCTCTGGAGTTAGACAAACCTGGGTTTGAGTTTTGCCTATGTACTTTCTAGCTGTGTGACTTTGGGAAAGTCACTTAAATGCTCGAAACTTTAGTTTCCTTGACCGGAAAATGGGGATGATAACTGCCTCTCAGTGTGGTTATGGTGTTAGGTCTTCAACAAATGGTAACTGTTACCTAAGCATATTGTGTGTGTTTGGAAATGGGGGCTGACAATGAAGTATATTTTCTGCCACATTAGCAAAGGAAAATTCTCCCTGACACCAAAACTTCTCAAGATTCTTCCCAAAGTGATGAATACTTTGAAGACCTTGGATAGGCTATTGCTTACAAGATTTATCAACAGAAGCTAGAGGAAAAGCAGATATGGAATGGTAGAGAGGAAAGGGGTGGTCGTGGCTCTTTCACCTTCATCTAGATCTGTGACAATCTGTGATGGAACAGAACAGAACCATGATCAATCAGGTTGCACTATTAGGAAAACATACATTCCAAGGGAAATGCAAACTTGGGTTAACTTCCTCAAATTAAGGAAAATTGAAGAGACTTCAACATCCATTTACCTGCTTCATTGCCTCTGAAGGCTCCTCATAGTTTAGCAGATTTAGCAAAGTCCTCCTCTTGCTGGTATTCCCAAATACTTGGTCCATGCTGTTCTTTATGGTCCAGTAAATTGGATAATTCACTCTTCCTCAAATTCCCTTGAGTATGATTGTATTCACCTCCTCCAACCAGTCCTGTGACTTTGCTCTTACTGTCCCCTACATTTTCAATACATTTTTACTTTTCCAATTCTTTCATGTCTCTGGGGTCCATATGGAAACCAGGCCCTTTGGGAACGCTTTCCTGAGGTCCTGTGTAGTGTCATCTTCCTTGGCCCTGATTCAATTTCTTTTAGAGAGAGCAAGCAGAGAGGAGAGTTACCTCAGTACTACCAAGCAAGAGCAGCCAGGAGTAGAGCATATCCTTTGGAGCCAGGGTCCCTGTACTAAGAAGCTCCTAGACTAGGGGAAGATTGATGCCAAGGACCTTGCCCCAGAGCCAAAAGAAACTCTTGCCCTGTATTCAGACCTCTTAAATTGTAAGAGAATACATTTCTGTTTGTTAAAGCCATCCACTTGTATTTCTGTTACAGCTACAGTATACCAGATAACTAAGACAGAATTTGGTACTGGGAGCAGGGTGCAGTTCTAACAGATACATAAAATGTGGAAGCAGTTTTAGAACTGAGTAACGGGTAGAGGCTAGAAGAGTTTTAAAGTGGCTAATAGTAAAATCCTAAACTGCCTTGAAGAGACTGTTGGTGGAATTACGGACATCAAAGGCAACTCTGGAGCCCTGGTGACCCAGTGGTTAAGAGCTATGGCTGCTAACCAAAAGGCCATCAGTTTGAATTCACCAGCTGCTTCTTGAAAGCCCTATAAGGCAGTTATACTCCATCCTACAGGGTCACTATGAGTCAGAACTGACTCAGTGGCACCTAGCAACAACAATGGTAAAAGCCTAGACTGCCTTGAAGAGACTATTGGTGCAATTATGGACATCAAAGACAATCCTGATAGGGCTCGGAAGGAACTGAGGAGAGCTGTGACACTGGAGATGGCTCAGGTGGCAAGAAGCAACAGCAGCAGAACCAGAACCAGGAGACAGTGGATTCATGGAGCAAGAGTTGAATGACTTTGGGCAGGAGGCTTCCTGGAAGAGTGGGGGTGTCTCAGGGCACTTATAGGTAGAGCTAAAGAGCTTTGGAATGCTTGCCTCAGCAGGGCAGGCACCAGGCTGGCCCAAGAGGACTGCTGGGCCAAGGCACCAGGAAGGACAAGCTGAAGAGACAAAGTGCACAAAAAGCAGAGCTGACTCAACTCTCAAAGGGTAGAGCCATGGCCTCTTAGGTTTCAGTCATATCTTCACCAATTCAGTTCTGGAGTGTGGGACTGCCATTCACAAGTGCCAGGAGGATGTGGCAGGATCTGCTGCTCAAACCTGAGGGGATAGGGCTGCTATGCCCAAGGGGGTAGAAGAATGGGGACTCTGGGGGCTGAGGAGGTAGGGTTACCACTCAGCTAAGCTAGAAGAATGGGGCTGCCCAGATCCAAGGAAGCAGACTTGCTGTCCCAGTTGGCCTGCAAGGCAGAGCTAAAACCCAGTGCCCAGCGTTTTCCACCCAGCATCCAGAGAGTGTGTCCATGCCTAGAGGGGAAGGCTATTTCTAGATGGTCTCAGAGAAGAAAGGCTTATTTTCGAAACCAGAGAGCTAATGTAATTTGCTATGCTGGATTGTTTTAAACCCTGGTGGTGTAGTGGTTAAGTGCTATGCCTGCTAACAAAAAGGTTGGCAGTTTGAAAGGGCCAGGCTTTCCCTGGAAACTGTATATAGGTCAGTTCCTACTCTGACCTATAGGGTCGCTACAAGTTATAATCGATTCAATGACACTGTTTTTTGTTTTTTTTGGTTTGGTTCCTATTATCCCTTCTTTCCCTCCAACATCTCTCATATGTAATGGCAATGTCTACCTTGTGCCTGTTTCACAATTGTACTTTGGAAGCACGTATTGTATATTTCACAGATAAAGAGAAATTTTACCTCAGAATGTAATTTACACTTGGACTTAAGACTTTTGAGGTATGAAGTGGTGAACGAGTTTTATATGTGGCACCAAGCCATGAATTTTGTGGGGCCAAAGTGTGGAACGTTATCTGGAAAATCAGTTCCTTTGGGGATACTTTCCTGAAATCCTTCTCTGGCTCTGAGGACTCAAGATGCAGACATATGGAATGCATTTGGCACACAGAAGACACCCAAAACATTTTAACTACTCGTATCTAAATATAGGTTGGGAATTATTATGGATTGTGTTCCCTTCAAAATGTATGCCAATTTGACTAGGCCATGATTCCCAGTATCGAGTGGCTGTCCTTCACTTTGTGATCTGATGTGATTATCCTATATGTTGTAAATATTAACCTCTATGATGTTAATGAGGCAGGACACAATCCACAGGATTAGACAGCATCTTGAGTCAATCTCTTTTCAGACATAAAAGAGAGAAGGCAGCACAGGAGGGATCTCCTACACCACGAAAGAAGAGCCAAGAATGGAGTGCATCCCTTGGTCACTGTGCTGAGAAGCAACTAGGCCAGGGGAAGATTGATGAGAAGGAGCTTCCCCTAGAACAACCTTCTCTTGGAAATGATACCCTGAATTTTGGACTTCTAGTCTTCTAGACTGTGAGAGAATAAATTTGTTAAGTCATCCACTTGTGATTTTTCTGTTACAACAGCACTAGGAAACCACAGGGATTTCTGGTGATTCACAATTCACAGCACCAGAAATGGAGGAAAATGAACAAAATCAATTTTTTCTGCAGAATTTTATTTTCTATTTGAAAATTAATGCTATTTATGTCTCATTATCTAAAGCTTTCATATCCCCCATATTGTTCAAGTAGTTTTTATTAAAATTATCTGCCTCCTTGGGTTCTTCATGCCCATTCACCCAGCTTTCTTGCCTCTACCTTCCTTCTACACTCTGCTTTTGCATAACTACTGCTCTTTAGGTCTCATCTAGCTGATTGTTCTGGGGTACACATTCCCTCACTGGTGTTGTTTTACAGGGCTATTGTATGGCTACAATATGATTTCTGAGAGTGATTTCAGTTCCAAGTTAGAAAGGTGTCTAAAGGCCATAGTCTGGCAAGGAATGTGTTTCTTGGGTTAAATATATACATGAGGCTGAGCAACTCCCGTCCAGAGGTGAGACGAGAGGGCAGAGGGGGGACAGGAGCTGCTTGAATGGACACGGGAAACACAGGGTGGAAAGGAGGAATGTGTTGTCACAAGTTAGCGGGCAGATGGATGGGGAGAGCAACTAGAGTTACATAGCTGTGTGTGTGCAAGTTTTTGTATGACAAATTGACTTGGATTGTAGACTTTCACTTAAAGCACAATAAAATATTCTTAAAAAAATTCATTTAACGTACAGCCAAAAAATAAATAAATAGTCTCAGGGGTTCTACCAGTCATACCATTAGCACGCTGATTTTTGATTCAGAAAGTTTGGTTCCAGTATTTCCTCTCTACCTAATGTAAGTCATGATTTAGGTATGCCCTTGTCACGAAGCACAAGTTATTATTTTTTTTGGAGAATTGCACCTGACTGGCCTTGAGCTCACACACAGCATTCTTGAACAGATCCTCGTGTTTTACTCATAATATTCATCAAAAACCAAACCCATTACTGTTGACTTGATTCTGCCTCATAGTGATCCTAAATACAGAAAGAAGTTTTAATTCACAGCACAGAACACCAACAGATGTTCTAGCTGGAGATTGCCCTCAAATTTTTACCCCAGGTTTTTTGCAATCACTGAAAATAGGCCAGCAAATCTAGGTCTCTGGCCAGATGCCCATTTTTTTCATCCAACATGTATGTACTGACACTTACCTAGTGTGCCAGGAACATTCTTCCTTGGAACTCAGTTCTCTCTGTTCTTTGCTTGTAAATAGCTCTTCTTTCTTATCTTGAAAAAATAAACTACCATGGCTCTTGGAAGAAGTGCACAGTAGCCTGATTTCTTCTCTTAGGCTCACTCCCAAGATCTATTCACTGTAGTCTTTTCTTAGTTACATACTGCAATCGTCAGTATAATTGCATGCTAGGGAGCCTGACAATTTTCATGTTTGGGCTAAAGAATACCTATATTCCTTTACTCCTTTGGTAGTCTTCCAGATGATGTAATTCAAAGATCAGCTAAGGACAAACACCAGGTTGTTCCAGCTCACACCGCGTGCTCCCTCAAGCTTGTAGCACTTATCTTCACCTTTCATTTTCAGAGTTTCACATGCAGGAATGTTATCTACATATCACATACTGCATTTATTTAATCCCTGCTATGAAAGAGGCCCCTTAAGGGATGGAGATACAAACAAAACATAAGTCCCATCATTGGACAACTGTTTTTTCTAACTCCTCATTCCTGCTCTCCCCAGCCCCTGGGAACCACTAATCTTGTGTCTCAATGGATTTGCCTATTCTAGATACTTCATGTAAGCTAGACAAAAATAATATTTGTGTTTTTGCACGGTTTATTTCACTATGTTTTCAAGATTATCAGAACTTCGTTTGTTTATGACTGAATATACTCCATTGAATGTATGTATTGCATTTTGCTTCCTCAACCACCTGTTGATGGACGTGAGTGGTTTCCAGCTTTTGGCTATTGTGAACAGTGCTGCAATCAACATTGGTAAACATATGTCTGTCTCAGCTTTCAAGTGTTCTGGATATATACTTAGCGGTGGAATTTCTGGGTCATATAGTAATTCTGGAAACCCTCATGGCTTAGTGATTAAGTGCTATGGCTGCTAACCAGAAGGCTTGCAGTTCAAATCTACCAGGCGCTTCTTGGAAACTCTATGGGGCAGTTCTACTCTGTCCCACAGGGTTGCTATGAGTCAGAATCGACTTGATGGCAGTGGGTTTGGGTTTTTTTTTAAAAAATGGTAATTCTATGGCTAACTTTATGAGGAATGGTTGAAATATTTTCCAGACAATGAACCATTTTACATTCCCACCAGCAATGTATAAGTGTTTCCAAAACATTATTACTTATTGTATTGCAGGTATTGTGATAGGCTCTGGGATAGCAAAAATGGACAGTCCTTGAATTCATGGTACTTATCAGTGGAGGCAGAAAAGGCCTGTGTGTTGTGTTTACCACTGCGTATCACACAGTACACAGTAGGTAGCCAAAAGAATTGCTCTTCACTGAGTGAAAGTAAACCAAACATGTAACTATGAATTATCAGAAGTGCTACGAATTACACAAAACAGCACAGAGTAACAGAGAAGAGGATACAAACAGAAAAATGCTGCCAGGGAAGGTCTGCCCAAAGGAGTGGTATTATACACTAAAACCCGAATCATGAGGAATGGCCAACCACACTAAAGCTGGAGATACACGTATTTCAGGAGAGGGAACATCTTGGGTCAAAGATCTGAGGTACCAGTTGGATGTGTTTCAGGAACAGAAAGGCCACAGGGAGTCAGGGAGAGTGCCATATGATAAAGAAGTAGGCAGGGGTCTTACAGGACATGGTAAGGAATATGGGTTTTTTTCTTAAGTGAAATGAAAAGTCATAGAAGAGTTTTAAGTAGTCACAGGAACTGCCGACTTGACGGCATTTGGCTTGGCTTGGCCCAGGTTTGTGGCTTAATCCACTGGATGGGTAGGGGTGTCATTTTCTAAGATAAGGAAAATTGGAGGGGACAGTTCTAGAAACACTATTTTTAACACGTTGTATTTGAAATGCATGTGAGATGTATAAGTGACAAACAGGCAGTTGAATATCTGGATATGGAACTTCCTAATAGGGGAGACAGGACAAGGCAGTTTTGTAACAAACTTTTAAGCAATAAACAGGACTTATGTGTTCAGTAAAAATGTCATGGCTGTCTATGTTTGAATGACAGAAAGCTTGCAGAGGAAAAAAGTTGATGTTTCAGCCAGAGAGATGACGATATACAGAACATTCCTGGTGAAGGGAATTGTATAGCACAGGCGGAGGTGGTCTGTTCAGAAACCAATGCCAAGTTCAGTTTGAATGGTATGTGCTTTTCATTTGGAAAATTTCAAGATGTATTTGGAGAAGATGGTTGAAACCAGATCACAAAGGGCTTTGAGTGTCATACTAAGGATCTGTATTACATTTGGTGGGCAGTTGGCAGCACTAGAGTCTTTGATCAGAGGTATCATCTGATGAGGTCTTCCAGAGCAATTTAGTGACAATAAGTAGGGTGGACTGAAAAGGGAGATAAGGAGGCAAGGGATGCCAGTAAAGAGTCTGTTTCAATTAGGGCATGAGGTAACAGAGACCTAAATATCAATAGTGGAAGTGAAAAAGGCAAATGTGAATGGCATTTGAAAACTGAAACAATGATGATATTAATATAACAGGAAAGCCAAGAGGAAACTCATTTTGTCTCCTGAATGCCTTTTTACTTCCACATTAGATCTTAAGTTCTGGTAAGGCTGGGGATACTTCTCCATCCCCCGACAGTGGCATATAACACTAATTAAAGGGACCTCATGCTGGTATGATTTCACAGCCGACAGCTGATTAACGGGTAGCTCCGGTCTAACGGACTCCCATAGGGAACTACTGCTGCAACAGTCAGTGTGGTTGGGCCCAAGCACTGGGGAACGCAGTGAGGGCCGGTGGTAGTCAAAATGAGTTCAATTTTTCTACCTTTTCCCTTTAAAGCCCAACTACCTGCCGTCGTTCTTACTCTGCCCCTTGCCCACGAACACACATGCTGAGCCTCAGTGCTCTGAACTTCCTCTCACCTAGATTTCCACCCATGTTGTCCATATCTACACAAACTCCAACCCCTTGGAACTTCCAATGGGTAAACAAGCATCACAGAGAGAATGGCTTAACAGGCTCCCTGCCTCCCTCAGTAGTATCTCTATACAGACAGACAGCTGGGGGCCTTCTACCTCACTACTCAAATGTCTAACATGAAAATTGGTCACACGGTAGGCGAGAGTTGCGGGGAGCCGAAGGGTACACAGACAGGAATACCTTTAAGTACTCATTCTATAAACAGGGATAGCAGCTCTGGCCTCTCATTCCTTGCAGGCTCACTGGAGTCTATGTAATGGGCCCCCTTTTCAAAGGACGTAAAATACGCTGGGAAATGTCTTCTGAAGGAACTCTGGTGAGGAGACCTAGAATGCATATCTAAAACATCCCTCTGGACTAGCTAATCTTTTAGCCATTGCTTGATACCACCTCCCTCTTACTGCTTCTCTACTTCCTATTTTTCAACTGCTGGTAAATTTTTATGTGTTAATTGTTTAACGTTTTTTGAAGAGCACCTTGAACTCTTCGGAGAATTATGTGCTATATAGATACAATAAAGCAATGATAAATAAAATGTCTGGCTTTACAAGAGTTTAAGTTTTACTATTTCTGGTACTATGAGATTTACCCCTCACTCAGCACTAGCCTCATGTGTATATTCTGAAGAATATCAGACACATACCCTGTTCTAAAATACCTTCCCTGCTACCTGAGATTCCACAACTTAGTGATACACTTTGTAAATCTGAGCCTTGAAGGTTTATTTTCCGAAAATTTCTTATTAAAATGCAAATGCCACCGGGGAAGATGAGTGGGTAGGTGGGTTAGGATTTAACTGACCTTAGCTCTACTTTACTGGAACCCACTACTCCTACCAGACACATTTTCCACATTCCAGTGTTTTCTGTGCCGTTGTTCATGCTGTTCACCCAGAGGTAATGTTAAATGTCACATAAACCATCAATACAACGTTACCTTTTATGTTCATACAATTTCTATTACCTAAATCCAAGTCTACTCATTCTCTTTTAAAACAATTTATTTTTTCAAATGTAACACAAATAATAGCTTTATTACAGGAAACTTGAAAAAGGTAAGAAGATAGGAAGAAGAAAAAACATCAACCATAGTCCTGCCAGCTAAAGAACAATCATTGTCAACAGTGTACTCGCGCTCATTGCTTAAACTTTAGTTTAGGTCCCATTTCTGATGTGAATGATGCATTCCTTGAACTTCCTTCCTCAGATCTTCTACATAATGTTTGTACCACTCACATGTTTTGCCTAGTTAGTTAACCTGTATGTGTCATGTGTTTCCAACTAGACTGTTACATTCTTAAAGTCTGGAACCTAGAGTTATACTTCTTTGTTTACCCCCAAGTATCTGGTACGCTGTCCCCAGTATGTGATGACTAATTAAACTTAAATGAATCTGAAACATTTCAGAAAGGATACAACATAGTCCATGTATTTAGGTCACGTGAAAGTTAAAGCTTTCAGGTCACCTGTCTCGGTGACTATTGCTTTTCTGTTCCTGGACTCTGGCAAGCCTGTTTAACTGGCCTCTTTCCCCATACCAAACCTGAGTAAGAAGAAGATTGATATAAGAGCCAGAATTTACTCCAAGATTCTCCCTAGAGCATAAAGGTGAGAGAGGTAAGAGGGAGAACAAGATGGGAGGAAGGGAATACGAGAAGGATGAAAACAGAAACGGAGGGAGAACGGCTAAAAGAGACAAGAAGAGTAGACTACAGTTTGGTGTTCAATCCAGTATGTGATTTGCCTCCAGCACTGTGTACAGGATCCCATCCACTTGTTCTGAGTCATACCCGATCTCACGAAGCTCCAAGTGAGGGAGAACAGAAGTAAGGAGATAGCTGACGTGGGTACGCAGCTGCGTAAGCTTTGCCAAAGCCCTGTATGATGGAGTGAGGGGGCAGGAGAAGAGATGACATTGAAGTCATTAGCCAACAGAAAAAACTGAAGCTCGTTAAAAATGGGCCTATATTTCTTAACAATTATGTTTCCATTAACTAGAAAGAAAGACGAAAGCACAACACCACCAAGAACAGGGAGACTGGCCGCAGCTTTCTAACAGTAACTCAGTCCTTGGTGGCCTATGAATTACGGCTTCCTTCCTTATCTTTGATAGCAACTGGGAGCCCTAAGGGATGCTTCCCGTTACAAGCTGATAACTAAACCTTAGTAATTAACCTTTCTAGGTCATCTCCCTCTGGGGTCCGGTAGGTGACCTGAGCCTTCTGCAGCACCTCCAAGTTTGCCTCTGTCTCCTTCAGTTTCTCCTTTAGTTCTTGCTTTTCCTCTTTGGTTCTTTCCAGCTCAGCCTTTAGAATCTGGAGTTCAGCTTGGCGATAACCCATGTGTTTCTTGCTCCAATACAAGCCTTCTGTCTCCCGGGTGCTGTAGGTCATCAATTCACGTTGGACTTTCTTGAATTCAGAATGCCAGTGATTCCTCTCCTGCTCCAGCTCCACCACCTGCAGTCCAAGCCAAAAGAAAATCAATGAGTCCACCATACTACTGAAAGCTAAAGAAGGTGTCAACATTGTCCCTAATGTATTTACCTTATGCTTTCACTATACAGACTGCTCTACTTATGGATCCCTTCAATCCCAAATATGGGAGAGAAGCTACAAGTTTCACTCAATCTGAAATATACCACAGAATGACTGGATGATGGAAACCCTGGTGGCACAGTGGTGAAGAGCTGTCTGCTAACCAAACAGTCAGCAGTTCAAATCCACCAGGCGCTCCTAATGACATTTTCTGTATAGTGGCCACAGAACACAGAATTATCCCAGCACCAATTCCCTGGTCCCTTGGCTACAAAGATTTCTTATCCCTACCGGTAAGGTGTTTGCTGATCTAACCTTTTGCTGGAACATATTTCTTTCAGCCAAAACACGTTCAAGTCGTTCTGTGGTTCTCTTCAATTCTTCCATCTCTCTCTGGTTCTTAAGTTTGGGGATGTTAGGACCTCCACTCTCCTCACAGCTTCTTCCTTTCACCTCAATGGCTGCGGTAGAGGTCACAGAAGAATAAGGCACTGGATTCCAAGACTGAACTGCTTTCCTTCGGTCAGCAAGCTCATCTCTGTTAAAAGGAATCAGCTGAATGGGAGCTCCTGCATCTCGAATACCTTTTGCAACACCGACGACAGCTACAAAAGGCCCCTTGCTCACTTCCTTGTTTACGCTTACGCTGCCGCTGTCGGATTCTTCTGCTACCAACCTTGGCATCTGATCTTCTAATTCTTCTGGGAGCAGAGACCCCTGAACTTGGCTTTGGGCCTCTGAATACAGAAGTGAAACATCCCTACCCTGACTGACATTCTTGCTTGCTTCTGTGTATTCTGGGAAAAGGCATGGTGGTGTGCTTCTCTCAACAATGGCTTTATCATGGCTGATCACCCCTTCTGGGCAGCCAACAGCTGCCTCTGCCCTCTTGTGAAATCCAGGCACAGAATAATCTAGAGGAGGTGTTGTCATCTCCTTCTGCAGCCGCCTTCGTTTCTCTGCAGGTTCTTCACCTAGCATCCACTTGTACTTACTGCAAGAAGAAGAAATTAAATTTTAAGCTATCACAACACAGGCTATGTATATTCTTATTCTATGGAGCCCCTCCTCAAATTTCTCACATTAAACCTGTGTCTAGCTGTTATCTGCAGATCACTTCAGATTAAAAATACAACTTTATCCCCAAATCCCAACCCCTTCATACTCATGCAAGTAGATGAAACAGCAATTGATGTTGAGAGAGAAATGAAGTGGAAAGGTACAAAGGGTCAGCATCAGGATATAACAGGACCAGGGCGACTTTGGTAAGACTTTTAAAAATAGAATTCAAACCAGCTTAACTTAGAAGTTTCCTAAATGCAAATAAAGGAAAACAAAAAGTACACACATAAAATCCCTTAACACTAGAATGGAAAAAAAAGGTCATAAAAGGCCTATCGGAACATGTGGAGAATAGCACCAGCTTGTTAAAGTGTCACAAAATCCTTCCAGTATCAAAGACTTAACGCATACTTTTTGTATTGCAGAACACCATATGATTCCTTTGCCAGCTAACTGGATTGTGGCTATTGCGCATTATTCACTTATAAAAGTTAATTAAAACACAAGGCTGTAGTCAGAGAAAAAAAAATGAATTGGACCATTCAAGTTATTTCCCCCTTATGGAAAAGAATTCCTTTCTGTCAGGAATAAGTAGGCACTCCCTCAGCTCTAAGGAAATTCAGTTCAAGAAAGCCCAGGACGATGGCCTTGAAGCACCTTCCAATTCTGGCTGCTATAACGCATTAACGGAGACCCTGGTGGCACAGTGGTTAAGTGCTATGTCTACTAACCAAAAGACTGGCAGTTCAAATCTGCCAGACGCTCCTTGGAAACTGCATGGGGCAGTTTTACTCTGTCCTGTAGGGCTGCTGTGAGTCAGCATCAAATTGACGGCAGTGGGTGGGTTTTTACACACATCAATGAGTTGAGAGAGTTAACAAAATAACTGGCAATTTTCTGTTATACAGCAGGACAAGCACCCAATTTTAACCCCTGTTAACTACTCTTCCTTCTCCGAGATAGACATTTCAAGGCAAAAATCAACTTTCAAAGTTTCAATGAAAAGGGTCAGACATGTTGTTGGCCGCTTAAGACCTCAAGGCTGCCCATATTTTGCTGCCCTTTTTGCAAACATCTGTAAGTTATCTCACACCGTAGCTTTTTTTTTTTTTAATTGTGATTGAGCATAAGTTTACAATTCAAATTTGCATGCAAGCCTATCTGCAGTTCCCTCTGCTCTCCTTGCCCGGTGACAGCATACTCCTCCTTTCCGTTCCATACATGTCATAACCTCTTAAAGATCTCCTGTGCCCTCCTCTTAGTAGGATAACACCCTATAGATGCATAGACAAATAGGGGTACACCCTAAGAACTCCACTAAAAGACCACAAATGATGGTCCAAAGGTCTGGAAGTTCCTCTGGGAGCATGGCCGCTGTCCCTGATCATAGATCATTACTGAGATCAACTCTTCAGATAGGAATGGATTGGACACGGGGACACAGAGTGACCATATCATGTGTGCACTTTATGGTTCTATGCATCAAACCATAGCTTCTTATAAAGTCCCATATGTTCTTCAAAAACTAGTGTTCACCCAGAAATAAAACCAGTTTGCCATCTTAATCTTGTCATATCAGCTCTAGGGAAAAGCAAAAGGATTTATGGGCTACATGAGAACAAATATAGTATCCATCTTAAAACATCTGCAAGGGACATTACAGACTGGTCTGTTTAGCTGTGGTAATTAGGAAGATAGCAAAACAGTTTGAGATATGAAGAAAGGGTGTATGTTACCAAGTAGCAACAAAAAATTTTATGAAAAGTAATTAAAGTCACAGTATCTTCCTTATCTTCATTTTTCCACACTTGCCAACTGTTTGCACTTCACTACTAACCAAAAAGTTGACAGCTTGTACCCATCCAGTGGTACTGCAGAACAAAGCCCTGGTAACTTACTTCCACAAAGATCGCAGGCAAGAAACCCCTATGAAGCCCCATTCTACTCTGTAGCACACGGGGTCTCCGTGAGTCAAAACTGACTTGATGGCAATAGGTCAAGTTCCGCTGTTCGCCCCCTTCTCTTCTCTCCCTTCTCTTCTCCCCCTTCTCTTCTCTCCCTTCTCTTCTCTCCCTTCTCTTCTCCCCCTTCTCTTCTCCCCCTTCTCTTCTCCCCCTTCTCTTCTCCCCCTTCTCTTCTCTCCCTTCTCTTCTCTCCCTACATTCTTCTCCCCCTTCTCTTCTCTCCCTTCTCTTCTCTCCCTTCTCTTCTCTCCCTACATTCTCCCCCTTCTCTTCTCTCCCTTCTCTTCTCCCCCTTCTCTTCTCTCCCTTCTCTTCTCTCCCTTCTCTTCTCTCCCTTCTCTTCTCTCCCTACATTCTTCTCCCCCTTCTCTTCTCTCCCTTCTCTTCTCTCCCTACATTCTTCTCCCCCTTCTCTTCTCTCCCTTCTCTTCTCCCCCTTCTCTTCTCCCCCTTCTCTTCTCTCCCTTCTCTTCTCTCCCTTCTCTTCTCCCCCTTCTCTTCTCCCCCTTCTCTTCTCTCCCTTCTCTTCTCTCCCTTCTCTTCTCCCCCTTCTCTTCTCCCCCTTCTCTTCTCCCCCTTCTCTTCGCTCCCTTCTCTTCTCCCCCTTCTCTTCTCTCCCTTCTCTTCTCCCCCTTCTCTTCGCTCCCTTCTCTTCTCCCCCTTCTCTTCTCTCCCTTCTCTTCTCCCCCTTCTCTTCGCTCCCTACATTCTTCTCCTTGGTAATCTTACACAACATCTTACATACAACCTCTAGGCAGTAATTCTCAAGTCTTCTTCCAAGCCCTGACCTCCAGTATTACACTTCCTACTGCCTAAAACCCTGCAGAGTGGTTAAGTGCTATGGCTGCTGACCAAAAGGTCAGCAGTTCAAAACCACCAGGTGCTCTTTGGAAACTCTATGGGCCATTTCTTTTCTGTCTTCCGGGGTCACTATGAGTCAGGACTGATTTGACAGCAAAATGTTTTATTTCTGTTTTTGGTTACACACACATTTCTTCTTAGAGGTCCCACTGGTATTTCAAACGCAGTACATACAAAACTGATTTTTCATTTTCATCTTCCAATCTGCCTCCTCTCTAGTGTTTCCTATTTGTGTTACACTATCACCAACCTCTTAGTAAGTTTATACAGTTCTATGACTGTCAGTTCCCAAGTTCAAACTCTCATTAACTTTCTTGTATTATTACAATAGCTTTCTCTGGTTCCCTTTTCTCTCCCTCCAAATCATTCACTGCCAAGTTAATGTGCCTAAGGCATTGCTCTGATTATGCTGAGGGTACTACTATAGGGTACTATTTGGAGTCTTTATTGCTCTCTACAACACAGTGTCCACCAGGTGCTCTTTGGAAATTCTATGGGACAGTTCTGTTCTGTCCTATAGGGTCCCTATGAGTTGGAATTATCTCAATGACAATGGATTTCTTTTTTCAGGTCGTATCTCCTATTATTCCCTTTCACAAACACCAGCCAAACTGAATACCCTTCTCCTCCCCAACCTGCATGTCTAAATCCAGCTCAAATGCAGGTTATAAATTCCTTCAGCATTTTAGCAATCTCTTACGATGTTTATTATTTTCCACTATGTGTGTATGCATGTGCATCTATCCTAGGTTGCCCACTAAACTGTAAGCTCCTTGGTAGAAGAACCTATATTTTAATTAGGTAAACTGAGTGACAGATGAGACAATGAAACTTGCACATAAGAGGCAATAAAAAATGTACCATTAAATGACAGAGAAAAATAAGTAGATTCTATATACTGGTTCTATGCTTCTTCTCCAGAAAGGTGGGTTCTTCCTTCGGGAAATCAATTTGTGTACCAGACCTATGTTCACTAATTAACAGGCCAGGACTTCTTTTTTAACTATAAAATTTTATCATCTTTCTTCTTTCTATCGTAGTTCTGCATTGTCTATTGCCTCATAGGTGCATCTTGGGTTATTACTCTCTTTTAAAACCAAACTCACTGCTGCTGATTCGATTCTGATTCATAGCAACCCTACAGGACTGAGTAGAACAGCCCCACAGAATTTCCAAGGAGTACCCAGAGTGGACTTGAACTGCTGACCTTTGGATTAACAGCTGTAATACTTAACCACTGTGCTATCAGGGTTTCTTTTTTTAATACAGTGTTTTATGTCTTCAGGCAAAGATACACATGCCATGCCTCTGCACATTCACAAATGATTTCTGAGAGGTTTCCATTATTTCTTTATTCTTCTGATACACTACCAGTATTCCACTAAGACAGAAAATGCCATATTCTATTAGAATTTTTTAAATCACTCATTTCACAGCTATTTCCTATGTTTAAGGCATTATGATGGGCAAAGGTTAGCAGCAACATGGCCGCTTTGCACTGTGTATGTACTCCATGCAGATCATACATTCTTAACATCTTTATCAAGATACATTTGACAAAAATGTACTCATTTTAAGTCTACAATCAAATGATTTTAGTTTATTCAGAGTTGTATAACCATCACCACATCTAGGTTTAAAAAATTTTCATCAGCTCCAAAAGAAACTCTCTACCCATTAGCAGTCATTCCCCTCTCCCCCCACCTAGCCCTAGGCAACCTCTAATCTACTTCTGTTTTTATAGCTCTGCCTATATTGGATAGTTCGTATGAAAGGAGGTGTACAATATGTAACTTTTGTGTCTGGTTTCTTTCACTTGGCATAATGTTTTCCAGGTTCACCCATATTGTAGTGGTCAATTCTACCCTGGCCCCTAGGGTCGCCATGAGTCGGATCCAACTCTATGGCAGTTGGCTGGCCATATTGTAGCATGTCTATCATCAGTACTTCATTCCATTCTACTGCTTAGTAATACTCCATTGTATGGATACACAATTTATTCGTTCATCAGTTGATGGACATTTAGGTTGTTTCTACTTTGGGGCTATTATGAACATTTGTGTGCAATTTTTTGTGCGGGTATTATGTTTTCAATTTTATTGGGCATATACCTAGGAGTGGAAATGCTGGATCATATGCAACATACGACATTTTGAGGACCTGTCTGACAGTTCTCCAAAGCTGCTGCAACATGTTACATTTGCACCAGCAATCCAATTTTGCCAAATTCTTATAAACACTTGCCTGTTTTTCTGCTAACAGTCATCCTACTGGGGGTGAAGTGATATCTCACTATAATTGTGATTTGCATTCCTTTCTCTCTAATGCTGTTGAGCACCTTTTCATGCGCTTTGTGGTCATTTGTGTATCTTTTTTGAAGGAATGTCTATTTAGCTCCTTGGCCCATTTTTAATTGGGTTATTTGTCTTTTTTATTATTGAGTTGTTAATAAGCTTTACATATTCTGGATACCAATCATTTATCAGATGTAATAGTCCCAAAATTTCTCTCTCATTCTGTTAGTGGTCTTTTCAGCTTATTGATAATGTCCTTCAAGACATGAGTCGGATCCGACTCGATGGCACTTGGCTTGGCTCAAGACATGAAATTCAATTTAAGAATTTTTTTTAATCACTTGTTCTTTGGGTATTGCCTAATCCATCACACAGACTTTCTCCTAAGAGTTTTGCAGTTTTAGGACCTACAATTAGGTCTCTGAGCCACTTTAAGTTAGTTTTTGTTTATGGTGTGAGGCAGGGGTCCAACTTCATTCTCTTGCATGTTGATATCCAGTTATTTAGGACTATTTGTTGAAAATGCAGTTCTTTCCCTCACTGAATTGTTTAAACATCTTCGTTGAAAATCCAAATATAAGGGTATTATTTCTTAACTCTTCATTCTGTTCCACTGATCTATATAACAGTACCACACTGTCTAAATTACTGTAGCTTTACTATGAGCATACCATAGGGAAATGTGATTTCTCTACATTTGTTCTTTTTCAATATTGTTTTGATTATTTTGAATCTCTAGTATCTCTATACAAATCTTAGGCCAAGATGTGCAATTTCTGCAAAAAAGCCAGCTGGTATTTTGACAAGAACTGCACTGAATCAGAAGGACAATTTGGGGAGTACTGCCATCTTAACAATATTAAACCTTCTGAATAAAAACATGTCATTTCTTTCCATTTAGTTAGTTCTTCTTTAATCTTTCAGTATTATTTTTTAGATTTCAGTATACAAGTCTTGTACTTCTGCTAAATTTACTCCTTTTTATTTTTTGAAGTTATTGTAGGTGGAATTGTTTTTAATTTCATTTTCATGTTTACTGCTAACAGAGAAATGAAACTATTGTATCTTTATGCAAACAATATACACCTACATTTATGTGCCAGCCACTCTTTCCTCCCCAATGCATTTTCCTAAGTGCATTAATTATGCTTTTTTTTTTTACAGCAACATGTAAAAAAAAACTGCATCACGATGATTATGAAAGTATCTTGGGGGAGGCTTAATGAATAAACATGAAAAGTGCCTTTCTCTGTAAAGTATTTTCAGAAGTACTGCTATGCCAATGTTTTACCTGTTATTTGCATAAAATGCTATTTGCATATTGATCTTGAATCCTGCAGCCTTGCTGAACTGGTCTTTTAATTCCAAAATTGTTTTAATGGATTTATGTCAGATCATGTCATCTGTAAATAGAGATGGTTTTACTTCTTCCTTTCAATCTGGATGCTTTTTACGTCTTTTACTTGCCTGTTTTCTCTCATTAGAACCTCCAGTATAATGCTGAGTAACAGTGGTGAAAGAATACATCCTTGAATTATTCCAACTCTTATAGAAAAAGTGTTCAGTCTTTCAGCAGTAAGTAATGCTAGTTGTGAATTTTTTCTAGAAGCCCTTTATCAGGTTGAGGGGATTCCCTTTTACTATTAGTTTAAGAGTTACTTTTTCCATTAAAGGTTCTAATATTTTATCAAATTTCTTTTTCTTTATCTCTTAAGACGACTGTGTGGTTTCTGTCTTTTTTTCCTATGGATACAGTGTACTACATTGATTTTCTTAAGTTAAACCACTCCTCTATTCCTCGGATAAATCTCACTTGGCTAAGGTACATATTGCTGGATTCAGTCTGCTGTTTCTTGAGGCAGGAGGGAGGAAGATTTTGCATCTGTTTTTGTAAGGGATAATGATCTGCTGTTCTTGTCTTGTGATACTGTCATCTAGTTTTGGTATCACAGTAATAATACTGGCCTCATCCAATGAGTTAGGAAGTGTTCCCTCCTCTCCTACATTTTGAAAGAGTTTATGGGTTGGTATTAACTCATTAAATGTTTGCTAGAATTCACTAGTGAAGCCACATGAACCTGGGATTTTCTTTGTGTAAAGTCTTTGGTTTTTAATTAATAATTCAATCTCTTCACTTGTTACTGATCTGTTCAGGTTTTCCATTTCTTGTGGTTATTTTGGCAGTTTGTGCCTTTCTAGGAATGTATCTCTTTTGATCAAGTAATCTAAATTGTCAACACAAAACTGTTCATAATGTTCCCTTACAATCCTACTTTTGAAGGTCAGCAGTGATGTCCCATCTTTCATTCCTGATTTTACTAATCTGAGACTTTTTTTTCTCTCTTTAAACAGTCTAGCTGAAGTTTTGTCAATTTTGTTGTTCTTTTCCAAGAAATTACTTTGGGGTTGAATGATTTTCTGTTGTTCTATATTTTATTTGTTTCTGCTCTAATCTTTATTATGCCCTTCTTTCCTTGATTTAGGTTCAGGTTTATCTTGTAGCATCTTAAGGTGAAAAGCTAGGTCAATGATTTGCTCAACTCTAACATAAACATTTGCAAATGTAAACTGCTTGGTGAGCACTTCTTTAGCTTCATCCCGTAAAAAGTTATAGAATGCTGTGTTTTCATCTTCATCTTCTCAAGACATTTTCTAGTTTCTCTTGTGCTTTTCCTTTGACCCATATGTTATTCAGGAGAGTTGATCAGAGTTTATGCTTTGCTTAAGTCTCCAATGCTAGTGAGGTTCTGTCCTTTGTTCTTGGACTTGTATATGGCTTGGAAAATGCTTTCACATCTGTCTTACTTCCTGCTCTGATTGCCCCTTAGTGGCTACATATAGCTCATGTACACAAATTCCTGACTCTTAGGTCATCTATGATCCCCGGAGGGCTTGTCTTGGCTGTCTCTTTTGCTTTGCCATTTTGCCTGTTGCTACTTGTATCATGTAGTTAAAAGTGCTCCCTTAACTGCTCTCCACCAAGATCTCCACTGCTTTTGGCAATATGCTTAGAGTTGGAATTTATCATGCTTTGTTCCAAATAGTCAGCTTCCTTGAGTAGAGCTATGGAGTTCTTCACCCCGAAAGCCTACCCCTCTCCCTGGGTAGAACCTGTCATTGCTTTACGACCTGGAGGCAGGTACAGCAGTTCACTTCTGGAGTGAAGTCTATGCTGTGTCAGCTGGTACTGAAGTAAGGGTAGTGGTGGCCTCTAGTATTATTGGCTTGCTCCTCCTAACATGAAACCTCTGCCCTGTGAACAAGCTGGGATAAGAGTAACAGGGGACCCGTACTCTGGGTTTGCTGCATGTGGGGTAGTAGCGCTACAGAGGCTAAGTGAGGAAAAAGGGAGCCAGGTAGGGAAAGGAAGACCCAGCCCTCTAAGGGCTGCCCGGAAGAGAGCTTCCGCAACTCTACTGGGACTGGAGAACTTGAAAAACACTAGAAGGCTCCCTCTCCCAGGCTGAAACCATAGCTCTAGACAGGCAGCTAGGGGAACAGGGACTCCCCAACTTCCTGACTGCACCTGCCTGAATTAGAGCTCTTTTGAGTTGATTTCCTAAGACAGAGCTTAGTGGCAAAGGGAGCAGGTTGTGTCTCAAGTGCCATAGTTGACTTGCTTGTATGTATGTTTCTCCATTGCTCTACATCCTTAGACAATTTCCAGAAACTTTAAAGATTATTATTATTATTTATGATTTTCTTCAGTTAAATGGTTATTTGTTGTGGAAAGAGTTCACCTATGCTTACTTCTCCATTTTGGAAACTGGTCTTTCAGATCATATTGTGAAATGTTAGTACTGGCCTCCAACATTTATCTTATTCATTAACAAAATTATTCTTCTATTTTTGCCCCTCGTTGTTTCAAAAATTTAAACATATTAAAATATCCCTGCTCCTCTCCTTCTACCATTACAGTATAAATTAAATCAGATTCTTCTTTTTGTTTATCCTTTGAAAACATCAGCTAATTACTCACTGGGATATAGCTTACTCAAAGGTTCTCTTAAATAGCTAAATAAATTACATTCATTAATTTTCTCCCTTTGTCTACATGCTTATGGATATTTCAGACTTTCTTTGATACCATCCACATAAGATGTGTCATGTACTGGAGATACTTACATACAAAATTTCAGACTATCACAAACAGCCACTGTTTTCCTCACTACTATATAGTAGTGAACACTGAAAATACATGTAGAATGAACAGCAAGGGACTATTTTCTTTAAGACAAATAAGCTATCTTCTCCTAACAGGTTACATCTGCTTACATACTGGCTAAAAATATGATTTACTGCAGGTCCCCTCCTTCCTACATTTGTGAGGCTCAAAGCTATTTCCAACATTACCTTCAAAGCCCCTCCTAGGTCAGACAACCTCCACAGACAGAACTTTCAAAAACTCTCTTGGACCATGTAGGCTCCCATTATGTAGAGATAAAGTGCTATACTACATGACCCAAGGGTTCTCACTAGCTTCAGATTTTGATAATGAAGGAGAGTTTTTTGTTCTATTAATACTGTTTTACCAGAAACTCTATATGCTTTATTAAACTCTTACACATACTTCCCTACCACTGCCACCAACAGAAAATGCAGACTCTCCCCAATCAATCTGAATATCTCATACATGTGCTCTAAAGGACATAATCATAACCATCTCAACTTATACAACATGTGATATCGACAGCACCTACTATCATTTATCTCTTTTTCTTGTCAGAATCTTATTCTTAATAGATTAAAACCACGTATGAGTGGTCAAAGTACTTTTCTTTACCTGTCTCTTACAGCAGAAACTCCACTCTAGATATAAGCCAAGTGCCGTCGAGTCTGTACTTTCATAAACACACATACAAAAACTATAATACAGACTGATAAAGTATGCCACCTAATGGATGCTCTGTATACTGCACTCACAAAATACAGAAATTGGTGCTTAGAATCCACTTTATGTTACTAAAAACCACTGAGTTACAAGAGAAACACTGAAAAAAAAGGTGACCACAGCAGGGAAAGGACAGTCTTCAAAATCAATGCCATCTGATGCTACAGTAACAATGGTGACATGAATATCTCCAAGAGCTAGATAAGCTAGCAAGGTAACCATGTAGTCTAAAATCCCATAGGACTTATTCTACACCTCTCACAACCTACAATGGGAACTGGAAAAGTAAGCATGGGCACAGAGTAGGGTTAGATTCAAACTCCTGAGACAAAGGCCAGACTGCGTTTCTTACCTCCTTGCTGCAAAGTTCAATCACTGAAACTGCTCCTTCAATATAATTCAGATTTAACCATTAATTATTGAGCACCTATCGTATATAAGGAAAACCTGGTGGTACAGTGGTTAAGAGCTTGGCCTGCTGCTCCTTAGAAACCCTATGGTTCTACTCCATCCTGCAGGGCCGCTATGAGTGCAGACTGACTCAGTGGCAACGGGTTTTGTTTACTTTTGGTTACTATATTCTAGGCACTATTCTAGATGTTTTCACATGTGTTCTCATTTAACTCCTTTAGAGTTTTGTCAGTTTTGTTCCTAAAGGCTTATTCCCCCTCTCAAAGCTTTTTCTATTCATGTTCAGGGAGTCATGGTGCCTTGTAGGGATTAATTACGGAAGACTAACTAGATATAATTACTCATACCTGTAGACACATTTGTTTAAGCAAAAATCTGAAAAGACTATTATGGGTTCCATTGCCTTTAACCTACAATATACTCATAAGACATCCAAACTGAAAGGGATCACTGAAAACTTCACATCCCACTATATAATAATCACATTATTAATGACTGTAGATTTTTTTTTTACTATTCAAGAGCAAGTCTGTGTTAGTACTATGGCACAGCCTTGCCAGAAATGAGAAGCTCAGCAGAGAGCAGAAAGAAAGGGGTCACAATGAGGAGTCTTGAGCCCCAGTCTCAAGGTGCTATTGGGGCAACCATGTCATTCTATGCTTTATATACTTCTGGTATTAAAGAAAAAGATAACATTCCTTCCTGTTATAAAAATTAGCAGAATAACATTGATGAAGTGCTTAACAATGAGCAAGTAAAGGCCAAGTCTAAAATTTTATTAATTATTTACTTCAGAAAACAATGAACTGGAAGGCTTACCTGCAGGCACAGACAAATCCTTAACAGTTATTTTTATACACTGCCAATATGTGCTAAACCTGGGGCCCCAAGAAGACTTCAATAACCATAAACTTAATGAAAGCAATTTATGCTTGTCAAAGACTTTTTTTGCATCCATTATTTCACTTGCACAATTTCCAACATAATGTGAAGACCCAACACAAAAAGGCATTCAGCAAATCGTCACCTCAAAAAAAGCAAAAATATACTTGACATAGCAGATGGAATGTTGAAAGAATTGGGGGTATATACAACACACAATTTTATTGCCCAAAATGGTGTTTATCCTTCTGAACTCCATGCTAGTCATTAGGGAAAACATACCAACTTACTGTACTGGAATATGGACCCTGTTGCTTAGTAGTGAAGACAGACTATGCTTTCACCTACCTGGGACACTGAAAAACACTAGCATCCAGAGGCTTAAGGTGAAGAGGAGTTTTGCTTTCTTTTCCAATGGACAGAGGCAGGCGAGGACTATCAATTTCCCCATATCCAACTGTCTTCTTATTAAATCCAGCCATATCTTGAACAGTTGGGATCTTCAGTGGACTAGTGAGTACCTAGCAAAGAAAGGAACGATTCATAAAAACTCCAATTTCAAACCAAGTATCAAAGATGAGTCAATCCTTCTGATGCTAGGAAGAAACACTTGACCAAATAGAAAGCTGTTTCATAGACAAAACAAATAGTGCGCGGTAAGGTACACTAGAACACTGAACCCAGGCAAGTTGATTTTATGACCTTATCAGACAGACACCAACATTACCTCCCCCAACTTACTTACTGGCTTCTAGAGTTATCCCACCCACAACACAAACCCAGGCACCCTAATTGCCATCTAATTCTCTCTTGTGACCCAGTTTGAGGCTGGGTTTTCAGTCCTCAAAGATATCTGATGAGGATAGGAGTAGAGAGAAAAAGCCTTGCAGCAAGAATATCTGTGCTTTTTTTGGAGAAATGCATGCAAGGGACTAACATATATTCATAGTACATACACAGAGACATGCACCTGGGGTCTTGTGGGAGAGACAGCTTATGAAGATAGTATGATTAAAATGAAGGAATATAAAGGGAAGGTAAACTGAATGAGGACAGAGCCATCCCAGAAAATCTCCCATCCTCTAGATAAGACTATTAAACCAAGACATCAGAATATGAAGCCTGAATATTCATGTGCCTGGTCTTTGCGATATATCAAAAGAACTGCTATTAAAATGCTTCTATCCTCACCAGTGCGACCTACCCTGACAAAGTAGGTGTAAGGTGACTCTAACATGCAACTAATAGGTCTCTCTGGGAAACAGGGTCAAGAGAAAAACCATGCAGAAAGGTTGGGTCAGGAAGATATATGGGTGCTATGGCGGCTGTCAGGAAAGGAGTGTCCCTGAAAGGACGGCCAACCTTATTGCACCCTTCAGCGTCCGGAGCTGGGCAACCATGTCCGAGAGACAGTGCTCCTGAAAATTCAAAACAGCAGAGTCTTTATAAAGCCAGCCAGCCTTAAAGCAAGGATGGGGGAGGGGCACAAAGAACCACCCCTTCTTCCCAAAAAGAAGGAGGAAGGAATCACCCCTGACTCCTGGCATCCTAAGAAAGGAGACTGGGAAAAACCAGACACTCAACAGGAGCCACCTGTGTGAGGATGAAACACAATTCGGAATATTCTGTCACTGAACGTGACGTTCACACTGTCCAGAATCAGCACTGAATCCAAATCCAGGAAATAAGTGATTTGGTTCTTCTAGTTTTCCTGAACCTTATTATGATCTGAGCACAGGATCTCAGTAACAGTATATCAAAGTAAGCCCAAAAAAAGCTCCAATGGAAAGACAACCACCAGAAGAAATGGTTCATTCTTTCTACGCAGCTTTCAATATTTCTGCTTCCTTCAACCTATGTCCACTGTTGGGGAAAATGATGAGTGAGTCAAGGAAGGGGACGGTCTGTTTCTCACCTGTTGGTTCTTATTTTCCACAGGCATCTTCTTCTCAACAGTCTGAGCTCTAGAAGATAAAACTGTTATTTAGTTCACCTGTGAAATTTCTCGGTTTGAAATGGATTACCAATTATAAATTTAGATTATAATGTCCCTTCAAAGTTAGAAATACTATCAGCTCCATCAGGTGACTAGAAGTTCTTTCCAGAACTATGCTACTGCAGAGATTAGACTGCTCCACCAAATAAAAAGGGACTAAAGACTAATTGGGAAAAATAACCACCACCACCACAACAAAACATGTACTGTAATGGCCTGCATGTTGCTGTGATGCTGTAAGCTCTGTTATTGGTATTTCACATACCAACAGTTGGACAGGTTTCAGCAGAGCTTCCAGACTAAGACAGAATGGGAACAAATGCCTGGATAGCTACTTCAGAAAATGAGCCAATGAAGACCTTATGGATCAATGCATCACAACAGAACACTGTCCAACTTGCTTGGTTTGGACATATCATCAGGAATGATCAATCGCTGGAGGAGGACATCATGTTTAGTAAAGTAGAGAGCCAGGAGAGGGTGAGGAAGGCTCTTAGTGAGATGGACTGGCACAACAGCCTCAATGATAGACTTGATCATGCCGGCAATTATGAGGAGGACGCAGGACCGCACAGGATTTTGTTCTGTTGTACATGAGGTTGCCATGAGGTGGAGTCGACCCAACAGCAGCTACCTATGTATCTATATAAATACTAGTTGAGACAGTCAGAAAACAGTAAAGACCTGGAATAGCAGAGATGCAAAGAGGGAAATCATTAAGAACTGAAATCATCATCAGTGTTCTCAAAAACTCCCCCATCCTATTAGGAAGACTCAAGGCTCCTCTACTCTGTGATACAGAACTACCATCTTCAGGAATACTCAACTGTTTCTTAGCTTTGTTCAAGTACAGGTCTTCATCAATTAGTTCTCGTTCCTCTGGAACAGAGCACCTCCTGCAGCAGAGAGAAGAAATGATCTATTCAAAGCAGAATATGCCATTTACCTTCAAACAGACAAGGCAAGTTAAAAATTCTGTAACATTACAGCATTCAGATTCCACCTACATCACAGAACCCGTGTGCAGGCTAACAGGTAGTACCTCTTTACTTCAAAGAATGACATCATTTGATTACTATGCCAAGCCAAGCCAAGTGCCGTTGAGTCGGATCCGACTCACGGCGACCATGATTACTATGCTGTATGTATATATATATATATCACCTTTTCTTTAAGTTTTTCCAAATTATTTGACAGCTACAAAATCCTATTATGGAAGACAGGGGGAAAAAAGCATAATCTTTACTTTTATACAGAGGTTCCACATCAAGGGAATACTGCTGAGACTACAACCCAGGTCTTTCACTTCTCATTTATTAAGAAATTAATTACCAAGATGCAGTCTACCATCATGAAGGTCCCTAAGACTAGGTAATGATAATTGACGAAGAAACATCAGAGGCTACCATAAACAGAGGACAGCAGTAAGGGACTGGAAGATTATACTCCACAAAGAACAGAGACCAGCAAAGAGGAGGACAAGGAAGATCCTATACATGAACAAACACTCACTATATGCAAAGCATGAGGAAGAAAATTTCAGGAGTGAAAACTGAAAGTACTACAACACTTACTTATTCAATGGTCACAAGAAATCTTAGAAACAAATAAGAAGTGGTAGTAATTTTATAATTACTAACCTATGCACCCTGTTACATCCATTTTATAAAAGGGCAAAGTAGCTTGGAAGGCTGTAGCCCCTGGACTAACTGTAAACTGACAGGGGATACAGAATTCAAAACTGAGACTTCTAAGCACTCAGGCTCATGTTCTCATCACACATTTCCGTTCATACTCCATGCAGAGGTGCTCAAGAACATCTGGAAACCGCAGGAGAAAGCTTACATATTATAGACCTGCCAGCCAAGTGCCGTCGGATTATAGACCTAGACTTCCTTTATTTCCTCCATTTTAAGACTTTTATTTTACTATCTATCTTGCTAAACCACAGACTTGGCTAAAGAATAAGGTTTGTGTTAAGGTAGAGTGGAAAATAAGGCTGGATAGGGAGGGTGAGGTTGGTTGTCACTAGTGCTTGAATGTCACAGTGAAGAGTCTGGACTTGACATGAAAAATAGTTTAACATAGATACATTATGAGGGATTACTTCAGGAATAATACTGAGTCTTTAGAACTTTACCTGTATTTTGGATGGGAATTATAGTAACAAAACCATCTTTCAGGTAATGTAGCTGGATCAACCTTGCCAGGAAGCTTCCTCCATTTAAGACACTCATCACATTGTACCCATGTCTGGTCAGGAATTTTCCTGAATGGGAAAAGTGAAAGCGTGACAGTGTGTATCTAGCTCTGAGCTTACCTTGTATTAGAAAAGCACACCCTACAAAGTGAGTAACATAATTTTATATATGAAATGTGTTAAAACTGTTATAGTCTACCTCTATGCTGTTGAGCTGATTCAATTTTGACTCACAGTGAGCCTACAAGACTGAGAACTGCCCCATAGGGTTTTCTAGGGGTGGCTGGAAGAGTCCAACTGCTGGCTTTTCGATTAACAGCTATAACTCTTTAACTACTGCACCACCAGGGCTCCTGTTGTACTCTAGTTGCCTAAAATCTATAACGTTTTGAACTTCAGACAATGACAAAACTATACCAGATATGGATACGAAAAATAATATAGTGAGCTACCATTATTTATAAAAATCAGTAATATTATCTGGAATCTCTTGTTTTAAGCAAACAACACGATAATTTTAACTCTAAAATGTACTAACAAACACATTTTATATATATGATAATATTTCCAAGGATTAATACCCATAGAATCCTTTTGTTGGCTTCTGTCCAATCCCATGACAGGTTTCAAACACATTTATGAGAGTCATTGAAGCAAAGTCATCAAAACATTTCCCTAGTTCCTGCAAAGACTCTCTCACCCATTTTTTTCCATTTTAAAAAGCCTTTGCCTAATCACTCTTAAGGTATAGGTGACTGTATTGTGCTGGAGAAGGGGGATGACAGAGGTATGAGTTTTAAGAGTAGAACTCTGGAAGTGTTTTATCTTCATAATTTAACACAAACTGTGGGTCTGGAGCCAGCATTTCTAGTTATAAAATTTAATCAAATTTCCATTAATTTTTAAGGTTAACTTTTACGGTATCAATCGAATAAAATTTTGATTGGAGTAGCTATGATTTGGAATCTACTCAAGAGTAGTGGGATTTTTTATACACCAATCAAAATTTTATTTGACTGATATTGCCAAAGTTAATCTTAAAAATAAATAGAAATTTGATTAAACTTTATAACTGAAAATGTTGGCTTGAGACCAACAACTGGGTTAAATTATGAAGATAAAATACTTTTCAGAATTCTCTTAAAACTCTTATCTCCTTTCCCCTCTCCTGCCAAGGCACAGTCACCTACACCTTAGAGGGATTCTGTTGTGAAAATACACAGCCCATACACAATAGGTACTCCAGTGGCATAGTGGTCATCAGGTCAGCCGCTAACCAAAAGGGTTGTAGTTCAAATCCAGTGGGTGCTCCTTGGAAACTCGATGGGGCAGTTCTACTCTGTCCTACAGGGTTGCTACGAGTCAGAATCAACTTGATGGCAGTTGGTTTGGTTTTGGTTTGGTATACACAATAGAAGTAGTCAGTACTAATGGTATATAACAGGTAAGCTGGAGTAGAAAGGGATAAAACTGGGGAAAAACAAGGGGGGTAAATGGGCACCTCAGGTCAACTTAACTAACATGTAATTAAGCCTTGGGTAGGTTTTATGTATTTTACATGTATACTGCTCTTACAGTAGACCTTTTAATAGAGTAATGTAGTTCCTCTACGTTTGATATTTTCCTCTTTTTAAATAGTTTTTTCCCTAGTTATAAAACTAATATTAACTCATTACAGAAAAAATAGAAAAGATAGAAACTAAAAAGTACTCATAACTCTACTATGCAAAAACAATGCCCTCCTCTTTTAAAACTCAGTTTTAACAAAGAAAGCTTGTACACATTTTTGGATACACAGCTTCCCAACTCCATGCTCTAGACTGCTCCAGCTTTGCAACCTCTAAGCTCAGGACTGACCTCTGCTGTCTACATACTTTCGTACAGCCACTGCTCTATTTAGAGCCAGAGCCAGCAAAAAGCAGATGGAGTACACCTATTCCAGCAGTAGTGGGATAGGAGAGGAAAGGCATTATCAGCTTTGGTTCCACAGGTACTTGCAAAGAAGAGTCTCTTGTCACTACTACCCTCTGAGGGACAAGTTAACTTAAGAGGTAGCCACTCCCTGCTCTGAGTTACATGTCAATCATGGTGGATTGTTCCATCCAAGCAGACTTTTAAGCTCATGCTTGCAATGTGTAAGCAGTTGGGAGGACTGTACCATATTCCCCTCATTGCATCTTACCAGAAGAGCAAAGCAGTTAAGAACTTAGGTTGGGGGCCTGACTGCTTATATTTCAACCTTGGCTCTATCACTTAATACCTGTATAGCCTTGGGCAAATTACTTAAGCTGTCAGTGTTTCAGACTATGCATCTGTACAGTAATAACATATGCCTATCTCACAGGGTAGCTATGGTGATTAAATAAATTATTACAGACAAAACCTTAGAACATTGCCTGGAAGAGCAGTACTCAATAAAGAATAGACACTGAGTAAGTATTCAATAAATACCATATTGTACCAAAAAATTCACTCAGTACTTCATCAATAATAGCTATTATTACAATTCCGCCTCTAGAAAGTTGTATGCACATACACACACATCGGTAGTGTATGGTTTCACTGCATTAATAGCTGCTAATTTGAAAGGTAAGATAATGACATCTCACCTTAATTTTCATTTATTTGAAAACCAAAGAAATGAGAAATATGCAGAGATCTTTACAAGAAGACACTAATACACTTGCAGTAGTCATTTAGGTTGAATTTGGAGCAAAATTTCACATGATACATCTGGCTGATGGTTTCCATTTTTAAAAAAATATATGTGGCTAGCCCTGAAAGAGCTTTAGCTTTATATTTGTCCTGATGGTTGGGTATACATATCTGTATATGTGTTATTATTCATTCTATGCTCTCTATTATGCTCCTGCCCTGACCTACTTAAACATTTCATTCTGATTCAGTTTTATGTGTAACTCTCTTTATCTTCGGTTCAATAAATTTCTGTGATATGCTGAACTGTAGCTTTACTCTCAAATACCTTGGTGTTGTTTTAACAATGTACCCCAGAAATACAGAAAGTTTGCTGCTGAACACCTACTATATACCAGCCACTGCTATAAGAATTTTATGTCACCTCCTTTAATATACTCAGAGGGGAAGAGACTTCCTGTTGTGGGTTGAATTGTTATCTCCCCTCTCCAAAAATACGTTAAAGTCCTAATTTCCAGTGCCTGTGAAAATGATGTTATTTGGAAATAGCATGTTTACACTTTAATTAGTTAACATGAGGCCATACTGGAGTAGGGTGGGCCCTAATCCTATGACTAGTGTTCTTATAAAAAAGAAAGACACAGAAACAGGGAGGCACACAAAGGAACGACAAGAGTAGAGTTATGCTGCCACAACGCAAGGAACACTGGGGCTATAAGAAGTTGAGAGGCAAGGAAAGATCTTTTCCTAGCAGCTTCATAGAGAATAATGACCTTGCTGACACCCTGAATGGGAACTTCCAGCCTCCAGGACTAAAAGAAAAAAAATTTCTATTGTTTTTAGCCACCTAAGAACAATACTTGGTTAACGCAGCTGTAAGAAACTAAGACACTAACTTATCCAAGCTCACCTAACTATTAAAAAGCAGATAGAGGTTGAAAACTCAAGAGTACCTGATTTAAATGCCTGTCACCTTTTATTACATCACAATGACTGTAGGATAAATTGGTAGTTCTAAACATGCCATGTTTATGATACAAACTCAAGTTTTAAAACAGAATGAAGATGTTTAGAGACTAACGCAATTAGTACCTGCAATGTCCTATTTTGAGTTTAATGAAATCCCAACGCGAAAAACACCACTACGCCACCAGGGTTTCCAAGTGAATATATGTATGTATGTATGTATAAATACACATTTAAAACTGAGAATCAAACTACAGCCCTTTTGGTTAGCAGTTCAAATTCACCAGGCCCCTTGGAAACTCTATGGGGTAGTTCTACTCTGAACTATAGGACTGCTATGAGTCAGAACTGACGGTAGCAAGTTTGGTTTTCAGTTTTAAATGCATATTTATACATACATACATGTATATATTCACTTGGAAACCCTAGTGGCATAGTGGTTAAGTGGCTGTTATTCAGAAGATCAGCAGTTCAAACCCACCAGGCACTCCCTGGAAACTTTAGGGGGCAGGTCTACTCTGTCCTATAGGGTCACTATGAGTTGGCCCTGACTCGATGGAATTGAGTTTGTTTGTTTTTCTGGTTTTAGTCGACATGTATTACTCACAGTCTTGGCCTGGCTATGGCTGAAAAGTCAAAATTCTTTTGAGATGTCTTTTCATTCCAGTAAGCATTAAGCTTCTGAGCAAGGGCATTTATTGTCAACCTGAAAGAAAAAGCAAAAAGACCAAGCATGTCAAGGTTCAGTACTTATAAATCTGGGATTTTAGAGATGCTTCCACAATTTAGAATATTCAACTGAATTTCTGAACATCTGACCCTTCAGAAACTAAAGGCAATGGGAATCTACTGTCTTTGCAAATTATGTCAAAACAACAAATTTGTAATGTTGAATGATGACTTCAGTTGAAATGGTAAAATGGCCCTAAGAAGCTAAAACAGAGGCAAGAAAAGATTGTTCCCTAGAAACTTCAGAAAGAGCATGGCCCTGCCACACCCTGAATTCAGACATCTAACCTCCAGAACAGCCTAGGAAACCCTAAAGGGGCAGCTCTACTCTGTCCCATAGGGTCAACTACGAGTCAGAATCAACTCGACAACACACAACAGCCTTCAGAACTATGAAAGAATAAATTCTGCTGTTTTAAGCCACGCACTCTGTGGAATTTTGTTACAATAGCCCTAGGAGGCTAAGATGCTCTTCCAACCTACCAATTTGCTTTCTTCTGTGTTTATGGCCCTCCATCAAGTCACAAAAAGCTATTCTATTTCCTCTTTAAATACCAACCTTTGCCAGAAAGTGGACTGGTAGTTGCCAGGGGCTGAGGAGAGGGGGAAATGAGGAGTGACTGCTAATGGACATGTGATTTCTTTCCAGAGTGATGAAAATCTTCTGGAATTAGATAATGGTGGTGGTTGCACAAGTTTGTGAATATACTGAAGACCACTGAATTATACACTTTAAAATGGTGAGTTTTAAGGTATGTGTTTTTAATCTCAATTTGAAACATTAAAAATCAATCTCTGTTCTCACGTATTTTTTTAAAGTCAGGTTTATTGAGGTAAAATTTATATACAGTTAAAATTTACCCTTTTAGTACACCGTTCTATCAGTTCTGACAAATGCATACAATCACACTGTCTTAAGCTGGGTTCTCTTAGAGAAGCAAAACCAGTAAAGTATATAAATACATACAGAGAGATTTATATCAAGGAAATGGCTCACGCGGTTGTAGAGGCTGGAACATTCCAAGTCCGTGGGTCAACAGAGGCTTCTCCTGATTCACACAGCCACATGGGGCAGCGAACCCAAGATCGGCAGCTCAGAAAGCAGGGCTCTTGCTCACAGGCTGTGAAAACCGACAGATCCCAAGACAGGCAGGCAAGACTGCAGGTAAGCTGTTTGCTCAAGCAAGTTCCCAGAACTGGAGGTTAGATGAACAGGAGCCAGCTGCAGGATCCAGAGCAAGTAAAAGCCCCCGAGCCTTGCTAGAATGTCCACTTACATTCCATGCAGGCCACAAGCCTTTCAACTGACTGACTACTCACAGCAGAACCCACCATGGAAATCACACATTATATCAAATCTTACCATGGAAGTAAGTTATCACAGCATCATGCAACCACCAAACTATGTTACGACAACCACACAATACCAAGAATCACGGACTCATCAAGTTAACAGTCTTAACCACCACACACATAATCACCACCTCAATCAAAATACTGCTCTCACATATTCTGAAACCTATTTCTTCTCATGTGTGCAGAGTTTTCCTTATAGTTAAACCTTCTCTCTAACATCTCTATTTTATTGTACATTTTTCTTTCCTTTGGCTTTCAAACCACATACTGCAACCTTGTTCTAATAATAATTATCACAAAAACTCTGGCTTGACGCCACTGTTTTATTACCCTTCTTCCTTTTATTCCCCAAGTCCTGGTATATGTGGTCTACATCCACTACCTCCTCTTCTCCTGTCTTAAGCTCCTACAATCTAGTTTCCACCACTGCCACTCAACCATCCCAACATCATTATTCTACCAATGACCTCGCTGATCTCCTGGTCTACTAAACTTGAAACTTGTAAGTAATCTTTGATACAATCTTCTCCTTCATCTCCCTTAATCAGCATGTCATTGAGCTCTGTTGATCCTTCATTCATACTACATCATACACTTTCTTTCTCACAGCTACCTCACACCTAGATATCTCCAAAAGTCTTCAATCCTTCCTCTTCCTCTAATCCACCCTGTGCCCTATTTCCAGAATTAGCAAATGATATAATTTATGGAAAACATCTTGTAAACCATAAAGCGGCATACAAGTATAACGTATTATTCTTAATATTCTTAAGATATCATTTCTTCAAATTACTCAGTATTCAAGCATACAAAATGAATTTTCATGGTCTAATGAATCAACTATGAGATGTTATCAAACCCTCACGGTTCACGGCACTCTTAGTATCTTTAGGTCTTCATGGTGTCTACAGGAAATATGTAGCAGTTCCATTTATTACACGGTTAGGCCCAAACAACTTAATGGGTGTTTATATTATAAAACTTAGCATCCATTTGAAAAAATAATACAAAAAGCTGAAAGAAAAATATTTCTATTTTATTCCTGTTGTTACTAGGTGCTGTCAAGCAGTTCCAACTCAGAGTGAACCTATGCACAAGAGAACAAAATAACGCCTGGTCCTGTACCATCCTCAAAATTGTTGTTATGCTTGAGTTCACTGTTGTACCTACTGTGCCCATTCATCTTTCTGAGGGTCTTCTTCTCATTCAGTGACCCTCTACTCCACCAAGCATGATGGCCTTTGCAAGGGACTGGTCCCTCCTGATAACATGTCCAAAAAAAACTGAGGCAAAATCTTGCCATTCTTGCATCTATGGAGCATTCTATAGTACTTCTTCCAAGACGGGTTTGTTCCTTCCTCTGGCAGTCCATAAACCCAAACTCACTGCTGCTGAGTGAATTCCAACTCACAGTGACCCTGCAGGACAGAGTAGAACTGCCCCATAGTTCCCTAGGAGCACCTGGTGGATTTGAACTGCTGACATTTTGGTAGCAGATGTAGCACTTAACCACTACAACACTGGGGTTTCCCTGGCAGCCCACAGTATATTCAATATTCTTATCCAACACTGTAATTCTAAGGAATCAATTCTTCTTAGGTCTTCTTTATTCGTCTTCCAACTTTCCCATACATGTGAGGTGACTGAAAATACCATGGCTTGGCTTGGGTCAGGCATACCTTAGTGCTCAAAGTGACATCCTTGCTTTTTAACACTTTATAGAGGTCTTCTGCAGACACGCCCAACATAATACGTCATTTGATTTCTTGATTGCTGCTGCCAAGGGCATTGATTGTGGGTCCAAGTAAAATGAAACTCTTGACAACTTCAGTATCTTCTCTATCATTATGTTGCATATTGGTTCATTAAATTGCACAACAAGGGGGTATTAAGGATGTATTGAATTAATGCTATCAATGAAGTGACCTTGCAGTAGAGGGATTTCCTGGATTGTTCGATAAAATCACAAAGGTCTTTAAAAGTAGAAGGAGGAAGAAGAGTCAGTGTCACAGAAGATGTCACAATAGAAGCAAGAACACTGGAGTATATAATGTAAGGATTCAATCTACCGTTGCTGATTTTGGTGAAGGAAAGGATTCATGGGTCAAAGAATGCACACAGCTTTAAAAGCCTGGAAAAGGCAAGGGAACATACCCCCCGAGAATCTCAAGAAAGAAATTCAGCCCTGCTGATACCATGATTTTATCCTGAGATTCACATCAGACTTCTAACCTACAGAATAAGATAAACTTTGGATTGCTTTAAGGTACTATGTTTGCAGTAATTTGTTATGAGAGCCAACAGAAAACTAACAGAGAGATGAAATTATCTATTCCCCTCGAAACTTTAATATAATCCAACATTTTGAAGCACAGAGTAGCAGGGACAGGAATGTGGGGACCACAGTTTCAGGAGACATCTAGACTAACTGGCATAACAGAAGATTTTTTTTTACTGTGATTAAATGAAAGTTTACAATTCAACTTGCCATATAATCACTGTCCCCAGCACCTGCTTCTACACAGCTCTATCTGCTTTCCTCACTCTATGACAGTACACTCTCCACAGACTTTTTTTTTTAAGAAAATGTTCTGTATATCACTTTGGTGAGTGGCATCTGGGGTCTTAAAAGCTAGCAAGTGACCATCTAAATAGCATCAATTGGTCCCAATCTACCTGGAGCAGAGAAGAATGAAGAACATCAACGACATGAGGAAAACATGAGCCCAACAGACACAAGATGCCATATGATCCAGAGACTAGATCAGCATGAGACTGTAAGAACTAGATGGTAACTGGCCACCACCAATGACTACCCTGACAGGGAACACAATGTAAAGTTTCTGGTGTAGTGGGAGAAAAACTTTATTAAACTTTATTAAAACAAAGACCAAACTCGATGGTCTGTAAGACTAGAGGGTCTCTTGAGGATATGACCCCTGGACTCTCTGTTAGCCCAGAGATGAAACTGGTAGTGAAGCCAAAGCTTCAGGAAAAGACTGGAAGTAGACTATAAAACATAAGAGTGATACTGGCAAAGAGTGTGCTTCTTGGCTTAAATACATACAGGAGGCTATGTGAGCAGCTCTTGTCAAGAGGTGAGATGAGAAGGTGGAAAGGGACAGGAATTAGCTGAATGGATGTAGCACGTACAGGGTAGAAAGGAGGAATGTGTTGTCATGGGGCGGGGACAGTATTTAGACTTGCACAGAGATATGTATGGGGTTTTGTAGGATAAACTGACTTGGATTGTAAACTTTCACTTAAAGGAAAAGAAAATATTTTTTAAAAATTTAAAATATCCTGTGACTCTTCTTTGAGTTCACTAAGAGCATCTTGGCACAAAGTTGAGAATCACAGCTCTAGGACAGAGGTCTGGAAACTATAGCTGGTGGGCCAAATCCAGTGCGTTGCCTGATTTTGTAAACAGAATTTTATTAGGTACAGTCATGCTCATTCCTTATATATCATCTATGACTGCTTTCACACCACAGCACAGTAGATTACACATAACCAAGACAGCATGATCTACAACGAACTAAAGTACTATCATGTCCTTTATAGAAAAAAATTGCCAAATACTAGGATATGACATCCCCTGACCCACGTTCACCACATTCTTACTGTTTTGCATTTCTATTACTACCTTAGCTTATGCTACAACTGCATTCTAAAATTCCCTGTCTTTTCTGTATCTCATGTCTTTGAAAGCATATCTTAAGCTGTACCTTACACCTAAATCCTTCTGTAACCATTCGAATCAGGGCATTTTTCCTACACTACACAATTTAAGTTTTGATAGACCAAACAACTATTTCATTGCTCTCTAAAATGTTTTATGGAAAAGTCTATCCTGAAAACAGACTGCATTCTCTGGAAGAATAGCAACCATGTCTTGAATTTCTCAGGAAAATTCCACAAAGCCCAGCCACTGTGCTATGTACCAGTGCAGCATTAAGTTCATGTGCTGACAGCATTTCTTAACATAAAATTTAATCTAAAATGTTTTAGGTTTGAGCTGTGATAGCTACAGCTGAAATCTGATCTTCAAAACTGCTAAAAGTGATATTACAAATGACATATTTGTAGACATTCCAACAGTATGATGACTGGTATCTCTTACCATTTACGGTTTTGATATTTATAATATTCTTACAATAAATTTGTCAAAGTGACAACCATCTTTAATCTCCCTCTCTCAAATTCTCTTATTTTTAAAAAAGCTTACTATGTTGTGGGTAAGAATATGCATAACAAAACACACACCAATTCAACAGTTTCTATACGTACAGTTCAGTGACACTGAATACATTCTTAAAGTTGTACAACCATTCTCCTTTTCTGAGTTGTTTCTCCCCGTTATGGAGTGAATCGTGATCCCCCAAAATATGCTGTAAATCCTAACCTCTATGCCTGTGGTTATAATCCCATTTAGAAATGGGTTGTCTTTCTTACATTAATGAGGCAGGATTAGTTTAGGGTATATCTTGAGCCAATCTCTTTTCAGATATAAAAGAGATTAAACAAGCAAGCAAGCAGAGATGGGGTAAGATTGACGTCAAGCCACATGGAGATCTCCAAAGAACCAGGAAACAAGCTGAAAAGACACGGACTCTCCTCCAGAGCTGACAGAGAAAGCCTTACCCCAGAGCCAGTGCCCTGAATTCAGTCTTCTAGTCTCCTAAACTGTGAGAAAATAAATTTCTGTTTATTAAAGCCATCCACTTGTGGTATTTCTGTCACAGCAGTACTAGATAACTGAGATACGCCCCCAATTAACATAAACTCACCACATCTAATCTTTCAAGTTGCTGTTGTCATTTTTATTCCATATATAGTTCTTAGCAATGCATAATGCACAAGTTAAGCTAAACTACTGTTTGGTTTTAAAAGGGCTTAAGAGCATATTTCTCATTTAAGGTTTCACCATTATCTCTGGGCAACAGTTTCAGGGGTTCGTCCAACCTCCATGGCTCCAGAAAGTCTGTGGAGTCCATGACAATTTGAGACGCTGTTCTTCATTTTTCCCCTATTGATCTTAATTCTCCTATAGAATCTTTAATCACAATGTCCAGTAATGGTAGCTGGGCACCATGCAGTTCTTCTGGTCTCATGGGAAAGGAGATAATTAGTTGTTCATGGAGGCAATCAGCTGTATATTTCATAACCTCCTCCTATTCCTGCCTCTCCTTCTTCCTCTGTTGCTCCAAAGAGACCAACTGTTGTGCTCTACACAGCCACTTTCAAGCTCTGAAGAACCCAGGCACTACACAATGAACTAGGAGGTAGAACAGAAGTGCTATAACTTATCAGGCCAATTAACTGGGATGTTTCATGAAACCATGACCCTAAACTTCCACAACAAGGAACAAAAATCTCATGAGGTTCTTGGTATATATAAGCAACCTCAGCAGCTACTCTTTGTGTATGTATGTTGTTGTAAATATACCTATCACACAATTTTGCCAGTTCCACTTTTTACATGTTTAGAACTTATTGACGATCATTGCCTGTGCAGCCCTACCCTTAATCAATGTGAAATTCTCTTAATTTCTGACTGAACACATTCTCATTCTTTGTAAGATACTCCCTGCCTTCAAGTCAATTCTGACTCATAGCGACCCTACAGGACAGAGTAGAACTACCCTGCAGAGTTTCCAGGGAGTGCCTGGCAGATTCAAACTGCCAAATGTTTGGTTAGCAGCTGTAGCACTTAACTACCACATCACCAGGATTTCCCTATATAAGATAAATTGAGTAAAAAGGATAATGACACCAGAAATAGAATAAGAATTCTTCAAATTTCTTATCTTCAAAAGACTCCATATAGAGGATAGCATACTATTTCCCTGTTCTTATTAAAATGCATAGCAGGTATTAAGGTACTTAAGCGAGAAATCCTAATGTTTAACAGAATAAATCTACTGCCTGTGGGATATCTCTATTTGTATGTACTGCAATCACGTCCAACTCATCATGCCAAAAAAGCAGGTATCTGAAACCAAGAGTTCAATACTTCTTAAGATCTAGTTTTTTTCCCTGGGGGAGGGAGGGATTGGCAAAGATGATGTACAATGTGATTAATTTCTGAAACGCAACAGGTGATTTTCCCAAATCCTACCCATTGGATTAATCATTAGAAATTCCTACTCCTTTCATTCAAGAATAACAGAGTGACTCAGTTGTGAAACATCTGTGAAATTGATGACATTATTCTTGGGAGTTAAGTCTTGATCAAAGATCCCTATTACGATCTAGACTTGTATTTAAAAAATTTTATAAAAACTGAGGGTAGGTAGCTACCATAACCACTGAGAAGCCTGAGGACTAAGACTCAATTACTCCAACGTTAACTTGGGACTCTGATCCACACATTTGTCTCTGGCAAACATTAAACCTAAAACTCTTCTGATTCCCGATAAATTAAGGTGTAATATTTAACTAACTTTACTACAGGTTTGGTTGAAAAATGTAATAGATGAGTAATTACTTTTTTGCTATTCTAAGAACAATTCAAGTAAAATGACACCATGTAGGCATTTCTTATGCCTTCTTTCTCTATACTGCCAGAACACACCTTGCCCTTCTTGACCCTGCATGTACTTCCTTTGCTTAGATTGTTGTTCCCCATTTGTCTACCTAGAAAATTCTTACTTTTCTAAGCTCAAAAGTAATCTGTTTTGTGAAATTCTCCCTGACTTCCTTAAGCATATTTATAAGTTCTTCCAATTTTGCATATATTCCCCCATTTATAATTACTTTACAGGTATTTTAAGTCTTTTACTTGCATACATTTCATTCCATGTGTTCACAGAAGTAAAAGATTCATAACTTTTTATCCTTACGTCCCTAAACCAAACGAAGTCACTACTGTCAAGTCAATTCCAATCCATGCAACCCTGCAGGACAGAGCAGAATTGTCCTATAAGGTTTCTTAGACTCTAATCTTTACAGAAACAGACTACTGTATTTTTTCCCATAGAGTGGCTCATGGGTTCAAACCACCGACCTTTCAGTTGGCAAGTATTTAACCACTCTGCTACCTGTTTATGTACCTAAAATCAACAAAACCAAACCCACTGTCATCTAATTGATTCCAACTCATAGTGACCCTACATGACAGAGCAGAATTGCCCCACAGAGTTTCCAAGGACTAGATGGTAGATTCAAGCTGCCAATCTTTTTGTTAGTATCTGAGCTCTTCTAAGGTCACTATGAGTTGCAACTGACTCACTAACAACTGATTTTTTATAGGCGTATGTCCCTAATACCTTGCAAACAGGAAGTATCTCATAATACCTGATGGAAGAAAGCATTATCTATTCCTTCCCCCAAAGTTTTAAAACCTACTATTCTATCCTGACTTTAACGACTGCTTTCTTTGCCCTCTAAAAATATCCTCACTGGCTCAGCCTCTATGTCAGGCTCCTTCCTAATTTCCTCGTTTGTCTTCTCTATCAAACATAGACATTTTCCATGAAAGCACCACTTTTCCACACTGCTCCAACACTTTCCTCTACATCTTTTTCAAATAAACTTCCAACTGCTACCTTTTTTCTTTATATACTCAACAACTTGCAATCCACTTAATCTCTTTTTACTAAAATCAATTTTGAGGCTCTTTGTTTCACTAGAAATATTTTATCAAATGAATCCTATACTTACTCCTTTCGATGGTTTCCAAAGGTTTGTCTTGACTGGGTTCCATGTATCAAGTATCAGTAAGCCTTAATTTAACAATAAAAATCATTTTATTTCAAATCTAGGAAAATAGATTTGAAGGAATTCTCCATTAACTTATCTGTCTGGTTTTAGACACGATTTCCCTCTCAAAAAGTCAGAGAATCAATTTACACCTAAGAAATTATCAGAAGCACATCAGGTTGGGAATGACTCACCGGTACTCCTTTGTATACTCAAAGTCTTGCTTGTTGTTGGCAGGTTTTAAGAAGTTGCACTCAATGACTCCAATTACTCCCACACCTTCGCCACAAGATGGCTTACATGAAAAATAATAATTTCAGCACTTGCATTACTACTGGCTACTTGAAGGTGTTTTCTTTTGATTCCAAATAATAACAGAAAGGTTATGTAATATTCACAGGCAACAAATGGCCATTAGGATCTCATGAGACATACAGAATACCCTTTAGAAGACTGTAAGTATTATACTGTACTGGAACCACTGGAAAATTTTAGGGCAAAGATTTTTAAACTATGATCCAAGGATTCTTCAATGAATAATAGCCGTCTTTACTTCACCTGTACCACCTCCACTTTCATCTCTTTTGCATTCTAGGACTAACATAAGATTTCATTGAAAGAAGAATTATAGTGCTAAAAAAAATCAAGTTTATAAACTACTGTTTAGGGAGCTGAAGCCAAAATTCATCTGAAAAAAAATTTTAAGGATGTATGTTTTGATGATAATGCTCTATTAAACAATTTTTCACAAACGCAGACCACCACACCCTACTAAAGAGTCAGGCTTTCAGTGATTATGAATTACAAGTCGATGAAAAATGTCTGTGGGCCTAAAAATCATTTCTAACTCTTTAATGGAAGGGAATGAGTGAAGGTGTTAATTAGACTGGCACACAGACATTAGTTGTGTAAAGATGATATAACAAGGAATAGCAAGCTAGGCTGAACACTAGCTATCTCAGGCCTTATATAATACTGTCCTAATATGTAACATAAAGCAGTTTATCATTCTTTATGCTTTAGCAATCTTATCTGTAAAATAAGAATGAATGGGATACTTGTGATAATCATTGCTTTAAATTATCACTGAAATGTTAAAGATGATAGTAACATTTGTATAGTAATTTTTACTTCTAGAGTATTTTTGTATAGATTGTTCAATTTAAACCTCTCAACTCTGTAACGTGAGGTAGGCAAAGGAAGTAAAATTATTATTGTTGTTTCTATTTTAGAGATAAGAAAATTGTGTCTCAAAAAACTAAATGACTTAGCCCAGGTTACACAGCTTGTAAATGGAAAACTCAGGATCCAAATCCCAGTCTTCAATCACAAACTTTTATGATTCTTCTATCATGCCTTATTGTCCCCATCACAAAACAGAAAGAATACCAATAAGCTGACACACATGGTAAGGCTTCTGGTTCTATGATTCTACCTCTTATTACAGTTACCTAGAAAACACATTCAGTCAAGTACCAGGGTTGATGAATATCTACAAAAAATGAGAGGCAAAAAAAAAGTTTTCAACACAAGGTGGCTCCCCGGTAACAGAGAATTTCCCATCAGATGTGACAAACATTGTTTAAGACTCAAGTATAAACTATTAAGGAGGGGTCTATCCTCCTTATTTTCCAAGCTTCAAATTTGCTTTCTACTCTTCTCAAACCTCTGTGACAAAGAAACATCAACCACTCACCTTCACCTGGCATCCCACCTTCTCAAAGGACTTTATGAGCCGGTTGTTATGATACATCATTACTCCAAACTGGTTATTCTTGCAAGAGAATCCAAAAGTGATTCTCACCTGCTTATTCTGAAAAGAAAATTAAGGAGGCAAACAAACACCAGTGGCTTTAGTAGACAAAATTTTGCTCTATTTTACAGCAAAAGACATTAAACATCGCCAGATATAAATTAGTACAACCTTTCTGGAGGTCAGTTTAAAAACAGTAGCAAAAGTCTTAAACATATTACTAAACTATGATCAAATAATTCTCTTTTTAGGAATATATCCTCCGGAAACATTCAGGGAAGGCTACAAGATTTATGCATTAGAGAAGTTTATCAATTATAGTTACGATGGTAGAAAAATAGAAATAACTTGTATGTTCAACAATAAGCCAAGCCAAGTGCCGTCGAGTTGGATCCGACAATAAGGGGATGATTATATACTGGTATATCCATATGATGGTTCATTATGCAGCTCTTAAAAATTATGTTTGTCAAAAACAGGTGGGAACATTAGGAAATGTTCAGAATGTAAAAACAAGCATTATCTACAAATACATACATATGTATACATAATAAACACTGTAAGGAAATATATCAAAATATTGTCATTGACTAAAAAATAATGTCAGAAAACATTTCTTAACCCTTGCTAGGAATTCAGTGTGCACAACTCACAGGTTCTGATGAGAGCTGCAAATGGTACAACACAAATCCACACAATTATAAATAAAGTAAGTCTTGCCAATGATAGAGAGCACAAAGTAAAGCACCAAGAACAAAATCACTTTTAAAGGTTAAGAACAATGAACAGCCTGTACTAAATATATTTCATGAGAAGCTGTTAACAAATATGGATAGATGAAATTAAAAAAATAATAATTATTATAAGCAAAACATGAGTAAGGATGAGTGTTCAACAAGTCTTACTCAATTTAAAAACCAACGATAAATGGGAGACCAGGAAACTGAGATTTTCATTAAGACAATTACTTAGAAATCTTCATGCACAATGTTGGATAAAAATTCATTTCTTTCGCTTATTCAAGAACAAAGATCACTACTATCTCTTCTACCAAGCTACCTGCATAAAAAGCCACGGAATAAATGATTCGATTGTCAAATGTTTTCCACCTGCAGTACATTAAGTTTCTAATTTATGGGGTGAGAGTGCAGCAGAGCAGATTTCCCAAATGGGTCAGGTATAATACAAAGACAAGAAACAAGTGGGTATACAACACAGTGATGTTTAGCACAGAAAATACCTATTTGCTGGGCTCTAGGTGCTCAATTAAACTTCAATTAAGACCCTATTCCACTGCAAAAACAGGACAAAACTCCTCAAAACAAACAAGCCAAAAATCCCACACCATAAAATTAACATTGTTAAAACACAGACTGCTGAGTCCTTTCCTTTTGTTGCACATTTTTAAGTTTCTAAATTACAGACTGGGCAGTAGCAGGACAGGATGTTCCCCAAACTACTGTAGGGAGGAAGAATGAAGAGTGAGAAGAGGTCTTGAATGAATAAAAAACAAAGAAGCTAGCATCTGTGACCTCATTCTTTAGGATCTGGGGGATATGTTATTAAGAACTTTATTTTATTTTATACTCATGTCTACATTGAATTTATTTAGCTCAAAATATAACATGAGAAGGAAACTGGTTTAATAGAAAAGGGGGTTGAGAAGAACTGAGGTACATACAGGACATATACATCAGAATTTCCCTGATAGAAAGCCACAGAAGAGGCTGAAGAAAGAAATGTGGAAAAAAGTTGTGACACGTTAGTGACGTCTTAAGGATACACAGATATATCTTGACACCGTAGTTGGAAAGCACTCTTCTAGACTGACTTTGTTAAATCTACAACAACACTAAGATCCTAGCCTATGTACAGTGGTAATTTTACGTACAGACTCTAACAATATTAGTTTAGGCTTTGTGATGCTGGGTTTATTTAGGGCTTAAAAAAAAATTTCCTAGTAGGCAAAATACACATTCTCAAAAAGGAGAAAACTGATCTATTTCATAATAAAGGAATGACAATTTCAAAGTTTTGATCAGGGGAAGACAAGACAAAGCAAGCTAGATAATGTCAAAGATAAAGCAAACAGAATGTGGACATGTTTCTTGGACCAAGAGCTGTCTGTACTCAGTCACTAAGAAATAAATTACACGATCAATTCATAACTGCTTATAGGTTATCACATCTTCAGACTTTTTGCCTAAAACGCCATTAACAGATATGCCAGGAAAAAAAAAGTCACTGCCATCGAACAAATACGGTACCACCTAATTTTCATAGCTCACCTTAGTGTAAGCTCTAGTATATGCAATCTGCTCCCAATTCAACAAGGAAGTGAAAACAAGTAAGTGTTCCCTTTGAATGACTGCCATGACAAAGAGTACCAGGAAATCCATGTCAAACCTTGTTCAAGATTCATCTTACTGTAAAAAAATCTACCTTTAATTTCCACTTTCCTAACTTCCATCAATACAAGTGTGGACCTGCTACAACAAAAATCTCATTATACCCAAAAAAAGAACAAGTCCTAGTCAACATTTTGCTTATTTCAATCAGCATAATATATATGAAAATTGTCATTACAAACCAAACAATGTGGAATATTTATAGATTTGTTGTTGTTGTTAGCTGCCACTGAGTCAGTTCCAACTCTTACTGACATACAGCAGAGATTCTCAAGTATGGCTACTCATCAGAATTAACTGAGGAGCTTTTTAAAGAATAAAGATAAAAAAAAGATTTCAGAATCTGCTGAATCAGAATCTCCAAAATCCCAAGAATTTGTACTGTTTAACAATTTTCTAGGTGATGTCTGACACAACCGATGCACAGATTGGTAGTAAGATTTGTACTATATAACATCTTATTTTACTTGAAAAAAGAAAGCTTTCTATTTTTCTGCACCAACTTGGAAATCTAGTCCTGAAACGAAGGTCAACTTCACGCAGTTGTAAGGATACAATGAAGGTGGGTTTATATACATCATACTCTACATTGACCAGGCTCTTGGCAATCATCTGGGTAGTCACTTTCTTTTGACGCAGAAAAATTTTCATTCGTGGTTTCATATACAGAATGCCACAAAATGCCTATGGAACAATGAAGGAAAAGTTATCACGAGATATTGCCAATTCTGGTGACATCCCCATAAAACACTGCTAGCAACTGAAGTCTATTCTGGGTAAAGATTTGTCTCAGTTTCTATGCCTTGTTACAGTATGTTAACTGACACACTAAAGTTCTGCTGAGTATAAAACTATTTCCGTGGAGACAGTTAAGAAGAGTCCTAGTAGAGGGCTATAGGGCTGCCACCTTTATGTAATTAAAATGAGATTTTGTTCTATACTATTTTCATGTTACAAGAAACCTTACCTCTCAACTGCTACAGAAAAAACACTCACCCGTAAAGAATACTCTGTCTCTGGTAGCTCAGAGGTAGCACCATCAGTCCCTTTTTCTTCTGTGTCAAAGTCTGATACCAGGATGTCATGTTGATCCGTATCGAAGTCCAGCTCATACTTTCCATCTTTATTTCTGGGTAAAAGAGATAAGTACCAATCTAACACAAACTAGCCCCAAAGGACAAAAATGCACTAAGCACCCAAGAGACAACATGAGCCAAAATTCAGTTATCTCTTTCTCTTAACTAACTACCAGAGCATAAAAGAATTACAAACTACTTAGTTTGGAGGATCACACATTATTTAAAATGCTATTTTCAGTATAAAGAATTCTACTATATTTCACAGGGGTGGTGCTGCCACATTCATAAGGAAAAGCAATGTGGGAATGATGTTATCTGATAATTCAAATGGATGTCAGCTATTCTTGAAGTCACATCTTAAAATGGATCCCAACTAAGTCACTCAGCATCACCTTTCCCAACTAAATGAACTGACGAATCAAGACCTATTCTATAAACTTCAGTGAAAAGTATAAGAACTAACGAGAGAAAGATTCCTCCAGATCTAACTCTACTCCATAAAAGACAAAAAAGGATTGTTATAGAAACAGCGTATGTTTGCTAGTCCTCAGAATACCATTTATGCTATCCTGGTACTCCTTTCATAAAGGTCTTTTTCTCCCCACAGCTCTTTTCAGCCACTTAGCTTTCCTCCACTCCAAGACCCTGGGCTACATCACTAACCAACCACTGCCAGGGAAACAAGGCAAGACTCATCTTTACTCATGAAAAAAATTCTAAGCAAATGATCAGTTATACAGAAAACATGTGTCAGAAAACATTGTTGCTGTTAGTTGCCATCAAGTCCATTTTGACTCATAGAGATTCCAGAGCACAACTGCCCCACTGGGTTTTCTAGGCTCTAATCTTTATAGGAGCAGACCATCAGGTCTCTCCCCTGTGGAGCCACTAGGTGGGCTCAAACTACTAACCTTTCAGTTAGCAGCCGAGTGCTTAACTGCTGTATTACCAGGGCTCCTTATCAGAACAATAAACCAAAAAACCGAGCCTGCTGCCATCAACTTGATTTTCACTCATAGTGACCCTACAGGACACCACAGAACTGCTTCGTAGAGTTTCCAAGGACCACCTGGTGAATCTGAACTGCTGATCTTTTGGCTAGCAGCCATAGCACTTAACCACTATGCCATAAAAATGTCCAAAACTGTTCTGTGAACAGTAGTCCCCTAAGATGTCTGTCTGTTTGTAATATATCAATATTTTATCAAATACAGTTAAGAAGCAATTTCTAGTCATCCCCCCCCACCAGCTTCCTCAAACTCCAATGATGTTTCTCTCACATTTTGAGCTCATACTCAGAGCTGCTATGTTAAAGTATAGTTCCTTTTTCAGGACTGCCCAGAGCCACTACTGTGTCAGCTGAATAAAGCCCATGTCACTGTAATTGATTATTCTAGAACTTTCCAGAACAATCAGATTTCAACTATTCTACATCACTCTAATACATAAACTCTAAAGTGGTTCCTCCCTGCCCATCATTATTCACTAATCAAGAGAGAGGACTGAAGAAACATTTTTTTAAAAAAAATTTGGAAATATTACTGCTCTTATGTATTCTCAACACGGAATAACTATTAATGTCTCTGAGAAGTCCTGCAGCAAAACAATATGGTGAGTATCAAGCCAGCTTTTCCTAACCGTATTTGGCCGTGGAATCCTTTCTTTACAAAACACCTAATACCATAAAAGTAAGAAACAATGTACAAAACATATGCTGCTCAATGTGTATAAAAACCAAGAAAACCCAAACCCATTGCCAGAGTCAATTCTGACTCATGGTGATGCTACAGGACAGAGAAGAACTACCCTATAGTGTTTTCAAGGAGCGCCTAGTAGATCTGATCTACTGACCTTTTGGTTAGCAGACACAGATCTTAACCATACAACAATTAGGGTTTCCCTCAATGTGTATATGTCACAAAAAATACCTCAGGAAAATGATCCGTATATTACAAATTATATTATTTGAAGTTTCCCCAGTATAATACAGGAAGATCTAAATTACCAGGGTGTGAGCCCTTGTTACTTTTTTGTTTTTAACTGAAAGTACTCTCTACATAAACTATCAGGGTTTTCATATAAGTTTTCCCAGCTAAAAAATGAGATTAAATACCTGACTTAAGGAGAAAAGAAGAATGAATATACCTGATACTCTGTTATATTAAACATACCAGTAATATCTCCATTTTATACCAAAGGCTTTCAGGGTTTAGGGACCACTGTTAAAAGTATTCCATTAACACTGCAATATTAAACAAATAATCTATCCTAGAACATTTCTAGACTGTTTTTAGCTCTAAAGGCATGACCATATCCAGGCTCATTATACTTTAAACTTCTCTGCTTTAAAGATTTTTCTACTTCTAATTCAGCTACTCTGAAAGCACTAAAAAGAGAGGGTCTCATTTTCTAAAGACCATGTTGTGTGCTTTGTTGCCCTAATTTCTTCCTCCATTTCATTTTCACTGTTAAGTCAGAAAAATGACTATCATTTGCCTATCATAAAACAAAGGAGCCTTGGTGGCACAGTGGTTAAAACAACTGACTACTAACTGAAAGGTCACCAGTTTGAAACCACCAGCAGCTCTGCAGGAGAACGATACAGCAGTCTGCTTCTGCAGAGATTTATAGCCTTGGAAACCCTGCAGGGTCACTATGAGTCAGAATGAACTCAAGGGCAGTGGATTTTTATCTTAAAGCAATGATCATTAATATGATTTGACTATTTATAAAAGATTCTGAAGATCTTAGAATAACATTCAATTGTCTTGACTATTTGTTGCAAAAGCCTCAAGACAGGCATGCTCCCCTCCTCCTTAACAAGTTCCACATTTTAACAATGAGAACCATTATCTCAAAAAAAGCTGTGTTTCCAACAGAAAGACACACAGTGAGATATGAATATGTATCAAGTTATCTATTCTGCTTTAGAAAGATTTATTAAATGTGCTTCATCATAGTTTTTTTATTAAAATCTACCACCCTTGGCATACTATACCTGCGGATATTCCAAATGAGAACACGGGTGCCTTTTTTGCCTGGGATGGCATCAAACTGGGACAGCAGGTCTTTTTCACTATTGAAAATTGAGTAGTTCAAGATGGCTTCCAGGCTGGGCAAGGAATCTTCAGTGATAATCATTTTTTGTAGAACCAAATATAATCAAGGAAAAAATATTATTTTAAGAGGATGCTAGCAAGAAGAAAGGCCTGCCTTTTGGGGTTGTGTGTCTAGAAAAAATATATAGACAGCAAGTGTGGGCATTACTGCTACAGAAGAGAAGACAGGGAGAAAATGGGGAAAGGCTGTAAAGACAAACACCAAAATTAGTTATCGCTATAGAATACAACTCAAAAGAAACACTGCAAACAAAGGTGCTCCTGTGTTTAAGAAACAGATTAAAGATGAATGATTGTAGACTCTATGGAAGCATGCGTTCAGACTTTACTGCTATGCTGCTGGTATGAAGACACCTGGCGTCTAACAGAAAATACAGCTTGTTCAGATGTAGAGAAATGAGATCCTCTACATCAGATATGCTGACGACAGGTAAGTTCCTAGAAGCATGAACACAGAGTTACTCTTAGGGGGAAAAAAAAAAAACAAAGAGGACACTGGGAACTTTACCATGACAGGAGGTGGAGGCAGAGACACACTACATGTAAAAGAAAGCATATGAAAATTAAAATTTCAACATAACTATATCATTGCTAAGCCTCTGTCAACGACCCACTTATTTTAAAAATATTTAATACAGGGATATTGCAACTAAATTAAGACATGTAAATATCTCTTTTAAGATGAACTTTGAAAAAACAATTTCATTTGTGATAAAATACAAGAAAACTGTTGATATTTTACCATTTTTAAGTATACAATTGAGTGACATTAATTACTCACCATATTGTGCAACCATTACCACCAAAGATAAAAACTTATAAAAGTTGGATTTGACTTGAAAAAAGCCATTTAGAATAAATTTAACCAACATTCTCCATTTACAAAAAGGATATTGTTTTGCTGGCTGAATGGGACAACTGGCACAATAACTGCTTGGGCATGGACACATTCCAGATACGTCTGTGATAGGAGTCCAACTGTGAGAGTACCCCCATTCTTGCTGAAGACAAGAGCATCTTTTCCGAGCCGCATGGAGCCTGACTTGAAACCATTACCAAAGACCCCAATGGGACACTGGCTCTTCTTTATTACTTTATCTGTAAAACCAAAGCTGTAATTAAACAAGAAAAAAGAAATTAGAAAAATTAAAAGCACTACAAAACAGACGACGGGCAGAATGTTTGGCTTACAAACACTTGTAAATCTCCCCAATTTTTTATTCCTTTTGGTATTTCTGGGTAAAATCACTATAGTAAGAACACAGGAAATTAGGGTAATAGGACTGATTTATATGTGTGATTCACACATATCTAAACAGTCTCAAAACATTAGAGTCAGGCTTTGTAAAAGCAAAGAACGTCCCTTATCACTGACTAAGAGAGATAGTTAGAGGTCTGGGCAGCTGCCTTTCTTGTCAAATAGCTCTGATTGATAGAAATAAAGTTTGGGTACAATAAAAAAAAAGGGTAATTATATCAGAGTATACCCAAAGACCATGAGTCGGATCTGACTCGACGGCACTGGCTGGCATACCCAAAGCTGCTAACAAAAGAACCAGATAGTGCCACTGGTCAGAGTACCAGACTAGGCATCATCTAACGTGGTAATATCACCCTCTGGAAATCTGAAACTCAGAGGCGATATTTCTTGACAATTTTAACTCTCCATCCAAAGGATAAGCCTTCCAGTTTTTACTCTTTGTTCACTGAAATGTGGCCAAAAGATAAAAATAGGTAGTTCTGCCTCCGAATATCAGCAAAGAACTGCAGCATAAAGTCACTGAGTCAGCTCGACAAGTCTCTGTAGCCACTTAAGCCACTAAATATCCCCCTTTATCTGGGAACCAGGTCTTACCCCTTATTATTTTCAAGAAATTAAAGATCTGAACTCTAGATCTAAAGTCATGATTAGCTTACTCCCCTCATCACAAGTAAAACTAATTTTAAGGATTATTCCTATTTAGATTGACTAATTTTAAAATGTTTTACATTACCATCCACTCAATATTTACTGAGTGCTTCCTATGTGCCATGCACTGGAGACACAACTATTAATAAGACAGTCTAAGAGGAGATCTCAACATCAATAAAATAGACACTCTGAATGCTACAGGTAAGTCGCTTGGCCTTGGCCTTCTGAGAGTGCTGAGGGGCCTAGTTTCCCCTTTCTGAAGGTTGTAGTTTTGTGCCTACTCTCTAAGAAAGGAGCCCCTTTTTAAATTTCTATTTCAAACTGTTAAAGAATAACACCATTATGTCATTCCAGAGTACACAATTTGGAGGAGCTTTGCAAATCCTACAAAAAAAATCTAACCACAAAGAAAAGTAACTTCTAGGGCAGCAGTTCCTTCAAAAAACCTAAGAGAGCATTGGGTTTCTGCTGTCTTATAGGCCTTGGTATCCCAGGAAACAAGATTTATGAAAGTTGGTAAGATTAATCCTTTGCTAGGACATCAGACAGGAGTCACTCACTGAGGTCTCTGTATGGGGTTTGGTATGACGTATTGACTTCATTTGTAAATTTTCACTTAATCATAATAAAATATTATTTAAAAAGTTTGAAAAGCAAAAAAAAAGATTAGTCCTTTCGTGGAACAACTGGCTAGAGAAATATATACTCATTACAAGACTTAAATTACATATTACATGCAAGATAAAGTTCCTTGGAAACTCTATGGGCCAGTTCTACTCCATAGGATCGCTATGAGTCAGACTGGATTCAACAGCAGTTTTGATTTTTTATTCAAATTTTAATTCTAATTCTAGAAGTCATTCTGAAAATGGTCATGTGCTATACCTTACCTTTACTTCAGAACTAATGTCATATCTAAAACTCAGGGCTCTTCGTAAATAGTCTTACCTATTGCAGCAAATAGAAATGACGAAGTTATCTGCAGTTAAACCTTCTCTAATACCACAAAGTTTCAATTACGTGGTAAAAGGAAACGGGAGAAAACAGGGAAACTGTGTATTACTCCTTTAAATTTCTAGCAATCGCTGCCTCTTCTGTCATGCATCATCTCTTTTTCTCTGTCAGTGTAAACTCTCAGCATGTTACTCAGTTTTGGGAGATCAAATGACTGTATGTGGTTGGGAAGATAAGTAGTAGGGTCAGGCCAGAACCAGAAAGGAAAAGGGTAAGAATAATGGTGAGAGGGCTGGAAGATCTGGTTTTGTTTGTTTGTTTGTTTTTGCTATGTTCTGCTTAACTTTTCCCATGTGTTCTTACATTCTCACATTAAGTATTATATTTAACTGTAAGTCTGCAGAATGGATGCTGATACCAATCAAGTAACTACCTACTATAAAAGTTCTTCCACTACATAATAACAGAATTTTAGGAATGACTTTTATACAGTTTAGTATAGCTCAGTAATTTTCCACCGAGATTTCTTGGCTTACACAAATGGTTTATTTCAGCTAATTAAGTCTTGTTCTATCATCTCTAGTAAGCCACAACGTTGTTTATATACCAAGGGGGCTTGGATACCAGCTCTTTGAGTGGAATCCAGGAATACAGCAGCTTGTTTCCAAGTACCTTAAAATGTCAAGAATTTAGAATCTGAAATGTAAATTTAAAGTGAGACTTTGACCAATGAAAATACCTTAGCAAGATTCAGGGACATACTAGGGCAAAACTGTTACTTCCTAGATATATATTGCTGATATGATATACAAAAGAATCTAGGACTTGCTCATCACACTGTTATTCTCTGGCTTTTTAAAGAACAGAGACCTACTAAGCATAGGTCTTTGCAATCTGCAGATGTTTTCAATCCCTGACCTTTGAAAGAGGTTTTCCTCTTTGACGTAAAGGGAGCTGAAAATACAGACTAGCTGGTTCACACACTATTCCCATAAGCTAAAGGACATTACAAGATTTAACAATAGGCCATTCCTTTTTTATTTTAATTTCACAGGAATTCTGTATTTGCAGGAGACATGTTGCAGTTATGTAACTACTGTATTAGCCCGAAACAGGAAAAGTACAGAGTGGAAAAATGTAGATAAGATCACAACATGCTAGTTAAATAGAATTGATTTAGGATTAATAATTTTGTACAATTACCTTATTATTTTTTAGAAAACAAAAGCAATGTACCCCCAAAACAAAAATATATACACTTAATAATAATGGTCATAGCTATCTCTAAATTTTAATTTAAAAAGAAATTGTAAGTAAAATCCTCAGAAATTAGAATTTGATACTCTCTGATGACTACAAGGATTGGAGGGGAGGAAGAAGGTTATTCATAGATCAGTTAGTTGACAGGTCAAGTGAAGGGACTGACAGCACTCAGTAGAAGGCAGGTCAGCATAACTGGACTACACCACAAGTTTAAAGGGCTTTCTAAATTCAATCCAACAATTTGAAGGATAGAGTAACATGGACAGGAGTCTGAGGACCATGTTTTCAGGGGACATGGAGGTCAAATGGCATAACTAGTCTGTTGCTAAGAGAGTCTTCTGCATCCCATATTGGTGAGTGGCACCTGGAGTCTTAAAAGCCAGCAAGCTGTCAGTTGAGGTACACCAACTGGTCCCAATTCACTGAGAACAGATGATGAACAAGAACAACAAAGACATGAGGAAAAGAGAGCTCAGGAGAGAAGGACCCATGTGAATAGAGACTGTTCCAACATGTGACCAGAAGAACCAGATGGTGCCCGGACACCACCGAAGATAGCCATGATGGGCCACACAATGCTGAGTCCCTGTGGTAACATGAGAAAAAGAGGGGTGCAGTTCAAGAACTCTACTAAAAGACCACAACTAAAGGTCCAACAGCCTGGATGATACCCTGGGAGCATGGCCCCTAGACCTGCTGCTGCCTCTGACCACAAAACACTACTGAGGTCAACTCTTTGGACAAAACTGGACTGAATTTGGGGACACAGTATGACCATATGGTATGTGTACTTTATAGTTCTATGCATTTACAGGAGGCTGTCCTACTCGTTTCTTTCTAGATGGGACAGAAGAGGGTGGAGAGGACAGGAAAGGAACTTGTTAGGAGGATACGACATATACAGAATGAAAATGAGGAGTGTGCTGTCACCGGGCAAGGAGAGCAGAAGAAGCTGCAGATAAGTGGGCACACAAAATTGATTTGGATTGTATACTTTCATTTAATCACAATTAAAAGACAAACAAACCAAAAAAGCCAGCAAGCTGCCATATGAGGAACATCAAATGGTCCCAATCCACCTGGAACAGATGACAACCAAGAGCATCAATCACAAGAGGAAAAATGAGCCCAGCAGGCACAAGGACACACATGATTGGGAGACTATATCAGCATGGGACCAGAAGAACTAGATGGCGCCCAGCCACCACCAAAGACAGCCCTGATAAAGGACACAATGTAGAGTTTCTGATGTACCATGAGAAAAAGAGGTGCACCAATCAATAACTCTACTGAAAGACCAGAAGTGATAGTGTGACAGCCTGAAGGGTCCCCTTAGAACACAGCCCCTAGACTTGCTGCTGTCCCAAAGCTGAAACCAGTACTCAGGCCAACACTTCAAATAAAGAATGGACTGGGTTGGGGGATACAGAGTGATGCATCTGGTATGTGTACTTTATCGTTTAATATATACATGAGGCTGTCCCCTGGTTTCTTTTTAGAAGGGAAAGGAGGGAACAGTGTTGGTTGGGTGGATACTGGAAGTAAAGAGTGGGAAAAAAAAGAGTGTGCTGTCACAGGGTGAGGAGAGCAGCTAGCTTTGCAGAGAGATGGGTACTCAGGGTTTTATATGGCAAATTGACTTGCATTACAAACTTTTACTTACAATAAAAAAAATTAAAAAAAAATAAATAAAATTTTAACTCCAAAAACGTGTTAGGATTTGACTAAATGATCTCTTCTAAATAAATGGTATCTTCTAGCTGATTCAATTTTAAGATATGATCATGGATAATATCCATGTTACACTATATTAAAGAGTAATCAAAATAATTTTTTTAAATTAATCTTGGAATATGAGTAACAACTGCTTAGTTCAAAGTTCTGATAAACATATTTCTCAGGGGAAGATATAAACTTTTGAATAGATGATATAAATCCTTCATACAGATTTTCCTGTTTCCCTAGAATAAATTAGATTTCTCTGTTTTATGGTCTCACAGAAACTGTACTCTCCCTTCATAGTACTTATCACTGTGTGGAATAAGTTACTTAGTTGTGCTAATATTCAATTATTTTCTGTTTTTCTCACTAATCTGTCAGCCCCTCGAGAGCAAGGGTCATGCTTGCATGGACTGTCACTGTATCTCCGGTGTCTCAGTATGGTGTGTTGTGTGTAGGTGCTCGGTAAATATTTGTTAAATCAATAAATACATGAATCAGAAACAGAAACAGCGACTTATTTTGAAACATACTATTTCTTGCTCTTGTCTTATAGCCAATTTTCACAAATACAGGCAATCAGGTCTACTATTTGATACCTATGTTAATGCGGTAAGGTGTGGTTAAGAAGAAAATGCAATTTTACACAACTGGACTAAACCAAAAGCTAAGAAGTTTCCTGAATACAACTAAACACTTTAAAGGACAGAGTAACACAAGTCTGGGACCTTGGTTTCAGGGGCTATATAGGTCCATTGGCATAAAAAAGTTTAAGAAAATGTTCCACATCTCACACTAGTGAGTAGCATCTGGGGTCTTAGAAACTAGCACGTGGCTATCTATGAAACATAAATTGGTCTGAACCCACCTGGAATGAAGAAGAATGAAGAATACCAAAGACACAAGGAAAATATGAGCCCAAGAGACAGAAAGGGCCACATAAACTAGAGATTACATCAGCATGAGACTGGAAGAACTAGATGGCGCCCAGCTGCTTCATGCCTTGACAAGAAACACAACAAAGAGTCCCTGAGGAAGCAGGAGAAAAGCAAGGTATGGAACTCAAAGTCTAGTAAAAAGACCTGACTTGATGGCCTGACATATTCAAGGGTCTCTGGACTCTCTGTTAGCCCAGAATTGAAACCATTCCCAAAGCCAGCTTTTCAAAGATTGGACTGGACTTGAAGACATAAAACAATACCGGTAAAGAGTGTGCCTCTTGGCTCAAGAAGATTCAGGAGGCTATCTTAGCAGCTCCTGTCTGGAGCCGAGATGAGAAGGCAGAGGTAGACAGGAGCTGCTTGAATGGACACAGGAAATACAGGATAGAGATGAGAGGAGTGTGCTGTCACAGTGTGGGGTTAGCAACTAGGTCATGTAACAACGGGTATGTATAAATCTTTTTATGAGAATGACTTGAATTTTAAACTTCCACTTAAAAGTACAATAAAAATAAATAAAAGAAGATAAGCAATTTTAGAAAAGAATAAAAGCCCAAGCATATGGAGAGTTGGATATATAAAAATTTTGGGTCCATCCTATCTAAAGCTGTATTTTTAAAAATATTTACATTAACTTTAGAAGATAAAAGTAATGCTGTAAGCTAAAGGAAAGGGCTAACTCCAAACCTTCACCAACGTATTAGCCGCTAGAGACTCTTGTCTCACTTTTGGAGATTTTTCTCAAATATTCTTCCACTCACAAGCATCTGAGACACAAGGGGAAACCCTGGTGGTGTACTGGTTAAATGCTAAGGCTGCTGAACAAAAGGTTGGCTGTTCAAATCTACCAAGTGCTTCCTGGAATCTCTATGATGCAATTCTACTTTGTTGTATAGGTTTGCTATAAGTTGGAATCCACCCGACGGCAATGTGAGTAGTTTTACAGACACAAGGGACACAGACTGCTGAGGGTAAAACTTAACCACTTACACTGCCCAAATTTAATTTTTGTTTCTTTTAGGGATCAGAAGGATTTCCTTACAAACAGGATTGTAGATTTAGAATAGCTACAAAAGGAACTACAACGAACAGATTTGTTTTTCATATTTAGGGTTCCTAAGCTCCTTCCCGCCTCCACAGGGCCCCTCCATTGTTACTTGTGCTTCACACATTCCAGTAAAAGAAGCCACATGGAGAATAATCAACTTCATCTGCTAAAAAGCAATAGAGAAAAACAGGAGTTGAAGAAACTTTCATCTTTCACTTAGTGATATGGGAAGATAATACAAGTACACTTATATCCTCAACCATAAACTTTTTTTGTAAACTTTCTTCTTAATATTCATTTTTGGCGAAAATATACATAACAACACACACGCCCTTTCAACAGTTTTTTTCATGTGCAGTTGAATGACAAAGGTTACATGCTTCACATTGTGTTAGTATTCTCACTGTCTCTTCCCATACTATTTCATCACCATTAACTTACACTATCTACCTCTTAAAGTTCTCACCTGTGCTTTAGGGTTACTGTTGTGAATTTGCTCAACTGTTTAGTTTAAAAATGACTTCATGGTATAGTACTGGCTCAAGGTTTAAAAACTGTTTCCAGGCAACATATCCAGGTGCTCACTTGGTGTCAATGGATCCAGTAAGTCTGGTTTCCATGAGAATGTGAAATTCTGTCTTACATTTTTCCTCCTTCTGATCAGGATCTACCTACTGGGTTCTTGATTGAAACATTTAGTAATGGTAGCCACTAGTAAAGGTATCATCCATTTTTTTTCTGTTAGCTATAAACCTTTAAAGTAAATGAACACAAGGCAGCAACAGAAATCTCTCACCAGCTTTAACTGTCACAAAAGAAAATTTCCTAGCTTTTCAATTCCACTGAAAAATCTTCAAAGATTATGTAGTCAATGCTTTCCACTTATCTTTTATGAAGTTCCACTATATCCAGCATAGTTCTTAATCCAGAAGTAATTCCAGTTCTCCTAGTTCTGTTTCAGGGTGAATTTAGGTTAATACAGAGAAGGTCTCAGACCAGTGAAAGCCTCCAGGTGTTGACTCGTCTCTCTGCCGGAAATCTTATCCCTTGTCCGCTAACTGTTTACTTACCTAAGTTCTACTCTTACTTAGACCTCAGCTTAAGTATCACTTCATCACAGTGGCTTGTCCTGACCTCCTCAACGAGATCAGGATCCCTGCTGACTGATTCCACTGTATTTCCTACTGAGCGCTCATTATACTCACTACTTAATCATCTGAAATGCCAGATAGACCATAAGTTCCATGAGGGTACGAACAGTGTCTGTTTTATAAATATTTGTTGAATGAATAAAGAGAAAGTGAAACATTAAAGAAAACTATTAAGCCTTAACTGCAGTTTATGAACTCAAGACAACAGAATGAAGACATTTTTACCTGAGCATTCGGTGTAATCTATGAGGTGTCATTCCACAGCCATCATCAGTGAAGGTCAAACAAAGTTTATTCTTGACCTCCTCAACATCTATAGAGACTGTTCTGGCGCATACATCTGGATCTACAGCATTATCTGCAAAAGGTAGAAATCTGTGATATTAGATCTCTTTTTAAAATATTCTATCAAAATCTCTAGTTTAGTGCATCTAAGATGTGGAAATCATCCTTTATTCCCCTCACATGGATGCCCCAGAAGGTGAGCAGGGAGCATTTATGGTAGCGTACTTACTGGTTTTGGGGAACAATACATATGATAGCAGATAAAGTTATAAAGTCTGTTTCTAGATTACATATAATGATTGATCTGTAACCTGCCTTTCTTAGCTGCAAAGACTGTGGTAAAAGTAACTATTCCCATGCATCAAGAGTTTTGCTCCTCCTCAAACTCTCTGTTATCCCGGAACTGAAACCATTCCTGAAGCCAACCCCTCAGACAGAGATTGAACTGGTACATATGACATAAAAAGATACTGGGAAAGAATGTGCTTCTTGGCTTAAGTAGATACAGAAGATTTAACTGAGCAGCACCTGTCCAGGGGTAAAATGAGACAGCAGAGGAGGACAGAGGTTGGCTGAATGGATACAGGAAATACAGGGTAGAGAGGAGGGACGTTCTGTCACAGCATGGGGAGAATAGCTAGAGTCACATAACACCATGTAAGATTTTGCATGAGAAAACAAAAAGTGAAACCCACTGCCACTGAGTCAATGCCAACTTACAGTGACCCTGTAAGACAGAGTAGAACTGCCCTGTAGAGTTTCCAGGAAGTGCCTGGCAGATTTGAACTGCCGACCTTTTGGTTAGTAGACGTACTACACCACCAGGGTTTCCTGGTATTTTTATGAGAAAGTGACTCAAACTGTAAGCTTTCACTTAAAATGCAATTAAAAAAAAAGTCCAAGAGGAAAAAAAGAGTTTTGCTCATTTTTCTCCTGTCTTTTAGCCACTATTCTCCTCAAGCACACACACAGTAAAAGGTGGCTGATGAGAAAAGTTGAATCTGCAGTTTTGCTACAAATAGATGTATATAACACACAACAGTTTATTTGTGATCATTTTATTTTCTACTTTCAAGACATCACCTCCTGTTAAAAAACAGTATCAGCATCCTTGTTTATAGTCTAAGAGGCACTGAAGAGTATGAGTTTACAATCAAAACATTTCAATGCCTGCCTAGATCTTAGGGAAGGGAGCAAGTATGCTTAGAGAGGAGAGACTCTGTTCAGGTACTCTGCAATAGTCTTAAAGCTGAGGTTGTTCATCCCTTCTATAAGACAGCACAGAATTACAAGCAGAAAAAAACAGAGTTTCATGGTGATTCCTCCTATATCAGGTCTTCAGACTCCAAGGACATCAAACACAGCCATACTCTTAACACACTACCATGTCCAAAATCTTGGCCCTGCAGAAAGTGCCACTAGTGGCTGTATCTTTCTGCCACAGGCTCCAGTCCACATAATTTTCAGTCACTGACACATGTAGCTCAAAAGGCTCATTAGGGCTGACTGTCCCAGTCAAAGGGTTATCTGTTAAACAGGTTTGTTAAGCACTGTTTAACCAAGACAGTGATTTCATTTTCCACCTCCTTCTGCTTCCCTGGTATCCCATACTGCTCTACTAATACCATGTGTCTGCAATGTGACACATGCTGTATCTCCATCAGGAACATCTGTTACACTCAAGAGCAGTATTAAAACCCAAGCCCACTGCCATCAAGTTGATCCTGACTCAGTGACCCTATAGGACAGAGCAGAACTGCCACATAAGCGAAAAAAACAAACCTACTGCCGTCAAGTCGGGTCTAACTCATAGCACCCTAGAGGTCAGAGTAGAACTGCCGCATAGTTTCCAAGGAGCACCTGGTGGATTTGAACTGCCAACTTTTTGGTTAGCAGACATGGCACTTAACTCACTATGCCACCACGGTTTCCTGAACTGCCACATAGGGTTTCCCAAATCAATGATTTTTTCAATACAATCAACAGTGATAACTACCTGGATGTAAGCAATGTCCGTCAAATAAAACAAGACACAAAGGTGTTACCAGGGTCCCTGCTAAGACTATTATTGAGGGGAATGAAACAGCAATACTGTAACCTGAATGTCTTAACAGCTGTGAGGCACCACCGACAGCCCAGGAAGGGGGTTAGGAGGTCTGACATGGGTCAATCCTTCAGGACCAAATGGGAACAAAGCCTTGTATAATGTGGCCTTTTTATTGCAAGACAAATGGGCCACCTTTTGCCAGAAATTACAAGTTTGGCATGCAGTGGTGGGTTTATCACATATATATATACATATATATATATATTCACTTTATAAGAGATAACAGTTCTGCTCTGTCCTACAGCATTGCTACGAATCGGAATTGAGTCAACGGCAACTTTTTTTTAAGAGGTAGTAGTTTTTTTCTTTAACTGCCAGAGGATTTAGCACTGTAACACTGTCTACATTGATTCAAGAAACTTTATTTGGCAAACAGGCTCTGAATTGTGTTGGGACTCATCAGTCACTCCTGCTGGCAAGCTGCCATGACTATTGAGACTGATATCTTTAACTTGTCAACCACGGGACATCATTTCTACATTAAAAACTTCAGATATAAAGCCATATTTTTCTAACGCTTTACGAACATTCTCAATTCAAACATATAATATATATCAATTCCAATTACACATTTTACAACACAGCATTCAGTGACTCAGCTCACAAGCCTCTCACTCACAAAAATCACTAGCTTTTTTTTCCCTCTTCACTGCAAGTTTTGCCAAAACTTCACCAGGTGCTTTTTTTGTTTTCCCATAGGAAAACAGGCCAAAGATTTTTAATACAAGCACTTCAGGAGTTTCAAGGTAGCTACCAGGCATAGCTACAGATGTTTTATCTCCTTGGCTGGAAGTTCAGAGAGTATAGAGGGAGGGGCCATACAAGAGGCCAGGATCATGGGAGCAGCAGGAAGGGAGACACAAGGGGGGAGGCATCAGTAAGCACAACTTGCATTTCCTTTCTGTTTTAAGTGGCCTTCTACTTTACCCCAACAAATGAACTTACAATAATAACCAGGTACCCATCTGGGGTCTGGTTTCAATTTCATCTCTTGCTATTTAACCCTGCAACATGCGGCATATGCTACCTGGATCCTGCAAAAATCTTATCTTACCCCCTAACTCATCCCTCACAGTGCATGAACAGGTAGGACAGTGGGATGAGCCTTATGCCTTCCCCTTGCCTACCACTTATTTGAGAGCAGCACTATCAGACCCTGAGGCATCTTTATTATCCTCTAATCTGGCCCATACAATCTTAAGGGCTACCAGATTCCAGAAGTCTTCTCTCTCCTAATTTAGCCCATGCAGTCCCTTAGTGCAAGGATGCTATTCTCACTTCCCTCTTGCCCACCACTTAGACAAAACAGTGAGGTACCAGATTTTTGGAAATCTATCTTCTCCACTAGTTTGGCCCACCTAACTAACCCCTTGTCTTTTAAAACAACACTGTAACTGAAGCCTCCTCCTTATCAGAACCTGGTAAACAATGAGAATTGTCTCAGGACAGCCTTCTAGGGGAAACAGGAAGTCTAGGGGAAGTGGGGAGATGGCTTTGAGGTAGCACTTTACAAGCCTCCATCCTTTCCTGTTCCAGAAAGATCACAGCCTCCCATCCTCGCCTGTTCTGGAATGATGGCCTCTGTGGACATGTGCAAACTCAACCAGGGCTGATGTGTTTCCCTACAGATGTCCTGGAAGTATTCTTACCCGCAAGTAAGCTTATTACTTAACCCAAGTCTATTTTTCCTGTTACACACTTACGTTAACTGCATCCAAAATAACTCACACGGTTGAAATTCAGAAGTCATTTGTCATGCCTCTCTCTTCCGTGCCCAATACATCCCTAGACTCTCTTATGTGTTGCTTTTTCTATTTCCATTGTCACTCTCTTAAGGAGTTTACTCCCTCTCATCTAGATGACTGTGATAAAGTGCTAGTCTTTCAAAGGTGTCTTTCTTCTCCAGTCCATTTTATATACTGCTGCAAGACTCATTTTTCTGAAGCCAGTCCTGACCATTACATTCCTCTGCTCAGAAAACTTCACATTGGAAGTCCAAATATTTGAGTCTTCTCATCATATCCTGGTCCCAATTCACCTTTCCAACCTCGTTTCCTACTTGGTACTTCGAGTAAAAAGATCTGTGTTTGAGTCCCGGCTCTGTCACTTACTAGATACATAAACTTGGACAAGCCAATTGAATTTTCTGAGCTGCTGCTTCCTTATCTACAGAATGAGAATAATAATACCACCATTTACTACAAAGGATAAAAGTTAAAAATAGGTTACTTGTGAAAGCTCTTTTTAAAATAAGGACCCATTTAAAAACAAACAAACAAACAAACACATTGCTGTTGAGTCAATAATGACCCATAGTGACTCTATAAGACAGAGTAGAAGTAGCCCATAGAGCATCCAAGGAGCGTCTGATGGATTTGGACTACAGACCTTTTGGTCAGTAGCTGTAGCACTTGACCACTATACCACCAGGGTTTCCAAGGACCTATAGTTTTTACTATTTGTGAACTTGATGCTCTAATTAAGTAGAACTATTTGGTATTTTTCACGCCTTTGTTCACAGCTTTTTTGGGGGACCTGGGATACCCTCTCACCCCCACACTCATACAGACATGCCTCAATCCTTCAAATCTCAACTGAGATGTTACCTTTTCTATATAGTGTTTCCTAACCCTCTTCTTCTACCTAGAACCTGAGTCATCCTCCTTCCTCTGAACCCCCAAAGCACTTGATGTATCTTTGCTCTTCTATCACTTCTGTTTTGTTGTTATGCAAAGCATAAGCCTTCTGTACATGTTTATGTCCTCTTCTAAAAGACTGAATCTGTGTTGTATTCATTTTTGCACCTACCACCGTGTTTCTGAACATAGATGGTGCTCAATAATTATTTACTAAATGAATGATTCACTAGAAAATTAATTCATACAGCGAGGAGAAAAGTACTGAAGGAAAATCTAAACTGAAAGCTTTGGATTACCAGTTAATAGTGGTAATCCAAATAATTATTCACTATCACAAATAACTGGGACTTGGTTTTAAAATCTGTGTGCTTGATTACTTGTGTATCTATAACACACATATATACTCATATCTTATATCAGACATCTTAGGTTAGCTAGGCTTAAGTTTTTAAGTTAATGCTTAAGGCAAATGATACATATTCAAAATTACAAACTGCAAAAAACATATTATCTATACAGTATGCACATCACAGCACATTCAGCTCTGAGAAAACAACACATTTCTGTCTCTCAACTCCCACTATGTAACTGCTCCTTTTTCTCTTTTTGCCCTACCCTGCATATAACTGACTTATAAATTACATGCAGAAAGATCTCATTCCACTGTTCAGTTTCATGCAAGTCAATGTAAAACTTTAAAGACACAGTCTCTGTTCTCTAGAATCAAAATTTGTTAGTCTCACCTTATTTCCTGCACCTTCTAACTCACAGGTTATACATACCATAAGGCATCTTGTGTTACAGTCAAACTAATCATCAAAGTTCTCTACCACTCTTCCAAATGACTCTCCTGACCATCTCCTTCTGCTGCCCACCAACTTCTAGTATAAGACAACTCTCACAGCATGGCCACATCGATTGCTTAGCAGGAACTGGGGGTCATGAGGGGAACTTTGAAACCATTTTCAAAATTTTGTTTTGCGCTACCTTGCCCCAGGAATCTCTCCCTTCTTTCTATTTTAAAAGCATTTAATATATGCTCTGTATGCTGCTGTATTTTGCCCAGGATTGTTTTTTTCTTCTTTGCTTCCCATACAGTGTTTAGCACACTACTGCAAAAGCTAGTGTACTTGGCTTCAAGGGATCAACTAAAAATGCTTTAAAAGCAAACACTGGTGGATCAAGAGGTTAAGTCCTCTATTCATTCCAGCAGTGTGAGGGCGCTCGTGGACCACGGACACAGCCCTCTGCAGTCACAGGGAGCCAAATGCACTCGTGTCATCTCTTAAAAGATGTCCCATCATTCCCAGACTTTCTTGTCTCAAAAGTTAAAGAACTCCGTTTTCCAGACCTTTCCCTCCCAGCCTCTACCCCCTCCTCTCTCAGCCGCCTCCGTAGTCCATTAGTCCCGAGGGAGTCCGGCCGCCTCGGGGCCCGAAATTTTGCATCGCCTTCTGATGACTGACTAAGCTATCCTACAGCGCCCTGCACATCAGGAGCCACAGAGGAAAACCACACAGGAAGCCAAACTTTTCGGACACACCTTGGTTCCTCAGCTTTGTCCGAGGAACCTCGCCCCCACAAGGGAATCGACCCCGTCTCCGCCAGCGGAGCCGTGCGGGTCTCGACGCTCCCGCCCCGGCCCCTGCCCCGGCCCCCGCGCGGCTCCGCACTCTCCTCCCGCGTCTGCAGCACCACGCTGGCACAGCTGCCTCAGGCGCTGCCGGCCGGGCCGCCCTCACCACTCACCTAGCAGCTCCGCGATGGCACTGAAGGGTCGCGTGTGGCTGCTGGAGTTGCTCTGTAGGTAGCGGGGGCTTATCTGGAGGCGAGAGAAGGTCCCGTCCCGGGTGAGGCCTCGGCCCGCCGGACCCTCCCCGCGCGCCTCCCGCAGCCCCGGGACCCGCGCGCGCGTCCGCCCCCTCGGCCCCCGACCTACCGTGCTCAGGCGGATTCCACCGAAGGCCTGCGGGCCGCTGCCCAGCCGGCTGAGCCCATAGCCCGGCACGCCAGGGCCCACGGGGGGCCCTCGGTGCAGAAGCATTTTTTTAGCCGCCACGGTACCCGTTTGGTGCCGCAGGACTCCTCGCCCAGCCGTCCCGGACCGGCCCTCTCTGCCGCGCACTCGGAGCTGGAGGCTGCAGTTCTAGACGCACCCTCCCTCACTCCCACTCGCAGCTGGTGGAGGCGGGGCGCGCTCCAGCCACCTGTCCTGAGCGGGAGGGGTGAAGCCGGCGGAGCCGAGCGGGCGGCCCCGCCCTATCAGCACCTCTCCCGACCCACCGATCGCCCGAAGTGCCTAGGGCCGTACAGAAATATGGCGACCTCCTGACAGCCCGCTCCTAGAACCCCGCCCCTAATTAATACTTGGCGTTTGCCATAGGCCAGGACTCCGAGCGGGAAAGCACGGGGGTGGGGGTGGGGGGCGCCAGAGAAGAGGCGGGAATGAGGCAAGAGGAGGAGGAGAGTTTAGGATTTCTGGAACTGAGTTCCAGCTAGGCTGCATGACTAACGGGCAGGATAAGACAAGTCTTTCAAGTTCTAAACACTGCAGTTTTTGCTATCTCGGAAGATAGCAGACTCCTGTGAGGGGAAAGCATTCTGGCTACTCTGGCTCTAATGCCTCCAGAAACACCCAGTATTTTCTAGAAGGCAAGCCATCTCCAAAGCCTTGCCACTATGCGGAGAGGCAGTTTATAAAAGGAGAAATTGGAATCCACTTCAATACTCCGCGATAAGGAATTCGTTAAATTATGCAGTGGCCATAAAATGAAATACTGTTCAGTTCTTAAAAATCGTGTTTGTAGATGAATAGTTATTGATGTGGAAAAATATTCATGAGAGAATTACGGGGAAAAAAAAAAGGCAGTTGTCTGATGCCATCAAGTCAATTATGACTCATGGCGACCCCAGGTGTGCAGGGTAGAATTGCTCCACAGGATTTTCAAGATTATGACTTTTCAAACCAGATAGCTAGGCCTGCTTCACAGGCCTTTCTGGGTGTGCTCTAACCACCAACCTTTTGACACGTAGTCAAGAGTTTAATCGTTTCTGCCATAACTTATAAAGTATGATACCATTTTCGCTGGTAAAACATACATATATGTATCTATATACACATACATGCACATATGTAATTATACATATATATGTACATACATACAGAAAAAGACAGAATGATATATGCCTAGAAAATATCTCTGGGTCTGGCAATACAGATTTTTCCCTTTTTAAGATCTACCTGTATTTTCTGTATTTTGTATTATATACTGATGCTTAGTTTTTAAAAAATCTTAACATTCCCTTTGTTTGGATGAAGCATAATTTATTTGATCATTTCACTGTGGCTATTTGTTTTTTTCCTGGTTTTTGTTTTGGTTCAAAGTGCTTCTTTTTGTTTTTGACACTACAAACAGTGCTGTCCCAGACATCCTCATATATAGACCATTAATTTTTGGTGCTCTTATATGTGTACTATATATTCAAAAAGTGACATTGCATGTATGTGGTTTAATCTTAATAAATATTACACCGTGGAGACAATTTAGTCTCTCAACAACAGAGTCAGCCATTTTGCTGCGTTCATAGAACTGGACAACTTGGACCTGGATCTATTTACTTTTTGCCAATCTTTTGGCATTTTCCCAACTACTCAGTGAGGCTGAGTAGCTTTTCAAATGTGACTTGTACATTTACATTTCCTTTTCTAAAAAAAATGCCTGTTTAAAGCCTTTGATCGATTGATGCCTGTTGCCACCACTTTAATTCAACACTGTGATGGAGGTTCTAGCCAGAGAAATTAGGCTACAAAAAGAAATAAAGGGCATCCAAACTGGTAAGAAAGAAGTAAAAGAATCTCTATTTGCAGATGATATGATCTCCTACAAAGAAAACTCTAAAGAATCCACAAAAAACCTACTGTAACTAAGAGTTCAGCAAAGGATCAGGATGCAAGATAAACACACAAAAATCAACTGGATACCTCTACACCAACAAAGAGAACATGGAGGAGGAAATCACTGAATCAATACCCTTTACAATAGTCCCCAAGAAGATAAAATACTTAGGAATAGATCTAACTAGAGATGTAAAAGACTTATAAAAATAAAACTACAAGACACTACTAAACTAAGAGACTTACATAAGTGGAAAAACATACCTTGCTCATGGATAGTAAGACGCAAAATTGTGAAAACGTCTGTTATACCCAAAGCAATGTATAGATACAATGCAATTCCTATCCAAATTCCAGTAACTTAAAATTTCTTTTATTGTGCTTTAAGTGAAAGTTTACAATCCAATCATTTGCCATATAAAACCCAGCACATACATGGCTGTGTAGCTGTAGCTGCTCTCCCCATCCTGTGACAGCACGCTCTTGCTCTCTATCCAAAGTCCACTAATTGGGGGAAAATAGAGTCTCTTTAACAAATGCTGCTGGCATAACTGGATATCCATCTGCAAGAAAATGAAACAAGACCCACACCTCACACCATGCACAAAAACTGACTCAAAATGGATCAAAGATAAAATCTAAATATAAAATCTAAAACAAAAATTATAGAGGAAAATATAGGGACAGTGCTAGGACCCCTAGTACATAACGTAAACAGAATGTAAAATATTACTAACAATACACAAACAATGCTCATCTTGATGGCATAGTGGGTTAAGTGCTATGTTTGCTAACCAAAAGGTCGGCAGTTCAAATCCGCCAGGTGCTCCTTGGAAACTCTATGGGGCAGTTCTACTCTGACCTCTAGGGTTGCTGTGACTCAAACTTGACTCGACAGCAGTGGGTTTGGATTTGGTTTGGTATGCTCATCCAAAGATATCACTAAAAAACTAATAAGACAACCTACAGACTGGGGAAAAAAAAAATTGGACATGACAAATCCAATCAGTCTAATCTGTAAACTCTGTAAGATACTATAAAACCTCAACAGAAAAGATAAATGACCCAATTAAAAAAGGGCAAAAGATATGAACAGGCACTTTCACCAAAGAAGACATTCAGGCAGCTAACAGATGCTCATTATCATTAGCCATTTCAGAAATCCAAATAAAAAATACAGTGACATATCATCTCACCCAAAGCTGGCATTAATCAAACACAAAATCATAAATGTTGGAGAGGTATTAGAGAGACTGGAACATTTATTCACTCATGGTGGGAACATAAAACCATACAACCACTTTGGAAATTGATTTGGTGCTTCCTTAAAAAGCTAGAAATAGAAATACATGTGATCCAGCAATCCCATACCTTGGAATATTGTCTAGAGAAAAAAGAGATGTCACACAGGTAGTTAGTTATATACACACCAATGTTCATTGCAGCCCTGTCCTTAATAGCAAGAAAATAGAAACAATGTAGGTGCCCATCAACAGATAAATGGATGAATAAATTATGGTATATTCACACAATGGAATACTACACACCAGTAAAGAACATCGATGAATGTGTGAAACATCTCATAATGTGGAGGAATCTGAATGGCATTATGCTGAGTGAAATTAGTTAGTAACAAAAAAGATAAATATTATACGAGACCACTATTTTAAGAACTCAATAAAAGGTTTAAATACAGAAAACATTGTTTGATGGTCATGAGGGTAGGGAGGGCAGAAAAGGGGTATTCCCTAACTAAATAGTAGACAGGTATTACTTTAGGTGAAAGGAAGGACAATGCACAATACAGAAGACAATACAGCTGGACTAAACCATATGCTAAGAAGATTCTGAATACAACCAAACACTTTGAAGGCACGGAGTAGGAGGGGTGGGAGTTTGGGGACCATGGTTTCAGAGGACATCTAGGTCAAATGGCATAACAAAGTTTATCAAGAAAATGTTCCACATCCCGTAGATTGGTCCCAATCCAACTGGAGCAAATGAAAATGAAGGGGACCAACACACCTACTGCCGTTGAGTCGGAGTTAACTCATAGTGACCCTAGATATCAGAGTAGAACTGCCCCATAGTTTCCAAGGAGCACTTGGTGGATTTGAACTGCCAACCTTTCAGTTAGGGGACATAGCACTTAACACACTACGCCACCAGGGTTTCCAGAGAGGACCAAAGACACAAGGAAATATATGAGCCCAAAAGATAGGCAGAGTCACATAAACCAGAGATTCCATCAGCATGAGACCAGAAGAATGAGGTGGTGTCCAGCCACTACCAATATCTGCCCTGACAGGGAACATAATAAAGGGTCTCTGAAGGAGAGGGAGAAAAATGGAGTGCAGAACTCAAACTCCAATAAAAGACCATACTTGATGGTCTGACAGACTGGAGGTTCCCTGGAAGACGTGGCCCCAGACTCCATTAGCTTAGAACTAAAACCATTCTCAAAGCCAGCTCTTCAGACAAAGACTAGACTGGACTATAAGACATAAAATGATACTGATGAAGAGTGTGCTTCTTGACTCTATGTGAATCTAAATGGGAAGCTCCTGTCTGGAGGTAAGATGAGAAGGCAGACGGGAACAGGAGCTATTTGAATGGACATGAGAAATACAGAGTGGACAGGAGGAGTTTGCTGTCACATTGGAGGGAGAGCAAGTAGGATGACATAACAATGTTTGTGTAAGTTTTTGTATGACAAATTGACTTGAATTGTAAATGTTCACTTAAAGCAAAATTTAAAAAGTCTTTAATCATCTTTTTTAAATTTTTTATGTTGAGTCCTTTTCGTCTTTTTATTTTTTAGAAATACACACAACGATAGGGAAAGACTGAGAGCTTTCTCACTTAGATTAAGAACAAGGCAGGGATGCCTACTCTCATCACTACTATTCAGCATCATTCTGGAAGTCCTAGCCAGAACAAATTAGGCTCAAAAGATGATAATAAAAGCTATCCAAATTAGCAAGGAGCTAGTAAAACTATCCTTTTTTGCTGATGACACAATTTCGTACACACAAAATGCCCCAGAACCTACAAGAAAGCTATTGAAACTAATTAGTGGATTCAGCAAACAGGCAAGGTCCCAGGTCAAGACACAAAAATCAGTCGAGTTTCTGTAAGTCAGCAATAAACACATAGAGAAGGAACTTAAGGAAACATTTATGATAGTATCCATTTATGATAGTATCTAAAAAAGTAAAGCATTTTGTACTAAATTTAACAAGAAGGTGGAAGCCTTGTACACAGAAAACTAGAAAACATTAAAAGAAATCACAGAAGACCTAAGTGAATGGAAGGATAATCTATGTTTGTAGATTGGAAGGCTTAATATAGTATCCAAAGCATCTGTAAATTCAATGCAATCCCCATCAAAACTCTTCACAGCCTTCTTTGCAGAAACCAATCCTCAAATGTACACGGAAGGGCAAGAAAAAACAAACAAACCCATTGTCTTTGGGTCAATTTTGACTCACAGTGATCCTATAGGACGGAGTGGAAGGCAACAGCTGACTCGTTAGAACCATTGCCCTTTCAGGTAGCAGCTGGGCAGTTAACCGCCTGCCACCAGGGCTCTGAAATAGTTAAACCAATCTTGAAGAAGAATAAAGTAGGAGGATTCACACTTCCTGACTTTAAAACGTAACATAAAGCCACAGTAATTAAAACAAACTTATTACTGTTTTTAGTTGTTAGGTGCCATCAAGTTGGTTCCAGTTCGTAATGACTCTATGTGCAACAGAAGGAAACAATGCCCAGTCCTGAGCCAACACCATTGTTACTGCTGTGGCTGAACCCATTGTTGCAGCCACTGCATCAGCCCGTATCACTGAGGGTCTTCCTCTATCACAGTGACCCTCTATTCTACCAAGCATGAAGTCCTTTTCCAGAGACTGGTCTGTTTTGATAACATGTCCAAAGTATGAGATGAAGTCCTGACATCCTTGCTTCTGATGAGCATTCTGACTGTACTTTTTCCAACAGACATTTTTTTGTTCTTCTGCCAGTCCATGCTATAGTCAATATGCTTAGCCAATACCGTAATTCAAAGACAAGAATTCATCAGGCTTCCTTATTCGTTGTCCAGCTTTCACATGCATACAAGGTGACTGAAAATAGCTCGAGTTAGGCACACTTTTGTCTGCTGAGTGACATCTTTGCATTTTAACACTTGGGAGAGGTCTTTTGCTGCAAATTTTCCCAATGCAACACGTTTAATTTGCTACGTCCATGGGTGTTGATTGTGGATCCAAGTAAAATAAAATTCTCGACAACTTCAATTTTTTTCTTCATTTATCATGATGTTGCTTGTTGGCCCAGTTGTGATGATTTATGTTTATTTTTATGTGTAATCCATACTGAAGGCTGTAATCTTGGATCTTCATTAGTAAGTGCTTCAAGATTTTGTCATTTGCATATTGTAAATTGTTATTCTCCCTCCAACTCAGCTTCTCAGAATACTTGCTCTCGAATAAGCATGGTGAAAGGATGCAACCCTGACACACAGCTTTCTTGACTTTAAACCACGCAGGATCCCTTTGTTCTGTTTGAATGACTGCCTCTTGGTCTATATACAGGTTCTTCATGTAATTCTCATTCTTTTGCAATGTTACCCATAATTTGTTATGATCCACATAGCTGAATACCTTTGCACACTCAGTAAAATACAGGTAAACATCTTTCTAGTATTCTTTACTTTCAACCAGGATCCACCTGACATCAGTTATGATATCTCCTGTTTCCATTCTCATAAATCTGGCTTGAATTTCTGGCAGTTCCTTGTTAATGTACTGTCACAACCACTTTTGAATGATCTTCGGTAAAATTTTACTTGTGTGTAATATTAATGATATTGTTCGGTAACTTATACATTCTCTTGATCATCTTTCTTCGGAGTGTGCATAAACATGGATCTCTAAACATGGATCTCTTCCAGACAATAGGTCAGTCATGTCTGTCTGTTGTGAATTGCATTATGTTCCTCAAAAATATGTGCCAGCTTGGTTAGGCCATGACTCCCAGTACTGTGTGATTTCTACCATCTTGTTACCTAATGTGATTTTCCTGTGTGTTTTAAATCCTGCCTTTATGGTGTTAATGAAACAATACTTAATCTACAAGATTGGGTTGTATATTAAGTCAATTTCTTTTGACACATAAAAGGGAGAAGCAAGCAAAGGTACATGGGAATCTCATACCACCAAAAACAGGAGCCAGAAAACTAGCACATCCTTTCGACCCAGGTCCCCTAGCTGAGTAGGTCTCTGACCAGGGAAGATTGATGACAAGGGCCTTCACCCAGAGATGACACAGAGAGAAGCCTTCTGTTGGAGCTTGCACCCAGAATTCAGACTTCTAACCTCCTAGACTGTGACAGAATAAATTTCTCTTTGTTAAAGTCATCCACTGATGGTATTTCTGCTATAACAGCACTAGATAACTGAGCAACTGTCTTTCAGATTTCTTGACATAGACAAGTGAGCAACTCCAGTGCTATATCTGTTTCATTTGTTGAAACATCTCAACTGGTATTCTGTCAATTCCTGGAGCCTTGTTTTTAGCCAATGCCTCTGTACACTTCGATGTTTTCCTTCAGTGACACTGGTCCTTCATCATACGCTACCTCCTGAAATGGATGGATGCCGACCAATTCTTTTTGGTCAGTGTCTGTATTCTTTCTATCTATGTTTGATGCTTCTTGTGTTGTTCAATATTTTCTCCACAGAATCCCTCAGTATTGCAACTCCAGGCTTGACATTTTTTCTTCAGTTCTTTCAGCTTGAGAAATGTCAAGTGTGTTCTTCTCTTTTAGTTTTCTAATTCCAGGTGTTTGCACATTTCATTACAGTGCTTTACTTTGTCTTCTCAGGCCACACTTTGAAACCTTCTGTTCAGCTCTTTTACTGGTATAATAATAGACACGTAGACCAATGGCATATAACTGAAAGTCCAGAAATAAATCCAAACCCCTATGGTCAACTGATTTCCAACAAGGGTGCTAGGTCTGTTCAATCAGAGAAGGAAAAATCTCTTCAATGATGGTGCTGGTAAGACTGGCTTTCCACATGGATAAGCATGAACCAGGATCCAAGCCTCACATCATACACAAAAATCAACTCAAGGACTGAAATGTGAAGGCTAAAACTATAAAATTCTTAAATGAAAATGTAGGTATGAGGCTGTGAGATTTAGTTTTTAACAATGGGCTATCAGCTACGTCACAAGTAGCGAAGATAAAATAGATAAATGAGACTTATAAAGATTAAATACTTCTATCAGAAGACTCTATCAAAAAATTGAAAAGACAACTTACAGTCTGGGAGAAAATATTGGGGAATCATATATCTGATCAGAGTTTAAGATCCAAGCTACATGTAATACCTCTACAACTAAACAAAAAGATAAACAACCCAATCAAATAAATAGATGAAGAACCTGAGCAGACATTTCACCAAGGAGGATATTCTAATGGTCAAAAATCACATGAAAAGATGCTCAATATCCTTATCCACTGAAATCAAATCAACCCTGTTGCTGTGGAGTTGATTTAGACTCACAGTGACCTTGTAGGACAGAGGAGAACTGCTGCATAGAGTTTCTGAGGAGTGGCTGTTGGATTTCAACTGCTGAGCTTTTGGTTAATATTAACCACTTAGCAAAAAGTTAGCTACTTTGCCACCAGGGCTCCTCATTAGCCATTAGGGAGATAGAAATCCTAATTATGGTGAGGTACAGTGTGACTCCCATAGAATGTCAGTGATCAAAATACAAACAAAGTGGAAAACAAGTGTTAGTGTGGTTGTGGAGAAACTGGTATCTTCCTCCATTGCTGGTGGGAATGTAAAATGGTATAGCCACTGTGTAAAAGCTTGGCGGTCCCACAAAAAGCTGAGCATAGAACTACCATATGACTTAGCACTTGTAATCCTCAACATTTACTCAGAAGAGGTGAAAGGAACGTAATCCCAAACCTGTACAGCAATACTCATTCACTGTTGCATTTTTCACAGTAGTCAAAAGGTGGAAACAACTGAAATGTCCATCAGCAGATGAATGAATAAATAAAATAGGGCACATGAATACTACGGAGTATTACTAAGCCATAAGGAGAAATGAAGTCCTGGTGCGTGCAACACATGGATGAACCGTCAAAACAATATACCAAGCAAAATAAGCCAGTCACAAAAGTACTGTATGATCTCACTTACATGAAATAAGCCGATACATAGAAAGCAAACATTAGTGGTTATCACATCTGGAAGGGAAAGCGGAAGTTTTTCCTTAGAGGGCATTGAGTTTATGTTGATGGTGGTGGAAAATTTTGGAAAAAATAGTGAGAAGAATATAATCAATATTACTGAATTCTACATGTAGGAATTGTTGAATGGGCATATGTTTTGTTGTGTATATTTTTACCACAATAAATAAATAAATAAAAATACTAAAAAAACCTCAAACTCACTGCCATCAAGTCAACTCTAACTCATAGCGACCCTGTAGGACAGAGAAGAACTTCTTCACACAGTTTTCAAGGACTGCGTGGTGGATTCAAACTGTCAACCTTCTGGGTGGCAGCCGTAGTTCTTAACCACTACACCACCAGGGTTAGAAATTTTAAAAAAGAAAAGAAAAGAAAAAACACACAAAACAACAGAGAATAATGTAGTGAATCCTCATATAGTTATTACTCAAATTCAAAAATTATGGAGAAAAATAAATTATCAAGACTTTGCCATAGCTGCTTTATGTATCTTTTTTCTTTTTCTTCTTATTTTTGTAAGTATTTTAAAGTGAACTTGAACTGTCATGTCATTTACCCGATGCACTCCAGTGTTCTCTAGAACTGTGGACTTTTTCCTAACGTTTGTAACACGACTTTCACACCAAGCAAAATTTAAAATAATTATCTGTGTCCTTTAATACACAGTCCATATTCTTATTTTCCCAGATGTCTCAAAAATAACTTTCTACAGTTGGTCTTTTTAAATGTAGGTCCACACAAGAGACACATATTTCACCTAACTCTATTTTAATCTAAAACAAAAAACAAAACTCTCTCTTTTTTCTTTATGTTAATGATTTGTTGAAGAAACCAAGTTGATTGAACTGTTGAATGTCCTGCATTTTTGTTTGTTTGTTTCTTCATGTTGTCACCTAACTTATTCCTGTTGTTAGAGAAATAAGTATAACAAAGCTGTCAGTAGCACTGTTGGCATAACAGTTAAGTGTTTTGCTGCTAACTGAAAAGTTGGCCGTTCAAACCCACCTAGTGGCTTCACAGGAGCAAAAACCAGGCACTTTGCTCCTGTAAGATTACAGCCTAGGAAAGCATATAGGACAATTCTACTCTGTCACATAAGGCCACTATGAGTTAGATTCAGCTTAATGGCACACAACACCAATAACAATGAACATAAGAGTAGATAGTCAGTTGACTCTAAGGACTTAGTAAGATTCTGGTGCACTGCTTTTTAAAGCAAAACTGCTCATAGGTCATTGCCTTAGGCTGGGTTCTCTAGAGAAGCAAAGCCACTAGAGAGTATAAATACACATAGACAGACGTTTATCAAGGAAACTGCTCACACAGTTATAGAAGCTGGAATCTCCCGAGTCTGTGGATCAGGGTATAGGCTTCTCCTGATTCACACAGCTGCAGGGGTTGGTGAACCCGAGATTGGCAGGCCTGGGAGTAGCACTCTTGCTCATAGGCTGTGAAGATCAACCAATCCCAAGATTGGCAGGTAAGCTGCTAGCTCAAGTCACAAGAACCAGAGGTCAGATGAATATGAGCCACCTGCAGGAGCCAGCACAGGCAGAAGTCAGAAAATTTTGTATACCGATGCACAAGGAAACACCCTTTTAACTGACCAGCTACTTACAGAAGATTCCATCATGGGAGTGATCACATATAAACACTTAGAATCATAGCCCAGCCAAATAGACACACAATCTTAACTATCACAGTCATGATGTATATTCCCTATTGCATCATACCAGGAGAGGCATACTGTTTGACAGCTAGCGATGCTCAGATTGACCAATGGGTTCAGGTGGGAGTAGCCCGAATCTTCTACAGTAAAGTTCCCTATAAACTTTTCATTTTACAATTTTACCGATTGTTGTGCAATATCTGAAAAAAACATTATTGTATTAAGGCTGAAAAATGACAATAATTGAATCCCCTCATTTTATCTAATGTATTAACTGGATTTTTCAGTGTATAAAAATTTACCTTCATCAACCAATGGCTGTTAGCTGTTGTTAGCTGCAGTTAAGTTGGCCCCTGATTTGTGGTGACCTGCAAACACAATGCCACTAAATCCTGCCCAGTTTGGAGCCATCCACATGATCGATTCAGGTTCAGACCATTGTGATCCATAAGGTTTTCATGGCCTGATTTTCTGAAGTAGATCACTAGGCCTTTCTTCCTAGTCCATATTAGTCTGGAAGGTCCAGTGAAACCTGTCCAGCATCATAGCAACACAGAAGTCTCCAATGAAGGAGGAGTAGTGGCTATGCATGAAGTGAACTGGTGGTAGGGAATCAAACCCAGGTTTCCCACATGGATGACAAGTGTTCTACCTTTGAACCAGTAATGCCGCTCAATCTAATCCTATCATTTCTTCTAATTTATTAACTGGATCCTTCTGTATAGGACGGATAGAATAATGCTTAATTCTTTACTTTTAATTGACAATTTTTATAGTAAAGAGTTGGTGACTTTGGTAGATACTGTGATGAGCCAGCCCGTCTCCCACTTCAATTAAGGACTTGTTAGCTGAGGTGCTGGGAATGCTGTTGGCAGGTTGCCTTCAACTGCTACCCTTTGAGGAATGCCTGAGATACAAAGAGCTGCCCACTGAACATCTCACCCTTTCCTGGGAAGCTCATCGACAGTGGCTGACCACAGAAAGACTGTAATGGTCTGACCATCTCAGCTCAACTTGGGACAATTCTGAAGGATCATTCTACCTCTAAATCTCCCCGTGAGGTTGACTACGTCTGTTCTTGGGCCTATACTGCAGCTCAATTTCTGCTTCTGCCCACTCCTGCTCCCTTCCATAGGTATTAATCCCAAGAACGCTTTTTTTTTTAATTATGATTGAATCAAAATGTACATTCCCATATAAATTTGCATGCCCACCTATAGGCAGCTTCCAGTGCTCTCCCTGCCTGGCGACAGCACATTCTTCCTCTCTGTTCCATACATGTCCCATCCTCCCAACAGTCTCATATCCCTTCCTCTCCATCCACTCCCCTTCCTCCAGTAAGAGGTCAACAGGATGACGTCCTATAGATGCATACAACCATAAAGTGCACCCAAGATATGGTCACTCCGAGTCACCAAGTCCAATCCATTCCTGTCCCAAGAGTGGACCTTCATTGTGATTTATGGGCAGGGGCAGCACCAGGGCCAGGGGCCATGCTCCCAGGGGAGCCCTGAAGCCCCCGGACCATCAATTGCCATCTTTCAGTGGAGATCTCAGGGTGCACCCCTTTTTATTCTTGTGTTGCCAGTGAGACTCAACTTTGTGAGCTCCCTCGCGGCTATCACTGGCGGTGGCTGGGTACCATCCAGTTCTTCCAGTTACGAGTCGAGGTAGGCACCCATTCGTGTGGGTCTCTCTGTCCTCTGGGTTCTCTTTCCCCCATGTTGTTTTGGTCCTCGGTGATCCTCCAAGCATCCTGCACACTAAATTCTCTTTTAGAGTCTGCATCTGAGGAACTCAAATTGCGACACTTGGATTTGGAAGCAATCCAAGAAAACAGGCACTAAGATGGGATTTTTAAGCTATGCAGTGAAGACATCACTGAGGGCAAGTGGTGCACAGGTAAGTCTCTGTCACAAAGAGGCAGTCAGTCCTATTAGTGAATTGGAATGATAACACTTTTAGAAGAAATATATTACCTTGTGGTATGTATCAAACATTTCAGAAAGATGGGAGAAATAGTATATTTAATGCCAGTGGGATTTGTTTATTACCAAATTCTATTGAAATTGTGGATGACTAATTGTCCGATTAAAGCTACCCAAAGAGTCTTTTTCATAGGTTCAGTTTCCTCATTTAAAAAATGAGGTTATTGATGTCTTCTTCATATGGTTATTGTCAGAAGCAAGAGAGCTTTAAAGCGCCTAGTGCAAAGCCTAATTGAACTCAATAAATATTAGTTCACTTTCCTCCTCTCCCTTTGTTGAAATAGTTGAATCTAATAGCAACAGCCAGTGATTAGTTTCAAAAATATTTCAGAATAAATAAATTCTGTGTATAATTTGAAACTTTTTCACTAGTCCTTAACTCTAGAAAAATCAAGTCACTCAGAAGTGTTAGTCTGGAGCCAAAGTCCTTTCTGGAAACAACCAAAAACCAACCCAACCCAACCTATTGCTGTTGAATCAATCCCTGCTCCTAATGACTCTTGCCAAGAGGTCTGCATTGTGGCCTGCATTCCTTGGCAACTGTAGGAGCCCCAGGAACAGGTTGCAGAGCTCTGCCCAAGGGCCAGGCCTCACTGAAACAGAACCTCCTCAGGTCACATGGTAAAGTCCCTGTCTCAGGAACCAGAGATACCAGATCTTTAAACCTACTCAATACAGCCCCCCAAAGCAGTGCTTCTTAAAGTACAGACCACAGTATCGGTAGGATCTGGGAACATATTAGAAATGAAAACTCTCCAGCCCCACCCCAGCCTACTGCAAGGGATTTTGATACAGACTCAAGTTTGAGAGCCAGTGTTCTAGACCTGTGCAAAATAGCTTAATGACATTGCATGACTTCACATTGCTTTTACAGCCTTTCACTTCTCTGGCTACTCGTTCCTTATCACACAGAAGATTAAAAAAGAAAACTAAATATCCAAAAAAAACACCTGAAAGATGCTCAACATCATTAGCCATTAGGGAGATGCAAATCAAAACTACAATGACAGCCAATTATTGTTGCTGTTGCTAGGTGCAGTTGAGTGGGTTCCAATCCATGGTAATCCAATATATAACAGAGCAAAACACTGCCCAGTCCAGTACCATCCTCAAAATCAATGTTATGCTTGAGCCCACTGTTGAAGCCACCGTGTCAGTCCATTTTGCTGAGGGCCTTCTTCTTTTTTCCTAACTCTCTACCAAGCACGCTGTCCTTCTCCAGGGAGTGGTCCTTTATAACATGTCCAAAAGTGAGACGAATTCTTGCCATCCTTGCTTCTAAGGAGCATTCTGGCTGTACTTCTTTTAGGATGGATTTATTTCTTCTTCTGGCAGTCCATGCTATATTTAATATTCCTCACGAAAACCACAATTCAAAGACATCAGTTCCCCAGTCTTCGTTATTCATAGTCCATTATTGTAATTGCTATCAGTTAGTTGTACATCTGTAAAAAGTTAAACTGAAGCAAAAGTTGCATGATAGATATACATAACCAAACAGTTTAGGAAATTGGTCCTTTGGTTTGAGGATTTAGAGTCAAGGTTTCGTGGGGCATCCCAGTTAATTGGCTTAGTAATATATTTAGTGCTTCTGTTCTACCTTCTAGTTTATTGTGTACTTCCTGGGGTCTTCAAAGCTTGCAAGTGGCCATCCAAGGTCCCATACTTCGTGTCTACTCACCTAGAACAACAGGGAAAGAGAGAGAGTCAGGAATAGGAAGAAGATATTGAATATATGGTTAATTGCCTCCGTGAACAACTGCGTCTTTGACCATAAGACCAGAACTGAACAATGTTTGGCTAACATTATGGAACATTTTGTTCAAAGAGTCTATAGAAGAATCCTGATCATTAGGGAAAAAATGTAAAACAGGATTTCAAATTCTCGTGGACTAGATACACGAGGCTGGTGGACACATCCTGAAAACTACTGTCCAGAGATGATCCTGAAAACTTAAACCAAAAACATGCCATGAAGTCTTAAAACTAAAAACAGTTTAATTTAACTGGTATAAAAAGATCAGCCTTAAGCAGTATGCTCTTGTAAGAACTATTTATCTGGGATCAAAGTGGCAACAGTAACTGGAAAAATTAGACAGGAATCTTAGGGAGTAGTTAGTTTATGTTAATGGTGGAGGAACAACTCAGAAAAGGAGAGTGAGAATAATTGCACAACTTGAAGAATATAACCAATGTCACTGAACTGTATGTATAGAATCTGTTGAATTGTTGTGTTTTTGCTATGTATATGCTCAACAACAACAACAAAATAAATTTTTTTAAAAAACTGCAGTGAGACATCATCACACACACACCTATTGGAAGGTCAGTGATCCAAAAGAAAAAAAAAAAAAAGATAATACCAGGTGTTGGAGAGATTGTGGAGAACCTGGAAAATTTCTGTTGCTGGTTAAAAAACAAAAAAATACTGCTGTCGAGTGAATTTTGACTCATAGTGACCCTATAGGTCAGAGTAGAACTGCCTCATAGTTTCCAAGGAACACCTGGCAGATTTGAACTGCTGATCTTTTGGTTAGCAGACAGTACTCAATCACTATGTCACCAGGGTTTCTGTTGCTGGTAGGAATGTAAAATGGTGCAGTCACTGTAGAAAGTAGTTCAGGGATTCCTCAAAAAGTTGAACATAGAATGACCGGATGACCTAACAATTTCACTTCTAGACAGAGGCAGATTACCTAACAGGTAAGGTACTTACCTTTCTTAGAGATCACCTGAAGTAAACAATTTCACATTTTTCCAGCACAGCAAAGACTCAGCTTCTAGGAATGGCTGGCATCTGTCTCATCTGTCTCTCTCCCGACCCCACAGTACTTTCCTACACAATGAAAACCTCTCTTCAAGCTTACAATCCGTGACAGGGGCAGTTGACCCAGTAAGCAAGTACGGAAGGGCTTACTCATGCTTACTTAGTCATCTTTAGTGAACAATTTCACATGTGGTGAAGCCCTTCTGAAACTGGTAACTATAGATAATCTGGTAAGCAAGGTAAACACTGTGTTCACCTTCCCAGCTGGTTAATCTGCCCTTGCACCTAGACAGACATCCAAAAGACTTGAAAGCCAGGAATATAAGCAGATACTTGAACACCAATGTTCATTGTAGCATTTTTCACAATAGCCAAAGGTGGAAACAACCTAAATGTCCATTAACAGATGAATGGATAAACAAAATGTAGTACACACACACACACACACACACACACACACACACACACACACACACACACACACACAATGAAATATTGCTTAGCCATGAAAAGAACTGAAGACCTAATGCAAGTTACAATATGGATGGCCCTTAAAGACATTATGATAAGTGAAATATGTCAGTCACTAAAGGACAACCGTCATATAATCTCACTCAGATGAAATAAGCACGTATACAGAAAGCAAAGTTTATTAATGGTTACCAGGAGTGGGAGGGGAGGGAAGCCATGGTGTCATGGTGGTTAAGTACTACAACTGCTAATCAAAGGGTTGACAGTTCAAGTCCACCAGGCACTCCTTGGAAACCCTGTAGGGCAGTTCTACTCTGTCTACTGGTAGCTGTGAGTTGAAATCGACTTGACAAAGATGGGGTTTGGGTTTAGGAATGTGAGGAAAGAGGAAATAGGGAATATTTGCTTAGGAACTACTGAAGTTATGTTGGTAACAGTGGAGTGATTTGCAAAAAGATAACAAGAATGGATGTACAACTTGAATGTAATCAATGTAACTGAATTATACTTGCAGAAATTGTTGATATGGTGTATGTTTTGTTATGTATATTTTCACCATAATTTTTTTTTTAAGAAAGCCAAGCCAGCCAATTGCCATCGAGTCGGATCCGACTCATGGTGACCCTAGGGGCCAGGGTAGAACTGACCCCCAAAAGGAAAATGAAAAGTAACAATGGAAAGAATAAAGTCTTGTTTCCTTATTAGAAGGAATGGCCTTTCCGCTTTATTCTTCAGATTTACCTTTTCTGACCAATCATTCTAAAGACACCAGCTGCTGATCTGACATAATTTGCATTTAGCACTTTTGTCTCCAATGGCCTCTGTACCCTGAAGAGAATATTTGGAATCCAGTGTGAATCAGCATCTTGAAACAAAGCTTTAAATGAGTTTCAAGACAGCCCCCGGCACAGTGTGTGCTTTGAAACTCTGATTTCAATTTCAGTTATCAAGACTCAGAAAAGGCAAGCAGATTTCAGAAAATGAAGATGATAAAGGGTTGGGAGGGAGAGTAGGATACATTTCCAGACTGGCAGATCAAGGCCAGAATTAGGCAGTTTTATAGCAAAGAGAACAGGAACCACAGTTCTTTGGCATAATTAAGCTGTGGAGCCCTGGCTGGGCAAGGAGGGGGGAATGGTGAGATAGCAGGGCAGAGTGGCTGAGAGCCAGATAGGAGAAACTCGACGGGAGGGAACGTAACAGAGGAAGCTAGAGCGGGGATATCAGGGCAGGGGCTCAGGCCTAAGGGCATGTGGTGTGGACTCATAGAGGACTTTCTTCCCAGCCAGAGATGGCTCTTTGGGAGATGAGCAAAGAAGGCTGCCCTGGAAACGGAGGCCAAAGACTTTCCAGGAGAGAAGTGGGCACTCAACTCGCGTACCTGCTGGTCCCAGGGAGGTGACAGAAACTAAGTGTTAAATGACCCTCCTCCCTCTCTTTCCGTGCCCCACTCTTCCACTGCACTGCAGCCAGGCCTGTGTGTAGCACTTGCCCTTTCCCCAGCTAATGAGAACACAGTGAGGTTGTCAAGCTCAACAAGAGGGGCTTCATGTCACTTTCCTCCAGCTCAGTACCAGGGAAGAGACCTTCGTCCAGAAAGCCACTCTCCAGCCTGGTTTATGTTGGTTTTTCAATTAACTCTTTTTCCCTAGAGTCATACTGGGCCAGAGTGTCCCTGCTCCTGGACTTGTGTCTTGGCTTAATGCAGAACGCGTGGTTAGCGATGGTCTTCTTTTTTCACTTTGACAAATCTGGGCAGCCTGTCTCCTGGCTCCTACCTGACAAGGAGCCCCAGGCATCTTGGATAAGAGGAAAAGGAAGCTCCAGTGACTTCAAGAGGGCAAGGGGGCAGCTATGGCTGGGCAGGGGAGATGGGCTCTAGACCCGGCAGAAGTGCACTGTTACCTCACCAAAGCTGTGAGTCTGTTGGTGACACCTGGCCACAGGTGTCAGTCTTCAGCTTTGAGTCAAGTAGAAGTGTTCTCTGGGTACATGGTGTTTCTCCCTGGGAGAAAAGCACTTGTCTAACCTATGCACAAAGGACTAGATGTGTAGTTAGTGTCAGACGTATATGTGTGTGGGCATGCTTAAAATGATTCAATACAAGGATTGTATTATGAATTTGTGAAACGTCATCAAATGGCACACTTAAGATTTTCACACTTCAATGTATGAAAATTTTGCCTAAAAGCAAGTATTGAACTCTGTGGATGCTGAAGTGTCCCAATGTCAGCAACTTATTTGGAAATGCAGCAAAATACTAATAATAAGATGGACCGATGGAAGGATAGAAGAATGGATAAATATATGACAAAGCAAATAAAGTGTAAAATTTAGAATCTAGTGTATACACTTTACAATTTGTACTTTACAATTCTTTCAAAACTTTTCATAATGAGAAGTTGGGGGGAAAATGTTGTATTGGCAGAAGGGTGTGGAAATTAGTGACACTCTTAAAGACTTTAGCAACTGAGGGGTGTTAGACTCTGTCATATCTACATTTAATTCACCAATCTGAGCCCTGGAGAGGGTGGACAGGTCTTGGAAAATGACAGAAGGCTACTAAGATAAACTCTACCAAAAAGTGGGCCAGTGTCTTCCATTGTGCTAGATATATTTGCTAGAGCAGATTAACGCTGCCTCAGGTACACGGTTGCTGTTTCTTGCTGTCAAGTCGGTTCCGACTCATAGCAACCCTGTCCACCACAGAACGAAACACTGCCTGATTCTATGCCATGTTCACAGTTGTCATTACGCTGGTTGCAGCCACCATGTTATTCTACCTCCTTCAGGGTCTCCTTTTTTCTCTGACTCTGTACTTTACCAAGCATGACGTCCTTCTCAAGGGACTGATCCTTCTTGACAACATGTCCAAAGTATGTAAGATGTGGTCTTGCCACCCTTGCTTCTAAGTAGGATTCTGGTTGCATTTCTTCAAAGACAGATTTATTCATTCTTTTAGCAGTCTATAGTGTATACCCTATTCTTCACCAACACGATAATTCAAAGGTGTCAAAGCTTGGGTTGGGCATGCTTTAGTCTTTAAAGTGACATCTTTGCTTTTCAACATTTTACAGAGGTCTTTTGCAGCAATTCTCCCAATGCAATGTGTCTTTTGATTTTTTAAAATTGTACTTTAGATGAACGTTTAAAAACTAGTTTCTCATTAAACAGTTACTGTCATATTTTATGACATTGGTTAACAACCCCACAACAGGTCAACATTCTCCCTTTTCAACCTTGGGCTCCCTATTACCATCTTCCCTGACCCCTCCTGCCTTCTAGTCCTTGCCCCTTGGCTGGTGTTTCTTTAGTCTTGTTTGTTTTATGCTCCTGGTGCCATAGTGGTTAAGAGTTATGACTGCTAACCAGTAAGCTGGCAGTTCATATCTACCACGTGCTCCTTCGAAATTCTGTGGGACAGCTCCACTCTGTCCTATAGGGTCGCTATGAGTCAGAATCAACTCTATGGCAATGGTTTTGATTTTTTGGTCCAATCTTTGGCTGAAAGATGAACCTCTGTAGTGACTTCATTACTGAGCTGAAAACATGTTCACAGTCCATACTCTCATGGTTTTCCCAGTCTCTGTCAGGCTAGAAAGTCTGGTTTTTCTTTTTGAGTTAGAATTTTGTTCTACATTTTACTCCAGCTCTGTCCATGACCTTGTATTGTGATCTTTGTCAGAGCAGTCAGTGGTGGTTAGCTGGGCACTATCTAGTTGTACTGGACTCACTCTGGTGGAGGCTGTGGTAGTTAAGGTTTTTTAGTCCTTTGGACTAATCTTTCCCTTGTATCTTTAGTTTTCTTCATTCTTGTTCCCGAAGTTGGTAAGACCAGTGGAATGCGCTAGCTGGCCACTCATAGGCTTTTAAGATGTCCTTTGATTTCTTGACTGCTGCTTTCTTGGATGTTGATTGTGAATCCAAGTAACGCAGCCATTAATTTGGCGAATGCATTCTTTCACATTCCATTCAGGATAAAAACAAACCCATTGTCTTAAGTCAGTTCTGACTCATAGCGACCCTATAGGACAGAGTAAAACTGCCCACAGTGTTTCCAAGGAGTGCCTGGTGAATTTGTACTGCTGACTTTCAGTTAGTAGCCATAACACTTGTCCACCATGCCGTCAGGGTTTGAGGAACAGTAAAAGTTCTGATTTCCGTGGAATGGACAATAATATGTATTTGCAACTTTTGATACAGGGCTATGTTGACTCTCTTGCCCTCTGTCATAATACGGTCCAAAGGAATCTGGATATGCTACAGAATATTATAGTGATCCACTATATCAAAGAAATCATGCTAATCTGGCTACACGAGCAAGTAGTGATGAGCACATTGGTGATCCTGGAAATGCACATTCACTTTACAATATGGGAGATAAACTGTGAGGATTCAGGAGCCTGCTATATTAATATATTGTTTTGGGTGTCCATTGGATAAGGATGTGGCCAACCAATCCCACTGAAGGTAAAAACCCACAGCTGTTGATTCCGACTCACAGCGACTCTATAGGACAGAGTGGAACCACTGCATACAATATTCAAGGTACACCTGGGGGATTTGAACTGCTGACTTTTTGGTTATCCGCCATAGCTCTTAACCACTATACCACCAGGGTTTCCAAAAGCCAAAGCCACTGCTATTGAGTTGATTCTGGACTCATGTTGAGTATATCCTTCCTGAATTTAAAGATCATCTCAAGAACAGATTTGATGTGTTAACCACTAATGACTGAAGACCAGATGAATCGTGGAATGACATCAAAGATATCATCCATGAAGAGAGCAAGAGGTCATTAAAAAGACAGGAAAGAAAGAAAAGAGCAAATTGGATGTCACAAGAGACCCTGAAACGTGCTCTCAAAAGTCAAACAGCTAAAGCAAAAGGAATGAATCTCAAAGTCAAAGACCTAAAGAGAGGATATCAAAGGGCAGCTCGAGAAGACAAGATATTATAATGACATATGCAAAGAGCTGGAAACGTAAAACCAGAAGGGAAGAACATGTTCTGCATTTCTCAAGCTGAAAGAACAGGAGAAAAAATTCATGCTTCTAGTTGCAATAGTGAAGGATTCTACAAGGAAGCAAACTATCACGGAGCTTCAAAAGAAGAAGGAATACACAGAGTCATTATACCAGAAAGAACTGGTCGATGTTCAGTTATTTGAAGAGAAGAGCATATGATCAGGAATCGATGATACTGAAGGAAGAAGTCGAAGTTGCATTGAAGGTAATGGCAAAAAAACCAAGGCTCCAGTAACTGATGGAATATCAGTTGAGATATTTCAACAAACAGAGGCAGGGCTGGAATTCATATTTTCACTCTTGTGGACTTGTTCTAATTTTCTTCAGTTTCAATTTGAATTTGCATGTGAGCAACTGATAATGTCTGCTGCAGTCAGCACCTGCTCTTGTTCTGACTGCTGATATGGAGCTTTTCCATAACCTTTTTCCACAGATGTAGTCAATTTTGTTCCTGTGTATTCCATCTGGTGAGGTCCATGTGTACAGTCACCATTCGTGATGGTTAAAAAAGGTATTTGCAATGAAGAAGTCGTTAGTCTTGCAAAATTCTATCATGTGATCTCTGGCGTTATTTGTATCACTTAATGCTGTGTTTTCCAACTACCAATCCTTCTTCTTTGCTTCCAGCTTTTGCATTCCAGCCACCTATAATTATCAATGCATCCTGACTGCATTTTCAATCAATTTCAGACTGCAGAAGCTGGTAAAAATCTTCAGTCTCTTCACTTTTGGCCTTAGTGGTGGTGCATAAATTTGATTAACAGTCGTGTTAACTGGCCTTCATTGTAGGTGTATGGATATTATCTTATCATTGTTGGCATTGTACTTCAGGACAGGTCTTGAAATGTTCTTTCTCATAATGAACGCAACTCCATTCTGCTTCAAGTTTCTGTTCCCAGTAGAGCAGAGCGCATGATTGTTGGATTAAAAATGGTGAATACCGGTCCATTTCAGCTCACTAATGCCTAGGACATCGATGTTTATGTGTTACATTTCATTTTTGATGATTTCCAACTTTCCGAGATTCATACTTCATACATTCCATGTCCCGTTTATTAATGGATGTTTGCAGCTGTTTCTTCTCAGTTTGAGTTGTGCCATATCAGCAAATGAAGATTCTGAAGGCTTTACTCCATCCACAACATTAAGGTTGCCTCTACTTTGAGGCAGCAGCTCCTCCCCAGTAATCTTTGGTACCTTCCAACCTGGGGGCTCATTTCTCCACACTACATCTGACAATGCTCCACAGTTATTCATGAGGTTTTCATTGGCTAATTCTTTTCAGAAGTAGACTGCTGGGTCCTTCTTCCTAGTCTGTCTTAGTCTGGAAGATCAGCTGAAACCTGTCTACTATGGGTGACCCTGCTGGTACCAAACTACCAGTGGCACAGCTTCCAGCATCACAGCAACGAGCAAGGCTCCACTGACAGACAAGTGGAGGCTGCTCACTCTGTATTTACTTCTCTATCAACTAAGATACCCAGTCAATGCAATCAGCCCAGAACTCGGTAGTGCAGAACAGTCTCCCACCAGCTAAAATAGCCAGTCAATGCAATCAGCCGAAAACTCCACAGTGACCTTGTAGGTCAAAGTAGCACTGTCCCAGAGTTCAGGGATTGCCTGGTGGATTTGAACTGCCAACCTTTTGGTTAGCATCTGTAGCACTTATGCAGTACACCACTAGGGTTTCCAATCTACAAATTATCGCACATTGAATGTCTTATCACAAAGAAGGAAGCAGATCATTTAGTAAGATTTTTCAGGGTCTGGAGTCAATACATTCCTCACTTAGGAAAAGAGCTCTGACCCAGATACTAGATGACATGAATAACGGAGTTAAGTGGGACCCAAAGCACAGAAGTGCTCTGTAAGTAGTTGATACTGTAATTGCAAGCAGCCTCACTGCTCATACCATATCACCAGAATACTCTGTAGAATTAAAGACAGTAGTGGTGGGAAAAGATGTTTGGTGGAGTTTATGGCAAACCACATGAGGTAATTACAGTGAAGACCCCTGAAGTTTCTGACTAAGGCAATGGCATCTGCAGTGAAGACTTACATGCCTTTGAAAAACAACTCCCAGCATGCTATTGGATCCTGGTAGAAATGGAGCAACTTGACCATGGGACACCAAACAAACATGTGGCCAAAAGTACTAATCATGAGTTGAGTTCTGGAAGACCCACCTAATCAAATGGCCCAACAATAAAGTATCACGAGGGAGGGATACTTCCAGGATCAAACACACATAAGACCAAAGGACACAAGTAAGCTACATGAACGGCGGCCTCTCCCCATGTCATTTACCACTGTTTCACCAGCATCTCTCTCTAAGTTCACACTTATAATATATGGGAGCATCCCTTTTAGCCAGGTAATGAAAGAGGAAAAAGCCTAAGCTTCATGGATGGGTTGCCATGGTATGTGGGTGCCAGCCAAAAATGAATGACAGCTGCATTACAGCCCTCCTCATGGACAGTCTTTAAAGAGTGATGAGGGATAATTAAGATGGGCCACTCTGGTTGAGGTTGTCAGTGGGCCTGCATCACAGATCAATTTCTCTCTTGCTCACTCCTGCTTCCGTCCTCTCTCTTCCATAGATACTGATTTGCAGTTTACTTCTTATTAACAACCTGCTCACTAATACCACCTCAGAGTCTGTTGCTTACGGTAACAGTGCCCTTTTCATTTTACTTCTTAAATTGTAAGATCTCTTTTTATTTTCTCCTAGTCTTTTACATTTTAATTTTGTTTACAGTGTCTCTTGCAAAACAAATTATTATGATTTGGCAACCAAATCTGTTAATTTGTCTCTAACCAGTTGCCATCATGTTGAATCCAACTCATGTTGACCCCATGTATATCAGAGTTGAAATATGCTCCATATGGTTTTCATATAGCTGATTTTTCAAATGCAGACTGCCAGGTTTTTCTTCCAAGATGCCTCCAGGCAGACTTGAACCTTCAACCTTTCAGTTAGTAACCAAGCACATTTACTGTTAGCACCATCCATGGACTGCAGTCTTTCCCTACATCCACAAAAAGATAATGAGTTTGCGGTAAACACATTTACCTCATACACTGTTAATAAGCAAAAGCAAGTTGCAGAATAATATAGAGGGAGGTGTTTCTCACTAGGCACCTTCGTCTAAGACTGAGATTCAGTAAACCTAAGGTGGGGCCCAAGAATCTGTAGTTTAACAAATATACAAGATGATTTTATGACCAGATAAGTTTAAAATACCACTTCACGTTTTGTGAAGAAAATAAGAGGAGGAACTCCATTCATGTCTCTGTGCACATCTGCATGTGTGTGTGTGTGTGTGTGTGTGTGTGCATTTGTACATGCTCCACCAGGGGACAAAAATGCATAAAGATGCACATTAGATTAATATGTGTTACAACAGGTAGATGGGACTAAAAGTTATAAGATTATGTTTTCCTTTATACAATTGTATTATTCTTATTGTAATGGGCATGATTACTGATGATTGGTTTTAAAAATCCAGTACATTTTGTCATTTTCAAATCATCTTTGTCTTTTGAGAAAATAAGTTGAAGAAAAAGAAGCATCCAAGAGAGCTGTCCTGATTCATGGATAAGCCTTCCCAATCAGTCCCACTGCGGCATCAGGAGCTTCCTTACCTTAGGACATTCAAACCTGGTCATTGGTGAATGAGCTTTACACCTGTGTGACCCTTGAATAGTTAACAAGAGTTCCTATGTTGTTAAAATTCTGGTTCACACCAAGAATAGTTTATCCAGGTTGTGTAACAGCTGCTGTTGCAATTATGTCTAATGGAAGGTTTTGATTCACACCAAAAACACTTACATGTGTTTTGAGTGGCTAAAACTTCTGGTTTCCTAGGAGCTAACTACACAAGTCTCCCTCGGGGCCTGTGAAATCATCTTTCTCACTTCTGCCTGGTTCACTGCCTTGGAAACATACAAAACAGATTGCTGATCTGCTTCTAGGCACTGGGCTTTTGAGACTTACTTGTCCCTTTTACTTAGAAAAAATGTTTTTTCTGTTTCACAAGGAATTACATGTTCACTGTAGAAAATTGGAAAATCAACAAAAAAGTATAAAATGAAACAGAAGAAGAATCACTCGAAATCCTACCATTCGGAGGCAACGATTGTTAATCTTTTGGCATATTAACTCTCAATTTTGCTTCCATGTAATTGTTTTACATAGTTGAGTTCATCCTGGACATATAATTTTGTATACTGCTTTCTTTCAGGGAATGAAATATGATAAAATAAGCAGATTCTGGGAAATAAAACATGTTTTCATTTGATTCTATTACATATAGGCACACTGATTTATTTAACAATTCCCATTTATTCACCATTTGATTCCACTATTTTGCTATTAAAAAAAATTCTTTAATTTTGTTTTGATTTTCAGTGAAATTTTACAAAAGATAACACACACTTCGTTATGTGACCCTAGCTGTTCTCCGCACGCTGTGACAGCACACTCTTCTTCTCCACTCTGTATTTCCAGTGTCCATTCAGTCAGCTCCTGTCTTCCTCTGCCTTCTCATCCTGCTTCTGGCAAGAGCTGCCCAGGTAAGTGTCCTGTGTGTACCCAAGCCAAGAAGCACACTCTTCATCATCATCATTTTAGGTCTTACATATCAGTTCAATCTTTGTATAAGGAGTTGGCTTCAGAATTGTTCCAATTCTGGGATAACAGACAATCCAGAGGCCGTGTCTTCCAACGACATCTCAATCTATCAGACCATTAGTTCTGGTCTTTTTACTAGTGTTCACCTTCGGCTCTCTGCATTTCTTCCACTCTGTCACGGATCTTTGTCGAGTTCCCTGTCAGGGCACTCATTGGTGGTAGCCAAGCACCATCTGGTTCTTCTGGTCTCACGCTGATATAGTCTCTGGATTACTTGGCCCTTTCTGTCTCTTGGGCTCGTATTTTCCTTATGTCTTTGATGTCCTTCATTCTTCTCTGCTCCAGGTAAATTGGGACCAACTGGTGCTCCTTACATGGCAGCTTGCTAGCTTTTAAAACCCCAGCTGGGGTTTTAAAACGGGATGCAGAACATTTTCTTAATAAACTTTGTTATGTCAGTTGGCCTAGATGTCCCCGGAAACAGTGGTCCCCAGAAACTTGCCCCTGCTACTCTGTCCCTTGAAGTGTCTGGTGGTATTAGGAAACTGCTTAGCATTTGGTTTAGTCCAGTTGTGCCAACTTCTCCTCTACAGTATGTTGTCCTTCCCTTCACCTAAAATAATTGTTGTCTATTATCTAATTAGTAAATATCCATCTCCTTCCTTCCCCACCCTGGTAACCATCAGTGACTGTTTTCTTTTGCATTTAAACCTTTTTTGGTTCCTTTAACAGTAGTTTCATATAGTATTTGTCCTTTTGTGACTAATTTCACTCAACATAATGCCTTCCAGATTCATCCACATTATGAGAAACACTACACAAATTCATTGTCGTTCTTTATTGTTGCATAATATTTCATTGTGTGAATATACCATAGTTTGTTTATCCGTTCATCTGTTGATGGGCACATAGGTTGATTCCATCTTTTTGATATCGTCGATAGTGCTGCAATGAAAGTTGATGTGCATGTATCTATTTCTATGGCAGCTCTTACTTCTCCAGGACATATTCCAAGAAGTAGGATCACTGGATCATTTCTAGCTTTTTAAGGAAGCACCAAATTGATTTCCAAAGGAGTTGTACCATTTTACATTCCCATCAGCATTGTATACGCATATGTGTTTGTGTGTGTAAGTATGTATATTTGTGTATGTGGATCAAGGCTGGCCACTTTGACTGATTACAGTGGAGGGAATGGGCCTGACACACCCCTGATGAGAGCAGACTGCAGTCCTGTTAGCATCCAACTAACTGCAAAATGCATAGTGGAGCACTGGGATGGAAGCCAGGCACAGCTAGGTGGGAATCCTCACCAAGTGAGGAAGATCTCACTGAATCAGAGCTGTGTCAGAGGCAGAGGGCAAAGAACAAGGAATTTGGAGGTCAGGAGGTGTGGGCAGAAAATGGGAAATTTACCAGCTAGTGCAGGCCCAGTGTGTAGGAACAACTCTCATTCTGGAGCCTTTCACTGATGAATAAGGGAAGAAAAGAGGAGCAGCGGAGCATCAAGGACTCAGGAGAGACAACAGTTAATGAGAGTCATGTCTGCAACACTTTCCAGTATCCACAAATCTCTCTCAGAATAGCACTCTGGGAGTTGAAATCCAGCATTAGTGAGACTGGATCTGCCACTCTATGGCTCAAAGGTCTACATTTCACTTCAGTAGGATTTTTGCAGAAGTGTTAAATCATCATTTCTGGAAAACAAATTCAACCTGAGGAGTGAACGTCAGAAACAATCAGCGGCAATTGTTTAACATAGCAGCTCCTAATGCAGAAAGAACAGTTGAGGCAAATACAAAGCTAACCAAAAGTTTTTAAAAGAAAAGAAATCCTAGAGAATATAATTTCTATAGCAAGTTTTGGGAAAAATGACATATTCCTGGGAATCTAGAAGAGCAACCATATGTGTAGGTCTGTGTGCATGCCCAGGAAGGATGTGAGAATGCCCTAAGCTCTCACTTCATTCTGAACTTGAGGCTCAGTCTAAATATGGCACAAAGACTAAGACATAGTTGTCAATTGCCTCATACATTTTTTAAGATATAACCCAAAAGGCACATAGAGCTCTTTGGCAAAGACTAGTAGACTTACTGGTTTCAAGCATTTAAGGAAATATCAGTCCCATCATTATGTGACCACTAAGGTAACTGAGGAAGCCCTGGTGGCATAGTGGTTAAGTGTCACATCTGCTAATCAAAAGGTGAGCAGTTCAAATCTGCCAGGCACTCCTTGGAAACTCTATGGGGCAGTTCTACTCTGACCTCTAGGGTTGCTATGAGTCGGACCTGACTTGCCAGCACTGGGTTGAGTGGGTAAGGTAACTGAGCAGAGACTTCAGTCTCTGCAACATGAATAAGAATACAGACTTTACAGAATTAGATCAGAAATGTTACCAAACAAACAAAAAGCAGCAACAACAGCAGAAACAACAAACCTTGGGAGGAATCTGATTTTTCAGAGTTGTCACATAGTATTATTTAAAATGTCAAGTTTTGAACAGAAAATTGTGCTTAATGAAGAAAGAAAAACAAAGCCATGAAACTGAATGTAAGTGTGTATATACGGCACATGTACAGGAAAAGAAAACTCAGTCAATAGAAGCTGTCCCTGCTCAGGGGCTGGCTTTACTAGACAAGCTCAGGTTTTGGATTTTCTAGACAAAGCTTTTAAATCAGCTGATTCAAATATGTTCCAAGAATTAAAGGAAACCTTGTCTGAGACTGATGTCAAACCAATACAGATTATCAATAAACAGATATAAATTTATCGAAGGTAACCAATAAAGAAGGTTAGCAAACTTACTCATCAAAATAAAGAAGCAAAAGTCTCAGTAAAAGTAAGACCTACAAAAACAAAACAAATGACAAAAAATATCCACAAAAAAAAGGAATCAGCATAGAAGAGTAAGAAGAACAAAGAAAGCATAGGCACCACACTCAAAAACTCACTACAAAACACCTATGAATACAAATTTTTCCAAAGAATATATACAAATGGCCAATAGGCACTTGCAAGGGTGCTCACCATCATTTAGTCATCAGGGAAATGTAAGTCTTAACCACAGTGAGACACCACTTCACACCCGCCAGGATTGTTGTTATGCGCCACTGTGTAGGTTCCAACTCACAGCGACCCGATGCATAACACCAAAATACTGCCTAGTCCTGTGCCTTGCCCACAACCATTTTTATGCTTAAGGCCATTGTGGCAGCCACTGTGTCAGTCTGTATTGTTGAGGGTCTTCCTCTTTTTTGCTGACCCTCTACTTTACTAATTTAACGTATTTAACATATGACCCAGAAATTCTACTCCTCTTAGGTATGTGTACTCAGGAAAAATGGAAACGTGTCCACACAAAAATGTGTTCAGACATGTTCATAGTAGCATTATTTATTATAAGCAAAAAATACAAGCAACTCAAACGTCCATCCACTAATAAATGAATAAACAAAATACTGTATATCCATGCAATGGAATATTATTCAGTCATAAAAGGTATAAAGTACTGATACGTGCAACAGCAATGATGAATCTTTAAAAATTGATTAAATTAAAGACTTTAATCACATATCGTATCATCCATTTATTTAAAATGCCAATGATAGGCAAACTTATAGAGATGGTAAGTGTATTAGTGATTGCTTACAGCTGCGGTAGGACTGGGAAACAGAGTAACTGTTAATAGGCACAGGGTTTTTTTTTTGTTCTAAAATTAACTGTGGTGATAGATGCAGTACTCTGAATATATGAAAAACTACTGAGTTTTATACTTTTATTAAAAGGACTGATTCTATGATTTGTGAATTATATTCCAATAAACAACAAAAAAATTACACAGGAAGAACCCTCAACGAGATCCAAGTATCCTGGAATATTCTAAGCAAAGATAGGATCCTAGGGACCAGCATCTTCTAGCAAATTACCCCTTAATTCCACAACTGCTACTTCCATGATCCCAGGAAGGGAAAGAAATTCTAGTTGCAAACAACACTGATTCCTTTAAAAATATACTTAAGCCAATCACTGACTATGATAACATGGTAAGGCACTGGGTCTCACTTGGGATGTGGAAAGTAGCATTTGTCACAGAATTGTAGATTGTAATCAGTTCAGTTAACCCTAGAGCTTCAGGGTCTTGGGACCTTAGTGTACTAGCTCTGCTATTTGGCAGCTGAAGCCTAGTCAGTCCCTCTTTGCCAGTGGTGCTGAAGCACAGGAGACAATGACTTGCCCAGGGTTAGCTGTACACTGTGGAGTGAAGACTACCAGGATTCAGTCGAGTTCAAGCTGAGTTAGGATTTGGATCTCAGTTCCCTGCCAGGTGCTGGGGAAAAAAGATGTTTTCAAACAGTTTAGCTACAAATGGTCCCTAGATGAGGAGCCCTATGGGAAATTAGAGGGAGCTTTCAGGCCACAATGTATCAGAACGAAGCAGGGAGAAGCAAGCACGTGTGTAGCAGGAAGAAACCTCCAGAGTTGGGAGACTAGTGATCTAATCCAGTCATACTAACTCAGGAGGGCCACTGTACTTCTCTGGGCCTGATACGGTTAAGTGCTACATTTGCTAATCAAAGATCAGCAGTTCAAATCCACCAGGCGCTACTTGGAAACTCTATGGAGCAGTTCTACTCTGACCACTAGGGTCGCTATGAGTCGGACTCCACTTGATGGCAGTGGTTATTTTTTTAAGGCTACATAGGTAAAGGAGGCAGGCTGAATGTGTTAGATACATTCTCCACCCAACATTTTTCAAGGAACTTTAGGGCATGGTGGAGGTGCATCAGAAGGCTAAAATCTTTTATTTGACTTAAATTGTTAAAAGTTAAGCAGTGGTGGCACAGTGGTTAAGAGCTAGGCCAGTAACCAAAAGGTCAGCAGTTCAAATCTACCAGTTACTCCTTTGAAACCTGATGGGACAGATGTGCTCTGTCCTATACGGTTGCTATGAATCAGAGTGGACTTGACATCATTGTGTTTTTAAGTATATTTTAGAATTCTAATCAAAGTCATGTGCGCACTTATGTGTCACATACCAAAACTGTTAGAAACCACTTACAGACTAAATTCTGCTGTCTGGTTAACTCATTTTGGGGAAGATCTTTGAAAATGCTTCTTTTGTTACTAGTTCACGTGAAGAGCGTAAGGTTTTTTCAGGGTAAGCTGTTTTAAATGAGTCAGTCACTCAACCTAGATTAAAGGAGAGGGAACATAATCTCACCTCTCAATGGAAGGAATGTGAAAGAATTTGCATACAAGTTTTTAAACCACTACAATTTTGTAACTACTTTTCTGCATGAATCATTATTTTCTTAACATTGGGGAGCCATAAAAACAAAACTATTGCTGTGAAGCCTGACTCATAGCGACCCTATAAGATCAAATAGAACTCCCCCATAGGTTTTCCAAGACAATAAAACTTGTCGGAGGCAGGCTGTAAGCCACATCTTTCTCCTGCAGAGTGGCTGGTGGGTTCAAACCACCGACCTTTTGGTTAGCAGATAAGCACTAAAACCACTGTGCCACCAAAGCTACCTGTGCAGCCAAATACAATAATAAATTTGATCCTGCACCTGAAAAAAAAAGGAATCATGAAAATAAAGCAATTTCACCAATGAGAAGAGATACGCCATAAATAAAATATTAGCGAAATAATCCAGCAAAGTATTAAAAACCTTTATATCGTTATCCAGGAAGTTTTATATAAGGACTTTGAAGTAGTCAACACAGAAGAATCTCTAGTTGGTGGGAATACATAATTTTGTTTTCTGAGTTTTATGTTTTCTCTGATGCCTACTATAAGAGGAAACTCTGAAACTGAGGTGCTTGGAATGATTTAAAACGACTGATGTGGTTCTGAATCCAAGTTCTGTTTTTTGAATTAAACTTTAGCCTATCCTAAATCCTCCTTTCTGCCTTCCTAAGACTAGAAACTGTGATGTGAAGCTTCCTGTGAAACTTTAACTACCTTTAGCAAACCATGGAATGAGAGAAAATATGGTTTGTGAAGAAATGTTTGTCAGTAAATGTTTGTCAAGATGGGCCAGGGGAATGCTTGCTCAGGCATTTCCCAGAAAGAATATATGGGTAAATATGTAGAAAACTGTTTGCTAAGTTGATTGCAGAAAGTCTGTGTTAGACAATATGTCAGCTAATCTTGTAAGGTTTTAAGTTGCCGTTGTCTTGGAGACACTAGTAGTACAGTGTGGTTAGGAGCTACAGCTACTAGCCAAAAGTTCCGCAGTTCAAATCCACCAGGCACTCCTTGGAAACTCTGTGGGGCATTTCTGCTCTGTCCTACAAGGTCACTCTGAGTCAAAGTCGACTAGACTGCAATGGGTTTGGGTTTATTTTCTTGTAGGAAACCCCTGGTGGTGTAGTGTTTAAGAGCTGTGGTTGCTAACCAAAAGGCGACTGTTGAAATCCACCAGGGGCTCCTTGGAAACTCTATAAGGCAGTTCTACTCTGTCCTATAGGGTTGCTGTGAGCCAAAATCAACTGAGAACAATGCGTATTGTCTTGCGACTATGTGTAAACCCAAGTCCCTATTATTGTGACCAAGCACTTCCCTACTTTTCGGTATAAAAGCTCCTCTCTCAAAAGGTTGGAACACTTAGCAATTTTGCTTTACGTGTCGCTCAATTTTTATTGCTTTATTCCTTCCTTAAAACTCCTTTGCTGTCATTTTAACAGGCTCAGAGATTTTTCTCATAGACAATAGGTACTACTTCTGTAATAACGAAAGGTTATAAAATTAGAAAGAAAAAAGGCAACCGGAGAGAAAGTATTAGCAACATACAACCTAGTTAAAGGAATAGCATCCCAAAGACACAAAGAAGTTTATTAAACCGAGGAATAAAAGACCAAAAATTCAATAAAATATTTTTTAGAAGGTGTGGACAAAAAGAGATACTAAAACGGCACTTAACCACAGTAAAATTTCAATTTCACTCATAAGAGAACTGTATATTAAAATTACATAGAGATGCCATTTCTTATACATCAAAGGAACAAAAATTCAAAAGTTGAACAATTAGCTCTGTTAGTGATTCTGTGGAGAAACAGGCACTTTCATTGTTTGCTGATGCAAATGCAAATTGACAGAAACTGATGATATCTAACAAAGCTACATATGTATTTCCTCTTTGAGCCAGCAATACTCCCGGGAATTTTTCCTGAAGAAGCACCTACAACAGCATAAAAATACTATTAATTGAAGCATTTGTTATAATACAAAACACTGGGAGCAACATAAACGTCCGGTAACAGCAGAGTAGGTACATAATACAATGGGTGCCATAAAGTTGTATGAATAATGAGGAAGAGCTCTATGAAGTGATGTGATTTCCAGAAGTTATTTTTGAATGAAGAAAGTAAAGTGCAAAAGAACATATGTAGTATGTGGCCCTCGTGTTAGACAAAAGAAAGCATACATATATGTCTAGTCTTGAGAAAGCACAAGAAGGATAAATCATAAAACCATGACATTGGTTACTTACAAGGCTGGAGAGGGTGTGAGGGACAGAACAGAAGTGACACAGAAGGGAGGGGCACTTCTCTAAGTATCTTTTAAGAATATTTTGACTTTTGGAAGCAAAAAATAGAGTGAAATCAACAAGGATGGGAAAGGAGGGAAACTAAAACTGAAAGCAAATTGAAACAAGCCCTTTGTACTTCAGATGAATAATATGACCACAAATAAGTGGGGAAATAGAAGGAAGAACTAATACAATTTACTTAGGAATCCAAAATTTGACTGTATATCCTCAAATTTGAGAGGTTTGGGGTTAGGGAGGAGCTGCAAACAAATTCTGAACTCGTTTTAGTAGCTTTTTAACTTCTTTTTGTAGTGGTATAGGTGAAACAGCTCTACTATTATTATATGTGTATTACAGAACTAAGCAAATAAGTCAATGTGTGGACGTAAGCACCAGGGCTTTCACGGAGGAAGAAGGAAGGTTACAAAATGCAGAATGGGAAAAAAAAAGACCATTATGGAGATGGACTGGAATTGGAGATAATCTGTGTGAACTCATGCTTTCTAAAATAAATATCTGTATAATTGCACATGTATATTTGTATATTTATCAATGTGTATGCTCTGTGTGTGGGGAAATGCAGATTGGTATATATCCGGTTATATCTATATATGTGTGCGTGTATGTACGTACATGTGTACATCCATCAAATAGTTCCTACCACTAATCACTGAAAGAATTTAGAAACAGTGACACCGCAGTTGCAAAGAACACAACTGGCTGAAGTCCTCATCTCTAATATCGTTCTCCATTAAAAGAAACAGGAGATATTTGGAGAAATGGCTGATTGTAGGCCTGGAGCAGGGAATATATCAGATAGGTGTGGAATATCATATTATGTACCAGAAAGAAAGTAATAAATAAATGTTTTTTCCCTTACCCACTTGACAGTCACATACATCATAGTCCTTTACTCCAAATACTAGTGTATATTTCTCAAGAATGGGAATATTCTCCATCATAATCACAGTAGTTATTAGTGTGACTCAGTTATCAATGATGTAATACTTCGATCTAGCACCTGTATGCTAAATTCTAGTTTTGTGAACTAATGCAACAGTGTCCTTTATGGGCATATTTTCCCCCCTGTACAGGATCCAGTCTAGAATCAGGTATGGTGTTTAGTTGTCTGTTCTCTTTAGCTTCCTTTAATCTGAAATGCGACCACAGCCTTTCTTCTTTTTTAATAACATTGACATTTTTGAAGAACACTGTCTTTCCCTTCTCACTGTTTAAAAACAGAACATTCCTCATTTAGGGTTTGTCAGATATTTTCTTAGACTAGATTCAGATTATGCATTACTGGCTGGAGTCTTACATAAATGAATGCTACATGAATTCAGAGTATCACAGCTGAGGCACATAATGCCCCTCATTGGTGATGTTAATTTTGATTACCCGGTCTAAGAGGTGTCTGATTTCTCCATTATTTTGTTGTTATTTTTTCCCTGCAATTCGTAAGCATTCTGTAGAGAACCACTTCAAGATAAGACAAATATCCACTGTTGCTCTTGAAAAATTTCCCCTAGATTTAACATCCACTGATAATTCTTGGGAAACCCTGGTGGAGTAGTGGCTAAGTGTTACATCTGACAATTTGAAAGGTTAGCAGTTTGAATCCACCAGGAGCTCCTTGGAAACTCTGTGGAGCAGTTCTGCCCTGTCCTTTAGGGTTGCTAAGAGTCAGACTCAACTAGATGGCAGCAGGTTTGGTTCTGTTTTTGGATAATTCTTGATAAGCCCTAGAAGCACAGTGGTTAAAGCACTTGGTTGGTAACTGAAAGCTCGGTGTTTGGGACCCAGCAGCTGCTCCTTTGGGGAAAGATAGTGCAATCTGCTTCCGTGAAGATTACGGACTCGGAAACCCTATGGGGCAGTTCTACTCTTTCTAATAGGGTCGCTGTGAATCTGAGTCAACTTGATAGCAGTGGATCTGTATTTTTTGATGATTCTTGCCTTTATACATGTCTATAAATAGTTCCATATATAGCCATCTTTTCCCATGTTAAGTAAAATGGGTGCCTACTGATTTCCACAACTTTAATCCATTGCCACATCACCTCTCCTTACCGATCTGTAAGTTTCTACTCAGATTAGTGACAGATCTGGCTCTTATTATTAGCCATCCATTTATTTAATTATTCATTTCTGTACAGCAGTGTCAAAATGCCTGTATCCTCACGGGAAACTTTACTGTGCAATAGTGTACAATGCGCAATTCTTTTCGCCTTCAGACTTTGTTAAGATGATTCTGCATAATATGCAGACACCACTGCAGCGCTTTTATGGGACATCCCTGATGGACAGCGGTGAAGGGAAACTCTGCAAGTAGACAGAACTTCAGGTAATGTACCTGATTGTTCATTTTGACTGTAAGAAGAAACAGCTCGATGTGTGACTGTATGATTCATAGGCTGTGGCCAGTGGTTTGGCTGGACCTCAGAAATCCAGAAGGTACATAGCTAGAAAACTGGCAATGGGGAGGTAGGGGGAAGAGCACTTGATATTATTAGAGGGACTTTGGGGGCGAGGACCACACTAGGTGACACTGTCAGAGGAGGTGGTACCAAAATGACTGTCTATAAAATTTTCATGCAGTGTTTCAGCAGAAATTTATTATTTTTTATTACAATATCCCTGTAGTTAGTTACAATAGCATTTATTTTTCATGAAGCCAGTTTACATCCATCAGTATACTTACAAGGCTGAGACGCCATGCTAATTTACTTTCTGAACCTTCTAATGAGCCCAGTTAGGTCTGTCACTGTCATTCAGTCACAGTCATACTGAATCACGGTTTCACTTGCGTAGGCTATGAGCACACACTGTTGTTTTCTTTGCTGCTGGTGTTTATGTAGTCAGTGATGTTGTAAATTTTCCTTATATTTAAGCTACAATATTGTGGTAATTAATATTTGTGAACCTATATCAATAATTGTTTGGAGAACGAAGTAGTAATTAATGGAAAAAGAGAAAATAATAATAATGTGAGAATGTAATTTCAATGTAAAAAGTTTTACAACAAATTTTGTTATTAGTAATCACATAATCCAAGAAATACATAATTTTTAATTTGTGACTATGTCATATATTATTCTTTGATGCAGCCAGCCAAGCAAATTGATAATAAACTTACATGTCTAACAATTATTGATAATATAACTCTTTGATAACTACAGAAACTGATAGTTTAAAACAAAGTGGAGGCAGTACTATGTTTCTTGGTACGTGTTTAGACATGTAACTTAAATCTTAAATTCAGTTTATTAAAAAAAATTTTAGTCTTTTTAAAAATTTTCTTTAAAAACATCACTGTCTTGCAAATATTTGTCTTACTTGAACAAAAAGTTCAGGGTTGAAGTTTGAATTATGGTTAAAAAATAGTCACATGTTGAAAAGTGAGCTGGTGAAAGGCATTGATTTTGCAGAGGTCATTCACAAGTTCACAGCTTTGAAGACCAGAAAAGGAAAGTACTGATTTAGTTGTCATGTTGACTATGTGCTGAAATGCTTGGGTATTTGTTCCTGTTTATTTTTATGATGTTTTTTCATTTATTAATGTATTCCCATATACTTTTTTCTACACCTTCTTTATTTTTTGAGTCATTATGGATTGTGTAAGCCTAATCCATTAATGTGCTTCATGTAACTTTAAAGTTTAATATTAAAATGAGCATAATTTTGATGTAGATCTTAATCGTTTTTGCTTCTAATTCTGTTTTCTTACTGAATTTGCACTTCAGCCACATGTAACTATGTAAACACATTTAGACAGTGTGTATTGTAATTTAAAGGCATAATTTTGTTAGTAATTTACATCACTTCTATTGCCATAACATTCAATGATATATAGGAATTACAATTTACAAATAACATCAATACTGAAAACATTACTGAGGATTCTGCATGGTCTGGTGTGGGAGGGGGTCCATGCGGAAACGATGCTATGAGTTACTGCTCTAGGTGACACAAACCCTACTAACACCACTTGAGGAAGTGATATATGCATAGACATCTTTGAATGGGTGAAAAATGTGGAGATATTTGTGTTCCAAGGAAAAGTTCAACAAAGGATAACTTCAGCAGAGGAGAATTTTTAATAATCAAGTGGGTAGGATGACCCGTTCTGCGGATATCAGCCTCTTTCCCCAGCTACTTCTGTCAATGCCCAGTGGGTTCATCAACAAAGTGGCCATGGTGGCAAAATGAAAACAAACCAGTTGGTGTTGAGTTGGCGCTGACTCATAGTGATCCCATGTATGTCAGAGCAGAATTGTTTTCCATAGAGTTTTCAGTGGCTGATTATTTTTAGCATAACTTGCCAGGGTTTTCTTGCAAAGCATTCTGGGTAGACTCAAACTCTAACCTTTCAGTAATTACTTGAGCACGTTAATCCTTTGCACCACCAAAAGTCTGGCTCTTCAAACCCACCTGGAGTTACCTCAGAAGAAAGGCCTGGCTATCTGCTTCCAAAATCACAGTCTTGAACACCCTTTGGAGTGAAGCTGTATTCTGTACACACAAAGTCACCATGAATCAGGATTGACTCGACAGCAACTGTAATAGCAGGTATAAAGGTTTTTAATGGGTTCAGCGATATGGACTTCTGCTAGCCAAGGCCAACCTGGCTAAAATCTGCCAGCAATATGCTTAATCTTCTAGCAGCATAGACAAACATTGAGTCCCCAATATGACACAGTTCTCTGGGGGTGATCAGCCACCTATCTGATGTCAGTTTGATTACAGTGGACTGCTTCCATCATGGAAGAGGCAATGTTTTGTTCTTACTGGAATATATACTTCTCTGGATACAATGCTTCTATCAAAACTGCCATCCATGGACTTATAGAATGCCTTATTCACTGTCATGCTATTCAACAAAGGATTGCCTCTGACCAAGAAACTCACTTTATAGTAAATGAAGTGCAGCATTGGGCTCATGCTCATGCAATTTACTGGTCTTATTTTGTTCCCCATCATCCTGAAGCAGATGGCTTGATAGGATGGTGAAATGGCCTTTTGAAGACTCAGTTATGGCACCAGCTAGGTGGCAATACCTTGCAGAGCTCAGGCAATGTTCTCTAGGAGGCTGTGCGTACTCTAAATCAAACTCTAATATGTGGTACTGTTTATCCCACAGCCAGAATTCATGGGTCCAGGAACTAAGAGGTGGAAACGGGAGTGGCACTACTCACTATTACCCCTCGGGATCCACTAGTAGAATGTTTGCTTCTTGTCCTCCCGGACCTATATTCTGCTGGGCTAGATGTCTTACTTCTAAAGGGAGGAATGCTTCTACCAAAAGACAAAACTATGACTGAACTGTAGGTTGAAACTTCTACCTGGCTACTTTAGGCCCCTCTGCCTCTGGGTCAACAATCGTCAGCAAAGAATGGCTAGTATGAGTAGCCCAGATTACCAACAGGAAACAGGAATGTTATTACACCGTGGAGATAAGGAAGAGTATGTCTAGAATACAGGAGATCCCTTAGGGCATCTCTGAGTAGTAGGACGCTCTGTGATTTAATTCAAGGGAAAACTACAACAACTCAATTCAGGCAAGACTACTAATAGCTCAGATCCTTCTGCAATAAAGACTTGGGCCAACCCAGTGGGCAAAAAACTAATACTAGCTGAGGTCCTCACTAAAGGCAAAATGAATATGGAAAGAACACTGAAAGAAGGTACTTGTAAATAACAACTATGACCCAGTGACCAGTTGCAGAAACAGACTGTAATTGTTATGAATATATCCTTTTCATTTTGCTGCAAATAGTTGTGTGTATGTATGGAATATCTTTGCTTTCTTCCCTTTCTTGTCCTCTCATAAGATGTATTAATTTTGTATCACAGTATTTAAAATACAGGTTATCAGGAAGATTGAACATCATCCAAGGATTTTGCATCCTCTTCTGGGAGAGAATTAGGGCATTTGCAGTTGTATTTAGGACAGTTAAATCATGTTAGTTGTAAGTATGCCTTTGTTATTTTAATTATTTGGAGATTAAGTATGGTTCAAGAAGATGTGTATAGGTGCCAGATTGACAAGGAATGGACTGTGGTGATTAATTTTATATGTCAGTTTGACTAGGTTATTTAGGTGATAGTTGTTTAATCACTAGCCTTGATGTTGCTATAAAGATACTAGTATTTAAACCAACTGACTTTAAGTAAAATACATTAACCTTTGTGATGTGGCTGGACCTCATCCAATAAGTTGAAGGCCGTAAGAGCAAAAGCTAAGGTTTTCTCAGGGAAGATTCTGCCTTGTGACAGTCAATAGAGATTCTTCTAGAATTTCTAGACCACTGCCTAGCTGACCAATTTTAGTTTCTAGCCTGATGAGAGACCTACAGATTTGGGACTAATCAGCCCTTGAAACTGCATGAGAAAATTCCTTAAAATAAATCATTCTCTCTCTCTCTATCTTACTGGTTTTATTTCCCTGGAGAACTCTAAGACACCATGTATGGGTCACCACAATACGTTTATGCACTCTTCCATTGGAAGACATCTTGGTTGCTTCCAGTTTAGGGAGTTATAAATAAACCTGCTACAAATATTTGTGTGCAGGCTTGTTTGTTTTACTAATTTGTCTTTTAATTGTTTATCAATGAAGACTAAATAAATGCAAGCAAACAGAAGAGTATAATGAACTCCTATGTACCTATCACTATTCAGCTTAAATTCAGGAACACTCTTATTTCATCTAAATTGCCCATTTCTCCCTACCATATTATTTTGAAGCAGGTATCATATCATTTCATCTATAGATACTTCAGCATATATCTCTAAAACATAAAAGCTCTTAAAAAAAACCCACCATGCTATGCCAAGCCAAGCCAAGTGCCGTCAATGTACCTAAAAATTAGCAACAATTATTTTATATCAAATTTCTATTCCGTGATTTTCTTAGTTATCCAGCGCTGCTATAATAGTATCATAATTTGATGGCTTTAACAAAGAGATATTTATTCTCTCACAGTCTGTTGTTGCTGCTGTTGGGTGTCATCAAGTTGGTTCTGACTCATATCAACCTTATGTACAGCAGAATGAAACACTTTCCTGTCATGTACCCTTCTCACAATCTTTGTTACGCTTAAGCCCATTGCTACAGCACTGTGTCAATCCATCTCATTGAGGGTCTTTCTCTTTTACACTGATCCTGTACTCTACCAAATGATGAATTTCTCCAGCGAATGATCCCTTTGATAATATGTCCAAAGTATGTGAGATGAAGTCTTGTCATCCTTGCCTCCAAGAAGCATTCTGGCAATACTTCCGAGACAAATCTGTTCATTCTTTTGACAGTCTACAGTATACTCAATATTCTTTGCCAACAAGATAACACAAAGGGATTGCTTCTTCTTTGGTCTTCCTTACTCCTTGTCCAGCTTTCACATGAATACAAGGGGAATTAAAACACCATGGGTTAGGTCAGACGCACCTTAGTTTTCATGGTGACATCTTTAATTTTCAACACTTTAAGGAGGTCTTTTGCAGCAGATTTTCCAAATGCAATGTATCTTTTGACTTCTTGACTGCTTCTTCTGTGAACGTTGATTGTAGATTCAAGCGAAATGAAATCCATGACCACTTCAGTCTTTTCTCTGTTTATCATGATGTTGTCTATTGCCAGTTGTGAGGATTTTTGTTTTATTTATGTTGAGGTGTAATCCATGTGAAGGATGTGGTCTTTGATCTTCATCAGTAAGTGCTTCAAGTCCTCTCCATTTTCAGCAAGGAAGGTTGTGTCATCTGCATAAAGCAGGTTGTTAATGAGTCTTCCCCCAGTCTTGATGTCCTGTACTTCTTCATATAGTTCAACTTTCATATTATTTGCTCTGCGTACATATTGAATTGATATGGTGAGATATAAAACCCTAACACACATCTTTCCTGACTTTAGACCACGTGGTATTGCCTTGTTCTGTTCAAATGAATGCCTCTTGATCTATGTACAGGCTCCTTATATGCATGATTAAGTGTTCTGGTTTTGTTCTTCTAAGACAAGAGAGTCTTTCAATATTTCTTGTAGCTTTAGTTAGCTTTTTACAAAGTCTCTGAGTTTCTGTTTACCTGTGAATGTCTTCATTTCATTTTCATGTTTGAAAGATAGTTTTGCAGGATATATAATTCTTCATTGGAAGTTCTTCACCTTCAAGGCTTTGAATGTGTCATGCCACTGTCTCCATGCCAGCATGATTTCTACTGAGAAATCCAGCGAAAGCCTCCAGGGTTTCCCTCTGAATGTCAGCTTTGCTTTGAGTCTTGCTGCCTTTAAGAGTTTCTGCTTATGTTTCATTTTATTAAGCTTGATTATGATATGTCTTGGAGTCTTTCTTTTGAGATCTATATTGAGTGGTGTTCAATATGTATCTCAGATACCTATATTCTCTTCTTTCCTAATTTCTGGGAAGTTTTCTGTAAGCAGCTCAGCACCAGTACTCTGTGTTCTCAGGTGTCCCACCCTGTTCAGGAACTCCAATTAATCGTTGATTGTTCCTCTTAATAGAGTCCCACAGGCTTCTTAATGCTTCTTCATTTTTCTTGTTTCTTTCACATAGATACTGGAGTCAGTAAGTCTGTCTTCCAAATCAGAAAGTCTATATTCCATTTTTTCCATTCTGTTTTCTTGGCTTTGAATTGAAGTTTCTGTGTCTTTGATTTTGTTCTTGATCTGTTGGACTTCAGAGTACTGGTGTTCCACCAGATTGAACAGCTTGCTTAATTTTTCATTTTGCTCTGCTGCATTTTGTATAAGGTCTAGAAGGGCTCTATATATAATCATTTTCTATTCACCTTCTGATAGGTTCAGAAAAGCTTCTTCGTCTGGGAAGTTCTATGGTACTTTCTTCTCGGGGGCCTTCTGAAGCCATGAGTGATTTCTTGTTTATGATTTTCTCCAGAGTATGCTGCTTTGGGGGCATCATGTGAGTCAATAGAGGCTGGGAGAGATGCTGTGAGGATGGACCACAGTTGTTTCTCTAGGCCATCTTAAAATGAGAGGTAAAAAGTATTTGATAACCTCCAAAGTCAGTCTCAGTCAGGTTTTCAGGTGTATAGGTCCCTCTTCCCAGCTGGCAAAGTAAGCACCTCTATATCGAACCCCAGATGTTATAAACTAGTTCAAAATACAGGAGGGCTACTGCCCTTCTGGCCTGTGCTGTCGGGTCCCAGCTGTAGGCAACACTGTGTAGAATTCTGCTTTCCTGCTGCAAAAGCGCTCTCTTCTGGGCAGATGCTGCCTCCCGGACAAGGAATTAGGTCCAGCTGAGGCTTCTGTATGGATATCTCTGTCTCCCAGTGGAATGAGATGGTGTCCCACACAAGCTCGCCACCTGGCTGGGACCAGGCTACTGGCAGAAAGAGAGGCCAAAGGTGCTGAGATGCTCAGAGTCCACAGCCTCTGTTGCTGGGCCCCAGCCTCAGGTGACACTGTGCAAAACACCACCTCTCTACTGGAAAAACACTCTCCCATGGGCAGGTGCTGCCTCCCAGCCTAGGAACTAAGTCCAGCTGGGACCTCTGTATGGGTGTCTCTGTCTCTCAATGGATCAAGATGGCGTCCCACATAAGCTTGCCACCTCCTCCATACGGCTACTATATGGCAGAGGTAGAAAGATAGGCTAAAGGTGCCGAAGTGCACAAAGTCCAAAGCCTGGCTCTCAGAATATGGCAATTGCACTTGCCGATCCCACCCACAGTGTGTCTGAGATTAGCAGCTAGTCAAGTCCCAGCTCCACATGCCGGCTAAGACAGAGAAAAAAAAATTAAAATGGTGAGTTACCTTCAGTCTGTGCAAGCCCGTGCTCGCCAAGAGTGGGGTCAGCAAAAGAGAGGAGGTTTTGTGTTCAGTGGTATGAAGTCCAAATTAACAGCCCTATGCCACTTCCTAGGGCTCACTAGGTGTCCAGAAGTCTCCAAAATTGTCAGATCAGCTCTTGGTTTCCAGAGGGATTTAGGGAGACATGTGTTTAATCTGCTATCTTGACTCCGCCCCTGAGTAAATGTTCTGAAATTCTCATTCTTTGCAATATTAATAATTTGTCATGATCCACACAGTCAAATGCCTTTGTGTAGTCAATATAACACAGGTTAAACATCTTTCTAGTGTTCTTTGCTTTCAGCCAGGATCTGACATCAAGAACGACATCTGTTGTTTCCCATCCTCTTCTGAATGTGCCTTGAACTTCTGGCAGTTTCCTGTTGATATGTTGCTACAGTTGCTTTTGAATGATTTTCAGTGAAACCGTACTTGGGTGTGATATTAATGATGTTGTTTGACAATTTCCACATTTGCTTGGATCACCTTTCTTGGGAATAGGCATAAACATGGAACTTTTCCAGTCAGTTGGCCAAGTAGCTGTCTTCAAAATTTCTTGGCATAAATCAATGAGTACTTTCAGAGCTGCATCTGTCTGTTGAAACATCTTGATTGGTATTCTGTAAGTTCCTGGAATCTTGTTTTTGGCCAGTGCCTTCAGTGCAAGTTGGACCTCTTCTTTTAGTACCATCAGATCTTAATCATATGCTACCTCCCGAAATGGCTGAATGTCAACCAATTCTTTTTGATGCTTCATGTGCCTTTCAATATTTCCCTCACAGAATACTTTAATATTACAATTTGAGGCTTATCTTGTTCCTTTAGTTCTTTCAGTTTGAGAAATACTAACCTGTTCTTTCTTTTTGGTTTTCTAACTTCTGGGCTTCGCCCATTTCATTAGAATACTTTACTTTGTCTTCTCAAGCTGCCCTTAGAAATCTGTTTAGCTCTTCTAGGTCACCATTTCTTCTATTAGCTTTGGCTACTCTATGTTCAAGAACAAGCTTCAGAGTCTCTTCTGACATTCATCTTGGTCTCTTATTTTTTTTTACTGTCTTATTTATTTATTTATTTTTATTATGACTGAGTGAAAATGTACATTCCCATATAAATTTGCATGCCCACCTAGATGCAGCTTCCACTGCTCTCCCTGCCAGGTGACAGCACACTATTCCTGTCTGCTCCATATATGTCTCATCCTCCCAACAGTCTCCTTTCCCCTACTCTCCACCCACACTCCTTCCTCCAGCCAAAAGTCACAAGAGGTCAGCAGGATGATATCCTATAGATGCATAGAACCATAAAGTGTATCCAATATGTGGTCACTCTGCATCACCAAGTCAAATCCATTTGTGTTCAAAGAGTGGACCTTCGATATGATTTATGGGCAAGGGCAGCATCAGGGCTGGGGGCCATGGTCCCAGGGGAACCCTGAAGCCACTGGACCATCAATTGTGGTCTCTTAGTGGAGATCTAGTGTACCCCTTTTTATTGTTGTGTTGCCAGTGAGACTCAACTTTGTGAGCTCCATCTCGCTATCACTGGTGGCGGCCAGGCACCATCCGGTTCTTCCGGTCCCAAGTCTATGTAGGCACCCACTCATGTGGTTCTCTCTATTTTCTGGGTTGTTTTTGCCCCATGTCATTTTGGTCCTCAGTGATCACCAGTTCCTGCTGAGTTGGGACCATTTCCTGTGCCCTCGGATGGTAGCTTGGCGGCTTTTAAGACACCAGACGCCACTCACCAATGTTGGCTGCAGACAGCCCCGTTAGGAAAACGCTAGTTGTGCCAATTGGCCTCGATTTCACCTAACAGCATGGTCTCCTGCTCCCTGCCCCAGTTACTCTGTCCTTGCAATATTGGGTTAAGATGGAAGGAGTATTCAGGTTATGCTGAAGTCCACTTAATATTGTTCTTGTTTCTAATGTGTGCTATCACCACATAATTCGAAAACTTGTCTGCTTTTTGGTCATCAGTGTTGCATGTGTCACAGCTGTTCGTCAGACAGTCTCTAAATTCAGGTGGGAAGTACTCAGTGTTATGCTTTGGCTCTCATGGACTTGTTATAGTTTTTTTCAGTGTCAAGTTGGACTTGCATATGAGCTATTGATGATCTGTTCTGCAGTCATTCTCTGGCCTTATTCAGACTGTTGATACTGAGCTTTGACATAGTCTCTTTCCACATATGTAGTTGGTTTGAGTCCTGTGTATTTCATCTTTCCATCTGGAGAAGTTCATGGGTATAGTCGCTGTTTATAGTCTAGGAGGCTGCAAGTCCAAACTCAGGGGCACCAGCTCTCAAGGGAAGGCTCTTTGTCAGTTCTAGGGGAAGGGCCTCATCATCAGTCTTTCCCTAGTCAAGGAGCCTTTCAGAGCCAGGACCCTGGGACCAAATGATGCTCATCTTGGTTCTCCTTGTTTGGTGGTTATAAGTTCGCCTTGTCTCTCTGCTCAATTCTCTCTTTATATCTTAAGAGAGATTGATCAAACATGCAACCTAATCTTGTAGATTGAGTCCTGCTTTATCAACATAACTGCTTCTAATCCTGCCTCATTAATGTGACAGAGACAGGAGTTGTATCGTATAAGAAAATGACATCAGATGACAAAATGGTAGACAATCACACAATACTGGGAATCGTGACCTAACCAATTTGATGCACACTTTTAGGGGAACTATTCAACTGGAAACTCTAGTTGCGCGGTGGCTAAATGCTACATTTGCTAAAAATGGTTGGCAGTTCACATCTGCCAGGAGCTCTTTGGACACTCTATGGAGCCATTCTGCTCTGTTGTATAGGGTTGCTATGAGTTGGAATCAACTCGAAGGCAGTGGATTTGATTTGGTTTGGTATTCAATTCATATCAGTGATTTGATTTCTAATTGTCTCCCAAATGCCCTGTCGTTCTATAGTTTATCTGAATCAACGTCCAAATGACATTTACACATTATGATTTATTGATGCGTCTTTTAAGTCTCTAATCTATACCCTTGTCTCTATCTCTCTTTCCATGAGAGATAGAGATGTAATTTATTGGTTGAAGAAATTAAATGATTTGGCCTGTAAAGTTTTGTACAGTCTAGATTTATGAATTGCATTCTTTGGCTTTTGCCTGTATTTCCTGTAAATAGGTGCTGGGATCTACAGGCTTGATCAGATTCATATTTTATTATTTTCCTTTGGAATGATTATTTTTTATATGCTTCATTTTAATTTTGGTGAAAATATACACAGCAAAATCCACTCCTATTCCATTTTCTATACAGAATGACCAGTGACCTTGATTATACTCTTCACATTATGTCAACATTCTCATTATTTCTGTTCTAAGTCATTCAGTACCATTAAAGTAAACTCCCTATTCCTCCAAACTTCTCATTTATGCTTTAAAATAGCTGACCATTTGGTTTCATACACCTACTTCTCATTTAGTGATTATTTCATTATTCAACATTTCTCATTAACAATAATAGTAAAAAATCTACTATCTATTTTTGCACAATAATGACATATGTCTGTAATGGACTTTGAATTGAGAAGTGAGAGTAATGCTGGCTATGATAGTTAAAGTGATGTGTCAACTTGGCTGGTGGGGCATGATTCTCAATGATTTGGCAGTTATGTAATGATATAGTCATCCTTCATTTTGTGATCTTCCAGTTTCCATAATGCTGATTTTCACACAATGACCTGGTCTTTGGAACATAACCATGTGAATAAATGAGGAGTGCGTTATACACAATTTTTCTAAAAGAACAGAATCATCCAAGGTGACAATCTTTACCTTTTAAGCTGAACTGCTACTTAATTTAAAGGTGACTTCTGGGTATAGTTTCAAAATTTGAAAGATAACTCAGGGCCATAGTTTCAAGGACTTTTCTAGCCTCAATAGGTCTGGTAAGTCTGAATTCTTAAAGAAATTAAGCTCTGGTCCACATTTTTTGCCATTTCTATCAGGATCCATCTATTGTGCCCCTGATCAGGAAGTTCAGCAGCAGTAGCTGGGTACCATCTAGTTCTTCTGGTATCAAGGTAGAAGAGGCAGTGAGTCATAGGGACAACTAGTCTTGTAGTCTATTTTTTTCTCTGATTCTTTTGTTTACTTCTAATAAAGACTATTTTCTTTTTCTATTGACAACACTACAAGGTCTGATGATTAAGTCTTCAAACTTAGTTGTTCTAAGTTCTACATACCTCACTGCTGAATATCACTACTGTCACCTTCAAAGTACTCCTTTTGGGAAGCTATACATCAGTGCCAGCACCTAGTTCACTCTTCAAAGGAATTTGGAAATTCTTTCTGGAATGGCCATTGCACACTGTGGTAAGGTGGCAAGTTCGTGAACTTAATTGTATAGTTGCCTGCTGAGGGAGTTTTTAGCTAGTAAACAACTGCATTGGGGCCCCCTCTCTACTCACTTGACCTGGCCCCCAATGACTTTTCTTTACCCCCAAATAAAGGAGATCTTGAGAGGAAAACTTCTTAACAAAATTCAGGACATCAAGGATAATACAAGGACAGCTCTGATGGTCATTCCAGAAAAAGCTCATTAACTTAATTGGTAGTCTCCCTATGATTTTTCTTTGCAGATTTTTTGATGTGGTAGATTACATTAATTGACTTTTTTGTTGTTGTTGTTATTGTGATTAAGTAAAAGTATACAATCCAAATCAATTTTGCCTATCTACTGCTCTTCTGCTCTCCTTGCCCGGTATCAGCACACTCCTTCTTTTCACTCTATACTTGTTGTATCCTCTTAACAAGCCCCTGTCCCCTCCTCTCCACAATCTTCTCTCCCATATAGAAATACCTTAATTGACTTTGGAACATTGAATGTGTCTGACACACCTAGGATAAATACTACTTCAATCTTGTGTATAATTATTTTTGTGCCTTATTGGACTCCATTTGGCAGTTTGTTGAGGATTTTCGCATTTATGTGTTTAAGAAATATTATTCTGTAGTTTTTCTTTCTTGTAATGTGATTGTCTGATTATAATATTAGGATAATGCTAGCCTCACAGAGTGAACTAAGAAGTGTTTCCTCTAGTTTAATTTAATTCCTTTTTCTGGGAGAGATTGTACAGTATTGGCATAATTTCCTCCTTAAATGTTTGGTAGGATTCACAACTGAAACAAACTTGGTCTCATGGGGTTTTTTTGGAAGATTATTGATAATTGACTCAATTTACTTCTTAGTGATAGTTCTAACTATTCAGATTATCTTTCCTTGCATAAATTTTGATAATTAGTATCTTTTAAGGAACTGGTCCATTTCATCTAAATTATAAAATATGTTCATGATGTTCTTGTATTGTCCTTTAAACGTCTATGGGATAAGCAGTGATGATATATTTTTTGTTTCTTATATTAGTAATTTATTTTGGCTAACTTTCTAGAATTATGAATTTTATTGATTTTTTTAGGAAACCAGCTTTTTGTTTCATTGATTTTGTATTCTAAATTTCACTAATTTCTGTGCAAATTTTATTGTTTGTTTTTCTGCTTGCTTTAAGCTTAAATAGCTCTTCTTTCTCTAGTTTTCTAAAGTAGAAGTTTAGATTATTGATTTTAGATATTCCTCCTTTGCTAATATACGCATATAATATTATAAATTTCCCTCTAAGCAATGCTTTCACTGCACCCTACAATTTTCTTTTAAGTTTTATTCTTATTTTCATTTAATTTAAAAGATTTGTAAATATGTTGTTTAATCTCCAAATATTTTGAGATTTTCCAGCTAACATTCTGTTACTGATTTCAAGTTTATTTCCATTGTGATATGAGAACATTCTTGTGGGATTTCTGTTCTTTTAATTTGTTCTGGTATGCTTTACAATCAAGAATGTTGTCTGTCTTGATGAATATTCTGTGTGAGAATAAGAAGAATATATTTTATGCTGCTGCTGAATAAATTATTTTATATGTTAATTGTTGTTGTTGTTAGGTGCTGTTGAGTCGATTCTGACTTGTAGCAAACTTACACACAATAGAATGAAACACTACCTGGTCTTGCACCATGTCCACAATAGTATTTATGCTTCAGCCCATCGTTGCAGCCACTGTGTCAATCCATCTTCTTGAAGGTCTTCTCCTTTTCCCTGACCCTGCACCCTAACAAGCATGATGCCTTTCTCAAGGTACTCATCCCTCCTGACAGCATGTCCAAAGTATGTAAGATGCAGTCTCACCATCTTTGCCTCCAAGGAGCACTCTGGTTGTAATTCTTCCCAAACAGACCTGTTCTTTTGGCAGTCTGTGATGCATTCAATATTCTTCTCCAACACCACAACTCAAGGGCATCAGTTCTCCTGTCTGTCTTCCTTATTCATTGTTCAGCTTTTGCATGCCTACAACGTGATTAAAAATACCATGGCTTGGGTCAGATGGATCTTAGTCTTCAAGGTGACACCTTAACCTTTTAACACTTTAAAGAGATCCTTTGTGGCAGCTTTTCCCAATGTAATGCATCTTTTGATTCCTGGACTGTTGCTTCCATGGACATTGATTGTGAAGCCAAGTAAAATGAAATCCTTGACAAACTCAATCCCTTCTCTGTTTATGAAGATGTTTCTTAGACCAATTGTGAGGATTTTTGTTTTCTTGATAGTGAGGGGTAATCCATACTGAAGACTGTGGTCCTTGATCTTCATCATAATGACGTGTACAAGGAGCTAGAAACAGAAAAACAAAAGGGAGGAACATGCTCTGCATTTCTCAACCTGAAATAACTGAAGCAAAATTTCAAGCCTCAAGTTGCAATAGTGAAGGATTCTACAGAGAAAATACTAAATGACTCAGGAAGCATCAAAAGAAGATGGAAGGAATACACAGAGTCATTATTCCAAAAAGAGCTGGTCAATGTTCAGTCATTCCAAGAGGTAGCATATGACCAGGAACTGATGGTATTGAAGGAAGAAGTTGAAGCTGCATTGAAAGCGCTGGTGAAAAACAAAGCTCCAGAAATTGATGTAATATCAGCTGAGATACTTTAACAAATGGATGCAGTGCTGGAAGTGCTCACTCGTTGTCATGGATTGAACTGTGTCCTCCCAAAAATGTGTGTAGATACGTGGCTGGGCCATGATTCCCAATATTATATGATCGTCTTCTATTTCGTGATTTTCCTATGCTGTATGTCAGAAGATTAGGGTAGGACTATAAAGTGCTTCATAAGATCACCTCCCTGCTCCACTGTAAAGAGAGGTTCCCTGGAGTATGGCTTGCACCACCCTTTATCCTTTAATCCTACAGGAGAGAAAAGGAAAGGGATGCAACCAGAGAGTTGGGAACTTCATACCATCAAGAAAGCAGCACTGGGAGAAGAGCATGTCTTTCAGTCCTGAGGTTCCTGCACCAACATGCTCCCTGAACAAAGACGGATGCAATGCAAAGACTTTCCTCCAGAGCTGACAAGGGGGAAAGCCTTTCCCTGGAGCAGACATCCTGAATTTGGTAGCCTACTGGACTGTGTAAGAATAAACTTTCCTTTGTTAAAGCCATCCACTTTGTGGTATTTCTGTTAGAACAGAACTAGGAGACTAAAACACTTGTCTACACCAAGAAATTTAGAGGACAGCTACCTGGCCAACGGACTGGAAGAAATCTATATTTATGCCTAATCCCAAGAAAGATGATTCCAACTGAATGCGGAACTTATTGAACCATATTACTAATATCACACTCAAGTAAAATTTTGTTTTAAGATCACTCAGAAGTGACTGCAACCTACATTGTCAGGGAACTGCCAGAAGTTCAAGCCAAATTCAGAAGAGGATGTGAAACCAGAGATATCATTGCTGATGGCAGATGGATCTTGACTGAAAGTGGAGAATACCAGAAAGATGTTTACTTGTGTTTTTTTGACTATGCAAAGACATTCAGCTATGTGGATCTTAACAAATTATGGGTAACCTTGTGGAAAATGAGAATTCCAGCACACTTAATTGTGCTCACGAGGAATCTGTATATGGATCAAGCGTCAGTCATGTGAACAAAACAAGCGGATACTGCATGGTTTAAAGTCAGGAAAGGTGTGTATCAGGGTTGTATCCTTTCACTATACCTTTTCAATCTGTATACCGAACAGACAATCCAAGAAGCTGGACTATGTGAAGAAGAATGAGGAGTCAGAATTGGAGGAAGACTCATTAACAACCTGAATTATACAGATGACACCACCTTGCTTGCTCAAAGGGAAGAGTGTTGGAAACACTTACTGATGAAGACCAAAGACTGCAGCCTGAGAAGCTAGACTATATGAAGCAGAATGAGGCATCAGGATTAGAGGAAGACTCGCTAACAATCTGAATTATGCAGATGACACACCCTGCTTGCTGAAAGTGAAGAGGATTTGAAACACTTAAACTGATGAAGATATCAATTATGTCCAGTTAATTAATGGTGGTGTTCAGATCAACTGTATTTGTGAAGGTTACAGTTATGTGTCAGTTTGGCTGAGCTATGATTCTCAGTGGTTTGGCAGTTATGTAATGATACAGTCATCCTCCATGATGTGATCTGATGTGGTTAGACAATCAGTTGTAAGTGGGAGTTTCCTTGAGGGTGTGTCTTGCATCCATTATGATTTATAAATATGAATGTTCTCACAAATCATTGCACACAAAAGCCAGACAATAAACGAGGAAGATAGAAGAAGAATTGATGTCTTTGAATTCTGGTGGTGGAGAAGAATAGTGAATGTACCATGGACTGCCAAAAGAACAAATAGATCTGTTCTGGGAGAAATACAACCAGAGTGCTCCTTGGAAGCAAAGATGGTGAGACTGTGTCTTACCTACTTTGTACATATTGTCAGGAGGGATCTGTACCTAGAGAAGGACATCATGCTTGGTAGAGTGGAGGGTCAGCGAAAAAAGGGAAGACTGTTGATGAGATAGATTGATTCAGTGGATGCAATGATGGGCTTAAGCATAAAAATGATTATGGAAATTGTGCAAGACCAGGCGGTGTTTTGTTCTGTTGTACGTAAGGTTGCTATGAGTCAGAACTGACTTGACAGCACCTAACATTGTTTGCTCTGGATCTTGCATCTGGCTTGTCATCATATGATCTTCAGTTCTTGGGACTTAGGCCAGTGATCTGCAGTTTTGCCTGCTGACCTTGGAATTCATCAGCCTTTACAGCCTGCGAGCCAGCAGCCTGCCATCTTACCTGCCAATCTTGGATTCTTCAGCCTCCACAGTCTGTGAGCCAGTGGTCTCCCATAAGACTTGCTGGTATTGGGTTTTTCAGGCCCTTCAGCTACCTGCGTCAGGAGAAGCCTCCATCCTAATGCCTCATCCACAGATTTGGGACTTGACAAACTGTAAAACTGCATGAATTATTTCCTGGAGCTAAATCTCTCTCACTCTCTCTCTCTCCCCCTACCTACACACTTGTGTATATATGTATATGTACACACACACACACACACACACACACACACACACACACGCTTCCTCACTGGTTTTGCTTCTCTAGAGAAGCTCACTTAAGACATTTGGTACCTAGAGTGGTTTTAAAGAATCAGAAATCATAAGGGTGAGTTTTCTAAATTGGTTCTTAAGTCTAAATGATCTTAAAGTCTCCAGCCTGATGACTTTGCTTCCAGTAGATAAGAAGGTGCAGATAATCCACGGCATGAAGTGGCAATATTAAAATGCAAAATATCACCACAAATAGATCAAATATTAGTAAGGAGCAAAGCTCTGGGTGATTGCATGTTTGAGATTTTTCTGCAATTTTGTCAGAATGAGAATAGGGAAGGTGGTTGGTTGGTTCTACTTTTGCAAGACAAAGAGATAAAAGAAAGAGATGATCTCAGGGCTTGGGAGTCACAGCCCAAGTGCCACATAAAAGATTTCAAAGTTGCCATTTGCACCCTGAATGAAAGCCTTATTTCTTTCAGTAACAGAGCTTATATTGTCAAAAAACCAAACATAGAGATGTATCGTAAGATATCAAACTTGAATCTCAAAATTGAATGGTAAAATATCAAACTTGAATGGTGTATGAAGTTAGTGAGGGCACTGATTAGGAACAAATGGGATTCTGAAACTTGAGATATGGACATATGGACAGATAATCAGGAAACTGGGAATACTGAACCCCTAAATTTCATTGAATCACTTATAGCAATAGAACCAGACCTCTATTCCCACTTGAAGTGATCACTCCACTTTTGCATGATAAGCCACCATTCCCAGTAAAACTATTATCCCTTCTAGTTCCAGCTGATGAGATTAACCTAGCTGTGCCTAAAGAGCCCTTGTCTGAGATGTCACCTGAGACAGTACTTGGAGTGTTGCCTGGAGCATCACATGTGGCAGATGCCTTTCAGGATACTGCTAAAATGTTCCTAGGACCCACCTCACCATCCGTTTTTCTTCCAGACCCTAAAAAGACTTAAGTCCGAATGAGAAACAAGAGGCAAAATACAAATTGTGACTAAGGAGGAAGTATATTGTTGTTTTTAGGTACCGTCCAGTCAGTTCTGACTCGTACTGACCGTGTGAACAACAAAACAAAACATTGCCTGGTCTTGTGCCACATCCACAATTGTTTTTATGCTTAAGCTCATTGTGGAGGCCACTGTGGCAATCTATCTTGTCAAGGGTCTTCCTCTTTTGTGATGACCCTCCATTCTACCAAGTATGATGTCCTTCTCCAGGGACTGATCCTTCCTGGCAATATGTCCAAAGTATATAAGACACAGTATTGCCATCTTTCCTGCCAAGGAGCACTCTTGTTGTACTCCTTCCAGAAAAGACCTGTTTGTTCTTTTGGCAGCCCATGGTACATTCAATATTCTTCTCCAATGCCACAATTCAAAGGCATCAATTCTTCTGTCTTTGTTCATTGTCCAGGTTTCGCATGCATATGATGAGATTGAAAATATCATGGCTTGGGTCAGGCACAATTTAGTCTTCAAGGTGACATCTTTACCTTTCAATACTTTAAAGAGATCCTTTGCAGCACATTTTCCCAATGCAACATGTCTTTTGATTTCCTGACTGCTACTACCAAGGGCACTGATTGTGGACCCAAGTAAAATGAAATCCTTGATGACCTCAATCCTTTCTGCATTTATGACAGTGTTGCTTACTGGTCCAGTTGTGAGTTTTTTTGTTTTCTTGATGTTGAGGTGTAATCCAAACTGGAGGCTGTGGTCCTTGATCTTCATTAGTAGGTGTCTCAAATCTTCTTCACTTCCAGCAAGTAAAGTAGTGTCATCCATGTAACACAGGTTATTAAAGAGTCATCCTCTAAACCTGATGCCTCGTTCTTCTCAGATTATTTGCTCAGCATACAGGTTGAAAATGTATGGTGAAAGGATACAACTCTGACACACACCTTTCCTGACTTTAAACCATGCAGCGTCCCCTCGTTCTGTTCACACAATTGTTCCTTAATCCAAATACAGATTCCTGAAGAGAACAATTAGGTGTTCTGGAATGCCCTTTCTCCACAATGTTGTTGTTGTTAGGTGCCATCGAGTCAGTTATGACTCATAGCGACCCTATGAACAACAGAATGAAACACTGCCTGGTCTTGCACCATGTCCACAACTGTTCTTATGCTTCAGCCCACTGTTGCAGCCACTGTGTCAATCCATCTTGTCGAGGGCCTTCCTCTTTTTGGCTGACCCTCCACTACCACACATGAAGTCCTTCTCCAGGGACTGAGCTTTCCTGACATGTCCAAAGTATGTAAGATGCAGTCTTGCCATCTTTGCTGCCAAGGAGCACTCTCGTTGTACTTCTTCCGGGACAGATTTGTTTGTTCTTTCAGCAGTCTGTGGTACAGTCAATATTCTCCTCCAACACCAAAATTCAAAGGCATCAGTTATTATTCTGTCTTCTTTGTTCATGGTCCAGCTCTTGCATGCATATGATGTGATTGAAAATACCATGGCTTCGGTCATCTTCAAGGTGACATCCTTACTTTTGCACACTTTGAAGAGGTTCTTTGCAGCAGATTTTCCCAATGAAATGCATCTTTTGATTACTTGACTGCTACTTCCAAGGGCACTGGCTGTGGACCCAAGTAAAATGAAATCCTTGACAACTTCAATCGTTTCTCCTTTTCTGACAATGTTGCTTACTTGTCTTGTTGTGAGGATTTTCGTTTTCCTGATGTTAAGGTGCAATCCATACTGAAGGCTGTGGTCCTTGATCTTCATCAGTAGGTGTCTCAAATCTTCTTCACTTCCAGCAAGTAAGGTGGTGTTGTCTGCATAACATAGGTTATGCCAGCCATAATTTACTATGATCCACACAGATGAATGCCTTTGCACAGTCAATGAAACACAAGTAAACATATTTCTGGCATTCTCTGCTTTCAACCAAGATCCATCCGCCATCAGCAATGATATTCCTGCTTCCATGTCTTCTTCTAAATCAAACTTGAATTTCTGGCAGTTCCTTGTCAATATACTGTTGCAGTCACTTTTCAATGACCTTGAGGAAAATTTTACACTCCCCCAAAAGTTCTTGAGTTTTCTAATGTGTAAACAGAAACCTGGGGAACATGTATGCGAATGTCTGTTAAGGGCATGGGATAATGGTGCAAAGAACATAAAATTGGATCAGCCTGAGTTTACTGACATGACTCCACTAAGTACACAACCCCTAAATGTTTGTCAGTTTAGTGTGCTGTGGGCTTGCACATTGCTGTAATGCTAGAAGCTATGCCACTGTATTTGAATACCAAAAAGGTCACACATGGTGAACAGGTTTCAACTGAGTGTCCAGGCTAAGACACACCAGCAAGAAAGACTTGGCAATTTACTTCTGAAAAAATTTAGCCAGTGAAAACTTTGTAAATAGCAATGGAATATTTCTGATATAAACCCCAGAAAATGAGTCCCCCAGGTTGTAAGTGACTCAAAGTATGACTGGGGAAGAGTTGTCTCCTTGAAGTAGAGTTGACCTTAATAATATGGATGGAGTCAAGCTTTTGGGATCTTCATTATTTGATGTGGCACAACTCAAAATGAGAAGAAACAACTGCAAACATCCATTAATAGTCAGAAGTTGGATTTTACAAAGTATGAATCTATGAAAATTGGATGTAGTAAAAAATGAAATGGAATGCTTGAAAATCAGTATCCCAAGCATCAGTGAGCTGAATGGACTGGTACTGGCCATTTTGATTCATGGCACTTGGCTTGGCCAATCATATGGTCCACTGTGCCAGGGATGACACATTGAAAAGGGATAGCATGCGTTCATCATCAGAAAGGACATTTCAAGATCTATCCTGAAGTATAATGCTGTCAGTGACTGGATAATACCCAGATGCTCACAGGGAACATCACTTAATATGACTATTATTCAAATTTATCCACAAACCACTAAGGTCAAAGATGAAGAAATTGAAGATTTTTACAACTTATGCAGTCTGAAATTTGTCAAACATGCAATCAGGATACATTGATAATTACTGGCAATTGGAATGTGAAATTTGGAAGCAAAGAAAGATTAGCAGTTGGAAAATATGGCCTTGGTGATAGAAACCATGTCGGAGATCACATCATAGAATTTTGTAAGACCAATAACCTATTAATGGCAAATACTGTTTTTCAACAACATAAATAAATATTGTACCTCTGGACCTCTCCAGATGAAATACGCAACAATGAGACTGACTACATCTGTGAAAGAGGCAATGGAAAAGCTCAATATCCTCAGTCAGTACAAGGCCAGGGGTCAACTACAGAACAGGCCATCAATTGCTCCTCTGCAAGTTCAAGCTGAAGTTGAAGAAAATTAGAATAAGTCCAAGAACAGCCAAAGCACAAACTTGATTGTATCCCACCTGAAGTTAACAGATCATCTCAAAAATACATTTGACACATTGAACACTAATGACCGAAGACCAGGTGAATTGTGGAAGTACAGCATACAAGAAGAAAGCAAGAGGTCATTAAAAGGACAGGAGACAAAGAAAAGACCAAAGTCTCTCTGCAGAGACTCTGAAACTTGTTCTTGAAGGTAGAGCAGTTAAAGCTAGAGGAACAAATAGTGACATGAAAGAGCTGAACAGATTTCAAAGGCAGCTCGAGAAGACAAAGTAAAATAGTATAACAAAATGGGCAAAGTCAAGGAGTTAGAAAACCAAAAGTGAAGAATGCACTAGGAATTTCTCTCTCTCTCTTTTTTTCCAATTATGATTGAGTGAAAATGTACATTCCCATATAAATTTACATGCCCACATATACGCCACTTCCACTGCTCTCCCTGCCCGGTGACAGCACACTATTCCTCTCTGCCCCATACATGTCTCATCTTCCCAAGTTTCCTTTCCCTTCCTCTCCACCCATTCCCCTTACTCCAGCCAGAGGTCCGCAGGATGATATCCTATAGATGCATAGAACCATAAAGTGCATCCAATATATGGTCACTCTGCATCGCAAATTCTAACCCATTCATGTCTGAAGAGTGGACCTTCATTATGATTTATGGGCAAGGGCAGCATCAGGGCGAGGGGTCATGCTTCCAGGGGAATCGCAAAGCTGCTGGACCATCAATTGAGGTCTTTTAGTGGAGATCTCAGGTGCACCCCTTTTCATTCTTGTGTTGTCAGTGACACTCAACTTTGTGAGCTCCATCGCGGTTGTCACAGGTGGTGGCCGGGCACCATCGGGTTCTTCCGGTCCCAAGTCAATGTAGGCACCCACATGTGTGGGTCTCTCTGCCTTCTGGGTTGTCTTTCTCCCATGTCGTTTTGGTCCTCAGAGAGCATCCGTTCCTCCTGAGTTGGGACCATTTGCTGTGCCCTCGGATGGCAGCTAGGCAGCTTTTAAGACCCCAGATGCCACTCACCAATGTGGGGTGCAGAGAGCCCTGTTAGCAAAATGCTAGTTGTGCCAATTGGCCTCGATTTCGCCTAAGAGCGTGGTCCCCTGCCCCCTCTCCCGGCTACTCTGACCTTGCAATATTGGGTTAAGATGGAAGGAGTATTCCAGTTGTGTTGAAGTCCACTTAATGTTGTTCTTGTTTCTAATGTGTGCTATCACCAATTTCTCCTAACCAGATTTCTAGCAACTATCTAATCTAAACCTTTGCTTTCCCCCTCCCTTGCAGCTGTCCAAGAGTCTTTTCTTCTATGCATAAGTCTGTTTTTGAATTTTTATCGTAGGGGTCTCATACAATATTTGTCCTTTTGTCTCTGACTACATTCACTCAACATAATGTCTTCCAGTTGAAACCAGGTTAGGAGATGTTTCCTGGAATCGTCATTGGTCTTTACCATTGCATAGTGCTCCATTGAGTATATATACCATAGTTTACCTATCCATTCCTCTGTTGTTGGGCATCTGGGTTGATTCCATCTTTTTGCTATTGTGGACTGTGCTGCGATAAACATTCTTGTGCATGTGTCCATTGGTGTGAAAGGCCTTGATTCTGTAGGATATATTCCAAGTAGTGGAATTACTGGGTCAAATGGTATATCAATATCCATTTTTTTAAGCTTTCCAAAGAGGCTGGACCATTTTGCAGCACCAACAACAGTGTAGGAGAGTTCCACTTTCTCCACAGCCTCTCCAGCATTTGTTGTTTTGTGTTTTTTGGATCATGGCCAATCTTGTTGGTGTGAGGGAATTTCTCTAACTATAAGAAATGAAGAAAAATTCAAGTCTTGAGTTGCAACAGTGAAGGGTTCTATGAGGAAAATACTAAATGATGTAGGAAACATCCAAAGAAAATGGAAAGAATGCAGTCACTATACCAAAAAGAATTGTTTGTTGTTCTTCCATTTCAGGAAGTAGTATATGGTTAAGAACTGATGGTACTGAAGGAATACGTTTACACTGCACTGAAGGCATTAGCAAAAAAACAAGGTTCCAGGATTGATGGAATACCAAGCGAGACATTCAGCAGATGGATGTGGCACTGGAAGTGCTCATTCATTTATGCTAAGAAATTTGGAAGACAGCTACTTGGCCATCTGACTGGAAGAAAGATATATTTATGCTTATTCCAAAGAAAGTGATGCAACTGAATGTGGAAATTATCAAACAATATCACATCACACACAAGTAAAATTTTTCTGACAGTCCCAGAATTTCAAGCCAATTGAGAAGAGGACGTGGAATCAAGAAAATCATTGTTGATATCAGCTGGATCTTGGCAGAAAGCAGAGACTATCAGGAACACATCTACTTGTGCTTTATTGACTATGCAAAGGCAGTTGACTGGACTTTAACAAATTAAGTATAACATTGCAAAGAATGAGAATTCCAGAACATATAATTTTGTGCATGAGGAACCTGTACATAAATTCAGATCAAGGGGCAGTCACTGCAACAGAATAAGCGAATAATGTGTGGTTTAAAGTCAGGAAAGGTATGCAGCAGGGCTGTATCTTTTCACCATACTTAATCTATGCTGAGCAAATAACCCAAGGAGCTAGACTATATGAAGAAGAACGTGGCATCGAGATTGGAGGAAGAGTCATTAACATCCTGGGTTATGCAGATGACACAGCCTTGCTTGCTTGCTTGCTGAATGTGAAAAGGACTTGAAGGTCCTACTGATGAAAATCAATAACTAAAGCCTTCAGCATATACCTCAACATAAAGAAAACAAAAATCCTCACAAATGGACCGATAAATAATATCATGACAGAGTAAAGATTGAAGTCATCAGTGATTTCATTTTACTTGGATCTACTACATTGGCAACAATTTATGCTTCTAATATTTCTCCCAGCCTTTCCCAAAGGAAATTATGGTCTTGTATGAGAATGACTGTTCGTGGGTGAAAAGAAATAATCACCCTTTGGGGGAATTACTGGATATTGTGTCTGAAATGACGCTAATTCCACCCAAAAACCCAAAGCCGTTGCTGGTGAGTCGATTCTGACTCATAGAGACCCCGAAGGACAGAGTAGAACTGCTCCATAGGATTTCCAAGAAGCTCCTGGTGGATTCAAAGCAGCCATAGCTCTTAACCACTATGCCACCAGGGTTTAGCGCTAATTCCAGGAGACTCGAAACATCACTTTTGCCCTCCAGTCAGAATGGGGGCATATGGAGGTCAGTTTATTAATGGGGTGGAGTCTTAGCTCAGGTTGGTCTCACTGTGGGTCCAGTGAGTCCCTGATCTCGTCTTATAGGGATTTTCCCAGTTCCAGAATGCATATTTGGAATCGATACACTCAGCAACAGGCAGAACCCTCACAACTGGAAAGCTGATAAGCAGAATAAGAGCTATTACGGTAAGAAAAGACAAGTGGAAGACATTAGAAATGCCTCTATTCAGGAAAATAGTAAACCAAAGCAAAACTGCATTCCCAGAGGAACTGTAGAGATAAGTGCCTCCACCAAGGACTTGGAGGATACATGGTGGTGATTCTCACCACAACTGCATTCAACACAACTTTTCTTTAATTGTGTTTTAGGTGAAAGATTATAGCTCAAGTTAGTTGCTCATTAAAAAATTTATACTAGTATTGTTTTCTGACAATTGTTTGATTACAATTCACATGATGTGACAGCACTCTCCTCCTTTTCATGCCAGGTTCCCTGTGTCCATTTCCTGCCACTTCTTGCGATTTCCTATTGCTCTGGGGAAGGAGTTTCCCATTTAGTCTTGTATCTTTGGTTGTACTAAGGGCATGTACATTATGCATGTTACTGTTTTATAGGCCTGTCTAATCTTTGTCTGAACAGTAGGCTTCAGGAGAGGTTTCAGTTCTGAATTGGGTCTTGGGAATTCCTCCAGTCTCTGTCAGACCAGTAAGAATGGTATATTTTTGTGGATTTGAATTTTATTCAACATGTATCTCCTGCTCTGTCCAGGATTCTTTACTGTGACCCCTGTAGAGAAATCGGTAGTGGTAGCTAGCATTGTATAGTTCTTCTGGGCTCACGCGGGTAGAGGTTGTGTTTTCAGGACCTCTATTTGGCCTGTGCAAGAAACAGATGGATCTGGGAGAACGACAGTGGGTTATACTGAACTTTACCATGTGGTGACTTAAATTATCGCTTCTGTTCCAGATGTGGTTTCGTTACTTGAACAAATGTATACACTTATTGGTAGCTGGTAGGGAATCCCTGGTAGTGTAATGGTTAAGTGCTACAGCTGCTAACCAATAGGTCAACAGTTCATATCCACCAGGGGCTCCTTGGAAACTCTACTGGGGCAGTTTTATGCTGTCTTATAGGGTTGCTAAGAGTCAGAATCAACTCACAGCAGTGGGTTTGGGTTTTTGGGTACCTGGCATGCAGTTATCAATGTGCCCAATGCCTTCTTCTTGATTCTAGTTTTGAAAAAATATCAGAAGCAGTTTGGCTTCAGCTGGCAAGGCCAGAATTACATCTTCGCTGTCCTACCTCAGAATTATGTTAAGTCTCCAGCTCTATGTCATGATTTAGTCTGCAGAGACACTGATTAAACTTTTCTTCTACAAGACTTCACATTGGTCCATTACACTGATGACATTATACTAACTGGATCAGGTAGGGAGAAGTGTCAACAGTTATGGACTTATTGGTAAAACTTTTGGTTGTTAGAAGTTGGAAAATTAGTCTGACAAAAATTTAGGTGCCTTCGGATCCGACGGCACTTGGCTTGGCTCAACCTTAGTTAAATTTCTAGGAGTTCAGTGGTGTGGGCATGTCAAAATATTCCTTCTAAAGTGAAGGATAAATTGTTATATCCAGCTCCTCCTACAACTAAAAAGCAGGCACAACAGTGAGTTTCACTGGATTGTGGAGGCAACATATCCTTCATTTGGGTGTGCTACTCCAGCCTGTTTATCAAGTGATTTGAAAAGCTGCTAGTTTTGGGTGGGGCCCGGAACAACAGAAGGCTCTGCAATACATTTAGACAGCTGTGCAAACCACTCTGTCATTTCGGTCATATAATCTGACTTTCTCAAAGGTGCCTGACGTGTCAGTGGAAGATCAAAAAACTGTTTAGAGTCTTTGGCAGATCTCTGTTGGTGAATCACAGTGCAGACCCTTAGGATATTAGAGTGAAGTCTTCCCTTCCTCTGGAAATAACTACTCTCCTTTTGAGAAGCAGTGGTTTTGGCTGGTTACTGGACTTTAGTAGAGAGTGATTTCTTAGCCATGGGCCACAAAGTCACCTTGTGGCCTGAGCCTCCCATGATGAACTGAGTATTGTCTGATCCACAGAGTCGTAAAGTTGGATATGCACAGCAGGACTTCACCATTAAATGGCAGTGGTACGTAAGACATCAGTCTCAAGCAGAACCTGAAGGTACAGGTAGGTTGCATGAGGAAGTGACCTAGATGCCTGTGGTCTCCACTCCTGTCACATTACCTGAACTATTCCAGGCTGCACCTATAGCCCCGTGAGGAGTTCTCTATAATCAGTTATCTGAGGAAGCTCGTTCTTCATTTACAGGTGGTTCTGCTTCTTATGCAGGCACCATTTGAAACTGGACAGTGGCAGCACTGTAGTCCCTTGTGGGACTTCCCTCAGGGATAGTGGTTAGCACACATATGATCCATAGGTCATATAACAGATCTCTCCCTTACTGGCTGCAGAGGCTGAGAAATCCGAAAATCAGCAGATAAGCTAGCAGGCCACTGGTGCACCACCTACAGAGGCTGACTAATTCCAAAATCGGCAGGTAAGCTGGCAGCCTGCTGCCTCACAGACTGCATAGGCTAGGAATCTCAAGATGGCAGATAAGCTGCTAGCTCAAGTTCCAGGAATCAGAGGTTATATGAACAGGATCCGGAGAGAGCAGAAGTCCAAGAGCCTTGCCGGAAAGTCCACCTATATTGGATGCAGACCACATTCTCAAGGAGACAACCTTTGCATTTATTGGCTATTCACAGCAGATCCCGTCATGGAGGTGATCACATTAAATCATATCTCATCATGGAAGTGATTACATCATTATAGGACTGCCAAACCACATCGTATTTACAAAACCGCTGAGAATCTTGGTCCAGCCAAGTTGACACACAGCCTTAGTGATCGAGCAGAGCGCCTGGTTGTTCACTTTACTTGGAAGGAGAAATGGCCAAGTGTGTGATTATATACTGATTCATGGGTTGTGACTAATGGTTTGGCTGGATGCTCACTCAGGGATTTGGAAGCAAGCTGATAGGAAAATTGGTGACAATGAGGCATGGGGAATAGGTATGTGGATAGAGTTCTCTGAATGGACCAAAGAAGTGAAGATATTTATGTCTCATGGGAAAGCTCCCCAAAGGGCGACCTTGACAGAGGAGGATTTTAACAGGCAAGTTGACAAGATAATGTGTTCTGTGGAAACATCCTCTTTCCCCTGCCTTTCTGGTCATTGCCAAATGGGCTCATGAACAAAGTGGCCATGGTGCAGGAATGGAAGTTATGCATGGGCTTAGCAACATGGACTTCTGCTCTCCAGGGTCTATTTGGATACATCTAATTCTGAAAGCCCAGTCTTCCACTAGCAGAGATCAACAGTACATTTCTGATACAGCACAATTATTCGAGATGATCAGCCAGCAACTTGGTGGCTGGTTGATTACACTAGACAGCTTCCATCTTGGAAAGGGCAGCATTTCAGTCTTACTGGGATAGACAGTTACTCTGAATACGTATTTAACTGCCCTGCATACAGTGCTTTGGCCAAAACTGCTATCTGTGCACTGACAGAATGTCTTATCTACGATCATGGTATCCCACACAGCATCACCTCAGATAAAGGGACTCACTTCACAGCAAATAAAGTACAGCAGTGGGCTCGTGCTCATGGGATTCACTGGTCCTACTACTCCTTCCATCACCCTGAAGCAGCTGGCTTGATAGAATGATGGAATGACTTTCTAAAGACAATTCTGGTGCCAGCCTAGTGGCAGCACTTTGCAGGGTTGGGGCAATGTTCTCCAGGAGGCTGTATATGCTCTAAATCAGCATCCAATATATGGTGCTTTTTCTCCCATAGCCAGAAGTCATGATTTTAGGAACAAATGGGTGGAGATACGAGTGCCACCACTCACTATTACTCATACTGACGCACTCACAAAGTTTTTACTTCCTGTCCCTGCAACCCTAAGCTCTGTGGGTCTAGAGGTCTTACTTCCAAAGGGAGGAATGCTCCCACCTGGGGACACAACACGAATTTCATTGAATTGGAAATTAAAAATGTCACCAGACCACTTTGTGCTCCTAGTGTCTCTGGATCAACAAGCAAAGAATGGAGGTACTGTATTTGCTGGCACAATGGACACTGGCTACCAAGAAGAAATCTAATTTATTTTGTATAATGAAGATGAAAAAAGATTATGTTTGGAATACAGGAGATCTGTTAGGGCATCTCTTTATATTGCCATGCCCTACGATTAAAGTCAATGGAAAAGTACAGCAACCCAATTCCAACATAACTACTAATGGCCCAGAGTCTTCGGGAGGGAAGATTTGGGTCACCCCACCTGGCAAAGAACCATGACCAGGTAGCCACTTGCTGAGGGTAAAGGGAATACAGAAAGGGTGGTGAAAGAAGGTAGTTCTAGGTACAACCATGTGTCCAGTTGCAGAAACGAGGCCTATAAGTGTTATGAGCATTTCTTCCTTGCATGTGTTCCCCTAAAAATGCATATGTTGATTTGACTTGGCTCTGAGTCCCAATATGGTGCCACTCCTCCCACGTGTTATGAATCCTGCCTCTTTGATAATTGATGATGGAGAAAGGGCAACAGGTGTGTTGGTGAGGCGGGACTCAAGCTACCAGCTCGTGGGATATAAGGGAGAGAAGTGAGCGGAGGAAGTTGGGAACCTCATACCACCAAGAGAGAAGCACCAAAAGCAGAGCACATCCTTTGGAACCAAGTTCCTGTGCTGAGATGCTCTCACTGGATTTGGACTCAGCCTACCAGACTGTGATGATTTCTCATACTGAGTGGACTTACAGTTTATAAATGGATTTGTGGCTTACTGTGTCAATAAAGCTTCTCTTCATGAAACCTTTGACTTGTGGTATTTTCTGTTGGAGCAGTACCAGGTGACTAAGATAGTGTTCATCAAATATTTTTGTTTTGTTCACTTATTTTTTTTTAATTAATTAATTTATTTAATATGACTGAGTGAAAATGTACATTCCCGTATACATTTACATGCCCACCTATATGCAGCTTCCACTGCTCTCCCTGTCCGGTGACAGCACACTACTCCTCTCTGCTCCATACATGTCTCATTCTCCCAACAGTCTCCTTTCCTCTCCTCTCCACCCACTCTCCTTCCTCCAGCCAGAGGTCAGCAGGATGACATCCTATAGATGTATAGAACCATAAAGTGCATCCAATATATGGTCACTCTGCATCGCCAAGTCCAATCCATTCATGTCCGAAGGGTGAAACTTCGTTACGATTTATGGGCAAGGGCAGCATCAGGGCCAGGGGCCATGCTCCCAGGGGAACCCTGAAACCACTGGACCATCAACTGAGGTCTTTTAGTGGGGATCTCAGGTTGCACCGCCTTTTATTCTTGTGTTGCCAGTGAGACTCAACTTAGTGAGCTCCATCGCGGCTGTCACTGGTGGTGGTCGGGCACCATCGGGTTCTTCTGGTCCAAAGTTGATGTAGGCACCCACACATGTGGGTCTCTCTATCTTCTGGGTTGTCTTTACCCCACGTGATTTTGGTCCTTGATGAGCATCCGTTCCTGCTGAGTTAGGACCATTTGCTGTGCCCTCAGATGGCAGCTAGGCAGCTTTTAAGACCCCAGATGCCACTCACCAATGTGGGGTGCAGAGAGCCCTGTTAGCAAAATGCTAGCTGTGCCAATTGGCCTCGATTTCTCCTAAGAGCATGGTCCCCTGCTCCCTGCCCCAGCTACTCTCTCCTTGCAATATTGGGTTAAGATGGAAGGAGTACTCAAATTATGCTGAAGTCCACCTAATGTTGTTCTTGTTTCTAATGTGTGCTATAACCGATTTCACCCAACCACATTTCTAGTAACTATCTAATCTAAACCCTCCCCCCTCGCCCTCCCTCCCTCCCCTCCCTTGCAGCTGTCAAAGAGTCTTTTCTTCTATACATAAGTCTGTTTTTGAGATCTTATCGTAGAGGTCTCATACAGTATTTGTCCTTTTGTCGTTGACTGCTTTCAATCAACATAAAGTCTTCCAGTGGAAACCAGGTTATAAGATGTTTCCTGGAATCGTCGTTATTCTTTATCATTGCGTAGTGCTCCATTGAGTATATATACCGTAGTTTACCAATCCATTCTTCTGTTGTTGGGCAACTGGGTTTATTCCAACTTTTTGCTATCGTGCACTGCACTGCAATAAACATTCTTGTGCATGTACATTCCCGTTTAAATTTACATACCCACCTATATGCAGCTTCCTTCCACTGCTCTCCCTGCCCGGTGACAGCACACTATTCGTCTCTGCTCCATACATCTCTAGTTCTCCCAACAGTCTCTTTTTTCCCTGCTCTCCACCCCCTCTCCTTCCTCCAGCCAGAGGTCAGCAGGATGATATCCTATAGATGTATAGAACCATAAAGTGCATCCAATATATGGTCACTCTGCGTTGCCAAGTCCAATCCATTCATGTCCCAAGCGTGGACCTTCGTTATGATTTATGGTCAAGGGTAGCATCAGGGTGAGGGACCATGCTCCCAGGGGAACCCTGGAATCACTGGACCATCAATTGAGGTCTTTTAGTGGGGATCTCAGGGTGCACCCCTTTCTATTCTTGTGTTGCCAGTGAGACTCAACTTAGTGAGCTCCATCGCGGCTATCACTAGTGGTGGCTGGGCACCATCCAGTTCTTCCAGTCCCAAGTCGATGTAGGCAACCACTGATGTGGTTCTCTTTGTCTTCTGGGTTGTCTTTACCGCATGTCATTTTGATCCTCAGTGAGCATCCGTTCCTGCTGATTTGGGACCATTTGCTGCATCCTCGGAAGGCAGCTTGGCAGCTTTTAAGACCCCAGACGCCACTCACCAACATGGGGTGCAGAGAGCCCTCTTAAAAAAACGCTAGTTGTGCCAATTGGCCTTGTTTTCACCTAAGAGCATGGTCTCCAGCCCCCTACCCCAGCTACTCTATCCTTGCAATATAGGGTTAAGATGGAAGGAGTACTCATGTTATGTTTAAGTCCACTTAATATTGTTCTTGTTTCTAATGTGTGCTATCAGCGATTTCACCCGACCAGATACCTAGCAACTTATCTAATCTAAACCCTCTCCCCTCCCTCCCCCCACTCCCTTGCAACTGTCAAAGAGTCTTTTCTTCTATACACAAGTCTGTTTTTGAGATCTTATCGTAGAGGTATCATACAATATTTGTCCTTTTGTCACTGATTACTTTCATTCAACATAATGTCTTCCAGTTGAAACCAGGTCATGAGATGTTTCCTGAAGTCATCGTTGTTTTTTATCATTGCGTAGTGCTCCATTGAGTATATATACCATAGTTTACCTATCGATTCTTCTGTTGTTGGGCATCTGGGTTGATTCCATCTTTTTGCTATGGTGGACTGTGCTGCGATAAGCATTCTTGTGCATGTGTCCATTGGTGTGAAAGGCATTGATTCTGTAGGATATATTCCAAGTAGTGGAATTACTGGGTCAAATGGTATACAGTATCCATTTTTTTAAGGAAGCACCAGATTGCTTTCCAAAGAGGCTGGACCATTTTGCAACCCCACCAACAGTGTAGGAGAGTTCCACTTTCTCCACAGCCTCTCCAGCATTTGTTGTTTTGTGTTTTTTGGATCATGGCCAACATTATTGGGGTGAGATTGTATCTCATTGTAGTCTTGATTTGAATTTCTTTAATAATTAAAGATCATGAACATGACCACATGTGTTTTTTGGCTTCCTGGATCTCTTCTTTAGTGAAATGTCTGTCCATCTCCTTTGCCCATCGCTTAATTGGATGGTTTATCTTCTTCTTGTTGATATTTTGTAGTATCTTATAGATTATGGAAATCAGGCGTAGGTCTGACATAGAGTTTCCAAATATTTTTTCCCATTCTGTAGGTGTTCTTTTAATTCTACAAATAAAGTCTTCAGATGAGCAAAAGTGTTTAATTCTTAATAGATCCCATTTATCTATTTTCCATTCTGATGACTGTGTTTGTTTAACAGATTTTGGAGTCTGTCCATATTGTCTATTAAAACTTCCATTGTTGTTCCTACCTTTTTTTGGATGAGCTTTATCGTTTTAGGTTTGATATTCAGGTCTTTTATCCAGTTGGAGTTGGTTTTCGTATAAGGTGTAAGATATGGATCTTGTTTCAGTTTCTTGCAGATGGATATCCAATTTTGCCAGCACCATTTGTTGAAGATACGGTTTTTACCCAAGTTTAATGTCTTAGGGCCTTTGTCGAATATCAGTTGTTCATAGGTAGATGGTGTCATCTCTGGGGTCTCAGTTCTGTTCCACTGATCGATCTGTCTGTTCTTATACCAGTACCAGGCTGTTTTGACCACTGTGGCAGTGCAATATATTCTAAAGTCAGGTAATGAGAGGCCTCCCTGTGTGTTCTTCTTCTTTAGTAGTACCTTGATTAACCGGGGCTTCTTCCCTTTCCAAACAAAATTGGTGATTTGTTTCTCCATCTCATTAAAAAATGTCACTGGAACTTGTATTGGGATTGCATTATATAAATAGATTGCTTTGGGTAACATTTTCACAAGCTTAAATCTTCCTATCCATGAACAGGGTAGATTTTTCCATTTATCTAAGTCTCTCTTACTTTCTTGTAGTAAGGGCTTGTAGTTCTCTTTGTAACGGTCTGTTATTTCTCTGGTTAGATTAATTCCTAGGTACTTTATCTTCTTAGGGGCTATCGTAAATGGTATTGATTTGATGATTTCTTCCTTAACAGTCTCGTTGTTGGTATAAAGGAATCCTACTGATTTACTTATGTTTATCTTGTATCCTGAGACTTTGCTGAACCTTTCTATCAGTTTGAGTAGTTTACGTTTAGATTCTTTGGGATTCTCTGCATATATAATCATATCGTCTACAAACAGGGAGATTTTAACTTCCTCTTTGCCAATGCAGATGCCCTTTATTTCTTGGTCTTGTCTAATTGCTCTGGCTAAAACTTCTAGCACAATGTTGAGTAGAAGAGGTTAGAGTGGACATCCTTGCCTAGTTCCTGATCTCAAGGGAAAGTCTTTCACTCTCTCTCCATTCAGGATGACATCTGCAATTGGCTTTGTATAAATGGCCTTTATTGTGTTGACGAATTTGCCGTCTATGCCCATTTTGCTAAGAGTTTTTAGCATGAATGGGTGTTGGACTTTATCAAATGCCTTTTCTGCATCAATGGACAAAATTAGGTGATCCTTTTTTGTGTTATTTATGTGGTTAATCACATTAATTGTTTTCTGATGTTGAACCAGCCTTGCATCCCTGGTATGAATCCCACTTGGTCATGATGGATTATTTTCTTGATATGTTTTTGTATTCTATTGGCAAGAATTTGGTTGAAGATTTTTGCATCTAGATTCATGAGTGATATCGGTCTGTAGTTCTCTTTCTTTGTTGGGTCTTTCCCTGGCTCGGGTATCAGTGTTATGCTTGCTTCATAGAATGAGTTTGGGAGTACTCCATCCCTTTCTATAACTGTGAAATATTTTCAGTAGTATTGGAGATAACTCTTCTCTAAACGCTTGGTAGAATTCTGCAGTGAAGCCATCTGGACCCAGACTTTTTTTGGTTGGCAGTGTTTTGGTGACATTTTCAATCTCTTCCTTTGTAATGGATTTATTAAGTTGTTCTGCTTCACGTTGCGATAATTTGGGTAGGTGGTATGAGTCAAGGTGTTGGTCCATTTCCCCTAGGTTTTCAAATTTGTTAGGGTACAATCTTTCATAGTATTCTGTTATGATATTTTTGATTTCTGTTGCATCTGTGGTGACAACCTCCCTGTCATTTCTAATTTGGGTTATTTGTTTCCTTTCCTGCTTTTCTGTAGGAAGTTTAGCCAGTGATTTGTCAATTTTGTTTATCTTCTCAAAAAAACAGCTTTTGGTCTTTTCAAATTTTTCAATTGTTTTTCTATTCTCTAATTCATTTAGCTCTGCTCTAATCTTTATGATCTCATTTCTTCTGGTGCCTGAGGGGTTCCTCTGTTGTTCTCTTTCTACTTGTTCAAGCTGTAGGGTTAGTTCCTTGATTTGGTTTCTTTCTTCCTTCCAGATGTGTGCATTTATGGAGACAAACAGACCTCTGAGCACTGCTTTGGCTGTATCCCATAAGTTCTGGTAGGAAGTGTTTTCATTCTCATTGGAATCCATGAATTTCTTTAATTCATCCTTGATTTCCTCTATAACCCGTGTTTTTTTGAGCAAGATGTTGTTCAGTTTCCAAGATTTCCACTTTCTATCTATGTTTTTTCTGCTATTGATTTCAACTTTTATGGCTTTATGATCTGAGAAGATGCTTTGCAATAATTCAGTGGTATGGATTTTGTTGAGCATTGCATTATGGCCTATCACATGGTCAATTCTGGAGAATGTTCCATGTGCACTGGAGAAGAAGGTATAGTTGTCTGCTGATGGGTGGAAAGTTCTGTATATATCAATGAAGTTTAGTTGGTTAATTGTGGCAATGAGGTCTTCTGTATCTTTACTGAGTTTTTTTCTAGATGATCTGTCTAGTATTGAGAGTGGAGTGTTGAAGTCTCCCACTATTATGGTGGAGTCATCTAACTCTCTTTTGAGTGTAGTCAGTGTTTCTTCAATGTATTTAGGTGCTCTGGTATTAGGTGCATAAATATTTACTATAGTTAAGTCTTGCTTGTGTACTGAACCTTTCAGCAATAAATAGTGTCCATCTTTGTCTATGATGTTGGATTTGACATTAAAATTGATTTTGTCTGAGATTAGAATTGCCACCCCTGCTCTTCTTTGTTCATTGTTAGCTTGATATATATTCTTCCATCCTTTAATTTTCAGTCTGTTCCTATCTTTAGGTCTCAAGTGAGTTTCTTGTAGACAACATATGGATGGGTCATGTCTTTTGATCCAAGATGTCACTCAATGTCTCTTTACTGGAGCATTCAGTCCATTCACATTCAATGTAATTATTGATAGGTATATGTTCATTGATGCCATTGTGATGTGTTTATTTTTATGTTGATATTTTCTCTGTTGTTCTTATTGGTCTGTTCTGGGACGTTCTTTTTTATGAGTTGATTTTTCACCTTTTTCAGAGCTGGTTTTGTGGTTGTTGAGACTCCTGTGTTACATTTCTTGAAATGGTATGATACATCTTGGCTGTGCTTTACAGCTGCCCCTATGATCCCCCTTAATAAACTATATATAAACCCAATTTTAGTTACTACCAGTCTTGTCATCTTCCTCTCCATCTGGAAGGACTATAATGACTGTTCTACATCTCTCTTTTTAATATGATGGCACCATAGTTTTCATGATGATCACTGGATTGCTTCTTTCCTTATCAAAGCTATGATTGGCTTTGGAGCCTTCCCTAACTGAGTAGAGTTTTGAGTAGTAAGCCAAAGCCAAGAGTAGTAAAGTCGTTCTAAAATATAAAGTTAGTGGTTTTGTTATTCTAAGCCAGAGCCAAGAACTTCTTTCAATATTTCTTGTAGTTTTGGTTTGGTTTTTACAAAGTCTCTGAGTTTCTGTTTATCTTGGAATGCCTTAATTTCATTTTCGTATTTTAAAGATAGTTTTGCAGGATATATAATTCTTGGTTGGAAGTTCTTCTCCTTCAAGGCTTTGAATTTCTCATGCCACTGTCTCCGTGCCAGCATGGTTTCTGCTGAGAAATCTGACGAAAGCCTACAGGGTTTCCCTCTGAATGTTAGCTTTGCTTTCAGTCTTGCTGCCTTTAAGAGTTGCTGCTTATGTTTCATTTTGTTAAGCTTGATTATAATATGTCTTGGAGTCTTTCTTTTGAGATCTATATTGGGTGGCGTACGATATGCATCTGAGATGTCTATATTCTCTTCCTTCATGATTTCTGGGAAGTTTTCTGTCAGCAGCTCAGCAATGATGCTCTGTGTTCTCAGATGTCTCACCCTGTTCAGAGACTCCAATTAATCGAAGGTTGTTCCTCTTAATAGAGTCCCACATGCTTCTTAATGCTTCTTCATTTTTCTTGTTTCTTTTTTCTGATTTCTGCTCATAGATGCTGGCCTCAGTAGCTCTGTCTTCCAAGTCAGAAATTCTTTTTTCCATCTGTTCCATTCTGTTTTCTTGGCTTTGCATGGAAGTTTCTATGTCTTTGATTTTGTTCTTGATCTGTTGGATTTCAGAGTACTGGTGTCCCATCAGATCGAACAGCTTGTTTAATCTCTCCTTTTGTTCTGCTGTATTTTGTATAAGGTCTAGAAGGGCTCTGTATATAATTATTTTGTATTCACTTTCTGTTGATTTCATAAAAGTTTCTTCATCTGGAAAACTCCTTGGTTGCTTTGTTTGGGAGCCTTCTGGAGCCATCGGTGATTTCTTGTGTGCCAAAAGTGTCTGTTGCTTTTTGGGTCCCATATGAGTAAGTAGAAGCTGGAAGAGATACCATGAGGATGGACTGCAGGTGTTTCTCTAGGTTGTCTTAAAATGGAAAACAAAAGGTATCTGACCACTTCCCAAGTCAGTCAGGTTTTCAGGTGTAGAGGTCCCTCTTCCCAACTGGCAAAGTAAGCACTTCTATATCCAACCCCAGATGACACAAACTAGTTCAGAATACAGCAATGTTACTGCCCTGTTGCCTTCTGCTGACAAGGCCCAGCCTTAGGTGACACTGTGTAGAGTTCTGCTTTTCTGGTAGAGAAGTGCTCTCCTGTGGGCAGGCTCTGGCTCCCAAGCTAAGAATTAGATCTAGCTGCGGCCACCGTATTCAAGGTGGCGCCCTCCACACAGGCAGCAGATAGAGAGGCTAAATGTGCCGAGAGGTAGTGATTCATCTGCTTCTGTTGCAGGATCCCCACTGTAGCCAGCACTGTGAAAAGTACTGCTTTTCTGTCGGAGAAGCACTGTCCTGTTTGCAGACACTGGCTCCTAGGCTAAGAATTAGGTCCCGCTAAAATCTCCTTACCCAACATGGCATCCCGCACACTGGCAGTGGGAATCCGTACAGACCCTGCTGTGGCAGAGATAAAAAGACAGGCCCCAAGTGGCTAGGTGAACAGAGTCCTAAGCCTGGCTCTCAAAATATGGGAATTTTGCCTGCCTATCCCCCCAGCAGCGTGTCTGAGTCTAGCCACTAGGCAAGACCCCGCTCCATCCACCAGCCAAGACAGAGAAAAAAAAAGTCAAAATGGTGTGTTTACCTTCAGTCTGTGAGAGCCAGGGCTAGCCAGGAGCAGGAGTTGGAGGAAGAGAGGAGGTTTTTCGCTCGGTGGTATGAAGTCCAAATTAACAGCCCTGTGCCATGTCCTGGGACTGATTTGGTGATCAGAAGGCTCCGTTTGATTGTCGATTCAGGTCTTGGTTTCCAGAGGGATATAGGGAGACATGTGCTTAGTCCACCATCTTGAATCCGCCCCCCTTGTTCACTTATTAAAGACAAGATTTAAATGGAGCCAGTGTCTTACTGGTTGCATATTACTCATACCATGTTAGGTGCAAGTACGGCTTTGTAATTATCTTTATTTAGAAATTGTGTGTGCTTTAAGGAGATGTGTACAGCTGCCAAATTGACAAGGGTTGGGCTGTAATGGTTAAGGTTTTGTGTCAACTTGGTTGGGCCATGATTTTCAGTGGTTTGGTAGTTACGTAATACTGCAGTTTGGCAGTTATATAATGATGTAATCATCCTCCATTATGCTATGTGATATGATCAGCAATCAGTGGACAGCAGAATGTTTTCAGAGGTTTGGCCTGCATCATACATACACAGAGAGAGTGAGAGATCAGGCTTACTTGTTCTGGTTCTGGATACTGCACTGGTTCATCATCACCTAATTTGAACTTCTAATGACCCTATAGGTCAGAGTAGAACTGCCCCATAGAGTTTCTAAGAAGCACCTGGTAGATTTGTACTACCAATCTTTAGGTTAACAGCTGTAAAAATTAACCGCTATGCCACCATACAGATATACATACATACATACATACATATATATATGTGTGTGTGTGTGTGTATACCCTCTTCACTGGTTTTGCTTCTATAGATATACATGTATACACATTTGCTTATATATTATATGTATAATATTTGCTTATATATATACATAAATATATATGTATATTTGCTTATATATATGTATAAACATACTTCATTGGTTTTGCTTATCTAGAGAATCCAGTCTAAGACACCATCCCTACTGAATTTCTGCCTGCTTGATATATCAATTATTAAAAGTGAGATGCTGAAGTAACTTCCTCTGTTTCTCATTGTAGGTCTACCACTTTTGTTTCATATACTTTGATGCTCTATTACTGAGTGTACGCACTTTAAGGATTGTTATGTCTTCTTGGAGAACTGGCTTCTTTATCATTATATGTAATGCCTCTCTTAATCTCTGATAATTTCCTTCTATTGAAGTGTGGTTTTGCTTGAAATGAATATAGCTAGCACAAATTTTTTTTTGATCAGTGCTTGCATGATAGATCATTCTCCAGCCCTTTGCTATTAACCTACCTATGTCTTTATATTTAAAGTGAGTTTCTTATAAATAACATATTTTTGGGTGTTTTTATCCAGTCTAACAGTCTCTGTCTTTTAATTGATATATTTGTTGTTGCTGTTGTTAGGTGCCATCAAGTTGGTTCTGACTCATAGCAACGCTATGAACAACAGAATGAAACACTGCCTGGTCTTGTGCCATGTCCACAACCGGTTTTATGCTTAAGCCCATTGTTGTGGCCACTGTGGAAACCCATCTCGTCAAAGGTCTTCCTCTTTTTCACTGACCCTCCACTCTACCAAAACTGATATCTTTCTCTAGAGACTGAGCCCTCCTAACAACATGTCCAAATTATGTAAGACACAGTCTTGCCATCTTTGCTTCCAAGGAACACTTTGTTTACTTCTTCCAGAACAGATCTTTGTCCTTTTGGAGGCCCACGGTACACTCAATATTCTTCTCCATCACCACAATTCAAGGCATCAATTCTTCTTCTGTCTTCTTTGTTCATTGTTCCAGATTTTGCATGCATATGATGCAATTGAAAATACCCTGGCTTGGGTCAGGCACACCTTCTTAGTCTTCAAGGTAACATCTTCACTTTTCAGTATTTGAAAGAGTCCTTGGCAGTGGATTTACCCAATATAATATGTCTTTTGATTTCTTGACTGCTGCTTCCATGGTCACTGACTGTGGACCCAAGTAAAATGAAATCCTTGACAACTTCAATCCTTTCCCATTTATGATGATGTTGATTACTTGTCCAGTTGTGAGAATTTTTGTTTTCTTGATGTTGAGGTGCAATCCATACACAAGGCTGTGGTCTTTGATCTTCATCAGTAGATGCTGCAAATTTCCTTCACTTTCAGCAAGTAGGGTGGTGCCCTCTGTGTAACACAGGTTGTTAATGAGTAATCCTCCAATCCTGATGCCTCGTTCTTCTTCAGAGAATTCAGCTCCTTGAATTATTTGCTCAGCATACAGATTGAAAAGGTATGGTGAAAGGATACAACCCTGATGCACACCTTTCCTGATTTCCAATCATGCAGTGCCCCCTTGTTCTGTTGACACAACTGCCTCTTCATTGGTATACAGATTCATTAAGAGCACAAGTAGGTGCTCTGGAATGCCTATTCCCCGCAACATTAGCCATAATTTAGTATGATCCACATAGTCAAATGCCTTTGCATAGTCAGTGAAATACGGGTAAACATCTTTCTGGTATTTTCTGCTTTCAACTAAGACCCATCTGCCATCAGCAATGATATCCCTGGTTCCATGTCCTCTTCCGAATACAGCTTGAATTTCTGACAGTTTCTTGTCAATATAATGTTGCAGTTGCTCTTCAATGATTTCAGCAAAATTTTTCTTGTGTGTGATATTAGTGATACTAGTGCATTTGGTTGGATCACCTTTCTTTGGAAAGGGCATAAATATGGAACTCTTCCAGTCAGTTGGCCAGGTAGCTGTCCTCCAAATTTCTTGGCATAGATGAGTGAGCACGTTCAGCACTGCATCTGTTTGTTGAAATATCTCAATCGATACTCCATCAGTTTCTGAAGCCTTGTTTTTTGTCAATGCCTTCAATACAACTTTTACTTCTTCAGTACCATTGGTTCCTGATCATATGCTACCTCTTCAAATGACTGAATATCAACTAGTTCTTTGTAGTATAATGACTGTGTGTATTCCTTTCATCTTCTTTTGATGCTCTCTGAGTCATTTAATAGTTTCCCTGTAGAATCCTTCACTATTGCAACTCGAGATCTGAATTTTTTCTTCAGTTCTTTCAGCTTGAGAAATGCAGCATATGTTCATCTCTTCTGATTTTCCATTTCCAGTTCTTTCCATATGTTATAATGTTTTATTTTGTCTTCTGAAGCTGCTCTTTGAAATCTTCTGTTTAGGTCTTTTATTTTGCCATTCCTTCCTTTTGCTTTAGCTGCTTGATTTTTGAAAGCAAGTTTCAGAGTCTCTTCTGACATCCAATTTTGTCTTTTCTTTCTTTCCTGTCTTTTTAGTGACTTCTTGCTTTCTTCATGGATGATGTTTTTGATGTCATTCCACAATTCATCTGGTCTTCAGTCATCAGTGGTGAACGTATTAAATCTGTTCTGGAGATGGTCTTTAAACACAGGAGGGATATACTCAAAGTAATACTTTGGCTCTTGTGGACTTTTTCTAATTTTCTTCAGTTTCAGTTTGAATTTGCAGATGAGCAGTTGATGACCTGTGCCACACTCAGTACCTGGTCTTATTCTGACCACTGATACAGATCTTTTTCATCGTCTTTTTCTGCAGATGTAGTCAATTTGGTTCCTGTGTATTCCATCTGGTGAGGTCCATGTGCATAGTTGCCATTTGTGTTGTTTAAAAAAGTTATTTGCAATAAGAAGTCGTTAGTCTTGTAAAGCTCTATCATGCAATCTCAAGCATTATTTCTATCACCAAGACCATATTTTCCAACTACCAATCCTTCTTTGTTTCCAACTTTTGCATTCCAGTCACCCATAATTATCAATGCAACCTGATTGCTTGTTCAATCAATTTAGAACACTCAAATTTAAAGTGATTATTGATATAGTTGGATGACTATCTACTATGTCTGCAACTGTTTTCACTTTGGTGCCTGTTCATTGTATTGTTTCTTTATCATTCCTTTTTTTCTTTCTGTCTTCTCTGATTTTAGTTGAGTTAGAATCCACTTGACAGCACTAGGTTTGCTTTTTTTGGTTTATTACACATGATTCCATCTTCTCTCTTAGTATATCAATTACATGTCTTTTAAAAATTTCTAACACTTGCTCTAGAGTTCGCAATATATGTTTACAACTAATGTAAAGCTACTTTCAAATAAGTACACCATCTCATGGGTGGTTCAGGTACTCTATAAAAGAATATTCTCAGTTCCTTCTTCCCATCCCTTATAACATTGTCGTCATTCATTTCAGTCATACACAAGCTGTAGTGACCCAATACATTGTCACAATTATTGTTTTGAATAGTTACCTACGGTATCAGCTTAAAATCAGGACAACAAAAGATTTCGTTTTATCTTCATTTATTCCTCTTTGTTGATTTTCCTTTCCTGACATAGATTTGAGTTTCTGACCTACATTATTTTCCATCTGTCATGGACTAAATGATGTGCCTGCCAAAATGTTTGTAGCTATTTGGCTGGGCCGTAATTTCCACTGTGATGTGGTTGTTTTCTATTTTGTGATTGTTATTTTTGTGTATGTTTTAAATCTTTATCGCTGGTTAATGGGGCAAGATTGGATTATGTTAAAGAGGATTAGGGTGAGACAGTAACATCCTTGCTAAGGTTACATCCCTGATCCAACATAAAGGGAGTTTCCCTGGGGTATGGCCTCTGCCATCTGTCATCTCTTCAGATGAAAACAAGCAGAGAGTTGGGAACCTTATATCAGCAAGAAAGCAGTGCCGGGAGGAAAGCACATCCTTTGGACCTGAGGTTTCTGCACTAAGATGCTCCCAGACCAAAAGGAAACCAATGCATCATAATGACCTTCCTCCAGAGCCAACTGAGAGAGGAAACCTTCCCCTGAAACTGACCCCTGAATTTGGACTTGTAGCCTACTGGACTATGAGAAAATAAATTTCTCTTTGTTGAAGCCATCCATGTGTGGTATTTCTGTTATTGCAACCCTAGATGACTAAGACATCATCTCTGAAGAACTTCTTTTAAAATTTCTTGCAGAGCAGGTTTGTTGCTGCTGAGTAGGCTCTGACTCATGCCAAATCTATGTGTAACACAATGAAATATGGTCCAGTCTCATATCATCTTCATGATTGTTGATACGTTTGGGTCCATTGTGGCTATTGTGCAGGGCAGGTAATAAATTCCTTCAATTTTTGTTGGTCTAAGAAAGTGTTTCTTTTTTGCTTTTGAAGAATAATTTCACTGGATATAGATTTCTAGGTTGTTGATTTTTTTCTTTCAGTACTTCAAATATTTCACTTCTTGGTTACATTGTTCAATGTAATTCTTATCTTTGTTCTTCTATAGGTAATGTGTTCCTTGTCCCCCTACTCACATCCCCAATTCAGACTTCTTTCCATATTCTCTCGTTTGTAGAGTAGCAGTGACAGGAGTGTGGGGACCATGGTTTCAGAGGACATCTAGGTCAATTAGTATAACAAAGATTTTTCAAGGAAATGTTCTGAATCCCACTTTCTTGAGTGGTATCTGGGGTCTTAAAGGCTAGCAAGTGACCATCTAAGTAGTGTCAATTAGTCTCAAACTACTTGGAGCAGAGGATGAAAGACATCAAAGACATGAGGAAAATATGAGCCCAGGAGACAAAAGGCACCATATGATTCAGGGACTACATCAACATGAAACCAGAAGAACTAGATGTTGCCTAGCCAACACCAATGACTGCCCTGACACGGAACACAATGTAAAGTCCCTGATGTAGTGGCAGAAAAATGGGTGTGCAGAACTGGAACTCTATTAAATCACCACACCTGATGGTCCGTCAGACTGGATCATCCCCTGAGAATATAGCCCCCAGACTCTCTGTTGGCCCAGAGCTGAAACCAGTACCAAAGCCAATTCTTCAGACAAAAATTGGACTGGACTATAAGACAGAAAATGATAATGGTGAAGAATGCAGTTCTTGGATTTAATATACACATGAAGCTAACTGGGTAGCTCCTGTCCAGAGGCAAGATGAGAGGGTAGAGGGGCATTGTAGCTGGTTGAATGCACATGGGAACTGCAGGGTGGAAAGCAGGAGTGTGCTGTCACACGGTGGAGAGAGCAACTAGAGTTGTCTAGTGGTGTGTGCAGGGTTTTACAGGACAAAATCACTTGGATTGTAAACCTTTACTTAAAGAACAATAAAATATTTTTTAAAAAATGCAATGAGTTATCATCCCCCCCGAAAGATTTTGTCTTAGGTTTTCAGTACTTTGAATGTTTGTGTCTAGATGGAGACTTTTTATGCTTATCTTCCTTGGTGTTCTCTTCCTATATCTGGTTTGTTGCCTGTCATTAATTTTGGAAAATCATTGGCCATTATTACTGCCAATATTTCTTCTTCTCCTTTATCTCATTTTTCCATATGGTACAACTTCTTTTGGAATTATTCCAGAGATTCTGGATGCTTCTTTGTTTTGTTTTTCATTCATGTTTTCTCTTTGCATGTCAGTCTGGAAAGTTTCTTTCGACTGTCTTTAAGCTCACTGAGTCTTAGCACATTAGGTGAAACAGGAAGGCTAGAAGGAACTGGAGTTAGCTACTGCCCTTCTTCTTCTAAAGAAGTAAGGCTCTGGTAAAGTATTTTCTCAAGGAGAGAAGGTTTTTGTTACAGAGGACATTCTAGCTGTATTTCAGAATTGTCACATTTACCCTTCTCCTGCCAGAAATGAGGGGATTCTTCTTGTACCTTCATCTTGAGAACCCAGTGGGGTTTATGGAGGCATAACCCATGAAGGTGTGGGGGTCCATCTAAGACAGGGTCCCTATGAGTTTCTCAGTTTTAAACTAATCCACAGTCAGCCTCCAGTAATTTATCAAAATTACTATCTAATTGATTGTAGTAGTTTGTGGGTTTAGCAGCTTCTGTTCCAGGTAAGTTTATTTCAGCTGTCATCCTCTGTGTTTTACTGTCTCAGTAGATTTGGAGGCAACAGCCTGCCCTAGGACCTCAAATCTCCAACGGATCTACGAAAAGCCATTGATATTCAGTTTGTTTGCTTTTCTTCATATTTTTAAGGATAAGCCGATTTCTAAGTCTTTTACATGTCAGAGTTGAAATTAGAAGTCTTAAATGAATTATTTTGTCTATTTCATTTTATGTTATTAGTTTCCAGTAAAGAATCCCAAAAGTTAAATATTCTTCTAAGGAAAGACTATTCTGAAAATTTAAATTAATTGTTTAAAACACAGTTTAATTTTGTAACTTTTTGGTAGTATTTGGTTGGATTACACCCTGAAATTGATTAAAGGTTACAATTTCATGTGTTGTACATTGTCTTCTTTCTTCTTTCATTTCTTCCTTCTGTTTTCCTATCTTTCAGTCATTCACTAATTTGGGATCAATAACACAGTTCAGTATACATTATTTCTCAAACAAAAGTTTAAAAAATTGTTCTTCATTTTAGAACAAGCCATTCTTGTAAAAATAAATAGTCTCAAGAAGAGCTGACACTGATGATTAAAAATTATGAAATCTGAGAATATTCAGTTTTTCTTGACCTCGTTATATGCTATGTGTTTGCCACAATTCTACAGTTCCTGGTAGAAGAAAAATTCTCCCCTAAAAGATAAAAAAAAAAATCATATTAGTTTACCATTAAAGGTGGTTATTCACCTGGGTTATACCTGGAACTTTAATTTTAAATGTAAAGACTACATATTTTTGAGTGTATAGTGAAACTATAAGATTTACAAGGCTGTATAAGTCAAAACTTCTGACATTATTCTTAACCCCAGGTGATCACAACCTTTGTGATCATAACTTTTGCAAATTACTGAAGCAGGATACCTATACTGGAGATGTATACTTGTGAAGCCATACCAAAAACCAAATCCATTGCTGCTGCCGTTGTTGTTAAGTGCCGTCACGTCAGTTCCCACTCGTAATGACCCTACGAGCAACAGAACGAAATACTGCCTGGTCTTGCACCATAGCCACAATCGTTTTTATGCTTAAGCCCGTTGTTGGGAGCACTGTGTCAGTCCATCTGGTTCAGGGTCTTCCTCTTTTTCACTGACCTTCCACTCTACCAAGCTTGATGTCCTTCTCCAAGGACTGATCCTCCCTGACAACAAGTCCAAAGTATATAAGATGCAGTTTTGCCATCTTTGCTTCCAGGAAGCACTCTCATTGTACTTCTTCCAGAACAGATCTGTTTTTTCTTTTGGTGGTCCGTGGTACATTCAATATTCCTCTCCAACACCACAATTCAAAGACATCTATTCTTCTTCTGACTTCTTTGTTCATTGTCCAACTTTCACATGCATGTGATGTGATTGAAAACACCACAGCTTGGATCAGGCGCATTTTAGTCTTCAAGGTGACATCTTTACTTTTGAATGCTTTAAAGAGGTCCTTTGCAGCAGATTTTCCCAACGCAATGAGTCTTTTGATTTCTTGACTGCTGCTTCGTGGGCATTGATTGTGGACCCAAGTAAAATGAAACCCTTGACAACCTCAATCCTTTCTCCATTTATGACAATTTTGCTTACTTGTCCAGTTGTGTGAGGATTTTTGTTTTCCTGATGTTGAAGTGCAAGGCATACCATAGACTGTGGTTTTTGATCTTCATCAGTATGTGTTTCAAATCTTCTTTACTTCCAGGGAGTAAGGTGGTGTTGTGTGTGTAATGCAGATTGTTAATGGGTCACCCTCCAATCCTGATACCTTGTTCTTCTTCATAGAATCCGACTTTTCAGATTATCTGCTCAGTATACAGATTAAAAGGATGTGGTGAAAGGATACAACCCTGACACACACCTTTCTTGACTTTAAACCATGCAGTGTCCCTGTGTTCTGTTCGCATGACCGCCTCTTGACGCATATACAGATTCCTTAAGAGCACAATGAGGTATTCTGGAATTCCCATTCTCCTCAACGTTAGCCATAATTTAGTATGAGCCACACAGTTGAATGCTTTTGTGTAGGCGATTAAACACAAGTAAACATCTTGATGGTGTTCTTTGCTTTTAGCCAAGATCCATCTGACATTAGCAATGATATCCCTGGTTCCACATCCTCTTGTGAATCCAGCTTGAATTTCTGGCAGTTCCTTGTCAATATACTGTTGCAGTCCCTTTTGAATGGTCTTGAACAAAATTTTACTTGCATATAAGATCAACGATATTGTTCAGTAATTTCTACATTTGGTTGGACCCCTTTTCTTTGAAGTGGGCATAAATACGGATCTCTTCCAGTCATTTGGCCAGTAGCTGTCCTCCAAATTTCTTGGTATAGACGAGTGAGCACTTCCAGTGATGCATTTGTTTGTTGAAATATCTTGAATGATATTCCATCAGTTCCTGGAGCTTTCTTTTTTGCCAGCACCTTCAATACAGCTTTCACTTCTTCCTTCAGTAACATTGGTTCCTGATCATATGCTACCTTTTCAAATGGCTGAACATTTACTAGTTCTTTGTGGTATAATCACTCTGTGTATTCCTTCCATCTTCTTTTGATGTTCCCTGAGTCATTTAATAGTTTCCCTGTAGAATCCTTTACTATTGCAACTCAAGGCCTGATATTTTCTTCAGTTCTTTCAGCTTGAGAAATGCAGAATGTGTTCTTCCCTTCTGGTTTTCCATTTCCAGCTCTTCACACAGGTCATTGGAATACTTCCTTTTATCTTCTTGAGTCGCCCTTTAAAATCCTCTGTTTAGATCTTTTACTTCACCATTCCTTGCTTTTCCTTTAGCTGCTTGATGTTCGAGAGCAAGTTTCAGAGTCTCTTCTGACATCCAGTTTGGTCTTTTCTTTCTTTCCTGTCTTTTTAATGATCTCTTGCTCTCTTCATGGATGATGTCTTTCCATAATTCATCTGGTCTTTGGTCATTTGTGATCAACACATGAAATCTGTTCTTGAGACGGTCTTTAAACTCAGGATGGATGTGCTCAAGGTCATACTTTGGCTCTTGTGGATCTGTTCTAATTTTCTTCAGTTTCAATTCAAATTTGTATAAGAGCAATTGATGATCTATGCCTCAGTCAGTACCTGTTCTTATTCTGACTACTGATATTGTGCTTTTCTATCGTCTTTTTCCACAGATATACTCAATTTGGTTCCTCTGTATCCCGTCTGGTGAGGTCTGTGTGTACACTCACCACTTGTGTTGGTTAAAAAAGGTATTTGCAATGAAAAAGTCATTAGTCTTGATGGCTGTGATGCGAGAATCTATGCCACTGGTATTTAGGTACCAGCAGGGTCACCCATGGTAGACACGTTTCCGGTGAGCTTCCAGTCTAAGACAGACTAGGAAGAAGGACCTAGAAGTCTACTTTTGAAAGGAATTAGCCAGGGAAAACTTTATGAATAGCAGCCGAACGTTGTCAGGTATGTTGCTGGAAAGTGAGCCCCCAGGTTGGAAGACACTAAGAAGATGACTAGGGAAGAGCTGCCTCCTCTAAGTAGAGTCAACCTTAATGACATGGATGAAGGCCCCTGGGATCTTCATTCACTGATCTGGCATGACTCAAAATGAGAAGAAACAGCTGTAAACATCCATTAATAATCGAGACAAACAAAATATGAATCTAGGAAAATTGGAAATTGTCAAAAATGAAATGGAACACATAAACACTGACATCCTAGGCATTAGTGAGCTGGAGTGGGCCAGTTTTGACCATTTTGAATCTGACAATCATACAGTCTACTATGCTGGGAACAAAAACTTGAAGAGGTACAGTGTCACATTCATCATCAAAAAGAGCAATTCAAGATCTTTCCTGAAGTACTATGCTGTCAGTGATAGGATCATATCCATGTGCCTACAAGGAAGGCCAGTTAACACGACTATTATTGAAATTTATGCACCAACCACTAAGCCCAAAAGTGAAGAGGTTAAAGATTTTTACCAGCTTCTACAGTCTTAAATTGATCAAACATGCAATCAGGATGCATGGATAATTACTGGTGACTGGAATGCAAAAGTTGGAAACAAAGAAGAAGGACCCAGCTACTCTGTCCTTGCGATATTGGGTTAAGATGGGAGGAGTAATCATATTATGTTAAAGTCCAGTTACTACTGATCTTATTTCTAATGTGTGCTGTCCCAGATTTTACCCAACCATGTTTCTATCAACTATCTAATCTAAAGCCTCACCCCCTTGCCCTCCTTCCTTCCTTACCTTTGCAGTCATCAAAGAGTCTTTTCTTCTATGCATGAGTCTGTTTTTAAGTTCTTATCGTAAGGGTCTCATATAATATTTGTCCTTTTGGTGCTGACTGCTTTCACTCAGCATAATGTCCTCCAACTGAAACCAGGTTATGAGATGTTTCCTAAAATCCTCCTTGTTCTTTATCATTGCATAGTGTTCCATCGAGTATATATACCATAGTTTACCTATCCATTTCTCTGGTGTTGGGTATCTGAGTTGATTCCATCTTTTTGCTATTGTGGAGTCTGCTGCAATAAACATTTGTGTGCATCTATCAGTTGATGTGAATGTCCTCGATTCTGTAGGATATATTCTGAGCAGTGGAATTACTGGGTCAAATGGTATATCTATATCCAGCTTTTTAAGGAAGTGCTAGATTGTTTTCCAAAGAGGTTGCACCATTTTGCAATCCCACCAACAGTATAGGTGAGTTCCAATTTCTCCACACACTCTCCAGCATTTGTTGTTTTGTGTTTTTTGGATCATGGCCAATCTCGTGGGAATGAGATGGTATCTCATCGTAGTTTTGATTTGAATTTCTTTAATAGCTAAAGATTGTGAGCATGTCCACATGGGTTTTTTGACTGCCTGGATCTCTTCTTTAGAAGTGTCTGTCCATCTCCTTTACCCATTGCTGAATTGGATCATTTATCTTTCTCTTATTGATATTTTGTAGTACTTTATAGATTATGGAGAGCAGACATCAGTCTGACATGTAGTTGCCAAATATTTTTTCCTATTCTGTAGGTGGCCTTTTAATTCTATTAATAAAGTCTGTGGATGAGCAAAAGTTTTTGATTCTTAGTACTTCCCATTTATCTATTTTCTCTTCTGTTGAATGTGGTTTGTTTGATAGATTTTGAAGTCTTTCTATGTTGTGTATTAAAACTTCCACTGTTGTTCCTACTTTTTCTTGGATGAACTTTATCATTTTAGATTTGATATTTAAGTTTTTTTTTTATCCAGTTTCAGTTGGTTTTTGTGTAAGGTGTAAGATATGGGTCTTGTTTCAATTTTTTGCAGATGGATATCCAATTTTGCTAGCACCATTTGCTAAAGAGATTGTTTTTACCCCAGTTTAATGTCTTAGGGCCTTTGTCAAATATCAACTGTTCGTAAGCAGATGATGTCATCTCTGGGGTCTCAATTCCATTCCATTGATCTATCTGTCTCTTTTTGTACAAGTACCAGGCTGTTTTGACTACTGAGGCAATGTAATAGGTCTAATATCCGATAGTGAGAGGCCTCCCAGTGTGTTCTTTTTCTTCAGTAATGCTTTATTTACCTGGGGCTTCTTCCCTTTCCAGACAAAGTTGGTAATTTGTTTCTCCATCTCGTTAAAGAATGTGACTGGAATTTGTATTGGGATTGCATTATATAAGTAGATTGCTTTGGGTAAAATAGACGTTTTCACAATATTAAGTCTTCCTATCCATGAGCAGGGTAGGTTTCTCCATTTATGTAAGTCTCTCTTAATTTCTTGTTGTAAGGGCTTGTAGTTCTCTTTGTAAAGGTCTGTTATTTCTCTGGTTAGATTTCTTCCTAGGTACTTTATCTTCTTAGGGGCTATAGTAAATGGCACTGATTTGGTGATTTCTTCCTTAATAATCTTGTTGTTAGAATAAAGGAATCCTACTGATTTACTTATGTTTATTTTGTACCCTGAGACTTTGCTGAACTCTTCTACCCATTTGAGTGGTTTACTTATGGATTCTTTAGGATTCTCTGGTTATGCAATCATATCAACTGCAAACGGGGAGATTTTGACTTCTTCTTTGCCGATGCAGATGCCCTTTATTTCATGGTCTTGTCTAATTGCTCTGGCTAGAACTTCTAGTACAATGTTGAATAGGAGAGGTGAGAGTGGGCATCCTTGTCTAGTTCCTGTTCTCAAGGGAAACTGTTTCAGTTTCTCTCCATTCAGGATGATGTAGGCAGTTGGCTTTGTACAAATGGCCCTCATTGCTTTGAGGAATTTGCTGTCTGTTCCTATTTTGCTGACAGTTTTTAGTATGAATCAGTGTGGGATTTTATCAAATGCCTCTTTTGAATCAATAAGCAAGATCAGGTGATTCTTGTTTTTTGTGATATTTATGTGGTTGATCACATTAATTGTTTTCTTGATGTTGAACCAGCCTTGTATCTCTGATATGAATCCAACTTGATCATGATGGATTATTTTTTGGACATAGTGTCATATTCTGTTGGCAAGAATTTTGTTGAAGATTTTGGCATGTAGATTCATGAGTGATGTTGGTTTGTTCTTTTTGTTTGGGTCTTTCCCTGGCTTTGGTACCAGGGTTATGATGGCTTCATAAAATGAATTTGGGAGTATTCCATCCTTTTCTATACTGTGAAATAGTCTCCGTAGTACTGGAGATAACTCTTATCTAAAAACTTGGTAGAATTCTGTGGTGAAGCAATCTGGGCCAGGGCTTTTTTTGCTTGGTAGTTTTGGGATGACTTTTTCAGTCTCTTCCTTTGTCATGGGTTTATTAAGTTGTTCTGCTTTGCTTTGTGATAATTTGGATAGGTGATATAAATCAAGGAATTTGTCCATTTCCTCTAGGTTTTCAGATCTGTTACAGTACAGTCTTTCATAGTGTTCTCTTGTGATATTTTTTATTTCTGTTGGATCTGTTGTGACAACTCCCCTCTCATTTCTTCTTTGGGTTATTTTTTTCCTTTCCTGGTTTTCTTTAGTAAGTTTAGCCAATGCTTTGTCGATTTTGTTGATCTTTTCAAAAAACCAGCTTTTGATCTTTTCAATTTTTTCAACTGTTCCTCTATTCTCTAATTCGTTTAGTTCTTCTCTGATATTTATGATCTGTTTTCTTCTGGTGCCTGAGGGGTTCCTCTGTTGGTCTCTCTGTACTTGTTCAATCTGTAGGGTTAGTTCTTGGGTTTGGTTTCTTTCTCCCTTCCAGATGTGTGCATTTATGGAGATACACAAACCTCTGAGCACTGCTTTGGCTATATCCCATAGGTTATGGTCAGAAGTATTGTACTTCTCACTAGAATCCATAAATTTCTTTATTTCTTCCTTGATTTCTTCTATAACCCATGGCTTTTTGAGCAAGATGTTGTTCAATTTCCATGAGTTCCACTTTCTATCTATGTTTTTTCTGTTATTGATTTTGACTGTTATGGCTTTATGACCTGAGAAGATGCTTTGCATTAATTCAATGGTATGGATTTTGTTGAGAATTGTTTTATGTCCTAATACATGGTCTATTCTGGAGAATGTTCCATGTGCACTGGAGAAGGTCTCATTGTCTGCTGATAGGCAGAAAGTTCTGTATATGTCGATAAGGTCTAGTTGGTTAATTGTGGCAATAAGGTATTCAGTGTCTTTACTGAACTTTTTTCTAGACGATCTGTCCAATATTGAGAGTGGAGTGTTGAAGTCTCCCACTATTATTTTGGAGTGATCTGTCTCCTTTTTGCGTGTAGTTGGTGTTTCTTCGATGCATTTAGGTACTCTAATATTAGGTGCGTAAGTACTTAATATTGTTAAGTCCTGCTTGTGTATTGAATCTTTCAACAATAGTGTCCACCCTTGTCCACGATGGTGGGTTTTACATTCAAATCTATTTTATCTGAGATTAGAATAACTGCCAGACTTGCTCTTCTTTGTTCATTGTTAGCTTGATATATATTTTTTCATCCTTTAATTTTCAGTTTGTTCATATTTTTAAGTCTAAGGTGAGTTTCTTATAGGCAAGATATGGTTGGGTCATGTCTTTTGATCCAAAATGTCACTCGATGTCTCTTTACTGGAGTGTTCAGTCCATTCACATTCAATGTAATTATTGATAGGTATGTGTTTAGTGCTGCCATTGTGATATGTTTATTTCTGTGGTGATGTTTTCTCTGTTGTTCTTAATAATCTGTTCTGGGACATTCTTCTTACTAAGTTGATTTTTCACCTTTTTCACAATTCACTTTGTGGTTGTTGAGACTCCTGTATTATGTTTCTTGATTTGATATGTTGCATCTTAATTGTGCTTTATGGCTGCCCCTATGATCCCCCTTAATAAACTATGTATAAACCCAATTTAAAATTACTACCAGTCTTATTAACTTCCTCTCCATCAGGTCTATAACAACTGTACTATATCCCTCTTTTCAATATGATGACATCATAGCTTTCGTGATATGATCACTGGATCATTTTTTTTCACTATTATAGCTTTGATTGGTTTTGGAGCCTTCCCTGACTGAGTAGGTTTCTGGGTGAAGTGTCCTGTATTTGCTTCTAAAATATAGTTAGTGGTTTTGTTCTTCTAAGCCAAGAGATTCTTTCAGTATTTCTTGTAGCTTTGGATTGGTTTTTACAAAGTCTCTGAGTTTCTGTTTATCTGCTAATGTCTTAATTTCATTTTCATATTTGAAAGATAGTTTTGCAGGATATATATTCTTGGTTGGAAGTTCTTCTCCTTCAAGGCTCTGAATGTGTCATGCAACGGTCTCCATGCCAGCATGGTTTCTACTGGGAAATCTGACGAAAGCCTACAGGGTTTCCCTCTGAATGTTAGCTTTGGTTTGCGTCTTGCTGACTTGAGTTTCTGCTTAGGTTTCATTTTGTTAAGCTTGATTATAATATGTCTTGGAGTCTTTCTTTCAAGATCTGTATTGAGTGGTGTGCGATATGCATCTTAGATATCTATATTCTCCTTTTTCCTAATTTCTGGGAAATTTTCTATCAGCAGCTCAGCAACAATACTCTGTGTTCTCAGGTGTCTCGCCCTGTTCAGGAACTCCAGTTAATCATAGGTTGTTCCTCTTGATAGAGTCCCACATGCTTCTTAATCCTTCTTCACTTTTTTTGTTTCTTTTTTCTCATTTCTCCTCATAGATGCTGGAGTCAGTAATTCTGTCAGAAAGTCTCTTTTCCATTTGTTCCATTCTGTTTTCTTGTCTTTGAATTGAAGTTTCTATGTCTTTGATTTTGTTCTTGATCTGTTGGATTTCAGAGTACTGGTGTTCCACCAGATCGAATAGCTTGCTTAATTTTTCATTTTGCTCTGTTGCATTTTGTAGAAGGTCTAGGAAGGCTCTCTATATAGTTCTTTTGTATTCACCTTCTAATAGTTTCCAAAAGGCTTTTCAAATGGGAAGTTCTTTGGTTGTTTCTCTTGGGGGCCCTCCAAAACTGTGGGTGACTTCTTTATTACATTTTTCTCCAGAATTTGTTGCTTTTGGGGCATTATGTATGCTGATAACAGGCTGGGAGAGATGCTGTGAGGATGGACCACATTTGTTTCTCTAGGCTGTCTTAAAATGAAAGGCAAAAGGTATCTCAAAGTCAGTCAGGTTTTCTGGTGTATAGGTTTCTCTTCCCAGCTGACAAAGTAAGCACCTCTATATCCAGCCCTAGCTGTTATAAACTAGTTCAAAATACAGAAAGGCTACTGGCCTGCTGGCCTCTGCTGCTGGGCCCCAGATGTAGGTGACACTGTGACAGTACTGCCTTTCTGCTGGAAAAGCACTCTCTTCGGACCAGGTGCTGCCCCCCAGCTTAGGAATTAGCTCCAACTGAGGCCTTCTTATGGGTATATCTACCTCCCAGTGGGAGAAGATTGAGTCCCACACAAGCTGCCTGCTTGCTTCGGTACAGTCTACTCAATGGGGCAGACAGACAAAGAGGCCAAAAGTGCTGAGATGCACAGAGTCCACAGACTCTGTTGCTGAACCCCAACCATAGGTGAGACTGTGTAAAATACAATAGAGATGTTTCAACAAATGGATGCAGCACTGGAAATTCACATTCATTTATGCCAAAAAATTTGGAAGACAAGATAACCTGGCCAGTTGACTGAAAGATATCCATATTTGTGCTCAGTCCAAAGGGAAGAGATTCAACAGAATTAAAAAATTATCAAAGAATGTCATTAATACCACACACAATTAAAAATTTAATAAAGATCATTCAAAAACAGTTGCAGCAGTACATGGAACAATGAATATTATTGCTGATATCAGATGACTCATGGCTAAAAGTAGAGAATACCAGAAAGATGTTTACCTGTGTTTTATTGACTATGCAAGACATTCAACTGTGTGAATCATAACAAATTATGAATAATATGACAAACTCAAGAACACTTTATTGTGCTCGTGAGCAACCTGTACTTAGATCAAGAGGCAGTCATTCAAACAGAATGAACGGCTACTATGTAGTTTAAAGTCAGGAAAGTATGTCAGGGTTGTAGCCTTTCATTATATTTATTCAATCTGTATGCTAAACAAATATGCCAAGAAGCTGGAGTATATGAAGAAGAACATGGCATCAAAATTGGAGGAAGACTCATTAACAACCTGACATATGCATACGACACAACCTTGCTTGCTGAAAGCAAAGAGAACTTGAAGCACATACTGATGAAGATCAAAGACTGCATCTTTCAGTAGATATTACAAATCAACAGAAAGAAAACAAAAATCCTCATGACTGGACCAACCAGCAACATCATGATTTTCTTAGTCATCTGGAACTGCTCTAACAGAAATATGACAAGTGAGTAACTTTAACAAAGAGATGTTTACTCTCTCACAGTCCATCAGGCCACAAGTCCAAATTCAGGGTGCCCACTCCAGAGGGAGCCTTTCTGTCTCTTTCAGCTCTTGAGGAAGGTCCTTGTGTTTCATCACTATTTCTTTGGTCTGAGCGCTCCTCAGCATAGAAATCTCAGGTCCAAAGCATGTGCTCTGCTCCCAGTGGTGCTTTCTTGATGGTATGAGGTCCCCAGCACCCTTCTTGTTTTTCTTTATTTATTGTAGCATAAGTGGGGCGGGGAGGGGGGCATGCCACATACCTGGGAAACTCCCTTTACATTGGATCTTTAATGTAATCCAATCTTGCCCTATTAACCACAGACAGAGATAAGAATTTATAACACAGAAAAAAAAAAAAAAACACCAAATTGAGGCCAACCACGCAATAATGGGAATCACAGCACAGTCAAATGGATAAAGACATTTTTTGAGGGACACACTCCACAACAATGATGAAGAGAGAAAATACTGTAATTGTCAAGGATTTTGTTTTACTTGGATCCACAATCAACACCCATGTAAGCAGCAGTGAAGAAAGCAAACATGTTGCAGTGGGCAAAGCTGCTGCAAAAGATCTCTTTAAAGTGTTAAAAAGCAAAGATGTCACTTTAAGGACTAAAGTGTTTGTGATGGTTAAGATGTGTGTCAACTTGGCTGGGCAATGATTCTCAGTGTTTTTGTACTCTTACAATGTTTTGATCACTCCCTGTTGAATTTGATATGTAATCACCCCCAGAAGGGATTTACTATGAGTAGCCAGTTAGATGAAGGGAAGTTTCCTTGGGTGTGTGGCCTGCATTTAGTGTGGGTGAATGCGGAGGAAGAGCTTTTGTTGGTTCTGGATCCTGCAACTGACTCCCGTTCATCTGACCTCCTCTTTTGGGAACTTGAGATAGCAGCTTATCTTTGGTCTTGCCTGCCAATCTTGGGGTTCATAGGTCTTCACATCCTGTAAACAACAACCTTGCTGTCTGGCCTGGCACTCGTGGTTTGGCCAGCCACTGCAGCTACATGAATCAGGAGAATCGTCTCTCTTGACCCACACCCTTGGTATTTTACAGCTGCCACAACTGCATGAGTCACTTCCTTTTTATGAATCTCTCATTCTCTCAGTGTTTCTCTTGTTCTTGGGTGCCATCGAGTCAGTTCTGATTCATAGAAACCCTATGTGCAACAGAACAAAACACTACCTGCTCTTGAGCCATGCACAGAATCATTTTTATGCTTAACACTGTTGTTGCAACCGCTGTGTCCATCCATCTTGTTGAGGGTCTTGCTCTTTTTTGCTGACTTCTGCATTACCAAGCATGATGTCATTCTCCAGGTATTCATCCCTCCTGACAACATGTCAAAAGTATGTAAGAGGCAGTCTCACCATCCTTGCTTCCAAGGAGAACTCTGGCTGTACTTCTTCCAGAATAGACCTGTTTGTTCTTTTCACTGTCCATAGTATGTTCAATCAATTCTTCTTTTGTCTTCCTTATTCATTGTCCAGATTTCACAAGCATATGATGCAACTGAAAATGGCATCAAATGCACCTTGGTCTTTAAGGTGGAATCCTTAGTTTTCAACACTTTGAAGAGGTCTTTTTGCAGAAGATTTTCCCAATGAAATGTGTCTTTTGACTTCTTAACTGCTGCTACCATAGGCATTGATTGCAGAACCCAGTAAAATGAAATCCTTGACAGCCTCAATACTTTCTCCATTTATCATGATGTTGCTTACTGGTCCAGTTGTGAATATTTTTGTTTTCTTGTTGCTGAGGTATAATTCATATGAAGGCTACGGTCTTTGATCTTCATCAGTGTTTCAAATCCTCTTCACTCTCAGCAAGCAAGATTGTGTCATCTGCATAACACAGATTGTTAATGAGTCTTTCTCCAATCCCAATGGCTCATCCTTCTTCATATAAACCAGATTCTCAGAATATTGTTTGGTATACAGATTGAAAAGGTATAGTGAAAGGATACAACCCTGATGTACATCTTTCCTGGCTTTAAATCACAGCATCCCCTTATTCTGTTGCCCAACTGCCTCTTGACTAATGTACAAATTCATCAAAAATATAATTAAGAGTTCTGGAATTCCCATTCTCCACAATGTTATCCAGGAGAGCGAGTAGCCCCCACTTGTCTGTCAGTAGAGGCTTCCTTGTTGCAGTGATGCTGGAAGCTATGCCACTGGTATTTAGTAACCAGCAGGATCACCCATGGTGGACAGATTTCAGCTGAGCTTCCAGACTAAGACAGACTAGGAAGAACCAGGAAGTCTACTGCTGAAAAGAACTAGCCAGTGAAAACCTGTCAGAAACAGTGCCAGTAAATGAGCCCCCAGGTTGGAAGGCACACAGAAGACAACTAGGGAAAAGCTGCCTCCTCAAAGAAGAGTCGACCTCAATGACATGGATAGTATAAAGCTTTCGGGATCTTCATTTGCTGATGTGGCATGGCTCAAAATGAGAAGAAACAGCTGCAAACATTCATTAATAGCCAATCAGCTGCAAACATTCATCAGCCAATGGGACATAGGAAGTATGAATCTAGCAAAACTGGAAACTGTCAAAAATTAAATGGACTACACAAACATCAATATCCTAGGCATAGTGAGCTGAAATGGGCTGGTATTGGCCATTTTGAATCTGACAATAGCGTGGTCTACTGTGCTGGGAACGAAAACATTTTAAGAGGAACAGTGTTGCATTTATCGTCAAAGAGAACATTTCAAGCTCTGTCCTGAAATACAATGTTGTCAGTGATATGATAATATCCATATGCCTGCAAGGAAGGCCAGATAATACGACTATTATTCAAAGTTATGTAACAACTGCTAAGGCCAAAGAAGAAGAAACTGAAGACTTTTACCAGCTTCTGCCGTCCAAACTTGATTGTACATGCTATCAGGATGCATGAATAACTGCTAGTGACTAGAATGCAAAACTTGGAAACAAACAAAAAGGATTGGTAGCTAGAAAATAAGGCTTTGGTGATAAAAATAATGCCAGAGATAGCATGACAGACTTTTGCAAGACTACTTATTCACTGCAAATACCTTTTTTCACTAACACAGTGACTGTACACATGGACCTCACCAGACAGAATACACAGGAACCAAATTAACTGCATCTGTGGAAAAAGACGACAAAAAAGCTCCATATCATCAATCAGGACAAGCCCAGGTGCTGACTGTGACATAGATCATCAATTGCTCTTATGCAAATGCAAACTGAAATTGAAGAAAATTAAAACAAGTCTACGAGCCCAAAATGTGACCTTGAGTATATCCCTACTGAGTTTAAAGACCATACCAAGAACAGATTTGATATGTTGACCACTAATGACTGAAGACCAGATAAACTGTGGAATGAAACCAAGACATTACCCATGAAGAAAGCAAGAGGTCATTAAAAACACAGGAAAGAAAGAAAAGACCAAACTGGATGTCAGAAGAGATTCTGAAACTTGCTTCTGAACATTGAGCAGCTAAAGCAAAAGGAAGGAATGATGTTGTAAAAGAACTGAACAGAAGTTTACAAAGGCAGCTCAAGAGGACGAAATAAAGTATTATAACTACATGTGCAAATAACTGGAAATAGAAAACCAAAAGGGAAGAACAGGTTCTGCATTTCTCATGCTGAAATAACTGACGAAAAACTTTAAGCCTTGAGTTGCAATAGTGAAAGTTTCTACAGGAAAATATTAAACGGCTGAATGAGCATCAAAGGAAGATGGAAAGAATAAATAGTCATTATACCAGAAAGAACTTGTCAATGTTCAGTCATCTGAAAAGATAACATACGATCAGGAACCAATTGTACTGAAGGAAGAAGTCGAAGCTGCATTGAAGGCATTGGCAAAAAACAAGGCTGCAGAAATTGATGATCAAGAAATTGAAGATGATCAAGAAATTGAAGATGATCAAGAAATTGAAGATCAAGGACAACAGCACCTTAACATCGAGGAAACACAAATCCTCAATGGACCAGTAGTCAGCATCTTGATAAATGGGAAAGGATTGAGGTTGTCAAGGATTTAATTTTACTTGGGTCTACAATCAATGTCCATGGAAGCAGCCGTCAAGAAATCAAAAGACCCATTGAATTGGGAAAATCTGCTGCAAAGGATCTCTTTAAAGTATTGAAAAGTAAAAATGTCACCTTGAAAACTAAAGTCCGCCTGACCCAAGCCATGATATTTTCAGTCATGTTGCATGCATGTGAAAGCTGGACAATGAACAAGGAAGACAGAAGAAGATTTGACACCTTTGAATTGTTGCATTGCAGAAAAATTTTGAATGTACCATGGCCTGCCAGTAGAACAAGCAGACCTGTTCTAGAAGAAGTACAACTAGAGTGCTCCTTGGAAGCAAAGATGGTAAGACTGAATCTTACGTACTTTGGACATATTGTCAAGAAAGACCAATCCTTGGAGAAGGATATCATGTTCGGTAGAGTGAAGGGTCATCAAAAAAGAGGAAGATCCTCAACAAGATGGATTGACAGTGACTGCAATGATGGGCTTAAGTATAGAAATCATTGTGGACATGGTGCAAGACCAGACAGTGTTTCGTTTTGTTGTACCTAGGGTTGCTATGAGTCGAAACCAACTCAATGGCACCTAACAACAACAAGAACGCAATGTTATCCATAACTTGTTATGATCCACACAGACAAATGCCTTTGCATCATCAATAAAACACAGATATAAACATCTTTCTGGTATTCTCTGCTTTCAGCAAAGATCCGTTTGACATCAGCAATGATATCCCTGGTTCCATGTCCTCTTCTGAATCCGGCTTGAATTTCTGCCAGTTCCTTGTCAATATGCTGTTGTGGTCACTTTTGAATGATCTCAAGCAAAATGTTGCTTGCATGTGATATCAGTGATTTTGTTCAGTAATTTCTATATTTGATTGCATCACCTTTCTTAGGAAAGGCATAAATATGGATCTTTTCCAGTCAGTTGGCCAAGTAGCTGTCTTTCAAATTTGTTGGCATAGATGAGTGAGCATTTCCAGTATTGCACCTGTTTTTTGAAGCATCTCAATTGATATTTCATCAGTTTCTGGAGCCTTGTTTTTTGCTAATGCCTTCAATGCAGCTTTGACTTCTTCCTTCAGTACCATTGGTTCCTGACCATATGCTTACTCTTGAAGTGGTTGAATGCTGACCATTTCTTTGTGGTATAATGACCCCGTGTATTCCTTCTACTTTGCTTCTTGAGTTATTATAGTTTCTGTAAAATCCTTTAGTACTGCAACTCTAAGCTTGAACTTTTTCTTCAGTTCTTTCAGCTTGAGAAATGTAGAACCTGTTCTTCTCTTTTTGTTTCCTATTTCTAGCTCTTTGCTGATGTCATTGTAATACTTTGTATTCTCGAGCTGCCCTTTGAAATCTCCTGTTCGATTTTTTTGCTTCATCACTCCTTTCTTTCTTTAGCTACTCAACATTCAAGAGCAAGTTTCAGAGTCTCTTCTGACATCTAATTTGGTCTTTTCTTTCTTTCTTATCTTTTTAATGACCTCTTGCTGTCATCATGGATGATGTCTTTGATGTCATTCCACAACTCATGTAGTCTTTGTTCATTAGTGTTCAATGGATCAAATCTGTTCTTGAGATGGCTGTCATGGACTTCTTCTCTAAACACTAAACTCAAGGTCGTATTTTGTCTGTCATGGACTTATTCTGATTTTCTTCAGTTTCAGTTTGAACTTGCATACGAGCAGCTGATAGTCTGTGCCACAGTCAGCACATCATTTTATTCTAACCAATGATGTTGAGCTTTTTGATTATCTCTTTCCACAGATGTAGTCAAACTGATTGCTGTGTATTCTGGTGTATATCTGTGTACATCTGGTGAGGTCCATGTATACAGTCGCCATTTGTGTTGGTGAAACAGTATTTGCAACAATGAAGTCGTTAGTCCTGCAAAATCCTACCATGCAATCTGTGACGTCATTTCTATCACAAAGCCACATTTTCCAACTGCCAATCCTTCTTTGTTTCTTGTTTTTGCATTCCAATCACCAGTAATTATCAATGCATCCTGATTGCATGTTCGATCCATTCTGGACTGCAGAAGATGGTAAAAATCTACAATTTCTTTATGTTTGGCCTTAGTGGTTTGTGCATAAATTGGAATAATAGTCATATTAACTGGCCTTCCTTGTAGACCTATGGATATTATCACTGACAGAATTGTACTTCAGGACAGATCTTGAAATGTTCTCTTTGACAATGAATGTGACACCATTCCTCTTCAAGTTTTTGTTCCTGGCATAGTATAGCATATGATTGTCCAATTCAGAACAGCCAATACCAGTCCATTTCAGCTCATTATTACCTAGGATATTGATATTTATGTGTTCCATTTCATTTTTGATGATTTCCAATTTTCCTAGATTCATACTTTGTACACTCCACATTCTGATCATCAACAGATATTTGGAGCTGTTTCTTCTGATTTTGAATTGTGCCACATCAGCAAATGAAGGCCCTGAAAGCTTTCTGCACACATGTCATTAAGGTCAACTCTACTGTGAGGTGGAACTGACTCAATGATAGTAGGTTTGGTTTGGTTCTACTTTGAGGAGGCAACTCTTCCTCAGTCATCTTTTGAGGGCATTGGAACCTGGGGGGCTCATTTTCCAGCACTATATCTGACAGTGTTCTACTGCTATTCATAAAGTTTTCACTGGCTAATTCTTTTCAGAAGTAAACTGCTGGATCCTTCTTCTTTGCCTTAGTTTGCAAGCTCAGCTGAAACTTGTCCGCCATGGGTGACCTTGCTGATATTTGAATACCAGTGGCACAGCTTCCAGCATCACAGCAACACACAAGCCCCCACAGCATGTCAAACTGACAGTCAAGTCTCTCTCTCTCTCTTTCTCTCTCTCCATATATATGTGTATATGCTTTCTGACTTTCCTTCTCTAGAGAAGCCAACCTATGACAGTACACCTGACCCAAGCTATGATGTTTTCAGTCACCTTGTATTCATGTAAAAGCTGAACAACAAAGAAAGAAGACCTAAGTAGAATCAATGCCTTTGAATTACAGTGTTAGAGAAGAATACTGGATGTACCATGGACTACGAGAAGAATGAACTAATCTGCCTTGGATGAAGTACAACCAGAACGCTTATTAGAAGTAAGGATGGTGAGACTTTGTCTCATACTTTGGACGTGTTATCAAGAGAGACTGTGGCTGGGCTTCTCAGATGTCATGGGCCAGTCAGGTTCTTGCCACTCACTGATCAAGGTAAGGCACAGAGAATCTTTCCACACAAGCAAATCTTTATTAAAGGACCTTGCAAGTGGAAGCAGGAGGGCCTAGGCAATGCTTGCCCTGCCTACCTGGACAAAGGCTTTGTCAGGGCTTATAAAGGATTTTGGGAAGGAAGGTCTCTTGTTTTATTCATACTGGACGTGAGGATTTCTAGGAAGTGGCAAGCCTAGGGAACTTAGGTTGCACACACCTGTGTACAAAATGGACTTGGCAGCAAAGGGTTCTGAAAGGCATTGCCAAGACTTTTTATGGGATGCTGTGCATGCACTGTCTTTTGAGATCTCAGTTCAAATTCTAGCATCAGGTTTATGTTCTTGTGCGCCTCTGCTGGCAGCACATACAGTGACCACTCCTGGCACCACCGTGCATGGTCTTCACATTCGCACATTTTGATTTATCTGAAAACCAACTTAAAGAGGTTCCTCCTCTTTTGGTGTCTGTGGTATATTAATCAGTAGACCTGGTCAGATCACCTTCATACCATTTATGACATAATTATCCTTAGGGTTTCCAAATCACTGAGGTGGTCTCATGTACTTTTCCTATTTCACTGTCTTAAGATGTGGTTAATTATTGGGTCCTTTTATACCCCTCCCCTCCACCTGTTTTGCACAAAGCTTACTGAATGATGTTTACAGAGGGCTTGAGGGCCTCCAGTTCCTGGAGAAGGACAGCTCAGGCATAACAACCATTGTGAGGATGTTGCAAGAGCAGGCATTGTTTCATCCTGTTGTACATAGGCTTGCTATGAGTTGGAATTGACTTGACAGCACCTAGCAACAACAAATGCATGGTAATTCCATTGAATTCCTGAATGATGCAAATGGCTAGGCAATAGGCTATCAGTTGAAAGGTTGATGGTTTGAATCACACAGAGGTCTCTCAGAAGAAAGACCTGGCAGTTTACTTCTGAAAGATCATAGAAATGGAAAACCCTGGAGAGTGAAGTTGTACTCGGAAACATATGGGGTTGCCATGAGTGGTACTTGACTCCATAGCAATTTTTTCAATGGCAATTCCATGTTTAACTTTTTGAAGAATTGCCAAGCTGTTTTCCACAACAGCCTCACCACATTCTACTTATTTCTACCACCAGTGCATAAGTATTACAATTTCTCCACATTCTCATCAACACTTGTTTATTTTCCATTTTAAAATCGTTGTGTGGTGGTTAAGTGTTATAGCTATTAATCAAGAGGTTGACAGTTCAAATCTACCAGGTGCTCTTTGGAAACTCTGTGGAACAGTTCTACTGTGTCCTATAGGATTGCTGTGAGTTGGAATCATCTCAGCAATGGTTTGTTTTTTTAAGTGGATGTGACGTGGATATCTCATTGTTGTTTTGATTTGCAGATTCCTATTAACAGCCCCATAAAAGAAAGGATGTGGTTATTTGCTCCCATAAAGATTACAGACTAGAAAACCTTATGGGACAGTTCTACTCTTTATCACATTCGGTTACTATGAATCAAAATTTGACTTGACAGCACCTAACAACAACAATGACCTAATGACATTGGCCATCTTTCCATGTGTTTAATGGGAATTTGTATACAAGTTCTGACAATTAAGTCTACAAACTGAATTGTTCTAAATGCTACATACCTCATGGCTGAATATCACTGTGGTCACCTTCAAAGTATTCCCATTGACCATTGTGCATGGTGGTACAGTCTCAAGTTCACAGACTTAATTGTATAGTTGTCTGTGAGGGAAATTTTAGCTAGTAAATAAATAACTGTGTTGGAATACCCTCCCTACTAACCTGATGTGACCCCCAATGACTTTTTTCTTTACCTGAAGATAAAGGAAATATTGAAAATTGCTTTGAAGGGTGGGCTAGGCATCGGCATCAGTGCATAGCTTCCCAAGGGGAGTATTTCGAAGGTGATTGTAGTGATATTGAGCAATGAGGGGTGTATCACTTAGAACAATTCAGTTTGCAGACTTAATTTTTGAACCTGTATACTACGAGATATGGGTCCAGCTTCTTTCTTCTGCATGTGTAAATCTAGTTGTCCTGGCATCATTTATTAAATTTTTCTTTCCCTATTGAATAGATTTAGTACACTTGTCAAAATCAACCAATCACAGATATATAAGCTTATAATGGACTTTGAATTCTATTCCATTGCTCTATATGTCTGTCATTATACCAGCATCACACTTTTTTGATTACTGTAGCTTTATAGCACGTTTTGAAATAAGGAATCACAAATATACCCACTATACTCTTTTCAAGATTTCTTTGACTACTTAGCAGTCCTTGAAATTTCATATAAATATGAAGATTGGCTTTTCCATTTATGAAAAATACGCTGTTAGAATTTTGATGAGATTTGCATTAAATCTTTAAATTTCTTTGGGTAATGCACCTTAAAAATATCAAGTCTTCTAATCCATGAACACAAATGTTCTTCCATTTTTTAGGTCTTCTTTAATTTATTCAGTTATGTTTTATAATTTTCAGTGTACATGTCCTTCTCTGACACAATTAAGTTTATTACTGAGTATTTTATTTTTTAGATGTTATTTATTTATTTTCTTGTGCAGTTTGAATTCACCAATCACTCCTTGGAAACTCTATGGGGCAGTTCTACTCTGATCTCCGGGGTTGCTATGAGTCAGACCGCACTCAACGGCAGTGAGTTGAGTTGTGCTTGAAGTGAAAATTTATAGTTCAAGTTAGTTTCTCATACAAACAATTATATACACGATGTTATATGACTCTAGTTGCTCTCCCTACAATGTGAGAGCACACTCCTCCATTCCATCCTGGCTTTTCTGTGTCTATTCAACCAACTCCTGTCCCTTTCTATCTTCTCATTTCCCCTCTAAACAGGAGCTGCACATTTAGTCTCATGTGTCTACTTGAGCTAAGAAACACACTCTTTTCAAGTATCATTTTACTATGTCTTATAGTTCAGTCTAATTTTTGTCTGAAGAGTCAGCTTCGGGACTGGTTTTACTTTTGGGCTAACAGAGTCCAAAGGCCTGTCTTCTGGATTCTTTACAGTCTCTATCAGACCATTAAATCTGTTGTTTTTACCATAATTTGAGTTCCACACTCCACTTTTCTCCTGCTTCTTCAGGGTCTATCTGTTGTATTCCCTGTCAAAGTAGTCATTGGTAGTAGCCAGGCACCATCTAGTTCTTCTGATCTCAAGCTGATGGAATCTGTGGTTTATATGACCCTTTCTGTGTGTTGGGCTAATATTTTACCTGTGTGTTTGATGTTTGTCATTCTCCTTTGCTGGATTGGGACCAGTGGATGCATCTTAGATGGCCACTTGATAGCTTTGAAGACCCTAGGTGCCACTTACTGAAGTGGGATGCAAAATAGTTACTTAATAAATTTTGTTATGCCGATTGACCTAGATGTCCCCTGAAACCACAGCTCTCAGATCTCCACCCTTGCTACTCTGTCCCTTGAAGTGATTGTTGTATTCAGGAAACTTCTTAGCTTTTGGTTTAGTCAAATTGTGTGTACTTCCCCTGCATTGTGTGTTGCCCTTCCCTTCACTTAAGACAATACTTGCCTACTGATTAGTAAATACTCCTCTCCCTCCATCCCCATCCTTGTAACCATCAAATTCTGTTTACTTCTGTGTTTAAACATTTTCTTGAGTTCATATAATTGTGGTCTCATACAAAAATTTTCCTTTTGTGACTAATTTCACTTAGCATGCCAAGCCAAGCCAAGTGCCGTCCAAATTTATTTATGTTATGAGATATTTTGAGGATTCATTGTTGTTCTTCAGCTTTGCATAGTATTCCATTGCATGAATAAACTATAATTTGTTTATCCATTTATGTGTTGATGGGCACCTAGGTTGTTGCCATTTTTTTGCTGTTGAGAACAGTGCTACAATGAATGTAGGCGTGCATACAAGGTCCAACAATTAAATACAATGAATTTAATTGTTTGAAGTGCTACATGCCTCGTCGCTGAATATCGCTATCGTCACCTTTGAAGCACTCCCATTGGGAAGCTGTGCATCTGTGGCAGTGCCCAGTCTCCCCTTCAAAGCAGTTTTGGAACTCTTTCTGAAATGGCCATTGTGCACCATGGTGCAGTGTCAAGTTCGCAGACGTAACTGTAGTTGTCTGTGACGGAGTTTTTAGCCAACAAACAAATAACTGTGTTGGAAAACTCTCCCTACACATCTGACCTGACCCCCAGTGACTTTTTTGTGTACCTAAAGATAAAGGAAATATTGAAAGGAAGACATTTTGATGACATTCAAAACATCAAAGGTAATATACAGCGACAGCTCTGATGGCCATTCTAGAAAAAGAGTTCCAAAATTGCTTTGAAGGGTGGACTATGCTTTGGCATCGATGAATAGCTTTTCAAGGAGAGTACTTTGAAGGTGACCTTAGTGATATTCAGCAGTGAGGTATGTGTAACTTAGAACAATTAAGTTTGCGGACTTAATTGCCAGACCTTGTAAGTGTTTGAGTTTTAGGAGTTTCCGGTTATCTATTTTCTCTTCTGGTGTTTGTGCATCATTAGTAGTGTCTTGTATTCTGTTTATGTCATGTATTAGGGCTCCTAGTGCTGTCCCTATCTTAACTTCCATGATCTTTATCATTTCAGATTTTATATTTAGGTGTTTGATCTATTTTGAGTTAGTTTTTTATGCATGGTGTGAGATATGAACTTGTTTTACTATTTTGCGGATAGATATCCAGTTACGCCAACACCATTTGTTAAAGAGACTATTGTCTATCCAATTAATGGACTTTGGACTTTTGTTAAATATCAGTGGTTCAAAGGTGGGTGATTTTATGTCTGGACTCACAATTCTGTTCCACTGGTCGAGGTATCTGTTGTTATATCAGTACCAGGCTGTTTTGACAACTGTGGGAATACAAAGTCAGGTAATGTGAGTCCTCCCATTTTGTTCTTCAGTAATGCTTTACTTATCTGAGCCCTCTTCTTTTTCCATACGAAGTCAGCGAATTGTGTCTCTATCTTTCATGGGCTGAATTGTGTACCCCCAAATGTGTGTCAACTTGGCTATGCCGTGATTCCCAGTAGTTTTTTTATTGTTCTCCATTTTGTTATTTGATGAGATTTCCCTATGTGTTCTAAATCCTATCTCTATGATGTAATGAGACAGGTCATTGGCAGCTATATTGATGAAATCTGTGAGATTAGACAGTGTCTTAAGCCAATCTATTTTAAGGTATAAAAGTTAGAAGTGAGTAGAGAGAAAGGAGGACCTCATACAAACAAGAAATCAATGTCTAGAGCAGAGCATGTCCTTTAGACCCAAGATTCACACACAGAGAAGCTCCTAGACCACAGGAAGATTGATGACAAGGACTTCCTTTCAGAGCCGACAGAGAGAAGCAAGACTTCTCACAAAATTGACATCTGGAATTTGGACTTCAAGCCTAACTGTGAGAGAATAAATTTCTATTTGTTAAAGTCACCTACTTGTGGTGTTTCTGTTATAACAGCAATAGATGAATAAGACATCAACACAGTAAGAAATGCCACTGGAATTTGGATTGGGATAGCATTGTATCTGTAGACTACTTTTGGTGTAATTGACATTTTCACAATGTTCAGTCATCCTATTAACGAGTAATATATGATTTTCCACTTAGGTTGGTCTTTCTTGCAGTGGTGTCTTGTAGTTTTCTTGTATAAGCCTTTTATATATTTGGTTTGATGTATTACTAAGTGTTTTATCTTCTTTAGGGCTACTGTAAATGGTATTGATTTGGTGATTTCCTCTTTGATGTGCTCTTTGTTGGAGTAGAAGAATCCAATTGATTTTTCTGTGTTTGTCTAATATCCTTGTATTTTACTGAATTATTAGTTTCAGGAGATTTCTTGTGTATTCTTTGAGGTTTTCTGTGTGCAAGATCATGTCATCTGCAAATAGAGACATTTTTACTTCTTCCTTACCAATTTGGATGCCCTTTATTTCTTTTTCTGGTCTACTTGTTGTTCTTGTCATTAAGTGCCATCAAGTCAGTTCCAACTCATAGCAACCCTATGAGCAACAGAATGAAACACTGCCTGGTCTTGCATCATTTCCACAATCATTTTTATGCTTGAGCCCATTATTGCAGCCACTGTGGCAATCCACCTTGTGAGAGTCTTTCTCTTTTTCGCTGACCCTCCAGTGTATCGAGCATGATGTCATTCTCCAGGGAATGATCCTTCTTGACAACATGTCCAAAGTATGTAAGATTCAGATTTGCGATCTTTGCTTCCAAGGAGCACTCTGGTTGTGGCTCGTTCAGAACAGATCTGTTTGTATTTATTATCACAAGGAGTAGAACAATGTAATAAGTCCATCACAGGCAAGAGATTGAAAAAGTCAATCAAATAAAACTCCTGCCCCAGATGGCTTCACTGGAGAATTCTATCAAATGTTTAGAGAAGAGTTAATTCCAATACTACTGATACTATTTCACAACATAGAAAGGGATGGAATACTCCCAAATTCACTCTATGAAGTCAGCATAACTCTGATACCAAAGCCAAGGAAAGATCCCACTAAAAAAGAAAATTATAGACCATTACCACTCATGAACCTAGATGCAAAATTCTTCAACAAAATCCTTACCAATAGAAATCAACAGCACTATCAAAAAAATAACTCATCATTACCAAGTTGGATTCACACCAGGGATGCAAGTCTGCTTCAACATCAGAAAAACAATTAATGTGGTCAACCACACAAATAACACAAAAGAAACACCTCATTTTGTCAATTGATGCAGAAAAGGCATTTGACAAAGTCCAACACTCGTTCATGTTAAAAACTCTCAGCAAAATAAGCATAGAAGGGAAATTCCTCAGCACAATAAGGGGCATCTATGCAAAGCCAACTGCCTACATCATCCTGAATGAATAGAGACTGAAAGAACTCCCCTTGAGAATGGGAATAGAAAGGAAAGCCCACTCTAACCACTTCTATTCAAAATTCTACTAGAAGATCTAGCGACAACAATTAGACAAGGCAAAGAAATAAAGGGCATCCACAATGGACTGAACAATGGACTGCACTGGCAAAGAAGAAGTAAATATCTCCCTATTTGCAGATGATATGATTGTATATGCAGAGAATCCTAAATAATACATAAGTAAACTACTTGAACTAATAGAAAAGTTCAGCAAAGTATCAGGATATAAGATAAACATAAGCAAATCAATAGGATTCCTTTATACCAACAAAAAGATAACCAAAGAAGAAATCACCAAGCCAACCGGCCAAGTGCCATCGAGTCGGATCCGACTCATGGCAACCAAATCATTACCATTTACTATAGCCACCAAAAGACAAAATACCTAGGAATAAATCTAACCAGAGAAACAAGAGACCTATACAAAGAGAACTACAAGATCTTACTCCAAGAAACCAAGAAAGACTTACGTAAGTGCAGAAACCTACACTGCTCATGGATAGGAAGACTTAACATTGTGAAAATGTCTATTTTACCCAAAGCAATCTACTTATACAATGCAATCCCAATACAAATTCCAGTGACATTTTTTAATGAGATGGAGAAACAAATCACCAACTTTGTCTGGAAGAGGAAAAAACCCTGAATAAGCAAAGCATTGCTGAAGAGGAACACAGTAGGAGGCCTCACACCACCTAGCCTTAGAACCTATTACACTGCCACAGAAGTCAAAACAGTCTGGTACTGGTACAAAAAGAGACATATAGACCAATGGAATAGAGTGGAGACCCCAGAAATGCCACCATCCTTAGGGCAAAGGCCCTAAGGTTGTAAACTGGGGTAAAAACAGTCTCTTTAACAAATGGTGCTGGCGAAATTGGATATCCATTGCAAAAAATTGAAACAAGACCCATGTCTTACACCTTATACAAAAGCTAACTCAAATTGGATGAAAGACCTAAATTTCAAACCTAAAACAATAAGGACCACGCAAGAGAAAATAGGGCCAACAATGGAAGTTTTAATACACAATTTAGACTTCAAATTCTGACAAAGCATGACCAACAGATGAGAAAACAAATAAATAGGAACTACTAAGAATCCAACACTTTTGCTCATCCAAAGACTTTATCAAAAGAATTAAAAGACCACCTACAGAATAAGCCAAGCCAAGTGCTGTCGAGTTGGTACACGTTGGACTGGTGCCTGATCTTCATGAGCTACAAGGTACTGCAAAATAACAACAAGAGAAAGATAAATAACCCAATTAAGTGAAGGGCAAAAGAGATGGACAGGCACTTCACCAAAGAGGACATCCAGGCAACCAAAAGACATGTGAGGAAATGCTCACGATCCTTAGCTATTAGAGAAATCCAAATCAAAACTATAAGGAGATACCATCTCACCCCAACAAGGTTGGCCATGACCCAAAAAACACAAAACAACAAAAGTTGGAGAGGCTGTGGAGAAATTGGAACTCTCCTCCACTGCTGGTGGGATTGCAAAATGGTACAACCTCTTTGGAAAACAATCTGTCACTTCCTTAATAAGCTGGAAATAGATAGACCATTTGATCCAGTAATTCCACTGCTTAGAATATATCCTACAGAATCAAGGACAGTCACACGAACAGATACATGCACATGAATGTGTATTGCCACTCAGTCCACGATAGCAAAAAGATGGAATCAAACCAGATGCCCAACAACAGATGAATGGGTAAACAAACTACGGTACATATATACTCAGTGGAACACTATGCAATGATTAAGAACAGTGGTGATTTTAGGAAGCATCTCATAACCTGGTTTCAATTGGAAGACATTATGCTGAGTGAAATCAGTCAGTGGCAAAAGGACAAATATTGTACGAGACCCCTGTTATAAGGACTTAAAAATAGACTATGGAAGAGAAGACTCTTTAACAGCTGCAAGGGTAGTGGGGGAGGGAGAGGGCTGGTCACAGATTAGATAGTTGATAGAAATTTGGTTAGATGAAAGCATGACAGCACACAGTAGAAAGAAGATCAACTTAACTGGATTTAGCATAATCTGAAAATTCTTCTAATCTTAATCCAATATTACAAGGATAGCATAGCAGGGGCAGGGGTCTAGGGACCATGCTCTTGGGGCACATCAAGGCCAACTGGCATAGCTAGCCTATTGCTAAGAGAATCTTCTGCACCTCATATTGATGAGTGGTGTCTGGGATCTTAAAAGCCACCAAGCTGCCATCTGAAGTACACGAAATTGTCCCAAGTCAGCCAGAACAAATGATCACCAAGAACAACAAAGACATGAGGAAAAAGGAGCCCAGGAGACAGAAGGACCCATGTGGATGGGTGACTATATCAGCGTGTGGCCAGAAGATCCAGATGGTGCCCGGCCACCACCACAGACAGTCATGATGGGCACACAATGTTGAGTCCCAGTGACAACATGATAAAAAGAAGGGTGTGCCTCAAGAACTCTACTAAAAGGCCTCAACTGATGGTCCAGCAGCCTAGGGGTCCCCCTGGGAGCATGGCTTCTAGACCTGCTGCTGTCCCTGACCAGAAAACATTATTGAGGTCAGTTCCTCAGACAGGAATGGACTGGATGCAAGGACACAATGTGATCATAAGGTGTATGTATTTTATGATTCTATACATCTATAGGATGCTGTCCTACTGGCTTCTTACTCGAATGGAGAGGGTAGAGAAGAGGGACAAGAGATTGTTAAGAGGATATGACATATACAGAATGAAAAGGATCGGTGTGCTGTCACCAGGCAAGGAGAGGAGAAGGAGCTGCAGATAGGTGGGCATGCAAATTTAATTTGGACTGTATACTTTCAATCACAATAAAATATTTATTTTAAAAAAATGACACTGGAGTTTGTACTAGAATTTCATTGTATACGTAGATTGGTTTGGGTAAAATAGATATTTTCACAATGTTAAGTCTTGCTATCCATGAGCAAGGTAGATTTCTCCGCTTATGTAAGTCCATTTTGGTTTCTAGCAGGAGGGCTTTGTAATTTTCTCTGTATAGGTCTCTCTCTACCATGGTTAGATTTATTCTTAGGTATTTTATCTTCTTGGGACTATAGCAAATGGTACTGACTTGGTGATTTCCTGTTTGATGATCTCTGTTGGTGTAAAGGAATCCTACTGATTTACTTATGTTTATCTTATATCCTGATACTTTGCTGAACTCATATTAATTCTAGCAGTTTATTTGTGGATTCTTCAGGCTTCTCTCTGTGTCTGATCGTATCACCTGCCAAGAGGGATATTTTTACTTTCTTCTTTACTGCTGTGGATGCCCTTTATTTCTTTGTCTTGTCTGACAGCTCTGGCCAGAACCTGTAACACAATGTTGAATAGGAGTGGTGACAGTGGGCATCCTTGTTTAGTTCCTGTTGTTGGGTAGTTCTTTCAGTCTCTCTCCATTCAGGAAGACGTAAGTGATTGCCTTTGAGTAGATGCTCCACATTGCACTGAGAAATTTCCCTTCTATTCTTATTTTGCTGAGATTTTTTTTTAACATGAATGGGTGTTAGACTTTGTCAAATGCTTTTCTGCATCACTTGACAAAATCAGGTGATTCTTGTCCTTTGTGTTATTTATGTGGCTGATCACATTTATTGTCATTCTGATGTTGAACCAGCCCTTTATCTCCAGTATGAATCCAACTTGGTCGTGATGAATTATTTTTTTGATATGTTGTTGAATTCTATTGGCTAGGATTTTGTTGAAGATTTTTGCATCTAGGTTCATGAGTGATATTGGTCTGTAATTTTCTTTTTTTTTGTAGGATCTTCTCCTGGCTTTGGTATCAGGGTTATGCTGGCTTCATGGAATGAACTGGGGAATATTCTGTCCCTTTCTATGTTGTGAAATAGCAGTAGTACTGGAATTAACTCCTCTCTAAAAGTTTGGTAGAATTCTCTGGTGAAACCATCTGGGCCAGGACACTTTTTGATTACTTTTTCAATCTCTTCTTTTGTAATGGGTTTATGAAGTTATTCTACTTCTTGTGATAACTTTGGTAGGTGATATGAATGTAGAAATTTGTCCATTTCCTCTAGGCCTTCAAATCTGTCAGAGTACAATTTTTTGTTGTATTCTGTTATGATACTTTTGATTTCACTTGGGTCTATTCTGACATATCCCACCTCCTTTCTTATTCCAGTTGTTTGTTTCCTTTCCTGTTTTTTTTTTTTTTTTTTGTAAGTTTAGCCAATGGTTTATCAATTTTGTTGATCTTTTCAGAAAACCAGCTTTTGGTTTTGTTCTTTCAACTGCTTTTCTATTCTGTAATTCATTTAGTTCTGCACTAATTTTTATTATCTCTTTTCTTCTGGTGCCTGAGGGGGTTCTTTTGTTCTCTCTCTACTTGTTCAAACTGTAGGGCTAATTCTTTGGAGTGGGCTCTTTCTTCATCCTGGATGTGTGCAGTTATAGAGATAAACTGACCTACGAGCATTGCTTTTGCTATATTCCATAGGTTCTGGCAGAATGTGTTTTCATTCTTATTTGATTCCATGAATTTCTTTATTGCATCTTTGTTTTCTTCTATAACCCACAAATTTTTGAGCAAGGTGTTGTTCAGTTTTCATGAGTTCAAATTTCTACCCTTGTTTTTTCTGCCTTTGATTTCAACTTTTATGGATTTATGGTCCAAGAAGATGCTTTTCAACAATTCAATGGTTTGGATTTTGTTGAGACTTGCTGTATGACCTAATATGCAGTCTATTCTGGAGAATGTTCCATGTGCATTGGAAAAGAAGGTGTACTTATTTGTTGTTGGGTAACAAGTTCTGTATATGTTGGTGAGATTTAATTGGTTGATTGTTGCAATGAGATCTTCTGTATCTTTATTGAGCATTTTTCTGGGTGATCTGTCCATTACTGAAACTGGAATGTTGAAGTCTCCTACTATTATTGTGGAGTGATCTAACTCATTTTTCAGTGTTGTCCGTGTTTGTTCAATGTATTTAGATGCTCTGGTATTGGGTGCATAAATGCTTAATATTGTTATATCCTCCCTATGTATTGAACATTTCAGCAATAAATAATGACCATCCTTGTCCACGATGGTGGATTTTACATTAAAACCTATTTTATCGGAGATTAGTATTGCCACACCCGCTCTTCTTTGCATCTTGTTAGCTTGGTGTATATTTTTCCACCTATTGATTTTTCAGTTTGTTCATGTCTTTGAGTCCAAGGTATGTTTCTTGTAAGCATCATGTAGATGGATCCTGTTTCTTGATCCGAGATGTTAATCTCTGCCTCTTTATTGGGGCATTCAATCCATTTACATTCAGTGTAATTATTGATTCATATGTGCTTAGTGCTGTCATTTTGGTGCCTTTACTTTTGCTTACATTTTCTTCATTGCACTCAATATTTTCTTCTGAGTTGTTTTTCTTTTTAAAAAAATATTTTTATTGTGAATTAAGAACAATTTTGCAGTCTATATCATGTTGCCACGTAACACCCAGAATTTTCACTGCTATTCTATTCTAGCTGCTCTCTCCACCCCACATGGCAGCACACTTCCTCTTTTCTTCAGCACTTCCCGTGACCTTTTGATTAAGGTATAGCCCTTCTCACCCAATCAGTTCTGCTCCAGTGATAAACCTCTCTGGCAATCCTGTATATTTGTTTAAGGGTCTGTTTGACTCCAGTATTACTCTATGATTTGTATAGTTCTGGTCAGTCTTTGGGAAGCCAGACCCAGTGCTGGATGCATGCACTTTGGCCTGAGATAGTCTTGGGGCCATGCTCCCAGGCGACCCTTCATTCAGAAGGACTATCAAGTGTGGTCTTTTGATAGAGTTCTAGCTTTGCCCTGCACCCCCCCACCCACTGTGTCCAGAGCTCCATTCTGTGTGTCCTATCTGGGTTGTCATTGGTAGTGGCCAGGCACCATCTAGTCCTGGTCCCATGATGAAGCTGGCCATGGCTTGTATGGCCACTTCCATCTCCTGTCCTTGATGTCCACCATTTACCTCATGTCCAGATGGATTGGGACCATTTGGTGCTATTTAGACTGCAGCTTGCTAGCTTTTAAGACCCCAGTGTCGCCACTCATCCAAGAGGTATGTGGAATGATATCCTGAGAGAGAAAAATTTGGGATATGCCAGTTAGTCTGGATGTTGCATGGAGACTTGGTTCCCTGACCCCAGACACTTTTCCTCTGTCTTTCCAAAGAGGTAGTAGATGTTAAGAGGTCAGTCTGGTTTTGAGGCTGAATAGTTGCAGGTACACCACATCTAGTGTGTGCTGCCTACACCCTATACCCAACCTTAATCCTAACTGCTATCTAATTTTTAAAAAACCCCTCTCCTTCCCTCCATCCCCACCCTCGTAACCATCAGATATTGATTGCTTCTGTGCTCAAATGACTTGTTGCATCATTATAATAATGGTCTCATACAAAATTTGTCCTTTTGTGTCTGACTAACTTCACTCAGCATAATTTCCTCTAGTTGTTCCCACATTGACAGATATTTCTGTAAGCCATCGTTATTTATCATCGTATAGTATTCTGTCGTATGAATATAACAGTTTGTTTAACCATTCATCTATTGATGGGCATCTCAGTTGCTTCCAACTTTTTGCTATTGTGGACAGAGCTGAAATAAACACTGGTGTGCATGTATCTTTTTGAGTGGTGTTCACTATTTCCGTGGGATACATTCGAAGGAGTGTGATTGCTGGATCAATCTATTTCCAGTTTTTTAAGAAAGCGCCAAATCAATTTCCACAGTGGTTGAACCATTTTACAGTCCCACTAACAGTGTAGAAGAGTTCCAGTCTCTCTACATCCTCTCCAGCACTTTTTATTCTCTTGTTTTTTGGATTATTGTCAGCTTTGTTGGGGTGAGGTAGTATCTCATTGTGTTTTTGGTTTGGATTTCTCTGATGGCTAGGAATCGTAAGCATTTCTTCATGTATCTTTTGGCAACCTGTACGTCTTCTTTGGTGAAATGCCAGTTCATGTCCTTTGCCCATTTTTTTAATTGGCTTATTTGTCTTTTTCATGTTGACGTTTTACAGTATCTTGTAGATTAGAGAGACTAGGCGAAAGTTGGAAACATGGTAGGCAAATATTCCTTCCCATTCTTTAGGCAGTCTTTTACTCTTTTGATAAATGCTTTGGGTGAGCATAAGTGTTTAATTTTTAAGACTTCCCAATTATCTATTTTCATTTCTGATGATTTAGGGTTGTTGGTGGGTTTTGGTAGACTGTTGATGCCATAGGTAGGGCTTCCAGCATCTTCCCAAGTTATCCTTCCAAAAATTTTTTTGTTTTAGGTTCGATATTTAGGTCTTTGATCCATTTTGATTTAGTTTTTTGTACGTGCTGTGAGGTAAGGGTCTTGTTTCATTTTTTTGGCAGATGGATATCCAACTATGCCAACACCATTTGTTAAAGAGACTGTCTTTTCCCCAGTTTGTAGCCTTTGGGCCTTTATCAAATATCAGCTATTTGTAGGTGGATGAGGTTATATCTGGATTCTCAATTCTGTTCCATTGGTCTATGTGCCTGTTTTTGTGCCAGTACCAGGCTGTCTTGACTACTGTGGCAGTGTAGTAGGTTTTAAGGTCAGGAAGAGTGAGGCCTCCCACTTTGTTCCTCTTCTTTAGTAATAATTTACTTATCCATGGCTTCCTCCCTTTCCAGATGAAGTTGGTGATTTGTTTCTCCATCTCCTTAAAAATGTTGTTGGAATTTGAATTTGAATTGTATTTTATGTATAGATTACCTTGGGAAGAATAGACATTTTCACAATGGTAAGTCTTCCACTTATGTAAGTCACTTTGTTTCTTGCAGTAGGGTGTTGTAGTTTTCTTTGTATAGGTTATTTACATCTCTGGTTAGATTTATCTTTAGGTATTTTATCACTGTGGTGGCTATAGTAAATGGCAATGATCTTGTGATTTTCTCTTTGGTTGTCTCTTTGTTGGTGGAATCTCACTGATTTCTGTATGTTTATCTTGTATCCCGATACTTTGCTGATGTCTTCTATTAGATCCAGTAGTTTTTTTTTTTTTTTTTTGTGGCTTCTTTAGGGTTTCTATGTATAAGATCATGTCATCTGCACACAGCAATAATTTAACTTCTTCTTTGCCAATCTGGATGCCCCTTATTTCTTTATCATGACTAATTGCCCTGGCTATGACCTCCAGAACTGTGTTGAATAGAAGCAGTGACAATGAGCATCCTTGTCTAGTACCTGCTCTTCAGGGAATGTTTTCAACTTCTCTCCATTAAGTACAATGTTAGCTGTTGTTTTAGTGCAGATGACCTTTATTATGTTGAGGAATTTCCCTTCTATTCCTATGTTGCTGAGAGTTTTTAGCACAAATGGGTGTTGGACTTTATCAAATGTCCTTTCTGCATCACTTGATAGAATCAGGTGGTTTTGTCTTTTGTTTTGTTTATGTGATTGATTACATTAATTGTTTTCCTGATGGTGAACCAACCCTCTGTCCCTGGTATGAGTCCTACTTGGTCATGATGAACCATTTTTTGGACGTGTTGTTGAATTCTGTTAGCTAGGATTTTGTTAAGGATTTTTGCATCAAAATTCATGAGAGATATTGGTCTATAGTTGTGCTGTGTTTACCCAGTTTGTGTACCAGAGTTATACTAGCTTCCTAGGATAAATCTGAGTGTATTCCATCTTTTTCTATGCTCTGGAATACCTATAGAAGTAGTGTTGTTAACTCTTCTCTGAACGTTTGATAGATTCTACAGTGAAGCCATCCTGGCCAGGGCTTTTTTTGGATGGAAGTTTTTAAATTACCTTTTCAGTTTCTTCTTTTGTAGTGGGTTTAGTTGTCTTATCTCTGATTTTGCTAGTTTAGGTAGGTGATGTTTTTCTAGAATATTGTCCATTTCCTCTAGGTTTTGAAATCTATTAGAGTATAATTTTTCTCAGTATTCTTTTGTGACTCATTTAATTGCAGTAGGGTCTGTTGTGACATCACCCATCTTATTTCTAATTTGGATTATTTGTTTCTTCTGTCAGTTTGGCCAATGGCTTATCAATTTTGTTGATCTTTTAAAAAATTCAGCTTTTGGAGTTATCTACTCTTTCAATTATTTTTCTATTTTCTTTTTCATTTATTTCTGCTCTAATTTTAACCATTTGTTTTCTTCTGGGACCTGATGGGTTCTTTTGCTGAGATCTTTCTAGTTGTTTAAGTTGAAGAGTTAGTTTTTTAATTTGTGCTCTTTCTTCCCTTTGGAAGTGCACATTTATTGAGATGAACTGGCCTCCAAGCACTGCTTCTGCTGTGTCCCATAGATTTCGGTAGGATGTGTCTTCATTTTCATTTGATTCTATGAAATTCTTTATTGCATCCTTGGTTTCTTCTATTACCCAGTAGTTCTTGATCAAAATGTTTTTCAGTTTTCATGGTTTTGATTTTATTTGCATCTTTTTTCTGTTGTTGATTTCTAGTTCTGTTGCTCTGTGGTCTGAGAAGAAGCTTTGTATTATTTCCATATTTTGAATTTTGTTGAGTATTGCTCTGTGCCTTAATATGTGGTGAGTTCTGGAGAACATCCAATGTGTATTAGAAAAGAAAGTATACTCAGCTACTGTTGGATGAAGTATTCTGAATATGTCTGTGAGATCAAGTTGGTTGATTGTGGTGTTTCGATTTTCCATGTGCTTATAAAGCTTTTTTTCGGGATGTTCTGTCCTTTACAGAGAGTGGTGTGTTGAAGTCTCCTACTGTTATTGTGGAGCTGTCTATTTCTGTTTTCAGTGCAAATAACATTTGTTTTATGTATTTTTGAGAATTGTCGCTGGGTGTGTAGATGTTTGGTATGGTTATGTCCTTCTGCTGTGTTGAGCCTTTGGCCATTATATAGTGACCCTCTTTATCATGCGTGGTGTATTTAACTTTACAGTCTATTTTGTCAGAGATTAGTATTGCCACTCCTGCTCTTTGTTGAATGTTATTAGCCTTATATATTTTTTTCCAGCCTTTGAGTTTAGTATTTTTGTGCCTTGAGTCTAAAGTGTCTCTCCTGTAAGCAGCATATACACAGGTCCAGTTTTTAAATCTAATCTGCTATTCACCTTCTATTTATTAGTCCATTTACATGCAGTGTGATTATTGATATATATGCTGTTAGAGTTGTCATTTTGATGACTTTTAAGGGGTGATACGGACAGTTCCTTTGTTGCATTCCATGTCTTGTGCCCTTTCTTATTTATGTGGCTTTTAGTGTATGTTTTCTTGAAATTGTTGTGATTTCATGTGTTGCTTTTTGATGTGTAGAATTATAGGTTTATATTGCAGTTGCTCCCTTAGTCCCCTTTATTAATCTAAAAGTAATCCAAACTTCAATGTCTATGTATCTCCTTGATTCCCTCCACATCCAGGTCTACGTGTACATTTTTTTATCCTTTTTTTCATGTAATGTAGTTGTTGATTGTATCCACAGATCTCTGAATTTCTATTGTTTGTGATTTGGTTTTGTATCGTTTTGGGGTTTCCTTTCCTGACAGTATCTAGATGCACTGTAGAGTGTTGGATGTTTAAGTATATATCTAGTATTATTGATTCTGCAATCAAAGAACTTCCTTTAATATTTCTTGCAATTTTCGTTTGGTTCTTACAAATTCTCTAAATTTCTGTTTATCTGTGAAAGTCTTAATTTCACCTTCATATTTGAGAGACAGCTTTGCAGGATACATTGTTCTTGGTTGGCAATTTTTTTCCTTCAGAGCTTTGTATGTTAGCCAATTGTGTTCTGGCCAGCATCATTTCAGCTGAGTAGTCTCAGCATAATCTTAATAATTTTCTTTTGTAAGTTATTCTTTGCTTAACTCTGTCTGGCTGCCCCCAGAAGTCTCTCCTTGTCTCTAGTTTTATTGAGTTTGCTTATGACATGCCTTTGTGTATTGCTTTTGGGATCTATCTTGAGTAGGGTTTAATGAGCATCCTGACTGGAGACCTTCTAACCTTGCATGATGTCAGGAAATTTTCTGTCAGCAGCTCTTCAACAATTCTCTCTGTATTTTCAGCTATCCCACCCTGTTCTGGTACTCCAGATACTCAAATGTTCCTCTTGATGGAGTCCCACATCACGCTTAGCAATTCTTCTCCCTTACTGAGTCTTGCATCTGATTTTTCCTTATGTATGCTGGTGTAATTTACTTTGTCTTCTAACTCTTTCCATTTGTTCAGTCCTGCTTCTTTGACTTTCTATTGAGTTATCAAGCTTGATGATTTTACTGTTAATCTGCTGAATTTCAGAGCGTTGCTGCTCAAGCATTTCTTGCAGCTTATTTAATTTTTCAGTGTGCTCTGCTGCATTTTGCCTGATCTCTTTCCTGATATCTTGCACAGCTCTGTACATCAACCTTTTGCATTCTGTCTCTGATAATTGCAGGAACTCTTCTTCATCTGGGGAATCTGTTGATGCTTTGTTCTGGGAGTTTTGGGAAGCCATGGTAGTCTGCCTCTTTAGGTACTTAGAAATTGGTTGTTGTCTCTGAGCCATCTGGAAGTGATTGCAGTGAAAGAGACTTAACAGTTTGGTTAGCCTGACTGGTATCTACTCTACTGGGGCTGGGCCACAGTTTCCCGGTACAGTATAATTATTTTCTGTTCCTTGATCTTACTTTCCTGCACTGGGTCACTGCCAGCTCAGCTACTGGGTAGAGGAATGATGCCTGTTTTCAGCAGCACCACCACTGCTTTTGCCTCTGGGCTTGCTAGAGCAGGTTCTGTGCTTTCATAGCCACCCCAAAGTAGGCAGGCACAAAGCCCACTGCTGCAGCTGCCTCTGGGTTGTGCTGATCCCTCACAGAGTCTCAGCCTGGACTCTCAGGTGTAGGGGGAGGGAAGGTTGCACATGCACACTGTCTCTCCCAAGCCACAATCACAACTTCCACTGTTTCTGTTGCCTCAGGCCTGGGCAGGGAATTCCAGGAACTTTGTTGGCGCTTTTTCTGCGGCAGAGGGGTTGTGCGTCTCTTATCCGCATCTCCTGGATCACATGCTTGTCTTCCTTTTCACTGCCTGTGCCGCCTCTGGGTTAGGATGGTCGCCAAAAGAGCCTCAGTCACAGCCATGGTTCACAAGCCAGGGAGGGGTAGTGCATGGCCTCATTGCCTCTTCGAGGTCACATACTTCCCCCACATCATTGACACTGCCGCCCCAGGGTCACATGCATTCATGAAATTGCCTTTGTCTCTAGGCTGTGTGTGATCTGAAGCCACTACCTGGCCCCTGCACATGCATTCCCTCCCAGCTTCTCCCAGTGCAGAGGGAGCCAAGTCTTCTTGGCCTGGACCACTCTAGGGCCTGCAGGGCCACTGGGTCCTAATGCCTTCTGATTGCTCAACTAGTCTTAAGCCCCTCTGACCTGTCCTGGGCTACTTTCTTTAGGCAGGTGTGGATCACCTTTCCCCTCAGACCTGGTGGCATCTCTCAGTTCCATGCTGCCAATTTGTTTTGGTAGGGGAGTTTTACTGTGCTTGCCTCACCTTCCATGCAAGGGATCTCTATGTCTGGAGCCTTGTTGTTTCCTCTGTGGTGGTCTTGTGCTTCTACCTTCCTCCTGTCTCCCAGTCCATTCTTACATGTTTCTACCAGGAGATCTGGCCTCCCAGAGTACCCAGTTAGGTTGGATTAATGGTTCTGCTGGTCTTTGTTTTTAGAGGGTTCAGCAGGGTCTTGTGGCTAAGCCACCATCTTAACTCTGCCTCCCTCTATGGGTTTTCTATCCATCCTTTTCAGTGTTGGTTTTGTGTCTGTGGAGACTCCTGTATAATGTTTATTGTTTCAATATGTAGTATTGTAAGTCTGCTTTGTGGCTACTCTTTGATTCCCCTTAGTGTTCTAAGTTTAAACCAATCTTTGAAATGAGTATATCTCCTTAACTTCCTCTCCATCTGTAAGTGCTATAACTACTGCAATATATTGCTCTTTATAATGTGGTGATGTCATAATTTACATGTTAAGCTCTCTGGTTCTCTACATTTAACATTTTTGCTTTGTGACTTCCCTAACTGAGTAGGACTCTGGATGCTGTGTCTTGCATTATATCCTTGAGTATACAACTGATGTTATTGCATTTCTAAACAAAGAGCTTCTTTCAGTATTTCTTGTAATTTTGGTTTGCTTTTTGCAAAGTCTCTAAGCTTCAGTTTTATCTGAGAATGTCTTAATTTCACCATCATGTTTGAGAGACAATTTTGCAGGATATATAATTCTTGGTTGGAAATTTTTCTTCTTCAAGGCTTTGTATGTATCATCCCACTGCCTTCTTGCCAAAACATGGTTTCTGCAGATAAGTCAGACAAAAGCCTACAGGGCTTTCCTTTGTACATTAGTTTCACTTTAAGCCTAGCTGTGTTTAAGAGCCTCTCTTTAGCCAAGCCAGCCAAGTGCCGTCGAGTCTCTCTTTATGTTTCATTTTAGTAACCTTGATTATAATATGTCGTTGTGTCTTTCTTTTGGGATCTGCCTTTTGTGGTGTTGGATAAGCATCTTGAATATCTATGTTCTCTGCTTTCATGATGTCAGGGAATTTTTCTGTAAGCAATTGTTCAACAATTCTCTATGAATTTTCTGCTATCCCTGCCCATTCAGGGATTACAATTATTTATAGCTTATTCCTCTTGATAGAGTCCCATGTGTTTCTTAATGCTTCTTCATTTTTCTTGTTTCTTTTATCTGATTTCTCTTCATAAATGCTGGTGTTGGTTGCTTTATGTTTAGTCTCGCTAATTCTTCATCCCATTTCCTCAATCCTGCTCTTTTGGTTTTGCATTGAATTGTCTGACTCTCTAAGTTTATTCTTGATCTTCTGGATTTCAGATTGTTGATGTTCTAGCAGTTCATATAGCTTGCTTAATTTTTCATTTTGTTCTGTTGCACTTCGTTTAATCTCTAGAAGGTCTCTATACACCATTCTTTTGTATTCTACCTCCAATAATTTCAGAAAGGCTTCTTCATCCGTGAAGTTTTTTGACTCTTTATTTGGGAAGCTTTCCAGAGCCATAGTGGTCTGGTTCTTTAAGTGGTTAGACATTTATTCTTGTCTATTTATCCATGCCATCAAAAAGCTGTTCAACTTCTCTAGTGTTACACCAACAGCAGTTGTGGCATAGCTGTATAAAGGGAGTAAGGGCACTATTGGACTTGGCTGCCAGCCACCATTGCATTCTCTGGGTACAGCTGACATATGTACAGCTTCTTTGGTAATAGAGATGCTGTCAAGCTCTGTAATTTTGCTTGGCTTGGCAGCTTGCCCCAGCCAGTTCCTCAGGGGTGGCAGGCCCCACCTCCTAGCTGTTAAAGATGGCAACTTACTTTTGCCAACTCTCCAGCATCACAGCAATCAAGACTATGGTGTAGCTCAGGAAAGGGAGGAAAGAAGAATACCTCCACACTTGTCTGTCAGCGACTGCTGAATTCTCTAGACATGCTTAACTTAAAAAACTGCTTTTTTGCTGAGAGGGGCTCTATCCAATGGTAGCCAAAAGCAGCGAGGTCCTCAAGGGTGGCAGATCCTGCCTCTGGGCTGTCAAAGATGGCACCCTACTTACGGTGTCTCTCAGGGACGTTCAGCAGATGCTATGATGGGGCTCAGTAAAGGGAGGTGGAAATGACTTTGCCACACTTGACCTCTGGTCACTGCTGTGTTCTCTAGATGCACTTATCTTCAAAACTGCTTTTCTGCTGAAAGAAGTGTTGACTAGTGCCCACCAATACCAGCTAGGCCCTCCAGGGTGGCAAGCCCTACCTCCTGGCTGACAAAGATGACACCCTACTTATGGAGTCTCTCAGAGGTCGTCAACAGATACTATGACATGGCTCAAAGCAGGGAGAGGTTAGGGCACCACCACACTCAGACACCATCTGCCACTATATTCTCTAGGTGTGGTCATCTTTAAAAACAGCCTTTTTGCTTGTAGAAGCACTGTCCAGGCAGGCACTGTTGCTCGGGGGAGGGGGAGAACTAACCCTAGCCAAGCCCTCAGATGTGGCTTCTCTGCCTCTCAGCTGACCAAGATGGCATATTACCTGAGCTGTCCGTCATGCACTGTACCAGCAGTATCTGTGGTGCAGCTCAAAGAAGAGAGGGGAGAGGGGCACTGGTGCTCTCCATCACCAGCCACTGCTGGGTTCTCTAGATGCGATTGTTCCAAAAACTGCCTCTCTGGTGTGGGAGATACTGTTTAATTAGGCACTGAAGTTCAGCATAGTAGGCGGCCCCTGCTAGGCTCTCAGGCTTGGCAGTCCCAGTCCCAGTCTCCAGGTTAACAAAGATAACATCCATACCTGTAAGCCTCTCAGCTTCTGTGCCAGAAGATGTGGGACTGACTGCCCCCTGTCTCACTACTGACAAAGATAGTTTCCCTATTCCTGTTGCCCAGTCTGATGTCACAACCACATGCCTGATATTTGGGCTCCCAGAATGTCCACACTACTCCATTCAGTTATTTTTCTAGGCCTTAGGTAACAGAGGGAATTGAGGAAATGGGTGGCTAGTCTGCTATCTTGACCCCTTCCCTTCCCTTCTGTTCTTATTTTGCTGAGAGGTTTTATCATGAATGAATGTTAGACTTTGTCAAATACCTTTTCTTCACCAACTGTTCAGATCATGGGATTCTTGTCTTTTGTTTTGTTTATGTGATGGATTACATTGACTGCTTTTCTAATGTTGAACTATGCCTGAACACCTGCTATGAATGCCACTTAGTAATGGTAATTACTTTTTTGATATGTTGTTGAATTGGCTAGAACTTTGTTGAGAATTCTGGCATTTATGTTGATAAAGGATACTGGTTTGTACTTTTTCTGTAGTGTCTTTACCTGGTGTTGGTATCAGGGTCATCGTGGCTTCATAGAATGCATTTTGGAGTACTCCTTCCTTTTCTGTGCTCTGATATATCTTTAGAAGCAGTAATATTAACTCTTTACTGAAAGTTTGGTAGAATTGTCCAGTAAAGCCATCAGAAACAGGATTTTATTATTATTATTGTTATTAAGAGTGTTTAAAAATTTTTTTTAAAAGTTAAAAAGTTAAGTTATGCAGAAGTTAAAATTGAGTTTACTCTTAGTATGTTAAGGGGGATCACAGGTGTAGCTGCAATGCAAAATAACAATGTAACATATCAAAACAAGAAATGCAACACAAGTGTCTCAATAAACACAAAATGAATACTAAAAATTCAACACAGAGAGAGGAATGACACAGAACAGAATATTAAGAGCAAGTTGGTTTCACTCCAGGGATGCAAGTCTGGTTCAACATGAGAAAAACAATTAATGTGATCAACCACTTAAATAGCACAAAAGGCAAGAATCACCTGATTTTGTCAATTGATGCAGAAAAGGCATTTGGCAAAGTTCAACACCCACTCATGCTAAAAACTCTCAGAAAAATAAGAATAGAGGAAAAATTCCTAAACGCAATTAGTGTTATCTACGCAAAGCCAACTGCCTTCATCATCTTGAGTGGTGAAAGACTGAAAGAATTCCCCTTGAGAACAGAAACTAGACAAGATGCTCACTTTTACCACTTATATTCAATGTTGTGGTAGAAGTTCTAGCCAGAGCAATTAGGCAAGACAAAGATATAAAGGTCATCAGTATCAGCAATGAAGAAGTAAAAATCTCCCCATTTGCGGATGATATGATTGTATATCCAGAGAATCATGAGGAATCCATAACTATTGGAACCAATAGAGCAAAGTCTTGGGATACAAGATAAACATAAGCAAATTAGTAAACATAAGTAAATCAGTAGGATTCCTTTCTACCAACAAAGAGTTCGTCAAAGAAGAAATCACCAAATCAGTATCATTTACTCTAGCCCCCAAGAAGATAAAATACCTAGTAATAAATCCAACCAGAGAAACAAGAGACCTTTACAGAGAGAACTACAAGGTCTTACTGCAAGAACCCAAAACAGACTTACAAATTGGAGAAATCTACCCTCCTCATGGTTAGGAAGACTTAACATTGTGAAAATGTCTATTTTACCTAAAGTAATCTACTTATACAATGCAATCACAATACAAACTGCAGTGTCATGTTTTTAATGAGATGGAGAAACATATCACCAACTTAGTTTAGAAAGGGAAGAAACTCCAGCTTAGTAAAGCACTACTGAAGAAGAGGAACACAATGGGAAGCCACACACTATCCAATCTTAGGAACTATTACACTAGTCAAAACAGCCTAGTACTGGTACAAAAAGAGACATATAGACCAATGGAATAGAGTAGAGACCCTAGAGATGCCACCATTCTCTTATGAACAGTTGATATTTGGCAAAGGCCCTAAGATTGTAAACTGGGGTAAAAAGTCTCTAACAAATGGTGCTGGCAAAGTTGGATACCCATCTGCCAAAAGCTGAAACAAGACCCATATCTCACATCTTACACAAAAGCTAACTCTTATTGGGTGAAAAACCTAAATATCAAACCTAAAATGACAAAAATCCTGCAAGAAAAAAATAGGATCAATGATAGATGTTGTAATACACAATTTAGACAGACTTCAAAATCTAACAAAGTACAATCAACCAAACAGAAAGTAGATAAATGGGAACTGCTAAGAATCAAACACTTTTGCTCATCCAAAGACTATCAAAAGAGTTAAATGACCACCTACAGAATGGAGGTTAGGTCTGTTGTGATATTGCCCATTTTATTTGTATTCAGTTTATTTGCTTCCTCTCCTATTTTTCTTTTGTCAGCTTGGCTGATAGTTTATCAATTTTGTTGATCTTTTCAGTGACCTACATTTTGGACTTTTACACTCTTTCCATTTTTTTCTATTCTCTAATTCATTGAATTCTGCTCTAATTTTTCTTATTTGCTTTCTTCCTATGCCTGAGGGCTTCTTTTGCTGCTCTCTATTTGTTCAAGTTGTAGAGTTAATGCTTTGATTTGGGCCCTTTCTTCATTTTCGATGTATACATTTATTGCTATAAACTGATCTCTGAACCCTGCTTTTTCTGTGTCCTCAAGGTTCTGGTAGGATGTGCTTTCACTCTCATTTGCTTTATTTCATCTACAACCCAGTAGTTTTTAAGCAAGATGTTAAATTCAGTTTCCATTTGTTTGATACTTTCCTTGCTTTTTCTGTTATTGATTTCTATTTTTATGGCTTTGTGGTTAGAAAAGATGCCTTGGGATATTTTGATGCTTTGGATTCTACTAAGGCTTGCTTTATGTTCTAATATCTCAAGAATGTTCCATGTGCATTGGAAAAGCAAATATACTTGGTAGTTGTTGCATAGAGTGTTCTATATGTTTGCAAGGTCAAGTTGGTTGGTTGTGACATTTAGATTTTCTGCATCTTCTTTTTTTTCTGAATGTTCAACCCTTCACAGAAGGTGGTGTGTTGAAGTCTCCTACTATTATTGTGGAACTGTCAATTTCTCTTTTCACAGTTACTAGAATTTGTTTTATGTATTTTGGTGCCATTTTTGGTTGCATAAATATTTATTACATTTATGTCCTCCTGGTGTATTGATTCTTTAATTGTTATATAGTGTCCTTCCTTATCCTTTGTTTTGTCACAGATTTATATTGTCACTCCTGCTCTTTTTTGCATATTGTTTGCTTGATATATTCTTTCCATACTTTGAATTTTAGTTTGTGTCTTTAAGTCTAAGGTATGTCTTTTATAGACAACATATGGGTGGATCATAGGTTCTTATCCATTGTGCCCATCTCTATCTCTTTAGTGATGCATTTAGATTACTTACACTTGGCATAAGTTATTAATGGGTACGAATTTAGTGCTATCATTTTGGTATCTTTTTGGTGTGTTATTGACAGATTCTTTGTTACCTTGTATGGGATTTGATGAGCATCTGAGATAGGTATCTTCGCTATGTTTCATGATATCAGGGAAGTTTTCTGACAGCAAAGCTTCAACAATTCTCTGTCTTTCTTGTTATCCCCTCTGTTCTTGTACTCCAGTCACTCATAGATTCTTCTTCTTGATACAGTCCCACATAATTTTTAGGATTTCTTTATTTAACAAATTATTTTTTCTGATTTTTCCTCAAATAAGTTGGTGTCAAGTGCTTTATCTTAAGTCACATTACTTCTGACTTTCATTACCCAAATCCTGCTCCTATGACTTTCTATTGAATTTTCTAATCCTGAAATTTTATTGTTAATCTTTGGAATTTCTGTTTACTGTCTGTCTGTGGATTCTTGCAGCCTGCTAAATTTGTCATCATGCTCTCTTATAACCTTCTTACATTTCTCTTTTGCTTTGTCTGTGTGTTCCTTATCTTGTTCTGTGTTTTGCCTGATCTCTTCAAAAGCTCTGTAGATTAATCTTTTGAATTCTACCTTCAGTAATTCCAAGAGATTCTCTTCCTCTGAAAGATTTCTTGATTCTATGTTTGGGAATCTTCCTGAGGCCATCATAATCTGTCTCTTCATGTGACTAGATATTGACTGTTGTCTCAGCCACTGATAATTTATTATATTTATTTATTTTATATTTGCTTTCTGAGTCTTAGCTTCTTGTTTCAATTTGTTTTGATATGCCCTAATAGGCTGCTCAGGTGAGCTAGTTTGATTATTGGCACCTTCGAAGCTCTCATGTCCTGTCACCAGGTGGTTAGACTTGTTACTAAGTATGTGAACCCAAAGAGTCCTTTTACTTCTCTTGTATGAATTCACCCCATGTGTTGCGTAGTCTATCACCAAGTGTATGTTTCAGGCTCTCACCTAGAGTCCTAGATGGACAGGGGTGATTGCAGTCAGCATAGGTATCTAGGTGGAGTAGGGGTTCATGTGATGATCAATACCTCTGATGATCTGGGAGGAAAGCATGTCCCTGTTCCCTAGAATGCATAGGTAAACGGCCTTTTTAGGTGGACAATGGGCATCCAACACTGTTGGCTGTAAGGAACCCTGTTGTAGGTGGCTAAGTGGTGTGGGCGGAGCTTCCAGTCCTCAGGCCCCTGCTGTAGTAAGTAAGGACCCTGCTCAATAGGCAGAGTGGTTTCAAATGTCAGGAAGCTGCCTTTCCACCATACAGCTGACACAATGAAATTAGGGTTCAGGTATGTACCCTACTGTACTGTGCTAATGAAGGCTTACACTACTTTAGTGGGCCTGCACACACCTCTGCAGGAGCAAAAGGCATTCAAAGTCCATGGATCCTTTATGCCTGTAACTAGGCAAAGGAACTACTTCTTCTCTGTATCCTAGATTCTTGTTTTGTTTTGATATGCCCAAATAGGCTGCCTGTGAGAGCTAATTTGAGTTTTGGCACATTTGAAATGCTAACATCCTGTCACCAGGTGGTTAGAGCTGATGGCAGGTATGTGAGTACTTGAATCCATTTTCTTTTCTTCTATGGATTTGGCTGAGATGTCCAGGTAGTTGATCACCAGGTGTGTGGTACAGGCTCTTCCCTACAGTCCTAGATGGGCAAGGGTGATTGGAGTTTCTGTCAATATTATAACCTCTTCAATCTCTTCTTTTTGTTATGGTGTGTTTAGTCTTTTTATATTAGTTTGTGTTTGGTAAGTAGGATGTTTCTAGAAATTTGTCTATTTCTTTTAAGTTCTCAACTTTATTGGAATATGATTTTTCATAGTGTTCTGTCATGATCCTTTTTATTTCAGTTGGATCAGTTGTAATATCCTCCCTCTCATTTCTTATTTGGGTTATTTGCATCCTCTCCTGTTTTTGTTTTGTCAGTTTGGTCAACAGTTTCTTGATTTTATTGATCTTTTCAAAGTAAAAGCTTTTGGTCTTGTTGAATTGTTTTATTGTTTTTCTTTTCTCTATTTCATTTATTTTTGCTCTAAATTTCTATTATTTTCTTTCTTCTGGTGCCTGTGGGCTTTTTATGCTGCTCTCTGTTTGAGTTGTAGGACTAGCAGTTTTATTTCAGCTCAGTGCTCTCTTTTTTTTCTTTTTATTTAATATGACTGAGTGAAAACGTACATTCCTGTATAAATTTATATGCCTACCTATATGCAGCTTCCACTGCTCTCCCTGTCTGGTGACAGCGCACTATTCCTCTCTGCTCCATACATGTCTCCACACATGTCTCCCAACAGCCTCCTTTCCCCTCCTCTCCACCCACTCCCCTTCCTCCAGCCAGAGGTCAGCAGGATGATATCCTATAGATGTATAGAACCATAAAGTGCATCCAATATATGGTCACTCTGCATTGCCAAGTCCAACCCATTCCTGTCCAAAGAGTGGACCTTCATTATGATTTATGGGTAAGGGCAGCATCAGGGCCAGGGGCCATGCTCTCAGAGGAACCCCAAAACCACTGGACCATCAATTGAGGCCTTTTAGTGGAGATCTCAGGATGCACCCCCTTTTATTCTTGTGTTGCCAGTGAGACTCATCTCTGTGAACTCCATCGTGGCTATCACTGGTGGTGGCTAGGCACCATCTGGTTCTTCTGGTCCCAAGTCGATGTAGGCACCCACTGATGTGGGTCTCTCTATCTTCTAGGTTGTCTTTACCCCATGTCATTTTGGTCGTCAGTGAGCATCCATTCCTGCTGAGTTGAGACCATTTGCTGTGTCCTTGGATGGCAACTTGGCAGCTTTTAAGACCCCAGATGCCACTCACCAATGTGAGGTTCAGAGTCAGTGCTCTTTTTTTGATGTATGTGTTTATTGCTATAAATTTCCCCCTGAACACTGCTATTGCCGTGTCACAAAGTTTTCAGTATGATATATTTTCATCTCATTTGATTCTAGGAATTTTTTTATTCCCTCTTTGATGTCTTTTTATTACCCAATTGTTTTGCAGCAAAGTGTTATTCTGTTTCCAGGTATTTGATTGGTTTACCCTGCTCTTCATGTTACTGGTATCTACTTTTATGGCACTGTGATCAAAGAAGATGCTTTGTATTATCTCAAAATTTTGGATTTTGTTGAGGGCTTCTTTGTGGCTTAAAGTGCAGTCTGTTCTTAGGAATGTTCCATGTCTATTGGAAAAAAATGCATACTTTTCTGCTATTGGGTGGATTGCTCTACTTATGTCTACGAGGTTGAGTTGGTTGGTTTTGTCCTTTAGCTCTTCTGTGTCTTCTCTGAGTTTCTACCTAGATGTTCTATCTTTTACCAAGAATGGTGGGTTGAAGTGTCCTGCTATTATTGTTTAACTGCCTGTTTCTCTTTTCAGTGTTTTCAGAGTTTGCTTTATGTATTTCAGAGCCCTGTTGTTGGATGTATAGATATTTATTAAGACGATGTCTTCTTGGTGGATTGTCTCTCTAATTATTATGTAATATCTTTCCTTGTCTTTTATGGTTAATTTTTTGTCTTAAAATTTATTTTATCTGAGACTAATATTGCCACTCCTGCTGTTTCATCATTACTGTTTGATCAACACATTTTTCAACCCTTTTGATTTTTAATACATTTATGTCCTTTTGTCTAAGATGTATCTCTCGTAGACAGCATATTAATAAGTTATATATTTTTTGCCCATCCTGCCACTCTCTTTCTCTTTAATAGTACATTTATCCCATTTTCATTCAGTGTGCTTCTCAATAGGCATGACTTTATTGCTGTCATATTGTGTCTTTTTTGTGGTGCTGATGTTTTCTTCTTTGTTCCTCCTACATTCCTGTGCTGAGTTCCTTTTGTTTGTAGATTTTCTTTGCTTTCATTATTATAGATTTTATGTTTACTGAGTCTGTATTTTCCTTCTTTTTTATTTTGATGAGTAGGTTTGTTATCTTTCTTTGTGGTTACCTTGGAATGTACTCTTGTCTTCCCAGGTTTGTAAAAGTCTTTCATTATTAGAAAGCACTGGTGGCATAGTAGTTAAGTGCCATGATTGATAACCAAAAGGTTGGCAGTTTGAATCCACCAGTCATTCCTTGAATATCCTATTGGACAGTTCTACTCTGTCCTATAGGGTCATTGTGAGTTAGAAGTGACTCAACAGGAACACGTTTTGTCAATGAGATTTATTATTTGATTATTGCTTTGATTTCCTCTTCATTTGAAAGTTCTATACCTACACCATTTCTTCCCCCTTTTATTGTTTTGACATTGTTATTATTTATAGAATGATGTTTCTATTCCCCTGTTTTAAGTTTTTTAGTATTGTTTTACCACTGAGAGTTCTTTACCTAGCTTGGTATCTGTCTGATACTGGCCTGCATCCCAGACTCCAGTTGTTGTCTGATGTTGGTTCTCTAACTGAAAGATTCCTTTTAATATTTCTTTTAAGTTTAGTTTCTGTGTGTGTGTGTGTTAAACGAATTTCCTCAACTTCTGTTTATATGAACATGTCCTATTTTTGCCATTTTTTTTTCAGAGACAGTTTTGCAGGATACTTATTCTTGTTTGGCAGATATTTTTCTTTCAAGGTTATGTGTATTTCATCCTATTGCCTTCATAGTTTCTGTTGAGCAAATGAAGCTTAGTTTTATTGTTTTCCCTTTGTATGTGATTTTTCTTTTTTCCTGAGATGCTCTCAGGATTCTTTCTTTGTCTTTGATTTTGGCAAGTTTGATTATGACATATCTTGGTGACTTTCTTTTGTGGTCTGTCCTATGTGAAGTTTGTTGAGTTTCTTGGATGGTCAGCTTTTTGTCTTTCATGATATTTGGGAAATTTTCTGCCAGCAACTCTTCAGTAATCTTTTCTGTGTTTTCCATATACTCCCCCTGTTCTGGAACACTGATTTTGTGGCAATTTTTCCTCTTGATCATGTTCCACATAATTCCTAGGTTTTCTACATTCTTTTCTTTGATTTTTCCTCAAACAACATGCCATCCATGAATTTGGTTTCAGTCTTGCTGACTCTGCCTTTCACTGTTTCAAGTTTATTTCTAAAACTTTCTATTGAATTGTCAATTTCTGAAATTTTGTTGTTTATCTTTTGGATTCCTATTTGCTGTTTTTGTATGATTTTTAATTGTTTATCTATTTTGACATTTTTTTTCTTGTATTATTTTCCTGTATTCTTTTATTGCTTTTTCTGTTTTCCATGGTTTTTTCCTTGGTTTTGTGTATATTTCCCTGAATCTCTTTCCTAAACTCTTGTAGAATCCTACATATTAGTCTTTTGAATTCCACATCAGATAGCTCTACTGACTTTCCTTCTCCTAGAAGGTTAGATGGTTCACTTTATCTTGATCATTTGCTGGAGCCATCTTGTTCTGCTTTATTATGTTTTGATATTGTCATCTGTATCCAAGATATTAAGGTATTATTTTCTTTATTGATTGATTGTAGGATTATTTTTCTTTTTGCCCTGTTGTTTTGATATGTCAAGGTTGGTGGGCTTTGCTATTTGCTTGTCTTTGGGCATGACAACCTCATAACCTTGTACAGATGGACAGAGTATCAGCAGGCAGGGTGAACTTACTTCAGTGTACACTTGTTTAGTGAAGTTGCTGAGGGTGGATTGTATGGGCACTGTCTGTCTCCTAATGCTGGTCTAGTATTGTGGGAGGGTTCATATTCCTCCACCAGATGGACAGGGGCATCAGATAGGGTGTGGGCATGCTTCCCACTTTTCAGAAGCTGGCTGAGTGGCAGGAAGTAAGGGGACACATGGGCTTGGTGCAGTGGCAGGCCTAAGTGCCAGGGTTGCTCTAGCTGAAACAAGGTAACACAAGCTGGTGGGAAGAGCAGAAGTTGAGATATGGGGCTAAGTGAGAGGGAGAAAGAAAAGAAAAAAGGGGTGCACTCTGGCAGTTGCCCATGCATGGGGGCAGGGTGCACCAGGGCTAGCAGTAGTCCAGTGCACCAGCAGCACTCTATCTGTGGAGAACTGTGGGACTGGCAGGAAGGGGAGAGTGGATTATGAGGCTAGGTGGAAGGGAGAAAGAAAAAAAGGGAAAAGAAAAAATGGCAGCATGTTAGGGGCCAGTGAGTGTGGATGTAGCAAACCTGTGGGGGAGGCATCAGTGGAAAGGGAGGGGAGGTGGTGCATGAGGTTAGGTGGTAATGAGAAAGAAAACAAGAAAAAAGATAAATGTGGCTTGGCTGGAGCCTATGGGCAGCGGTAGGGTAGAGCAAAGGTTGTGACAGGCTGGTATGTAAGTGGCATTGTAACTATGGCAGCATGGTGAGGGCAGGTGAAAAGTGGAAAGGTAGCACACAGGGCTAGATGGAAGGAGAGGGAAGAAGAAAGAGAAGAAAATGGCTGCACAGTGTGGACTAGCAAGTGTGGGTAGGAGGGACACAGGGGCTGGTCTGAAGGGTAAGGGGTGGTAGAGTATGTTTCCCTGGTCACCAGGTTCTCTGTTTCCTGTTGGGAACTCTGTGATATTGGCTTCCCATACTGCCTGTCGAGGGTTCTTGTTGGCTGTATTCCAAGAGGGAAACTCTGTACTGTGTTAGTTGGCAGGGGACCTCCATTCCATATCTCTCCTTGTTCTCTGTTAGTTTCTTCTCCCATTTGGTGTTTAATATAGTTTTTTATCCCTTCATTTGATGCTTAGGCTTCCAGGATTAACATCTGTGGCTGTTTTTACTTAGTTTTTCAGGTCTTTGTTGCAGAGGGACAGCAAGTGTGGCTGTCTAGGCTATCACGTTGGCCCCAGCTCCCCATAAATGTTTTTGACAAATCTCTCCTGGTTACTAATTTAGCACTGAGAATGTAATAAGAAGCAAAATCGAGTCAGGCCTTTTGAGTGGTTATTTTAGAGATTCACTAGATAGGTCAAATAAGGACAGTTCTTTGTGAATGAAGTCCATTCTGCTCTCACTGGTACCAGAAATGTGATGGTCATTTTTAAAGCTACACCTACAAAGGAAACCCTGGTGATGTAGTGGTTAAGTGCTACAGCTGCTAACCAAAGGGTCAGCAGTTTCAATTTATCAGATGCTCCTTGGAAACTTTGTGGGGTAGTTCTGCTCTGTCCTATAGGGTTGCTATAAGTTGGAATCAACTCAACAGCAGTGGGTTTTTCTGGGAAGTTGTTCCAAAGCTCTGTTTAGTTTCCAAATTTCTGAAAAAGTTGATTCTAACAATTTTTTTCAGGTTTTTTTTTTTTTGCTTAACTGCTTTTATGGAAGGGCAGTATTTCACAGTTCTTTACTCTGCCGTATTTGCTGACATCTCTCACCAAGTGTTTCCCGGGAAGAATAGATTATTGGACAAGTCAAAAAATACACGTTGTTTTGTCCTCAGGATGCAGACATCCCAGGAATTCATACTTCACTTTAATGTGGAATTGGGAGCAAGTTCAGCTTTGTATCCTGTAAATACAACTGGCACAAGTCTACAATGGAACAACCTTTAGTCAGGTGGCATACATTATTAAAAAAGGCCTGATAACAAGGACCAGCCTAAGAACCCCCAAAGCTCAAGTATGAGTGGGAAGAGGTGACTTAGCAATTTTTCTTGGGACACAAGCAATGGCTGGGACCCTGCTGACATGCTGTGCCTCTTAGGAAACTACTGAGTCATGAATCAGTTCCTTTAATAAGCCAACTTCAAGCAAAGAACTGAGTACATGTTACCAAGTTAGGCATACAAAGCCACACATGAATTCTGTGGGGACGACAAATCATATTTTGGATCTTAAATTCCTATCATCAGTCCTTACAGAACTTGTAAGCAGCCCTTGGGTGAGAATTTATAAGACTATAAATGCAGACGAGATTTCTATATGCTGAGCCAGATTTGGAGTCCGGGATGTTAATATTCTTCTTGTTTGTTCTTCAGGCACTTTGGAAATGAATTAAGCAACCAGAAACTATAGGAAAAATTAAAAGCTGTTCAAGCACATGGCATAACTTGGGGAAATGGATGAACTGGATATGAATTTGACTTGGGCCTGCAGAGGCAAGAATATAAACCCAAACAAACTGCCTGACCTAGCAGTGCTTTCTAGTTAGATAATCATCATAATGTAATATTGAGTTTTTGTCTTAACCTTCATTATCAACCTGTAGACAACTCAGAAGATTTTGTAAGGTTACAAGACAGAACATAAGGCAATTAATCTTGTTAATAAAAGAAGTGAGGAATGGTGCAGGGAGGAAAATGTAAGGGAAGGGGCTAGGTGCCAATACCTCCATTTGACAGAGTGGGAATTAATAGCTACTGTTAAGAAAAATTTAGAAGGGAAATTCAAGTGTACTATGTACTTTTGGAAGTATTCCAAAGCTCTGTAGCTCCACTTGTTCAAGGTTCCAGAGGCACCTCACTCTGCTAGGAGGCTTCCTCCACTCAAGCACTCAGCTCTCTTGCTCTGTGGGTCAACAAGTCTAGCTCCACTGATTCAAGGGCCTGGAGGCACTTCCTTCTGCCAGGAAGTCTCTGTGCATAGGCACTTAGCTCTCTTGCTCCATGGGTTGGCTTCAGTGCTGCCTCTGGTTCTGCTGCTGCCAGTTCTCTGCTGTTCTCACTCAACATCTGTGCCTTCTTCAGTGTTAACAGTTCTCCTCAGTTCCTTCTGAATCCTCTATTGATTCACAGTTTCAAAATGGCTTCCACATTTTAGGTATTTGTTAGAGCAGCACCCTAATCTCTTGGTCCCAAATTCTATTTTAGTCAGCTAGTGCGGCTCTAACAGAATTATCACAAGTGGATGGCTTCAGCAAAGAAAAGTTTATTCTTACACAGTCTAGTAGGCTACAAGTCCAATTTCAGAATGTCCACTACAGGAGAAGGCATTTCTCTTTGTTGGCTCTGGAGAAAAGTCCTTGTGTTGTATCAGTCTTTGTTCAGGGAGCATCTTGGCACAGGAATCTCAGGTCTGAAGGACGCACTCTTCTCTCGGTGCTGCTTTCTTAATGCTGTGAAGTCCCCAATTCTCTCTGCCGGATTTTTCCCTTTCTATCTCAAGAGACCATCTCAAGGCACAAAACAAGCTTACACAGTGAATCTTGCTCTACCAACACAACTGCTGCCATCCACCCTTATTAATATCATAGAGGCAGGAATTCCAACATGGAGGAACATCACACAATACCAGGAGTTATGGCACAGCCAAATTGTTACAGAATTTTAGGGAACACATTCAATCCATGACGATGAGCCTGACCCAAGCCATGGTATTTTCAGCTGCCTCAGATGCATGTGGAAACCCTGGTGGTGTGGTAGTTAAGTGCTATGGCCACTAACCAAAAGACTGGCAGTTTGAATTCACCAGGCGCTCCTTGGAAACCATGGGGCAGGTCTACTCTGTTCTATAAGGTGTTTTTTTTTTTTTTTTTTGGCATATGCATGTGAAAGCTGGATAATGAATAAGGAAGACTGAAGAACAGCTGACACCTTTGAATAACAGTGTCAGTGAAGAATATTGAATATACCATGAAATGCCAGAAAAGAGAACAAATTTGTCTTGAATTCTCCTACTATCAGGAAGGACTGGTCCCTGGAGAAGGGCATCATGTCTATTATAGTAGAGGGTTAGTGAAAAAGAGGAGGACTCTCAGTGAGCTGGATTGGCACAATGACTGCAACAGTAAGCAAAATCATGACAACAACTGTAGGATGGCACAGGATGGGGCAGTGTTTCCTTACACTGTACATAGGGTTGTTATGAGTTGGGATCAACTCAACAGCACCTAACAACAATAATAGAAAATACTGTCCTTACATGGTGCTTACTATGTAGCAGGTTCTTGTGTAAGTGATTTTTACATTCATTAATTCATGCTGATCTTCATAGATATGCCCATTGAGCCATCCTTTGCATTAGCCATTCTCCCTACCTGGAATTCTTCTACCCCTTTCTTCATGTAGCTAGCTCGTCATGCCATTCATTAACAAGCCCATTTTCAACCATGCTGATTTATTTTAATTTTCTTTATCACTTATCATAACTGAAATTTTAACTTTTCATTTATTTGTTGATAGCTTGCTGTCCACATCCACTAGAATATAAGAAGCTCCATGAATGCAAGGATCTTATCTTCCTTCTCCACTTGTCTATCTTCAGATGCTATAACAACACGTGATGCCTAGTAGGTGCTCAATACTCCTTAATGAATAATTATGTCTCCTTTCTTGTTCTGTTCTCCACATGGAAGCCAGAGTGGTCTATCTAAAGTGCAATTTTGATCACGATGGTCCCTTTCTTAAAAACTTACAAATATTTCCTATTTTTTTGCAGCTATAATCTGAAATGTTTACTGTGGCTTCCTTCCTGTTCATCTTTTGCTTGCTTCTGAGGACTAATCATTCTCCATTCTTCTTCTCCCGGGTTACCTTCAGCCATGCTTCTGAACTTGTCTCACTTTCCCTATCACACTAACTTTCACGCATCTTTAAGCCTTCTGACTCGGTGATTTTTTCTGGCTGAGATTTCCTCACGTTGTCTTCCTTCCCTTTTACTTAATTAGTTTCTCTTCAGCCTACTGGGTTTAGCTTAGATATCACTGTCTCTAAGTCCTGCCCATATGCTTCTGTAGAACTCTCAAATATTATACGTAGTTCTTGGGTCGACACCAGGAGTAGATGCACAGGTTCCTGTTCTCGTGGTATCCTGAGGAGAGCCATGCTTGAGCCAGATGCAGCTGGACGCATTGGGTCTGTATACCAGAAGAGAGAAGCAGCACCCTGGTGCTTTCTCTTTTTATAGAACGAGTGAGAGAGAAGCTTTGCCAGAACTGCAAAAATTCAACACCAAATGATATGAATTTAGGTGTCAGTTTTCCCAGTAGTTAGTTGTAATGCTAGCTTCCCGGTACCTAGAGGCCCTGGGAAAGTTGAGATTATGTGTAGTGCCTCTCAGTGGCAGGAGAGAGATCCCATATAACTCACCTCACCTCCAGGCAATCCAGAGAAGATTCCTGGTGTCATTCATATCACCACTATTTGAGTAATTATTATACTGAGTTGCCTCTCCAACTAGTTCAAATGATTATTAAGGCCAGGAGCTCTGTTTTATTCACCATCATGCCTCCAGCATCCAGCCAGGTTTTAGATATTTTCCTTTGAAAAAATCAATAAGTGAATGATATCCCCTATGAAATTATACTTGGAAAGATCTGTCAAACTAACAGAACCCTACCATTTATATGTATGGCTATAGTCTGAGACTTAAAAATGAAATACCATGGTGATCTGAAAGCCATTCAAAGAACAAAATGAGAAAAATCTCAAAGTTGGCAGAACTTCTTGGTATTATCAGGGTGGAGATCACATTCCCTCGACTCCTTAGTTCATTCATGTGTGTGTGCACATCTATTATTGGCTTCACCGGTTTCAGTCATGATCACAGAGAAGTGGAAAACAGTCACACTGGAACTTGAATTGAAATCAGATCAGAGGGCTTACTAACTCCAAGGATAGCCTCTGAAAGCGCAAAGATAATACAAAACATTGGCCTATGTAACACAATAAAACTTCCCTTGTGGCTGTGTTTAAAACTTTTTTTAACATCATTAGATTTTTTGAAATACGCTAATGTCTTTCTACATGTTTGTTAGGTAAATTATAATGCCATGGTAACAGATGAACTGTTTATTTTAGCTCAGCATCAGGGTTCTGAGTGGTCCTTCCCTTATATTTTTAAACCAATTCTATTTTTCCTTCCTTCTGAGTGGAGCAGAACAATACTCCCCCACCCCTGAAATGAAACAAGAAAGGACTACTTTCATCTATATAACACTCTGATCCCTTGAAGTGATCAAAAAACTTGAATTGTCTGTTATCTCCTTGGTCAGGGGAATATTGGGTTTATAGAGAGATCAGAAGAAAATTCTAGAAGGGTATCTTAGTTATCTACCCTGCTATAACAGAAATATCACGAGTGTATGGCTTTAACAAACGGAAATTTGTTTAGGAAGCTAGAAGTCCAAAAGTCCTATAAGACAGAGCAGAATTTCTCCGTAGTGTTTCCAAGGAGTGGCTGGTAGATTCAAACTGCTGACCTTTTGGTTAGCAGCCATAGCTCTTAACTATTATACCACTAGGGCTCTGAGGTGAGATTAGAGGCAGTTATGTTAAATTAGACAAGACACAATCTACAGGACTAGGTTGTATCTTGAGTCAGTCTCTTTCAAAATATATATATAAAAAAAAAGAGCAGAGAGGAGAGGGACCTTATTTTGGTCAGCTAGTGCTGCTCTAACAGAAATATGGCTTTAATAAAGGAAGGTTTATTCTTACACAGTCTGGTAGGTTACAAGTCCAAATTCAGGATGTCTGCTCCAGGGGAAGGCTTTTCTCCTTGTCGGCTCTGGAGGAAAGTCCGGTATTATATTAGTCTTTGTCCAGGGAGCATCCTGGCACAGGAACCTCAGGTCTGAAGGACACACTCTTCTCCTGGTGCTGCTTTCTTGATGGTGTGAGGTTCCCAATTCTCTGCTTGCTTCTCTTTCCTTTTATCCCTTGTAGGAGGAAAAGATTAAGGGTGGGGCAGGCCATACTCCAGGGAAACTCCCTTTACAGCAGAGCAGGGACGTAATCCTATAAAGGGATTTATAGTTCCACCCTAATCCTTTAACATACAGCACAGGAAAATCACAAAATGGAAGACAATCACAAAATATTAGGAATCATGGCCCAGCCACATGGCTGCAGACATTTTTGGGGGGGACATAATTCAATCCAAGACAGACCTCATTACCAACAAGCAGGAGGAATCAGGAAGGGAGTGCATCCTTTGAAACTGGAGTCCTTGTGCCGAGAGGCTCCTGGATGAGGTAAAGATTAATGACAAGGGCCTTCCCCCACGCAGGGCTCACAGAGGGAAGTAGCTTTCCCCTGGAGCTGGCACCCTCATTTTGGACTTCTAGTTTCCTAAACTGGGACAGAACAAATTTCTGTTTGTTAAAGCCACACACTTGTGATATTTCTGTTATAGTAGAGTAGATAACTAAGATACCCTTCTAGAATTTTCTTCTGATCTCTCTATAAACCCAAGACTCCCCCGACCAAGAGATAGCAGACAATTCAAGAGCTATTTGTGTTTAAGGATCAATGTTAATTCTTGGGTTTAACTACAGTGAGGAATATCATGGAATCACTCAACAGAAGTAGGTACCTGAATGTTGAGGCCTGCTTGAAAGAAATGCTCAATTTTCATATTGGCTAGTCGTACAATTCAGCTTCATTTATTTTGAGTTTTCTTTTAATAGACACATTTTAAATTGTGTTTAGTGTAGAGAAACATTAAGTTGAAAGCAATGAAAAACAGATTCATTTTAAATAACTGATTTTTTTTTTTGAAAGAAAAGTATGTAATTGTCCCATGATAGAATAAGTGTCATTGCTTTTAAGTTTCCAATGAAACTGTTCTCTTAACTTGGGGAGATCTTGCCTTCACTAGTTGCCTGTGTTTTATTGACTATGCAAAGGCATTCAACTGTGTGGATCATAACAAATTATGGATAACATTGAGAAAAATAGGGATTCCAGAAGGCTTGATTGTACTCACGAAGCTGCATATACACCAAGAGGCAGCTACTCAAACAGAAGAAAGAAGATACTGTATAGTTAAAAGACAGCAAAGATGTGTTTCAGGACTGTCCTTTCACACTACTTATTCAATTCGTATGCCTAGTGAACAATTCAAGAATCTAGACTGTATGAAGAAGAACTAGTCATAAGGACTGGAGAAAGACTCATTAACAATCTGTGATATGCAGATAACACAACCTTTCTTATGAATGCCAGGAGGACTTGAACCACTTACTCATGAAGATCAAAGCCTATAGCCTTAGTATAGATTGCATTACAACATAAAATAAAAATACTCACAATTGAATCATTGAGTAACATCATGATAAATAGAGAAAAGATTGAAATTGTCAAGAATTTCATTTTACTTGGATCCACAACCAATGTCCACGGAAGCAGCAGTCAAATCAAACAGCATGTTGCATAGGGCAAATTTGCTTCAAAAGATCTCTTTTAAGTGTTAAAAAGCAAGGTGCTATTCAATGTCCATATTTTCTTTCTTCCTTGCTCTTTCTGTTATTCTACTTTTACGGCATTGTAAAATGCTTCGTATTATCTCATTATTTTGGATTTTGTTGAGGGTAGCTTTGTGGCCTAAAATGTGGTATGTTCTGGGGAATGTTCCATGTGCATTGGAAAACAATGAATACTGTTGTTGTTACAGAGTCCTGTATGTCTGTAACCAGATGGTTTCAGGCTATTCAGTATGGCCATAGAGACTTGAAATGAATGAAAACAAAAGCTTTATTTGGTTGGTCAAGCAAAGGTGTACACTGGGACTCGTGTCTCCAAGATGGGTCCCAGTACCCACGGGATTTATACGTGTGAGGTAAATCACGTCTGGGATCTTCAGGAACACCTTCGGTTAAGGTCAACTTTCTGATGGGTCTGGCCCTAACAGGTGTTCCTGGGGCAGTCCAGCCTTTCTGCACTTGCTTGGTCTAACAAGGAGAATCTCTTAAACTTGATCTTAGGCTTGGATGCTGTACTTTTGAAAGCATTTCTCGGATCTTGGGTCGCTAAAGTTTGATTCTGTTCCATGGGAGAAAAGTTCCAGAGTAATCCAGAGGATAGGGCTGATGGTTCTGTGCATGTTAGACGAGCCAGATTTGGTCTTAACCTATTCTGCGGTCTGCAGACCCCAGCCATTGTTTTTCTTATTTGGGCCAGAAACAGGAAGCATACCTAATAGCCACTGCTGTCAAGTCAGATCCGACTCATAGTGACCCTAGAGGTCAAGATAGAATTGGACCATAGAGTTTCCAAGGAGTACCTGGAAGATTTGAACTGCTGACCTTTTGGTTAGAAGATGTAGCACTTAACCCACTATGCCACCAAGCATGCCTAATGCCAGCCACATGCCTAATAGTTAGCTTAAAGACAGGGAGTTATTTCTTTATCACAGAAGATGGCAGGCACAGCCCAGATGGCTGGTAGTCTGCCGGTCTCACGTCTATGAGGTCTAGTAGGTGTGGCCTTTAGATCTTCTGTATTTTCTCTGAGTTTCCTTCCAGATGTTCTGTTCTTTGCTGAAAGTCATGTTTCGAAGACTTCTGCTATTATTGTGGGACTGTCAATTTCTCTGTTGAGTGCTGTTAGTTTGTTTCATGTATTTTGGAACCCCATTATTAGGTGTGTAGCTACTTTAATCTGGTTGTGTCCTCCTGGAATACTGACCCTTTAAGCATTGTATAGTGTGTTAAGTGCTACTTCTGGTAACTAAAAGGTCAGCAATTCAAATCTGCCAGGCGCTCCTTGGAAACTCTGTGGGGCAGTTTTACGCTAACCTTTAGGGTCGTTACGAGTTGGATGCGACTCAATGGCAGTGGGTTTAGGGGTTTTTTTTTTTTTGGTCCTTATCCAATGTGGTGGATTTTGCTTTTTATTTATGTGTTTTCTTTTCATCTCTTTCATTACTGTTGATTTTACATTTGCTCAATATTTGTTTTTCTTCTTTTTTTATATTTATTTCATTATTATACTTTTATCAGAGATTAATATTGCTACTTCTGTGACTCGACAGCACTTGGCTAGCTCTTTTTTTGGTTATTATTTACTTAATATGTTGTTACCATTCTTTGAGTTTTAGTTGGTTTACTTCTTTGTGCCTAAGGTGAGTCTCTTTAGACAGAATATAGAGGGATCATGTTTTGTTTGGTTTAATCCATCCTGCCACTCTCTGTCTCTTTACTAGCGCATTTGGTCCATTTACATTCAATGTAATTATTGATATGTATCGTGGATTGAATTATGTCCCCCCAAAATGTGTGTATCATTTGGCTGGGTCATGATTCCTAATATTATGTGATTTTCCTTTATGTTGTAAATTCTGCCTCTATAAAGTTAATGAGAGAGAATGGGTAGCAGTTGTATTAGTGAGGCAAGATTGGATTGGATTATGTTTTGAGGCAATCTCTTGCAACATATAGGAGAGAACTGAACAGAGAGACAGAGGGACCACACACTGCCAAGAAAGTAGTACTAGGAGCACAGCACATCCTTTGGACCAGGGGTAAATGTGCTGAGAGGTTCCTAGTCTAGGGGAACACTGATGAGAAGCCTGACAGTGAAAGAAAACCCTCTCTTGGAATTGATACCCTGAATTTGGACTTTTAGCCTACTTCACAAATAAATTTCTCTTTGTTAAAACCATCCACTTGTGGTATTTCTGTCGTAACAGCACTAGATAACTAAAACATTAGGTATGACCTTACTGCTGTCATTTTGATGTGCGTGTGTGTGTGTGTGTGTGTGTGTGTGTGTGTGTGTATGGTGTTAATACTTTCTTTGTTCCACCTGATTTTCTGTGCTGAGTTCTGTTTATGTATTTTTCTTTCATCTCTTTCATTATTGTTGATTTTGTTTGCTCAGTATTTGTTTTTCTTCTTTTTAATATTTATTTCATTATTATACTTTAAATGAAGGTTTACAGAAAAAAACTAGTTTCTCCTTAAATTATTAGTACACATATTGTCTTTTCACGTTGGTTAACAATCCTACAACATGTCAACACTCTCCCTTCTCAACCTTGGGTTCCCTATTACCAGCTTTCTTGTGTCCCCTGGCCGCTGTTCTAGTCTTTGCTCCTGAGCTGGCACGACCCATTAGTCTTGTTTTGTTTCATGGGCCTGTCCAATCTTTGGCTCAGAGGTGAGCCTCAGGAGTGACTTCATTACTGAGCTGAAAGAGTGTCCGGGAGCCATACGTGGGGTTTCTCCAGTCTCTGTCAGGCCAGCAAGTCTAATCTTTTATTTATTTTTATTTTTTAAGTATTTTATTGTGCTTTAGATAAAAGTTTACAATCTGAATCAATTTGCCACATAAAATCCCTGACACACACCACTATGCTATTCTAACTGCTCTCCCCTCCCTCCCTCAACCGGTAACAGCGTATTCCTACTTTTCACCACGCATTGCTCATATCCCTTCAACCAATTCCTGACCCCCTCCACCTTCTCATCTCCCCTCTAGAGAGGAGCTGCTCAGTATACTCATAGTTAGTTCATATCTTGAAGTCTAAGTGTGTCTCCTGTAGGTAGCATATAGATACGTCTTTTTTTTTTAATCCAATCTACTACCTTCCGTCTCTTTATTGGTATGTTTAGTCCATTTACATTCAGTGGATTATTGATAGGTATGAGCTTAGTGCTGTCATTTTGATGTCTTTTTTGTGTTGTAGACAACTCCTTTGTTCTATTTCACTTTCTATGCTAAGTGTTTTTTCTTTATGTGTTTTCTTTTCATTTTTTTCAATATTGGTGGTTTTGTATTTGCTGAGACTTTGTGTTTTTCTTTTTTTTATTTTGATGCATAAGATTGATAATTTCCTTTGTGTTTACCTTAATATTTACCCCTATTTTTCTAAATTTCAACCAGTCGTTAATTTCTTTATATCACCTTGACTTCCTCTCCATGTGAAAAAATCTATGACTGTGTTTTCTTTTGGGTCTTTCTTTTTTAATGTAATGTTTACACCCTAAAAGCAAACCCACTGCCATCAAGTTGATTCTGACTCATAGTGGCCCTATAAGACAGAGTAGAATTGCCGCATAGAGTTTCCAAGGAGCACCTGGCAGATTTGAACACTTAACCACTATACCACCACGGTTTCCAATATTTACGTAATGACATTTCTGTTTTCCTATTTTCAGTGTTTTACATATGACTTAGATTTGTGATTCTTCTATTTGGGTCAATATCCAGTAGCTCTGTTCCATGTTCCGATCTTGGATTGTTACCTGGTGTTACTGGTTTTCTAACCAAAGCACACCCTTTAATATTTCTTGTCATTTTGTTTTATTTTTTGAAAATTCCCTGAATTTCTCTTTATCTGGAAATGTCCTACTTTCTCCATCATATTTGAGAGACAGTTTTTCTGGATATACAATTCTTAGCTGGCAATTATTTTCCTTTATTCTTCTTTGCTCCAAAAGGGGAGAGATCAGTGGAGCATCCTAGATGGCCACTCGCTGGCTTTTAAGACCACAGACGCTACTCAATAAAGTAGAACATAGAACAGTTTCTACTGCATTCATCTGTTGATGGGCATCTAGGTTGTTTCTATCTCTTTGATATTGTGAATAGTGCAGTGATGCTATGCCACTTGGGCTACATGTTCCCTGAAACCATCGTCCCCATAGCCCTCAGCCCACTAATTCGGTTCCTCATGGAGCCTGATGTATCTATGGAGCTACTATGACCTTGCCTTGTACATGCTGTGCTGATTTACCCAGTATTGTGTACTGTATTACCTTTCACCAATGTTACTATTTACTTATTGTATATTTAGTGTTTTGCCATCCCTACCCCTCCCCTCCGTGGCAACCCTGAAGGATTGTTTCTTTTTCTGTGTAAACCTTTTTGTGAGTTTTCATAGTAGTAGTCTCATACAATATTTATCTTTTGAAATTGACTTATTTCACTCAGTATAATGTCCTCCATGTTATGAGATGCTTCCCAGATTTGTCGTTCTTTACTGTTGCATAATACTCCACTGTGTGTATGTGCCAGTTTGTTTATCCATTCATCTGTTGATGGGCATCTAGGTTGTTTCTATCTCTTTGATATTGTGAATAGTGCAGTGATGAACATATGTGTGCATATGTCTATTCATGTGATAACTCTTATTTCTCTAATATATATTCCTAAGAGTGGGATTGCTGGATCTTATGGTACTTTTATTTCTAGCTTTCTAAGGAAGTCTCATATTGTTTCCATCATGCATTCTTATCAGCCATATATAAGAGCTGTATATAAGAGTTCCTATTTCCCTGAAGTCTCTCCAATATTTGTTATTGCCTGGGTTTTTGTTTGGGTTTTGGTTTTCATTTGTGCTGGGGTTGAGGTCTGATAATGTGAGTTCTCCTACTTTATTTTTCTTTGATGGTGCTTTACTTAACTCGGCATTGATAAGTTTTTCCATCTCTTTGAAGAATGTTTTTAATATTTGGATCAGGATTGCACTGTGTTCCTAAATAACTTTGGATAGAATTGTCATTTTCACAAAATTGAGTCTTCCTATACGTGAGCATGGTATGTTTTTCCATTTACATAGATCTCTTTTGGTTTCTCGCAGTAGTATTTTATAGAGGTCTTTTACATCTCTGGTTAGATTTATTCCTAAGTATTTTATTTTGGGGGGACTACTTTAAATGGTAGTTTGCCTGATTTCCTTTTCATTATTCCTTTTATTGGTGTACACGAATCCAACTGATTTTTTACATGTTTATCTTATACCCTGCTGCTCTGCTGAATCGTTCTATTAGTGCCAGTAGTTTTCTCATGGAGGCTTTTGGGTTTTCTATGTCTAATATCATATCATCCACAAATAGGGACAGTTTTAATTCTTAATTACGAATTTGGATGCCCTTTATTTCCTTTTCTTGCCCTGTGGCTCTAGCTAGGATTTCCAGCACAATAGAAGTGGTGATAAAAGCTATCGTTATCTTGCTCCTATTCTCAAGGTGAATGTTTTCAGCCACTCTCCAGTAAGAATGATCTTAGCCTATGGTTTTGAATAGATGCCTTTTATTATGTTGAGAAATTTCCTTTGTATACTTATTTTATTAAGAATTTTTATCAGGAATGGTTGTTAGGCTTTGTCAGATGCCTTTTGTGTGTTGATTGAGATGATCATGTGATTCTTCTCTTTCTTTTTATTTATGTGGTGATTTTCTAATGTTGAACCAGCCTTGCATACCTGATATGTAGTGTATTAATCTTTTGATATGGTGCTGAATTCTATCGACTAGAATTTTGTTGAGAATTTTTACATCTTTATTCATGAGATATACTGGTTTGTTATTTTCTCTTTTTGTTGTGTCTTTGCCTGGTTTTGGTTATTAGGATTATGCTGGCTTCACAGAACGAATTTGGAAATGTTATTTCCTTTCCTGTGTTCTGAAATAGTTTGATTAGTATTGGTGTAAGCTCTTTTCTGCATGTGTAGTAGAATTCTCCAGGGAAGCCATCTGGACCAGGCCTTCTTTTGTTGGGAGGTTTTTATTATTATTATCATTATCCTTTCAGTCTCTTACTTTGTTATAGATCTATTCTGATTTTCAACATCATTTTGTGTCAGTTGGAGTAGGTGGTGTATTCCTAGACACTTGTCCATTTCCTCTAGGTGTTCAAATTTGCAGATGTATGGTTTTTCACAACACTCTTTTATGATCCTTTTTATTTCAGTTGGGAGTCTTGTAATGTCCCACATTTCATTTCCTATGTGAGTTATTTGTATCCTACCCTGTTTTTCTTTTGTCAGTTTGGCCAGTGATTTGCTGATTTTGCTGAACTTTTCAAAGATCCAACTTTTTGGTTTTGTTGATTCAACATATGTTCCTCATATATGTTTTTATTCTCTGTCTCATTTTTTTTTCCTGCTCTGCTCTTCATTATTTTCTTCTTGTGGTTGCAGGCTCCTTTTGCTGCTCTCTGTTTGTTGAAGTTGTATAGCTAGTGTTTTGATTTTGTCCTGTTTTTCTTTTATGATGTGTGGATTTACTACTATAAATTCACCTTTGAGGAGTGCCTTTGCTATGTTTCAAAGGTTTTGGTATGATGTGTTTTCGATCTTGTTTGATTCTGGGAATTTTTTTATTGCATCATGGATTGCTTTTATTACCCACTGGCTTTGAAATAGGGTGTTATTCACTTTCTATGTAATTACTTTTATTCCTTTGCTCTTCCTGTTGTTGATTTCTACTTTGATAATGCTGTGATCAGAGAAGATACTTTGTATTATCTCAGTGTGTTGGATTTTCCTGAGGTTTACTCTGTGGCCGAAGGTGTGATCTATTCTGGAGAATGTTCCATGTGCATTGGAAAAGACTGTGTACTATACACTGTGTTCTGTACACTACTATGAGGTCAAGTTGGCTGATTGTACTCTTTAGCTGTTCTATATCTTTGCTGAGTTTCTTTCTAGATGATCTGTCCTTTAATGAGAGTGGTGTGTTAAAGTCTACTATTATTGTAGAACTGTCAATATCTCTTTAGTTCTGTTAGAGCTGGTTTTATGTATTTTGGAGCCCCATCATTGGGTGCATAGATATTTATTATGGCTAAGTCTTCAAGATGTTTACTACAGCTAAGTCTTCGAGAAGAATCATCCATTTAATCATTATAAAGTGTCCTTTGTCTTTTATGGTGAATATTGTTTTAAAATCTATTTTATCTGAGATTAGTACTCCAACTCCTGCTCTTTTTTGGTAGCTATTTGGTTGACACATTTTTCCATCCTTTGATTTTTAATGAATTTCCAACTTTGTTTCTTAGGTGTGTCTCTTTTAAACAGCATGTTGATGGATCCTGTTTGTTAATCCATTCTGTCTCTGTTCTTTATGTGTGCATTTAAGCCATTTACATTTGGTGTAATTATTGTAGGTATGACCTATTATTATCATTTTGTACTGCTTTTTTTTTTGAGATGCTGACATTTAGTCCTCTTACTCTCTTGTGCTTAATTCCTTTTGTTTGTGGATTTCTTTTTCATTTCTTTTGTTTTTGTAGATTTTGTTTTTGTTTGTTTGTTGGTTTTTCTTGAGACTGTGTTTTTCTTTTTTATTTTGATGAGTAGGTTTGTTATCTTTCTTTGTGGTTTCCTTGAAATGTATCCACAGCTTTGTAGTTTGAACCAGTCTATCATTACTTGATATCACCTTGCCTTCCACTTCACTAGAAATTTCATCAGCCATGATGGGGCATACAATGTTGAGTCCCTATGGCAACATGAGAAAAAGAGGGTGTGCAGCTCAAGAACTCTACTAAAAGACCACAATTGATGGGGTTGGACAGCCTGGAGGATCCCCTGGGAGCACAGTCCCTAGACCTGCTGCTGCCCCTGACCAGAAAACACTACTGAGGTCACCTCTTTGGACAAAAATGGACTGGACCCGAGGACACAGTGTGACCATATGGTATGTGCACTTTATGATTCTATGCATTTGTAGGAGGCTGTCCTACCACTCTCTTTCTAGATGGGAGAGAAGAAGGTGGAGAGGAGGGGGGAGGAACTTTTTAAGAGGAGTGTGCTGTCACTGGGCAAGGAGAGCAGGTGGAGCTGCAGATAAGGAGGCATGCAAAATTGATTTGGACTGTATGCTTTCACTTAATCACAATAAAAGAAAGAAGGTTCAGTAATCACACCACTTATTCCCTTTGTTGTTGTCATTTACAGATTGAGTTCTCTAGCTCTCTGTTGTAATTATTTTGGTTTTGAACACTCCTTCAGAGTTCATTTCCTAGGCTGGTATCTAGCTCACACAGTCTTGCATCCTAGATTTAAGATGTGGCCTGGTGTTGCTTGTTTTCAGATTGAAAGATGCCCTGTAACAATTCTTGTAATTTTGGTTTGGCTTTTGTGTACTGCCTTGATTTCTTTTTTTTTTTTTTTGGAAATGTACTGATTTCATCATCATATTTGAATGAGAGCTTTGCAGGACATGTATTGTCAATTTGAAACATTTTCTTTCAAGGTTTTATACCTGCCTGCTTGCCGGCTGCCATCGAGTCGATTCTGACTCATAGTGACTCTATAGGTCAGAGTAGACCTGCCCCATAGAGTTTCTAAGGAGCACTTGGTTGATTTGAACTGCCGACCTTTTGGTTAGCAGCCATAGTGCTTAACCACTATGCCGCCAGTGTTTCCAAGGTTTTATACAGGGTCTGACAATTAAGTCTGCAAATTCATCCTAGGAAAAGTGCTATATTCCTCATGGCTGAATGCCACTACAATCACCTTTGAAGTACTCCCCTTGGGAAGCTATATACTAATGCCAGCACCAAGTACACCCTTCAAGGCAATTTTGGAACTTTTTTCTGGAATGGCCTCAGAGCTGTTGTTGTATTACACTTGATATCCTGAATGTCATCCAAATGTCTTCCTTTCAACATTTTCTTTATCTTCAGGTAAAGAAAAAAATTCACTGAGGGCCAGAACAGATGAGTAGGGAGAGTGCTCCAATACAGTTGTTTACTGGCTAAAAACTCCCTCATAGACAACTGTACAATTATGTTTGCAAACTTGCCACCATGCCACTGTGCACAATGGCCATTACAGAAAGAGTTCTCAAATTGCTTTGAAGGGTAGGCTAGGCACTGGTATCGGTACATAGCTTCCCATGTGGGAGTACTTTGAAGGTGACTGTAGTGATATTCAGTAATGTAGTATGTAGCACTTAAGACAATTAAGTTTGTGGACTTCATTGTTGGACTTCAATTGTGTCGTCCCATTGCCTTCTTGCCTGTGTGGTTTCTGACAAATAAACAGAACTTAGTTTTATTATTTCTCCTCTGTGTGTGACTTTTTGTTCTTTTCAAGCTGCTCTTAGAATTTTTTGTCTTTAGTTTTAGCAAATGTGATTATGATATGCCTTAGTAATTTTCTTTTGGGGTCTATCCTGTATGAGGTTTGTTGAGCTTCTTGGATGGTCAGCTTTTCATCTTTCATGACATTAGTTTTCTGTCAGCAATTCTTCAATGATCTTCTCTGTGTTTTCCATTTGCTCCCCCTATTCTGGAACTCCAATCATTCACAGATTTTTGCTTTTGTTTGTATCCCACATAATTCTCAGTATTTCTTCATTCTTCTTTGTTCTCTTTCTGATTTTTTCTCGAAGACTTTTATATCTGAGCATTTATCTTCAATTTTACTGACCCTGTCTTCCATCATTTCAAATCTAATCCTCAGCCCTTCTATCACACTGTCCATTTCTGAAATCTTGTTATCATTTGGATTTCTAATTGTTTTTGTATGATTTGTAGTTGTGAATTTAATTTGGCATTTTGTTCCTTTATCATGTTCATAAATTCTGCCATTGTTTTTGTCTGTAGTTTCCATGAAGTTGTGTATTTCTTTCCTCATTTTTGTCTACTATCTTTCTTCAACTCTTGGATAACTTTGAATAATAGAGATTTGATTTCCTTGTCAGGTAGTTGTAGTGCTTTTTATTCATCTAGTGTTTTATTTTGGATGCCTACTGGAATGAGTATGTCCTCTTTTTTATGTGTTTTGACCTTCACTCACTATTTTTTTAATTTATTGATTATAGATCAGCTTGTCACATTCTGCTTTTTGTTTTACCTGTTTATGTCCAAGCAAGCCAGTTGAGGGTTCTTTGATGCTTACTTGTCTGTGGCTACAAGACTTTTCAATTCCTTGTCTAGTGGGCAGGGCCAGTCACTTACCTATGCTATTGTAGGGCAGGTCCAGCTGAAAAGGTGGACCTGAAGTGGAATGTTTGTGGCTGTACTAAGCCCAGCAGGCTGGGCCAGGAGTCAGTGCTGGAAAGATTCTGGAAGGGGTGTCATATTCAGCACATGGTCCAAGTAGGCTAGAAGGAGGGAGGAGGTTGTGATATGTGGAGGCAAGATGGGTATGTGAAAGAGGAGAGAGAAATAGGAGGAAAAAAACAAACTAAAGATTGCTAAGAGAGCTGGTCATTGGAGTGGAGAGATGAGAAACAGAAAAATGGAGAAAAAAAGAAAAGAAAAAGAAACCCAACAACTAGATAAAAAATTGTAGGAAAAAAAGAAAAGAGCATTCCCCAGGGGTTCCCCCAGTACAACTGGAAAGACCAGGGAAATGTCTCCCAGGCTGTGCAGTATAGCCTAGCTAGAAGGGTATAGATGTCACACAGTGCCAGATATTCAGGAGACAGGAAATGAAGGCAACTATAGAAACACAAGAACTGAGAAATGAAGAAAGAAAGCAAAAAAGAGCAAAAAGAAAAAAAAAAGAAAGAAAAACATAAATGCCCCTAGAGATCCCACTGACAGGGCTGTGCAGACTGTGGAAGTGGATGCTAATCCATGCTTTACAGAGTGGCTAGAAAGGGCTCTCAAGCTGTGAAAGAAAAAGAAAATAAACAGACAAAAGCAAAATACAACAAAGCAAAACAGTAACAACAACAACAAAAAGCCCCAAGGACCCTACCGGTGTGACTTTACTTGCCAGGGTAGTGGTTCCCCAGTTGAGTAGCACTTCACAGCCTTTCAAGAAGAAGCAAAGGTGATATATGGATCCACGTGTTCAAGAGAAAGGAGGAGGAGCTTGTGTAAGGCATGGAAAAAAAAAGAGAGAAATGGAAGAAAGCATCACCAGCTACAGACAAATGGCACTCATGGAGCTGGTAGTGTGGGTGGGGCAAATCGAAGCAGCTGTGGTGGAAATAGTTGCTTCTCAGACAAGACACTGTGGCTGGGAAGCAGAGGAGGCCTGGGGCAGGGGAAGGATGAGGGTTAGGAAAGCATGTATCACTGGTTACTGGGTGCTCTGTGTACCCCTGGGAGGTCTGTGAAGCTGCTTTCCTGTACTCCCTGTCCACTGATCTCCTATGTGGCTGGGATGAATCCAGGTGGCACAGACACTGCACTTCCTGCCTGGCCAAATCACTGCAGCTAGCCAGGATATGGTGGAGGTAGAGCGGCGGGGGGGTGGGAGTGGGGGTGGGGGTGGGGGGGTGGGGGCGGAAATAAGGGACAGGAAAGTGCGTATCACTAGTTACTGGGTGTTTTATCTCCTCCTGTGATTTCCATAAAGCTGATTTCTCGTGCTCCTAGTCTGCCTATCTCCAACAGAAGTCCAAGATGGCAAATATGTGCTGTGTTAGCTGACACAGGACTTCTACATATATCTATCTATTTTTGCTTTCAGTTCTCTGTCTGTTTCTCATTCCATTTGGTGTTTTGCTGAGTTCTTTATCTCTTCATTTAAACTTTGGGTTCCAGGATTGACATTTGTCTCTGTTTTACATAGATTTTTGGGTCTTTGCTGTGAAGGACGGCGTGGTGCTTCTGTATATAGTGCCATGTTGGCTGGAAGTCAGTTTTTCTCTTTTATTTTGAAGGGTAGGCTTGTTAACTTTCTTTGTGGTTATCTTGAAATTTACCTTTATTTTTCTAAGTTTAAACTAGAATTTTATTTTTGATATTGCCTTGACTTCCTCTCCTGTCATGAATTGAATTATATCCCCTCATAAATGTGTGTAGCAATTTGGTCAGGTCATGATTTCCACTTGTATGAGTGGCCACCATTTTGTCATTTGATTAGATTTTTCCTATGTGTTGCAAATTCTAGCAGCATTGTTTAATAAAATAGATTGAGGCAGTTATATTGATGGTGTCTACAAGATTAGGCAGTCTCTTAAACTAATCTCTTTCGAGACATAAAAGGCAAAAGTGAGCAGAGAGACATGGGGACATAATACCACCATGAAAACAGGAGCAGCGTGTATATTTGGACCTGAGGTTTCTGTGCTGAGATGCTCCCAGACCAAGGGAAGACTGATGACAAGGACCTTCCTCCAGAGCAGACAGAGAGAGAAATCTTTCTCCTGGAGCCAGTATCCAGAATTTTGACTTGTAGTCTACTGGACTGTGAAAGAATAAACTTATCTTTATTAAAGCCACCCACTTACGGTATTTTTGTTGTAGCTGCACTAGATAACTAAGATATACCCAGATGGAAGTTATGTGATTACACTATTTATTCCCTCTTTTTAAAAAAAAATTAATTTATTTTTATGGTGTTTGTCTTAGGTGGGGTTCTCTGAGGAAGCACAGCCAGTACAGATTACGATATATATAGAGAGAGAGAGAGAAAGAGATTTGTATAAAGGAAACAGCTCATATTTGTAGAGGCTAAAACATTCCAAGTCTTGGATCAGAATACAAGCCTCATGCAGCTGAGCAAGCTGGTGAACCCAAGATTAGCAGGTCAGAGAGCAAGGCTCACAGGCTATGAAGGTAGGCGAATCCCAAAGTTGTGGGCAAGAACACAAGGTTTCTCCTGATTCATGTAGCTGCAGGGGCTGGCAAACACAGGATTTCCAGGTCAGGGAACAGGACCCTTATTCATAGGCTGTGAAGACCGATGAATCCTAAGAGCTGCTAGTTCAAGTTCCAAGAACCGGACACAAGAAGACAAGAGATCAGCAGGTGCTAGATTTGCAACAAGCCAAAATCTTGGCAAGGTGAGCCAGCAGGAAGTAGGCAGCAGAAGGTAGAAAGATGAAGGCTGAGTTTGCAGTGCACCACGCAGGCCCTACCCCTGCTGGCACCACAGCACATTCTGTAAGGGTGGTAACCACACCATTATACAGCTGTCAAAACACTAAGAATCACGGCCCAGCCAAGTTGACACACAATCTTAACTATCAAAGTGCCTTAAGTGAAAGTTTACTATTCAAGTCAGTTTCATAAAAAACTTACTCACATGTTATTATGGGATCATAGTTGCTCTCCACAAACTGTGACAGTACACTCCTTCTCTCTACCCTATGTTTCTCGTATCCTTTCAACCAGCTACTGTTCCCTTCTGCCTTTTCATCTTACCTTGAGACAGGAGCTGTCCAGTTAGTCACCTGTATCTACTTAAGCCAAGAAGCGTACTCTTCATCAGTGTCATTTTGTTTTGTAGACCAGTTCAACCTTTGTCTGAAGAGGTGGCTTCAGAAGTGGTTTCAGTTATAGGCTAACAGAGTCTAGGGGCCATGTTTTCCAGGAACTCTGCAGTCTGTCAGACCATCAAATTTGGTCTTTTTATTAGAGTCTGAGTTCGGCACTCCACATTTCTGCTGCTCCACCTGAGACTCTTTGTTGAGTTACCTGTCAGAGAAGTCACTGGTGGTAGCTGGGCACCATCTAGTTCTGCTGGTCTTGTGCTGATATAGTCTCTAGTATATGTGGCCCTCTCTACCATTTGGGTTCATATTTTCCTTATGTCTTTGGTATGTTTCATTTTCTTTAGGTGGGTTAAGACCAATTGATGCTTCTTAGATGGATATTTGCTAGCTTTTAAGACCCCCAGACACCACTGAACAAAGTGAGATGCAGAACATGTTTTTAATAAACTTTGTTATGCCAATTGACCAACATGTCCCCTGAAACCATGATCCCCAAACCCTTGCTCCTTCTAATCCATTCTCAAAGAGTTTGGTATTTAGGAAACTTCTTAGCTTTTGATTTAGTCCACTTGTGTTGATTTTTCCTCTACCGTATATTGTCCCTGCCTTCACCTAAAATAATTCTTGTCTACTCTTTAATTGGGAAATACTGTGCTCTCTCCCTCCCTACCCTCGTAATCATCAAAGACTGTCTTCTTCCATGTTTAATCCTTTTCTTGAGTCTGTATAATAGGCTCTCATGCAATATTTGTCTTTTTGTGAGTAATTGCACTCAGCATAATGACTTCCAAACTCACCCATGTTCTGATTCATGATTTTTCTTTACTGGTGCATATTATTTCATTGTGTGAATTGTTTATCCATTCATTCATTGATGAGCACCTAGGCTGTTTCCATCTTTTTCCTATTGTAAACAGTGCTGCTATGAACATGGATGTGAATATCTATTTGTGTAAGGGGTCTTATTTCTCTAAAATATATTTCAAGGATGAGATTGCTGGATTGCATGGTAATTCTATTTTCAGCTTTTTGAAGAAGAACCAAATTGATTTCCAAAGTGGTTGTGCCATTTTACATTCAGCGGTGTATAAATGTTCTGGTGTCTTCACAGTCTCTCCAACATTTATTAGTTTTTATTTTTTGGATTAATGCCAGCCTTAGTCAGGTGAGACAGTATTTCTTTGTTGTTTTTATTTGTATTTCTCTGATGGCTAATGATCATAAGTATTTCATGTATCTGTTAGCTGCCTGTTTGATGAAGTGCCTGTTCATTATGAAAATGTGTATTCTACCCATAGTGATCTATAGATGCAATGAAATCCCAATACAAATTCCAATGGCATTTTTTCATGGGATGGAAATAAAAATCACCAACTTTATACAGAAAGGGAAGAAGCCCCAGATAAGTAAAGCGTTACTGAAAAAGAAGAACAAAGTAGGAGGCCTCACACTACCTGACTTTGGAACCTATTACACTGCCACTGTAGTCAAAACACCCTGGCACTGGTACAAAAGATACATAGACCAATGGGACAGAATTGAGAATCCAGAACACAAAATCATCCAGCTATCAGGATCTGATATTTGACAAAGGCCCAAAGTTTGTTAATTAGAGGAAAAGACAGTCTCTTTAACAAATAGTGTTGGCATAACTGGATATCCATCTGCAAAAGAATGAAGCAAGGCCCATACCTCACACCTTGCATAAAAACTAGCTCAAAATGTATGAAAGACCTAAATCTAAAACCATAAAAGTCATGGAAGAAAAAACAAGGTCAAAGCTGGGAACGCTAACACATGTTGTAAACAGAATACAATTCATTAGTCACAATGCACAAACGCCAGAAGAGAAAATAGATAACTGAGAACAGCTAAAAGTCAAACACTTGTGCTCATCCAAAGACTTCACCAAAAAAGTAAAAAGACTACCTAAGGACTGGGGAAAACATTTGGATCGGTTAAATCTGATCAAAATTTAATCTCTAAAATCTATAAGATACTGCAAAATATCAACAACAAAAAACAAAGAATCCATTGGAAAAATGGGCAAAGGATATGAACAAGACGTTCAACCTAAGAAAACATTCAGGCGGCTAACAGATACATGAGGAAATACAATCATTAGCCATTAGAGAAATCCAAGCAAAACTACAACAATACTATTTCACCCCAACAAGGCTGGCATTAATACAAAAAACACAAAATAGTAAATGCTGGAGAGGCTGTAGAGAGCCTAGAATACTTACACACTGCTGGTGGGAATGTAACATGGTACAATCACTTTGGAAATCAATTTGGTGCTTCCTTAAAAATCTAGAAACAATCCATCAATCCCATACCTTGGAATATACCCTAGAGAAATGATGAAGTGATAGGACTAAACAAACTTGCTAACATCCCATAATAGCTGTCTTTAGAAACTTCTTTATCTTTACAAAATAACTGCAGTCTCCCTTCCTCTACATGCTAAAAATCAGTGTAGACAACATCTTCACTATAAGTACGTAACCTATGTATTTTGAGTCTATAATTTCTCAGCTATAATGCTTATCTCAGTGCTGGCATTCTTTGGTCTTGAGACACTGCCTTTCTCCCTGTTTGCAAACAGTAAATATCTTTCTGTTCTTCCAACTGTGTGTCTGGCTGACTTCATTTTGCTAGCCTGCTTGATAAGAACCCAGGAGCTGATGATAATACTTGGTACCCCAGGTGGGATCCATCAAGACCTCAGGCTAGGAGCAAGTAAAGTCCTAAAGCATCCTCCAAAGGGCCCTTCACACTAATTTGGGTTGAGGCGGTTTCCTAGGTGGCACCAATCCAAGCTAGACAGTCCATAGTTCTCAAATTAGAAAATAGAAATGTCCTGAAATTGCCAGGGACAAAGGTATCAACTTCTCTTTTTGTTTCTCTTTATTGTAAGTGCTTTGTTGTGTCATTACTCAGTGGGGTTGCATCTTGTAACAGGGGCAAAGTGGTCTGGGGTACTCTCACTGCTCCTGGGGGTTGAAGCCCCCACGGACTGAGGGGGCAGCCTTGACCCCCACATTTGTAAGATGCTTAGGATGGAGTTCAAGTCCCTAAGGTCCCATGAGCCAATTATCTGATAGTGGGTATCTGGAGGACTGAGGTGGATATCAGACCCCGCCTGGATCTTCCTACTTCCCCTCTCCGTCTCTGGTTCTGAAGGGGGGTATCAGGAGGATTGAGGAAGGACCAAGAAATCCCCATCAGGGATGGGACAATTGAAGCCTTGCTAAAATCATCTTTGTTACTCGCTCGCTTTCTGTTTCTGGTTTGTGAGCCCTGTTGTCTTAGTCATCTGGTGCTGCTATAACAGAAATATCACTAATGGATTGTTTTAATATGAGAAATTTTATAGTCATGGTTGAGTAAACTACACGTCCATTCAAAAGCTATGGGTCCCTTAGATGATATGAGAAATTATCACAGTCCAGTAGGTTGAGGGTCCAAATTCAATGACAGCATCCTGGCACAGGAACCTCAGGTCCAAAGGATATGCTCTGCTCTCAGTGCTGTTCTCTTCCAACACTCTTCTCACCTGTATTTCCTTTTATCTCTCAGGGGATTACCTCACCACAATCTGAGCTTGTAGACTCAGTCTCGCCTTACCAACAGAGCTGCCTCCCATTTGCCCTCAACACCATCACAGAGGTAGCATTCACAACACGTGGGAGAAATCACGCCATGTTGGGACTCATGGCTGAGCCAAACTGACACACATATTTTGGGCGGAGGAGGACAAAGTGCAATCCATAACTGCTATCTATCTGTTTGACTGTCTTGTGTGAAGGATCTTATAACCAGCCATTTTCTGTTTGTCCCTTGTGGGTCGCAAATCATCCCTCAAGGGTTCTATGTGTCTTTGTGTGTCTTTTGTTAGAAGAAGCAGGGGAGGACTTTTGGCTTTGACCACCCTCTTTCCTTGACTGGTCTCTTTCCAGGAGTCCAGAGTCCTTTAGGCTCCTGTGGTCTTGGTCTCTCTCTCTCTCTCTCTCTCTCTCTTTCCTTTTTGTTCTCTTGAGAAATGGCCTTCATCCTGCAAGATAGCAGCTAGGGAGGCTGCCTGGTACTTTCTTATTCCTTATCTCAATAAGAGTGGACTTGGTAGACCAGTTCTACTAGCCAAAAGATTTTTATGTTTTAAGTTTCTTTTTTTTTCCTTACCCATTACAAACAAATTACAATTCAGAAGTCTGACATACATATCTGTAGTTTAATAAAGAGTTTCTTGTAGTTGTTTTGTGATATCAACCATCTCTGGGCTATGTGCTTAAAAAGTTAGATAATTCTTGCCAAAATAATATATAAAAAATGTCTTTTGAGATTCCATAGAGAACAGCCTGTGCTGCTCTTGAGTCTCTGTTGGTAGCGTGTCTCCTATTAAAGCCTTTCTTTCCTTCTGACTTGGAGTATGTGCCATTAGCTTGACTGTTCCAGGGCATAGACCCTAATCAGACAACAGGAAAGCTTGCCTTAACAGGCTTGGTGCTGGAGTCGTGCTGCCCATTTCCCAAGATTATCTACCAATGTCTTTGGGTCCTGCACTACTGTATAGTCAAAGTCACACAGATACTTCCCTTTCCTGGCTAACTGATTAAGGGAAGCAAGATTTATATAAACAAAATGGGTCAAGTCAATCTGCTTGTACAATATCTCCCTTAGAATGTACCTTGACTCATTGAGATTCTTTTCAAAACTGATGACACCAACAGAAAGCACTTCAAGTTTCCCTGTGACATAGCATGGCCTTAGTATAATTTGGAGGATCAGGAAGAATTGCCAGCTGAAAACCAAATCCATTGACATCAAGTTGATTCCAACTCATAGTGACCCTATAGGACAGAGTGGAACTGCCCCATCAAGTTTTCAAAGGAGCACCTGGTAGATTCGAACTGCTAACCTTTTGGTTAATAGCCATAACACTTAACCACGATGCCACCGTACTGTTTTGCAACTAGACTTGTTTTGTAGAAGGACTCAGAAGTGAGAAAAAAATACTTTGTATTCAGGTGTTCCTGATCCTGTGTTAAAATCAAGGCTTACAACAACAATATAAACTGATGGCAGGTTGGTACAAAACCTACATCACAGGTTCTCAAGGCTGAGGAGCCCGAGTCATGTTAGGAGTGCCACCACCTTACAATTCTATCTACCCTCAAATCCCTCAAGCGGCTCCTGCCAACAAGGGCCCTGGGCCCTCAGGGGATGCTGGAATGATTTTACCATCTCACACCCATAATGGTGCCCCATTTGGCCAGGGGCAATTGAGTTCTTCAGACACTAAAGGAATAGATAGAGGTGACAACCCTTTCCACATTTTCCCTCCAGATACCAGACTATATCCTGTGAGTTATAGATCCAATTGTATAAGCCAGTGGAGCAACTGAGAGAGCAGTTTCTGCGGACACAGTGGTACTTAAACTAAAGGAGGTGGTTGGGACCCCCAACATAAAGCAATACCACGTGACAAGGGAGGCTCAAAAGGAACTTCAGAAATGGGTAACTCAATTCCTGAAAATGGGACTACTCTGACCATGCCAATCGGAATATAACATACCCATTCTCCTGGTAAACCCTAGTGGTGTATGGTTAAGTGCTACAGCTGCTAACCAAAAGGTTGTCAGTTCAAGTCCACCAGGCACTCTTTGGAAACTGTATGGGGCAGTTCCAGTCTGTCTATAGGGCCAGTATGAGTCAGAATTGACTCAACAACAATGGGTTTTTGGTATCCTGCTGGTAAGGGCCTCTCTGGACCCATCAAATACGTGGCAACTCAGGTGATTTCTGGGTATGGCTGGGTTTTGTACGATATTGATCCCAAACATTGGACTGATAGTAAAACCTCTTTATAAATCCATGAAAGAGGAGGGGAAATGGAAGACCCATTTATTTGGTCTTCTAGCTGTCAACAAGCCTTTACAGAGATCAAGTTTACATTAGTATGAGGCCCCAGTTTAAGCCTACCTGGTTTGAAGAAACCTTTTCATCTCTTTTTCATGAACATAAGGGATGGTCCTGGGAGTCCTTATCGAGAATTTGGGACTTCATTAGTAATAGTAAGATACTTCTCCAAACAATTGGACCTACCAGCACAGGGATGGCCACCCTGCCTATGAACAATAGCGGCTACTTGCAAATTGATTCTAGATGCTGAAAAACTGTCCTTGGGGACCAGAAGAACTAGACGGTGCCTGGCCACCACCAACAACTGCCTGGATGGGGTGCACAGTACAGAGACCCAGACATAGTGGGAGAAAGATTAGAGGGCAGAGCTATAACTCTACCAAAAGACCACACTGGATGGTCCATCAGGCTGGAGGGCCCCCCAGGAGTGTGGCCCCTGGACTCTGTAACCCCAAAATTCATCCAACACTGGGACCAGCTCTCCTGACAAAGACAAACTGGGCTATGCAAAACATGGAGTGTGGCTGACAACAAACAAACATTTGGACATAAATATGTACATTGGGCTGTTCAAGAGGCTCATCACCAGAGCCAAGATGATAAAGTAAGGGGGTTCAGATCTTAGTCAAAGGGTGATGAGAAGTTCTGGATGAAACAGGGAAGTGTGTTTTCATGGGGGGTGGGGACAAGGAAGGGAAGAGCAGTTAAAATAGAATAATTGTGACAGTTCTGGGTGTTATATGGCAGATTGTTAAATCATTCTTAAATCACAATAAAATTCACTTAAAAAGAAAGAAAGATACAACAACAACAAAAACCATCCTTGGGTTAGCCGCTGATGGTACACACCTCACATGCCATGATTGCCCTCCTAGAACAGAAAGGAGGGCTATGGCTGATGATGGACTGACTAGGATAATATTGAGCCATCCTACTGAACAATCCAGCTGTAACCTTAGTTACTGGAACTCAGTTAAACCCAGCCACATTATTGCCCATCCCAGAAAACCCTCCCACCACACATGACTGACTGCCGATGATGGAAGAGACATACTCTAATCCCTCAAAACCCACTGCCATTGAGTTAGGTCACAGCCACCCTAGAGGTCAGAGGAGGACTACAGTATAATAAGAGAATGGAGATTTACACCAGATACACACAAATCATGTGAGTGTTACAAAACCCTGCAGGAATTACCAATCTGCCATAACTTATAGCTTGGAACATTATGAAAGCTCTCCATGAAATTACCCATTGCGGACAGGAGACTACAATCAGGTTGATCAAGAGACATTTCACAGAGAAAGGGCTCCATCAAATTATAAAGGAGATCAACAAGCGATGCCTTACTTGCACTCAGAAGAAGCCTAAGAATTGACCCTTCCACTCCCTGGTATCCAATTTACAGGAAAGAGTCCAGCTGAAGACTTGCAGGTAAGTTTCACAACAATCCCCAAAGTGCCTGAACATTTTAAGTATCTTCTAGTATTGGCAGACACTTTCTCCAACTGGATAAAAACATTTACCTGTCTCAGTCACCTGGTACTGCTCTAACAGAAAATACCACGAGCGGAAGGTTTCATGAAGAGAAGCTTTTATTGTCACAGTCCAGTAAGCTGCAAATCCATTCCTAAACTACAAGTCCATTCAATATGAAAAATCATCACAGTCCTGTAGGCTGAGTCCACATCCAGTGAGAGCATCACAGCACAGGAACCTCAGGTCCAAAGGACGTGCTCTGCTCTTGGTGCTATGAGGTTCCCGATTTCCTCAGCTCACTTCTCTCATATCCCACAAGCTTGTAGCTTGGGTCCTGCCTCACTAACACAACTGCAAACTATTCTCCATCATCAGTATCACAGAGGCAGGATTCACAACACAAAATAAGGGCACCATATTGGAACTCCTAACCAAGTCAAATCAACACATACATTTTTGGGGGGACACAATTCAATCCATGACACAACATAAACAGAAAAAACCTTTGAAATATCCAAAGTTCTTTTAGCCAGCAGACCATCTTTTGTCTCTGAGGTAACTCAACAAGTTTCAAAGGCCCTAAATATTATTTAGAGACTACATTCTTCGTAGAGAACAGTCTTATGGAAAGGAAGAAAGAATGAATCATATCCTAAAGAAAACTACAGCAAAAATTTGTCAAGAAACTGAACTAATTTGGACAAAGGTCCTTGTCATGGCTTGAATTGTGTCTCTCCAAAAATGTGTGTACCAGTTGGCTAGGCCACGATTATCTCTATTGTGTGATTTTCCTTTGTGTGGTAAATCCTGCCTCTCTGATGTTAACGAGAGACAATGGGCAGCAGTTGTGTTGCTAGAGCAAGACTGTGAGTAAGACAGTACTGTACCTTGAGACCAACTCAGGAGGCAAGGAGAGAGTTGGGGACCTCATACCACCAAGAAGTGCTGGGAGTGGAATGCTCCTTTGGAAAAGATCCAAGGTCCCTGCACCTCAGAAGCTCCCAGTCCAGCAAAGACTGACAACAAGAACATTTCTCTAGAGCCAATAGAGAAAGAGTTCCCCTGGAGCTGGTGCCCTAAATTTGGATTTCTAGCTTATTTTTCTGTAAGAAAATAAGTTTCTCTTTGTTATAGCCATCTACCAGTGACATTTCTGTTATAGCAGTGCTAGATGACTAACATCCTGCCTTTGACTCTCTTGAGAATTCAGATAGCCTCAAGAAGCAGGCTTAGTTTAAGCCCTTATGAAGTGAAATATGAGAAATCCTTCCAGACAGATTACACTCAGTTGTACAATAATGAAATACATCTTAAAGGTCAAATTAGGACATTTGTCACAATAATTCAACCCTCCCTAACAAAGATAAAAGACTGTACAGCCTGGAGGCTGCTGGACCCACCTAATAGGACCTTATACCCCTTCTTGTCAGGAGTTTGGGTTTTGTTGAAACGTTAGAAGGAGAATGGAGACCTGCAACTGGTGTGGGAGGGATCATATACAGTATTACTAACCAAGTATTTCTCTCTAAAACTAGAAGGAGTGAAACCTTGGATCTCTTACTCTCGAGTCAAACCAACAGCTGCCCCAATAGATCTAAACCACCAAAAACCAAATCCAGTGCTGTTGAGTCCGTTCCGACTCATAGTGACCCTATGGAGCAGAGTAGAATTGTTCCACAGAGTTTCCAAGGAGTGCCTGGTGGATTTGAACTGCCAACTTTTTTTTGGTTAGCAAACGTAGCACTTAACCACTATGCCAATAGATCTAGGTACAAAATAAATAAATAAATAAATAAATAAATAACAAGACCATGGAAACTGATTAAACTGTTGAGGCACAAGAAGGGCTCAATCTGTTGTTCCAAATGCCTGGACCTAATGGGTGAAAACCTGTTATTTTAACTATGGAAATATTAAAAAGGAATTTAGGAATTACATTTGCTATAGCTCTTTACCTAATCTTCTGTTTGGCCTTGGCTTGTCAGCTGCCCATTTTGGATATGTTTACTTCCCTTGGTGTTAAGGGATTGCATTCCCATTAACTACTTTCAGGATAGACTTCTTTATCCCTTCCTTATGTCCTTACTGCCCATCTGTACCCGTACTACTTGGTCAAATAATTCACTTGTCAACAAAGACTTCACGTATCCCTCCAGATGACACAGAAAGTAAACTCTATGAGGGCCCTATAATCCCAGACCATTGAGTGAAGTAATTACAGAAGATAGACCTCTGCCCTTATACTCCTTAAGACTCAAGGATCTCAATTAGAGGAGGGAATGAAGTGACAGGACTACATAAACATACTAAGATCCCATAATAGTTGTTTTTCAGAAATTTGATATAATGAATTTGGGAGTATTCCATCCCTTTCTATGCTGTGAAATAGTCTCAGTAATAGTTGTTGTTGTTAAGTGCCGATGAGTCAGTTCCAACTCATAGCGACCCTGTGAACAACAGAAAGAAACACTGCCCAATTCTGTGCCAGGCACACAACTGTTTCTATGTTTAAGCCCATCATTGCAGCCACAGTGCCAATCCATCTCGTTGAGGGTCTTCCTCTCTTTCGCTGACCCCCCGCTCTACCATGCATGATGTCCTTCTCCAGGGACTGATCCTTCCTCAAACATGTCCAAAGTACATAAGATGCAGTCCTGCCATCTTGGCTTCCAAGGAGCACTCTGATTGGACTTCTTCCAGAACAGATCTGTTTGTTCTTTGGGCGCTCCATGGTGCATTCAATATTCTTCTCCAACACCACAATTCAAAGGCATCAATTCTCCTGTCTTCCTTATTCACTGCCCAGTTTCTGCTTGCATGTGATGCAACTGAAAATACAATGGCTTGCATCGTGTGCACATTAGCCTTCAAGGCGATATCTTTACTTTTCATTACTGTAAAGAGATCTTTTGCAGTAGATTTGCCCAATGAAATCCATCTTTTGATTTCTTCCCTGCTACTTCCATGGGGGTTAATTGTGGAACAGAGTGAAATGAGAACTTTCACAACCTCAGTCCTTTCACCATTTATCATGATGTTGCTTACTGGTCCAGTTGTGAGGATTTTTGTTTTCTTGATGTTGAGGTAAAATATAAATATTTATAACCCCCTTATTTGGAGCCTGTAAATTAGCACCTATGACCCTTATCAGAGAGCTGGTTGTCTTTGGTCTTGAAACCCTGATGATCCCTCTGTTTGCAAACTGTAGATAAACATCTTTCTGTTCTTCAGTTCTGTCTGACTTCGGTCTGCTGGTCAGCTTGAAGAGAACCCAAGGGTTGATGACAATAACAAGAGCTGTAACATGAATAGACACATGCACATGAATGTTCATTGTGGCACTGTCCACTGCCAATGCAACTTGATCCAAGAAATGTACCTTAACCAACATGTTCCAGGAGGTTAGAGATGTTTAGAATGCTCCTAGCTTAATGACACATTTTGTAACTTTTGCCCTGTACCTTCTTTTTGCCTGCCAGCATGCAGTCCATTGTTTATTCCAATGGATAAAAGCCTCACTGTTTTCCTACCATGTGGAATACTATGAGACTTTATGTGGGTATTATGGTGTGGCCTATTTTGCAAATTCTGTCTCCACAATAGAACTTTTTGCTTTCACTTCCGACAGAGTATAAAACTGGTGTTTCCCTATGACATTTCTTGGTGACCACAAAGAACCTAAGGATAAGTTCACCTCTGCAACTGCCAAGGTGCTAAGGATTCAGCCTAGCAGTGAGACAAGGCTGGGCTATTTCTGGGTCCTCCATTTCCGCAGTGGATGCAGGAGCCAAGACAAGATAAATACCTTTTGGGTCCCAGCCTCATCTTCTTTGCTTGGAAGTTCCCTGTATTTTACTATAGATTTGTCTTTTCTCTTGCCTCTCTTTCTTTATAAATGGAATATAAGTTCCTTTGGTTTTGGGTATCATATGATCTCTGCCTAAGGATCTCAGTACCTTAAGGCTACTTAGACCAGATTCTATTATTGTCCGGTTCTGAGACTCTGAAAGCTTTGAACTTTTCTTTCAACTTTTGAAGTTAATGTTTCACTGCTATTGGCAATATCAGAAATGCCAAATCTAAGGATGATACTGAGCCTTCTTTGAGGATTCCCACTCATTGCATGAACAAGAATTTGGCATTTGGTCTTTGCTTGGCATGACCTAACTAAGAGTAGTTCAGATAATCAGTGGCCAATTTGAGGAAGCTTCAATCTTTGTAAATTGATTTTTCTGCACAGTACATTTGAACACAAAATCTACCAGATCAAGTAGTTACAAGGAGTGCCTATTTTTGTTGGTTTTTTGAGGCCCTTAAAAAACATCAAAGCTCCAGATAACCTCTTTGCAAGGTACTGTTTCCAAGTTGACTAAACAGAATAAAGTTTCTGAAGTCACTAAGCAAAATAGTCAGGGGTCTGCTATATTTATATCCCCTTTTCTCTGCTGGCACCCATCCACCTGTACCCTCCTCTACTGTTTTACCCTTCTGAAAATACTTTGCATGAGCTTCCTTTCTTCCCTAAAGAATTTCCTAAAGATTCAAAGCCAGAGAGTCCAAAATTCATTTCTGTCATGCATTTTAAAATTCAGTCTGCAGAATTTGGAGTGGATAAAAAGCAAAATCCAAAGAACCCTATTATTTCCTCTGCTCCCTGGACTCATACAAAGTTACATAGCATTTTTAAAGCTTTTCCAAATTTATGCAAAGATCCTTACAGATTTGCTAAATAATTCAAAGTCCTTCATGTATATTAAGCCAGGTTGCCAGACTTATATCAATTAGTCCATATGTTAAGTGGCCCTTGGGAAGGCAAATTGTAGTTAGAATATTCTGAATGGAAAGTTTCTCAAGACAGTTTAGCCTTGGATACAGAAAAAACAACTAAAACTCTTCTTGTAGAACTTTGAGATAGAGGCACAAAGTTACATGAACTGATCCCTAAGGCCTTTCCCTCAGTAACTGATTGGACAAAAATTCTTTCTTGAATACAAAATAAAGATTAAAGTGTTTAAAATTATCAAACCTGATTATTCTAGAAGTTTTCAGAACATTCTGGTTTAAATCCTTAGACAAAGAGAATAAAGGGGCCTATTTATGTCTGGCCTCAAACCTGAAATTTCAGTCTTAGCTAAAAGGCATTGTTTAGATTGGAAGGCTGCTCCTACTGGAAAATGGGCTAATCTAGCACACAAGCTTGCTCAAACCTTAGAAACAAAGAAGACTGCTAAGGCTAACAAATTAACAGTCTTTTAAGTGTAGCAGCTACAAGGGATTATACAGAAAAGAAATCTTAAACCTGGCCATTGAAAAAACGAATGTTTTAAATTGAAGAATAAACAGAACATCTCCACCTCAACTGGCCCTCCATCCTAATTCATAATGAAGAGGCTCTGGGATGCCTTAGGGTGGATTCACTAGAGAAGCAAAACTACCGAAACATATACACATATATACATACATACAGAGAGAGAGAGAGAGAGATTAATTTAAAGTGAATGTCTCACATGGTTGTAGAGACTGGCAAGTCCGAAATCCATGGGTCAGCTGGAGGGTTCTTCTGACTCATTTAAATGCAGGAGCTGACTAACCCAAGACCAGAAGGTGAGATGGTGAGCTGCTGGCTCATGGACTGTAGAGGAAAATGAATCCCAATATCAGCAGGCAACTTTGCAAGCCACTGGCTCAAGTCCCAAGAATCAGAGATCAGATGATGACAAGCTGGATGCAAGATCCAGAACTAGCAAAAGCCAGCAAGCTTTAGAAGAACTTCCATACTTATTGGATACAGATCACACCCCTGAGGAAACTCCTCGTACAACCAATTGGCTGATCACGTCAGGTCACATCATGGAAGTGATTACATTTTGTCACAGAATGGAGGATAACTACATCACTAAATAACTGCCAAGTGACATCATTACTTAACTTCCAAATGACATCATTACATAACTGCCAAACCACTGAGCATCATGGCCCAGCCAAGTTGACGCACAACCTTAACCATCATAGGGGAGAAAACTGGGACTTTTCCCATGGTAACTCCAAATCCTCAAGGAGAAACAAGCATGTACATTAATGTGCAATCCTGTCAATTTTTAATTAATACAGAAGTTATACTCTCCATTATAAGCCTCATATGTTTACAAAAGCCCCTGCTGTGTAGCAAAAAGACCTAAAATATAGTGAGGGTTTTTAGTAAAGAAAAAACATTGTTTCATTCTGAAATGGTGCCAATAATCTCTCAGACCCATAAAGGATCTCCATCTTTTGTTTGTTTATTTCTGACATCCTATTAACTTAATAGGAAGAGATGTTTTATCTAAATGCAATTGCTATTTACAATTTAATGAAAAGAGGGAAATACTATTAAGCTTGTCTGAAAATTTAAGTAGTAAAAATACCGAGCTACATACTGAAGAGACAATTTTTCGCATGCAAGCTGTCAAACTGTGCCTCTTCAAAATTCAGTTCAGTCAAGCCCTCTTCCCCTTGATATAATTTCTCAGATTCCTGAAACACTATAGCCAACAACTTCTACAGATGTTGTCCAAGTTCTGCTGGACCTATTTAAATTCAAGTGCACACATCTAAATCCTTACCCAAGATTCCCCAATATCTATTAAATCAAAACCCAAGAAAGGATTAACTCCTATTATTCACAATTTTCTTTCTAAAGGGTTAATCGCCCCCTGTACTAGTCCTTGTAACACTCCTTCCAGTTAAAAAGGCACACAAGCGAGGTTTGGAGGTTTGAGGATTTATGTATAACAAACTGCATTGTCATTCCTGGATTCTCCATTGTCTCTAACTCACATTTCTTACTTTTCAATGTTCCCCTTGATGTGACATGTTTCACCATGACAGACTTAAGTAGTGTTTTTTACAGTATTTCTGTAGACCCTCAAAACCAATATTTGTTTGTTTTCTCTTGGAACATACCTGCACTATCACTCTACAGAGATTTACAGAATCTCCCATGGACTTCTGTCAGATTTTGCATGCTTCGCAATTTCCAAATAGATCTACTCTGTTAGAATGTGTCAATGATTTACTCATCTGCTCCCTCTTCCAACAAGCTTGCCTGGAGGACAACATAGCTTTGCTAAAATGTGTAGCTAATGGAAGACAAAGTTTCACGATAAAAGCTACCATTAGCTCAGCCTTCTGTTAAATACTTGATTTCTGTACAAGTTATTTCCATTGATACCAAGAGAAAAGAAGTTACTGCAACTTGTCCTTTACCTAAAACAATTAAAGGGATTTGGGGGTCTTTGTGGCTGTTGTTGAGCCTGATGCATAACTTTTCTCTAATAGCTCAATCCTATGCAAATATTTGAAAATTTCTGAGCCTGATTCATTCTCTTACCCCAGAAGATCAGGCGGCAACAGCTAAATGGAGAGTTCCCTGTCACTTGGAAACCCTGGTGGTGTAGTGGTTAAGTGCTACAGCTGCTAACCGAAAGGTCAGCAGTTTGAATCTGCCAGGCACAACTTGGAAACTCTATAGGGCAGTTCTACTCTTTCCATAGGGTCACTATGAGTTGGAATTGACTTGATGGCTCTGGGTTTGGTTATAATTTAACTATCACTTGGAAACCGTGGTGGCATAGTAGTTAAGTGCTACAGCTGCTAACCAGAAGTTTGGCGGTTCTAATCCACCAATTTCATTGTATAACATGTTCATTGTATAACAAACTGCATTGTCATTCCTGGATTCTCCATTGTCTCTAACTCACATTTCTTACTTTTCAATGTTCCCCTTGATGTGACATGTTTCACCATGACAGACTTAAGTAGTGTTTTTTACAGTATTTCTGTAGACCCTCAAAACCAATATTTGTTTGTTTTCTCTTGGAACATACCTGCACTGTTACTCTACAGAGATTTACAGAATCTCCCATGGACTTGTATAACATGTTATACATTGGAAACTGGTTCTAATCCACCAGTTTCATTGGAAACTCTAGCGGGTAGTTCTACTCTGTCCTATAGGGTTGCTATGAATCGGAATCCACTCAATGGCAGTGGGTTTTAACTATCACTCGAACTATTCTTGAACATGAAGGTACTCTTACACAGAAACATGGAGGACAAGATAGCTCTTTAGGTTACTGCAGCCTGTAGCTGACCCCTGTGGCCAGCACCTACCCCTTGCCTTAGGGCTGTAGCTGCTACTCCAAAGTTAGTAGAAACCACTGCAGATATAGTTTTGGGAAATCTTTTAGACATATGTATAATACATGCTGCAATTACATTAATTAATTCTGCTTTAGCCCAGGATTTATATACTAGCAGACTCACTTCTCATGAAGTTCTGCTGGCAGCTTTGAGTATTAGACTACCTATAGTGGCTTCTTTAAGCCCAGCTGCACTTCTCCCTCTAACTGATACAGATAATTGTCTCTTCCATGATTGTCTGGATCTAACTGAGAAGCTTTTGATTCCCTGTGGTGATTTGAAGGAATCTCCTTTAACAAATCCTGATATGATATTATTATTTGAAACCAGCTCCTGACTCTTATCACCAGACTGGCTATTCTGTTACAACTTCTATCAAAGTCCTTGAAAGTCAGGATCTCCCTTAAAACCACTTCAGTTCCACGGAATGAACTTACCGCTCCTACTAGAGCTTGCAAGCTTGCTAAAGGGAAAGTCCATGGATATTTTTATGGATTCAAAATACGCTTCTGAAATTATTCATGATTTTGGAACAACATGCAGAGAGAGGTTTTAACCTGTACTAGTAACAGTACTAAAAATATGGCTGTAATAGAGACCTCTTAGATGTTTTATTGCTCCCTGCTCCGCTCTGAAACTGCTCTAATTAAAATACAGGCACACTAGCTGAAAAGAGTCCCTCAAACTGAAAAAATTAGAGGAAACAACCTCTTTGATAGAGTTGCTAAGCAGACTACTCCAAAATTATTATTGCCCATATTATAACAAAAGAGTTTATAGAAGGGCCTCTGGTAGAACCTACAGAGAAATATTCTCATGAAATAACTAGTATTTTTGCACACACCAAAGCAAAGCTTTTGAAACATCAGCATTTGGCTTGATCAGAAGAAATTGAAACATGGAAAAAATAGGGCTGTTGCCGAGACTGTGAGGCTAAATTATGGTTAGGGCCTGACACTGAAATTGTTCTCCCTAAACTTTCATATGTCCGTATGATAAGGAGTCTACCTGAGAGCACTCATCTAGAGAGAGATAAAAGAGTTGAAATAAAAAAATGAAAAATAGAAACCATACAGATGCAGATAATCTTCTTTTTTTTAAACCTTTTTATTTAATATCACTGAATGAAAATGTACATTCCCGTATAAATTTACATGCCCACCTATATGCAGCTTCCACTGCTCTCCCTGCCCGGTGACAGCACACTGTTTCTCTCTGCTCCATACATGTCTCATCCTCCCAACAGCCTCCTTTCCCGCCTCTCCACCCACTCTCCTCCCTCCAGCCAGAGGTCAGCAGGATGATATCCTATAGATGTATAGAACCATAAAGTGCATCTAATATATGGTTACTCTGCATTGCCAAGTCCAATCCATTCCTGTCCAAAGAGTGGACCTTCGTTATGATTTGTGGGTAAGGGCAGCATCAGGGCCGGGGGACATGCTCTCAGGGGAACCCTGAAACCGCTGGACCATCAGTTGAGGTCTTTCAGTGGAGATCTCAGGATGCACCCCTTTTTATTCTTGTGTTGCCAGTGAGACTCCTCTCTGTGAGCTCCATCACGGCTATCACTGGTGATGGCCGGGCACCATCCGGTTCTCCCAGTCCCAAATCGATGTAAGCACCCACTCATGTGGGTCTCTCTGTCTTCTGGGTTGTCTTTACCCCATGTCATTTTGGTCCTCGGTGGGCATCCGTTCCTGCTGAGTTGGGACCATTTGCTGTGCCCTTGGATGGAAGCTTGGCAGCTTTTAAGACCCCAGACACCACTCACCAATATGGGGTGCAAAGAGCCCTCTTGGCAAAACACTAGTTGTGCCAATTGGCCTCGTTTTGCCTAAGAGCATGGTCCCCTGTCCCCTGCCCCAGCTACTCTATCCTTGCAATATTGGGTTAAGATGGAAGGAGTACTCAAGTTATGCTGAAGTCCACTTAATGTTGTTGTTTCTAATGTGTGCTATCACCGATTTCTCCCAACCAGATTTCTAGCAACTATCTAATCTAAGCCCTCCCCCCCTTGCCCTCCTTCCCTCCCCTCCCTTGCAGCTGTCAAAGAGTCTTTTCTTCTATACACAAGTTGGGTTTTGAGATCTTATCGTAGAGGTCTCATACAATATTTGTCCTTTTGTCGCTGACTACTTTCACTCAACATAATGTCTTCCAGTTGAAACCAGGTTAGGAGATGTTTCCTGGAATCATCGTTGTTCTTTATCATTGTGTAGTGCTCCACTGAGTATATGTACCATAGTGCAGATAATCTTCTGAAGCAGCTGAGCATGTGGTCACTCATTGTTCTATTTACCCTTACTGTGACCCTAGGAAATGTATCAGTACTTTACCTGGGCAATACCTTTTGCTTCCTGACCTATGCTTGAAAGGCAATTAGACGTTATCCAGCTTCCACCTTCAAATGGTTATAATTATATCTTAGTGATGGTTTGCAGATTTTCACATTGGGTGGAGGTTTTTTCTTGCCAATGTTCTACTGCTTCTTTGTAGCAAAAAAGCTCCTTGAAAACATAATACCTACTTGGGAAACACCAAAAATGCTTTGCAGTTATTGGGCAACTCATTTTACTGGACAAGTACACCAAGAATTATGTATGCCAAAGCTTCCCAATATATCAGACACTACATAGTCCTTACAACTCTTAGTCCTCTGGACTTGTAGAAAGAAATAATGGTATAACAAAAACTCCTTAGGTTTGTCTTGGACTGCAGTTCTCTCTTTGGTCCTTTTCTTAGTCATCTAAGGCTGCTATAAATACCATAAATGGGTGACTTTAACAAATTTATCTTTCCACAGTCTAGGAAGTTAGAAGTCTGAATTCAGAGCACCAGCTCCAGGGGAGGGCTTTCTCTCTCTGTCAGCTCTTGGGGAAGGTCCTTGTCATCAATCTTCTCCTGATCTAGGAGCTTCTTCACTCAGGAACTCCAGGTCCAAGGGATCCACTGTTCTCCTGGCTCTTGTTTCTTGGTGCTGTGAGGTTCCCGTGTCGCTTGGCTTGCTTCTGTGTTTTGTATTTCCAAAGATATTGGTTTAAAACACAGCTTAATCTTATAGATTAAGTTCTGCTTCATAAACATAACTTGCCCTAATCTTTCCTCATTAACACAGAGGCAGGATTTACAACACATAGGGAAATCACATCGGATGGTTAAAATGATGGACAGCCACACAATACTGGGAATCATGGCCTAGTCAAGTTTCTGGGGACACGATTCAATCCATAACAAACACCATAACAATCCATAACGAACTTTGCCAGACAGGGCCTTATCTAGTTCTTTTTTACTAAACCTTGAGTGGCCGAATTGGAAAGAAATAATCCTTGGCTACATTTATCACAGTTAAAGAAATCTAAAGTGACTATCTGGACTTGTCATCCAGCTAGAGATATGAAACTGAGATTGAAACACCCCAGCGACCAGAGCAAGCAACTTCAAAAGCAGGCAGCTGACTCCAAGATCACAGAAAGAGATTACATGCAAGCTGCTGACATCTTTGGAATCTTTTTCTTAACTGCTGGTATTTCAAAAGTTTTCACTATTTTTGCTTACTTGTGGAATTATTTCCTAGTGGCTTTTGTAATCATTGAATATCTTTAACTCTAACCTAGTGAGCTGATTGAAATTGTTGCACATTGCTTAATACTTACAGCCTTTGAAACATTTTTTATCAATTTAGGCTCATCTTCTAGAATACTACTAGAAAAGGATCTTTTGTCTTCTTTTAACTAACTTCTCTGTTATGAAGCTTTCAATAGCATTCTCTATTTATTATAACCAAACAAAAACACTTTCATGAAATTACCTCAATTAGTAGCCAGCACTTACAATTTGACTGAATGTTGGGTGTCACTCTCCCTGTTAATCTACACAAGACCACATTGATTCTCTTGCTGTGTCAGTCCGGAATTACAGGCTCACACCTAATTTTACTATTGATTTTGAGAGATCATTTAAAGCAGCTATTCATGTCAAATTATAGCTACTTCTAGAATTATCCACTTATCCATCAGCTTCCTGCTTCAATCTTACTCATGCGTCGGCTAGGATTTATTTTCACACCACACAATCTTTTTTTCAATGACACTCAGTATTACTTTACAGTAGCATATAGCTGTTTTAAAAATGACCAAAATCTCCCAGTTTGAGTGAGGATTCGTTAATGGCTGACTGGTTTAAAAGAGCCAGTCCATTCATTTCCTAATAGTCACACCAGAGCAGGTATATTATGCACCTGATCTGGATACGTGTTTTTATGTGGAGGATCAGCTTGTTTAAGAAAAAGTCCAGTGATACACCCTATACTTGGGCCTTGCTATGTATAGATGGTTGGAACTCCTTAGGCCAATGCCCCTTAGGTACACCTGGAGTTTGCTTAAGTATCCACTCAGACAAAGACAGCTTACAATGGAACAGTGACTTGAAATTAATATCCCTACAGAAGAGAGAACTCAGCCACTCAGATAATCCCATCGCTGATAGGCTCGGACTCAAACACTTTTTCCTACTTTTACTGTGCTTTAAGCGATCATTTACAGTTCAAGTTAGTTTCTCATACAAAAATTTATACACATATTATTATGTGATACTATTGCTCTCCCTGTAGTCTGACAACACTCTCCTCCTTTCCACCCCTTATTTTTTCTGTGTCCATTCAACCAGCTCCTGTCCCTTTCTACCTTGTCATCTCAGCTCTGGATAGGAGCTGCCCATCTAGTCTCATATATCTACTTGAGCTAAGAAGCATTCTTTTCAAGTATCATTTTATTATGTCTTACAGATCAGAATGCAAACCCTTGTGGCACAGTGTTAAGTGCTATGTCTGCTAACCCAAAGGTCAGCAGTTCAAATCTGCCAGGCCGTCCTTGAAAACTCTGTGCAGCAGCTCTCCTCTGTCTCACAGGTTTGCTGTAAGTCAGTACTGACTCCATGGCAGTGGGTTTGGTTTGGTTTTGGTTTTATACTCCAGCCTAATCTTTGTCTGAACAGTTGGCCTCAGGAATAGTCTTGATTTGGGGCTACCAGAGTCCAGGGTCCATGTCATCTGGGATTCTTTCAGAATCAGACTATTAAGTCTAACCTTTTTACTGCAATTTGAGTTCTGCATCCCACTTTCCTCCTGCTCTGTCAAGGTCTCTATGTTGTATTCCCTGTCAAAGTGGTCATTAGTGGTAGCTAGGCACCATTTAATGTTTCCGGTCTTAGGCTGATGCAGTCTCCAATTTATGTGACCCTTATCTGTGTGTCTTTGGTGTTCTTCATTACCCTTTGTTCTAGGTGGGTTTGGACCAATGAATGCATTTTAGGTGACCACTTGCTAGCTTCTAAGACCCCAGAAGCCACTCACCAAAGTGGGATGCAGAACATTTTCTTAATAAGTTTTGTTATGCCAGTTCACCTAGACGTCTCCTGAAACCATGGTCCCCAGACCCTTGCTACTGCTACTCTGTCCCTTCAAGTTTTTGGTTGTATTCAGGAAGCTTCTTAGGTGTTGGACACTGCTTTGGCTGTATCCCATAGATTCTGGTAGGAAGCGTTTTTCTTCTTATTGGAATCCATGAATTTCGTTATTTCATCCTTAATTTCTTCTATAATCCATAGTGTTTTGAACAAGATGTTATTCAGTTTCCATGAGTTCCACTTTTATCTACGTTTTTACTGCTATTGATTTTGACTTTTATGGCTTTATGATCTGAGAAGAGGCTTTCCATTAATTCAATGGTATGGATTTTGTTGAGAATTGCTTTATGACCTAGCGCAAGGTCTATTCCGGATAATGTTCCACGTGCACTGAAGAAGAAGGCGTAGTTATCCACTGATGGACAGAAAGTTCTGTATATGTCGATGAGGTCTAGTTGGTTAAGTGGCAATAAGGTCTTCTGTATCTTTATTGAGTTTTTTTCTAGATGATTTGTCTAATATTGAAAGTAGAGTATTGAAGTCTCCCACTATTATTGTGGAGTGATCTATCTCTTTTTTGAGTGTAGTCAGTGTTTCCTCAACATATTTAGGTGCTCTAATACTAGGCGCATAAATATCTAATATAGCTGAGTCTTGCTTGTGTATTGAAACTTTCAGCAATAAATCGCATCCATCTTTGTCCACAATGGTGGATTTTACATTAAAATCGATTCTATCTCAGATTAGAATTGCCACATCTGCTCATTTTTGTTCATTGTTAGCTTGTTATATATTCTTCCATCCTTTAATTTTCAGTTTGTTCCTATCTTTAAGTCTAAGGTAAGTTTCTTGTAGGCAACGTATGGACGGGTTATGTCTTTTGATCTAGGATGCCACTCAATGTCTCTTTACTGCAGCATTCAGTCCATTCACATTCAATGTAATTATTGATAGGTATGTGTTCAGTGCTGCCATTGTGATATATTTTTGTGTGTTGTTCTTATTAATCTGTTCTGGGACATTCTTTTTTGTGAGTTGATTTTTCACCTTTTTCAGAGTTAGTTTTATGGTTGTTGAGACTCCTGTGTTACATTTCTTGAAATGATATGATACATCTTTGTTGTCCTTTACAGCTGCCCCTATATCCCCCTTAATAAACTATATATTAACCCAATTTTAGTTATTGTCAGTCTTGTCGACTTCCTCTCCATTTGGAAGGACTGTAACAACTGTAGTACCCTCTTTTTAATATGATGGCACCATAGTTTTCATGATAATCACTGGATTATTTCTTTCAGGATTAAAGCTTTGATTGAGTTTGGAGCCTTCCCTGACTGAGTAGAAGTCTGGATGATGTGTCCTTCTAAAATATAAAGTTAGTGGTTTTGTTCTTCTAAGCCAGAGTCAAGAGATTCTTTCAGTATTTCTTGTAGCTTTGGTTTGGTTTTTACAAAGTCTCTGAGTTTCTGTTTATCTGGGAATGTCTTAATTTCATTTTCATATTTGAAAGATAGTTTTGCAGGATATATAATTCTTGGTTGGAAGTTCTTCTCCTTCAAGGCTTTGAATGTGTCATGCCACTATCTCCATGCCAGCATGATTTCTACTGAGAAATCCAATGAAAGCCTACAGTGCTTCCCTCTGAATGTTAGCTTTGCTTTGAGTCTTGCTGCCTGTAAGAGTTTCTGCTTATCTTTCATTTTGTTAAGCTTGATTATAACATGTCTTGGAGTCTTTCTTTTGAGATCTATATTGAGTGGCACTCAATATGCATCTTGGATATTTATATTCTCTTTCTTCATGATCTCTGGGAAGTTTTCTGTCAGCAGCTGAGCAACAATACTCTCTGTCATCTCAGGTGTCTCACCCTGTTCAGGGACTCCAGTTAATCGTAGGTTGTTCCTCTTAATAGAATCTGACATGCTTCTTCACTTTTCTTGTTTCTTTTTTCTGATTTCTCCTCATAGATGCTGGAGTCAGTAGCTCTGTCTTCCAAGTCAGAAAGTCTCTTTTCCATTTCATTTTCTTGGCTTCAAACTGAAGTTTCTATGTCTTTGATTTTGTTCTTGATCTGTTGAATTTCAGAGTACTGATGTTCCATCAGATTGAACAGCATGCTTAATTTTTCATTTTGCTGTGCTGCATTTTGTAGAAGTTCTAGAAGGCCTCTGTATATAATCCTTCTGTGTTCACCTTCCAATAATTTCAGAAAAGTTTTCTCATGCAGAAAGCCCCTTGTCTGTTTTGTTTGGGGCCCTTCTGAAGCCATGAGTGATCTCCTGTTTACTGCTTTCTCAAGGGTCTGCTGCTTTTGGGGCTTCATGTGAGTAGATAAAGGCTGGGAGAGATACCTCAGTCTGTGAGCGCCAGGACTAGCCAGGAGCAGGAGTCAGCAAAACAGAGGATGTTTTTTGTTCAGTGGTATGAAGTCCAAATTAACAGCCCTGTGCTATGTCCTGGGGCTCACTAGGTGACCAGAAGGCTCCATTTGATTACATGTTCAGGTCTTGGTTTCCAGAGGGATTCAGGGAGATATGTGCTTAGTCTGCCATCTTGACTCCACCTCCAGCTTCTTAGCTTTTGGATTAGTTCACTTGTGCTGAATTCCCCTGGACTGTGTGTTGTCCTTCCCCTTCACCTGAGATAGTTCTTATCTACTGTCTTGTCAGTGAATATCCTTCTTTACTCTCATAACTACCAAAGACTCTTTTCTTCTGTGTTTAAAACCTTTTCATGAGTTCTTACAAGAGGGATCTTAAACAATGTTTGTCCTTTTGTGACTAATTTCACTTAGCGTAATGCCTTCCAAATACACCCATATTATGTTTCAAGGATTCACAATTGTTCTTGATTGTTGCATAGTATTCAATTGTGTGGATATACCATAAATTGTTTATGCATTCATCCACTGATGTACACCTAGGTTGTTTCCATCTTTTTGCTATTGTGAACAGTGTTGCAACGAACATGGGTGTGCATATATCTATTATTGGGAGGACTCTTATTTCTCTAGGATATACTCCAAGGAGTAGCACTGCTGGTACTTCTATTTCTAGCTTTTTAAGGAAGCACCAAAATGCTTTCAAAAGTGGTTCTACCATTTTACATTCCCACCAGCAGTAGTTAAATGTTCCAGTCTCTCCACAGCCTCTCCAATATTTAATATTCTATGGTTTGGGGATTAATTGCAGCCTTGTTTGGGTGAGAAGGTATCTCACAATAGTCTTGATCTGCAGTTCTCTAATGGTTAATGGTCCTGATTATTTCCTCAAGTATCTGTTAGCTGCCTGACTGTGTTTGGTTAAGTGCCTATTCATATCTTTTACCATTTTTAAATTGGTTTACTTGTTTATTGCTGTTGGGGGTTTGCATTATCTTGTACATTCTAGGAACTAGACCCTATTGGATTTGTCATAGCCAATCCTCCCCACCCCTCTAGACTGGAGGGTAGGGTCAGGCCCATCACATTGTTCTTCAGTAATGCTTTAAGTATCCAGGGCCTCTTCTCTTTCCATATGACACTGGTGATTTGTTTCTCTGTTTCATTAAAAAATACCATTGGAATTTGGATCAGGATTACATTGTATCTATAGGTCGCTTTAATCTTCCTACCCATGAGCAAGGTATATTTTTCCACTTCTGTAGGTTTCTTGCTGTAGTGTCTTGTAGTTTTCTTTGCATATGTTTTTTATGTCTCTGGTTAGATTTAATCCTAAATATTTCTTCTTTTTAAGGACTATTGTAAATAGTATTGATTTGCTAATTTCAGCATTGAAGTTATTTCTATTGGTATAGAGGAATCCAATTGATTTTTGTATGTTTATCTTACATCCTGATACTTTACTGAATTCTTCTATTAGTTCCAATAATTTTCTTGAGAATTCCTTGGGGTTTTCTGTGTATAAGATCATATCATCTTTATACCAACAACGAGACTGTTAAGGAAGAAATTATCAAATCAATACCATTTACAACAGCCCCTAAGAAGACAAAGTACCTAGGGATTAATCCAACCAGAGAAACAACAGACCTTTACAAAGAGAACTACAAGCCCTTACTACAAGAAACTAAGAGAGACTTAGATAAATGGAAAAACCTACCCTGCTCATGGATAGAAGACTTAACATTGTGAAAATGTCTATTTTACCCAAAGTAGTCTATTTATATAATGCAATCCCAATACAAGTTCCAGTGACATTTTTTAATCATATGGAGAAACAAATCACCAATTTTGTTTGGAAAGGGAAGAAGCCCCGGTTAAGCAAGGTACTACTAAAGAAGAGGAACACACTGGGAGGCCTCTCATTACCTCACTTTAGAACATATTACACTGCTACAGTGGTCAAAACAGCCTGGTACTGGTATAAGAACAGACCGATTGATCAGTGGAACAGAACTGAAACCCCAGAGATGACACCATCTACCTATGAACAATTGATATTCGACAAAGGCTCTAAGACATTAAACTGGGGTAAAAACAGTATCTTCAACAAATGGTGCTGGCAAAATTGGATATCCATCTGCAAGAAACTGAAACAAGATCCATATCTTACACTTTATACAAAAACCAACTCCAGCTGGATAAAAGACCTAAACATCAAACCTAAAACGATAAAGCTCATCCAAGAAAAGGTAGGAACAACAATGGAAGTTTTAATACATAATATCGACAGACTCCAAAATCTGTCAAACAAACCACAATCATCAGAAGAGAAAATAGATAAATTGGATCTATTAAGAATTAAACACCTTTGCTAATCTGAAGACTTTATTAATAAAATTAAAAAGAACACCTACAGAATGGGAAAAAACATTTGGAAACTCTATGTCAGACCGATGCCTGATTTCCATAATACACAATATCATACTACAAATTTCCATACTACAAAATATCAACAAGAAGATAAACCATCCAATTAAGCGATGGGCAAAGGAGATGGACAGACATTTCACTAAAGAAGAGATCCAGGCAGCCAAAAAACACATGCGGACATGTTCACAATCTTCAGTTATTAAAGAAATTCAAATCAAGACGACAATGAGATACCATCTCACCTCAGCAAGGTTGGCCATGATCCAAAAACCACAAAACAACAAATGCTGGAGAGGCTGTGGAGAAAGTGGAACCCTCCCACACTGTTGGTGGGGTTGCAAAATGGTCCAGCAATCTGGCGCTTCCTTAAAAAAATGGATATCGATATACCATTTGACCCAGTAATTCCACTACTTGGAATATATCCTACAGAATCAAGGCCTTTCACACCAACAGACACACGCACCAGAATGTTCATCACAGCACAGTCCACGATAGCAAAAAGATGGAATCAACCCAGATGCCCAACAACAGAAGAATAGATAGGTAAACTATGGTATATATACTCAATGGAGCACTACGCAATGATAAAGAATAACGATGACTTCAGGAAACATCTCATGACCTGGTTTCAACTGGAAGACATTATGTTGAGTGAAAGTAGTCAGCGACAAAAGGACAAATATTGTATGAGACCCCTACGATAAGATCTCAAAAACAAACTTGTGTATAGAAGAAAAGACTCTTTGACAGCTGCAAGAGAGGGGAGGGAGGAAGGGAGGGGGGAGGGTTTAGATTAGATAGTTGCTAGGTATCTGGTTGGGTGAAATCAGTGATAGCACACATTAGAAACAAGAACAATATTAAGTGGACTTAAACATAACATGAGTACTCCTTCCATCTTAACCCAATATTGCAAGGATAGAGTAGCTGGGGCAGGGGGTGGGGGACCATGTTCTTAGGTGAAAGCAAGGCCAATTGGTACAACTAGTGTTTTGCCAAGAGGGCGCTCTGCACCCCATATTGGTGAGTGGCGTCTGGGGTCTTAAAAGCTGCCAAGCTTCCATCCAAGGGCACAGCAAATGGTCCCAACTCAGCAGGAACAGATGCTCACCGAGGACCAAAACGACATGGGGGAAAGACAACCCAGAAGACAAAGAGACCCACATCAGTGTGTGCCTACATCAACTTGGGACTGGAAGAACCGGATGGTGCCCGGCCACCACCAGTGATAGCCGCGATGGAGCTCACTAAGTTGAGTCTCACTGGCAACACAAGAATAAAAACGGGTGCACCCTGAGATCCCCACTAAAAGACCTCAATTGATGGTCCAGTGGTTTCAGGGTTCCCCTGGGAGCATGGCCCCTCGCCCTGATGCTGCCCTTGACCATAAATCATAACGAAGGTCCATGCTTCGGACAGGAATGGATTGGAATTGGTGATGAAGTGACCATATATTGGATGCACTTTATGGTTCTATTCATCTATAGGATGTCATCCTGCTGACCTCTGGCTGGAGGGAGGAGAGTAGGTGGAGAGGAGGGAAAGGAGGCTGTTGGGAGGACGAGACATGTATGGAGCAGAGAGGAATAGTGTGCTGTCACCGGACAGGGAGAGCAGTGGAAGCTGCATATAGGTGGGTATGTAAATTTATATGGGAATGTACATTTTCACTCAGTTACATTAAATAAAAAATTTAAATAAAAAAGATCATATCATCTGCAAATAGAGATTCTTTTACTTTTCCCTTATCAGTGTATATGCCCCTTACTATTTTTTTCCTAGCCTAGTTGTTCTGGCTGGGACCTCCAGCACAATGTTCAAAAAAACACCTTACGGTTTTGTTAACTCTTTCCATCATTTTTCTATTCTCTATTTCATTTAGTTGTGCTCTAATTTTTATTATTTGCTTTCTTCTTGTACCCGAGGCCTTCTTTGCTGTTCTCTTTCTACCCATTCAAGGTATAGAATTAATTCTTTGATACAGGCCTTTTTTGAATTTGTGCATTTATTGAGATAAATTGACCTCTGAGCACTGCTTTTGCTATGTCCCATAGATTCTGATAAGATGTGTTCATATTCTCACTTGATTCTATTAATTTCTTTATTCCATCCTATATTTCTTCCATTTCCGAGTCGTTTTAGAGCAAAATGTTGTTCTGTTTCTGTTTTTCCCCCATGGTTTTTTTCTGCTGTTGATTTCTACTTTTATGGTTTTATGGTGTGAAAAGATGCTTTGTATTATTTCAATACTTTGAATTTTATTAAGGATTGCTCTGTGGCTTAATATGTGGTCAGTTCTGTAGAATGTTCCATGTGCACTGGAAAAGAAAGTATACTTGGCTGCCTCTTGGTGGAGTGTTTTATATATGTCTATAAGATCAGGTTGGTTGATTGTGGCTTTTGTATCTTCCATGCCTTTATTGAGCTTTTGTCTGTATGTTTTTTCCTTCTCTGAAAGTGATGTGTTAAAGTCTCCTGCTACTATTGTGGACCTGTCTGCTTCTGTTTTGAGTGCAGACAGTGCCTGTTTAATGTATTTTGGAGTCTTATTGTTGGATGCATAGATATTCAATACAGTTATGTCCTCCAGGAGTATTGGGTCTTTAACCATTATGTCCTTCCTTATCCAATATTTTTGATTTTACTTTAAAGTCTGTTTTATCAGCAATTACTATTGCTATTCTTGCTCTTTTTGTCAGAGATTAATATCGCCACTCCTGCTCTTTTCTAAAAAATATTTCAGCCTGGTATTTTTTTCCATCTTTTGAGTTGTAATTTGTTTGTGTCTTTGAATCTAAGGTGTGTCTTCTGTAGGCAGCATATAGATGGGTCTTTTTTAAAATTTATTTTTTAATCCAATCTGCCATTGTCCATCTCCTTATTGGTGCATTTAGTTTATTGACATTCAGCATGATTATTGATACATATTAGCTTAGTGCTGTCATTTTGCTGCTGTTTTTGTACATTGTAGATAATTCCTTTGTTCCATTTAATTTTCTGTGCTGAGTGTTTTTTTCTGATGTGTTTTCATCTTTTTCAATGTTAGTCATTTTGTATTTGTTCAGATTTCATGTTTTTCTTGTTTTGATTTTGATGCATACAATTGGTAGTTTCCTTTGTGTTTACCTTAATACCTACCCGTATATTTCTAAATGTTAACCAGTCTTTAATTTCTTCATATTGTTTTGCTTTTGTCTCCATATGAAGGATCTATAACTGTATTTTCTTTTGGTTCTCTCTTTTTTAATATAATGTTTACATAATAATATCTCTGTTTCCTTATTTTCAGTTTTTGGCCTATGATTTATATTTGTGATTCCCCTGTTTGGGTTGATATCTAGTTGTTCTGTTCTGCATTCTGGTCTTGGGTTGTTACCTAGTGCTATCAGTTTTCTATCCAAAAGACTCCCTTTAATATTTCTTGAAGGTTTGGGTTGATTTTTACAAACTCCTTATGGTAAAGTCCAACACCCATTCATGGTAAAAACCCTTAGCAAAATAGGCATAGACAGAAATTTCCTCAACGCAATAAGGGCCATTTATATAAAGCCAACTGCCTACATCATCCTGAATGGAGAGAGACTGAAACAGTTTCCCTTGAGAACAGGAACTAGATAAGGATGCCCACTCTCACCTCTCCTATTCAACATTGTACTAGAAGTTCTAGCCAGAGCAATTAGACAAGACCAAGGAATATAGGGCATCTGCATTGGCAAAGAAGTCAAAATCTCCCTGTTTGCTGGTGATGTGATTGTATATGCAGAGAATCCCAAAGAATCTATAAGTAAACTACTTGAACTGATAGAAGAGTTCAGTAAAGTCTCAGGATACAAGATGAACATAAGTAAATCAGTAGGATTCCTTTATACCAACAACAAGACTATTAATGAAGAAATCATCAAATCAATACCATTTACGACAGCCCCTAAGAAGATAAAGTACCTAGGGATTAATCTAACCAGAGAAATAACAGACCTTTACAAAGAGAACTATAAGCCCTTACTACAAGAAACTAAGAGAGACTTAAATAAATGGAAAAACCTACCCTGCTCATGGATAGGAAGACTTAACATTGTGAAAATGTCTATTTTACCCAAAGCAGTCTATTTATATAATGCAATCCCAATACAACTTCCAGTGACATTTTTTAATGAGTTGGAGAAACAAATCACCAATTTTGTTTGGAAAGGGAAGAAGCCCCGGATAAGTAAGGTACTACTAAAAAAGAAGAACACACTGGGAGGCCTCTCATTACCCGACCTTAGAACATATTACATTGCCACAGTGGTCAAAACAGCCTGGTACTGGTACAAGAACAGACAGATGGATCAATGGAACAGAATTCAGACCTCAGAGATGACACCATCTGCCTATGAACAGTTGATATTTGACAAAAGCCCTAAGACATTAAACTGGAATAAAAACAGTATCTTCAACAAATGGTGCTGGCAAAATTGAATATCCATCTGCAATAAATTGAAACAAGATCCATATCTTACACCTTATACAAAAGCCAACTCAAACTGGATGCCAAGCTAAAAAGCCAAGTGCCGTCGAGTCGGATCAAACTGGATAAAAGACCCAAATATCAAATCTAAAACGATAAAGCTCATCCAAGAAAAGGTAGGAACAACAATGGAAGTTTTAATACACAACGTAGAAAGACTTCAAAATCTGTCAAAGAAACCACAATCAACAGAAGAGAAAATAGATAAATGGGAACTATTAAGAATCAAACACTTCTGCTCATCTAAAGACTTTATTAATAGAATTAAAAGGCCACCTACTGAATGGGAAAAAATATTTGGCAACTATATGTCAGACCAACGCTTGATCTCCATAATCTATAAGGTACTACAAAATATCAATAAGAACAAGATAAATCATTCAGTTAAGCAATGGGCAAAGGAAATGGACAGACATTTCTCTAAAGAGGAGATCCAGGCAGCCAAAAAACACATGCAGACATGTTCTCGATCTTTAGTTATTAAAGAAATCCCAATCAAAACTACAATGAGATACCACTTCACCCCAACAAGGTTGACCATGATCCAAAAAACACAAAACAACAAATGCTGTGGAGGCTGTGGAGAAAGTGGAATTCTCCTACACTGTTGGTGGGGTTGCAAAATGGTCCAGACTCTTTGGAAAGCAATCTAGTGCTTCCTTAAAAAAAATGGATATCGATATACCATTTGACCCAGTAATTCCACTACTTGGAATATATCCTACAGAGTCAAGGCCATTCACACCAACAGACACATGCACAAGAATGTTTATCGCAGCACAGTCCACGATAGCAAAAAGATGGAATCAACTCAGACGCCCAGCAACAGAGAAATGGATAGGTAAACTATGGTATATATACTCAATGGAGCACAATGTAATGCTGAAGAATAATGATGATTCCAGGAAACAGCTCATAACCTGATTTCAACTGGAAGACATTATGTTGAGTGAATGTAGTCAGCGACAAAAGGACAAATATTGTATGAGACCCCTACGATAAAAACTCAAAATCAGACTTATGTATAGAAGAAAAGACTCTTTGATGGCTGCAAGGAAAGGAAGGGAGGGAGGGCAATGAAGGGAGGGTTTAGATTAGATAGATGTTAGAAATTTGGTTGGGTGAAATCGGTGACAGCACACATTAGAAACAAGAACAATATTCAGTGGACTTCAACATAACTTGAATACTCCCTCCATCTTAACCCAATATTGCAAGGATAGAGTAGCTAGGGCAGGGGACAGGGGACCATGCTCTTAGGCGAAATCGAAGCCAATTGGCACAACTAGCGTTTTGCTAAGAAGGTTCTCTGCACCCCACATTGGTGAGTGGCGTCTGGGGTCTTAAAAGCTGCCAAGCTGCCATGCAAGGACACAGCAAATGGTCCCAACTCAGCAGGAATCGATGCCCACCGAGGACCAAAATGACATGGGGTAAAGACAACCCAGAAGATAGAGAGACCCACATGAGTGGGTGCCTACATAGACTTGGGACCGGAAGAACTGGATGATGCCTGGCCACCACCAGTGATAGCCACTATGGAACTCACACAGTTGAGTCTCACTGACAACACAAGAATAAAAAGGGGTGCACCCTGAGATCTCCACTAAAAGACCTCAATTGATGGTCCAGCAGCTTTGTGATTCCCCTGGAAGCATGACCCCTCGCCCTGATGCTGCCCTTGCCCATAAATCATAATGAAGGTCCACTCCTCAGACATGAATGGGTTAGAATTTGCGATGCAGAGTGACCATATATCAGATGCACTTTATGGTTCTATGCATCTATAGGATATCATCCTGCTGACCTCTGGCTGAAGGAAGGAGAGTGGGTGGAGAGGAGTGGAAAGAAGACTGTTGGGAGGATGAGACATGTATGGAGAAGAGAGGAATAGTGTGCTGTCACCAGACAGGGAGAGCAGTGGAAGCTGCATATAGGTGGGCACGTAAATTTATACAGGAATGTACATTTTCACTCAGTCATATTAAATAAAAATAAAATAAAAAAAACTCCTCTGCAGCAGATTTTTCCAGTGCAATGTGTCTTGGTTTTGCAATTGCTGCTTCCATGGGTCTTGATTGTGGAACTAAGTGAGATGAAATCCTTGACAACCTCAATCCTTTCTCCATTTATCACCGCATTGCTTACTGGTTCAGTTGTGAAGATTTTTGTTTTCTTGATGTTCAGGCACAATCCATACTGAAGGCTATGGTCCTTGATCTTCATCAGTGGTTCAAATCCCCATAACTTTCAGCAAGTGAAGTGGTGTCATCTGCATAATGCAGGTTGTCTTCCTCTAACCTTGATGCCTCATTCTTCATATCATCCAGCTTCTCAAACTGTTTGCTCGGCATACAGATTGAAAAGATATAGTGAAAGGATACAAGCCTGATGCATACCTTTCCTGACTTTAAACTATGCCATGTCCCCTTGTTTTGTTTGCATGACTTCCTCTTGATCCATATACAGATTCCTCATGAGCACAATTAAGTGTTTTGGAATTCCCCTTCTGTGCAACATTACCCATAATTTGTTATGATCCATACAGTTGAAGGCTTTTCCATGGTCAGTGAAACACAGGTAAACATCTTTCTCGTATTCTCTGCTTTCAGCCAAAATCCATCTCACGTCAGGAATTATATACCCGGTTCCATGTCCTCTTCTGAATCCAGCTTGAATTTCTGGCAGTTTCTTGACAACATCCTGTTGCGGTCACTTTTCAATGATCTCGAAAAAATTTTACTTGTCTGTGATACTAATGATACTGTCTGGTAATTTCTGATTTGGTTGGATCACTTTCTTGGGAATAGTTGATTGGCCAAGTAGCTGTCTTCCGCATTTCTTGGCATAGATAAGTGAGCACTTCCAGCACTGCATCTGTTTGTTGAAACATCTCAACTGATATTCCACTAATTCCTGGAGCCTTGGTTTTCCCCATTGCCTTCACTGGAGCTTTGACTTCTTCCTTCAGTACCATCAGTTCCTGATCATATGCTATCTCATGAAATGGTTGAACATCAACAAGTTCTTTCTTATATAATGACTTTGTATTCCCTCCATCTTCTTTTGATGCTTCCTGAGTTGTTTAATGTTTCCCCTGTAGAATCCCTCACTTTTACAACTTGGAAGCTTGAATTTTTTCTTCAGTTCTTTCACCGTGAGAAATGCAGAGTGTATTCCTCTGTTTTGGTTTTCTATTTCCAGCTCTTCATATATTTCATTATAACACTATTTTGTCTTCTCGAGCTGCAATTTTAGAGTACAGTTTTTCATAGTATTCTGTTGCAATTGTTTTCATTTCAGTTGGATCTGAATACAAAGAATAGATGCTTTGTATTCAGTTGTGATATAACCCTTCTCATTTCTTAAATGGGTTATTTGCTTCCTCTTCTGTTTTTCTTTTGTCAGTTTGCCCAATAGTTTATTAGTTTCGTTGATCTTTTTAAAGAACTAGCATTTGATCTTGTTAGCTCTTTCAATTACTTTTCTGTTTGCTATTTCATTTAATTCTGCTCTAATTTTTATTATTTGCTTTATTCTGCTATCCAAAGGCTTCTTTTGTTGTTCTCCTTCTATTTGTTCCACTTGTAGGGTTAATGTTTTGGTTTTAACCTTTTCTTCTTTTGGATGTGTGCCTTTATTGGCTGGCTTTTACTGAGCACTGCTTTTGCTTGGTCTCAAAGGTTCCAGCAGGATGTGTTTTTATTTTCATTTGATTCTGTGAATTTCTTTATTCCATCCTTGATTTTTTCTATAACCCAGTAGTATTTGAGCAAGCTGTTGTTCAGTTTCCATGTGTTTGATTTTTTTCCTTGATTTTTCTGTAATTGATTTCTACTTTTATGGCTTTATGCTCAGAATAGATGCTTTGTGTTATTTTGATAGTTTGGATTCTGTTAAGGCTTGTTTTATAGCCTAATATGTGGTGTATTCTAGAGAATGTTCCATATGCATTAGAAAAGGATGTATACTGGGCTATCATTGGGTGGAGTGTTCTGTGTCTATACGATCAAGCTGGTTGATGATGGCATTTAGATCCTGTTACTAGGTTTCTTTTTTGATGTTCTGTCCTTCACTAAAAGTTGTGTTGAAGTCTCCTACTAGTATTGTGGAGCAGTCTGTCTCTCAGTTCAATGATGTTAGAGTTTGTTTTATGTATATTGCAGCCCTGTCATTGGGTGCATAAATATTTATTATGGTTATTCATTTTTTAATCGTTACACATCTCTTGTAGTGGCTTTTACTTTAATGTTTATTTTGTCAAAGATTAATATCAATACTCCTGCTCTTTATTTTGTTGGCTTGATATATTTTTTCCATCTTTTGCGTTTTAGTTTGTGTCTTAAGGCTAAGGTGTGTCTCTTGTAAGCAGCATATAGATGGATTATTAATTTTTTAAATCCATTTTGCCACTCTCTGTCTCTTTATAAGTGCATTTAGACCACTCAGTGTAATTATTGATAGGTATGAGTTTGATGCTGTCAGTTTGATGTCTTTTTTCATGTGTGTTTTTGACAGTTTGTTTGGTCTACTTAATTTTCTGTGCTGAGTTGCTTTCTTTGCGCATTTTCATCTTTTTATTTTTGTTGACTTGGTATTTTCTGAGTCTATTTTTTCCTTGTTTCTTATTTTCATGTGTAGGATTGTTAGTTTCCTTCATGGTAATCTTAATATTTACCTCTACTTTTCTAAGTTTCAGCCAATCTTTTATTTCTTTTTATAGCCTTAACTCCCCATGTGAAAGATCTATGACTTCCTTTTTTATTGCCTTTTCTTTATTGTTATTGAGTGAAAGTGTACAATCCAGTTTAAATTTGCATGCCCACCTATCTGCAGCTCCTTCTGCTCTCCTTGCCCAGTGACGACACACTCCTCCTTTCTGTTCTATACATATCCTCTTAACAATCTCCTGTCCCCTCCTCTCCACCCTCTCCACTCCCCTCTGCTAAGAGGCCAGTAGGACAGCATCCCATAGGTGCATAGAACCATAACGTGCACACATGATATGGTCACTCTGTGCCCCTGAATCCAATCCATTCCTGAAGATCTATGATTTCCTTTTTCAGTCCTCTGTTTTGCCTTAGTGTTGTCATCTTTTATATGTTAACATCTCTCCTTCCCTATTTTCAATGTTTTAGCTTTATTTTGTGACTTCTGTGTATTGATAATTGTTCCTCTGCACTGTGTTCTAGTCTTGGGTTGTTATCTGATGTTACTGATTTTCTAACCAGAGGACTTCCTTTAGTATTTCCTCTAATTCTGGTTGTGTTTGTTTTTTTCCCTAAACTTCTATTTATCTGGAAATGCCTTAATTTTGCATCTCCTGGAGAGACAGTTTTGCTGGATGTATAATTCTTGACTGGCAAGATTTTTCCTTCAAGGCTTTATATATGTCATCCAATTGCCTTCTTGCTTTCATGGTTTCTGCTGAACAGTCCAAGCTTAATCCTACAGACTCTCCTTTGCAGATGAGTTTTCATTTATTTCTAGCCACTCTTAAAATTTTCTCTTTTAATATGTGTTGATGATTTGCTTTGGGATCTACCTTGTATGGGGTTCAGTGAACACCAGGGACAGATATCTTCTCATCTTTCTAGACATCATGGAAGTTTTCTGCTAAGAAATCTTCAACCATTCTCTAGGTATTTCCTGTTACTTTCCCTCCATCATGCTTTCAGTACTCCAATTATCTGTAGGTTATTATTCTTGATTGAGTCATGTAGTTCTTAGGTTTCCTTCAATTTTTAAGTTATTTGATTTTTCCTCAAATTAGCAGGCTTCAAGTACTTTGTCTTTAGTCTCACTGCATCTGACTTCCATTGCCTAAATTCTGCTCTTAGGACTTTCTCTTGAGTAGTCTGAATTTGAAATTTTAGTCTTCTGGATGGCTGGATTTTTGTTTGCTGTCTCTCTGTGGATTATTGCAGTTTCTTAAACTCATCATAATGCTCTTTTATAATCTTATTAAGTTCATTTTTGCTTTGTCTGTGTGTTCCTTGGCTTGTTTGGCATTTTGTCTAATCTCTTGAAGAGATCAGATCTTTCGAATCTATACTAAGAGGCTCATCCTCCATAAGATTTCATGCATACTTGTCTGGGGTGCTTGCTGAAGCCACCATGGTCTGTTTGTTTATGTGATTGAGTATAGATTGTTGTCTTTAAATTATTAAATTGTTATAAATTATATTTATAATAAATTATTGTATTTATTTATTACAAATAATAAATCAATAAATTATTATATTTATTTATTTAATGTTTGCTTATGGTGTCCTAGCTTCTTGCTTTGTTTTGATATGCCCAAATAGGCTGCTCATGAGAGATAGTTTGATTACTGGTGCCTCTGGAGGTCTAATATGCTGTCACCAGGTGGTTAGATCTGGTACTAGATATGTTAGTTCAGGAACCTGTTTCCTTGTATGGATTCTGATGAGGTGTCCAGGTAGTTGGTCATCAAGTGTGTGGTGCATGCTCTCACCTACAGTCCTAGTTGGGCAGAGGTGATTGGTGTGGGCACAGGTATCTGGCTGCAGTAGGGGCTCATGCACTGAGCAGGGCAGGGAGCTCACTGCTGACCCTGAGTGTCTGAGAGTAAAGTATGTCCCTCTTACCTAGGGTGTATAGGTGGGTGGGCTTTGCAGCTGGACTACAGGCAGCCAGTGCTGTTGGCCACAAGGACAGGGAGGCACCACTTATTTTTGGACCCATGTTGCAGGTGGATAGATGGCACAGGTGGAGCTAACAGATCTTAGGCAGAGCAAGGTCAAACATCACAAACTTGCTGCTCCAGCACATAACTAATGCAGTTGATTTTAGGTTTTAGGTATATACCTTTGTACTGTTCTTATATGGGCCTACAAAGGTCTATGCAGTGGTGAAAGGTATTATGGACCCTTATGCCTGTACCTAGGCAAAGGAGCTGTGCCTGCCCTGAGGTCCTAGTTTAGGGGAACCGGCAGGTTATTTTCCCCTGATTGTTAATTTGTTCCCTTTCTAAGGCTGAGAGAATGGCTAGGGCATGTGAAGGGTCCTGCTTTAGGCACAGGGGATTCAGTCATCTATGAAGCCAGCCCCAGGCCCTCGTACAGAGTAGGAAGTAAGCAGGTAAACAGGAGTTTTTTCTCAAAGGGGTATTTTTTTTTTGTGTGTGTGTGTATGTGTGTGTGTGTGTCTGGTTGTTTAGACACATATGCTTACCTTTTGCTGATTCAGTACTGCTTTTCATTGGTTCTGGAGACTTGAGTAGACTTCCCACCATTTAGTCTCTCCACATGTACAAAACATGTCCCAAGAACTACTGCTTGCCTCACCACACACTCTAGCCAATCTGGCATACAGGGTGCCAGTTTTTTGTTTTTTTTTTTTTTTGGATCAGGTTTTGCAAATCCTTCCTGCTTCTGAAATGTCTTTTGCTCCTCCTGCTGCTCAGTCTGATTCCTCAACTTTGCCTTTTATGTTCAGGGCTCCTAGAGTTTCAGATATAATTGATTCATTTTTTTCCTTTGGCCTTTGTTTTAGAAGAGACCACAGGAAGAGTCTAACTACTCTATCATCTTGGCCCCATCTCTTGTTCCTAGTTTTGGTATAGTACAACTGAAAAAAACCTATTCACAATCTGACTGCCACTGTAACACAAATTGCTGATAATGTTGCCGATGGAATGACAGCTTAGCAAAAGACTTTAAAATCTCTTGCTAAAATTGTTTTAGTTGATAAAATACTTGTTGATTTCCTTCTAGTTCAATAAGAAGTTTGTGCTATTGCAAATACCTCTTGCTGTTCATGTATAAATACCTCTGGAGAAGTAGAACAAAATGTCTCTAAAATATAACAGAAGGCCTCCTGGTTACATATGGTTATATACTATTCTTCCCGTGACCATACTTTCCTTCTTTGATATTTTTAACTGGTTAACTCAAAGTATTGAATCTGGGATATGGTCTTTTCTAGTAGCCTGTTTATCCTTTTAATCATTATAATTGTCATGACAGTGTTTGTTAAATATTCACTGTTTCTTGTTGCCACAGTCAACCCTCGAGACATCTAGCCATGCAACAAATTATGTATTCAGAAGGAACTGATTTTGCTAAAAATGTTTAGTTCTAGGATCCGACCATTTTTTAGGAATGCCAAGTTGTTTCTCTAATGTGGCCTTGTTTGGAACACTTCCCTGACTGAAGACAAAGTTGCCCTGAAGATGAGGCCCAAAACAATAGCAAGTTAATGTCAGCTGGTACTCAGCCACCTCAAATAACAGGGCTGGCATCTGGGGTCCTGAAGGGTAAAACAGAACACCATCCTTGAGATACTAAATCCTTGTAGGAGAAGGATAACACCTTTGTGTGTCATCTGTACCCCTAATGGGTGCTTGATCAAAAGGGGGACATCTATAAGAAAATCCACAAACCAAGGCCTCTGGCATAACTACGATGGCTGCCCCAGAACTATAATTCCATTTTGAATCAAAACTGCAGCTAGACCTGAAATGTTCACTCCTTCTGCTCTTAAAAGATAATTCAGCTTCTTGTAAAAGATTAACTGCTTTTAGCACAGAAAGAAACAAGGGTCAACACTTTCGTTTGTACAAGGAACTGTTTTTGAAAAAGATAACTGTCAAGATTATGCAGCTTGATCAAAGAACTCCTTGGTCAACATGTTCCAGGGGTTAGAGATGTTTGGAAAGCTTGTAGCTTACTGATGCCTCTTGTAACTTTTGCCTTGTATCTTCTTCATGTGAGCATGCAGCCCTCTGTTTACTCCATCAGATAAAACCTTACTGTCTGCCCTGCTAAGTGCGACACTATGGTACTTTGCATGGGTGTTAGTGTATGTCCTGGTTTGCAAATCCCTCTCTCTCTCTGCAATAGAATTATTTTGCTTTCATAGCTAATAGAGTGTAAGGCTGGTCTTCTCTACATAAGTACTATGATTATATAAGATGTGAACAGTAGAGGAAAGGTATATTGGAATCCCTGTACTATTTTTTGTAACCTTTTGTTATTAAATCTAAAAAGCTGTTTTTTAAGCAATCATTGTCCTAATTTGCATTACCTTTTTCGTAAGTCACTTTTGTTAATTTATTGACCATTTACATTTCTTTTTCTGTATTTTTTCCTTTTATCCACTTTTTTAAATTGGATTGTTTACTTTGTATATTAAGAAAATTATACACTTCGTATATTAAGGAAATTACCTCCCTCTGTATGACAAATATATTTTTTAGGTTTTTTTTTTTACTTTTTTTAATGGTGGATTTGTGTATTTGTGCATACAAGTGTTTTTAACTGACATTATTCCTGATTTGTGGGCAAAAATTGTAGTTTCAAAGTGGCTAAAAGTCTTCAACAATAATGAAAAGAATAGTAGCACAACTTAATGGAAATGACCCTGTCTCTTCCAGATTTTCCCTTCATTAAAACACTTCATTTTAAAATTGATACACAATAAAATTAACCCTTTTTGTTGTGCAATTCTATGAGTTTTTACAAGTGCACAATCATGTGAATACAGTCAACATAAAGTTCCATGATTTAAAAATACCGTTGAGCTTCCACTTTATAGATACAATCAAGACACAGAAAAGTTCTTGATTCAAAAACCATCCCTCATGCTACCACTTTGTAATAAAATCTCCCCTCACGTTTAACCCCTGACATCCACTGATCTACTTTCCACCCCTATGGTTTTGCTTTTTCCAGAATATCATATAAATGGAGTCATATAGTAACATTTTTGAGCCTGGCTTCTTTTGCTTAGCATAATACCTTTGAGATTCACCTATGTTACTGCATGTAGTTCATCAGCTTCTTATTGCTCAGTAGGATTCCACTGTATGGATATATCACAGTTTGTTTTCTATGCACCAGCTGAGAGACATATTCACTTATATTTTCCTCTATTGTTAGTGGTATGTATGTTTAGTAAGGAGCACAGGAGAGATTTCCCACACAACAGGAAGGAGCTGCTTCTGAAGAGTCCAGCTTCGAGATATGTCCCAGGGTAACATGTTCAAGGTGCTATTGCAGGATCATTTCTATCTTGTCTCTTAAACTAAAAATGGGAGGATTAGCTCTAATTGAGCAGCATATGAAAGGAATAAGAGTATGTCCTGAGTACTGTCAGATGATATCCTCACAGCAGGCCTGGCAAACATTCAGAAAGCCAAGTCACTGGCAAAAGTATTTTGTTAATCTTTTAGCTTTATTTAAAATTATGATTGAGTGAAAATGTATAATCTCATATAAATTCGCATGCCCCCCTAGGTGCAACTCCCACTGCTCTCCCTGCCCAGTGACAGCACACTCCTCCTCTCCATTCTGTACATGTCATATCATCCAAACAACCTCCTATCTTCTCCTCTCCACCCTCTCCCCCGCCTCCAGTAAGAGGTCAGTAGGACGACATCCTATAGATGCATAGAGCCATAAAGTGCACACACGATGTGGTCACTCTGTTTGGCCAAGTCCCATCCATTCCTGTCTGAAGAGTTAATCTCCCTTGCGATACAATCTTTTTCTTTAAAAAAATACTGCAAAAAGTAAAAAACAGTGAAAATCACACCACTTGAAAAATTTATAAAGTCCCCTCTTCAGTCTAATCCCATCTCCCAAATGTTTACAATCTTGTGTATATATTTCCCAGTTTTTTACTAAATTCATTCAGACATACCTATATACGCATACACCTTATAGATACATAAGTACTTTTATTTTAAAAAAATGTTCGTAATACATATACATAATACATCTCTTTCTAGCTCTTGCTTTTAAACCTAATACAAAATTGTGGACACCAGTTCAGGTCATAATATATGGACAGATCCATCTCACTTTTTCAATATTCCACTTGAAATGATGAGCCATAATTTATTTACCCACTCTCCTACTGGTAGACAATTTTCACTGTATCCAAGTTCTTTTCTTTTTTTGCTTTAACAAAGAGAAATTCATTCTTTCCCAGTCTAGTAGGCTACAAGTCGAAACTCAGGGCATCAAGCCAAGGGGAAGGCTTTCTCTGACAGCTCTGGAAGACAGCGAGTATCATCAATCTTCCAGTCATCTCAGAGCTTCTTTGTACAGGAACATCAGGTCCAAAGAATGTACCCCGCCACTTCCATTGCTTTCTCAGTAGTATGACGTTCCCAACTCTTTGATTGCTTCCCTTTCCTTTTATTTATATTAATTTTATTTTTCTATTATTTACAGTAAAAGAATAAAATTTCTCACATCTTTAATTATCTCATCTATGATAAACCCTCAGCCCCCCACCCACTTTTGTAGCCAACACAGTCATTTTGTTCTGTGGATAATTCTCTTTTTTAAGTCCTTATAACAGGGGTCTTATACAAAATTTATCTTTTTGACACAGATTATTTCATTCAGCATGATCTCTTCCAAATGAGACCATGTTATGACATGCCTTCTAAAATTGTCATTGTTTTTTATTATAGCATAGTGTTCCATTGGGTATATGTACTATAGTTTGCTTATCCATTTATCTGTTGATGGGCATCGGGGTTGATTCCAACATTTTGCTACTGTGGACTGTGCTGCAACAAACATTTGTGTACATGTGTCTGTTCGTGTGACAACCTGTTTCTGAAGGATAAATTCCAAGCAGTGGAATTACAGGATCAAATGATCTATTTCCAGGTTTTTAAGGAAGTGCCAGATTGTTTTCCAAAGAGGTTGTACCATTTTGCAATCCCACCAGCAGTGTAGGAGAGTTCCAATCTCTTCACAGCCTCTCCAGCATTTGTTGTTTTGTGTTTTTTGGATCATGGCCAACCTTCTTGGGGTGAGATGGTCTCATCGTAGTTTTGATTTGAATTTCTTTAATAGCTAATGATTGTGAGCAATTCTGTATGTGTCTTTTGGCTGCCTGGATATCCTCTTTAGAGAAATGTCTGTCTGTCACCTTCACCCATCACCTAATTGGATTATTTATCCTTTTCTTGTTGATATTTTGTAATACCTTGTAGATTATGGAGATCAGACATCGGTCTGACATATAGTTGCCAAATATTTTTTCCCATTCTGTAGGTGGTCTTCTAATTCTTTTGATGAAGTCTTTGAATGAGCAAAAGTGTTTGATTCTTAGTAGTTTCCATTTATCTATTTTCTCTTCTGCTGATCGTGCTTTGTTTGTTAGATTTTTAAGTCTGTCTACATTGTGTATTAAAACCTCCATTGTTGAACCTATTGTATCTTGGATGAGCTTTATCGTTTTAGGTCTTTCATTTAATTTGAGTTGGTTTTTGTATAAGGTGTGAGATATGGGTCTTGTTTCAATTTTTTGCAGATGGATATCCAATTTTGCCAGCACTATTGGTTAAAGAGACTGTTTTTACCCCAGTTTAATATCTTAGGGCTTTTGTTGAATATCAACTGTTCATAGGAGGACAATGGCATCTCTGGGGTCTCAACTGTGTTCCATTGGTCCACATGTCTCTTTTTATACCAGTACCAGGCTGTTTTGACAACTGTGGCAGTGTAATAGGTTCAAAAGTTAAGTAGTGAGAGGCCTCCCAGTGTGTTCTTCTTCTTCAGTAGTGCTTTACTTATCCGAGGTTTCTTCCCTTTCCAAAGTTGGTGATTTGTTTCTCCACTTCATTAAAAAAAATCACTGGAATTTGTATTGGGATTGCACTGTATGTGCTTTGGGTAAAATAGACGTTTTCACAGTGTTGAGCCTTCCTATCCATGAGTATGGTAGATCACTCCATTTATGTAAGTCTCTCTTAGTTTCTTGTAGGACGGTCTTGTAGTTCTCTTTGTAAAAGTCTCGTATTTCTTTAGCTAGATTTATTCCTAGGTATTTTATCTGCTTGGAGGCTATAGTAAATGGAATTGATTTGTTGATTTCTTCTTACTTATGTTTATCTTGTATACTGATACTTTGCTAAATTCCTCTATTAGTTCCAATAGTTTACTTATGGATTCCTTTGGATTTTCTGCATACACAGTCATATCATCTGCAAATAGCGAGATTTTTACTTCTTCATTGCCGATACAGATGCCCTTTATTTCTTTGTCTTGTCTAATTGCTCTGGCTAGAACTTCTAGAGCAAGGTTGAATAGAAGTGGTGAGAGTGGGCATCCTTGTCTAGTTCCCATTCTCAATGGGAATTCTTTCAGTCTTTCACCACTCAGGATGATGAAGGCAGTTGGCTTTGCACAGATGCTACTGATTGCGTTGAGGAATTTCATCTCTATTCCTATTTTTCTGAGAGTTTTTAGCATGAATGGGTGTTGAACTTTGTCAAATGCCTTTTCTGCATCAATTGACAAAATCAGATGATTCTTATCTTTTGTGTTATTTATATGGTTGATTACATTGTTTTTTTGATGTTGAAGCGGTCTTGCATCCCTGGAATGAAATCAGCTTGATCATGATGAATTATTTTTGTTATATGCTGTTGAATTCTATTGGCTAGGATTTTGTTGAAGATTTTTGCCTCTAGGTTCGTAAGTGATATTGGTCTGTAATTTTCTTTCTTTGTGGGATCTTTCCCTGGCTTTGGTATTAGGGTTATGCTGGCTTCATAGAATGAATTTGGGAGTATTCCATTCGTTTTTATACTGTGAAATAGTCTCAGTAGTATCAGAGTTAGCATGACAAAAGTTTGGTAGAATTCTCTGGTGAAGCCATCTGGGCCAGAACTTTATTTGGTTGGCAGTTTTTTGATGACTTTTTCAATCTCTTCCTTTGTGATAGATTTATTAAATTGATCTACTTCTCCTTGTGATAATCTTGGTGGGTGATATCAATCTAGGAATTCGTCCATTTCCTCTAGGTTTTCAAACCTGTTAGAGTACAGCCTATCATAGTATTCTGTTACAATATTTTTTATTTCAGCTGGGTCTGCTGTAACATCTCACATCTCATTTCTTAATCACTTTATTTTGTATCTTCTGCTATTTTTCTATTGTAAGTTTAGCCAATGGTTTATCAATTTTGTTCATCTTTTCAAAGAACTAGCTTTTGGTTTTATGAATTTTTGATTGTTTTTCTATTGTCTATTTAGTTCTGCTCTAATCCTTATAATCTGTTTTCTTCTGGTGCCTGAGGGGTTCTTCTGTTGCTCTCTTTCCAGTTGTTCAAGCTGTAAGGTTAATTCTTTAATTTGGGCCTTTTCTTCATTCCAGATGTGTGCAGTTATAGAGATAAATCAAGTTCTGAGAGCCACTTTTGCTGAATCTCATAGATTCTGGTAGGATGTTTTCATTCTCATTTGATTCCATAATTTTTGTATTTTGTCCTTGATTTCTTCTACAACCCAAGGCTTTTTGAGTAAAGTGTTGTTCAGTTTCCATGTCTGAATTTCTACCTATGATTTTTCTGTTATCGATTTCAACTTTTATAGCTTTATGGTCCGAGAAGACACTTTGTAGTAAATCAATGGTTTGGATTTTACAGAAAATTGTTTTATGACTTAACACACGGTCTATTCTGGAGAATGTTCCATGTGCATTGGACAAGGAAGGTGTACTTATCTGATGATGGATGAAAAGATCTATATATGTCGATAAGGTCAAGTTGGTTGATTGTTGCTATAAGATCTGTATCTTTCCTGTGCTTTTTTCTGGATGATCTATCCAAAACTGAAAGGGGAGTGTTGAAGTCTCTAACTACTATTGTGGAATGATCTATTCCATTTTTCAGTGTTGTCAGTATTTGTTCAAGGCATTTAGATGCTCTGGTATTGGGTGTATAAATATTTAATATTGTTATGCCCTGCTTGAGTACTGAACCTTTCAGCCAATAGTGACCATCCTTGTCCACAATAGTGGCTTTTACATTAAAATCTATTTTATCTGAGATTAGTATTGCCACACCTGCTCTTCTTTGTATGTTGTTAGCTTGCATTTTAGTCAACTAGTGCTGCTCTAACAGAAATACCAGAGTGGATGGCTTTAACAAAGGAAAGTTTATTCTTACACAGTCCAGTAGGCTACAACTGTAAATTCAGGATGTCTCCTCCAGTGGAATGCTTTCCCCCTTGTTGGCTCTGCAGGAAAGACTGGTAGTGCATCAGTCTTTGTCCAGGGAGTATCTTGGTGCAGGAACCTCAGGTCTGAAGGACACCCTCTTCTCCCAGTGCTGCTTTCTTGATGGTGTGAGGTTCCCAATTCTCTGCCTGCTTCCCTTTCCTTTTATCTCTTGTAGGATGTAAGGATTAAAGGTGGGGCAAGCCATACTCCAGGGAAACTCCCTTTACAGTGGAGCATGGAGGTGATCTTATAAAGGGATTTAGTCCCACCCTAATCCTTTAACATACAGCACAGCAAAATCACATAATAGAGGACAATCATAGAATACAGGGAACCATGGCCCAGACACATGGCTACACATATTTTAGGAGGACACAATTCAATCACTGACAGTTTGGTATATATTATTCCATCCTTTAATTTTTAATTTGTTCATATCTTTAAGTCTAAGGTGTGTTTCTCATAAGCAACATACAGACGGGTTGTGTCTTTTGGTCCAGGATGTCACCCACTGCCTCGCTACTGGGGCATTCAGTCCATTTACATTCAGTGTAATTATTGATAGGTATGTACTTACTGCCATCATTTTGATGTAATTATTTTTATGTTGATGTTTTGTATATTGCTCTTAATGTTCTTCTGTTCTTGGCCATTCTTCTTTATGGGTTGTCTTTTCAGTATTGATTTTGTGTTTGTTGAGATTCCGGTATTGTATTTCTTATTTTGATATGATGCACTGTTGATATGCTTTATGGCTAAGTCTATTATCCACCTTAACAGACTAAGATTAAACCCAATTTTAACTACTGCTGAAACTCTAACTTCCTCTCCTGAAATGACTATAACTACTGTAGTGTATCCCTCTTTTAATGTGACGGTGTCATAGTTGTCATGATATGATCACAGATTCCCTCATTTTAATACTGTAGCTTTAAGTTTTGTGACTTCCCTAACAGATTAGAATTTTGGATGACGTATTGTGCATTGTCACCTTAAATATACATTTAATGGTTCTGTTTTTCTAAGGAAAGAGCTTCTTTCAATACTTCATGTAGTTTGGGTTTAGTTTTCACAAAGTCTCTAAGCTTCCCTTTATCTGCACAAGTCTTATTTTAACTGTAATATTGACAGGCAATTTTGCAGGATTCTTGCTTGGAAGTTTATTTCCTTCAGGGCTTTGAATGTGTCAGCTCACTATTTTCTAGCTAGGATCGTTACTGCAGAGAAGTCAGATGAAAGCCACACGGCTTCCCTTGGAGTGTTAGCTTTGCTTTGAGCCTTGCTGCCTTCAAAAGCATCTATGTTTTATTTTATTCAGCTTGATTATAATGTATTGGTGTCTTTTGGGGTCTACCTTTTGTGGTGTTTGATAAACATCGTAGATACCTGAGTTCTCTTTGCTCATAATCTCAGGACAGTTTTCTGTTAGCACCTCTACAGCAATACTCTCTATATTGTCATTTATTCCCCCCTTATTGAGGAATTCCAATTAAATGTAAATTATTCCTCTTCATGGAGTCCCAAATGTTTCTTAATGCTTCTTCATTTTTCTTATTTCTTTTCTCTGATTTCTTCTCATAAATGCTGGTGTCAGTTGCTCTGTCCTCAAGATCATGGAGTCTAACTTCTATCTGTTCAATCCTACTCTTTTGGCTTTGGATTGAAGTATCTAATTCTGTAATTTTGTTATTAAATTGATGTATTTCAGATCACATCAGTTCAGATAGTTTAATTTTTCATTTTGTTCTGCTGCATTTTGTTTAATCTCTAGGAGGGTTCTATATATAATTCTTTTCTACTTGACCTCTGATAGACTGAGAAAAGCTTATTCATCGGGGAATTTTTTTTAACCTTTGAGAGTTTTCTGGAGCATTTGAAGGCTGCTTCTTTAAATGATTAATTATGGTCTGCTGCCTGCATGCCATCTATACACTGATTTCTCTGGTATTAGATCTAAGAGAATAGTTGGTCACCAACTGTCTCTAATACTCTAACAATTTGCCCCAGGTGGACTATCAGGGGTGGAAGTCTCTGCTTATCGGGTGGCAAAGATGCCACCCTACTTACAGAGAAAGTGGGGGCTGTCAGCCAACCCTACAATGTGTGTCAGAGAAGGGTGGGAGGAAAAGCTGCTAGGCCTTTAAATAGACAGATCTCCAGGCAAATACATAGGCCTCTCAGCCTTTAAACTTCACTTCTATGTGGAGAGTTGTCCAGGTGTTGAACTAGAAGCTGTTCAATGCACTGGCTGAAAACAGGCCATCAGGAGAAGCAGACTCCTTCTTCCAGCTGATAACGAAAGTACATTACTGGCTGTTCACAGAAGCTGCAGTTCTCCAATACCGTGAAACAGCAGAAACGGAGGTCAGATGGCCACTGGCTCGTTTTTGAGAAGGGAAGATTAGTCCAATACTGGTGCCTAGTCAAATGTGCTAGGTCCTAGGACTCCCCAAATGTTCAGTGCTCTACACAAATATCATTCCAGGCCTTAGTTCTTAGAGGGAAGTGAAGAGATGTGTGTCTAGTCTGTAATCTATCTTTTAACTGTCCTCCAAGTTCTTTTTATTTAACAGATTGTTGCTGCTGTTGTTAGGTGCTATCAAGTTGTTTCTGAGTTATAGTGACCCTATGCACAACAGAACTAAACACTGCCCGGTCTTGCGCCATGTCCACCATCATTTTTACGCTTAAGCCCATTGTTGTGGCCACTGTGTCAATCCATCTTGTTGAGGGTATTCCTCTTTTTTGCTGATCCTCCACTCTACCAAGCATGATGTTCTTCTCTGGGAACTGATTGTTTATGACATGTCCAAAGTATGTGAGACACAGTCTTGCCATCTTTCCTTTGAAGGAGCACTCTAGCTGTACTTCTTCTAGAACAGATATGTTCTTCTGGCGGTCCATGGTACATTCAACATTCTTCTCCAACACCAAAATTCGAAGGCATCAATTCTTCTTCTGTCTTCTTTATTTGTCCAACTTTCACATGTATATGATACAACTGAAGATATCACAGCTTGGGTCGGGTCATCTTAGTCTTCAAGGTGACATCTTTACTTTTCAATACTTTAAAGAGGTCTTCGGCAGAAGATTTTCCCAATGCAACGTGTCTTCTGATTTCTTGACTGCTGCTTCTATGGTCATTGACTGTGGACCCAAGTGAAATGAAATCCTTGACAACCTCAATCCTTTCTCCATTTATGATGATGTTGCTTACTGGTCCACTTGTAGGGATTTTTGTTTTCTTTATATTGAGGTACAATCCATACTGAAGGCTGTGGTCCTTGATCTTCATCAGTAAGTCTTTCAAATCTTCACTTCCAGCAAGTAAGGTGGTGGTGTCTGCATAACACAGGTTGTTAACGAGTTGTCCTCCAATCCTGATGCCTCGTTCTTCTCTGTATAATCCAGCTTCTTGGATTATTTGCTCAGCATACAAATTGAAAAGGTATGGTGAAAGGATACAACCCTGACACATACCTTTTCTAACTTTAAACCATGCACTGTCCCCTTGTTCTGTTCCCACGAATGCCTCTTGATCTGTACATATATTCCTTAAAAGCACAACTAGTGTTTTAGTCAGCTAGTGCCGCTCTAACAGAAATACCACAGAGTGGATGGCTTTAACAAAGAAAGATTTATTCTTACACAGTCCGGTAGGTTGCAAGCCCATATTCAGGGTGTCCGCTCCAGGGAAAGACTTTCCCCTTGTCAGCTCTGGAGGAAAGTCCGGTATTGCATCAGTCTTTGTCCAGGGAGCGTCCTCACGCAAGAACCTCTGGTCTGAAGGACGCACTCTGCTCCCAGTGCTGCTTGCTTGATGGTAGCGAGGTTCTCAAATTGTCCTTTGTTTCTTTTTCCTTTTTTATTCCGTGCAAGCTAAAAGCATTAAGGGTGGGGCAAGCCATACTCCAGGGAAACTCCCCCCACAGCAGGAATTCACAGCCCCACCCTAATCCTTTAACATACAGGTTAACAAAACCACACAATGGAGGACAGTCCCAAGATACTGGGAACCATATCCCAGCCATGTGGCTGCACACATTTTGGGGGGGGGCACAATTCCAACCATGACAACTAGGTATTCTAGAATTCCCATTTTACACAATGTTAGCCATAATTTATTATGATCCACACAGTCAAATGCCTTTGCATAGTCAATAAAACACAGATAAATATCTTTCTGGTATTCTGTTTTCAGCCAAGATACATCTGACATCAGCAATGATATCCCTGGTTCCATGTCCTCTTCTGAATCCAGCTTGAATTTCCGGCAGTTCCCTGTCAATATACTGTTGCAGTCGCTTTTGAATGACCTCAACATTTTACTTGTGTGTGATATTAATGATATTGTCGGTAACTTCCCCATTCAGTTGGGTCACCGTTCCAACTTCTTGATATATAATTCATATTCCATACTATTCATGCATTTAAAGTGTGCAATTCAGTGGTTTTTAGTATACTCACGCAGTGGTGCAACCATCACAATACATCAATACATTGTAGAACATTATCAACTCCTAAAGAAACCTTGTCACTTTAGCTCTTACTCCAACTCCCTCATCCCTAAGGAACCACTAAATTTTCTGTATCTACATATTTGCCAATTCTTAGCATTTCATATTAACTGGAATCACATAATACGTATGCTTTTGTGATTAACTTCTTTCACACTTAATGTTTTCAAGATTCATTCATGTTATAGTATGCATCAGTCCTTCAATCCTTGTAACAAAATGTGATATATCCATATCACTAATTAATTCAACAGTTGATGGAAATCTGGTGGGTTTCCAAGGCTTCAAATTGGTTCAAAATGGTTCAGTAATTGTGGTCATGAATACGGACTGTGTATGTGTTGCCTAGCAACCAAATCCATAGTTTGTGTGGTATTTTGACCCAAGTAGGAAACACACAGCTCTACCACAAAGATAGCAGCGACCACTCTGCTTTGAATGTGTTGCTCTCCACAGTTCTGCCAATGACTCAATCACCTGCATCAGGCTCCTGCAACTTTCAAAAGCACTGTGGCAGGACTTTTGGAGAGCATCACTAACAGCAGGACTGTGGAGAGACACACATTCAAAGCAGCCCAGTCGGCCACCATCTTTGAGCTGGGCAGCAGATTTGCTTGCAATGTGATACCCACATGAAGCCCCAGCTGTTTCCAACTTTTGGTTCCTGTGAGTAATGCTGCTATGAATATTCATGTACAAGTTTTTGTGTGGACATACATTTTCATTTTTTCTTGGGAATATACACAGGAATGGAATTTCTGGGTCAAATGGTAACTGTTCAATTTCTTGAGGAACTTTCAGACTGTTTTCCAAAGTGGATGTACCTTTTTACATTCCCCCCAGCAATGCATGAGGATTTCAATTTCTCAACATCTTTGTCAACACTTATTATATTCATTCTAGGTGATGCCAAGTTGCCTCTTAATTGTGGTTTTGATTTGCATTTCTTTGATGACTAATGATGGTGATCATCTTTTCATGTGCTTATTGGGCATTAGTATGCTTTCTTCAGAGAAATTCCTATTCAGACCCTTTGCCCATTTTAAAAGTGAATTTTGTCTTTTTGTTATTGAGTTTATTTTTTTACATATATTCCAGATAGAAGTCCCTCATCAGATATATAATTTGTACTACTTTCCAGTGTGTTGTCTTTTCATGTTCTTGATGGTGTCCTTTGAAGCATAATTATTCCATTTTAATTAAGTTCAATTTGCCTGTTTTATATTATTGCTTATGTTTTTATTGTCATGTAGAAATCCACTTTGAAATCTGAGGTACAATAGATTTACTCCTATGTATTCTTTTGTAAGTTTTAGGGGTTCAGTGATTAAAGTTTTTATTTGTGGTAGCTTTTGTACATTTTATGAGGTGAAAGTCTAACTTCATTCTTTTGTCTATGGCTATACAGTTATTCCAGCACCATTTGATGAAAAGACTGTTCACCCATTGAATAATCTTTCAACTTTGTTAAAAATCAACTGGTCATTGCTGAAATCCTAGTCTATAAATTGATTCTCATTCTAGTCTATAAATGGATTTATATGTCTGTCCTTATGTCAGTACTGCATAGTTGTGATTACTGTAGCTTGTAAAAAGTTTTGAAATTAGAAAACATGAGTCCTCCAACTTTTTCCCTCCAAGACAAATTTGGCCATTCTGGGTCCTCTGAGTTTCTATATGGATTCCAGAATCAGTTTGCCACTTTCTATAGTCCAGCTGGAAGTCTGCCAGAAATTGCATTGTATTGAATCTGTAGATAAACTTGGGGAGTACTGTTATCTTAACAGTATTAAACTTTCCAATTGACAAACACAGGATGTCTTTTCATTTATTTACTCAATTTCTTTCAAATATGTTTTGTAGTTTTCAGACTGTCATCTTGAACATTTTTGTTAAATTTATTTCTGAATAGTTTTAAATGCTATTGTAAATTGAATTGTTTTCTTAACTTTAAGTTGTGTATTGCAAGTGTAATTGATTTTTGTATATTAATTTGGTATCCTGAAACCTTAATGAAATGCGTTTATTAGTTTAGTGCATTCCTTAGGATTTTCTACTCACAAGATCTTGTCATCTGCAAATAGTTTTACTTCTTCCTTTCAATCTGTTTTTTATTTCCTTTTTGTTGTTTAATTGACCTACTTAGAAACTCCAGTACAAGGTGAATAGGAATGGTAAAACCAGAGCTCATTGTCTTGTTCCTTTCAGAGGAAACACATCCAGTGTTTCAGTATTATTAGCCACTGCATCAATCCACCTCCTTGAGGATCTTCCCCCTTTTGCTGACCCTCTATTTTACCAAGCATGATGTTTTTCTCCAGAGACTGAACTTTCCTGACAACAATGTCCAAAGTATGTAAAATGCAGTCTCACCATCTTTGCTTCCAAGGAGCACTCTGGTTATACTTCTGCCAGGACAAATCTGTTTGTTCTTTTGGCAGGCCACGGTACATTCAAAATTCTTCTCCATCACAATTCAAAGATGTCAATTCTTCTGTCTTCCTTACTCATTGTCTAGCTTTCCCAACCATATGATGTGACTCAAAAATATCATGGCTTGGGTCAGGTGCATCTTAGTCTTCAAGGTGACATCTTTAGTTTTCAACACCTTAAAGATGTCTTTTACAGCTGATTTCCCCAATGCAATATGCCTTTTGATTTGCTAACTGTGCCTTCTATGGGCATTGATTGTGTAACCAAGTAAAATGAAATCCTTGACAACTTCAACCATTTCTCCGTTTATCATGATATTGCTTACTGGTCCAGTTGTGAGGATTTCTGTTTTCTTGGTGTTGAGGTGCAACCCATACTAAAGGCTGTGGTCTTTGATCTTCATTAGTGTTTCAAATCCTCACCACTTTCAGCAAGCAAGGCTGTGCCATTTACATAACACAGACTGTTAATGAGTCTTCCTCTAATCCTGATGCCTCATTCTTCATACAGCACAGCTTCTTGGATTATTTGCTTTGCATATAGATTGAAAAGGTATGTTGAAAGGATACAATCCTGATGCACACAGTTTCTGACGTTAAGCTGACCTTAAGTGTCCCCTTGTTCTGTTCCCATGACGGCATGTTGATCCATATACAGATTCATCATGAGCACAATTGAGTGTTCCGGAATTCCCCTTCTCTGCAATGTTATCAATAATTTGTTATGATCCACACAGTTGAAGGCCTTTGCATAGTCAATAAAACACAGGTAAACATCTTTCTTGTATTCTCTATTTTCAGACAAGATCCACCTGACATCAGCAATTATATCCCTGGTTCTACATCCTCTTCTGAATCTTGCTTGAATTTCTGGCAGTTCTCTATCAATATACTGTTGCAGTCACCTTTGAATAATCTTGAGCAAAATTTTACTTGTGTGTGGGTTAGGTGCTACATCTGCTAACCAAAAGGTCAGCAGTTCAAATCTACCAGGTGCTCCTTGGAAACTCTGTGGGGCAGTTCTACTCTGACATCTAGGGTCACTATGAGTGGAGAATTGACTTGACAGCACTGGGTTTGGTTTGGTTTGGTGGTATTAATTGTTGAGTAATTTCTGCATTCAGTTGGATTACCTTTCTTGGGAATAGGCATAAACATGGATCTCTTCCAGCTGGTTTTCCAGTTAGCTGTCTTCCAAATTTCCTGGTACAGGTGAGTGAGCACTTCAGGTACTGCATCCATTTGCTGAAACATCTCAGTTGACATTCGATCAATTCATGGAGCCTTGTTTATCACCATCACCTTCAATGCAGTTTCAACTTCTTTATTACCATCAGTCCCTGATCATATGCTACCTCTCGAAATGGTTGAACATTAACCAGTTCTTTCTAGAATAATGACTGTGTGTATTCCTTCCATCTTCTTTTGATGTATCCTTAGTTGCTGAGTATTTTCCCTGTAGAATCCTTCACTGTTGCAACTCAAGGCTTGAATTTTTTCTTCAGTTCTTTCAGCTTGAGAAATGCAGAGCTATTCTTCGCTTTTGGTTTTCTATCTCCATCTCTTTGTACATCAGTGTGATGCTTTGCCTTCCCAAGCAACCCTTTGAAGTCTTCAGTTCTTTTACTTCATTTCTTCCTTTTGCTTTAGCTACTAGATGTTCAAGAACAAGTTTCAGAGTCTCCTGTGACATCTGATTTGGTCTTGTTTCCTGTCTTTTTAATGATCGATTGCTTTCTTCATGGATTATGTCTTTGGTGTAATTTCACAACTTGTTTGGTCTTTGGTCATTAGTGTTCAGTGCATCAAATCCATTCTTGAGATGGTCTCTAAACTGAGGTGGGATACACTCAAGGTTGTACCTTGGCTCTTGTGGACATGTTCTAATTTTCTTCAGTTTCAATCTGAATTTGCATACGAGCAGTTGATGGTCTGTGCCACAGTCAGCACCTGGTCTTGTTCTGACTGATGATGTTGAGCTTTTCCATTGTCTCTTTCCAGATACGTAGTCAATTTCATCCCTGTGTATTCCATCTGGTGAGGTTCACGTGTACAGCTGCCATTTATTTTGGTGCAAAAAAGTATTTGCAATGAAGTCATTAGTCTTGCAAAATTCTGTTATGCGATGTTTGCCATTGTTTATATCACCAAGGCCATATTTTCCAACTAATGATCCTTCTTTGTGTCCAACTTTTGCATTCCAATCATTATCAATGCATCCTGATTGCATGTTTGATCAATTTGGACTGCAGATGCTGGTAATAATCTTCAGTTTCTTGTTTGGCCTAAGTGGTTGGTTTGCACATTTGAATAATCGTATTTACTGCCCTTCCTTGTAGGCATATGTATATTATCCTATCACTGACAGCATTGTACTTCAGGATAAATCTTGAAATGTTCTTTTTAACAATGAATGCAACATCATTCTTCTTCAAGTTGTCATCCCTGGCATATTAGGCCATGTGATTATCCAATTCAAAATGGTCAATACCAGTCCATTTCAGTTCACTAATGCCTAGGATATTGATGTTTGTGCATTCCATTTCATTTCTGATTTATAATTTTCTTAGATTCATACTTCACATTCCAATTATTAATGTATATTTGTATCTGTTTTTTCTCATTTTGAGTTGTGCCACACCAGCAAATGAAGGTAACAAAAGCTTGACTCTATCCACATCATTGACTACTTTGAGGAGGCAGTTCTTCCTCAGTCTTTCGAGTGCCTTTCAACCTGGGGGAATTGTTTTCTGGTTCTATATCTGACAAAGCTTTGCTGCTATTCATAAGGTTTTCACTGGCCAATTTTTTTCAGAAGTAGAGTGCTTGGTTCTTCCTGGTCTGTCTTAGTCTGAAAGTCCAGCTGAAACCTGTCTGTCAAAGGTGATCCTGCTGGTATTTGAATAACAGTGGCACAGCTTGCAGCATCATAGCAACACATAAGCACCCACAGTATGCCAAACTGACAGACAAGCAGGGGCTCGGGTTTTTCATAGATGCCTTTTATCAGATTAGGATACTGCCAACCCTTTTTTAATCTTGGATATGCGTTGGATTTTGTGAAATGCTTTTTCTGCATAGATTTAGATGATCATGTGTTTTTTCTTATTCTATTGACATGTGTTATGTCAATTTCTAATGTTAAACCATTTGGTCACAGTGTATAATACTTTTACTGTTGCTGGATTTGCTTTGCTAGTATTTTGTATCAGGATGATACTGTACTCATAAAATTAGATGGGGAAAGCTCCCTCCTCTTTTTTTTGGAAATTTTGAACAATCTGTATTAATTCTTGTTTAAATGTCTGGTAGGATTCACCACTGAAGCCATCTGAGCCTGGATGTTTCTTTGTGGGTAGGTTTTTGATTACCAGTTCAAGCTTTTTACTTGTACTTCTATTCATGTTTTCTCTTTCTTTTTGAGTCAGTGCCAGTAGTCTCTTTCTAGAATTTTTCCTGTTCATCTAAGTCACTGGTATTCAATTTTTCATAGCATTCTCTCATAATCATTTTTATTTCTATAAAGATGGTTAGTAATATCTTTCATTTTTTATTTTAGCAATTTTCCTTTTTTTTCTTGGTCAATCTAGATAAAATTGTTAATTATGTTGCTCTTTAGAAACCATGTTTAGTTGTGAGTCACAACTGCTTTCTAGTCTTTATTTCTGCTCTTAGCACTATTTTCTCTCTCTGCTTGCTCTATGTTTAGTTTGCTCTTCTTTTTCCTGTGTTTTGAGATGGCAAGTTAGTTTATTGATAAGGAGTTTTCTTCTTTTTAATACAAATTCCTATCTATATACTGCTACCTATATCACACAGGCTTTGCTATTTTGTCTTCACTTATATCCATCTCAAGCCAAGTGCCAGGATTTTATAATTTATGTTGTGAATTTTTCTTTGTTCTATTGATTATTGAGAAGTGTACTTTTTAATTTCCATATATTTTTGATTTTCCAAATTTCTAGTATTAATTTCTAATTTCATTCCATTGTGGTCAGAGATGATCTGTATTATTTCAATCCTTTAAAATACGCTGAGGTTTTTCATATGGCCTAGCATATCATTTATGCTGGAGACTTTTTTTTCACCCTGTATATTCTTGAAAGTGAAAGTTTAAAATTTGAGTCAGTTTCTCATACAAAAACTTACATATACTGTTATTTCACCCTAGCTGCTCTTCTGACACTGTGACAAGCACATTCCTTCCCTTATCTTGGAGAATGTCTTACGTAGACTTGAGAAGAACGTATATTCTGCTGTTGTCTGGTGAAGTATTTTACAGTTGTCTGTTCAGTTTAGTTGGTTTATAGTGTTTTTCAAGTCTTCTATTTCCTTGCATCTCTTCTGTCCAGTTGTTCTATCCATTGCTGACATTGTGAAATCTCCAACTATTATTGTTGAATTGTCTATGTCCTCTTTTATGTCCTTCAGTTTTTGCTTCTTGTATTTCAGTGCTCTTATTAGATGCATATATGTGTTTTATCTTCCTGACAGATTGACTCTTTCATCATTATAAAATGTCACTATCACTAGTAAGTTTTAAAAGAATTTTTGTGTGATACTAGTATTACTACTTCAACTTTCTTAATGTTATTTGCTTGATATATTTCTGTCCATCCTTTTACAGTCAATCTATCTGTATCTTTCAATCTAAAGTATGCTTCCAATATACAACACAGAATTTAATCTTGTTTTGTCCTAGTGTGACAATGTCTCCCTTTTGAATGGAATGTTTGAGCTGTTCTTGTTTAATATAATTACTGATATTGGTGGATTTATGCCTGCTATTTTTCTGTTTGTTTTCTATATGTCTTGTATCTTGTTGTTTCTTTATTCCTCCTTTATGGCTTTCTTTTGCACTGAGTTTTCTCTAATGCAACATTTTCATTTCTTGAGCAATGTTTTGCTATATTTTTTAAGTTATTTTCTTAGTGGTTGCTTTAGGGCTTGCCATATACATCTTATCAGAATTTGATTCACATTTATATTGACTTTATTCCAATGAGATACAGAAATGCTATTCCTATATAATTCTATTTTCCCCTTTTGTGACATTACAGTTATACATATTACTTCTATTATGTTACCAATCTAGCAATACATTGGCATAATTATTACTTTTTCTAAAGTCATGTCTTCTAAAGAAGCTAAGAGAAGAAATAGAAAGCACATACTTATACCCTTTGTTATATTAATCCTATTTCCCATATCTAGTTCTCTTAATTTGTTCCTGTAGATTTGAGTTACCATCTAGAATCATCACTTTAGTCCAGCACATTTTTGCTTCTACTCACCTCCTTTGTGCTGTTATTTGCAAATATATTACATTTTTGTATGTTGTAAACCCAGCATTATAATGATACATATTTTGATTCAGTTGTTTTCAAATCAGTTAAGGAATAAAAAAAATACACATGTATACTATCTTTTATAATTACCTTTTATTCCCTTTCCAATTATTGTCTGGTGTCATTTGCTTTCAGCCTGAAGAACTTCCTTTAGTACTTCTTCTAAGTTGGGTTCTGTTAGCAAAGAAATCATCTCAGTTTTTGATTACCTTCATTATTCAAAAATAGCTTTTCTGGATACAGGAGTCTTGATGAACCTTTTTCTTTCCTTTGAGCACTTTGAAAATGTTCTTTTTTTGCTGCCTTCATTATTTCTGATGAGAAGTCAGCTCTTGATCTCATTGGGATTCCTTATTCTTCTCATGTCACTCTCATGATTTTATCTTTGCCCTTCAAGCATTTTTAAAAAGATATGTCCATAATGGGTTTCTTTATGTTTATCCTACTTGGGGTTCACTAAGCTTCTTGGATGTGTAGATTGTTTTTCACCAAATGTGGGAAGTTATTAGTCACTTAGCTTGCACTTGGCATTAGTCACCACGTAATCGAGTATTTTTTCCTGCTCCTTTGATTTTTCTCTTCTGTTTTCCTGACACTTCCATTACACATATGTTGGTGAGTTTAATGGTGTCCCACAGGTTCCCAGACTGTTGATTTTTCTTCATTCTTTTTTCCTTCTCTTCTTCAGCCTGCATGACATCATTTCATTTAATCCTCACAACACAATGAGGTACACAGTATTATTATCCTCACTTAATAGATGAGAAAACTGAGGCTCAGGTTAGGTGACTTGCCCATGTCAGAGAGTGACGTGTGGCTGTGAGGTTTAAACACAGGTCTGACTCCAAAGTTTGTATTACTTGCTGTATACTATATTGTCTATTCTCCAACAGCCATAAACAACCAAATGGGGGCAGTTGGGAGTAGGCTACTTCTCTTCTAGAGAATTCCCTTTGTCACTCCCCTTCAGTATTCTTTACTAGTATGTTCCTCTTCTAAAATTCATATGTCTAATATCTAACATATACTAGTGAATTAGTCTGTTTATTGCTTTGAATTGAATGATTTATGCAATGGTAGCTAGCTTAAATGGCCATAAGTACACCAATATTTTGACTTAAAAGATTCCTTTAGAAAAATATATAGCTTTTTGAAGACACTGATAACTTAGTGGAGAAGTATTCATTAAATGACTTACAAAACTATCTATGATTACTGCTGACTGTTCTGACTTAACAGCATTTGTTGATCTTTAGGTCTAGGGTCTTGGTCTTTTGTTTATTAGGTGGATGAAATTAAGGACAGATGGGTTCTAGTAAATAAATATTTTGAAATTAAACTAGTTTTTTTGTTCTGTAAATAGGAGGCAGTCTTGTAAAGAATGTAATCTCTAGGGACAAATATTGAAGACCCCAGAAAAAGTATAAAGATTAAACAAAAAGTCTTAAGAATAATACTTCCTAATTTTTCCTGAGAAAAGGATACATTTTATATCCTACACTTCATTCTCAGTATATCATCTGTCCTATTCAATCTTTGATTGTAGAAAATGTTTTCTACCAACTCTCTCCATATACTGAAAGTAATTGTCTTAAGGACTTTTTTCCCTCACTGTTAAGTCTCCTTTTTAACACCAAGCAAATAGATATGTGTACATAAATTCTATATGCAAGTTTCTGTTGCAAGAAAGACCACCCAGGACCCACAATCTCTTTATCTTCTAGCTGCCACAGATTTCTGTAGTATTGTCTGTAGCACATGATATGAGAGAATCGGCCCGGAGATCTGACAGTTGTGCTTTGTTCTTTCCAAATTCTATCACTAATATTTTCCCATGTAGTTTATATCCATTTAGTAGATGTAATGCTTGCCATGCTATATCCTTATCTAAAAGAGAAAAAAGAAAAAACAAAACAGAACATGAATTTACATAGCTAATAATTCAATTCTATTCCAAGTCCAGTTTAGGTACTTTTGCCTTGGAGTTAAATGTCTGGCTATAAGGCCAGACAGTCTTTGACAGTTCTCTTTTCCATAATCTCCAATTTGTTTAACTCAGCAAGATTAATGGATAAACATAATGACAATAAGAACTTAAAATGGATGTTTGAGAGTTTCTTCTAATTGAAATATACTGGTAAAGAAACAAGGATATAGACAGTATGCTAAAGAATTCTAATCTATAATTAACAATACATGTGGCTCTATTTTAAATTATAGGTAATACGAAAACCTAATCATTTCCAAAATAAGTAAAACCAACAAATGAAGTTATCATGGTATTGAGGACATTTTGCTACTCTCTTCTGATGAGTGAAGGGTTGTGGGAACCCTAATGTAATAAATAAGTTTAAGAATACTTGTTAGCACGTAAGAACTTGAGGTGTGGTAATATATGGTGTACAGCAGGAGAATTCAACTTGTGAGCCTCGAAGCCTGGATGTGGGCAATAAAATGGAATTCCTGCCAGGGTCTGTGAAATCATAAATAGACAAATCACATTTTTAGACTGAACAAATAATTTATGATCTATTTCAAATTTTCAAATATGTATAGCTGTTGTTCTGATTAATAAACCAGCTACCTATAGAAAATTAACACTGAATTTATAAAGCCTTTTTTTCACTACATAGTTTTCAATTATTGGATCATATTATGTAGGGAAGAGGGCCCATGAAATATTTTTTTAAGTTTAAAAGAGGACTTTACACTTGAAAAGATTGAAAATCACTGGTACAGAGAATCCACAATCTTTCAATAAGATAAGAAAAGTGGTACAAGACTAGATAAAAACAATGGAGGGGAGTCTGGCAGTATTAATGTGCTTTTATGTACAGTACTTGTCTAACATAAGTGAGCAGGTTACTTATAAATGATGATAGTTTAGGAACAATAAAATGTATAACTTCTACCCAATTATCCCCCCCAAAAGAGACACTGGCTGATCTGTCACAGAAAGTGAAATGCCTGCTATTCTTCCCTTTGAATTAAGATACTGATGCCATGTATTAACAAGCAAACAATATTTGGAAGAACATATCATTATCTATTAATTATGAATTATTAATTAATTAGCACATTAGATTACAACCGCTGAGTCCTAAATGCAAGTACATGTGTTCTGCTTAGAATACCAATCTATTAATTAATAAGGAATATAATTATTACTTGGACCACAAACACTATTGTCAACAAAGAGAAAGTAAAGTTTGGTATGGTGGGAAAGAAGTACCAAGATTATAGAAAATGACAACTACCTTAGTACAGGTAGGCTAGATTGTCCTGCACTGTCAATGAAGTAGAAGCACAAAAAAGAGGATAGAAGAACACTGCAAATATTTTCCTTACTTCCTTTTCCTTTTTCCCATGTTTCTGTTCAAAATATTGTTGATTTCAAGCTATGGAAAAGTCATAGGGCTTTACCCAAATCAAAGAGGTTATAGGTAGTCTCTCTAGTGAACTGATGCTACAACTGAGTAATTGCCTAGATGAAGCTACTTACTGGGAAAGGTGATGAAAGCCTGGCCCCTCATGCGTCCAGTCATCATTCGAAATTGAATTGGAGGTCCTTTTTTCTCCTGGAACCGGCCAAACAATGAGACAAGATCCCTTTCAGTCACCCGAGGGCTAAGGTTCTTGAGATATAATACCTAATACAAACCAATGACAACAGAGATATTACATGAGGAAGGCAACTCTTTCATTACAGTTGAATTAGTTTTAGATTAAGATGGTAGATTAAACATATGCATCTGATTTCACTCCTTCAAGAAACACTTCTAAAATTACAGGGATTTTAAAAAAACAACAAACCACAAACCCACAAGGTCAGCAAGACCAAAAATTATTTTGGAACTAGAAAATAATTAGCTAAGTAGGAACTGACTCAAGATATCCCCCCAAACTGAATCTTTGACGAGCAGTAGAGAAGCCAAAACTAATCTAAACTACACTTGAGAATTCTCAGTTTGGGAATCTATAGCTTCAGGTACTTCTGGAAATGGATGTGAACAGCTGGGGTTAAAACAAAGGAAAGCAAGTTGAAAGGTGTTTAAAAACCAATTAGACCTTTAAATCCCTTCTCCCACCGTATATTACTGGCAATTCTTGAAGTTCACTCTGAAGATGGGGACTGTCAGACATTAAAGTATGAAGACTGTTTCTGAAAGTATGGAGATTAAAATAAAGAATGCTTACTGAATGCCGAAGACCCTCTAGACTTTTCCCCTATTTGGTTCCTAGAATTCCTGTAGTACCCTTGAGCAGGAGTTTGGAAGAGTGTTTGTTTTCTGATAGACTTCAAGAGTAAGGATCTCAAGCTACTATAGGATGTGGAATTTCAACAAACTGTCCAGCTAGATTACCTTAACATGAAGCTCAAAAATCCACAAAGCCCCCTTATGTAATCAGAACTTCCAATAATCTTTTTAGTTCCTTACTATACATAGGAACATCTATGATCCACATCTGAAGAAAATTTGCAATGTGAAAGACAGTTACCAGAATAAACAAATGGAAAAGAAATAAACGGAAGAAAATAGAGACAACGAAGAAAGAAAACTTCATAAAGAAATCATTAATATCCTCATAAAAGCAAGATATTGTATCTATTAGAAATGGGATGCCATAAAAAAGAATATTTAAGAGAACAAGGAATAGCACTAATTTATTAGCTACCCTGAGTTATATATTTTATAGCTTTAAGAAACGGGAAAAACTCAGATGGAGCAGCAAAGAGCTAAAAAACAGCTGACTTGAAAGATTCGATTATTGAAGTATATGAATAAATAAATAAACAGTGTTACAAACAGTACAATCTTTATGTTTTAAAGTCTTTAAAAACTGGATATTGTCAAATTTAGGATTTAAGTTTAGTTGTATCTTAAAGGCACGGGCAGGGAATAACAGACTTGCTCTAGAGTCTTGGCTCTCAAATACATATCGTGAAAGCATCATCATATTAAATCACAATAGAAAGGAGAATAAGAAAACACACTGCAAGTTTCTCACCAGTTAGTTATGGTCCATACTAAGACTGTTTCCTTTCATATGGACATTTTTTTTTTTTTTAGAAGAGGACTTCTGGTTGAGGTGGCTCAGCGAATACTTGCTTAAATGTGTCTTCTCTACTCCAAAAACATACATACATACAGGTATGTATAACACACATACACATATCTGTACATGTGCACATATGCATATATATATAAAATCTACAGCATATATATTAACATATACATACATATATATATACACAAAAAGATAAAGATACAGCTAAAATCAAAAACAAGATACACATTTCTGTAAAAAAAGAAAAGCCAAGTGCCAAGTGCCGTCGAGCAGAAACTTTAAGTGATAAGAGAGGATGAAGCTACTCCTGGTATCCCTGTGAAATACACAGTATTATTTTACATGTTTTGAACTTTATATAAATGGCATTATACTGTATGCATTCTTATACAGCTAACTCTTTACCCCTTTTTAAATAGACTTTAACTTTTAGAACTGTTTTAAGTTTACAAAAATATTGACAGTAGAGAATTCTCAAAAACTACGCACTCAGTTTCCCTATTACTGATATATTAGTATGATATACTTGTTATAATTAATACTGGAACATTATTATTAATCAATCTATAGTTTACTTAGATTTCTTTCGTTTTTCCCAAAAGTCTTTTTTCCTGTCCCAGGATCTTACTCAGGATACATTACATTTAGTTGTCATGTGTGCTAAGGATCTCTTGATTGTGGAAATTTCTGAGTTTCTTGGCTGTTGATGACCTCAACAGTTTTTGAGGAGTACTGGTCATGTATTTTGTAGGATGCTCCACTACTGAAATTTGTCTGGTGATTTTCTCATGATCAGAACAGGGTTACTGGATAACAGGATGATGATTACAGAGGTAAACTGCCATTTTCATTTCATCATATCAGGTGCACATAATATCAACATGATCTATGATTGCTGATATTTGTCTTCATCACGTAAATGAGGTATAGTGATTGAAAGGTGTTTAAAAAGCAATTAGACCTTTAAATTCCTACTCCCACCATATATTACTGGCAATACGTGAGGTTCACTCTGAAGATGGGGAATGTCAGACATTAGAATATGAAGACTGTTTCTGAAAGTATGGAGATTAAAATAAAGAATGCTTACTGAACGCTGAAGACCCTCTAGACTTTTCCCCTATTTGGCTCCTACTGTGCAGTTACTATCCTCTCTTCCCTTTCTATGGTGTAGTCTTTTAAAGGAAGTCAATATGAACAGCCTATACCTAAACAGTGGGCAGTTATTTTTCCCCTCCTTAAGTGTATAACATCTATGCAAATTGTTTTGAATTTGTCTGCAAGGGAGATTTATCTCTCTCCCTTATTTATTTATTTAGTCAGTCACTTATCTATATCCATTTTATACTATGAGTTATAATCCTATACTAATTTAGTTTTTGCACACATCACCCCACCTATGAATGAAGCTCTTCCAGTTGGTTTCTGTTCTCCTCTGACAAACCACTATCAGTGTTTTCTGTTTGTTCTGAGCACTTCCTTACTTTCTGCTACTACATGATACTGTACGCTAATCTTGTATATTTCCTGTCCTACTCCTCAAAACACCTGTCTTCTTCCAAGGAGCCCTGGATTTTTAGTGGAAAATGATATTAAGACTAAGATCTGGATGTTAGGCTTGTGAATGCCTTGGGTATCATTTCTTCTAGGTTCTTTCAGTTGACAAATTAAAAAAATATATGTGTAACCTTATGTATACACATATCTATAAATATTTCTATAGAAAAAATCCATATTAAGTTAGGGATGAGTTCATTCTGATGCCTCCAGCTTTAATCCATTACCACATGTATTATACTTGGCTCCTCCACTTGCTTATTCATAAACTCTCACTCTAGGAGTGATACCTGGCTCTCAAAATCCACCATTCATTTATCTAATGGTTCCATTCCAGTACACATGTATGGTAGCATCAGAATTGTTAACCCATATTACCAGAAGAAACAATTTATCAACTGGAGTATGGTCCTTATGTGAAGTTCATTTTGCTTCTAGTCTTACAGACTACACACATTTCCAAAGATACTTAGGTCAACAATTTTTTACCCCATTCTCTTTAGTGAAGTTGTTTATTATATTTGTAATATAGTTAGATTCTATTGTAACAGTCTGTCATCTTTCCTAGGATCCCCTAACTTCCTAAATGATTTTTAAATATTTATATGCAGAAAACACCAGAAATATTTTTTCCTGGGTTTTCCCAACACTGCGAAGGCATTCAGCTAGGTGGATCATAACAAATTATGGATAACGTCTGAAAAGTGGTAACTTCAGAACTTTTTATTATGGTGGACCTTGTACTTGGCTCAAAAGCAGTAGTTTGAATAGACCATGGGAATACTGCATGGTTCAGAACTGGAAAAATGTATGTGACAGGGTTGTGTTCCTTCATGTTACTCTATAAGCTGAACAAATAATCCAAAAAGTTATATTAAAAAAAAAGAATGTGACACTATGATCAGAGAAAGACTCTGTGATCTGTGATATGCAGATAACATAACCTTGACTGCTAAAAATGAAGATGAAGTACTTACTGATGAAGGCCAAACACTACAGCCCTCAGTATAGACTACGTCTGAACATGAAAATAAAATCCTTACAACTAGAATGATAAATAATATCAAAATAAATGGAGAAGAAATTCAAGTTGTCAACAATTTCATTCTACTTGGATGAACAATCAACATCCATGGAAGCAGTAGTCAAGCAATCACATGACATATTACTTTGGGCAAATATGCTGCAAACCTCTTCAAAGTTTTAAAAAGCAAAGATGTCACTTTGATGACTAAGGTGTATCTGACCCAAGTCAGGGTTTTTTCAGTTGTCTCATACACATGGAAAATTTGGGTAATGAAAAAAGAAGATAGAAGAATCGATCTATTCATATTGTGGTATTGGTGAAGAATACTAAATATACAATGGACTGCAAAAAGAACGAAAAAAAGAAATACTAGAAGAAATACAATTAGAATGTTCCTTTAAAGCAAGGATGGCAAGACTTCAACTTACTATTTTGGACATGTCATCAAGAAAGACCAATCACTAGAAAAGGGCATCATGTTTGGTAGAAGGCCAATGGGGAACACCAATGACAATGACATGATAGCAGGCTGCAACAATGGACTCAAACACACCAACAGTCATGAAGATGGTACAGTACCAGGCAACGTGTCATTCTGTTACAAGCCCACCATGAGTCGGGAGTGACCCAACAGCAACTAACAATGACAAGACTCATTCAGTTTCCTCTAGTGTCTTTGTTTTTGTCTCCCCTGTTGTTTCTGGGTTTTCAAAAAACTCCTTAAGTAGAGTTTGAGTCTAGGGGCTCTTTCGGCTGTAATCCACTGTTACTATGTCAGGACCCTGTTGATGTGGTGATAAGGCTTGCCCAGGGGAAGCATTCTATGATCTCATGATTAAAACTCAGTTTACTGGCCCTGTGTACCTGGGCAGTGACTTTCAGAAACACTTCTTAGCCTTTTTATCCTTTGTCTTACCTGAGACAGCAAGTATTGAGGGGGCTAGAGCTGGTCAGTTGCATCTCCTCTACATCAGATAAGATTTTGGGCAATGTATTTTCCTTGGAGGGGAAACCTGTATTATGGAGAGTGCTCTGGGCATATTTCAAAGTACTTAACAGGAAAATGGAAAAATTCATTATGGTATTTTTCTATAGTAAAATACCACATAGCTCAGTGTACATTGGAAAGAAACTTCAAAAACAAATGTTGAGCCAGAAAATCAAGTTATAGAAGAATGAAGAGTATGATACAGTTTATATAGTTTTAAAATATATAAAACTATACATTATTTAAGTGCCTAACTGCTAGCTGAAAAATTGGTGATTGGAATCCACCCAGAGGCAACTCAGAAAACAGGCCGAGTGATCTGTTTCTGACAGGTCACAGCCTTGAAAACCATATGCAGCAGTTCTACTCTGAAACACATAGGGTATAATATATAATATTTTATCTTTTTCTAATTAAGCCAATACAGAAAATGCTAAGAATTGATAAAGATGGCTGGCTGAGTACAGAGACGTTTGTTATTTTATTCTCTATAACTTTTATACATTAGTAATGCTTTATAATAAAAAATATTATGAAGCTACCCTTGAACTAACAGCAACAATACATTAGAAATCCAAACACCGAAAGGAAACTGTTTTTTTTTATTATGACTGAGTGAAAATATATATTCCCATATAAATTTGCATGCCCACCTATGTGCAGCTTCCACTGCTCTTCCTGCCCGTGACAGCACATTTTTCCTCTCTGCTCCATACATGTCTCATCCTCCCAACAGTCTCCTTTCCCCTCCTCTCCACCCACTCTCCTTCCTTCCTCCAGTCACAGGCCAGCAGGATGATATCCTAGAGATGCACAGAACCATAAAGTGCACCCCATATATAGTCACTCTGCACCGCCAAGTCCAATCCCTTGCTGTCCGAAGAGTGGACCTTCATTATGATTCATGGCCAAAGACAGCACCAGGGCCAGGGGCCATGCTCCCAGAAGGAAAGTTAAAAGCCCCAACCTACAATGCCATTTAAACAAAAAACTGGGACAGTAAGAAACTAAGATTATTCTTTGGTTTTGGTTTTTTCAATTAGACACAACAAAGTATATGCTTTAAGAGTTTGTGTTACTTCTTTGGGTGACATGATATTGAAAAACTTTCCATTCCAAATGTAACATATATCATGAATGTAAAATAATGATCTGATCAGTAAAACAAGAATTAGTTTTAACTTTAGTTACATGTTTGTCAATTTCTCAATGTAGAGGACCCGTGTTTATCACTGGTGCTTAACATAAGTCATATGTCATATGAAAGCCATGTAGAGAATTCTGAAGAGAAACCTCATGTGGTACTCTACTCAACCTGTCAATTACTTATTGGCTAATTCCAGAGGCACAATGGCTACTGGATATGGTGGTCCTATAAATATTACTTTATTATTACAGTTTACTGTTCCTTCAATTCAGGGCTTCTAATAGGTATGAATATGAATGTGAGTTTCATAAAGATTTCTTTAAAATCCCAAGAGTAGTTTAGGACCTTACAAAAGTATAAGTGCATCATAAGGAATATGCTACTTCTGTGCTATGCAGGGAAATCCTGGTGGTGCTGTGGTTAAGAGCCTGGCTGCTAACAAAAGGTTGGCAGTTTGAATCCACCAGGTGCTCCTTAGAAACCCTATGCAGAAGTTCCTACTCTGTCCTCCAGGGTTCTTATGAGTCAGAATGGATTCGACAGCAACGGGTTTATGGTGCTATGAAGAGAAAGAACAGTCAAGGTCAAGGACACACATAATCATTATGCTATCTTGTGATTCTCTGGTATAACAAAAACTAACTGAAAAGTACTACTTTAAATAGAGGGAAATAAAAATGAAAATAACCTTTTTTTTTTTTTTTTTTTTTTTAAATTTAGCCTATACCTTGTTTGGCTCCCCTGGATTATATGAAGAAAACATAGGAACTTTTCGGATCTCTTCCTCTGACAAACGATTTCTCTGGATCTCATCTTCTGGGACAAATTCTATTGGCTGCGTCAGCTTCTTAGTCCCAGTCCAACACTGTTGAGGTGAAAAATCAGTAACTTTTGCCACATGGAGACTGGGACCTTTACCCTGTGCTGCCTGTTTTCCCTTGTCCTGGAGTAGTGACGGGTTCTCAGCTGTGCCACTATCTCCCACTGATGTAGCTGACACCAGTGAGTGGGAGGCAAAGGGTCCACCTCTCATAAGTTGGAACTCTTCAAGACGTTTTTTCATTATCATCTCTTGATAAAAATTTTCCAGGTTGTTCATGGGATCACCTTTGTTCTTCTTTTGGGGATCATCTGGATCAAGACAAAGAGATAGGGAAGTTCTACAAAGCCTAGCAATGCAACTTTTGATTCATTAATAAACTAAATCTTGGACCTCAGATAGAGAAACCCTGCTGGGGCAGGTCTTTACAACTTGTGATAAATGACAACAGCATACAGCTGTTTTGTTATATCACACCCCAGGCAAGGCTGGCTCTATGGTGAGGCAAATGAGACATCTAGGGTGCAAAATTTAACGAGGCACTCACTCTCAGAATCATGTGAGTGTAAGCACCTCTAATTGATAAGGGCATTAAAAATACATAACCAATATGGCATTATTATACTTCACAATATTAATAATAATTCTTTAGTACCATCTAATACCAGGTTCAAATTTAAACTTTCTGAAAGGTATCTCTTTACAGTTGGTTGTTTAATTCAGGATCTATACAAGCATTTGACTCTCTTTTATTCTAAAACAGTGCCCTTTCTTTCCAATCCCTCAACCCATTTTTCCTCCACGCCATCGATTTATTAGAGAAACCAGGTCATTTATAGAACAAATGGATTTAGCTGTTTCCTCATGGTGTTGTTTAACTTATTCATCTATCCACTGTACCTGTGAATTGATAAAGACAGAGCTGTGTTATCAATACAGTAGCCACTAGCCACATGTAGCTATTTGAATTCATTTTAAAAATATCAGTTCCTCAGTTCCACCAGTCACATCTCAAGTGCTCAAAAGACACTGTGGCAAGAGCATACCGTATTGGACAGAGCAAATAAAGATCATTTACATGGTTACAGAAAGTCAAATTCTACAGTGCTGATTCAGAGATTTGATTAGATTCAGGTTTATGTATTTTTTTTAAGGCAAAAATGGGACTGTGTACTTCCAACTGCACTGTATCATAAGGTATATATATACGTTTGGTGATAAATTCAGGTGTTGTTAGTCTGATCTCTCCATCACAAAATTCTCCTCTTTATCTTTTACCTAATGGCTTTTGTACCCATTAAGAGTTATAAAATGAAGACTTCCTAATTCGATCATGCCTCTTTCATTTACTAGCTGGAATTGTATACTGAACTTACCATCATCAACTATTTCGTTTTCATAAATACAGTTCTTAAGAGGAAAGGCAGAATAAATGCTTGATTCTTTTCCATTATTTACCAATTATTACAGTAATGAGTTGGTAGATGATTTATTTCTTCTATATATCTGATGTAGTTCAATTAAATGTAGTCATGATTCTTTTAAATGATCAAATTATCCCACCCAAACCTGGAATATTTCTCCACACATCCCTGGTTCCCTTTAGTGGTAAATGATACTTAGAAACCATAGTGTGTTGCTAGGGGTGTTCATTGCTGTTGGGCTGTTGTTGCTTCTAAGCCTTTTTCAATGGATGAAGCTAGGAAATAACATTTTTAAGAAAAAATAAATTATGAGTTTTATTGGTATTTCCAGTTCAAACTGAAAATTACAAAGCTTTTACTTAAATTTCTAGATTTTAGACTTGTATCTCTTTTCTCATATGCATAATATGAGAAATAAGATATTAATAATAATAATATTAATTAATTAATAATATTAACAATTATTTACTAGCTTTTTCTTATAATTTCTTTATACTATAGAATTACATATATATTTATTTACATGTATACACACTATAAATATGCTATAGAATTTTAAAATGTCAATAATAATATTAATACATTACTAACTGATATGGATTGAACTGCATCCCTCTAGGGGTTGGAATCCTAACCCCTAGAACCATGGATGTCATCCCACTGAGAACAGGGTTTTGTTATGTTAATGATGCTGTATCAGTGTAGTATGTATCTTAAACCTAATCACTTCAGAGTTACGAAAAGAACAGATTAGACATATGAGTAAGCACAGATGTGGTGGGAGGGGAGGGTAGATGCCACATGAAGATGGTTAAGGAATGCCAGGGCTATAGAAGCTGAGATGAAGATCTTCCCCCAGTGTCAAGAGAGCTTTCCTCTTATAGCCAGCACCCAGAATTCAGACTTCTAGCCTCCTGAGTCATGAGAAAATAAATTTTGGTTCTTTAAAGACACTCAATGTTGGTATTTTTGTTACAGCAGCACTAGCAGACTAAGACATGAATAATAATAAAACTACTGAGTACAGTTTTGTATTTCTTTGTAGTTACTTTTTATCCCTGGAATATGTTCTATTGAAACTGATGTCAAGTTCATTGAACTCATAGCAACCGTACACGTCAGAGCAGAACTGCCTCACAGAGTTTCCAAGGAGTGCCTGGCAGATTTGAACTGTTGACCTTTTGATTAGTAGATGTGGCACTCACTTACTATGCCACAATGATTAGGAATGTACAAATATGCCTTAAAGTCACTTTAGGTGATTGTTTTCTAGTAGTTATGCTACTAACTTTATTTAGATTTAGGTTAATTTGCTTCAAGTTGTTTTTTAATTTTAGGGATTGAATATCTTTTCATTTTTTATTTATATTTGTTTTTTTAATTATGTAAAACATTTAAGTGGGCCCAATGTAAAAACTAAGCCCTTGTACCGCAGTGGTTAAGAGGCTGGCTGCTAACCAAAAGGTGAACAGTTTGAATCCACTGGCCACTCCTTGGAAACCCCATGGGGCAGTTCTACTCTGTCCTGTAGGATCACTATGAATCAGAATTAACTCGACAGCAACAGTTAATACAAAAACTGTATAAAACAATGTCCTCACAGAAGTCTTATTTTCACCTCTAGCCTCTTCCTTTCCATTCCTATAACAGTTTTTATTAGGTTTCAGATTACAGTTCCATTGTTTCTTTTATGAAAACAAAAGTAAATAGGCATATATAATTGCTTACCCTCTTCTCCTATATAAAAGTAAACTTACCAGTAACACTGTTCTGCAACTTTTTTGTACTTAACAATATATTCTTGAGGTGACTCCATATTAATGTGTAGAGTTCTTCCCCTTCCTCCTTATAGCTGCACAGTACTCCACTGTATGAATAAACCATAGTTTATTTGACTACACCCCTACTGATGCATACTGTTATTCTATCTACTCTTTTACTATTACAACTGTATTGATGAACAGCCTTGTGCATACAGGATTTTGTATTTTTAAAATATAGTTCCCTAATAGATTCCAAGAAGTGGTATATTGATGAGACAAAGGGTACATGTATGTGAAATTTTCTACATATTCATAAATTCTACTCTAGGGGAGTTATACTATTTTGCATTTCCACCAGCAAGGTATAAGTGTATTTATGGAAGGATTTCTTAAGACAGAAAAAGCACTAACCATTAAGGAAAAGACTGACAAATTTGACTACATTAGAAATACCATAGATACCACAATGAGGGAAAAAATCCACATAATAGGAAAAGATATTTGCTACACAAATAAAAGATGAAGAACACTAACATACAATCTATAAATAATTCCTACAAATCAATAAGAAAAAAAGTGAACAGCTACTAAGAACAGAGACAAATGACTGTAAAGGTTCTTTACAAAAGATAATAAATAAATAAGTGCTCAATTGTCAATGACCTAAATACAAGAGCTGAAACCATAAAACTCTCAGGACAAAAACAGGGGTAAAGCATCACGATTTAATTTTTGACAATGGACTCTTAGATATGATAACCAAAAGCATGAGCAACAAAAGAAGAAGTAAATAAATTGGATTTAATCAAAATTAAAAACTTCTTACCAACAGATTAGCTAGCCTAGGTGAAATGGAAAAATCTGTAGAAACACAAAACTATTCAAATTGATTCAAGAAAAAATAGGAAATCTTAAGACTTACAACAAATAAAGGGATTAAACTAGTAATCAAAAACTTCCCAACAAAGAATAGTCTAAGATAAGGTGATTTCAATGGGGACTACTACCAAATATTTAAAGGAAAATTGAAACCAATCCTTCTTAAACATTTTGTGAAAAGGGAAGAGGAAGAAAAACTTCCTAACTCAAAGAGGCCAGCATCAGCCCAACACAAAGGTAGATAAAGACACCACCTGAAAACTACAGACCAGTATCTCTTTTAAACATAGCTGCAAAAATTAACAGCTAAACAGTAGAAAACCAAATCCAATACTGTACTAACAGATTATACACTACGACTGAGTGAGATTTATCCCAGGAATACAAGCACAGAAAACCATCCAATGTAATATATAATAGGACAAAAACCATCTCAACTGATGCAGATTTATCAACTTTCCATGATAACAATACTCAGCAGACTAGGAATACAAGGGAAATTCCTCAACATGATAAAGGACATCAGTGAAAAACCCACGGCTAACATCATTCAGTGGAGAAAGACAGAAAGCTTTCCTACTAAGATCAGAAATAAGAAAAAGATTCTTGCTTTCACCACTGCTACTGAACATTATACTGGGAGTTCTACACAGAGAAATCAGGCAAGGAAAAGAAGTAGAAGGCATCCACATCAGAAAGGAAAAAGTACAACTATATTGGCAGATGACATTATCCTATATATAGAAAATCCCAAAGAATCTACAAAAAAAACTGCCGGAGCTAATAAATTAATTCAGCAAAGTCACAGGGTAAAGATTATTTTGGACTGAATTGCATACCCCCAAAATATGTGCTAGAATACTAACTCTTACACTTGTGAATCTATCCCCACTTAGAAATAGTTTTGTTAAATTAATGAAGTCATATCATTTAGGGTGTGTCCTAAACCAAAACACTATTGAGATATAAAAAGAGTAGATAAGGCAAAGAAGCAAAGAAGCACAGATGGGCAAGATGAATACCATGCCATATGGAGATCATCAAGAAGCCAAGGAACAGAATCTGCAAAGGGAAATGCACTTTGCCCCATAGCAGAAAGAGAAAGAAAGCCTTTTCCTAGACATGGTGACCTAAATTTGGAATATTAGCCTCCTAAATTGTGAGAAAATAAATTTCTGTTCATTACAATTACCCACTTGTGCTACTTCTGTTATAGTTGCAATAGATAACTAAGACAAAGATCAACACACAAAAGCCAGTTGTTTTTGTATATACTAGAAATGAATAAGCTGAAAAGGAAATTAAGAAAACAATTTCACTTATAATCATACCTAAAATAAATACCTAAGAAAAATTCAACTAAAGACCTAAAAGACTTAATATTGTAAGCTATTAATACTACTCAAAGCAATCTACAGATTCACCAAAATACCTGTCAAAATTTCAACAGCCTTTTTTGAAGAAATGGAAATGTTGGTCCTCAAATTAATATGGAGCTGCAAGGGGACCAGAACAGACAAAACAATTCTGAAAGAGTAGAACAAAATACACTATAAAGTTTTCAACTTTATAGTATGTATTTCAAAACATACTATAAAGCACCAGTAGTCAAAACAGTCTGGTACTAGTATAAAGATACAGACCAAGGGAAACAGAACTGAGTCCAAGAAACAAACAAACATTTATGGCCAACTGATTTTTGGCAAGAGTGCTTAGTCCATTCAACAGAGAACAGTCTTTTCAACAAATGGTACTGGGACAACTGATCTTCACATGCAAAAGAATAAAGTTGGATCCATACCTCATACTATGAAAATTAACCAAAAATAGATAACACTCTCAGCAGAAAATATAAGTATAAAGCTTTAGGACTTTGCTTTTGGCAATGGATTCCTACATATGGCACCTAAAACACAAGCAACAAAAGAAAAAAACAAACGGTATTTCATCAAAATAAAAAACTTTTTTCCATCAAGGGACATTATCAAGAAAATGAAAACATTTATATATAGTAGGAGAGAAAGATTTGGAAATCACTTATTAGATAAGGAATTAATACTCAGAATATATAAATAAATCTTTACAGAGTCACTATGAGTTGGAATGAACTCAATGGCAATGGGTTTGGTTTATATTTTCATACAGTAGCAAAAAGACAAAAATCCCAATAAAATAATGGACAAGGACTTAAACATGCATTTATCTCATGAAGACACAAAGGAATGTTAAACACTGAAAAGACATGCTTAACATTATTAGTTATTATGGAAACCTCATTATTAATTATTAAAATTCAAATCAATACCACAATGGGATACCACTTCATACCCACTGTGACAGCTACAATTTAAAAATAATGGAAAATAACAAGTGTTGATGAGGATGTGAAGAAACTATAACACATGTGGATTGCTAGTAGGAATTTCAAGTGGTGTAGTCATTATGTTAAATAATTTGGTGGTTCCCTGAAGTTGAACATAAAATTGCCATATGCTTCAGCAATTCCATTCCTAGGTATATACATCAAACAACTAAATGCAAGGACTCAAACATATACTTGCATTCCTATGTTCACTGCAAAACTAGTCATAATAGCCAAAAAGTAGAAACAAACCAAGTGTCCATCAAGAAATGAAAAAAATGCCTCACATTCACATAATGCATTATTATTCAGCCATAAAGAAAAAGGAAATTCTGATACCTGCCAACAACATAATGAAACTTGAGAACATTATGGTACATGAAATAAGCCAGATAAAATATATAAATGCCTAAAGACCAAAGTAGATTAGTGGTTCCCATGGGCTGGGAGAACAGGGAATGGGGAGATGATGCTAAATGAAACAAAACAAACAAAAACAGAACACTTGTGCATCAGAGGACCTAAGAAAGTGAAGGGACAAGATACAACCTACAGAATGGGAGAAAATATTAGCTAACCACATTGCCAGTAAGGGTCTAGAAGCCAGAAGATAAATTAACACACACACACGCACACACACATACACGCACGAGGTTTGATACTCAAGTTCATGAACTTAACTGTTCTAAGTGCTACATACCTCACTGCTGCATATCATGATGGTCACCCTCAAAGTACTACCCTTGGGAAGCTATGTACTGACACCAGCACCTAGTCTACCTTTCAAAGCAATTTTGAAACTCTTTCTGGAATGGCCATTGCACATGGTGGCAAGTACACCAACTTAACTGTATTGTTGTGTGTGAGGGAGTTTTTAGACAGTAAACAACTGTATTGGAACACCTTCTGTACTCACCTGATCTGGCCCCTAATGACTTTACTCTTTACCTGAAGATAAAGGCAATATTGAGAGGAAGGAATTTTGATGACATTCAGGACATCAAGTATAAAGAACAACACCTCTGATGGGCATTCTAGAAAAAAAGTTCAAAATTGCTGTGAAGGATAGACTAGGCAATGGCATCAGTGCATAGCTTCCCAAGGGGAGTACTTGAAAGGTGACTGTAGTGATATTCAGCAGTGAGGTATGTAGTACTTTTGCTCAGAAGAGTTTGCCAACTTAACTGGCAGTCCTCATGTATATATATATAAAATCAGCAATTCAAAAAACAGCAGAATAATCCAATTTAAAAATTGGCAAAGGTATAAGAAATACTAAAGGAAGCCCTCCAGCTGGAAAATCAGTAACATCAGATAACAACTCAAGACTAGAATGCAGGGTAGAGCAACCACATATAAACCCAAAAAGGGAAATAAAACAAATAAATAAATAGGGAAACTGAGATGTCATTATGTAAAAGATGATAACAGTAGAAGAAAAAAGAGGGACTAAAAATATAGTCATATGAAGATCTTTCATATGGAGAGGAAGTCAGGTGATATAAAGAAATAAGAGACCCGCTCAAACTAAGAAAACTAGAGGTAAATATTAAGATAACCACAAAGGAAACTAAACTAAAATAAACTAAACTAAACTGAAATAAAATAAAAAAACAAGAAAAACATAAAGACTCAGCAAGTACAAAATCAACAAAAATGAAAAAGGTGAAAAAGAAAACACATGAAGAAAACTGACTCAACTCAGAAAATTAAGAGGAACACAGAAACTGTCAACAACATACAAAAAAAGCACATGAAAATGATAGCACTACACTCATACCTATCAATAATTACACTTACTGTGAATGGTTAATGCACCAGTGAAGAGACAGAGAGTGGTGGATTGCATAAGAAAAAAAAACTAAATCTATCTATATGCTGCCTACGAGAGACACATCTTAGACTTAAAGACACTAACAAACTAAAACTCAAAGGATGGAAAAAATATATATATTTAAAATGCATAAAATGTATTTATATATAAATATATAGTAATATTTATATATATTTATATATTTAAAATATAAAAAATACGTATTTGTATCAACTAAACAACATTCAAAAAAAAGTAGGAGTGGCAATATTAATTTCTGACAAAACAGACTTTAAAGTAAAAATCCATCAAAATGGATATGGAAGGTCACTATATAACGATTAAAGAGTCAATATACCAGGAGGGGAAACCCTGGTGGCGTAGTGGTTAACTGGTAATGCCTGCTAACCAAAAAGCTAAAGGTTAGCAGTTCAAATCTACCAGGTGCTCCGTGGAAACTATACGGGCTGTTCTACTCTGTCCAGAGGGTTGCTATGAGTGGGCTTGGGCTTGGACACCAGGAAGTAACTATAATAAACACTGATGCACCCAACAACAGGACTCCTAAAATCAACTCTAAAAGCACTGAAAAGAGAAATAGATAGCTTCACAATAATAGTAGGAGACTTCAACATATCACTTTTGATGAAGGACAGAAGTTCCAGAAAGAAGCTAAATAAAGATAGGGAAGATCTATATGCCACAATCAACCAACCTGATCTCATACACATACACAGAACACACCACTCAACAGCAGTCAAGTATACATTCTGTTCCAATACACGTGGAACATTTTCCAGAAAAGACCATATGTTAGGCCATAAAGCAAGCCTCAGCAAACTCCAAAGCACAGAAATATTACAAAGCATCTTTTCTGACCATAAAGCCCATAAATGTAGAAATCAATAACAGGAAAACAAGGAAAAAAATAAAACACATGGAAACTGAACAACACCTTGCTCAAAAACTACTGCATTATAGAAGCAATCAAGGATGGAATAAATAAATTCACAGAATCAAATGAAAATGAAAACATATCCTGTCAGAACCTCTGTGGCACAGCAAAGGCAGTGCTCAGCGGTCAATTTATAGCAGTAATGGACACACGAAAAAAGAAGAGTGAGCCCAAATCAAAGCATTAACCCTAAAATTCAAATAGAAAGAGACAAGGAAAAGAAGCCCTTGGACACTAGAATAAAACAAATAACAAAAATTAGGCTAGAACTAAATGAATCGGAAAACAGAAAAATGAAAGAGTTAACAAGACAAAACCTTGCTTCTGTGAAAAGATCAACAAAACAGATAAAAGAAAAACGGCAGAAAGCAAACTGGAAAAAACATATTTCATAGAAATATCTGAAAAACTGAAAAAAGAAAAACAGGACAGAAAGCAAATAAACCCAATAAGAAATGAGATGGGTGATATCACAACAGGAATAAGTGAAATAAAAAAAAAAAAATTGCAACAGTATTATGAAAACCGGACTCTGATAAATTTGAAAACCTAGAGGAAATGGACAGATTTCTAGAAACACACTACCTATCTTAACTAAAAAAAACACACACAAAAAAAACCAAAAAAACAGACGTAGAACGACTAAGTACAAAAAAAGAACAGAATGAAAAGGGAATTAAGAAAACTGTCAATAATAACAACAAAAAAGCCCTGGCCCTGATGGTTTCATCAGAGAATTCTACCAAACTTTCAGAAAAAGAGTTAACACACTATTACTAAAGATATTTCAGAGTGCAGAAAAGGATGAAATACTCTCAAACTTATCCTATGAAGCCAGCATAACCCTGACACCAAAACTAGGTAAATACACCAGAAAAAAGAAAATTACAAACCAATATCCCTCATGAACTTAGACTTAAAAATCCTCACCAGAATTTTAGCCAATAAAATTAAACAGCATCTCAAAAAAAAAAAAAAAAAAAAAAATAACTCACCATGACCAGGTAAGATTCATACCAGGTATGCATGGATGGTTTACTGTATAAAAAAGAATCAATGTAATCAATCATATAAAGAAAACAAAAGAACCACATGATTTTTTTAATTGACGCAGAAAAGGCATCTGACAAAGTCTAACACCCATTCATGTTAAAAACTCTCAGCAAAATAGGAACAGAAGGGAAATTCCTCAATGTAATAAGGGGCATCTATGCAAAGCCAACAGCCAAGATTATCCTAAATGGAAAGTCTGAAAGGATTCCCTTTGAGCACAGGAACCAGGCAATCATACCAACAATCACCACTCTTATTCAACACTGTCCTGGAGATTCTAGCAAGAACAGTTAAGCTAGAAAAAGAAACAAAGGGAAGGCAAATTAGAAAGGAAGAATTATCTCTATTTGGAGAAGATATAAAACCCTGAAGAATCTGCAAAAGAACTACTCGAACTAACAGAAGAGTTCAGTAAAACATCAGGATATAAAATACACATACAAAAATCAGTTGGATTTCTCTATACCAACAAGGAAAATGTCACAGAGAAAATCACCAAATCAAAACCATTTACCATAGCCCCAATGACCATAAAATACTTAGGAATAAATCTAACCAGAGACATAAAAGACCTATACAAAGAAAACTAAAAGACACTACTGCAAGAAACCAAAACAGAACTACATAAGTGGAGAAACTTATCTTCCTGATGGATAGGAAGACTCAACATTGTGTAAATGTCTATGCTACCCAAAGTGATCTATAGATATAATGCAATCACAATACAAATTTCAATGGCATTTCTTAATTAGATGGAAAAACAAATCACCTGCTTCACATGGAAAGGGAAGAACCCTGGATAAATAATACATAACTAAAGAAGATCAAATTGGGAGGCCTCAGACTACATGACTTTAGAACCTGTTACCCTGCCACATTAGTCAAAACAGCCTGGTACTGGTACAACAACAGATACAAAGATCAATGGTACAAAATTGAGAATCCAGATGTAAAATCATCCACCTGTGAGTAGCTGATATTTCACAAAGGTCCAAAGTCCACTAACTGCAGAAAAGATTGCCTCTTTAACAAACGGTGTCCGTATAACTAGATATCCACTTGCAAAAAAATGAAACAAGATCCATACCTCACATCATGCACAGAAATTAACTCAAACTGGATCATACACCTAAATATAAAACCTAAAATATGGAAGGAAAAACAGGAACACTTCTGAGAACTCTAATACACGGTATAAACAGAATACAAAACATTACTTCTCCAAAACCCACTGCTGTCGAGTTGGGTCCAACTCATAGTGACTCTAGAGGTCAGAGTAGAACTGCCCCATAGTTTCCATGGAGTGTCTGGTGGATTTGAACTGCCGACTTTTTAGTCAGCAGACATAGTACTTAACCTACCACACCACCAGGGTTTCCAAAACCTTATTAACAATGAGCAAATTCCAGATGAGTTAATAGACAACTGGGAACTCCTGAAAATGAAATACTTATGCTCATCTGGGAAGACTTCACCAAAGGAGTAAAAAGACAATCTACAGACTGGGAAATAATTTTTTGACTTGACAAATCTGATCACTGTATAATCTCTAAAATCCACATGATGCTGCAAAATAACAAGAAGACAAATAACCCAATTAAGAAATGGGAAAAGCATATGAACAGGCACTTCATGAAAGAAGACATCCAGGTGTCTAAAAGATAAAAGGGCCAGTTCACGGTGGCCATATTTGTGACGCTATAGTAGCCATATTTATTGCATTTTTAAAGTTAGTCTTGACAAATAGCCATGACAATTTATATGATTATGCAACTCATAGAAATTAATTAAAGTTTAGCATCAAAATGGGTGTTCCCTTTGCCAAACATTTCGCACCTCATATTAAATTTGTGATGTAATTGTTCCACTGAGAGAACAATTTGACATTTAATCAAAAATTTGAGACAACTGGGTCTGTTGCCAATCAGATAGCACCTGTGCATCAGCAAACTGCATGTTCCAATGAAAACATCACCATTGTTTATCACAGCATATGCAAGAATCCATCCCAAACAATTTATCACCAAGCAACAAGAACTGCGTCTTTTGTTGACCACAATTTGGTGGATTTTGCATCTGGACTTGAAGCTTTACCCTTACAAAATTAATTTAACTTACGAACTTAAGTCCAACGACCATAGATTGCACCATACATTTAGTGACTGGGCTCTGCAGCAACTGGAAGTTGACACTGCTTTTGGCTGAAAAATCATCTTTAGCCACAAGGCCCATTTTTGGATGAATGGTTTGTTAACAAACAAAACTGTTGCATTTGGAGCAATGAGAATCTAATGGATATTCAAGAACATTCACTTCATCCCCCAAAAGTTACCGTTTGGTATGGATTTTGGTCTGGCAAAATCACTGGCCTTTATTTTCTCCAAGATGAATGAGGAGAAGATGTGACTGCCAATGGAGAAAGACTTTGGGCTATGATAACTGATTATTTCTGACTCCATTGGGAAGGCACCTTGGTGGCTATTTACCTGAAGTTCTTTTTCACACATAATGTACTTCAAAATAAGAGAACACTTAAAATTGTATCATGTGTACAACTTGTTTTATTCCAGCTCAAAGATATGACACCCTTACTGGAAGACCCTTTACATGAGAAATAGTTACAATCACTATTATTCAGAGAAACACAAATAAAAGTACAATGACATATGCTCTCACCCCAGCAAGGCTAGCTTTAATTCAAAAAAACACAAAACAATAAATGCTGGAGAGGCTGTAGACAGACTGGAACACTTATACACTGCTGGTGGAAATGTAAAATGGTATAACCACTTTGGAAATTGATTTGGCACATCCTTAAAAAGCTAGAAGTAGAAACACCATATGATCCAGCAATCCTACTCTTTGGAATATGTGCTAGAGAAGTAAGAGCTGTTACGCTTGGCTACCTAAAATGGTATATGCACACAAGTGTTCAGTGCAGCACTGTTTACAACAGCAAAAAGAGGAAATCAGTGTAGGTGCCCATCAAAGGATGAAGGGATAAACAAATTACGGTTATTCACAGAACGGAATAGTACACAATGATAAATAACAATGGACTTGTGAAGTATCTCATAACACAGATGAATCTGGAAGGCATTATGCTGAGTGAAACCAGCCAAAGCCAAAACCACCGCTTTCTGGTCAATTCCAACTCATAGTGACCCTACAGGTCATAGCAGAACTGCCCCAGAGAGTTTCTAAGGATAGCCTGGTGGATTTGAACTACCACCCTTTTAGTTAGGATACACAGCACTTAACCACTATGCAACCAGGGCTTCCTGAGTGAAATTAGTCATTTGCAAAAGGACAAATATTGTATGAGACCACAATTACAAGAACTCAAGAAAAGGAGACAATTATAAAAATTCAACAGAAGGAAACATTCTTTGATGGCTACAAAAGTGAGGAGGGAGACAATGGGGTATTCAGTAAGTAGACAGTAGACATGAATTATTTTAGGTGAAGGAAAGGACAACACACAATACAGGAAAAATCAGGACAGCTGGACTCCACCAAAAGCTATGAAGTTTTCCTGAATATAATCAAACACATTGAAGGACAGAGTAGCCCAGGCAGTGATCTGTGGACCACAGTTCCAGGGCACACCTAGTTCAATCAGCATAACAGAGCTTACCAAGAAATTGTTCTGTATCTCACTTTAGTCATCAGTGTCTGGGGTCTTAAAAACTAGCAAGTGGCCATCTAAGAAGCATCAACTGTTCCCAACTCACCTACAGTAAAAGTAAATGGAGAATGTCAAAGACATAAAGAAAATATGAGCCCGAGACAGAAAGGACCACATAAACCGGAGACTACATCAACAGAAGAGTAGAAGAACTAGATGCTGCCCAACTACTACCAATGACTGCCCTGACATGGAACACAACAAAGAGTCCCTGACACAGTGGGAGAAACGTAGGGTACGGAACTCAAACTATTGAAAGACCACACTTGATGGTTTCACAGGCTGAAGGATCCCTGGAAGACATTGCCCCTGGACTCTCTGTTGGCCCAGACTGAAACCATTCCTGAAGCCCACTCTTTAGACAGAGATCGGACTGGACTATATGACGTAAAATGATAATGGCTAAGAGTGTGCTTTTTGGCTTGTAAGTAGATACATGAGACTAACTGGGCAACTTCTGTCCAGAAGCAAAATGCAAAGGCAGAAGGGGACAGGACCTGGCTGAATGGATGTAGAAAATACAGGGTGTAGAGGAGGAGTATGCTGTCAACAGTGTGGGGAGAGCAACTAGAGTTACACAACAATGTGCATATAAGTTTTTGTATGAGAAAGTAACCTCAATTGTAAACTCTTGCTTAAAGCACAATAAAATATTTTTAAAAAAAAGAGAGAGAAAAAATGGGCAAAGGGCATGAATAGACATTTCTCTAAAGAACACATATAAATGGTCAATAAACATATGAAAAGATGTCCAGCATATTGGTAGAGGACTCAAGGTAATACATACAGTATGATTCATGAATATAACATTCAAAAAGTGGCAAAATTAAATACTGTAAAAAAATACAAAACAAAAAACCTCAGTGCCGTTGAGTCAATTCTGACTCATAGCAATCCTAGAGGACACAGCAGAACTGCTGCATCGGGTTTCCAAGGAGCACCTGGTGGATTTGAACTACTGACCTTTTGGTTAGTAAGTGTAGCACTATGCCACCTGAGTTTCCAAATACTGTCTAGTTCTGTACATATAAACCACTGCCATCGAGTCAATTCTGACTCATAGCAACTCAACAGGACAGAGTAGAACTGCTCCATAGAGTTTCCAAGGAGTGCCTGGCAGATTTGAACCACCAACCTTCTGATTAGCAGACACAGTACTTAACTACTATGCTACTAGAGTTCCCCCATATACATGAGTGGTACAAATACAAAGAAAAGCAAGGAAATTATTATCACAAGTCAGTACAATGGCTGTATCTGGTAAAAAGGGGCTTGTAATTATTGTAATTTGTGAAGGGTATATGGGACTTCTGGAGTACTGGCAGTGTTCTATTTAATAATGTGACTGGACACATGTTTTAAGCAATCTTTAGCATTATCTATCTCAAAATATGGCTTAGAAAACAGTGAATTAGAGTGATGTCAGTAAGATGGTAGCATAAACAATTCCACATTCCTAAACCCACAAAGAAACAAGCAAAAACTTGAAGAATCCTGGAAACCAGTCAAAGGTTCACAGCAACTATGTAAAATGCTAAATCAAGAAAAAGGCAACTTCACTGCTTTTCTGAAAAGATCGATAAAATAAAAACGCCATTTGCTGAACTTACAAAATAAAAACAGGGAGAGGATGCAAACAGACACATATACATGCATATTTATTGCAGGACAGTCCACAATAGCTAAGAGATGGAATCAACCCAGATACCCATCAACAGATGATGGATAAACAAACTATGGTACATATACTCAATGGAAAACTATGCTATGATAAAAAACAATGATGATTTTAGAAAACATCTCATAACATGGTTTCAACTGGAAGGTATTATGCTGAGTGAAATCAATCAGTGCCAAAGGACAAACACTGTATTAGACCCCTGTTATAAGGGCTTAAAAATATAATTATCTACAGAAGAATAAAACTTCGATGGCTACTAGGGTGGAGGGTGGGGTGAGAGCTTTTCATAGCTGAGATAGTTGATACACATTAGAAATTTTGTTCATTTACTATAATAAATTAAAAAAAGAAATGAAACGAAATGGGGGACATTACAAAAGATCCAACTGAAATAAAAAGGATCAAAGCAGAGTACCATGAAAAACTATATTCCCCCAAATTTGAAAACCTAGAGGAAATGGGCAAATTTCTAGAAGCACACTACCTACCCAAACTAATGCAAACTGAGGGAGAAAATCTGAACAGACTTATAACATGGAAAGGGATTTAAAAGGTAATTTAGAAAACTCTCAACAAAACAAAAGCCTTGGCTCAGATGGCTTCACTGGAACTCCTATCAGACATTCAGAGAAGAGCTTATGCCAGTATTACTCAAACTACTTCAGAACACAGAAAAGGAAAAGATACTTCCAAATTCATTCTATGAAGCTAGCACAGTCCTGATATCAACACTAGGCAAAAAGAAAGAAAACTATAGACCAATATTTCTCATGAATATAGATGTAAAAGTTCTCAACAGAATTCTAGCCAACAGAATTCAACAGCATATCAAAAAAATAATACACAACAACCAAGTGAGATTCACACCAGTTATGCAAGGAAGGTTCAACATTATAAAATCAATGTAATCCACTCCATAAGGAAAATAAATCATCTCAATCTATGCAGAAGAGGCACTCAGTAAAGTCCAATACTTGTTCCTGATTAAAAAAAAACAACAACTCTCAATAAATAGGAATAGAAGGGAAATTCATCAACATAATAAAAAGCATCAATATGGTGGAGTGACTAAGTGCTATAGTTGCTAATCAAAAAGTCAGCAGTTCAAATCCACCAGGCATTCCTTGGAAACTCTAAGAGGCAGTTCTACTCTGTCCTATAGGGTTGCTATGAGTCAGCATCGACTTGACAGCACTGAGTTTGGTTTTAGGTTTGGTATACAAAAGCAACAGTCAACATCATTCTTAAGGGAAAGAGGCTAAAAACACCACCCTTGAGAACAGGAAAAAGACACTTGTAGTTAACACTGTGCTACAATTCCTAGCTAGAGCAGTGAGGCAAGAAAATGAAATAAAGAACAACCAAAATGACAGTAAAATTACCCCTACTTGTAGACAATATGATAGTATAAACAAAAAACCCAGAAGACTCCACAAGAAAACTACTGCAACTAACAGATTCAGCAAAATAACAGGATATAACATAAACCTAAAAAAATCAGTGGATTCCTATTTACCAGTAAAGAGAACAATGAAATAGAAATCAGGAAAACAACGGCATTTCTAATAGCCCTGGTGGGGGGGAAGTTAGGAATAAATCTAATCAAGGATATAAAAGATCTATACAGAGAAAACTACTGCAAGAAATCAAGAGACCTACATCAATAGAAAAGCACATCATGTTTATGGACAGGTAGATTCAACACTGTGGAAATGCCAATCCTACCCAAAGCAATCTACAAATTCAATCAATTGTTATCCAAATACTAACAGCATTACTTAAAGAGATAGAAAAACTAATTATTAACTTTACATGGAAAAGAAAGAGGCCCCAGATAAGTAAAGCACTACTGAAGAAGACTACAGCAGGAAGACTCTTACTACCCAATCTCAGAACTTACTATACACAGTTATACTAGTTAAAACAGCCTGGTACTGGTGCAATGACAGATACATTGACCAATGGACAGAATTGAAAACCCAGGTGTAAATCCACCCTGATCTTTAACAAAGACCCAAAGCCCACCAAATGGGGACAAGATAGTCTTTTTTAACAAAACGTGCTATAGCAAAACTGGATGTCCAACTGTCAGAAAATGAAACAGGGCCCATACCTCACACCATATACAAACACTAATTTAAAGACCTAAATATAAAACTAAAACTTACAAAGATCATAGAAGAAAAAAAATAGGGTTAATTCTAGAGGCCCTAAGACATGGCATCAACAGGATAAAACCATAACTATCACTACATAAACAGAGGGCAGGGCCAAGGTGGCAGACTGGTCACATCTCCTTGATTCCCTCTGAGAACTAAGGCCTAGAAAAACAACTGAATGGAGCAAAGTGGACATTCTGGGAGCCCCAAGATCAGGTGGAGGGTTGTGAGACTGGACTGGGCAAACAGGAAGGGGAAAACTACCTTTGTCGGAGGTGAGACAGCAATGCAAAGGGTCCCACTTCTGCTGGTGCAGTGGCTGAGAGGCTTACAGGTATGGACACCATCTTTGTTAACCAGGAGACTAGTACTGGAACTGCTGAGCCTGACAGCCTGGCAGGGGCTAGCTGCCATGCTGAGCTGCACTGCCTAGGTAGACAACATCTCTCACACCAGAGAGGCTGTACTTAAGACAGTCACATCTAGAGAACCCAGTGGTGGATGTCAGCTGAGGGTACAGTGCCCTTCCCTCCTCTCTTCTCGGAGCAGCACCATGGATTCTACTGGTACAGCACAGAAGAGGCGTCACAGGTAGGATGCCACCTTAGTCAGCTGAGAGGTGGAGTCAACCATGCCTCAGGGCCCAGCTGGGGCTGGCTGCCACACTGAGTGACAACGCCTGACTGCAAAGTGCCTCTCTCATCAGGAAAGTTGTTTTCAAGACAACTGTACCTAGAGAATGTAGCAGTGGCTGATGGCTGAGTGCAGTGGCACCCTTATTCCTTCTCTGTTCCACATCATAGTGTCTGCTGACATGGCCTGCAGACTCCAGAAGTAGGCTGCCATCTTTGTCAGCTAGGAGGTGGGGCCTGCCACTCCTGATGACCTGGCTGGTATTGGCTGCCACTGGACAGTGCCTCTCTCCGTAGAAAAGCAGTTTTCAAGACAATCACATCTAGAGAACTCAGCGGTGACTGGTGGCTGAGTGTGGTGGCACCATTGATCCCTCCCTTTACTGAGCCATGCCATAGCATCTGCTGATGTGGCCCCTGAGAGACTCTATAAGTAGGCTGCCATCTTTGTCAGCCAGGAGGTGGGGCCCGCCAGCCGAGGCCCCAGCTACCACCGCCTACCACTGGACACTGTCTCTCTCAGCAGAAAAGCAGTTTTTAAGACAATCTCATCTAAAGAACACAGTGGCGGCTGGCAGCCAAATGTGGTGGTGCCCTTCCCTCCTCCCTTCTCTTGAGCTATGTCATAGTGTTTGCTGGTGTGACTCCAGAAAGTCAGCACAAGTAGGTTGCCATCTTTGTCAGCCAGGAGGTAGGGCCTGCCACCCCTGAGATCCCAGCTGGGGCCAGCTGCCAAGCTGACCAGCACTGCTGGTCTGGACAGCATGTCTCTCACTAGAGAATTTGTACTTAAGACAACTTGTACCTAGAGAACACAGCAGCAGCTGGCAGCCAAGTCTAGCAGTGTCCTTACTCCCTTCTTAGACCTGTGCCATAGCTCCTGCTGGTGTGATATCAGAGAAGCTGAACAGCATTCTGATGGCATGAAGGCAACAATCAATACCTAGCATTTAAAGAAGCAGACCATCATGGCTCCAGAAAACTCCCAAAATAAAGAATCAAAAATCTTCCCAGATGAAGAAGCCTGCCTGAAGTTATCAGAGATAGAACACAAAAGAATAATGCATAGAGCCCTTCTAGATCTTAGGATAGAGATTAAACAAAGTGAAGAACAAGCTACATGAACTGTCAGAACACTGATGATCTGAAACTCAGCAGATCAGTAATAAAAATTACACAGTTAGACAAATCCATGCATAAACAATAGAAGATAAGCTACCTAACTGGCATCTTCTAAAAATAAATGCTTATGCTTATCAAAAGACTTCACCAAAAGAGTAGTAAGACAGCCTACAGACTAGGATAAAAATTTCGGATATGACAAATTCAACAAAGGGCTAATCTCTAAAATCTACAGGAAAATTCAACACCTCTACAACAAAAAGACAAATAATCAAACTTAACAATGGGCAAAGGTTATGAACAGCACTTTACCAAAGAAGATATTTAAGTGGCTAACTGACACATGAGGAAATGCTCAAGATCATTAGTCATTAGATAAATGCAAATCAAAACCAAAATGAGATACCATTTCACCCTGACATTACTGGCATGAATCAAAACAACAGAAACGAACAAACACTGGAGAGGTTGTAGGGAGATTAAAACTCTTACGCACTGCAAGAGGTCATTACAAAGACAGGAAAGAAAAGACCAATATGGATGTCAGAAGAGACTCTGAAACTTGCACTTGAATGTCAAGCAGCCTAAAGGAAAATGAATGATGACGTAAAAGAATTGAAGATTTCAGAAGGTAGCTTGAGAAGACAAAGTATTATAATGACATATGCACAGAGATGGAAATAGAAAATCCAAAGGGAAGAACACATTCCACATTTCCCAAGCTGCAAGAACTGAACAAAAAATTCAAGCCTCAAGTTGCAATTGTTAAGAATTCTACAGGGAAAATATTAAACGACTCAGGCAGCATCAAAAAGAAGATGGAAGGAATACGCAGTCATTATAACAGAAAGAACTGGTCAATGTTCAGCCATTTCAAGAGGCAGCACATGATCAGGAACTGATGGTACTGAAGGAAGAAGTCAAAGTTGCATTGAAGGCAGTGGTGAAAAACAAGGTTCCAAGAACTGATAGAATATCAATTGAGATATTTCAACAAACAGATGCAACGCTGGAAGTGCTCACTCATCTATGCCAAGAAACTTGGAGGGCAGCTACCTAGCCAACTGACTGGAAGAGATCCATATTCATGCCTATTCCCAAGAAAGGTGATCCAACTGAATGCAGACATTACTGAAAAATATCATTAACGTCACATGCACATACAATTTTGCTCAAGATTATTCAAAAGTGACTGCAAGAGTATACTGACAAGGAACTGCCAGAAATTCAAGTCAGATTCAGAAAAGGATGTGGAACCAGGGATGCCATTGCTGATGTCAGATGGATCTTGGCTCAAAGCAGAGAATACCAGAAAGATGCTTACCTGTGTTTCACTGACGATGCAAAGGCATTTGACTGTGTGGGTCATAACAAATTACGGGTAACCTTGAGAAGAAATGTGCTCACAAGCAATCTGTACATGGATTAACAGGCAGTTGTACAAACAAAACAAGGGGACACTGTCTGGTTTAAAGTCAGGAAAGGTGTGTGCCAGGGTTGCATCCTTTCACCATACCTTTTCAATCTGTATCTGAGAAGATGGACTATACGAAGAATGAGGCATCAGGATTGGAGGAAGACTCATTAACAACCCTCTTAGGCAGATGACACAAACTTGTTTGCTGGAAGTGAAGAGCATCTGAAACACTAATGAAGATCAAAGACCACAGCCTTCAGTTTGGGTTGCACCTCAACACTGAGAAAACAAAAATCATCTGGTGCTTCCTTAAAAAGTTGGAAATAGATGTACCATTTGACCCAGTAATCCCACTGCTTGGAATATATCCTACAGAAGCAAGGGTAGTCACACGAACAGATACATGCACACAAATCTTTATTGCAGCATAGTCCACAATTGCAAAAAGATGGAATCAACCCAGATGCCAACAACAGATGAATGGATAAACAAACTATGGTATATATATACTCAGTGGAGCACTACACAATGATAAAGAACAATCATGACTTTAGGAAGCATCTCATAACCTGTTTTCAACCTGAAGACATTATGTTGAGTGAAATCAGTCAGCAGTACAACGACAAATATGTATGAGACCCCTACTATAAGGACTCAAAAACAGATTCATGTACAGAAGAAAAGACTCTCCAATGGCTGTAAGGGAGGGGAGGGAGAAGGAGAGGGTTGGTTAAAGATTAGATAGTTGATAGAAATTTGGATGGGTGAAATCAGTGACAACACACATTAGAAAGATCAACTTAACCAGACTTCAACATAACCAGAAAACTCTTCCAATCTTAACCCAACATTGCAAGGATAGAGTGGCTGGGGCAGGGGCCTGGGGGCCATGCTCTCAGAAGACATTGAGGCCAAGTGGCATAACTAGCCTACTGCTAAGATAGTCTTCTGACCCCCATATAGGTTAGTGCTGTCTGAGATCTTAAAAGCTAGCAAGCTGCCATCAGAGGAACACCAAATGGTCCCAACTCAGCTGTAACTGATGATCACCAAGGACAACAAAGACATGAGAGAAAAAGAGCCCAGAAGATAGAAAGTCTCATGTGAATGGGTGACTATAACAACATGTGACCACAAGAACTAGATGCTGCCTGGCCACCATCAATGACAGCTGTGATGGGGTGCACAATGTTGAGCCGCATTGGCAACACAAGAAAAAAAGGAGTGCACACTAAGAACTTCACTATAAGACCACAGCTGATGGTTGAAGGCCTGAGAGTTCTCCTGGGAGCATGGCCCCTAGAACTGACGCTGCTCCTGATCATAGATAATTACTGAGGTCAACTCTTCGGATAGGAATGGAATGGGCTTGGGGATGCAGAGTGACCTTGTTGTGTGTACACTTGATGGTTCTATGCATCTACAGGGTGTCATCCTATTGACCTCTTGCTAGAGGGAAGTGGAGAGGGTGGAGAGGAGGGGACAGGAGATTGTTACGAGGATATGACATGTATGGAACAGAAAGGAGGAGTGTGCTGCCATCAGGCAAGGAGAGCAGAGGGAGCTGCAGACAGGTGGGCATGTGAATTTGAGTTGTACTGAAACTTTCACTCAATCACAATACAAAAAAAAAAAAGAAAGAAAACAAAAATTCTTACAACTGGACCAGTAAGCAACATCGTTATAAATGGAGAAAGGACTGATGTTGTCAAGGATTTCATTCACTTGGATTCACAATGAATGCCCACAGAAGCCGCAATCAAAGAAATCAAAAGACGCATTGCTTTGGGAAAATCTGCTGCAAAGGACTTCTTTAAAGTATTGCAAAGTAAATAGGTCACCTGGAAGACTAAGGTGCACCTGACCCAAGCCATGGTATTTTCAGTGACATCATATGCATGCAAAAGCTGGACAATGAATAAGGAAGACAGAAGGACTGATACCTTTGAATTGTGGTGTTGGAGAAGAATACTGAATGTACCATGGACTGCCAAAAGAATATAGATCTGTTCTGGAAGAAGTAAAACCAGAGTGCTCCTTGGAAGCAAAGATGGTGAGACTGGTTCTTACATACTTCGGACATGCTGTCAGGAAGGATAAGTCCCTGGAGAAGGACATCATGCCTAGTAGAGGGGAGGGTCAGCGAAAAAGAGGAAGACCCTCAACTAGATGGACTGACACAGTGGCTGCAGCAAGAGGCTTAAACATAAAAATGATTGTGGACATGGCACAAAACCAGACAGTGTTTCATTCTGTTGTACACAGGGTCGCTATGAGTCGGAACTGACTAGACGGCACGTAACAACAGCAATAACAACATGCATTGCTGGTGGGAATGCAAAATAGTACAACCATTTTGGAAAACAACATGGTACTTCCTTAGAAAGCTAGAAATAGAAATACCATATGATTCTGTAATCCCACTTCTAGGAATGTATCCTAGAAAAATAAGAGCTGTCACACAAATAGACATGTGCACGCCCAAGTCTGCTACCCCACTGTTCACAATATCAAAAAGATAAAAGCAACCTAGGTGTCCATCAACAGATGAACGGATAAACTATGGTACTTACACACAATGGAATACTAGACAAAATGAAGAACAATGAATCTGTGAAGCATCTCACAACATGGATGAATCTGGAGGGCATCATGTTGAGTGAAATATGTCATTCACAAAAGAAGTAATATTGTATTAGACCATTACTAGAAAAACTCTTGCAAAGATTTGGACACAAAAACAATCTTTGACAATTATGAGGGAGTGGAGGGGTGAGAAAAACACTACACTGACAACAGATAAATGGTATCTTTGATGGAGGGTAAAGACATTACACAAACCTGGAGAAACTAGCACAACTTGTACAAGCAAGGTCATGGAAGTTCCAAAGACACATCCAAATTCTCTGAGGGATCAAATTACTGGGCAGAGGCAAGTGGGGACCCTAGTCTTGGGAAACATCTAGCTCAATTGGCATAATATAGTTTATACTTTGGTAAATTGTTTCTGGGGATCTTAAAAGCTTATGAGTGACTATCTGAGATACTCCACTGGTCTCATCCCATCTGGAGCAGGAGAAAATGAAGAAAACCAAACACACAAGGGAGAGATCAGTCCAAAGGACTAATGAACAAAAAATACCACAGCCTCTACCTGACTGAGTTCAGCACAGGTAGATGGTGCCCAGCTACGACCACTGACTGCTTTGGTAGGGATCACGAACAGAGGGTCCCAGACAGGCTTGAGAAAAACAAACAAAATTCTAACAACAACTAAAAAGGACTTACTGGTCTGACAGAGACTAGAGAAACCCTGAGAGCATGGAACCTGGACACTCTTTCAGTTCAGTAATGAAGCCACTCCTGAGGTTAAAGCCATCAGCCAAAGATTAGACAGGCCCATAAAACGAGAGGAGACTAAATGGGCATACCAGCCCAAGGACAAGTACGAGAAGGCAGTAGGGGACAGGAAAGCTGGTAACTGGGAAAACAAGGGAAGAATATTCCCTTGTTGTGGGGCTGGTAACCAAGGTCATAAAACAATATATTGTTTAGTTAGAAGCAAGTTTTCTTTGTAAACCTTCATCTAAAATAAAATTAAAAAATCTAACTATATGAAATCAAACTGACACCAGCAACTCAAAAGATTATACAGGAAACACAGAGGCAGTGAGATTATGTTAACAGAGGAGAAGCAACCCAGAAAAGGAAAATGACAGTGGCTGTAGAATTCCAAAAATGTAATTAGTGTCACTGAACTATACATGTAGAAACTGTTGAATTGGTAAATGTTTTGTCGTGTATATTCTTTAACAATAATACTAAAAATAAAAAGGTAACTTCAAAACTGTAGGAAGGCTTTATTTTTCTACTGATATATGCCCTACTCACCCCTGGATCAGTAGCAGTTTTAAAGCTTTGAAAGTCCACATTCTCAGAGATGGACTTTGGTCCACCTGGCTCCAGATGAAACCAAACCAAACCAAGCACATTGCTCTTGAGTTGATTCCAATGGACAGGAATCCTATAAAACAGAGTAGAACTGCTCCACAGAGTTTCTAATAAGCACCTGGTGAATTCCCACTGCCAACCTTCTGGTTAGCAGCCATAGCTCCCGACCACTATGCAACCAGGATTTCCAAACAGACGTTATCTCCAAATTATAGTGTGCGTCCATTCCAACCTACATGAGGACTACCTGAAGGACTGGTGGAAGACATCTGTTACTGCCCTATCTCAGGACTCATATAGGGTTGAAAAGTGACAAGCAATGCACAAAAAACTGTAACTACCTATAGCTAAAGAGTATGACTGAGCCACACAATAGATGTCTAACAACTGAAAGGAGGATATAGGGAGAAAATTTCTTTGTGAAATTACAGCATTAAGAAGCAGTCATGTATACAGTAAAATTTAGAAAGCCCAGGACAAGATGCATGCTCAGAAAATACCTAGAAAAATACTACATTTTTACCTCAGGTTTATCCACAGCATTATGGATTGTATCTCTAAAAAATGTGCTATAAACCCTAACCCTGGTTGCATAGTGGTTAAGTGCTATCGCTGCTAACCAAAAGGTCGGCAGTTCAAATCTGCCAGGTACTCCTTGGAAACTCTATGGGGCAGTTCTACTCTGTGCCATAGGGTTGCTATGAGTTGAAATCAACTCAACAGCAATGGGTTTTTACACCTGTGATTATAACCACATTTGAGAATGCTAATGAGATAGGATCAGTATATGGTGTATCTTGAGTCAATCTCTTTTGAGATAAAAAAAAGAGATTAAAGAAGCATGAATAATAAAGACCTTTCTCCACGGCCAACAGAGAAAGAAAACCTTTTCCTAACATGAGTGCCCAGAGTTTGGACTTCTGGCCTTGTGTACTGTCAGAAAATAAATTTGTTTGTTAAAGCCATTCATTTGTGGTATTGGTACTGCAGCAATACTAGATAACTAAGACACCTAGGCTCACTGCAAGTCTGGCTATGTGCTGAAGAAGCACATAGAGCAAATCAACAAAAACTGGCAGAAGTGTTTTACCCATTGTTCTTGCCACTCAAGCAAATGTTTGTCAACAAGTAGCAGAACACAAGCTAAAGAAAAGAAACTTCAGTGACAGGATAGTTCACTGAGCACATGGCTACTATAGCCTTCAACAACAACAATAATAAAAAGTTCTACAGGAAATCCACATAGAAGTGGGAGAATCTGATTTCCAGAGTGACTACATTATAATACAGGTTGCCTCTGACTTATGACCTATTCAAATTATGATGAACCACACTTAACGACAATCCCTTTTTTATATATCTTATTGTTAGTAGTATGTACTATACATATTGCTGTATCTACTTTGCTCATGTTATCATTCTCAGATGTTCAATGTTATGATTTATAAGGATATTGATAATAAAAGGTAATAATAATGAAAACTAAAAAAAAAAGAGGTATTTGACATGTCAGAATTGACTTATGGAGTAGTTGGAACAGAATCCTTTTATAAGTTGGGGACTACTTGTATTCAAATGCCCTCTTTTCAATAAAAATATTAGAAGGCATACAAAAGGATAACCAATTCAAAAGAACAAAATACAGCAACAGAAATAGGAAGGTTAGGTGGTAGACGAACTAGAAAAAAACTTTAAAACAGATGTATTAGGTAAGCTTAAATTAAAATTTTAAAAAATTAAGGGAAAACAGGAAAATGATGCAGAGCAAAATGAGAACATCAACAGAAAAAGGATTATAAAAAGGGATCAGACAAATATTGGAGGTGAAAGGTACAATAACTCCAATGGAAAAATCACTGGAGTGATTAAAAATAAGATTCCAGCAGGCAGAAGTAGGAATTAACAAACTTGAAGACAGAACAATTGAAATTACTGAGTCTGGGGGACAAAAGTATACAGAGTCTGAGAGACTTGTGGGACACCAGCAAGTGAACCAACATACGCATTGTGGGAAACCCAGATGGAGAGAGGGAAAGGGGGAAAGAGAAAAATTCTGAAATTTGACAAAAGATATAAATCTACACATTGAAGAAGCTAAACAAATTCCAAGTAGAACAAACTAAGAGATTCATATTGAAACATGTTTAACTCTCAAAGATAATCTTAAAAACAGCAAGAGAAGTGAATCATCATATATAAGGGATTCTCAATAAGATTAAGCACTGATTTTCTCTTGAGAAACCATGGATGCCAAAAGGCAGTGTGATGATATATTTAATGTGACGAAGGAAACAAACAAACTCAAGAATTCTATATCTGACAAAACTGTCTTTCAAAAATGAGAGATAAATTAAGATACTCAGAAAAAGAGGACTAGAGGGGGTGGAGTCAAGATGGTGGACTAAACACACGCCTCCATAAATCCCTCTGGAAACCATGATCTGAAATGATAGTTAAATGGAGTCTTCTGGACACCTAGTGAGCCCTGGGATTCAGCATAGGGCTATTAATCTGGACTTCATACCACTGAATGCAAAACTTCTTTTTCATTGACCCCACTCTTGGCCAGCACAGGCTTGCACAGACCAAAGGTAACTCACCATTTCAATTTTTTCTTCCTCTGTCTTGGCCGGCAGGCAGAACTGGGACTTGACTAGCTTCTAGTCTTGGATGCACTGCTGGTGGGACTGGCAAGCGTAATTGCCAGGTTCTAAGAGCCTGGCGTTGGACTCTATACACCTTGGCTCCTCTGGCCTATCAGGAAAAGGAGAAGCCCAGGCAGAGGCCCTGGCCAGACTTGGTTCCTAGGCTGGGAGTTGGCTCCTACCAGGGGGGACAGCGCTTTTCTAGCAGGGAGGTGGTGTTTTGCACAGTGTCACCTGGGGCCGAGGCCCAGCAGTGAGGATATGGACTCTGGGCAATTCGGCACTCTTGGCCTCTCTTTCTGTTGGGAGACTGGTCCCAGCCAGCTGGCGAGCTTACATGGGACGCCATCTTGTTTATCTGGGAGGTGGTATCATCCATATGGAAGCCTCAGCTGGATCTAATTCCTGGGCTGGGAGGCAGTTCCCACCCAGAAAAGACTGCTTTTCCAACAGAAAATCAGAATTCTACACAGTATCACCTACAGCTAGGGCCCGACAGCAGACGCCAGCAGGCCAGTAGCCTTTCTGTATTTTGAGCTAGTTTATAACATCTGGTTTTCAATAAAGAGGTGCTTACTTTGCCAGCTGGGAAGAAGGACGTATACACCTGAAAATCTGACTGACTTTGGAAATTGCCAAATACTTTTTACTTCTCATCTTAAGACAGCCTAGAGAAATGACTGTGGTACATCTTGAGAGAATCTCTCCCAGCCTTTATTCAGCGACATGAAACGCAAAAAGCAACAAAAGTTGGAGAGGATTGTAACCTGGAAGTCACCCACGGCATTAGAAGGCCCCCAAAAGAAACCACATCAGAACTTCCCAGATGAAGAAGCTTTTCTGAAACTATCAGTAGGTGAATACAAAAGGATTATATATAGAGCCCTACAAGACCTTATACAAAATGCAGCAAAGTGAAATGAAAAATTAAGCAAGCTGTTTGATCTGATGGAACATCAGTACTCGGAAATCCAACAGATCAAGAACAAAATCAAGGACATAGAAACTTCAATTCAAAGCCAAGAAAACAGAATGGAGCAAATGGAGAAGAGAATTTCTGATTTGGAAGACAGAGCCACTGACTCCAGCATTTACGAGGAGAAATCAGAAAAAAGACACAAGAAAAATGAAGAAGCATTAAGAAGCATGTGGGACTCTATTAAGAAGAACAATCTATGATTTATTGGAGTTCCTCAACAGGGTGACATACCTGAGAACACTGAGAGTACTGTTGCTGAGCTGCTGACAGAAAACTTCCCAGAAATTATGAAAGAAGAGAATATAGATATCCAAGATACATATCGAACACCACACAATATAGATCTCAATAGAAAGACTTCAAGACATAATCAAGCTCAACAAAATGAAACATAAGCAGAAATTCTTAAGGGCAGCAAGACTGAAAGCAAACTGAACATTCAGAGTGAAACCCTATAGGCTTTCGTCAGATTTCTCAGCAGAAACAATGCTGGCACGGAGACAGTGGCATGACACATTCAAAGCCTTGAAGGAGAAGAACTTCCAACCAAGAGTTACATATCCTGCAAAAACTATCTTCCAAATATGAAAATGAAATCAAGACATTCACAGATAAACAGAAACTCAGAGACTTTGTAAAAACCAAACCAATACTGAAAGAACTTCTTGGCTTCGAAGAACAAAACTGCTAACTTTATATTTTAGAAGGACACATTATCCAGAATCCTACTCACTTAGGGAAGGCTCCAAACACAATCAAGGCTATAATAGTAAAAGAAATCATCCAGTGACCATATCATGTAAACTATGATATCACTGCATTAAAAAGAGGGGTGTACTACAGTCATTATAGTCCTTCCAAATGGAGAGGAAGTTGACAAGACTGGTAACAATCAAAACTGGGGTTATATATAGTTTATTAAATGGGATCATAAGGGCAGCTGAAAAGCACAATAAAGTAGCAACATACCATATCAAGAAATGTAATACAGGAATCTCAACAACCACAAACCCAATCCTGAAAAAGCTGAAAAATCAATTTGCAAAGAAGAAGGTCACAGAACAGATTAGTAAGAACAGAGAAAACATCAACTCAGAAATAAACATGTCACAATGGCAGCACTGAACACATACCTAGGAATACTTACATTGAGTGTGAATGGATTGAATGCTCAAGTAAAGAGACATCGACTGACATGGATCAAAAGACATGACCCATCCATATGTTGCCTACAAGAAACTCAACTTAGACCTAAAGATATGAACAAACTGAAAATCAAAGAATGGAAGAATATATATCAAGCTAACAATGAACAAAGAAGAGCAGGTGTGGCAATTCTAATCTCAGATAAAATCGATTTTAATGTAAAATCCACCATCATGGACAAGAATGGACACTATTTATTGCTGAAAGGCTCAATACACGAGCAGGACTTTATATTAAATATTTATGCACCTAATATTAGAGCACCTAAATACATCAAAGAAACACTGACTACACTCAAAAAGGAGATAGATCACTCCACAATAACAGTAGGAGACTTCAATACTCCACTCTCAAATACTGGACAGATCGTCTAGAGAAAAGCTGAATACAGACACAGAAGACATTATCGCCATGATTACCCAACTAGACCTCATTGACATACACAGAACTTTATATCCATCAGCAGACAACTACACCTTCTTCTCCAGTGCACATGGAACATTCTCCAGAATAGACCATGTGTGAGGACATAAAGCAATTCTCAACAAAATTCATACTATTGAATTAATGCAAAGCATAGTCTCAGATCATAAAGCCATAAATGTCAAAATCAATAGCAGAAAAAACATAGACAGAAAGCGGAACTCAGGGAAACTGAACAACACCTTGCTCAAAAAACCATGGGTTACAGAAGAAATCAAGGAGGAAATAAAGAAATTTATGGATTCCAATGAGGATGAAAACACTTCCTACCAGAACCTATGGGATACAGCCAAAGCAGTGCTCAGAGGACAGTTTATCTCCATAAATGCACACATCTGCAAGGAAGAAAAGAAACCAAACCAAAGAACTGACTCTACAGCTTGAGCAAGTAGAGAGAGAACAACAGAGGAACCCCTCAGGCACCAGAAGAAAACAGATCATAAAGATCAGAGTAGAACTAAATGAATTAGAGAACAGAAGAACAATTGAAAAAAACTGAAAAAGTCAAAAGTTGGTTTTTCGAAGATCAACAAAGTTGACAAACCATTGGCTAAACTTACTAAAGAAAAACAGGAAAGGAAACAAACAACCCAAATAAGAAATGAGAGGGGAGTTGTCACAACAGATTCAGCAGAAATAAAAAATATCATAGCTGAATACTATGAAAGACTGTATTCTAACAAATTCGAAAACCTAGAGGAAATGGACAAATTCCTCGATTCATATCACCTACCAAAATTATTACAAGGTGACGCAGAACAACTTAAGAAACCCATCACAAAGGAACAGATTGAAAAAGTCATCAAAAAACTGCCAACCATAAAAAGCCCGGGCCCAGATGGCTTCACGGCAGAATTCTACCAAGCTTTTAGAAAAGAGTTACCTTCAATACTACTGAGACTATTTCACAGTACAGAAATGGATGGAATACTTCCAAATACATTCTATGAAGCCAGCATAACCCTGATACCAAAGCCAGGAAAAGACCGAACCAAAAAGGAGAACTACAATCCAAGATCACTCATGAATCTAGATGCAAAAATCTTCAACAAAATTCTTGCCAACAGAATACAACATATCAAAAAAATAATCCACCATGACCAAGTTGGATTCACACCAGGGATGCAAGGCTGGTTCAACATCAGAAAAACAATTAATGTGATCAACCACATAATAACACAAAAGACAAGAATCACCTGATCTTGTCTATTGATGTAGATAAGGCATTTGATAAAGTCCAGCACCCATTCATGCTAAAAACTCTCAGCAAAATAGGAATAGATGGCCAATTCCTCAATGCAATAAGGGCCATGTATACAAAGCCAGCTGCCTACATCATCCGGAATGGAGACAGACTGCAACAGTTTCCCTTGAGAACAGGAACTAGACAAGGATGCCCACTCTCACCTCTCCTACGCAACATTGTACTAGAAGTTCTAAGCAGAGCAGCTAGGCAAGACCAAGGAATAAAGAGCATCTGCATCGGCAAAGAAGAAGTAAAAATCTCCCTATTTACAGATGATATGATTGTATATGCAGAGAATACCAAAGAATCCATAAGGAAACAACTCAAACTAATAGAGGAGTTTGGCAAAGTCTCAGGATACAAGATAAACGTAAGTAAATTAGTAGGATTCCTTTATACCAACAACGAGATTATTAAGGAAGAATTCACCAAGTCAATTCCATTTACTATAGCCCCTAAGAAGATAAAGTACCTAGGAAGAAATCTAACCAGAGAAATAACAGACCTTTATAAAGAGAACTACAAACCCTTACTACAAGAAACTAAGAGAGACTTACATAAATAGAGAAACCTACCCTGCTCACAGATAGGAAGACTTAACACTGCGAAAATGTCTATTTTACCCAAAGCAATCTACTTATATAACGCAATCCCAAGACAAGTTCCAGTGACTTTTTTTAATGAGATGGAGGAACAAATTACCAACTTTGTCTGGAAAGGGAAGAAGCCCTGGATAAGTAAAGCATTACTAAAGAAGAAGAACACACTGGGAGGCCTCTCACTATCTGACCTTAGAACCTATTACACTGCCACAGTAGTCAAAACAGCCTGGTACTGTTACAAAAACAGACAGATAGATCAGTGGAACAGAATCAAGACTCCAGAGATGACATCATCTGCCTATGAACAGGTGATATTCGACAAAGGCCCTAAGACATTAAACTGGGGTAAAAACAATCTCTTTAACAAACAGTGCTGGCAAAACTGGATGTTCATCTGCACTAAACTAAACTAAGACCTATATCTTACACCTTATACAAAAACCAACTTAAACTGGATAAAAGACCTAAATATCAAACCCAAAACAATAAAGCTCATCCAAGAAAAAGTAGGAAGAACAATGGAAGGTTTAATACAAAACGTAGACAGACTTTAAAATCTGTCAAACAAACCACAAATAACAGAAGAGAAAATAGATAAATGGGAAGTACTAAGAATCAATTTTGCTCATCCAAAGACTTTATTAATAGAATTAACAGGCCATCTACAGAATGGGCAAAAATATTTGGCAACCGTATGTCAGACTGATGCCTGATCTCCATAATCTATAAGGCACTACAAAATATCAATAAGAAAAAGATAAATCATCGAATTAAGCGATGGGCAAAGGAGATGGACAGACACTTCTCTAAAGAGGAGATCCTGGCACCCAAAAAACACATGCGGACCTGCTCAAGATCATTAGCTATTAAAGAAATTGAAATCAAAACGACAGTGAGATACCACTGCACAACAACAAGGTTGGCCATGATTCACACAACACAAAACACTGAATGCTGGAGAGGCTGTGGAGAGATTGGAACTCTCACACACTACTGATGGGATTACAAAATGGTGCAACCTCTTTGGAAAGCAATCTGGCACTACCTTAAAATAATGGATATAGATATACCATTTGACCCAGTAATTCCACTGCTCAGAATATATCCTACAGAATCAAGGCCATTCACACCAACTGATACATGCACGTGAGTGTTTACTGCAGCACAATCCACAATAGCAAAAAGATGGAATCAACCCAGATGCCCAACAACAGGGGAATGGATAGGTAAACTATGGTATATATACTCAATGGAACACTATGCAATGATAAAGAACAATGATAATAGTAGGAAACATCTCTTAACCTGCTTTCAACTGGAGGACATTATGTTGAGTGAAAGCAGTCAGTGACAGAAGGACAAGTATTTATGAGACCTCTACCATAAGAACTTAAAAGCAGACTCATGCATAACAGAAAAGACTCTTTGAGGGCTGCAAGGGTGAAGAGGGCGGGAAGACAAGGGGGGAGGGTTTAGATTAGATAGTTGATAGAAATTTGGTTGGGTGAAACTGGTGACAGCACACATTAGTAAGAAGATCAATATTAACGGGACTTCAACACAACTTGTGTACTCCTCCCATCTTAACCCAATACTGCAAGGACAGAGTAGCTGGGGCAGGGGGGCCGGGGACCGTGCTTTCAAGGGAAATCGAGTCCAATTGGCACAACTAGAGTTTTGCTAATGAGGACTCTGTGCACCCCACATCGGTGAGTGGCGTCTGGGGTCTCAAAAGCTGCCAAGCTGCCATCTGAGGGTACACCAAATGGTCCGAACTTGGCAGGAATGGATGATCACCAAGGTCCATAACGATATGGGGGAAAGAGAATCCAGAAGACAGAGAGACCCACGTGAGTTGATGTCTACATCGACTTGTGACCGGAAGAACCAGATGGTGCCCGGCTACCACCAGTGATAGCCACGATGGAGCTCACAAAGTTGAGTCTCACTGGCAAAACAAGTATAAATAGGGATGTACCTTGAGATCTCCACTAAAAGACTGCAATTGATGGTCCAAGGGCCTAGGAGTTCTCCTGGGAGTAGGGCCCCTGGCCCTGATGCTGCCCTTGTCCGTAAATGATAATGAAGGTCAACTTTTCAGACAGCAATGGATTGGACTTGGTGACACAGAGTGATCATATTGTGTGGGCACTTTATGGTTCCAGACATCTATAGGAGGTCGTCCTGTTGACCTCATACTACAGGAAGGGGAATGGGTGGAGAGCAGAAGATAGGAGACTGTTGGGAAGATAATACACGTATGAAGCAGAGAGAAAGAGTATGCTGTCACCGTGCAAGGAGAACAGTGGAAGCTGCATGTAGGTCAGCATGTAAATTTATATGTGAATGTACATTTTCATTCAATCATAAAAAAAAGACTAGAAATGAAATTCTTCAACATGATAATAGGCATTTATAAAAATACAGAACTAACATCATATTCAATGATAAAAGACTGAATGATTTTCCCCTAAGATCAGGAACAAGAGAAGCATTACTCCTTTCAACACCAATATTTAACATTGTACTCAAAGTTCTAACCACAGCAATTATACAAGAAAAGGAAATAAAAATACACCCAAATAAAAAAAAGAAGTAAAATTTTCTGCAATGACAAAGATTTCACAAGAAAGCTACTAGAGCTAATAAATAAATTCAGCAAAAAGCAGGGTACAAGATTTCCAAAGCAGAAGGTGCTAGACAATATCAGAGGTGAGGAAATTTGTGGAGGCACTAGTCAACAGAGTTATATGCTTTTTCTCTAGTATTGCTCAGCAGCCATGGTGCAGAAATAAGAGAAGGTAATTAGATGGATTGATTCAGGGCTGAAATATTGCTGGGTGGGTATGACACATGGATAAGGCAGCACAGGGAATAATTTATTGGCAAGAACACAGTTAAATGACAGACCATGGAATCTGGGTGAGATGTGGAAGGAAGAAAAGAGATAGGAAGGGGTTGACCAACTGGAAGAAAATAAAAAGTTCAAGGAACTGAAGATCTCCACAATGTTGAAGAGCTTGTTTAATGTGTCTAGAGAGTCAGAAAAATAAGAAAAGGCTATAGTTAGAGTAATATACTGGAGTTTAAGATTTCAGAGGAAGTATATTATCTAGAGATAATATGTGCTATTATCCCACTGATTGAATGTTAACAAAATGGAATATGTATTTCTCCCAAGAAAGTGTTTCAAGATACAGTGAAATCATAATTAATAAATCTTTTCACATCACATGTACAAGCTAGAATGTATACACAATACAGTGCCATGATCAAGAGCACATTTAAGTCCTAGCATGACCACTTAATTACTGTGATCTCGAGAAAATCTCTTAATCCCTCTCAAGTTCAATTTCATTATCTATAAAATGGGTATAACACTATCATCTATTTCATAGGGCTGTTGTAAAGTTTAAGACTTAATGTGTAGAAATGCTTAGCAAAGGACAGACACAAATTAAAACTATTAGCTATCAGGAGTTCCAGTTCTGGCTAAGATGAACTGAGCACACTGTACCTTATCTCTCTCATTAAACACAGTTCTAAAATCTGGAGCAAATGCACAGATATTTGAATACGGTGTAAATTAATACCAGCAAGTGGAATAAGTAAGAAGCTCCGAATTCTAAATAACAAAAAATCTATGGCCGGACATACTGGCAGATTATCCAATACGCAAGGTAATCATGGGCTTACTTATTAATGTGTAGTGAACAACTTCACATTGGTTTCATTACAAAAACCCATCTTTCATCAAAAGATGTAGTGAAACCTATAGGAAACTGTCACTACAGATTAGTAAGTAAGCACAAGTAAGTCTGTCCTTACCTTGCTTATTGGGTCATCCACCTATGTCAGGGACTGTCAATTTGAAAAGAGGCTTTGATTCTGTAGGAAGGAACTATGGGGTTGGGAGAGAGACAGATGCCAGCCACCTGGAAGTGGAGTCTTTGATGTGGTTTAAAAATGTGAAATTGTTCACCACAACTTAGTAAGAAGCACAAGTAAGCTTATGTTTCCCTTGTTTATTAGATAATCTACCCCTGCCCATACAAAATATAATCAAATTTCTGAAACATAAATAGGAAAAACATTGGAAAAGTCTTACATTTATGGTTAATTGATTTTCCACAAACGTAACAGGACAATTCAATGGGGGAGGTATAGTCTCTTCAACAAAAAGGGCTGGAACAATTGGATATCCATATGCAAAAAGACGAACTTAAACCCTGCTCTTATACTACATACACAAATTAATTCAAAATTGTTCACAGATCTAAATATATACATTAAAACTATAAATCCTCTAGAGGAACACATATGAGAAAATCTTTGTGATTTTGGTTTAGGCAAATAAATCTTAGTTATACTGCCATGAACAGAAATGATGGAAGAAAAAATATGTTAGACTTTAACAAAATTACAAAGGTTTGGGCTTTGAAAATGATACCATTATAAGGGGTGACATCAGTGAAAATTGTGGCACAAAGCCCTCCAAAAATTCTCTCCTCTATAAAAGCAGTATGAACACTGGCAAAAACTGTCAGAATTAACTTTCTCAGAATTCTTGAAATTAACCAAAGGCTTGCAGCAATTTGTAGAGAATTTATTCATGGAAAACAGCTGAATCTCACTAAGAATAATGACCTGTGTGGCATTTTAATTTGCCCTCTTCCCATCATTTTTCCCCAGCTCTGTTATCCTTGAAAATCAACAACTCAAAACCGCAGTGAAAGCCAGCAGCCTGGCAGGCACTGAAGGAGGAAGAACAGGGTTGGTGTCCCTTCAGAACACCATTCCCATAGAATTGTCATTACTTGACCCAGCACTGGGTCCCTGGAAGACCATACAGGGACGGTTGTCTTTCTATGACCTGATTCAAAGCTCAGAGTGCTAACACCCTCTTTCCCAGAAGCTTTTGTCAAAAAACAATCGGAGACATATCTGAATACTGTTGCTGCCTGAGGCAGTGAATAACAGTTGGTACAAACTGGTTAACCAAAAAACTCAGAAGGAAAAGCAGGGAAAAAAGCTGTCCACAAAGAGCTCCAGCGTTACTTCTGGGGATCTAAAAGGCCACACATATATATGCAGGGCTATGTGCATGATAAGGAAAGATCTGAGAAATCATTAAATTGTCCTATCTGCACAACCTTGAGGCTCTCAGAAAGCAGGAAATGAATGTTAAGCATGCAGCTGTAAACTGCCAGGCTGAGTGCTGAAGATATACTCAACACAAGCATGGAACCCTTGGTTTAAAAACATGAAAAACTCTTGGTTCCAGGTACAACAAGAACATTATGCTAGTTAAACAGTCCATACACAAAAGGTCACATATTATATGACTCCACTGATATGAAATGTACAGACTAGGCAAATCCACATAGACAGATAGTACATTAAAAGTTGCCTGGGCCGGCACTGGGTTTTTTGGGGGGGAATTTTAGGCTGGGAGTAGGATTATGGATTGAAAATTCTCTTGGAGATGATAAGAACATTCTAAAATTAGACCATGGTGATGGTTGACTAATTCTGTAAATATACTACAAATCATTTAAGTGTACACTTAGAATGAGTGAATTTTATGGTACTTAGATTGTGATTCAATAAAGCAGTGGAAAAAAAAGACCCAACTACATGCTATTTATAAGAAAATTACTTTCAAGTATAATAACATAGATAAGATAAAAGTAATATAATGGAAATGGAACAACTAGAACAGAAATGAGAGTGTTCAGCATTGTGAAGAATGTAACCAACGCCACTGAACACCTTGTGTAGAAACTGTTGAATAAGAATCTAAACACCTGTGTAAACCTTTACCAAAAATACATTATTTTTTGAAAAAAGGTAAAATGATGGAGGAAAAGTACTTCCAAAATGCTGGACTAAGAACTACAAAACACTTGTATGTAAGAGCATAAAAAACACTATCAAAATTGTCAAAATAAACTTGGTCAGAACTCCGGACATTAACCAAAGTCTTGTAAAATTTTGAGGACGATTTTTCTCAAGAAAAATCAGATGTACTCAAGTAAATTTCAGTAACAGAGAATGTTCTAACATTTTAACTTGCCCTATCCCCCATGCTCCTCTTTCCAGCTTCTCAGTAGCCTTGAACACTAACAATCTTGCAACTACGGTAGCACAAAACCAGCAGCCTAACCAACACTGGATGTGGCACAACAGGTCTGGAGACCCTCAAAAGACCCATCCACAGGGAATTTTCACTATTTGATCTGTCTCTATGAAAAGCGACATTCTGAGAGCTTGTCTTTGACCGGCTCCTGTCTCATCTTGTGGGAACAGCTCTATCTGCAGGGCATTTGTTAAAAACAATCAATGAGGACTGTGGAACACTGCAGCTGCCTGAGATAGTGTTACAAATTCAGGCTATCAAAGGGCTGACGAAAAAAACTTAAAAGGACAAGTTGAGGATGAGATGTTCATACAGGGTTTTGAAAAGTTCAGATATATTCATATTCCTGGGGATCTAGAAGGTCATGTGCATGTGCATGCCTAAGAAAAACCAGAAAAGGCCCTAATCTCTCAGTTCTTAAGGCTCTGAGTAATCAGGAAGTAAAGTCTAAAGCAGCCTTGTAAACTGAAGGAGTTCTCTGCCTTTCTCTCTCTCTCTCTCTCTCCCCCCAAATATCTGGCAGATATTTGGGTCCAATCATTAGAGTACCACTTAATATGTTTCAGTGGAGCTTCTACAATAAGCAAACTAGGAAGAAGGCCTAGTGATGTACTTCCAAAAATCAGTCAGTAAAAATGCTATGGACCACAATGGTCAAACCTACAGGCAATAGTCGGGCCAGCACAAGACTGAGCAATGTTTTGTTCCAGTGTGCCTGGGGTCTCCATGAGTCGGGGTCATTTCAACAGCAGGTAACAACAACATGCTAACCAAGCAGAAAGTAAAACTAGAACAAATCTAAATTTTTTACATTTGGGTGAACTGAAACAGTAACTGGAAGGGGAAAAATTATGGATCAAAGCCCTGTTATAAACCTACTCTTCCTTTTAATAAACAAGGGCAGTGCATATATTGCATAGCAACAAAATCTACTGCCTGTCAGATTCTGACCAGAACTGGAAACAGTGCTGCCCTGCTCAAAGATGTTGGCTGACTATTCCACTATGAATGTGTGTCACTCTCCACAGTTCTACCAATAATCCAATCACATACATCAAGCACCTGAAAGCGGTTGCAACATCACTTCCAATCCTACCATTTCAGTTACTGTTCCAGAGTACCTAAAATGTAAAATTTTAGGTCTGTTCTGGTTTTGCTTCATTAGGCATGACTACTGGTACAAACCAGTTCAAAACCCTAGTCAGAGCTCTGAAAACTAGTCAAAGGGTCACGACTACTTCGCAAATAGCTGAATTAAGAAAAAGACAATGTCAAACCGGTAGGAAAGCTTTGGCTTTCTATGTACTGTGCCCCAACCCTCCCTGGCTTGCTGCTGTCCTGAAGCTGTAGTAGCCCACATCCTGAGAAAGGGAGAATGGTCTCCAGCTCCACAGACATATAGAAAACATAGACACAAACTTGGCAGACAAAAATCCTACCTTATTAGCAATTACATTAAACATAATTAAATACATTAAATGTAAGTAAATACTCCACTCAGAAAGCAAAGGTTGGGAGACTGGGCTTAAAAAATTAAAATAGGAACCAGAGGAGTGCTGTGTTTTCGTAGTTTAAGTCTTCCTTTTTTTGTTTCTTGGACTGTGAATTTTGTTGATCTTTCCAGAGAACCAACTTTTTGTTTCTTTTTTTTTTGGTTTGTTTTTCTATTCTTCATCTTATTTATCTCCACTCTAATCTTTATTTCCTTCCTTCCACTTCATTTTGGTTTGATTTGCTTTCCTTTCTGTAGTTTCTCAAGGTGGAAGATTCAAGTTTTGATTAGAGATCCTTCTTCTATACTAATGTGGGAGTTGATAGCTGTAAGTTTTCCACTAAGGAACCCAGGTGGTGCAAAGGTGAAGATCTTGGCTGCTAATCAAAATGTTGACAGTTCAAATCCACCAGGTGCTCCCTGGAAACCCTGTGGTGTGAGGCTGTTCTGTTCTGTCCTACAGAATTGCTATGAGTCGGAATCAACATAACTGCAGTGGGTTTTTGGTTAAACATTGCTTCCACTACCTCTCAGGAGTTTTGGTATGCTGTGTTTTTAATGCATCTTAAAGTAAGTTTTAGTTTTCCCTGTGATTTCTGTTTGATTCACTAATTATTCTGTAGTTTAATTTGTAAATTTACTAAATATCCTTTTATTGCTTTTTAACTTCATTCCACTGTAAGTAGAAGTGGTGGACATTCTTATCTTGTTCCTTATCTTAGAAAGATTTCAGTCTTTCACCACTAATTATGATGGTGAGTATTAACACTTGAATAGAGCTAAGTGATCTCTGACGAAATGCAAAGGCATATAAATGGTGAAAGAATAGTTTTTTCAGTAACTGGTGCTGGAACAACTGGGTAGTCTTACACAAAAAAAAGTAAATCTCAGCCTAAATCTCACTTCTATAAATGCCAAGTCAAAATGGATCACAGATTTCAATGTAAAATGACACCTATGAAAATTTTAAAAGGAAACAGGAAAAAGTATTTTTCATGATCTGGTGTGAGACCAAGAGTTCTTAGACATAACAACAAAGCACAAGCCATAAAAGAAAAAAGCTAATAATTTATATTTTATCAAAATCTAATACATCTGCTCTGTGTAACACACTGTACAGAAAATGAAAAGACAAGTTACAGACTGAGGGAAATCATATACCCAACAAAGAGTTCTGTTTAGAACATATAAAAGAAACTCAAATTCAACAGGAAGAAAATAAACAACTCAATTATAAAAAAGCAGCAAAAGATCTGAACATACACTTCAACAAAGGGGATATAAGGATGAGAACATGCAAAGATGTTCAACATCATTAGCTATTAAGGAAAAGCAAATGAATACTACAATGAGATACTACTACATATTATTAGAGTAACTGAAATAAATACCAGTAATATCAAGTAATAACAAAGATGCAGAGCAACTGGGAATCTCATACACTGCTGATGGGAATGCAAAATGGTACAGCCACTTGGGAAAATGATTTGGTAGTTTCTTTTAAACATATACTTATCGTATGACTCAGTAATTCCACTCCCAGATATTTACCTTAGAGAAATAAAAACTTATGTCTACACAAAAAACCTGTACCAGAAGCTTTACAGCAGTGTTATTTATAATTACCAAAACTTAGACCCAACTCAAATGTACTTCAATGGGTGAATGGATAAATAAACTTAGGTATATCCATAGAATGGAATACTAACTAAGTAAAATAAATGAACGATTGATATGTGTAAAAAAGTGGGTGAATCTCAAAGACATTATGCTGACTGAAAGAAGCCAGTCTCAAAGGTTGCATTTCCTACAAAATTCCACTTATTCTCTAAAAGACAAAACTACAGTAATGGAGAACAGATCAGCGGTTGCCAGGAATTATAGGCAGAAGCCGGAGGTAGTATGAGGGATTTTTTAAGGTGATGGAACTATTTTCTATCTGATTGTGGTGTTGGTTTCATGAATTTATAATGATTACAATTCACAGAATTGTACACCAAAAAATAAAAGAACTAATTTTAAAATGAAATAAAATAGTAAATACTATATTTTATCATAATCATTATGAATAGTTAAACTTTTCTGAATAATAAAAATGTTCATAATTAGTTATGAAAGAGGACTTAAAATCATTAAGGTCAACTTAGGTCTGGTATAATAATTTAAAGGTATAGAGAAAAAAAGAACAATACTAAACACAAAAGCTTTACAACTTCTAGTAACTCCTCCCTTTCATAGTCTATTATCAGGATAATATGCTCCTTCTGGATCTTTTTCTATAAACATTGTCATCTACTGAATATGGAAATAAGTAAATGCTTAGCTTAGAAGTCTGGGACCCTAGGCTATATTCCTAAATCTAACACTATAAGAAAACTCTCAACTTGCCTTTTGTGCCTAATTTTATCTTCCTCTTCATTGAGGTCATGTACTTGTCTGCACTTGTCTTTTTGTGGTATGCTGTGAAGGTTTAAAGCAAGCAGTTTCAAAGACAGGAAACAGAACAGGTTCATACACCTCCCCCCAAACACTAGGTGCCGTTCTAAGTGATTTATATGTATTACCTGATTTACTCCTCATAATATAGCCCTATAATACAGCCACTATCAATATTCTCAACTTACAGATGAAGAAACAAAAGCATAGAGAATTAACTTCTACAACATCTCACAGCTAATGTGTGGGGGCAGCCAGGAGCCCATGCTTTTTATTAGTATGCTATCCTGTCTCTTGACAAAAGTTTACTCATTTGTTCCTTCCTTCCTCCCTTCCTCCGTTCCTTTCTTCCTTCACTTCCTCCCTACTGCTCTTCTATGTTTATGATGTGTCTTAAATCCTTCATTCATTCTCATGGCTTTAACTACAAGCATAGGTGATTCCCAGTTCTTTATATCTAGTTCTGAACTCTCTCTTGTGCTTCAGTACTGTATTTCCAACTGCCTCCTCAATGTCTCCATTTGATGATCCTGCCACTGCCAAAAATTCAACATGTTGAAAATGAAGTCATCATCTTTCCTCAGAATTTTCCCATAAAGGCTGTCTTAATTTTACCAATTGATAAGTCCATAGTCTGGAAACATTTGTGTTATCTTTGACACATTGCTTTCCAAGGACCCTCTTCCTTCATTCTCAGCCAAGAAGTTTTATCCGTTCCCCCTTTGCAATGCTTCTTACGACCCTAACTTTCCTTCCAATTCTACTGCCATCATTCTAGTCCAGATCTTCATAGCTAAATGACTGTACTACCTCCTAACCATTCTCTCTGCTTTCAGTTCTTCCTCTCTTTAATCCTATTTATTGGCCATCAGATTAAACTTTTCAAATAGTGCTTTTATCATATTACTCCTGGCTCAAAAACCATAGTCAAACAACTGACTAACTCAGTATAGGCCTATCCCATCCACCAAATAATACGCACACTTTTTGCTCAGTATAAGATTCTCCAGTATTTGATTCTAACCTTGTTTACCAGAACACTCCCAAACATTCCAACATGTTCACATCATCCCTTGCAACTACTGTCTTCCCTCCCTTTTCAAAAGAATGAGCAGTATGAAAAAATCACCTAAATCTTACCTCCTGAGTCTTTTTCAGCCACCAATACAGTGACATTTCTGTCCTCTGAAATCCTACAGTATCTAACTATATCTACCAGTGCTACTAAGTATTATATATTTATCTCTCTAACCAGACTATAACTGACACAAGGTCAAGAATGATTTCTTAAACGTCCGTGAACTTTCCACAACGCCTAGCAAAACTTAACTAACTAATGCTTTATGGTTAAGACAGAAAGCATTAATCCATATATCCTGTGCTAATTCATAACTGAGCCCAAAGACCTTTCAGACTCTAGCCTGATCTACTTTTTTAGTGTCATCTCCTGCCATTACTTTTCATGGCCTATATTCCTGCCATACTAAATTTTTCATTATTCCTTAAACACTACATCCTTTTACAATCCTGTTCCTATTTACCACTGTCTGTAATGTCCTTCTGTCCTTATTCACCTGACAAATGCCTATTGATCCTTTAAGACTCAGTATAAATATCAACTCTTGACTCCCAAACTACAATCATGCGCCGCATAACATTTGTTTGGGCAATGTTCAACTTTATATATATCCATGGTCCCGTAAGGTTGTAAGAGATTTCAGAAATCCTGATCAGAGAATGGGACATAGTAGATGTAACCAGATGTAGTCAATTTTATAGCTTCCTGCATGCAATACACGTACCTCATGTTTCTCGTATACAAAGTGATTGTACTGTCAGGTGTATTTAACTCAAAATTTTTACATAATAGGCTTTATGGCAGTCCAGTCTTAAATCAAAGCTGTCTGTAAGTCAGACTTTCCTAATTCGGGGACTGCCTATAAAATGGTGTGAATGTTAAACCACGCATGACTGTATACTACATAATTCTCTGTAACAGCAATTTCCATGCTGCACTGTAACTATCTATATACATATTTCTCTCTCCTATAGGACTATCACTTCCTCAAGAGTAGAGATAGTGTCTTGTTTTTCCCTAATCTCTTCACCAACTCCTTACGTTTAATGTCCTGATGTTCGATCTCTCTCAATGAAAGGACGCATCACATTCAGTGGGGATCACATACCTTGGTAATAAAGAGCTTTAAGGAAGGAGTGACGATCAGTTCCCTGAAATAAAGACTTTTCTATTTCCATTTCTCGCCGGGTCAGCTGTTTACTCTTTGCAAACCTCTGTGGCAAGCACAGGATACGCTGACGCTCCATGATCCTTTTTTCAATATCTTGAAGACGGTTCTGTATTGCTTCAGGGGTTGCCCTTAGTTTTGTCCTCTGAAACCAGAGAAATGAGATGGCATATATCATAGAGGACAGATCCTTGAAAGTATTATCTGATACCTTAAATAAGAAGTAAGATAACTATCAGGGCCCAGAAATGAACATTTATAGAAGTGTTACCTAAAAACTCAAGAACAGCTTCTCTTTTACCAAGGCCCCTATCCTAGAAACCAGAGTCAGGCAGAGAGCTCAGTTTTGTGAGAACTAAAAAATGCAAAGGTTCTCAATGCCAAACGAAGGGTTCCTGCTCTTCATTGCCTACTTACCTTTTCACCTGAAACATGGCTTTTCCAGATTAAGATTTCTGTTTCACTGAGCCCTAGTTCCCTGAGAGAAGCAGTTTCTTGGTCCTTCTCATGCAGTGTCTGGAACTGGGACAAAGTCATAGTCCCGGCTGCTTCTTTCCCAAAGGGCTTGTACATAGTACCAGGAGCAAAACTCTCTTTTTTAGACACACATCTGCAAAAAAAGCAGCAGCATAGTAAGAACATCTTAAGTTTACTGAAATTCACGGAAATGGGGAATGACCATTTAAGAGGCATAAGAAATTCATCAGCACTGTCTCTCTTACATCTTATTGCTAGGCTGAAGCACCACGCAACAAAATGGAACATAGGATTTAACAGTCCCCTCTAGGATTTTTAAGTAACTGAAACCTAGTTACTGTCAAATCAATTCTAACTCATAGCAACCCTACAGGATAGCTCAGGACTGTCCTAGAGGGTTTCCAAGGAGTGGCTGGTGGATTCGAGCTGCCAGCTTTTTGAACAGCAGCTGAGCTCTTAACTAACTACTGGGTAAACAGGGGTCCATGAGTGACTGAATCAATAGATATTTATCAATACCTACTACACACTAGAAGCCCTGGTGGTGCAGTGGCTAAGTGCTACATCTGCTAACCAAAAGGTCGGCAGTTTGAATCCACCAGGCACTCCTTAGAAACTCTATGGAGCAGTTCTACTCTGTCCTATAGGGTCGCTATGAGTCAGAATCGACTCAATGGCAGTGGGTATGGTACTATATACATCAGACACTGCACTTAGGACAGAGGATTTAACAATAAAACAAAAATTATTTCTAGTTTTGTAAAAGAGAGGCAAGTAAATAGGCAATGACAATAGTGATTTGCAAGTGCTATGTTAGGGGAAATACAGGGTACTATAGGACATACGGAAACCCTGGTGGTGCAGTGGTTAAGAGCTCAGCTGCTAACCAAAAATATCAGCAGTTTGTATCTATCAGTTATTCTTTGGAAATACTATGAGGCACTTCTATTCTGTTGTACAGGCTTGCTGTGAGTCAGAACCGACCTGACTGCAATGAGTTTGGTTTGGGGTTGGTGGAACATAGAAAACATACTTAGTCCAGACAAAGTGGGATATTGAAAGCCTGTTAGAGGAAGAGGAATGAAAGCAAAATCCTGCCTAACAAGCAAAAGTTTGCCAAGTAAATGGTGTGGGACAGGAGTATTTCATCCAGACATTAAGAGGGTTCTGTCATCTGGAAGTGAGCATCCATGATACTCTGCTTGCTTGAAAAATCAATACCTACTGCTGAATAGAGACAGATGTATCAAGTTGATGTTGAAGGAGGCTTTTCAGCTGCCTCTCCCCTTCTGTTTCCAATTCCTCCAGGACATGCTCATCACTCTTCACACAGCTATTTACCCTGGAATAAACACAAACGTACAATACAGAAAGTAGAAGAGACAGGGAATCTGAAAACATATTGCTATCTACATTCTCTACCATCAGTGACCATATTTGTTCAGAGATACTTCTCCAACACTTTGCTGCTGCCCTTCATCATTCATTCCGTAAGCATTTCGTAAATACGTAATACAAAACAGAACATGAATAAAAACTTTATGCGAAGTGAAAGCAGCAGCCAGTATGTGAACTAGAGCTCAATAAAGCTGTTCTGAAAAATAAACAAAGCAAAACCAAAGAAACATAAAAGGCACTGTACTATAGGTTCTTATTGAAATCGAAGATGTTTAGATATAGTTCCTATTCTCAACAAGCTTACATACACACACAGGTGCACATGTGAGCACTGAGAAAGACAGAATAACAATACAAAAAAGCAGAGAAGCATATGCCTAATTAGTAAGCATTCAGAAAGAAAGATAATTGGGGGCTAGGCTGGTACAGACTTCAGAAAGGTAATTCTTAAACTGGTATTTGAAAGATTAGAAGCGATAAAGGAAAGGAAAACAGCGAGAGCAAGCATGAAGAGACAGGAATATATAGTGGAAGATAATGAGGAGTTCAATTTAGTTGGACCTCATGTTTGGGAGTGCTGGGAGATAATCTTGGAGGGATAAGTGAGACTCAGATTGTGAATGCCCTTAAATACACCAACTAAGGGGCCTGGACCCTGATCTATAGATATTAGAAAGTAATTTATTTGGCAGTTAAGTGACATAGCGCAAGTGATGGTCTAGTAAAATGAATGTGGTTGCAACATGCTATATGGATCAGAAGGGAAGAAACTCAAAGAACTAGTAAGGAAACTATTATGTTATGAGGTATAAGGTGATGAAGGCCCAGAATAAAGTAGCGACAGTAGAAATGAACAGGAGGGGTTAGATGACAGAGGCCTTTTGAAGGGAGGGGTAAGGAAGAAGTCAAAGGTCAACTCCAAAATTACAAGCTGTATAACTGAGAGAACAATGCTACTGATGATGAAAAGAGGAAACCTCAGATGGAATACTCTGGGAAAGGAAAAGTCAGTATTGTTTTAGCCATGTTGAGTCAACTACTTATTACACAGAAAATCCTGCCATAAAGTATGAGGAATATTTCAAGCCAAGCCAGCCAAGTGCCGTGGAGTCGGATCCGACTCATGGCGACCCTGTTAAATATAAAGTGTCAGCGCAAGTGGTATTGGCTAAAAGGAAGCTGGAAGATAGAATTGCTGCTTACATGAGAGTGTGAGGCTGACCATGGCAATCTAAATGTCATTTGTGCTGACAGGATCTAGAGTGGTTTAAGAGTGGATGAGATCTCGGAAGGAAAGAGTAAGAAAGAAATGTGAAGAGGATCATAAAATGGTGTAGGTAAAGCTAATATGAGCAAACATCCTAAATAAGTGAAAACTTTAATTATTAGAGTATAAAGAAATAGCAGGACCATTTAACTATGCAGCAGCAACAAATAACAAAAAACAAAAATGGGTTAACTCCGTAGAAGTGAATGCTAAATATTTTCCTTATAAAATAGTCCTTTACTACCAGGGTTAAGATGAAGTCTAGAAAAAGTATCCTCGGTATAAGTATAAGCAAGATTCCCATGTTTTAAAAGACTTGAACCTAGTTTTGGAAATTTTTTGAATGTCTTTGGGCCCAGGGTTTTAAAAATTCCTTGTCACTATCTTAATTCTGATTTACTATTCAGCAAGTTCTTGCTAAATTTAAAGTGGCTCTCTCACATAAATAAACCATAGTTAATCTGCCAGCCAGCCAAGTGCCGTCGAGTCGGATCCGACTCATGGCGACCCTAGGGGCTAGGGTAGAACTGACCCATAGTTAATCTATCAATCGCAAAAAGATATATGTCAAAAAGAAATGCTGAATGAGAAATCCAAGTAATTGATACATTCATACAATATGAGTCTATTTATACAAGGTTGAAAACGGACAAAACGCGTAACATTTTGTTTAGGGATAACTTAATGTTTTACAAAGCAAAGGAATGAGGCATGCAAAATTCAGGATAGTCATTATCTTGGGGGGAGGAAGGAGAAGCAATCAGGAAGGGACTTGTAAGGTACTGACAATATTATTTTTTTAAGCTTACAGTGGATATGATTGTTTATTATTATTCTTTAAACTGTATACATACATTATGTACACTATTTTGCATGTATGAGATGTCAGACATTTTTTAATAAGTGATTTTGTAAAAGGTTGTTTTCAGGCAGGGAAAATCATAGACTTAAGATGCAAGACACTTACAGAGAAGGAAAGCATTTCGTTATTTTAAACACATGGCACTATTCCAGGGTAATTATTTTACTTGCAGAATGAATACAAAACCAATCTGATGGGGACCCTTTAAAAAGGCTGCGTGTGGACTGTCAGTAAATGTGAGGCTCAGGCTCGTTTAACACTGACCGTCCGTCAAATCGGCCATTTACTGCAGGACCAGTAGAGGGAACTGCTCGCAGGATTGCTTTTGTTGTTCTTAACAGATCAAACCGGTTTGTGTTTGCCTTCTAAATTTGTAGAAACAAAGCATCGGTTTACAATTTAAAAAAGTACCACATGCTTTCGGGGCCAGAGCAAGTTTCTTTTAACATACAAACATTCCAGTGAATCCACATCGACCCCCTTCGGAAGATGAGGCTGAGGTAGGCTGGCACAGGGAGGGGCTGGCCTGACTATGTCTGGCGTAAGGCTACCGGTCAGCCAAGACCCTTTTCCTGGGTGGGTCCATCAGAAACAGGAAGAAGGCAGAGAATTCATTTAGCTCTCACGGCCAGCGACTTGGCCGGAAAGCCGGGGCCGGGGCGGCATTCCTACACAAACCCTTTTTAGCCCTTCCTGAACTTCGCCCTGTAGGCCTGTCTCTCGCGCCCATTTCCCCTCCTCCCTTCCACTTGGTCCAACCGCTCACGTAAAACCACAACCCGAAAACGTGACATATCCAAAGTAGAAAAGAATAAAACTCGTTTTAAAAGTAAATAGGTAGAACAGAGCTCCCCTGGCCGCCTGCTCCTCAGACACGCCCTTACCTCTTCATGTTTCCACAGGCCCCTACTTCTAACTTGCGTAAATAGGCCGCGGGACTACTAGTCCCAGAACTCTGCGCGGCAGACTCGAAGGGGATTGTGGGGGATTTTGGTGGATTGTGGGACTTTTGGGAGTTGTATTGCAGAACTAAAGAAAAGGAAAGTGAAACTAACATTGAGTAAACTCTGTTGTTCCTGTTGAAATATTTATCTTGATCATACTATACGGCACTTGGCTTTGGCTTGGCTTCCTCTTATGGATTAAAGAGAATACTTGTATATCTAGATCACAAATTTAGGAGTCACCCTTGACGTCACTTGGCTGGCTTTGACTTCTTGTCTCTCTCGTGCAATTTCATTAAATCCTGACTGCTCTGCATCTCGAAATTGTTTCTAACTGGCCTTGCAGTCTTCTAGACCATCCGCTGTCGTATAGCCAAAGTGATCAGACACAAGTCTGACCACATCACTTCCACTAATCGTTGTCCTGTACCTCTAAGAGAGGCTTCTCAGTTCTTTTAATTCAGGATCGGAAATCCGTAGGTACTCAGCTTCACGTATTGATCCTTATGGAAAATCAACAAAGAGGAATCGTCTTAACAGTTACGAGTATGAGCTCTCAGTTCCCATAAATGGACATACAGATGTCCTTGTGTATCTGAGATGTTTGAATTTACTTATGAGGATTAAAAAGTACACCGATTACTTGTGACCATATGGTGTACTTAATGGTTCTGTGCATTTATAGGAGACTGTTCTACCGGTCTCTAGATGGGGGAGAAGAGGGGGGAGAGGAGGGGGCAGAAGCTTGTTAAGAGGATAGACAAGCATAAAATGAAAAGGAGGAGTGTGCTGTCACAGGGCAAGGAGAGCAGAAGGAGCTGTAGATAGGTGGGCATGCAGAATTGATTTGGATTGTATGCTTTCACTTAATCACATGCACATAGAAAGTACACTGATCACAAAATATCTGACAAGTACTCAAATTAACATTATCAAAACCACGGAAAGTCTGAGAAAATATCAAAACAAAGAGAAGCCAAAGGAGACATGAGAAGTAAATGAAACGTGGTATCTTGGGAATGATCCAGGAATAGAAAAAGTGTATTATGGGGAAAAAAAAATCAGGAGCTCTGAATAATTATGGACTTTAGTGTGCCTGGTGGATTGGAAATGTCTTTTGGTTGGTAGCTGGTAGGTAAACAAACTATGGTACATATACTCAACGGAACACTATGCTATGATAAAAAAACAATGTAGATTTTAGAAAACATCACACAACATGGTTTCAATTGGAAGATACTATGCTAAGTGAAATCAGTATCAAAAGGACGAATATAATTGTATGAGACCCATTATAAGGATTTAACAATAGAATTATCTACAGAGTTGACTACAAGGGTAGGGGGTGAGGGTTTATCACAGATAATTGATAGATGTTACAAATTTTATTCTTTACTGTAATAAATAAATAATAAAAATTAAAAAAAAAACCCTGCCATCCCTTTGATTAGTAGCTGAGCTCTTAGCTGTTGTGCCACCAGGGCTCTGAATTCTACAAGGAGGCAATCACCACTCATTATTTTGTTCCAGAGATATTTTATGCATATTCAAGCAAATACTTTTCTTTAACAAAGTGGCAGCATTCTCAACACCGTTCTGTACTTTGCTATTGCATTTATTTCAGAGATTGTTCAATAGCAGTCCATTTAGCCATCTTTTAAACTGCTAGTTTTACATTAAATGGATATAACTTATTGGTGTATATGTTGTTTCCATATTTTGTTATTACAGCTGCTCCTTGGAAACCTACAGGATAGTTCTACTCTGTCCTAGAGTTGCTATGAGTCAGAACGTACTCCATGGCAATGAGTTAGGTTTGGTTTAGGGGAACTGTATGCCTTCACTCTACCCTTCAAATTTTGAACCACACAACTATATTACCTTGCAATAAATATTTAATTAAAGGGAAATATCTTTATATCACAGAGCAAAAAAAAAAAAAAAAATTCATTGATTTGAGAGTTACATACTTGGATTTAAATCTCAGCTACCAGATAATATAGCAGAGGAAGGCTTTGGATCCCCTGGGATGGTTAATGCACTGTGGGAAGTTCTAATCCACCCAGAGGCACCTCAGGCGGCCTGAAGGTCTACTGAAAAAATTTCACTGAAAACCCAACAGACCCCTATGTAGTTGCCATGAATCAGAATCGACTGGACAGCAACTGGTTAGGGCTTTGGAGACAATCTGGACTTTAATCTTTGCTTTGTAAGTTGCTAAACTATGTGAGTTTCAGCAAGGTTACTTAACTGGTCTAGGCTAGTTTCTACTTCTATTAAATGGGGATAATAAGGTGACTGGTAAGACTGTACACAAGCGCAATGTTAAAACCATCCAATGCATGACACGGTGATCCTCTATAAGTGAATATGCCAAGGTTATACTGTAGGTTCCGACTTACTTAAACTAGTCTACATTGCCATGCTCATGTCACAGCATGAGACCAAGCAGCAACTACTGGGAGACACTGTATTTTCTATTCTGAGAACTTCTACAGATTCAAAATACTAGAGTTACCTAAAACGTATCATGGAAACTGGTGGCACCATGGTTAAGTGACCAAAAGGTCAGGAGTTCAAATCTGCCAGGCACTCCTTGGAAACTCTAGGGAGTAGTTCCACTGTGTCCTAAATAGGGTCGCTAAGAGTCAGAACCGACTTGATGGCAGTGAGTATGGTAAAATGTGTTATATGCATATAACTGTGCTCTTGAAGCACACAGCACACATGTAACATGTACTACTTTATGGATCTGTCATGAACATAAACTGACTGTAGTACTAAAAATGTTGGTCACATCACAGCCTACATCAGGTAAATAACATGGTAGTAGGACCAAATTTTGCTACTCAACTACACTGTCCAATAGATACACTGATCAATAAGGAAATGGAAAAATATATCCAGATATATCAAGACTGTTTCCCCTGGGAAGATGGCAAAGGGTGGAAGTGATATTACACCAGACGTCATGTCAAAGGGACATACAACTTCTAACAAAACATACATTTATTGGTACTGAAGTGATATTACATTACACAGTGCTCTAGACAAACCCACTGGATGGGATGAATGAAGAATGAATGTCTCAAGAGACATTCATGCACCCATTTAAGTGAAGCTGTAAAGGAAGGTCATAGGAATTACCCTACATATATATGGATAACTGATGAATACATTATGAAGCTATTATAATTCAGATAATGGAAGATGCTAAAACCAAAAATATTCTCTTGAAGAGGCATAGCATCACACATATAATATTGAGTTAACTGTGCATGTCTTTCAAATTCCCCAAATTTTATGGCATAAACTCTCTTACAGAGAATACAGTATTTTTTCCAAAAGATTAAAGTTACTTCTTAGATGAACACTGAAAAAGTGTCAGCACTACAAATGTAAGAATTTTTCATTGGCTTGTATCTCAGTTTTTTTTTTTTTTTTTTTCAACATTTTTAACAATAGCTTGGTGGGGCTCAAGACTCTAGAGCAAAACATGAATGTTGCTTTAAAATTACTGACCTGCTCAGTGCCATCAAGTCGATTCCAACTCATAGCAACCGAGAAGTTGGTTATTCTAACCTTTAAATTTAATGCTTACTCAGTGTCATCATGTGTTTTAGATACTCCTTCGAACCAGACCAGAAAGAACTGTAGAGAAGACATATTTAGTCCAAAGCTCCAGAGTCTAGACAGCACACTGACATACACCAGCAAATCGTGGTGCTAGTGGATGATCTGGATGCCCGTTTTCATTCTCTGGTCTCTTTTGTGTTGGAAGCAGCAGCAGAACTCCCAATGAGAATAGTGCAATAGTCAAGAGCAGAGTGTAGTACAATAGTAAATAAGAGTACTATAGCTTCGTCTTTCTTTTACGTAGAGATTTCTACTAGTAGTGAAAAGACATAAAGGGATCTCAAAACTTCAGAGAAGTGAACGCTCATTTCTTCTCACAAAAGAGTTGGGAAAAACCTAATGTCATCTGACTCTAATTTTGTATGCCAAAGATGATGCCCAAGATGAAATTATTTTCACACTTGAGGCAGGGTTATGACTAGAACAAGTGTCCCCTCCAGTTACCATATTCTCTTTACTGAATGTGAAACTTATGAGTTAAACTCCAAAAACAACCTGGGGAAAATATCTTTGTAGTGTAACAGTAATAATACAAGACACATAAAATTAGAGATTACTCAAGATTATGCTCAAAAGCTGTGTTTACCTAAAGAAATCATCCACAATAGTAAATTGTGTATGGGTTATTTTCACATTGTGTAGTTTTGAGTGGCAACTACCTTATAAGCTGCTTCTTTGAAAAGTTTGGATAGGAAAAAGAAAGATATGATATTTTGGCTTTTTTTTTTATTATGACTGAGTGAAAATGTACATTCACATATAAATTTGCATGCCCACCTATATGCAGCTTCCACTGCTCTCCCTGCCCGGCAACAGCATACTATTCCTCTCTGCTCCATACATGTCTCATCCTCCCAACAGTCTCCTTTTCCTTCCTCTCCACCCACTCTCCTTCCTCCAGCCAGAGGTCAGCAGGATGATATCCTATAGATGCATAGAACCATAAAGTGCACCCAATATATAGTCACTCTGCATCGCCAAGTCCAATCCCTTGCTGTTGGGAGAGTGGACCCTCGTTATGATCCATGGACAAGGGCAGCATCAGGGCCAGGGGCCATGCTCCCAGGGGAACCCCAAAGCCACTGGACCATCAATTGCGGTCTTTTAGTGAAGAACTCATGGTGCACCCCTTTTTATTCTTGTGTTGCCAGTGAGACTCAACTTTGTGAGTTCCATCATGGCTATCACTGGTGGTGGCTGGGCACCATCCGGTTCTTCCGGTCCCAAGTCGATATACGCACCCGTTTATGTGGGTCTGTCTGTCTTCTGGGTTGTCATTTTGGTCCTCAGTGAGCATCTGCTCCTGCTGAGTTGGGACCATTTGCTGTGCCCTCGGATGGCAGCTTGGCAGCTTTTAAGACCCCAGACACCACTCACCATGTGGGGTGCAGAGAACCCTCTTAGCGAAATGCTAGTTGTGCCAATTGGCCTCCATTTCACCTAAGAGCATGGTCTCCTGCCCCCGCCCCAGCCACTCTATCCTTGCAGTAATGAGTTAAGATGGAAGGAGTACTCAAGTTATGTTGAAGTCCACTTAATATTGTTCTTGTTTCTAATGTGTTCTGTCTCAGATTTAACCAAACCAAATTTCTATTAACTATGTAATCTAAGCCCTCCCCCCCACCTTCCCTCCCTCCCCTCCCTTGCAGCTGTCAAAGAGTCTTTTCTTCTATGCATAAGTCTGATTTTGAGTTCTTTATCGTAGGGGTCTCATACACTATTTGTCCTTTTGTCGCTGACTACTTTCACTCAGCATAATGTCTTCCAGTTGAAACCTGGTTAGGAGATATTTCCTGGAGTCATCATTATTCTTTATCATTGCATAGTGCTCCATTGAGTATATATACCATAGTTTACCTATCCATTCCTCTGTTGTTGGGCATCTGGGTTGATTCCATCTTTTTGCTATTGTGGACTGTGCTGTGATGAACATTCATGTGCATATATCAGTGGTGTGTATGGCCTTGATTCTGTAGGATATATTCCAAGTAGTGGAATTACTGGGTCAAATGGTATCTCTATATCCATTTTTTTTACGAGGCACCCGATTGCTTTCCACAGAGACTGACCATTTTGCAACCCCACCAACAGTGTAGGAGAGTTCCACTTTCTCCACAGCCTCTCCAGCATTTGTTGTTTTATGTTTCTGACATTCTGTCTTCTAAGGTCATGAAAACCATTATTCAAGCACCAGGCACTCCTTAGGATGGTCAAATGCAGTCAGTATAAAAGAAATTCAGCTAAAGAATTTTAGGCAACTAGGTTAAGCTCTAGTTACTCAAAAACTTTTAAGTAGTTTATTTTGGTTTTATAATTTTATTTTTAGAATATCAGCTTTATTTATTACTTGGCAAACCATGAAACACAAGAGATCAGACTGCTCCAAAGCTAAGAAGGTGGCTTTTTCATGAAAAACAAATACAGAAAAACCAAAATCTATTAATCATATGCTAAAAGCAGGTAAAACATCAGGGAATCAACACATCAAAAATAACTGAATTGCCTGAACCCTTTTCAAAACTTTTTGGTAGAAATATACATAACAAAACATACATCTATTCAACATTCTTACCTGTATAATTCAATGATACTGGTCACACTCTGCATTGTGTCTTCATTCTTGCTATCTCTACCCATAAACTTTGTCCCCTGAACTTCTCCTCTGTGTCCTAGAGTTACTATTGTCCATTTGGTCTCATATAGGTAATTCTTTAAAAGAGTGCAATGCTCAATACAATCATTCTTCACTGGTTAAGCTAAACCGTAGTGTAAAGATGAATTAATGGGATAGTTTTTGGTCAAGGCTTAGAGATTATCTTGGGGTAATAGATTCAGGGGTTCCTCCAGTTTCAATGAGTCCAATGAGTCTGGTTTACAAAAAAATTTGAAACTCTGTTCCACATTTCTCCTCCTTTTGATCAGGATCCATCTAAAGGGTCCTTGATCAAAACTGAAACACCCTTTTAAAACTAATCCAAGTCCTCAAACTACCGTTAACTTTCTTCCCTTCTCCACATTTCTATAGCAGAATATCTTTAACTCATAACACACTTTTGTTTGTCTGTGTTTTTTTTTTTACATATACTAGCATTAATTATATTCCAAACTGCAGTTTGTCTGTTTTTTTTTTTACATATACTAGCATTAATTATATTCCAAACTGCAGAGTTTAAGTCCTTTCTTATGAGCGCTTTTATATCTAGTACTGTACATTGAACATAACAGGCACCCAGTAGATACTGGTTGGCATTTACTTTTAGATAAACATTTCTCTACAATTTAGTTAAGAGTGAGAAGGATCAGTGTGTGTTGCTAGTAGTGTGTACAATCTACGAAGATACAAATTACACACATGGAGTTGACATCTAGTAGTTTCCCATTCAAACAACACAGTATTTGAATGAGGGGGGAAAAAAAAAAAAACCACACCCAGACAGACATACTTTATTGCAACCAAAAATTAGACAGTAACTGCAAACACTACCCTAGACTCTTCAGAACTTGTAGATAATGAACAATTCAAAAACAGCATGCCAAAGATATGGTCATTCAATCAAATGCACCTTTGGGCTCTTGATCCTTGCGATACTGATCCTTGAAAACCTGTGCTATCTCTTCTACCTTCCTTTGCAGCAAGCCTAGAGAGAAAAAAAGTCATGCAATCATTAATCTGAAGTCAAAATATCCCAGGAACACACATGTTCTCCCATCAATACATAACTTTACGTATCAATTTTGATAGCTTTAAGTTTTAGAAAAATACAGAAGAGGAAAAATATCCATTTGTTTGGAAACTATGAAAAGAACAAAACTGTTCTTTATTTGCTTTCCTTAGCTTTCAGGTACACCTCTGTCTACTTGACACTTATGTTTGGGTGGTGAGAAGTGTTAACTGTTGTTTACTCATCATAGCCTGAATTGAGAGTGCTTATTTTGGTGGATCTTACAGGGTTGCTGAGTAGGAAATGACTCCATGGCAGTGGGTTTGGTTTTGGTTTTAGGCATTTGTGGAGCTCTAGTGGCACAGCAGTTAAGAGGTATGGCTACTAACCAAAAGGCTGGCAGTTTGAATTCACCAGCCACTCCTTAGAAACCCTATGGAGCAGTTCTACTCTGTCCTCTAGGGTTGCTATGAGCTGGAATCAACTTGATGTCAATATATTTTTTAGCTACTTGTGAGAAGAACTGACAGCTTTGAATTCTGGTGTTGGTGAGATATTCAACATAATATGCACTGCCAAAACAACGAATAAATCTGTCTTGGAAGAAGTACAATCAGAATGTTCCTTAGAAACATGTATGGTGAGCTACATCTTACATATTTTGGACATGTTATCAGGAAGGATCAGTCCATGGAGAAGAACATCATGCTGGGTAAAGTACAGGGTCGTGAAAAACAGGAAAACCCTCAATGAGATAGATTGACACAGTGGCTACAGCAATGGGTTCAAGCATAATGATTGCAAGCATGGCACAGGACTGGGCAGTATTCCATGCCATTCTGTAGTACACAGGGTCACTATATGCTGGAACCAACTTTGCAGCCCCTAACAACAACAACAACATTCACATTTCTATTCCTTTCTAATGATTTATTTAATTCGTTATTTCTTAAATTTTTACAGGGACAGAGCACCACAAAACATTTATTTTACCACATAAAATAGTAACTTTCAGCTAGTAAAAACAAGCTATTGAATAAGAATGATAATCTGTTTCTGTTTTTTAAAAAAGAAAAAAACCACTACCATTGAGTCAGGTCTGACTTGTAGTGACCCTAGAACTCAGAGTAGACCTGCCCCATAGAGTTTCCAAGGAGCGCCTGATGGATTTGAACTGCTGACCTTTCAGTTAACAGACATAGCACTTAACCAGCAGTGTTTCCAGTTTGTTAGTAGTTTTTCTATTAACATACACAAATACACTTAGTCGTTTGTTTTTTTTTTGTCCACTAATGCTTATTAGTGGCCAAGCAGTAACTGGTACCCAAGATTTAAGAAAAACTTGACAAGACAAAGTCTAAATGTGTAAAACAATGTGTTTTCATTATCTCCAGACAACTAGAAAAGTCACAGTATATTTGCTTTTGAAGCACAACACCTCATCCTACATTGTAACCTATAGGCATTCTATAAAAATCATTATTTAACACCAAGTGATTTAAATAATAGCCGCTGTCTACTAAAGGACAAGCAAACCAGCATACCTCGAGCTTGGGAAAACAGTTTTTTGTTGTTGTTGTAATAATTAACTGTGGGTGCAATTTTATTCTTCTAAGTAACCTTCTTTTAATGCGACAGAATCACAAATGAACACTACAACAGACCATTAACTTGAGTCCAGAAGTGTCAATATAAGCACAATCTGCTAATTTGCAAATTGATACATATTAAATACAGAGGAGTACATTTATAAAAATAATAAAAATCGATAAAATGCCGAGAAACACAAGTCAGCATTATTAATTGAGCCTTACTATAAACATTTTGTCATGTCTTTGAATTGAATTCCCAGGACTATTTCTGCATTAATACACTTTTTTTAGGGCTTTCATTCTGTAAGAACAAAAATTGCAGCTAGACATTTCATGCCCAGATTTCTTTTCCTGTGTTAACTGTCAGTGACTGATTCCTGCAGGCTTAATACATACGATATTAGAAGTAAAACAATAGTCAAAACTTGGAAAAATACACATTTTGTCACTTAAAAGCATCTGTGTTGAACAATGTAAAAATGAAATGAACAATTCCATTCAGAATAGCATCAGAAAGAACTGAAATAATTTGTTAAGTCTCTATCTATGTATATATATGTGTTTTTCCCATTGCTTTTGCTCCTCTAGTGAATCCAGTCTAAAACATCTGGTACAAGGAGTAGGGTGGAAATAGAAGTGGCACCATTCACTACCACCCCAGTGACCCACTTGCAAAATTTGGCTTCCTGTCCCTGTGACCCAATGCTCTAGAGGTCTAGAGGTCTTAGTTTCAAAGGGAGGAATACTCCCACTTGGAGACACAATACTGAGTCCATTGAATTAGAAGTTAAGAATGCCACCTGATCACTCTGAGCCCCTCATACCTCTGGTTCAACAGGCAAAGAAAGGAATTACCATTATTGGCTGGTATTCTTGATCCTGATTACCAAAAGTAAATCATATTGGTATTAATACTGGAGGTAAAGAAGTGTGTGGAATATAGGAGATCCCTTAGGGCATCTCTTAGTACTGTCATACTCTGTGACTAGTCAGTGGAAAACTATGACATCTCAATTCCAACATGACTACTAATGGCCTAGACCCTTCAGGAATGAAGGTTTAGATCACATTACCAGGCAAAGAACCCATGAACTGCTGAGAACAAAGGGAATAATGAATGGGTTAAGACCATGTGATACAGATGTAAAAATGAAGACTGTAATTGTTATGACTATATCTTCCTTGTTTTATTATATGTGCATGTGTGTACACCCCCCCATATTTTTGTTTCCTTTATTCTTTTATCCCATTACTTTAGAAAATGTAAATGAGGCTAATGCATTTTTCAGATGAACTCTTGTTAGCATCATGTTAGGTGAAAGTGTGACTTTATACTTGTCTTTATTTAGAGATTATGTATGGTTTAAGAGGATGTGTACAGGTACCAAGGTAACAAGGGGGGGACCATGATGATTAATGTTATGTGTCAACTTGGCTAGGCTATATGATTCTCAGTGGCTTGGCAAACAATGGACTGAATGCTCTTCCATTATGTAATATAATGTAATCATCTCCATGGTAAGATCTGATGGAATGTGATCACTTTCATGAAGAGATCTGCTATAAGGAGCCAATCAGTTGAAAGGAGAATTTCTTCGGGGGTGTTACCTGCATCCAGCATATATATGGATGTTCCAGCAAGGCTCATTATCATGCTGGATCTTGTATCCAATGTATCATCATCAGACCTCCAGTTCTTAGGATGTGAGGCAGTAGCCTGCTGCCTGACCTGCAGACATGGGGATCTGCCAGCTCCCTCAGCACCATAAGTCAGAAACTTGCCATTTAACCTACTGATTTTGTCAGCCATTGCAACCACAACAATCAGAAGAAATTATTAGTTTACTGCCTGGAACTTAAAAGATTTTGGACTTGCTACCCTTCTCAACTATATGAGCCATCTCCTTGTATTAAATCTATCTCTCTGTATTTATAAAATGACTCTACAGCAATGAGTTTGGTATCCGTGTATATATATAAGTATACATGTATATGTGTGTTTTTGGTGGATATATATGTTTCACTGTTTTCTTCATCTAGAAAACCCAGCCTAAGATAGCCACACACTGAAAACAATACAATTTTGTTAAGAGAAACTATGTAAGACCTAAATGAAGAAATGATATTCCATGTATATGGACTGGACAGTTGACTTGTGTTTAGGTGGCAATTCTCCACAAATTGATCTACAGATTCAGTGGAATCCACATCAAGTTTCCAGTACACATCAAATTTCCAGTCATTATTTTTGTAGAAAAAAGATAAAGGTACACAAAACTGCAAATGAATTAAGTACTGATAAATATGACAACATGGATGAAACTTGAAAACATTACGCTAAGTGGAAGAAGCTAGCCATAACAACACAGAAGGTTACATATAATATGATTCCATTTATATGAAATCTCTACAAAATGAGTCGGATCCGACTCAACAGCACTTGGCTGACTACAAAATACAGTTCAATAAAGATAGAAAATAGATAATGGCTGTTGAAGTTTGTTGGAATAATAGAAATTAGCCACAAATGAAAAAGGAATGTTTTCATGTAAAATGTTTGAAAAAGTAGATTGCATGATGCTTACACAACTCTATAACCAACCAAACAAAAACCCACTGCCATCAAGGCAATTCCAACTCATAGTGACCCTGACGGGCAGTAGAGTGTTGCCCCAAAGAATTTTCAAGGATGTACTGTAACTTTACAGAAGCAGGCCGTTACATCTTTCTTTCTTGAAGCAGATGGTGGGTTAGAACTACTGACTTTTTGGTTAGCAGCTAAGCATTTAACCACTGTGCTACTGGGGCTCCTACACAACTCTATAACCTTAGCTTAATGGTTATTGGTTGCTACATTTGTGTTTTAAAAAAGAAAGACTAGAGGGGCAGGGACAAGATGGCAGACCAGTAAGATAGTTCCTGCGATTGCACTAACAATAAAGATCCCCCAAAACAAATGAATCAATTATATATGACATTCTAGGAGCCCTGAACATCAAAGGTAAAGTTGAGAAACTGGACTGACTAACATGAAAGGCAGAGTAGTTCCTGACATACCTGCGACTGACAAGACCTGACCCAGTGGGAACTGGCTAGAGCCAATGTGGTGAATGCAGCAGCAGTGTTTGGAAGGGATCCACCTCAGCAGTATGGATGGAGCACTGGAGAGTTCACTTATACCTCCAGAACCAGTGGAAGTGGCATTCAATTGGCAAAAGCTAAGTTGATTGCGTCTAGCTTGCTTCACGAGGATCTGAAACTTTTCTTTGGGATAAACCTTTCTCCCTCTTCTCAGTGCTTCCCCTCCCTTTCTCTGCACTGTGCCCAGCTCTGGAGTCTGATGCCACTATCTACACTGAAGTAGGACCCCCTTAGGCATACCCTGAGCCATTCTCCTAGACTTGTAGAGGGAACAATTTAACAAAGAGGGGAAGGGCAAAAATATCTGTAAACTCTGCTAAGCAATAAATTCAGGGTGGAAACAGTTACTTTGCCTAGGATTAGGCATACAGGGATATACCTTCTTCACAGACTCTAGTGGAGAGCTGTCATCCCCCTGCCTTTGTCAGCACTTGTAACAAGATACCTGTGCCTACACCAATCACCCCTACCCACCTAGAACCATAAGAGAGAGTATGCAACACACACTTGGTGACTGACAACCTGGACACCTGAGCTGAATTCATACAAGAAAAGTAAACATACTCCTTGGCCTGCATGCCTACAAACACTCCAACCACATGGTGACAGGACATTAGAGCTTCAAAGGTGCCAATAACCAAATCAGCACACACAACCTGCCTATTTGGACATTTCAAAACAAAACAAAGCTAGAACACAGTAAACAAACATAAAATAAATACAAAAAAAAACTTTCTGATGGCTTAGAGACAGCAGTCAGTATCAAGTCACTTAAAGAGACAGACCACAATGGCTTCTGAAAGCTCCCAAAACTAAGAATAAAGAAATTTTCCAAGTGAAGAGAACTTCCTGGAATTACTGGATGTAGAACCCAAAAGATTAATATATAGAACTCTTCAAGCGATCATGAAGGAGATGATGCAAAAAGCACAACAGCATAATGACAAATTGAGCCAGCTACAAGAAAGCATACAGAGACAGGAAACAGAAATTCAAAAAATTAATAATAAAATTACAGAATTAGACAACTCAACAGAAAAATCAAAGAAGCAGAACTGAAGCAATGGAATGCCAAATTACTAATACTGAAGATAAAGCAGGTGACACCAACTTATTTGATGAAAAAAATCAGATAAAAGAATTTAAAAAAAGTCAAGAAACACTAAGAATTATGTGGGATTCTAGCAAGAGGAATAATCTATGAGTGACTAGAGTAACAGGAAGGGTAGGGGCAGGCGATAACAGAAAATATAGAGTTGTCAAAGATTTGCTGACAGAGAATTTTCCTGGTATCATGAAAGATGAGAAGATACCTATGTAAGATGCTCATTGAACTCTGCATAAGGTAGATCCCCAAAGAAAAACACCAAGGTATATTATAATCAAACCTGCCAAAACTAAAGATAATGAGACAATTTTAAAAGTGGCCAGGGATAAACTAAAAAATTATCTACAGAAGACAGTCTTATAAGAAGACAATGCTTGACTACTCAGCAGAAACCATGTAGCCAAGAAGGCAATGGGATGACTTATACAAAGCCTTAAAGGGAAAACAACTGACAGCCAAGAATTACATACCCAGCAAAACTATCCCTCAAATATGATTAGGAAATTGGGTTTTTAAATGAAATGGAGAAACCAGTCACCATCCTCATTTGGAAAGGGAAGAAGCCCCAGATAAGTAAGCATTACTAAAGAACAAAAACAAAATGAGAGGCCTCACAGTACCTAACCTGAGAATGTATTACACTACCATGGTAGTCAAAACAGCCCTGTACTGGTACAAAAACAGATATAGAGACCAAGGGAACAGAACAGAGAATCCAGAAATAACATCATCTGCCTATGGGCAGCTGATATTTGACAAAGGCCCGAAGTCCATGAACTGGAGAAAAAAAAGTCTCTTTAACAAATGGTGTTGGCAAAACTGGATATCCATCTGCAAAAATATTACACAAGTACCATGTCTCACACTTTGCACAAAAACTAACTCAAGATGGATCAAAGCCCCAAATTTCAAACCTAAAATGAAAGAGATTATAGAAGAAAAAAAGGGACAATGCTGGGAGTCCTAATACACAATGTAAACAGACTACAATGCACAAACAGCAAAATAGATAAGTGGTAACCAACTAAAAATAATACATTTCTGTTTATCCAAAGACTTCATATGCTACCCCCTGAAATGGCTGAATACCAACCATTTCATTTTGGTACAGTGACTCTATATATCCCTACCATCTTCTTTTGATGACTATGTAGATCACCAAAAATTACAGGTAACATTGTGAAGAATAGGTATTCCAGAACACTTAGCTGTGCTCCTAAGGAACCTGTACTTAGACCAAGAGGCAGTGGTTGAATAGAACAAGAGGATACTATGCAGTTTGAAATAAGTAAAGGTGTGTGTCAAGGCTTTACCCTTTCACCATACTTATTTAATCTGTATGCTGACCAAATAATCCAAGAAGCTGGACTCTACGAAAAAGAATGGGGCACCAGGATTGGAGGAAGACTCATTCATAACCTGTGATAAACAGACAACACAACCTTGTTTACAGAAAGCAAAAAGACCTTGAAGTACTTACTGATGACGATAAAAAGACCATAGTCTTCGGTATGGATTACACATCAACATAAAGACAAAAATCCTTATAACGGGACCAGTAAGCAACTCCTTGATAAATGGACGACTGAGGTTGTGAAGGATTCCATTTTACTCAATTCACATGAGAACAGCCGTCAAGAAATCAAATGACATACTTCACTGGGCAAATCTGCTACAAAAGACCTCCTTAAGAAGTGTTAAAAAGCAAAGGTGTCACTTTGAGGACTAAAGTGTGCCTGGCCCAACCCACTGTATTTTAATTGCCTTACATGCATGTGAAAGCTGGACAATGAACAACCAAGACTGGAAAAGAATTGATGCTTTTGAATTATAGTGCTGTTGAAGAATATTGATTACACCATGGACTGGGAGATGAATGAACAAATCTGTCTTGGAAGAAGTACAACCAGAACGCTCTTTAGAAGCGAGGATGGCAAGACTTCATCTAACATACTTTGTACATGTTATCAGAGGGAACCAGTCCCTGGAGAAGGACATCATGCTAGGTAGTCAGTGAAAGACAGGAAGACCCTCAATGAGACGGAATGACACAGTAGCTGCAACAATAGGCTAAAGTATAGCAACATTTCTGAAAATGGCACAGGACTGGGCAGTGTTTTGTTCTGTGTTAACTGTGTACAGGCTTGCTACAAGTTGGAAGCCACTCAGTGGAACCTAACAAGTATAGTACACTAAGTAACACAGTGCCTTGGTACGTAGCAAGTGTTTTGTATTTAGATTCACAACTACCGTCTGGTTCGCCTTTTCATCTAAGAGAACACTTTCCAATTATCTAGTATTTCAGTTTTCCAAACGCTTGTTTATATTACTGAAGATCCTGAGGTGGCACACATGGCTTGCCCCAAACTACTTACTGAATGTTTGGAGGTTTGAATCCACCCAATGGTGTTACAGAAGAAAAGCTTTGTGATCTGGTTCCATAAAAGTTACAACCAAGAAAACTCCATGGAGCTCAGTTCCACTCTGCAACACACTGGGTTGCCATGAGTTAGAACTGACTCAATGGCAATGGATTTAGTTTTGGTTTCTGTATATTAGCTCATTTGAACCCCAAATTATCCTGGCACAGAGTGAATAATTAAAAGTTTGAGAATTTTAAATAACCTTCTCAAAGACCATAGCTAATGAGAATATGAGAACCTGTTATCTTTGGAATCCCATCTGATAGTGCTTTTTCTATTATAGTACACCTGTCTGTCAAATGCCAGCCAAGCCAAGTGCCAAATGCTGTGAAATTATTAAATAAAAAAGTACTATGCTGAGCTAATAATTGGGACCAGAGCATATGACTACTTGCTATTCCTTAAAACACTGAAGTATTCAGAAGAAGGCTGCCCTATTTGAATCTTATCTGAGGATGTTTAACTGGTAAAGTACTATCAAGTTATTCCACCTATGATGAGCTAGGAAGAGGGCGCAGGACCTAAAAGCAACATTATAGCAAGGTTCTAATGCATTTATGATTTTTAGTCACTGAAAAAACAAAACCAAGTGCACTGCCATCAAGTTGATTCCAACTCACAGCAACTCTATAGAAAGAACAGAGTAGGACCTCCCCATAAGGTTTCCAAGGCTATAAACCATTACGGAAGCAGACTGCCACATTTTTGTCTTGTGGAACAGCCAGTGAATTTGAACAACTGAACTTTTTGGTTAGTAGCTTAGTACTTGAACCACTGCATCACCAGGGTTCCTTCTTTCAGTCACTAGGAGGAAGAAAACGACTTTGGAAAAAAATACGTCTTTCTCACAAACAATATAAATTCTGCTGTTTGGGAATGATTCAAATCATGTTACATATAATTCATCTAAGGAGTCCCTCCAGCTTGAAGAAATTCACTTGGGCACAAAGTGTACACAGCAGGATTAGTGAGAAATCTGATTTTGCAGATGTATTGTGTGTATTTCAAATCTGGATTTACATATAGAAAAAGAAGTTTTGGAATGGTGTTCTGAAAACGTTAATGATCACATACCCTTTTGTAACAAGAGCTGAAGACTTGCTCAATTCCAATCTTAGTATTCTAATCTAACCTACAAGAAACTCTTTAGATTTAAGGAACAAAGGTGAAACTATGAATCTACTTTTGTCCATAAAGGGGAGCAAAGATGAGCAAGTGGCCCATTAAACAAAAGAAAGACATAAAATATCTTTCAGTTCACTGCAGTTGGAAGAGGCAAGTGGACTCCTGTCTATGATACGCTTAAGAGACCCTTAAAATGACCCTCACAAACAGAAATATCTTTGTGTTGTTGCCACATTTATAGCAGATATAAGTATTTACTTCTCAAGTATCAGAAGTGGAATATTATACTCCACAAATACAAGAGATGACCTCATCAATCAACCAACATCACAAAGATTTCCCAGAGAATTTAAGAAAAAGAAGAAGTTAAAGAAATAACCTCAATCGGTAAATCAGATTCTATTCTAGAAGATGAAAAGAGGAACAATGACACTTTAATTCAAATTTGAAAGCATCTTTAAGCATCTCAGCATTTGATACTCTTCAGACATGAAAAAGCTGAAAACAATAAAAATTTCTTAAAATTCTTATCTGGATTAAAACTTTTAAAAAAATATGCAACACAGAAGAAAATCTAATTTAAAAAATCCCCTCAAACAATAAATATTAACACTGAGTAGAAAATGAAGTATATTTACAAAATATTACACAAAGCTGCTTCTCTAAAATGATCCTGAAAACACTTTATGGAAGTTAGTCAGAGTACAACAGACAACTGAGAAAAACAACAAAACCCCTTCCAGTATTTTTAGTTACTCTGAGGATTCTTTCTGCCCTAAATAACAGTCTAAATGTTATAAGCAGCTATTACACAACACGGAATTTTAACTCATAATAGGAGTTCTTACGTACTGCAATCAATTAAGCTCTGACCTACTAACTCAAGGTTTGGCAGTTCAAACCCACACTGAAGCATCTTTGTAAAACAGCTTGGCGATCTGCTTCCAAAAGGTCATAGCATTGAAAATCCTATGGAGTACAGTTCTACTCTGTACGCATGGAGTCCCCTTGAGTAGAAATCAACTTGATACCAATTGATTTGGTTTTAGGTTTTAACCCACAAGGGACTGCAATAATTATGGATGCAATATATTTTTATACTTGAAATTTTGGGATACTTCATGAAACAAGTAAAATGCTATGAAAATACTTATTGAACATTAAAATAATAGCAAGTATAAGATTTCCCACTGTTGATTCCTCTGTTCTGGTAGTCAATAAATATTAATAGATGTAATAATGGCTTGATACATGAAGAAACAAAGACTCTCCTTCACCTCCACATCTTCACTTAAAGAAAAGCACCTCCATATATCTAAAACAAATAACTGATTGGCTAAGATGGATTGCCAACTCTGTCACAAGTGGTCCCAGAAGAGCTGGAATTGCAGCAGTTTCAATGACTGAGAGGACAGATGTATGACTGCAGCGCTGCCACCAAGCAAACCGCAAAATAATGCTGTAAATTTTTACAAAGAGAAAGACAGGTAACTGTCATTTGACTGCAGCTACTATTAATTCTAAATTACCTATACTTTTATACCAGGCACAGATAATGTTACATGATGAATTAATATAAAATTTTTAATCTGATGAAACTAGCACATGTCCAAACACTCCCTAATTCAATACTCTTATGCTACCTTTGAACCCTACATCAGTCTCATCATTGCTCTACATAAATAAGAGGAAGTAAAGGACCTGGTACAACACACATAATGAACTATTACACAACAATAAATAACTGCTATAAATTTGTAAAAGATCTCACAACATAGAGGAAACCGAGGGATATTAGGCTGAGTGAAATAAGTCAATCACAAAAAGACAAATATGAGACTACTACTATAAAACTCAAGAAAAAGTCTACACATAAAAAGAAACAATCTTTGATGGTCCAGGGAGGGAAAGGTGGGGATGGGAAAACGCTAAATAGGCAATAGATAAGTGGCAGCTTTGGTGAAGGGTAAGACAGTACACATTACTGGGAACGCCAGCATAACTTGCAGAAGGCAGGGTCATGGAAGCTCAACAGACATATTCAAACTCCCTGAAGAACTGAATTGCTGGGCTGAGGACTGTCAGGACAATGGTCTTGAGGAACATCTATCTCTATTGGCATAACACAGTTTATCAAGAAAATGTTCTACATTCTAATTTGGTGAGTAGTATCTGGGGCCTTAAAAGACTGTGAGCAGCCACTTAGGATACCCCACTGGTCTTACCTATTCTGGAGCAAGAAGAAGGAAGAAAACTAAAGAAATAAGGCTAAGATTAGTGCAACGGACTAATGGACCACATCTACAGTGGCCTCCAGTAGACTGAATCCACTACAACTAGATGGTGCCCAGCTGCCATCATTGGTGCTCTGACAGGGATCACAGCAGAGAGTCCTGGACAGAGCTGGGGAAAAAAATTGAACAAAATTCTAACTCAGAAAGAAAGACCAGATTTGCTGGCTTGGGCAGAGACTGGAGAAACCCTGAGAGCATGGTCCCCAGACACCCTTTCAGCTCAGTAGTGAAGTCACTCCTGGGGTTTACCCTTCAGTTGAGGATTAGACAGGTCCATAAAAAAAAAAGCAGACTAAAGGGATACGCAAACCTGGGAAAACAGAAGGCAGGAGGAGATAGAAAAGCTGGTGATAGGAAACGCAAGGTTGTAAAGGGAGAGCGTTAACCTGTTGTGGGGTTGCTAAGAATGTCATGAAACAACATGTGTACTAACTGTTTAAGAAGATAATAGTTGTTCTGTAAACCCTTACTAGAATACAATAAAAATAAAGAATTCTGTACTGACATTAAAGATATTAAATCATAAAAAACGTTTCCAAGAGCCCTTTTAAAGTTGATTCTGACTTTAAAATCATAAAAAATATACTTTAGTAAATAAAACAATCACAATATTTTTGTTGTCAAATAACACATTAATTAGATTTTTCTATAAATTTCATTCAAATATGAATGAAAGATATGAGCCCACAAGACAAAAGGACTCATATGAGTCAGGGGCTGTATCAGCATGAGACTAGAAGAACTAGATGGTGACTAGTCACCACCAAAGACAGCCTTGATAGAGGACACAATGTAGAGTTCCTGACATAATATGAGAAAAAAAGGTGCACAGATCAAGAACTCTACTAAAACACTAGAACTGATGATCCACCAATCTAGAGGGTCCCTTGGGAACACTGTCCCTAGACGTACTGCTGCCCCAGACCTGAAACCAGTACTGGCGTCAACACTTTAGACTAAGAATGGACAGGACTTGGAGATACAGAGTGAGCATATGGTGTGTGTACTTCATGGTTTTATACATTTGTAGGAGGCTGTCCTATTGGTTTCTTTCTAGAGGGGAGAGGGGATGGTGAAAAGGAGGGGACAGGTGTTCATTGGGAGGATACTAGTAATAAAGAGAGAAAAGGAGTAGTGTGCTGTCACAGGGTGGGGAGAGAAGATAGAGTTGCAGAGAGGAGGCTATGCAAAATTGACTTGTATACTTCTGCTTAAGCATTTAAAAAAAGAAATTCTCCCTTAGATGGCATAACTATCGTGTCCATGGCTTACCACTTGTCCATGTCATTTCCTGATGTGAAAAGAAAGGCTCTTGGAGTCAGAATGGCAAAAGAAGCCCACAGTATCATCAAGAACTACCAGGTGTCTTTCCTTGCTGCATCACGGCCTCCAGAGCCTCAACTGAGAACTTAATATCTCATTGCTCCCCCAGTGCAACTAAATTTTTAGCAATAAATTACCTCCCAGTAAGTTTGGAAACCCTGAGCAGTTTGAATCCACCAGGTGCTCCTTGGAAACTCTATGGAGCAGTTCTACTCTGTCCTACAGGGTCACTATGTGTCAGAATCAACTCGATGGCAGTGGGTTTGAGTTTCTGAATCACTAAGCTTTATCATCTTACTCTTTCTACCTGGTTTTGATGAAGAGCTTCACCCAGACACCTGGAACTAACATTCCACACCAAGTACTACCATTATCATTGTTTGAAAACCCTTTCCCTCTACTGTTGAGTATATGACTAATGTGGAGCCAGCCAAGTGCCGTCCAGTCCGGTGATACATAACATTATAATTATTTTAAGAGCATGCGAGTAGAAAGAATACCATTCTGGCAATTGAGAGAGATGGATTCTGGTCCCAGATCTGCCACTAATTCAGCTGTGTGTTCTTAAAGAATTCATCTAACCTGTCTGGGCTATAGTTTCTTCATTTGTATAATGTAAGTCCCTTCCAGATGTACCAACTTTAATTTTGCAGATACGAAAATACTGGCCTCCAGATTTCCTTTACAACAAACAAGAAGACAATTAATTCAAACTTTGTGTAGTCTCATTCATCAGTATATTTTCCAGCCACTGACATTCTCCCACAGCTCAGCTATTCTTACAGCTTCTCTGCATAAGTGATATTCAGTTATAATCTACCTGGAACTGCCTTCTCTAGATCCAACTTGATAGCTACCTTCTGAACCACATGACCTTTCTTGTCTGTCTTTCTGTCTCTCTTATAGATAGTAAACTCTGACAACCAGTTCTACTACTGTTTATTGACTACCATCATGGGCCAGGCATTGTTCAAGGAAAAGTTATATGCTGCTTCTTTCAATCCTTACAAAAACACTACAGTGCAGGTATTTTGCCTCATTTTAAAAATGAGGACACAGACCCAGAAAGATTAAGTAATTATTAAGGTTACACACACAACTATTAAGTGGTAATGCTTCAACCTGGACCCATAATGGACTCGGAAACTTCTCCCCTATAAGGTAATAAAAAAAATCAATACTATGGCAATATAGAATGCAACCCCTTTCTAATATTGAAAACAGTTTAGAAAGGGATACGATACTTTTTCCTTTAACATAGAAGAGAGTAAAAAAGTTAAGACGGATGATGACACTGGTATGTATGAAAGGAAATGCTGGATAAGTTTATGTTTGACCATCTCTATTAGTGCAGAGAATGTGGAATCCAGAATGCCAGATAAAAAAATTTACTGTATTTTAATACTACCTCTTTAAAAATAGTAACTTATTGGCTAACCACTTCCAAGGTCAGACTGTATTCCCTATCTAGGCACATTCTATAAAATATGTTTCCCCCCAATCTTTATTGTGAATCTACAAAAATACTGAGAGAACAGTAAAAACCAAGCACTTGTATACCATTTACCTAGATTCACCCACTGCTAACATTTTGCCACAAATTGCTTGATCTATTTCTCTTCACTATTGTTTTTGGCTGAAACACTTAGCAGTAAACTACAGATGTGACACTACCTTTAAATAATCTAGCATGCGTCTTTGAACATAATGATATTTTTCTACATCACAATAACCATCAAAGCTAAGAAAACGAATAATATTTCCTTAATACTATTTAATATGTAGTACTTGTTCAATTTTCTCAATTGTCCTAAATAGTATTATTTTGTTTTGATCCAGTATCCAATCAAGGTTAACTTGGTGGACTTGAATGTTGTATCTCTTTTAACCTAAGACAGTCCCCTTATTACTTTTGTTCTTGTTTTCTGTCGCCATGAGTTGGATCTGACTCGATGGCACTTGGCTTGGCTTGTTTTCTGTGACTGACATTTTAAAGAGTGCAAGCTAAGTAATCCTCTAATATCTCATATATAGAATGTCTATTTTCTCACAATTAGGTTCAGGTTAAACATTTTTGGTAGCCAGCCAAGCCAAGTGCTGTTGAGTCGGATCCGACTCATGGTAACCCTAGAGGCCAGGGTAGAACTGACCCCCAGAGTATTCAATGAGTGCCTGGTGGATCTGAACTAATAGAACATCTATATAAATGATGTTGCATACTTCTTATCACATCAGATCAGGAGTAGATAATGCCAGGTTCTCTCACTATTGGTGATAAGTTTGATCACTTGATTAAAGCATTACTTACCAGATAACTATCTTGTAAAGGCATCTTCTTTGAAATTAGTGAGTAATCTGTGGGGTGGTACTTTTGAGAAGAGTAAATATCCTATTCCTCAAAAATCGTTAACTCAGTGGTTTTCTCATTCATCGAGAATCCTCACCTGAATCAGTTACTAAGTTGAGGCTGCAAAACGGTGATTTTTCTCATTGAATTTTACACATTAAATGGGTGAATTTTACGGTACATAGATTATATTTCAACAAAACTTAAAAAAGAATTAACTCAGTTTCTATTTGGTCCCATTTTATGATAGCTTACTTTTTTCTACAGAAGAAAGACTGACAGTTGGAACATTTCACAAATGAGACGGAGTTTTTAAGTCAGGGTGAACTTTAGTAAGTATTCTATTGAAATTTTTTTAATGATGGTTTTCTATCATTCCTTGTACAATTATTAGCTGGAAAGCTTTTGTAAAAACTCCTGTACCTCCCATTTCTCTCTCTATATCTGGAATTTCACTGAGGACTCATGAGTTTTATTTTTTCTATAAATGTAGTGTAATCTTTTACTGTCATTATTATTTTTTGTGATGCTTGAACTATCCTAATTTGGCCAGTGTGAACACTTTCAGGCACAGTTTTGTGTCCTGATATGACTTCGGTACTTCTGAATAATCCTTGCTTTCTGGCACAAAAAGTCTCAAGCTTATTCTGTACTTTTGCTGCCTAAGATCTAGCATCAAACATTTCTCCAAGAAGCTTTGATTCTGTTAGTGGTTTGGAATTTAGAAAGCTAAATTTGGATGTTAGATGTGTTCTTTGCTACAGGGGTGACTCTCACTGCTTCAGAACAAGGAAACAGGAATTTATACTAATATTTGCCATTCAAATTTACAATACAAATAGAAATGAAGGAAAGGTAAAACATTTTGTATCTATTATCTTTCAATTTCTACTATAATATGAATAAGTATTAATATACTTAATTCATTCTATCCTACAATATACATAAAATACTAGTAATACTGGTATTATAATTCTGAAACTAAAAATAAATTAAGAAAGCTTAATATTCCTTTGCAGCTTTTATCATTAGACCATGTCTTAGTAAGGATGCATTATCAAGAGTACAGTGCTTAAAAGTTATCTAAACTGCATGATTATGTTATAAATTTGCTATAGAGTTTGTTTGATTACAGTTTGTACTCAATTTCAGGATTTGTCGTTTCTCCTCATCTTTTTTTTCCTTTTGGCTTAATTCCAATTTCTGAGTATATAAAACATTTATACGGTCCAAAAGTCAAAACTCTATAAAAATGTATGCTCAGAGAAGTATCACTTCTATCTCCATCCCCTAGATTCCATCCTGATGCACCTTCTATTTTCATTAGGTTTTAGGTTATCTTTCCTGTGTTTCATTTTAAAAAAACAAGGAATTACAGTTCTTCAGAACCAATGGAGACATACCATGAGCTAAACAACATGCATACAACTGAGCTTTTATTTATGAGGGCAGTCATGGAACATACAACCTGAATTTTAACCTATTTTCTATTTGGAACTTGTATTGTTTGGTACACAAATAAACTCCCACCTGAATTTTGATCAATCTTCTCAAGAAAGGCCATATGTGCATTCAGAATTTTGCAGATCTGCTGGAGCTAAAAACAAATGCAAGATTTTAAATTCTAATTATTTGATGTCGCAATAGACGAAGAATGTACCAAATATGAATGGATTATTAACTTTTACTGTATTTTATCTACAAGGTTCATTGTATCTATATATTAGTTAAACATAGTTATTCACAAACTGTTAAGAATTAAATTTCTACATTAAAGTCTACCACAGTACAAAAATAAGAACATTAAGACATTTCACAAGAAAACATATTCATATAAAATTTAAAATAGTACTCTTTGTTAACAAATCAGCAATTTTTAAAAATGGTAATGCCCAGTTGTCAAATGTGTGAGAATAATAAGTACACTCATATAGAGCCATGGTTATACAGATTTACTCAACCATTCAAAATATAAATTTTAATAATATATATCCAAAGCTTCAAAGGTATTTGTAACTCTTGACTCAGTATGTTCTATTTCTAGGAACCTATATCTCCCAAATGTCTGTTAGTTTGTTGTACTGTGGCAGATGGTATATTGCTGTGATGCTGGAAGCTATGCCACTGGTTTTCATTACCAGCAGGGTCACTCACAGTGGACAGTTTTCAGCTAAACTTCCAGACTAAGACAACTGAAACGGACGCAGCAGTCTACTTCTGAAAATGATTAGCCAGTGAAAACTTTTATGAATAGCAGCAGAACACTGTCAAATATAGTGCTGAGAAATGAGCCTCCCAGGTTGGAAGACACTTAGAGGATGACTGGGGAAGAGCTGACTCCTCAAACTAGAGTCGACCATAGTGACATGGATAGAGCTAAAGCTTTTGGGACTTTCATTTACTCATGTAGTGTGACTTGAAATGAGAAGAAATAGCTACAAACATCCATTAATAACTGGCCTGTGGAATGTATGAATTATGGACCTAGGAATGGTTAAAACTTTGGGAACATACCAGGTAAAAATATTGTGACAGGAAACAAAACTCTATACAGATATATTCCCAATGCTGCTTAAAACCAAATAAGTTTACCAGCACAGCTAAAATACTGTTAAGAAATATATCAATGTATTAGCAGGGTAGTGGTTAACATAGGTGGTTTAATTTTCTCTACAGATGTCTGGATTTTCCAATTTATATAGAGATGTATCATAATAGCACAAAATGTACTTGCTAAATACAAATTTTAAATATTAGGCAACTCTGAAAATAATAAAAATAAAAACAGGTAAACCCCAGCACAATGAATAGTGGTACAAATAACTGTTATTTTTCTGCCCTGGCATGTGGCATATAGGAAGGAACCTTTGTTGACCTCATTCCAGTAAATTATCTACAAGAATATTATTGTTCAGCAAATGCTTTCTCTGCTTCCCTTCCAATGATTTATACTGATACCAGAGCTGAGTTGTAGCTGATTTCTTTGGGCTTCTTTTGTCCTGCCATCAAGCAGCAATTACCCTTTAATTCACTCAGCTCAAACATTTCAATTACCCCTGCCAGAGAAAATAAAAATAAAAAGATTCTAACTATCCACTACTGAAAGAAAATAAAACAATCCAGGGTTAAACTGAGGAAAAGGGTAAAGTAGGAAGATTCCAGTCTCCTTTTACTACGTTTTGAATATTTCTCTTGTAGTCAGTATCAGCTCTACTTTGTGTGTAAATTTGCATATATCTATGTATCAAAATTCTATTACAACAAAATATATCTGAATTTAGAAATCATAATGTTGTTACTATTGGGTGCCTTGGAGTTGATTACGACTTATAGTTACCCCGGGTGACCAAGCAGAACCATCCCCTAAGATTTTCTTGGCTGTAATCCTTTTTTTTTTTATTCAACATGACTGAGTGAAAATGTACCTTCCCGTGTAAATTTACATGCCCACCTATATGCAGCTTCCACTGCTCTCCCTGTCTGGTGACAGCACACTATTCCTCTCTGCTCCATACATGTCTCATCCTCCCAACACTGGCTGTAATCTTTATTAAGGCACATCACCTGGTCTTTTTCCCACAGAGCTGCTGGGTGGTTTCAAACTGCCAGTCTTTCAGTTAGCAGCCTGGTGCTTAACCACTGAACCACTAGGACTCCTCTGGGATTATAACAGTGATCTAATATTTCATTCAAAAGAAAATCTATATTCTATTAACTCTTGATCATCTGTGGAACACAGGAATATGGTGGTATGGATAATCCTGGACTAATTTACATTTGGGTTTGTTCAACTTTAGATTCACCCAAAGTAGACAATGACATACTTATTTTATTGTTGCAAAAATATAAATAATACAACATTAGAGAATGATATACTTTTCACAGATAGATGGGACTTAAAGATCATTTAACCTATTGGTTACATTATGCAAAAGGAGCCAAGACCCATAGAGATTAACTGACTCTTCTAGTCAGCTAGTGCTGCTCCAACAGAAATATCACAGAGTGGATGGCTTTAACAAAGGAAAGTTTATTTTTACACAGTCTAGTAGGTTACAAGTCAGAATTCAAAGTGTCTGCCCCAGGGGAAGGCTTTTCCTCTGTCAGCTCTGGAGGCAAGTCCTTGTGTTGTATCAGTGTTTGTTTAGGGAGCATTTTGGCACAGCAACCTCAGGTCTGAAGGATGAGCTCTACTCCCGGTGCTGCTTTCTTGATGGTGTGAGGCTCCCAAATCTCTCTGCCAGATTTTTCCCTTTATATTTCAAGAGATGACCCCAAGGCACAAGACAAACTTACACATTGATCCTTGCTCTACCACCCTGATTAACATCACAAAGGCAGGAATTCCAACACAGAAGAACATACCAGGAATTATGGCACAGCCAAATTGTTATAGATTTTTCAGGGAACACATTCAATCCGTGACAGTGACAGACAAAATCCTAACGTTTTTCTCAATTATATACATATATATATTCCTAATATATATACGTGCTTTAAGTGAAAGTTTACAATGCAAATCAGTTTGCCATATGAAATCCCACATCCATACCACTAGACAACTAACTCCGCTTTCCAAGACAGCACACTACTCCTTTATTCAGCCAACTCCTGTCCCCCTTCACCTTCTTATCTCGCCTCTGGACAAGAGCGGCTCAGACACTGTCATGTTTATATTTAAGCCAAGAAGCACATTCTTTGCCATCATCACTCTATGTCTTATAGTCCAGTCCAATCTTTGTCTAAAGAGCAGGCTTCGGTACTGTTTTCAGCTCTGGGTTAGAAGCGAGCCCAGTGTGGGGGCCATATTCTCAGCTGATGGACCATCAAGTGTGGTTTTTTAATAGACTTCTACCTCTGCACACCCATTTTTCTCCTGCTACATCAGGGACATTACATTATGTTCCCTATCAGGGTAGTCACTGGTGGTGGCCAGGCATCATCTACTTCTGGTCTCATGTTGATGTAGTCTCTGCATCATATGGCACCTTCTGTCTGCTGAGCTCATACCTTCCTCATGTCTTTGATGTCCTTCACTATCTTCTGCTCCAGGTGGATTGGTACCAACTGATGCTCCTTAGATGGCAGCTTGCTAGCTTTTAAGATCCTAGTCGCTACTCACCAAACTGGTACACAGAACATTTTCTTTAAAAAAAACTCATTTATGCCAATTAGCATAGATGTCCCCAGAAACTGCAGTCCCCAAACTCCTGTCCCTGTTACTGTGTCCTTCAAAATGCTGGGTTATATTTAGAAAACGTTTTAGCACTTGGTATAGTCCAGTTGTGCTAACCTCCCTTCTACTGCATGCTGTCACTCCCTTCACCTAACGCAACTCCTGTTGACTATCTAAGAACATCCCTCTCTTTCCCTTTCCACACTTTTAACCATCAAGGATTATTTTCTTCTGTGCTTAAACCTTTTCTTAAGTCTTTATAATAGTGGTTTCATGCAATATTTGTTCCTTTGCAACTGACTAATTTCACTCAGCATTATGTCTTCCAGATGACTCCATGTTATGAGACAATTCCTTATGTCATTGCTGTTCTTAAACGTTGGATAGTATTCCACTGTGTGAATATACCATAGTTTGTTTATCCATTCATCTGTTGATGGGCACCTAGGATGGTTCCGTCTTTCTGCTACTGTGGACAGTGCTGCCATAAACACTGGTGTACATGTATCTATTTATATGACAGCCTTTATTTCTGTAGGATATACTCCAAGAAATGGAACTGTGGATTATATGGTATTTCTACTTCCAGCTTTTTAAGAAAGAACCAAATTGATTTCCAAAGGTGATGCCATTCTGCATTCCCACAGAAGAATTCCAATCTCTCCACAACCTCTGCAACTTTTGTGATTTTATGTTTTGGGGATTAATGCCAGCCTTGTTGGGGTGAGATGGTATCTCATTGTAGTTTCCATTGTATTATACTGTTGTTTATGATTATAAAAGCTGATAATATGTATATAAGATAAAGAATTGTCTGTATATAACTGGATGAAAAGTTTACGAGAGAACAATCTGTCTGTCTGTCTATACATCTACATCATCTACATCTACATCATCATCTATATCTATATATCCTTCCTTACCTTTCTAGACATAGTCTGGACCCTACTCCTAATTATCATTAACTAACTCAAGTACAAACACAGGCAGCCCTTAAGAAACGAACACTCAATTAGGAGTATTTCTTAAGGATAACTGGCTACCACAATGGGAGATTATATTCTTACCATTACTGATGGAGAAGTGAGGAAAAGAGGACTCCGTTTAGCTGCTAAGACATACGGAAAGATAGAGCAAAACTGCTCTTTGAAGTATAAAACAACAACAAAAAGGCCACAATCCTTCCTTAACGCCAAATTAATTCAAAGAATTTCAAGTCTCTAACTGGAGCATCTGCTATATTTTCCCATTATATAATATCTTTACATCACTTAAGATTCTGTAGGTAAGATAGAAACCTAATCACATTTAACAATGTTCCTATGGAAAAATATATTTTAAGTCTTAAATAAGTTGGCTTTTAAGATAAAGCCTATTTATAAAATAAGAACTGCCTGGATACTCCTTCCAGGCATTCCTTGGAAACTCTATGGGGCAGTTCTACTCTGTCCTATGGGGTCACTATGAGTCGGAATCAACTTGATGGCAGTAGGTGTCTGTGTGTGTGTGTGGGTACACACACATTTATGCTTCTATGAAAATGTAGATAAATCTGTAAAGGAAGAATGAACTTGCATGTTGTCCCAGGTCCCTAGATGGCAGAAACGGCTTGCACTTCTTGACTAACTTAAAGCTTCACAGTTCAAAACCACCTAGCAGTGTCACAGAAGACACTTTTACAAAACAAAACCCTGTGGAGCAGTTTCAGTCTGTAGCACATAGGGTCAGCATGAGTGGGAATTGATTTAATGACAACAGGTTTAGTTTTGGTCTACTAACCTAAAGGTTGGTGGTTCAAACCCTCTCAGTAGCAGAAGAAAGGCCTCGCGATGTGTTTCCATAAAGATTAGAGCCAAGAAACCCCTATGACACAGTTCTACTCTGTAACCTATGGGGTCACCATTAGTCAGAATCAACTTGACAGCAACAGGTCTTGTTTTCATTAATTCGGATGTGAACAGAAGAAATAAACACAGGGACACCTCTAGGTATACGAAAAACAGGAAATTCAAGAGGAAAACTTTGGGAGGCTAGACTCAATTTTTACCTTACAAGAAATAACCACAAAAAACTCACAAACTTCTCTGTGTCTAAATTATTTCCTGCTCCACTAAACCCAACTGAGAGCTTCATACCTCCGGCAGCAGGTAAGGACAACTACAGAAAACAGGAAGTAACTAGCTAAATGAACCACAAGACGCCAATTTCACAGTATACTTTGGTTGCCTAAATACACAAAACAGTAAACTCACCGGGTCAGAAGTGTCAGCAGGAATCGCAAACCTATTCAGGCACTCAAGAATGTTGTTGAGGTCTTGGGCTATAAATTTCAGCTGAGCATCTATATTTTCAGCAAATTTGTAACTGAAAGGGCATGGAAAACAAAGAGATTAACAAGAAATATTTTCTGTACCATTTATTGTTATTGATATACAAAGATAATACTGCCAACTGGATTTGCCCCGGTTCTCTAGCTCCTTCCATGGGCCTCAGGTAAGGTCAATGGACACTTTTTTTCTTTTTCTGGATACAGCATTTGTAACTTTACTATTACTCTATTCTAAAAAGACACCATAGGTGTAGATTTTTATTTACCTTGCCACTTTTATAGTCACCTATTTACCCATGAATTAATGTTTTGGGGAATAATGAAGCAACGAGAAACTCTTTTTAAGCGTAAAAATAAGCACAAATAAATTTAGATACGTATGAAAAGTTATTTCATGTTTTGCCGTACTCAGTAGGTGTTGAGAGATCTTCAAAGATCTTAAATACTTACATTTTCAAAGTAAAATCTTACATAAACATACTCCACCAACAAACAAAAGATATTCTGAAAAATGAGTTCACAATAATCAAAGGCAGATACATTTGCTAAGTTCATAACAAAATAATTGTTATCGTTTCTAGGTGCTGTCAAGTCGATTCAGGCTCACACTGACCCTCTATGCAACTGAATGCATGACTACCCATTCCAGCACCATCTTCACAATCATTTTAATCCTTGATCCCATTGTTGCAACCACTGTGTTAATTCATCTCATTAAGGGTCTTCCCCTTTTTCGCTGACTCTCTAACAAGCATGTTGTCCACCTCCAGCTGACTGACCATTCCTGATAACACGTCCAAAGATCATGACACAAAGTGTCACCATCCTTGCTTCTAAGGATAATTCTGGATGTACTTGTTCTAAGAAAGATGTGTTCGTTTGTTCTTTTGGCAGTCCCTGGTATATTCAATATTCTTCGCCAATACCATTAATTCAAAGGCATCAATTCTTATTTGTTCGGACATCTTGACAGAAATCATACAGCAGGAAGGCAATGGGATGACACATACAAAGCCTTGAAGGAAAAAAGTTGCCAATTAAGAATTACATATCCAGTAAAACTGTCTCTCAAACATGATGATGAAATTAGAATATTTCCAGATAAACAGAACCTTAGAGAATTTGCAAAAACCAAACCAAAATTACACGTAATACTAAATGGAGTCCTTTGGTTAGAAAATCAATAACATCAGGTAACAATCTAAGACTAGAGTGCAGAACAGAGAAATTGGATGTCAAGCCAGACAGCAAAATCACAAAAATAAATCAAATGCATAACACTGAAAATGGGGAAACAGAGATGTCATTATGTAACTATTACAACAAAAAAGAGGGACTTAAATAGTATAGTCATAGAGCTTTCATATGGAGAAGTCAAAGTGATAGCTAGAAACTAAAGATTGGCTTAAATGTAGAAAAGCAAGGGTAAATATTAAGGTAACCACAAAGGAAATTAACAATTCCATGCACCAAAATGAAAAACATGGTCTCAGCAAATACAAAACCAACAATGAAAAAGATGAAAAGAGAGCACATGAAGAAATATGACTTAGCATAGAAAATTAAGTGGAACAAAGGGAATTGTCTACAATTCACAAAAAAAGACACAAAAATGACAAAACTGAACTCATATCTATCAATAATTACATTGAACGTAAATGGATGAATACACCAATAGAGAGGTGGAGAGTGGCAGACTGGATAACGAACGATGATCCATCTATATGCTTCCTACAAGAGACACACCTTAGACTTAAAGACATGAACAAACTAAAACTCAAAGAATGGAAAAAAACATGTCAAGCAAAAAAATAAAAAATAAAAAAAGAGCAGGAGTGGCAATATTAATTTCTGACAAAATGGACTTTAAAGTAAAATTCACCACACTGGATAAGGAAGAACACTATGTAACAATTAAAGAGTAAACATTCCAGGAGAGCACAACCATATTAACAATATATATGCCCAGCAACAGGGTTCCAAAATATGTAAAACAAACTAACTGCATTGAAAAGAGAAATAGGCAGCCCCACAACAATAGTAGGGGACTTCAACACACCACTTTCAGTGAAGGATGAAACATCCCTATGAAAGCTCAGTAAAGACATGGAAGATACAAAAGCCACAATCTACCATTCTCACCTTATAGACACATACAGAACACTCCTCCCCAAAGCAGCCAAGTATACTTTCTTTTCCAATGTACATGAACATTCTCCAGCACAGACCAAACAGCAAAATTCAAAGCCTCAAAATACTACAGAGCATCTTTTTATATCATGAAGCCATAAAAACAGAAATCAATTCTTATTCAGTTTCCCTTATTCATTACTCAGTTTTCCCATACATATGAGATAAACGAAAGCACCATGGACTTGGGTCAGGTACACCTTTTGCAGCAGACTGGCCCAGTGCTACACATCATTTGATTTCTTGACTGCTGCTTCCTTTGGATGGTGATTATGGATCCAAGGAAAACGAAACCCCTGATAACGTCAGCATTTTCTCCATTTATCATGATGTTGTTTATTGTCAAGTTGTGAGGGGTTTTGTTTTCTTTATGGAGAGGTGTAATCCATACCAAAGGCTGTAGTCTTGAATCTTCATTAGCAAGAGCTTCAAGTTGTCTTCACTTTCAGCAAGCAAGGATTTATCATCTGCCCATCACAGGTTGTTAATAAATCTTCCTCCACTCCTGATGCTGTGTTCTTCTTTACAGAGTCCAGCTTCTTCGATTAGTTGCTAAGCATACAGATTGACTAAGTATGGTGAAAGGATACAGTCTTGACTTTAAACACAGTATCCCCTTGTTCTACATGAATCACTGCCTTTTGATCTATGTTCAGGTTTCTTATGAGCACAATTAAGTGTTCTGGAATTCTACTTGCTTGTAATGTTATCAATTATTTATTAGGTATTCTCGGCTTTCAGCCACGGTCCACCTAACATCAGCAGTGATATTCCTGGTTCCATGTCCTCTTGTGAATCCAGCTTGAATTTTTGGCAGTTCCCTGTTGATATGCTGCTGCAATGGCTTTTGAATGATCTTCTGCAAAATTTTATTTGCATGTGATACTAAATGACATTATTGAAAATTTCTGCATTTGGCTGGATCACCTTTCTTGAGAATAGCCATAAATATGAATCTCTTCCATTAAGTTGATCAAGAAGCTGTCTTCCAAATTTCTTTGCATAGACGTGTGAGCACTTCCAGGGCTGCATATGTTTGATGAAATATCCCAACTGGTATTCTGTCAATTCCTGGAGCCTTGTCTTTTTGTCAATGTCCAGCTTGGACTTTCTCCTTTAGTACCACGGGTTCTTAATCATATGATACTTCCTCAAACGGTTAAACACTGAGTAATTATTTTTGGTATAGTAAGTCTGTATATTCCTTTCATCTTCTTTTGATGCTTCCTGTGTTATTTAGTATCTTCCCAATAGAATCTTTCACTAATGCAACTTTAAGCTTGAACTTTTTTTAAGTTCTATCAGCTTGAGAAATGCCAAGCACTTTCTTCCCTTTGTTTTTTTAACTCTAGGTCTTTGTACATGTAATTGAAACACTTTGTTTTTTCAAGCTGCCCTTTCAAACCTTCTGTACAGCTCTTTTACATCAACATTTCTTCTGTTCATTTTAGCTACTTGATATTCAAGAGCAAGTTTCACAGTCTCTTCTGACATCCATTTTGATCCTTTCTTTCTTTCCTGTCTTTTTAATAATGACTTCTTGCTTTCTTCAAGTACAGTTTCCCTGATGTCATCCCACAACTTGTCTGGTCTTCCACATTAGGTTTTAACACATCAAATCTATTCTTGAGATGGTCCCTCAATTCAGGTGAGTTATACTCAAGGTCATACTTTTGTTCTCGAGGACTTCTTTCAATTTTCTTCAGCTTCAACTTGAACTTGCATATGAGGAATTGATGGTCTGTTCCACAGCTAGCACCTGGCTTTGTTCTGACTAATGATATTGATCTCTTTCATTGTCTCTTTTCACTCCCATAGTCAGTCTGATTCCTGTATATTTCATCCAATGATGTCCAGGTGTATAGTCACCATTTAAGTTGTTGATTTTGCAAAATTCTATTACATGGTCTTCAGTGTCATTGCTATCACCAAACCTGTATTTTCCGACTACTCAATACCTCTGTTTCCAGCTTTCACATTCCAATCACCAGTAATTATCAATGCATTCTGACCACATGTTTGATCTATTTCAGCTTGTATAAGTTGGTAAAAATCTCCAATTTCTTCATCTTTAGCCTTAGTGGTTAGTACAGAAATTAGAATAATGTTGTATTACCTGGTTTTCTGTGTAAGTATTATGGATTTTGTCTTATCACTGACAGTGTTGCACTTCAGGATGTACCCTGAAATGTTCTTTTTGATGATGTCATAGTAGGCCATATAATTGTCTGATTCAAAATGGCCAATTCTAGTCTATTTCAGCTCATTAATGCCTAGGATATCAATGTTTATGCATTCCATTTCATTGTTTATGATTTCCAGTTTTCCTAGATTCATACTTTGTACAGTCTACCTTCTGATTACTGATAGATGTTTGTAGCTGTTTCTTGTCATTTTTAGTTATGTCACATCATTAAATGAAGGTCCCCAAAGCTTGATTCTATCCATGTCATTATGATTAACTATTCTGAGGATACAGCTCTTTTCCAGGCATATTTTGAATGCCTTCCAACAGAGGGCCCATATTCCAGCACTGTATCAGACAATGTTCTACTGCTGTTCATAATGTTTTCACTGGATAATTCTTTCCAGAAATAGACTGCCAGGCCCTTCTTCTTAGTCTGTCTTGGTCTGGAAGCTCAGCTAAAACCTGTAAACCACGAGTGACTGTGTTGGTATTTGAAATAGTGGTGGTATAGCATCCAGCATCACAGCAACAGGCAAGGTCCCACAGGACAACAAACTGACAGCTGCATGAGGGACAAATTAATTAGCTGCCTAAACTTCTCAAGACTTTCACCTAAATTGGCATTATGTCATTTTTACACACAAACGCACATAATGTCAATCTTAATGTTTATGAAAATTAAAGTTATTGGAGGCTACTTAACAGTAATACCTATAAAGACTGTAGGATTCAATCACATTTAATAATGGCTACGAGCTGCTTTTCTATCTCATAGCATTCATAAATAATCAGCTGCCTAGACTGTTGAAGATTCTCGTGAAGATATCATTATAAATGTGATTACCAAAAGAGCAAATGCAAAGGAACTAATATTTCAAAATTTTCTTCAAACTCCTGTTAGGATCTCATGGCCAATATTTAACTTCATATGCTTCAGTAGAGATCACCTCTACTTATCCTATTTAATGCCTCAACCAAAAAAAAGGTAAATGTGTGAACCTTTCAAAAATATGCAGTCTTTTTTTATTTTTAATAGTTTATTGTGTTTTAAGTGAAAATTTAAATCCATGCCAATTTATCATACAAAAACTTACACATACACTGCTATGGAACTCTAGTTGCTCTCCCCACACCGTGACAGCACACTGTTCCTTTCTACTCTGTATTTCCTGTGCCCATTTAACTAGCTCCTATCTCCCTCTGCCCTCCCATGTCACTTTTGGACAGGAACTGCCAAGTTAGTCTCATGCATCTACTTAAGCCAAGAAGCACATTCTTCGGCACTATCATTATATGTCTTATAGTCCAATCCAATCTCTGTCTGAAGAGCTGGCTTCAGGAATGGTTTCAGTTCTGTGCTAATATGGAGTCTGGGGCCATGTCTTCCAGGGACACTCCAGGCTGCTGGACCACCAAGTCTGGTCTATCTAATAGAGTTCGAATTCTGCACCCAATTTTTTCCCTCTTTGCCAAGGACTCTCTGTAGTGTTCCTCATCAGCGCAGTCATTAGTGATGGCCAGGCACCATCTAGGTCTTCTGGAGTCATGATGGTGTAGTCTTTGGTTCATGTGGCCCTTTCTGTCTCTTAGGCTCCTATTTTCCCTGTGTCACTGATGTCCTTCATTTTCCTCTGCTCCAGGTGGGTTGTGACCAACTGATGCTACTTAGATGGCTGCTTCCTAGCTTTTACGACCCCAGTCAAAAATACACTCAGTCTTAACCCACTTGTAAGCCATTGATAAAATGAGTCTGAGTTAGTCTAAGTCTTGTTTACATAGCACATTCATACATGTTCCTCTGATACTGCAATTTGTCATGATTACCATCTGAAATTTACAGAGATAAGGTTACGCTAAGAACACTGGCAGTGTATCTACTTAAGGTGACCACTGAATATTATGAAATATATACCTATATCAAGTCCAAGACATTTCCAACATCATTTGATTTTTAGAGCTATGCATTTTGCCCTGATTAACAACTGCCTTCAAAATAGCAACTGATTAACCACTAAAGCAATTACATAAACATTAGGTCTAGAAGAGTCAATATAAATATTTCACAATACCATGACATTACACACACAAAATTTATATTTATGATTTAAGGACAAATTTCACAAACACAAAAACTTTTCAGTGGTTATATACATTTTTATGCAAATGCCTTCTATGTTTCTTTGTCAGTTGTGCCCCATCATGAGGTATTTTCATAAGCATGCAATGCTATTTTTTTTACAGCAATAGTGCCACAGCAGTACTTATGAAAATACGTTATGAGGGGAATATATGGTTGGCAAACAAATGGAGAAAGTGCGCATTATTTGCACAGAAATATAAGTGTAAACTTGAGATTAATAGCATTGTATAAAATGCTGTAAAATAAAATTGTCAGGATGATAATTCATTATCAAGCATTCAGAATAAATAAACAGAACATAAACAGATTGAAAAATGTCAACCATAAGACCTTGTCCTTTTCCACCAATTTTTATTCAGTGACTTCCAGTTCAGTTTTCTCCCTCTTTTTTGAAATGCTCCCATTATAGCTAAGTTTTACCTCATTTTCCACCTTTATTCAGTTACTCACATCCTCATGCGATCCTCATCTGCTTGTGGCAGACAGACAGACCCACTCTGATCTTTCACAGACTCCTCTAATAGGATCAATAGATCTTCTAGTTCTTTCTGCTGTGACAGGATTAAATCCAATTCTTGTTCCAACCTGAATAAATCAAGTCACCAGAAGAGCTGATGAAAGAAACTTGGATACAAAGTAAGTATCAGGAGATCACAAAATAAAAGCCAAACCTGTTGCCTTTGAGTCAATTCCAACTCATAATGACCCTATAAGACAGAGTAGAACTACCCCTACAAGGTTTCCAAGGCTATAAATCTTGATGGAAGCAGACTGCTGTGTCTTTCTCCCACAGAATGGCTGGTGGATTTGAACCACACCATTCAGTTAGCAGTCAAGCATTTAACCACTGTGCCAACCGGGCTGTTTCAATAAACTACAGCAAGGGAAAAAAAAAAAAAAACTGGACACTCTAATCTCTCAACCTAGAAAATCAAAGAGCTTCTACCTTTTCTGATGCAGTTTCATGTTTTCCACTTCTCCATGTAAACTCATAATCTATAAAGAAAAATAAGAATACAGTAATGCAAATATTTAAATGCATATTATAATTTTACATCAATATAAATTTTCTCAAACACATTTCAAATATGAAATACTTTCCAATTCAGGTACTTAGTACCTAAAGAAAATATTTTTTAAATTGATAACCAGAACTGAAATAGAAAAATAACCATACAATGTAGGTTTAGTTTCTGTGTTCATCTAAAAATACTTGTACCATGCAGGCAACGAGACTATTTTCTCACCTTCTCACTATTCTCAATCAATGCACGATCCCAAGCATTGACCTGGTTGGCCTGTTGAACAAAGTGCTTTTCTTCATCTTCTGCCTCAAGATACCACTTGTTTATCAGACTCTCCAGCTGACCATACGTCATCACGGGAGTTTGAATTGAACTAAAAAGGAAAACAACAACAACAACAACAAAAGATATAGAAAATGGTGTATAGTATGATCATATTTTTATTTAAAAAGCAACAACACAGTAGAAATTTGAGAAAAAAATAGCATGTGAGGAATACTTCAGACTCTCCAGGCAAAATACAACTAGTGAAAAATAATTATATATATATATATCAAACAACAACTAAAAGAGAAAGACACGCAAAGGCTCTAGAAATTACCTTAAGGTAATATAGAAAATGAAGAAACATTTATTCAAGAAAGCTTATGAAATCCCAGTAAAAGCAACAAAAGTTTCTGTCTTATTTTGTCTTTGTCTTTTGTTGAGCTACAACCCATTCTCTCCGTTTCCCACACCACCCTCAATTCAGCGTGATGGGAGCTCTATTACAGGTGGCTATAGTCAAATACATAGCACTAATTCTAAACAAAGCTCCCAGGCAAGGGCTAAGGTATCTCTTCGAGACGGAAAAGACGCTAAGATTTCTTATCATCTCAGCTTCATATTACAAACGCAGTGAAGCCAAGAATTGGGAGACCCCTTCCTCCAGTCTCCATTCTTAACAGGATGTTTTACCCAAGGATCAGCAGTCTGAAAATACTGGCACCCACATCCACCTTGCCTTGCCATACTCTTAGTGCAGAGTGTTCACCTGAGAGGCAAACTGAAAAAGACCAGAGACTACCATGCCCATCTACTAACTCATAAAGCTGGGGTGTCATTTGGTGATTAGTGGGCAACTGTCTTGACCTCAGCTCCTGAGCAGAGGCTCAGGGATTCTGTCCAGGGAAGAGGGAGACAGTAAGAACAGAGAGCTCACAAGCCATTCCTAAAGGAACTGACTTCAGCTGGAAAGGAGTGTGGGAAAGTCAAAGCTGAAGTGTGCTCTGAAAAATAACAGAGATTTTAATAAGCAGTTAAGAGAAGAATGATAGCTCCATGAGGGCAACAAGCTAACCCATGACCAGAAAGAACCAGGGAAAGAGAACACTAAATTAACCATCCCCTGGGGTCAGAACAAACCATAAACCTTGACCTCAAAAACTATCCCTGCAAAGGGGCCCAAGTTTAATTGGATCAGAACGTAATCTACACCTCAAAAACCATTAAAAAATTATTGTAAAAAACCATTAAAACCATTAAAAAATCAACCAGCAACTAGTGGAACCTAACAGTTGAATGTAATACCAAACAAAGCAGACAGCTTAACAGAGAGATCAGGGAATAAGGCAATGAAAGACAGTCCTGCTAAAACTACTTTCATTCCAGAGTAACTGTATACATGACCAACACTGCACTATCTTAGAACCAAAATGAAGAGCTTTATACTCTGGGGGAGAAACTGTTCAGTCAACAGTCCAGTCACATCAATAACAAACAAGAGAGCAACAAGAACAAGCCACGGAAAGGAAGATCAATATTCAGAATAACTACAATGCATTACCTAAAATGTCCAGTTATCAATAAAATATTATGAAACCTGAAGAGCAACAAGGAATTGTGACCCATACAAAAAGAAAAAAAAAAAATAGGCAACAGAAACTGTCCATGAGAGGGCCAAAAGGCTTCAAAGTAACTATTACAAATATGTTAAAAGAACTAAAAGAAGTCATACTTAAAGAAGGAAGATATAATGGCAGTGTCTTAGGAAAATAAGAATAGAAATGAATAGAAATAATAAAATAGAATCAAATGAAACCCTAGAATTCAAAAAGCAGCTGAATGAAAAATTAACCATGAGGACTCAACAGTGGACCTGAACTGGCAGAAAAAAATCAGTAAACTTGAAGATATAGTAACAGCGATAATGCAATTAAAAAAAAAAAAAGACACAGGAAAGTGAAGAATAATGAACAGAGCCTCAGAGAAATGTGAGGCACCTTCAAGCATACCAATATACACACAATAAAAGTACTACAAAGAGAGGAGACTGCCTGGGAAATGCAAATGATTAATGCCTTTGGCCTCTAACCAACTGTTTGGAGGTCTAAGTCCATCCTGATGTGCCTCAGAAGAAAACCCAGGCAACCTACTTTTCAAAATTCAGCCATCGGGCACAGCTGTACTGACTTACAGTGGGGTTTTCAAGAGTCAGAGATAACTCACCAGCAAGTGGCTTACAAGAGAGAGAAAAATGAACAGAGAAAAATATACAAAGACATAGTATCTGAAAACTTCCTGAATCCTATTAAAAAGTAATTGCTACATATGAAGCTCAATGAACTCCAAGTAAGATAAATCCAAAGAAATCCATCCCAGATGTATCATAATGAAAATACTGAAATTCAATGACAAAGAGAAAATCTTTAAAGCAACAGGAGAAAAATAATTCTTAACTTACAAGGGAACTTCACTAAAATTAACAGCTGACTTCTCATCAGAAATTATGGAGGCCAGAAGGCAGTGGGATAACATATTCAAAATACTGAAAAAAAAAGACTGTCAACCAATAACCTTGTATCCAATAAAAGTATCTTCTAAAACTAAAGGTAAAATAAAGACATGCCCAGATAAACAAGAACTTACAGGACTTTTCACTAGCAATATTTCTTATAAGAAATTCTAAAAGGAATTTTCAGGCTGAAAGTGACACCAGGCAGTAATCTGAACCCACATGAAAAAAGTACAGCCCATGTAATTATACAATACAGTAAATGTGGATTTTTCCTTTGATTTAAAAAAGCAACTGTATAAAACAAAATGTATATAATTATACTGTCCTACTTATAATGTGCAGGAATGTAATATACTTGACAATAACAGTACAAAGTTGCTGGGGGGGGGAAGCTGTTTTAAAGAGATGACACTAGATAGTAACTCAAATCCATATAAACAAAGGGAAAGAATTGTATCAGTTTCCTAGGATTGCCATAGCAAAGTTACCAAAAACTTAGATATCATAAACACCAGAAATTTATTCTCACACAGTTCTAGAGTAGAGGAGTCTGTATTTAAGTTGTTGGTCAAGCCATACTGCTGGAAGCCCCAGGCAAGGATCCTTGTGTCTTTCAGTTTCTGGTAGCCCTAGGTATTCCTTGATTTGTGGCAGTGTAACTCTAACCTCTGCCTTCATCTTCATTTTGAGACTCTATGTCTCTTCTCCCATTCCTATAAGGATGTAAGTCATATCAGGTTTAAGGCCCACCCTATTCTAGTATGATGTCATCTTAACTTGATTACACCCGAAAAAAATTTATTCCCAAATAAGGTCATATTCATTGGTAGTAGGAATTAGAACTTAAAAACATTTTTTTGAGGGATGCAATTCAACTCAGAGCAAGAATCAAAAGTCATCAGAAAACTAACATAACAAATTCTATAAATACATATATGTTCTTCTTTCTCTCCTGGCTTCTTTAGAAGCCATAAAATTATATAATTAATGATTACAACAATTTATTGTTGGCTTTTTAACATATAATACAAAACAAACCCACTGACAGTTGATTCCAACTCATACACAGATGTAATATATATAGCAATATTACATAATAATAGCACAAAAAGAGAGAAAAGGGAACAGAGCTAGATAGACATATTCTATACCTCAGTGGAACTAGTCTAAAACTGAAGTAGATGGTGATACACTAAAGATACATGGCAAACCTTAGAATAACCAAGAAAAACAAACCCACTGCCATCGAGTAAATTCCAGCTCATTCAGATCCTACAGAGTAACCACTAAAAAAAAAATAAATGGTGAAAAAATTACTATGTAATTAAACTGTTACGGCAGTAAATACGTACTTAATGCAAAACAAAGCAGTAATGGAGGAACAGAAGAACAAAACATATACAAGACATAAAAACCAAATGGCAAAATGCAGAAAGGCCTTCCTTATCAGTAATTACATTACATGTAAATTTATTAAACAATTCAATTAAAAGGCAAAGATTGGCACAATGGATTACAAAACAGGATCCAACTATAATACCTACAATGAACAGTAAGAAAACTATACAAAGTGGTATACTAAAAAGTGCTATAAATAGAATATGGAGTCCCGAAAAAAAGTAAAAATATCTTATGGGAAAGTAAGAAAAGAGAAAGAGAAGAACAAAAAACAGAGCGATTAAACAAAAACAAATAATAAAAGGGTGGAATTAAGCCACAAAATATTAATGATTATTTTAAATGTAAATGAGCTAAATATAACAAGCAAAAGGCAGTTTTGGGTAAACTGATTAAAACATATGGTCCAATAATATTCTGTTCACAAGAAACTCATCTCAGATTCAAGGATGCAGATAAGCTGAAAGCAAAGGGTAGAAAATAACATCTTGCAATATCACTTTGTAAAAAAGAACTGGCTATCTTAATACCAGATGACAGTCTTCAGAGCAAAGAAAACTACAGAGGGACTTTACATAATGATAAAGGGATCAACATACCAGGAAGGCTAAAAAAATCCTAAATCTATAGACTTCAAACAACAGAGCCTCCAAATACTTGAAGAAAAAACTGATTGACTCAAGAAGAAACAGACAAATCCACAGTTCTAGCTGGAGACTTCACTAACTAATGGCACTAATAAACAGAAAAGCAACAAAAATATAGAATCTGAAAACACAACGAAGTAGCAGGTTCTAATTTACATACAGGCAGTCCCTGGATTATGAATGAGTTCTGTTTCTAAGTCTTTCACTTGAATTTATACGTAAGTCAGAACAGTTAAGTTCAGTTTGTATGTAGTATCAGTTACTCAATTGGTTTATTATGTAGTATGTAGTGTACCTTTTCTATGTGTAAGAAACATTAAATAAACACTTCCAGATATGCGAAAACATCTTTAACATAATAATGCCAGCCAGCCAAGTGCCGTTGAGTCAGATAATAATACAGTAATAATAATGTTTTGACATTCACCACAAAGAAGTGCCTTTTCATTACTATCAACCACTGTATGGATCTTGAATTTTTAACATAATAGACTTTAAAGGGGCTGGTTCCTAACTACAGGCTGTATATAAGTTGGACATTCATAAACTGTGGACTGCCTGTATATAGAACATAACACCCATAAGCAGAACACACAATTTCTAAGTGCTGCTGAGTAGATTCCAACTCAAGGTAACTCCATGTGTTACAGGTTAAAACTACTCTACAGGGTTTTCTTGGCTGTAATCATTATGAAAGCAGATCACCAGGATTTTCTTCTGTGGTGCTCTTGGGTGGGTTTCAACCAGAAACTTTTAAGTTAACAGTCAAGCACAAACCATCTGTAACACCCAGGGAACAAAAGAGGACATGACCAAGAAAAATAAACCTGTGCTGTTGAGTTGATTCCAACTCATAGACAGTGACCCTATGAGACAGAATACAAAACTGCCCCATAGGGTTTTCCAAGGAGCCGCTGGTGGATTCAAACAGCCATCCTTTTGGTTAGCCGCTGAACTCTTAACCACTGTGTCACCAGGGATCCTTAAGAAGCTATACTGACGGCAAATAAGCACACAGAAAGATGACCAACATCATCAGCTATGAGAGAAATGTAAACTTAAACTATAATATCACTACACTTCAGGACTGGAGGAAAATCTGTCAACAAACTGCAGATGACAATTCTGCTTTCTAAAAGTGAAAAGGACTTGAAAAACTTACTGATAAGATCAAAGACTACAGCCTACAGTATGGATTACACATAACTGGACCAATAAGCAGCAACATGAAAAACAGAGAAAATATTGATGCAATCAAGGATTTTGTTTTACTTGGGCCCACAATCAATGCTTACAGAAGCAGCAGTCCAGAAATCAAATGATTCACTGCATTGGACAAACTCATAGCAAAAGACCTCCTTAAAATGTTAAAAAGCAAAGATGTCACTTAGAGGACTAAGGTGCATGTGACCAAAGCTTTGGTTTCTCAATCACCTCATAAGCATGTGAAAGTTAAAAAATGATTAAGGAAGGCCAAAGAAGAAATGATGTCTTTGAATCACGGTGTTAGGGAAGAATACTGAATATACCATGGACTGCCAGAAGAATGAATAAATCTGTCTTCAAAGCAATACTGCCAGAATGTTCCACAAGCATGAGGGCGGTGAGACTTGTTCTCCTGTGCTTTGGACATGTTATCAGGAGAGACCAGTCCCTGGAGAACATCCATCATGCTTGATAAAGTAGAGGGTCAGCCAAAACTACAGAGACCCTCAGTAAGATGGACTGACACAGTGGCTGCAACAATGGGCTCAAACATAGCAGCAATTGTGAGGAAGGTGCAGGACTAGGCAGTCTTTTACTCTGTTGCATATGGGGTTGCTGAGTCAGAACTGACTCCTGGGCACCTAAAAACATATGTATCATAATAATTAAAATAAAAAATGGCAAAAAATCAAGTCCTGGTGAAGACATGAACAAACTGGATCACACTGTTGGTAAAAAGATACAGCCACTCTGGAAAACAGCTTGGCAATTTACTAATAAACTAAACATACAACAACCAGAAGTTGAACTGCTGAGCATTTATCTCAGAGAAATGAGACTTAATTACACACCAAAAAATTGTATATAAATGTTTATGAAAACTTTATTCAGAGTAGCAAAAAACTGGAAATAATGTATATGTCCAACAAGTGAATGGTTAAATAGTAGTATATACCTAATGCAGTGGAATACTACTCATAAATAAAAGCAAATTATTGATGTATAAGACAGCTTGGATGGATATCAAGGTATTATGGTGAATGAAAAAAGCCAGTTCGAAAAGGTCACATACTGCATGATTCCATTTATACAATGCTTTGAAAATTATAGAAATGGATGACAGATGGGTTGTTGCCTAGGGTCAGGGAAATGGGTGAGAAGGTGGATGGGAGAGGAAAAGAGTTGCTATAAAAAAGCAACAAGGATTCCTGTGGTGATGGAAATTGTTCTGTATCTTGATAGTATCAATGTCAGTATTTTGGTTGTGATATTATATTATGGTATTCTACTATCACTGTGGAAAACTTGATAGAGTATATGCAGAATGTTTTTAAATTACTTCTTATAACTACATGTGAATGTACAATTATCTTAAAGTAAAAAGTTTACATAAAAACAAAAATTAACAAAATTCTAACTCACAAAAAAAGCCCAGACTGACTGGTCAGATACACTGAAGAAACCTTGAAAGTGTGGCCCCTAGATGCCTTTTTAACTCAGTACTGAAGTCACTTCTGAGGTTCCCACTTCAGCGACTCACAGGCCCACAAAACGAAACAAGACTAAATGGACATACCAGCCCAGAGGCAAGGATGAGAAGGCAGGAGGGCAGAGGAAAGCTGGTAACAGGGAACGCAAGGTCAAGAAGGTGGGTGTTGGCACATCATGGAGTTGGCAACTGATGTCACAAAACAATATGTGTGTTAACTTTTTAATGAGAAACTAATTTGCTCTGTAACCCTTCATCTTAAAGCACAGTAAAAAAGAAAACAAATGCTAAGGAGGAACATAATACAATATGTAAAAATATAGGCTCTGGAGCTCCTCTAAATTTTAATTCTGGCTCACCTACTACAAAGTGTGACCATGGAAAGATTTCTAAATTTCTATGTACTCCACTTTTCTCTCTATAAAATGGAAACATACAGAGTTCCTACTTCATAGGGTTACTGTGAGGATTAAATGATATAAAGTTTGTAAAGCATTTGTCATATTGCTAATTGCACAATAAATAATAGTTATTGTTAGTAATAATCGCATTAGAATGGTCTTCAGAAGATAAAGGAGTGCTGCTGGTCATTCAACTTCCTCACCAACAGAAACTCCTTTTCTAACTAATATGTTGTCCCTAAGCTATTTACCTAACTTTAAAATACTATTCTAAAGCTACATAAGCCAACCATACCTTATACACGATAAATAAAATAAAACTGATGTGAACTGTCAATTAAATAGACTTACTTAACAGTCGAAGTAGAAGGTACAGAAGTAAAATTGACTGGAACAATGCCATCAATTCCAGGTGATGCCAGCTGTTGTAGATTGAAGATAAAGCCACTGGTGACTGTGGTAGTGGTGGTGGTGGTGATAGTGGTGGCACTAGTGGTTGAAGTTGTAGCTGAGAAATAAAATGCACAATGTTTGTAAGAAAAGAGAAACCGAGTTCATAGTTGACCATTCAGATTAAGAATTCTAGCCAGCCAAGCCAAGTGCCATCGAGTCGGATCTGACTCATGGCGACCCTAGGGGTCAGGGTAGAACTGACCCCCAGAGTATTCAAGGAGCGAATGTGATTTTAATCCAAAGTTGTGAGTTATGAAGTAATATATTGCAGGCCAGGTATCTGGGTAAACCATTCTGCTGAAAACTAAAAATCATAGATAAAAGCCACAGAAAAATAAAACTTATAACCTAACCAGCTCATTAAAGAAACTGAAATAACTCTTCAACAATCTTCCCATAAAAGAACCTCAGGCCCTGATGATACCACTGGTAAGTTATAAACTTTCAAGGAAAGAAAAATTATCTTTCAAAAACCTGTGCACATCTATATCTTTGCATACTTTACATGAATACATTTGTGCAATTAATTCCAAGAAATGAAACTACTGGATCAAAGCGTCAGCATGCTTTATACTTTAATACGTTTTGCCAAATTGTCCTAACCAAAAAGATTTTGCCAATTTACATCCCTATCATTGAAAGTGCCTGTTTCTCTATGTTCTAGCCAATATTAGGCATACATCTTTGCCAATCTAACAAGCCTAAGTCTCTCAAAGTTTCATCTATAGCTCAGACTGCAACTCCTAATGTGTCTTCTTCTGTTGTGCCCCTACCAGAATGCCTTATCTTCTATAAATAAAATCCTAAGTATACTGCATGGCGTAGCTCAAATTCTGTCTTCCTCATGTTTATAGCCTACTTTTCTCCTAGCCATATTTCTCTCTCACTTTTCTGAACTTCTACAGCACTTTTGGTTCTTACTACACACTAAACACTTAAAAAACAATGTGGAGAAAATTGTGGTTCCCTTTTTTTAAAAATTGTGATTAAATGAAAGCATACAATCGAAATTAATTTTACATGCCCGCCTATCTGCAGCTCCTTCTGCTCTCCTTGCCCAGTTGACAGTATTCTCATCCTTTTCATTCTATACTTTTGTATCCTCTTAACAAGCTCCTGCCCCCTCCTCTCTACCCTCTTCTCTCCCATCTAGAAAGACTGGTAGGACAGCATCATATCAATGCACAGAACCTTAAGGTACACACACCATATGGTTACACTGTGTCTCTGACCCCAGTCTATTTTTGTCCAAAAAGCTGACCTCAGTAGTGTTTTGTGGTCAGGGGCAGCAGCAGGGCTAGAGACCATGCTCCCAGGGGATCCCCTGGGCTGTCACATCATCAATTGTGGTCTTTTGTAGAGTTCTTGAGCTGTACCCCTCTTTTTCTCATGTTGCTACAAGGACTCAACACTGTGCGTCACATCACAGCTGTTTTTGGTGGTGGCCAGGCACCATCTGGTTCTTCTGGTCAGATGTTGATACAGTCTCCCATTGACCTGGGTCCTTCTGTCTCCTGAGCCCTTTCTCCCTGGTGTCTTTATTGTTCTCAGTAATCACCTGTTCCAGGTAAGTTGGGACAATCTGGTGTACCTCAGATGGCAGCTTGCTAGCTTTTAAAACCCCAGACACCACTCGGCAATATGGGGTGCAGAAGACTTTCTTAGCAATAGGCTAGTTATGCCAATTGGCCTTGATGTCCCCCAAGAGCATGGTCCTCAGACCCCACACCTGCTACTCTATCCTTGCAATACTGGGTTGAGATTAGAAAAGCCTTCAGTTTATGGGGAAGTCCAGTTAAGTTCATCTACTTTCTACTGTGTGCTGTCACTGCTTTTACCTAACCAAATTTTTATCAACTATCTATGGACAACCCTCTCCCTCTCTCCCTACCCTTGTTGCCACCAAAGAGTCTTTTCTTCTGCACATGAGTCTATTTTAAGTCCTTATAGCAAAGGTCTCATACAGTATTTGTCCTCTAGTCAATGACTGATTTCACTCAGCGTGTCTCTCAATTGAAACCAGGGTATGAGATGCTTTCTGAAATCACCATTGTTCTTTATCATTGCTTAGTGTTCCATCGAGTATATATATCACAGTTTTGTTTATCCATTCATCTGTTGTGGGCATCTGGGTTGACTGAACCTTCTTGCTACTGTGGACTGTGCTGCAATAAACATTCGTGTGCATACACCTGTTCAATATGACAGCCTTTGTTTCTGTAGGATATACTCCAAGCAGTGGAATTACTGGATCAAATGGTATTATCTATTACCAGCTTTCTAAGGAAGCACCACATTGCTTTCCAAAGAGGTTGTACCATTTTGCAATCCTACCAGCTGTTTAGAAGAGTTCCAATCTCTCTGTGCTTTCTTGGATCATGGCCAACCTTGTTGGGGTGACATGTATCTCACTGTAGTTTTGATCTGGATTTCTCTGATAGCTAATGATTGTGAGCATTTCCTCATGTGTCTTTTAGCTGCAAACAGGATGTCATGTTTGGTGAAGTATCTGTCCATCTCCTTTGCCCACAGCTTAACTGGGTTGTTGACTTTTTTCTTGCTGATTATTTTGCAGTACCTTGTAGATTACGGAGATCAGACATTGGTCTGACATGTAGTTTCCAAACATTTTTTCCTGTTTTGTACGTGGGTTTTTAACTCTTTTGATAAAGTCTTCAGATGAGCAAAAGTATTTGATTCTTAGCAGTTCCCATTTATCTGTTTTCTGTTGATCATGCTTTGTCAGATTTTGAAGTCTGCCTAACCTGTGTATTAGATGTTCCATTGCTGACTCTATTTTTTCTTGCATGATCTTTATCATTTTAGGCTTGATATTTAGGTCTTTGATCCATTCTGAGTTAGTTTTTGTGTAAGGTGTGAGATATGGGTCTTGTTTCAGTTTTTTGCAGATGGATATCCAGTTTTGCCAGTATCATTTGTTAAAGAGACTGTTTTTACCCCAGTTTACAATCTTAGGGCCTTTATTGAATATCAACTGTTCATAAAAGGATGGTGGCATCCCTGGGGTCTCAACTGTGTTCCATGGTCTATATGTCTCTTTTTGTACCAGTACCAGGCCGTTCTGACTACTGTGGCAGTGTAATAGGTTCTAGGGTCATGTAGTATGAGGCCTCTGTGGTTCACCTTATAATTAATAAACATTGGGTCTGTAACAAGAAATTTTCATAAAAATATTATTACAACATGTATAAAATTGTTTCTCCACTTATGAATATTTTCAAGTTAAGACCTACACTAAATAAGTATGTAAATCATGGTACCTGACACATATACTGTCTATTCTAATGGAAACTGGTCTACCTCACTCCTGCTGAGGGAATGAGACCATATACCATTTCTTTGTTCCAGATAACCCTCTCTTTTGCTCCTTATTGAAAGCTGATTGGTGGTTGACCTGAAGTAAGGGAAGCCATTCCATAGGCTAATAGCAGCACATAATGTTCTGACAAAAAAACTCTACCCAAAGATGAATAATATGGGTAACAATCTCATTTTCAAAAATTCAGAAATAAATAAAGAATTAGTCTGGAGTTAAAAACATGAGGATATTTTCAGAAACATGGAAAGAATGAAACTATAGGCATAAACATGAAAATACTTATGGAAGCGTACCAAGACTCAGACAATATAGTAGAAGTTGAAAGGACTGATACAAGACAGCCATGAAGAACAATCAAGAGACCATGAACAAGTTGAAGTTAATAATAAGTCAAACCGGAGGCAGAAAAAGAGGTAAGGTTTCAGGAAAGAAAAAAAAATGTACAGAAAGGATAAATGATTGTTTATGCAGTATTAGATTTGGGAAGTCCTTAAAGCTATATAAGAACCTTAAATTCCAATTTCCTTAAGTACAGCAGCTAAAACATCTGTATTTCCATAAGATTGTGTTTTCCTTTTGGCCAAAAAGAACCTTATAATAAATCCCGAATCTGTGTATTAGCCTCTGTCAAGGTTGAATAAGTGCATAGAGGAAAATTGTATATACATATACATATAAAAAAGAGCCCTGGGGGGTCACTATTATTCAGAACACCAGAGAGACTCCAGATTTGGTCTAGTTTGGCATTCTTTAAAGTTGCCATCATGATCTTTATCTGAGAAAAATTTTATCTAAAAGGAAACCCATTCCCTGAAATGGATCCTCCCTGAATAATTTAGTCATTCAAACACTAAGCAAGACATAAAATTTAAAAAAAAAAGTTTTTAAAGAGTCCTTCTTATAAAGCATCTTACCTTCTATACCTGACATGGACAGATATCCAAAAATGTATACATAAGACAAAACAGCAAATTCTAGGACTGTACCTACATATGTAGTATGATCTTGTTTTGTAAAACAATTGAATTTTGGGGGGGGTATGTTACCAAAGGAAACAATTTTACTTAAAATCTTGTTTTTTGCCTATATATATATATATAAATATATATATTTTTATTTAATATGACTGAGTGAAAATGTACATTCCCGTATAAATTTACATGCCCACCTATATGCAGCTTCCACTGCTCTCCCTATCCGGTGACAGCACACTAGTCCTCTCTGCTCCATACATGTCTCATCCTCCCAACAGCCTCCTTTCCCCTCCTCTCCACCCACTCTCCTTCCTCCAGCCAGAGGTCAGCAGGAGGACACCCTATAGATGTACAGAACCATAAAGTGCATCCAATATATGGTCACTCTGCATTGCCAAGTCCAATCCATTCCTGCCCAAAGAGTGGACCTTCGTTATGATTTATGGGTAAGGGCAGCATCAGGGCTGGGGGCCATGATCTCAGAGGAACCCCGAAACTGCTGGACTATCAATTGAGGACTTTTAGTGGAGAACTCAGGATGCACCCCTTTTTATTCTTGTGTTGCCAGTGAGACTCATCTCTGTGAGCTCCATCGTGGCTATCACTGGTGGTGGCCGGGCACCATCCGGTTCTTCCAAAAACAAATGAATTTAATGTGCTTGTCTATGTTTACAAAAAAGTCTGGAAAGATAAACACCAAACTATTTCCTCTAAAATGAGACACACACACACACACACACACACACACACACACACAAACATATGCATCCCAATAAACCCATGGCTGCTGAGTAGATTTCGATTCCTAACGACCCTATAGCACAGAACAGAACTGCTCCCTAGGGTTTCCAAGGACAGCCTGGTGGATTCAAACTGGCAATCTTTTGGTTAGCAGCTGTAGCTCTTAACCACTAAACTACCAGGATTTCCAATATATACACACAGACACAGACACAGACACACACACACCATATTTTTATACAAATAAAGCATGCCTTCTATATTTGCTTGTCAACTGCTCCCTCTCCCCCTCCCCAAGGTATTTTCTTAAGTGTACTATGCTAATAAGATTGTGGTCCATGGAATAGGTGACAACAGATGAACTAATAACCACTGTATCAGTTTGTAGGAAGGAAATGGAAAGTTATGAGTTATGGCAAAGTCTGTAGAGAACTTCTCAATTCATATTCCAATGGCTCAAACCCATTAATGAAAGAATCAGTATTTTTTTTTACATATCATATAGGGGAAATCACATGTATGTGCATGTATGTGTTATTTTTGTTTCTTTAATATAACTGAGTGAAAATGTACATTCCCGTATAAATTTACATGCTCACCTATATGCAGCTTTGACTGCTCTCCCTATCCAGTGACAGCACATCATTCCTCTCTGCTCCATACATGTCTCATCCTCCCAACAGCCTTCTTTACCCTCCTTTCCACCCACTCTCCTTCCTCCAGCCAGAGGTCAGCAGGATGATATCCCATAGATGCATAGAACCATAAAGTGCATCCAATATATGGTCACTCTACATTGCCAAGTCCAATCCATTCGTGTCCAAAGAGTGGACCTTTGTTATGATTTATGGGCCAGGGTAGCATCAGGGTCAGGGGCCATGCTCTCACGGAAACCCCAAAATCACTGGACCACCAATTGAGGTCTTTTAGGGAGATCTCAGGATGCACCCGTTTTTATTCTTGTGCTGCCAGTGAGACTCAACCTAGTGAGCTCCATCGCAGCTATCACTGGTGGTGGCCGGGCACCATCGGGTTCTTCCGGTCCCAAGTCAACGTAGGCACCCACTGATGTGGGTCTCTCTATCTTCTAGGTTGTCTTTATCCCATGTCGTTTTGGTCCTCGGTGAGCATCCGTTCCTGTTGATATGGGACCATTTGCTGTGTCCTCGGATGGCAGCTTGGCAGCTTTTAAGACCTCAGATGCCACTCACCAATGTGGGGCACAGAGAGCCCTCTTAGCAAAATGCTAGTTGTGCCAATTGGCTTCGATTTCGCCTAAGAGCATGGTCCCCTGACCCCTACCCCAGCTACTCTATCCTTGCAATTTTGGGTTAAGATGGAAGGAGTACTCAAGTTATGCTGAAGTCCACTTAATGTTGTTCTTGTTTCTAATGTGTGCTATCACCGATTTCTCCCAACCAGATTTCTAGCAACTATCTAATTTAAACCCTCCCCCCTCCCCCTTCCCTTGCAGCTGTCAAAGTCTTTTCTTCTACACACAAGTCTGTTTTTGAGATCTTATCGTAGAGGTCTCATACAGTATTTGTCCTTCTGTCACTGTGTATGTGTTATATTTTTGAAAGTGTAGTAAAGTCCTCAAGAATATATAAATAAGTGGTGCACATGTCTGCTTATGAATTATTATTTTAAGTTTAAAATGGCTTGACTGTTGACTAATGCTAGTTTGGATAGATTCATTTCAGCCCTAAGAATGCTTTTATAAGTGAAAGCAAACAAGACTTCCCTAAAACAAAGCCTGACTCAAATGGAAGGTTTAATTAGAAAATGAGCACTAATCACCCAGTTAACAATGCTGTTATTGTTGACAGATGCCGTTGATATGGTTCCCATTCATAGCGATCCTATGTACACCTGAGTGAAACACTATCCAGTCCCACACCATCCTCACAATTCTGTTGTAGTCACTGTGTTAATCTATCTCATTGAAGGTCTTCCTTTTTTCCTGACCCTCTACTTTATCAATTGTGATCTTCTTTTCCAGGAACTGGTCCCTCCAGGTAACATGTCCAAATACACAAGACGAAGTCTCACCATCCTTGCTTCTAAGAAGTATTCTGGCTTTACTTTTTCCATGATAGATTTTTTCATTTTTCTGGTAGTTCATGGTATACTCAATATCTTTGGCCAACACCTACTTCAAAGGCATCAATTCTTCCTCAGTCTTTCTTATTCACTGTCCACCTTTCACACGTATATGATGCGATTGAAAATGCCATCACTTGGAAACTGTGGTAGTGTAGTGGTTAAGTGCTGCAACTGCTAACCAAAAGCTTGGCAGTTCAAATCCACTACGTGCTCCTTGGAAACTCTATGGGGCTGTTCTACTCTGTCTACAGGGTTCCTATGAGTTAGAATTGACTTGACAGCATTGGGTTTGGTTTTCGGGTTTGGGAAAAGGCATACTTCAATCTTCAAGGTGACTTCTTTGCTTTTCCACACCTTAAAGAGGTCTTTTGCAGCAGATTTACCCTATGCAGTGCATCATTTGATTTCTTGGCTGCTACTTCTTATGGGTACTGATCGCAGATTCAAGTAAAATGAAACACTTGACAACCTCAATCTTTTCTCCTTTTATCATAATGCTGCTCATTGGTCCAGTTGTGAGAATTTTTGTTTTCTTGATATTGAGGTGTAATCCACACTGAAGGCTGTGGTCTTTCTCTTCATCAGTAAGTGCTTCAAGTCCTGTTTACTTCCAGCACAGAAGGTTGTGTCAGCTGTACACTGCAGGCTATTAATGAGTCTTACTCCCATCCTGATGCCACATTCATATAATCCAGGTTTTCAGATTACTTACTCAGCATACAGATTGAATAAGTATGGTGAAATGATACGATCATGATGTACACCTTTCGTAATTTTAAACCATGCAGTATCCCCTTGCTCTGTTTAAACAACCACTATTTAGTCTATGCAGATTTCACATGAGCACAGTTAAGTGTTCTAGAATACCAATTCTTCTCATTGTTATCCATAATTTGTTATGATTCACAAAGTTGAACGGCTTTGTACAGTAAATGAAACACAAGTAAATATCTTTTTGGTATTCTCTGCTTTCAGGCAAACTCTGCCTGACATCACTCATTCCAAGTCTTCTTCTGAATGCATCTTAAATTTCTGGTAGTTTCTTATCAACACATTGCTGCAAACGTTTTAAAATCATCTTCAACAAAATTTTACCAGCATGTGATATTAATGATACTGTTTGATAATTTCCACATTCTGAAGGATTACCTTTCTTTGGCAAAGACACAAATATGGATCTTGTCCAGTCAGCTGGCCAGGTAACTGTCTTCCGGATTTCTTGGAATAGACAAATGATCACCTTCAGTGCTTCTCCTGTTTGTTGAAACATCTTAATTGGTATTCCCTCAGTTTCTGAAGGAGCCTTGTTTTTTGCCAGTGTTGTCTGTGCAGTTTGGATGTCTTCCTTTAATACTATAGATTCTCCAGCATATGCTATGTCTTAAAATGGCTGAATGCCAACCAATTCATTTTCTACACTGATTCTTGAATTCCTTCTATCTTCTTTTGTTGCTTCCTACATCGTTCGATATCCTTCCTATAAGATCCTTCAATATTGTAACTTGAGGCTTGAATTTTTCCCTTAGTTTATTTATTTTTTAACCTTAAAAATTACAAGTGTGTTCTTCCTATTTGGTACTTTAACTCAAGGTGTTTGCATATTTCATTATAACAGTTTGTCTTCTCAAGCTGCATTTGAAATCTTCTGTTCAGCTCTTTGCTTCATCATTTCTTCTTTTTAAAACTTACTCTACATTCAAGAGCAAGTTTTAAAGTCTCTTCTAACATCCATTCTGATCTTTTGTTACTGTCCTATCTTTTTAATGACCTTTTTGCTTTCTTCACATACAAGCCCTTGATGTCATTATATGAACTCACCTGGTCTCTGGACATTGGTATTCAATGTGTTAAATGTATTTTTTAGATGGTCTGTAAACTTCGGTGGAATACGTTTAAGGTCATACTTTGGCTCTAATGGACTTCAGCTTCAACTTGAACTTGCATATGAGCAATTGATGTTCTATTCCACAGTCGGCTCCTGGCCTTGTTCTGACTGATAATATCGAGCTTCTCCATAGTCTCTTTCCACAGATGCAGTTGATTTGATTTCTGTGTTTTCCGTATGGGGAGGTCCATGTGTCATGTTGCCATTTACGTCATTGAAAAAAGATATTTGAAACGAATTAAGTCATTGACCTTGCAAAACTCTGTCATGCGATCTCCAGCCTCACTTATACCACCCAAGCCACATTTTCCAACTAACAGATCCTTCTTCATTTCCAACTTTCACATTCTAATCACCAGAACTTTTTTGTTATTATTATGATTGAATGAAAATGTACATTCCCATATAAATTTGCATGCCCACTTATTTGCAGCTTCCACTGTTCTCCCTGCCTGGTGACAGCACACTCTTCCTCTCTGCTCCACACATGTCCCATCCTCCCAACAGTCTCCTTTCCCCTCCTCTCCACCCACTCCCCTTCCTCCAGTAAGAGGTCAGCTAGATGATATCCTACAGATGCACAGAACCATAAAGTGCACCCAAAATATGGTCACTATGCTTAATCAAGTCCAATCCATTCCTGTCTGAAGAGTGGGTCTTCATTATGATTTATGGGCAGGGGCAGCGTCAGGGCCAGGGGCCATGCTCCCAGGGGAACTCCAAAGCTCTTAGACCATCAATTGCGGTCTTTTAGTGGAGATCTCAGGGTGCACCCCTTTTTATTCTTGTGTTGCCAGTGAGACTCCTCTCTGTGAGCTCCCTCATGGCTATCACTGGTGGTGGCCGGTCACCATCTGTAATCACCAGAACTTTCAATGCATTTTGTATTACTTGTTTGAGAAATTTCATACTTCACAAGTGGTAAAAAAAAAAAATCTTCAATTTATTCACCATTGGCATAAGTTGTTGCTGCATAAATTTCAATAATAGTCTAGTCATACTAACTGGTCTTCCTTGTAGGTATGTGGATATCCTATAACTGACAGTGTTGTACTTCAAGACAGATCTCAAAATGCTCTTTTTGACAATGAATGCAAGGATATTTTTCAATCTGTCATTTCTGGCACATCAGGTCATATGAATGTCTAATTCAAAATGACCAATACCGATCCATGTTGGCTCAGTAATGCCTAGTGTGATCGTTAGTGTACGTCACCTTGGTTGGGCCACGAATCTCAGTGATTGCGTAGTTATGATGTTGCTTGGCAGTCGTATGATTACTTTCACAATTAGAACTTACATAATGCTATGACCTCCATGATATGATCTGCTATGAGTAGCCAGTCATTTGAAGAGACGTTTCCTACATCCAACATACTGGCAGATTTTCTAGGACAGCTCACTGACATTTGCTCTGCTCTGGATCCTGCTCCTGGCTTCCTTCTTTTGACTTAGAGTTCTTGGTACTGTAGGTAATAGTTTACTGGTGAATTCAGGATTCATCAGTTTCTGCAATCTGTGAGTTAGTGGCCTGCCAGCTTACCTGCTTATCTTGGGATCTGTTGCCCTCTGTGCCTGTTAGCCAAAGGCCTGTTATCTGAGCTGCTAATCTTGGGGTCACTAGCCCCTACACCTATGTGAGTCAGGAGAAGCCTCCATTCTGACCTATGAACTTAAGACTTTCCAGGTTCTACAACTGTGTGAAACATTTACTTCATATAAATCTCTCTCACTCTTCATATGTATGTGTACACATACCCACACATATAGACGCTTCACTGGTTTTTCTACTCTACAGAACTCAGCCTAAGACACCTAAGATATGTATCTTCAACTGTACCATTTCATTTCTGACAAGCGCACATCTCCTATGTTCATACTTCATACACTCCACACTGCAGCTTTTCCTCTCATTTTGAGTCATGCTACATCAGCACATGAAAGTCCCAAAAGCTTTACTACATCCACATCATTAAAGTTGACTCTACTTTGAGGACGCAGCTCTTCCTCAGTTGTATTTAAGTGCCTTCCAACCTGATGGCTTCATCTTCCAGCACTATACACCAGATAATGTTCTGCTGCTATTTGTAAGATTTCCACTGGCCAACTGTTTTTTATAAGTAGATTTCCAGGTCCTTCTTCCTAGTCTGTCTTAGTCTGGAAGTTCCATTGAAATCTGTCCATTATAGGTGACTTTTCTGGTATTTGTATCAGTGGCATAAGCTTGCATCAAGCAACACACAAGCCACTAAGTACAACAAATCAACAGATGAGAGGTGGCAGCTCATAACAGGGTCAGTTTTAAATAGGAACTCCAAGTATAAAACCTATTTTAACTTTCAGGGAAAAAAGTTTTATCAATATATAGGTAGTCTTCAATTTACAACTGGGTTGTACTCCCATGATTGTCATAAGTCAGCTGTAAAGTTGAGTCAAATACTTCATTTTTTTAGTTTTCATTATTATTGCTTTTTATTATCAGGATCTTTATAAACTGAATTTTTATCTGTGTCTGTAGGTTAGAAACATTACATACAAACTTACAGAAATACTTCCATACATACATACATAAAAAAGACAAAAATCATAAACATTTACTCCAATGAAGAGCTGGGTAAAGTTGGCATTTTGTCCATTACAGTAATAACTCCACTTATGGAAGGTTCTGGATCATCTGGATTATCCTTGGGAATGTGGATGATGTTTTTAGTCAGAATATCAGTGAGAGTTGTCTGTTTTGTCCTTTTCTTTTTTTCCTGATATATTTCTTGCCAACAACTCACTGATTCCCAAATCTACCTATTGACTTCAGCAGTGTAATCAGCATTTGGGTCTATGTTTTCAAGAAACCAAAACCTCAGATTTAGTTAATTGTTGTTGTTATTAGGTGCCGTCAAGTCAGTTCTGACTCATAGCGACCCTATGAACAACAGAACGAAATACTGGCTGGTCTTGCAGCATGTCCACAATGGTTTTTATGCTTAAGCCTACTGTTGCGGCCACTGTGTCAACCCATCTTGTCAAGAGTCTTCCTCTTTTTCATTGACCCTCCACTCTACCAAGCATGATATCCTTCTCGTGAGACTGATCCTTCTAGAGAACATGTCCCAAGTATGTAATATGCAGTCTTGCCATCTTTGCTTCCAAGGAGTACTCTAGCTGTACTTCTTCCACAACAGATCTGTTTGTTCTTTTGGCGGTCCATGGTACATTCAACATTCTTCTCCAATACTACAGTTCATAGACATCAATTCTTCTGTCTCCTTTGCTCACTGGCCAGCTTTCACATGCGAATGATGCAACTGAGAATACCATGACTTGGGTCAGGCACACCTTAGTCTTCAAGGTAACATCTTTACTTTTCAATATGTTACATAGATCCTTTGCAACAGATTTTCCCAAAGCAATGCTTCCTTTGATTTCTTGACTGCTTCTTCCACGGGTGTTGACTGTGGACCCAAGTGAAATGAAATCCTTGACAACCTCAATCTTCTCTCCATTTAGGATGATATTGTTTACTGGTCCAGCTGTGAAGATTTTTGTTTTCCTGATGTTGAGGTGCAATCCATACTGAAGGCTGTGCCCTTTGATCTTTATCAGTAAGTGTTTCAAACTGTCTTCACCTTCAGCAAGGAGGCGTTGCCTGTGCAACACAGGTTGTTAAGAGGTAGTCCTCCAATCCCGATGCCTAGTTCTTCTTCGTATAATCAAGCTTCTCAGATTATTTGCTCAGCATACAGATTGAAACAGCATGGTGAAAAGACACAACTTCGATGCACACCTCTCCTGACTTTAAACCACACAGTGTCCCCTTGTTTTGTTCACACAACTGCCTCCTGATCCATATAGAGACTCTTTAAGAACACAGTTAAGTGTTCCGGAATTCCCATTCTCCATAATGTCAGCCATAATTTATTATGATCCACAGAGTCAAATGCCTTCGTATGGTCAATGAAACACAGGTAAACATCTTTCTAGTATTCTCTGCTTTCAGCCAAGATCCATCTGACATCAGCAATGATATCCCTGGTTCCACGTCCTCTTCTAAATCCAGCTTAAGTTCTCGGCAGTTCCTTGTCAATATACTGCTACAGTCACTTTTGAATGATCTGGAGCAAAATTTTACTTCCATGTGATATTAATGATATTGCTCAGTAATTTCCACATTCGGTTGGATCATCTTTCTTTGGAACGGGCATAAATATGGATCTCTTCTAGTCAGTTGGACAGGTGGCTGTTCTCCAAATTTCTTGGCATAGATGAGTGAGCACTTCCAGCACTGCACCTTTTTGTTGAAATATCTCAGTTGGTATTCCATGAATTCCTGGAGACTTATTTTTTGCCAATGCCTTCAATGCAGCTTCGACTTCTTCCTTCAGTACCATCAGTTCCTGATCATATGCTACCTCTTCAAATTGCTAAACACCGACCAGTTCTTTCTGGTACAATGACTGCATATTCCTTCCATCTTCTTTTGATGCTTCCTGAATCATTTAATATTTTCCCTGTAGAATCCTTCACTATGGCCACTTGAGGCTTGAATTTTTTTCTTCAGTTCTTTCAGCTTGAGAAATGTAGAGCATGTCCTTCCCCTCTGGTTCTCCATTTCCAGCTCTTTGCACATGTCATTATAATACTTTCTTTTGTCTTCTCGAGCTGCTCTTTGAAGTCTTCTGTTTAGGTCTTTTACTTCACCATTCCCTCCTTTTGCTTTAGCTGCTTGGTGTTCAAGAGCAACTTTCAGAGTCTCTTCTGACATTCAATTTGGTCTTTTCTTTCTTTCTCATCTTTTTAGCGACCTCTTGCTTTCTTCGTGGATGATGTCTTCGATGTCATTCCACAATGTGTCTGGTCTTCAGTGATTAGTGGTCAACATATCAAATCAGTTCTTGAGATGGAAAACTTATGATTTACTTTAGAAAACTAAATCTGTATGGCACTGTTTTGAACAACACATCATAAAATGAACACTCGTGGATGAATACCTGAGAATAATATCAGCAATTTACATGCTGCAATATCGTATGTAGTACCTATTACTAATGATAAGATGTATTTAAAAAAAGATGACCACTATTGCAGTTCATTATAATTTGAATATAAGTCAGTGAACTACCTGTACATATTAAGTCAATGTAAACATTACAATCAATAATAAAAAAATTCCAAAGTTTAAAAAGTTGATAATAATTTGATAGTTTTGACTGTAGTGATCTACAGGAAGTAGCATAATCAGTATTAACTGTCTCATTCATACACTTTGGCAGTTATTCATATTTATGTACATCAATATTTATGTACCTTTTAGATACTCTGATGAGATAGTTAAAACCTATTTAGGACCAGAATCTATGAAACTACCACTTGTCAGCTGCTTGTTTTGCAGTACATTTCACATCAAATCAAAACTCAAACCAGTTGCCATCAAGCTGATTCCAATTTATAGTGACTCTATAGGACAGAGTAGGACTGCCCTAAAATGTTTCCAAGGAGTGCTTAGTGGATTTAAATTGTGAACCTTCTGGTTAGTAGCTGTAGCTCTTAATCACCATGCTACCAGGGTTTCCAGATTTTACACACACCCCAATAATTTTTAAATCTTACTATAGGCAGCAGAGGCTCCTCCATTTGCTCCAGGGAAATTAAATGCAAATCCAAAAGTTCTACCATCAAGTGGTCCAGCTGAAGATGTTGGGAGACCAACTGTAGAGAATAAGATAGCATTATTACCTTTTAAAATTAAAAAAAAAGTAAGGCATTTATATGGAATCATTTTCATTTGATCAGTCCTTTAGAAACTTCTGGTTAAGCTTCAAAAAACTACAATTAATCTATTTACATGAAATGTGCATAAAAGGCAAATGTATGGAGGTAGATTACTGGTTTTGGGGGGCTGAAGGATCTTTTGGGATGATGGAAAGGTTCTAAAACTGGATATGGCGATGACTACATAACGGCAATTTTACTAAAAATCTCTGAATTCTACATTTAAAAAAGTGAATTTTATGACATGTAAATTATTTCTCATTAAAGATAATTTTAAAAATTACCATGGTCAAAATTTCGCTTTGTATGCAAAGGCATCAAAGATAAGGGGGGAAAATGCATGTCAAAGGTTGGAGAGCAAATCTTTGAACATAAATTCAAAACTTTTACTCTGAACCTCAGATACTGTCATAATCATAAAATCTATCTATCATAGTTGAGAAGATACTACTTATACATAACAGAAAGTTTCCAGAATCATATCACGTCTAAAAATTGAAATCTACTTCATAGAAAACACAATTCATGCAGCAACCAGCAGTTTTAACTAACATTTTCCTAGGCTAACTTAGTACAAGAAGATGAGAACAATACGACACTATTATTTACAATACTTACTTCTTTATTTTGGTGAGTTTTAGTCTCAGAAATGGTGGCAATATGTTATAATAGCTTTTAGTGGTCCATATTACAGTTAGGATAAAATACACCAAAGTTTAATGATGAACATCATGGCAATGCGAAGAAGATGCCCTGAAAGCAGTCAGCTTATACAAATCTGTTAAAAGAACTTCCCAAGGCACATACAGATTTTGATATTTTCAACATCTGCTATTACTCTTTCAGAAGATGCAGCAAAAGAGTTGGGACTGCACAATAGTTAATGTCTCACTTCTCACCTCAAAATATCTAGATGCTCCCCCTCAAGGGAAGAGGTCGTGAGACATCGCATAGTGTCAATTCCAAACCCAATGCTGTTGGGTAGATTCTGACTCATAGTTACCCTATAGACAGAGTAGAACTTCCCAATAGAGTTTCCAAGGAATATCTGGCGGGTATGAACTAACAACCTTCTGATTAGCAGCATGCCACCATGCCACCAGGGTTGCCAACTAGAACCCCCAGAACACAATTGGTCCCTTTGCTGTGTTCCATTTCTGACATAAATTATAAGATTCACAGACCTGGCATATACACAAAAGCAAAGCTCCAACATTTGTTTCCCATTTTTATCTCAGTTACATGGATAATAATACTTCTTCTCTTCAGAAATACTTGAAAAAAATTCCAACTCTTTATATTTCTATTACTTTCAAGAAGTTATTTCAAAACAACACTAAAAGGTAATGTGCCTAAAGTTAACACTTTAAGTTGTAGTGCCACATTAGTGTGGCATTTATTACTAAAGCCAAGAAAACTAGATCTTTAGTAAAGCTGCTATGGATATCAGAAGTTATAGGTGAATTCAAATAGTAATTAAGAGACACTACAAATCCAAGAAAGGAAATAATATTTTCTTTAAAATGAATAACTTACATGAGAATCCAGAGGCAGCAGCAGAGGTAGAGTCATCTGATATTGAGGTAAACAGCATTGTGTCTGAACTAGGGGTGGTGGCAGCAGCAGAAGCTGGAGTCAAACCTAAAGTTCAAAGTAACAACCATAAAAAAGTTGTCATTACAAATAATTTTTGAAGAAGTGGGGCCAAGATGGTAAAGTAATTATATGATTCTTCTGACCCCTCTAACAAAAAAGATCCAGAAGAACAAAAGAATCCATTACATGTGATATCCTAGAAGCCCAGAACATCAAAGGGAAACTTGAGAAATCTGAACAATGGGAAAGGAGAATGGGATTCACCCCAACTGACCCACCACAAAACAGTTGTAGCCAGCAGAGTAAGGGGAGCATGGTGTTGGAGGACAATCTTCCCAGCAGGAGACAATGACTGGGCAATCCCCTCATGCCACAAGAACCAGTGAAAAACAGCATGAGAACATCAAAAACTAAGTCTTTATGTGTAACCTAATGGATGAGGGTCTAAATCTTTCCCTTAGGATAAACCTGTCTCCATCTTCCAATGTTTCCTCCTCCTTTCTCTGCACTGCACCCAGCTCTGAAGTCTGATGCCATTAACTGAGCCAGAAGTAGGTCTCCTTCAGCCAACCCTGAGCCAGTCTCCCAGACTCAGAGGGAATAATTTAACAAACAGGGGGAAGGGCAGGGAAGAAAAAAATCTACTTACTCCCCTGTTCCTTCATCTAGATTTACATGCAAAGGGTCAAGTCATCCTCACAGACACTTAGGGACAGCTGCAGGATCCCTTACTTTCTTAGCAGTTACAGCCAGATATCTGTGACTATATCAATCACCCTTATTTAGAGAGTAGATAAGAGCCTGCACCATACAGTTGGTGACTGACTACCTGGAGAGCTGAGCTGAATTCATACAAGAAAAGTAAACGGACTCTTAGGCTTCCACATCTAATAGCAGCTATAACCTCCTGGGACAGTGCATTAGAGCTTCAAAGGCAACAATAACCAAACTTTCACACAAGACCAGTCTATATGGACATTTCAGAACAGAATAAAACAAGCTGGAACACAGTGGGCAAACATAAAATAAATAAAGATAAATTACTGATGCCTTGGAGACAACAATCCATTTCAAATCACTTAAAGAGGCAGACCGTTATGACTTAAGAAAGCTCCTAAAACCAAGATTTGAATTTTCATGAGGAAAATAATTTCCTGGAACTATCAGAGGCATAATAAAAATATTAATATTTAGAACTCTTCAAAACATCAGGAAGGTGATGAGGCAAAAAGAAGCAGAGTATAATGACAAACTGAATAGGCTACAAGAAAGCACAGAACAGCAAGAATTAAAAATTCAGAAAATTGATAATAAAATTATAGAATCAGACAACTGAGGCAACGGAAGGTCACATTAGTGAGGTTAAAGATAAAGTACGTGACATCCACATACCCAGTGCTGCCCAGTCAGATCCGACTCATGGAGACCCTGGAGGCCAGACATCAACATATTTGACAAAAAATCAGATGCAAGAAAAAGAGGGCAAAGTGAAGATGATGGACTAGACACACATCTCCTTAATTCCCTCTGAAAACTAAGGTCTGGACTGATAATTGAACAGAGCTTTCTGGACATCCATTGAGCCCTAGGACATGGCACAGGGCTATTGGTTTCAATTGCATGCCACTGAAAGGGAAACTCCTTGTCTTTGGCTGAGCCCCATTCTGGTTGAATCAGCCAGTGACCTTGGACTGAAGGTAATTGGTGTTTTTAACTTTTTTTCTTTTTGTTGGCCAGCAGGCAAGCGAGTGCCTCAAAGAGCAGCTTTGCTGACCCACAGTGCTAAAGTGATCATTGGGTGGAATAGCCACATTTTGAGAGCCTGGCTCTGGACTCAGCACCCCAGCCCCTCCACCCTTTTTTTTCGGACCTCTGAGTTAGATTCTGCTGTTTTGCAGGGATGGTACAGATTGACAAGGATGCTGTCTTGTTTGACTGGCAGGCAGAAATATCCAACAGGAGGCCTCAACAGGGGCTAATTCCCAGGTTGGGAGGAAGTCCCAGTCCAGAGAGCATCTTGCTTGCAGAAAAGCTGTGTTTAGCAGAGTGTAGCCTTACAGGAGGGGCCCAAAATGGGATGACAGCAGACCAGTAGCCTGTCCTACTTTGAACTACATCACAGTATCTGAGAAAAGCTGACAAGACCCCTTTGTTGTCAGCTGGGAGGAGGGGCTTACCACACCTGATAGCCTGACTGATACTGGAAGCAGTCAGATAGGTTTTAATTTTCTTTTTTTTTTTATTTAATATGACTGAGTAAAAATGTACCTTTCCGTATAAATTTACATGCCCACCTATATGCAGCTTCCACTGCCCTCCCTGTCCAGTGACAGCACATTATTCCTCTCTGCTCCATACATGTCTCATCTTCCCAACAGTCTCCTTTCCCCTCCTCTCCACCCACGCCCCTTACTCCAGCCAGAGGTCCACGGGATGATATCCTATAGATGCACAGAACCATAAAGTGCATCCAATATGTGGTCTCAGTGTATCACCAATGGCATTTTTTAGTGAGATGGAGAAACAAATCACTAACATATGGAAAGGGAAGACGCCTTAGATAAGTGATGCACTATTGAAGAAGAAAAAGAAAGCAGGAGGCTTCACATTACCTGACTTTAAAACCTATTACACTGCCACAAGAATCAAAACAGCCTAGTACTGGTACAAAAACAGATACATAGGTCAATGGTACAGAACTGAGAATCTAGAAAGAACATCATCCATGTATGAGCAGCTGATATTTGACAAAGTCCCAAAGTCCACAAACTGAGGAAAAGACAGTGTATTTCACAAGTGGTGTTGGCATAGCTAGACATCTATCTGCAAAAAAATGTAACAAGACCCATCAGCTAACACCATGCATAAAAACTAACTCAAAAATGGGTCAAAGACCTAAACTCAAAATCTAAAACAATAAACAATATAGAAGAAAAGACAGGAAAAATGCCCGAAGCCCTAATACATGGCATAACAGACTACAAAATACAACTGACAATACACAAACACCAGAAGAGAAAATAGATAACTGGGAACTCCTAAAAAATCAAACACTTATACTTCTTCAAAGACTTCATCACAAAAGCAAGACGACTATCTACAGACTGGGAAAAAATTTTGGCTCCCAGGAATCTGATAGTCCAACAGTCTGGAAGGTCCCCTGAGGACATGGCTCCCATACTCTCTGTTAGCTCAGAGCTGAAACCAGTACTGAAGCCAACTCTTTAGACAAAGATTGGACTGGACTATAAGACAGAGTGATGGTGGCCAAGAGTGTGTTTCTTAGCTTAAGTATATACATGAGGCTATCTGAGCAGCTCTTGCCTAGAGACGAGATTAGAAGGTGGAGGAAGATAGGAGCTGGTTGAATGTATACAGGTACAGGGTGGAAAGGACTGTGCCATAATAGGGTATGGAGAGCAACTACTGCTGCATAGCAATGTGTATGTGTGGTTTTACATGGCCAAAAAAATCTCCATAAAATCTGTAAGGTACTTTACAGCCTCAACAAGAAAAAGATAAATAACCCAATTAAAAACTGGGCAAAGGATATGGACAAACATTTAACTAAAGAAGACATCCAAGCAGCTAACAGATACATGAGTAAATGCTCATGATAATCAGCTATTAGACATATCCAAATCAAACTAAAATGAGATACCATCCGACCCCAACAAGGCTGGCATTAATCCAAATTCCGGAGAGGTTGTGGAGAGACTGGAACTCTTATGCACTACTGGTGGGAATGTACAACATGGAGAGACTAGATCTCTTCTACACTGCTGGTAGGAATGTAAAATGATACAACCACTTTAGAAATCAACTTCGTGTTCTCTTAAAAAGCCAGAAATAGAAACAGCACATGATCTACCATCCTACTTCTTGAAATATACCCTAGAGAAATAAGGGCTGTCATACAAATAAATACATGGACACCAATGTTCATTTCAGCACTGTCTACAGTATCGAACCTAGGTGTCTATCAACAGCTGAATGGATAAACAAATGTAATGAATCTTATATCCACACAATGGAATGCTATGCAATAATAAAGAACACTGATGATCTTAGGAAACATCTCCTGATTTGGAAGACATCATGCTAAGCAAAATTAGTTGTAAAAGGACAAATATTATATGAGATCACTATAATAAGGACTCAAAGAAATGTTTAAGCACAGGACAGCAGAAGGGAGGTTAGCACAGCTACAGTATACCATAAGCTAAGAAGTTTCTTAAATACAACCCATCATTTTGAAGGACAGAGTAGCAGGGGCAGGAGTCTGCAGACCATGGTTTCAGGGGATATCTAGGTCAAGTGACATAATTAGGTTTTGTTGTTTAAGAAAACGTTTTGTATCCTACTTCGGTGAGTGGCATCTGAGGCCTTAAAAACTAGTAAATTGCCATCTAAGTAGTATCAATTGGTCCCAATCCACCTGGAGCAGAGGAAAATATGTGCCCAGGAGACAGAAGGGGTCATATGATCCAAAAACTATATTCTCATGACATCAGAAGAACTACATGGTGCCTGGCCACCATCAACAAATGTCCTGACAAAGAACTCGGCATCAAATCCCTGAAGCAGCAGGAGAAAAACAGGTGTACAGAACTAAAACTTTATTAAAAAATTACACTTGATAGTCCAACAGTCTGGAAGGTCCCCTGAGGACATGGCTCCCATACTCTCTGTTAGCTCAGAGCTGAAACCAGTACTGAAGCCAACTCTTTAGACAAAGATTGGACTGGACTATAAGACAGAGTGATGGTGGCCAAGAGTGTGTTTCTTAGCTTAAGTATATACATGAGGCTATCTGAGCAGCTCTTGCCTAGAGACGAGATTAGAAGGTGGAGGAAGATAGGAGCTGGTTGAATGTATACAGGTACAGGGTGGAAAGGACTGTGCCATAATAGGGTATGGAGAGCAACTACTGCTGCATAGCAATGTGTATGTGTGGTTTTACATGGCCAAAAAAAAAAAAAAAAAACCTTTCACTTACAGAGTAGTAAAATAATTTTTTTAAAAAATAAAAATTTTTGGAAGGAAAATATCACTATAAAAATGTTTATTATTATGGAGAAAAAAAAGCCAGGAACACCAGATATGCTGAAATGTAATAAATACCACACAGTAAATGTCTGATGAAAAACATCACTCATTGGTATATCTTAGTATGGTCTGCCTTCTAGCAGACCATAAGAAACCAACCTAGCAATCATAAGAAAGAAATTCTACTTTACTAAAAAAGTAAACAGAAGAGGGGAATCTACTTCCAGAATGATACCAATAAGAAGCCCACAAACCTGTTACCCCAGTGAAACAACTATGACTGACAAAAACTATGAAAAAAAGAAAAGGTCAAGGGATATAATGTCTCAATGGGAGGGACAGGCAGCCATCATTTCTCATCATTGCCAACACGAAGTCCCTACTCACAGTACAAAGGCTTTATATCAGTTGTGTTAGGCCAAGAATACTGGAGCCCTGATCACCTCACCCAAGCTCACTCATAGGACAGAGGTTCTACATCTGAAGAGAGAAAGATCCCAAGTTACTGCTCCTGCCAAGCACCCAAAACAGTGACGCAAATATTTCTGCCAGGGGTAGAAGTAGTCCATAAGAACAGAGATCTTTCAGTCCCTAAAGGAACTGATATTGATTTGAAACAGAGTATGAAGAAGTTCAAGCTGACAGATAAACTTAAGAACAAAGACGATTTTGGTGGAAAGCAATCAACAGCTTAGCTTCATGAGAGCAACAAGCTAAGCTGTAGGCCATGTAGTTTACCAGAATCAGGAAAAGAAAAAGATAAAAAGAGCCTTCCAGGTGTCTGAACAAAACTTCAAAGACGGGCCTCAAAAGCTATCCCTGAAAGAAAGTCTAAATTTGTTTAGATCATACTGGAATAATTTATGCTGCAGGGCACAGACAAAAGCAGTAGAGCCATCAGCCAGCAATGAATGGAGCCTAACAGCTAAGTGTTACACTAGCAGAAGCAGATAACACGGAGATCAGGAAAAGTGAAAAAGACAACCCTGCTCAGACCATTTTTATCCCAAAAGAGTGACTGTGCACATGGTCAAAGCCACACTCTCTGAAAAGTAACCTCAGATGCTTCACAATGCTGAGGAAACAGATTTCAGTTAAATGATGCAATTAAGTCACAAAACAAACAGGCATATGAGAACAATAAGCCACAGAAGGGGGAGTGATCAGTAACTGGAGTTACTACAATATACCAAAAAAAAAAAAAAAAACAGTTGCTGCTGAGTCAATTCCGACTTCTAATAACCTTATACGACAGAACACAACTATGCCATAGGGTTTCCAAGGAGCAGCAAACTGATTCAAACTACTGACCTTTTAGTTAACAGACAAGCTCTTAAAGCGTGAACCACCAGGGCTCCTACTACAAGATAGTACTCCAAATGTAGTTTTCAACAAAATGTTACAAGACATGCAGAGATACAGGAAGATATGACCAATATGAGGGTGAGGGATAGCAACAGGAACTGCCTATGAGACTGTAGCAATATCAGATTTGACAGACAGACTTCAAAGCAGACATTTAAAATACATTCAGAGAACTAAAAACCAACCTAAACTCATTGTTGAGTCAATTCTGACTCACAGCAACCCTACAGGATGGAGTAGAAGAGCCCCATAGGGTTCTTAAGAAGTACCTGATGGATGTGAACTTCCGACCTTTTGGTTAGCAGCAATAGCTTTTAACCACTGTGCTACCAGGGTTTCCTCAAACAACTAAAGGAAACAATAAAACAAGTCTCCATAAATGTAGAAGGTATATTCTCTGACCCCAATGGAATGAAGGTAGAAATCAAATAGAGAAACAAATTTGGGAAATCTACAAATACATGAAAGTTAAATAACACACTCCTACACAATCAACTGGTCAGAGAAAAAATCACAAGGGGAAATCAGGAAATATTCTGAGATAATGAAAATAAAAATATAGCATATCAAAATTCACAGGATGCACCTAAAGCAGTGCTTAGAAGGAAATTTTTATAGCTTTAAGCATCTGTATTAGAACAAAAGAAGTCTAAAACAATACATCAACTTTTCACTTTAACATACTAGAAAAAGAAAAAAAAAACAAACCCAAATCAAGCAGAAGAAAGGAAATCATAAAGATTACGTGTTAATGAAATGGAGAACAGAAAAACAACAGAGGAAACCAGCAAAATCAAAAGGTGGGTCTTTCAGAAACAGCAACAAAAATGGCCAACTGATCAAGTAAAAAAAGAAGATTCAAATTCTAAAAATCAGTATTAAACAGATGATATCTCTACCAACCTGATAGAAACAAAGACTATTATGGACAATTGGATGCTAACAAATAACTTAGATAAAAGGGACTAAAAGCATAGGAGAAAATCTTTATGACCTTGGATAAGGCAGAAAGATAGACGACAAGTGCTAGGGAGAATACTTGAAAATTAGAACCCCAATACACTGCTGGTAGGAATGTAAAATGGTGCAGCCACTTGGAAAACAGTCTGCTAGTTCTTCAAAAAGTTAAACAAAATTTCCCTATGATCCAGCAATTCCACTGTTAAGCATATTCCAAGAGAATTAAAAATATACATCCACACAAAAACCTGTACATAAATACAGCATCATTGTTCCCAAGAGCTATAAAGTAGAAACAACTCAGTGCACATCAGCTGACGAATGAATAAATAGTATGTGGTATAGCCATAAAATATACACACAAGTACACTGCAGTGTAATTAATTCAGGCCTTTATGTGGCCTCTCTCGTCTTGGTGTTGCATCTCTCACCCAGGTGATTAGATGAGACTATGCAAATAGTGTAATTGTGGCCCACAACAAGGATTGGTGAGTTTTGCTACCCCATTGGGTTTGAAATGAGTGACCCGAGAGGCAGGAAAGAGAAAAGCCCACTCCCACTAAGGAGAGACCCACAGGAGAGACTTGTAAGAGACAACACATCAGGCTTCTCAGACCACAGTGCTAGAAAGCTGAGTGCCTTTGGGCAGAGACTGAGGGCCAAGGAGAGCAAAGTCTGTGAGAACAGCTGGAAAGAGGCTGTCTTGATGGAAGAACTGTATCCTGAGTGTTCTTGAGCCTGAACTGTAACTTAAAAATCCCATAACCATGACTACAGTCTATGTGCCTATTGAATGACTTATTGAACCCAGTAGAGAGTGCTGTTGGGAGGGATGGTTGGTGTCAACAGTTGGTAAAGATGGCAGAGAGAGGAGGCACATGTGACCCCTGCCTCACAGGAATCAGCCTTGAGCTGTTGATCTTGATTCTCCTTTCGTGAAGTTAGAGAAGGTCAGACTTCACTCCAAGCCGTTTTCTCTCTCTCGTATGCACATGGTATTTACATACAATGGAATATTATTTAGCTATACAAAGGAATGATATGCTGATACATATGCTGCAACATAGATGAACCTTGAAAACATTATGCCAAGTGAAAGAAGCCAGATAAAAAATGCCATATATGATTCCGTTTGTATGAAATATCCAGAATAAGCAAATCAACAGAGACAGAAAGTAGATGCATGGTTGCCAAGGTCTGGAGAGAGGGGAGAATGAGGCACTACTGCTAATGGATAGGATATATCTTTTGAAGGTGATAAAAATATTTTGGAGGTACACAGTGGTGATGGTTGCACATCTTTGTGAATATATTAAAGCCACTGAACTGTACACTTTAAAAGGGTGAATTTTATGATTGGTCAATTGTTCCTCGATAAAACATATTTAAAAACATATAGGCATCTCAAAGGAAGCAAAAAAAGCATCTGGCAAAATCGAAATCCTCTGAAGATAAAGATACCAAACAAAAGAGGAGCAGAAGGGAACTTCTTCAATATGATAAACACTATCTATGAAAAAGCCCAACTAACATCATGCTTAAATGGCAAAAGGTTGAGTGCTTTCCTATAGCATCAGGAACAAAAGGATGTTTGTTCTTATCATTTCTTTTCAACAATACATTAGAAGATCCAATGTGGACAATAAAGCAAGAAAAAGAAGCAAAAGCATCCATATTGGAAACGAGAAAGTAAACTCATAACCACAGATGACATGACTATGTATATAAAAAATAGGATGAAATACCACAAAAAACTATTTGACCTCATAAACAAGTTTAACAAGACTTCAGGGTATAAAACCAATATTCAAAAAATTAACTGCATTTCAATGTATCAGTAATAAATAATCAAAAAATGAAATTAATAAAGTAATTTCATTTACAATCACATCAATAAGAATGAAATACTTAAGAATAAATTTAATAAAAGAAATATGACTTTTACACTGAAATGACAAATTACAGAAGTCCTAAATAAATAGAATGATCTTATGCTCATGGATCAGATGACCTAATATTGTCAAAATGGCATGGTACACAGAAAAATGTCCCCCAAAGATGTCCACATCCAAATACCTGGAACCTGTTACTTTGTCTGGCAGTTCCTCTAAAGGTTAAACATATAATTACTATATGACCAAGTAATTTCACTCCTAAGTATTACTCCTGTTTAAAAGCACAATGTATTACATTATAACCTATGTACACAAATGTTCATGGCAGCATTATTTATAATAGTTAAGAAGTAGAAAATCCTCAAATGTCTATCAACTAATGAATGCATACATGTACTATATACCCATACAATGGAAATTTATTTGGCCATAAAAAGAAATAAAATACTGATTCATGCTATAACATGGATGAATCTCTGAGCAGTACAAACAGTTAATGTGCTCAGTTGCTAACCATAAAAGCTGGAGACTCAAGTCTACCCAGAGGTGCCTTGGAAGAAAGGTCTGAAAATCTACTTCTGAAAAATAAACCACTGCAAACCCTATGGATCACAGTTCTACTCTGACACACATGCAGTCTCAATGAATCAGCATCTACTAGACAGTAGCTGATTGGGTAAATGACCAAACCAGTGAGAAAGGAACATACACTGTGTAATTTAACTTACATGAAATGTTGTTCAGGATAGGCAAACAATCTATAGAAACAGGAGTAGGTTAGTGGTTACCAGTGGCTGTATGTAAGAAAGAATGGGAAATGACTGATACTATGTATGGTTTTGCACGGGGGGATGATAAAATTGATTGTGGTAATGGATGCATAACTCTATCAATATACTAAAAACCACTGAACTGTACACTTTAAATTGGTGAACTGTATGGTATGTGAATTACATCATAATAAAGCTGCGATTAAAAATAAAACAAATAAGATCTCCCCAAACAGTTAACAGAAGAATATTAACTGTCTTGATTAAATTTACAGAAAACAGCTTAATACCATTTGCTTTAAAATAAGAAAGAAAAAAAAGCTGTAAAAGAAATAAGTTGAAGAAGTTTAGCACATAGAGAGACACAAATGAGATTATAACGAGTTACCTGAAAACAGAATCTGTATCTTTTCATCATTACTACAGAGCATAGTGCCCCTTGGGTGTGCAAATTGTTAATATGTTAGGCTGGTAACTAAAAGCATAGAGGTTAATGTGCATCCCAGGGACACAGGAGAAGAAAGTCCTGGCAATTTACTTGTGAAAAATTAGTCACTGAAAACCCTATAGAGCACAGTTCTATTCTGACACATCCGGAGTCGCCATGTGTGAGAATCAACTAAACAGCAACTGGGCTTTTTTTTTTAAATGGTGGTGAAAATATACACACCGTAACATTCACCAATACAACTTCCATATTTACAATTCAATCACATTTTTCATGTTGTGCTACTATTACTGCTATCCTTTAAAAGATTCCGTCATCATTAACATAAACTCAGGGCTCACTCCAAACAAAAATTTCCTCTTTTTTAGCAATCTTCAGTAATCATTAGTAATCTACAAAGATTACCATTAGCAATTTTAATTTCTATGTATTTGCTTACTTCACGTAAGTGAGATCACACAGTATTTGCCGTTTTCTGAATGACTTTTTTCATTTGCATAATGTTTTCAAGGGTTCATCCACAGTCTGGTATGAATCAGAACTTCATTTTTTATGGCTGTGCAATATTACATTTTATGTATATAAGATATTTTAAAGTTTTTTTTTTTTATCGTGATTGATTGAAAGTGTACAATCCAGTGTAAATTCACATGCCCGCCTATGTGTAGCACCTAGTGTTCTCCTTGTCTGGTTACAGCACACTCCTCCTCTCTGTTCTATACAAGTCATATCCTCTTAACAATCTTCTGTCCCCTCCTTTCTACCCTCTCCACTCCCCTCTAGTAACAGGCCAGTAGGACAACATCCTATAAATGGGACTATAAAGTGCACACATGACATGGTCACTCTGTGTCGTGGAGTCCAATCCATTACTGTCCAAGGAGTTGACCTCAGTAATGATTTATGATCAGGGGCAGCATCAGGTCTAGGTGCCATGCTTCCAGGGGAACCCCAAGGCCTTCGGACCATCAGTTGCAGTCTTTTAGTGGAGTTCTCAGGGTTGTATATAAGATATTTTGTTTATCCATTTATTTGTTGGATACTTCTGTTGTTTCCAAGGCAATTGGTTTTTATAGCCGAGCACACGGCACATACTAGTATTTAACAAATGTTTCTGCTGAACTGAACTTTTTCAGACTTCAGAATGTAATTACCGATATCCTATTTCCTCTTTAAAAGGAAAAAGTGCTTCATAAGTAACTGCACTTGAATCTATTACTGCCTATCTCCAACTACTGAGCAAATCATGTCACTATATGACGTAAGACTGCTACCCAAAACAACCAGGTCTACAGGACAAGAAAGGAAAAGCGCAGAGAAGTGTGAGATGCTAGGAAGGAAATGGGCATATTACTTCAACTACTTAACATGCGTACAGTGGCATATCATTTAGAAGCACTGTACATTCAAGAAATATTTTACAGTAAAAATGTTTAATATTTACACCTCATTGCCTACCAGTAAGACTGAATTTTTAATGTACATTTAATGGGTACTTTAATTGCTTCATTTGAACTGACTATTTATGTCATATGTTCATTATCTCATTGGGTTACTGTCTTATTACCGATTTTTAATAAGAATCTATGTCAAAGCTATTTTGTCACATTGCACATATTTCCCTCCCCTGTTTTGTCATTTACTTTTTAATTGATTTTTACTTTTTTGTTGTGGTAAATACATGTTAACAAAATGTTTATCACTCTAACATTCTTCACATGTACAATTTGGTGACATTAGTTATATTTACCATTTTGTTCAACTGTCACCATTATCCATTTCCAAAATTTCTCATCACCATTAACAGAAGCTCAGTATCAGCTAAACAGTAAGTTCCCCCTAAGCCATGAGTGCCCCCCTTCTCCATTCTCCCTCCTGCCCCTGATAGCTACTAATAAACTTTAGTCTATGTACACTTGCCTAGATATTTCATATAAGTGAGATCATACAGCATTTTGTCATTTTTTGATTTATTTCACTCAGCATAGTTTCGCGTTTCATCCATATTATAGCATCTATCAGCATTTCATTTCTCTTTGTGGTTGAATAACATTCCATCATATGTGTGTGCCCTATTTTGCTTATCCATTCATCTACTCATGGACATTTAGGCTGTTTCAACCTTTTGTTTTTTGTGACTAGTGCTGTAACGAACACTGATATACAAGCATCTGTGCTCCTGCTTTCAAATCTTCCACACTCATGAGGTGGCAATGAGGCTCCTCAGCACTTATGCCAGTGTGGTGTCAGAGACGGCCAAGTAGGAGCTAGGTCCTTCATTCCTGACAGATGCTAATAAACTCCCTCTTCACGACATCAGTGGAGACCACATCAGGGAGTAGCAGTTCCTATCCCTTCAACAGTAGTAACTAGAAGGCCTTGTATCAGGTGTCAACAGACTGGGGAAACTGAAGCTCTACTCCCCCATCTGGCAGCAATGAGATGACACCTTTTCTTCCCCTGCCAAAGTGATGTTAAATAAAGCCAGCTAAATAAAAGGTTAAAACAGATCCACAGTCTAATAACATAATAAAAAAAAGGCCAGGTTTCAACTGAAAATCATTCAGCTAAGAACCAGAAAGATTTCAAACTGAATGTAATAAGGCAACTAACAAGTACCAAGACCAAACCGAGAGAGATGTTAGCAAAATGAAAGAGACCTAGGAAAGAATCAGTGAACAAGATAATAGAATAATAATAAAAGTTACCCAATCTGAAAAACACAAAGAAAACAGACTGAAAAAAGCATGAACAGAGCGCCGGGTCCTATGGTAGTATAAGAAAAGGTCTAAGATTCATGTCATTGGAAACAAGAGGTGGAAGAGGGCAGGGCTGAAAAAGTACTCAAAGAAATAATCGGTGAAAATTTCTAAAATTTGGCAAAAAACATAATACATAAAGATTCGAAAGAGTGAACAAATCTCTGAAGAGGATAAACCCAAAAACATCCACACCAAGATGCATAATGAATAAACTTCTGGAAACTAAAGACAGGAAATCTTGAAAGCACAAAGAAAAATGAACATCTAACCTAGAGAAATTATCCAAATAAAATGACTTTCTCACTGAAAACCATGAAGGACTGCAGAAAGTAGCACAATATTTTTAAAGTGCTGGGGAAAAAAAAAACCCCAAAACTGTCAACTCTTAATCCTTTATTCAGTAAAAGTATCCTCCAGAAGTTAAAGAGAAAACAACACACTGACAAATGAAAGAAGATTCAGAGAATTTGTTACCACAAGACCACTTAAACAAGTTGTTAAAACACTAAGGAAACAATAAAAGGAATCCTGGAACCTCAAGAAGCAAGAAAGGTCAAAAGAAAAAAAGATGGGTAAACGTAACAGGCTTTCCTTCTCATCTTGAGTTTTCTAAATTGTATTTGGTGATTGAAGCAAAAATTGTAACATTGTCTGACATGGTCCTAAATGAATGCAGAGTTAAGTATTTAAAATGGTAAGCCATACTGGAAAAAATTGGCAGTTGCTTATAAAACCAAACCCATGTATGACAGGTAAGGTATCTCCCTCCACTAGCCAAAATAGTTGAGCAGAAATGTACCATTACCCTAAAAAGCCATATAATTCGATTTATTACTACATTACTATTTTAATACTCTCTAAAATCTTACACTAATCTTTATTCTTTTTGTTCTATTGTGCCTCCTGACTAATTTCATTTCAGAAGTTTTATCTTAAAAATGTAAAAAAGAACCTATCAAAAGACTGTGAATAAGAATGTATTTGCTAAACACCATAATTAAATAACTGAATAAAACACTACAGTGGAACTGTATTATTAGTAAATGATAATCTGACTAGACAAGTGGTTCTCAGAAGGTTATAACATTTGCCAAAAGAAACATTTCTAGGTTCTAACCTAAAGCTGCAAAACCAGAAGGAGCAGTTCGTATTTAACACCTACGACATTCAGCAATACTACTAACCTTCAACAAGAAAAGTGACCACATTTCGATTTGCGTCAATCAAGCAAAAAAATCCTATGCTTCTTCATTAGACAGCAGAGTTTACACTTTACCTGTGGACTGTATGCTAGTGTTGAAGGGAGCAATTGGTTGGGTAGCAATTGTTTCACTAGATGCTGGAGCAGCAGAAGTGAAGCATAATTCTGCACATGTTGAGCTGCATTTTCTATCAAGACAATATTAAACCTGATCTTCCCAGTCTGATAACTGTCCACTGATGAATGAGAACACTATGGCTGTTGCAGACTGAGTAGCAGAGTAACAGTAGAATCAAAAGCAAAAGTAGAGGATACTGTCACCTGGTTTGATGGGGCACTGGTTGTTAACAGCATTAGTAAGGGTTCTGACATAGCAAATTTCAGTCAGGTAACACAGCTCCCTGTTAAGGAAGTTTTAAATGTGAAACAGTTCTCAATACAGAAAGGAAGGTAATCAGATATTAATATATGAATACATGTACTGAGTTCCCTATTTGCTCATCCACAGATAATAGTTACCTACTTTGACTCAAACCTAAAACAAACCCACTGCTACTGAGGGTCACTCACAGTGACCCTGCAGGACAGAGCAGAACTTCCTCAAAGGGTTTCCAAGGCTGTAAATCATTACAGAAGCAGCCTGCCACATTTGTCTCCCATGGAACAGATGGTGGGTTCCAAACACTGATCTTTTGGTTAGCAGTCATGAGCTTTAAACCACTGCACCATCAGAGATCCTAATTTGATCCAAGGTTACGAGATGCAAAGTACAATCTTGAGTGCATACCACCTGAATTTATAGACCATCTCAATAACAGATTTGATGTGTTGAATACTAATGACTGAAGACCAGAGGAGTTGTGGCATGACATCAAGGACATCATACATGAAGAAAGCAAGATGTCATTAAAAAGAGAAAGAAAATATGTAAATGGATATCAGAAGAGACTGTTGAATGTTGAGTAGGTAAAGAAAAAGCAAAATGATGAACTAAAAGAAAGATTTCAAAGGGCAGCTTGAGGAGACAAAGCAAAATGTTATGATAACATGTGCAAAGACCTGAAAACAGGAAACCAAAAGGGAAGAAAAAGTTCAGCATTTCACAAGCTGAAAGCACCGAAGAAAAAATTCAAGTTGCAGTACTAAAAGATTCTAAAGAGAAAATATTAAATGATGCAGGAAGTATCAAAAGAAGATGGAAGGAGGAGGGGCCAAGAAGGCATAGTAGTCAAATGTTTCCTGAGATCCCTCGGACTGAGCAATGGGGAAGGGAGGATAGGTCCAGAAGTATCTAGAACCGGCCAGACCTGACCTGCCAAGAATCAGTTGCAGACGTCATGGTGAATGGAGCAGTGGCATTCACAAGGTGTTCCCCTCAGCAGGAGAGACAGAGCAACAGAGAGTATATTTTCATCTCCAGAACCCGACTGGATGGCAGCGGGCAGAACCAGTGAAAAGTGACAGTAAAAGAGCTACATGCCTTCCATCTAACATACTACACATGGATCTCAATCTTTCCTTCAGGATGAGCCTACATTTTCCCAGTGCTTAACCCTCCCGTCTCTGCACTGCACTCAGCTTGGGGTCTCACACCATTATCTGAGCCAGAAATAGGACTCCTTACATTCCCTGAGCCATTCTCCTAGACTCAGAGAGGGAATGATTGAACAAACTGGGGGAAGGGGGGTTGGAAATCTGAACAAGAAATTCAGGACAGAGATAATTCCTTCATCCAGAATCAGACATAAGAGGTCATCCTTCCTCACAGACACTCAGGGTGGCCCCCTTTCTCAGCACCTAGAGTCAAATACCTGGGCTTATACAAATCACCCCTGCTCACTGAGGACAGCATGGGAGAGCCTTCACCACACACTTGGTGACTTGACTACCTGGACACCTAAGCTGAACTCATACCAGAAAAGTAAACTTACTCCTAGGCTGGCAAGTCTATTAACAGCTCTAACCATCATGTGAAAACATGTTAGAGCATCAAAGGCGCCAATAACCAAATTAGCATATACAGTCACCATATTTGAACGTTTCAGAACAAGAAGCTAGAACACACTAAGCAAACATAAAATAAATAAATTCAACAAACTTCTGATAGGTCAGAGACAACAGCTAATATCAAATCACTTAAAGAGGCAGACCATGACAGCCTTGGAAAGCTCCCAAAACAAAGAATCAAGAAGTCTTACAGATGAAGAGAACTTCCCTGGAATTATCAGAGGTAGAATACAAAGGATTAATACTTAGAACTCTTCAAGATATCACGAAAGAGATGAGGCAAAATGCAGCAAAGCATAATGGCAAATTGAACATGCTGAAATAAAGCATACAAAGACAGGAAGTAGAAATTTAGGACATTAATAAAATTATAGAATTAGACAACTCAACAGCAAGTCAAAGGAGCACAACTGAGGCAATAAGATGCCAGATTAGTGAGATTAAAGTTAAAGCATGTGACACCAACATATTCGAGTAAACAGCTAATAAAGAATTTAAAACAATTAAGAAATGCTAAAAATTACATGGTACTCTATCAAGAGGAACAATTTACAAATGACCGGAGTACCAGAATGGAGGGCATAACAAAAAATACAGAAAAAATTGTTGAAAATTTGTTCACTGAAAACTTCCCAGATATAATGAAAGATGAAAAGGTATCTATCCAAGATAGTCACTGAACTCCACATAAAGTAAATTCCAAAAGAAAGGCACATTATAATCAAACATGACAAAACTAAAGGAGACTTTAAAATTGGCTAAGGATAAATTAAAAATAATCTACAAAGGAGAGTCAGTAACACTAAGCTTGGACAATCTAGCAAAAATCATGGAGGAAAGAAGGCAATGGGATGCTATATGGACAGCCTTTAAGGGAAAAAACTGGCAGCTAAGAGTTACATATCCAGCAAAATTGTCTCTCAAATATAATGGAAAAATTAGGACATATCCAGGTTAAAAAAAAAAATTAGGGAATTTGCAAAAACCAAACCAAAATTACAGGAAATACTAAAGGAAGTACTTTGGTTAGAAAATCAGTAACATTAAGTAACAACCCAAGACTAGAACGTAGAACAGAGCAATGAAATATCAGCCTAGATGGGGAAATAACAAAAGTCAATGAAAGGTAAAATACTGAAAATAAGAAAACAGAGGTGGTATTATGTAAACATTATAACAAAAAAGAGAGACTTTAAAAAATGTAGTTATAGATTTTTCATATGGAGAGGAAGTCAAGGTGATATGAAGGAGTTAAAGAATGGTTTGTATTTAGAAAAATCGGGATACATGTTAAGGTAACCACAAGGGAAATTAACAATCTTACACATCAAAATAAGAACAAAACCATGAATTTTCATGCAAATGCAAAATCAACAATGAGAAAGATGAAAAGAAAACACGTAAAGAAAAATGACTCAACACACAAAATTAAGTGGAACAAAAGAAATGCCTACAATGCACAAAAAAAGGCATCAAAATGACAGCGCTAAACTCGTATCAATAATAAAGCTAAATATAAACTGATTATGTGCACCAAAGAAGAGATGGAGAGTGGCAGCTTGGATTATAAAACATGATCCATCTACATGCTGTCTATAGAAGACATACCTTAGACATAAAGACACGAACAAACAAACTCAAAGGATGGAGAAAAAATATATGAAGCAAACAACATTCAAAAGGAAGAGGAGTGACAATACTAACTTCTAACAAAATGGACTTTAAAACCTACTACACCAGGAAAGGAAGGACACTACATAATGATTAAAGAATCAATACTCCAGAAGAGCATAAACATACTATTTATGCACCCAGCAACAAGGCTTCAAATACATAATTCCAACTGCATGGAAAAGAGAAATAGCTCCACAATAATAGCAGACTTCAATACACCACTTTCAGTAAAGGACAAAACATCCAGGAAAAAAAACCTCAATAAAGACGTGGAAGACCTGACCTCACAGACATACATAGAACACTCCACCTAACAGCTGCCTAGTATACTTTCTTTTGCAATGCACATGGAACATTCTCCAGAATTGACCACGTATTAGGCCACAAAGCAATTCTTAACAAAATTCAAAGCAGCAAAATATTACAAGGCATTGTTTCAGACCATAAGGCTATAAAGGTAGAAATCAGCAACAGAATAAGCAAGGGACAAAAATTTTAAAAAAGGAAACTGAACAACACCTTGCCCAAAAACTACTGGGTTGCAGAAGAAATAAATAATGAAATAAAGAAATTCACAGCACCAAATGAAACTGGAAACACATCCTACCAGTACTGCTGGAACACAGCAAAAGCAGTGCTCAGAGGTCAATGTATCTCACTAAATACACACATTCAAAAAGAAGGTCCCAAATCAAAGCATTAACCCTACAACTTGAACAAGTAGAAAGAGAGCAGAAAAAGAAGTCATCAGGTACCAGAAAAAAGCAAATAATAAAAATTAGAGCAGAACTAAATGAATTAGAGAAAAGAAAAACAACAAGAAACAGTAAACAAGAGCCAAAGCTGGTTCTTTGAAAAGATCAACAAATTCTGTAAGTCATTGGCTAAACTGACAAAAGAAAACCAGGACAGGAACTAAATAACCCAAAAAAGAAATGAGATGGGCAATATCACAACAAAGCCAGCTGAAATTTAAAAAACCAGATTACTCTGAAAAATTGTACTCATTTTTTTTTTTTTTTTTACTGAGAGTAAGTAAAAGTTTACAGTCCAAGTCAATTTTCCATATAAAACCCAAGTACCCACCTCTCTGCAACTCCATCTACTCTCCTCACCCTGTGGCTGCACACTCTTCTTTTTCACTCTTTACTTCCAGTATCCACTCAGCCAACACTTGTCCCCTCCTCTCTCCTCTAAAATGAAAACAGTAGGACAGCCTTATATATATATTAAACGGTAAAGTACATATACCACATACATCACCCTGTGTACCCAAGTTCAGCCAATTCTTTGTCTGAAGTGTTGGCTTCTGTACTGGTTTCAGTGCTGGACTAGCAGCAAGTCTAGAGGCCATGTTCTCAGGGATCCATTCAGGTTGCCGAACCATCATTTCTGGTCTTTTAATTGAGTTCCTGATCTGTGCACCTCTTTTTCTTGTGTTACATCAGGGACTCTACATTATGAGCCCCATGTTACGTACCTAAACTAACACAAACACAAGTAGAACAAATAAATAATTCAATATCAAAATAAAAGATTGACAAAAACTAAAAATGGATCAAAGGCCTGACTATCAAATCTAAAACAACAAAGTTCATCGAAAAAAAAAATAGGGACAACATGAGGAGCCCTAATACACGGAATAAACAAACTGCAAAATACTACTAGCAGTGTACAAACACCAGAAAAAAAGATAATTGGGAACTCCTAAAAATCAAACTCTTTGCTCATCTAAAGACTTCATCAAAAGAATAAAAAGACAAGCTATAGACTGGGAAAAAAATTTTTGTTGTTGTTGCTTTTTTTTTTCATTATGACTGAGTGAAAATGTACATTCCCATATAAATTTACATGTCCACCTATATGCAGCTTCCACTGCTCTCCATGCCCAGTGACAGCACACTGTTCCTTTCTGCTCCATACCTGTCTCACCCTCCCAACAGTCTCCTTTCCCTTCCTCTCCACCCACTCTCCTTCCTCCAGCCAGAAGTTAGGAGGATGATATCCTATAAATGCACAGAACCATAAAGTGCATCCAGTATATGGTCACTCAGCATGTCTGAAGAGTGGACCTTTGTTATGATTTATGGGCAAGGGCAGCATCAGAGCCAGGGGCCATGCTTCTAGGGAAACCCCGAAACCGCTGGACCATCAATTGAGGTCTTTTAGTGGAGATCTCAGGGTGCACCCCTTTTTATTCTTGTGTTGACATTGAGACTCAACTTAGTGAGCTCCATCGCAGCTATCACTGGTGGTGGCCAGGCACCATCTGGTTCTTCTGGTCCCAAGTCAATGTAGGCACCCACTCATGAAGAACAGTATTAAGTGGACTTCAGCATAACTTGAATACTCCTTCCATCTTAACCCAATATTGCAAGGATAGAGCAGCTGGGGCAGGGGGCAGGGGACCATGCTCTTAGGCAAAATCGAGGCCAATTGGCACAACTCACACATTGGTGAGTGGCGTCTGGGGGTTTTAAAAGCTGCCAAGCTGTCATCCGAGGGCACAGCAAATGGTCCCAACTTACCAGGAACAGATGCTTACCAAGGACCAAAATGACATGGGAATAACTTTTAGCTATGACAAATCCAATCAGTGCCTAATCTCCATATTCTACAAAATATTTCAAAACCTCAACAAGAAAAAGACAAATAACTCAATTTAAAAAGGGCACAAGATATGAACAGACACTTCACCAAAGACAACGTTCAGGTGGCTAACAGATACAACAGGAAATGCTCACAATCACTAGCCATTAGAGAAATCCAAATCACCCCAAACAAGGCTACCATTAATCCAAAGAAACACAAAATAATAAATGTCAGAGAAGTAGTGGAGAGATTAGAAGATTTACGCACTGTTGGTGGGATTATAAAATGGTACAACCACTTGGAAATGGATTTGGCACTTTCTTAAAAAGCTAGAAATAGAAATACCATACGATTTAGTAATCTCACTTCCTGGAATATACAAGGCCTGACAATTTAGTCCATGAACTTAATTGTTGTAAGTGCTACATACCTCAATGCTGTAGTCACCTTCAAAGTACTCCCTGTGGGAAGCTATGCTCTGATGCAAGCACCTGGTCTACGCTTCAAAGCAATTTTGGAACTCCCTTTCTGGAATGGTCATTGCACACAGCGGCATGATCGCAAACTTAATTGCATAGTTGTCTGTGAGGAGGTTTTAAGCCAGTAAAAAAATAACTGTATTGGAACACCCTCCCTATTCCCCTGATCTGGCCCCCAATGACTTTTTTCTTTACTCAGAGATAAAGAAGGCATTTTGATGACATTCAGGATGTCAAGGGTAATAGGATGACAGCTCTGATGGCCATTCCAGAAAAAATTACAAAATTGCTTTGAAGGGTGAACTGGTGTTGCAGCACTTCAAAGGTGACTGTATTAATATTCAGCAACTAGGTACATGACACTCTTTCTACGATATTTCACCAACTAATTATCAGACCTCATACCCTAGAGAAACAAGGGCTGTCACACTAATAGATAAATGCACACCAATGCTTACTGCAGCACTGTCCATAATAGCACAAAAGATGGAATCAACCTAGGTGCCCATCAACAGAAGAATGAATAAACAAACTACAGCGTGTTCACACAACAGAATACTGTGCAACGAGAAAGAACAATGATGAACTTGGGAAACATCTCATAACATGGAGGAACCTGGAAGACATTATGCCAACTGAAATTAGTTAGTGCAAAGGACAAATATTGTAAGAGACCATTATTATAAGGACTCAGTAAAAGATTTAAACATGGAAGAAAACAGTCTTTGATGGTTACAAGGGTATCAATACCATTTACTATAGCTACCAAGAAGATAAAATACCTAGGAATAAATCTAACGAGAGAAGAGACCTATACAGAGAGAACTACAAGACCCTACTGCAAGAAAACAAAAGAAACTTACATAAGTGGAGAAATCTACCTTGCTCATGAGTAGGAATATCTAGCATTGTGAAAATGTCTATTTAACCCAAAGCGATCTACATATATAATGCAATCTCAATAAAAATTCCAATGTCATTTTTTAATGAGATGGAGAAACAAATTACCAACTTTGTTTGGAAAGGGAAGAAACCCTGGAGAAGTAAAGCACTACTGAACAAGAGGAATGCAGTAGGAGGCCTCACATTACCTGACCTTAGAACCTACTACACTACCTCAGAAGTCAAAACAGCCTGGTACTGGTACAAAAAGAGACATATAGACCAATGGAACAGAATAGAGACCCCAGAAATACCACCATCCTCTTACGATCAGTTGATATTCAACAACGGTCCAATGGTTATAAACTGGGGTAAAAATCTCTTTATCAAAACGTGTTGGCAAAATTGGATATCCATCTGCAAAAAGATGAAGCCAACAAGACCCATATCCCACACCTTACACAAATACTAACTCAAAATGGATCAAAGACCTAAATACAAAACCTAAAATGATAAAGATTATGCAAGAAAAAATAGGGGCAACAATGGAAGTTTTAATATACGGCTTAGACAGTCCACAAAATCTGACCAACACTGTCTGAACAATAGAAGACAAAATCAATAGGAGCTACTAAAAATCAAAACTTATGCATATCCAAAGACTTTATCACAAGAGTTAAAGCACTACGTACAGAATGGGGAAAAATATTTGGCAACTACATATTGGATCAACGTCTGATTTCCATAATCTACAAGTTACTACAAAATGTCAACAAGAAAAAGGTAAATAACCCAGTTAAGCAATGGGCAGACACTTCACCAAAGAAGACATCCATGTAGCCAAAAGACACATGAGGAAATGCTGACGATGACTAGCTACTAGAGAAATCCAAATCAAAACTACAATGAGATGCCATCTTACCCCAACAAGGTTGGCAATAATCCAAAAAATAGAAAACAAGAAATGCTGGAGAAGCTGTGGAGAGACTGGAACTCTCCTGCATTGCTGGTTAGAGTGCAAAATGGTATAACCTCTTTGGAAAGCAATTTGCTACTTCCTTAAAAACCTAGACATAGAAATACCGTATGATCCAGCAATCCCACTGCTGGAAATACATCCTACACAAATAAAGGTAGTCACACAAAGAGATACATGCACACAATTGTTTACTGCAATGCTGCTGACAATAGCAAAAAGATGGAATCAACCTAGGTGCCCTTCAACAGATGAATGGATAAAGCAACTATGGTACATATACACAATGGAACACTATACAATGATAAAGAACAATGATGATTTTAGGAAGCATCTCATAACCTTTGTTTCCACTAGAAGACACTATGTTGAGTGGAATTAGTCAGCTGCAAAAGGACAAGTATTGTATGTGAGACCTCTTGCTATAAGGATTTTAAAATGAGCTTAAGTACAGAAGAAAAGACTCTTTGATGCTACAAGGGTACGGAAGTACGGAGAGGGATATTTATAGATTAGATAATCAATAGGAATTTGGTTAAGTGAAGGGAGTGACAGCATGCAGTAGAGAACAGATCAGCATAACTGGACTACACCATAAACCGAAAGGTTTTCCAAACTCAATCCATTATTTCAAAGGAGAGAATAGCAAGGACGGGGGTCTGGAGACCACGTTTCCAGGGGACGTCAAGGTCAATTGGCATAGCTAGTCTTTAGATAAGAGAGTGTTCTGCGCCCCATGTTGGTGAGTGACATCTAGGGTCTTAAAAGCTAGCAAGCTGCCACCTGAATTACATCGAATAGTCCCAACCCATCTGGAATAGATAACCGAGAACACCAAAGACACATGGAAAAATGAGCCCAGGAGGTAGAAGGACCCATGTGAATGGGAAACTGCATCAGCATGAGACCAGAAGAAGAAAATGGTGCCCGCCACCACTGAAGACAGCCACCATGGGGGACACAATATAGAGTCCCTAGGGCAACATAAGAAAAAGAGATGTGCAGTTCAAGAACTCTTCTAAAAGATCAAACTGATGGTCTGACAGCCTGGAGGGTCCCTTGGGAACATGGCCCCCAGACTTGCTGCTGGTCCTGAATTGAAACCACTACTGAGGTCAACACTTCAGACAACAATGGACTGGAATAGGGGACACAGTGCGAGGATGTGGTGTATGTACTTTACGGGTTTATACATTTATAGGAGGCTGTCCTACTGTTTTGCTTTGTTTGTTTTTTCTTTCCTAGATGGGAGAGAAGAGTGGAGAGGAGATGACAGGTGCTTGTTAAGAGGATATTAGAAGTATAGAGTGAAAAGGAGGAATGTGCTGTCACAGGGTGAGGAGAGCAGATGGAGCTGCAGATAGATGGGCATGTGAAATTGATTTGGATTGTACACTTTCACTTAATCATAAAAAAATACTGCTTTCCTGGAATTATAAATGTTGATTTAAAAAAGTCTGAGCACTGTGGTCAAACCATGGTTTTGATATTGAATAGAAACAGAAATACTTTCAGATTCAGGTATTGCCATCAATATCATACTGTAGGCCAAACAAAAGTCTTCTGCTAGTCATCAAAAGTTGACATTTTTTCCTAAGCTCTTACACATTTATAAACTTTGTTCTTTGGGAAGTGATGTAAGGATTTGTCTATTAAATGTAGCACAAATCTCGAAATTTTTTCTACTTTAGAAATTTAGGAAATAAAACCAAAAGAAGTAACTTTCTGGACTAAGCATTTAGAATTAAAGATTTCTTCCTTTCTATCTCATTTAAAATCTTTTATATCCTCACACTGTTTTTTAACTGATTTTGCTTAATGGATTTCCAAAAAAGGCGTCAAAAATTTTTCCAATTATTGTGGATTGTTAATTTGTCTTTACAATCCAGTTGTTTTTTCCTTTATGTATTTAAGTGCTATGTTGCTAGAAGAACACAGTTCATGACTAATACTCTCCTCATAGATTCTTCTCCTTTCATCAGTATGAAATGTCTGTCTAGTGCTTTAATGCTAAACTGCCATTGTCTTAAATTGTATTTTGTCTAACATTAACGTTGCTGTCTTTAAGTTATATTTTGTCTAATATTAATATTGCATCATCAGTTTTCTTGTAGTTGGCATGTGTCTAATATATCTCCTTCAATCCCTGTTTTCAATCTTTCTGCGCCATTTCAAATGTGAATTTTATAAATAGCATTGATGAAAAAAATCTAAATCCAATCTGAGGATTTCTTAATCAGTGAATCTAATCTATTTACATTTATTGTAAATACTAATACAACTTTGATTATTTCTTTCCATCTTCTTGTGTGTTTATTTACCCTGTTGTTTCTTTTTTATTATTTTATTATTTTTAATTACGATTGAATTCAAAAGTACATTCCCATATAAATTTGCATGCTCACCTACATGCAGTTCCCACTGCTCTCCCTGCCTGGTGACAGCACACTCTTCTTCTCTGCTCCATACATGTCCTATCCTCCCAACAGTCTACTGCCCCCTCCTATGCACCCACTCCCCTTGTTCCAGTAAGAGGTCAGCAGGATGATATCCTATAGATGCTTAGAACCATAAAGTGCCCCCCAAATTTGGCCACTCTGTGTCGCCACATCCAATCCACTCCTGTCCGAAGAGTTGAGCTTCACTATGATTTATAGACAGGGGCAGCATCAGGGCTAGGGGCCATGATCCCAGGGGAACCCCGAAGCACCTGGATTATCAGTTGTGGTCTCTTAGTGGTGATCTCAGGATGCACCTCTATTTATTCTTGTGTTGCCAGTGAGACTCAACTTTGTGAGCTGCATCGCAGCTATCACTGGTGGTGGCCGGGCACCATCTGGTTTTTCCGGTCACAAGTCAAGGTAGACTCCCACTCACGTGGGTCTCTCTGTCTTCTTGGTTCTCTTTCCCCCATGTTGTATGGACCTCAGTGATCATCTGTTCCTGCTAAGTTGGGGCCATTTGCTGTATTTTCCAAAGGCAGCTTGTCAGTTTTTAAGACACCAGATGCCACTCACCAATATGGGGTGCAGAGAAACCTCATTAGCAAATGTTAGTTGTGTCAATTGGCCTCAATTTCCCCTGATAGCATGGTCCCCAGCCTGCGGCCCCAGCTACTCTGTCCTTGCAATATTCAGTTAAGATAGGAGCATTCAGCTTGTGTTGAAATCCAGTTAATATTGATCTTCTTACTAATGTGGGCTGTCCCTGATTTCACCCAACTAAATTTCTAACAACTATCTAATCTACAGCCTCCCCACCTTGCCCACCCTCCCTCACCACCCTTGCAGCTGTTGAATAGTCTTTTCTTCTATGCATGAGTCTGTGTAAAATACTGCTTTTCTGCCAGCAAAGTGCTCTCATGTTGGCAAGTGCTGCCTCCAAGCCTAGGAATTAGGTCTCACTGAAGCCTCCGTATTCAAGATAGTGTTCTGCACAAGCTCGCCTCCCAGCACCTCCGTGCAACTACACCACAGTAGAGGCAGAAAGAAAGGCCAAAGGTGCTGAGATGCACACAGTCCACAGCTTCTGTTGCTGGGCCCCAGCCATAGGCGATACTGTGTAAACCACTGCTTTTCTGGCAGAAAAGCACTGTCCGGGAGGCAGGTGCTGCCTCCCAGGCTAAGAATTAGGTCCAGCTGAGATGGTGTCCTGAGTGTTTCTTTTTTATTTTATTCTACATATTTTGGACTAATGCCAAACTAAGTGCCAATAGATGTTTATTATCTTTATTTTACCCATGCTTGGAAATTATACGTTCTATTTATATTAATTTGTGTGAAGTTCCTTTAAATTATTTCTTTTAACATGAACACTTAAATTTATATTTTTCTAACAAAGCCTGAAGTTAATCAGTATTCTCTATCATTTTCAACAAATAGGACCTTAGCATACTTTTGCTTTCCTCTGGTTATCTGTGTAGATAACCAGAGGGAAGAAAAAGCAGTATTTTACACAGTGTCGCCTATGGCTGGGATGTGTCAGCAGAGGCCAACAGGGCGGTAGCCTTGCTGCATTTTGAACTAGTTGGTAACATGAGTTGGATACAGAGGTGCTTACTTTGCCAGTTGGGAAGAGGGCCCTGTACACCTGAAAACCTGACTGACCTGGGAAGTGGTCAGATACCTTTTACCTTGCATCATGTACACAATACTTTACTTTTGTTTAGTTTTGTTCCGCTTAGTCTAACTGCAGATCCCTATCCACCAGTGTATACTTCATACAGAAATTGAAAACAGGCTTGTATTCCCTATATGTAGCTATGAGTGGGAATATTTGTCTGTCACTGTTGAGTTCTTTCAGACAACCTCTATCCCTCTTGGCAGTGATCTCCCCTTATCCTTACTACTTACTTTTACTAAACCCCAGTGCTGAATATATAGTTTTTTTTATATAGAGTCCAATTTACAGTTGTATCTTGGGTATCTTAATGAGGGCACACATGCTCAAAGACAGAAATACTAGACAGTAAATGATTTCTGCAGAAAACCACTACATCCGCAGGAATCATCTGAGCTCACTGGAAAGGCTCCTGGGAATGGACTGAAGTTCTCTACCTAACAATGCAGTCTAAATGGGGCTTACTGAATTAACTAAATGACAGAACAGGAAGTAAAAAAATTCCATGAGTGCTGATGCCTAACAGACTGCTAGTCCTTTAAATGCATTTAGATTCTCAGTTTCCTCACCTCTGAAATTCTGGCAGTTCCATTAAATGAGTAACCAAAGTGTTTTCAAAATTGAGTTATATTTCTATATAATACCTCACAGTTTACAAAAGGTCCTCCTACATTTATTACTTCATCTAATTTTATTTAAAATGCTATGTGAAAGTTTTCCAAAATATAATGCTGTGGTGCTCTTTGCTGTCAGTGAGTGAACAGCAGATCAAGGACACTTACAGAGTATATTTTCTTAGCTGGCCCAGAGAGCAAGCTCAAACTGGATTTCAAATTACAATTAAAAAAAATTATTAAGCATTACCTCATTTATCACCATGCTCTGTGTACTACCATCATTACTATCATATTATCATATTAGCAGTCCTAGGAACGTTCTAAATAGTGAAACATCTAACCCAGAATCAATAAATAATAGTAAGTCATTTCAAGATACACCACTTTACCACTCAAGTTCTTGACTATCTTGTGTAATATAAAAGGAGAAGGCTAAAAGCAAGCATTTAATGAATCTTAAATCCCTTATTTTCTCTTATTACATACAGCAAACCAAAAAGGCATTTTGATATAGCTGAGGAAGCTGAGGCTTAGAAACACTAAATTTTCCAAGATCAAGTAATTAGTAAGGGGAGGAGCTGAAATACTTCTATCTTCATACTAGCTTAAGCAACATATCATCATGAAGGCAAATCCACTGTGTCTCAAAAGCCGCAAATAAGACAAGTTCAAGACTGGCCACTATTGTAAACCACCACAGCATAAATGTCTAGAGATTTCTGTCTCACAAAGTACAAATGATTTTTTGGATCATTCATGCTACTAGTCCCCTACATTACACTTTGAGAAATGACTGTCAAGAGGTGACTAACACAAAAGCCCAGTCATACAGTTTATTAAAAATTCCCTATCTTCCTGAAAGCAAATAAACTAGAGATTAATCTTCTTTGGAAGGAACATTCCCTGTCAACCGCCCATTTACATGAGAAGCATCAAGTTTCATGAATGCACTGTACGTTTTTAAGAATATCATGACTATCTGGCTTGAAAATCTACACAAAGCAATTAGTTATGTCACAAATTCCTATAAATAGCAACCTCTGACAATACATGCATCCTTTAACATGTCATTGGTTACCAAACTAAGGAGGCAGAGAAACAAATTCACTGAAGAAGCCCCTTAAACCACAAGCTACAAAAGCCTTACAGAAAAAACACTGAAGAAAAAAGCAAAAAAAAAACTAAGCCCCAAAGCATAACTGGGACATTAATAAACCAAAAACCAAACCCAGTGCTGTGGAGTCAACTCTGACTCACAGCAACCCTACAGGACAGGGTAGAACTGCCCTACAGAGTTTCCAAGGAGTGGCTGGTAGATTCGAAGTGCGAGGCTATCTGAGTTAGCAGCAGTAGCTCTTAACCACTACACTGTCAAGGACTTTCAGCTGTTGATAATTGTTGTGGCCAGCTCTGGGAGGACAAACTGAGTTACTTAAATTTTAGTTGTGTCTGAGTTCCCCAGAGAGAAATGAATAAGGTGAGGTGAAATCAGCACAACCATTTCAAAGGCATAGGGAGAAATCAAACCTCTAATGGTGACCGTTTTATATCAAAACAAAACATTAAGACTACTACAGATACTACTTTGGTTTTGAGTTCATGATTAAACATCTTAAGCAGCACAACTTACTGCCCATTAGTCTTCTTTTTTCTTTCATACTGTAACTTCTCAAAGCCATATTTTAAAGGCTTGAAAAAATGATTCTTTTAAATCCCCAAACTGAGACCAACTCTCCAAATACTGAAGTGTGACAATGGAGAAGACACAAAATTGCTGTGTCTACTTTAATGGGTCTTATTCTCAGTTAATGACTTCTGTTCTTGTGTGCTATTTAGCAGTTACAAAACTGGAAAATGAAAGGTAAGTGATGAGATTAAAAGGAGTGGTTGCAAAAGGACTCAAGAGACTAGAATGCAGGAGAGGATGGAAAGGGTGAAAGAGAGGGAGGGTGGTTCCTGGATGAGAGTAGAACATGGGGAAAAGAAGACAGAGATCAAAATAGCTGAATTATTCAAAGAAACAAAGGACAAATAGCATTCAAATGCTAAAGGTAACCTCAAATGCACACTTGCCCTTACGATGTTGTTGTTGTTGTGGGGTGCCTTCCAGTCTGTCTTAGTAACCCCATGTGATAGAGTATAACTGCCCGACAGGATTTTCCTGGATGTGATCTCTGAGGAAGCAGGTCTTTCTCTCACCAAGTTGCTGGGTAGGGTTCTAACCAACAACCTTTCAGTTAGCCACCAAGTGCTTAACCATTTGCACCACCTTGCATTTAGAAGAATCCTGCCCCGCACCCCAATTTTTGGAGAAATATAGTAAATAAAACTGGAGACTTCTAAAGTACAATATTCATAAAATCCTGTTACAAGCCTGCTAGTAGTAAATAAAATTAACCATGTAAAGATCTAAATATCTTAACCACTTTACAAGGAAAAACGTTGTTGTTAGGTGCTGTAGACCCTACAGGACAGAGCAGAACTGCTCCACAGGATTTCCAAGGAGCAGCTGACAGATTTGAACAGCTGACCTTTTGGTTAGCAGAGGATCTTTTAACACTATATGACCTGGACTAGACCTAGCTAATATAGTTTACTTAAACTTAATTTTTTTATAAAATAAGTCTTCAGCTCTAACAAGAAATAAGGCAATCAATTTTGTTTTTGAAAAATAAACATTATTTTTATAATTTTATTGTTAAAAATTATACACAAAATTTACAAGTTCGCCATAGTAATTTGCAAAATTTACTGGAAATTCTATCATTACTATCAGCTATTAGTTTTATATTTTTATACTTGTAATGCTGTACGGAAACCTTGGTGGTGTAGTGGTTAAGTGCTACGCCTGCTAACCGAAAGGCTGACAGTTCAAATCTGCTAGGTGCTCCTTGAAAACTCTATGGGGGCAGTTCTACTCCGACCTACGTGCTCCCTATGAGTTGGAATTGACTTTATGGCAGTGATTTTTACATGCTATATAGTCCCAATGCACAGAAGTATTCACATCATCCTCAATTATGTGTAAGGTAGCTGTAACTTCACTACTCGCGTTTTCTAGATCTATCCTTGAATGTTATTTAAAAACCATTCGTGAATAAAACTAAAAAGAAAATAAGCAATATCTCAGAAACAACCCAAATGTGTGTCAATATGGAATCCCACATAACAGAACACTATTCATACATTTTAAAAATGAGGTAAATCCATAAATGTAGTCATAAAAAAAGATGTTTATGATATACAGGCACTCATACTTGCCTTTTAATGTTATGTACATTTGCGTCACTTTGAAAACAACTGAACTAATTCCTACCAAACATGCTGCCATCAAGTACGTTCCCACTCAGAGTGACTGCACAGGGCAGAATAAAACTGTCTTTATAGAATTTGCAAGGCTGTAAAGATTTACTGAAGCAGACTGTCACATCTTTTTACCATGGGGTGGCTGGTTTGGTTAGCAGCTGAGCGCTTTAACCACTGCCACCAGATTCTTCATCACAATCACCTTCACTGGTTGCACGTGCAACTTTTAAATCATTTAAAAGGCTTCTAGCTTTTTCTTGCACTAAAAACCAAACCCGTTCCTTTAGAGTTGATTCCAATTCATGGTGACCCTATGGGACAAAGCAGAACTGCCCATAGGATTTCCCAGAGTGGCTGGTGGATTCAACCTGCTGACCTTTGGATTAACAGCCAAGCTCTTAACTACTATACCACCAGGACTCCAAATAAGAACCATAAGCACCTGTTGCAACTAACCTACAAATTCTTAGACACACTCAAGAACAAATCTCATTCATAACTCCTAAGTGGAGAAAGGAAGCTATAGACATACATAGTGTGAATCTGTGTATGTTAAAAAATACAGACATATAGTAAAAAGTCTAGAAGGTCTATACCATTAACACTGGTTATCTCTGGAGATTAATTATGGGAAGTAAGAAATGAACTTTACTCATTTTTATTAGAAAACTTTAAAAATATTACTCATACTGTCATGGATTAAATTGTGTCATCCCAAAAATGTGTGTAGCAATTTGGCTGGGTCATGATTTCTGGTATTGTGTGAAGTTCCCCCATGCTGTAAATCCTGCCTCTATTGATGTTAATGAGGGAGGATGGGCAGCAGTTGTGTTGGTGGGGCAGGACTCAATGTGTAAGACTGTGTCGTGGCTTGAGACAATCTCTTGAGACATAAATGAAAGACAGCAGCAGAGAGCTTTGAGGAACTCATCATCAGGAAAGCAGCACCACAAAGAGCAGAGTATGCCCTGTGGAAAGAACTCAGGGTCCCTGCGCCTCAGAAGCTCTGAGTCCAGGAAAGGACTGACAAGGACTTTCCTCCAGAGCCAACAGAGAAAGACTTCTCCTGGAGCTAATGCCCTGAATCTGAACTTTTGGCCTGTATTGGACTGTAACAGAATAAAATTTCTCTTTTTAAAGCCATCTACTTGTGGAAATTGTTATAGCAGCACTAGATGACAAAGACACATACTTACAGTCAAAAATCCAAAAACAAAGAACATGAATTAAACAGTCATGTCCACAATCCTCTCCCAGTCACTCCAGCTCCCCAGAAGTGACCACTGGTAATCGTCTGCCTGTTTGTAAATTACTTTTCCCAAGTTTTTCCTAACTCTAAAAAGTCAATTGCACAAATGCCCTATTTAAAAAATTGCTTCAACAGAAAAAAACAGTCTTTGATGGTTACAAGGGTGGGGAGGAAGGGAAAGGTGCTATTCATTGATTAGATAGTAGATAGGAATTGGGTTAGGTGAAGGTAGTGACAGCATGCAGTAGAAGGGAGGTCAGCACAGCTGGACTAAACCAAAAGTTAAGAGGTTTCCTAAATATAACCCCAAACTTCAAAAGACAGAGTAGCAGGGGCAGGTGTCTGGGATCATGGTTTTAGAGAACATCTAGGTCAATTGGCAAAAACTAAGGTTTTTAAGGAAAATGTTCTGGATGCCACTTTCACGAGTGGCATGTAGGGTCTTAAAAGCTAGTGAGCACCCATCTAAGTAGCATCAACTGGTCCCAACCCACCTAGAGCAGAGCAGAATGAAAGACATCAGAGACATAAGGAAAATATGAGGCTAAGAGACAAAAAGGCCCATATAATCCAGAGACTACATAGCATGAGACTGGAGGAACTAGACAGTGCCTAGCCACCACAGTGACTGCCCTGACAGGGAATACAACATAGAGTCCCCGACATAGTGGGAGAAAAACGGGTGTGCAGATCTAGAATCCTATTAAAAGAATGGTCTTGATGGTCTGGAGACATCTGACAGACTGGAGGGTCCCCAAAGACATGCCCCCCCAGACTCTCTGTTAGCCAGAAGCTGAAACCATTCCCCCAAATAACTCTTCAGACAAAGACTGGACTAAACTGTACAACACAGAGTGATGCGGGCAGAGCATGCTTCTTGGCTCAGGAAGACACATGAGGCTAAGTGAGCAGCTCCTGTCCAGAGGTGAGATGAGAAGGTGCAGAGGGACAGGAACTGGTTGAAGGGACCCGAGAAATATAGGGTAGAAAGCAGTGTGCTGTCACAGGGTGGAGAGAGCAGCTAGAGTTACACAACAGTGTGTGTGCAAGGTTTTGTATGACAAATTGAGTTTGATTGTAAACTTTGACTTAAAGCACAGTAAAATATTTTTTAAAAATTAGATTTATACAGTATTTATACAGTATCATTCTGTACCTACAATAAACATCATTATGCTTATGTATGTTTGAAAAACAATGCTAGAGTGTCTGCAAGACAGTTGTGGAAGCAGGGGCTGCACATCAGAGTGTGAGGATTTCAGTTTTGATACATAACACCAAACTCAACTCCAACAAGGATTATTCGAACCTAGCCTCTCATCAATCTTGAACACCCACAACTTTAACAACTGTAATGTAATCAATCTTCGGGTGGGTTTTTTTTTTTTTTTTTTGGCCAATTTGCCAGGTGAAAATTATACTTGCATTTATTAGTGAGGTGGAACGTCTTTTCATGTTATTGGCCATTTGTGCTGGTTCCTTTTAGGTAAATGTTTTGTTCATGGCCTTTGTCTATGTTTATGTAGTCGGAATTCTTTGCACATTATGCACGTTAACCATCTGCTAATACGTGTTACAAACATTTTCTCCCACTCTGGAATCTTAATTTTTTTCTGTACAGAAATTTGACATTTGTAACAACCAATTTTGTTAATATTTTCCTTTATAGCTTTTGATTTTCCAGTTATAAAAATATTAAATTTTCTCCTGTACTTTCAGAGTTTAAATTAAATATTTGATTCTTCTGAAATTTGTGTTTGTGTATATGTAGGGTTCTAACTTTATTTCTAAAAAGACGGGGTTGTCCCAATACTACTTAAAAAATAATCTCTATTCCTCTTTCACTGAAATGCCAACTTCATCACATTTTAATAGTCCATAAGTATACTAAGGAAACCCTGGTGGCATAGTAGGTTAAGTGCTACATCTGCTAATTGAAAGGTCGTTAGTTCAAATCAGCCAGGCACTCCTTGGAAACTCTATGGGGCAGTTCTACTCTTGCTTCTAGGGTCACTATGAGTTGGACCCAACTCGACAGCGGTGGGTGGGTAAGTATACCAAGAACTCTCTATTCCCCACTGATTTACTAGGGTCCTCCTATCCCAGTTTCTCCCTACTTCAATTAAGAGATGTATCGTACCTATTAATATTTGTCCTGGCAAGTCAAGAGAGAAGAAAGGGGGCCTAGAAGATAATGTGTTAATAATTTCACTTTCCAGTTTATATACTTTTGTATATAATCTTACTTTTTACAGTGTTAATGCATTACTTTTACAATAAAAATCAAAATTCACAAGTTCCTGACTTGCAGTTGCCACAACTATTAAGAAACATCAGCATAAACTGCTTAGTAGGACTACAATAAAAGGCCTCTGGATGGTGCAAATGATTAAGTATTTAACTACTAGCTGAAAGTATGGTGGTTTTAACCCACTCAGAGGTGCTCTGAAAGAGAGGCCTGGCAATCTGCTTCCAATAGGTCATACCCTTAAAAACCCTATGGAGCAATTCTATCTTGCATGCATGGGGTCTCCATAAGTTGGAATCACTTCAACAGCAAAAAACAACAACATAATCACAATATCAACAGGTTACAGGCATGGTGAGCTGTCACTCTACACTATCTCTCTTTCACTCAAGAATGGTAACAGCTAACAAATAAAATGTATTTACCAGTGTTATTCTAGGTGCTTTACACATTAATTCATTTAACTTTCACTACAACCCTATAAAGTAGGTATTATCTTTATACCCATTTGACAGAAGGAAAAGTCAAGAATTAACTAACATGCTGAAAGCCTTACATGTATTAAAGGGAAGAGCTGGGTTTTGAACCTAGATAGGCGGGTCTCTGTGAGTCAGAATCAATTCAGTAGTAACTAACAACAAGTCTGTCTCCAGAGTTAATGCTGTTAATCACCTCACTGAGACGTACATAGTTTTAGTGAGACTGAAGAGAAACAGAACTTCTCATGTACTGGTGTTGAAAGTATTTACTGGTATAAACACTCCAGAAAGCAATATTTAGTAAAGTTGACGAAGTACATACACACTTTAATCTAGCAATTCTACTTAAAGAAATTCACACATGTGTACAAAATGTCCAGTGTGGCACTGTACCTGAAACAACCTGAATATCCTACAAAAACAAGAATAGATATTTTTAAAAGTAGTATAGAGCTCACAGAGAGGAGTCTCACTGGCAACACAAGAATAAAAAGGGGTGCATCCTGAGTTCTCCACTAAAAGACCTCAATTGATGGTCCAGCGGTTTTGGGGTTTCCCTGAGAGCATGGCCCCCGGCCCTGATGCTGCCCTTACCCATAAATTATAACGAAGGTCCACTCCTTGGACAGGAATGGATTGGACTTGGCAATGCAGAGTGACCATATATTGGATGCACTTTATGGTTCTATACATCTATAGGATATCATCCTGCTGACCTCTGGCTGGAGGAAGGAGAGTGGGTGGAGAGGAGGGGAAAGGAGGCTGTTGGGAGGATGAGACATGTATGGAGCAGAGAGGAACAGTGTGCTGTCACCGGACAAGGAGAGCAGTGGAAGCTGCATACAGGTGGGCATGTAGATTTATATGGGAATGTACATTTTCACTCAGTCATGTTAAATAAATAAAAAAAAAAGAAGTATCGTCATGCAGTAAAATATTACACAGAAATTTAAAATAACTTTATATACATTTATCAACATGGAGAAATCTCAAAAACAATGTTAACCAAAGACAAGTAAAGGAGATTAACTACAATATACCACTTATGTAAACATTAAAGACATAAAATAACATATTACAAATTACAGTCATCTATATTTGAGTGTGCACATAAACATACATTGGAGAAACATATAGCAACTTGAGAGAGTGATTATCTCTATAATGGGAAGGAACTGAGAAGGAGTACAAAGGGGTACCTGTAACGTTCGAGTTTTTTTAATTTATCTTTTAAGGAAATATGGCAAACTGTTAACAATTATTAAATCTTTGGTGGGTACATGGATAATGGTGTACAATATCCTTTGTGCTGTTTGAAGTATTTCATAATTTAAAAAGAGGGACTGTTCAATGTCTTAGAATGAAAGAAAAATAAGAGAATACGTGCACTTTGAAAAAATAGATATGCTAATAAGGACCAACTACAGCTTTTAAAGGAAACCCTGGTGGCATAGAGGTTAAGTACTACGGCTGCTAATCAGGAGTTTGGCAGTTTGTATCCAGCAGATGCTCCTTGGAAACCCAATAGGGCATTCCTACTCTGTCCCACATGATCACTATGAGTCAGAACTGACTCGGTGGCAGTAGGTTTCGTTTAGTCCTCCTGTCCACTTAATTGCTTACTTTATTAAAATTTTTTTAAATTATAAATTAATATACACTTATACAGACTTTGGAGGAGAAAGCTAACTAGCGTATTAACATGGCACTTGAATCAGTATAATTCATATATTTTAGAGTATGTTATTTTTAAAACATCCATGCTTATTAGTAAGACAAATGCAATCAAAATAACTCATATGTATAGAAGACACCACAGTAGATCACTGCTGCTCTAATACAAAGAAACCTAGATGGTCAAATCCATACATCCTAGTGGTGCAAAAACCCACAGCTTGGATCCAGATCCCTGTGTCCCTCCTGTTAGGTTTCCTCTTGAGCCAAAGGTAACGGAAAGCAAAAGTTACACAAATAATTTTAAACAACCAAGATTTTACAGTGTTATTTATAGCATGAACAAATGGAAGTAATTCATCTGTTGTTGCTTAGTTAGACTACATAAATCATGGCCAACTCAGTCGTTGGAATATTAGGTTGCTATTACTAATGAAAACTACGAAAGTATTATAACACCGAAAAATTCACAGAAAGCAGCTGAATAAAATGAACAAAAAAAACTGTATAAATAAGGACTACAATTAGGAAAAAATGTGGATATACATCAATACAGATATGAAGGAACCAGCAGCTTCAGTTATATTCTGGTAGTAAAAATTGAGTGACTTTTTTTTCATGTTTAATTCCTCTAGTGCTGGTTTAATAAATTCAAAGTAACTAGTATTTTTATATTATAAAATAATGAACTACACAGTATCCCTTTTGGGTAGCTATAATCCACAGAAACTTTTGTGTTTATTTTTAATTTCCGATTTCTCATGTGTACTGGTTTACAATCAAACTAACAGTCAAAACCCAGAATTCAGCTGTTTGTTCCAGTTCAAACCCCTGCTGAAAACGTACATTTCCACCCAAATATACTGAATCAGAATCTACATATTAACAAGGTCCCTAGGCGGTTTTAGGTATAACACTACTCTAAAAGAGGTTGTCAGGATTGGTCCCTAAGCAGAAGCATTAGCATCACTTGGGAACCAGTTAGAAATGCAAATTCTCAGTAGGGGTTCAAACTAGAGTAAAACTGTTCAAAGCACTGCCACTGCTTCAGGAAGATGCAAGTCAAGGAATCTCTTTTCCTGTTTTTAGATCTAAACTTTTAAGAAATTGAGCCTATTACTCCCTCTGTCAGTTTGTCATACTGCAGTGGCTTGCGTATTGCTGTGATGCTGAAAGCAATGCCACTGGTATTTCAAACCCCAGCAGGGTCAACCATGGTAGAAAGGTTTCACCAGAGCTTCCATACTGAAAACAGATAAGGCATAGGATCTGGAAGCATACTTCTTAAAAAACTGTCCAGCAAAAAACCTTATAATACAATGCAGAAAGACAAGCCCATCAGATTGGAAGACACTGAAAATATGACTGGGAAGAGGTGCCTGCTCAAGCTGGAGTCAGCCTTAATGATGTGGGTGAGTAAAGCTTTTGGAAACTTTATTTGCTGATATGGCACAATTCAAAATGAGAAGAAACATCTACAGAAATCCTTCAATAATAGGAACATGCAATGTAAGAAGCATGATTTATGAAAACAGGAAGTCAAAAATCAAATGGAATGCATAAACATGAAGACAATAGGCATTTAAAAAAAAAAAAAAACCAAACCCACTGCCGTCAAGCTGATTCCAACTCATAATGACCCTATAGGACACAGGAGAACTGCCCCATAGAGTTTCCAAGGAGCACCTGGTGGATTTGAACTGCTGACCGAACTGAAATGGACTGGTATTGGCCATTCTGAATCAGACAATCATATGGTCTACTATTATGAGAATGAAAAATTCAAAAGGAATGGTGCTGCCTTCATTGTCAAAAAGACCATTTTGAGATCTATCCTGAAGCACAATGCTGTCAATGACAGGAAAATATCCATATAGCTATATGGAATACCAGTCAATATAACCATTATTCAAATTTACACACCAACCACTAATACTAAAGATGAAGAAATTGAAGATTTTTACCAACATCTGCAGTCTGAAATTGATCAAACGTGCAAGTAAGATGCACTGATAATCACTGGTGACTGGAATGTAAAAATTGAAAAAGAAGAAGGATCAGTAGCTGCAAAACATGGCTTTGGTGACAGAAATGACGCTGAAGATCACACGAATTCTGCAAGACAAACAACTTGTTCATTGCAAATAGATTTTTTTCAACACAAAGGTGACAAAGATACAAAAGAACCAGCTTTACTGGACGGAATACACAGGAAACAAACTACATCCGTGGAAAGAGACAAGGGAGCAGCTCAATATCATCAGTCAGAACAAGGCCAGGGGGTAACTGTGAAAAAGACCACCAACTGCCAAAACGGAAGTTCACACTGAAGCTGAAGAAAATTAAACCAAGGCCACCAGAGCCAAAACAAGACCTTCAGTATACACTACTTGAATTTAGAGACCATCTCAAGAATGGATTTGCAAAACTGAACATTAATGTCTAAAGACCAGATGGGTTGAGATGATGTCCAGGACATCACACAGGAGGAAAGCGTAAGATCATTGAAGGGACAGGAAAGAAAGAAAAGACCAAAATGGATTTGAGAAGAGACTCTGATGCTTGCTCTTGAATGCAGAGTAGCCCAAGTAAATGGATGAAACGATGAAGTAAAAAATCTGAGCAAACCATTTTAAAGGGCGACTTGACAAGACAAAGGGTTAAAATGAAATATGCAAAGCCTGGAGCTCCTACAAAACCTAAAGGGAAAAACACACTCAGCATTTTCAAGGTGAAAGAACTGAAGAAAAATTCAAGCCTCGAGTAGCAATAATGCAGGATTTTACACGAGAAATACTGAACAATACAAGAAGCATCAAAAAAGATGGAAGGAATACAGTCATTTCACTAAGAAAAAAAACATTGCATTGAATCATTTCAGGTGGTAGCATACGATCAAGAACCTATGGTACTGAATAAAGATATCCAAGTTGCACTAAAGGCATTGGTGAAAAACAATGAATAATGAAGACGAAACAAGAGGATGCCTTTTAATTATTGTGTTGGTGAAGAAGACTGAATACACTGTGGACTGCCAAAACAACAAAAAAATGTGTCTTGGAAGAAGTCCAGCCAGAATGCTCTTTAAAAGCAACGAGTTATCTCACATTCTCTAGACACGTTATCAGGAGGGATCAGTCCCTGGAGAAAGACATCAAGCTTAGTAGAGGGTCAGCAAAAAAGAACAAGACCCTCAGTGGGATGGACTGACACAGTGGCTTCAACAATGGGCTCAAACATAGCAACAACTGTGAGGATGGCGAGGACTCAGTGGTGTTTCATTTTTTCAAGCACAAGATCGCAATGTGTTGGAACCAGCTCAATAGCCTTTGAGAACAAGAGATGCAGCACAGGTACTAAAGCACAATGGACTAGAACATTAGCCTTAAGCAGTATGACTCTAGGCAAGTCATTGAATCTCTCTAAGCCTCATATTCCCAAACCTTAATATTCTGTATTTATGAATTTCTCCATGAAAGGGAAGTGCCTGGATGCTCATCTCAGATTCTAGACCTACCCCTTCCTCCTTTACCTCCTCAACCTGCAGAAAACAGTACTTAGCATTAATCCCTACCTTGCTGTCTTAGTTATCTAGTGTTGCTGTAACAGAAATACCGCATGTGGATAGCTTTAACAAACAGAAATTTATTTTTTCACAATGTAGGAGGCTAAAAGTCCGAGTTCAGGGTGCCAACTCTAGGCGAAGGCTTTGCCTGACAGCTCTGGAGGAAGGTAATAATCCTTTCAGCTTTTACTTTCTGGTTCCTTGGAGATTTTGACCTGTCTTGGCATCTATCATACTACCTCTCTCCTCCGCTTGTTTGTTTAATCTCTTTCATATCTCAAAAGAAACTGACTCAAGATACACCCTACACTAATCCTGCCTCATTAATATAACAAAGACAACCCATTCCCAAATGGGATTATAACCACAAGCATAGAGGTTAAGATTTACAACACATATTTTTGGGGGGACACTTGCCAAGGGCAGACCAAACACTGAAGAGGCAAATCTATCCAAAAGGATAAAAAATAAGTATTCCATAAGAAGAGAAATATTATCTACTGAACATCTGTGCACGTAGGACTGTACCAAGCACTTCATATATTCTATATTGTACACCTTTCTGAGTCCCATCACAAACACACAGAATCAGTTTCTGGAATGAGCCAGGGAAATCTGCATTTTTAATAAACTTTCCATGTGATTCCTAAGCACATTCATATTCGAAAACCAAAGGTCTAAGGTCAGTGTTTTTCAGGCTGAGAAGAACAATTCACTAGTGGGCTGTGATCTTCATTGTCAGAAACTTAATAGTAAGTATCTGAGTTCACTTAGTCACTCTGTGTACTGAGATACAATATAAAATTTATTTCTTACAGTGAATCGCAGTCAAGAGGTCAGAAAAACACTTGTGAGGCATTACAGAATTAGAATAATGCACAGTAAGAAAAAAAAACCCCTCTACAAGTATCTAGAGGAATAAATACTCCAAGAAACTTAATCTCAATAATCTATAGCAATAATGGCATTATGGCAGACATAATTTGGCCACATATACACACACAAATATAACCCAATGACAGTATTTTAACCAATAACAAATATTTTACTCCTATTTTGTTTAACTGTGAATAAAAGCAGTTGGAATGAACAACACACTCAAGCTTCACCATGGTCTTTGCAGGATGGGGTCCAAGCTAAAAGGAGGAAAAAACACGATAGCAGAAAAGAAGACAAATAGTTTCGTTAATTCTTAACTGAATTCCAATCCCCGGATAACCGGAGTAACCATCCATTAAAACCAAGGCTTGGAACCGGTTGGTTCAGGTTCAACCCCCTGCTAAGAATTTGTATTTACACCCCTGATATACTGAAGCAGAATCTATAGTTTAATAAGATCCCCAGGTGATTCGTATGCCTAATAAATTGTGAGAATCACTGCTCTGCCAGTAATTCTCAGAACTTGCCCCTAACCAAGAGCACTGGCTCGCATGTTGCTAGAACTTGCTAGAAATGCCAGTTTTCAACAGGGATTCATCATATCACTTTTCAACAGGGATTCATCATATCACTGCTTGCTTACAACGCCAGCCAAAGCCAAGTGCCGTCGAGTCGGCACTCAACTACTGTATGTGGGTTCCCAATATCAACCCCAAGTCTCTATTACACCATCTGTTCCCTCACTCCCGTTTTGTTTAAAACCAAACCACAGAATTCATAAGAAACTAGTCACAACTCTACCTCTCCGTGGGGGGAGAGGAGGAAAAGGACAAAAAACGAAACTCGTTGTCATCGAGTTGATTCTGACTCAGAGCGACCCTATAGGAAAGAGCAGAACTGCCCCCATAGAGATTCCAAGGAGCGCCTGGTGGAGTCGAACGGTGGATCTTATGGTTAGCAGCCCTAGCACTTAACCATTAAGCCACCAGGGTTTCCCCTGGTGTGTAACCAAAAAAAAAAAAAAGAAAGAAATAATAAAAAACAAAAACAAACGAACTTATGTCGAGTTGATTCCAACTCATAGCGACCTTACAGGACAGAGCAGAGCTGTCCCACAGAGCTGCTTCCAAAGTTGTAAAAGCTTTATGGAAGCCAACTGCCTCCTCTTTCTAGACCCGCCAAGGGGCTGGTGCGATCAAATCGCCCAGCGCGTAACCACTGGGCAACCAAACCTTCTTGTCCGCTGAAATGAAGACACCCAGATTTCCAAGGAGTGGCAAGGGGATGGTGCGTCTGCGTTTCTCCCCTTCAAGACGGCAAAGGCAGGGCACCGGGCCCTCTGAATCTATCTCGGGAGTGCCAGCGACGCGTGGCTCTGGTCCGTGCCTCACAGGAGCCGCGCGGCTGCCGGCGGGTGCTCGCCCCAGGGTTGTAGCCCGAGGACCTTGTCCACAGCGGCAAAGCGCCGGCCGGATCCACCCCCGCCCCTCCCAGAGCCCGGCTGCAGCTCTAACAAGTGTCTCTGGCGAGGAGAAAGGGGGAGCACGTCGAGCGGTAGCAAAGCTACAGCCCTACCCTTGGGTCCCCGACCTTAACTTGCAGCCCTCAGTGGCCGTGTCGCCAGCTTTGGAACTCACGTCCGGGAAAAGGCCAAACGCAAGCCTCACAAACTTACCTCAGGGGCAATTGCCGCAGCCGCCGCTTGCTCTCCGGCCCCAAAGGCAACAGGGAGGCCTCCGAGAGTGAGCAGAGTCGCCAAAAAGCTGGCAACGTCTGAGGTGAGCAGGCAAGGATCGCCCTCGTCAGGCAGCAGCTTCCCGCCGGAGCGCCGAGAGCCAAGACCTAGGCTTAACTGGGGTCGACCCAGCTAACTGCAAAGGGCGGCTAGCGACCCGGACTGGGACACGCTCCGATTGGTTGATTCTAGTGAAGCTTCCAAGGGGAGTCTCCTTTGATTGGTCAGGAAAGTCAAGCGGGAACTCGGAGGGGGGGTAGGGGGTAGCAAAGTTGTTGCTAAGACAACAGAGAGACGCAGAGCTCTCCGCGATCTATTTTGCGAGCCTAGCGGGCGCCCCGAAAACTAAAAAAGGTGAGGACACCCTAAAATCAGACTGGGGGAAAGGCGGGGTCCTCAGATGTCGTGGTTCTCAAAGAAACTACGGAGACCTCGGGGTACTTACGACTCTCACAGACCCCCCAAAAGCCACAGGTTGGACCTTGAAGTGACTGTTCCTTAATCCCCCTACCCCGGTGCTGGACATGAGAAGCTGTTGTAACAAAATATGAGAGAATATGAGAGAAGGGGCAGGATACCCTTACAGGGGACGGGTGTGAGCTGAGTCAGGGGGCCGAAATGAACATCTGAAGTCTTACCAACGCCTTTTTCTCAGCTCACGCCCACCTGTTGGTTCCCCCCTCCCATTCAAAATCGCAAGCTGGAGAGGGAAGACCATGTTCCCTCACAGGTAGATCAGGGTGCTCCAAGTTTCAGCAGCCTCTGTACCTTCGGTTTTACATGTGTCGGCATGTTTTCTCCTGGACCAGCATGCCTGAGATACATTTTTTAGGCGCCATGATGGAAACCCTGTAGCTTAGTGCTGAAGCGCTATGGCTGCTAACCAAAAGGTCCGCATTTCAAATATACCAGGTGCTCCTTGGCAGCTCTGTGGGGCAGTTCTACTCTGTCCTGTAGGATCGCTATGGGTCAGAATCGACTCCACCGCAATGGGTTTGGTTTGGTTTTAACTTTAATCAAACTGAAAAAACTGACCAGTGATACTTGCTGCATATTCTGTGTGACTTCAACAGTTTTTATGAGAACGCTGTAACTTGGCGACATTGATGGTTGATCATTCCAACAGACGTTGCTCCGGTCCATTTTAAGGAGGGGGATGCAGTCAGATCACTGCTTAGCTGGCTAACAGGTAGTAGTATGAAGGCACCTACAAAGACTTGGGACTGAGAGTATTACGTGTCAGGACCTGTCGAAATGAAATCTGTGGGGAGAGAAGAGCATTTGACCCAAGAAGTGGGAGTCATTTCTTCTCAGATTTAACTGTTGTGATAAGGATTCAGAACAGAAGCTATCTCTTATAGACTGGGAAGAAAATTTCACAGAGCTGAAAAAAATTTGCTGCCTCAGCTCCTTTTTAGATAAAAGTGGAATGTGAGTCTGACGCAAAGAAACAGAAAGGGAGAAAAAGTTAACAAATGTATTAAGTTTGCTTGAAATGTTATAAAAAAAAAAATCATCATTCCTGTCAAGTGATTTCTGACCCATAGCGACCCTGTGAGTAGATCTATCCCTACAGGGTTGCTAAGGAGCAGGTGGATTGGAACTGCCTGATATTTTAGTCAGCAGCAGTGGCACTTACCACTGTACCACCAGGCTCCAGCTCTTGATAACTCAGAATGATTTCTCTGGAAATATGAATTTGCCTCTCTGTATAAAAACTTGCTTTTCTTTTTTCACAAAAGATTGAGATAGTATAGACTCCTTTATGAATAGATGGCTAAAATAAATAACAGAGCAAAATGAAATCAAAAGTCCATTTCTTCTTGATTTAAATTGAGGTTTATGAAGGATTCCAGATGTTTTTTAAAAACTATTTCAATTAAGTATATTTTAAATTTATAACAAAAGCTCTAAGCTCTTGTAGTTACACATGACATGGTATACTTGATGGCAATGAAAATTAGAGACTTAAAAAAGAAACCTTTCTTGGTACTATGAAGCACAGTCAAAATTATAATAAGCAGGGACTCATTGATGAGTCTTGTCTAAAGATGTATAAAACCAGTTAGGCAATACATTATAATTTAATTCAGACGTAGGCAGAGATGATGTTTACCTTTGTGTTTTCAGAAGAATTTTAATGCAGGGATTTAAATTAGTGTATAACTTTCCAGGATGACTAATTGTAAATAAAGATGCAGAAGAAATCCAAAAATTATTTAAGATAATAAATGGATTTTCAATACTATGAAATTATTCAGTTATAAACAGTATTTTACCTAGGGATGTCTTTACCTATTTAAGTTTCCAAAGGATACTACTTAATAATTCTTTATTACCCTGATTTCAATAAATATTTCTTTCAAAAAGCCTGTAATTTGGAGTTTTCACTAATTTAAACTAGACTTTCCTCTAATAAGTTAAAAATCAAATAGCCATCATTACTGACACTGTGGATGGAGGGGAATGAAATAGAAAACAGATCCCAGCCCTCACAAAACCAGAGTCTGACTTGCTTCAAAGTTTATTGGCATTACTTCAGTGCCATGGGTCTGGAACCATCCTGGTTGAATTTTTTAAGTCCCCAACTGGTTTCCAGTGTTCTAGTAATGAGCTCATTCTAGTATCTATCTCTTTAGCACATTGTGGCCAGTAACAAAATAAATACTCCAAGGACACTTCTATCTATGAAGGCCCCAAGGACTCAGATTGATGTGAGAAAATCAGACTGTCTGGAAAATGCTGCCATTGGCATTGGCCCTAGTAAAGAAGAGTGAGAGGAGGGAAAACAAACAGCCTAAAAAATGTATTTTCTAAATAACCGTATTTCAAATGAGATAATTAGTAATGTATTTTACTTTTGATGAAACTCTTACTTAAATTTTCCTTACGTTAAATTTATTCTAGGTGTATTTTTCTGCCTGAGGCTTGAACCAACAAACTCTTGCTGGTAAGTACAATTTTTTTTTCTTTCATTTTACAGCTGAGAAAACTTAGGCACAGATACATTAAATGACTTAACTAATGTCACATGCTAATAAATGGTGGTGCCATATTCATATCTAGTGTGGCTCCAAGATCACCATAATCTTTTTTAAATCACTCACTGTACTGTCTGATTACTCTAGAAAAAAAGAAAAACATATTCCAAGGTACAAAGACTGGAAAGTATGGATTATGCTTTGGAAGTAGTTTTATTTTTTAACAGAATGCAAAATTCACGTAGGAGAATATTAGGAGGAAGGGCAGAAAATTTGGGTATCGCTGTGTCCTTAAGGGACTTGGTTGCTAGACTCAAGATGTACTTAATGTTTATCAAATTTACAAATGAAAGATTGCCCTACAAACTAAATAACACTGCATACTTCATAAAAATATATCTTGCTTTAATTTGTTTTTCGAATGTGATCTGCTTCTGTCAAATGAACTTTAATAAATGTTTTAGTAAACTTTAATACTTTAATGAATTATTCTTAATTTGTTAGAAGCCAAAAAAAAAAAAAGCTAGTAGAATCATCACTTCTGTTCAGGATATTTTTTTCCCAAAGTTTATGTTTTTCTTTTTTGATGTTTTGAACTATTGACTTGTTTATAAGTCAGTTGAGATTCTTTATTTTTCAAAATACAATAGCAACACATTTGTCATGATGTATTTTATGTTTACGGATTATTACATTTAATACAGTAAAAAGTATTTTTGCTAAAATTCTCATTACCTCATATTTCCCCTGTGATTTAGCTATAGTATGAATTTGTGCCTTTTGTATCTGAATAATTTGAAATTTACAAATTTAGGAATTAACAAGCCAGATTCTTAATATACTTCACGTAAAGTGTTACTATAAATTATTGTGTATGATTTGTTTAACAAATATACTCAAATATATGCATTCTAAGGAGTGGAATCCACTTCAAAATAGTCACTTTAAGAGGCTGTCTCATGATATTATTGCTCAAATTACTTTCAGGACAGTTCTTTCAGAGTTGCCTTGAGGCCTGTGGCACATTTTTTTGAATGTCCTCAAAGTAGCAACTCTTCATATTTGGAAAGTATCTGTAATATCTAGATATATCTAGAAATCACTTGGAGATGAATCTGATGTGTAATCAAACTGAGTGATATCATAATGAAACTGATTTTCTTGGTGATACATTAGAAGGCAATTTCAAAACAAAAATTCCAAAATATTTTGAGCAATGATAGCATAATTTAAATCAGTGTATAACCTTCCAATGTGACTACTTTGAAATACAACTTTCAGATTAATTTAATCAAACTTCATTCAGTATTCATCAACTACTATGTGCCAGATTTAGTTATTAGAGACCTTCAGCCTACAGGCATAGCTTCTCACTCTCTACTGCTCTTGCTCTCATGTAGTGAGAAACAGGCCAGAGTTTCTTCCCAGTTGGTGGGTTGTTGTTGTAGGTGCCATTGAGTCACTTCTGATTCATATGGGCCCTCTGCAGAACAGAACAAAACAAAACACAACTCAGTCCTGTGCCATCCTCACAATCATTGCTGTTGAAGTCCATTGTTGCAGCCACTGTGTCAATCTATCCCATCGAAGGTCTTTTTCTTTCTTTCTTTTTTTTTTTGCTGACCCTCTACTTGGCTAAGCATGATGTTCTTCTCCAGGGACCAGTCCCTCTTGATAACTTGTCCAAAGTACATGAGACAAAGCCTCACCATATTCACTTCTAAGGGTCATTCTGGCTGTACTTCTTCCAATGCAAATTTACTTGTTCTTCTGGCAGTCCATAGTATATTCAGTATTTGTCACCAACACTGTCATTCAAAAGCATCAATTTTTCTTTGGTCTTCCTTATTCATTGTCTAGCTTTCACATGCATATGAGGCACACCTTAGTCCTCAATGTGACATCTTTGCCGTTTAACACTTTAAAGAGGTCTTTTGCAGTAAATTTGCCCAATATAATACATCATTTGGTTTCTTGACTGCTGCTTCCATGGATGTTGATTGCAGATCCAAGTAAAATGAAAACTGGTGGGTAGGATTTAAGATTAATGTGCTGTTCCGAAATCCAATATCCAGCGACTTACTGAACAATAATAGCCTTCCTTCATAACCTCCAACTGTGGATGCCAAGGTCACATGATTAAGCTTCTGATGTGATACCAGATTTGTTTTCTCTTTTCCAGCCAGAACTTTGAGCCCTCCTCTATTCTGAACCTTCATTTATTTGCTAACTCTCCCACAATCCCCAAGAAGTGGACCATGCTTCCTAAGCCCCTATCCGTGGACCCTAAATGGGTATCTCTGTGACCAGCACTATTCAGCCTTTCTGCCCTGTACACTGCTCATGTCCAGAAAGGAATTGCTTCTGTGTACCTGGCAAACAGACAAGACCCCATTAATAGAAATTCTGATTGTTAGCTCAAACACTGTATCTGGAACTTTTAAACACCCTTCATATGGCCCCAGTTTATTTATCTCTCACTAGCCAATCATTGAAGACTTATGATCAAGTACCTGTGGGTAATGGTACTGTGAAATAATAATATTTTTATACAGCTTTTCACATTTTAGCAAACTCTTTCAATTACGTTGTATAACATGACCATCACAACAAGTTTACAAGGTAGGTACCAAAAAAAAGAAAAAAACAAAACAAAACCCGCTGCTGTTGAATCGATTCCAAATTACAGCATCCTATAGGCGTAGACAGGGTAGAACTGCCCCATAGAGTTTCCAAGGAGCACCTGGTGGATTTGAACTGCAGACCTTTTGGTTAGCAGCGTAGCACTTAACCACTACACCACCAGAGTTTCCATGAAGTAGGTTGTACTGAGATAATAAAAACAATATCTGCTAGATTTGTTTTATAAAAGTCTTGTTGCTTTTACAATCTGCAATGAAAACTACTAGTTATATCACAGTGTCTGATATCTGGGATGCATTTTCCTTTTCACTGTCAAAGGCAGAAAATGTTTCAATAAATTTTTTGCTTTTGCTGTTGAGTAAATATTTAATGAACACATAGTCAACTAGGAATTTGAAAATATAAACAGGTGCCTCTTTATTTAATATGTGTCAATTATTCATTTTCATAGCACACTACCAGACCATACTGTGAGAGAAGATTGTTTTATCACCTTTCACTTTACACTTTCCAATATAATGAATTTGTACTGTAATGAGTTTTAACGTTAACTTATTCTACATCATTATTAGAAATGATAATAATAACTAGCAAAATCAAACTTTTCAAAGACTAATAATTGCTAACATGTTGAGTGCTTACTATTGCTGAGCACTGTTCCAGAAGCTTTTACATGTATTAAGCTACTAATACTTGTAACAATCCTTCGAGATAAGCACTATTATTAACCCCATGTTAAAGATAAGGAAAATGAGGTACAGAGAAAATTAAATAACGTGCCCTAAGTCACAGAGCTAGGGAGAAAATCATAGATATAAATCCAGGTATCATGACGCCAAAGTCCTCACTCTTAACCACTATGATACACTGCCTCAGTAAGATGTACAGGGCAATTTAACTTGTGTTTACTACCCTCAACATCTCTGACAGACATTAAAATCAGTTTACTATTTCACGAAAAACAGTCAAAATAATAGAAAAACACAAATGAGAAGATTTGTAATGCACCGTCTGCATGTAGATAGATTTTGACATGTAACTGAACCAGCACAAATTTACTGTTCTAAGCATAACTCAAAAGTTTATAGTGAATACTAAAGAAATGTTTCCTATGAGCGAATTTTGTAAAATAATGTTTTTAAAAAATCAGTAGAAAGCTAGAAAAACTTGCTACTATGTTTATACCCAAATCACTAACAGGGCTAATTCTACAGTTTTAGTGTGATAATTCATTAAAGTCTAACACTTCCAATATTTTTAGACATACTGAATTTCTACTCCAAAATTAACCATATAGATTTTCTTTTTCTTTTTTGTAGAGATTATTTACAACACTGATATCTGGAAGGTAAAGTTATAGGTCGTTGTAATTTTCTTATTTGTACTTTTAATGTATTATTTCCTAAAACCTTCACAGTAGACATATACGATATTCCTCTTATACTCACAAAAATATATTTTATTTTGTACAAACTTTTAGAAAAGCCAGTGAACCAATCCATTAGAATTCTCAAGTATTGAAATAAAGCAGAAGATACAGGCACACCCAAGGCTAAATTGAAATGAGTAAAATTTGTTGACAGACCCCACCAGACATCCTTTTCAGTTCACTAAATAAAATATAAAACCCACTGCCATCAAGTGGATCAGACTCATAGCAACCCTATAAGACAGATTAGGACTGCCACATAGCATTTTCAAGGATCACCTGGTGGAGTTGAACTGCTGACATTTTGGTTAGCAGCTGTAGCACTTAATAGGCACACCACCAAGGTTTCAAAATAAAACACATTGTTGTTAGGTGCTGTCTAGTTGGTTCCAACTCATAGAGACCCGGTGCACAACAGAACAAAACACTACCTGGTTTCGTGCCATGTCCACAATCACTTTCATGCTTAAGCCCATCATTGCATCCACTGTGTCAATCTATCTCATTGAGGGTCTTTCTCTTTTTTGCTGACCCTCCACTCTACCAAGCATGATGTCCTTCTCCAGGGACTGATCCCTTCTGATAACATCTGATAACACGCCCAGAGCATCTAAGACACAGGCTTGCTATCTTTGTTTCCAGGGAACACGCCAGTTGTACTTTTTCCAGGATAGTTCTGTGTGTTCTTTTGGCAGTCCATGGTACATTCAATATTCTCCAGCACCACAATTCTAAAATGAATTCTTCTTCTGTCTTCCTTATTCATGTCCAGCTTTCACATGCATATGATGCACTGAAAATAGTGTGGCTTGAATCAGGTGCAAGTTAGTCTTCAAGGTGACATTTTTACTTTTCAGTACTTTAAAGAGGTCTTTTGAAACAGATTTTCCCAATGCAGTGCATATTTTTATTTCTTGACTATGCTTCTATGGGTATTGACTGTGGAACCAAGTAAAATGAAACCCTTGACAATCTCAATCCTTTCTCCATTTATCATGATGTTACTTACCAGTCCAGTTGTGAAGATTTTTGTTTTCTTGATGTTGAGGTGCAATCCATACTGCAGACTGTGGTCTCTGATCTTCATCGGTGTTTCAAATCTTCATTTCCAGCAAGCAAAGTGGTGTCATCTGCGTAACGCAAGTTGTTAATAAGTCTTCCTCCAATCCTGATGCCTTGTTCTTCTTTATCTAGTCCAGCTTCTTGGATTATTTGTTTGGCATATAGATTGAAAAGTTGTGGTGAAAGGATACAACCCTGAAGCACACCTTTCCTGACATTAAGTCATGCAGTGTCCCCTTGTTCTGTTTGCACGACTGCCTCTTGATCCACGTATAGATTCATTAAGAGTACAAGTAAGTGTTCTGGAGTTCCCATTCTCCACAAGGCTACCCATAATTTGTTATGATCCATACAGTGGAATGCCTTTGCATAGTCAATGAAACACAGGTAAACATCTTTTGGGTATTTTCTGCTTTCAGCAATGATATCCCTGATTCCATGTCCTCTTCTGAATCTGACTTGATCTTCCAGCAGTTCCTTGTCAATATACTATTGCAGTCATTTTTGAATAATCTTTAGCAAAATTTTACTTGTGTGTGATATTAATGATATTGTTTAGTAATTTCCACATTTGGTTGGATCACCTTTTTGGTGAATAGGTGTGTAAATGTGGATCTATTTCAGTTGATTGGCTGGGTAGCTGTCCTCCAAATTTCCTGGCATAAATGAGTGAGCACTTCCAGTGCTGCATCTGTTTGTTGAAATATCTCAATTGATATTCCATCAGTTCCTGGAGCCATATTTTTCTCCAGTGCCTTCACTGCAGCTTCAACTTCTTCCTTCAGTACCATCGGTTCCTGGTCATATGCTACCTCTTCAAATGGCTGAACATCAGCCGTTTCTTTCTGATATAATGACTATATATTTCTCCCATCTTCCACTGATGCTTCCTGCATTGTTTAATATTTTCTCTGTAGAATTCTTCACTATTGCAACTCAAGGCTTAAGTTTTTCTTCAGTTATTTCAGCTTGCGAAATGTAGAACATGTTCTTCCGTTTTGGTTTTCTGTTCCCAGCACGTGTCATTATAATACTTTATTTTGTCTTCTCAAGCTGCCCTTTGACATGTTCTGTTTATTTCTTTTATTTCATCATTCCTTCCATTTGCTGTAGCTGTTCAATGTTCAAGAGAAAGTTTCAGTCTCTTCTGACATTTTTTCCTGTCTTTTTAATGACATCTCGCTTTTTTCATGGATGATGTCTTTGATGTAATTCCACAATCCATCTAGTCTTTGGTCCTTAGTGTTCAACATATGAAATCTGTTCTTGAGATGGTCTCTAAACTCAGTTGGGATATACTAAAGATCATACTTTGGCTCTTGTGGACTTGTTCTAATTTTCTTTTGTTTCAGTTTGAACTTGCATGTGAATAATTGATGATCTGTGCCACAGTCAGCTCCTGGTCTTGTTCTGACTGCTGATATGGAGCTTTCCCATCATCTTTTTCCACAGATGTAGTCGATTTGATTCCTCTGCATTCTATCTGGTGAGGTCTGTGAGTATAGTTGCCACTTGTGTTTGTGAAAAAAGGTATTTGCAATGAAGAAGTCATTGATCTTGCAAAATTCTAACATGCAATCTCCAGCATCATTTCTATCACCAAGGCTGTATTTTCCAACTACTGATCCTTCTTCTTTGTTTCCAACTTTTGCATTGCAATTACCAGTAATTATCAATGCATCCTGACTGCATGTTCGATCAATTTCAGACTGCAGAAGCTGGTAAAAATCTTCAATTTCTTGATCTTTTGCTTTCGTGGTTGGTGCATAAATTTGACTAATAGTTGTATTAACTGGGCGTATTGACGTTATCACTGACAGCATTTTACATCAGGACAGATCTTCAAATGTTGTTTTTGACTATGAATGCAACACAGTTCCTCTTTAAGTTTTTGTTCTTGGCACAGTAGACCATATGATTGTCTGATTCAAAATGGCCAATACTGGTCCATTTCAGCTCACTAGTGCCTAGGATATCAATGTTTATGTGTTCCATTTCATTTTTGAAAATTCCCAGTTTTCCCAGATTCACAAAACATGTATCCTAGAAAACAAATTGTGCTCTAGTGGCACAGTGGTCAAGAGGTCAGGCTGCTAACCGAAAGGTTGACAGTTCAAATCCACCAAACGCTCCTTAGAAACCCTATGGGCCAGTTCTACTTTGTCCTATAGGGTCACTATGAATTCAACTTGATGACAGTGGGTTTTGTTTTTTGTCTTGTTTTGTTTTGTTTTTGTTTTAGACAACATACATGAAACAAAGATTAAAAAGGTAGTATGAAAAAGTAGGTTGCCAAATAATGATGTATAATCTAAATGATACTGACATATAGTTTGGAGATAGGGCTCAAGAGTCTGCATTTTTAACCAAACCCACAAGTGATTTTTAAACACACTAAAACCTGAACACCACTGTAGTAGGTGCTCAATAAATGCTTGTTAGATCAAATATGAACATTTATGAAAACAGGACAAATGCTTGATTTTACTTGCTGCCCCAGATCTATGAGTCAGCAAAATACATGTATCTGATGGAGTTTTCAAGGATTTTCAAAGACTAAGAGAAAATGAAATGACCCAGGGAAGGTCAAAAGATATGACACTTGTATATTCTTTATGTCTTAAATAAAACAGAAAAGCAAAATACCTCTTTCTGGTTATCTTCTTTCCCAGAATATGGAACCTGAAAATATGGAAACTGAAAATGTGGAATCTGAATTTATGGAATCTGAAAATATGGAAATAGATACAGTTTCTTCAGCTTCTTCTCTGAAATTCCTCTCTAAACTACTGTCTTATGAAGAAGAGGATGATTTTGAATTTGAACAGGTGGTTATATACCTAAAGATAAATTAGTTCTGTTCTCATTAAGTTTTGAAACTGTTTGAACAACTCATTCCAACCTTGCAGTGAGAGCAGGGCTGTGTCATTTGATATATACACAGGAAATTGCAAGGCTGATTATGCATGGAAATATAACCTCTAGTACATTTCTAGCTAACATAATTATATTTTTTGTAAACCACCTGAACACTGAATAGGAAAATGGTTCTGTAACTATGGTAGCAATAGCCACATTTCAAAATGTTTGTCATTTATATTTATGGCCAAAGAATGCTTGACAACCACAGCAAGAATAGTAGCTAGGACTGTTTAAGCCTAGGCAGTATTTCTGTAAAACAAGCATTTTCAATTATATAATACTAATTGGACCCCAAATATCAGTTACCTTAATTTTTTTTTTTTTTTTGGTCTACCCATGAAAGCAAAAGAAAATATTTTGAGACGGATAAAGAAGCAAACCAGCTTCAGCCTGCTAAAATTGGCTTCTGTATGCACACTCAGCTTCAGCTGGGGAGACTAATTAGTTAAGTAGCATTTGGATTCAGGACAGGTAACCCCAGGGGACTTGAAGCAGCAAGGTGGGCTTTGTTTTTTGCTAGGAGAGTCCCTGAACTGATTTTTTGCCATGCCAGTATTCCCATAATGATGAATACTTCCACGTAACCCCTGCTCTCCACTCTGCTACTTCTAAGTATCAGTGAACTTTGGCTATCAGATTGCCTATGTGAAGGCAAACAAAATTTGATGCAGAAACTTCATTATTAGTTTACAATAGATTCACTTGCTTAGTATAATTATAATGACATTTTTCATTTGTATGAGCAGTTTATCATGAATAAATCATCTTCATAAATGTACATATCAATTTACTTTTCTCCCCAATTTTTTCGCTATACTATAGAAAGACAGATATAATTGGAATGCACAGCAAGTTCAGTGACTCAGTTGGACACTGTATTGGGCTTCCACCTTACAGAAAGAACTTTGGTGGAAACAGCAGAGTCAAGTGAGAAGTGAAATGGAAGTAAAATTTGTAAAAGAGGAAAATTGAGCTTGAAACTAGGATCAAGAACTGAGTAATTTTAGTCAGGAAAAATTTCTTAGTAGGGGCTGAGCAAATACAGAAAAATCAGGAGGTTAATAAGGGCATATATGAAAAAACAGGATACAGGAGAAAAATTTAGAAGCAAATGTATCAACAAAGGAATACTAGCTAGGTTTGGAATACTAGTTCATTTTTTTGCTACCTTAGCTGAAATAACAAAACAATTATTTCTAGATGCCACATCCTGGGAAAGAGAGCTATGTGATATAGAAAAGGTAATTAAGTGTTTGAAAATCAGTGATCTTGAACTGTAAGTAGAACAAATTTAGAGATGGCATCTACCCTGTTGCAAAGCCTATTCCTTTTGACAATTGTGCATGGAGAGGTTTATTTGCATCTAGCAGTGTTACCAGGGGAAAAATGAGTACTTATGAGAACAGAAAGACTAGGATCATTTTAGTGAGTTGTACAATTTATAGAGGAAAATCACTATTATAATGTATGATTCTGTATATATGGGTCATAAGCAATTTTGAAATAACTGATCATTCAGATACTACTGTACAGATATCATTAGAGGGTATAGATTTAGAATATCATAACAGTGTTAAAATAATTAATGTTTCTAATGAACTATTAAATCTTCCAGAAGAGAAACTGCTTTTCATTTCTCAACATGTATTAATCTCAGGAGCTGTGGAATGATTACAAGAGTGATGTGTTTTTGAAAATACAGTCTCTGAAAATAGCAAGAGAACTATAGCATACACATCAGTTCATTTATACTATCCCCATCATGAACTGGGAAGAGGGCATCCCTGTTTTTTTTTTTTAAACTCATGAGAGGATTGTTAAGGCCTGTAGGAAACAAGGTTCACCACTCTTCACAGACGTTATAACAATGATGTTCTAAATCTTTTCCATGCTGTAAAATGGCATGGACTGCAATAATAAACTGCTTAGATAATTGGATATGGATTCATGACAAAGTCTCAAAAGATATCCTTATACAAAAAATTGCCAGATGGTTTTTAGTGTCTTTATTATCTGTCCCATTCCATCTTTTCACTTGAAATTTTCATTTTTAATACTTTATTTTTGTTAAATTAATAAAGTAAATTCCTCTGTGTGTTGATATGGGAGTCCAATCATCATTGTTCATGGAGAACATACCAATTTTTTTTTTTCAGGAATGTTCAAGGTTTTATTTCCACTGATTTTAATTTTCTGTAGAATGAGGTATTTAACAAGAGGTCCTTGTGTTGCAAGAAAATGCTTTACCCTGATTGATTGTTAGTATTCTGGTGATTAATAAATTAAGAAAATTAGTACAAGTTTATATGACCTTAGTGATTTAAAAAAATATCTAAAATACTGTCTTGGGATTTTCATATAGAAATGCCTTACCCACAGACATAGCACTTTTGAAACATCTTTTTGGAAAAGAATAGTTACTGTCTCAGACACTGTTGAGATGTTATAGATTAATTTCTGATTTATAGCTGTTGGAATAGTTTAGCATACTAAAGACTCAGGTGAGCTTTTCCATCAGCTTTCAAGGACAGACATTTTGCCCGAATAGGGCATTGTAACTTTTGTACATTTGAAGCCTTGGGACATGAGGGCAGGAGCCTGAGAAAGGGAGAGCCACAGGTGAGAGTTTTACATGATCCAAGGAGAAAATAATTTTCTGACTGCCAACAGTAAAGTGAACTGGAGTGGTAGAATCTGCCATCAGAAAGAAAAACTAGTAAGAAATTAGAATTTTCTTGAAATAGCAAACGAAGTGGCTTTTGCTATACTGGGGGTGTTATCTGTGTTTTACTTAGTCAAAAAAGTGAAGACTGTTCTTTTTTTTTTTCCTTTTTTATTTAACATGACTGAGTAAAAATGTACATTCCCATATAAATTTACATGCCCACCTGTATGCAGCATCCCCTGCTCTCCTTATCCAGTGATGGCACACTATTCCTCTCTGCTCCATACATGTCTCATCCTCCCAACAGTCTCCTTTCCCCTCCTCTCTACCCACTCTCCTTCCTCCAGCCAGAGGTCAGCAGGATGATATCCTATAGATGTACAGAACCATAAAGTGCATCCAATATATGCTCACTCTGCATTGCCAAGTCCAATCCATTCCTTTCCAAAGAGTGGACCTTTGTTATAATTTATGGGTAAGGGCAGCATCAGGGCCGGGGGCCATGCTCTCAGGGGAACCCCGAAACAGCTGGACCATCAGTTGAGGTCTTTTAGTGAAGATCTCAGCATGCACCCCTTTTTATTCTTGTGTTGCCAGTGAGACTCAACCTAGCGAGCTCCATCGTGGCTATCACTGGTGGTGGCTGGGCACCATCCGGTTCTTCCAGTCCCAAGTCAATGAAGGCACCCGCTCTTGTGGGTCTCTCTGTCTTCTAGGTTGTCTTTACCACATGTCATTTTGGTCCTTGGTGAGCATCCGTTCCTGCTGAGTTGGGACCATTTGCTGTGTCCTTGGATGGCAGCTTGGCAGCTTTTAAGACCCCAGACGCCACTCACCAATGTGGGGTGCAGAGAGCTCCCTTAGCAAAACGCTAGTTGTGCCAATTGGCCTCGATTTCGCCTAAGAGCATGGCCCTCTGCCCCCTGGCCCAGCTACTCTGTCCTTGTAATATTGGGTTAAGATGGAAGGAGTACTCAAGTTATGCTGGAGTCCACTTAATGTTGTTCTTGTTTCTAATGTGTGCTATCACCACTTTCTCCCAACCAGATTTCTAGCAACTATCTAAACTAAACCCTCACCCACTCACCTTCCCTCCCTCTCCTCCCTTGCAGCTGTCAAAGAGTCTTTTCTTCTACACACAAGTCTGTTTTTGAGATCTTATCGTAGAGGTCTCATACAGTATTTGTCACTTTGTCGCTGACTACTTTGACTCAACATAATGTCTTCCAGTTGAAACCAGGTTAGGAGATGTTTCCTGGAATCATCGTTATTCTTTATCATTGGGTAGTGCTCCATTGAGTATATGTACCATAGTTTACCTATCCATTCTTCTGTTGTTGGGCATCTGGGTTGATTTCATCTTTTTGCTATTGTGGACTCTGCTGCGATAAGCATTCTCGTGCATGTGTCCATTGGTGTGAAAGGCCTTGATTCTGTAGGATATATTCCAAGTAGTGGAATGACTGGGTCAAATGGTGTATCGATATCCATTTTTTTAAGGAAGTGCCAGATTGCTTTCCAAAGAGGCTGGATCATTTTGCAACCCCACCAACAGTGTAGGAAGGTTCCTCTTTCTCCACAGCATCTCCAGCATTTGTTGTTTTGTGTTTTCTGGATCATGGCCAATCTTGTTGGGGTGGGATGGTATCTCATTGTTGTCTTGATTTGAATTTCTTTAATAACTAAAGATCGTGAACATGTCGGCATGTGTTTTTGGCTGCCTGGATCTCCTCTTTAGTGAAATGTCTGTCCATCTCCTTTGCCCATTGCTTAATTGGATGGTTTATCTTCTTATTGATATTTTGTAGTATCTTATGGATTATGGAGATCAGGCGTCGGTCTGACATAGAGTTTCCAAATATTTTTTCCCATTCTGTGGGTGTTCTTTTAATTCTATTAATAAAGTCTTTGGATGAGCAAAAGTGTTTGATTCTTAATAGTTCCCATTTATCTATTTTCTCTTCTGTTGATTGTGGTTTCTTTGGCAGATTTTGGAGTCTGTCCTCATTGTGTATTAAAACTTCCATTGTTGTTCCTACCTTTTCTTCTATGAGCTTTATCGTTTTGGGTTTGATATTTAGGTCTTTTATCCAGTTGGAGTTGGGTTTTGTGTAAGGTGTAAGATGTGGATCTTGATTCGGTTTACTGCAGATGGATAACCAATTTTGCCAGCACCAGTTGTTGAAGATACTGTTTTTACCCCAGTTTAATGTCTTAGGGCCCTTGTCGAATAGCAACTGTTCATAGGCAGATGGTGTCATCTCTGGGGTCTCAATTCTGTTCCACTGATCGATCTGTCTGTTCTTGTACCAGTACCAGGCTGTTTTGACCACTGTGGCAGTGTAGTATGTTCTAAGGTCGGGTAATGAGAGGCCTCCCAGTGTGTTCTTCTTCTTTAGTAGTACCTTACTTATCCGAGGCTTCTTCCCTTTCCAAACAAAATTGGTGATTTGTTTCTCCATCTCATTAAAAAATGACACTGGAACTTGTATTGAGATTGCATTACATAAATAAATTGCTTTGGGTAAAATAGACATTTTCACAATGTTAAGTCTTCCTATCCATGAGCAGAGTAGGTTTTTCCATTTATCTAAGTCTCTCTTAGTTTCTTGTAGTAAGGGCTTGTAGTTCTCTTTGTAAAGGTCTGTTGTTTCTCTGGTTAGATTAATTCCTAGGTACCTTATCTTCTTAGCGGCTATCGTAAATGATATTGATTTGATAATTTCTTCCTTAACAGTCTCGTTGTTGGTATATGAAGACTGTTCTTATACTGTGAATCAGAGGTAGTCCTATGGAGTGTTTGTGCTTGTGCAGAAGATAGCAAGATAAGTTTATGGTTTGAAGATCAAAGTCGTTCAGCATATATTTGCCACTATTAATTTGAAGTTGCTGTTTAAATCTACTAATTCGGTGTCAAGCGGTGGTGGGATGGAGAACTATTTCATATCCACAGTGGACAGAAGTAAAAGCAGCTATGAGGGTATTTGAATGGATTGTTTGGATTTTAGATACTTAGACTGTATTTAGTGGTTAAATTTTATTTCTATAAAACATTCACACATCTAACCTCCATCTAACTATAACCAAAAAACTGCAAACCAAACCCCTTGCCGTCCAGTCAGTTCTGACTCGTAGTGACCCTATAAACAGAGTAGAACCGCCCCATAGAATTTCCAAGGAGTGCCTAGCCAATTTGAGCTACCAGTCTTCTGGTTAGCAGCTGTATCACTTAACTACTATGCCACCAGGGTTTCCCCTAACTATGACCAGACACTGCTAATACCCTGTAGATACAGATGATTTTATACTAACAGTTTTAGCCTTCATAGAGATGAATGTGGTTCATATTCTTATTCCTGTCCCTTGTTACCCCATTGCCATTGAGTCAAATCCAACTCATAGTGACCTTACAGGAAAGAGTAGAACAATCCCATAGGGTTTCCAAGGCTATAATCTTTATGGGAACAGAGTGCTTAACCACTGTACCACCTGAGCTCCTTCCTTTATCCCCAGGGATACATAATTCACTGAGTTGGAACTGGTGGGTCTAACCTGATGGAAGATCAGGTCTGCCCTAGGGAATATAAGCAGAACACTTTTTGAAAGGCCAAGGAAAACACATTCAAAATAAAACTTGGCATCTGTCTCCCTGTTGTATAGCAATGATGAGTAATTGAACTGGAAGACTTTGCATGAATATTTTAGATGGAAAGCTTATTAAATTTAAATTATTTAAAAATGTAAATTATTACTACTCATTTGTGTTATGCAAGTATTAATTACATAATGTTGGACTTTTTTTACTTCTGCTCTAGTCCAGTTGTTCATCTACTATTGGAGCCATGGGTCCTGGGAATATTGGATCACCAAAAACAAAAGAACTCAAAAGTAAGTTATTTAATAAAGCAGTACATATTAATGTAATCTTTTTATTCGTATAAAAATTAGAGAGAGAGTAATACTAACCAACACTTTTTTGTTTTTTTAAGTTGCTGTCAAGTCAACTAACTTTCTCCATAGGGTTTTTGATGGCTGATTTTTTTCAGAAGTAGATCACCAGGCCTTTCTTCCAAGGCACTTCAGGGTGGACTAGAACCTCCAACCTTTAGGTTAGCAGCCAAGCACATTAACCTTTGCACCACCCAGGGACTCCAGTACACACTAGCACTTATTAAAGCTGATCTAAAATATTGTCAAAATGATGAACAGCCATTTATATGTAAAAATACTGTTGTTACCCTACTTTTGTTGCTAAGCTGTTTTTCTAGTAATGGGAATGAATTTGCCTTGAATCACCCACATTGTTTGGCATATATTCTTGAGGTGGAAAACCAAGAAAGTAGCATGTGGTTAGACAACTTTTTATTACTTAGGGTCTAGTTACTAAGATCCTTAAATTATTCACCTTCTACCGTCCTAGATTCTGTCAGCTTCACAGAGTTCATTCATTCAACAAATATTTTTTGAGCCCCTACTATACACTAGGCAATGTGATTGTCTCTGAGACTACAGCGGAGCTCAAATTAGAAAGAGTTTCTTCCTCATGGAACTAATAGTGTTTTGAAAAAAATGCAATAAAATAAATAACTACAATTTTACCTTATATTGAAATGCTTATGAATTAATGGACGTGGGGCTACATACAAAATCAGAGGTCCAATAAACTAGAATGAATAATTTGAGTGTTTTTCCAGCGTTTTGGTCTATAGTTTTTCACAGAGTTCAGCATTTCGCACATCTTTCAAAATAAAAGGCTCTAGTTCTATTGGTTATTATGACAGTTACAGGAGGATGAGCAGAGAGAAGAAGTGAAATTCATTAAATTAGCTAATTGTAAAATATTTTATCGAAAAAAATGTTTACTTTGTTATGGCTGAAGTGAGGTCTGCTTTTAAATTTTCTGCTGCTATATATAATCGAGAATCTACTTGCTTCATTTGCAAAGTATTTGCTCCATGGAGAACTAGTTCAAATTTGGATTATTTCTGTGCTGCCTGTATTCTTGATAATGTGGGTCTTATAATCTCTGAATTTGGAGGGCAGTGAGTCATATGCAAAAAGTTATATCTAAATCTATATTTAGACTTTACAGAACCCGTGCTAGATAGAAGCAGACAATTTCAAAAAGAATGGGCAAAACTGAAAAACTGTTGCTTAGAAAGACCTAAAGTAATATTTTACAACCGATATGGGTCTCAATTTATTGCCCCAGTAGTTAGAACAGACATAAACTGGGCTTTTGTATGACTACTGAGCCTATGCACTTTTAAACATTTAAAGATGACATGTAGAAACTCAGGCATACAAATATGCTCAGTTCTGCATAAAGGACAAATAATAGACATTTTCTTTAAAGCTCATGTCTTCATGAGGAAAGTGCTGGGTTAAAAGAGAGGATCATTCTAGTCATTACTTTCACTTTCTTTAATTGACATGTTTTTAAGAATTGTGTCATGTTTTCTTGGAGAAGGTCTCCAAGTGTTTTTATGAAGCACAATACAATACTGCTAAGTGAAAGAAGCCAGTCCAGAAAAGCTACATAACTGTACGAAGACTGCCAATTAAGTTCGCCAACTCATCCTAGAAAAAGCTCTATATACGTCATCGCTGAATATCACTATGGTCACCTTCAAAGTACTCCCTTAGGAATCTATGCACTGACACCAGTGCCTAGACCACTCTGCAAAGCAATGTTAGAATTCTTTTTTTGGAATGGCCATCAGAGCTGTCATCATACTAAACGATGTCCTGACCATCAACGTGTCTTCGTTTCAGTACTTCCTTTATCTTCAGGTAAAGGAAAAAGTCACTGGAGGCCAGATGAGGTGATTAGGGAGGGTGTTCCAAAACAATTATTTGTGTACTGACTAAAAACTCCCTCCCAGATGACGATCCAATTAAGCATGTGAACCTGCCACTTTGCTACAGTGCTTAATGGCTGTTTCAGAAAAAGAGTTCGAAAACTGCTTTGAAGGGTGGGCTAGGTGCTGACATCAGTGCATAGCTTCCCAAGGCGAGTACTTCCAAGGTGACCATAGTGATATTCAGCAATGAGGTATGTAGCACTTAGAACAGCTAAGTTTGCAAACTTTATTATCAGACCTCATATGATTCCAACTATATGACTTTCTGGATTACACAGACGGTAAAATGATCAGTGGTGTCTAAAGGTTTAGAAAGAAGGGAGAAAAATGAATAGGTGGAGCACAGGGCATTTTCAGGGAAGTGGAGCTATTTTGTATGATGTCATAATGGTGGATACATGACATTAAGCATTTGTCAAAACTCAGAGGACTGTACACACAAAAAGTGAATTCTGGTGTTAACTATGGACATCAGTTAATAATGTGTCGTATGGCTCATGAATTTTAACAAATACACTACAGGAATGCTGAAAGTTAAAAGCAAAACAATGTGCAGGAAGAGAGAATAAATAGGAACTCTACTTTCTACGTGGTTTTCTTGTGTAGACTTAAGACTGCTCTAAAAAAGATAGTATTTAAAAAAACACACACACAGTACAAAATAAGACATTTCTACCTAAATCAAGTTAGTATATGTTTGATTTGTTCTTCTATATAAAAGGGGAATTTTCTTAGTCTGGATTCTCTAGAAAAACAAAATTAATGAAGCAAATATAAGCATTTAGAGAGAGAGAGATTTACTTCAAGGAAATCGCTCACAGAATTGTAAAGAAATGGCTCATGCAATTGTGGGGGCTGGTAAGTCCCAAATCCATTCAGTAAGTGACATGCTGATGACCTCTGCTGTTTCATATGCTTGCAGAGGCTAATGAACTCAAAAATTTGTCCATCAGGCAGCAGGCCAGAGGCCTCTGCTGGTTTATGGAGTTATTGGAAGCTGGTAAATCCATAATTTGCAGATCAGGCAGCAAGCCGGAGACTTCTTTTTTTTTTCTTTTTTATTTAACATGGCTGAGTGAAAATGTACATTCCCATATAAATTTACATGCCCACCTATATTCAGCTTCCACTGCTCTGCCTGCCCGGTGACAGCACACTGTTCCTCTCTGCTCCATACATGTCTCATCCTCCCAACAGTCTTCTTTCCCCTTCTCTCCACCCACTCTCCTTCCTCCAGCCAGAGGTCAGCAGGATGATATCCTATAGATGTGTAGAACCATAAAGTGCAACCAATATATGGTCACTCTGCATTGCCAAGTCCAATCCATTCCTGTCCGAAGAGTGGACCTTTGTTATAATTTATGGGTAAGGGCAGCATCAGGGCCGGGGGCCATGCTCTCAGGGGAAGCCCAAAACCGCTGGACCATCAGTTGAGGTCTTTTAGTGGAGATCTCAGGATGCACCCTTTTTTATTCTTGTGTTGCCAGTGAGACTCAACCTAGTAAGCTCCATCGTAAGCCAGAGACTTCTACAGGCTGATGTCCCAAGAACCAGAGGCCAGGTGACAAGAAGAGTACAAGGTCCAGAAAGAGAGGGAACGTTGTCAAAACATTGATTTACATACTCGAGGCGGGCCGCATGCCAAAGGAAACTCCTCCTTCAACTGACTGGCTGTTCATATCAGATCACAAAATGGAAAGTGTTTACATAGGGTCTGCCAAACCACTGGAAACCATAGTTTAGTCAAGATGACACAAAGCATTAAGCATCACAATTTTTTTGCTCATGTATGTGTAGAGAAAAAGAATAAGAATGCAATACACCAGAATGCTAACATTGATTATCTCTGGGCAGTTAGACTGTAGATTTTTAAATTTTTCTTATTTTTGCTTTTATTTCTTTTCTACGTAATCCACAATTAGGATGTATAAGTTTTGTATTGATGAAAAAAGTTAAAGTTGGTTGTTACCCATTTAGCTTGTATACAGAAAAAATGAAGCTTGTGATTACAAATAGAAAATGATTTATTTGGAATTGTCCCAAACTGAGTGTGAAGAAGAACAGGAGCAATTTAGAGGGGACAGATAGGCAACAGTTTCAGTTTTATCTTACCTTTATTCACAGTCATCCCTGAAACCGGTGTTGAAATTAGTGAAGATATTTGGAATCCAGGAGAGGTATCAGAAGGAGCAGGAAATGAAGATCTGTGGGATGTTAGAGAATTACCTGAGTAAGTCAAAGCCTGAAATGTGTTTCAGAGTTTATGCTAGATGTGTCTTCTAATACCATTCTAGTTTTTGACAATATTTGTAAAGTAACGTACACCACAGGAAAGATAAAACTATTGTGACACACAGAAAACACGCGTAATTGTTGACTTTTTTCCTTTAGATAGAAATAAATAATAAAACACAAAATCTGCCTTTTAGTTACTGTCTTACAGAATAATTTTAAAATATCTTGAAGCCTAATAGAAAATGGGTGAAGGACAGGACCAGGCAATTCACAAAGGAAGAATAAAGTGACCTAATGAAAAATAATAAGAATCTTTGAGGCAGTGGCCTTAGAAGGAAGTATAGGGGTCTTGGGAGGTTTTATTTTATTCTATTTTTTTGGAAAAAACGATTTTTGAAGGACAATTTGGTGTTTGATTATACATAATGGATGAAGACAGGAAAGTATCAGAGATAATGCTACAGTTATTACATTGGGTGATTGGGTAGACATCAATGGCATACAGTGTCAAAAAGAGTAAGTGGAGGAGAAGTAGTGAATTTGTTTTGGGGATATGTGAATCTGAGATGCCTATGTGGCATCCAGGCAAACAGTATAGAAATCAGTTGGAAAATTGAGCCTGGAGCTCAGGATAAGAGTAGGATCTATTTGGGAGCCACAGACATATGGATCAATATCTTTCTGTTCTGTTTAAACCTGGCTTCACCTTTGTAAATATTTGGGAGATGTTATAGCCTATTAAGAGAAAGTGCTCAATTTCAAATAGCTACTTACTGTTAGTCTTGTTCAAACTCAGAGAAATCCCTTTTATTGTTCTTGGACATTCCTATTTGCAAATGGTCAGGAGTTCAATCTAGTCCTTTAGTCTCTCTGGCCAGAGATTTACCATTTATTTGTTAGAGTATTATCAAAAAGGGGAAAAAAAAGAGTAAATTTTTGCTTATTTCATGCCATCTGAAGAGATTAAGGGCAAATTATTGCTGGGTGCTTCTAAAAACTAGTTTATCCCTAGGGCTCCAAATTTAGTAAGAAGAAATTACTTGTGAATGGACACGTATGTGCTAAAATACCGGACATTGTTTTTGTTGAACCAAGAATTCTGTAGGGCTAGATTTCTAAACTCTGTAATGTAGCTGTCCTGCTGGCTACATTACCAGTCTTCTGTTGCAGAATTTTAAACGCAGAAAAGACCATAGAGATCATTTAGTTCAAACACCTTTCCCCCCATAAATTGTGTAAATATGGAAGCTAAAACCCTATGAGTTTGTGATTTGCCCAAGGTCACACAGTTAGTGATAGAAACACTACTAAAACTCAATTTCCTGACTCTGTGGCTTAAATTTAGCAAAGAATGGTTTTTGTCTATCCATTACTCCTGACTGTGGGTCCAGTATTTTTCTGAGCCACTGTTTTCCAGGAAACAACCTTCCTGTTTACTTCTATTTTTAATTTTTGTTATAATATTAGAAGTTCCCTCAATCCAGTTTATTCGCATAGTTCTAAACCAGTTAAGCTTTATTTCAGAAAGCTAGTATAAGAAATAAACAAACCTTACTTTTCAAGTGTTTGATATTTTTGACAAAATTTCCAGACGTCTTTTATGTTTTGCTGTGTACCCGAGAAGTGCAAACACTTTACGTAGTCATTTTGTTTTTTTGTAATAGCATGTCCTCATAAGATTTCTAGTCTTTTCCTCTATGACAGAAAATTGCTCTTCCATTTCAATCTGCTATTACTGACTTTTCTTCAGGTATGAGATTGTGTTTAAACAGCAAGTGAGAACTGAGGATATTTTCCTGGGACTCACCAGAAAAGACTGTTCTACTGCATGTTGTGAGGATCTTGTGGTAAGCCTGTCTCTGCCCTTACCCCATTTTCTGTATGACCATTATAGCTAAATTGAATGACTGTTGTATATATAATGCTGTAGGCAAGATTGGAGACTCTTTAAAAATAGTGATTGCTGTACTCGTGCTTTAGGTAGTCAGGGAATACTGAGCTAGACAGCTTAAAGTTGATAAAGATCTATCAGCATGCAATAAACTAAGTTTATACATAAGGATAAGGTTTATGGATGAACACAATACAATTGTACTAACACAATATAGGATTTTTAGTCCTATGAAAACTGCCTAGTCCATTTAGATTCTTTTTTTTTCATCCTAGTCACATAAATGCCATATGATTGGCTGTTAACTTCTGATGAGTTGACAGGCAATCAGAATGAAACATTTTCTTTGCTGAATCTGTCGTATTTCTTGTTTCTGCATTTCCTTTTGTGAGTCAGCTTGCATTGGAGGGTTTAAAAAGGGGTTTTATTCTTTAATTTTGGCCCTAAATTTCTGGTTTAAAATACTAAGAAGATATCTAAAAAGTTGACTCTCTTATCTGAATGATGCTATAGCATGTTGGACAGTATCGTTGCCAAGTCAGTGTTACAATCATAGCAATATTTATAATGTTGATTATATGACCTTATTTTGGCTTATTTGATCCTCTTAGTGATCTTGTGGGAAATTCTGGGCCTACATAGTCTATACAGAGTAGACTGAGACTTATTTTAGCAGCACATGCAAGTACTTCTGGTATAGAAAATTTCCTTTTTTGAGGTCAGGGGCTATATAGCCACCATTTCCCCCCTTACACATTATAAAATAGTAAGCCAAAGTGTTTATAAAACCGTTACTTACATTAGTTCCAACTCATGGTGACCCCATGTGTGTCAAAGTACAATTGTGTTGTATGGGGTTTTCAATGGCTGATTTTTCAGAAGTAGGTTGTAAGATGCTGAGGCACTTCTGGGTGAGATGGAACCTCCAGTCTTTAGGCTAGCAGCGAAGCATGTTAACCATTTGTACCTCCCAGAGTCTCCAAGGTGTTCATAAGAGATATTTAATACCCTGGTGGCATAGTGGTTAAGTGCTATGTCTGCTAAACAGAAGGCTGGCAGTTCAAATCTGCCAGGCATTCCTTGGAAACTCTATGGGGCAGTTCTACTCTGTCATAGGGTCACTATGAGCTGGAATAGACTTGATCGCAGTGGGTGGATTAAATGAATAGTAATGGAAACTTTCTTTTGCATGAATTTTAGGTTTTCTGTTATTAGAAAAATCTAAGATATTCAACCTCATCAAGTAACATAATGGGAAGAGTGACTTTAAATACCTTAGGAGATTTTTCTAACTCTAATAAGTTAAGGTTTCAAATGGTCTTGAAGTAATTAGCTCCCAGGGTTCTAACAGTAATATTACATTTATCAAAGTCCTTTCTCTTAAACTTTTATAAAATTTTGTTTCTGATATTTATTATTGAGAATTGCTCTAAACTCTAAAGAAATTCTAGACCCTAAATAAATAAAACTGTGGTGAGCCTTTCATTTCTGTTTGGCAAATTGCTGTTAATTTGAATAATAAAAGTGTCCTGAATGAAGAATCTTGGAAACTAAATCACGCCTCAGGATAGGAATATACAGCTTATCTAAAACTCAACAAGTATATGCAACGGAAGAGTTAATCCCTCCCTCTAATGAATTTATAATTGATAGGGGAGACAAAACTAACATAAATGAACTAGCTTTATTGTTAACGATTCTAAGTGTACTAAAAGTTCCGAAGGCTTGGATAAGAACTAGATGAAGGCATCACTGAGTGAAATTAAATCAAATGAAACATTTGCTGGTCCTACGGCACTTTACCACACAATTAATGTATACAGTTGATGTGGTAGTGTGCCTATTTTTTGTGTGTATGTTTTTCTTTTTCTCATTCTTTCCTTTTCTTCATTTGTTCATTCATTAAATATTTGGTGACTGCTACTACATACTAAGTATGTAGTAACTACTAGAGGATACTAAGATAAATAAGAAACAGTTAATTACCCTCAAGGTATTTAAGAAGATCGTACCCAACAAATCATCATTGCAACTCAGTATAGTAAGTGCATATTTAGAGGTATATACCAGGTACATGCGGACATAAAGCAGAAAGGGTTCAACTCTATAGGTAGCAACAGAGGGTGGGGAGCATTCCACACAGAAGGAAGAGCACTTGGAAACATATCTAGGCATGACATAGCGTGGTATATCGAGTAAGAGGTGAGTATAACAAGAACAAAGAATAAATGTGGATGGTGGTGTATTATTAAACTGGTTCTGAAAAAGTAAAGAAAGCCCTGGTTTGTAGCTTGAGTTTTATCCTGACAGCATATTAATATTGACATCCACTGCCATTGCTTAACTCCATTGTTAAGACTTAGCCTAAAGGGATTGTTGACTGTATATTAAGTATTTCTTGCTCACATTTATAAGCCTATTATTCCTTTATAATGTGGCACTTCCTTAAATCTAAGACACTGTCAAATTTAAATGTGCCATTTATTTGAGAGCAATTTCAGGGGAGAGGGGCAGTGGAAATTAGGCACACTGCCGACATTAAACGTACACACTAATTGTGCGGTGCATCTCAATATTAGAAACATTAAAATTTGGAAAATTAAACCTCAGAGTTGATGAAATATGATATTTGGGTCTTAGACCTGGTCCATATCTAACAATCCAATCCAGAGACTTTAAGAAAATCCCTACTTAAGCTGTGAAAGGTAATAGGAGTACAAAGCTCAATTTGTTTAAGTGCAAGGACTGATTTGGGGGTTTAAATAATATGCATAAGGGATCAACTTTCACCTAAAACACAATGAAATAGTATTTAAAAACAGAATGCCCAAGGAATCATCCTTTTCTCTGCCCTCCTGAGACTCCAGATAAGAAAGCAAGATTTGTGAGTCCTGAATCAAAGTGAAAGGGCCCTGGTGGCACAACAGTTCAGTGCTTGGCTAACTGAAAGATTGGCAGTCCAAACCCACCCAGCAGCTCCTCAGGAGAAAGACCTAGCTACCTACTCCTGTAAAGATTACAGCCAAGAGAGTGCTATGGGGCAGTTCTACTCTGTTAAATGGATCACTATGAGTTGAAATGGAATCAATAAAATCCAACAACAACAAGTCAAAGCGATATTCCTAAATAAAAATTCTGTTTGTGAACACGTATAAGCAAACCTTGTATTGTTTCCTTCCAACTCCAAACAAAAAAGCCACGAATTCTGCCTTCCTTACTACTGTCTTTGGCTGCTCTACCTTTGAGTTTTAACTGCCAAGCTTGTTGCTGTTGAGTGCCCTCAAGTCAATTCTGACTCATAGAGACTCCATGTGACAGAGTAGAACTATCTCATAGAGTTTTCTTGGCTATAATCTTTTTAAAAACAATATTTTTGTGTGCTTTAAGTGAAAGTTTAAAATCCAAGTCAATCTGGCATACAAAACCCTGCACGTGCATTGTTATGCAGGTCTAGCTGTTCTCCCCACCCCTGGACAGCACATTCCTCCTTTCCCTCCTGTATTTTCTGTGTCCATTCAATCAACTCCTCCCTATTCCACACACCCCCCTCACCCCGCTGCAGCCTCCCACTCCACCGTCTCATCTCACCTCTGGACAGGAGCTGCTCAGACAGCTCATGTATATGTTTGAGCCAAGAAGCGCACTCTTTGCCAGTGTCACTGGCAGTCCAATCTTCGGACTAGTCCAGACCAATCTTTGCCTGAATAGTTTGCTTCAGGAATGGTTTCAGCTCTGGGATAACAGAGTCGGGGGGCATGTCCTCAGAGGACCCTATAGTCTGTCAAATCATCAAGGCTGGTGTGTTAATAGAGCTCTATTTCTGCACCCCTGTTTTTGTACTGCTTTGTCAGGAACCCTACATTATGATCCTTGTCAGGGCAGTCATTGGTGGTGGCCAGTCACCATCTAATTCTTCTCATCTCATGCTGATGTTGTCTTTAGATCATGTGGTCCTTTCTGTCTTTAAGCTCATACTTTCCTCATGTCTTTGATGTCCTTCATTCTTCTCTGTTCCAGATGGGCTGAGACCATTTGATGCTACTTAGATGGCTGCTTGATAGCTTTTAAGCCCCCAGATGCCGCTCACCAAAGTGGGATGCAGAATGTTAAAAAAAAAAAAAAAAAGACTTAGTCTTGCCAGTTGACCTAGATGTCCCCTGAAACCATGATCCCCAGATCTCTGCCCTTGATACTCTGTCCTTCAAAAAGTTGGATTGTATTTAAGAAACTGTTTGGCTTTTGATATAGTTGAACAGTGTTAATCTCCCTTTTACCACATGCTGTCCATCACTCCCTTCACCCAGTACAACTCCTATTTGTAATCTTTTATGGAAGCAGATGACCAGGTTTGTCTAATCTAGAGTTGCCAGTCTACCCTTGCCTTAATATCACTATTAAGATAAAATGTAGTTTGTTTATGAGCAGAAAATATTTTTTAAAAAAACAATTATATAAGAAAGCCTAATATATAAAACCCATAAAAATACCACTGTGTTCATTGAAAGGGTACTGCCATCCGTGAGGCAGCTACTAAGAAAATGACTTGGGCTGTTTGGAATACTACTTGATAGATGCTAAAGTAGCATCTCCTCCTTAATTATTGTTGAGAAACTAAGATCAGGCTTACAAAGTTTCAGATACTCCTTTAAATTAATAGAAGAATAATAAGAGAGGCAGAAGACTTTTTCTTCCTAGGGGACACACACACACACACACACACACAGATGATTTTTGTAAACTGCATGGGTTGAAGACCCTTTGTTGTTTTATTTCCTTTTATTTTTCCTTTCTTCCTCCCTACATGTGCTCCATTCCTCCTCCTCACAAGGCTCCTGGTGTAATGGGTTTCTTATAGACCCTTGAATACATATGTATTGATGTTTGCTACATTTTCAAAAATCCAACAAGTAGTTTTTGAACACTTAACTGTGTGCCAGATACTGGATCTATAGTGTTAAACAAAATAGATTAGGTTCTTCTTCTCTCAAGGAGCTTTCTGTCAAGAAATCAAGGCATCTCTAAGCAAGCAGTACAGTTGCAGCTGCGAGGTAGGCTTACCACACTTTCATAGATTTATACAGTAAGGAAACAATGATTTCAAATGGATACAATTTATTATTTACACTGATAGGGAGCATAAGCAGTATCAGCGTGGTGTTGGCTCCTTGTGTTCCTCTGCCCACAGGACAAACAAACAAAAAGCTATTACATTGAACCAAGCAGCTAGATAACTGGCAATATGCACAGCAGACAACCTTTGTTGAAGAACCAGCTCTAGGACTGCACCTGCATTTGTACCAAAGGGGGTCAAAATAAACGTTCTATGCCTTACTGGAACCAGAAGGTTGAGTGAGAAACCACTTTGTGGCAACCTCCCTCTGGATAGGGAGTGTTCCACAAAGTAGAGAGGTGGATAAGAAACAGCCTGGAGGCAGCTCCTCACAAGACTGCTTGTTTTCCCGTGTTCCAGGAGGATCACAAGACATTCTGTTGAGAATTAGGTCAGAGAGCAGTTGAGCTTTGCCTATGTGAATACATTAAAGGTATGTATACCAGAATGCCATAGTGAAGCAAGCTCCCTACACTTACACTCTATGAATAAATGTTTTTACCCTGATTGTTTTTGCTTGACATAGCATCATGATCATCTTAACAAGCATGTACACAGTGCTACTGTGTGTCTAGCATTTCTCTAAAAGCTTTTAGTAACTCATCAATCCCCACACAAACCTTATGAATTAGCTGTTATTACTATTATTTTACAAATGAGATTGTTGAAGCTAATATTATACACCTACTTAAGGTTACATAGTTAGAATGTGGCAGATACTCAGTTTAAACCAAGGCTGTTTGAATTTGATAGAAGTATGTGCAAAGTGATTTGAGCTCAAAAAAGAGAAAGTCCAAGCTGAACTCACAACAGAGATGGCATTTGACCTAGATATTTGAGGACAGATAGCAGTTTGCCCATCAGAAAAGAGAAAAGCTGTCCAAGCAGAGTGAACAGCATGAGCAAAGACACAGAGCTGTGAAATCATATGGTGTGTTTTGAGAACTATTTGTGGTATTCTTGGGGCCCTAGAATGCACTAGAGTGAAGTAATAGAAGATAAAACTGAATAGGTGGCTTAGAGCTAGTTGCGAAAGTCTTGGAATGTCATACCATGAAATTTGGACTTTATTTTGTGGGAATCAGAGTTACTAAAATTTTAAAGCAAGTGAGTTAAACAACTAGATGCATATGTCAGAACAGGAACTCTAATGGCAGTGTGAAGATTGAATTTGATTGTAGTTATGGTAACTGATATGTGTGTGTTTGAGAGACTAATAGTAGGAGAACCAGTTGATAGACAGTTGCAATAATCTTGGTGAGAGCAGTAAAAGCCTAGACTGTGGCAGTGGGGACAGAGAGAAGCAAGTTACTAGCAGTCATTTTGGAGGTAGCATCGCTAGGACTTAGAAACTAGTAAAATGGGTGACTAGGTGAATGGTGACATTAATCAAGATATAGGAATATAAAGTGGTTTATCTCTGGATGGTAGAATGAGTGGAGGCTTTTATTTTTGCTCATCTGAATTATCTACATTTTTTACAATTAGCATTTTTGGAATGAGAGTAAACAGCCAAAGGGTGGCTTTTTCTGTGTGTTTGTAGGGGAGGGGCACATGGAATGCAATAAGAAAACAAAGTTCTCCATTAGATATGTTAAGTTTTGGTTATTTTGTGTTTGAAGCACCTGTAGGAAATCTTATGGGAAGTGTCCAGTAGGCCATTAGAAATACAAATCTTTGTAACCTAGGAGGAGGAACAGGACTGGAGATTATTTTCAGAGTTGCTGGTATTTGCTTTCTGCAGTAGTGAGAATATACTACCAAGGAAACTGATTTTCAGTGGTGTAGGGTGTGAGGAGGGCTGAGAGAGATGTTAGGAACTTTCCGGAATAGTACTAACATGGAACAGAGTAGGTGGCTCTTGTGAAGGGGCCAATAATCAGAGACAGAATTCAAATAGAAGCATTGTAAATTCCCAATCCAGTTCCAGGCTAGATATTAAAAACCAAAAGGAGCTAGATCAGTGAAGTGAGATTGAGACTGTGGTATGGTTTTAGGGATACAAATAAAGAGAATGTGGAAGTCAAGAATCATTTCTCTCCTACCATATCATAGAAATAGGGTAGGAGAGAAATGGGGACCAGACTACCTCTAAAAAATAGGGCTGATTGAGGTACCAGACCTCCTGGGTGCCAGTTGGAGAAGGTGGAAAAGGAACTCCAGCTGTTCAAGTTATGTAGGAAGTCTGCTTGGATTCCCCATAAGAGTATTTGTACCAGGAAGTGGGATGGATGCATTGGAAAACAGGTCAGATTCGTATTTTCACCCATGGATGCTGAGCAACAAACCGTCTCTGAAATCTAAAAATGAAATGGACAGCTGATACATTGCCAAATGGTCCATCATTTGTTCTAGGAGAGTGTGAAAGCAGTCCATAGATGGTTGATAGGCCTTTTTAACTAGAATGGATGCATAATATTTTGATGCTCCTGCTTTGATGGATCTATATTGATAAGGAAACATTCTGATGTGACCTAAAAACAAGCCATTAAGCCTGATTTTTTTCAATCTTCACCTCATCCCTGAACCTCACCCATTCTTTTTTTTCTTCTTGTGTACTTCATGTACTTTTTTCTTTTTCTGAAATTTGTAGTAAATATATAGGAAACAAAACATTTGGCATTTCAACAATCTTTACATGTACAGTTTAGTGACATGAATTATGTTCATTGTATTCTTCAACCATTACCCTTAATCATTCCTGAATTTTTGTATTACCCTTAACAGAAGCTCAGTACTCCCTAAGCATTGTATCTTTCTTCCCCTTCCCCCTCACCCACCCTTGGTAACCACTAATAAACCTTGATCTCCATACACTTGCTTATTCTAGATATTTCATACAAGGAGTATACAATATTTGTCCTTTGGCAACTGTCTTATTTCACTCAGTGTGATGTTTTCAAGGTTCCTCCATGTTGTAGCATGTACCAGAACTTCATTTTTTTTTTTTATGGCTCCTCACCTCATTCTTAAATCTCACTGACAATGGGGTGAGAGTCAAGAATGAGATAGGGTCAGTCACCATCTGGCAGACACAATCAGGAGTCACATGTTTATCACAGGTATAAATCTCAACAGGTTTTTTTTTTAATGCACATCTCAGAAAGGGCTATCAATCATTCTAAGGAAAATGTCTGCTCATCCTCTGAGAATTCACTTGTTTCTTGAATGGTCTGTTTCTCAAATCTTGATTTCTGTCACAGTTACAGCAGTTATATTCATTCACTTTGAATGAATAAATAGATTAGGCTGCATGAAAATAGAATGGATTCTCTGTTCCATTTAGAATTAGAGGTGGTATACTTATTATTTTTTTTTGGTAGTATTTCTGATTATGCTAACTCTGTTTGATTGGTTGTATATCAGACTGTGTGGCAGGGAGAAGATTTCAGCTAAAATATGATTCCTTATTACCAGCTCCAGGCAGCACAGTGAACCTTCAGTTAAATGTCTAATAGTTCTCTCAGTAATATGCATACATTGATAGTGAATATCATAACTCTTTCATAATAATGGTGGTGGTGGGAAATGAATGCTCACTTAAGAGCTAATCTAATTGTGTAGATGTAATGTATTTCTTACTAAAAGTAATGTATGTTTAAAATTTTAAACAATTCTGCATTAATCATCTAGTGTCGCTGTAACAGAAAACCAAGTGGACCTCTTTAACAAAGAAAAGTTTATCTTTTCGTAGTCTAGTAGGCTGGAAGTTCAAATTCAGAGTGTCAGCTCCAGGGGAAGGCTTTTCTCTCTCTGTTGGTTCTGGAGGAAGTACTATGTTATCAGTCTTTCCCTGGTTGAAGAGCTTCTCAGGCACAGGGACTCCAAGTCGAAAAGACGAGCTCTACTCCTGTTACTGCTTTCTTGGTGCTATGAGGTCTCCAACTGTCTGGTCCCCTCCCTTTCCTTTTATCTCATGAGAGATAAAAAGTGGTGTTGGTTCACAGCCCAAGGAAACTCCGTTTATATTGGATCAGAGATGTGATCTGGGCAAGGGTGTTACAATCCTACCCTAATCCTCTTTAACATAAAATTGCAATCACAGCATGGAGGACAACCACACAATAGTGGAAATTATGGACCAGCCAAACGGAGACACACATGTTTGGGGAATACATGACAAATAAAAAAATTAATAGAGTTGAAAGTGAAAGTTACATACAATATAAAAGAGAGAGAGTTAGTCAGAGTTAGTTTTGAAATAAGCTAAAGGTCAGAGATGGAATAAGGATAAATGATGTCTCATATATATATATAATTTAGTAATGAAATCGGTAATTTTGTATTTTGGTAATATAATTTTGAGAAGGTTTCATCAAAGTATCTGAATCACAAGGTCTGGAATCCTTTAAGATCTGTTTCACTTATGCTTCTGTTCTTGTAGTCACAAAGTGACAGGTCAAGAGGAAATATAGAATGGATAACTTACATGGAACACTGCTATTTGGACTTCTCGTGTCAATTTTTAGTATTATCATGGATACTATGAAGAGCTGAGGAACCTGTATTAATCGCTTATAGATTGTAAGAATGTAATCTCTTCAGGAACCATCTTGTCATATAAATCTGTCATAAGAACACAAAAGGAAAGGGGAGATTTAAAACTCAAAATGATAATTCCAGAAAAGCCTTGGGTACATTAAGCCAACTCTGTTACAACACACACATAGAGGAATTAACAAAAGACCACGGAAACAATCTGGAAGCAATTTACTTACCTTTGTCTCTCCAAGACAGACCCAGACTGAATTCCTAGAGAGAGACTAACTAAGTAGTTTTAGCTACTTTGCCTGAAGACAAGCTGAAAATGCAAAGAAGAGATCTTATAAAACTTAAATTGTTACTGTTAAGAGCCGTCAAGTCAGTTCTGACTCATAGCAAACCTATGCATAGCAGAACAAAACACTGCCCAGTTTTGCACCATGTCCGCAATGGTTTTTATGCTTGTTGCAGCCACTGTGTCAATCCATCTCATCAAGGGTCTTTCTCTTTTTCACTGACCCTCCACTCTACCAAGCATGATGTCCTTCTCTAGGAACTGAGACTTCCTCACAACACGTCGAAGCATGTAAGACGCAGTCTTGCCATCTTTGCTTACAAGTAGCACTCTGGTTGTACTTCTTCCAGAACATATCTGTTTGTTCTTTTGGCAGTCCACAGTACATTTACCATTCTTCTCCAACACCACAATTCAAAGACATCAATTCCTCTTCTGTCTTTTTTGTTCATTGTCCAGCTTTCACATGCATATGATGCAACTCAAAATATCATGACTTGGGTTGCATGCACTTTAGTCTTCAAGGTGACATCTTTACTCTTCAATATTTTAAAGAGATCCTTTGCAGCAATGCAATGCATACTTTGGTTTCTTGACTGCTGCTACCTTGGATATTGATTGTGGACTCAAGTAAAATGAAATCCTTGACAGCCTCAATCTTTTCTCCATTTATAATGATGCTGTTTACTTGTCCAGTTGTGAGGAGTTTCGTTTTCTTGATGTTCAGGTGCAATGCATACTGAAGGCTGTGGTCTTTAATCTTCATCATTAAGAGTTTCAAATCTTCACTTCCAAGCAAGTGAGGTGGTGTTGTCTGTGTAACATGGGGTGTTAACGATTCATCCTCCAATCCTGATGCCTCATTCTTCTTCTTGTAATGCATCTTCTCGGATTATTTGCTTGGCATACAGCTTAAAAAGTTACGGTGAAGGGCTACAACCTTGACGCACACGTTGCCTGTCTTTAAAACATGCAGTGTTCCCTTGTTCTATTCACGTGACTGCCTGTTGATCCATATACAGATTCCTTATGAGCACAATTACATGCTCTGAAATTCCCATTTTACACAATTTTGGTCATAATTTGTTATGATCCACACAGTCAAATGTCTTTGCAATGAAACACAGGTAAGCATCTTTCTGGTATTCTCTGCTTTCAGCCAAGATCCATCTGACATCAACAATGATATCCCTGGTTCCACATCCTCTTGTGAATCCAACTTGAATTTCTGGCAACTCCTTGTCGGTACTGCATTTTCCTTTGAATGATCTAGAGCAAAATTTTACTTGTGTGTGATATTAATGATATTGTTTAGTAATTTCTGCATTAGGTGAGATCAGCTTTCTTTGGAATGGGTATAAATATGGATCTCTTCCAGTCGGTTGGACAGGTGGCTGTTCTCCAAATGTCTTGGCATGGATAAGTGAGCACTTCCAGTACTGCATCTGTTTGTTGAAATATCTCAATTGATATTCCAGCAATTTTTGGAGACTTATTTTTTGCCAATGCCTTCAATGCAGCTTTGATTTCTTCCTTCAGTATCATTGATTCCTGATCATATGCTACCTCTTCAAATCACTGAACATCGACCAGTTCTTTCTGGTATAGTAATTGTGTGTATTCCTTCCATCTTCTTTGGGTGCCTTTTGAGTCATTTAATGTTTTCCCTGTAGAATCTTTCACTATTGCCAACTCGAGACTTGAATTTTTCCTTCAGTTCTTTCAGCTCAAGAAATGAAGAACCTGTTTTTTCCTTTTGGTTTTCCATTTCCAGCTCCCTTTGGTGCAGTCCCCTCCCACAGTGAATACCTGTGTAACCAACAGGATATTACAGAAATGAAAGAGTATGATTTCTAAAGCTAGTTTTTTTGTGTTTTTTTTTTTTTAAAAAAAAGAGGTTTCTGCCTTGATATTCCGAATTACTCATTCTGGTCAGAAGACAATTGTTGTCTGATGGGAATACTCAAGCAATCCTAAGGAAAAGTTCATGTGGCGAAGGATTGAGGCCTCTTACCTATAGCCACGTAAGTGAGGTATCTTGGATGCAGATTGTCTAGCCCTAGTCAAGCCTTCAGATATCTGTAGCACCAGTCAATATCTTGACTAAAATGATAGCTCCTAAGCCAGAACCATTTAGTTAAGCTTCTCCCATGTTTCTGACTCATGGAATGTGATGTCAATGTTTGTGGTTTTGAGCAGTAAATTTACAGGAAAATTTGTTATGCAGCCATAGATAAGCGACAAACAATAGACGGCTAATATGTGACCCAACTAGAGTTCAAATACAAGATTTATTACGAAGTCTAGGCTCCCAAAAAGCTGACAGTTTCCCTTGAAAAATTTAGCAATTTTCCTTAGTTTACCTGTAAAAGAATTCATTCTTTGAAGTGAACTCAGTTTGCATGTTATATAAAGACAGGTGCATCAGTTCTTTTGTTTGGTTGGTGACATCCTGTCTTTACTACTGTTGAACAAGTTAGGTCTCTGGCCCAATCAAAAGTAATTTAATAGTCAGATCCATTTTACAGGTCGCCATGAGTCGGATCCGACTCAGAGGCACTTGGCTTTTGGTTTTGAATGTATTTCTGAAGAAAGCTGATTTGTGTTTTAGGAGGTATTTTTCTATTAAGATTCCTCATTGAATTTTCTATCTTGTGAGATATTAATGTGAACCATTCCACTTAATGTGTCTCTTATCCTGTCCTTCCTCTGAAACCATTTTAGTATATGATTTTAATTTCCTCAAGGGGAAAAATTAGTGAGTTTTTTTCTGAATTTCCTTTAACTGGAATTGCAAATGATTTTAATAACCTGTTCAAAGTTCTGCCCAAAACTCGTGTCTAAATCTCAAGTTAAGTCATAATGCTTTTTTTCTTTCTTGAGTGTTATTTCAATTTGGGGGAAATAATCCTTTTTCTTTTAGTTCCAAGACTAAAGAAAAAAATATGTGTATCCTATGATCTAGGTGACACAGTCTTCCTCTGACTAAAGAACATCTCAACTCAATTCTCAGGTCTGAATGTTTTGACAGTGAAAACGGGCTTTCTTTGTCCAATTAATGAAAAAAATGGAGCCATTGATGTCAAGTCAGTTCTAACTCATAGGGACACTGTAGGACAGAGTAGAACTGCCCCATAGGATTTCCAAGGACCGGCTAATGGATTTGAACTGCTGACTTTTTGCTTAGCAGCCTAATTCTTAACCACTGCACCACCAGGGAGCTTTAGAATGCTCATTTACTGTCAGGCAGAACACCTACCTCTTTGAATAATGTTCTAACTTCTCTCACTAAAAGCATACTCAATTATGAAGATATGAATTTTCAAAACATAAATTAGGATGTAATTCTTGATTTAATGAAATATTTGCTATAGGTCATATTTAAATAGTAGCATCTCTGGAAATTTATTTGCAAATACTTGTTTATATACATATAACACAATTTAGTAAAATAAAATATAACTCACAAATGTATTAGTGCACATACTATTGCCTATTTTAAGATTCTTGCAAAGAATTCCAGTTTCTCTCATTACTTATTTGATATGTATTTCTCAAATAACTCAAAAAAGAAGACCAGACTTACTGGCCTGACAGATACTGAAGAAACCCCAAGAATATGACCCGTGGGCATGCTCTTAACTCAGTATTGAAGTCACTCCAGAAATTTACCTCTCAGCCAAAGATTAGATGGCCCATTAAAACAAAATGAGACTAAGTGGGTATGCCAGCCTAGGGGCAAGAACAAGAAAGCAGGAGGGGACAGGAAAGCTGATAATGGGGAACCCAAGGTTGAGAAACGGAATGTTGGCAACCAATGTCACAAAAAGCATGTGTACCAATTGTTTAATGAAAAACTAATTTGTTCTGTAAACCTTTCTCTAAAGCACAATGAGAAAAGAAGTTAATCAGTGGCTTTCTAATCTACTGGAGTTCTGGTGGCACTACAATTAAGCACTTGGGGGGGAAAAAGTGGTGTGGGAGTTTATACCAGGAGACTACAAGATGGCATCACCTACCAATGCCCCCATGAAAATTAACCGTTTTTTTAATACAATTGCCCCCTGATATAAAAGGTTAAAGATACCCAGTTCTAGCAGGTTCACTGGCAGGCACCTTCAGAGAATAAAGATTGCAAGCAAGTAAACAAAGTGACTCTGTATAGCTTTGGAGTCAGACCTCAGTTAAATCATAGATAGTTGTCCTTGGGCCATTTACCAAACTTCTTTGTACCTCAATTTCTCCATATGTAAAATGGGGTAACAATCCCTACTTCTCAGGATTGTTGTGAGAAAGGGGCACAGCCTGGCACATAGTCAGTACTTAATAAATATTAGTTCTTCTTTCCTCATGTTCTTACCATCTTCAGATTAACTCTGTCCTCCTAGAAATTATTTTTCTTCTCATTTTCTGATTTCAGGTTAAAATTAAGCTGCCAAATACAAACCCTTCTACAATTAAAATGGATGTCCAGGAAATGATTCTTGACCTTCGTACACCTAATAAGTAAGTAGTGCTTAGAAGTAGAATAGTGTATTATAATATTGGGGCTTTGTCCTTTAAAATATATATACATGGTTATTTGCATTACTCCCCAGTGTCTGCCTCTTTATATTGCAAAACACAGAAGAAAAGTAAAAAGTCAGTTAACCATTCAGATGTCTGATGTACATGACCATCAATATATTTGTAAATTCCTAGATTATTTTTGTACTTTGCACCCAGATGTTTGGAGTGAGTTGATTCCATCAAAAAACAATCCTTAACGTTCGTATGCAGTTTGTTTGTCTGTCAGGAATAATGGCCACAGGTGAAAACCAATGTTACATGTAGTTTTCTATACAGCGATGTCAAGAGAGAAGCAGTATGTTCAGATTCTGTGAATACTAGAAGCAATATCTTTAAATGTGTTGCATAGTGTCAGACACTGAGGTTAAATTTCATTGTGTTCATCTCAAGGATCAACAAAAGGTTTTGTCATCAATTGTTTAAAATGAACATTCTAACAGCAGTTTTTCAGCAGACCCTCAGGTTGTTAAATAAAACAGAAGAACATGGAGTAATTAAGTCAAATATTTTTGTATTTTCAAATACAGTTTTGTTATTATACATGTTCGAACGTGTTCCTGAAACATAATACATATAGTAAAATTTTTTTATCTTGAAACACGGTTAAATCAGTCCTGTCTTTCAAAACTAACTCTATAAAAAGGGTACTGATGGAACATAGCATATGTTAGATAAGGTGTCTAAATATCTGATTGCTTTGTTCACTTTTCATTTAGATGTATAGCACTAAGCACACATTGGTTGACTGCGGTGGTCCCTTCTCTGTAACTTATGAACATTTCACACTGGGTAGAGGAACAGGCAGCTGCTAGCACATTCCTTTGCTTCCATTATCAGTTACTATAATTCTCCTTTGTTGATCTTAGGGCTTCAAGAAAATAAAAAGTAAATCCCTCCTACAAAAGTTCCCTATGTGCAATGTACATGGCTTAATCTTGAATTCTATAGTAGAAGCCTTTAACTCAAAATGATCTGCAGGTGAATATTTATATATCAAATATTTTCTCACTACTTCCATAATTTAAAAAATGTATTATCACACAAAAAATTGCCTGTTTTAAAAATTATACTCACTGTTCCTACCATTCGCTTGAAGGGCTATTTTACCTTTTCACTTCATATTATACACACATTTAATTCTTATTGCAAGAAAACCTTTGCAATGAAAGTTAGTTAAATGAACAGTCAATCTTTTATGATATTTGCACACTTGTTAAAATCATACACATATCTACACACCATGGAGTTAATTTCCGTTTCCCTACCAGTTCTCGCTGTCTCCATCAATCTTCAAGCAGCTACTCTGGCTATGCTGTCATTTCAGATATCTTTCAGAGCCCACTAAATGAAAGACTCACAGAGAGATACTTTTCCACATAGAACGCTGACTGAACTAGGACATTTGGTTCACATTCTACTTATCTATTAAATACTCACTCCAGAGACATACTGTCACTTAAGAAAATTTATCATTAATCAAGAGTTAAGACAGAAAATAGAAGACAGAATTAAGCTTTTTATCACTTTTATTAAACATTTGAGCATCATTTGGAACCATTCTATTACCTGAAAGTGTATGGTCAGAAATGTGTCTCTTATTTTTCTTTTTTATTATGATTGAATGAAAATGTACATTCCAATATAAATTTGCATGCCCACCTATATGCAGCTCGCACTGCTCACTCTGCCCGGTGACAGCCCACTCTTCCTCTCTACTCCATACATGTCCTATCCTCCCCCAAATCTCCTATCTCTGCCTCTCCACCCATTCCCCTTCCTCCAGTAAGAGGTCAGCAGGACAGCATCTTATAGATGCATAAAAACAAAGTGCACACGTGTTACGGTCACTCTGTGTCTCCAAGTCGAATCCATTCCTGTATGAAGAGTTGACCTCCATTATGATTTATGGATAGGGACAGCATCAGGGCCATGGGCCATGCTCCCAGGAGGACCCCGAAGCCCCTGAACCATCAATTGTGGTCTTTTAGTGGAGATCTCAGGGTGCACCCCTGTTTATTCTTGTGTTGCCAGTGAGACTCAACTTTGTGAGCTCCTTCATGGCTATCACTGATGGTGGCTGGGCATCATCTGGTTCTTCTGGTCACATGACAGTGTAGTCACCTACTCACGTGTGTCTCTCTGTCTTCAAGGTTCTCTATCCCCCATGTCGTTTTGGTCTTTGGTGATCATCCATTCCTGCTGAGTTGGGACCATTTGCTGTACACTCAGACGGCAGCTTGGAAGCTTTCAAGATCCCAGACGCCACTCACCAATATGGGATGCAGAGCGCTCTCTTAGCAAAACACTAGTTGTGCCAATTGACCTCAATTTCCCTGAAAGCATGGTCCCTGGCCTCCTGCCCCAGCTACTCTGTCCTTGTAATACTGGATTAAAATGGGAGGAGTAATCATGTTATGTTGAAGTCCAGTTAATATTGTTCTTCTTTCTAAGTGTACTGTCACAGATTTCACTCAACCAAATTTCTATCAACTATCTAATCTAGACTCCCCCCACCCTCCCTCCCTCCCCTCCCTTGCAGCCGTCAAAGAGTCTTTTCTTCTATGCATGAGTCTGTTTTTAAGTTCTTAGCACAGGGGTTTCATACAATATCTGCCCTTTTTTCGCTGACTAACTCTACATAATGTCCTCCAGTTGAAACCAGGTTAAAAGATGCTTCCTGACATCATCATTCTCTGTCATTGCATAGTGTTCCATTGAGTATATATACCATAGTTTACATATCCATTCCTCTGTTGTTGGGCATCTGAGTTGATTCCATCTTTTGGCTATTGTGGACTGAGCTGCAGTAAACATTGATGTGCATGTATCAGTTGGTATGAATGGCCTTCATTCTGGAGGATCTATTCCGAACAGTGGAATTACTCGGTCAAATGGTATATCTATATCCAGCTTTTTAAGGAAGTGCCAGATTGCTTTCCAAGGAGGTTGCACCACTTTGCAGTCTCACCAATAGTGTAGGAGAGTTCCAGTCTCCCCACAGCTTCTCCAGCATTTGTTGTTTTGTGTTTTTTGGATCATGGCCAACCTCATTGGGGTGAGATGGTATCTCATTGTTGTTTTGATTTGAATTTCTTGAATAGCTAATGATCGTGAGCATGTTCGCATGTGTTTTTTGGCTGCCTGGATCTCCTCTTTAGAGAAGTGTCTGTCCATCTCTTTTACCCATCACTTAATTGGATTATTTGTCTTTTTCTTATTGATATTTTGCAGCACATTATAGATTATGGAGATCAGGCATTGGTCTGGCATGTGGTTGCCAAGTATTTCTTCCTGTTCTGTAGTTGGCCTTTTAATTCTGTTAATAAAGTCTTTGGATGAGCAAAAGTGATTGATTGTTAATAGCTCACATTTATCTATTTTCTCTTCGGTTGTTTGTGGTTGGTTTGACAGATTTTGAAGTCTGTCTACATTGTGTATTAAAACTTCCATTGTTGTTCTTACTTTTTCTTGGATGAGCTCTATTGTCTTAGATTTGATATTTAAGTCGTTTATCCAGTTTGAGTTGGTTTTTGTATAAGAGGTAAGATATGGGTCTTGTTTCAGTTGACTGCAGATGGATATCCAGTTTTGCCAGCACCATTTGTTGAAGAGATTGTTTTTACCCCAGTTTAATGTCTTAGGGCCTTTGTCGAATATCAACTGCTTGTAGGAAGATGGTGTCTTCTCTGGGGTCTCAATATTGATCCATTGATCTATTTGTCTCTTTTTGTAACAGTACCAGGCTGTTTTGACTACTGTGGCAATGTAATAGGTTCTAAAGTCGGGTAATGAGAGGCCTCCCAGTATGTTCAACTTCTTGAGTAGTGCTTTACTTATCCGGGGCTTCTTCCCTTTCCAAACAAAGTTGGTAATTTGTTTCTCCATCTCATTAAAAAATGTCACTGGAATTTGTATTGGGTTTGTATTATATAAGTAGATTGCTTTTGGTATAATAGACATTTTCACAATGTTAAGTCTTCCTGTCCATGAGCAGGGTTGGTTTCTCCACTTATGGAAGTCTCTCTTAGTGTCTTGGAGTAAGGAATTGTAGTTCTCTTTGTAAAGATCTGTTATTTCTCTGGTCAGATTTATTCCTAGGTAATTTATCTTCTTAGAGACTATAGTAAATAGTGTTGATTTGGTGATTTTTTTCCTTAATAATCTTGTTGGTATAAAGGAATTGTACTGATTTACTTACATTTATCTTGTATCCTGAGACCTTGCTGAACTCTTCAGTCAGTTTGAGTAGTTTACTGACAGATTCTTTAGGATTCTCTGTGTATACAATCATATCATCTGCAGATAGGGAGATTTTTACTTCTTTGCTGATGCAGATGCCCTTTATTTCTTGATCTTGTCTAATTGCTCTGGCTAGAACTTCTAGTACGATGTTGAATAGGAGAGGTGAGAGTGGGCATCCTTGTCTAGTTCCTGTTCTCAAGGGAAATTGTTTCAGTCTCTCTCCATTCAGGATGACGTAGGCAGTTCGCTTTGTATAAATGGCCCTTATTGCATTGAGGAATTGGCTGTCTTTTCCTATTTTGCTGAGAGTTTTTTGCATGGGTGGATGTTTGGACTTTATCAAATGCCTTTTCTGCATCAGTTGACAAAATCAGGTGATTCTTGTCTTTTCTGTTATTTATGTGATTGATCACATTAATCGTTTTTCTGATGTTGAACCAGCCTTGCAACACTGGTACGACTCCAACTTGGTCATGATGGATTATTTTTTTGATATGTTGTTCTATTCTATTGGCAAGAATTTTGTTGAAGTTTTTTGCATCTAGATTCATGAGTGATCTTGGTCTGTAGTTCTCATTTTTGGTTGGGTCTTTCCCTGGCTTTGGTACCAGGGTTATGTTGGCTTCATAGAATGAATTTGGGAGTATTCCATCCATTTCTATACTGTGAAATAGTCTCAGTAGTATTGGAGATAACACTTCTCTAAAAGCTTGGTAGAATTCTGTGAAGCCATCTGGGACCGGGCTTTTTTTCGTTGGGAGTTTTTAGATGACTTTTTCAGACTCTTCCTTCGTGGTGTGTTTATTAAGTTGTTCTGCTTCACCTTGTGATAATTTCAGTAGGTGATATGAATCAAGGAATTTGTCCATTTCCTCTAGGTTTTCAAATTTGTTAGAGTACAGTCTTTCATAGTATTCTGCTATGATATTTTTTATTTCTGCTGGATGTGTTGTGACATTTCCCCTCTCACTTTTTATTTGGGTTATTTGTTTCCTTTCCTGTTTTTCTTTAGTAAGTTTAGCCAATGGTTTGTCAATTTTGTTGATCTTTTCAAAAAACAGCTTTTGGTGTTTTCTATTTTTTCAATTGTTGTTCTATTCCCTAATTCGTTTAGTTCTGCTCTAATCTTTATGAGCTGCTTTCTTCTGGTGCCTCAGGGATTCCTCTGTTGCTGTCTCTACTTGTTCAAGATGTAGGGTTAGTTGTTTGGTTTGGTTTCTTTCTTCTTTCCATATGTGTGCATTTATGGAGCTAAATTGACCTCTGAGCATTGCTTTGGCTGTATTCCACAAGTTCTGGTAGGAAGCATTTTCATTCTCATTGGAATCCATAAATTTCTGTATTTCATCCTTGGTTTCTTCTATAACCCATGTCTTTTTGAGCAAGATGTTGTTCAATTTCCATGAGTTCCGCTTTCTATGTTTTTTCTGCTATTGATTTCGACTTTTATGGCTTATGATCTGAGAAGATGCTTTGCATTAATTCAGTGGTATGGATTTTGTTGAGAACTGCTTTATGTCCTAACACATTGTCTATTCTGGAGAATGTTCCATGTGCACTGGAGAGGAAGGTGTAGTTGTCTACTGACGTATAGAAAGTTTCATACATGTTGATGAGGTCTAGTTTGTTAATTGTGACAGTAAGGTCTTCTGTGTCTTTATTCAGCTTTTTTCTAGATGATCTGTCCAATATTGAGAGTGGAGTGTTGAAGTCTCCCACTATTATTGTGGAGTGATCTATCTCCTTTTTGAGTGTAGTCTGTGCTTCTTTGATGTATTTAGGTGCTCTAATATTAAGTCAAGTGCCATCAAGTTGGATCCTACTTGTGGAGACCCTAGGGACCAGTGTAGAACTGACCCCCAGAGTATTCAAGGAGTACTCTAATATTAGGTGCATAAATATTTAATATTGTTAACTCCTGCTTGTGTATTGAACCTTTCAGTAATAAATAGTGTCCATCTTTGTCCATGATGGTGGATTTTCACTCAAATCGATTTTATCTGAGATTGGATTTACCAGACTTGCTCTTCTTTGTTCATTGTTAACTTGATATATATTCTTCCATCCTTTAATTTTCAGTTTGTTCCTATCTTTAAGTCTAAGGTGAGTTTCTTGTAGGGCACATATGGATGGGTCGTGTCTTTTTATCCAAGAAGTCACTTAATGTCTCTTTACTGGTGCATTCAGTCCATTCACATTCAATGCAATTATTGATATGTATGTGTTCAGTGTTGCCATTGTGATATGATTATTTTTGTGTTGATATTTTCTCTGTTGTGCTTAATCTGTTCTAGGACATTCTTCTTTGTGAGTTGATTTTTCATCTTTTTCACTGTTGGTTTTGTGGCTGTTGAGACTGCTGTAGTACGTTTTGTGATTTGATATGTTGGATCTTCATTGTGCATTACAGCTGCCCCTATGATCTCCCTTAATCAACTATGTATAAACCCAATTTTAATTACTACCATTCTTATCAACTTCCTCTCCATCTGGAAGGACTATAACGACTGTAGTACATTCCTCCTTTTAATATGATGACATCATAGTTTTCAAGATATGACGACTGGAGTATTTCTTTCACTATTATAGCTTTGATTGTGTTTGGAACCTTCCCTAACCGAGTAGGATTCTGGGTGATGTGTCCTGTATTTGCTTCTAAAATATAAAGTCAGTGGTTTTGTTCTTCTAAGCCAAGAGAGTCTTTTGGTATTTCTTGTAGCTTTGATTGGGTTTTTACAAAGTCTCTGAGTTTCTTTTTGTCTGCAAATGTCTTAATTTCATTTTCATATTTGAAAGATAGTTTTGCAAGATATATAATTCTTGGTTGGAAGTTCTTCTCCTTCAAGACTTTGAATGTGTCATGCAACTGTCTCCATGCCAGCATGGTTTCTGCTGATAAATCTGACAAAAGCCTACAGAGTTTCCCTCTGAATGTTAGCTATTCTTTGAGTCTTGCTGCCTTTAAGAGTTTCTACTTGTGTTTCATTTTGTTAAGCTTGATTACAATATGTCTTGGAGTCTTTGTTTTGGGATTCATATTGAGTGATATTCTGTGTGTATCTTGGATGCCTATATTCACTTCTTTCATCATTTCTGGCAAGTTTTCTGTCAGCTGCTCAGCAACAGTACTCTCTGTGTTCTCAGATGTCTCACCCTGTTCAGGAACTCCCATTAATTGTAGATTGTTCCTCTTAGTAGAGTCCCACATGCTTCTTAATTCTTCTTCATTTTTCTTGTTTTTTGTTTCTGATTTCTCCTTGTAGGTGCTCAAGTCAGTAACTCTGTCCTCGAAATCAGAGACTGTATTTTCCATTTGTTCCATTCTGTTTTCTAGGCTTTGAATTGAAGTTTCTATGTCTTTCATTTTGTTCTTGATCTGTTGGATTCCAGCATACTGGTGTTCCATCAGATTGAACAGCTTGCTTAATTTTTCATTTTGTTCTGCTGCATTTTGTATAAGGTCTAGGAGGGCTGTATACATAATCCTTTTGTATTCACCTTCTGATAGTTTCAGAAAGATTTCTTCATCTGGGAAGTTTTGTGGTGCTTTTTTTGAGGGGCTTTCTGAATCCATGGATGATTTCTTGGTTACGGTTTTCTCTAGAGTTTGTTGCTTTTTGAGCATCATGTGGGTCAATAGAGGCTGGGAGAGATGCCATGAGGCTGGACCACAGTTGCTTCTCTTAAAATGGAAGGTAAAAGGTATCTGATAACTTCCAAAGTCATTCAGGTTTTCAGGTGTATAGGTCCCTCTTACCAGCTGATAAAGTAAGCACCTCTATATCAAACCCCAGATGTTATAAACTAGCTCACAATACAGAGAGGCTACTGCTCTGCTGGCCTCTGCTGTTGGGCCCAAGCTGTAGGTAACACTGTGTGGAATCCTGCTTTCCTGCCAGAGAAGCGCTCTCCAGGAAGGCACTGCCTCCCAGCCCAGGAATTAGGTCTAGCTGAGGCTTTCTAGCTGAGGCTTTCTTAGGGGTATGTCTGCCTCCCAGAGGAACAAGATGGTGTCCCACACAAGCTCGCCACCTGGCTAGGTCTAGACTACTCTAAGTCTGAGGCAGAAAAAGAGGCCAAAGGTGCTGAAATGCCCAGAGTCCATAGCCTCTGTTGTTGGGCCTCAGCCATAGGCAACACTGTGTAGAATCCTGTTTTTCTGCCAGAAAAGTGCTCTTCTCTGGGCAGACACTGCTTCCCAGTCTAGGAACTAGGTTCAGCTGGGGCCTCTTTATGGGTATTTCCACCTCTCGATGGAACAAGTTGGTGTCCTGCACAGGCTCGGCACCTGACTCCATACAAGCTACAGGGAAAGAGAGGCCCAAGGTGCTGAGATGCATAAGGTCCAAAGATGGGCTCTCAAAATGTTGCAGTTTCACCTGCCGATCCCAATAGCAGTGCGTCTGAGGTTAGCTCCTAATCAAGTCCCAGCTCCACTCGCCGGCTAAGATAGAGAAAAAAAAAATTTAAATGGTAAGTTTCCTTAGGTCTGTGAAAGCCAGCTCTCATAAAGAGTAGGGTCAGCAAAAGAGAGGAGGTTTTCTGTTCAGTGGTATGAAGTCCAATTAACACCCCTATGCCGTGTCCTAGGGATCAACAGGTGTCAAGAAGGTTCTGTTTAATTATCAATTCAGGTCTTGGTTTCCAGAGGGATTTAGGCAGACATGTGTTTAGTCCTCCATCGTGACTCCATGCCCCTCTTATTTTTTCATTATTTTTCATACCTACTTTCTTTAGTTTTGGAGGAGCCTTGATGGCATAGTGGTTAAGTGCTTGGCTGCTAAACAAACAGTTGGTAGTTCAAACCCACCTCTGCTCTTCTTGCTTGGTGGTAAGAAGGGTCCCATGTCTCTCTACTCACTCCCTTCTTTTGTATCTCAAAAGAGATTGACTCAAGGTATAACCTAATCTTGTTGATTGAGTCCTACCTCACTAACAAAACTGCCTCTAATTGTGCCTCATTAGAATTATAGAGGTAGGATATACGACACATAAGAAAATCACATCAGATGACAAAATGGTGGTGAACATTCATGCAGTATTGGGCATCATGGCCTAGTCAAATTGATACATATTTTTGAGGGTCATATTTCCATCCATAATATTCCACCCTTTGCCCCCAAAATTCAGGTACTTGACATATGTAAAACATATTTACTCCATCATATAGCAAAAGTCTTAATTCAACTCCAAGTCCAAAATCCAAAATTTCAGCTTCATTTGTGAAATCTAGAATGCAAGTGACCTGCTCTGAAATTATAATGATAAAGCAGCCACAAGCTAGACATTTCAATTACAAAGGGAGAAACCAGAGGGAAATAAGGGATAGCAGGCATCAAGCAAGTCAACAGAACACATTATCTTATCTCTCAAGGGTTAAAAATAATCTTCTCCTCTCTGAGACCATTTATTCAGTAACCCTTCTCTCCAGACTCTGAGTGTTGGCTATGTTCTCCAGTTCTTGGTGGAAGTTTCTTGGCCTGGGGCTTCAGCTTTATCTTCCAAGTTACCTGGAATGGAAGCTTTGCTGCCTTGCATTTGGGCAGCTCCATTCTCCTAGTCCATCTGAGTGACAACCCTACCCCTTCAGGCAGGCCCCATTCTTCTGCCCCTTGGGCATGGCAGCCCCATCCCCTTAGCTTTGGACAGCAGATCCAGTACCTGTCCCACTAATACTCATGAACGGCAGTCACATTTCAGAACCAAACTGATAAAGTTCTGACTCCGGAACCTAGAAAGCTGTGGCCCTCCTCTTTGAAGCCCCAGATACCATGACTCTACTCTTTGAGTCCATGAGGTTGTGGCCCTAACCTTTGAGACAGAGGCAGCTCTGCTACCTGTGTTCTTTGTCTGCTCAGCTTCTGCTTTCTGCTCCCGTGGCCTCTTTATCCCTCAGGCCTCTCTGCCTATATCTGCCCTGCTGGGGTAAATGTATCAAAGTTCTTTATTCCCGCCAATAAATGCCTGGAGACACCTCACTCTGCTAGTAAACTTTAGCTGGAAGGCACTCAGCTCTTTTGCTCTGTGGGTCAGCAAGCCTAGCTCTACAAATAAGTGTTAGGAAGCACCCCGTTCTGTTAGAAAGTCTCCCGCCAAAGGCACTCGGCAGTGGGTCAGATCCAGCACTGTCTGGGATTGGTCTCATGGTTCTGCTGCTGCTTCTTGCTGTCTGAGAATCTTTAGTGTAACAGCTTTCTCCTGAGTCCTCATTAGAATTGTCTTAGATGTCCATAATTCCAACAACAGTCTCTTTAAGGCAATCTAGGTTTTTACCATTAGGTACTTTAAAACTCTTTTGGGTTGTATCCATTCACAGTTTCAAAACTGTTTCCACACTTCAGGTAACTATAAGAGCAGCACCCTGCTCCCAGTACCAAATTCTATCTTAGCTGTCTAGTGCTGTTATACAAGAAATATCACAATAGATCGCTTTAACAAGGAGAAATGTATTCTCTCACAGTCTAGGAAGCTAGAAGTCCAAATTCAGGATGCCGGTTCCAGGGGAAAGATTTCCTGTCTATTGGATCTCTGGAAAGGTCTTTATCATCAATCTTCCCCCAGTCCAGGAATTTTCCTACCTGGAAAGTTGGCAGTTTGAGCCCATCAGCCACTCTGCAGAAGAAAAGAGCTGGTGATCTGCTTCCACAAAGATTAAAGCCTAAGAAACCCTATGGGACAGTTCTACTTTGTCCTATAAGGTTACTATGTGTTGGAATTGATTTGATGGCACACAACAACAATGACACAGAGGGTACAACTTTAAATGTTGATTCATATCTTACAATTCCAGTTGATAGTAATTATTCAAATGTCATTTTGTGATTAGTATTTACTTTCCATTTATTTATTCACCCAACAAAGTATTCTGCTAGACACTGGAGGAACTGAGATAAAATGCAATCTTATCGTGGATTGAATCATATCCCCCCCAAAACACTTGGCTGGGCCATGATTTCCAGTATTATATGATTGTTCTCCATTGTGTGATTTTCCCATGCTGTAAATGCTAATCTCTGCCTGTGGTTAATAGACTGGATTATGTTAAAAAGGATTAGAGCGGGACTGTAACACCCTTCCTAAGGTCACCTCCCCACTTTATTGTAAAGGGAGTTTCCCTGGAGTGTGGCTTGTACCACTTTTTATCCTACAAAAGATAAAAGTAAAAAGGGAAGCAAGCAGAGAGCTGGGGACCTGATACCATCAAGAAAGCAGCATCAAGAACAGACCATGTCCTTTGGACCTGAGGCTCCTTTGTGAAATGCTCTCAGACTAAAGAAAGACTGATGTGACACAAGGGCCTTCCTCAAGAGCCAACAATAAGGAAAGCCTTCCCTGGAGCTGACACATTGAATTCAGACTTGTAGCCTGCTGATCTATGTATAAACCTCTCTTTACTAAAGCCATCCACTTGTAGTATTTCAGTTAGAACAGTACTAGATGACTAAGACAGAATTTTTCTAGCAGATACCTAAAATGTGGAAGTGAGTTTTGAAACAGTGAATGGATAAAAGACTTAGAAAGAACCTAGGAGAAATGTTAACCCTGAAGAAGGTGTAGGTGGTAAGAAACAAGCAGCAGAGGACCAGTGACAACAGCAGTGGACAGGCAGCAGCAGAACCAGATCAGCACAAGACAGCACTGGAACTGCCCCTCAAAGTGAAAGAGTTGAGTGCCTGTGCACAGGAGGTTTCCATGCAGAGTGAGGTGCTGTCTGCCACTTAAATTGGTGGAGCTAGGCTTGCTGATTCATGGAGGAAGTGAGCTGAGTGCCTGTGGGCAGGAGGCTTCTAGCAGAAAGCACTTAAATTGGTGGAGCTACAGAGCCTTCTAAGACTTTCCCCAGCAGGACAGATGTGGGCATGAGGCCCAGGCCATGAGGTCATAGGAAACAGAAGCTAAAGAGAAAAGGAATACAAAGAGCTGAGCTCCGTCAGTCTCAAAAGACATGGTTATGACCTCAGGAGTTTCTAAGGGCAAAGCCATGGCCTCTGATACTACTAAGGGTGGACTTACCACTGAGTTGGGCTTAGAAAATAGTGTGCCTAAAGACGAGGGAGCAGAGCTGCTGTCCCAGAGGGCCTGGAATGCAGAGGTACAGCCCAGGGCCAAAGGGCCTCCACTCAGAATCTGGAGAGTATGGCCAATACCTAGAGTCTGGAGGGCAGGGCCATTGTGTAAAATATCGCAGAAAATGGAGGATTATTTTCAGGCCTTTGAGGGCTAATGTAATGTGTTTTGCTAATTCGCTTGGAGTCTATTATGCCTTTTTACCCTGTAATTTCTACCATTTATAATAGAACTGTATAGCTTGTACCTGCCTGTTCTGCCATTGTACTTGGAAGCAAATAACTTGTAATTTCAATTTCACAGATGTGGAAGAATTTTTGTACTGTGAACTTGGAGCTGATTTAAGAGTTTTGGTATAATATGGTGGGGTGAATATGTTTCACATGTTACAAGGATGTGATTTGGGGGGGCAAAGCGTAAAATGTCATGGATTTAATTATGGCCTCCCAAAATGTGTGTAGCAACTTGACTGGACCATGATTCCCCGTATTATGTGATCACCCTCCATTTTGTGATTTTCATGTGCTGTAAATCCTAATCTCTGCCTGTGGTTAATGGACTGGGTTCTGTTAAAGAGGATTAGGATGGGACTGTAACACCCTTCCCAGAGTCACCCTCCTACTCCAATATAAAAGGAGTTTCCCTGGAGTGTGACTTTCACCTTTTATCTCCTGTGAGAGATAAAATGGAAAGGAAGCAAGTACAGAATTGGAGGCTTCATACTATCAAGAAAGCAGTACCGAGAGCAGAGCGTGTCCTTCAGACCTGAGGTTCCTGCGCAAAGATGCTCTCAGACGAAAGAAACACTGATGCAATACAAGGACCTTCCTCTAGAGCTGACAAAGAGGAAAGCCTTTCCATGGAGCTGATATCCTGAATTTGGATTTGTAGCCTACTGGACTGTGCAAAAATAAACTAACTTCTCATTGTTAAAGCCATCCATTTGTGGTATTTCTGTTAGGGTAGTACTAGATGACTGAGACAGTCACTATGCATTTGAATCTACTCGATTGCAACTGATTTGGTTTTTTGTTGTTGTTATTATTGTTGTTAAGTATTTATAGCATTTTATTGTGTTTAAATAAAAATCTCAGTTCAGAAATCAGACAGTGAAGCAGACTAGACAAAAATACTTCGTGTTGCCTAAGAGCCTAATAGGTTGCACAGCTTCTATTGTTCAAAATTTTAGTATGTGAAGCCATACTACTACGGACAAGACAGAAATGCAGGGACAGATAGATCACTGCAATGGCCATTAACTGTCTCTTTTGGATTTATTTCTCTCTGGACAGAGAAGTGCACATTATCATTCGAACTCCTTCTTTAGCTGATTTATAGTTGTCTTTTAGTGCAATGAAGCTACCACCACTAAGCTTTGCTTTCTTCTTAAAGTATATATATTTTCATTTATAGAATAAGGAATAAAGCAAATCTAACTCCTAGCATAATCTATACTATAAACAGCCTTTAAAAAGACAGACTCTGAACATATTTTGTGCCCATTTCTTTTTGAGACACCAAATACCGCAGGGTACTTTAAGAATACTTGTATTTCATTACTTTTGATGGAGGAAGCTGTTTCTTGTACCCCAAGTATCTGGAATGGAACAAGGGTCATGGATAAATTCTCCTTTAGTTCCAGAGATTTGTAATAAATACTTGTAATGAGCCCAATCTCTTAAACTTATCTCTGAAAATGAGTTAAAAACGAAATTGATTTTTAAGGATTTTGCTCTCAATACTAGCTCTCCATTCATGTATTCAATAAGTACTCCTTAAAAATACCATATTTCTGCAATGATTTGGATGTCATATCTTCTAAAGGAGCTTCTGAATCTACTTTTTATAGAGATCTTCAGCCCTTATCTAGCAAAAATGCAAGGTAATAAATGTTCCACGCATTTAGATTTCTTCAGATGACAGCATGTACTGACCCCCATGCATAATTCAGATTCATACCACTAAGTCAGAATTATGGATGGTTCAACCCAAGCAATGCGTCTAAAGCATACAACTATCCAGTAACCAAGTCATAAACCACAAAATAAACCCAGAAATCTACCACAGAAAATTTTTCTCAATGTATGGTAGAAAGAGCTAGAAGCAAGCAGAGAGGAGCACTTTATTGATCCTGTTTTGAAATCATTCCAAGCCTGAATTTTAATAATGCCACCTGTGGTAGAGGATCAGCCTAAAATTGTGTTCCAAATCCATTACCATTGAGTTGATTCCAATTCATAGCGACCCTATAAGACAGGGTGGAACTGCTCCACAGTTTCCGAGGAGCGCCTGGTAGACTAGTACTGCCAACCTTTTGGTTAGCAGCCCTAGCACTTAATCACCACACCACCAGGATTTCCGAAGTTGTGTTAGCAGAAGTATTATAGAATCATTTCAGTTTTCAGGTGTCAGTCAGCCACATTCCATCTAAGTATGACTGGCAAAAGATCTATCCAACCAACTTATGGTTGCAATGGTTCTATTTCTATGCCTGTAAACATAGCTTGAGGCTATGTTTATACAATGCCAAATGAGGTGAATTAGAGAAAAGGGAGGAGGGAATGAATACAAATGCTTGAATTTTGAAGACCAAAAAACTAGTATACTATTTGTGTTATTTAGGCATATTTTTGATACCGTATTTACATTGTCTAAATACTGTTTTGGTTTTGGTTAGTGTTGTTTCTAACATTACTTTGATTTGGATTCTTATCTAAAGAATATCTTCTTGGTTTGACTTTAGAAAGTGGATTCTAGGTTCTTGTTTTTCTTTTTTAGGAAGCTTTTGCTGTCTCTTCCCCAACCTGTTGAATGCAACAGTGCCAGAGCTGTCTATATCCAAGAATCTGAGACTCTTGAAGTCACAATGTCTATGAAAAGAGAATTGGATTTTGTTAACTTCTTCTGAAAATGCATGAATGAAGACGAAAAGTGATCTAATGGCACTGGTAAAAATTTAAAAAATAAAAAAAAATGGTTAATGTTTTCTGTATTCTGTTTATTATTATAGTATAAATGGGACAGGACCTAAGTTAAATTCCAGTGATACTCTGATCATTTAGAGTCCTTTCTATTACTATTAGTAAATATTGTTTTCTCATACTAATGAGCTATTAAGTAAAAGCTGGATAGAATATTTACAGGTTAACCAATGACTACATGGTCAATCAAGTAACTGAAATAGGACCATGAAATTGTTAGTCCATTAATTTCAGGAACCTAAAGAACTAAAGCCAATCAGTTATACTGTGATACAATCAGAGGCATAGCAATTGGACATTATTATCACCAGAGAAATGTATTTGATTGCCTTTTCATTGATTTGATCCAATGATTTAGTGTTCTCTGTTTGGGCTCTCACTATTGTTCTGGAATACACAGATGACAAAGGATTTTAGGTAGTTTGAAACATCATAGTAATCATTTGATACAAAATATTCTTGAACACACAGTATTATTTAGCTTTCTCCATCCTGCTTTCAATGTTTAGATCTAGTTAGGTTAAAAATAATTTTCCCTATGTGTGCTAATAATTATTAAGAATCCCTTTGGGAAGTACTGTGTTTGTGTTTAGTTAGATGAAATCCTTGACATTTAAAAGAAATATTTAAAGAAAGTGATGCGTTTACAAATCCTGTTCTCTGTCACTGCCTGTATTTCTTCTTAATGGAACATACCTATTTTTGTGAATTGTGCCAATACCCACTGCCTATTTTGTACTATATTGCATAAGTTTTATTTCAGAACTATTTATAAACTGTATTATAAAGCTTGCAGACTTGGTCTCTAACATCACTGTAGATCTACAGTACTACCTCAGTTAAATTTTGAAAAGAAGAAAGCAGTTAAAAGGTGTTCATCATTTCTATGTGAAATATTAAGGGAATAAATACTCAAACAAATACTTTGTGGGTTAGTTATGTAGATAACTGTTAGGCTTCTAGTTTGTGACTAGGTCAAATAGAAGCAAACAACTGAGATTTTGGGGAAAGTACCTATGTTAAAATACCAAGCTATTATAGAAAATTCACAATACAAATTATCCCTATGACTTTCTTCTGTGGGGGAAAATGTTGAGAATGGGATTAACTGAAAGAAAGATAGTGAATTTAAGTCTGTGATGTAATAGAATCAGAACAGAGCCCTACTTTGCTTTCTGTGTGGACTTAACATCTTTTTTTAAAGGCTGTATTTTAAGAATTTAACATTACACCCAAGTATAAACTCTGGGACAAGCCTAAACAGTAACCAATATTTTTCTTCTCTAGAAAGTAGCGGTGAGTCAGTGGAAAATATATCTCTTTTTGCTGTATACTGGCCCCAATTACAAACACTATTATTACTCAAGCTGACTGAATGTGTATAAATTGTCCCTGGAAGAGAAGGTAGAGCATATCCAGGCCAACTTGAATTGGACTTTTCGTTATGTGGTGCTGTATCAGTTATATAATGAAACAGAGCTTCAAGAGCAATGAAATATGATACAGTAATTTATAACTATCTAAAAATCATCCTACTTCACTGTCCTTGGCCTCAGAAGTAGCAACTACAGTGGTTTTGTTGTTTCGTTTTTAAGCTAATTCACAACATTTTATTTTTCTAAAGAGAAAAGTCCACTAATCTGAATATAGAAATGAGAATCCAAAGGAAGGTTTATCTTGTTGGCATTTTGCAGGGAGTTTTAGCTATTACAAGAAGGATTGGAGGTTAAAACTACAATTATGATACGTAATTAGTCTACATATACTTCTCCCTCATTGTACTTTTTTACCTCTTTCTTTTGCTCCATAATCTCCAGTAGCTTTTAGGGGGATTAAATTAACTCATTTTTTTCATTCATTCACTCATTTATACATTCTTTCAACAAATATCTACAGGTCTGGCACTGTTTTAGTTTCTGGGGATGTAACAGTGAGCAAAACACATACGTTCTTGTCGTCACGGAGCAGACACTTTAGCAAGGGGACATAATCAGCTCTAGAGAATAGTTGAGTATTTATTCCTTTGATATACAAATATGTGTTTTCAACTTACTGTTAGTACTGTGAAGTAAAGTAATTGGTGCTTTGAAAATATGAGAAATCAAGTCTAGCCTAGGGGGCAGAAAAGGCTTCCTTGAAGAGTTGACATGTCAGCTGAAACGTGAAAGATGCTCAAGAGTTAACCAAAGTGGGTATTGGTGGAGAGGGGAACAGTAAGACTTCTTAGTACAAAGGGGCAGAAAAAGTGAAGACTCAAGATGGGAAGAACTTGGAGAGGTCAAGGAAAATGAAAGCCAGTGTGGCCTGAGTGAGCCTGGGGGAATATATCTGAAAGTAGGTTGGAAATTTTGGTTCGGACAATGTCATAATAGATCCTTGGAGGTTAAAGGAAAGAATTTGTATTTTATTCTAACTGCTCTGTGGAACAGAATATATTAGGAGGCAACAATGGACGTGGGGAGACCTATTAGGAGGCCATTGTCATGCCGTTAACTCAGTCAAATAATTATTTTACAAAAAAATATTTTTAAAAACTTTTGCTGTCTAATTGATTCTGACTCATGGTGATCCCACATGATAGAGAGTAGAATTGCGCTCCATAGGATTTTCTTGGATTGACCTTTTGGAAGCAGATGGTCAGTACCTTCTTCCAAGGTATGTCTGGGTGGTTTTGAAAGACCAGCCTTTCAATTAGTAGCCAAGTAATGATTCATGCCACCCAGGGACTTTATTATTTTACATTTTACCCTCAATAACATAAATTGTTGGTTGTTTTCTTAAATTAGAAAAAAGTGCATTTTATAAGCAGGAAACTTAACAATTTAGAAAAGTTCTTTTAAAATAAAGAAAACTAAAAATTACCGATAAGCCAACTAATTATAAATAATCGCTCTTAACATTTTAGTGCCTCTTGCCATCTTTTTTCCCCCAAAGCATAACAGATATTGTTGTTTTCCTAAATGAGATGATATTGCACAAATTGGTGTTATAACCTGTCTTCTTTGAGCTCTAAAATACATATATATGTATATATATGTGTGTGGGTATGTACACAAACCTCTTATTGTTTCTGATTCTAATTTTATTGCATTGTGGTTGGAGAGTGTGATAAATGATCCATGCATATTTGGTAAGGATGACTATTCCATAATTTTCTGTACAGAATTCTATATATATCAATTAATTCAGGATCTTTAATCATGTTGTTCAAATCTTAATTTTTGGTGTGCTTTGCTTATCAATGCTAAGAGAGCTGTATTAGAATTTACCACTGGTTATAGATTTGTAACCCTGGTGGCATACTGGTTAAGTGCTATGACTGCTAACCGAAAGGTCAGTAGTTCGAATCCACCAGGTGGTCCTTGGAAACTGTATGGGGCAGTTCTATTCTGTCCTATAGCATTACTGTGAGTTGGAGTTGACTCGACAGCAATGGGTTTTATGAATTTGTTGGCATCTCCTGTAATCCTATCAAATTTTTCTTTATATACTCAGGTTAAATTTTGAGGTGCAGGCAGATTTAGAATATTGTATCTTTCCTTTTATTGGTATTTTGTGAATCTCTTTATTTCTAATAATATTTGTTGATATAAAGTATGTTGTGCTTAACATTAACCTAACTACATCAACTTTCCTTAGTATTTGCCTGGCATGTCTCTTTCCATGACTTCATGTTTCAGGCATGACCTTAATGAACAGTGTGTAGTTAAATTTTTAATTTTAAATCCAATCAGTATTCTGTCTTTAAATTCACAAGTATTAATCCAGTTATATTTACTGTGATTAATGATAGTCAGATTTATTTATATCATCTTGTTATGGGATGTGTCTTTTATTCTCCTTTTTCTCCCCCAGTTGATCCTTTTTTTTTTTAATTCTTTTTTTATTTTCCCCCACTGGTTTGGAAGTTAGACATTCTGTTTCTGATATTGTTTTTTAAACCTAAAATACATTGTTACTCAATAGTTCCACCCTTCCTTAAAATCATTTATGGACTTAGTTTTAACTCAACAATGCACCTTCCACTTTGTTTTTATAGGCCCAAATTAGCCATTATTATTGTTTGATACAGAACACTTGCTTAGGTCTGCCCACATTTTAACCAACATCTTTGTCTATCATTCCTTTTTTCATATTAGTACTTCCTTTCTGAAGTGCATGCACTAGTAGTTCTTCCCAGTTACAATCTGTGAGATCTTGATTATCCCAGTCCATTTCTAGAAATATTCTTATTGTGCTAACTCTTGACTAATAATTTAGCTGGATTTCAAAATCTAGGCTAGCAGTTATTTTCCCTCAGAACTTTGGAAGTATCATTTCTCTATGTTCTGTCCTGTACTGCTGTAATTTGAAAGTCTATTGTCTTATCTCATTGCTGTTGCTTTGTAGGTAATCTGTCTTTTCTCTCTGGTAATTTTTAAGATTTTTCTGTTTGTCTTTGGAATTGTACAGTTTAACTATATGTCTGGATATAGATTTGTTTTTATTACAAAAAAATATTTGTGCTTCTTAAATCTTATACTGATCCTGGAAAACTGTCACCTATTATCTCCCTGAATCTTGCCTTTCCTCCATTTTCTCTGTTTTTCCTTACAGAACTCCTAGATCCAGGTTGGGCCTTACATTCTATTCTCCATAACTTTTAGCCTCTCTGTCATATTTTCCATCTCTTTCTACTCTTTATATTGGGCAATTTTGTCAAATATATCACCCAAATCATCATTTTCAGGATCCTAATCTTTCTAATGACTGTGTCCACTGACTCTCATGGTAGATTATTTATTGTTAGTTTGTTAAGTGAAAATTCCTTGTGGTCTGCATTGTGGAAGTATCTCTTCAAAGTAGTTATACCTTTGCTTCTGTCAGGAGCCTCAGGGTGAGGGTTCCCTGATAAATACCGTTTGTATAAATTAAAATCTAAAATCCACAGTTCCAGTCCTGTGTTTTAATCCACAGAAGAATGTTTTCTTCCATCTAGGGCCTAAAGACAGGCAAAGACACTTGGGCCAAAGGTGCAGAATTTTTTTTTTTTTCATTTACTAAAGGTAAAACTTTTTAATAAGATGTTGGTCCCAGACCCTCATCTCCCATCCCTTGGGTGTTAGAAATTAAACTTCCTTCCCAAGGCAATCACAACTTCCATTCACAAGATTGCCACTCTGATTTTCAGCTTTCTTTCCATTTCTGGTATCTGGGAATTTCCTTTTATTCCCTGTGAGTTCACCTATGCACTTAAATGAATACTTATATATTTTACCTTGAACTTAGAGAAGTTTGTATCAGAGAGTTTTCAGTTAATGTCATTGGTCTTATTGCTGGAAATGGCTGATCTCCTTTCTTTACTTAGCTATATGTTATGAATATCTTCCCATGAATAATTATCCTTCAACATGATTTTTACAGATTAATTTCCCTAGAAAGTAAACTGTAAATCAGCCAAAAGGTTTATTGGGAAGTGCTCTTGGGATGAATACCTGTGGAAGGAAGTAAAGGAAACAAGACTGGACAAAGGTAGAGGCTGTGCTGGATTGCAGTCACAACAAGACCTTAGCAGACTTCACAGGAATCTCTGCATCTGAAGTGATCCTCAGGTGGAGTCAAGATGGCAGACTAAACACACATCTCCGTATAATTCCCTCTGGAAACCAAGGCCTGAATTGATAACTAAACAGAGCCTTCTGGACACCTAGTAATGCCTAGGACTCAGCATGCCGTCAATTTGGATTACATACCACTGAACGGGAAACTTTTTTTCTTCCATTGACCCCACCCTTGTTGAGTGCCAGCTCTCTTAGTCTGAAGGTAACTCAGCATTTTAACTTTGTTTCCTCTGTCTCAGGCAGCGAGAAGGGCTGGGGCTTAACCGGCAGCAAAGCTCAGATGCACTGCTGATGGGATTGGCGGGCAGAATGGCCACATTTTGAGAGCCCGGCTTTGGACTCTGTGCGCTTTGGTACTGCTGACCTCTCTCTCCAAAACTCCTCCATGAATCAGCTATTCTCAAGTGGGTGGTAAAGCCTGCGCAGGACACCATGTTGTTTGACTGGGAGGCAGAGTTAACCCAAAGGCCAGCAAGTGGGGCTTGGGCTTAACTGGCAGCAAACTCAGACATGCTGCTGACAGGATCAACAAATGATATGGCCACATTTTGAGAGCCTGGCTCTGGACTCTGTGCACATAGGCCCTTCCATCCTCTCTTTCTGAACCTCTGCCACTGATTGAATTATCTATTCCACAGTGAGTAGGAGAGCTTGTGTGGGTCACCATCTGGTTCGACTGGGAGGTGGAGTTACCCAAGTAGAGTCTCCAGCAGGACCTAATTTCCAGGCTGGGAGACAGTGCCTGCCCAGGGAATGCTTTTCCGGCAGAAAAGCAGTGTTTTTCAGTGCGGCCTTATGAATGGGGCCCGGCAGCAGATGACTGCAGAGCAGTAGCCTTTCCATATTTTGAACTAGTTTGCAGCATCTGGAGCTGGATATAGAGGTGTCTGCTTTACCAGCTGGGAAGAAGGGCTTGCACACCTGAAAGCCTGACTGATCTTGGAAGCTGTCAGACACCTTTTACCTTTCAGTATAAGGCTGCCTAGAGAAATAACTGCAGTGTATCCCAATGCCATCTCTTCTAGCCTTTACTGACTCACATCATAGGGTCAGCTGACAGCTCCCCAGTGGCTCTATGAATAGGGCCATGTCTTTGCCAATCAGCAGGTGGAGCCTGCTACACCAGAGATTCTACTGAACCCAGTCACTGGAGTACATAGAGGTGACTAGTGATCACCCTCCTTTCCAGACTGAGCTTTAGATCCCATTAAGGTAACACGGAGAAAGAAAACAACTTCCAGATGTCCAAAAAGCAACAAACTTTGGACAGAAATGTAAAGAAAAATTCAACTATGGGTCCAGAAGGCCCCAAAAAGAAAGAACCAAAGAACTTCCCAGACGAAGAAGCCTTTCTGAAACTAGCAGAGGGCAAGTACAAAAGGATTATATATAGAGTCCTCCTAGACATTATATAAAATGCAGTAGAGAAAAATGAAAAATTAACCAAGCTGTTCAATCTGATGGAACACCAGTACTCTGGAATCCAACAGATCAAGAACAAAATCAAAGACATAGAAACTTCAAAGCCAAGAAAACAGAATGAAACAAGTGGAAAATAGACTTTCTGACTTGGAAGAGAGAGCTACTGCCTCCAGCATCTATGAGGAGAAATCAAAAAAAAAGAAACAAGAAAAATGAAGAAGCATTAAGAAGTGTGTGAGACTCTATTAAGAGGAACAATCTATGATTAATTGGAGTTCCTGAATGGGGAAGGACACCTGAAAACAGAGAGTATTGTTGCTGAGCTGCTGACAGAAAACTTCCCAGAAATTATGAAAGAAGACAATATAGATGTTCAAGATGCATATAATATAGATCCCAAAAGAAAGACTCCAAGACATGTTATAATCAAGCTTAACAAAATGACACATAAGCAGAAGCTTTTAAAGGCAGCAAGACTCAAAGCAAAGCTAACATTCAGATGGAAGCCCTGTAGGCTTTTGTCTGACTTCTCAGCAGAAAATAAGCTGGCATGGAGGCAATGGGATGACACATTCAAAGCCTTGAAGAGAAAAACTTCCAACCAAGAATTACATGTCCTGCAAAAGTATCTTTCAAATATGCAAATGAAATTAAGACATTTGCAGATAAACAGAAACTCAGAGACTGTAAAAACCCAACCAAAGCTACAAAAAATACTGAAAAATTTCCTGGCTTAGAAGAACAAAACCATTAACTATATTTTAGGAGGCAATACAAGACACATCATCCAGAAACCTACTCAGTTAGGGAAGACTCCAAACTCAATCAGAGCTATAATATTAAAAGAAGTGATCCAGTGGTCATATCATGAAAACTATGATGTCTTCGTATTAAAAAGAGGGATGTACTACAATAGTTATAGTCCTTCCAGATGGAGAGGAAGTTAATAAGACTTGTAGTAGTTATAATTGGATTTAAACATAGATTATTAAAGGATATCACAGGGGTAGCCGCAAGGCACAATAAAGATGCAACATATCAAATCAAGAAACATAATTCAGGAGTCTCAACAAACACAAAACCCACACAGAAAAGGATGAAAAATCAACTCATAAAGAGGAACATCCCAGAACAGAATATTAAGAGCAACAGAGAAAACATCAACATCAAAATAGACACATTACAGTGACAGCACTAAACACATAACTATTAATATTTACATATAATTACATTTAATGTAAATGGACTGAACGCTCCAGTAAAGAGACAATGAGTGACATCTTGGATCAAAAGACACAACCTTTCTATATGTTGCCTACAAGACATTCACCTTAGACTTACAGATATGAACAAACTGAAAATTAGAGGATGAAAGACTATATACCAAGCCAACAATACCAAAGAAAAGCAGGTGTGGCAATAGTAATCTCAGACAAAATTGATTTTAATGTAAAACCCACCATCGAGGACAAGGATGGACACTGTTTATTGCTGAAAGGTTCAATACATAAGCAGGACCTAACAATATTAAATATTTATGCACCTGATATTAGAGAACCTAAATATGTCCAAGAAACACTAATTACACTCAAAAAGCAGATAGATCACTCCACAATAATAGTAGGAGACTTCAACACTCCACTCTCAATATTGGACAGATCGTCTAGAAAAAAGCTCAGTAAAGACACAGAAGATCTTATTGCCACAATTAACCAACTAGACCTCATCAACATATACAGAACTTTCTATCCATCAGCAGACAACTACACCTTCCTCTCCAGTGCACATGGAACATTCTCCAGAATAGACTATGTGTTAGGACATAAAGCAGTTCCCAACAAAATCCATACCGTTGAATTAATGCAAAGCATCTTCTCAGATCATAAGCCATAAAAGTCGAAATCAATAGCAGAAAAAACATAGATAGAAAGTGGAACTCATGGGAACTGAATAACACCTTGCTCAAAAAGACATGGGTTATGGAAGAAACCAAGGATGAAACACAGAAATTTATGGATTCCAATGAGAATGAAAACTCTTCTTACCAGAACCTATGGGATACAGCCAAAGCAGTACTCAGGGGTCAGTTTATCTCCATAAATGCACACATCTGGAAGAAAGAAAGAAACCAAATCAAAGAACTGACCCTACAGCTTGAACAAATAGAGAGACAGCAACAGAGGAACCCCTCATGCACCAGAAGAAAACAGCTCGTAAAGATTAGAGCAGAACTAAACGAATTAGAGAATAGAAGAACAATTGAAAAAAATTGAAAAGACTAAAAGCTGGTTTTTTGAAAAGATCAACAAAATTGACAAACCACTGGCTAAACTTACTAAAGAAAAACAGGAAAGGAAACAAGTAACCCAAATAAGAAAAGGGAGGGGAGATGTCACAAAACATCCAACATAAATTAAAAATATTATAACAGAATACTATTAAAGACTGTACTCTAACAAATTTGAAAACCTAGAGGAAATGGACAAGTTCATATATTCATATCACCTACCAAGATTATCACGAGTGAAGCAGAACAACTTAATAAACGTATCTCAAAGGAAGAGATTGAAAATTTCTTACAAAAATTACCAACCAAAAATAGGCCGGGCCCAGATGGCTTCACTGCAGAATTCTACCAAGCTTTTAGAGAAGAGTTATCTCCAATGCTACTGAGACTATTTCACAACATAGAAAGGGATGGAATACTCCCAAATTCATTCTATGAGGCTGGCATAACCCTGGTATCAAAGCCAGGAAAAGACCCAACAAAAAAGGAGAACTACAGATCGATATCATTCATGAATCTAGATCCAAAATCTTCAACAAAATTCTTGCTAATAGAATACAAAAACATATCAAAAAAATAATTCATCACAACCGAATTGGATTCATACTACGGATGCAAGCTTGGTTCAACATCAGAAAGACAATTAATGTGACCAACCATATAAATAACACAAAAGACAAGAATCACCTGATTTTGTCTATTGATGCAGAAAATCCATTTGATAAAGTCCAAAACCCAATCATGCTAAAAACTCTCAGCAAAATAGAAATAGATGACAAATTCCTCAATGCAATAAGGGCCATTTATACAAAGTCAACTGCCTGCATCACCCTGAATGGAGAGAGACTAAAACAACTCCCTTTGACAATAGAAATTAGACAAGGATGGCCACTCTCACCTCTCCTATTCAACATTGTACTAGAAGTTCTTGCTAGAGCAATTAGACAAAACCAAGAAATTATCCAAGCTTTTATAGAAGAGTTATCTCCAATGCTATCTCCAAGGCATCAGCAAAAAGGAAGTAAAAATCTCCCTATCTGCACATGACATGATTGTATACGCAGAGAATCCCAAAGAATCCATACGGAAACTACTCAAACTGATAGAAGAGTTCAGCAAAGTGTTAGGAAGATAAACATAAGTAAATCAGTAGGATTCCTTTACACCAAAGATGAAATAGTTATAGAAGAAATCACCAAATTAATACCATTTACTGTAGCCCCCAAGAAAATAAAATATCTAGGAATAAATCTAACCAGAGAAATTTCAGACCTTTACAAAGAGAACTACAAGACCTTACTACAAGAAACCAAGAGAGACTTACATAAATGGAGAATTCTACCCTGCTCATGGATAGGAAGACTTAACATCGTGAAAATATCTATTTTACCCAAAGCAAACTACTTAAATAATGCAATCCCAATACAAATTCCTGTCACATTTTTTAATCAGATGGAGAAACAAATCACCAACTTTGTTTGGAAAGGGAAGAAGCCCCGGATAAGTAAAGCACTACTGAAGAAGAAGAACACACTGGAAGGCCTCTCACTACCTAACTTTAGAACCTATTAAACTGCCACAGTAGTCAAAACAGCCTGGTACTGGTACAAAAAGAGAGAGATAGATCAATGGAACAGAGCTGAGAACCCAAAGATGCCACCATCCTCCAATGACCAGTTGATATTTGACAAAGCCCCTAAGACATTAAACTGAGGTAAAAGCAATTTCTTCAACAAATGGTGCTGGCAAAATCGGGTATCCATCTGCAATAGACTGAAACAAGACCCATATCTCACATCTTATGCAAAAACCAACTCAAACTGGATAAAAGACCTACATATCAAATCTAAAACGATAAAGCTCATCCAAGAAAAAAAAAGGATCAACAACAGAAGTTTTAATACACAGTGTAGACAGACTTTAAAATCTGACAAAGCACAATCAATAGAAAATAGACAAATAGGAACTACTAAGAATTAAACACTTCGCTCATCCAAAGACTTTATCAATAGAACTAAAAAAAAATACCTACAGAATGGGAAAAAATATTTGGCAACTACATGTCAGACCAATGCCCGATCTCCATAATCTATAAGGTACTACAAAATATCAACAAGAAAGAGATAAATAATCCAATTAAGCTATAGGCAAAGGAGATGAACAGACACTTCTCGAAAGACGATATGCAGGCAGCCAAAAAACATATGTGGAAATGCTCATAACCACTAGCTATTAAAGAAATTCAAATCAAAACTATGATGAGATACCACATCACCCCAACAAGGTTGGCCATGATCCAAAAAATGCAAAACAACAAATGCTGGAGAGGCTATAGAGAAATTGGAACTCTCTTACCCTGTTGGTGGGATTGTAAGATGGTGCAACCTCACTGGAAAGCAATCCGGTACTTCCTTAAAAAGCAGGAAATAGATATACCATTTGACCCAGAAATTCCAATGCTTAGAATATATCCTGCAGAATCAAGGCCATTCACAACAACAGATCCATGTACATGAATGTTTATCGCAGCACAGTCCACAGTAGCAAACAGGTGGAATCAACCCAGATGCCCAACAACAGAGGAATGGATAGGTAAACTATGGTATTTATACTCAGTGGAACACTATCCAATGATAAAGAACAGTGGTGATTTTAGGAAACATCTCATAACCTGTTTTCAATTGAAGGACATTATGTTGAGTGAAAGTAGTCAGCAACAAAAGGACAAATATTGTATGAGACCCCTACAATAATAACTTAAAAACAGACTCATGCATAGAACAAAAGACTCTTTGACAGCTGCAGTGTTGGGAAGGGAGGAAGGGTGGGGGGAAGGGTTTGGATTAGATAGTTGATAGAAATGTCGTTGGGTGAAATCTGGGACAGCACACATTAGAAAGAAGATCAGTATTAACTGGACTTCAACATAACATGATTACTCCTCCCATCTTAATCCAATATTACAAGGACAGAGTAGCTGGGGCGGGGGGCCAGGGACCATGCTTTCAGGGGAAATCGAGGCCAATTGGCAAACTAGCATTTTGCTAAAGGAGTCCTCTGCACCCCACACTGGTGAGTGGCATCTGGGGTCTTAAAAGCTGCCAAGCTGCCATCTGAGCGTACAGCAAATGGTCCCAACTTAGCACGAACAGATGATCACCAAGGGCCAAAATGACAGAGAACCCAGAAGACAGAGAGACCCACATGAGTGGGTGACTACACTGACTTGTGACCGGAGCAACCAGATGGTGCCCAGCCACCACCAGTGATAGCCATGAAGGAGCTCACATAGTTGAGTCTCACCGGCAACACAAGAATAAAAAGGGGTACACTCTAAGATCTCCACTAAAAGACCACAATTGATGGTCCAGGAGCATCAGGGTTCCCCTAGGAGCATGGCCCCTGGCCCTGATGCTGCCCCTGTCCGTAAATCATAATGGAGGTCAACTCTTTGGACAGGAATGGATTGGACTTGGTGGCAGAGAGTGACCATGTCGTGTGTGCACTTTATGGTTTCATGCATCGATGGGATGTCATCCTGCTGACCTCTTACTGGAAGTGGGGGAAAGGATGAAGAGGAGGGGATAGGAGATTGTTAGGAAGATATGACATGTATAGAATGGAGAGGAGGAGTGTGCTGTCACCGGGCAGGGAGAACAGTGCGAGCTGCACATACGCGGGCATGCAAATTTTCTATGGATTGTACATTTTCACTCCACCATTAAAAAAAAGATCTTCCAGAGTTCTCCCCAGTTGGGGCAAGGGGCCAAGCCATCAAGCCATTACACCTCTGCAATGACTGGTAGATGAATGGAAGCTACACTTCAGAAAGGAGCATGACCTTGGATGAGGTCCCTTTGCACAGCTGAGAATAATTCACAGAAAGCAGACAGCTGAGAGCTATTTGCCAACAGCCGTCCCAGCAGCTGGGGGAATACATCCTTCTATCTTGAAGCAGGAACTGAACACCACAATGAATTTGAATGGATTGATAGTGTTCTATCGCATGTGAGTAGCTTAGTTTACTTAATTTAAACTTTCATTTATAATGCACTGGTTACTTCTAAATTTTTTCAATATGAGTAACACTGACATGAGCATTTTTATACATTTTATTTGTCCATATCTCTTGAATTTTCTCCCTTGGTTAATTTCCTAGAAGTGAAATTGCTAGATGCGCACTTCTAAAAATATTTTAATACATTTTGTCAAATTGCCTGTCAGGAGGCCCGTACTAGTTTAATACTTCTCCAACAGTATATGAGTGCCCATTTCCTAAACATCCTAAGAAATCCTGAGCATCAACATCCTTTTCCATCAATTCCAATTTAACAACCACAACAAAATAATGTCATACAATGTTTATGAATTCTATAACTTGATGACGGTGCAGTGGTTAAGAGCTATGACTGCTAACCGAAAAGGTCAGCTGTTTGAATCCACCAGGCACTCCTTGGAAACTCTGTGGGGCAGTTCTACTCTGTCCTGTAGGGTCAGCGTAAGTCCAATTGACTGAACAGCAACAGGTTTGGAATACTTGGTATTATGTGACATGTTGTCAGGTGCTTTCAGGTTAGTTCCAACTCATGGCAACACTATATACAACAGAACAAAACACTGCCCGGTCCTCCACCATCCTCACAAGTCCACTGTTGTAGCCACTGTGTCAGTCCATCTAGTTGATGGCCTTCTCCTTTTTTGTTGACCCTCTGCTTTACCAAGCATGATGTCCTTCTCTAGGAACTGGTCTCTCCTGATAAGCATGTCGAAAGTACATGAGATGAGGGCTTACCATCCTTGCGTCTAGGGAGGATTTTGGCTGTACCTTTTGCAAGACAGATTGTTCTTCTAGCAGTCCATGCTATTATATTCAGTTTTCTTCACAAACACCATACTTCAAAGGTGTCAGCTTTTCTTCAGTTTTTCTTATTCTGTGTCCCACTTTCACATACATACGAGGCAGATGAAAACACTAATGGCTTGGAGTCAGACGCACCTTAGTCCTCAAAGTAATATCTTCGCTTTTTAACATTTTAAAGAGGTATTTTGCAGCAGACTTGCCTTGTGCGATACATCATTTGATTTCTTGATCGTAGTTTCCATGGGAGTTGATTGTAGATCAAAGTAAAATGAAATTCTTGACAATTTCAATAATCTCTCCATTTATCATGATGTTATTCACTGGTCCAATTGTGAGGATTTTTGCTTTATGTTGAAATGCAATCTGTACAGAAAGCTGTAGTCTTTGATCTTCATCAGTTAGTACTTCAAGTCCTTTTCACTTTCAGCAAACAAGGCTGTGTCATCTGTATCTCACAGGTTATTAGTGAGTCTTCCTGCAATTCTAATACTGTGTTGTTCATACAGTCCTTTTTCTTGGATTATTTGCTGATCCTGCAGTTGAATATGTAGGCTGAAATGATACAAACCTGATGTACACATTTCCTGACTTCAAACCATGCAGTATCCTCTTGTTCCGTTCAAATGACTACTTCTTGGTCTATGTACATGTTCCCCATCGGCACAATTAAGTATTCTGGATTTCCCATTCATTGCAATGTTATATTTTAAGTTGTTATGATATGTACAGTCGACTGCCTAAGTAACCATCTATCTTAGTCGTCTACCTCTGCTATCACAGAAATACCGCGAGTGCATGGCTTAACAAAGGGAAATTTATTTTCTCACAGAAATGTAGACTAAATGTCCAAATTCAGGCTTTCAGCTCCATGGGAACGCTTTCTCTGTTCACTCTAGAAGAAGGTTCTTGTCAATCTTGCCCTGTACTGGGAACTTCTGAGGTCCAGGGACCCTGAGTCTATTCCAAAGGATGTGCTCTGCTCCCAGAACTGCTTCATGGTGATATGAGGTCCCCAGCTCTCTGCTTGCTTCCCTTTCCTTTATATCCCAAGAAATTGCCTCAAGGCTCAAGTAGTCTTACACTTTGAGTCTGGCATCACCAACATAACTGCTGCCTATTTTCCTTCATTAATGTCATAGAGACAGATTTTACAGCATATAGGAAAATCACACAACACCAGGAAGCAAGGCCTAGCCAAATAGCTACACACATTTTTGAGGGGACACGATTCAACCAATGACACCATCTTTCTGGTATTCTCTGCTGTCAGCCAAGATCCATCTGACATCAGCAATGATATTCCTTATTCTACATTCTCTTCTAAATTTGGCTTGAAATTCTGACAGCTCCCTGTCGATGTACTGCTGAAACCATTTTTGAATGATCTTCAGCACAATTTTATTTGTGCATGATATTAATGATACTGTTTGATAATATCCATATTCTGTTTTATAACTTTTCTTTAGGAATGGGCATAGATGAGAGAGTACTTCTGTTTGTTGAAACATCTCATTTGGAGTTCTGTCAATTCCTGGAGACTTGTTTTTAAGCCAGTGCCTTCAGTACAGCTTGGACTTCTTCCTTCAGTACCATGATTCTTGAGCATGTGTTTCCTCCTAAAATTGATGAATTCAACCAATTCTTTTTGGTTCAGCGACTGTATATTCCTTCCATCTTTTAAAGCTTCCTATGTTGTTCAATATTTTCCCCCATAGAGTATGAATGTGTAAAGGTCTATTCATGTAATGGCTCGTATTTCTCTAGGACATACTTCTAGGCGTGGGATTGCTGGATCGTAGGGTATTTCTATTTCTAGCTTTTTAACAAAGTGCCATATTGTTTTCTAAAGTGGTTGTACCATTTTATGTTCCCACAAGCACAGCATAGGAGTTCCAAGGTACCAGTAGCCCCTCCAACATTTATTTCCTGTTTTTTGTCAGTACCGCTAATATTAGGGTGAAATTATATCTCACCAAAATTTTGATTTACATTTTTTTGATGACTAATGATCACAAGCATTTCCTCATATGGTTACTGACCACCTAAATGTCTTCTTTGGTGTAGTATCCTTTCATACCCTTTACCCGTTTCTAAATTTGATCATTTGTCTTTTTGTTTTAGAGGTGTTGGATTTTTCTGTAGATTTTAGAGATTAGACCTTTATCAGATTTGTCATGGCCATTTTTCCCCCGATTCTGTAGGTTCTCTTTTTACTCTCTTGGTGAAGTTTTTTGATGAACATATTTGTTTAATTTTTAGAAGGTCCTAATTATTTACTTTATCTTCTGCTATTTGTGTATGTTACTTATGGTCTGTACCCTGTTTATACTGTGTTTTAGGGCATCTAGCATTTACTCTATTTTTCCTTCTGTGATCTTTGTAGTTTTGGGTTTTATATTTAGGTCTTTGATGGATTTGAATCAGTTTTTATGTATGAAGTGAGGTATGACTCCTGTCTTATGTATTTATTTATACATATGGACATCAAGTTTTCCAGCAGCATTTGTTAAAAAGACTATGTTTTCCCCCATTTAATGGATGTTGGGCCTTTGTTGAAGATCAGATAGTCTTAGGTGGATTGATTTAATTCAGGGTGCTTGATCCTGTTGCACTGGTCCACATGTCTGTCAATGTACCAGTACCAGACTGTTTTGGCTATCGTAGCGGCATAGTAGCTTCGGAGATCAGGTAGTGCCAGCCCTCCTAATTTATTCCTTTTCTTCAGTAGGGTTTTACTTATTCAGGGCCTCTTTCCTTTCCATGTAAAGTCAACGACTAGTTTTTCCATTTTGTTAAAGAACACCATTGGCAACTGGATCAGGATTGCATTGTATCTGTAGATTGCTTTGAGTAGCATTGATGTTTTTACAATGCTGAGTCTGCCTATCCATGAGCATGGTGTATTTTTCCATTTAGGCAGGTCTCTTTTGGTTTCTTCCAATATTATTTTGTACTTTTCTCTGTATAGGTCTTTTTGCACCTAGTTAAATCTATTCCTAAGTATTTTATTCTTTTAGGGACTGTTATAAATGGCATTGCTTTCCTGATTTCCTTCTTATCATTCTCTTTATTGGTGTATAGGAATACAATTGATTTTTGTACATTTATTTTGTATCCTGTTAAACTGCTGAATGTTTCTATTAGTTCCAGAAGTTTTCCTATTGAATCTCTTCAGTTCTCTGTGTATTGTATCATACCATCTGCAAATAAGGATAGTTTTACTTCTTTTTCTTTTTCTTCTTCTTTTTTTTTTTTTACCAGTTTAGATGCCCTTTATTTCTTTTTCTTGCCTTATTGCTTCATCTAGGACTTCCAGCACAATGTTAAATAGTACTGGTGATAAAGGGCATCCTTGTCTTTTTCCTCTGCTCAAAGGGAATGTATTCAGCCTCTCTCTATTGAGAATGATGTTAGCTGTTGGTTTTGTATCGATGTCCTTGATTACGTTGAAGAATTTCCCATTTATGCCTATTTTATTGGAAGTTTTTTTTTAATCAGGAATGTGTGTTGCACATTATTGAATTCCTCTTCTGCATCAGTTGAGGTGATCGTGTAATTCTTTTGTTTTCCTTGTGTGGTGGATTGCATTGATTCATATTGTAATGTTGAACTATCCTGGAATACCTGGTACGAATCCTACTTGCTTGTAATATATTATCTTTTTGATATGATGCTGAATTATATTGGCTAGAATTTTTGTTGAGAATATTTGCATCTGTATTCATGGAAGATATTAGCCTGTAGTTTCTTGTTTGTGGTGACTTTGCCTGGTTTCGATATCAGGTTATGCTGGCTCAGTAGAATGAATTCAGAAGTGTACAGTCTTTTTCTATGTTCTAAAATAGTTTGGGTAGTACTGGTATGAGCTCTTCTCTGAAAATTTGGTAGAATTCTGTGGTGAAACCATCTTGGCCAGAGATTGTTTTTTCAGAGTTTTTTTTTTTTTTTAATTACTTTTTCAATCTCTTCTGTTTTTATGGGTCTTTTCAGATTTTCTACCTCAGTTTGACTTAGTTTAGGTAGGTAGTATTTTCTAGAAATTTGTCCATTTCCTGTAGGTTTTCAAATTTGTTGGAGCATAGTTTTCCATAGTACTCTGTTATGATCCTTTTTATGTTTATGTCTCTCTTTTCATTTCTTAGTTTGGTCGTTGTGTCTTTCTTTTGTCAGTTTAGCCACTGGTTTGTCAATTTGGTCAATCGTTTCAAAGAACCAACTTTTCTTTTTTGTTGATTCTTTCTATCATTTTTCTATTCACTATTTGTTTCTGCTCTGATCTTCATTATTTCCTTTCTTTTGGAGCTGTAGACTTACTGCTGTACTCTTTCTATTGGGTTGAGTTGTATAGCTAATGTTTTGATTTTGCCCGTTTCTTCTTTTTTTGATGTGTGCAACTATTGCTATGAATTGACCTCTGAGCCCTGCCTTCTTTGTGTCCCAGAGGTTTTCGTATGATATTTTTTCATTCTTGTTTGATTCTAGGATTTTGTTTTATTCTGTCTTTGATTTCTTCTATTACCCAGTGACTTTTAAGCAGGGCGTTACTCAGTTTCTATGTACTTGATTTTTTTCCTTTGTTCTACCTGTTAATTTCTATTTTGATGGGTTCGAGATCAGACAAAATGCTCTGTATTGTCTCAGTGTTTGGATTTTATTGATATTTGTTTTGCAGCTTACGATGTGGTCTGTTCTGGAGAACATTCCATTTGCATTGGAAAAGAATGCACACGTTGCTGTTGTGTGGAGTGTTCTTTATATGCTTATGAAGTCAAGTTGGTTGATTGTGGCCTTTAGATCTTCTATGCCTTTTTACTTCTACCTAGATATTATGTCCTTAACTGAGAGTGGTGTGTTGCGGTTTCCTACTATTATTGTGGAACTATGAATTTCTCTTTTTCCATGTTGCTAGAGTTTGTTTTATCTATTTTGGAGCCCTGTCACTGGGTACATAGATATTTATTATGGTTATGTTCTCATGGTGGATTGTTCCTTTAATCATTGTAAGAGGACTGCCAATTAAGTGTGTGAACTCATCCTAGAAAAAAGTGCTACATATCTTATTGCTGTATACCACTATGGTCACCTTCAAAGTGCTCCACTTGAGAAGCTATGCACTGACATCAGCACCTAGTCCACCCTTCAAAGCAATTTTGGAACTCTTTTTCTGGAATGGCCACAAAGCTGTCATCATATTATCCTTGAAATATTTCCTTTACCTTTGGATAAATAAAAAAGTCATTGGGGGCCAGATCAGGTGAGTAGGGAGGGTGTTCCAATGCAGTTATTTGTTTACTGGTAAAAGCTCCCTCACAGATAACTATACAACTAAGTTTGCAGACTTGCCACCTCGCCACTGTGTACAATGGCCATTCCAGGAAAGTTCCAAAATTGCTTTGAAGCATGGTAAGCACTGGCATCAGTGTATAGCTTCCCAAGGGGAGTACTTCAAAGGTCACTATAGTGATATTCAGCAAAGAGATGTGTAGTACTTTTTGTGGACTTAGTTGTCAGACCTCACATGATGCCTTTTCTTATCTTCTATGGTGGATTTTGTTTTACAGTCTATTTTATTTGAGATTAGTATTGCTATTCTTGCTCTTTTTTGGTAGCTGTTTGTTTGATATACTTTTTCCACCCTATGATTTTTAATATGTCTGTATCTTTGGCTGGTGGTGTCTTTGTTTCTAAGGTGTATCTCTTGTAGACAGTATATTGATGAATCTTGCTTTTTAATTCATTCTGTCACCCTGTGTCTCATTATTTGTGCTTTTAAGCCACTTATATCCAGTGTGATTATTGATAAGTGTAGGTTTATTGCTGTCATTTTGCAGTGCTTTTTTGTGATACTGATGTTTTCTTTGTTTCTCTTACTCTTCTGTGCTGAATTCCCTTTGCTTGTGGATTTCTTTTTTCATTTCTGGGTTTACTGAGACTTTATGAGGTTTTTTTGTTACTCTGATAAGTAGGTTTGTTAACTTTCTTTATGGTTACCTTGAAATTTACCCCTGTCTTCCTAAATTTAAACCAGTCTTTTATTACTTGATATCAGCTTGACTTCCTCTCTGTTTGAAAAGCTCTATACCTGTACCATTTATTCCCTCTTTTATTGCTCTGACACTGTTGTCATTTACTGATTGACCTTTCTGGTTTCCTGTTGTATATCTTTTAGTCTTGTTTTATCCTTGAGAATTAATTACCTAGGATGGTATCTGGCTGATGCTGTATTGTGTCCTAGATTCAGGTTGTTGTTTGAGCTGAGAACCAACTCTTGTGAGTTTGGTTTGGTTTTTACATATTAATTTCTGTTTCTCTGGAATGTCCTAATTTTGCTGTCATATTTGAGCAACAGTTTTGAAGGCTATATTATTCTCAGTTGGCAGATTCCCCCCTCCTCCCAAGTTTTTATATATATTATGCTGTTGCCTTCTTGCCTGCATGGTTTCTGCTGAGTAATAAGAGCTTAGTCTTTTGTTTCCCCTTTGTATGTGACTTTGTTGTTCTCAGACTGCTCTTAAATTCTTTTCCTTTTTTTAAGCAAGTGTGATTATGATATGTGTCACAATCAAGTAGACTACAAGTCCAAATTCAGGGCATCAGCTCCAGGGGAAGTCTTTCTCTGTTGGCTCTAGAGGAATGCCCTTGTCATCAATCTTCCCCTGAACTAGGAGCTTCTGAGGTTCAGGGATCCTGAGTCCTTTTGAAAGGATGCACACTGTTTCTTGATGGTATGTAGTCCCCATATCCCTCTGCTAGCTTCTTTCTTTTATATCTCAAGAGATTGCCTCAAGGTATAATACAATCTTACACATTGAGTCCTGCCCCACCAATGCAACTGTCGCTCATCCTCCTTCATTAACACCATAGAGGCAGGATTTACAATATATAAGAACATCACACAGTACTGGGAATCATGGCCCATCCAAATTACTACACACATTTTGGGGGGACACAGTTCAATCCATGACAGTATGTCTTGATGACTTTTTTGGAGGGCAGTCTATCCTATATGAAGGAGGCCTGGTAGTACAGTGGTTAAGAGCTCAGTTGCTCAGTTGCCAACCAAAAGGTTGGCAGTTTGAATCCACCAGCTGCTATGAGTTGTGACTCAACAGCAATGGGTTTGGTTTTTTGGTATCCTATTTGGTATTTGTTGAACCTCTTAAATGGTTGGCTCTTCATCTTTCATGATATTAGGTAAATGTTCTGTCAGCTAATCTTCAGTAATCCACTCTGTGTTTTCTCTTTTCTCCTCTTGTTCTAGTGTAGCAATCACATGCAAATTTTTGCTTTTAATTGCATCATACATTGCTCTCAGGGTTTCTTAATTTTTCTTCATTGTTTTCTCTAATTTTTCCTCAGATAAAGTGGTAGTCAAGGATTTGTCTTCAACTTTACTCATCCTTTTTTCCTTTGTTGCAAATTTGCTCCTAAAGTCTTCTATTGCACTGTCCATTTCTGAAATCTTGAGTATCTTTTGAATTTCTGACTGCTGTTTTTTTATGATTTCTACTTACTTATTTTAACATTTTTTGCTCCTGTATTATTTTCTTTAATTCTTCTGTTGCTTTGTCTATGTTTTCTCTGATTTTGTCTGTATTTTCCATGATTTTGTCTCTTTTCTTCCTTATTTGTATCTGTATTTTCCTCTACCTCTTGGAGAATCTTGTATGAGAGTTTTGAATTCCCTCCAGAAGTTCTAGTTCCTTTTTTTCTACCAGAAAGTCATCTGGTAAGTTATTTTGGTTGCTTTCTGGAGCCTTCTTTTCCTGTTTGTTTGTTTGTTTGTTGTGTTTTGCTTTAATGTTTTGCTATTGTCTGCTGTCTCTGGAACATTCAGAAATTAATTTCTTTGTTTAATGATTGCAGTTTTTGTTGTTTTGTTCCACTTTTCTGTTTAGTTATGTCTGGGAAGGGGGCTGGGCTTGTTTTGCTCACTCACTGATGGCTATGATACTTCTCACCACCTTGTCCAAATGGGCAGGGCCAGTCACTCAGCTATATTGTAGCAGGGTGGGTCTAGTGAAGAGGAGGGATAAGTAGAGTGGTTTATGGTACATACTAGGTCGAAGGGTGGCAGGGCCAGAGGGCAATACATGGGGGGGTGGTCTAGGGGACTGTGTCAGCATAGCTGAGGGACCCTGTGTTCAACACACAGTTCAGATAAGCAGGAGGAAAGGAAAAGGATGTGATGTGTGGAGCTAAGTGCACGAGTGAAAGAAGAGAAACGAGAAATGAAAACATTAAGAAAAAAAATAAACAAAACAGTAGCGTGGTAGGATTCGGTGGGTGGTGGTGGTGCAGACCTGGTGAAGCCGTGTGCCAGTGGCTCCCTAGCCAAGTGATAAAGCTCAGTCTGTTAAAAAGGGGCAAAGATGGTGCACAGGTCTAGGTGAGTGGGAGAAAGGAAAGAGGAAAAGAAGAGAAGTAACTAACAAAATAAAAACAAACAAAAATATGGTAGGGAGGAGCCAGATGTTGGGGGTGGGGCAGAATTGGGGTGGCAGTGAGCTGATATCAATCTTATCAGTCAGGAAGGGCAGAGGCAGTGCAGGGCTTAGGTGCAAGGAAGAAGGAAAAAGAAGGGTGAAGATAAAGAAAAACAAACAAAAAATTTGACCTTGAGGGAGCCACCCTGTGCTGGTGGCACAGACTTGGGGAGGCTGTGTGACAGAGGCTCTCTGGATGAGCAGTACAGCACAGATCACCAAGAATGGGGGAGGGGCAGCACATGAGTTTATGTGGGTTGGAGAAAGGAAAGAAGGAAGGGAGAGAGAAGAAACAACAAAACAAACCAGTAAAATGGTGCTGAGGGAGCTGGTTGGTGATGTCAGCACACACCTGGGGAAGCTTCATGCAAGGACTCTCCAGTTTAGCAGTGCAGTATTGGTCCCTTGAGAAATGGTAGGGGCGTTGCACAGTGTTGGTTGGGGAGTGGAAGAAAGGAAAGCAGAGAGAATAAATAGAAAAAAAAAAGCAAACAAGCCAAAAAATTGTAGCCCATCAAGAAGAGGGGTGGCACAGGAGGTTAATTGGGTGGTAGTAATGAAAGGAGAGAAAGAGAAGCAACCGAAGAAGCCAAAAACAAACAAATGAAAAATGTTGTGGAAGGGGTAGGCTAGTAGGGGCGGGGTGGACCCAGGCAGCAGTGAGCTGGTCTTCATTCTGGCTGAGTGACTGTGGCTCATTGGAAAGCAGTGGAGGGAAGAAGGGTGAGGAGTGTGAAAGCATTTATCTCTAGTTTCTGGGTGCTCTGTCTCCTCTTGGTGGCTGTTTGAAGTTTCCTTCCCTTACTGCTTGCCCATGGTCCTTCATGGCTGAGGTTCAACATGGTGAATCTGGTTGGCAGTGGGCTTGAGTCCCTCTGGCCAAGCAATCATGGCCCTTTGGAAAGTGATGGAGGCCTTGTACAGGAAAGAAGTTTGGGGAGTGGGAAAGTGTATATTCCAGGTTTCTGAGGGTTCTCTGTCTGCCTTCCCATACTCCTTGTCTACATTTCTTGGTGGCAGTAGTTGAAGATGGTGAATCTGTATCATGTTAACTAGTGGGAGACTTCCACTCTGTAGCTCTCCTCCTTCTCTGTTTTCCTCGCAGTTTCTTATTCCATTTGGTGCTTGACTGAGTTCCTTATTCCTTCCTTTGATGCTTAGGTTACCAGGATTGACATTTGTATCTGTTTTACTTAGTTTATTGGGAGGTCTTTGAGCAGAGGCATGGCATGGTACTTCTATCTATAGTGTCATGTTGTTGCCACCTCCATCTGTATTATTTTTAAAAGGAAGCTTTTATTTTTATGTAGTGTATTCTTAGAAATGTTGTTCACTTATTTTTATTTTTATTTTGGTTGTGTTTTGGTTATCTAGTGCCGCTATAGCATAAATACCATAAATGAGTGGCTTTAACAAACAGAAATTTATTTTCTCGAAGTTTAGGAGTCTAGAAGTTTGAATTCAAGGTGCCCTGTTCCAGGAAAAGTCTTTCTGTCTCTGTCAGCTCTGGAGGAAAGTCCTTGTCTCTTTAAGCTTTTGCTTCTGGAGTGATCTTCACATGGCTTGGTATCTCTCATCCCCTGTTTTAGTTATCTAGTGCTTCTCTAACAGAAATGCCACAAGTGAATGGTTTTAATAAAAGAAATTTTATTTGTCACAGTCCAGTAAGCTAAAAGTCCAAATTCAGGGTATCAGCTCCAGGATAAGGCTTTCTCTGCTGGCACAGGAGGAAGGTCTTTGTTGTCAATCTTCCTGTGGACTGAAGCTTCTGAGGTGCAGGGTCCCTGGTCCTTTCCAAAGGATGTGCTCAGCTCCCAGCACTGCTTTTTGGTGGCATAAGGTCCCCAAATTTAAACTTGCATTCTTTTCTTTTATATCTCAGGAGGCTACCTCAAGGCCCCACCAATGTTACATATTGAGTTCTGCCCCACCAACACAACTGCCACCCGTCTTCCCTCATTAATGTTATAGAGGCAGGAATTCGAAAATGGAGGAACATCACACAATACCAGGAACCATGGCCCAGCCAAATTGCTATACAGATTTTGGTGTGGGGAACACATTTCAATCCATGACATACCACATCTCTGCTTCTCACTTGTTTGTTTAAACTCTTTGATATCACAAAAGAGATTGACTCAAGATACAACATACACTAATCCTATCTCATTAACATAACAAAGATAACCCACTCTCAAATGGGATTGTAACCACAAGCATAAACACAAAACGCAACCTGTTGCTGTGTAGTCAATTCTGACTCATAGCAGCTCTATAGGGCAGAGTAGAACTGCCCTAGGGTTTCCAAGGAGCACCTGGTGGATTTGAACTGCTAACCTTTGGTTAACAGCCATAGCTCTTACCCACACCACCACCAGGGACTCAAAACCACAAGCATAGTGTCTAGGTTTACAATACATAATTTGGGGGGACATAAATCTATTCATAATATTCCACTTGTGGAGCTGCAAAATTCATACTCTTGCCACATGCAAAACGTATTCACCCTATGACATCCCAAACATCTCAAAAATCAAATTCAAGTGGAAAAGCTTATATTTTGAATCACATAAATTGAATATGGGTATGACTTTAGGCATATTTTATCCAGTATCACAATTCCTCTTCATCTTTAACCTGTGAAATCACAACTCCAAGTTTTCTGTTTGCAAACTACAATAGTGGAACAGGTACATGATAGACATTTCCATTACAAATAAGAGAAATTTTGCAGAAAAAAAAGGATAACAGGTGTCTCAGTTATCTAGTGCTGCTATAACAGAAATACCTCAATTGGATGGCTTCAACAAACAGAAATTTATTCTCTTACGGTCAAGTCAGTTAGAAGTCCAAATTCTAACTGTTCTAGGAGATGGCTTTCTCTCTCTGTTAGCTCTGATGGAAGATCCTTGTCATCAAGCTTCCAGTAGACTAGAAGCTTCTCAGAGCAGGGACCCCAGGTCCAAAGGATAAGCTTTCCTCCTGGCACTATTTCATGGTGCTGTGAGGTTTCCAAAAAATACCTGTCAACTTGGCTAGGTCATGATTCCCAGTATTGTATGATTGTCCACCATTTTGTCATCTGATGTGATTTTCCTCTGTGTTGTAAATTCTATCACTATGATGTTAATGAAATGGATTAGCGGCGGTTATGTTGATGAAACATATAAAATCAGATTGTATCTTAATCTCTTTTGAGATATGCATGCCTAAGTTAATTGAAGCATTATTCACAGTAGCAAAAAATGGAAATAACCTAAATACCCATCAATAGATGAATAGATAAACAAAATGTGGCACATGTACAAAATGGAATACTAGTCAACTGTCAACAATTAGAAGTCCTCAAAACACAGTGTGGATGAAACTGAAGGACATTATGCTGAGTGAAATAAGTCAATCATGAAAGAACAAATATTGTATAGCCAAGCCAAGTGCCATCCCTCTTTAATAAGAACATAAGAATAAATACATGTACACAGACCAATGCTCCCTGGTGGTTACCAGGGAAGAGTGTGGGGGTGAAAACACCACTGAGATAGTAGACACTTAATGTTTTTGTTGACAGGAAAGATAGCATCGAATGTTGGTGAAGAGCACACAGCTTGATCAAGGTAAACATGTCACTAAGAAATGCACAAGACAAAAGGATGTCTTGGGTAAAGGATATGACAAATATAATTTTGCAACAACACCAGCAGCAACCAAAACATATGTGTGTGGTTAAACAAATATCTATGTAGGCATAAAAATATATGAGTATGGATATGTGGGTACTGTTTTAGTCACCTGGTAATGCTCCAACAGAAAATACCATGAGTGGAAGGCTTTATGAAGAGAAACTTTGTTGAAGTCCAATAAGTGGCATAGCCATTTATGAGTTACAGGTCCACTCAATGAGAGATTGTCATTGTCTGGTAGATTGAGTCACAATCCAGTACATTGAGTCTACATTCAAGGAGAGCATCTTGGCACAGGAAGCTGAGGTCCAAAGGACGTGTTCTGCTCTCAGTCCCACTTTCTTGGTGGTATGAGGCTCCCAACACTCCATGCTCACTTCTCTTCCTCATGTCCCACAGCTGGTAACTTGGGTCCTGTCTCTCCAACACAACTGCTGCCCGTTCTCCATCATCAATATCACAGAGGCAGGATTCACAACACATGGGAGGATTTGCATCTCATTAGGACTCACTGCCAAGTTAAATCAACACATACATTTTTGGGAGGACACAGTGCAATTGATGACAGGTACCTAGGTATGCACAAATAGAAGTATCTATAGGTATATGTGCATACAGGTATGTATATGGATATGCCGAGTGCTGTCGAGTCAGATCCGAAATAAACCACATAGGGGACACAGGTATGTATAGTCAGGCATAACCAAATACCTTGCAAGATTAGTTCTCTGGATTTGAACACATATGACCATAGTCTCATTGGACAGCTCAGGTAATTGGTATAATTCCTAAAGTGCAGGTTCTGTGTCCCAGTGAGGTGAGTAGTGTCTGGTGTCTTAAAAGTTTGCAAGCAGTCATCTAAGATACTACTATAGATCTCCGTTCATCTGGAACAAAAGAGAAAGAGGAAACCAAAGACTCAAAAGAAAGCATACAGGACTAATGGTAACATGAACCATGGCATTCTCTACCCCAAGACCAGAGGAACTAGATGGTGCCCAGCTACCACTACTGCCCATTCTGATCAGGGCGACAATAGACAGATCTTTATAGAATAGGAGACAAATGTGGAACACAAATCAGAGTCTTAAAAAGTCCAGATGTACTTGACTGGTTGAGACTAGACGAATCCCCAAGACTTTTGCCAAACCAAAATTATCCCTTGAGGTCACCTTTTAGCTAAATAACAGATTGACTCAAAAAATAAAGAATATCACCCTGAATAATGAGCTTCTTTAAGAAAAATCATGTATGGGAGATCAAATGGTCAAAATTATTTTAAAATGAAGATGAGAATGTTAGGGGGCAAGGAAACTAGAGTACTAGAAATAGCACAACTGGAATAGAATGAACGAGAATAATTAAACATTGTGAAAAATATAATATCACTGAATAACTTGTATAGAAATTATTAAATAGAAACCTAATTTGCTGTGTAAACTTTCACTTTAAACACAAAGTATTAATTTAAAAAAAAAGAAAGTAGTATTCAATTATAACCCAAATTATAAAATAAATATCCCTGAATCCATACTGATGTAAATAAGTTTCATTAAACAAATGAATGAATAAAAGGCAAATCTCCCATGCAGAAGAATTCCAAATAATTTATGTAGATACTTCACTCCTCACTCCTTATATAGAGACTTCCTTCAAGGAGTAAAATATAGAAAAGCCAAGCCAAGCCAAGTGCCATCGAAGCAGGGGGAAAAGTAACTTTATAGTGAAAAAACTTGGCAAACACTATTTCAGTCAGGTGATCAAGGTCAGCATCAAAAGGGATAAGTCATGTTGATAGCAGATTCCTGTTATGGATTGAATGGTGTCCCCCAAAAATATCTGTTGACATTCTAACCCCTGTAACTGTAAATACAGCCCTGTTTGTAAACAAGGGTTTTCTTTTGTTATGTTAATAAGGTCATAGTAGTATAGGGTAGGCCCTGAACATAACCATTTCTAAATTTAAAAAGGACCATAATAATTGTACATAGAGGAAGACAGATAACATGTGAGGTCCCATCTGTAAGCAAAAAATTCCCAGCAGACAACAGCAGCAAATAGAGAGGCTCACAGAAGAAACTGAAATGGCCAAAACCCTGATTTGGACTTAATAGTCTCCAGAACTGTGAGAAAATATATTGCTGATCTCTAAAGCTAATCATTGGTGGTATTTATGTTATAGCAACACTAGACAACTGAAAGTACCTTTACCCCATTCTAATCATGAAAAATCAGACAAAATACAATTGACAATCTGCAAAATATCTGCTACCCACACCAAAATACATGTTGCTGTCGAATCTGTTCTGATAGCTACCATATGGGAGAGAGTAGAAATGCCCTACAGAGTTTCCAAGGAGCCAGCTGTTGGATTCAAACTGCCCACCCTTTAATGAGCAGCTGTCTTTATCATCAAGTGCTAATTACTATAACAGAAATATCACAAGTGGATGGTTTCAACAAACAGATTCTTTTACTATTTAGTAGGCTAGAAGTCCAAATTCAGGGCATCAGCTCAGAAGAATGCTCTCTCTCTGCCTGCCCTGGAGGAAAGTTCTTGTCATCAATTTTACCTTGGTCTAGGAATAAAGGGCATCTGCACTGGCAAAGAAGAGGTAAAAATCTCCCTATTTGTAGATGATATGATTGTATATGCAGAGAATCCCAAAGAATCCCTAAGGAAACTACTCAGACTGATAGAAGAGTTCAGCAAAGTCTCAGGATACAAGATAAACATACGTAAATCAGTAGGATTCCTTTATACGAACAACAAGATTATTAAGGAAGAAATCACCAAGTAAACACCATTTACTATAGCCCCTAACAAGATAAAGTACCTAGGAATAAATTTAACCAGAGAAATAACAGACCTTTACAAAGAGAACTACAAACCCTCACTACAAGAAACTGAGAGAGACATAAATGGAGAAACCTACCCTCCTCATGGATAGGAAGAATTTTACCTTGGTCTAGGAGCTTCTCCACACAGGAACATCGGGTCCAAAAGCCACACCCTGCTTTCCTGGTGGTATGAGGTCCCCTGTCTCTCTGATCGCTTCTATCTTATTTTGTATCCCAAAAGAGTATGGCTTAAGACACAATCTAAACTTGTAGACCTCATCAACATAACTGGCACTAGCCCGTCTCTTCAACATCATAAAAATAAGAGTTACAACACACAAAGAAATTTCATCATATGGCAAAATGGTGTAGAATCATAAAATACTGGGAATCATGACCTAATCAAGTTGATACACATATTTTTAGGGGATACAATTCAATCTATGACAGCAGCCAGCCTCTTAACTACTGCATGATTGGGGATAGACTATCTGGCCAGTATGCCTCAAGGCTGTCAAAATAATCAAAAACAAGGAAAATATGAGAAACTGTTATAGCCAAGAGGAACCTAAAGAGACATAACTAATTAAATGTATTCTGAATGGGGTCCTGGAACAACAAAAGGACATTAGGTAAAAACTAAGGAATTTTGGAAAAGTATTTTTATTTAATAAAGTAACTTCAGTAACTTTATAAAGTCACTTTAGGGAACAATAACAAATTAATAAACAACATTGGTTCATTAATTATAACATGTATTATACTAATATAAGATGTTCATAATAGCTAGGTTTGAGGTATAAGGAAACTTCACTATCTTCCCAAATTTTCTGTAAATCTAAAACTGTTCTAATCATAAAGTTTTTATTTTACAAGTGGGCAAAATATTTCAACAGACAATTCTTCAAAGAAAATATACAAATGACCAATACGTATTCGAAGAGATGGGGGGTGGAGTCAAGATGGCAGACTAAGCACGTGTTTCCCTAAACCCCTCTGGAAACCAAGACCTGAACTAATAATCAAACAGAACTTTCTGGTCACCTAGTGAGGCCCAGGACACGGCACAGGGCTGTTAATTTGGACTTCATACCACTCAATGAGAAACCTCCTCTCTTTTGCTGACTCCAGCTCCTGGCTAGTCCTGGCTCTCACGGACTGAAAGTAACTCACCATTTTGACTTTTTTTCCCTGTCTTGGCAAGTAGATGGAGCTGGTCTTGCCTAGCTACTAGTCTGAGATGCACTGCTGGTGGGATAGGCAGGCAAAAATGCCATATTTTGAGAGCCAGAGTTAGGACTCTGTGCATCTCAACCCTTTGGGCCTGTCTTTCTGCCTCTGCCACAGTTTAATTTGTGCAGAAGTGGTGCCACCCTTGTCGGGGACACCATCTTGAATACAGAGATTTTAGCTGGACCTAATCCTTAGTCTGGGAGCCAGCACCTGTCCACAGGAGAATGCTTTTCTAGCAGAAAAGCATTAGTTTACACAGTATCACCTACGGCTGAGGCCTGACAACAGAGACTGAGGACTCACTGCTTCTTGAGACTTTTGGCCCCTCTTCCCATCTCTGCCACATGGTGGTGTGTATGGAAGCAGTGGTGACCTTGTGCAGGGCACCATCTTAGATACAGTAGCAGCAGCTAGACCTAATTCTTAGGCTGAGAGTCAGCACCTTTCCACAGGAGAGTTCCTTTCTGCCAGAAAAGCAATAGTTTACACAGTGTGACCTATGGCTGGGGCCTGTCAGCAGAGACCAACAGGCAGTAGCATTGCTGTATTTTGAACTAGTTCATATCATCTGGGGTTGGATACTGAGGTGCTTACTTTGCCAGCTGGGAAGAGGGATCTCTACACCTGAAAACCTGACTGACTTGGGAAGTGGTCAGGTACCATTTATTTTTCATTTTAAGACGGCCTAGAGAAACAACTTTGGTCCATCCTCACATTATCCCTCCCAGCCTTTATAGACTCACATGAAGCCCAAAAAGCAACAGGCCCTTGAGAAACAGTAAACAAGAAATCACCTATGACTTTGGAAGGCCCCCAAATGAAACAACCAAAGAGCTTTCCAGATGAAGAAGCTTTTCTGAAATTATCAGAAGGTGAATACAAAAGGATTATATACAGAGCTCTTCTAGACCTTCTACAAAATGCAACAGAGCAAAATGAAAAATTAAGCAAGGTGTTCGATCTGATGGCACACCAGTACACTGGAATCCAACAGATCCAGAACAAAATCAAAGACATAGAAACTTCCATTCAAAGCCAAGAAAACAGAATGGAACAAATGGAAAAAGGATTTTCTGACTTGGAAGACAGAGCTACTGACTCCAACATCTATGAGGAGAAACAAGAAAAATGAAGAAGCATTAAGAAGTATGTCAGACTCTATTAAAAGGAACAACCTACAATTAATTGGAGTCCCTGAACAGGGCAAGACACCTGAGAACACATAGAGTATTGTTGCTGAGCTGCTGTCTGAAAACTTCCCAGAAATCATGAAGAGAATATAGATATCCAAGATGCATATCGAATGCCATTCAATATGGATCTCAAAAGAAAGACCCCAAGATGTACTATAATCAAGCTTAACAAAATGAAAGATAAGCAGAAACTCTCACAGGCAGCAAGACTCAACGCAAAGCTAACATTGAGAGGGAAACCCTGTAGGCTATTGTCAGATTTCTCAACAGAAACCATGCTGGCACGAAGACAGTGGCATTACACATTCCAAGCCTTGAAGAAGAAGAACTTCTGACCAAGTGCAAAACCATCTTTCAAATATGAAAATGAAATTAAGACATTTGCAGATAAACAGAAACTCAGAGACTTTGTAAAAACCAAACCAAAGCTACAAGAAATACTGAAAGACTCTCTTGGCTTTGGCTTAGAAGAACAAAACCACTAACTTTACATTTTAGAAGGACACATCATTCAGAATCCTACTCAGTTAGGGAAGGCTCCAAACTCAGTCAAAGCTCTAATACTGAAAGAAATAATCCAGTGATTATCATGAAAACTATGATGTCACCATGTTAAAGAGAGGGATGTACTACAGTCATTATAGTCCTTCCAGATGGAGAGGAAGTCAACAAGACTGCTAGTAAATAAAATTGGATTTATTAATAGTTTATTAAGGGTGATCATAGGGGCAGTCATAAAGCACAACAAAGATGTAACATACCATATCAAGAAATGTAACACAGGAGTCTCAACAAGCACAAAACCAACTCTGAAAAAGGTGAAAAATCAACTCACAAAAAAGAATGTCTCAGAACAGATTAACAAGAACAACAGAGAAAGCATCAACACAAAAATAAACATATCACAATGGCAGCACTGACCACATACCTATTAATAATTACATTGAATGTGAATGGACTGAATGCTCCAGTAAAGAGACATCCAGTGTCATCTTGGATCAAAACACATGACCCATCCATATGTTGCCTACAAGAAACTCACTTGAGACTTAAAGATATGAAAAACTGAAAATTAAAGGATGGAAGAATATATATCAAGCTAACAATGAACAAAGAAGAGTAGATGTGGCGATTCTAATCTCAGACAAAATCGATTGTAATGTAAAATCCACCATGGTGGACAAGGATGGATACTATTTATTGCTGAAAGGTTCAGTACACAAGCAAGACTTAACTATATTAAATATTTATGCACCTAATATTAGAGCACCTAAATACGCTGAAGAAACACTGACTACACTCAAGTATATGGAAAGATGCCCAACATCAACAGTCATCATGGAAACGGAAATTAAACCCACGATTAGATACCCCTTCACAGCCAGCAGAAACACTGGTGGCATTGTGGTGAAGTACCAAGTCTGCTAACCAAAAGGTCAGCCATTTGAATCAACCAGGCACTCCTTGGAAACTCTAAGAGGCAGTTCTGCTCTGACCTATAGGGTTGCTGTGAGTCAGAATCGACTCGATGGCAGTTGGTTCAGTTGCAGAAGGGATACCATCAAAAAGTCAGAAAATAAGTGTCGGCAAGCATACGAAGACCCTGGAGTCCCCATACTGTGCTAATGAGAATGTAAAATGCTTTGGTAAACAGTCTAGTCATCCCTCAAATGGTTAAACAGAGTTACAGTATGCTTAGGCATATACCCAAACAGAAATGAAAACATACATCCGCACAAAAATTTATATACTAATATTCATAGCAGTATTACTTATAATAGCCAGAAAAGTAGAATGGATAAACCAAATATGGTGTAGTCATACAATGGGATATTAATTCATCCACAAAAGGGAATGAAGTGCTGAGAAATGCTGTGACATGGACTTATCTTGAAAACAGTAAGGTAAATTAAAGAGGCCAATTATATGAAATATCCAGAGTAGGCAAATCTGGAAAGTTGATTTGTTGCATAAATCTGGGGTGTGGAGGGAATGTGGAGTGACTTTTAATGGTCATGGCATTTCTTTTGTGAGGGTGATGAAAATGTCATAGAATTTGATAGTGGTGATAGTTTCACAACTTTGTGAATATACTAAAAGTCCCTAAATTGTACACATGAGAACAGTGAATTTTGTGGCATATGAATTACCTCTCAATTTAGAAATCGTTAAAAAAAACAGATAGTGAAAAAAATAATGTGTGTTACAAATGATCGATTCTGTTGGTGTTCAGAGGAATGAGAGATCAGGGAAAACTTCATACAGGAGATGGATCTTGATCTGGCTTTTGAAGGATGGCTAAGACCTGGGCACTCCAGGCAACTGAAGTCTCAAGATTGTGTAATTAACATGGCAGACTTGAGCACGGTATGAAAACTGATTGGACTAAATAGTATAATTGCATTATGGATTAGCAGAGAGTGAGATTGTCCAGGTATATGGGAGAAAATTAGGCAGGAGGTTGAAAGATAGCAGAAGTTAGTCTTGATCCAGTAAATGGAGATTTTTATCAGAGAATTGACATGATACAGAGAAAGGAAAGACAGGAAATAGCCTAGTAATTAAGGAGTATAGACTCTAGAGTCAGACCTAAGACTGAATCACGGCTCAGAATATTTCCATCATGACTATTCTATCTTTACTTTTTCACAATTCTGAAGTTAGTACATTCGAATCTTGATATAGTGAGGCATCACTGTCACTTTTATTAACTGTGCTAGCAGTCTCCCACTTACTGCTTTGTTCTAAATATTCTTCTTTTTTAAGCCTTGAATTATTGAGCAAAAAAGCCCCAGGTCCCCAGTTACATTGTCGTAGAAGAGGTAGGGTTAAAAGAGCACAGGTTATGCACTAGCTTCGGTGTGGAGGAGAGACATTTATCTCTAAGAGATAGCAGAGATAGGAATGGTGATGACTGCTAACTTTTACTGAAGTCAATGTCCTGAGAGTTGTACATGGATTTTTTAAAAAATCCCTCCCTATGACGGCACTTGGCTGGCTGGACCTATGCTTGCTTTTTGAGAATGAGAAAACTAAAACAAGAGAACAAACAACTCATCCAATGTCACACTACTAATAAACACCAACATAGAAGCTGATCAGAGGCAATCTCACCTCAGAGCCTCTTACCACCCCAAGAGATACCAATAAGACGCAAATAGATTGTGATTTGCGGAATTTATGAGGACAAAATGAGATAGGCAGGGATGGTACGGAAGTCTTGAGGAGAGTGGAGAGGATTTAGAACAGCTACTTATAGTCAGTAGCAGAGAAACAAAGACTGAAGGGCAATATGGAGGGCCTAACTGAGGCAGAGAGCAAAAATTCATAGGGAACTCTAAACTACACATCATTCCAATTTTCTCTAACAGTGCTCCAGGAATAAAAGTAGAATTTGATGATGGAGGTTAGGGAAGTCTAGGATCAAGGGATTCTATACTGTTAACAAGTGTATTATTAAAATCAATTGCCAGAGTTAGAGTAGCAAAAATGGTACAGTAAAGAAGTCCTGAGTTCCAGCTTTCAATAAAAGCAGGGAGAAACTGTCAAAAACTGCCAGAATCAACTTTTTAAGACCTTGGGAAATTAAGTAAAGACTTGGAGCAATGGTGGCAGCACTTATTTATGAAAAATGACTGAATCTTGGTGAGAACAGCAAACTTTATGTTTTAATTTACCCTATTCTCATTCCGACTCGACGGCACTTGGCTATTCTCATTCCAACAGCCCAGGTCAAAGACAGCTCCTCCTCGAAAAAAACCAGCCCCCTTCTCAGTACAAAAGGGATCAAAACAGAACTCATTCCCAAAGTAAATGTCATTAGTTTGGCTGGTCTGGAGACTTCTTGGAAAACTGGTTCAAAAGGTTTGTCTTCATTAACTACACAGTGTTAAAAGCCTCTCTTCCCAGGGCAGTGGGCATTTCTTGAAAATATTTAAGGGCAAGTGTGTTAGTATCAAGAGTCTCTCAGGCAGCTGGTAAGAGTTGGGGCAGACAATGGACTAACGAAAAAGCTTAAAAGGAAAAGTTAAGGAATGAGATGTTCATAGGGGTTTTGAAAAGTTTTGACATTTTCCTAGGACTAAAAAATATCATGCACAGTCATAGAGCTATGTGCATGCTCAGGAAAGACCTGAAAAGGCCCTAAGCTGTCACCTTTGTCTGACCAAAGACTCTGTCATAGCAGGAAAAACAGGTTAAGGCAGATTATTAAACTGTCTGACTCAGGGCTGAAGGTATGCTCAATGTGAACACAGAGAAGTTGGGAAATGTTTCGCTTTAGCCATGTAAGTAAATCTTCATCATGATCATTAGCTGAACACCAAGCCAACTTTCCACCACCCATCTGTCAGTTTGTTGCACTGTGATGGCTTGTATGTTGCTGTGATGCTGGAAGTTATGCTACTAGTATTTCAAATACCAGCAAGGTTGCCCATAATAGGAAGGCTCCAGCAGTTTCCAGACTAAGACAGACTAGGGTTCTATGGACAAAGTTCAATGATGCAGAAAGTATCAAAAGAAGATGAAAGGAGTACAAGGAGTGACCATACCAAAAGAACTAGTCAATGTTCAACCATTTCAGGAGGTATCATGTGATGGAGAACCAGATGCTCAAGAAAGAATATCAAGCTGCACTGAAGGCACTGGTGAAAACTGCTGGAAGCAGTTTTCATCTATGTCAAGAAATTCCAACGGTGGCTACCTGGCTGACCAACTAAATGAGATTCATACCTGTACCCATTCCAAAGAAAGGTGATCAAATGGAATGCAGAAATTATTGAACAGTATCATAAATATTTTTGCAGAAGATAATTAAAAAATGGCTGCAGTCATGTATCAACAGGGAACTGCCAGTGCTCAAGCCAGATTCAGAAAATGTAGAACAAGGGATAGCATTGCTAATGTCAGATGGATCTTGGAAAGTGGAGAATAGAAATTCCAGAAGACTTAGCTGTACTCATGCACAGCCTGTACATGGATGAAGAAGGATCAAAACATATGTGGATAGAGATGTGTTATTTTCCCTTACTTATTCAACCTGTATGTCAAACAAAAAATCTGAGAAGCCAGACTGTACGAAGAATTTGGTGTCGGGACTGGAAGAACACTCATAACAATCAGTGATGTGCAGATGACACAATCTTGCTTGTGGAAAATGAAACTGACTTGAAGCACTTATTGATGAAGGTTAATGACTTTCAATATGAATTACACCTGCAAGTAAAGAAAAAAAAAAATCTTCACAATAGGACCAATAAAAAAACATTACGATAAATGGCAAAGAACGTTGTCAAGGAATTCATTTTACTTGGCTCAACAATAAACACTCATGGAAACAGCAGTAAGGAAATCAAATGTTGCACTGCACTGGGCAAATCTACTGCAAAAGATCTCTTTAAAGTGTAAAAGACAAAGATGTCACTTTAAGGAAGCCTAAGGTGTGCCTGACCCAAGCTACGGTGTTTTCAATTACTTCACATGCGTGTGAAAGCTGGATAACGAAGAAGGAAGTTCCAAGGCAAGGTGACACGTATGAATCATGGTGTAAAAGGTATTGACTACACATGGGATGACAGAAGAACAAACAAGTCTTGGAGGAAGTATAGCCAGAATGCTCCTTTGTCTGAATTACTCTCAACACATCCTCAGGAAAGATCAATTGCTAGAAAATCACGTTATTTCGGATAAAGTGGAGGGTCAGTAAAAACAAGGGAAACCCTAAATGAGATGGATTGGCGTGGCGACTGCAACGAGTTCAAACATACGAACTACTGTGAGGATGGCATAAGATCGGGCAACGTTTTCTCGTATTATACATAAGCTAGCCATGGTGAATTTTATGGTATCTGAATTATAGCTCAATAGAAAAAAATTTAATTGGCAACCATGGGGTCTAAGTGGTTGTGTGCCTATAAGAGGCACACAAGGATAGCCAGACGGAGTGAAATTGGAGGCGTTTCATTTCATGATGATGATAAGAATGAAAAAGTTTCTCTGAAATAGTGAGTGGTAAAAAAGGAAGGACTTGATATTGCAATTGGAAAGGGGAATTCTGGAATTGAAGTTACTAAGTTTCTAAAATTTCCAGTATAGATTATGCCTGAATGTAAAGACAGTGAAAATCCTGACAACTACATTGATAAACAGCATCATGATAAATGGAGGAACATTTGAAGTTGTCAATGATTTTATTTTACTTGGACCACGGGGTTCAGAATCTGTTAACCTCTATACCAGTTTTTCTCAGGTGTTTCTGCCAACTTCCTGCTCTCTCCCCTCTTATCTTGCCTCATGGGCTTATCTTACTCTTACCACCAGAGGTTTGTGTTGGTTACTTTGTCATTTACAGCAACCTGAATGCAAGTGAACAAATCCAGGTGCAAAACTTTAATAACCCACTGCTGTCAAGTCGATTCCAAATCATAGTGACCCTATGGGATGGAGTAGATCTGCCCCATCAAGTTTCCAAGAAGAACCTGTTAGATTGAACCTGCTGACTTTTTGGTTAGCAGCTGTAGTAATTAACCACTATGGCACCAGGATTTCCACAAAACCTTAATGAGACACTTAAATCCTTCCTTCCTGTACTGTCACATCTATCTCATGCCAGTACTCCCAACAAGCTCTGCACTCCAGATCTGGTGTTCTCATACCTCATTTTTATTTCCTGTTGTGAATGGGAGACATGAAATCAGTTGAGGCTTCATGGAAGAGGCTTCAATATAAGCTGGGCCTTGAAGAACAGGGCAAGATTTCCACAGGCAGAGATGGGAAAGAAAGAACATACTAGAAGGAGGCTGGAATATTAACAAAAGATAAAGAGGAAGGTTGACACATGGTTTGAATTTGCCACAGGCACCAATCAGGGGGCTGGACTAGGTTTCTTTGTCATTGGTTTACTGATCTCCCTCTAACTTGCAGTTTACATCTATTTTTCTGACCAATCAGGGGAGCTTAGCCTTATTTATTTTTTTGTTAGTTGACCCTCAACTTCCTGTCCTGTAGCAACTCTAACTTCAGTACACAAACTCAAAAGTGCAAATCTTTTCTTTTAGAATATTTTATTATGCTTTAAATGAAAGTTTACAATCCAAGTCAACTTGTCATATAAAACCGGCACACACACTGCTCTGTTACTACAGCTTCTCTCCCTACCCTATGACAGCACGCTCTTCCTTTCCACCCTGTATTTCCCATATCCATTCAACCAGCTCCTGTCACCCTCTGCCCTCTCACTTTGCCTCTGGATGGGCGCTTCCCAGTTAGCCTCATGTATGTACTTAAGAAGCATATTCCTCACCAGTATCATTTTCTGTCTTACAGTCTAGTCCAACCTAATGGTTGGGGCTCTGAGAGAACAGAGAATATGGAGGCCATGTCTTTAGGGGACCCTCCAGTCTGTCAGACCATTAAATCCACTCTTTTTAATAGAGCTCTAGTTCTGCACACCTATTTTTCTCCAGCTATGTCAGGAACTCTATGTTGTATTCCCTGTTAGGGCAGTCATTGGTGGTGACCAGGCACCATTTAGTTTGAGCAGTCTCACGTTGATGTAGTCTCTGGATTATAAGGCCCTTTCTGTCTTTTGGGCTCATATTTTCCTTATGTCTTTGGTGTCTTTCATTCTTCTCTGCTCCAAGTAGATTGGGACTCATTGATGCTACTCACATGGTTGCTTGCTAGCTTTCAAAACCTGGGATGCCATTCACCAAAGTGGGATGCAGACATTTTCTTAGAAAAACTTTGTTATGCCAATTGACCTAGATGTTCCCTGAAACCATTGTCCCCAAAGTGCAAATCTTCGATCCTTCCTAACATTTTTCAGCCCAGCTGTCCCTTCCCAGTGTCCCCAATACTCCCTTAATCCACCATAGTCACAGGAGAAGTCATTGAACACTTAACCACTGCACCACCAGTGCTCCTCTATTTGGGGCAGGAAATGTGAAATTAGGGAAGGTTTCACATAGATGGCTGTATTTGTGACAGACCTTGAGGGATAAGGCAGGATTTCCCCAGAGATCCAGGCAAACAGCATTTCAAAAAGAGGCAAATTATGAATTTATTCATTGTAATATATTTATTAAATGTTCCATCTTGCATTAATCAATGAGGCAACACAGCTTTCTTGGAGTACCTACTAGGTGCTGTGATAGGCTTCCTGCTGCAAAGACTTGTGTGAATCTCTTGCTTATCCATGTACTCTATAGCTTATGAAAGTGTAGTTCAAGGACCACCCACATAACTCATCTGAGGGGCTAGTTAAACATGCAAGTGGAGATGTACCATCTTCTATTTCTTGGTTGCACTCAGTGCTCCAGGCACTAGATAATCTTCATCATCAAAGCTGCCAGGCTTGCCAAACTACTCCTTCAAGGCATCAGGCTCCTCATTCTCTCTGCCTACTGTCACTCCCAACTTTCTGGTTCCTACTCACCATGGTATCTTTTAAAAATCTTCTCATAAATCACCAAGCCCTCACAAACACAGATGCTCTAGTAATTTAAAAGCTATGAGTATATGAGGATTGATATGCCTCTTCTTATTGTCATTGTTGTTAACTGGATTAAAAATACTAAATAACATCTACATTGAAAATATACTGGGGTAGAGTCAAGATGGAGGACTAAACACATGTTTCCCTAAATCCCTCTGGAAACCAAGACCTTAAATGATAATTAAACAGACTTCTGGACACCTAGTAAGCCCTGGGATGTAGCATAGGGCTGTTAATTTGGACTTCATATCACTGAATGCAAAACCTCCTCTCTTTCACTGACCCCACTCTCAGCAAGCAGAGGCTTGCACAGACCAAAGGTAACTCACCATTTTGATTTATTTTTCTCTTTCTTGAGTGGCAGGCAGAGCTGTGACTTGACTAGCTGCTGATCTTGGACTCACTGCTGGTGGGACCGGCAAGCATAATTACCAGGTTCTGAGAGCTTAGCTTTGGACTCTATACACCTTGGCTTCCCTGGCCTATCTTTCTGCCTCCGCCATGTGGTAGCTGTACAGACGCACTTGTGTGGGATACCATCTTGATCCACTGGGAAATGGAAAAGTCCAGGCAGAGGCCCAGGCCGGACTTCGCTCCTAGGCTAGGAGGTGGTAGTTGCTGGGGGGAGAGTGCTTTTCCAGCAGGGAGGTGATGTTTTGCACAGTGTCGCCTGGGCCAGGGGCCCAGCAGTGGAGGCTGTGGACTCTGGGCATTTCGGCACTCTTGGCCACTCTTTGGGCTGGGAGCTTGGGCCCAGCCGGCTGGCAAGCTTCTGGGGGACACCATCTTGTTTTGCTAGGAGGTGGAGTCATCCATACGGGAGCCTCAGCTGGACCTAATTCCTCAGCTAGGAGGCAGTGCCTACTCAGAAAAGATCGCATTTCCAGCAGAAAAGCAGAATTCTACACAGTATCACCTATGGCTGGGGCCCAACAGCAGAGGCCAGCAGGCCAGTAGCCTTTCTGTATTTTGAGCTAGTTTATAACACCGGGGGTGTGATATAGAGGTGCTTACTTTTCCAGCTGGGAAGAGGGACGTATACACCTGAAAACCTGACTGACTTTGGAAGTTGTCAAACACTTTTTACTTCTCATTTTAAGACAGCCTAGAGAAACAACTGTGGTCAATCTTCACAGCATCTCTCCCAGCCTCTATTAAACCACATGAAGCCCCCAAAGCAACACACATTGGAGAAGATGGTAACCCAGAAATCACCCATTGCATCAGAAGGCCGCAAAAGAAACAACCTCAGAACTTCCCAGACGAAGACATTTTTCTGAAACTATAGGAGGGTGAATACAAAAGGATAATATATACAGCCTTCCTAGACCTTACACAAAATACAGCAGAGCAAAATGAAAAATTAAACAAGCTGTTCAATCTGATGGAATATCAGTACTCGGAAATCCAATAGATCAAGAACAAAATCAAAGATATAGAAACTTCATTTCAAAGCCAAGAAAAAGAATGGAAGAAATGGAAAAGAGACTTTCTGGTTTGGAAGACAGAGCTACTGAATCCAGCATCTATGAGGACAAATCAGAAAAAAGAAACAAGAAAAATCAAGAAGCATGTGGGACTCTATTAAGAAGAACTATCTACAATTAATTGGAGTTCCTGAACAGGGTGAGACACCTGAGAACACAGAGAGTATTGTTGCTGAGCTGCTGACTGAAAACTTCCCAGAAATTATAAAAGAAGAGAATAGAGATGTCCAAGATACATATTGAACACCAGTCAATATAGATCTCAATAGAAAGACTCCAAGACATATTATAATCAAGCTTAGCAAAATGAAAGATAAGCAGAAACTCTTAAAGTCAGCAAGACTCAAAGCAAAGCTGACATTCAGAGGGAAACCCTGTAAGCTTTTGTTGCATTTCTCAGCAGAAACAATGCTGGCATGGAGACAGTGGCATGACGTGTTCAAAGCCTTGAAGGAGAAGAACTTCCAACCAAGAATTAGATATCCTGCAAAACTATCTTTCAAAAATGATAATGAAATCAAGACGTTCGCAGATAAACAGAGACTAAGAGACTTTGTAAAAACCAAACCAAAGCTACAAGAAAAACTGAATCTCTTGGCTTGGAAGAAAAAAACCACTAACTTTATATTTTAGAAGGACACGTTATCCAGAATCCTACATAGTTAGGGAAGGCTCCAAACACAATCAAAGTGATAATAGGGAAAGAAAGGATCTAGTGATCATATCATGTAAATGACGATATCATCATGTTAAAAAGAGGAATGTAACTCAGTCGTTATAGTCCTTCCAGATGAAAAGGAAGTTGACAAGACTGGTAGCAATCAAAATTGGGTTTACGTATACATTAGTAAGTGGGATCATGGGGCAGTCATAAAGCATAATAAAAAAGCAACATACTGTATAAAGAAATGTAATACAGGAGTCTCAACAACCACAAAACCAACCCTTAAAAATGTGAAAAATCAACTCAAGAAGATTGCAGAACAGATTAATAAGAACAACAGAGAAAACATCAACACAAAAATAAACATATCACAAAGGCAGCACTGAACACATACCCATCAACAATTACACTGAATGTGAATGGACTGAATGCTCCAGTAAAGAGAAATAGAGTGACATCTTGGATCCAAAGACATGACTCATCTATATGTTGCCTACAAGAATCTCACCATAGACTTAAAGATAGGAACAAACTGAAAATTAAAGGATGGAAGAATATATATCAAGCTAACAATGAACAAAGAAGAGTAGGGGTGGCAATTCTAATCTCAGACAAAATCGATTTTAATGTAAAATCCACCATCGTGGACAAGGATGGACACTATTTATTGCTGAAAGGTTCAATACACAAACCAGACTTAACAATATAACATATTTATGCACCCAATACTACAGCATCTAAATACATCAAAGAGACACTGACTACACTCAAAAAGGAGATAGATAACTCCACAATAATAGCAGGAGACTTCAACATTCCACTCTCAATATTGGACAAATTATCTGGAAAAAAGCTCAATAAAGACACAGAAGATGTTATTGCCACAATTAACCAACTAGACCTCATTGATATATACAGAACTTGGTATCCATCAGCAGACAACTACACTTTCTGCTCCAGTGCACATGGAACATTTTTCAGAATAGACCATGTGTTAGCACATAAAGCAAATCTCAACAAAATCCATACCACTGAATTATTGCAAAGCATCTTCTCAGACCACAAAGCCATTAAAGTTGAAATCAATAACAGAAAAAAACATAGAAAGTAGAACTCATGGAAACTGAACAACACCTTGCTCAAAAAATGATGGATCATAGAAGAAATCAAGGTTGAAATAAAGAAGTTTATGGATTCCGACGAGAATGAAAACACTTCTTACCAGAACCTATGAGATTCAGCCAAAGCAATACTCAGGGATCAGTTTATCTCCATAAATGCACACATCTGGAAAGAGGAAAGAAACCAAATCAAAGAACTAACCCTACAGCTTGAACAAGTATAGAGAGAACTACAGAGGAACCCTTTGGGCACCAGAAGGAAATAGATCATAAACATTAGAGCAGAACTAAATGAATTAGAGAACAGAAGAACAATTGAAAAAATTGAAAAGACCAAAAGCTGGTTTTTTGAAAAGATCAACAAAATTGACAAACCACTGGCTAAACTTACTAAAGAAAAACAGTAAAGGAAAGAAATAACCCAAATAAGAAATGAGAGGGAAGTCGTCACATCACAACAGATCCAACAGAAATAAAAAATATCATAGCTGAATACTATGAAAGACTGTATTCTAACAAATTTCAAAACCTAGAGGAAATGGACAAATTCCTTGATTCATATCACCTACTAAAATTATCATAAGGTGAAGCAGAACAACTTAATAAACCCATCACAAAGCAAGAGATTGAAAAAGTCTTCAAAAAACTGCCAACCAAAAAAAAGGCGGGCCCAGATAGCTTCACTGCAGAATTCCACCAAGCTTTTATCTCCAATGCTACTGAGAGTATTTCACAATATAGAAAGGGATGCAATACTCCCAAATTCATTCTATGAAGCCAGCATAACCCTGATAGCAAAGCCCAGGAAAGACCCAACCAAAAAGGAAAACTACAGACCAAGATCACTCATGAATCTAGATGCAAAAATCTTCAACAAAATTCTTGCCAATAGAATACAACAACATATCCAAAAAATAATCCATTAGGACAAAGCTGGATTCCTACCAGGGATGCAAGGCTGGTTCAACATCAGAAAAACAATGTGATCAACCACATAAATACCACAAAAGACAAGAACCACCTGATCTTGTCTATTGACGCAGAAAATGCATTTGGAAAAGTCCAGCACCCATTCATGCTAAAAACTTTGAGAAAAAATAGGAATAGATGGCCAGTTCCTCAATTCAATAAAGGCCATTTATACAAAGCCAACTGCCTGAGTCATCCTGAATGGAGAGAGACTGAAACAGTTTCCCTTGAGAACAGAAACTAGACAAGGATGCCCACTCTCACCTCTCCTATTCAACATTGTACTAAAGTTCTCGCCAGAGCGATTAAAAAAGACTAAGAAATAAAGGGCATCTGCATTGGCAAAGAACTAAAAATCTCCCTATTTGCAGATGATATGATTGTATATGCATAGAATCTCAAAGAATCCATAAGGAAACTACTCAAACTGTTAGAAGAGTTCAACAAAGTCTCAGGATACAAGATAAACATAAGTAAATTGGTAGAATTCCTTTATACCAACAATGAGATTATTAAGGAAGAAATCACCAAGTCAGTATCATTTACCATAGCCCTTAACAAGATAAAGTACTTAGGAATAAAATTAGCCAGAGAAATAACAGACCTTTACAAAGAACTACAAGCCCTTACTACAAAGAAACTAAGAGAGACTTAAATAAATGGAGAAGCCTACCCTGCTCATGAATAGGAAGATTTAACATTGTGAAAATGTCTATTTTTCCCAAAGCAATCTATTTATATAATGCAATCCCAATACAAGTTCCAGTGACATCTTTTAATGAGATGGAGAAACAAATTACCAACTTTGTCTGGAAAGGAAAGAAGCCCAGGATAAATAAAGCACTACTAAAGAAGAAGAACACACTGGGAGGCCTCTCACTACCCAACTTTAGTACATATTACACTGCCACAGTAGTCAAAACAGCCTGGTACTGGTACAAAAACCGACAGATAGATCAGTGGAACAGAATTGAGACCCCAGAAATGACATTATTTGCCTATGAACAGCTGATATTCGACAAAGGCCCTAAGACATTAAACTAGGGTAAAAACAATCTTTTCAACAAATGGTGCTGGCAAAATTGAATATCCATCTGCACTAAATTTAAACAAGATTCCTATCTTATACCTTATACAAAAACCAAGTAAAATTGGATAAAAGACCTAAATATCAAATCTGAAATGATAAAGCTCATCCAAGAGAAAGTAGGAACAGCAATGGAATGTTTAATACACAATGCAGACAGACTTCAAAATCTGTCAAACAAACCACAATCATCAGAAGAGAAAATAGATAAATGGGAACTGCTAAGAATCAATCTGTTTTGCTAATCCAAAGGCATTATTAATAGAATTAAAAGGCCACCTACAGAATGGGAAAAAATATTTGGCAACTCTGTGTCAGACCGATGCCTGATCTCCATGATCTATAAGGTAGTACAAAATATCAATAAGAAAAAGTTAAATCATCCAATTAAGCCATGGGCAAAGGAGATGGACAGATACTTCTCTAAGAGGAGATCCAGGTAGCCAAAAAACACATGCGGACCTGCTCACAGTTGTTAGCTATTAAAGAAATTCAAATCAAAACAACAGTGAGATACCATCTCACCCTAACAAAGTTGGCCGTAATCCAAAAAACACAAAACAACAAATGCTGGAAAGGCTGTGGGGAGATTGGAACTCTCTTACACTGTTGGTGGGATCGCAAAATGGTGCAACCTCTTTGGAAAGCAATCTAGCACTCCCTTAAAAAAATGGATATAGATATACCATTTGACCCAATATTTCCACTGCTTGGAATATATCCTACAGAATCAAGGCCATTCACACCAACTGATACATGCACATGAATGTTCATCGCAGCACAGTCCACAATAGCAAAAAGATGAATCAACCCAGATGCCCAACAACAGAGGTAAACTATGGCATATATATTCAATGGAACACTATGCAATGATAGTGAAGAACAACGATGGTTGCAGGAAACATCTCTTAACCTGGTTCCAACTGGAGGACATTATTCTGACTGAAAGTAGTCAGCGACAAAAGGACAAAGATTGTATGAGACCCTACAATAAGAACTTAAAAATGGACTCATGTATAGAAGAAAAGGCTCTGAGGACTGGAAGGGTGGGGAGTGTGAGGGGCGGGATGGTATAGATTAGATAATAGAAATTTGGTTGGGTGAAATCGGTGACAGCACACATTATAAAGAAGATCAGTAATAACTGGACTTCGACACAATTTGAGTACTCCTCCCATCTTAACCCAATATTGCAAGGACAGAGTAGCCGGGTCAGGGGGCCAGGGACCGTGCTCTCAGGTGAAATCGAGGCCAATTGGCACAGCTAGCATTTTGCTAATGAGGACTCTCTGCACCCTTCATCAGTGAGTGGCATCTGGGGTCTTAAAAGCTGCCAAGCTGCCATATGAGGGTGCAGGAAATGGTCCCAATTTAACAGGAATGGATGATCACTGAGCACAAGAACGACATGAGGAAAAGAGAACCCAGAAGACAGAGGGACCCACGTGAGTGGGTCTGTACATTGACTCGTGACCAGAAGAACCAGATGGTGCCCGGCCACCACTAATGATAGCCACAATGGAGCTCACAAAGTGGAGTCTCATTGGCAACAAGAGAATAAATAGGGGTGTACCCTGAGATCTTCAATAAAAGACCACAGTTGATGGTCCAGGGGCTTTGGGGTTTCCCTGGGAGCATGGCCCCTGGCCCTGATTTTGCTTCTATCCATAAATCATAATGAAGGTCAACTTTTCTGACAGCAATGAATTGGACTTGGCAAAGCAGAGTGACCGTATCTTGTGGGCATTTTATGGTTCTGTGCATCTATAGGATGTCATCCTGTTGACCTCTTGTTGGAGAAACAGGAGTGTGTGGAGTGGAGGGGATAGGAGACTGTCGGGAGGATAGGTCATGTATGAAGCAGAGAGGTGGGTGTGCTGTCACCAGGCAGGGAGAGCAGTGGGAGCTGCATATAGGTGAGCAGGTGAATTTATATGGGAATGTACACTTTCATTCAATCATAATAAAAAAAATACATACTTCCATTTAGTCAGTCAGGCCTCTTCACCCAGGCTTGTTTGAATCTAAAGGCTCCATCCTTAACTGTATACATTTCAGCTCTGAAATCTAAGGTAAAGAAACTTGAATGGATTTCAAGCCACAGTGACAACTGAGCAGAAAATCTTTGAAAGAATTGGAGATGATTGAGGAAAGAAAGATTGGTGTCCTTCGACACCCTTTCATCGACTCAATCTAAATTTATTCCAGTGACAGAATCTAAAGTCTTGATAGAAAGGTTAACATTTCATAGATCACTTAACAACTCTGCCCATAACTATTGAAGTGAAGAGGTCAGCAGAGTAGGAAGAAATGACACTGTGCTACTTACTCACATTCTAAGTGGTTCCTTTTAGTTGATTATTTTAGAATATTTTGAGTGATACAATTTGGCCGTTTCCCCCTATTTTTAAAGTACTCAGGCAATTTAGGCATTTAAATGTTCTTCCATCTGTAAGAGGTTTAATCACTTAGCTCTGCATTTTCAGTCTTCTTGAATCAACTGAAATCTTACAAAGTGTTCCTTTTAGCTAAGGTTGGAAAGAGAACTGCGGCCGTGGAGCCAACCTTGTTATTTGGATCAGAGTGGGGATCAGCTAGCAAGGCAAGTTTGGCTGCCACCAAGCCTTCTACCCACTATTGTAACATGTCTGAAAATGTGGCCTGGGACCACCTGCATCACAATCACCTGAGGTTGTTGTTTTAAAGTCACTCATACAAGTATTAGGATGACCAATCATCTGGGCTTTCCTAGGACTGAAGGGTTTCCCAGGATGTGGAACTTTAAGTCTTAAAACCAGGAAAGTCCAGGAGAAACAGGAATGGTTGGTCACCCTACCCCAGACCTACTGAATTAGAATCTCTGCTTTCTTATAAATACTGGTTTAAGAACTAATGTAATGGCCCAAACACTCCCTCACCTCTATTCCACACTAACCCCTTCCAACTCCAGCTAGAAGGAGGCTCATTGTGGCAATGCCTTTTCTACTTTCTTCTATTATTACATGCAGGCAGCCTTCATCCTTCATTTGGAGGGCAGTGCTTTCACAGTACTTACAACAGCCTAGCAAATAACAAAATCATTCTGTTGCTTACATCTATATGCTATGACTAACAGAAAGGAGTTATGTAGAAGTTCATTCCTTCATTTGCACATTCCAAGAACAATTATTAAGCATCTTTCTGTATGTTATAAGTTGCTCAAAGCAAAAATACTTTAAGGCTAGGTAAGAATACAGGCATACATGTAGGAACATATGTTTTTATATTTCAGCTTGTAAACAGAGAAATATTCATTTTGTAAGGGATATAACTTGTTGAGGAAGGACATTGCTGGTTCAGTGGTAGAATTCTCAGCATCCATGGGAAATCCAGATTCAATTCCCAGTCAATATACCTAACTCACAGCCACCACTCATCTGTCAGTTGAGGTTTGCATGTTGCTATGATACTGAACAGGTTTAAGTGGAGCTTCCAGACTAAGATGGACTATGAAGAGAGTCCTGGTAATCTACTTTCAAAAATTAGGTATGAAACCCTATATATCACAATAGTTCAGTTTATAACTCATCATGGGAATGTCCCAGGACTGAGCAGCACCAGTGTTTAGTTTGATTGCACGTGGAGGTCAATTCAACAACACCTAACAACATCTCTATTTGAGAATATTCATTAGTTCAGCAATTTTTTGTTGAGGGCTCATTATGTGCCAGCACAATGCTAGGAGCTGGGATACAACGGTGAGCAAGAAAAGAAAGGTTCCTTCTTCTAATGGAGATTTTCAGTACAGAAAGACAGATAATAAACACACAAACATATAATGACAGGCACTTAGATACCCATTACCCCTGAGTCAATTCCGATTTATAGTGGCCCTCTAGGACAGACAGAATTGTCCCATAGGGTTTCCAAGGCTGTTATCTTTGCAGAAGCAGACTACCACATCTTTATCCTATAGAGCCGCTACTGAGTTCAGACCACTGGACCTTTCTGTTAGCAGCTGAGTGCTTTAACAACCATGCTACCAGAGCTCCTCGGTGCTTTGACAGATGCTGTGAAAAAAATAAAAACAGGATAATGTGATTCAAATGAAGGCTCTCCTTTTGATTGGTTGTTTAAAGAATGGTTCTCTGAGGAGGTATATTTGATGTAAGATCTGAGTGATCAAAAGCTAGCCATATGCAGACCTGAGGGGAGAAATGTTCTAGAGGAAGAAAATAGTTATGCATGAGCACTAAGGCAGGAGGGAGCTCAGCATGTTGGAGAAATATAGAGAAGATTGTGTGGCAGGGGTGTCATGATCAGTGGAGAGTGGTATGAGAGGAGGCTGGAGAAGCAGACAGAGTTTAGATGATGAACACCTTGTAGGCCTGAGTCAGGGACTTGGATTTTATTTTGAATGTTCAGGGAAACTATTGGAAGGTTTAAAACAAAGGAATGAGATGATAAGATTTACCTGTTTAAATATCCCTCTGATACTTTTGGAGAATAGATCATAACAGAGTGAGAGTTGAAGCAGAGGAACCAGTTAGGAGACTACTGTAAAGAGACAATGTAAGAGATGCTGGTGGCTTGAAATAAGGTGGTGGGGACTGGAAGAGAGACAAAGATAATTCTGTACGTATTTTTGGTTAGGGCCCACACATGATGGCCTGGATGTAGGGTAAAAAAAGCAAGAAAGGACCCAAGGCTTTCCTCAGGTTTCATGGCTTGGGTGAACGCTGTGATCATTTACTCAAGTAGGAAAGACTCAGAGGCTGATTGGAAGTGGTCAGGTGCTAAGAGTTCTGTTTCAGGAATCCTAAGGTTGAGATGCCCAGTAAACGTCTAAATTGAGGTGTCAAGTATTTAAACATACTTGTTCCAAGTTCTGAGGTGACGTTTGAGTTGGAGACACCAATTAATTTTGGAGTCAACAGTACATAGATGATATTCAAAGATTTGGAACTGGGTAGAATTATCTAGAGAGACAATGGAACAGAAAATAAGAGTGCACTGACTGAGCTCTGGAACCCTACAGTGTTTAGAGTTCAAGCAGATGACAGGCAACCAGCAAACAAGGCTGAGGGGCCACTGAAGTACAAGGTAAACTAGAAAAGTATTAGTGTCATTGAGGCCAAGAGGAGAAAACAAAGTGACAATTTCAGAGACGAGGGACTATTATTCCCCTACAAAGTGACAATTTCAAGGAAGAGAGACTATTATTCCACTTTACAGATAAGAAAACTGCAACACAGGAATGTAAGCTGTTTGCTCAAGGTCACATAACTTGTAAGCAGAAGATCAGGGAGTTAATCCAAGCAGCCTGTCTCCAGAAGCTGTACTCCTAACCACTTCATCCCCTAAATCCACCATAGGGTTTCCAAGGCTGTAAATTTCTGTGGAAGCAAACTGACACATTTTCTCCCAAGGAGCCACTGGTGGTTTTGAACCACTGATCTTTCAGTTATTGGTTGATTGCTTTAACCACTGTACCACTCGGGCTCCTTGACCACTACACCAGTGGCTCTCAAACTTTAGTGTTCATCAGCATTACATGGAAGGCTTGATAACACACAACTTGCTAGACCCCACTTCCAGAGTTTCTGATTCACATCTAGGGTGAGACCTGAGATTTTGCATTTCTAACACACTCCCAGGTGATGCTGAGGCTGCTGGTCTAGAGACCACACTTTAAGAACTACTAAAACTGTAGTGGCATTGTCGTTAAGTACTATGGCTACTAACCAAAAGGTTTGCAGTTTGAATCCACCAGGTGCTCCTTGGAAACTCTATGAGGCCATTCTACTCTGTCTTAAAGTGTTGCTATGAGTCAGAATTGACTCAACAGCAATGGATTTGGTTTAGTTTTTTGGTCTCATGCTATTAATACCTCTCATGTGGAAAGAATGCCATTCTGATAGTTATACACCGATATCAACCTCTCATTTTTAAAAGAGGCAGACTTGAGAGGAAAAATTGTTCTGACACTCTTTATAGATAAGATCTCCTATTGTTTCAGTTTATGCTTCTCCTGACTAGTTTTGCCCGAAAGCTATTTTCAACTTTGGCAATAAAAAAGTCTTCAGTCATCTGGGAACCAGTTAGCAGAAACCAGGAAGCAATTGCTTGCCTTCTCCTGTGCCCAAACAAAAGCTGAGATAGCTATAGGAGGTAATCAGAAGAGTGAGAGTAAGATGGAACATAGAGAAAGAATTTTTGGAGCAACATGTGCAAGTAACAACTTTTTAATTTTCTTCTATATTCCCCCTGAAAGATGCTAGCAATCTGGTTCAGATGTCTGAGGAGAGAACTGAGTTGTAAAGGTGTTATGATGAGAGCTAATTTTCCACAAATATTCTCAACTCTGTGTTCAGTGACCTTTTATTAATATCTTGAAATCTGTATGGTGGGCTTACACCACAGAAATTGGCAAACATCATAAATCCAGAGAATTGGTTGATAAACATTTACCAGCACATTGCTGTGCATTCTTTCCAAAGGTGCTTTCTACCATTAAAAGAATCATTAGAGAATTCGGTGAACAATTGTATGCCAATAAATTTGATAATTTAGATGAAATGGATAAGTTCCTAGAAACACACAGACTTCCTACACGAAAAGAACTCTTTACAAAGAAAAGTCCAGAACCCAATGGCTTCACCAAGTAATTCTAATAAACTATACAGAAGAAATGATGCCAATCCTTCTTAAACTTTTCCCAAAAATAGAAGAGGAGGAAATTATAACTTATGCTATGAGGTTAGCATTACTCTGATATAAAAACTACACCTTCCAAAAAATTGAAGATTGATATCTCTGGCAAATGTAGATACAGAAATCTTTAAGAAAACATTAGAAAACCAAACACAGAAGCATACTGAAAAGTATTACACCATGATTGAGAAGGATTTAACCCAAGAATGCAAGGGTGATTCAACATTAGAAAATCAATCAATTTAATACACTACATTAATAGAAGAAAGAAAAAGGACCAAATAATCATCTCAATCAGATCAAAGAAGGCTTTTGACAAAATCCAACAACTTTCATGATAAAAGCTCTCTACACGATAGGAGTAGAAGGGCAATTCATCAGTGTCATAAAGGGCATTTATGAAAAACCTACAACTAACGCCATACTCAATGGAGAAATACTGAAAACATTCCCCTTAGGACCAGGAATAAAACAAGGGTGCTGTTCTCACCATCGCTATTCAGTATTATGGCGGACATTCTAGCCAGAGCAATTAGACAATAAAAAGAAATAAAAAGCATCCAAAGTGGAAAGGTAAAGGTAAACCTATCCCTCTTTGCGTGTGATGTAGCCTATATATAGAAGACCCCAAAGAATCCACAAGAAAGCTACTAGAGTTAGTTGGTAAATGGATAGGATATAATGTCAATACACAAGAATCACTTGAATTTTTATACATTGGTAATGAATCAAAAGACTCAATACTGTCAAGATGTATAAAAAGTTTAACAGCCTTCTTTGCGGAAATAGAAAAGCCAATCTTCACGTTTATCTGGAACTGCCAAGCCTAGTCAAACCTGTTGTTGTCAAGTTGATTCTGACTCATTGTGGCTTTATGTGACAGAGTACAATTGTCCCATGGGGTTTCCAAGGAATGATGGGTGGATTTAAACTGCCAACCTTTTGGTTAGCAGCCGTAGCTCTTATTCACTATGCCACCAGCATTTCCAATGCAAAGGACCCCAAAGAGCCAAAGAAATCTTGAAAAAGAACAGAGAAGGAGGACTCTCACTTCCAAATCTCAAAACACAGTAAAGCTATAGTAATTGAAACAGTTTGGCACTGATATAGTGATAAACATAGGCCAGTGCAATAGAATCAAGAACCCAGAGTTAAATCTACACGTCTAAATTATTAGAAACACTGGTTGCATAGTGGTTAAGTGCTACATCTGCTAACCAAAAGGTTGTTAGTTCATATGCACGAGGCGCTCCTTGGAAACTCCATGAGGCAATTTTATTCTGTTCTATAGGGTCACCACGAGTCAAAATCGACTCAACGGCACTGTTTGTTTATTGGCGGGGGGCGGGGTTAATCTTCAGCAAGGGTGGTAAATCCACCAAGTGGGGAAAAAAAATGTTTCTTTAATAAATGGTTTTGGGACAATTGGCTTTCCACATGCAAATAAATGAAGATAGACCCACACCTGACACCACATAAAAAACTAACTCAAAATGAAACAAAGACCTAAATATTATGACCTAAAACTGCAGAACTCTTAGAAGAAAATGTAGGGGTACTACTCTAGGACCTAGTCTTCACCAACGGATTCTTAAATGTGGGACCAAAGGCACAGGCAACAAAAGACAAAATAGATGTAAGTGTGATCTGTACATCAAAAGGCTTTGTCAACAAAGTAAAGAGACAATCTACAGACCAGGAGAAAAATTTAAGGAACTATATGTTGGACAAGAGTCTAATATCAAGAATATAACAAAGCATTCTTACAAGAAAAATACAAACAACTCCATTGACAAATGGGCAAAGACCTGAACACACATTTCACTAATTGTCAGGCACGTGAAAAGATGCTCAAAGTCATCAGCCATTAACAACAACAACAAAACCTCACTGCTGTCAATTCTGACTCAATGTCAAAACCACAATGAGATACCACTTCACTCCCACTAGGATGGCTAATATTAAAAAAAAAAAAAAGGAAACTAAAACAACAAATGTTAGCGAAGATGTGGAAAAATTAGAATCCTTATCCATTGCTCATGGGAATGCAAAATGGTACAGCTGCTGTGGAAAATATTTTGGGGTTTCCTCAAAAAGTCTAAAACAGAGTTGCCACAGAACCTAGCAATCTCATTCTTAGATATATACCCAAGAGACTTGAAAGCATCAATGCTAACGGACATACGTACACTGATATTCATTGCAGCACAATTCACAATAGCTGAAAAGTGGATATAATTCAAATTCTCATCAACAGGTGAATGGATAAAGAAAATGTGGTATATACACACAATGGAATATTACTCTGATATAAAGATAAATGAAATCCTGATATGTGCCACAACATGGATGAACCTCTGAGAAAAATATGCTGAGTGAAATAAATCAACCACAAAAAGATAAAATATTGTATGAGCTCACTTGAATGAAACAGAGTAGGCATATGTATAGAGATTAGGGCAGGAGAGAAGGGGAAAAAGAGGAATCTTTGTTTACCTAGAACTGGAATTCTGTTTATAGGGATGGAGAATACAGCAACAGATGTTGGTAATGGTTGTAGAATTTGATGTAATTGATTATGTTGAATTGTACAAGTGAAAAGATGTGGACTTAGTAAATTTTGTGTCACCTACATTTTTATAACTATAAAAAAAGAAGAAGGAAAGGAGGAAACACGAATTGAACACCTGTCTACTAAATACATTAGCTGGTATAATTCTAATAGTAACTTTATGAGGTAGATATTATTCTACCCTACCATATATCTGTCAGTTTGTTGTACTGTAGTGGCTTACATGTTGCTATAATACTAGAAGCTATGACACTGGTATTACAAATAGCCTATAGGATCATCAGCGGTCGACAGGTTCCAGTGGAGCTTCTAGACTAAGATAGAGTAGAAAGGACTGACAATCTGCTTCCAAAAATTGTCCAGTAAAAGCCTTATGGATCAAAACAGGATATTCTCTTCCCTTGCTTTGGACATGCCATCAGGAACAATCAATCTCTGTAGGAGGACATCATTTGTGTGGTGAAGCAAAGGGTCAAGAAGGGTGTGGGAGGCCCTCAGTGCAATAGATTGGTATGATAACTCCAACAGTGAACTCAAACATGCTGGCGGTTGTGAGAACAAAACATGATTGAGCAATGTTCCATTCTGTTGTGCATAGGTAGTCATGAGTTGGAGTTAACTTGATGACGGCTAAGAACATTGTTCTGTCTATATTGTAGATGAGCAAACTGGAAAATCAAGATGTTAAGTATTTTACCAATGTTGTACATCAAGCAAATGGCAGAGCTCAAATACAGTCTAAAGAAAAACCTTGGATAGAAACCTTGGTTTTCCATTATTTCATGGAGTTTCTCCAGGGGAGAAAAACTGCATGCCAGAGAGAAACAGCCGTGTGAAACTTAAAAAAAAAAAAAAAAAAGATTTTCCTTGACTTTAATGAAAACAAAGTTCATTTAAAAAACAAAAACTAGTCTTGGCATTGTATAGCACATTAGCTTGTCTAAATTTTATTTACATTCTTGTGTAAACTGCATTTTTGTATAGTCCTGCTGCAGTAGACTACAGTAACTATACTTTTTTTACTTCTGTATACTCTTACTTTTTCTCTTACACCAGTTCCATTGGGGAATACTTACTCCTGTCCATGTGATTTTGGAAACCCTAGTGGTATAGTGGTTAAGTGCTGTATCTGCTAACTAAAAGACTGGCAGTTTGAATCCTCTAGGCACTCCTTGGAAACTCTACACAGCAGTTCTACTCCGACCTATAGCGCTGCTTTGAGTCAGAATTTGTTCAGTGGCAGGGAGTTTTTTGAGTTTCTCCATGTGACCCTGGTTAAGCTAGCAATCACAATGCTCTAGCCTCCCTAAACACAGATGTGGCTGGGCCAGTCAGGGCCCTCCTCAGGACTTTCCTATTGAAGCTAGAAGAAAGCCAAGCCAAGTGCCTTTGGCTAGAAGAAGAGACTCTTCTGTTTTTCCTACTTAGTAGTTTATTCTGGTTCAAACTCCTGCTGAGAATTTGCATTTGCACCCCCAGAAGTAAGAAACCAGAATATGCAAGTTAATAAGATCCTTGGGTGATTCTTATGTATAACTTTCTGGGAATGTGTTAAAAATGTAAATTCTCAGCAAGGAACATAACTGAAATGCAAATTCTTACCAGTGATTCAAACTGGAATGAACCAGTTCAAAGCCCTGCTTAGACCATCCAGTGGCTGGAACTTGAACAGCATCATCAGAACTCTGCTGGTTTCATTTCTGTTCTTTTCACATGATCTTTGAAATGACCACCTGCGTTCTCAAATCTGCTTCCTAGACTTGACAATCAATTGAGTCAATGAAGTCCTCCTGCCCCATATTTTTGTGTGTATGTTTATTTTTTAACCTAAGCTAGTCTGAACTGAGTGTTCATCATTTGTAACCAAGGGTCTCAAATTCAGTCCCATCTTTTCCATAATTAGCTCATTATTCTTTTCTCCTGTGAATTCTTACACTTATTATCTATACCATCTCTATTCAATAAAAAGATAATGTGAGCCACATAACCCCTAACCCTTTGATATTGAGTCAATTCTGACTCATAGTGACCCTGTAGGAGAGTGTAGAATTTATCCCATAGAGTTTCCAAGAAATGGCTGGTGGATTTAAACTGCCAAACTTTTGGTTAGCCTCCATAGCTTGCTGTAGCTCTTAACCACTGTGCCAGGCTCTATGAGCCATATGGGTAATTTAAAATTTTGTAGTAGTCATATTTTAACAGGAAACCCTGATGGCATAGTGGTTAAGTGCTACAGTTGCTAAGCAAATGTTGGCAGTTCAAATCCACCAGGTGGTCCTTGGAAACTCTATGGAGCAGTTCTACTCTGTCTATAGCATTGCTATTGAGTCAGAATTGATTCAGTGGCAGTGGGTTTGGTTTGGGTTTTATATTTTAAAAAGTAAAAAGATACAGGTGAAATAAGTTTGTCTATATTAATTATGCAAATTCAAATTGAAACTGAAGAAAATTATAACAAGTCTACAAGAGTCAAAGTATGACCTTGAGTATATACCTCCTGAGTTTAAAGACCATCTCAAGAACAGATTTGGTGTGTTGATCGCTAATGACCGAAGACCAGACGAATTGTGAGATGATATCAAAGACAACATCCATGAAGAGAGCAAGAGGTCATTAAAAAGACAGAAAGAAAGAAAAGACCAAATTGGATGTTAGAGGAGACTTTGAAACTTGCTCTTGAACGTCGAGCAGCTAAAGCAAAAGAAAGGAATGGCGAAATAAAAGACCTAAACGGAAGATTTCAGAGAGCTGCTTGAGAAGACAAAAGAAAGTATTATAATGACATGTGCAAAGAGCTGAAATTGAAAACCAGAAGGGAAGAACACATTCTGCATTTCTCAAGCTGAAAGAACTGAAGAAAAAATTGAAGCCTCGAGTTGCAATAGTGAAGGACTCTACAGGGAAACTATTAAATGACTCAGGAAGCATCAAAAGAAGATGGAAGGAATACACAGTCACTATACCAGAAAGAACTGGTCAATGTTCAGCCATTTGAAGAGGTAGCATATGACAAGGAACCAATGGTACTGAAGAAAGAAGTCAAAGCTGTGTTGAAGGCATTGGCAAAAAACAAGGCTCCAGAAATTGCTGAAATATCAATTGAGATATTTCAACAAACAGATGCAGTGCTGGAAGTACTCACTTGTCTATGCCAAGAAATTTGGAGGACAGCTACATGACCAACTGACTGGAAGAGATCCATATTTATGCCCATTCCAAAGAAAGGTGATCCAACCGAATGTGAAAATTACAGAATAATATTGTTGGTATCATATGCAAGTAAAATCCTGCTCAAGATCATTTAAAAGGGACTACAACAATATATTGACAAGGCACCGCCAGAAATTCAAACTGGGCTCATAAGAGGACGTGGAACCAAGGGTATCATCACTGATGTCAGATGGAGATCTTGGCTGAAAGTAAAGAATACCAGCAAGATGTTTACTTGTGTTTCATCAGCTACACAAAAGCATTTGACTGTGTGGATCATACTGAACTATGGCTAACATGGCAGAGAATGAGAATTCTGGAACATCTAACTGTGCTCTTAAGGAATCTGTATATGGATCAAGAGGCAGTCGTGAGAACAGAACAAGGGGATACTGCATGGTTTAAAATCAGGAAAGGCGTGCATCAGAGTTGTATCCTTTCACCATAACTTTTTAATCTGTATGCCAAGCAAATAATCTGAGAAGCTGGATTAAACGAAGAAGAACAAGGCATCAGGAATGGAGGAAGACTCATTAACAACCTATGTTATGCAGACAACATCACCTTACTTGCTGGAAATGAAGAAGATTTGAAGCATTTACTGATGAAGATCAAGGACCACAGCCTTCAGTATGGATTGCAACTCAACATCAAGAACATAAAAATCCTCACAACTGGATCAGTAAGCAACATTGTCATAAATGGAGAAAGGATTGAGGTTGTCAAGGATTTCATTTTACTTGGGTCCACAATCAATGCCCGTGGAAGTAGCAGTCAAGAAATCAAAAGATATATTGCATAGGAAAATCTGGACGTCTTCAAAGTATTCAAAAATAAGGATGTCACCTTGAAGACTAAAACATGCCTGACCCAAGCCATGGTATTTTCCATCTCACCATATGATGTGAAAGCTGGACTGTGAACAAAGAAGACAGAAGAAGAATTAATGTCTTTGAATTGTGGTGTTGGAGAAGAACACTGAATGTATGATGGATTGCCAAAAGAACAAACACATCTGTTCTGGAAGAAGTACAACCAGAGTGCTCCTTGGAAGCATAGATGGCAAGACTGTGTCTTACATACTTTGGGCATGTTGTCAGAAAGGATCAGTCTCTGGAGAAGGACATCATGTTTGGTAGAGTGGAGGATCTACAAGGAAGAGGAAGACCCTCAACGAGATAGGTTGACACAGTGGCCACGACAATGGGCTTAAGCACAAAAATGATTGTGGACAGGCACAAGACTGGGCAGTGTTTCGTTCTGTTGTTCATAGGCTCGCTACGAGTTGGAACCAACTCAACAGCACCTAACAACAACAACATATTTATTAAATGTTTCATTTGAAGTAATAAGTCAAAAATATCACTTTCACATAGAAACAATATAAGAATTCTTAATGAGGTATTTTATATTTTTTCTTCCTGTTAAGTCTTTGAAATCTGGTGTCTATTCACATTTATAGAACATCTCAGTTCTGACTAGCCACATATCACATGCTCAACAATCACATGTGGTTAGTGGCTACAGTACACAGATTTATACTATGGAAACCCTTGTGGCATAGTGGGTTAAGTGCTACATTTGCTAACCAAAAGGTTGGCAGTTCAAATCTGCAAGGACCTCCTTGGAAACTCTATGGGGCAATTCAACTCTGACCTCTAGGGTGGCTATGAGTCAGACCTGACTCAATGGCAGTGGGTTTTTTATTTTTTGTTTTTTATACAATACTATACTAGGCTATGCTACACTACATTATAATATATGTCTTAGTCACCTGGTTACTACTCCAACAGAAAATACTGTGAGTGGAAGGCTTTATGAAGAGAAGTTTTTATTGTCACAGTCTGGTAAGCCACAAATCCATTAATAGGTTGCAAGTCCATTCATCAAGAGAGTTTATCACAGTCCGGTAGGCTGAGTCCAAATTCAAGGAGAGCATCTAGGCACAGGAACCTCAGGTCCAAAGGACGTGCTCAGCTCTTGGTGCTGCTTTCTTGGTGGTGTGAGGTTTCCAAATTCATCTGCTCACTTCTCTCCTTTTATTCCACAAGCTCCTAGCTTGGGTCCTGACTCACTAACACAACTTTCCCCATTCTCCATAATCACTTATCACAGGAGAAGGATTCACAACACATGGAAGGAATGGCACCATATTGTGACTCCTAGCTGACTCAAATCAACACATACATTTTTGGGGGGACATAATTCAATCCAGGACACTATACAAATTGGCATCTAATGATACATTGTCATGTATTGCTTCTTGAATGTTTCATGTGTAAACATGAATCTTTGCACCTAACACATAAGCCCTGTGAGAGCAGAAATCTCACCTTAAACTTCTGTGGCCCTTGAGCTTTACCATTGTGCTGTGTACATAGTAGGTAATGTAATGAACAAGTGATTTCAGTTACATAATTTAATGAGCAGGGGCTTGTAACCACACTTCAGTAAAGAAATAATAATTGATCAGCAGAAACATGCTACAATTCCACAGGAAATATGTCTGTATCTGCCTATGACTCTACTAAATGTTTCTCTGATAGCAAACTGTCAGGCCCTAGGCAGCAGAGATAAGAACTGACGTGATAAGAAAGCCTGTGATTCTCAAATGAAAAGTGCTAAATTCAAAGGGCAAAACTAGTATCCTTTCCCAGTACCACTCCATCTTACAGACGAGAATACTAAAGCACAGGATGAGTGAGTTCTGCCTCTGGAAACACATAACCAGAAAATTATTAGCAGCTGAGCACAGAGAGAGATCTTTTCCTTTCTTCCTTATATTTTTTGCACTCATGTAGCTACTTCTTGTTTTTACAGCAAGAGGCAGAATTGAGGGATGAGGAAGAAGTGGGGGAGATGTAACAAGCACCTTACAAATTTTTCCTCTAGTACACATCCCCCTTCCTTTACACACAGACACACATACACACACTCACTGATAGAATATTAGTGTCTCATCAGAGTTCAAGGGTAGTCCAGATCTAGTACCCCTAAACCTTACTGGACCTCCCCCTGAACTGACATGTTCTTTAGCTATAAATAGCCCCTCAGATCAGTTGTCATTCATTCTCACACTCATTAATTTATTGGGTGCATATAACATGCCAAGCACTAGGAGGGATATAAAAGCAAGAAGAAGAAGAAAAAAACACCTTTCAAAACTATTGTTAGTGTGTGTGTGTGTGTGTGTGTGTGTGTGCACGCGCGCATACTCAAAGAGGGGGTGACAACGATGGCAGAAAAGATTGCTAACTTTGATACCACATGATAAATACTATAAGAATGAAGTATATAAGTTGTCCCTGACATAATGACATATTCAAATTATGAAGAACTGCACTTTTTTTTTTTTTTTTTTAGATCTTATGTTGTTAACGAAAATCCTATTGGCATAGTGGTTAAGTGCTACATCTGTGTATCAAAAAGTCAGCAGTTCAAATCTGCCAGGTGCTCCTTGGAAACTCTATAGAGCAGTTCTTCTCTGTCCTCCAGGGTAGCTATGAGTTGGAATGGACTCGATGACAGTGGGCTTTTTTTTTAACGTTGTTAATATGAGATCTGACGATTAAATCTGTGAACTTTAGATGTTCTAAGTGCTTCATACCTCATTGCTAAATATCATTATGGTCACCTTTCAAATACTCCCATGGGGAAACTATGCACCAATACCAGCACCTAGTCCACCCTTCAAAAGAATTTTAAAACTCTTTATGGAATGGTCATTGCACACAATGACAAGCTGACAAATTTAAGAACATCAGGGATTCAAGAAAAGGTTTAAACACAGAAGAAAAGTCTTTGACGGTTACAAGGGTAAGGAGGGAGGGAGAGGGGTGTTCATTAATTAGACAGTAGATAAGAAGTTAGGTTAAAGGAGGGATAATACACAGAAGAGGAGAAGTTTTCACAACTGGACTAAACCAGAAGCTAAGAAGTTTCCTAAATATAGCCCAACACTTTAAAGGACAAAGTAGCAGGGGTAAGGGTATGGGGACATCTAGGTCAACTGGCATAGAAAAATTTTTAAAGAAAATGTTCTGTATCCCACATTGGTGAATGACATCTGAGGTCTTAAAGGCTAGCTAAGTAGCATCAACTGGTCCCAACCCACCTACAGCAGAAGAGAATGAAGGAAGGAAAATATGAGCCCAACAGATTGAAAGGATCGCATAATCCAGAGACTACATTAGCATGAGGCCAGAAGAACTAGATGGTGCCTGGCTACCACATGTGACTACTCTGAACAGTGACTATAACATAAAGACTCTGAAATCATGGGAGGGAAAAATGATGTATAGAATTTAAACTCTATTAAAGAGATCAGACCTCATGGCCTGACAGACTGGAGGGTCCCTGCAAACATAGCCCCCAGACTCCCTGTTAGCCAAAAGCTGAAACCACTCCCAAAGCCAACATTCCAGACAAAGACTGGACTGGACTATAAGACATAAAATGATACTGGCCAAGAGTGTGCTTCTTGGCTTAAGTAGATACATGAGGCTGACTGGGTGAGATGACAGGGTAGGGAACTGGAATGGACATGGGAAATACAAGGTGGAAAAGAGGAGTGTGCTGTCCTAGAATGGGAAAAGCAGCTACAGTTATATAGCAATGTGCGTGAGTTTTGTGTTACAAATTGACTTAGATTGTGAACTTTCACTTAAAGCACAATAAAATATTTTTAAAAATTCGGTTGTATTCCTATATACCAATAAAGAGAACAACAAAAAGGAAATCAGGAAATCAATAGCATTTATAATTGTCCCTAAAAAGAAAAAAAGAAGAAAAACACCAAAAAACACTTAGGAATAAATTTAAGCAGGGAGATAAACAATCTATTTAAAGAAAACTACAAAAAACTACTGCAAGAAATCAAAAGAGATATACATTAATGGAAAAGCATTGCATGCTCATAGGTAGTTAGACCAAACATTGTGAAAATGACAGTTCTACCGAAAGCAGTGTACAAATACAACACAATCCCAATGCAAATACCAACAACATTCTTTAAAGACATGGAAAAACTAATCAATAAATTTATGTGGAAAGAGAAGAGGCCCCAGATAAGTAAAGCACTAATGAAGAAGAATACAGTAAGAGATCACATTACTTAATCTCAGATCTTACTATATAGCTACAGTAGTCAAAACAGCCTGGTCCTTGTACAATGACAGATACATCAACCAATGGAACAGTCTGGGAACCCAGATACAAATCCATGCACCTGCATTCAGTCACTGGGTCCTCAACAAGGGCCCAAAGTCCATCAAATGGGGAAAAGACAGTTTTTTTAACTGGTGCTGATGAAACCAACTGTCCATCTGCAGAAAAATGAAACAGGACCCATACCTCACACCATATACAAAACTAATTCAAAATGGTCAAAGATCTACACATAAAACCCCAAACTTTGAAGATCATAGAAGAAAAAATAGGATCAAAGCTAGAAGCCCTAATACATGGCATTAACAGGATGCAAACTGTCATGGATCGAATTGTGTCCCTCAAAAAATATGTCTAGCAATTTGGTTTGGCCATGATTTCCAACATTGTGCAATGTTCCTATATGCTGTAAATCCTGTCTCTATTATGTGAATGAGGTAGGATGGGCAGCAGTTGTGTTGGTGGGGCAGGAGCCAGTGTGTAACAGTATATAGTGTCTTGAGACAATCTCTTGGGATATGAAGGAAGAGAAGCAAGCAGAGAGTTGGAGACTTCATGCCACCAAAAAAGCAGTGCCAGAAGCAGAGTGCATCCTTTGGACCCAGGGTCCCTGCACTCAGAAGCTCTCAGTCCAGGGGAAGATTGACAACAAGAATCTTCCTCCAGAGTCAACTTGGACTTGTAGTCTACTGGACTGTGACAGAATAAAATTTCTCTTTTTAAAGCCATTCATTTGTGATATTTCTGTTATAGTATCACTAGATGACTGAGATACAAGCCATAACTAAGAACACTCGTGCTCCAGAAGATAAGCTAGATAACTGGGATCTTTGAAAAAGTAACCACTTAGGCTTATCAAAAGACTTCACCAAAAGAGTAAAAAAAAAACCTATAGACTGGTTAAAAAAAAAAAAAAATTGTCTGTGACAAATCTGACAAAGGTCTAATCTCTAAAATCCACAGGAAAATGTAACCCCTCTGCAACAAAAAGACATACAATGCAATTAAAAATGAGCAAAGGAAATGAACAGACATTTCACCAAAGAAGACATTAAAGAGGCTAACAGACATGTGGAAATGCTCATGATCCTAGCCATTACAGAAATGCAAATCAAAACCCAATGAGATACCATCTCACCCTGGCATTACTGGCACCAATTAAAAGAAACAGAAAATAACAAATGTTAAAGAGACTGCAGAAGATTGGAATTCTCATGCACTGCTGATGGGAATGCAAAATAGTACGGTACAATCATTTTGGAAAATGACATGGAACTTCCTTAGAAAGCTGGAAAAAAATACCATATGATCCAGCAACCCCACTCCTAGGAATATATCCTAAACAAGAGTCTTTGCACAGGTACACACATCTACATGTATTCCTTACAACATTGTTCATGATAACAAATAGGTGGAAACAACCCAGATGTTTATCAACAGGTCAATGGATGTACAAACTGTGGTACGTATACACAACAGAGTACTACATAGTGATAAAGACCAATGATGATTCTGAGAAGCATCTTACAATATGGGTGAATCTGCAGGGCTTTGTGCTGGGTGAAGTAAGCCAGTCACAAAAGGACAAATATTGTATGAGACCACTACTATGAAAATTTGTGGAAAGGTTTACCTACAAAAAAGAAACAATTTTTGATGATTATGAGGGAGGGAAGGTGTGAGGATGGAAAAACACTAAACAGACAATAGACAAGTGATAACTCTGGTGAACAGTGAGGCAGTACAGTATGTTGGGGAAGCCAGCACCACTCCACAGACACAGCCAAACTCCTTGAGGTACTGAACGACTGGGTTGAGGGCTACGGAGAACATGGTCCTGGGGGACATCTAGCTCAACTGGCGTAACACAGGTTATAAGTAAAATGTTATACATTCTACTTTGGTGAGTAATGTCTTGGGTCTTGAAAGCCTATGAATGGCCACCTAAGATACTCTGCTGCTCTTACCTCATCTGTAGCAAAGGAGAATAAAGAAAACCAAAGGCAGAAAAGACGAATGAGCCACAACTGTCACAGCCTCCACCAGATTGAGTCCAGCACAGCTAGATGGTGCCGGGCTGCCACCACTGACTGCTGTGACAATGAAAATAATCACAACAATGGGTCTCAGGCAGAGGTGGATAGAATTTCTATCTCACTAAATTCTGTTACAGAAAAAAAGACCACACTTACCGGCCTGACAGATACTGAAAAAAACCAGAGAAGTATGGCCTCTGGACATCCTTTTAGCTCAGTAATGAAGTCACTCCTGAGGTTCACCCTTCAGCCAAAGATTCAACAGGCCCTGAAACAAAACAAGACTAAAGGGACACACCAGTTCAGGGACAAAGGCTAAAAGGCAGGAGAGGACAAGAAAGCTAATAATAAGGAACCCAAACTTGAGAAGGGAGAGTGTTGACATATTGTGGGGTTGGTAACCAATGTCACAAAACAATATGTATACTAATTCTTAATGAGAAGCTAGTTTGTTTTGTAAATCTTCATCTGAAGTACAACAAAAACATTTTTTAAAAAATCATAAAGTGTTGTGGAAACATGTAGAAAGGAACTATTAAATCTTCCAGGCTGGAAGTAGTCTTTGAACTGGACTTGAGGCTGCCCAGGTCCTTGCTCTTCATCCATCTCAATGGCTCTCCCATGTCTAGAATATAGCCTGAATTTGTGCCCTTCTGGATGAAAGAAGCATCCTCAGACAAACTACAATCTGGTTTCTAAAAGGTAACATAGGCTATCCTTCTTTCCCTCAAATTTCAAACCTCAGAGAAAGTACTGAGATTCTGAGCTAAAGACTGAAATGTTCCAGAAAGGAAATGTGACTGCCCTTCCAACACAAAAAACAGCCCTTCAAACCTGTGGTTTAACAGTTATGTTGCTTGGAGCAGCACATTAGGGGTGGATGAGACTGTAAATGTAAAGCATGAAGCAAAGATCATTATTGATTCACCCTGGGCCAGGTTCATTCAAATTCAAGATGAAAAAGCCCTAGGGAGCTAGACATGTCCTTGTCTTCCAATGTCCAGTGACAAACCATTTAGGGGGAAAAAAAGCCATGCCCTTTAAAAGGCGAAGCCCTGCATCTATTGACCTACTCTCTTTCTCAGTCTGTTGTGTATCTTTTTAGCTGATGAAACTGGTGGGAGGTGACAGAGGAAAAATAACAATGGTAAGATTCACCCAGAGTCCCTACTATGAATGTGGCCTTTTCAAGTTATAAAGATAAATAACTCTGTGAGCAGTATTCTGGGGAGTTTGTTTCCAGTAAAGTGAATATGAGGAGAGAAAAAAAAAAGCCACATTAACCTCTGCCACAGCTTCCCAGGCAAAAGCTTTCATAGCTGAGGGCCAAATAATATGACAGCTGGAATAAGTCCTGTAGAATGGGCCAGGTTGTCCTATATTATTGGGAGGGTAAGGGTAATAGACCAGGGAGGAGTTCCTGTCATTAATCATAACTTCCTGATAACTTGAATGCTAGAAGCATGGACTGGTGTGTCCCAAAGGTAACTAACTTTATAGGTTGTAGAAGAATGTGCAAGTGCAACGCTTGTGGTATTTCATGGATGGGCTGAGATAGAGAACATTTACTGTACAGGTCAGTTTGACTTTAAACCCGGGGTCATTTGGGCAGAAAGAGCTTCTAGAGTTTTTGATGTAGCAGATTAATAGAGAATAGTAGAACTTGCAAATATAAAGGTTCTCCTTGAAAAATAACTTTTTTGATGTGAGTAAATAATTTTATACCTTTTTGAATATTATATAGAACAACTGCTCTCTGCTGAAGCATATCAAAGATTGTGGCTGAGCTCAGAGAACTAATTAACACTCAAATGATTTACCTTAAGATGGAGATGCTGGAAGACTTCCATCTACTTTTTTGAGCTAGAGATTATTATCATTCTGTAAATACTTCAAAAAATGGTTTTTGGATAAATACCATGTTCCTGATTGAGCCCTGGTGCACACTGGTTAAGTAAGTGCTTGGCCGCTAACCAAAACATTGGCAGTTTGAACCCACCCAATGGCCCCATGTGAGAAAGACCCGGTGTTCTGTTCCTGTACAGGTTACAGCCCAGGAAACCCTATAGGGTAGTTCTATTCTATCACATGGTATTATAATTAGTCAAAATTGACTCAACAACACCTAACAATAGCTATGTGCATATCACTGTCCTGAGTGCTGTATTCAGTACAAACAAATACATCAAAATACACTCTCAAGGAAGTTATAGTCAAATTAAGGAGGGTCAGGGGAAGATAAATGATGTTGGCTGTCATAACACATTAACGCTACAGTGGTACAACAGCAATTTATGACTTGGTGCTAAATAAGTAACAAAAACAGAAAGTCAGGTTATTGAAGGAAAAACCTTTGTGAATTGGATTAGTCAGGAAAGTTTTGGGGAGAAGATAGGAAATTAAGTGGTCTTGATAAACAAAGAAGCATCTTGAGTTCCCCCACCCCATTTGTCAGTTTGCTATACTGTGGTGACTTGTGTGTTGCTATGATGCTGGAAGCCATGCCACCAGTATTCAGATACCTGCAGGATCACCCTTGGTGGATAGGTTTCAGCTGACCTTCCAGACTAAGAGAGACTAGGAAGAAGGGTCTGGCTGTCTACTTCTGAAAAGAATCATCCAGTGAAAGACTTACAAATAGAAACAGAACATTGTCTGATATAGTGTGGGAAGATAACCCCCCGACAGGCTTGGTAATGGCAGCAGCACATTGTTTGATACAGTGCCTGAAAATGAGACCCCCAGGTTGGAAGGCACTCATAAGATGACAGGTGTTGACCTTAATGATATGGATGCAGTCAAGCTTTCAGGACTTTCATTTGCTGATGTGGCATGACCCAAATGAGAAAAAACAGCTGCAATCATCCATTAATAATTGGAACATGGAATGTACAAGGTATGAATCTAGGAAAACTGGAAATTGTCAGAAATGAAATGGAACACATAAAGATTGATATCCTAGGTATTAGTGAGCTGAAATTGACCAGTATTGGCCATTTTGAATCAGATAATCATGTTCTACCATGCCAGGAATGAACACTTAAAGAGGAATGGCATTGCATTCATCGTCAAAATGTACCTTTCAAGATCTATTCTGAAGTACAGTGCTGGCAGTGATAGGATAAAATCCATATGCCTACAAGAAAGTCCAGTTAATATGACTGTTATTCAAATTTATACACTAATCACTCAGGACAAAGATGAAGAAACTGAAAATTTTACCTGCTTCTGAAGTCTAAAATTTATTGAACATGCAGTCAGGATGCATTGATAATTACTCGTGATTGGAATGTAAACGTTGGAAACAAAGAAGAAGGATCGATAGTTGGAAAATATCGCCTTGGTGATAGAAATTTTGCCAGAGATCACATGATGGTTTTGAATCTCTAGTAATTATTTTTAGATGATTCATCTCTACTAATTTAGAAAAAGAAATACAAACAAGCCAAAGGAGCATACTCAATAGTTTTAGACCAGCGATTGCATGGTTGAATTTTGCAAGACCAACAAATTCTTCACTGGAAATAATGTTTTTCACTAACATAAATGGCAACTGTATAGATGGATCTCACCAGATGGGATACACAGGAACCAAATTGGCTACATCTGTTGAAACAGACAATGAACAAGCTCAATATCATTAGTCAGAACAGGGACAGATGTTGACTATCACAGACCATTAATTGCTCATATTCAAATTCAAATTGAAACTGAAGAAAAACTTTAAAAGCTCACGAGAACCAAAGTACAACCTTGTATACATGCCTCTTGAGTTTAGAAACCATTTCAAGAACAGATCTGATGCCTTGAACACTATGACCAAAGACCAGGTGAGTTGTGGAATGATATAAAGGACATCATATATGAACAAAGTAATAGGTCATCAAAAAGACAGGAAAGAAAGAAAGAAAAAAATGTGAGACTCTGAAATTTGCTCTTGAATGTCAAGTAGCTAAAGTGAAAGGAAGAAATGATGAAGTAAAAGAACTGAACAGAAGATTTCAAAGGGTAGCATAGGAAGACAAAGTAAAGTATTACAGCAACATATAAAAAGAGCTGGAAATAGAAAACCAAAAGAAAAGAACATGCTCAAGCTGAACATTTCTGAAGCTGAAAGAAATCAAGAAAAATTTTGTCTAGAGTTGCAATAGTGAAGGATTCTATGGAGAAAATTTTAAATGATGCAGGAAGCATCAAAAGAAGACGGAAGGAATACACCGAGTCATTGTACCAAAAATAATTGGTCTACATTCAACCACTTCAGGAGGTAGCATACGACCAGGAACCGACAGTACTGAAGGAAGATGTCCAATCTTCACTGAAGGCATTGTCAAAAAACAAGACTCCAGGAATTGATGAAACATCAATTGAGATGTTTCAACAAATGGATGCAGCATTGCAAGTGCTCAGTCATCTATTCTAAGAAATATAGATGACAGCTACCAAACCAAAGGACTGAAAGAGATCCATACTTACGCCTAGTCCCAAGAAACATGATCCAACCAAATGTTGAAATTATCAAACAATATAATTAATATCGTATATAAATAAAATTATGCTGAAGGTCATTCAAAAGCAGCTACAGCAGTATATTGACAGGGAGCTACCAGAAATTCAGGCCAGATTCAGAAAACAGTGTAGAGTCAGGAATATCATTGCTGATGTCGGATGAACCCCGGCTGAAATTAGAGAATACCGGAAGGTTGTTTGCCTGTGTTTCAGTGACTGTGCAAAAGTACTTGATTGTGTGGATCACAACAGATTATGGATAACATTGTGGAAAATGGGAATTTCAGAACACTCGATTATGCTGATGAGGAATCTATACATGGATCAAGAGGCAGTCATTCTAAACAGAATAAGGGAACACTGTACAGTTTACAGTCAGGAAAGGTGTGTATCAGCATTGCACCCTTTCACTGTATCTATTCAATCTGTATGTTGAGCAAATAATCCAAGAAGCCGGACTACATGAAGAAGAACAAGGCATCAGGATAAGAGGAAGACTGATTAACAACCTTCATTATACAGATGACACAATCTTGTTTGCTGAAAGTGAAGAGGACTTGAAACACGTACTGATAAAGATCACAGACCACAGCCTTCAGTATGGATTACACCTTAACATACAGAAAACAAAAATGCTCACAACTGGACCAATAAGCAACACTGTGATAAACAGAGAAAAGACTGAGGTGGTCAAGGGTTTCATTTTACTTGGATCCACAACCAGCACCCATGGAAGCAATAGTCAAGAAATCCAAAGATGTGTTGTATTGAGTGAATCTGCTGCCAAGAACCTCTATAAAGTGTTGAAAAGCAAAGATGTCACCTTGAAGACTAAGGTGAGCCAGACCCAAGCCATAACATTTTCAGTTCTGTTATATGCATGTGAAAGCTGAATAACAAATAAGGAGAATAGAAGAAGAATTGACACCTTTGAATTATGATGTTGGAGAAGAATATTGAATATACCATGGACTGCCAAAAGAATGAACAGATCTGTCTTTGATGAAGTGCAAGCAGAATGTTCCTTAGAAGCAAGGATGGCAAGACTACATCTTACATACCTTGGACACATTGGCAGGTTGGATCAGTACCTGGAGACAACATGCTTAGTAAAGTACATGACATCGTGCTTGGTAGAGAATGTGGTCAGCTAAAAAGAGGATAATCTCAACAAGATAGATTGACACAGTGGCTGTAACAATGCACTCAAGCCAAAGCAATGATTATGGGAATAGCACAGGACTGGGCAGTGTTTTCTTCTGTTGTGCACGTGAGTTGGAACTGACTCAATGATGCCTAAAACAGCAACAACATCTTGACTTTTCTGTGTATATGCGTTTTTGAGAGGATTCTGGGCTACAAAGCTACAATTGGAAACCCTGGTGGTGTAGTGGTTAAGTGCTACGTCGGCTAACCAAAAGGTCAGTAGTTCAAATCCACCAGGCTTTCCTTGGAAACTCTATGGAGCAGTTCTACTCTGTCCTATAGGGTAGCAATGAGTCAGAATTGACTCAACCGCACTGTTTTTTTTTTAATCCATAATTACTAGCCACTGGTAAGTAATCTGGGAAAAAGCTGTACAGTATGCAGTTTGTCGTTCCTGTCTTCTCATCTCAGCTCTATCCTTAGGCAGTCTTTTAATATAGCTCCCTGGTTGCCTACAAGATAAGGAACAGCACCCAAGATACTATTCCATTCTTAATCAAAACTTACCTGTCCTACCTCTGGCTATAGGAAGGAGTGTGGGTGGAGAGGAGGGGAAAGGAGGCTGCTGGGAGGATGAGACATGTATGGAGCAGAGAGGAATAGTGTGCTGTCACCGGACAGGGAGAGCAGTGGAAGCTGCATATAGGTGGGCATGCAAATTTATATGGGAATGTACATTTGCACTCAGTCATTAAAAAAAAAAAAAACTTACCTGTCCTATGGAAAAATTTAAGAACGAATACTGGTGATGATTGAACAACATGATGAACATACTGAATGTCACTGAACTGCATGTGAAGATTGTAGAAATGGAAAATGTTGGTTTTTTATCCTATATATTTACAATAAAAAAGAAAAAAATAGAACCAAAACAAAACACTTGTCCTATATCACATTTTTCTAAAGGTTCAGCTTTTATCTTGGAAACTAATTTGAACTAAGGTGATAAAACTTCGTAGTGAGTTAGTGTGATACTGCTTCCAAATAGCATTTTGGAAAATATATGTTGCCTACTGTGCTAGACTGCACTATTAATTTTCATAACAACCTGGTGTGATAAGTTGTAGCCTTCCTATTTATCTGATGAGGAAACTGAGGCTTAGAGTGGTGAAGTAAATTGGGAAATTTAAATAAAAGAGATAGGATTTGACTGTTGGTGTGTTATATGATACCATTACTTCAGTGACTTTGCCAACTTTAAAAACTACATGCTGTTGAAGATGTTTGTCCTCTTGAAAAATTACAGATTCAGGTAGCATCAATGAAAATGTTGGAACAAGGAAACATCCTCCACAAAAACAGTGAATGTATAAGCACAAACTATCAGAATCAATTTTATTAGAGCTGTGGAAACTAGTCAAGGGTTTATAGCAACCAGCCAAAGGGTTTATAGCAACCAAGCAAGGTTTTAATCAGTTGTAAACAGGAACCACAAGAAGGTGAATGAGTCTTAATAGGAGACCTTTGTAGCATTTACACCTTCTAACTGATGACTAAGCTAACCAGAGATTCCAGGGGCCACACACAACAGAGAATACAGATTTTACAAAATAAGTTCAGAAATCTCACTAAACAAATGATAGCAACCACAACAAACATCAATAAAAACCCTAGGGATGGAGGAGAATCTGATTTCCAGAGTTGCCACATTATAATATTCAAAATATCCAGTTAACAATAAAAATTATGAGGCATGCAAAGAATAAGACTGTATGGCTCAAAAACAAGAACAGAAAGTAGTAGACACAGGCTATGATGAAGCACAGAAATCCTGCTGGCATAGTGGCTTAAGTACTACATCTGCTAACCAAAAGGTTGGCAGTTCAAATCCACCAGGCACTCCTTGGAAGCTGTGTGGGGCAGTTCTACTCTGACCTCTAGGGTCACTAGGAGTCAGACCTGACTTGACAGCAGTGGGTTTATGATGAAGCACATTGTACTTATTAGACAAAGGTGTTAGATGAACCATTTTAAATATGATCAAAGAGCTAAATATAACCATGTACAAAGAACTAAAAGAAACAATGAGAACAATATCTCACCAAATAAAGAATATTTACTTGTAAAGAGACAGCAGTTATAAATAGGAGCCACATAGAAATTCTGGAGTTTAAAAATACAATGACAGAAATGAGAAATTCACTCCCAGAGTTCAATAGCAGATTTTAACAGACAGAAAAAAGAATCAACAAACTTGAAAATAGATCAACTGCCATTACCTGACCTGGGGATCATAAAGAAGAGAATAAAAAATATGAGCAGAGTGTACCAACATATGCATAATGGGAGTCCCTGAGGAAAGGAGAAACAAAAAGGAATAGAAATACTATTTGAAGATAGCCAAAAACTTACCAAATTTTATTAAAAACATTAATCTAGATGTCAAAAGGTCTTGATGAACCCCAAGAACAATAAACTCAAAGTGATTCACAGTGAAACACATCATAATCAAACTGTCAAAAGAGAAAGAAAGAACTCTGAAAGCAACAGGAGTGAATTGACTTAATACACAAAAGGGGACCTCAGCAAGATTAATGGCCACTTTATCATCAGTAACCATGGAGGCCAGAAGGCAATGGGATGGGGTATTTAAAATGTGGAAGGAAAACAACTATCAACCCAAAATTGTATATCCAGCAAAATTATACTTCAAAATGCGGGAAAATTTAAGACATTCCGAAATAAACAAAAACTGAGTGAATTCTTTGCTATTAGATCTACCCTTTAAGAAATGCCGACAGAAGTCACTCAGGTGGAAATGAAAAAGCATTACACAGCAATGTCAATCACAAGAAGAAATTAAACAATGCCAGTAAGTTTAACCAACTAGATAAAAGTTATTAGTTCTGATTTTTGATTAGCAACTCATTCTTTCTTATATAATTTAAAGCACAATTATTGTTATAGATTGAATTACGTCCCCCCAAAATGTTTATCAACTTGGCTCAACCATGATTCCCAGTAATGTATTGTTGTCCATCGTTTTGTGATCTGATGTGATTATCCTATTTTTTTGTAAGTATAACTTCTATGATGTTAGTGAGGCAGGACTAGAGGCAGTAATGTTAATGAGGAAAGACACAACCTACAGAATTAGATTGTATCATGAGTCAATCTCTTTTGAGAGATAAAAGAGAAAAGCAAACAGAGAAGAAAGGGAATACATTCTGACCAACCAAAAAGAGCCAGAAGCAGAATGCATATTTTAGAGACAGTGTGCCTACTCTAAGAAGCTCCTAGAGCAAGGGAAGGTTGATGACAAGAACCTTCTCCAAGAACCAACAGAGAGAGAAAGCCTTTCTCAGGATATGCCACTCTAAATTTAGACTTCTAACCTTCTAAACTGTGAGAGAATAAATTTCTGTGTGTTAAAATCATCCACTTGTGGAATTTCTGTTGCAGCAGCACTAGATAACTAGGGAAACTATATAAAAGAATAATTATGAATCCATGTTGATAGTCTAAAATGTAAACAGATGTATTTTGTGACAATACAAATGTAAAGAGGGGAATGGAGCTATATAGAAGCAAAGTTTTATGACTATTGAAGCTAAGTTGGTTTTAATTCAAACTAGACTGTTAGAAATTTAAATGTTAATTGTAGTCCTCAGGGCAAATAGTAACAAAATAATTAAGAATATATAGTTTTAAAAAATAGGAAGGGAATCAAAGTACAAAGTAGAAAAGACATATTTAACACAACAGAAGACAGTGATGGAGATAACGAGCAACAAAAAAGATGTAAGACATACAGAAAACAAGTAGCAAAACAGCATTAAGTCTTTCCTTGTCAGTAATTACACTCAATTTAAATGAATTAAACTTTCCAGTTACAAAGCAGAAATTGGAAAAATGAGTAAAAAAAAAAAAAGAATTATCTGACAATATGCTGTCCACAAGAGACTTACTTGTAGTAAAAAGAAAAGATGAAAAAAGATAGTCCATGCAAATGAGCTGAAGTAACTGTACTAATATTGAACAAAATAGACTTCAAGACAAAAATTGTTGCTATAGACAAAGAAAAACATTTTGTAATGATATAAGGGTCATTCCATCAAGAAGGTACAACAGAACCTTGCCCTGAGTGAGAGACAGTTCAGGACACAGGTTGACCTTTAATGGACCTTCAAGCCTTGAAGCAAGATGAGTGATAAGCCAGACTTGTCTGAAGTAGAGAAGTTTGACAAGTCAAACCTCAAGAAAAACCAACACTGAAGAAAAAAAATCTTCTCTCCAAGGGAACCAAACAGCAGGAGAAAGAATGTGTTCAGACATCAAATAATCTTCCCTCTGAGGAAACCATCCAGCAGGAGAAAGAATGTATTCATAAAATGGGGCTCTCCTCCCAAGAGAAAATTTCGACATTGTCTGAGCATCTTGGTTTATAGTTTTGAGTTTTGTATACCTTGGTGTCTAGAGATTTTAGGCATCTTCTGACATCTCATTCACCCTCTGGCTAAAAGGTCAGAGATAGCCAGTGCTCCGTAATCTTTATTTTTAAACTTCCCATTGGTCTGTAAATTTCACATGGCAGATGCTGTCAATGATCTCACCATTAAAGATCTTTGTGTGTGTAGTCCTTGGTCTCCCTACAGAATAAACCACTTTTAACCTTCACCAATGCATACATCCATTGTTTCATAGTCTTCATGAAGTTGCATTTTTTTCCTGCTTCTCACAATTTAATTTCTAATGTAGCAGTAAAATAATGAAATCAGGAAAAAAGATACAACAATTATGAATAAGTATGTACCTAACAACAAAGATCCAACAAAAATTGACAGAACGGAAGGGAGAAATAGTTCAGCAATGCATCCCACTTTCCATATAGATAGAACTGGACAAAAGATTAATAGGTAGAGCACTTGAGCAACACTAAAAACCAACAAGAACTAATAGGCATACATAGAACTCTCCACCCAATAGCAAGAGAACATGTATTCTTCTTAAGTGCACATAGTACACTCTCCAAGACAGACTATATGTTAATACCACAAGTCAAGCATTAATACATTTAAAAAAAATTAATTCATAGAAAATATCTTCTCTGACCACAATGGGATGAAATTAGAAATCAATAACAGAAGAAAAACTGGAAAATATACAAATATGTAGAAATTAAACAGTGCGCTAATGAAACATCCAATGGATCAAAGAAGAAATCACAAGAGGAATGAAAAAAAAATTGAGATGAATGAGAATTGAAACACAACATAACACAACTCAATGGATGCAGTGAGAGCTTGGAGGAAAGTACGTGGTTGGAAACATCTACTTAAAAGAATGTAAATTCACTAACAACATAACTTCTCACCTTCAGGAACTAGAAAAAGAAGAGCAAATTAATCTTTGGCAAGTAAAAGAAAGAAATTAAGATTGCCAGCCAAGCCAAGTGCCATCAAGTCCGGTATTAGCACGTATATAAATGAAATAGAGAATAAAGAAACATTAAAGAGAAAACAAAACCAAAAGCAGATTGTTTGAAAATATTAACAAATTTGACAAACTACCTAGACTAAGAAAAAAAGAGAGCAAAGACTCAAATCCCTAAAATCAGGAATGCAAGTGGGGACACTACTACTGACCTTAGGGGAAAAAAAGGAGTAGATTATATGTCAATAAATTAGATAACATAGATGCAAAGATGATTGGAAGCACTTACTGACACCGTAGAGCCTTCAGTATGGGTTACAATTAAACAAAAAGTAAAAAACAAAACAAACAAAAAAAAACCTCACAACTGAACCAAGACAGCATCAAGGCAAATGGAGGAAAGAAGGACATTGTTAAGAACTTTGTGTTACTTGGACCCACAATCATCATTCATAATAGTAGCAGTCAAGAAATCAAATGACATATTTCATTGGGTAAAACTGCTGCAAAGGATATCTTTAAAGTGTTCAAAAGTAAAGATATCACTTTGCAGACTAACGTGTGCCTGACCCCAGTCATGATACTTTCAATCAGCTCATATGCGCACAAAAGCTGAACAACGAACAAGGAACAATAAACATCAGGCTTGGTAAAGAAGAGGGCCAGTGAAAAAGAGGAGGACCCTTGATAAGGTGTATTGACACAGTGGCTGCAACAATGAGCTTAAACACAGCAATATATGCCCAATGCATGAAAAAGTGCTCAAAATCATTAGTTATAAAGGAAACGCAAATCAAAAACATAATCAGGTACCACCTCACACCCACTTGAATGGCCATTTGAAAAATAGAAAGCAAGTATTGTCTAGGATGTGGAAAAACTGGATCCCTTGTAAGTTGCTTGTGGAATGTAAAGTGTACAGCTACACAGAAAATAATTATATGGCTTCTCAAAAAGTTACACATAAAAGTACCATATAATCCAGCAATTCTACTCCTAAGTATGTATACCAAAGAATTGAAAACAGGTACTCAAATAAATGTGGGTACATGCATGTTCGTGGCAGCACTACTCACAATAACAAAAAAAGTGGAGACAACCCAATGTCCATTAACAGATGGATAAAGAAATTGTGGTATATACATGCAACAGATTTTTATTGTTGTTTTTATGTTGTTCGGTGCCATTTAGTCGATTCTTACTCGCAGCAACCCTATGTACTACAGAATAAAACACTGCTTAGTCCTCAGCCATACACATAATTACTGTTACACTTGAGCCCTTTATTGCGGCCACTGTGTCAGTTCATCTCATTTAAGTTCTTCCTCTTTTTCGCTGACCCTCTACTTTACCAAGCATGGTGTCCTCCAGGGCCTGATCTCTGCTAACAACATGTCCAAAGTATTTAAGACATAGACTTGTCAAACTTGATTCTAAAAACCATTCTGGTGGTATGTCTTCTAAGACAGATTTGTTCATTCTTTTGGCAGTCCATGGTATATTCAGTATTCTTCCTCAAAACCACAACTCAGAGGTGTCAATTCTTCTGTCTTCTTCAGTTATTGCCCAGCTTTTACATGCATATGATGAAATCGAAAATATTGTGGCTTGAGTCAGGTACAGCTCAGTCATCAAGGTGACATCTTTGCTTCTTAACACTTTAAAGAGGTCTTTCACAGCAGATTTATCCAATATGATGTATCTTGATTTCTTGACTGTTGCTTCCATGGGTGTTGATTGTGGATCCAAGGACAATGATATCCTTGACAACTTCAAACTTTTTCCTATTTATCATGACATTGCTTATTGGTCCAGTTGCGAGAATTTTTATTTTCTTCGTGTTGAGGTGCAATCCATACTGAAGGCTTTGATCTTCATCAGAGCTTCAAGCAAGTCCTCTTCAATTTCAGAAAGCAAGATTGAGTCATCTGCAAAACACAGGTTCTTAATTAGTCTTTCTCTAATCCCAACGCCCTGTTCTTCATAGAGTCCATCTTCTTGAATTATTTGTTCAGCATGCAGATTGAATAGGTATGACAAAAGAACTACAACCCTGACACACATTTTTCTTGACTTTAAGCCATGCAGTATCCCCTTGTTTTGCTGGAACAAATGCCTTTTGACCTATGTAGATTCCTCATGAGTGCAATTAAGTGTTCTGGAATTCCCATTTTCTGCAATGTTATTCATAATTTGTTATGATCCATGCAGTTGAATGCCTTTGCATAGTCAATGAAACACAGATAAATATCTTTCTGGTATTCTTTGTTTTCAGCCAGAATTTATCTGACAGCCACATTGATATGCCTGGTTTCACATCTTCTGAATCTGGCCCAAATTTCTGGCAGTTCCCTACTGATACACTGCTATGGACACTTTTGAATGATCTGCAAAATTTTACTTCTGTGTGATGTAATGATATTGCTAGATAATTTCTGCATTTGGTTGGATCACTTTTCTTAGAAGTAGACATAAATATGGATCCTTTCCAGTTGGTTGGCCAGATAGCTGTCTTCCAAATTTCTTGGCATAGATGAGTGAGCCCTTCTAGTGCTACATCAATTTGTTGAGACATTTCAACTGATAATCCTTCAATTCCTGGAAGTTGGTTCTTCACAAATGTCTTTAGTGTGGCTTCAACTTCCTCCTTCAGTATCATTGATTCCTGATTATATGTTACCTCTTGAAATGGTTGAAGATCACCAGTTCCTTTTAGTACAGTGACTATGTATTTGTTTCATTTTTTTATTTTTTTTATTGTGATTGAGTGAAAGTGTACAATCCAGTTTAAATTTGCGTGCCTGCCTATGTGCAACTCCTACTGCTCTCCTTGCCCGGTGACAGCACACACCTCCCTTCTGTTCTATACATGTCATATCCTCTTAACAATCTCTCGTCCCCTCTTCTCCACTCTCTCCACTCTCCTCCAGTAATGCTTCCTGTGTCATTAATATTTTCTCCATGGAATTCTTCAGTATTTCAACTCGAAGCTTGGATTTTTTTCTTTAGTTCTTTCAGCTTGAGGAAAGCCAAGCATGTTCTTCCCTCATGGTTTCTATCTTCAACTGTTTGCACATGTCATCATCAGAATTTACTTTGTCTTTTCGAGCCACCCTTTGAAAACTTTTATTCAGTTCTTCTACTTTGTGATTTCTCCCTTTTGCTTTAGCTATTTGATGTTCAAAGTGAAGTTTCAGAGTCTCTTCTGAAATCCATTTTGGACTTTTCTTTCTTTCTTGTCTTTTTAATGACCTCTTACTTTCTTCATGCGTGATGTCCTTCATGTCATTCTACAGCTCATCTTTGGTCATTAGTTTTCAGTGTGTCGAATCTATTCTCGAGACAGTCATTAACTGAAGTGGGATATACTCAAGGTTGTACTTTAGCTCTCATGGACTTTCTGCAGTTGACACCTCACCTTGTTCTGACTGATGATATTGAGGTTCTCCATCATCTGTTTCCATAGATATAGTCAATTTGATTCCTGTGTATTCCATCTGGAGAAATCCATGTGTATGGTTGCTGTTTATGTTGATGAAAAATATATTTGCAATGAAGTCGTTGGTCTTGCAAAATTCTATCACACAGTCTCTGGTATTGTTTCTTTCACCAAGGCCACATTTTCCAGCTACTGATCCTTCTTCTTTATTTCCAACTTTCATATTCCAATAACCAATAACTATCAATGCATCCTGACAGCATGTTCCATCAATTTTACACTGTAGAAATTGGTAAAAATCTTCAATTTCTTCTTCTGTGGCCTTCATGGTTGATATATAAGACAGAATAATTGTCATATTAACTGGGCTTTCTGGTAGGCTTATGGATATTATCCTATCACTGATAGTGTTGTATTTCAGGATGGCTCTTGAAATACTCTTTTTGACAATGAATTCAATGCCATTCTCTTCAAATTGTCATTCCTGGCATAGTATGTCATATGATTGTCCAATTCAAAATAGCCAATACCAGTCCATTTCAGCTCACTAATGGCTAAGATATCGTTTGTGCATTCCATTTCATTTTTGATCATTTCCAGTTTTCCTAGATTCAGACTTCTTACTCTGCATGTTCTGATTACTAAGCAATATTTGCTGCTTCTTCGTATGTTGAGTCATGCCACATCAACAAATGAAGGTCCTGAAAGCTCAATCCATGTCATTAAAGTTGACTCTATTTTGAGGAAGCAGCTCTTCCTCAGTCATCTTTTGGATGCCTTCTAACCTGAGGGGCTCATCTTCCAGCAGTATATCAGCCAACTATATAAAGGATATTGAGTTTTCTCTGGAGGGTGATAAAAATGTTTTGGAACTTGTTGTGGCTGCACAACAATGAATTGTTAATATGACTTGTTAAGTATTATATTAATTGTAAAATAACTTATTTATGTTACATAAATTTCACCACAGTAACAAAAATGGAAAATTTTGTTAAAATAAGGTAAATAAGACTTAAATAAATGGAAAGGCACCCCTTGTTTATGGATTGGAAATTTTAATATTGTTAAGATGGTAGTATTTCCCAAAATGATCTCCACAGTCAATGCAATTGCTATGAAAATTGAAAACACCATTTTTGTAGAAATAAACTGATCCTGAAATTCATAAAGCATTGCAAGAAAATTCAAACATCAAAACAATATTGAAAAAGAACAGATTTGGAGGACTTAAACTCCTTGATTGTAAAATATACTACAAAGCTACAGTAATCAAAGCAGTGTGAACAAAATAAAACAGTGTGGTACCAGCAATAAGGATAGACATACAGACCAATGGTATAGCATTGAGAACCCACAAATTAAACCATACCTATTGTCAATAAATTACCAAAAAAGATGCCATGGAGAAAGAATATTCTTTTCAACAAATGGTACTGTGACAATTAGATATCCAATGCAAATTAATGAAGGTGGATTTTTACCTCACACCACATACAAAAATTAATTCAAAATGGATCCAAGATCTAAATGCAACAGCTAAAACTGTAAAATTCTTAGAAGGAAATAGAGTTGTAAATCCCTAAAACACTATATTAGGCAATGATTTCTTAGATATGATATCAAAACACAAAGAAAAAATGGATATACTCCACTTCACAAAAATAAAAACAACTTTTGTGATCAAATAACACTATCAAGAAAGTTAAAAAAAAAAGAGTAGGAAAATATTTGCAAATCATGTATCTGATAGGCATCTAGTGTCCCAAATATGTAAAGAATGCCTACAACTGAACAACAAAAAGACAAAATACAATTAAAAAACAGGTAAAATATTTGAGTAGACATTTCTCCAAAGAATATATAATAATGGCAAAAAAGCACATGAAAAGATCCTCAAAATTATTAGTCACTAGTACAAAAACATAATCTGTTGCTGCTGAGTCAATTTCAACTCATAGGGACCCTACAGAACAGAGTAGAACTACCCTATATGGCTTCTAAGACTGTAATCTCTATGCAAGCAGACTATCATCTTTCTCCCATAGATCCACTGGTGGTTTCAAACCACCAACCTTTCAGTTAGGATTTTAATCACTCTGCCACCAGTACTCTTCCCATTAGTTGATATGGAAATATAAATCAAAACCACATTAGATGCTTTTTATGCCCACTATCACAACTATGGAACTCCTAGTGGTTTGTAGTTAATTGCTACAGCTGCTAATCAAAAGGTCAAGAGTTCAAATCCACCAGGCACTCCTTGGTAACTATGGGGCAGTTCTACTCTGTCCTATAGGTTCACTACTAGTTGGAATTGACTTGACAGAAGTGGGTTTGGTTGTTTGGTTTATAACAACTATAACAAAAAAAAGGAAAATAACAAGTGTTGGTAAGGATGTGAAGAAACTGGAGTACTTATACATTGCTGGAAGTCATGTAAAATGGTAGAATTGCTATGGAAAACAGTTTGGCAGTTCCTTAAAAAGTTAAACATAAGATTACTGTATGACCATCAATGTCATTCCCAGATAACTACTGACAAGTTGAAAACATATGTCTACTCAAAAAAGTCATGTACATTAATGTTTATAGAAACATTATGCTTAGCAACCAAGAAGTGAAAATAACTCAAATGTCCACTAACTGATGAATGGATAAATATGTGCCATATCCATACAATGAAAAGTTATTCAGCCATAAAAGAGAATGAAGTACTGATACGTGCTAGAACGTTGATGAACCTTGAAAACGTTTTGCTAAATGAAAGAACTGAGACACAAAAGGCCATGTATTATATTATTCCACCTACATGAAATGTCTAAACCAGTTTTTTTAAAAAAAGCTATTGCCATTGAACAAAGTCTGACTCATGGGAACCTCGTTTGTTTAAGAATAGAACTGTGGATTGAGCAGAGTGAAGGTGGCGGACTAAGCACACATCTCCTTATATCCCTCTGGAAACCAAGACCTGAATTGATAATCAAACGGAGCATTCTGATCACCTAATCAGCCCCAGGACACGGCACAGGGCTGTTACTTTGGACTTCATACTGCTGACCGAGAAACCTCCTCTCTTTCTCTGACTCCCGCTCCTGGCTAGCCCTGGCTCTCACGCACTGAAGGTAAACGCACCATTTTGACTTTTTTTTCCCTCTGTCTTGGCTGGCGGGCGGAGCTGGGTCTTGCCTATCGGCTAGACTCAGACACGCTGCTGGGGGGATAGGCAGGTGAAATTCCCGCATTTTGAGAGCCAGGCATAGGACTCTGTTAATCTAGCCACTTTGAGTCTGTCGTTTTATATCTGCCTCAGCAGCGTTTGCATGGAATTTCGCAGTGTGCGGGATGCCACGTTGGGTACGGAGATTCTAGCAGGACCTCATTCTTAGCCTGGGAGCCAGCGCCTGCAAACAGGACAGCGCTTCTCCGACAGAAAAGCAGTAATTTACCCAGTGCCACCTACACTGGGGGCCCTGCAACAGAATCAGAGGAATCACTACCTCTCAACACCTTTAGCCCTTCTGTCTGCTGCCTGTGTGGAGGACGCCATCTTGGATACGGGGGCCACAGCTGGACCTAATTCTTAGCTTGGGAGCCAGAGACTGCCCACAGGAGAGCACTTTCTACCAGAAAAGCAGTACTCTATGCAGTGTCACCTAAGGCTAGGCCCTGTCAGCAGAGGCCAACAGGGCAGTAGCATTGCTGTATTCGGAACTAGTCTGCATCATCTGGGGTTGGATATAGTGGCACTTACTTTGCCAGTTGAGAAGAGGGACCTCTACAACTGAAAATCCGACTGACTTGTGAAGTGGTCAGATACCTTTTGCTATATATTTTAAGACAGCCTAGAGAAACATCTACAGTCCATCCTCACAGTACCTCTTCCAGCCTCTACATACTTACATGGGACCCAAAAAGCAACAGATGCTTGTGGCATACAAGAAATCACCCATGGCTTCAGAAGGCTCCCAAACAAAGCAACCAAGGAGTTTTCCAGATGAAGAAACATCTATGAAAGCATCAGGAAGTGAATACAAAATGATTATATACAGAGCCCTTCTAGACCTTATACAAAATGCAGGAGAACAAAATGAAAAATCAAGCAAAATGTTCAATCTGATGGAACACCAGTACTCTGAAATCCAACAGATCAAGAACAAAATCAAAGACATAGAAACTTCCATGCAAAGCCAAGAAAACAGAATGGAACAAATAGAAAAAAGGATTTCTGACTTAGAAGACAGAGCTACTGAGGCTAGCATCTATGAGCAGAAATCAGAAAAAAGAAACAAGAAAAAAGAAGAAATATTAAGAAGTATGTGGGACTCTATTAAGAGGAACAACCTTCGATTACTTGGAGTCTCTGAACAGGGTGAGACATCTGAGAACACAGAGAGTATTGTTGCTGAGCTGCTGACAGAAAACTTCCCAGAAATCATGAAGGAAGAGAATATAGACATCTCAGACGCATATCATACACCACCCAAATTAGATCACAAAAGAAAGACTCCAAGACATATTATAATCAAGCTTAACAAAATGAAACACAAGCAGCAACTCTTAAAGGCAGCAAGACTCAAAGCAAAGCTAACATTCAGAGGGAAACCCTGTAGGCTTTCGTCAGATTTCTTAGCAGAAACCATGCTGGCACGGAGACAGTGGCATGACACATTCAAAGCCTTGAAGGAGAAGAACTTTCAACCAAGAATTATACATCCTGCAAAACTATCTTTCAAAAAGGAAAATGAAATTAAGACATTCCCAGATAAACAGAAACTCAGAGACTGTAAAAACCAAACCAAAACTACAAGAAATACTGAAAGAAGTTCTTGGCTCTGGCTTAGAAGAACAAAACCACTAACTTTATGTTTTAGAACGACATACTACTCAAAACTCTACTCAGTTAGGGAAGGCTCCAAAGCCAATCACAGCTTTGATAAGGGAAGAAGCAATCCAGTGATCACCATGAAAACTATGGTGTCATCATATTAAAAAGAGGGATGTACTACAGTTGTTATAGTCCTCCCAGATGGAGAGGAAGATGACAAGACTGGTAGTAATTAAAATTGGGTTAATATATAGTTTATTAAGGGGGATATAGGGGCAGCTGTAAAGAACAACAAAGATGTATCATATCATTTCAAGAAATGTAACACAGGAATCTCAACAACCACAAACCAGCTCTGAAAAAGGTGAAAAATCAACTCACAAAAAAGAATGTCCCAGAACAGACTAATAACAACAGCAGAGAAGACATCAACATAAAAATAAACATATCACAATGGCAGCAGTGAACATATACCTATCAATAATTACATTGAATGTGAATGGACTGAATGCTCCAGTAAAGAGACACCCAGTGACATCTTCGATCAAAAGACATGACCCATCCATATGTTGTCTACAAGAAACTCACTTGAGACCTAAAGATAGGGAAAAATTGAAAATTAAAGGATGGAAGAATATATATCAAGCTAACAATGAACAAAGAAGAGCAGGGGTGGCAATTCTAATCTCAGACAAAATCAATTTTAATGTCAAATCAACCATCGTGGACAAAGATGGACACTATTTATTGCTGAAAGGTTCAGTACACAAGCAAGACTTAACTATAGTAAATATTTATGCACCTAATATCAGAGCACCTAAATAAGTGGAAGAAACACTGACTACACCAAAAGAGAGTTAGATGACTCCACCATAATAGTGGGAGACTTCAACACTCCACTCTCAATACTAGACAGATCATCTAGAAAAAAGTTCAGTAAAGATACAGAAGACCTCATTGCCACTATTAATTGATATATACAGAACTTTCCACCCATCAGCAGACAACTACACCTTCTTCTCCAGTGCACATGGAACATTCTCCAGAATTGACCATGTGATAGGCCATAATGCAATGCTCAACAAAATCTATACCATTGAATTACTGCAAAGCATCTTCTCAGATCATAAAGCCATAAAAGTTGAAAATCAATAGCAGAAAAAACATAGATAGAAAGTGGAACTCTTGGAAACTGAACAAAATCTTGCTCAAAAAAACATGAGTTATAGAGGAAATCAAGGATGAAATGAAGAAATTCATGGATTCCAATGAGAACGAATACACTTCCTACCAGAACCTGTGGGATACCGCCAAAGCACTGCTGAGAGGTCTGTTTATCTCCATAAAAGCACACATCTGGAAGGAAGAAAGAAACCAAATCAAGGAACTAGCCCTACAGCTTGAACAAGTAGAAAGAGAACAACAGAGGAACCCCTCATGCACCAGAAGAAATGAGATCATAAAGATTAGAGCAGAGCTAAATGAATTAGAGAATAGAAAAACAATTGAAAAAATTGAAAATACCAAAAGCTGGTTTTTTGAAAAGATCAACAAAATTGATAAACCACTGGCTAAACTTACTAAAGAAAAGCAGGATAGGAAACAAATAACCCAAATTAGAAATGAGAGGGGAGTTGTCACAACAGATCCAACAGAAATCAAAAATATCATAACAGAATATGATGGAAGACTGTACTCTAACAAACTTGAAAACCTAGGGAAATGGACCAATTCCTTGACTCATACCACCTACCCAAATTATCACAATGTGAAGCAGAACAACTGAATAAACCCATCACAAAGGATGAGATTGAAAAGGTCATCAAAACACTGCCAACCAAAAAAAGCCCAAGCCCAGGTGGCTTCACTGCAGAATTCAACCAAGCATTTAGAGAAGAGTTATCTCCAATACTACTGAGACTATTTCACAGTATAGAAAGGGATGTAGTACTCCCAAACTCATCCTACGAAACCAGCATAACCCTGATACCTAAGCCAGGGAAAGACCCAACAAAGAAAGAGAACTGCAGATCGATATCACTCATGAATCTAGATGCAAAAATCTTCAACAAAATTCTTGCCAATAGAATACAACAACATATCAAGAAAATAATCCATCATGACCAAATGGGATTCATACCAGGGATGCAAGGCTGATTCAACATCAGAAAAACAATTAATGTGATTAACCACATAAATAACACAAAAGACAAGGATCACCTGATTTTGTCCATTGATGCCAAAAAGGCATTTGATAAAGTCCAACACCCATTCATGCTAAAAACTCTTAGCAAAATGGACACAGATGGCAAATTCCTCAACACAATAAGGGCCATTTATACAAAGCCAATTACCCACATCATCCTGAATGGAGAGAGACTGAAAGACTTTCCCTTCAGATCAGGAACTAGACGAGGATGCCCACTCTCACCTCTTCTATTCAACATAGTGCTAGAAGTTTTAGCCAGAGCAATTAGACAAGACCAAGAAAGAAAGGGCATCCACATCAGCAAAGAGAAAATTAAAATCTCCCTGTTTGGAGATGATATGATTGTATATGCAGAGAATCCCAAGGAATCTATAAGTAAACTACTCAAACTGATAGAAGAGTTCAGCAAAGTCTCAGGATACAAGATAAACATAAGCAAATCAGTAGGATTCCTTTATACCAACAACGAGACTGTTAAGGAAGAAATTATCAAATCAATACCATTTACGATAGCCCCTAAGAAGATAAAGTACCTAGGAATTAATTTAACCAGAGAAATAACAGACCTTTACAAAGAGAACTACAAGCCCTTACTACAAGAAACTAAGAGAGACTTACATAAATGGAAAAACCTTCCCTGCTCATGGATAGGAAGACTTAACATTGTGAAAATGTCTATTTTATCCAAAGCAATCTATTTATATAATGCAATCGCAACACAAGTTCCAGTGACATTTTTTAATGAGATGGAGAAACAAATCACCAATTTTGTCTGGAAAGGGAAGAAGCCTCGGATAAGTAAGGTACTACTAAAGAAGAAGAACACACTGGGAGGCCTCTCATTCCCCGACCTTAGAACATACTACACTGCCACAGTGGTCAAAACAGCCTGGCACTGGTACAAGAACAGACAGATGGGTCAATGGAACAGAACTGAGGCCCCAGAGATGACACCATCTGCCTATGAACAGATGATATTCGACAAAGGCCCTAAGACATTAAACTGGGGTAAAAGCGATATCTTCAACAAATGGTGCCAGCAAAATTGGATGTCCATCTGCAATAAACTGGATCAAGATCCACATCTTGATCAACTCCAACTGGATAAAAGACCTAAATATCAAACCTAAAATGATAAAGCTCATCCAAGAAAAGGTAGGAACAACAATGGAAGTTTTAATACACAATGAGGACAGACTCCAAAGTCTGTCAAAGAAACCACAATCAACAGAAGAGAAAATAGATAAATGGGAACTATTAAGAATCAAACACTTCTGCTCATCCAAAGACTTTATTAATAGAATTAAAAGGACACCCACAGAATATGAAAAAATATTTCGCAACTCTATGTCAGACCAATGCCTGATCTCCATAATCCATAAGATACTACAAAATATCAATAAAAAGAACATAAGCCATCCAATTAAGTGATGGGCAAAGAAGATGGACAGACATTTCACTAAAGAGGAGATCCAGGCAGCCAAAAAACACGTGCGGACATGTTCACGATCTTTCTCAAATCAAGATGACAATGAGATACCATCTCACCCCAACAAGATTGGCCATAATCCAAAAAACACAAAACAACAAATGCTGGAGAGGCTGTGGAGAAAGTGGAACCTTCCTACACTGTTGGTGGGGTTGCAAAATGGTCCAGTCTCTTTGGAAAGCAAACTGGCGCTTCCTTAAAAAAATGGGTATCGATATACCATTTGACCCAGTCATTCCACTACTTGGAATATATTCTACAGAATCAAGGCCTTTTACACCAACGGACACATGCACCAGAATGTTTATCACAGCACAGTCCATGATAGCAAAAAGATGTTATCAACCCAGATGCCCAACAACAGAGGAATGGATATGTAAACTATGGTACATATACTCAATGTAGCACTACGCAATGATAAAGAATAATGATGATTCCAGGAAACATCTCACAACCTGGTTTCAACTGGAAGACATTATGTTGAGTGAAAGTATTCAGCAACAAAAGGACAAATATTGTATGAGACCTCTACGATAAGATCTCAAAAACAGACTTGTGTATAGAAGAAAAGACTCTTTGACAGCTGCAAGGGAAGGGAGGGGGGGCGGGTTTAGATTAGAGAGTTGCTAGTAATCTGGTTGGGAGAAATCGGTGATAGCACACATTAGAAACAAGAACAACATTAAGTGGACTTCAGCATAACTTGAGTACTCCTTCCATCTTAACCCAATATTACAAGGACAGAGTAGCTGGGCCAGGGGGCAGAGGGCCATGCTCTTAGGCGAAATCAAGGCCAATTGGCACAACTAGCATTTTGCTAAGAGAGCTCTCTGCACCCCACATTGGTGAGTGGCATCTGGTGTCTTAAAAGCTGCCAGGCTGCCATCCGAGGACACAGCAAATGGTCCCAACTCAGCAGGAACGGATGCTCACCGAAAACCAAAACGACATGGGGTAAAGACAACCTAGAAGATAGAGAGACCCACATGAGTGGTTGCCTACATCAACTTGGGACCTGAAGATCCGGATGGTGCCCAGCCACCACCAGTGATAGCGCGATTGAGCTCACTAGGTTGAGTCTCACTGGTAACACAAGAATAAAAAGGGGTGCATCCTGAGATCTCCACTAAAAGACCTCAATTGATGGTCCAGTGGTTTCAGGGTTCCCCTGAGAGCATGGCCTCTGGCTCTGATGTTACCTTTGCCCATAAATCATAACAAAGGTCCACTCTTTGGACACGAATGGATTGGACTTGGCAATGCAGAGTGACCATATATTGGATGTACTTTATGGTTCTATACATCTATAGGATATCATCCTGTTGACCTCTGGCTGGAGGAAGGAGAGTGGGTGGAGAGGAGGGAAAAGGAGACTGTTGGGAGGATGAGACATGTATGGAGCAGAGAGGAATAATGTGCTGTCACCGGATAGGGAGAGTAGTGGAATCTGCGTATAGGTGGGCATGTAAATTTATACGGGAATGTACATTTTCACTCACTTAAATAAAAAAAAAAAAGAGTAGAACTGTGATTTAGTGGTTTTTCAATGACTGATTTCTCAGAATTAAATAGCCAGGCCTTTCTTCTGAGGTGCCTCTGCATAGAGTTGAACCTCCAGCTTTTCATTTAGCTGTTGAACAAGTTAACTGTTTACATGACTCAGGGAACAGGCAAACCCATAGGGACAGAAAGCAAATTAGGTGTTGCTGGGGGCTGAGGACAGGGATGAATAAGGAATGACTGCTTAAGGGGTGGTAATTTGTGTTGTCAGGTGCCATCAAGTCAGCTCCAACTCATAGCAATTGCACATATAACAGAATGTAATATTGCCTGGTTCTGCGCCATCATCACAGTCGTTACTGTGTTTGAGTCAACTGTGGGAGTTTCTTTCTGAGGTGATCAAAATGTTCTGGAATTAGATAGTAGCAACTGTTGTGCAACATTGTGAATGCATTGGAAGCCACAGAATTGTACACTTGACCGTGGGTAAAATGGAAAATTTTGTTACCTGAATTTTGCCTCAGTAAAAAAAGAAAAAAAGATTCAAATAAGTCTTCTGAGCTTAGAGTCAAGATGCTAGTTGCTGAAGAAATTTACAAAATAGCGAAAGGGTAGATTATCAGTCTCCAGGTATGGCAATAATCTGTGACAGGGGTTGGGTAGGTACAGCCTTCAGACTAAATTTTATCTGTAGGGGCCATAAGCTAAGAACAGGTGTTACATTTTTTAAGGATGGTTAAAAAAAAGAAGAAAATATGTGACAGATACCTTTTGTGGTCCACAAGGCCGAGAACATTTACTTTAGGACTCTTTACAGAAAAGAGCCTGATCTATGGTGGTAGTAAGTGATAAACACTTAGATTTATCGCATGCTCATCAGTTTACAGGGCCCTGTTGGTGCAGTGGTGAAGCATTTGGCTGCTACCTCAGTTTACAAGCCACATTCATTTTTCTCTCAGCTGACTCTTAAAAGAAATTTGTGAGGTAGATGAGGTGTCATACCTCAGAGGCCTAGAGATATTAAGCCATTCGTGTCCTAGCACTGTTACCTGATAGAGTTCAGATGATCTAAACATTATTCAGTGTTTTACCCGTCTGAATACCTCGAAAGAAAAACAAAAGGCTCTGTGAAAATGCAATGTGATTCAGACTTACCAGACCAACCCAAGGTTCAGATACTGGCTGAGAAACTTTGGCTAACCCTTACTGGAAGCTCTCAGCTTTGTATCTCCTCTGGCAATGGTTCTATATTTTTCTAAATTAAATGCCACCCATGTTGAAGGGCTCAAGAACTGTCAGGTCAGAATCTTCAAGTGCTCTAGAATTAGACAGTTGGGTATATTTCTAATACATCAGGTTAAACAACATAATAAAAAATGAACTTGTTGGTAATATGTCTCTTTAGAGGCACCGTGACAGTTACTCCTTCCCCTAATGTCCTGCAGCCAAACCCACAGCTTCAGTTATCTTCAAGACACCATATCATCCAGTTACTATACTGTCTTCCTAACAGTTTATCAGATGTCAGATTTCCCTAGCCTGAAGTAGCTCTACAATACACGTGTTGGTAGGGAAGGGAATGGGTTTCACTTGCTAAAGATATCTCTTATTAGCCCTTCAACCTGGTCTTCAGGGCATGAGGAAAAGCCCTTGCATCTGTGTGGCCGATCAGCAGCTTCAAGGATGGGCTTTCCCAATCTGGCACTTTTTTAAAAAGCTAGAAATAGAAATGCCATATGATCTAGCAATCCTACTGCTTGGAATATATCCTACAGAAATAAGGGCTGTCACATGAACAGATACATGTACATGAATGTTTATCGCAGCACCATCCACGATAGCAAAATGTGGAATCAATCTAGGTGCCCATCAACAGAGGAATGGATAAACAAACCGTGGTATGTATGCACAATGGAATGGCATGCAGTGATAAGGGACAATGATGATTTTAGGAAACATATCATAACCTGCAGTCCAACTGGAAGACTTTATGCTGAGTGAAATCAGTCAGCTGCAGAAGGACAAGTAGTGTATGAGACTGCTATTATAAGGACTTAAGATAGGACTTAACGCACAGACAAAAAGATTCTTTGATGGCTACAAGGGTGGGGAGGGAGGGAGAGGGTTATTCCTGGATTAGTTGATAGGAATTGGATTAAGTGAAGGGAATGATGGCATGCAGTACAAGGCAGGTTAGCATAACTGAACTATACCATAAACTAAAAGATTTTCAAAATTCAACCCAACATTTCAAAGGACAGGGCAGCAGGCACAGGGGCCTGGGGACCATGTTTTAAGGGGACATTGAGGTCAATTAGCATAACCAGTCTTTCTCCAAGAGAGTCTTCTGTACGCCACTGGTGAATGGCCTCTGAGGTCTTAAAAGCCAGCAAGCTGCCACCTGAGGAACATCAATTGGTCCCAAATCACCTGAAATAGATGATGACTGAGAACATGAAAGACATGAGGAAAAACGGTCCCATGAAGAATGAGACCCATAAGATTGGGAGACTATATCAGCATGAGACCAGAAGAATCAGATGGTGCCTGGCCACCACCAAAGACAGCCTTGATAGAGGACACAAGGTAGAGTCCCTGACACAGCATGAGAAAAAGGGTTGTACAGCTCTAGAACCCTATTAAAAGACCAGACTTGATGGTCCAACAACCTGGAGGGTCCCCCAAGTACATGACCCCTGGACTTGCTGCTAGCCCAGAGCTGAAACTTGTACTGAAGCCAACACTTCAGACAAAGAATGGACTGGACTTGCGGACACAGAGTGATATGTGTGGTGTGGGTACTTTATGGTTTAACATATGTATATGAGGCTGTCCTACCAGTTTCTTTTTAGAGAGGAGAGGAGGGAACAAGTGTTGGTTGAATGGACAACGAAAAAGTGAAAAACAAGAGTGTGCTTTTCACAGGGTGAGAAGAGCTGATAGAGTTACAGAGAGGTGGGTACTTGGGGTTTTATAGGGAAAATTGACTTGGATTGTAAACTTGCACTTAATCACAATAAAAAAATTTTTTTTAGGGGATGGGCTTTCCACCTGGGAGTCTCTTTTCTCCCTCTGTCCTTCATCCCCCACGCACCTGGCTTAGTGCAAGTCTAAGCCCTGCTACAATACAGTGTGTAATCTTCTCCAGTCAATTTTGGATGATGGTTCTCATGTCAAGGGGAGAAGAACACTGCAGGCACTGTTGATTCAGGTGCTCGAGGGCTGTGAAGTAAATGACTTCCCCTATTGGAAGCACTGTAATAGAAGTATGGGGGACTTATAATTATATCCCTCCTTACAATTCAGTTAATTAATCAGCCCTTCCCACATACTTCCATTAGGTTCCTCTCACTAGGTAGGCCATTTGATTCACAGCATGTAACTCCTACATTCAATTATCTTCCTGCCTTCTTCTTGGGACTCCCTTTTTCACTCAGGGACCAGCGCAGTCACTTTACAGGTGCTCATTCTTGAAATTTTGGGTCCTTCCCTTGTTTAGGACTCCCCGATACATACACTGCTTAATGTCCTTGTGTTTTAAATTTCATCTCCATGGCCAAACTCTCCCTGGTATTGTAGAAGCGACTTCAGTTCTCCCACCTGACATTTCAATGGCATCCATGGTGTGGATACTGGCTTCATTTCTTCCTATCCTTCTCTATGGGGCACCTGTTAGGAAAATACTTTTAAGCCCTTTCCTCACTTTCACTGTCGGATCTCATCTGGGGACAAATGATATTAATAGACCCGTCTTCTACCTAGGCAGCCCCAGTGCCTTGGACTTTTTGTTTTCTTCTTTCTCATGCATAGACCGTGTCTTATCAGCATCACTGGTACAATAGACATTCCCTTACCTGAGATTAGTCGTGTATGCAGCATTCATCTAGACCTCCTCTTTGTTGTCTTCCAAATCTCCCTTCACTCTCTGGGCTCAACTTCCCATATGAACAGTTTCTAAAATATGTGTCCTGTCAGTCTGCTTTCCTCATCCAATGCTCTTGCCTCTGTAAGGAGTCCCAGATTGAAATAGGCACCATGGTTGTGTTCTCTCAAAATTCTTCTTCAGTTGGTGATTTTGTTTGCAGTTGTTCAGGTTTTGGAATAAGACAGTCTGTCTGGTTTACTCTATGCAGAAAACATAACTTCTAAGCTATTATTCCAGACCATTCCAGTGGGATGCCAGTTGCACGTGCCTCCTAAGATTTCTTTGAGGGAAAGTCCATGCACAGAACCCCACAGAACACACAGGTGGAGTTGTAATTGCACTTATATTGCTCCCAATGCCATAGCTAGTAAAAAGAAACTGAGAATGCGACAAAGCTGCTGCATGACTTCTCTGCAGTGATTTATCATGAGAGGAGTATAGATGCTCTGTGAATAGCTTTCTATTTAGCCATTTTCTCTTCCAAACAACAGAATCTTTACTGGAGTGTTTAGGTGGGGTTTTCAGCACAGATAATTGATCACTAGAAGTGACCTGAAAGCTAATTATGCCTTAATGTTGAAATGGCTAGGGACCAAAGGATCTTTACCCAGCCTATTGTAGGCCATTCTGTAGATTACTCTTCCCTTCTCATCTTTTAAGGAAGTGTCTAACTGCATTTTTTAGTATAAAAGTTTCTTTTTAAAGGGGTAAAGTTTCCATGATTTGTGCCAGCTGTCTGTAGAATTGGTGCCACTCTCAACTAAATTTCTGGAAGATAACGCTGGAGTCTTAAATTGGATTTTCATTCCCTTGTGTATCAGTGTATTATTAGACCAAGTGCTGACAGAATAGCAGAATTCAGTGATGGCTTTCAGTTTTCTGTTGCTGACGGGAATCTTGCATTCTAATTTTCCCAGGACCAGCTAGTGATCTTTAAAAAATGTAAATCAAACATATAACTGTCCTACTGAAAACCCTCTAGTAGCTTTCCACTGCACTCTGAATCAAATCCAAATTACTTTCCAGGTCTAACCTTTCCATTTCTTCCCCATCGTTCCCTATTGTGTGACTGTTAGGGAAAAGAATTTAAAACCCTTTCCTCACTTTCACTGTTGGGCACAGATCCCCTTGCATGTAAGCCTCTGGATTCTGGTTATCCTTTTAGGACAAACAACACTAACAGCCGCCTTCTACCTGACCTGGCCTCTGGTCACCTCTCTGATTTTATCTTGCACCATGCTCCCAACCAATCAAAAACCAAACCCACTGCAGTCAAGTCAATTCTGACACAGAGGTACCCTATAAGACACAGTAGAACTGCTCCCTCGGGCTTCCAAGGAGTAGCTGGTGGATCTGAACTGCTGAACTTTTGGTTAGCAGCCATGTTCTTAACCACTGTGCCATGAGGGCTCCCACCATGCCCTTCAACACTCATGAATTCGTCAGCCTCACAGAACTCCTTTTGGATTCTAAAGCCACAGGGACTTTGCACTTGCTGTTCCCTCTGCGTAGTATCCTCTTTCTCCTACATTTGTGCATAGCTGGCTCCTTTTCATCACCGAGAGATCAAATATCACTCTCTCAAAAAGACTTTTTCTGAATCACCCAGTCCGAAAGCTTTTACTTCAAACTATTTACTTTCATGTTACTATGTTTTATTTTCTTCATGATAGTTGCAACAATCTAGAAATTATTTTAGCTTTTTGTTATGTGTATTGTCTGTCTCCCCAGTAGAATGCAAGTTTCATGGAAGCAGAGACTACATATGTCTTGTTCATTGCTGTTTCTCCCAGTGCTGGGCACACAGAAAGTGGTCAAGAAATAGTTGTTCAATAAATAGATGGATGACACATGATGTTACTTTATAGCTGTCTGTCAATTTTGCCAAATGACCCATGGTGATTTGCTGTCATACATGTTTCAAGACTATGATTTTTGAGATACGTCTGTTCCTAGATGCTTGGCTACAGGAGTTTGAGTGATTCATTTACTCATTGACTGAGAGCCAGAAGCTATTATAATCTCTGGGGATACAAAAAGTAAGTAAAACAATAGCCTCAAGGATCTTGTATGAGGTCTGACAATTATGTCTGTGGACTTAATTGTTCTAAGTGCTACATGTCACATTTCTGTACATCACTGTGGTCACCTTCACATACTCCCCTTGGGAAGCTATGCACCGATGCCAGAGCCAGTCCAACCTTCAAAATAATTTTGGAACTCTTTACGGAATGGCCATTGTGAAAGGTGGCATAGTGGCAAGTTTGTTCCGGGGATGGCAAATTGAAGGCTTTGACTGGAACACAGAGTGATTATGGGAGACGAAGCTGGATCAAAAACCAAACTCACTGCTGTCAAGTAGATGCCAATTCATAGTGACACTTTAGGAACAGTAGAACTGCCCCAGAGGGTTTCCAAGGCTATAAATCTTTATGAAAGTAAACTGCCATACCTCTCTCCCCCAAAACTGTGGGCGAGTTTGAACCACTGACCTCTTCTGGTTAGCAGCAGAATACTTTTAACCACCGAGCTACCAAGGCTCCTCCCTGAAGCTGATAGAAAGGCAGAAATGCGTTCAGTTGGAAGTGTTTGCCATTTCAGAGGGGACTGGGCAGCTACATGATATTCCTCATACACACTTAATGCCTCCCCCCTAAAGTAAATGATGTTGCCATCTTGGAGTTAAACTAGTAAAACATATACTCAAGGGATGTGATAAGATGTCTGTGGATATCAACCAAGAAATTGTCTGTAAATATGTGATCGGGAATTTTTGGAACTCTTAAAATTCTGCTCAAGGTGATCTAGGACAAATCTTAAGGAGGTGGAACTGGAACGTGATTGTAATTTTGTAAATGGAAATCAAATTAATTGTATTATACACTGCTTGGAGTGAATAGAAAGTAGTTGGCCAGTCAGAAGCGAAGAAATTACGGTTACCAGCCAAGCTCCATCCAGGAGAATTACTCTTTGCCAAGTGAACCCAGCATTATGGGTTCCTTGGCAAGGCTGGTCGTGTAGTTGATGAGAGTGCCTCAAGCTGTCTAAGCTGAGAGACCATTCTTAAGATCAACTAACTCCCTTATTCTGATTTTATGCTCACCATGCAATCTTCTGATGATTTATTTGGCTCCTCACTCAACTTGTCTACAGGAAAAGAATGAACTGATCTGCCTACTCAGGCATTTTGGCCTGCTTAGCAACTGCATTTCTCATTGTATATTAGTAAATTGGCACACACACACACACACACACACACACACATCCATTGTACCCATTGACATCTAATTGATTCTGACTTACAGCAACTCTGTAAGATTGAACAGAACTGCACCACAGGGTTTCCAAGGGGCAGCTGGTAGATTCAAACTACTGGCCTTTTGGTTACCAGCATTGGCTCTTAATTATTGTAGCACCAGAGCTTATATACACCTACATGCACTTATCAGAATGAGATAGATATGGCTTTATAAATACAAATATAAAAATGTCATATATCAAATAGGCAGATGAGACTGCTTAAGTTGACTTTACCTTATTGAATTCACTTGCTTCAGGCTCTGATTTTTAGCCTTGCAGCTCAGAAAGCTTCTTTTGTTCTGCACTTAGAGTCCAGGCATCTTCTACAAGGTTTTAGGAAGCAGCATTCTAGCATTCCTCAGATGACATATCCCTTTGCATTGCTGTGTCTTGCACTGCAAAATTTACTAAAAGTGATGATATTCTTTCTTCTGGGTTTGTTTTCTCATATGCCATCAGTATTGAAGAGTTCAATTTGAGAAACTGAACACTGAGGTAAAATGTGTTTGCATGGAAAACGTTCTTGCTTTTTTTTTCTTTCAGTTCCCAAAAGCAAATCCTGAGAAAAGGATTTGGATGTAGATAGTTTATGTGGGTGGTGATCTCAGGAAGCATGAAAAGGAAATGGGGAAAGCTAACCAGGAAGGGAGAAAAGCTTCCCTGTGGCAGCCGGGACTCAGTTGAGCTGCGGGCCCTCTGAGAAACCATGTGGCATCTGTGATATTTATCCATGGACTTTTATTCCCGTTGGCTAAAGGTTAGTCCCTGTCTTAGTTATCTGGTGCTGCTATAACAGAAATACCACAAGTGGACGTCTTTAACAAAAATAAATTTCTTTTCTCACAGAGTAGGAGGCTAGAAGTCTGAATTTAGGGTGCTAGTTCCAGGGAGATACTTACTCCTTTTGTAGATTCTGGTGGAAGATCCTTGTCATCAATCTGTCCCTGGACTAGCAGCTTCTCAGCACAGGTACTTCGGGACCAAAAGGACACTCTGTGCTCCCTGTGCTTCCTTGTTTTTCCTTCCTCCCTTCTTCTTTTTTTATGATTAAGTGAAAGTATACAATACAAATCAATTTTGCACCCTACCTGTCTGCAGCTCCATCTGCTCTCCTCATGCTGTGACAGCACACCCCTCCTTTTTGCTCTTTGCTTCTAATACCCTCTTAACAAACACCTGTCCCCTCCTCTCCACCCACTCCCTCCCATCTAGAAAGAAACCAGTAGGACAGCCTCCAATAAATGTATAAAACCATAAAGTACACATACCACATGCTCACACTGTGTCCCTGAGTCCAGTCCATTCTTGTCTGAAGAGTTGATCTCAGTACTGGTTTCCGGTCAGAGCCAGCAACAAGTTTAGGAACCACTTTCCCAGGGGACCCTCCAGGCTGTTGGACCATCAGTTGTGGTGTTTTAGTAGAGTTCTTGAACTGCACACCTCCTTCCCTCGTGGTGCCACAGGGACCCTACATTGTGTCCCCCATCAAGGTTGTCTTGGGTGGTGGCCATGTACCATCTGGTTCTTCTTGTCTCATGCTGATGCAGTCTCCCATTCATATGGGTCCTTCTGTCTCCTGGGTTCATTTTTCCTCATGTCTGATGTTCTTGGTTGTCATCTTTTCCAGACGAGTTGTGACCATTTGATGTTCCTCAGAGTCCTGCTCCATTAACATAACTGCCTCTAATCCTGCTTCATTGACAGCATAGAGGTAGATTTTACAAAGTTTTGGATAATCACATCAGGTGACAAAACAGTGAGCAATCACACAATACTGAGAATCGTGGCCTAGCCTAGTTGACACACATTTTGGGGGAACACAATTCAATACCTAACAGCCCCAGTCGTTTTAACTACCCTGCACTTCAAGGTTGCACCTGGCCATGACAGAGCAAGTTCCTACTGTGCCAGAGGAAACCCTCAGGCGGAAAAAAGAGAATAGCTACCTGAGGTGGGAGACTGTCACTGAGAATGCTAGAAATTTCTGACTACAACTACAGGTGACAGCAGGGTGGCTAACGGAATATGGGGTAGGGCATCAGCAGCATCTGGTGCATTACTAAAAACAATACAACAGACCTTGAAACCCAACAGACAAAAGAACAAAGGATATGAACTGATGAACTGTACACAAAAAATACAAGTGGCCAGTGAATACAGCTTGAAAAGTTTAACCTTAACCTCGTTAGTAATCAATAAACTGCAAATAAAAGTGAGATGTTATCTTTTTGTCCTTTCAAATTAATAAAGGTCTATTTGGTTAAAATTTTTAAAAATACCCCCCCCCATGTATCGATGGGTGGTGTGCACTGCAGGTGTCACAACCTTCCTGAGAAGCATTTGTCAATATGCATCAAGCACCTAAATAATTGTTATGCCCTTGGACTGATAATTCCTGATAAAAGGTAAGCATAGTGATCTTAGTGTTATTTGTAACACTAAATGTCTCATAAGAAGAAAATGGTTAAGACAATTACGGCATAGTCATATAACAAAATATAGCAAATCTTTCTCAATTCATGTTTTCAAATACTGATGTTGAAAATGCTCGTGATATAATGCTCAGTTGAAAAAGCATAATATAAAACTATACATAGTAGGAAACCCTAGTGATGTAGTTGTTAAGCTCTATGTTTGGTAACCAAAAGGCTGGCATTTCTAATCCTCCAGGCACTCCTCAGGAACTCTATTGGAGCAGTTCTGCTCTGTCCTATAGTGTCTCTATGAGCCAGAATTGACTCAATGGCAGTGGGTTTGGTTTGGTTGGTTTTATACATGTGATGAGATCCTGATTATTTTTTCATTTCAAAGATGATGTAGATTGAAATGCATTGGCTTACTGATACATTTTAGGGAAAAGAACACATTTCATGTACCCAAATTTTATTCTGCTGACAGTAACATTTATCTGTAAAACTACACACCAGTTTCTTCTTCACTAAGACAACCAAATTCAGTCTAAGGTTGTTTTTTTTCTTTACATTTCAGAGTCCAAAGATTCTTCTGAATTACTTTTGACCATTGGCAGTGATGCAGAGCATTGTGGTGACACGTGGCTGCTTTTCATAACCTCAGCATGTGATCATATCAAAGCATGTAGAAGACTCCAGGGGTTCATTTGCATTTCATATTTGGTTAAACTCAGTTTCTTTCTCCTTTTCATTTCCTTGTCTTTTTTTTTCAGTTCAATTACATTAGCAAGAAATCAATCATATTCTCTTGAAAGTCACCCAGAAGCTTTTGACAGATAGACGTTCAGTGGTTGAGTGATAGTCCCTCACAATGCATGAAATCGGTCATACCAACCTTTCCTAGCTTTAAAAATTTTATGATCTATTCCAAGAGATTTGTCAATTTCTACTGCCTTTAATTGCATTGTCTGGTGTATGACAGGCAATCTTCTGCAGACACAATAATTTTTCATTTCAATGATGCATCATAGTGTAATTTTTAGAAGACACTTTAAGTGACAATTAGGGGGAAAGCCAAATTTAGGTTAAAATTTAACCACGAGAGGTGTTACCATTGCAAATAACTGAATTGATGTGACAATCAGGTGAACATATACCCTCTAAACACAGATAAGTCTGCACACGCATAAGCAATGACAATGTCACAGTGGATTCTTCCACCCAGCAATTTGGAAGTCACTTTTGATATCCATTATAAGATGCATCCTAGTTTCAGAAATGAAGAGTATATGTCTTAGAATGCAGGAAATATGGTATTAAACATGGATGCACATGTGTATACAGACACATATATGGACACAAAGAAAGAAAACAGAAAGGAAGTCTACCAAAATACAACAATTATCTCCAGGTGGTAGGATTGTGGGTAATTTATGTTTGGCTTATCGTCATTTTCTAAATGTCTGTAGTAAGCTTGTGTTACTGTTAAACTGTTTTAAAAAAATCATATATTTTTTCTTTTCTTTTTTTTTTATTTAACATGACTGAGTGAAAATGTACATTCCCGTATAAATTTACATGCCCACCTATATGCAGCTTCCACTGCTCTCCCTGCCCGGTGACAGCACACTATTCCTCTCTGCTCCATACATGTCTCATCCTCCCAACAGCCTCCTTTGCCCTCCTCTCCACCCACTCTCCTTCCTCCAGCCAGAGGTCAGCAGGATGATATCCTATAGATGTATAGAACCATAAATTTGCAACCAATACATGGTCACTCTGCATTGCCAAGTCCAATCCATTCCTGTCCAAAGAGTGGATCTTTGTTATAATTTATGGGAAAGGGCAGCATCAGGGCCGGGGGCCACACTCTCAGGGGAACCCTGAAACTGCTGGACCATCAATTGAGGCCTTTTAGTGGAGATCTCAGGATGCACCCTTTTTTATTTTTGTGTTGCCAGTGAGACTCAACCTAGTGAGTTCCATCATGGCTATCATTGGTGGTGGCTGGGCACCATCCGGTTCTTCTGGTCCCAAGTCGATGAAGGCACCCACTCTTGCGGGTCTCTCTGTCTTCTAGGTTGTCTTTACCGCATGTCATTTTGGTCTTCGGTGAGCATCCATTCCTGCTGAGTTGGGACCATTTGCTGTGTCCTCGGATGGCAGCTTGGCAGCTTTTAAGACCCCAGACGCCACTCACCAATGTGGGGTGCAGAGAGCTCTCTTAGCAAAACACTAGTTGTGCCAATTGGCTTCGATTTCGCCTAAGAGCATGGAACCCTGCCCCCTGCCCCAGCTACTCTATCCTTGCAATATTGGGTTAAGATGGAAGGAGTACTCAAGTTATGCTGAAGTCCACTTAATGTTGTTCTTGTTTCTAATGTGTGCTATCACCGCTTTCTCCCAACCAGATTTCTAGTAACTATCTAGACTAAACCCTCCCCCCTCACCGTCTGTCCCTCCCCTCCCTTGCAGCTGTCAAAGAGTCTTTTCTTCTATACACAAGTCTGTTTTTGAGATCTTATCACAGAGGTCTCATATGGTATTTGTCCCTTTGTCACTGACTACTTTCACTCAACATAATGTCTTCCAGTTGAAACCAGTTAGGAGATGTTTCCTGGAATCATCATTATTCTTTATCATTGTGTAGTGCTAAAAATCATATATTTTTAAAGGACTGGTCTTTATATTTTGAAGGATGTTGCTTAAGGGAATCTGAGTTAGTCAGGTACTTGGATAAGAGTAATCTTCAGCTTTTCATGGTCCAACAGAATAAACAACTGCTGTCATACCAGAGACCATTCAAAAGCAAAGAAACAAATTAGAAATTCTGATGCTACATTTGTCATTCTAGTTCAGTTTCTGATTTGTTAAACAATTTTGACAAATCTCTCACTGGTAGCTCTTGGTAACACTGTCCCACTGAGTGAGATATCCTTGATATCTGTTCAGGGGGAGGAGGGCCTCAAGAATTTACCTCACACACTCCTTCTAAGTCTTAATTCTCAGTGCTGACTCCTAAGGAAAAGTGTGGTGCTGGGGAGATGGTGCTATCAATGAGCAGCTTTGGCTACAGGCAGCAGAGCTGCAGTGTGATGTGATTGTGCTGTGATGTTATACAGTGTGATGTGATGTGAAGTATCTCACCTGGTACCTTACCCGCTGCAGCTTTCAGGAAATAGCCACTGACGGCTTATAACACCTTGTTGTTGCTGTTAGGTGCCATCAAGTTGGTTCCAGCTCACAGCAACCCTGTGAGCAACAGAATGAAACACTGTCTGTCGTGTGCTATCCTCCCAGTCATTATGTTGGAACCCATTGCTGCAGCCACTGTGTCAGTCTATGTCGTTGAGGGTGTTCCTCTTTTTGCTTGCTGACCCTTTACCAAGCATGATAGCCTTCTCCAAGGATTCATTGATCCTGATAACACCTCCAAAATACATGAGATATAATCTTGCCATCCTTGCTTCTAAGGAGCACTCTGGCTATACTTCTTCCAAGACAGATTTGTTCATTCTTCTAGCAGTTTATTGTATACTCATTATTTTTTTGCCAATGTCACAATTTAAAGGTGTCAGTTCTTTAGTCTTGCTTATTCATTGTCCTCTTTTCGCAAGCATATGAGGTGACTGAAAACACCATGGCTTGGATCAGGGGCATCTTAGTCCTCAAAGTGATGTCTTTGCTTTTTAATACCTGAAAGATCTTTTGCAGCAGATTTGCCTAATGCATTAAGTCTTTGATTTCTCAACTGCTGTTTCCATGGGTATTGACTGTGGATCCAAATAAAACAAAACCCTTGACAAATACCTTAGTTCATTTAATCCTACCAATGACGCAAAGACATTTGTGGTGTGGTTTAGAAGAAACTAGACTGCTCGATTTATGTGTAGCAAAGCACAAACACTCAAAGAACAGTAACCGCTATTATTCTCATTGCCACTATCATTATTCTCATGACAGAAAGGTCCTGCTTATCAGTGCCTCTTCCTGTCCATTGTCTTGGGTTTCCGCCATCACCCCCTACTCCTATCCACACTGTCCTACCCTGGGGAATGTAAGCACTCCTTTGAGGCAAAGCAGTGAAGATCATGTTAAGAGTCAAATGCTTTTTTGGGAGACGAATGCCTTAAGCCATACTTGTCCATCAGCACCTTTCCAGTGTGAAGACAGTGGGCAGCTGTGGCAGAGGTCCCAGAATCGTGTGACTCAAGAAGGAAAGACACAGAAGTGAGGCTGCTGGAGTAACGGGCCTCACAACATCGCTCCAGACAAGAGCAGCCTATAGTGGAAGTAGGTCAGGCAGTGAAATGGACGGGACCAGGACTTCAATCCAGGCTGGTTCGCTGCCCAGGTCTACAGGGATTAGGGGTGGGGGAGAGAGGAAAGGCTGTGCAAGCTGTGAGGGATCTCATACCGCAGCTTCAAAGCAGAAAAGATGCCAGTTTTTGAAAAGAGTTAATCCAGGCTGATAGGAAGAATGTGTCCTTTCCCTTTCCAGGGCTCCAGTGTCTCGAGGGAAGACCTAAGGATGTATGTGAGGGTGTGAGGGTGTGTGTGTGTGTGTGTGTATGTATAAGGGAGTGGGAAGGGAGGCTTGTGTTCTCTAGCAGCAACTGAATGCTGCTTTGGACAAGCCAGCCGAACACAATAATTGATTGCCTTCTTGCTGCAATATCAATATGGCTTTTGATGTTCAGCCATTCATTGCCATAACTGGAATAATAACACAATTCATTTTAGATGCAGCCCTCCAAATGGATGGTTTTAATAATGGCTAATTTGAGATGATGAATGTGCCATTTTGAGGTGACATTAGTGCTGAATAAGGAGAAGGGTGTGCAAGAGACAAGGAGGAAAGGCTGAGCTGTACAAGACTAGCCATGTTTGCTAACTTGCAAGGCTGCCAGTCTTTTAATTCCATCCCACAAGTATTGATTGAGTGAGCACTTACTCTCTACCCAGCACTGAGCTGGGGGGCTAGGGAACATTCTGATGAAATATATGACTAAGGTGACCATACGTTTGGTTTCCCTGAGACAGACCTAGTTTATGCCATGACCTGGTCCAATCATTAATAGCACCCCTTTCCCTCTCAAAAGTGTCTTGGTTTTGATGATAAATTATATTGTCAGTCTGTGTGGCTCACTGTCTACTTCTCATGAGCATACAGCCTTTCTGGGAAGACAAGACTTATTTATGCGTATAAAGCAATTATAGGAGTTCTTCAATTATAGAGTATCACAAGACAGTACATAATCAATAAATGAATTGAAAAAGCTCAAGCACCCAAATCAATATTTACTACTTTTGAGCCTGGTTTTGAAACTGGTGATGAGCAAGGAGTAAGAGACATGAAAAGAGGGCTTTCACATGCATGGGAATTTAACCCCAAAAGACTCTGTCACTTGATCTTCACAGCAGCCTCGACATTACCCTCATCTTACAAGTGAGGAAATAGAGGCCCAGAAAAGGGGGTAAACTGCCCAGTGTGGCATAGCTAGCGATAGACCCAAGATTTGAATCCAATATTGTTCAGAACAGACATTAGTGCTGGGGGATGATCAGGGAAGCCCATGGAGAAAAAGAACTGCAACCAAGGAAGGAATCCATAAGTGAATGTGAAATGGAGCAAAATGTGGAAGAGGTAAGTGGAAGAGGAAGAAAGAGCAAAGAAATTGAAGTGAGATGAGACTGATGAGGGACAATTGGTTTGGAGGTACATTTTGCACTTGGTTTTGAAATTAAGGATGAATATAGATTAACAGAGATGAAACAAAGGACTTCCACAAGCATGTTTTTGTTGCTGGTGGTCATTCAGTCAGCTCCAACTCATGGTGACCCCGCACCAGCAAAACACTACCTAGTCTTGTACCATCCCCATGATCTGTTGTAAATCAGGTAATCTTGTTCTATACGGGTTTTATAGGGTGATTTTCAGAAGTAGATTGCCAGGCCTTCCTTCCTAATCCATCTTTGGAAGTTCTGCTGAAACCTGTTCAATAGCACAACACACAAGCCTTCGCTAACAGATGGGTGGTAGCTGACCATGAGGTGCATTGGCTGGGAATCAAACCTGGGTTTCTTTCATGGAAAGTGACAGTTCTCCACTAAGCCACCAATATCCTATTCATGTGTATATTTAAAAACAAACAAACAAACAAAAAAAACAACTCATTGCCATCAAGTCAATTTGGACTCATAATGACGCTATGGGAAAGAGTAGAACTGCGCTATAGAGTTTCCAAAGAGCACCTGGTGGACCCCAACTACCTGTATTTTGGTTAACAGTTGTAGCACTTAACCACTACGCTACCACGGTTTCTGAGACCAACAAAGGAAAATGCAAAAAAGAGCTATGTTGGAGAGGAGCCTTTGTTTTTCTGAGCCTACAAGGCATGTGTGTGAGAGATCAACCAGGTGTGTAGAAAGGTCAAGAGACAGAGGACACTGGTTGCTATCCTGACCCATTCACAGGTCAAGTTCCCAGGGAAATAGACTGTGAGACAGAGCTTTGTTGGCAGGAGGTTTATTGGGGGAAATACTCTGAAAATCAACACCTGTGACAGGAGGCAGGAAGCAGTGCCACAGGGAAGAAAGCAGAACTCAGCAGAGGGAAAAGTTGAACCGGACTGCATTCAAGGGCTTTAGAATCAGGCCTGGTTTGGAATTCCAGGTTCAGCCCTTACTTGTAAGCTGTGTGAGCTTAAGCAAGTCACTGAAGCTCTCTGGGGCTCAGTTTCCTCAGTCAAAAAAATGAGATGATTGATCTCTTCTTTGTATGGCTGTCGTGAGAAGCAAAAGAGAAATGTAAAGGGCCTATCACAAAGCCAAAAAGAGCTCAAAAAATGTTAGTTCTCTTCCCTCCTCTCCCTTTGTTCAAATAGCTGAAACTAAACAGCAATATCCAGCGATTAAAAATTTTTTTTTAGAAGAAACAAATGCTGTATGTAAGTTGGTACGTTTTCCACTAATCTTTAACTCTAGAAAAGCGAGTCATTTAGAAGTTTTAGCCTAGAGCCAAAATCTTACTGGAAATAAATCCCCAAGCTATGTTCGGGCAGCTCTTGCTGTGTCTCACTTAGTAGCCAATGCCTAGACCTATGCAAACTACTTTAATGACACAGGATGAATTTAAATTGCTTTTTGATCTCTCTTTGGCAGGAAATCTTGGTGGCACACTGGTTGAGAGCTTTAGCTGCTAAGCAAAAGGTGGCAGGTGGAATCCTCCAGGCAATCCTTGGAAACTCTATGGGGCAGTTCTACTCTGTAGGGTCACGCTGAGTCAGAATTGACTCAACAGCAATGGGCTTGATTTTTGGTTTTATTCTCTGGCAGCTTCTTCCTCATTACACAGAAGATAAGAAATAAAAACGTATCGATGGAGATAGTGTATAAAGCCTTATTTCCCGATTAGGAGGAATTTCCTTTCCACTTTATTCTTCAGATTTACCTTTTCTGACCAATCATTCTAAGGACACCAGCGGCTGGTCTGACATAATTCACATTTAGTGTACTTCTGTCTCCAATGGCCTCTGCACCCTCAAGGGAATATTTGGAATACCATGTGAATCAGCATCTTGAACAGAGCTTTAAATGAGTTTCATTGCAGCCACTGGCGCAGTGTGTGTTTTGCAACTCTGATTCCAGTTTCAGTTATGAAGACTCAGGAAAGGCAAACAGATTTCAGAAAATAAATAAAGAAGATAAAGGGCGGCAGGGGGTGGGGAGTAGCTACACTCCCAAACTGGCAGATCAAGGCCAGAGAGCTAAATTAGGCAGTTTTATAGCAAAGAGAACAGGGGCCCCAGCTCTTTGGCTTAATTAAGCCGCGGAGCCCTGGCCGGACAAAGAAGGGAACGGGGAGACAGCGGAGTGGGCTGACAGCCAGATAAAAGAAACTTGATGGGAAGGAGCTCCCTGGAGGAAGCCAGAGGCGGGATATCAGGGCTGGAGCTCAGGCCCAAGGGCAAGCAGTGCGGACTAAGAGAGGACTTCCTTCACAGCCAGAGACAGCTCTTTGGGACATGGGCAAAGGCCACCTGGGAAATGGAGGCCAAAGACTTTCCAGGAGAGAAGTACTCACCCTGAGTACCTGCCAGTCCCAGAGAGGTGACGGGAACCAAGTGTTAAATGACCCTCCTCCCTCTCTTTCCAGTGCCCCCACTCGTCTCCTGCACCCCAGCCAAGCCTGTGTGTAGCATCTGCCCTTTCCCCAGCTAGTGAGAACACGATGCAGTGGCCAAGCTGAGGAAGAGGGGCTCCGTGTCACTTTCCTCCAGCTCAATGCCAAGGAAAAGACCTTTCTCTAGAAAGCCACTCTCTGGCCTGGTTTGCGTTGGTTTTTTAATTAGCTCTTTCTTCCTTGAGTCATATTGGACCGAGTGTCCCTGCCCCTGGACTCATGGCTTGGCTTAGTGCAGAACACATAGTGATGGTCTTCTTTTTTCACCTTGACAAATCCAGGCAGCCTGTCTCCTGGCTCCTACCTGACAAGGAGTCCCAGGCATCTTGGAGAAGAGTAAAAGGAAGCTCCAGTGACTTCAAGAGGGCAAGGGGGCAGCTATGGCCGGGCAGGGGAGATGTGCTCTAGACCTGGCAAGAGTGCGCCGTTACCTCACCAAAGCTGTGAGTCTGCTGGTGACACCTAGCCACAGGTACCAGTCTTCAGCTTTGAGTCAAGTAGATGTGTTCTCTGGTGTTATGGATTAAACTATATCTCCGCTAAATTGTGTTGGAATCCAGACTCCTTTTCTGAGGTTGTGATCCTGTTTCGAGATAAAGCTTTCTGTTATAAGACATTGCCAGTGTAGGGTGTATCCTAAATCTAACCACTTCTGGGAGAAACACAGACATAGGTACACAAACAAAGATGCACAAATAGGGGAAGACGTGCCATGTGAAGATCACCAAGACTTTTGAGGAACCGAGGAACACTGGGGCTACAGAAGCCAAAACGAGCAAAGATCTTTCTCCTAAAATTCACAGGGAGCCTTCCCTCAGAGCTGGTACATGAATTCAGACTTCTAGCCTCCTGAACTATGTGCAAATGTGTTTCTATTCTTTAAAGCTCCCCATTTGTGGTTACAAAATCACTAGATAACTAAGACACCTGAATATAAGGTGTTCTTGCCTAGAACAAAGGCATTCATCTAACCTATGCATAAAGGATTAGGTAGCAGCTTGTTAGTTCACCTACACAGGGCTAGTCCCAGATGCGTGTGTTACGGTGGTAGGGAGGGGAGAGCACTTAAATGTTAAGATTTGTGACAGCATCAAAATACTCCCAGCTCCAAAATAAATCAAAATGCTAAAATTCCCACCAAAACCCATTGCCATCTATTCCACCTCATAGTGAACCTGTAGGACTGAGTCAAAATGGCCCTTAGAGACATCAAGGCCAATTGGCATAACTAGCTTATTGCTACACCCCATATTGGTGAGTGGCGTCTGCGGTCTTAAAAGTTAGCAAGCTGCCATCTGCCAAGTGTCATCGAGTCGAATCCGACTCATAGCGACCCTAGGGGCTAGGGTGGAACTAACCCCCAGAGTATTCAAGGTACACTAAATGGTCCCAATTCAGCCAGAACAGATGATCACCAAGTACAACAAAGACATCAGAGAAAAAGAGCCCAGAAGGCAAAAGGACCCACATGAATGAGTGACTGTATCAACATGCAACCGGCCATGACCAAAGACAGCTGTGATGGAGCACACAATGTTGAGTCCCAGTAGCAACACAAGAAAAAGCGGGGTACACCTCAAGAACTCCACTAAAAGACCACAATTGATGGTCCAAAGGCCTGAGTGTTCCCCTGGGAGCATGGGCCCTAGATCTGCTGCTGCCCCCAACCAGAAGTCATTACTGAGATCAACTCTTTGGACAGGAATGGATTGGACTCAGGGACACAACGTGACCATATGGTGTGTGCACTTTATGGTTCTATGCATCTATAGGATGCTGTACTACTGACCTCTAACTAGCGGGAGGAGAAGAGGGTGGAGAAGAAGGGACAAGAGATCATTAAAAGGATATGATATGTATAGAATGGAAAGGAGGAGAGTGCTGTCACCAGGCAAAGAGAGCAGGAGTTGCGGATAGGCAGGCATGCAAATGTAACTTGGATTGTGTACTTTAACTCAATCACAATTTTAAAACGAAGTGGGGGAGGTGAATGGCCCTTAGAGTCTCCAAGGACCAGCTGGTGGATTCAAACTGCAAGCCTTTTGTTAGTTGTCAAATGCTGAACGATTATTGCACCAGGGCTCCAAAATCCTCACCATTAGGGTCTATTCTTTCAGTGAAGGCATTAAGAACTTCTGTTAAAGTACACTGTTACCTAGGAAAAATAACAATCATTTCCAAAACTTCTCAGCAGGGATTAATAAATGAGGTTAGTACCTAGGGTCCTCACGCTTGGCATGGGATAGAAGCTTAAAAGGAGATTCTCTGTAGGAACACACCTGAGGATCAGAGGATGCCCAGATGTGGAGGATGAGGTGTAGCCTAGAAAGGGTAAACCTAGAGTCTGGGGGAGGAAGAAGCAAATCAGAAGGTTCTCATGGGTAGATATAAGACAACTGATGCCCCAGTGCAGGGCAACAAACATGGAAAGGGAGATGATGAGAAGGTGGTTAAAGACAAGCCTCTCCCTCTGTGGGGTAGCAGGTCTCAAAGAGCTCATCTGCTAATCCAAAGCCTGGCACTTCAAATCCATCAGTTGCTCTTTAGGAACTCTATGGGGCAGTTCTGCTATGTCCTATTAAGTCATTATGAGTCAGAATAGATTAAAAGGCAAGGGGTCTGGTTTGGTAAGTATGAATTTCTAGCCTGGTTTTGATCTGGTTGTGTCTATTACCACTCCTGAGGCTGAGGTTCCAGCATTTTTGTTTTTCTCAGCTTTTCCTTGTGATAGCTTCTCTTTTCTTTACTCAGGTCCTAGCACTGTTCTCAGGTACTAATAGTATTTTGAAATTATTTCAGTGGAGGGCTCAGACTGTCTTTGCAAGAACCTGGAAGCCCTCATACCATACGTTACTCTACCTCCTAAAGACTTCTGCTTTGCCTATGACCTTGCTCACATTCTTAGCCTAACACTTTTTAAAAATGTTTTATTGTGCTTTAAGTAAAAGTTTACAATCCAAATCAATTTGCCATATAAAACTTTGAACACACACAACTGTGCAACTCTAACCGCTTCCCCCACTATGACAGTACACTCCTCTATTCCACCTTGTACTTTTGCATCCATTCAACCAACTCCGGTCCCCCTCCACCCTCTCATTTCACCTCTAGAGAGGAGCTGCACAGGCAGTCTTATGTATATATTTAAGTCAAGAAGCATATTCTTTGTCACCATCAGTCTATGTTTTATAGTCCAGCCCAATCTTTGAAAAGTTGGTTTGTTACTGACCTCATCACTAGGCTATCAGAGAGCCTGACCCACCATCCAGTCTGACCCACCATCAGATGTGGCCTTTTAGTAGAGTTCTAGTTCTGCACACCCATTTTTTTCCTGCCACATCAAGGACTTTGTGTTGTATTTCCTGTCAGGGCAGTCGTTGGTGGTGACTGGACACCGTCTAGTTCTTCTAGTCTCATGCTGATGTAGTCTCCTGATCATTTGGTCCCTTCTGTCTCCTGGGCTCATATTTTCCTCATGTCTTGGATGTCCTTTGTTCTCCTCTGCTCCAGGTGGATTAGGACCAATTGATTCTCCTCAGATGACAGCTTGCTAGCTTTTAAGACCCCGGACACCACTAACCAAAGTGGTATACAGAGCATTTTCTTTAAAAAAACAAAACAAAACAAAACTTATTATTGTTGTTGTTAGGTGCCATGGAGTTGATTCCAACTCATAGTGACCCTATGAACAACAGAACAAACCATTGCCCGGTCCTATACCATGCCCACAATCCTTTTTATGCTTAAGCCCATTGTTGCAGCCACTGTGTCAATCCATCTTGTTGAGGGTCTTCCTCTTTTCGCTGACCCTCTACTTTACCAAGCATGATGTCCTTCTCCAGGAATTGATTCCTCCTGACAACATGTCCAAAGTATGTAAGATGCAGTCTTGCCATTGTTGCTTCCAAGGAGCACTCTGATTGCACTTCTTCCAGAACAGATCTATTAGTTCTTTTGGCAGTCTATAGTATATTCAATATTCTTCTCTAAGACCGCAATTCAAAGACGTCAGTTCCTCTTCTATCTTCCTTATTCATTGTCCAGTTTTCGCATGCACATGACGTAATTGAAAATAGCATGGCTTCGATCAGGCTCCTCCTGGTCTTCATGGTGACGTCTTTCACTTTTTAACACTTTAAAGAGGTCCTTTGCAGCAGATTTTCCCAGTGCAATGCATCTTTTGATTTCTTGACTGCTGCTTTCATGGGCTTTGATTGTGGAGCCAAGTAAATTGAAAGCCTTAACCCCAATCCTTTCTCCATTCATCATGTTGCTTACTGATCCGGTTGTGAGGACTTTTGTTTTCTTGATGTCGAGGCACAAGACGTACTGAGGGCTGTGGTCTTTGATCTTCATCAGTGTTTCAAACCCTTTTCACTTTCAGCAAGCAAAGGTTGTGCCATCTGCATAACTCAGGTTGTTAATGAGTCTACCTCCAATCCTGATGCCTCATTTTTCTTCATATAGTCCAGCTTTATGGTGAAAGGATACAACCCTGGCACACAGCTTTCCGGACTTTAAACCATGCAGTGTCCCCTTGTTCTGTTTGCATGACTGCCTCTTGATCTATATGCATTCCCTGTGAGCACAATTAAGTGTTCTGGAATTCCCATTCTCCACAATGTTATCCATAGTTTGTTATGATCCACACAGTTGAATGCCTTTGCATAGCCAGTGAAACACAGATAAACATCTTTCTGATATTCTGTGCTTTCAGCCAAGATCCATCTGACATCAGCAAGGATTTTCCATGTCCTCTTCTGAATCTGGCTTGAATTTCTGGCAGTTCTGTCAATACAGTGTTGCAGATGCTTCTGTGTGACCTTTAGCAAAGTTTTACTTGCGTATGATATTAATGACATTGTTCAGTAATTTCTGCATTCATTTGGATCAACTTTCTTTGAAATGGGCATAAATATGGATCTCTTCCCATCAGTTGGCCAGGTAGGAGTCCTCCCTCCAAATTTCTTAGCATAGACAAGTGAGCACTTCCAGCTCCACATCCATTTGTTGAAACATCTCAATTGCTATTCCATTAATTCTTGGACCCTTGTTTTTTGCCAATGCCTTCAATGCAGCTTTGACTTTTTCCTTCAGTACCATTGGTTCCTGATCACATACTACCTCTTGAAATGGTTAAGTGTCAACCAGTCCTTTCTGCTATAATGACTCTGTGTATTCCTTCTACCTTCTTTTGCTGCTAAAAAAATGTTAGTTATGCCAATTAACATAGATGTCCCCTGAAACCATGATCCCCAGATCCCTGTCCCTGCTACTCTGTTCTTTAAAATGTGGGGTTGTATTTACAAAACTTTTTATATTTTGGTGCAGTTCAGTTGTGCTGGCCTCCTTTCTACTGCATGCCGACTCCCTTCACCTAACCCGATTCCTATCTACTATCTGATCTGTGATTACACCTCTCTCTCCCTCCCTACCGTTGTAACCACTACCAATTATTTTTTTCTGTGCTTAAACCTTTTCTTGAGTCCTTATAATGGTCTCATACAGTATTTGTCCCTTTGCATTTGACTAATTTCACTCAATGTAATGTCTTCCAGATGATTCTATGTTATGAGATATTTCCTAAAATCATTTTGTTCTTTATCATTGCATAATATTCCATTGTGTGAATATACCATAGTTCACTTATCCATTCATTTGTTGATGGGCATATAGGTTGATTCCATCTTTTTAGTATAGTGGACAGTGCTTCGATAAACATTGGTGTGCATGTGTTGGTTCACATGACAAACTTTATTTACTTAGGATATATTCTGAGTAGTGGGATTATTGGATAATATGGTATTTATATTTCTAGCTTTTTAAGAAAGCACCAAGCCAAAGCCAAGTGCCAAATCAGTTTCAAAATGGTCATAGCATTTTTCATTCCCACCTGAAGTGTAAAAGAATTAGAATGTCTCCACAACCTCTCCAGTATTTATTATTTTGTGTTTTTTGGATTAATGCCAGCCTTGTTAGGGTGACATGGTATCTCATTATAGTTTTATTTTAAATTTCTCTGATGGCTAATGATTGTGAGCATTTCCTCATGTATCTGTTAGCATCCTGGATATATTCTTTGGTGAAGTACCTGTTCATCCTTTGCCCAGTTTTTAATTGGTTGGTTTGTCTTCTTGAGGTTTTACAGAACCTTGTGGATTATGGAGATTAGATGCCGATCAAATTTGTGGTAGCCAAAAAGTCTTTCCTCGCCTATAGGTAATCATTTTAGTCTTTTGGTGAAGTCTTTGGATGAGCATAAGTGTTTGATTTTTAAGAGTTTCCAGTTATCTATTTTCTCGTCTCGTGTTTGTGCATTGTTAGTAATACTTTGTAGTTTGTTTATGCTGTGTTTTAGGGCTCCCAGCATTGTCCCTACTTTTTCTAGCATCCCTAGTATGAATCCCATTTGGTCATGTTGAATTTTTATGTATATATATAGCTGAATTCTATTTTTGTACGCTGTCATGGGTTGAATTGTGTCCTCCCAAAAATGTCTGTGTTAATTTGGTTTGGCTGTGAGTCCCAATATGGTGCCCTTCCTCCCATGTGTGATGAATCCTGCCTCTGTGAGATTGATGCTGGAGAATGGTCTGCAGTTGTGTTAGTGAGGCAGGATCCAAGCTACAAACTTGTGGAATATAAGGGAGAGAAGTGAGCGGAGAAAGTTGGGAACCTCATGCCACCAAAAGAGAAGCACCAAGAGCAGAGCACGTCCTTTGGACCCGAGGTTCCTGTGCTGAGATGCTCTCACTGGATGTGGACTCAGCCTACCAGACTGTGATGATCTTTCATACTGAACGGACTTGTAACTTGTTAATGGATTTGCCGCTTACCAGACTGTGACAATAAAAGCTTCTCTTCATGAAACCTTCCACTCATGGTATTTTCTGTTAGAGCAGTACCAGGGGACTAAGACATAGGCTAACATTTTAAGTTTTCTGGACAATTGGGAGGCTGAGTCCTTTAGGTCTCTGAGTCTCACAATTCCAGGAACACTGTTTACATTTTAGACTACAGTGTGATATGCCTCTTTGGTATGTGCAACATAATCACCCTGCTTACAGTATTCAGTCACTGCTTCCACCCCAGCTTGTGCCTTCTTTAAGTGACTACTTCTCCTTCAGCAGTAAGTTCTTGCATCTCCTCCTCTTCCCGTAGGAAGCCCACCCTGATCCCTGAGGCTGACTGAGATGACCATCTTCTGTTTGCCCGGCTCCCTGTGCTTCCCTCTGTCATAGCACTCGCCACACTGGCCTATAATTTTCTGGTAACTTGTCTTTCTCTACCACCAGACTGTGCGTGCTTTAAGGGTAAGAACTGTACCTTTGGTCTCTGTCTATCCCCACATCCTCTTTCCTGGCCTGGTTGATAGTAGGCCCTGAGTAAATGGTTGTTGAATGAATGAGAGCTCTGGGATATTGGGAATTGTACTGCTGGAGAACTTAGGGAGTGCAGCTATGAATTCCCTGTCTCACACCCAAAGGACACTGGGCTTATTTAATTACTTGTGTGTGGGGTTTCAAGCAGATGTTATAACAGCTCACTTAGCAAAGGACAGTGATTAGGGTTTTCTTTTATTAACTAAATAGACAGCACCCAAGTGGAATATTAAAAGCCAGATGGTACAACTTTCATTTTTTGTCTATCTGGAAAGGAAGCAATACAGTGCTAGCATTGACCTATTTAACCTTAAACCCAGACTCAAAGGATACTTCCTATCCACTTCTGGGCCAGGCGACAAATGCCTTGAATGACACAGAGCCAAACTCCTACTGTAGGAGGCTAGGCCTGCTTCATTCTGTACCCATTTCTCTGCCACTCAGCTGGGAAAAAGCTAGAGTTAATATGGAAGTTGGGATCCAAACAAAGGCAAACTTTGAGTTCCAGTCCAACCATAGGTTGCTTGGGGTAGTCTCAGACCCACCCCTAATCTTGAATTATCTGATATGGAGCCTGACCAGGTTTGTTTTCCTCCTCCCACCCCATACACATTTCTGCAAAGTTGAATTCGTTTGTCATTTTTGGTCATTCATTCACTTGCTCCTTACTCATATATCCCATACTCAATAGTTACTAAAGTGCTGCAAAGGATATAACACCCTGCCCTCAAGGAACTTAATGTCTTATAAAGAGCACATAGCTACGTTGTAAAGTCAGAGATGGGCTAGTTATGTGATACTACTTCTAGCTAGGATAGCTGGACCAGTCAGTTGTCAATGAGTAACACTGCACTGGGTAAAAAGGGCCCAGGACTTGCAATGCTGCATGGTGTAGCGGTTAAGAACTTAGCTCTGAAGCCAGGCTGCCTATGTATTGCAGTTTTTAAAAGGATAGACTCTTAAGTTAAACTGTCTTGATTCAAATATTACTAGATATGTGATCGTAACACACTACTAAACCTCTCTGTTTGTAACATGCAGCTTAATAATAATACCTAGCTCATGGAATTACACAGGATTAGATGAGTTAATAAAGGAGTCCCTAGTTGGTGCAAATATTTAAGCACTCAACTACTAGCTGAAAGACTGGTGGTTTAAACCAACCCAGAGGCACCTCAGGAAACAGCCCTGGCTATCTGCTTCTGCTCTGCAAATATGGGGTTGTCATGAGTCAGAACAGACTTGACAGCAACTAAACAGCAACAGATGAGCTAATGCACACAAAACTCTTAGAATAGTGCTTGGCACAAAGTTGCTACCACATAGTTTTTTACAAATGACCTAGATTTGAATCTGTCATTACTAGTTAGATGTCCTAGGGGGCTAGTAAGTCATGATCCAGCTGGCTACCTTTCTACCTGCATGAGGTAATCAGCGTTGAAGGATGTTACAAGTGGAAAAGTCCTATGTGTGGGGGATATTATTATTGCTATTCAGTTGAATCTTAAAGGATGGTAAAAATTCAACCCAGGACTTTGAGTCTTTTAGGAAGTATCAGAAAGACAAAGGCGAGTCAGCAGTCCAAGTGTGGTCCCCTGTCATAGTAGCATCAGCTGTGGCATTTTGGCTAGACTGACCCTGCAGCTTGAGCTCACTGGGATCCTCATGCCCAGATTCTGGTTCCTGACCATTTTCTAAGCTAGTTGGCCAGCTTTTTTTCTGTGAGCAATCTGCTATGCTTTCAATAAATCCATTTTCTGCTTAAGATACCTGGAATAAGTTTTTGTTGTTTTCAATGAAGAACACTGAATGATCATTTTAACAAGTAATCTATTCCTCCCAACATCCCTGACTGGTATTTTTAACCTGTTTACTGATGAGGAAACTACAGCTTAGGGAGGCAATGCAACTTACCCAGTATCACACTGATAATAAATGATTTATTAATAAATAAATAATAAATGAGGCTGGATTGATGCCAAGTATGGATTTACCACTCAGTGTACTGGAAGGCAGCTGTGCTCACCTCTGTGCTACCAGTGCAACAGTCAATACACTGGGGAGAGAGACGGGTGAAGAGCATTCCAGATGGAAGGAATCACAAGTTGAGTCCAGATGAAAGATGGCATGAGGCGGATTAAGAAAATCATTCATTTTCAGATGGGCAGGAATAAATAGGTCATGCTGGGGATGGAAAGAGAGCTTGGGATCAGGAGTATAGACTTCATTTGCTGGACATCACAGAGCCACTGAAAACTTTGACTTTGGGAGACCATTATGTTAGCCCGAGTGTGTGACATGAACACAACTGGAGAAGGGCAGAAAGAATTTTGAAAAAGAATGAACAAGATTTGACTAATTAATCATAACTGGTAAGGAAGAGCCTAGTGACTAGAGGCTGTTGACACCCTTGACAAAAATGGGGACACCTGGCCTGGGACTAGTTTGGAGTAATAAGAAGATGGAGAAACAGTCTGTTGAGGGGTTCAGAGAAAAGAGCTTTCTTTTTGTTTCTACTAGAACTGGCCTTCCTTGAGTCTAGACCACATTGCTGTCAGCCTGTCAGTCTCTCATTTCAAAGGCTTTGCCATCTGTTTTTTATCTATGTGGTTTAAAAGCCAGCTCAGGTGAGCTGGGTAAAAGGACTCTGGCTTCATTCTGAGAACGACATCATTGCCCATAGATGTATGAAGCAACTGCTTACTGGTAAAGTGGAATTCTATCAGTTGGAGGCAGTTGCTTCTCTAGGCTACCATAGCCCAGTTATGGTTATTAATAACTGATGGTTGTCTCATCCCTGGTTCCAGCATCCCAATAGGCCCTCATCTTTTTAGAGTCTGTTGCCCTTTTGTTACAGTTGTCTGCAGGGACCCAACTGACAGTCCTTTAGCCCCCATTTCCAGCTATGTCTAGGGCCCTGTGTGCCAAGCCGTTGATGTAGCTCTGCCAGGTTTTGTGATTCTAGGAGGGAGAAGCAGATGGACCTGGGCCCAGCCCTCGGGCTAGTTTCTCTGAGTTAGATCAAAGTAAAGTTGATTTCAAGCGAGTGTTGTTTTCATTCATTCTTTCTCTTCCTGCCATCCCTTCTGTCTTCTATCCCTCTCTCTTTCCTCCTCCCCCTCTCCTTTGTGTGTAATGTGTGTCTCACTGGCCTGCCTATTCTTTTGTATGCTTCCTTTTCCCCTCCTTTTTCCATGCATTCAGCAAAAATTGAATCCCTACTGTGTGTCAAGCCCTATGTTAGGAGCTGGCAATATAAAAATGAATAAGACGTAGGCTGAGCCCTCTAAGAAGCCTAAATGCTTGTAAGGAAGGTATACACCCATAGTAAAAATAAGACAAACACATAATGAGATATAATGTTTTATTCAGGCTAGAAAAGAGAGACAAGACAGGAAAATTCACCTGGAGGAAGTTGTGCCTTAACAGAATTTGAATTATCCTGGCAAAGGAGTGTAGAGGAAAGAATGGGAGGAGGGTACGCCTAGTGGAGAGGGCCACCATAAGCAAAGGAATAGAGGTGAGAAACTGCAAACTGTGAGGAAGGAACAAGCAAAGTGGTGATACTGGGATATAAAATGCAAGACAAATCATGGCAACAAACCAGCTGGAGCAGAAGGAAGAGAAAGTCCTCTTGTCATTTTAAGGGTTGATCTGTATCCACCAGGCAATAGGGGGTCACTGGAAGATCTAAAACAGGGGAGAGAAATTGTTACGTATATTTTTAGAAATATAGCTCACTCTTGGAAGTGTAAGAGATAGGTTATAGGGGACATAAACCAGAAAAAAGGAATTCCACTTAGGTGGCTGTTGTTGTCCAAGTGAGAGACTATGATAGCGGCTTAAACTGGAGCAGTGGGCATAGACAGGAGAGGAGTGAATGAAGAAGAAATTAAGAGGTCATATTGACAGGGCTTTGTGATCCATTGGATATAGATGATATGTGTGAAGGAGAAGTCAACAATGATACCTGGATCTTTAGCTTGCGTGTTTCTGTAGATAGTATTAATAACAATAACATTTATGATAATAGTAATAAGAGTGTCATCAACAATGAGGGAATTCAAGAGTCAGAGCTGGTTTAGAGGGAAAATAGGGAATTTCCCTTTTGGACCTGTAAAGTTTAAGGTGCGTGTGGAAAAATCAAAGAAGCAACACCTAGCAGGCATTTTTAATAGTTTAAAGCTCTGGGAGGGTCTGTGTTAGAGATTTAGATTTGAGATTATCCTAGGGATATCCAACTCAACGGCACTTGGCTACCATGATTATACCACTTCTAAGGGAATCTGCTACATCTGGACTCTGCTGCCCAAGCAGCTATAGTTTGCTCTACATGTCCCATCCTACCCCCTCCCACTAGCCTTCTTGGCTGCAGCCAATGGAACTTGAGTAGGCCCCTGATCCAAGGGCAGCCTATCTGCGAACTGACTAGACTTAAGACTTGGAGCCTGGTGAAACAGATATACTGGGCTAATCAGAATCCCTTCCTCAGTATTTTCAGCTGGCAAATAGTAGGATGCCATGTCAATTAGCAGTGAGAGCTGAAGCTGAAAGATTGTAAAAAAATTATGCTGTGGCAAGCTGAGGCCATTGAAAGCTGAAGTAAGAAGGGGATTGAAACAAAGGATAAACCAAGGATGTTGAGTGATAAAGTAACAAGAATGGAGTAGACACTCTGGAGAAAAAGATACAAAGAGAGAGAGAAAGTGAGCACGTGGTCCAAGGAAAAATATAAAAGGACTTGCTCATCCTTGAAGTTGCTTTAGTGCATGATCAAGTTCCCACCTCGAACCATTGACAAATCTGACTTAGAAATCACTTCTCTCACTTGTCCTTAGTCCATTCCTTCTCAGACTGCTTTCAATGACTTCTCCAAACTTTTCTACTACTCTCCGCAAGCCCTTACTTGACCCTGCTTCCCTCGTTCTTTCCAGAATACTTTGTTTCTGAGGAAGTCAGGGCCATTAGGATGAATCTCTCTAACTCACCACTCTCACCTACTACAGTGTCATTGTCATCCACACCCACCCATCTTCCCTTCCCCTCCAGCTGCGGAGGATGAGGTTCCCTTCTTCCGGTTTAAGGCCAACACTTTACTTAGGCCCTCGACCTACCCCTTCCTGTTTCCTCCATGACCTTGCTCTGTCAGACAACCTCTCTTGGATATTTATGAAAGAGGTTTGAATTTTTAGGCTGACTGACTCAGTTGAGAAAGTGATATAGAGCAAGCAATTAACCACTGTGCCACCAGAGCTCCTCAGGGATAATCTAAATATATATATATATATTGCTGTTGAGTGGATTCTGACAAATAGAGACATTGGTAACACTAGCATATGATAAAAGCGGTAGGCTAAGGGCAACTGTTGGGAATACCATCACGGAACGGCTAAGTAGAGGAAGAGGACCCCACACACATACAGAGGGATGAACACGGGGTGATGCAAGGAGAACAGGGAACCTTGGAAACCAAGAGACTTTTTTCTTAAAAGAGGGAGTTAAGGAAGGTACCAAAAAGCTATCAGAGAGATCTCACAAGAGCTGAACAATCCCCACCGGGTTGGCAATTATTAGTCAAGTGGTGATTTTAGTGAGGGAATTTGGTAGACTGGTCTGGGAGAGGCAGAAGACAGACTTCTGCAGGTTGAAAAGTGAATGTAAAATAAGAAAGTGGAGACAACAAATGTAGAATACTCTTCTGAAAAAAATGAGATGCGAGGAAACAAGACAGAACAGTATTAGAAGGGACCAAAGGTCAAAAGACGTTTGCTTTGTTTATATTTATTTGTTTATTTTCTGCCAGATTTTTACAAAAGAGGTTTGAATTTTTAGGCTGAGAGACACAGTTGAGAAAGTGATATAGAGGACAAGGGAGAGAGAGGTTGTCTGACAGAGCAAGGTCATGGAGGAAACAGGAAGGGGTAGGTCTAGGGCCTAAGTAAAGTGTTGGCCTTAAACCGGAAGAAGGGAACCTCATCCTCCGCAGCTGGAGGGGAAGGGAAGATGGGTGGGTGTGGATGACAATGACACTGTAGTGGGTGAGAGTGGTGAGTTAGAGAGATTCATCCTAATGGCCTTGAAACAAAGTATTCTGGAAAGAATGAGGGAAGCAGGGTCAATTAAAGCGCTTGAAGAGAGTAGTAAAAAAGTTTGGAGAAGTCATTGAAGAGAATATGAGAAGGAATGGACTAAGGACAAGTGAGAGAAGTGATTTCCAAGTCAAATTTGTTTGTTCTTCTGGAAGTCCACAGTATATTCAATATTCCCCACCAACACTATAATTCAAAGGTATTAATTCATCTTTGGTCCTCTTATGCATTGCTCAGCTTTCACATGCTTATGAAAAGACTAAAAATGCCATGGCTTGCATCAGGCGCACCTTAGTCCTCAAAGAACCATTTGCTTTTGAACATTTTAAAGAAGCCATTTGCAGCAGTTTTGCCCAATACAACACATCCTTTGATTTCTTGCCTGCTGTTGCCATGGGTGTTGATTGTGGATCCAAGTAAAATGAAATCCTTGAGAACCTCAGCCTTTTCTCCTTTTGCTATGATGTTGCTTACCGGTCCAGTTGTGAGCATTTTTGTTTTCTTAATGTTGGGGTGTCATCCATACTGAAGGCTGTGGTCTGTGATCTTCATCAGTAAGTGCTTCAAGTCTTCTTTGCTTTCAGCATGGAAGGTTCTGTCATTTGCATGATACAAGTTGTTAATGAGTCTTGCTCCTATCTTGATTCCCCATTCTTCTGCATATAGTCAAGCTCCTCTGATCATTTGCTAAGCATACAGATTGAGTAGCTATGGTGAAAGGCTACAACACTGACACATACCTTTCTTGATTTTAGACATGCAGTGTCCCCTTGTTCTGTTTGAGCACTGACTCTTGATACATCTACAGATTCCTCATAAGCACAATTAAGTGTTCTGGGATTCTTATTGTATGCAATGTTATCCATAATCTGTTACAATCCACACAGCCATTGTATAGTTAATAAAACACAAGTAAACATCTTTCCGGTATTCTCTGCTTTCAGCTGAGATCCATCTGACATCAGTAATGATATCCCTGATTTCATGTCCTCTTCTGAACCTGGTTTAAATTTCTGGCAGTTCCTTGTTGATATACTACTGCAGATGCTTTTGAGTAATATTCATCAAACTTTTAGTTGCATGTGATATTAATGATATTATTTGATAATTTCTGCATTTGGTTAAATCACCTTCCTTGGGAATAGGCATAAATATGGATCCCTTACAGTCACTTAGCCAGGTATCTATCTTCCAAATTTCTTGGTATAGATGAGTGAGCACCTCCAGCACTGCATCCATTTACTGAAACATCTCTATTGGTATTTCATCAATTCCTGGAGCCTTGTTTTTCATCAGTGCCTTCAGTGCAGCTTGGACCTCTTCCATCTGTACCATTGGTTCCTAATTATATGCTACCTCCTGAAATGGTTGAATGTTGACCAGTTCTTTTCAGTGTAATGACTCTGTTTATTCCTCCCACCTTCTTTTGATGCTTCCTGCATCATTTAATATCCTCCCCATAGAATCCTTCACTATTGTAGCTCGAAACTTAAAGTTTTTCTTCAGTTTTTTCAGCTTCAGAAACTCAGAGTGTGCTCTGCCCATTTGGTTTTCTATCACCAGCTCTCTGCACATGTCATTTTAATACTGTACTTTGTCTTCTTGAGCCACCCTTTGAAATCTCCTATTCATAGAGCTCCTGCAGAGGCCCAGAGAGAAGGGAAATCAGAGACATAATCAGGGCACCATGCAGGGAGACTTCATGAGCCACCTTTGAACTGGATGTTACAAAAAAGACAAGCTTACAGATGCAGTTTTACAAAGTGGTTATGGAAAGAAATAAGACTTCTGGAGTGCTGATAGTTATTTCCCTACTTTTTTGTACTCTCTTCTGATTAATTCTAAAGTTCTTTTTCAAGTTTAAAAGTCTACAACAAATGTTTATGAGTTTGTAGGGTGACTGGAACTCTTATACACTGCTGGTAAGATTGTATAAGGGTACAACCACTTTGGAAAATGGCACGGCACTACCTCAAAAAACTAGAAATACAAATACCTAACAATCCAGCAATTCCATTCCTAGGTATGTATCCTAGGGATATAAGAGTAGTGATACGAATAGACATATGCACCGTTATGTTCATTGCAGCATTACTCGCAATAGCAAAAAGATGGAAGCAACCTAGGTGCACATCAACATATGAATGGATAAACAAAATGTGGTACATACACATAATTGAATACTACTCAGCCATAAAGAATTATGATGAGTCCTTGAAATATCTTATAGTGTGGATGAATCTGGAGGACATTATGCTGGGTGAAATAAGTCAGCCACGAAAGGAGAAATACTGCATGCACTCACTTTCATAAAAATTCTGGAATAGGTATATATACAGAAAGCAACATTCTTTGAAGGTTACCAGCAATGGGAGGGGGAGGAAAAGGGAATCACTTTCTAGATAGTAGAGACTTAAAATTTTTGGTGACAGGAAACATGATATTCAATATGGATGAAGTCTGCCCACATTGACCAAAGTAAATGAAGACACTAAGAAGTATGCAAGAATAAGGGACAATTTCGGTAAACGCTGTAACATACAATTCTGTAACAACAGTAATAACTACCCAAAATAAGTGCACGTTTACATAGGTAGATATTTATGCCTATATGTGTATAGCAAAGCATATGTGAGTACAGGTGAGTGCATGTATAGATGTATCTGTAGGCATATGTATATGCATGTTAAGTGAGCTGCATTTTCATTTATATACATCATAAAGCACATAGAGGCCATAGTTACAGAGACTTCCTAGACAATTCAAACACCTCAAAGCATTAGTTTACTGAGTTAAAATGTTTAGGATCACAGTTTCATAGGGTAACTTCATCAATTGGAATAATATAGTTCATAAAGATAAGTTGTACATCCTAGTCTGGTAACATCTGGGGTCTTAAAAGCTTGCAGATGTCCATCTAAGATACAGTAATTGATCTCTCCTCATCTGGAATAAGAGAGAATGAAGGAAACTAAAGACTGTAAGAAGAAATTAGTCCATGGGACTAATTTAGCCGACATGAACCACAGCCTCATTTATCCTGAGACCAGAAGAACTAGATGGTGCCTGTCTACCACTACTGACAGTTTTGACCAGGGACCCAATAGAAGGTCCTGGATAGAATTGGAGAAAATCATAGAACGAAACAGAATTTCCTAAAACAGCCCAGACTCGCTGAACTGATAGAGACTAGAGGAACCCCCAAGACTATTACCCTAAGATACCCTTTGAACTTGGAACTGAAGCCATTCCTGGACGTCATCTTTCATCCAAATAGGTTGACTTATAAAATATGCAATAGTAGCCCTGAGTACTGTACTCCCTTAAATAATTAACTACCATGTTTATGCAAAAAATACATGTCTGCTGTGTTTGTTTCACAACAGTGCCCTTCCCTCATGAGGTATTTTCTTAGATACCAATATGCTGTATTTTTCTTCCCCACATGTTGCTGTGGAAAAAACTGGCACAGAACACTTTTTGGGGTGCTTGTGGAGTTCCACTGTGGCCAGCAAACAAATGCAGAATGCACACATCTTATGTACGATAATACAGTCTATGAGACCAAATAGTCAACATTTACCCTAAAGCAAAGATGAGAAAGTAAGGATGGGCATGGAAGTAGACAGATGAAATGAGAACAAACAGAACGGAAACAGAGAGAATGCTGACCAAATGGAATCATTGTCATAGAGCAATTGTATAAAAATTGCTAAATGGGAATCTGATTTTCAGTGTAAACATTCACCAAAAACACAATAAAATATATTTTTAAAGAAGTATGTGGTGCAAACCTCCATTCCTCACATAAAATCTGGGTAGTGGAAAAAATTAAACTAAATCTTCACCCAAGGACAATCAGTCTGTTTTGTGCAGTTGAAAGAGATCTGATTTTGGAGTCTGAAACTCTGAATTTTAGCCCCAGGTCCACCACCAACTAGTTGTTTGACTTCACACATCTCCATCTCACTAGGCATCTTCTTTTCCTGTTTCTAATGTTGTTGGCACAGTGATTAAGTGATATGTTGCTAATCAAAAGGTCAGCAGTTTGCATGCACCAGTTGCTCCCTGGAAACCCTGTGGGGCAATTCTACTCTGTCCTATTGGGTGGCCATGAGTTGGAATCGACTCCATGGCAACAAGTTTGGTTTGGTTTGGTTTTTAATGTTGTTAGTTGCCATCAAATTGGCTCTAAGTCATGGAGATCCCATGTACAGCAGAATGAAATACTGCCCAGTCCTGCACTATTGTCATGATGGTTGGTATGCCTGAGTGCATGGTTTTGGCCACAGTAAATTTTGATGTGCCTTCCAATCTAGGGAGCTCATCTTCCAGCACTATTTCAGACAGTAGTTTGTTGTGATCCATGGGGCTTTCATTAGCTAATTTTCAGGATTAGATCACCAAGTCCTTCTTCCTAGTCTGTCTTATTCTGGAAACTCCACTGAAACCTGTCCACCATGAGTGACTCTGATGATACTTTTGGCATAGCTTCCAGTGTTATGGCAGTACACAAGCCACCACAGTATGACAAATTGATAGATGGGTGATAGTCATCTCTCATGAGGGGAAAATGCTAACTGCCTGCCTACAAGGTTGGCATGAGGGTGAGATTAAGTAGTAGGTGTAAATGCGCTCTGCAAAGTTGAAAGTATGCAGTGAGCAGAATGGACAGAGGGTTTAGCTGCTGATTTCTTCCTCCATTCTCCATTTCCTACATGCTTAGCAGTTCCCCAGAGGTCAAGCGGGTACTAGTAGGAGTAGAAGGAACAGCCCCAGCGTCTCTGCCTAGGATGATGAGGTGAGAAATCAAAGGCTCTTTCTTTGCTAAGGAAAGGGTTTTCTTTGCTTTCCTCCTCTCCAATAAATCTGCCTAACTTCACTGTTCCGTGACGGGTCTGAATGGCCTTGCCCTTGGGACGTCCCAGCTCAGCGGGAGAGAGGGACATGTTGCAAGATTTGATGCCTCCCTTTTCGATACATGTTTAATTCATTATTGCAAAGACTTGGATGAGTAAAACACTAACCTCCCTCCAACTGGGCTTCCTGGAGAGACGGTTTCCAACAGCTTTTAAAGGAAATGTCAAACTGTTAAGAGTTCAGGCTTCAAACAGCTTAATGCTTTATAATAGTTTGGAGTGAATCTCTCATGGTTTCTTGACGTTGGGGTTATTTAGAATGGAAGATAACGGATCAACTAGTCAACTTGATAAACATCAGACAACCTAAGTCAACTCTGGAAAAACATTAATTCATTTTACTTGTTACTTTATAGCTTCTCCACCAAACATTTTGGTTGGGTTACTATTCAAACAATAAGTATGAATTAGGCACCAATTGTATGCTCAGCTCTGTAGGGCTCTATGACGGCCATACACATACACACACATATACATATGCATATATATGTGTGTATGTATACATATATGTGGGAAACCCTGGTGGTGTAGTGGGTTGAGTGTTACATCTGCTAACCAAAAGTCAGCAGTTCAAATCCGCCAGGTGCTCCTTGGAAATTTGAAGGGGCAGTTCTACTCTCACCTCTAGAGTCGCTATGAGTCAGACCTGACTCAAATGCAGTGGGTTTCTTTGGGGGGTGTACACACACACACACACACACACGCGCGCGCGCATAAAACAAAAAGACATATTCCATACTCCTGTGGGACTTACAATAAAAAGAAAAACATATGCGCAACCCTTTATTATACCTGTAGCATCTGGGAGGGTATGTCAATACAGACTTTTCTCAGAAAATTTTTTCTATCACCAGTCATAATTAAAATATGGAGCACAAAGGATGGTATTAAAAATTCCTTTGTGTTTCTAAAACTCTACCAAGCCACACACGGGGCATCTGGGGAGGATTTCTGGGATCCCTCTGTCTTAATTTTCTCTTCCTTTCTCTGCCACAGAACTCTGAGTCTTTTTCTGGCCTACTGCTCAACCCCACTTTCCTGGCCCTATTAGGAAGATGTCACCTTCAACACTAAGGTGAGTCTGACCTAATCCATGGTATTTTCAATCATGTCATATACATGCAAAAGCTGGACAGTGAATATGGAAGATAGAAGAAGAATTGATGCCATTGAATTGTGGTGTTGGAGGAGAATGTTGAATGTACCATGGACCACTAAAAGAACAAACAGATCTGTTCTGAAAACAGTACAACCAGAGTGCTCCTTGGAAGCAAAGATGGCAAGACTGGATAGTTTGGACATGTTGTCACGAGGCACCAATCCCTGGAAAGGACATCATTCTTAGTAGAGTGGAGAGTCAATGAAAAAGAGGAAGACCCTCAACAAGATGGATTAATACAGTGGTTGCAATAATGTGCAACAATGTGCTTAAGCATAAAAACAATTGTAGGCTTGGTGCAAGACCTGGCAGTGTTTTGTTATGTTGCATACAGAGTCACATTGAGTCGGAACCAACTTGACGGTACCCAACAACAACAGGAAGAGAACAGTTGGTAGTTCTCAGACTTTAAATTCACCTGAGGTGCCAAATAAAAATGCAAATTCGAGGAATCCACTGTTAATAATTCATGTTCAACAGTTTTGGCAGAAACATGACAATCTGTATTTAAATATTTTCATTGTGAAGCAATGGTACATTCACATAATGGAAAGTTATGTAATGATAAAGAACAATGATGAATTTGGGAAACATCTGACAACTTAGTGGGATGCGGAAGACATTATGGTGAGTGAAATTGATCAATGGCAAAAGGACAAATATTGTATGAGACCACTCAAGTAAAGGTTTAAACACAGAAGAAAATAGTTGTGAGGGTGGGGAGGGACAGAGAGGAGTATTCACCAATTTGATAATTAAGAAAACAAACCCACTGCCATCGAGTCAGTTCCAACTCATAGTGACCCTACAGGACAAAATAGAACTGCTCCAAAGAGTTTCCAAGGAGCACTCAGTGGATTTGAACTGACAACACTTTGGTTAACAGACATAGCACTTAGCCACAATTTGATAATAGATAAGAGTTATTTTGGGTGAAGAGAGGGACAACTCATTAGAGGAGAAGTCAACACAACTGGACTAAACCAAAAGCTAAGAAGTTTTCTACAGACAACCAAACACTTCAAGGGACAGTGCAGCAGGGGCAGGGGCCTATGGACCATGGTTTCAGTGGTCATCTAGGTCAATTGGCGTAAAAAAGCTTATTAAGAAAATGTTCTGCATCCCACTTTGGTGAGTGGTGTCTGGGGTCTTCAAAGTTAGCAGGCAGCCATCTAAGAAGCTTCAATTGTTCACAACCCACTTGGAGCAAAGGAGACCGAAAAACATCAAAGACATAAGGAAAATACGAACTCAGGAGACAGAAAGGGCTACATAAACCAGAGACTACATCAACGTGAGACTGAAAGAACTAGATGGATCCTGGCTACAATGATGACTGCCTCCACAGGGAACTCAACAGAGTCCTTATCATAGCAGGAGAAATATAGGGTGAAGAATTTGAATCTGATGATGAGACTTGATGATCTGACAGACTGATTGTCTGACAGACTGGAGGGACCCCAGAAGATATGGCCCCTGGACTCTCTGTTAGCCCAGAACTGAAGCCATTCCCCAACCAACTCCTCAGACAAAGATTGAACTGGACTATAAGACATAAAATGATGCTGTTGAAAAGTGTACTTCTTGGCTTAAATAGATATAGGAGACTAACTGGGCAGCTCCTGTCATGGTGAGATGAGAAGACAGAGGGGGGCAGTTGCTGGTTGAAAGGACATGGGAAATATGGAGTGGAAGGGAGGAGTCTGCTGTCACAGTGTGAAGAGAGCAGTTAGGATCACATAACAAAACGTGTATAAGTTTTCACATGAGAAACTGAAAAGAATATAAAATGTTTTTCATTGTACGATACATATTAAAAGAGTACATATATAATAATAATAATAAAACCTGTTGCCATCAAGTTGATTTCCAACTCATAGCCATCCTATAGAGCAGAGTAGAACATATTCCACAGAGTTTCCAGGAGTGCCTGGTGACTTCAAACTGCTGACTTTTGGGTTAGGAACCAAAGCACTTAACCAGTACATCAATAGGGTTTTCACATTTATAATAAACCAAAATAAACTAAACCCACTGCCATCAAGTCAATTCCAACTCATAGTAACCACACAAGACAGAGTAGAAATGTCCCATAGAGTTTCCAAGGAGCTCCTGGTAGATTTGAACTACTGAATACTGCAGTTATTTTTGATTAGCATACGTAGTGCTTAAGTACTATACCATCGGGGTTTCCTCATTTATAACAGACATGTATAATTTAAAGAATAATAGTAAAATGAACAAGGAGCATTACTTGTGCAGTTGTTAATCAGTCAGCTGCTATCCAGATGTCAGAGGGTTCAAAGCTACTAACCACTCTGCAGGAGAAAGATGTGGCAGTCTACTTCTGTAAAGAGTACCCATTTTCATGAATTATAGCAACGCTACAGGGCAGAGTACTCCGACTCGACGGCACTTGGCTTGGCTGACAGGTTAGAGTTAGAACTGCCCTATAAGATTTCCAAGGCTGCAGTCTTTACAGAAGCAGACTGCCGTATCTTTCTCCCTCAGTGGGAATGCTGGATTTGAACCACCAACCTTTGCATTCATAGCCGAGTGCTTTAACCACTGTGCAACCAGGGCTCCTCCCATAAAAAGTACAGCCTTGCAAACCCTAAGGGGCAGTTCTACTCTGTCCTATAGGGTCACTGTGTGTTGGAACTGACTCTATGACAGATGGTTTAATAAAATGAATATCCATTTATCAACTACTGAGATTTAAGAAATAAAACATTTCTCAGTATACCCCTCATACCCCTCCCTAATTGCATTTCCCTTTTCCCCATGAGGCAAACACTATATTGAATTTTGTGTTAATCACTTCTTTTTCTTTTTTGTTTTCCACATGTAATTGTATCGTTGAACAAAAAGACCTGTTTAGTTTGCCTGTTTCTTGGACTTTATATAGATGGCATCATACTGTTTATATCCTTTGGCAACTTGCTTGCATTATTCAACATTGTTTTAGAGATTCACTCATGCTGATGCATTTAACTGTAGTTTACTTATTTTTACTGCCCTGCGGTATTCTATTGTATGACTATAGCATTACTTGTTTGTTACAATTGATGGTCATTTGGGTTGCTTCCAAGTTTTGTATTGTTTTGCTATTATAGATAAGGCTACCCTACACACCTGTACAGGTGTCTCTTGGTGCACAAGGTTGAGTCTGATGTAGGAGGTCCAAGAAACACTGTCTTTGGTTCTTACACTCTTCAGTGACTCATGCATAGTAAGAATCTCTCGTTACTATTAACTTCAGCTTGCTTCATTTTAATGGAAAAAAGCTTGCTCCTAACAAGGGATAAAATTCAAGAAAATAAGAAAGGGAATGACGTGAGTGATTAAGTGGGAAAGAGGATGAGTGTTTTCCACAGAATGCATCATCCTATCCAGTTGATTGTTAAAATCTTCCTCTTCTGAGGTCACCCTTTGGTGAATATTTACATGAGACACAAATATATTCACCTCCTTGACCCATTCTGAGAGATCTATCTACATACCTCTTCCCCATCTCTCCTTGTCACCAATTTCCCAATTGCGTTCCTTCCAAGTCGGATGGGGATGTAGCAAGTCCGTGATGGTGGCAGTACACTCTGCAATCTCTCCAAGGAATGCATTATTGTTTTTAGTTTATTATCGTCCTACGTAGGGGTAGTTCTAATGGCTTCCAGTTGACTTTCCTGCTATAATAACCCTTATTCACTTGTCAGGGGTCCAATATGGGGGTTCAGCCAGTTGCGGGTTATGTCTACTCCAAGTATTCATTCTGGAACTGAGGAAATCACTACAGAATGGGTTCCGGGACCCACTGTACCCACTGTGAGACAAACTTGAGCTATTACTTCATTAATAACCTGATCTTCATACACACCTACTCTGGTAGATGTTTCAGATCTCCTCAAATTATTGTCCATTCAGATCCAGTATCCAGTAATCCCTGAAAAGTCTGATTTTTCCTTTTCTCATATGAACAATTACTCTCATAAAATGTTGTAGATCCCTTTGGAGAAGTCTGGGAGGAAGATTAAACAGCTTAAATTTTTATACTGTAGTGGGGTCATTCTTTGAGGAGACTGAACATCCCTGTCATTCAAGGGGTTGTAAGTATGTAAACTGGCTCAAGTATGAGAATTGATTTTGAGGCCATGACTTATTTTGTTGATTCAAGTTGGACTGCCATTCACTGAACCTAGAATTCTTCCTCTTGTACAGATCAGGTAAATATTTAGTAGATTTGCCACCTACTTCATTTCTAGGAACACCATGACTAAGGATCCAGTGCCATAAGTCCATGTGAGTCAGATGATTCTGATTACTACTTTGACTCTGGTGTCCATTATCTTAATTACACCCATTTTGTCTTTTAGATTGAGTGCTGCCACTTGGCCCCTATTGCCATGGAGTCCAATCAGCCCCTTTGTGATTAGGTGTCTTTATTCAGTTAGGGCAGTCCCCACTGTCAAATCCGACTTACATAAAATGGCAGTCACAGCAGTCTTCAAGATTTCTGGAGCTCTTTCCACAAATTTGTTCATCACCACTGTGGAAAAACGTGTGTCTTCTGGGCACTCCATAGGTCTGTGGGTCTAACCTGATAAATTCACTCAAATGTGACAATTCCCATAAGCCTTTGGATACCTTCTTCTACAGTATACCAAGGCAAGTCTGGTACTTAACCTTGATTTAGTATAGGCCAGCATGTAATCCATACTTCAACAACTCAATCAAATAAACTATTAGATCCTTTCCTAACCTCTCGAGCTGAAACACTGAATGAAGAATCTTTGCTTGAAATTCAGAACTAGTCCAACTTTATGCTCCTTGCACCATTATCCTACACCTTTAATATCTATTCCCACACATATTCCTCAGATTTCTGTCTGCATATATTAGAAATGCCAAGAAGCTCTTTTGGAGAGGAGCATACCTCCCCTTGAGTCATACGTTGTACTTTACCATTTAGGGCTTGCTAGAATTTAACTCTAGATATAGATCTAGCAAAACTTGGTCATGGGGATGTGTTCTAAGACTATTCAGACATCTTATAAGGCATCTGCCTTAGGCAACACTGCAGAACATGACTCAGATACTTCCTCAGGCAGTGACTCGGGTGGTACATCAGACAAAGACTTTTCAAACACAACTGGGGTAATCACATAATGTAGGGGTAGAGGTGATAATGGTTTCACTGGAGAGGGTGGTTTAGCAAACAAAGACGGAGCAACCTCTTCTGAGGGCTGACTGTTGAAAAGAGTGAGTCAACAGAATTTGCAGGCTCAGGGTCCCCAACTTCTTGATTATCTGCCTGAAGTCTACGACTCACTTTTCAGGATTCTATTTCTTCCCAGTCAATGCCCTCACTTTAACTTCAGACATCATTCAAGTTTGGGAATTCAACTGGTGCTGTAACCCCAGCCAGTGGAGGCTTGTAGAGCAGGTGCAGCAAGATCTAAAAACAAATGTCGAAGGAATAAGAGAGCTATCAAGATTGCATCATCTAGTCAAAAATGGAATATCAAATTTAAGATTTCCAAAGCAGAGCAGTTCTGAGTGATGATGAAGACCACAGTGTGTTCAAGGCAGTGAATGGCTGAAATGGAGCAGATGTGACAGTAACTTGAAATGAGGTCAAGAAACAGAGAGGATTTGGTAGCAGCCACTGCACACTGAGGTTCAGCTCTTTCGTGTCTTGCTTGCTTCCTCCACAATCATGTCTGACAAACCTGATGTGGCTGGGATTGAGAAATCCTTAAGTCAAAACTGTAGAAGATAGAAACGCAAGCGAAAAACCCACTGCCTTCAAAAGAAATGATTGAACAAGGGAAGCAAGCAGGTGAATCATAACGAGGTGATGCCACCAACATGCACTGTATATTCCTCAAGCATTGCCTTCTTATTTTCCTTATTTTAGCTGTTTAACTTTGTAAGATGCAAAGAGGTTGGCTCAGTTTAAATGACTGTTCTGCCCCTTCTCACTTCCAAGAATCTAGAACTCCTGACAACGAAGCCCACATCTGCTCCTCCCATCTGCCTGACTGGCTGGCAGGCGAGGAAAAGAACTTGCGTGTTGGTGAAGGAAGGAGCTGGGTGGGACAACAGTGAATAAAAATGTTATGTAAAAACAAAGCTGGTCCATGGTGTCCTGCAGATGTATAATGCAGTTTAATGACAGTGCCATTTTTTGTTGTTCAAATGATTTTAATACACAATTTTTAATATGCAAATGTTGTTAGGTGCCATTGAGCCTGTTCTGACTTGTAGTGAACCTATGCACAACAGAACAAAATACTGCCTGGTCTTGCACCATGTCTACAATAATTTTCATGCTTAGCCCATTGTTGTAGTCGCTGTGTCTATCCATCTAATTGAGGGTCTTCCTCGTCCATTCTACCAAGCATGATATTCTTCTCTAGAGACTGATCTCTCCTGACAACATTCCAAAGTATGTAAGATGCAGTCTCAACATCTTTGTTTCCAAGGAGCTATCTGGTTGTACTTTTTCCCAAACAGATCTGCTTGTTCCTCTGGCAGTCCATGGTACATCCAATACTCTTCTCCAACACCACTATTCATAGTTGTCTATTCTACTGTCTTCCTTACTCATTGTTCAGTTTTAGCATACCTATGATGCAAGTGAAAACACCATGGCTTGGGTCAGGTGTACCTTAGTCTTCAAGGTGACATCATTTTACTTTTCTATACTTTAAAGAGGTCTTTTGCAGCAGATGTTCACACTGCAATGCATCTTTTGATTTCTTGACTGCTGCTTCCATGGGCATTGATTGTAGAACCAAGTAAAATTAAATCCTTGACAATTTCAGTCCTTTCTCCGTTTATCACAACGTTGCTTACTGGTCTAGTTTTAAGAATTGTTGTTTTCTTGATGTTAAGGTACAACCCATACTGAAGGCTGTGGTCTTTGATCTTCATCAGTAAGTGGTTCAAATCCTCTTCAAGCAAGTAAAGTGGTGTCATCTGCATAACGCAGGTTGTTAGTGAGTCTCCCTCCCTCCAATCTTAATGCCTCATTCTTCTTCATGTAGTCCAGCCTCTCAGATTCTTTGCTCAGCTCACAGAAAGGATACAATACTGACACACACATTTCCTGACTTTAAACCATGCCATGTCCTCTTGTTCTGTTTGTACGACTGCCTCTTGATTCATGTGCAGATTCCTTAAGAGCACATTTAAATGCTCTAAAATTCTCATTCTCTGCAATGCTACCCATAATTTGTTGTGATCCACATAGTCGAATGCCTTTGCATAATCAATGAAACATAGCTAAACACCTTTCCGATATTCTTTGCTTTCAGCCAAGATCTATCTGACATCAGGGAGGATGTTCCTGGTTCCACATCCCTTCTGAATCTGGCTTGAATTTCTGGCAGTTTCCTGTCAATATACTGTTGCAGTCAGTTTTGAATGATCTTGAACAAAATTTTACTTGTGTGTGATATTAATAATACCGTTAGATAATTCCTGCATTCAGTTGGATCACCTTTCATTGAAATGGGAATAAATATGGATTTCTTCCAGTCAGTTGACCAGGTAGCTGCAAATAGACAGTTTTAAAACCTATGGAAAAAAAAAAAGAAAGAAAATGAGAGGCCAAATGTAGACTGAGACTTCCACATGGCACCCTATCGCTAATAATAAGATTTGGGGTGGAGGGAAGCACCACTGTCTCCCATAAATGTAGGATACTAACTAGGATACCAACAGTAAGGAGGCATAGAGGATAAATGATATGAGCTTCAAAGAAGGAAGGAATATTGCACGAGGGTGAAAGAAGGGTGCAGGGAAAATGCTGGTGGTATCTCTTGCTCTCAGGCAACAAGAGAACAAAAAATTCTCACAGAGGAAATGTTTTAGTTTGGATTGTCCTAGAAGCATATTCTGAGATAACAATTGCAGCATAAGTAGCTTGTTTTGGAAGTTCACAGGAAACACACACAAAGGTGTGAGAAAGGGAAAAATCAATAAAGGCACATAGTATAAAGTAAATTACCACTGGGCAACTGGAGTTTAATCATGCTGGATAAGTCTAGACAGTAGTGTAGAACATGCATCCTAGCCTTATTCCATCTGAGGGATAACCAACTTCTGTCAATCATTACTTCGGAGCTGTTGTAGTAGATGGCTAATCTCCTGGCACTTCTGGATTGGAGGAAGAGAGGTCTCTGGAGGCCTGAAAACAGGCCTCAGGCCAAGAGATTCAGGGACTGGTAATTGGAAGTTGGGTTGGCATGGGCAGAAATGGTAAGAGCCAAGGAAATATGAGTGAAGCACTATAGCATCTGCAACTGGATGCACTGTACAAGGGAGAAGACAAGATTCAGTCAGGTCAAAGAAATGGAGAGACCGTTCTATAAAAAGGATGAAAGTGAAGGACACAATTGACTATGGAATTGACAATTTTTAAAATATGATTTTTTGAGCATTTTATTGTGCTTTAGATTTAGTGAGCACATTCATTTCCTATTCAATAGTTTATATACAAATTGTTCTGTGACATTGGTTGTGATCCCCACAATGTGTCAGCCTTCTCCCCATTATCACCCTGAGTTCTCAGTTTCTATTTATCCAGTTTTTCTACTCATTCTTGCCATTTCATCTTTGCTTTTGGATATTTGTTGCCCTTATGGTCTCATATAGATGATTGTTCTAAGGAGTACTTTCTTCATAGGTGTTATTTTTTATTTTATAGGCCTATTATTTTGCATGAAAGGTTTATTCTGCAAGTGGCTTTGATTCAAAGTTAGAAAGGTTTCTAAGGATCATAGTTCAGGGGATTTCACTAGTCACTATCAGAGCAGTAAGTCTGAACTTTATGAATTTAGTTTTTTTTCTACTTCTTTTTTCTCACTCTTCCCAGGAACTTCTGTTGTGATCCCAGTCAGAGTTATTGACAGTGGTAGCCAGGCACCATTTAATTGTAGTTTCACAGGTTAGTGGAGGCTGTGGTTCCTGTGGTCCATTTGTCCTCTAGACTAATTGCTTCCTTGAGTCTTTGTTTTTCTTCACTCTTTTGCTCCAGGTAGAAAGAGAGCAATAGTTGTATCTTAGCTGGCTGCTCACAAGCTTTTAAGACATCAGAGACTACTTACTAAAGTAATATGTAGAATGTTGTCTTTATGAACTATAATGTGGCAATTGACCTAGATGTACCCTGAGACTATGGTCCCCAGCCTTCAAGCCCAATAACTCAGTCTAAAGAAGAGTTTGGTTACTTCTAGAACATTTCCATGACTGTACCCGCTGTGTGCTCTACTATGTATATGAATGCATCTGCTTCACATACAAATATATACTTAGAAAAATCCACAGCCAAATCTATACAGTTGTCCCTTAGTATCCATGGGATAGTGGTTCCAAGGCCCCTGTGGACACCAAAATCTTGGGATGCTCAAATCCCTTATATAAAATGCCATCTTATTTGGATATAACCTGTGCACATCCTCCCATATACTTTAAAGCATCTCTAGATTACTTACGGAAACCCTGGTGGTATAGTTGTTAAACATTATGTCCACTAACAAAAAGGTCAGCATTTCAAATTTACCAGGTGCTCCTTGGAAACTCTATGGGGCAATTCTACTCCATTCTATAGGGTTGCTATGGGCCAGAATTGACTCTACACAAAGTGGTTTTTTTAGACTATTTATAATGCCCAACATAGTATAAATGTCATGTAAATAGTTGTTATAATGCACTGCTTAGGAAATAATGACAAAGAAAAAAGTCCCCCCCACCCCAAATAGTTTCCAACCAAGTCTGGTTGAATCCAGGATGTGGAACAGGCAGATGTGGAGGGCTAACCCTATATGCACATGTATATACTCCTATATGCCCTCCTACACCTTGCATGACTGTATATTTTATATTATTTACCATGTTGTTTTTGTTATTGTTGTTAGGTGCCATGAGTCAGTTCTGATTCATAGCTACCCTATGAACAACAGAATGAAACACTGCCCAGTTTTGTGCCATGCCCGTGACTGTTTTTATGCTTAAGTCCACTGTTGTAGCCACTGTGTCAACTCATCTACTGAAGATCTTCCTATTTTTCACTTACTCTCTACTTTACCAAACACAATGTCCTTCCTCAGGGACTAAGAAGCTGTGGAACCAGGGATATCATTTGCTGATGTCAGATGGATCTTGACTGAAAGCAGAGAATACCACAAAGATGTTTACCTGGGTTTCATTGACTATGCAAAGGTATTTGACTGTGTGGATCATAACAAATTATGGCTAACATTGTGTAAAATGGGAATTCCAGAACACTTAATTGTGCTCTTAAGGAATCTATATGGATCAAGAGGCAGTCATGTGAAAAGAACAGGGGGATACTGCATGGTTTAAAGTCAGGAAAGCTGTGTGTCAGGGTTGTATCCTTTCAGCATACCTTTTCAATCTGTATGCTGAACAGATAATCTGAGAAGGTGGAGTATACAAGGAGAAGGAGATATCAGGACTGGAGAATGAATCATTAACAAACTGCATTACGCAGACAACACCACCTTACTTGCTGAAAGTGAAGAATATTTGAAACATACTGAGGAAGATCAACAACTACAGCCTTGAGTATGGGTTGTACACCAACATCAAGAAAACAAAAATCCTCACAAATGGACCAGTTAGCAACATCATCATAAATGGAGAAAAGATTGAGGTTGTCAAGGATTTCATTTTACTTGGGTCCATAATCAATGCCCATGGAAGCAGCAAGAAATAAAAAGATGCATTGCACTGGGAAAATCTGCTGCCAAGGATCTCCTTAAAGTATTGAAAAGTAAAGATGTCACCTTGAAGACTAAAGTGCACCTGACCTAAGCCATGGTATTTTCAATTGCATCATATGCATGTGAAATCTGGACAATGAACAAAGAAGACAGAATAAGAATTCATGCCTTTGAATTGTGGTGTTGGAGAAGAATGCTGAATGTACCCATGGACCACCAAAAGAACCAACAGATCTGTTCTAGAAGAAGTACAACGAGAGTGCCCCTTGGAAGCATAGATGGCAAGACTGCATCTTACTTACTTAGGACATGTTGTCAGGAAGGATCAGTCCCAGGAGAAGGACATCATGCTTGGTAGAGTGGAGGGTTGGTGAAAAAGAAGAAGATCCTCAACTTGATGGATTGACACAGTGGCTGCAACAATAGGCTTAAGCATAAAAACAATTGTGGACATGGCACAGGACCAGACAGTGTTTCGTTCTGTTGTACATAGGGTTGCTATGAGTTGGAACTGATGCGGCAGCACCTAAAAACAACAACAATCCCTCCTGACAATGTATCTGAAGTATGTAAGACGTAGTCTCCCCATCCCTGCTTCCAGGGAGTACTCTGGTCATACTTCTTCCAGAACAAATCTGTTTGTTCTTTCGATAGTCCATGGTATGTTCAATGGTCATCTCCAACACCACCATTCAAAGGCGTCAATTCTTCTTCTATCTTCCTTAGTCATTGTCCAGATTTCATATGAATGTGATGTGATTGAAAATGCCAGGGCTTCGGTCAGGTGGACCTTCATCTTCAAAGTAACATCTTTACTTTTCAACACTATTATTTACTATAGTCATCTTTTATTCTTATGTACCACTCATCAGTGTCTCCCCTTGCCTTGGTTATGTTGTACTGACTTCCCCATTATTGCATATTGCCTTTCCCTTCGCCTAAGCAAACATGAGTCTACTGTGACAAACTGAAGAGGAATGGGTGTTGCATTCATTGCAAAAAGAAAAAAAAAGACTATTTCAAGTGTATCACTCGGTCAATGATGGAATAATATCTACCTTCCCACAAGGGAGACCAGTTAATATTACAATTTTTTCAAATTTACACACCACCTCTAATGACAAAGATGAGCAAGTTGAAGATTTTTACCAGCTTCTTTGGTCTAACATTGATCAAATATGCTGTCAAGATGCATTGATAATTACTGGTGATTGGAATGCAAAAGTTAGAAAAGAGAAGAGTGATTTGTAGTTTGAAAATATGGTTTTGGTGATAGAAACAAAGCCAGAGATCACATGACAGAATTTTGTGAGATTAATGACTTATTCAAATAACTTTTTTCAATAGCAGAGAGAGTATACACATAGATGTCACCAAACAGAAACAAAGAAATCATATTAACTACATCTGTGGAAACAGAGAAGGGAGAAGCTCAAAATTATCAGTCAGAATAAAACCAGAGGCCAAATGTTGAAGAGACTATAAATTGCTCACATGCAAGTTTAAGTTGATGCTGAAGAAAACAAAAACAAGATTATAAAAACCAAAATATGACTTTTAGTATATTCCACCTGAATTTGAGGACCGTCTCAAGAAAAGATTTGATGCACTGAGCACTAATCACCAAAGAACAGATGAGTTGTGGGATGACATCAAGGATATCATACAACAAGAAAGCAAAAGGTCATTAAAAAGATAGGAACAAATAAGGGACCACAATGGATGTCAGAGGTGACTCTGCAACTTGCTCTTGAATGTAGAGTAGCTAGAGTAAATGTAAGAAATGATGAAGCAACACACCTGAACAGAAAATATCAAAAGGCTGTTGAGGAGGTGGGGTCAGGATGGCAGACTAAACACATATCTCCCTAAACTCCTCTGGGAACCAAAACCTGAAGTGATAATTAAACAGAGCCTTTTGGACACCAAGTGAGCCCTAGGACATGGCATAGAACTGTTCATTTGGACTTCATACCACTGAATGGAAAACCTCCTCTCTTTTGCTGATCTACGCTCTTGGTGAGTGCCGGCTTTCACAGACCAAAGGTAACTCACCATTTTAACTCTTTTTTTCTCTGTCTTAACTGGCGAGTGGAGCTGAGACTTCACCAGCAGCTAATCTCAGATGCATTGCTGATGGAATCAGCAGGTAAAATTGTCATATTTTGAGAGCCCAGCTTTGGACTCTGTGCATCTCAGCACCTATGGCCTCTCTTTCCACCTCTTCCATAGAGTAGCCTGTACCAAGGTAGGTGGTGAGCTTGTGCGGGATGCCATATCTAGGAGGCTGATATACTCATACAGAAACCTCAGCTGGACCTAATTCTTAGGTTGAGAGACAGCACCTGCCTGGACCAGAGCACTTTCCTGGCAGAAAAACAGTATTCTACACAATGTCACCTATGGCTGGGGCCCAACAGCAGAGGCCAGCAGGGCAGTAGCCTTTCTGTATTTTGAACTAGTTTATAACGTCTTAGGTTCAGTACAGGGGTGCTTACTTTGCCAGCTGGGAAGAGGGACTTGTACACCTAAAAACCTGAATGACTTTGGAAGTTGTCAGATACCTTTTACCTTTTATTTCAAGATGGCCTAGAGGAACAATTGTAGTCCATCCTGACAGCTTCTCTCTCAGCCTTTATTGACTCACATAATGCCCCAAAAGTGACAAACTCTGGATAAAAGCATAACCAAGAAATCACCCATGGCTTCAGAAGGCCCCAAAAAGAAAGCACCACAGAACTTCTGAGATGAAGGAATCTTTCTGAAACTATCAGAAGGTGAATACAAAAGGACTAAGTAGAGACCCCTCTTAGACCTTATACAAAGTGCAGGAGAGGAAAATGAAAAATTAAGCAAGCTGTTCCATCTGATGGAACACAAGTACTCTGAAATCCAACAGATCAAGAACAAAATCAAAGACACAGAAACTTCAATTGAAAGCCTAGAAAACTAAGTGGAACAAAAGGAAAATAGACTTTCTGATTTGGAAGACAGAGCTACTGACTCCAGCATGCACCAGGAGAAATCAAAAAGAAGAAACAAAAAAAATGAAGAAGCATTAAGAAGCATGTGGGACTCAATTAAGAGGAACAATCTAAGATTAGTTGGAGTTCCTGAATAGGGTGAGACACCTGAGAACCCAGAGAGTATTGTTGCTGAGCTGCTGACAAAAAACTTCACAGAAATTAGGAAAGAAGAAAATATAGTTATCCAAGATACATAGTGAATGCCACACAATATAGATCTCAGAAGAAAGACTCCAAGACATATTATAATCAAGCTTAACAAAATGAAAGATAAGCAGAAACTCTTAAAGGCAGCAAGAGTCAAAGCAAAGCTTACACTCAGAGGGAAGACCTGTAGGCTTTTGTTGGATTTCTCAGCAGAAACAATGCAATGCTGGCATGGAAACAGTGGCATGACACATTCAAAGCCTTGAAGGAGAAGAACTTCCAACCAAGAATTCTATATCCTGCAAAACTGTCTTTCAAATAGGAAAATGAAATTAATACATTCGTAGATAAACAGAAACTCAGAGACTTTGTAAAAACCAAACCAAAGCTATAAGAAATACTGAAAGAATCTCTTGGATTAGAAAAACAAAACCATTAACTTTATATTTTAGAAGCAAATACAGTATACATCACTCAGAATCCTACTCAGTTAGGGGAGGCTCCAAACTCTATCAAAGCTATAATAGTAAAAGAAATGCTCCAGTGATCATATCATGAAAACTATGATGACATCGTATTAAAAACAGGGGTGTACTACAGTCGTTATACTCCTTCCAGATGGAGAAGAAGTTGATAAGACTGGTAGTAATTGAAATTGGGTTTATAGATAGTTTATTAAGGGAGATCATAGGGCAGCCGTAAAGTACAATAAGGATGCAGCATATCCAATCAAGAAACATAATACAGGAGTTTGAAAAACCATAAAACCAACCCAGAAAAAGGTGCAAAATCAACTCACAAAGAATATCCCAGAACAGATTAATTAGAACAACAAAGAAAACATCAACACAAAAATAAACATGTCACAATGGCAGCACTGAACACATAGCTATCAATAATTACATTGAATGTGAATGGACTGAATGCTCCAGTAAAGTGGCATCTTGAATCAAAAGACACGACCCATCCATACGTTGCCTATGAGAAACTCACCTTAGACTTAAAGATACAAACAAATTGAAAATTAAAGGATGGAAGAATATATATTGAGCTAACAGTGGACAAAGAAGGGCAGGTGTGACAACTCTAATCTCAGATAAAATTGATTTTAATGTAAAATCCACCATTGTGGATAGGGATGGACACTATTTATTGCTGAAAGTTTCAGTACACAAGCAGGACTTAATAATATTAAATATTTATGCACCTAATATTGGAACACCTAACTACATTGAAGAAACACTGACTACACTCAAAAAGGAGATAGATCACTCCACAATCATAGTGGGAGACGTCAACTCTCCACTCTCAATATTGGACAGATCTAGAAAAAAACCCAGTAAAGACACAGAAGACCTTATTGCCACAATTAACCAACTAGACCTCATCGACATATACAGAACTTAATATCCATCAGCCGACAACTACACCTTCTCCAGTGCACATGGAACATTCTGCAGAACAGACCATGTGTTAGGACATAAAGTAATTCTCAACAAAATCCACACCATTGAATTAATGCAAACTCTCTTCTCAGATCATAAAGCCATAAAAGTCAAAATCAATAGCAGAAAAAACATAGATAGAAAATGGAACTTATCAAAACTGAACAACATCTTCCTCAAAAAGCCATGGATTATAGAAGAAACCAAGGATGAAATACAGAAACTTATGGATTCCAATGAGAATGAAAATATTTCCTACCAGAGCCTATGGGATACAGCCAAACCAGTGCTCAGAGGTCAGTTTTATTTCCATAAATGCACACATCTGGAAGGAAGAAAGAAACCAAATCAAAGAACTAACCCTACAGCTTGAACAAGTGGAGAGAGAACAACAGGGGAATCTCTCAGACACCAGAAGAAAACAGATCATAAAGATTAGAGCAGAACTAAAGAATTAGAGAATAGAACAATTGAAAGAAATAATAAGACCAAAAGCTGGTTTTTCAAAAGGATAACAAAATTGACAAACCATTGGCTAAACTTACTAAAGGAAAACAAGAAAGGAAACAAATAACCCAAATAAGAAATGAGAGAGGAGTTGTCATAACAGATCCAACAGAAATAAAAAACATCACAACAGAGTACTATGAAAGAGTGTACTCTGATAAATTTGAAAACCTGGAGGAATGGACAAATTCCTGGATTCCTATCACCCACCAAAATTCTCACAAGCTGAAGCAGAACAACTTAATAAATCCATCACAAAGGAAGTGACTGAAAAAGTCATAAAAAAAACTACCAACCAAAAAAAGCTAGGGCCCAGACGGCTTCACCATAGAATTCTACCTAGCTTTTTAGAGAAGAGTTATCTCCAATACTACTGAGACTATGTCACGGTATAGAAAGGGATGGAATACTCCCAAATTCATTCTATGAAGCCACATAACCCCGATACCAAGCCAGGGAAAGACCCAAACAAAACAGGAGAGCTACAGACCAAGATCACTCATGAATCTAGATGCAAAAATCTTCAACAAAATTCTTGCTAATAGAATACAAGAACATATCCAAAAAATAATCTATCAGGACCAAGTTGGATTCCTACCAGGGATGCAAGGCTGGTTCAACCTCAGAAAAACAATTAATGTGATCAACCAAATAAATAACACAAAAGGCAAGAATCACCTGATTTTGTCCATTGATGCAGAAAAAGCATTTGGTAAAGTCCAGCACCCATTCATGCCAAAAGCTCTCAGCAAAATCGGCATGGACGGCAAATTCCTTAATGCAATAAGGGCCATTTATACAAAGCCAACTGCCTACGTCATCCTGAACGGAGAGAGACTGAAACAGTCTCCCTTGAGAACAGGAACTAGGCAAGGATTTCCACTCTCACCTCTCCTATTCAACATCGTACTAGAAGTTCTAGCCAGAGAAATTAGGCAAGACCAAGAAATAAATGGCGTGTTCATCAGCAAAGAACTAAAAATCTCCCTATTTGCAGATGATATGATTGTATACGCTGAGAATCCTAAAGAATCTGTAAGTAAACTACTCAAACTGATAGAAGAGTTCAGCAAAGTCTCAGGATACAAGATAAACATAAGTAAATCAGTAGGATTCTTTTATACCAACAATGAGATTATTAAGGAAGAAATCATCAAGTCGATACCATGTACTATAGCCCCTAAGAAGACAAAGCACCAAGGGATAAATCTAAATAAATCTAACCAGAGAAATAACAGACCTTTACAAAGAGAACTACAAGACCCTACTACTAGAAGCTAAGAGAGACTTACATAAATGGAGAAACATACCCTGCTCATGGATGGGAAGACTTAACATTGTGAAAATGTGTATTTTACCCAAAGCAATCTACTTGTAGAATGCAATCCCAACACAAATTCCAGTGACATTTTTTAATGAGATGGAGAAACAAATCACCAACTTTGTTTGGAAAAGGAAGAAGCCCTGGATAAGTAAAGCACTGCTGAAAAAGAAGAACACATTGGAGGCCTCTCACTACCTGACTTTAGATCCTATTACACTGCCACAGTAATCAAAACAGCCTGGTACTGGTACAAAAAGAGACAGATGGATCAATGGAATGGAATTGAGACCCCAGAGATGACACCATGTTCCTATGAACAGCTGATTATTGGACAAAAGCCTTAAGACATTAAACTGGGGTAAAAACAATTTCTTCAACAAATGGTGCTGGCAAAATTGGATATCCGTCTGCAATAAATTGAAACAAGACCCATATCTTACACCTTACACAAAAACCAACTCCAACTGGATAAAAGACCTAAATATCGAACCTAAAACGATAAAGCTCATCCAAGAAAAAGTAGGAACAATGGAAGTTTTAATACACAATGCAGACAGACTTCAAAATCTGTCAAACAAACCACAAACAACAGAAGACAAAATAGATTTAGATAAATGGGAATTATTAAGAATCACACACTTTTGCTTATCCAAAGACTTTATTAATAGAATTAAAGGCCACCTACAGAAGAGGAAAAAATATTTGGCAACTCTATGTCAGATCAACGCCTGATCTCCATAATCTATAAGGTACTACAAAATACTAAGAAGAAGAAGATAAATCATCCAATTAAGCTACAGGCAAAGGAGATGGACAGACACTCCTCTAAAGAGATCCAGGCAACCAAAAAAACAGATACAGACATGCTCATGATCATTAGCTATCAAAGAAATTAAAATCCAAACTACAATGAGATACCATCTCACACCAACAAGGTTGGCCATGATCCAAAAAACAGAAAACAACAAATGCTGGAGAGGCTGTGGAGAAATTGGAACTCTCCTACACTGTTGGTGGGATTGCAAAATGGTGTGACCTCTTTGGAAAGCAATCTGGTGCTTCCTTAAAAAGCTGGGTATAGATATACCATTTCACCCAGTAATTCCACTGCTCAGAATATATCCTACAGAATCAAGGCCATTCACACCAACTGATACATGCACACAAATGTCTATCACAGCACAATCCACAATAGGAAAAAGATGGAATCAACCCAGATGCCCAACAACAGAGGAATGGATAGGTAAACTATCGTATGCATACTCAATGGAACACTACGCAATGATAAAGAACAACGATGATTTTAGCAAACATCTCATAACCTGGTTTCAATTGGAGGATGTTATGTTGAGTGAAAGTAGTTAATGACAAAAGGACAAATGTCATATGAGACCCTTATGATAAGAACTTAAAAACAGACTCATGCATAGAAGAAAAGACACTTCGATGGCTGCAAGAGTGGGGAGGGTGGGAGGGCGAGGGGAGGAGGGTCTAGATTACATAGTTGATAGAAATTTGATTGGGTGAAATCTGTGACAGTACACATTAGAAAGAATATTAATATTAACTGGACTTCAACATACCATGATTACTACTCCCATCTTAACCCAGTATTGCAAGGACAGAGCAACTGGGACTGGGGGTTGGGGACCATGCTCTCAGGGAAAATCGAGGCCAATTGGCACAACCAGCATTTTGCTAAGACAGCCCTCTGTACCCTACACTGGTGAGTGGCATCTGGGGTCTTAAAAGCTGCCAAGCTGCCATCTGAGGTTACAGCAAACGGTCCCACCTCAGCAGGAATGGATGATCACTAAGGACCAGAGACATGGGGGAAAGAGAACTCAGAAGACAGACAGACCCATGTGACTGGGTGACTACATTGATTTGTGACCAGAAGAACCAGATGGTGCCTGGCCACCATGAGTGATAGTCGTAATGGAGCTCACAAAGTTGTGTCTCACTGGCAACACAAGAATAAAAAGGGATACACCCTGAGAGCTCCATTAAAAGACCACAGTTGATGGTCCAGGGAAGAGCATGGCCCCTGGCCCTGATGCTGCCCCTGTCCATAAATCATAATGTAGGTCAACTCCTAGGACAGGAATTAATTGGACTTTGTGACACAGAGTGACCATATCATGTGTGTACTTTATGGTTCTATGCATCTATAGGATGTCGTCTTGCTGACCTCTTACTGGAGTCAGGGGAGTGGGTAGAGAGGAGGGGATAGGAGATTGCTAGGAGGATAAGACATATATTGAGCAGAGAGAAAGAGTGTGCTGTCACCGGGCAGGGAGAGCAGTGGGAGCTGCATATAGGTGGGCATGCAAATTTATATGTCAATGTACATTTTCATTCAATCATAATTTTTTTTTTTAAAAAAAAGAGGTAGTTGAAAAAGACAAAGCATTGTAATGATATGTGAAAAGACTTGGAGTTAGAAAACCAAAAAGGGAGAACACGTTTGGCATTTCTCAAACAGAAAAAAATGAAGAAACAGAAATTCAAGCTTTGAGTTGCAATATTGAAGGATTTTATGGGGGAAATAATGAACGGCACAGTAAGTATCAAAAGAAGATGAGAAGGAATACACAGAGTTACTGTATCAAAAAGAATTGGTCAGTATCCAACCAATGTGATCAGGATGATAGTACTGAAGGAAGAAGTTCAAGCTACACTGAAGGCATTGACACGGAAACAAAAAAAAGGCTCCAGGAATTGATGGAATTACCAGTTGAGATGTTTCCACAAACAGATGCAGGACTGGAAGTGTTCACTCATCTATGCCAAGAAACTTAGAAGACAGCTACTTGGCCAGCTGGAAGACATCCGTATTTGTGCCCATTCCAAAGAAAGGTGATCCAACAGAATGCAGAAATTACCAAACAATATCATTAATATCACATGCAAGTAGAATTTTGTTGAAAATCATTCAGAAATAGTTGCAGCAGTACATTGACAGGGAACTATCAGAAATTCAAGACAGATGCAGAGGAGGACATGAGACCAGGAATATCACTGCTGATGTCAGATGGATCTTGGCTGAAAGCAGAGAATACTAGAAAGATGTTTACCTGTGTTTTATTAACTATGCAAAGGCATTTGACTGTGTGGATCACAACAAATCATGGGTATCATTGTGAGGCATGGGAATTCCAGCGCAGTTAATTGTGCTCATGTGGAATCTGTACATATACCAAGAGGCAGTTGTTCAAATACAACAAGAGAATATTTTGAGGTTTAAAATAAGGCAAGGCAGGCATCAGAAATATATTTTCATCATATTTATTTACTCTGTGTACGTAGAAAATAATCCAAAAAGCTAGACTATGTGAAAAAGAATGTGGCATCAGGATTGGTGAAAGATTCATTAACAACCTGCAATACAGAGAAAACATCACCTTTCTTGCTGAGAACAAAGAGAATTTAAAACACTTACTGATGAAGATTAGACTATAGCTTCAATATAAAGAAAACAGAAATCCTAAGAAGCAATATCATGATAAATGGAAAAAACATTGAAGTTTAATTGGATTTTAATTGGATCCACAATCAGTGCCTGTGAAACCAGCAGTCAAGAAAAAAATCAAAGGATGTATTGCATTTGGCAAATCTGCTGCAAACTATCTTTTTAAAGTGTTCAAAAACAAAGATGTCAATTTAAGGACTACGGCATGCCTGACCCAAGGCATGATGTTTTCAGTCACTTTATATGCACGTCAGCACTGGACAACGAATAAAAAGACTGAAGAAAAACTGACATATTTGAATTATGTTGTTGGCAATCATATTGAATATACCATGGACTGTACTGGAAACTCTGCTATCATAGTGGTTAAGTGGCAAAAAGTTGGCAGTTCGAATCCACCAGGCACTCTTTGGCAACTCCATGGGGCAGTTCTACTCTGTCCTATAGGATTGCTATGAGTTGGAATCGACTCTGTGGCTGTGGGTTTGATTCTTTGGTTCTCCAGAAGAACAAACACATCTGTCTTGGAAGAAGTACAGCCAGAGCACTCCTTGGAAGTGAGGATGACGAGTCTACATGTCATCTAATTTGGACATATTATCAGCAGACTCTAGTCCCTGCAGGACATCATGCTTGGTAAATTGGAGGATCAGTGAAAAAGAGGAAGATGCTTGACACAATGAACTGACACAGAAGCTTTGATAACAGGCTCAAATCTAACACTGATTGTGACGGTGATGCAGATATAAAGCAGTTTTTTGTACACTGGGTCATTATGACTCAGAATCAACCTGAAGGCATCTAAATATTGCCAACAATTATCTAGTCAGTAATTTTCCATCCCTCCCCTCCCATTCCTGATAACCATAAAAACAAAAACAAAAACAAAAACATTTCTTTCTGTATGTAAACATTTTCTTGACTTTTTATAATAGTGGTCTCATACAATATTTGTTGTTTTGTGATTAGCTTTCATTTAGCACGTCCTCCAGATTCATCCATATTGTGAGACGTTTCATGAATTCATCATTATTTTTTGTCATTACTTGATATTCCATTGTGTATGTACCACAGATTGTGTATCCATTCATTTACTCATAGACATTTAAGTTGTTTCCATCCCTTAGCTATTCTAAATGCTGCTGCAATGAACATGGGTATATGTCTGTATGTGTCACAGCTCTTATTTTTCTAGGATATATAGCTAGGAGTGAGATTGCTGGATCATATGTTATTTCTCTCTCTAGCTTTTAAAGGAAGCACCAAGCTGTTTTCCATAGTGGTTGTACCACTTTACATTCACACCAAAAGTGAATGAACAGTGTATGAGAGCTCTAATCTCCCCAAAACCTCACCAGCATTTGTTGTTGTCTGTTTGATCAGTGCCATTATTGCCAGAATGAGATGATATCTCACTGTAGTTTTGAAGAGCATCTCTTCACGTGTTCTTTAATCTTCTTTGGTGAAGTGTCTGTCCATATCTTTTGCCCATTTTTTAATCGGATCATTTGTCTTTTTGTTATTGTGGTGTTGATGTTTTCAATAAATTCCTGAGATTAGGCCCTTGTGTGATATGCTATAGCCAATTTTTTTTTTTCCCAGTCTGTGGGTTCTCTTTTTACTCTTTGGTGAAGCCTTCATTTTTTTTATTGTTACTTTTTCCTTTATTGTACCTTAGATGAAGGTTCATAGAACAAACTAGTTTCTAATTAAACAGTACATATATTGTTTTATGACATTGCTTAACAACCCCACAACAGGTCAACACTCCCTTCTCAACCTTCAGTTCCTTGTTACCAGCTTTCCTATCCCCTCCTGCCTTCCAGTCCTTTCCCCTCGGCTGGTGTGCCCCTTTAGTCTTGTTTTGTTCTATGGGCTGTCCAGTTTTAGCTGAAGGATGAACCTCAGGAGTGACTTCATTATTGATCCGAGGAGTGTCCAGGGAACATACCCTGGGGGTTTCTCCAGTCTCTGTCAGGCCAGCAAGTCTGGACTTTCTTTTTTTGAGTTAGAATATTGTTCTACATTTTTTCCCACTCTGTGTGGGACCCTCTGCTGTGACCCCTCTCAGAGTAGTCAGTGGTGGTAACTGGGCACCATCTAGTTGCACTGGACTAAACCTGGTGGAGATCATTGTAGATGCGGTCCATTAGTCCTTTGGACTATTCTTTCCCTGTATCTTTAATTTTCTTTATTCTTCCTGGCTTCCAAAGGGGTGAGACCAGTGGAGCATCTTGGTTGGCTGTTGACAGGCTTTTAAGACCACAGATGCTACTCTTGGTGAAGTCTTTTGATGAACATAAGTGTTTCATTTTTGAGGGTCCCCAGTTATCTAGTTTATCTGCTGTTGTTTATGCATTTTTATGTCTGATATAGTATTTATGCCATATATTAAGGCCCTTAATGTTGTCTCTATCTTTTCTTCCATTATCTTTGTAGTTTTAGGTTTTATATTTAGGCTCTTTGATCCATTTTGAGTTAGCTTCGCGTATGGTATGAGATCTGGATCTTGTTTCATTTTTCTGCAAATGGATATCAAATTTCGACAGCACTGTTTGTTAGACTTTCTCTTCTCCATTTAGTGGACTTTGACTGTTTGATGAAGATCAGCTGTTCATAGGAGGATGGATTTAATTCTGGGTCCTCAATTCTTTTCCACTAGTCTATGTGTCTGTCATTGTACCAATACCAAGCTGTTTTGACCGCTGTGGTTATATAGTAAGTTCTAAGATCAGAGAGTGTGAGCCTTCTACTTTGTTCTTCTGCTCTGATAATGCCTTGCTTATCTGTGGTCTCTTCCTTTTCTGTATGAAGTTGGTAGTTTTCCCATTTCATTAAAGGATGTTTCTAGAGTATGAATAGAGATTGCACTATATTTTTAGATCACTTTGAACATGAGCATGGTATGTTTTTCCTCTTATGTAGGTCTTTTGGATTTCTGCAGTAATGTCTTACAGTTTTCATTGTGTAAGTCTTTTACATCCCTAGTCACATGTATTCTGAAGTATTTTATCTTTTGGGAGTGTCTTACGCTGGGTTCTTTAGAGAAGCAAAACCAGTAAACAGTATAAATATATACAGAGAGAGACTTATATTGAGGAAACAGTTCCCACAATTAAAGAGACCGGACTATCCCGAGCCCATGAATCAGTATACAGGCTTCTGAATCACATATCTGCAGGCGCTGGTGAACCCAAGATCATCAAGTTAGAGAGTAGGACTCTTGTTCCAGGCTGTGAAGATCAACAAATCCCAAGACTGGCAGATAGGTTGCTGGCTCAAGTCCCAAGAACCAGAGGTCAGCCAATTAAGAGGCAGTTGCAAGATCTAGAACAAGGCAAAAAATCTTGCCCATGGGAGGAGAAAGGAAGGGCAGAGCTGGAGAGATGAAAGCTGAGGGGACAGTAAGCTACCACAGGCCCTGCCCCACCTCCCCACAGGTATCACTCAGCAGATTCCATCATGGGGGTGGTCACATATCAAATTTCAACAGGAAAGTGATCATAATATTATACAACTGCCAAAACACTGAGAATCATGGCCCACTCAAGGTGTCAAAGAATCTTAACCATCACGGGGGGCTATTACAAATAATATTGTTTTCCTGATTTCCTTTTAATAGTCCCCTTTGTGGGTGTGGAGAATCTAACCGATTTTTGTATGTTCATCTTTTTTTACCCTGTCACTTTGATGAATCCTTTCATTAGTTCATGAGTCGGACTCAACTCCATGGCAGTGGGGTTTTATTAGTTCAAGTAGCTTTCTTGTGAAATCTTTGGGATTTTCTATATATAGCATCACATCATCTGCAAGAAAGGATGATTTTACTTCTTCCTTAGCATTTTGAATGCACTTTATTTCCCTTTCTTACTTTATTACTCTAGCTAGGACTCCAGTACAATATTGAATAAGGGCAATACATTATTGATGAAGAGCATCTGTGTCTGGTTCCCCTTCCAAAGGGGAGTACATTGAGTGTGTCTTCACTAGGACAACATTGCCTGTTGGTTCTGTGTATGAAAAACAAAAATCCATTGCCTTGGAGTTTATTCCAGCACAGTGACCCTATAGGACAGAGTAGTACTAACCCAAAGAGTTTACAAGGAGCTCCTGGGGGATTTGAACTGCAGACTTTTTGGTCAGAAGCCATAACTCTTAACCATTATGCCACTAGGGTTTCCTGGTTTTGTATAAATATCCTTAATTAAGTTGAGGAATTTCCTTCTTATTTTTACCGGGAATTTGTATCAGGAATGGGTGTTGGACTTTATCAAATGCCTTTTCTGCATTGATTGAGAAGATCATGTGATTATTTTTCTTTGTTTTATTATGAGATGGATTACACTGATTTTCTCACATTGAACCATAGTTGCATACCTGGTATGAATCTCACTTGGTTATGATGTATAAATATTTTATATGCTGTTGTATTCTACTGGCCAGAATTTTGTTGAGAATTTTCATGTCTATATTAATCAGGGATATTGGTCTATCATTTTCTTTTTAATTGGTATCTTTACCTATCTTTGGTATCAGTGTTTTGCTGGCTTCACAGAATGAATCCAGGAGAATTCCTTCCTTTTCCATTCTGGAATAGTTTGAGTAGTATGGATGTCAGTGGTTCCGAACGTTTAGAAGAAATCTCCAGTGGAACCATCTGTATCAGACTTTTTTGTTGTTGGCAATTTTTTTTACGACCTCTTCAAATTCTTCTTTCATTATGAGTCTGTTCAGATTTTCCATCTCAATTTGTATTTGGGTAAGCAGTGTTTCTAGAAATCTGTCTGTTTCTTCTAGGCTTTTGAATTTGCTGGAGTATAATTTCTCATAATTTTTTATATTCCTTTTTATTTCATTTGGATCTATTGTAATCTCATCCATCTCATTTCTTATTTGGGTTATTTGCATCTTCTCCTTTTTCTTTTGTGAAATGGGTCAGTGGTTTTTCAATTTTATTGATTTTTTTTCTTTCTTCAAACAATCAACTTCTGCTCTTGTTCTTTTGTTCATCTGTTTTCTGTTTCATCTTGTTAATTCCTTCTTTCTGGGGGCTGTGAGCTTCTTATGCCAACCTTTTTCTACTCGAGTTGCAGGGGTAAGATGTTGATCTGAGCCCTTTGTTATTTTTTGGTGTGTGCATTTACTGCTATAAATTGACTTTTGAGTACCGCTTTTGCTGTGTCCCAAAGGTTTTGGTATGTTTTGTTTTCACTTCCTTCTATTAATTTTTAATTTCATTTTTAATTTCTTCTATTACTCAGTAGTTTTTAAGCAAGGTATTATTTAGCTTCTATGCATTTGATATTTTTTCCTTGTTGTTCCTGTTATTGATTTCTAATGTTATAGAACTGTGATCAGAAAAGATGCTTTTTACTGTTTTGATATTTTAATTTTATAAGGCTTGCTTTGTGGCCTAAATTACAGCTAAAATGCAATTTTACTCCTTCTTAACTTCAGTGTCAATCTTTTAAAAAAACACTTTTGGGGCGGAGTCAAGATGGTGGACTAAGCCCACGTCTCCTCATATCCCTCTGGAAACCAAGACCTGAACTGATAATCAAACGGAGCCTTCTGGTCAGCTCATCAGCCCCAGGACACAGCACAGGGCTGTTATTTTGGACTTCATTCTACTGAGCGGAAAACCTCCTCTCTTACGCTGACTCCCACGCCTGGCTATCCCTGGCTCTCACGGACTGAAGGTAAACGCACCATTTTGACTTTTTTTCCTCTGTCTTGGCCGGTGGGCAGAGCTGGGTCTTGCCTAGCAGCTAGACTCAGACAGGCTGCTGGGGGGACAGGCAGGCAAAATTCCCATATTTTGAGAGCCATGCTTGGGACTCTGTTAATCTAGCCACTTTGAGCCTGTCGTTTTATATCTGTCTCAGTGGCATTTGTACTGTTTTGCAGTCAGTGTGTGGGACGCCATGTTGGATACGGAGATTCTAGCGGGACCTCATTCTTAGCCTGGGAGCCAGCGCCTGCAAACAGGACAGCGCTTCTCCAACAGAAAAGCAGTAATTTACCTAGCGCCACCTGCTTTGGGGGTCCTGCAACAGAATCAGAGGAATCACTACCTCTTGGCATCTTTAGCCCTTCTGTCTGCTGCCTGTGTGGAGGGCGCCATCTTGGATACGGCGGCGGCAGCTGGACCTAATTCTTAGCTTGGGAGCCAGAGCCTGCCCACAGGAGAGCGCTTTTCTATCAGAAAAGCAATACTCTACGCAGTGTCGTCTAAGGCTAGGCCCTGTCAGCAGAGGCCAACAGGGCAGTAGCATTGCCATATTCTGAACTAGTTTGTATCATCTGGGGTTGGATATAGTGGTGCTTACTTTGCCAGTTGAGAAGAGGTACCTCTACACCTGAAAACCTAACTGACTTGTGAAGTGGTCAGATATCTTTTGCTTTACATTTTAAGACAGCCTAGAGAAACATCTGCAGTCCATCCTCACAGTATCTCTTCCAGCCTCTACATACTCACATGGGTCCCAAAAAGCAACAGACACTTGTAGGACAGAAGAAATCAGCCATGGCTTCAGAAGGCTTCCAAACAAAGCAACCAAGGAGTTTTGCAGATGAAGAAACTTTTATGAAAGCATCAGGAAGTGAATACAAAATGATTATATACAGAGCCCTTCTAGACCTTATACAAAACGTAGGAGAACAAAATGAAAAATCAAGCAAGATGTTTGATCTGATGGAACACCAGTACTCTGAAATCCAACAGATCAAGAAGAAAATCAAAGACATAGAAACTTCAATGCAAAGCCAAGAAAACAGAATGGAACAAATAGAAAAAAGGATTTCTGACTTGGAAGACAGAGCTACTGAGGCTAGCATCTATGAGCAGAAATCAGAAAAAAAGAAACAAGAAAAATGAAGAAACATTAAGAAGTATGTGGGACTCTATTAAGAGGAACAACCTTTGATTACTTGGAGTCTCTGAACAGGGTGAGAACACAGGGAGTATCGTTGCTGAGCTCCTGACAGAAAACTTCCCAGAAATCATGAAGGAAGAGAATATAGACATCTCAGATGCATATCATACACCACCCAAAATAGATCACAAAAGAAAGACTCCAAGATATGTTATAATCAAGTTTAATAAAATGAAACATAAGCAGCAACTCTTAAAGGCAGCAAGACTGAAAGCAAAGCTAACATTCAGAGGGAAACCCTGTAGGCTCTCTTCAGATTTCTCAGCAGAAACCATGCTGGCACGGAGACAGTGGCATGACACATTCAAAGCCTTGAAGGAGAAGAACTTTCAACCAAGAATTATATATCCTGCAAAACTATCTTTCAAATACGAAAATGAAATTAAGGCATTCTCAGATAAACAGAAACTCAGAGACTTTGTAAAAACCAAACCAAAACTACAAGAAATACTGAAAGAAGTTCTTGTCTCTGGCTTAGAAGAACAAAACCACTAACTTTATATTTTAGAACGACTTTACTACTCAAAACTCTGCTCAGTTAGGGAAGGCTCCAAAGCCAATCACAGCTTTGATAAGAAAAGAAGCAATCCAGTGATCATCATGAAAACTATGGTGTCATCATATTAAAAAGAGGGATGTACTACAGTTGTTGTAGTCCTTCCAAATGGACAGGAAGATGACAAGACTGGTAGTAATTAAAATTGAGTTTATACATAGTTTATTAAGGGGGATCACAGGGGCAGCTCTAAAGCACAACAAAGATGTATCATATCATTTCAAGAAATGTAACACAGGAGTCTCAACAACCACAAAACCAGCTCTGAAAAAGGTGAAAAATCAACTCACAAAAAAGAACGTCCCAGAACAGACTAATAAGAACAACAGAGAAAACATCAACATAAAAATAAACATATCACAATGGCAGCACTGAATACATACCTATCAATAATTACATGGAATGTGAATGGACTGAATGCTCCAGTAAAGAGACATCGAGTGACATCTTGGATCAAAAGACATGACCCATCCATATGTTGTCTCCAAGAAACTCACTTGAGACCTAAAGATAGGAACAAACTGAAAATTAAAGGTTGGAAGAATATATATCAAGCTAACAATGAACAAAGAAGAGCAGGGGTGGCAATTCTAATCTCAGATAAAATCAATTTTAATGTCAAATCCACTATCGTGGACAAAGATGGACACTTTTTATTGCTGAAAGGTTCAGTATACAAGCAAGACTTAACTATATTAAATAGTTATGCACCTCATGTCAGAGCACCTAAATACATCAAAGAAACACTGACTACGCTCAAAAGAGAGTTAGATGACTCCACCATAATAGTGGGAGACTTCAACACTTCACTCTCAATACTAGACAGATCATCTAGGAAAAAACTCAGTAAAGATACAGAAGACCTCATTGCCACAATTAACCAACTAAACCTCATTGATATATACAGAACTTTCCACCCATCAGCAGACAACTACACCTTCTTCTCCAGCGCACATGGAACATTCTCCAGAATTGACCATGTGATAGGCCATAATGCAATGCTCAACAAAATCCATACCATTGAATTACTGCAAAGCATCTTCTCAGATCATAAAGCCATCAAAGTTGAAATCAATAGCAGAAAAACATAGATAGAAAGTGGAACTCTCGGAAACTGAACAACATCTTGCTCAATAAAACATAGGTTATAGAGGAAATCAAGGATGAATCAAAGAAATTCATGGATTCTAATGAGAACGAAAACACTTCCTACCAGAACCTATGGGATACAGCCAAAGCAGTGCTCAGAGGTCTGTTTATCTCCATAAAAGCACACATCTGGAAGGAAGAAAGAAACCAAATCAAGGAACTAACACTACAGCTTGAACAAGTAAAAAGAGAACAACAGAGGAACCCCTCAGGCACCAGTGGAAACGAGATCATAAAGATTAGAGCAGAGCTAAATGAGTTAGAGAATAGAAAAAAAAATTGAAAAAATTGAAAAGACCAAAAGCTGGTTTTTTGAGATCAACAAAATTGACAAACCACTGGCTAAACTTACTAAAGAAATTGGTGATAGCACACATTAGAAACAAGAACAATATTAAGTGGACTTAAACATAACATGAGTACTCCTTTCATCTTAACCCAATATTGCAAGGATAGAGTAGCTGGGGCAGGGGGCAGGGGACCATGCTCTTAGGCGATAGCAAGGCCAATTGGCACAACTAGCGTTTTGCACCCCTCGTTGGTGAGTGGCGTCTGGGGTCTTAAAAGCTGCCAAGCTGCCATCCGAGGGCACAGCAAATGGTCCCAACTCAGCAGGAACGGATGCTCACCGACGACCAAAATGACATGGGGGAAAGACAACCCAGAAGACAAAGAGACCCACAAGAGTGGGTGCCTACATCAACTTGGGACTGGAAGAACCGGATGGTGCCCGGCCACCACCAGTGATAGCCGCGATGGAGCTCACTAAGTTGAGTTTCACTGGCAACACAAGAATAAAAAGGGGTGCACCCTCAGATCCTCACTAAAAGACCTCAATTGATGGTCCAGTGGTTTCGGGGTTGCCCTGGGAGCATGGCCCTTCGCCCTGATGCTGCCCTTGACCATAAATCATTATGAATGTCCACACTTCGGACAGGAATGGATTGGACTTGGCAATGCAGAGTGACCATATATTGGATGCACTTTATGGTTCTATACATCTGTAGGATGTCATCCTGCTGACCTCTGGCTGGAGGAAGGAGAGTGGGTGGAGAGGAGAGGAAAGGAGGCTGTTGGGAGGCTGAGACATGTATGGAGCAGAGAGGAATAGTTTGCTGTCACCGGGCAGGGAGAGCAGTGGAAGCTGCATATAGGTGGGTATGTAAATTTATACAGGAATGTACATTTTCACTCAGTTATATTAAATAAAAAATTAAAAAAAACAAAAATATTTTCATTCATAGCAAAAATAATGGTATATTTAACAAAATTAATAATTCCTTAACACCTTATAGTACTCTACCCAAATTCAAATTTTCCCAATTGTTCCGAAAGTGTCCTTTACAGTATCTGTGCAAACTAGGATTCAGTCTAAAATTATGCATTAATCTTATGTCCTTAAATATTTTGAACTGAAGAACACTCTTGTTGTATTTCACATTACACTGACTAAGAAATTTAAACCAGTTATCCTGCAGTGTCCCAACAGCTGAATTTGTTTAAGTGCTTATCTGTGGTATTATCTAGCACGTTCCTCAACCTCCTCTATTTCATGTAAACTGAACATTAAATTTAAAGGCTTGATGCACTCATGTCAAATATTTTTAGCTAGAATGAATAATACAAGGCCTGACAATTAAGTCTGTGAACTTAATTGTTATAAGTGCTACACACTTCATTGCTGACTGTCACTACGGTCACCTTCAAAGTCCTCCCCTTGGGACGCTGTGCACCAACACCAGTGCCTAGTTCACCCTTCAAAGCAATTTGGGAACTCTCTTTCTGGAATGCCTATTGTGCATGGTAACAAGGTGGCAAGTTGCAAACTTAATTGTATCGTTGTCTGTGAGGAAGTTTTTTGCCAGTAAACAAATAACTGTATTAGAATACCTTCTCTACTCACCTGATCTGGCCCCTAATAACTTTTTTCTTTACCTGAAGACAAAGGAGATATTGAAAGGAAGACATTTGGATGACATTCAGGACATCAAGGGTAATGCAAAAACTCTGACAGCTATTCTAGAAAAAGAGTTGCAAAATTGCTTTGAAGGATGGACTAGGCGGTTGCTTCAGTGCACAGCTTCCCAAGGGGAGTACTTCGAAGGTGACTGCAACGATATTTAGCAATGAGGTATGTAGCACTTTTTCTAGGATGAGTTTACAAACTTAATTAGCAGTCCTCTATGTGGCACTGTGTCACATCCTGTGAAACACTGTAAGGCACATAATATGTGGTTGCCCCACTGACTGTGATACCACAGTTGATGAATGGATCAGTATGATGGCAGCTGAATTCAATATACTGTTAAGTTTTCTCCCCGATGATCAGAAAACTGTGTTCTGTTACTTTGACACCACAAAAATGTCTAGCTAATAGTTTTAATCCCACTCCATAATTTTTGCCTGAATCAATGAATTTATAACAGGCACTGAAAACTAATTTCCTAACTCAATCATTCATCTGTATTTATTAGCCAGCATTCTTCAGGGAAGCAGAACTTGTTCAACCAGGGCAACCCAGCAGGCACTGGGCTAGGCTGGGTTCTCTACAGAAACAAAACCAGTGAATCATATACACATACACACACATGCACACTTATATGTATGTATAAAACATCCACTGCTGTCAAGTCAATTCTGAGTCACGGTGACCTCATAGGGCAGAGTAGAAGTGCTCCATAGGGTTTCCAAGAAGTAAATGGTAGATTCGAACTGCCAACCCTTTGGTTAGTGGCCACTGTGCCACTAGGACTCCACATGTATGTATACACATATGTGTATGTAGTGTGTGTGTGTAACCACTGAGAACCATGGCTGCAACCTTAACAATCTCAGGCATCAACTTTGAAGCCAGACTATCTGGATTCAAATCATGGTTCCATCACCTGCTAGCTGTGTGACTAAGTTAATTAACCTCTGTGTGTCTTAATTTCCTTATCTGTAGAATATTATTGCTATGAGAATTAAGGGAGTAGTGGTTAAGAGTTCAGCTATTAACCTAAAGGTCAGACATTCAAATCCATCGGCTGATCCTTGGAAACCCTATGGGACGGTTTGATCTGCCCTATAGAGTCGCTAAGAGTTAGAACTGACTACACAGTACCCGACAACTGCATGATAATTAAATGAGGTTATGTTAATAAAAACAGATAAAATCAGGTCTAGTCTGTGGTAAATACTATGAAAGTGTTAAACAAAAGAAAACAAATTATAGCTATTTGATTATGCAGAAATACAGTACCTACTGAAAAAGGCAGGATAAATGCTTAATTTTTTTCCTTTAATTACCAATTCTTAAAGTAAGCATTTGGTTTGATAGCTGTCACAAGGGGTGACAAATGAGTGGAATGAACATTAAAGAGTTCAGGAAAAGATTTGAGAGGGAGGAGAGCTGGGAAAAAAAGCCCAGAATGAGGACATATACAGCAGTATAGGGCTGGGATTAAGGAGCCCTGGTGGTGAAGTAGTTAAAGCGATTGACTACTGATTGAAAGAGAAGCAATTCAAAAGCACCAGCTGCTCCACAGGTGAAAGAGTTGGCTGGCCGCCCCTGTAGCAGTTTCCAGCCTCGGAAACCCTTTGGGGTTGCTATGAGATGGAATCATCTCCATGGCTGTATGTTTTTGGAAACCCTGGTGGTGTAATGGTGAAGAGCTACGAGCTAACCAAAGGGCTGGCAGTTCAAATCCACCAGGCGCTCCTTGGAAACCCTATGAGGCAGTTCTCCCTGTAGTACAGGGTCAGCACTGTGAGTTGGATTCCACTGGACAGCAATGGTTTTGTGTTTTGGTTTGGTTTGGTTTTTTAATAGGGAAACCTGGTGGCACACTGGTTAAGAGCTACAGCCAAAATGCCAGTAGTTTGGGTCCACCAGGCACTCTTTGAAAAACCCTTTGGGACCATTCTGCTCTGTCCTACAGGGTTGCTATGAGTCAGAACTGACTCAGCGGCAGTGGATTTGGTTTTGATTTGGTTGGGAGAACGAGAGCTCAGGAAATAGCCTTCCTTACCTTCTTCTTCCATTTTAGAGCTTCAAAGTCCAAATCATACAGGGCCTGGAAGAGTAAAGGAAATAGGAAACAGAGTTCCTGTTGGAAGGATAGGCGCATGGTAATTCACAGAAATCTGAAAAATACATTAATGCTTTCTCTTTATTAGTTATATGATAATACTGTTGTATTGTTGTGAAAAATAAAAACCATTGTCATGGAGTTGACTCCAACTCACAGAGACCCTAAAGGACAGAGTAGAACTGCCCCACAGGGTTTCTAAGGATCCCGTGGTGGATTTGAGCTGCTGACCCTTTGGTTAGCAGCCATAGCTCTTAACCATTACACCACCAGGGTTTCTATTGCATTGTCATCAAGTTTTAAAATATGCAAAATAAAAGTTGGAATTTTTTACAGGAAGGATCCCTGGTTACACAATGATTAAACGCTGGGCAGCTAATGGAAAGGTAGGTGTTTGTACTCACCAGTGACTCCACTGGACAAAGGAAGTGGTGTTCTGCTTCTGAAAAGATTATATCCTACGGGGCAGTTCTATTCTGCCATAGCTATAGGGTCACTATGAGTTGGGATCACCTCAGTGGCATATAACAATAACAATCTTTAAGAGGAATAGTTTGCCAGGTCCTTTCTTCCACGGAGGGGCTGGTAGGTTTAAATAGTCAAGCTTCAGGTTAGCAGCCTGGTGCTTAACCATCGTGCACTAGGGTTCATTGCAAGTTAGGTCTCTGGTCCTATTCGTAGGGCCTTCCTGGGCCCTAGTCCCTAAGCCCAAGCTAGCCCACCAGCCTGCACCCTGTAGCGCTGAGGTGAGCGGTTAGTATTTTGCATTTCCAAGCTCTGGTCTTTAACCCTTTGGCTCCTCAAAACTGTGCTCTTCTTCCGGGCACCTTTTTGATTTGGTTGCCTTTCCCTCCTGGAGTTTCTTTTCCTCCTCTAAACTATTAATGAAATGCATTCTCTGGGGGTGGCACACACTTTCACCAAAGCTGTGAGGATTGCCTGTCTTGTCCTCCTCCCCCTCAGTCTGAGCATTCTCTGAATTGCTTGTTGCTTGTTACTAAAATAAGACACATGGCCAAAAAAAGAAAGAGAGAAAACAACCCGCCCAGGCTCTACCAGCCGAGCTTTTTACCAATATGTACACTAACTGGGGCTAGCTGAGGCTCTGGGGCAGTTGGATATAGGCGGGGACTGGGTTGGAAGAGAAGGGAAGCAAAAAGAAGCTCTGGAAAGGATGAGATTATCCAGTTTCTCTCCCTATCTCACCACAGAGCTAGGGCTGTATGCCAGACAGATTAGGGGCTAATTTTAAAGAAGCTGCAGGAAAGGCCACTTCATAAGGTTTGTAATTGTAAAAGATTTAAAATATTCTGCCCATTTTACAGTTCATTTCTTGTCACCAAACACCTTTCCACAAATGGTCAGCATGACTCTTCAACACCCCCAACTCTAATATTTGTCCTCTATCTATTGTCCTTCCACCCCCTTGATATATGCTTATCCCTGCTCTGACTCTTTGCTTTACCTACATACATCTTCATTCTCCTGTTCAGATGAGTCCTTACCTCTGAGATCAACCCTACTGGCCCTTCCTCTTTGGGTTCACTGTCTTTCTTTTCTATGAGAGCAAAGAAGTCTTATTAGGGCTGGTATTATTCCCAACGATATATATTGTTTGTTTGAAGTTAGGAGACTTGTTATCTCTGTCATCTAGTGCTGCTGTAACAGAAATAATACCAGTAGATAGCTTTAACAAAGAAAAATGTATTCTCTCACAGTCTAGGAGACTAGAAGTCCAAATTCAGGGTGTCAGCTGCAGGGGAAAGCTTTCTCTCTCTGCTGGCTCTGGAGGAAAGAAAGTCCTTTCTCAACAATCTTCCCCTGAACTAGAAGCTTGGTAATACTGCGTGTGTCCTATGTGTAAGGCACTGTCTGTACACTGCTAATTCTAATGGCAGCCTGTGATTTGAGTTTTATTATACCCATTTTACAGATAAAGAAACTGGAACTTAAAAGCCAAGGGAACTTGCCCCATGTAGTTAGCTTTTAAATGACTGAACTGGGATACAGATGCTACTCTGTTGACACCAGTGCTTGGCCACCATGCATGGAAGAGAGGACACATACTAACCTCTTTTGTTTAACAAGGCCCTATTAGCTCTACAGTCATAGAGTTCCCACTCCTTATTTACATTCAGACACCAAGTGCTGGGATGCTGATCCAAGCACACACTGGTTCTTTCTATCATGTTAGTATTAGCTTTCACTAGCTGTTTGTTTTGTAAGATGCTTTCCATATGACATCTTTTGCTTTGCCCTCATTCTTACGTTCCCTGAAGCATATTTAAGATCTTTTTAATATCCTTCTTCATCCATCAGTTTCTGTTTTATGGGCCTAGCCCTCTGTTATGGATTGAATTATACCCCCTCCCCAAAGTGTGTGTTGTAAATCCCATCCCTACACCTAGGATTAGAATCCCATTTGAGAATGGCTTTGTCATGTTAATGAGGCTGGATTAGTTTAGCGCAGGGTGGGTGTTACAGCAATCTCTTCTGAGATATGAAAGAACAGACTAAGCAAGCACAGAGCAGACTGGCTACATGATTGCCAAAGAACCTAGGAGAACAAGATGGGAAGAGACAAGAACCTTCCCCCCAGCGCTGACAGGGAGAGAAACATTTGAACTTATAGCCTCCGAAACCATCAGAAAATAAATGCCAGTTCGTTAAAGCCACCCACTTGTGGCATTTCCGTTATAAAACACTAGATAACTAAGACATCCCTCTTTGATATTTCTCTGTACAGCACCTCCCTGATTTTCCCTTTTAGGTCTTTGACCTTTCTTTTTCCCACTACCTCCGCTTTGTCGTGCCATTTTCACAAGTCACCCTTTCCCAGTACTGTCTATGTTGCTTCCCAATGACATGAGCCCTTTCTATTAGGTTTTCGGAGTTGGCAGAAAGAATTTGAAGCCTGTGCCCGAGTCGTCCTCTTCTGGTACCCTCTTTTGAAGTACAACAGCATTGAACTGTAATCAATTCTGCATTGATCAAGGCTGACTACTCAGCCCACTGCTTGGCTCTGGCCTCTGAATGCCCAACCTCTGAGTTTTCTTTTGCATTCACTCTGTCACTCCACAAGGCCCAAAAAAGTTCCCTCCCTCTTCGTCCTAGGAGTCAGGCAGAAAACCTGGCAGCCAAAACTTGCTTGACTTTACCTCTTTTTTCCCCTCTGTGATAACTTGAACCTCTCTAATTTGCTTCCCTTTTGATTTTTCTATTCCTTTGCATCTTGTTCTCCTAAGTGCAGTCATAGAATTCTTTTCCCTCGTGTTATATGTTTTTCTCTTCTTTCCTCCCAGTTCTCACTTGTGTCCCTTTGGTTTGAGTTTCACCTCAGTTGATTTGGATTACTCTTTTAATATGATTTAAACATTTTCAACAAGCATTTATTCATCGCCTACTATGTGCCAGCAACTAAACTAAGTGTAGTCCCTGCCCTCGAGGAGTTCAATATTCAAATATGCTTTAACACTTGTGTTACCACTGAGTGTAAAGACGAAGGTGTTTAACTAACCTGTTGATCACTTATACATATTTGTAGAGCTCAGAAGAATGTACAAAATATTCTTTATTTCCAGGTGTTATGGATTGAAAAGTATCAACTTGGCTAGGCCATGATTCCTGTTATTGTGATTGTGTGCCATTTTGTCACCTGATGTGATTTTCTATATGTTGTAAATCCTATCTCTACAATGTTAATGAGGTGGCATTAGAGGCAGTTATGTTAATGAAGCAGGACTTAATCTACAAGATTAAGTTGTATCTTGAGTCAATCTCTTTTAAGTTATGAAAGAGAGAAGCTAGCAGAGAGGCAAAGGGGTCTCCTGCCACCAAGAAAGAAGAGCTGAGAACAAACAGTTCCTCTGGCCCAGAGTTCCTGTGCTGAGAAGCTCCCAGACCAGGGGAAGATTGATGACAAGGATCTCCTGCCAGAACCAACAACGAGAGAGAGACTTCTCCTAGAGCTGGCACCCTGAATTCAGACTCCTAGTCTCCTTCACCAGAAGAGAATAAATCTCTATTAAAGCTATCTCCTTGTGATATTTATGTTATAGCAGCACTGGATAACTAAGGCAGCTCTGGTGGCACAGTGGTTAAACGACCTGGCTGCTAACCAAAAAGAGCTCCTTGGAAACCCTATTGAGCAGGTCTTTTATGCCCTCTAGGGTAGCAATGGGCCAGAACCAACTTGACAGCAATACAAGCAGATAACTGAGACAGCAGGCTAGATCATATAGTCCAACCAATATGGATTCAATAAAACCAAACCTGTTGTCATTGAGTCAATGCCAACTCGTAGCATGTAGGACAGAGTAGAACTAACCCACAGGGTTTCTAAGGAGTGTTTGGTAGATTCAAACTGCCTGCCTACCTTTTAATTAGCAGACAGGCTCTCAATTAATGGATTTAATAGAGCATGTATATTTTTAAGTGCCCCCTTACTGTTCTACTAATTCTCAGTTTCTCAGTGCGCACAAGACATTTGTTCTAGACTCTTTGTTCAAGCAGGGAACACTCATTACCTTCTTGCAGTCAGTGGGGAAACTTTCTCTGCTTTTTCTCGCTCTTCCCCATGACCTCTGGGAGCTTCTTTTATTAACATTGGTTTCTAGATTGAGGTAAGTGTCACTGGGTGGTACAAACAGTTAAGTACTTGACTACTAGCTGAAAGGTTGATGCTTCAAACATAGCCAGAGGTGCCTCTGAAGACAGGCCTGGAAATGTGCTTCTGAAAGTTTCCAGCCTTGAGAATCATATGGAGCACAGTTCTACTCTGTACCCATGAGGTCCCTGTGAGTTGCAATCAATTCAACAGCAACTGTTTTTCCTAGACTGGATTGTCAGTCATTTATTTTTTTCAACTCCAGTGCTAGATAGATATTTAAGGGTCCTTTCAATCCTGTGAGTAAAGGGGGTTGGGAGAGAAGATGTTCTCACCAATGTATGGCCTTAGGGTGGACTTCCTACATGAAAGTTGCCCACTCTACATTGCTAATATTAACATTCTCTCAGTATGCTTTATATAGCTTATTATGCTAAAAGAGTCTCTGTTCATAATAACAAACACCCCCCTATCCCTACTATTAATATAGCTAGATACTTTGCCAGGTCCTTGTTCAGGAGATAGCAAGAAGAGAGAAAAGAAATCTGTTTCTTATCCTTCTATTATAGGCAGTATGATGTGGTCTATACGGGTACGATTGGGTGTGATTGGGACTCCCTTTGCTGCTCAGAATCCTTATTTTCATTATAACACTTTGTTTCTCTTTTATTTGCTTTGTCCTGACTTCTGAACACCTCCACTTAGACGTCTGGTATGCATCTCAAACTTAACTTGTCCCCGAGTAAATCTGATTTTCCCTGCTTCCAAACATGTTCCTTTTCCATTCTCCTGTATCCCATCTCAGGCAAGTGGTATTCCAATTCACCTAGTTGCTCAGGTCAAAACACTTGGCATCACTTTGACTTTTTCTCCAAGCCCACCTCTAATCCATCAACAGATTCTATTAGCTTTAACTGACTTTACTTGTAAAATAGGTATTAAATCCCAACTCTTTTTCATGACCTCCACTGCTATCATCCTAGTTGACACCCTCACCATCTCTCACTTGGATTAATGCAATAGTCTCATGCCTAGTCTCCCTGCTTCCACTCTCACCCCTTACGACCTGTTCTCTACAGAGCAGCCAGAGGGATGTTTTTAGCAAGTAAATCTGATACTGTCAATCCCCAGATCAAAACACTCTAATAGCTTCCCATAACAATTAGGATAAAATACAAAGTTCTTACCCCAGCCTCAGGCCTTCCATTATGTGGCCCTTGCTACATCTCTGGCCTAATTTTCTTTACGACTCTTCTTTTAGCTTACCTCACTTCAGTAGCACAGGACTCATTGTTGTTTGCAAACATAGAAAACACCTCACAGCCTTTGTACTTTCTGTCCCCTTAGCCTGTAGTACTTTTTCCCTCAAATATTCACATAACTCATATCTTCACTTCATTTGTCTGTGCACTCCTCAGAAGGCCTTCCCAGATACCATACTGCCTAAAAATAGTACCTGTACGCCATCACCTTCTACAGTAGTCACCTGTTTTTCTTCTGAATACCTGTTTGATAGTAGTATGCATGTAATCATTATTTGTTTGTTCTCTGTTTCTCATTAGAATGCAAGATTCATGAGGGCAGAATGTTGTCTGTTTTATTCACCACTATTCTCGACTTCTATGATAGTGCCTGGCACACAGTAAGGGCTAAATAAATACTTGTTAAATGAATGATGGTAGGAACGGCCTCAACTTGGCAATCTGAACTGGATTCACTGTAGAATACACATAATTTCTTGTGTCTGTGTAGAGTGCCTAAATTTTGTTTAGAAGCCCAAGAAGCCACTCAGGAATGGTCTCATCCTAACAGAAAAAGGAAGGACGTAGCGGGTTCCTGCTGGACCTCAAGGTTGAAGGGGAGGGACAATTCTGAATATAACTTTCAGGTTGTAATTACTCAGGACTTTTCTTTCAAGCAGTGACGGAAAGCTAATCCAATCCAGCTTAAGACAAAAGAAGGAGAGAAGTTTTGTGTCCCAGAGTCCATGGATCCAGCCTAGGGAATAATTCTGATTGGTGTCTCTTGGTCATGTGTCCATCATTTGGCCCAATCACTGTTGCTAGTAAGATGTTCTATGCTTGGTGAGACTTAGTTCACATACTTGCCCCTGAAGCTAGGGGTAGAGTCTGTATAACCGGTTGGAGGGAAGTGGGAGTTTGCTAGGCTGACCAAAAACCAAAACTAAAGGAATAACAACAAAGCAATGCTTACCAGAGGTCACTATCCTGGCTATCTTCTGGTTCAGTTCTCAAGACTCATGCCTGAGTCCTAAGTAGAGAAGGCTCTCTACAAGTAGCAATTTAAAGAACTGTTTCATTAAAATCGGATCCAACTCGACTTCACTTGGCTTTCATTAAAATCTATGTGGGTGAGTGAGTACACAAGACCATATCAGAAGGGTTGTCTTTAGTAGTTTCAGATGAGTGGGAGGCAGCTTTGCAGACTGCATCAGTAGCAAAGCAGCAATGCTTTTGTTATGAGAGTCAGAAGCTTTGGAAGATTTTCACCCCTGGGAGCTAGAGAGGGAAAGGAGGGAATGGTGGAGTCACTGGGGAGGTGAGAGGATTCTGTTAATGAACCTCTGTTACAGACCTCTGGGACATTCATAGCAATGGTTGGGTTGATGGAAGACTTTGAAGAGGGGCAAATGCAAGCTGCGGCAGAGTCAGAGAAATTGCTTTTTGTGATTCTATTATGAAGTTTCTTTTACTTCCAGCCTGTTTCCTAGGTCACAAGAACATTCACTGATCACAGAAACGCAAGGAACAGGCAGCAGGTCACTCAGTGATACCCTACTCCTCAGAGGCCCTGGCCCTGTTCCAAAATCATGAGAAGCTATGAATCTATGCCTCTCCCTGAGAAGCTTCAAAACAAGGCAGAGGATAGATGAGTTCGTCCACTGGTACCCCGTGCCTGACCCACCCAGATGTTGACCCAGGAGTTACTTGACCCACTCTAATGTTACCCATTTTCCCTGCAATACCACCGTATTAGACCATGCCTGATGATCTACTTCGGAAACAATCAGCCAGTGAAAACTATGGAGCATGTTTCCACTCTGACACACATGCGGTTGCCAAGAGTCAGAATCAACTCTATGAAAACTGGTTGTCTTGGGTTTCTCCTGACACTGCCTTCAGCCTGACTTGGACCTTTGCATGTTTAGTCTTACCTGTCTAGTCAGAGTCTAGACCTTGCCTGTTTCTTCCGGTTTGGCTTTACACCCTGGATTCAGACCTTGCTCCACCCCTACAACTCATTGTAACTAGCTCCCTGATCTTTCTTTCAAGCTTTTCTGTCCACCTGTTGACCCAGCCTACTGTAAGTCCTGGCTTGCATTGTTTGGCAGCCACCCATGACCTACCTAGCATCAGCAGTGTCTTTCCACCTTATTCCCCCTGTCACTTGAATTGGATACCCACCCTTACATTAAGAAGATGCTACTCACGTTGATACTTAATGTCTTCATATTTCAGCAGCTTGTCTGACTGAAGGAACCTTCGTAACCTCTCTGGCAATCCATTCCACTGTCTAACCACCCTGATAGTCAAAGTTCTTCTTTCTGTCATACCATTTAGTAGGAGCCTGAGTGCTGCTGAACCATAATCATTCTAAATGTCCAGCTGGGAAAGATGAGAACAGTGATCCTCAGGGTATGTATTACTTGAATGTGCCCAGATTGTAGGGACACCTGTTTAGGATGGTGACAGTGAACTCCCAGAGTATATGTCATTGATTGGCCCAGGGAACTGTAAGAATTACTCCTAGAGCATATAGTGGTAAAAAGAAGAACCAGTGGGGTAACTTTGTGGCTTCTGGGCACCCCAAACTCATGAGTAAGAAATACTCAAACTGGAGATGAAGAATGCAATCATCCAGGGCTGGATGAAAGCAGTGGGACTGTTTAATTAGTGCAGTTTATAAATGCCCAGCCAAATGACTGGCAAAAGTGATCTCGACTCATTTATTTTCACTTCTCCATTTCAATTGTCACTGGCCTCCTGTCCAAGTCCAGATTCTCAATTTTTCCTTCCCAAACTACTCCAACAGCTCCTAACTGGTTCCCCTGACATCATTTTTGCCTCCTTCCATTCTATTTTCCTCACAGCAATGCAACTAGAGTGATATTTTAAAAATGTAAATCAGCTCGTGTTACTCTCCTGCTTAAAATAATTCAAAAGCTTCCCATTTCACTTAGAGTGAAACCTAAATTCCTTATTGTGGTCCATAAGATTCTGTATGATCTGACCCCAGCCTACCTCTTAGGCCACCTCTGCCTATGCTGTCCCCCTTGCTCACTTTGCTCCAGATGTAATGGATTTATTCCATTTTCCCCTGCATGCTGGGCTCTTGCTTGTTTTGAGGGACTTTGCCCACATGGTTCCCTATGCCTGAATGCTTTTCCTAAAGTTTTTTTTAGGGGTAGCTCCTTCCTTGAGAGTTCTTAGTTATCAGCTAAAATGGTGCCTTCTTAGAGAGGTTTCCCTGCCCATTCTTGCTAATGGAGTTCTCACCCATCATAAAACCAAAACCAGCCCATTATAGTGAGCCAATTCTGACCCTTAGCGACCCTGTAAGGAGATAGTAGGACTGCCACCTAGGGTTTCCAAGGAGCATCTGGTGGATTTGGAATGCCACTCTTTTGGTTAGTATTTGGAGCTCTTAACCACTACACCACCAGGGTTTCCTGGTTTACAGAGTTTCCCATCATAGTATATATTTATTTCCTTCTTTAGCACTTACGACAGTTCTAATTGTTTCATATGTCTAGTTATTCAATGTTAGTTTTCCTCAGTGTAATGTAAGTTTCAAGAGAGCAAGGGCATAAGATCTCAATAAATACATGTCAAATTAATGTTTTTAAATGGGAAATAGGAGACAGTTTTCTTGGACACAAACTGAAATGATAACCCTGACCACAAGACTCAGCCCAAAGCTGGTGCCTATGAGGCTGAGGTCAAATATATGCTCATTCTCCAATTTCTTCATTTCTGATTCCAGCCATCCCTTCATAGTGCTGTTTCTCTATTGGGTTCAATAATTCATTGGAACAGTCACAGAGAACTCATGGAAACAACATTACTGCAATAACAACTTTAATAACAAATATATAAACAAAGGATAAAAACAAGTGAAGATAGAAAAAGGGTGAGGATCAGGAGAGGTCTCAGTACGGGTCCCCAATGTCTACAAAGGGTTCCACATACCCTTCGAGAAAACCAATCAGGAAACTTTCAAACAAGAAACTCAATGACATCTCTTAGCAGGCTTGGCTTGGCTACTGGTAGCTCCTCTCAGCTGTGGTTTGGCCTTTAATCACTCTGCTACTGCCACTAAGAAACCCTGGTGGCAGTGATCAAGGGCTAAGGCTGCTAATCAAACGGTGGGCAGCTCAAGTCCACCATCTCCTCCTTAGAAACCCTGTGGAGCAGTTCTACTACTCTGTCCTTTAGGGTTGTTATGACTTGGAATTGACTGTATAGCAGGGTCTGCTTTTTTTTTAAAGCACCATCCAGGTCTTTGTCTCTGCTTCTTCTGGTACCCTTGCAGCTGCTGCCTCTGTTAGCCCCCTTAGTCAAAGAAGGAACTCCTCTCCAAGCTCTTTTTGGTCATGAACCCTTGCCTGAGCCTCCATGTTCTGGGGTTTTTATCAGTCACAGGGAGGCCCTCCAGCCAAGCCTTGTAAAGGCTTACTACAGGGTGGAACCTCCTCATTCAATCCCAGTAAGGGTCATACCAGGCAGGGCCCACCAGCTAAGCTTGGTAAAGGTCAACTACAGGGCAGGGCCTCCTCAGACAATCTTGGTAAAAGTCATACTGAGCAGGGCTTACCAGCCAATCTTGGTAAAAAAATCCCAAAACCATTGCTGTTGACTTGACTCCAACTCACAACAATCCTATAGGACAGAGTAGAACTGCCCCATAGAGTTTCCAAGGAGCACCCGTCAGATCAAACTGCTAACATACTGGTTAGCAGCCATAGCACTTAACCACTATGCAACCAGGTTTTCACCAATCTTGGTAAGGGTCAACTACTAGGTGGGGCACCCACCAGGCAATCCAGGTGAAGATTAGTCCGGGGGAGGCTCCCCTGCCAATCCGGGTAAAGACTGGCTACTAAACAGAACCCTAACCAATCTGGGTAAAGGTCAACCCCAGAAGGGCTCAGAAACCGGAACCAAAAACCAAATTGCTTTTTTGTCTTGCAGTCGTCAATACGTATTTTCAAATTTACGAATTAATAAGTTAAAATTGGAGAAGATGTATGAGAAACTGTTCTGGTAGGTACAAGTGAGGCAACAGAAGCATGATACCAAAAAAGACTGGTTTCTGTGGAGTCAATTCCAACTGATAGCAAGCCTGCAGGACAGAGTAGGACAGAACATGGTTAACATGGGACAATTAGGCTCTGAAAGAGCTGCAAGTGCTCTCCTCTCACTGAAACCTGCACCACGTGTTTAACTTTGCTACTGGTCTTGGCAATTAAGACCTGTTGGGACAGTCACAGACAGGCACAGGAATTCTTCTTTCATTCCTGACCTTTCTTCTTTCTCCAGTCCCACTAAAGTATTACCTGAAAATATTTTGACTCAGTCACTGAAAGGAATTTCTCTCCGTAACTGGGAAAATCTCAATTCCAGAGAGCAAAACAGGGCTGACTTAGTGCTGTGCTACTTGTCAGGGTTGCTGACCAAACACCAGATTAGTTCCAGGCCTTGGAGTGTCATTGAATCCATAAACAATGTTTCTCAAGTTGTGGAGGAATATCTTGTTAAAATGCAGATTACTGGGTTCCATCTCAGACCTAATGAATCAGAGTGGGAAAGGGTAGTGAGGACCAGGAATCTGCATTTAAAACAAGCTCCTCATGTGATTCAGGTGCTGGAATCGGAAGCTTGCTAAGAGAAAGGTGACTAAGTGAGCAGTTTATTCAACAAGTACTAATAAAGAATTTTGTTGCATTCAACTTAAGGAAGACGCTGGGAGTGAAGGTTACACTGTTGGTTTACAAGGGTAATGGGGGAAAGAATCCAAGCTGGTCAGGCCCTTGGCGTATCTTCACTAACTTTAAGGTCAGTTGTCTACAGCACCCAGAGGTATGTTAAATGCTCTAAAAGAACTGAGGTGTCCCTTGTCTCTGATCTTTGCCCTGTTTAGATTATCAGGATATGAAATAGTCTTCCCTCTATACTGCATCACCTCTATAAACAGATGACATCCTATCTGCCCCAACTTCCAGCCCAACCCTCTTTTCTTTCTTTTTCCCAAGCTAAATCCTGGCAAACCTGTCAGTTAGCAAGGATTCTTTCTCCTGCAGAGATATCCTCCCTCTATATGTCACCAGGAGACTTGATTCTGGGACCTACTTGGTGGGCCTGTGTGGAGCAGAAGTTATTGTAAAGCTACTGCTACTCCCTGGACTAATACTTCCCCATTCTTACCTCTCAGCCCTCAAGAGATGACCTTTCAGTGGTGGTAGACACAGTCACTTTTTAGTTATTCTGAGATTTTTGAGTCTGTAAGCTGGTGTGGAATTCCTCAGGCTACACGACAGTTCAAAAACATGAGATATTATTCTCTCATTATTAAATAAATAGTAAAACAATAGAGGTTTATTTGAAAAAAAAAATGAATCAGCTTCCTCTACATGGCTGGAAGTTCTCAACGAGGTACCAAGCTTTATTTTTAGTGCTTGTTGAATAAATAGTTCACTCAACTGCCTTTACCCTACTAGAATCTTTCGGCTTTGCAATTCCAGTAATTTTTTCAATTCTGCTAAGGCCTAGGCAGCCCAAAGCAGTCAGCCTCTTTCCCCTATCAGACAGAGCCAAAATCCCTGGCATGGGAGTGTCATTGCTAGTTCATAGGTCACAGGGAGCTTCATTGACTCATGTCATACCAGTCAATTCCAACAGAGAGATCCCATCTGTGTCATAGGTTTTTCAATGGCTGATTTTTCAGAAGTATGAAGGTAAGTTAAAAAGTATTGCTGTGAGTACCCATCTAGGATACTCCACTGATCTCAACACTTCAGGAACAAGAAATAATGAAGAAAACTAAAGATATAAGGGAAAGAATAGTCCAAAAGACTAACGGGCCATGTCTTTAATAGTCTCCATCAGACTAAATCTAGTACAACTTGATGGTGCCTAGCTACCGCCATGGACTGTTCTGACAAGGATCACAACAGAGGGTCCCAGACAGAGCTGGACAAAAATATAGAACAAAATTCTAACTAAAAAAGAAAAACCAGACTTGCTGGCCTGAGATAAGAGAGACCCTCAGAGTATGGTCCCCAGATACCCTTTCAGCTCAGTAATGAAGTCATTCCTGAGATTCACCCTTCAGATAGGGTTGGACAGGCCCATAAGACAAAATGAGACTAAAGGGACACTCCAGTCCAATAGCAAGACCTAGAAGGCATGAGGGGACAGGAAAACCAGTAATAGGGAACACAAGTTTGAGAAGGGAGAGTGTTGACCTGTCGGGCTGTTAACCAATGTCATAAAACAATATGTGTTCTAAATTTTTAGTGAAAAACTAGTTTGTTCTACAAACCTTCATGAGAAGTACAGTTAAGGGGCTTAGGGATACATGGCTGTAGCAACATACTTGTCTCTTTTCCCATTTATGGCTATTCTGTAATAGTCATTGGACTTGGGCAGACATGGCTGTGGCAACAGGCTTGTCTATTTTCCCCTTCTTGTTTATTCTGTAATCTTTGGATTTGGGCAGACATTAGTTCTAGCAACACACTTGTCAGCTTCCCACTTTTGCTCTTTTGGATATATGCTGAATAAAACTCTCTTTTTGCTTGACTGAACTTTGTGGTGTCTTTTCCCCTACAATAGTTAATGGCATTGTTGTCAAGGATTTCTGAAGCTATGAATCCAGTTGAACTTGAGGAATCCTGGACTGTGGAGCAGAAGCTGACAAAAGAGAGGTCCTATCTTCTGGACCCACATATTCCCACTCCATGTCCCTTCGACACCTACAGGATAAGTTTTTACTCCAGTGATTTGCTGAGAACATTTGACCAGAATACTGCACAAAAGAAGTTAGACTGTATTGGACTTTACAAGAAAGACAGTGACTAGATTCAGTCAAGATTTTCAAAACTCCTATGCAAATTCTGATGGATTCACAGACTGCAGCTGATTTAGAATCACATGGAACAGAAAATAACTACATATATCTGTGTAAACAAAAGGATACTTTGGGTTTTATGTGAGAACATTGCTGATGTTTTAAGGTCCTGCTTTCTGGATATATGAAACCATTTATCTTTCCTTTCTTCTAAATTATTTAACTGAAAGGCTTAGATATTGTAACTCTTGAACTAGAAGTTCCTATTGGTAAACTAGGAAACCCTAGTGGCATACTAGTTAAAAACTATGGGTGCTAACCAAAAGATCGGCAGTTCAAATCTGCCAGGTGCTCCTTGGAAACTCTATGGGGCAGTTCTGTTCTGTCCTGTAGGGTCGCTATGAGTTGGAATCAATTTGACAGCAGTGGTTTTTGGTTTTTTTTGTTTGTTTGTTTTTCGTAAACTTAGCAAAGTTGTAAATATTTATAACCAGAAGTGTCTGAAGTTTGAGCTATGATTTTATGAATTAGAATAATATTAGATTCCCTATTAGTTCTATCAAGAAAGTTTATGTCTTAATAAATAAATGTCACTGTGCTTATATTAATACACAAGCTGAAGTTTTGCAGAATGTAGTTACTACCGAGGCATGTAAAAAGCAGTTACTGATGTTCCTTGTTCATAAACAAACAGCTCATGAGATTTGTTTACTTGGCTCAAAGACCTTAGAGTCATAGTTTCATTGGTTATTTCAGAAAATTGGCCTAATAGTATTGTTAGTGTTTCTATTCTACTTCCTAGTTCACTATATGGTGTCTGGGATCATAAAAGTCTGATGATTTGCAATTACCATTATTGAACGTTTTTGATCAAAGATTTTTCAGTAAGTTCTTGATCCAAAGGAGAAAACCATGAAACAGTTGTAATTCTCCTGGAGTATAGATTTTTGGGTTTCTAAAAAGAGTGTAACTTTGAACTTTGAGCTCTGAAGAAAACAAAACTGGTTCCTCAAGCCACTTTGAGTCAAATGATGGTGCAAATAAACTAGTAGGAGTGTTTTGCTCCAGGCATTGTCTTCTTTTTCTGAAGAATTCAGTCTATTTTGTGCAACTGATTCCAAAGATCAGACTGAGAGGTATGTTTAAGGTAAACCAGTAAATAGTTTAATCAGTCATCAAGACAATGTTATATGACTTGCATATCTAATGTTTGTAATTAAATTCTCACCCTCTTGCTATATGGAAAACTATGTATCTTAAACAAATCAGGTTCTCAAAAGAGATGAACCTAATGGCTCACATTCCATTTTCTCTTGGGTTCCACTTTTGCTTGTGAGAGAGTGACCCATGACTGTTAATAGGTAAACCAAGGAGGAGCAGCTTGCCCTCCGGGAAACACTCAGTGTGTTTTAAAGAGATTAACTAAAGGCTCTAACAGACCTCCACCCTGTATTATCTTGCTAATCGTTAGTTCTGTAATGAAAACTTGTTTATCACATGGAAGTTTTTCCATACTATCTGTTTTCTCTAGACAAACTCTGTGTGCTGTTTATGGATATATATTTTTGTGTGGTAGATTCAACTGTACTAATTTAGATGATCTCTTTCCAACTGACAGTGAATTGATATGGACAATCTCTTGTTTAGATTGCTGGTGAATGGTTGGGCAATGTGCTTTGGGAGCTTTAACATTACTTTTAGCTATTCTTAGTAATGACACTAGTAAATACTAGAAAGATAATATTAAATTGTTACACACTGTAAAATGAGAGGAGAAATTTCATTGGTCCAACACTCAGGGTATGGGTGGTAGCTTTAATTCATACTCATTGTATAGTTGAATTGGGGAAATCATTAAGAAATTTATCAGTCACTATGGGACAAATAGCAGACAAAGTCACTAGTGGGATGGAAACCAAATAGTGATCTCTGATGTTGTAAACCAAGCTGATGTGAAATAATAGAATAGCTGCAGATTTTTATGTTAGCCCAGGAAAGTGTAGTCTATGCTGTAGACAAGAAACACATAGAATTAGGGAACAAACTACTTGGTTACACACTGTAACAGGCCTACAAACCCCAGATTTATTTTGTTGGTTACCATCAGGAATAAGTACATGGCCTAGTGTACTATTGCAAGGAATAGTAATATTCTTAGTCTGTATACTCACAGTAGTATTAGGAATAATAAAATTTATCGTCTTTTGTCTTACAACTTAAAAGGCAAAAGAAGGACTTGAGGTAAAATGTTAATGTTCACTGAGTCTGCTCACTATGGCAATGTGATTGATGAGAACATCAATCTTACTTAACATCCTGGCGAAGAACCAGATGGTATCCAGTAAAAAAAGCAGCACTGTAAGTTTAAAGACCCTGCTATGGTTACCAGCTAAGAGATAGACTAAGTCCAGGTATTGAGCAACAAGTGTTGTCTCCAATCTCCAATCAAAAGAAGGGAATGATTAAGAAAATAGTATTGGGGGTGGAGTCAAGATGGCAGACTAAACACTTGTCTCCCTAAATCCCTCTGGAAACCAAGGCCTGAATTAATAATTAAATGGAGCCTTCTGGACTCCTAATGAGCCCTAAGACATGACATAGGGCTGTATATTCTGACTACATGCCACTGCACAGGAGACTTCTTCTCATTTGCCGACTACTGCCCTTGTTGAGTGCTGGCTCTCGCAGGCTGAAGGTAACTTGCCATTTTAACTCTTTTTTCCCTGTCTTAGCTGGCAGGCAGGGCTGTATCTTGACTGGCAGAAGGGCTTGGATGCACTGCTGATGAGATCAGTGAGCAGAGTCGCCACATTTTGAGAGCCTGCCTTGGAATCAGTGCATCTCAGTGCATTTGGCTTCTCTCCCCAAATCTCCACCATTGAATAGCCTATTCTGAGGTAGGCAGGGGCACTTTTGGGGGACTCCATCTTGACTGACTAGGAAGCAAAAATACTCATACAGAGGCCTCAGCTGGACCTAATTCCCAGGCTGGAAAGCAGTGCCTGCCCAGAGAGCACGTCTCTGGAAGAAAAGTAGTCTTTTGCACAGTGTGGCCCAGCAGCAGATGATGGCAAGGCAGTAGCCTTTCTGTATTTGAGCTAGTTTACAGCATCTGGGATTGGATATAGAGGTGCTTACTTTGCCAACTGGGAAGAGAGACTTGCACACCTAAAAGCCTGACCAATTTGGGAAGCCATCAGATACCTTTTACCTGTCAATATAAGACTGCCTAGAGAAATAACTGAAGTGCATCCTGATGGCATCTCTTCCAGCCTTTACTGACTCACATTATAGGGTCAGCTGATGACTCCCCAGTGAGTTTATAAGTAGAGCAGTGTCTTTGCCTGTAAGGAGGTAGAGCCTGCTATCCCAGAGATACCACTGAGCTCAGTCACTGGAGTACAGAGAGGTGTCTAGTGATCAACTTCCTTTTCCAACTGAGCTTTAGATCCCTTTAAGGTAACACCAGAGAAACAAAACAACCTCCAGATGCCCAAAAAGCAACAAACTTTGGATAAAAATGGAAAGAAGAACTCATCTATGGCTTCAGAAGGCCCCCAAAAGAAAGATCCAAAGATCTTCCCAGACAGAGAAGCTTTTCTGAAACTATCAGAGGGCAACTACAAAAGGATTATATATAGTGCCCTCCTAGATCTTATACAAAATGCAGGAGAGGAGAATGAAAAATTAAGCAAGCTGTTCGATCTGATGGAACACCAGTACTCCGAAATCCAACAGATCAAGAACAAAATCAAAGACATAGAAACTTCAAAGCCAAGAAAACAGAATGGAAAAAATGGAAAATAGACTTTCTGACTTGGAAGACAGACCTACTGACTCCAGCATCTATGAGGAGAAATCAGAAAAAAGAAACAAGAAAAATGAAGAAGCATCAAGAAGCATGTGGGACTCTATCAAGAGGAACAATCTACAGTTAATTGGAGTTCCTGAACAGAGAGAGACACCTGAGAACACAGAGAGTATTATTGCTGAGCTGCTGACAGAAAACATCCCAGAACTTATGAAAGAAGAGAATATACATATCCAAGGTGCATATCAAACACCACTCAACATAGCTCTCAAAACAAAGATTCCAAGACATCATCAAGCTTAACAAAATGAAAGATAAGCAGAAACTCTTAAGGGCAGCAAGACTCAAAGTGAAGCTAACATTCAGAGGGAAGCTGTTTTAGTCACCTAGGGCTGCTCTAACTGAAATACCACAGAGTGGATGACTTTAACAAAGGAAGGTTTATTCTTACACAGTCCGGTAGGCTACAAATCCTTATTCAGGGTGTCCACTCCAGGGGAAGGCTTTCCCCTTGTCGGCTCTGGAGGAAAGTTTGGTATTGCATCAGTCTTTGTCAAGGGAGCATCTTGGTGCAAGAATCTGAGGTCTGAAGGACGCACTCTTCTCCTGGTGCTGCTTGCTTGATGGCATGAGGTTCCCAATTCTCAGCCTGCTTCCCTTCCTTTTATCTCTTGCAGGATGAAAGGATTAAGGGTGGAGCAAGCCATACTCCAGGGAAACTCTCTTCACAGTGGAGCAGGAAGAGGTGATCTTATAAAGGGGTTTACAGTCCCATCCTAATCTTTAACATACAGAATAGGAAAACAACAAAATGGAGGACAGTCACAAGATACTGGGAATCATGGCCCAGCCATGTGACTACACCTATTTTGGGAGGGACACAATTGAATCCATGACATCCCACCCTTTGGCACTCCAAAAATCACATCATTGAAACATGTAACACATTCATCTCATCACAGCAAAATCATGTCCATTCCGTATGATAGAAGTCTTAAATCAGTTCCAAGCCCCAAATACAAAAACTCTTCTACATCTGTGAAACCTAGAAGGTAAATGATCTGCCTCTAAAGGTACAATGGCAGGACAGGCACAAGTCTGACATTCCATTACAAATGGGAGAAACTACAGGGTAAGAAGACGTTAACTGATGTTTTAGTCAGCTAGGCTGCTCTGACAGAAATACCACAGAGTGGATGGCTTTAACAAAGAAAGATTTATTCTTACACAGTCCGGTAGGTTGCAAGTCCATATTCAGGGTGTCCGCTCCAGGGAAAGACTTTCCCCTTGTCGGCTCTGGAGGAAAGTCCGATATTGCATCAGTCTTTGTCCAGGGAGCGTCCTCACACAAGAACCTCTGGTCTGAAGGATGCGCTCTGCTCCCGGTGCTGCTTGCTTGATGGTAGCGAGCTTCTCAAGTGTCCTTTGTTTCTTTTTCCTTTTTATCTGAAAGCATTAAAGGGTGGAACAAGCCACACTCCGGGGAACCTCCCCCTACAGCAGGACAGGGAAGTAATCCTATGCAGAATCCTATGCAGAATTCATAGCCCCACCCTAATCTTTTAGCACACAGTTAGCAAAGCCACACAATGGAGGACAGTCCCAAGATACTGGGAACCATATCCCAGCCACATGGCTGCACACATTTTTGGGGGGACACAATTCCAACCATGACAACTGACAACAGACAACTCAGCAGAACATATTACATTAAGCCCTGAAAGCTCTGAAAATACTCTTACATTTTCTGAGACATTCTACACAGTGGCCCTGCCCTCCAGACTAGGTAGTAGCCACACTCTTTGGATCGTGAGTGGAGACCTCCATCCCTGTGCCACAACTCTGCCTTCAAGCCCACTTGGACAGAAATTCTGCCCTATCAGCTTTAGAAGCACCCTAAGCCCAAATGAAATTCCACCCTTACAAACACAGGACACCATGGTTCCCCCCTTTCAAATCCCTGAGGTCATGGCCATACCTTTTGAGACTGAGGAAGCTCAGCTTCTCACGCTGTTTGTCTCTTCAGCTTCTGCTTTCTGTGGGCACATGGCCCGGGCCTCAGGCCCACATCTGCCCTGCCAGGGCAAGTGTTCCAAAGCTCTGTAGCTCCACTAATTTAAGTGCCCAGAGGCACCTCACTCTTGCTGGAAAGCATCCTGCCCAAAGGCACTCAGCTCTCTCACTTTGGAGGTCAGCAAGGCCAGCTCCACCAATTAAAGTGTCTGGAGGCACCCCAGTCTGTGAGGAAAACTGTGCACAGGCACTCAGCTCTCTCGCTCCATGAGTCGGCTCCAGCACTGCCTCTGGTTTTGCTGCTGCCACCAGTTCTCTGTTGTTTCTCGCCATCTGCGCCTTCTTTGTTCCTTCTGAATCTTCTATCCATTCGCAGTTTCAAAATGGCTCCCACAATTTAAGTATTTGCTAGAGCAGCAACCCACTCATGGTACCAAATTGTCTTAGGCTGGGTTTTCTAGGGAAGCAAAACCAGTAACACGTGTAGGTACACAGAAAGATTTATAATATAGATAGATAGATATAGATATGGGAAACAGCTCCCGCAATCACAGAAGCTGAATGCCCCAAGTCGTGGCACAAGCCTCATGTGGGTACAGAAGCTGATGAACCCAAAGTCAGCAGGTCAGAGACCAGAGTTCTAGATCACTGGTTGTGTAGTTCAGTGGATCTCAAGCTGGCAGCGAGACAGAGCAGCAGAGGCTGGCAAACCCAGGATTGGCAGGTCAGGGAGCAAGACTGTCAAGCACCAACTATAAAGACTGATGAATCCAACAGCTGCTAGTCCAAGTACAGGAATCAGACCCTGGAAGAAGAGAGCAGGAGCTCCTGGCTATGTGAGCAGACCAACAGTAGTAGCGGAAGGAGTGGAATGTCGAGAGATGAGAGCTGAGGGGCAGGAAGCCACCCTGCCCTGCCACTTAATACAGCAGCCAAATATGTAGTAGCCACGTTGACATAATCCTGACTACCACAGAAACCCTGTAGGTTTTCATCAGATTTCTCAGCTGAAACAATGCTGGCATGGAGACAGTGGCATGTCACATTCAAAGCCTTGAAGGAGAACTTCCAACCAAGAATTATATATTCTGAAAAACTATCTTTCAAATAGAAAAATTAAATTAAGACATTCACAGACAAACAGAAGCTCAGAGACTTTCTAAAAAACAAAGCAACACTACAAGACATACTGAAAGAATCTCTTGGGTTAGAAGAACAAAACCACTAACTTTATACTTTAGAAGCAAATACAGGACACATCACCCCGAATCCTACTCAGTTAGGAAAGGCTCTAAACACAATCAAAGCTATAATAGCAAAATAAATAATCCAGTGATCGTATCATGAAAACTATGATGTCATCATACTAAAAAGATGGATGTACTACAGTTATCATAGTCCTTCCAGATGAAGAAGTTGATATGAATGGTAGTAACTGAAATTGGATTTATACATAGTTCATTAAGGGAGATCATAGAGGCAGATGTAAAGCACAATAAAGATGCAACATATCCAATCAAGACATGTAACACAGGAGTCTCAATAACCACAAAACCAACCCTGAAAGGTGAAAAATAAACTCATAAAGAAGAATGTCCCAGAAGAGATTAATAAGAACAATAGAGAAAACATCACAATGGCAGCACTGAACACATATCTATTAATAATTATATTGAGTGTAAATGGTCTGAACACTCCAGTAAAGAGACATTGAGTGACTTCTTGGATCAAAAGATATGACCCATCCATGGGTGGCTGACAAGAAACTCACCTTAGACTTAAAGATATGAACAAACTGGAAATGAAAGGATGCAAGAATATATGCCAAACTAACAGTGAACAAAGAAGAGCAGGAGTGGCAATTCTAATCTGGGATAAAATCGATTTTAATGTAAAATCCACCATCATGGGCAAAGATGAATACTATTGCTGAAAGGTTCAGTACACAAGCAGGACTTAATAATATTAAATATTTATGCACCTCATATTGGAACACCTAACTACATCAAAGAAATACTAACTGCCCTCAAAAAGGAGATAGATCACTCCACAATAATGGTGGGAGACTTTGACACTCCACTCTCAATATTGGACAGATCGTCTAGAAAAAAGCTTAATAAAGACACAGAAGACCTTATTGCCATAATTAAACAACTAGACATCATCAACATATGCAGAACTTTCTATCCATCAGTAGACAACTACACCTTCTTCTCCAGTGAACATGCAACATTCTCCAGAACAGACCATGTGCTAGGACATAAAGCAATTCTCAAAAAAATCCGTACCACTGAATTAATGCAAAGCATCTTCTCAGATCATAAAGCGATAAAAGTCTAAATCAATAACAGAAAAACCATAGACAGAAAGCAGAACTCATGGAAACTGAACATCTTGCTCAAAAACCCATGGGTTATAGAAAAAATCAAAGATGAAATAAAGAAATTTATGGATTCTAATGAGAATGAAAACACTTCCTACCAGAACCTATGGGATATAGCCAAAGCAGTGCTCAGAGGTCAGTTTATCTCCATAAATTCACACATCTGGAAAGAAGAAAGAAATAAAACCAAAGAACTAACCCAACACCTTGAACAAGTAGACAGAGAACAACAGAGAAACCCCTCAGGCACCAGAAGGAAACAGATCATAAAGATTGGAGCAGAACTGAACAAATTAGAGAATAGATGAACAACTGAAAAAATCAAAAAGACCAAAGCTTGTTTTCTGAAAAGATCAACAAAATTGACAAACCATTGGCTAAACTTACTAAAGAAAAACAGGAAAGGAAACAAATAACTCAAATAAGAAATGAGAAAGGAGTTGTCACAACAGATCCAACAGCAAAAATATCATAACAGAATACTGTGAAAAGACTGTACTCTGATAAATTTGAAAACCTAGAGGAAATGGACAAATTCCTAGATTCACATCACCAGCCAAAATTATCACAAGGTGAAGCAGAACAACTTAATAAACCCATCACAGAAGAAGCAACTGAAAAAGTCATCAAAAAACTATCAACCAAAAAAAGGCCATGCTCAGATGGCTTCACCATAGAATTCTACCAAGCTTTTAGAGAAGAGTTATCTCCAATACTACTGAGACTATTTCACAGCATAGAAAGGGGTAGAATACTCCCAAATTCATTCTATGAAGCCAGCATAACCCTAATACCAAACCCAGGGAAAGACCCAACAAAAAAGAAGAACTACAGACCAGTATCACTGATGACTCTAGATACAAAAATCTTCAAACAAATATTTGCCAACAGAATACAACAACACGTCAAAAAAATAATTCATCATGACCAAGTTGGATTGATACCAGGGATGCAAGTCTGATTCAACATCAAAAAAACAATGTGATCAACCACATAAAGAACACAAAAGACAATTATCACCTGATTTTGTCTATTGATGCAGAAAAGGTACTTGACAAAGTCCAACACACAGTCATGCTAAAAGCTCTCAGCAAAATAAGAATAGAAGGCAAATTCCTCAATGCAATAAGGGCCATTTCTACAAAGACAACTGCCTACATCATCTTGAATCGTGGGAGACTGAAACAATTCCCCATGAGAAAGGGAACTGGACAAGAATGCCCACTCTCACCTCTCCTATTCAACATTGTACTAGAAGTTCTAGCCAGAGCAATAGGACAAGACTAAGAAACAAAGGACATCAGTATCAGCAAAGAGGAAGTAAAAATCTCCCTATTTGCAGATGATATGATTGAATATGCAGAGAATCCTAAAAAATCCATAACTAAACTACTCAAACTGATAAAAGAGTTCAGCAAAATCTCAGGATATAAGATAAACATAAGTACATTAGTAGGGTTCCTTTGTACCAACAACAAGATTATTAAAGAAGAAATCACCAAATCAATACCATTTACTATAGCCCCCAAGAAGATAAAGTACTTAGGAATAAATTTAGCCAGAGAAATAACAGACCTTTACAAAGAGAACTACAAGACCTTAGTACAAGAAACTAAGAGAAGCTTACATAAATGGAGAAACCTACCCTGCTCATGGATAGGAAGACTTAACATTGTGAAAATGTCTATTTTGCCCAAAGCAACCTTCTTATATAAGGAAAATCCAATATGAATTCATGTGACATTTTTTAATGAGATGGAGAAACAGATCACCAACTTTGTTTGGAAAGGGAAGAAGCCCTGGATAAGTAAAGCACAACTGAAGAACAAGTACACACTGGAAGGCCTCACACTACCCAACTTTAGAAACTATTATACTGCCACAGTAGTCAAAACAGCCTGGTACTGGTACAAAAACAGACAGCTAGATCAATGGAACAGAACTGAGACCCCAGAGATGACACCATCCTCGTATGAAGAGCTGATATTTAACAAAGGACCTAAGACATTAAACTGGGAAAAAACAATCTCTTCAACAAACGGTGCTGGCAAAATTGGATATCCAGCTACATTAAATTAAAACAAGACCCATATCTTACACCTTATACAAAAAGCAACTCGAACTGGATAAAAGACCTAAATATCAAATCTAAAATAATAAAGCTCATCCAAGAAAAATTAGGATCAACAATGGAAGTTTTAATACACAATGTAGACAGACTTCAAAATCTGACAAACAAACCACAATCAACAGGAGAGAAAATAGATAAATGGGAACAACTAAGAATCAAACATTTTTGCTTATCCAAAGACTTTATCAACAGAATTAAAATATCACTTACAGAATGGGAAAAAAATACTTGGCAACTATATGTCAGACCAACGCCTGATCTCCGTAATATATAAGGTATTACAAAATATCAATAGGAAAATGATAAATGATCCAATTAAGCAATAGGCAAGGAAATGAACACTTTTCTAAAGAGGAGAACCAGGCAACCAAAAAACACATGCAGACATGCTCATGATCATTAGCTATTCAAGAACTTCATATCAAAACTACAATGAGAGACTATCTCACCCCAACAAGGTTGGCCATGATCCAAAAAATGCAAAACAACAAATGCTGGAGAGGCTGTGGAGAAATTGGAACTCTCCTACACTGTTGGTGGGATTGCAAAATGGTGCAACTTTTTTGGAAAGCAATCTGATGCTTGCTTAGAAAACCTGAAATAGCTATACCATTTGACCCAGTAACTCCACTGCTCAGAATACATCCTACAGAATCAAGGCCATTCATACCAACTGATACATGCACACGAATGTTCATGTCAGCACAGTCCACAATAGCAAAAAGATGAAATCAACCCAGATGCCCAACAACAGAGGAATGGATAGGTAAACTATGGCATATATACTCGATGGAATACTATGCAATGATAAAGAACAATGATGATTCCAGGAAACATCTCATAACCTGGTTTCAACTGGAGGAGGACATTATGTTGAGTGAAAATAGTCAGCAGCAAAAGGGAAGTATTATATGAGACTCCCACAAAAAAAAACTTAAAAACAGACTCATGCATAGAAGAAAATACTCTTTGATGGCTGCAAGGGTGGGGAGGGAGGGAGGGGGAGGGCGGCATATAGATTAGATAGTTGATAGAAATTTGGTTGGGTGAAATCTGTGACAGCACACATTCGAAAGAAGATCAATTTTAACTGGACTTCAACATAATATGATTACTCCTCCCATCTACAAGGACAGAGTAGCTAGGGTTGGAGGGTCAGCAACCATGCTCTCAGGGGACATCGATGCCAACTGGCATAACTAGCATTTTGCTAAGAGAGTCTTCTGCACCCTAATTTGGTGAGTGGTCTTAAAAGCTGCCAAGTTGCCATCTGAGATATGCCAAGTTGTCCCAACTCAGCAGGAATGGATGATCACCAAGGACCAAAACAACATGGGGGAAAGAGAACCCAAAAGAGAAAAAGACCCATGTGAGTGGGTGACTACATCAACATGTGACTGGAAGAATGGGATGGTGTCCAGCCACCACCAGTTATAGCCATGATGGGGCTCACAATGTTGAGTCTCACTGGCAATATGAGAATAAAGGGGGGTACACCCTGAGACCTCCACTAAAAGACTGCAATTGGTGGTCCGAGGGCCTTGGGTTTCCCCTGGGAGCATGGGGCCTGGCCCTGATGCTGTCCTCGTCCATAAGTTACAGTGGAGGTCAGCTCTTCAGACAGGAATGGATTGGACTTGGGGAAACAGAGTGACCATATCATGTGTGCACTTTACGGTTCTATGCATCTATAGGATGTCATCCTGCTGACCTCTTACTGGAGGCGGGGGAGTGGGTGGAGAGGAGGGGATAAGTGATTGTTAGGAGGATATAACATGTACAGAAGAGGAGTGTGCTGTCACCGGGCAGGGAGAGCAGTGTCAGCTACACATAAGCAGGCATGTGAATTTATTTGAGTTTGTACATTTTCATTCAATCATAATTAAATAAATAAACAAAGGAGATGTGTGCAAAGAGAACACAAACCAAAAATATAATAGTAATAGTATTGGAATTAGTATTCTCTGTCCTCAAGCATAGAGAATGTGACCTAGCTGAGCTAGACCCCTAAGGACTCACAAGTATGCATCAACTGGACCTTAAGATAAAGACAATAGACAGGATAATATTGTAAAATATCTTTTAGGGAACCGATGGCACTTGGCACTTGGCTTCATGTAAGCCAGAACACTGGAGACTTTCCACTCCTATCTATCAGCATTTAGTGAACAGAAAATTTGAACCAATGAAGACCCTCCAGACTGTCATTATGAAACCTGTACCAATGATTGCTGAGAAAGAAGATTCAAAATGTAAGCTCAATAACATTAAGCTCAGACAATCTAGCAGAAACCATGCAGGCAAGAAGGCAATGGAATAATATATAAAAAACCTTGAAGGGAAAAAAAAAAACTGGCAGGTAAGAATTCCATGTTCAGCAAAACTGTCTCTCAAATACAATGGCAAAATTAGGACATATCCAGGTAAACAAAAATGTAAGGAAATTGCAAAAATCAAACCAAAATTAGAGGAAATACTAAAGGGAGTACTTTGGTTAGAAAATCAATAACATCTGACAATAACACAAGATTAGAATGCAGAATGGAGAAATAGATATCAACCCAGAAAGGGAAATCACAAAAATCAATGAAAGGCAAAACACTGAAAATAAGGAAACAGGTGTCATCATAAAACATTATAACACAAAAGAAGGACTTTAAAAAAATGTAGTCATGGATCTCTCAATGGAGAGGAAGTCAAGGCAACATTAAGGAATTAACGAATGGTTTAAATATAGAAAAATAGGGGCAAATATCAAGGTAACCACAAAGGAAACTATCAATCCTATGCACCAAAATAAAAAGAAAGAAAGAAAAACAAGAAGTCACAGCAAATACAATACAACCAACACTGAAAAGATTGAAAAGACTTATAAAGAAAAAAGACTCAGCACAGAAAATTAAATGGAACAAAGCAATTGTCTGCAACACACACAAAAAGACATCAGAATGACAGCACTAAGCTCATACCTACCAATAATCGTACTGAATGTAAATGGACTAAATGCACCAATAAAGATACAGACAGTAGCAGATTGGATAAAAAAAATGACCCATTTATATGCTGCCTACGTGAAACATAAGTTAGATTCAAAGACATAACCAAACTCAAAAGAATGGGAAATATATATATATCGAGCTAACAACATTCAATAAAGAACAGGAGGGACAATATTAATCTCTGATAAAATAGACTTTAAAGTAAAACACACCGCTTTGGATAAGGAAGGACATTATACAATGGTTAAAGGCTCAATACTCCCAGAGAATATAACCATACTGAATATGTATGCACTCAACGACTGGGCTCCAAAATGCATAAACACTAACTGAATTTAAACAGAAATAGACAGCTCCATGATAATAGTAGGAGATTCCAACACACCACTCTCAATGTGGGACAGAATATCTGGATCCAAATGCCACAATCAACCAACTCGACCCCATAGACATATACAGAACACACTATCTAACAGCAGCCAAGTATACTTTCTTTTCCAATGGACATGGAACATTCTCTAGAAGAGACCATATATTAGGCCACAAAGCTGTCCTTAACAAAATCCAAAGCATCTTTTCAGACCATAAAGCCATATAAGTAGAAGTCAATAACAGAAAAAAGAAGGAAAAAAATTCAAACACATGGAAACTGAACAACACCTTGCTCAAAAACAGGTGGATTATAGAAGAACTCCAGAATGGAAAAAAGAAATCCATAGAATCAAATGATAATGAAAACACATCCTACCAGAATCTATGGGACATAGCAAAAGCAGTGCTCAGAGGTCAGTTTATTTCAGTAAATGCACGCATCCAAAAAGAAGAAAGGACCCAATTCAAACTATGAACTCTACAATTTAAACAAGTGGAAACAGAGCAGCAAAAGAAATCCTCAGGCATGAGAAGAAAGCAAATAATAAAAATTAGAGAAGAACTAAATGAAATAGAGAATAGAAAAATAACTGAAAAAATAACACCAAAGCAAGTTTTTGAAAATATCAACAAATTGATAAATCATTGGCCAAACTGACAAAAGAAAAATGGGAAAGGAAGCAAATAACCTAAATAAGAAATAAGATGTGTGATAATCACAACAGACCTAACTGAAATTAACAGAATCATAACAGAATACTATGAAAAACTGTACTCTAATAAATTTGAAAATCTAGAGGGACAAATTCCTAGAAACAGATCATCTATCAAAACTAGCAAAATAGAATTAGAACAACTAAATAAGCCCATCACAAAAGAAGAACCTGAAAAGGTAGCTTAAAAACTACCAACTGAATAAAAGCTCTGCCCCAACAACTTCACTGGAAAATTCTACCAAACTTTCAGAGAAGTAACACCACTATTATTAAAGGTATTTTAGAGCACCAAAGGGATGAAATACTCCAAAAACCATTCTATGAAGCCAGTATAACCCTAATACGAAAACCAAGCAAAAACAGCACAAACAGGGAAAACTGCAGACAAATATCTCTCATGAGCTTAGATGCAAAAAATTCTGAACAAAATTCTACCCAACAGAATTCAACATCATATAAAAAAATAATAATTTGCCATGACCAAATAGGATTCATACTAGGGATGCAGGGTTGGTTCATCATTAGAAAAACAATTAATTTAATCGACCACATAAATGAAACAAATTAAAAGAACTACTTGATTTTATCAATTGATGCAGAAAAAGCATTTGACAAAGTCCAACACTCATTCATGTTAAAAACTCTCAATAAAATAGGAGTAGAAGGGAAATTCCTCAGCATAATAAGGGGTATCTATTCAAAGCCAACAGCCAATATCATCCTAAATGGAGAGAGTCTGAAAGTATTTCCCTTGAGAACAGGGACCAGACAAGGATGCCCATTGTCACCACTCTTATTCAACATTGTGCCAGAGGTTCCAGCCAGAGCAATGAGGCAAGCTAAAGAAATAAAGAGTATCCAGATTGATAAGGAAGAAGTAAAAGTATCTCTGTTTGCAAATGTGATTTTATACACAGAAAACCATAAAGAATCCACAAAAAAAAACCCTGCTAGAACTAATAGAAGAGTTCAGCAAAGTGTCAGGATGTAAGACAAACATACATTAATCATTCAGATTCCTTTATACCACCAAAGAGACCATCAAAGAGGAAATCACCAAATCATTACCATTTACAATAGCCCCCAAGAAGATGAAATACTTAGGAATAAATCTAACGAGAGTTGTAAAAGACCTTTACAAAGAAAATTACAAGACTCTACTGCAAGACACTGAAAGAGACCTATATAAGTAGACAAACATACTTTGCTCATGGATAGGGAGATTTAACGTCACAAAAATGTCTATTCTATGCAGAGTGATCTATACATATAATGCAACCCAATACAAATTCTAATAGCATTTGTTAATGAAATGGAGAAACAAATTACCAACTTCATATGGAAAGGGAAGAAACTTCAGATAAGTAAAACATTACTGAAGAAGTACAAAATGCCTGACAGTGGAACCTAGTACACTATCACAGTAATGAAAACAGCCTGGTATTGGTACAAAAACATACACATAAATCAATGGAACAGAATTGAGACTCCAGATATAACCTCATCTACCTATGACCAGCTGACATTTGATAAAGGTCCAAAGTCCATAAACTGAGGACAAGACATTCTTTAACTAATGGTGTTGGCATAACTGATATCCATCTCCAAAAACAAATGAAACAAGACCCATGTCTCACATTATGCACAAAAACTAACTCAAAATGCATCAAAGACCTAAATATAAAATCTAAAACAACAAAGATCGTAAAAGAAAATCTAGGGACAATTCTGGGAGCCCTAATACATGGAATAAACAGACTACCAAATATTACTAATGGGACACAAATACCAGAAGGGGAAATAGATAACTGAGAACTCCTAAAAATCGAACACTTATGCTCATCCAAAGACTTCACCTAAAGAGTAAAAAGATTACCTACAGAGTGGGAAAGAAATTTTGGCTACCACAAATCCATCAGCACCTAATCTCCATGATCTACAAGGTACTACAAAACACCAACAAGAAAAAGACAACCCAATTTAAAAATGGGCAAAGAATATGAACAAGTACTTCACCAAAGAAGACATCCAGGATGCTAACATATACATGAGGAAATGCTCAGGATCATTAGCCTAGAGAAATCCAAATCAAAACTACAATGAGATGCAATCTCACCCCAACAAGGCTGGCATTAATCCAAAAAACACAAAATAATAAAGTCTGGAGAGGCTGTGGCAAGAATGAAACTTTTCTACACTGCTGGTGGAAATGTAAAATTGTGCAACCATTTAGGAAATCTGGCACTTTCTTAAAAATCTAGAAACAAAAATAGCATATGATGCAGCAATCCCACTTCTTGGAATATATCGTAGAGAAATAAGAGCTGTCACATAACTGATACATGCACCCAGGGCTTATTGCAGCACTGTCCACAATAGCAAAAAGATAGAATCAACCTAGGTACCCATCAGCAGATGAGTGGATAAACTCTGTATATTCACACAATGAAATACTATGTGATGATAAAGAGCAATGATGATGTTAGGAAATCTCTCATCACATGGAGTCACCTGGAAGACATTATGCTGAGTGAAATCAGTCAGTTGCAAAAGGACAAATATTTTATGAGACCACTACTATAAAAGACTTAAGAAAAAGTAAATACAGAAGAAGATAATCTTTGATGGCAGGGAGGGAAAGAGGAAGAGGGGTGTTCACAGACTAGATAGTAGATACCAATTGGGTTAGGTGAGGGGACTGACAGACACAGTAGAAGGGAGGTTAGCACAACTGGACTACACCAAAAGCTAAAAGGTTTTCTAATTACAACCCAACATTTTGAAGGACAGAGTATCAGGGACAGGGATCTGGGGACCGTGGTTGCGAGGGCCATCTAGGCTAATTGGCATAATGAAGTTTTTCTTAAGAAAGTGTACAGCACACCACTTTGGTGTGTGGCGTTTGGGGTCTTAAAGCTAACAAGTCACCATCTAAGCAGCATCAATGGGTCCCAATCCACATGAAGAAGAGGAGAATGAAGGACATCAAAAACATGAGGAAAATATGAGCCTAGCAGGCAGAAGGTGTCACATGGCCCACAGACTACATCAGCATGAGACCTGATGAACTAGAAGACGCCTGGCCTCCACTAATGACTGTCCCGACAGGGAACACAATGAAAAATCCCTGATGCAGTGGGAGGAAAAACGTGTGTGCACAACTAGAACTCTCATAGAAGATCACACCTGATGGACCTTCAGACTTGAGGGCCCCCTGAGGATATGGTCCCCAGACTTTCTGTTAGCCCAGAGCTGAAGTCAGCCCCAGATCCAACTCTCTAGACAAAGATTGGACTGGACTATAAGACAGAGTAATCCTGGTGATGAATATGATCTGTGACTTAAATATACACATGAGGCTGCCTGAGCAGCTCCTCTCTGAAGGTGAGATGAGAAGCTCGAGGGGGACAGGAGTTGGCCGAATGGATGTGGGAAGTGCAGGGTAGAAAGGAGGAGTGTGCTGTCACAGGGGGTGGGTGGAAAGCCGATAGAGTTGCATAGTGGTGTGCATGCGGGGTTTTACATGGTAAATTGGTTTTGACGGTAAACTTTCACTTCAAGCACAAGTAAATATTATAATTAATTAATAATATAAAAATCTTAAGGTGTTGTTTCTTGTCATACCCTCCATCTAGGTCTATACATTTCTAAATGCAGTGTCTCCATCTCGCTAACCCTTCCCTCTGAAGAATTCTGCACTCTTTGATTTATGCCACCTGAAAACAGCAATTTGGGCATCATTGAGGGACTCAAATTATGTTCCTTTTAAATGTTATTTGAATTTGGGGGACAAGAAAGAAGTCTGAAAGGGCAACAACGGTGCTGTAGATTAGACAGAGCAAGGTTTCCCAACAAAATTATTGTAGGACTGCCCTTACTACCTACCCTTGAAGAATGAGCAAGTGCATTGTCATGATGGAACAAAAAATTCCTCAAGACAACTTTCCTGGCTTCTTTCTCACCAATGCAGTTTTCAGTTTTCTTAAAATATCTTCACAATAAGCCCACATGATTGTCCTGTGTCCTTCAAGAAAGTCTACCAAGATTATCCCTTTGGGAGAACGGAAAAACCAAAGACACAAGGAAAAGATTAGTCCAAAGGAACTGGTGGAGCACAACTCCCACAGCCTCTAGCAGATTGAGTTTAGCATGACTGGAAAATCAAAAATAACCAAACTCGTTGCTGTCAAGTGGATTCCAACTCGTAGGGACCCTATGGGACAGAGTAGAACTGCCCACGGCATTTCCAAGGAGCAGCTTGTGGATTTAAACTGCCAACAATTTGGCTAGCAGCTGCAGCACTTAACTACTATGTCACCTGGCTTTCCACACAACTGGATGGTGCCTCATTACAACTTCTGATGCTCTAACAGAGATTACGACAGAGTGCCCCAGAAAGAGCTGGAGAAAAATGTAGAACAAAACTCGAACTCACAGAAAAAGCCCACACTTACTGGACTGACTGGGGAAATCCTGAGGGTATGGCCCCCAGGTGCCCTTTTAATTCAGTTGTGAAATCACTCCTGAGGTTCACCCTGCAGCCAAAGAGCAGACAGGCCCCTAAAACAAAAGAAACACGCAAGCCCAGGGCAAGAACACAAAGGCAAGAGGGAACGGGAATGCTGGCAATGGGAAAACCAAGGCCAAGGAGGGAAGAATGCTGACAAGAGGTGGAGTTGGCAACCAACACTGCAAAACAATATGTGTATTAATTGTTCAATGAGAAAACAAATTTTGCTCTGTAAACCTTCACCTAACGCACAATTTTCAAAAAGACAGAGATCACCACTTTGGAATCCCCCAAAGTTGCCAAACCTTCTGAGTGGTCTTCCCCCTCTTGGCTCATCTTTAAGGTCTTGTCAACCTTCCTTGAAATGCTAGATTCATCTAAAAAGTGTTGTTTTATGTGCTACAGCGTAAATTTAAACTGCAGTGCACCAATGATTTGAGAAGACATCCACTTGAATTTTGTTAAAAATGTGATTATTAGCCCTGACCTCAAGATTGTTTTTTCACAGCACAAAAAGTATCCTTTTTTTTTTTTAAAAGATACCCTAATGAGACTAAGACAAGTATATTACCAAAAACACTTGTGTGCAGTCCTCCACTGATCTTAGCGATATGTTTAAACATGTTTGGTTTGAAATAAACCTGTGCATGTACGAACTGGAAACTTACTGGCAATACTTTTTGACCTACCCTCATAAATCTCCAGACCTTTCTTCTGAAGTGCCTCTAGGTAAACTCAAACCTCCAAATTTTGGTTATCAGCCAAGTATGTTAACCATTTGTCCTAACCAGTTTAACATAGTCCTAAGTTATTTTAAGTAGGAACACTTAAGCAAAACAGATACTTTCTGGGTTAACTTCACAGTTCTTTTAGCTCAGGCCTCTTAGCTCTAATGGTCAGGGATACTGCCTAGATTTGGTTAAGATGTTCCATCCATGACACCCAGTTGAGGAAGAAAGTGGGAGCTGAAATCCAATCTGAGCTCTGCATGTCAAGCCGAGCTCTCCATAAAGTGTGCATCTGCCCTGGGAGGGAGATGCCCTTTTGCTCAATCACAGAAAGAGGCATTTCTAAGTTAGTTAATAAAATGCATTCAATTCTAATGTGTGTTGTGGCCCTAAAGATGGGTGTCTCGAGGCATGTGATCTGAGAGGGCCAGGCTGCCTCTGATATCTCAACTGCCATGACATGCTAATGTGCTGGAAGGAGAGTAGAGACCAACTCTGATGTGAAACAGCTGTATGACCCAAATAGTCCTCTCATTCACATCTCCAGGCCTCTCTTCCCTAATCTGGAAATGGGGGGGTTCTTATAGATGATTTTTGAGAAGGACTGCTGAGATGCACACCTCCAGGGGACACGATTTACAGTGTACCTGATTAATCTTTTTTCTTTTATGACTGAGTGAAAATGTATGTTCCCGTATAAATTTACATGCCCACCTGTATGCAGCTTCCACTGCTCTCCTTGTCCGGTGACAGCACACTATTCCTCTCTGCTCCATACATGCCTCATTCTCCCAACTGTCTCCTGTCCCCTCCTCTCCACCCACTCTCTTTCCTCCAGCCAGAGGTCAGCAGGATGCTAACCTATAGATGTATAGAACCATAAAGTACACCCAACATGTGGTCACTGCATCGCCAAGTCCAATCCATTCGTGTCCGAAGAATGGACCTTCGTTATGATTTATGGGTAAGGGCAGCATCAGGGCCAGGGGCTATGCTCCCACAGGAACCCTGAAACGGCTGGACCATCAGTTGAGGTCTTTTAGTGGAGATCTCAGGGTGCACCCCTTTTTATTCTTTTTTTTATATATATATTTTTCATTTAATAAGACTGAGTGAAAATGTACATTCTTGTATAAATTTACATGCCCACCTATATGCAGCTTCCACTGCTCTCCCTGTCCGGTGACAGCACACTATTCCTCTCTGCTCCATACATGTCTCATCCTCCCAACAGCCTTCTTTCCCCTCCTCTCCACCCGCTCCCCTTACTCCAGCCAGAGGTCAGCAGGATGATATCCTATACATGTATAGAACCATAAAATGCATCCAATATATGGTCACTCTGCATTGCCAAGTCGAATCCATTCCTGTCCAAAGAGTGGATCTTCGTTATGATTTATGGGTAAGGGCAGCATCAGGGCCAGGGGCCATGCTCTCAGGGGAACCCCGAAACTGCTGGACCATCAGTTGAGGTCTTTTAGTGGAGATCTCAGGATGCACCCCCAGTGAGACTCATCTCTGTGAGCTCCATCGTGGCTATTACTGGTGGTGGCCGGGCACCATCCAGTTCTTCTGGTCCCAAGTCGATGTAGGCACCCACTCTTGTGGGTCTCTCTGTCCTCTAGGTTGTCTTTACCCCATGTCATTTTGGTCGTCGGTGAGCATCCATTCCTGCTGAGTTGGGACCATTTGCTATGTCCTCGGATGGCAGCTTGGCAGCTTGTAAGACCTCAGATGCCACTCACCAATGTGGGGTGCAGAGAGCCCTCTTAGCAAAATGCTAGTTGGGCTAATTGGCCTTGATTTTGCCTAAGAGCATGGTCCCCCGCCCCCCACCCCAGCTACTCTATCCTTGCAGTATTGATTTAAGATGGAAGGAGTACTCAAGTTATGCTGAAGTCCACTTAATGTTGTTCTTGTTTCTAATGTGTGCTGTCACCGATTTCACCCAATCAGATTGCTAGCAACTATCTAATCTAAACCCTCCCTGCCTCGCCCTCCCTCCCTCCCCTCCTTTGCGGCTGTCAAAGAGTCTTTTCTTCTATACACAAGTCTGTTTTTGAGATCTTATCCTAGAGGTCTCATACAATATTTGTCCTTTTGTCGCTGACTACTTTCACTCAACAAAACTCTAAACTGACACTCTAAGAGTGACTGGGTGATGCTAGGGCTAATTGTTCTCTCACAATGTGTTTAAAACAAATGCTGCTCCCTGTCTAGGTTGTCTCCTGTGCCTGGAGTCTAGTTTATTCTGGTCCACCTTTTTCATACACAGTACTCATCTCTTGTATACCCCAACCATATAGCTGTTGGGTTATACATAAACTCAGAATACTTGCTTACTTATCTCTCTTATTACATTGTGGTCTTCACAACAACAGGATTGGCTCGTTCCCTTATTCATCTTCACATATTTGCCCCTCTGCACCCACTGCATGCCCTTTACACACAGAGGCGCTATGGAGCTTTTCCAGGCTTTTAAGCCTGTCTAATCCCTCCCTCCCACTCTTGAAACTTAACTCTAAAGTAAAAGATTAGGGAGGGGGTGGGTTACCTGGGAGATGACTAAGTACCACCTGTTTCCTGCCTGGTCCCCTCTTTGGCCCCACGAGGCCCTCTTCTGACACCTCCGCACTACCCACGTGGAGAACTTGAAGGGGTATAGATTAGCTGATATCTAAAGGCTCTTCACTTTCTAGCTTTCTATGAAAACATCCTAGTTGCCCTTAGTAACCAGCCATGCATAAATTTATGAATGCATCTAACCCTTTTAAAAAAGGTTTCTGCTTACACTAACTCTTGAGGATGATGAATTCCATACATTTGTTTCCTGATGCATAAAATCACATTTACTTGTGTTTTTCTAAATGTAACTCTTTCAAGCCTCAAGCGGGCTTTGATAGAGTCTCCTAGATTTTGTGACCACATCTGCATTCAAAATTTCTATAGACCTTCCCCAGCTCTGTTATGTCTCCCTACATACAGAATTCTGGTGCAGGTGTTCTTTCTCCCAAGGAAGGAATTGATCCTTCCTGAACAGGTCCAGTATTTGGTTGACTCCCTTGAAGCACAGTGGTAGATGGCTGTCTGGCTTTAAAAAAACAAACAACAACAAAAAAAAACCCTCTATGGTAAAATGCTTTTCTAAGCCTTTTGCAGTCATCTCTCCTCAACTTCTTTCCACTCAGCCAGTGCTGAAGTGAGTTTTCGAAAGTGAGAAATATACACCAAAAAAAGCTAGAGAATTCTTGATCTTGGAGGCGTCTTGTGAGGTATCTCAAGAGCTCCCAACTCCTAGGCAGATTTTTCTCCTGGGATCCTAAGGAAGCACGGGGTTTAGGAGACAGCAACAAGATCATCTACCATCTTGAAAAGACTCTCCATCAGAACATGTAGAGTTGGCAAACCCACTACAAGGACAAGAATTTTAGAGTGCTGTACATAAAGAGAACCAGGCAGTTATACAGAGGACTTGTGCCTGGTACTAGGCAATAGCGTTGGGTTGCTAGGTGGCTCTCCATTAGCTCAGTTTTTTCATCTATCTTATGCAAACATATGAGGATACATAGCCTGGCAAACACTAAACAGCTATTTGTAAGCCAAACCTCTTTCTCAAAAGAGTGGCTACTGATATGTAGAAGTCGGTTTCTTAATTTTGTTGAGGCCTTGATGGGTTGTCCTGCTAGATGTTTTGTTTAATAAAAGGAGAAGAAATTTCAGCAAGGGAAATTGACTTCTAATCCCAAACTCGGCAGTGAACAGCAGCCAGAATTTGATGCTGCACTGAGCTTGAGACAGCGTCCAATGGTCCTACTGCCTCTCGTTTCTCACGTGCTGTAAGCCAGGTGCACTGGTGGTGGTACTTCATGCAGGAGCTGAGACATTAAAAGTAAGTAGTACAGCTATGCCTGCTGGGGAAGGGGGTAGGGCAGCTCCAAGTGGGAAAGATGCAACAGCCTCAGCTGCCTTTCTTCCCCTTCCTAAAGTTTTCCAATCTCCACTCTCTCTGCCTCTTCTCCATTCACAGGCTTTCCCTAGAATCCTGAACAGAGATGGCTGCTTCCACCCCTATATTTGGCCTCTGACAATCCACTGCCCCCCTATCTGAGCTGGCCAGTGGTGGACGAGTCCCTTAGTTTAATAAAGATAAGTTGGAATTAGAAATCAAATGCAAATGCATGGAGATAGAGAAGTTGAGAGTATGGACATCTTCAGCAGAATCACAGTGTATGGACTATCCAGCCCCGGTTTCTTCCTTGTTTTGCACAAACTGTGAATAATAGGCCAAACCACTAAGGCATCCTGCCCTAAGTTTTGCAGCAACAGCAGTAACTACCCGGGGAACACAGGATGCTCACACAAGGAAGAGGTAAGAGCATTGCTTTAGTCTTCCAGTGCTGCTTTAACAGGAATACCACAAGTGAATGGCTTTAAAAAGAGAGATTTTGTTTTGTCACAGTCCAGTAAGCTAAAAGTACAAATTCAGGGTATCAACTCCAGGGGAAGGCTTTCTCTGCTGGCTCTGGAGACAGGTCCTTGTCATAAATATTCCCCTGGACTGGAAGCTTCTGAGGTGCAGGCACCCCAGGTCCTTTCCAACAGATCGTGCTCAGCTCCAGGCACTGCTTCTTGGTAGTATGAGGTTCCCAATTCCCCCCTTGTCTCCCTTTCCTTTATGTACCAAGAGATTACTTCAAGGCACAATACAATCCCACACAATGAGTCATACCCCACCAACACAATTGTCACCCATCCTCCATGATTAACATTACACAGAGGAGTTTTACAATGTAAAGGACCATCACACAATATAGGGAATCATGGTCCAGCCAAATTGTTACTACACACATTGCTACATGTATTTTTATGGGGACCACAATTCATTCCATGACAGACATGTATCAATATGATTCCTAAGCAAATGTATCAATCGCCTCCTTAAGTGAGTCAGAGTACCTTGTAATCTTAATGCAATTAGTCAAACTGAGAAACATTTTTCCTTCTCATAGTTAACCAGTTTATTTGACTGGTTTGACTCTGTCTCCTGTCTAGTGTGCAATCTGATTGACCCTTGCATTGGCTTGACCCTTGGATTAGTTAAAGGCACAGTTTATTTGACTGGTTTGGTTCTGTCTCCTGTTCAGTGTGCAATCTGATCGACTCTCAGATTGGTTTGGTGGATGGGCAGGCATTTTGTCATCAGAGCTCCTAGCCTAGGTTTTGGTTTTTAGCTTTGTCTCTGAAGCAGAAGATTTAATCCGTTCTGAAGGGGCTTGTTTGGGACTTTTGAAATAGCCATGTTCCTCTCCTCTGTGAATTATGGGTTGTTTCAGAAATGGGAACTTCAAAGTAAAGCTCTTACTGATCTGGACTTGGACCACTCCTAGAACTGTTTGCTTCATCTGGTACATTATCCTGCTTGCTGCCTCCTACATAGCCAGGAAACATCATCTGCAATAGAAATATACAGGCCCCTTGCCCATCATCCAAAGCGCTAGATCCTGTCTCCTGGAAGCTGATACCTACTGTTGATTGCAGTATTGAAGCACGCACATAAGATGCATAAATGCTGTTGGCCTGCTGCAAATAGCCAGCTGAGGGTTCTAATGTGAGCTTGATAAAGATACTGGAGTTTATCTGCCTATATCAGGAAAAGTCAATATACAGCCAAAAATGAGCCATGCAGAGCTGAGAGCTGTCACCAAATTTTACCAGTTAAGCAGTCCATAATCACTGAGAAGGAAGGAACCAAACCAAGGCTTTTTAGCTCCCTCCCCCAACAAAAGACAAAAAAATGTTGCCTGGGAAACTAGCTGACAGCTGTGTCACCAAAATTTACCTTTAGGCCCTCGTGTGAATCAGGCAGTAGCATAACGGGCCAGCAGAGAGGACTGTGTACAACAGTGGTTAGAGGCTTAGGCTCTGCTTTGAGGCTGTCTGGACTCAAAATTGTCTTGTAGCACCTACTAAGATTTCATTTGGAAATCTAATGAGGGAATAGGGGTATGCTTCTCTTACGTAACTTACTAAAACTCTCTAAATCTTCATTGTCTTCTTCGTAAAATTGGGATAGTAGTAGTATCTGTTGGGAGTTTCAAATAAGATGATTTATATAAATATTTAGCATAGTTTTCTGGTACACTGTGAGAGCTCAACAAACACTGCTTGTCATTGTTTACAGGGAACCCATGAGTCTATCACCGATTTTAGCCCCTGCTTCTAATTCCGAACAGTGTTACTATTTAGATATCTAAAAACCCAAAGAGATCAAACCCTTTGCTGTCAAGTTGATTCCAACTCAGAGCAACACTATAGGACAGAGTAAAACTGCCCCACAGGGTTTTCAGGGAGCATCTGGTGGATGCAAACTGCCCATCTTTCGGTTAGCAGCCGAGCCCTTAACCACTGAGCAGTCAGGGCTCTGTAGGCCATCAGGATCCTGATTTATATTTCTCTCACCATGGACACAGCACTCACTCATTCGGGGCCAGATTTTGAAATTAGATCTGGAAACATACACTAAACCCTAATTATTGAAAGTGTGGCTTATAGACCAGAAAACAGCACCACCATCATCTGAGAGCTACTTGAAAACATAGACTCTCAAGTCCCACTCCAGATCTATGGTTTATTAAGATCTACACATGATTCACAGGCACTTTAAAATCTGAGTAGCTCTGAGCTAAAACATTTAACACTGTGCTTCTCAAAGTGTGATCTTTGAAGAATCAGTAGCAGTTAACAGAACAACCATGAGCTTGTTATAAATGCAGGTTCACGGATCCCACCTCAACGTAACTGAATCAGAATCTCTCAGTGAGGCCTAGGAAGCTGTTTTCGAACAAGCACATTAACATCTGTGAATCACTGAGGTAAAATATGGAACTTACAAGGCTCCTTTCTCTCAGTCAAATGAGCTGAGATCTGATAGGACATTCTTTCAGACCAATGACTTAGTTCTCTTAAACTGATCAATTTAACTGCACCATTCTGCTCCTACCTGATCTGTTTCATGTTTATGATCTTGTTGCCTGTCACTTATTTGGGGGGGTAGGGGTCATGCTAGGAGCTGTGCTGGGTATCCCAGATAGTCCAACGTTGCATTATACATTAAGCTCTGGAGCCCTTGTTCTCACCCACCAAGAATGATCGTTTTCTACAAGGGATTTCTAAGCTGGCCAAGGGAGGATATTGGAGTCAATGCTGGATAAAGACACGTAGCTGGTATAAACACTGAATGAGAACTGAAAGGATTCTTCTAACCCCTTCAACTCAAGAGAAACAATGCTCTGCTACAGACACACACATACATACACATGCACAAAATGATTGCCTGTCCCCTGACTAGAACTGAATGTACTGATTTTGATTCCCACTGGCCCACAAATAAATAACCAGGCACAATCCTATTAGCAAAATGCACTCTGTCACCTACCTCTTTGGAGAAGACGGGGCCAATTTGAGCAACCTAGAAATGCCTAGAATTGGAATTACCTTTTCGTTGGCTCATGGAGCCTTCAGAATGAAGATTCCACCGTTTAGTGGCCACAGACTCAGGTACTGAGCACTTAAGAAATACATAACATAGTGAGATTGGGAACTGTTCAAGGATTTTATTGCTTTATGTAAAATATTGCTGTTGTTTGTGGGGAGTTGCTTAGAAATTACCCTGATATATGTTTGACAACTAGTGTGTGTAAATGTGTGTACATCTCTTTCAAAATATTCTTAATTTGCATGGCATGATTTGTTTTACTTTCTGTGAACTCTATTTAAGCCCTGGGAACTGTGAAAATCGAACAGTACCATAACCTTAAAGCCATTACTAGACTCATGGGGATCATTAAATAAGTGGGAGGGCGAAAGTGGTGGTCGTGGTGGGTCCCAAAAGTTTATGACAAGTGCTCCAGTTTACTGTGGGGAGATTTCAGGAGCCCCAAGAAGCTGGTTAATCATTTGCCTAAAGGTTTTGATGTCTATTAAATGCAAACACTCCTGGGATTTTACCATTTAGTTATCAATCACTCAGATCTCAGACTGAACACGTAAATCCACTCATTCAATAAATATCTATCAAACTTTATACCAAGCACAAGGTTAAATAAGAAGCTGCAAATTCAAGAGGGAGAAGGATTAAAAGAATGTCTCAGGGAGGAGCTGGAACAAGAAGAAAGGAGAGGCTGAGTTCAAGGCTACCTTTTGCCTCATTCATTCATTCAACAACTATTTTTTTCAGCACACTGTTCTGGGCACCAGGATTAGAGTGATGAATAAAACATACAAAAATCCCTGCCTTCTTAAAAAGGCCAGATTTGATGGTTTGACAGACTGGAGGGTCCCCAGAAGACGTGGCCCCCAGACTCTCTGTTAGCCCAAAGCTGAAAACATTCCAAAAGCCAACTCTTCAGGCAAAGGTTGGACTAGAGTATAATACATATAATGGTATTGGTGAAGAGTGTGCTTCTTGAATTAAGTAGATACATGAAGCCAACTGGGTGGCTTCTATCCAGAGTCATGATGAGAAAGCAGAGGGGGACAGGAACTAGTTGAATGGTCAAGGGAAATACAAGGTAGAGAGGAAGAGTGTGTTGTCACAAGGTAGGGACAGCAGCTAGAGTTATATAGCAGTGTGTGTGCAAGCTTTTGTATGACAAATAGACTTGGATTGTAAACTTTCACTTAAAGCACAGTATTTTTTTTTTTTACATCCCTGTCCTCATAGGACTTTACATGATAGTGGGAAGACATAGAGGATAAAGGGGTTAAGGAAATCATACAGTATATTTGATTGTTGTAAATGCTATGGAAAAAAATTAAGCAGGAGATGGGGCTGGGGGTGTCAGGAGCTGCAATTTTAAATGGGATGGTGCAGAGAAGGCCTCGCTGAGTATATATCTTTTGAGCTAACACTTTAAATGAAGAAAAGGAATGAGCCATGTTGGGAGCTGTGGGAAGAACTTCAAGGGCAGAGAAAAACAGCAAGGGTAAAAGTCCTCAAATGGAAATGTAGCTGGCATGTCTGCAGGACAGTGAGGAAGCCTATGTGACTGGAGTAGAAGGAGCAAGGGAGAGAGGAGCTGGAGACAGGATTGCCAAGGTAATGGCAGAGCAAGAAGTCACATCATGAGATCATCACAGGCCACTGGAAGGACTTTGCACTTTACTCAGAGTGAGATAGGAAGCCCATAGGAAGATTGTGAACAGTGGCAGGATCTGAATTTATCAAATCATTTCCTTAAATTAAAAAAAAAGTTATATACATATATGTGTGTTTTTTTTTTTGTGTGTGTGTGTGTGTGCGTGTATATATGATTTTTAAAAACTCAAGCAGTAACACAAAGTGTGGGATGAAAATCAAAGCTGTCCTACCCATCCATCTATCCCCACCAGGCCCTTCACCTAAAGGTATCTAGCATAAATCTGAACCAAACACACTGCCATCTAGTCAATTCTAAGTCATAGTGACCCTATAGGACAGAGTAGAACTGCTCCATAGAGTTTCCAATAAGCACCTGGCAGATTCAAACTGCTGACCTTTTGGTTAGCAGACATAGGTCTTAATTACTATGCCTCCAGGGTTTCCAGTATCTAGCATAGACTTTTTAAAAAAGCATATATATATATACATATATATATATATTCAATAAATTCAATTCTGACTCAGCAATGCAGCAACCCTATAGCCCAGGGTGGAACTACCCTGCGGATTTACTTCCAAGGCTGTAAATCTTCACAAAAACAGACTGCTACATCTGTCTACCCTAGAGTGGCTGATGGTTCCAAACCACTGATCTTTCAGTTAGCAACTGAGCAGTTAATCACTGTGTCACCAGGGCTTATATATATGTGTATATGTGTGTGTATATACATATATAGATACATGCACACATGTATGCATAAATGCCTCTTTGGACACATAATAATAAAAATATCAGCTAATGTTTACTGAGTACTTTACTATGTGCTAGGTACTCTACTGGAAACCCTGGTAGCATAGTGGTTAAGTGCTATGGCTGCTAATCAGAAGGCTGGAAGTTCAGATCCTCTAGGCACTCCTTGCAAACTCTATGGGGCAGTTTTACTCTGTCTATAGGGTCACTGTGAGTGACTTGACAGCAGTGGTCTTTTTGGATGTACTGTACTAAGCACTTTACACTTTACAGTTTTTGGAGGTTCTATACTAAGCACTTTAAGCCTTCTGTCATTTTATCCTCACAACAACTCTATGAACCAAGTACTACTATTGCTGACATTTGCAGATAAGGAAACCCAGGTGTCAAGAGGTTGAGGAATTTTCCTAAGGTTGCAAAGCTAAGCTGCAGAGATAGAAGTTAAATTCAGGCATCTGACTTCAGAGTAAATGCAACTGCTAGATCAGAGGATACATACAATAAAAGTTATAGTGGCCAAATTGCTCTTCCTCTATAAACCTCATCAACACTAGATATTATCAATTTAAAAAAAATATTTTCTAGTGCAGTAGATAAAAATGGCATCTTGCTGAACTGATTTGCCTTCTTCGGTTTAAAAGTAAGGATGAATGAACATCTTTTTAAGCTTGCATTTGCCATTTGTATTTCTTCCTTCTTTGAACTACCGGTTCATATCATTTGTACATTTGTCTTTGGGTTGTTGGTATTTTTCTCGCTGATTTGTCTGAGATCTTTGGAAATTAAGGAAATTAGTGTTTTGTCTGTCATAAGCATTCCAAATACCTTGTTGCAGTTTGTCATTTGTCTTTTGACTTAGTTTATGCAATTTTTGCCATGCAGATATTTTAAGTTTTTATGTAGTCATGCTTATCGTAATTTTTTATACCTTCTGGATTTGTGGCCTGCTTTCAAAGATCTTCTCTTTTCTTGGAATATATATATCTAAATTCTCCTATACTTTCTTTTAGCGTTTTTAAGGTTTCATTTTTTGCATTAGAATCTCTGCTTCATTTATAATTAAAGACAAACTACTCCATGAGTCGGATCCGACTCGACGGCACTTGGCTTGGCTACTCCATTAAAAAATGGACAAAGAACACAAACAGACAATTCACCAAGAGAAAATATGAGTGATCAACAAACACATAAAAAGATGCTCAAGATTGTTACAGAGACGCAAATCAACGCTACAATGACATATCAATTCAATCTGGTTAAAATGGCACTGATAGAAACAAAACAAAACAGACAATAAACATTGGGGAGGATGTGGGAAGATTGGAACCCTTATCCTTTGCTGGTGAGACTGTAAAATGGTACAATCACTGTAGAAAACATTATGGCACTTCCTCACAAACATTAGGAAAAAAACGCATTCATAAAATGGACAAAGGACTTGATTAGACATTTCTCCAAAAGAGGACATTCAAATGGCTACTAAACACATGAAAAGATGTTCAGCATCATTAGCTACCAAAGAGATGCAAATAAAAACCACAATAAAATAACATTCCATTCCCACTAAGATGGCTAAGCTTTTAAAAAAAAGAAGACGAAAAAAATAGCACATGTTGGCAAGGATGTAGGGAAAATGGAACATTTACTCCTTGCTGGTAGGAGTGCAAAATGGTAAAGCCATTGTAGAAAACAGTGCGCAGTCCCGTAAAAAAAAACTAAAAATAGCACCACAATAAAAAACCAAAAACCAAACCCAAACCCATTGCTGTTCAGTCAATTCTGACTCATGACAACCCTACAGGACAGAGTAGAACTGCTCCATAGAGTTTCTAAGAACTACCATATGACCCAGCAATTCTACTCCTAGGTATACACCTAAAAGGCTTCAAGGCAGAGTCTCAGACACAGACTTGTACACCAGAGTTCGTTGCAGCACTGTCTGCAATAGCCAAAACATGGAAGCAACCTAAAAGCCCACACAACAGTTAAATGGCTAAACAAAATGCAGTACATATACACAATGGAGTAGTGCTCAGCCAGTAGGAGAAATGAAATCTTGAAATGATACAATATGGATGGAGCTGGAAGACCTCATGGTGAGTAAAATAAGTCAATCACAAAAGGACAAATATTGTATGACCTCACTTATATGAAAAGACTAGAGAAGGCAAATGTATAGAGAACAAAGTCTATTATCGTTTAACAGGGGGAAGATGGGGAAGGAATAATTACCAGTGATGGAAATACTGTGTTGATTAAGGGTAGGACTGCATAGCAGAGTATTGTAATTGCTGTCAATAAGTTGTATACTTGTAAAAAGTTGAATTGTCAGAAGGTGTGTGATAGATATACATACAACAATGACAAAAAAAAAAGAGTAGTGGACCCAAAACTGCACAGGATTAGGTTCCCTGGTTTGGAGGTAATAGGGTCATGGTTCCACGGGATATCCCAGTTAATTGGACTAATAACATTTTCAGTGCCTCTGTTCTGCCTCTTAGCGCCCGGTGTCTTAAAAGCTTATGAACAGCCATCCAAGGCACAACAATTAGTCTCTGTTCATCTTGAGCAACGGAGGTAGAATATCTGACTACTTTGCCATGAGATCAGAAGAACCTATTGCTGTCTGGCTATTATTACTGAACATTTTTGTTCCAGGATTCCTAGGAACATTGCTTTTCACAAGGAAAAAATGTAGACAAGAATTTCACAGTCTCATGGATTCCAGACTTCCTGGAGCCATGGGGGCTGAACGAACCCCTGAAACTATTGCCCTGAGATAATCTTTAAACCTTAAACCAAAAATTTCTGCTGGAGTCTCCTTAAAACCACATAGTAGCTTCACTTAACTAGTAAGGAATGTCTGCCTTGAGCATTTTGCTCTTTTAAGCAGTATCTACCTGGGATAAACTGACAAACAACAGCAACTCAGTAGAATAGATAGAAACTGTAGGGGGCAGTGAATTTATGTTAAGAGGGGTGGACGACCTCAGAAAAGGAGAGGGAGAATGGTTACACAACTCTAAAAATATAATCAGTGTTACTAAATGGTACACGTAGAAATTGTGGAACAGGTATATGTTTTGCTTTGCATATTCTCAACTAAAATAAAAAATAAAATTATTTCAAAAACTAGAAATAGAAAGACATTAAGATCAGTAATTCCACTTCTACATATATACCCTACAGACCTGATAAAAGTGACGTGCACATACATATGCACACCCATGTTTACTGCATTATTATTCACAATAACAAAAAAATGGAAACTGCTTAAGTGCCCTTCGACAGATGAAAGGATAAACAAAGGATAATACAATGGACTACTGCACAACCATAAAGAACAATCTTGAGTTGGCAAAACATATTAGAACATGGATGAACCAGGAGGACTAAAATGTTAAGTGAAATAAGTCAATCACGTAAGGAGTAATACTGTATGATCACACTTTATAAGAAGACATGTATATCTCTATATATCCATACATACACATATATATAGAGATATATATACAGAGAGCAATGTTCACTGGTAGTAGTCAGGAGGAGAGGGGGATTTGCTTCTAGATTGTAGATACTTGTTAGTTTTGGTGATGTGAAAGGTAGCACAGAATGTGGATGTAGTGAGCAAAGCATGATCAAAGTAAATGACGCCACCAAGAACTACACAAAAGAAAAAGATGTTTGTGCTGAAGAATGTAACATATGTGATTTGGTAACAACACCAACAAACCCCCCAAACACTCAAGTATGTAGGCATACAGGCATATATGTGTATAGGTAGAGATGAGCACATACGTGTGCACAGATAGAACATTTGTATATACGTGTACATACAGATACATGCATGAATACATAATCATAGAGGACACAGTTACAGATACTTCTCAAACATAAACAAACACCTTGTCGGTATGGTTTTCTAGGTTTGAAAGATTAGGTCCTTAATCTCATAGAACAACTCAGTCAACTGGCACCACAAAGCTCATGGTCTACATCCTAATGTAGTGAGTAGTGTCTGCGGTCCTAAAAGCTTGCAAGTGGCCATCTCAGATACAACTATGGATTTCTACTTGTTACGAGCAAAATAGAAAGAAGGAAATCAAAGTCTCGAAGAAGAAAACAGTCTACAGGGAAAATAGCCTACACAAACCACAGCCACATCTACTCTGAAACCAGAAGAATTAGATGGTGTCTGACTACCACTACTGACCTGATAGATGGATCTGGGTAGAACAGGGGTAAAATATAGGACAAAACTCAAGTTCTCAAGAAGTACACACTTACTGGACCAGGTGAGACTGGAGGACTCCCTGAGACTATCTCCCTAGAACATCATTTAAACTTGGAACCAAAACTCTCCCGAGGTCACCTTTTAGTGAAACAACAGATCGATGCACAAAATCAAAGATATTACTTGTTAACACAGGGTCCTACTAAAAACCATCTATATGAGACTAAAAGGTCAACAAATACTCTAAATGAAAGATAAGAAAATAAGAGGGGCAGGGAAACTAGAATACTGAAAATGGAACAATCAGATGGTAATTAATGAGACTGTTGACATGTTGTGAAAAATGTAACTGATGTCACTGAAAATTTTGTCTAGAAATTGTTGAATGGGAACCTAGTCTGCTGTGTAAACATTCACTTAAAACACAATAAAATGTTATTTGGAAAAGAATAAGAATTCAGTGTGCTTGTTGTTCAAATATAGTTTTTGAACAGTCCATCATGTCCCCATTCATTTGAGATGTCATCTTTAAAATATACTAATATACCACATGTATTTGGACTGTTTATAAGCACTGATCTTTTTTTTTCCTCTAGAACCCAAATGCTTTAATATAACACCATATTGTTGCTAGGTGCCATCAAGTCAGTTCCAACTCATAGTGACACTATAGGACAGAGTAGAACTGCCCCATAGCATTTCCAAGGAGCACCTGGTGGATTTGAACCATCAGCCTCTTGGTTAGCAGCTGCAGCACTTCACCACTACGTCATCAGGAACATCATAACATGTTTTAATATCTGATAGATTTACTCCTCCTCAGTGTTCTTTTTTAAGATTTTTCCTGACTTTTTATTTAGCCTTTGCCTCTTGGGCCTCAGTTTCCCCTTTCAATTTCTTTTGTCTGCCTAAAAATAGCAGTGTTTCCACCAGCTTATCCACACCATCTGGGTGTTGTTCATTCTTTGAACAAATATTTATCGAGTATTGCTGACTTAAATACTTTATGTAAGGGAATAGAGATTATAGTGATAAATGAGACACAGTCCTTCTCCTCAACACACTCACAATCTACTAGGAAATGTGAATAAATCAACAAGCAGTTACAATGGAATGTGGTTAGTGCATCTCATGAGAGATGTGGAACTTTATTGGAAATGCAACTAGCGTAGACTTGGGAAGGGGAAAGGGATCAGGAAAGATGTCTTGGAGATGGCACATATGGTGAATTTTGAGGGACTAATAGCAGCAAATTAGGTGACAAGGAAAGAAATGAGAGGGTGTTTCAGAGAGAACAAACCTTTTGGGCAAACAGTCAGAAACATGATGTGTTCAAGAAACCACAAGGATTTATTGTGTGGCTACAGTGTATGGAGGTATAGGTGCCGCATTATATACATTATATTCTTTAGCACATTTTTTTCTCTTGTGCATTTCTTGGTGGCATCATTTGCTTTAATCAAGCTTTGCTCATGTTGCTATGTAGGTGTGGTATGGATAAGCTAGTGGAAGCACTGCTATTTTTTGGTAGAGGAGAGAAATGTGGAGTGTTGAGGTGAGATCAGAGATGTGACATACCGCTGGGTCTTGTGTGGAGGGCCTTAAATGCTGTGCTAAGTAGTCTGAAGTCTACCCAGTGGGCAATAGGACTTCACTGATAAGTTTTAAGTGGAGGAATGACATAATCACGTTCTCATTTTAGAATGATCACCCTGGCTGCAGGATAGAAAATGGATGGTAGAGGGTAAAAATGGAAGCAATAGGAGCGGAGAGATGAGTTAGGAGACTCATGCAGTAAGAGTAACTCACATCTGAAATGACAATCATCTGCACTAGGGTAAGTGACCATGGAGATGAAGAGAAACAGATGGAGGTGAGAGTGATTAAGAAGTTAGAACTGACATGAATTAATGATTCGTTAGACTTCAGTGTTAAGAGGGAGATATCAAGAATGCATTCCAGCTTCAGTGAGCTAGAAAATAGAGAGGGGAATAGGTTTGTGAAGAAAATGAAAAGACGATGGATACAGAGGAGTTTGCGGTGTTATAAACCTATTCCTTCACCTTCTCGCATCAGAACTGATCTATCTTTTGTCCTGATCCTTCAGGTGCTCTGTACTCCCAATTTACTCTAATTTTACTTGTTACAAGATAGTTACCATTACCCTACACAATTTTGTTTTGGTAGCTACCTTCAAAGCTTTCATCTATAAATCTGATTCTAATGATAGGAATTTCAGGGATGTTCATTGGGAAAGAGATGTTTAGCCATAGGACTTCAAATTATACCATAGCTTAATCCCCAAGCCAGGCCCTGACTGTCCCACAGCATAAACCAGTGAAGGTGGAGGGAGAGAGATGTGGAGCCAGAATGGTCAGAGACTGGCCTCGATGTAACTGAAAACCGGTCTCATACCTAACTGAAACAATCTGTCTGTCCTTATCTAGTCTTCTGCCTGTCATGCTCCCTCTTCTCCAAACGAAAGTGACCTTAAGGGCCTGGAACAGTCTGGGGAGACACGGAGTTATTAGACAAGCTCATCATCGAGCCCTTGAAACCTAGCATAGCAGTTACTGCTGAAAGAAAATTGGCGTTCTGGATTCCAAAGGAGGGGAGGAGGGCAGCCTGACATCAGAGGAGAGGGATTCACGTTGTCATGGCAACCAGAAGAGTTATACTGTATTGTTTGTACGCAGAATTTAAGAGATTATCCTTGGGCAAAAAAAAAAAAAAGAAAGAAAGTGTCACCCCTTCCACTTCAACATCACTCTCAGGACACCCACAACCTTCCTGGGAGGAATTTTTATTTGTTCATTTGTCATACGTCAGTTGGGTATTTATTGACTTAGTAATCTGCTTTCCCCCATTTTTTCTTCCTCTTTCCTTTCTTTCCCGCGTCTGACCAGCACAGCCAGAAGGGCCCATTTGTCTTTCCACAGATGGTGCCAGTAAATTAAACTTATGGGGCCCTGGAAAGCCTCCCAAATTGGGAAGTGTCCTTCCCACTACTCAGGGATGCTTGTGGTCCGCTTTGGGGAAAAGCTAAGGGAAGGTAGGGAACCTGGGGAAACATTTCTCTTTCCGAACCAGTGACAAAAAGCCAGGCATTTGTGGAAGTGTGGCGGTCATTTTCCCAGCCCAAGTCCATATTGGTTAACCTTGGCATGCTCTGTCTGGGATGGTATGATCTCAATATCTGGTTACTAGGAAAGGAGCCCACCTAACTTATGGCTTTAAAGGTGTTAGAGTAGTATTGGTAAATGAGGAAAGACCTTTTCTAAACCTTTACACAAACAGGTATACATCTTCTTATCACCATGTGTTTCTTTCCATGTCACAGAAGAGCAAACTGAGACAGAGAATACACACCTAGCCAGGTTTAAAAAAATAGTGACTCAAAGGAAGAGCTAGAACCAACACAGTGCTTATTAATTCTTTGGCTCCAGTTAACCCTTCCTCCCGTTGATAACACTGACATCAGCAAGCTTTTTAATCAGAAGGCTTAATTGGCATCCTGTTTATTAAACTTTAAAAGTCCTTTTCTTTCTTTCTCCTTCCTGGCTCAGTAACTCACACTTTGGAACTCTCTGGAGATTTTAATTTCCCGAAGAGCCTCCTGTCATCTCTTACAGTAAGTCTTTTCATTTCACCTCATTGAAGTATATTGGTTGGTTTAAAGGCTTAATTGCGATGAAGAAGATTAAGTCCAAATTTAATAAGCATTAAGAGTAAAACAACATCCTTTATTTCCTCTGGCTCCAATAGTCATTGCATTTAGTATTTTATTTGGAGTAGAAAAGTTCAAATGACACAAACAGTGAAGAAGGCGGGGTAGAGAGAGGGCAAAGAGATGTTCAATTGGCCATTTGCAAAGTCTGCGGCGGCTGCTGCCGCCGGTGGCAGCAGACAAATTGTTGGAGGGTGATGAGTCTGGAAATGATCCGAGAACGCAAGATGAAGCAGACAGCGAGGGAGGAAGGAGTGACTCCAGTCTCTTCCCTAGTTTCCAAATGGGCTCTTTACCTTCACCAGCGTAATTGGTTTCAAGAACACACTGGATCTTCCATGTCTCTTGGCATAGCAGTAGGCAAATCTCTTTTCCTGTTAGAACAGCTAAGACCCGATTAGCATTTTTCAAAAAGAACTTTACTAGGAAATGAAGGGTAACAAAACTAAAAAAAGAAAATGTAAATGCATAGAAATGAGCACAGATTCTAAAATAAGGTCCAGCCCCAGATTGGCTCGATTGGCATTTGTCTACCATGAGTGCACGTGAGCGCGCACGCACACACACCCACACGCGCGCGTGCACACAGCACCTCCCTCTCACACACACCATTAGTCCTTTTTCCTCCTCAATCAAATCTACGGAACTCTGTCTCAAAACTCCCCTTTTCAGGCCTTGAGTGTTTTTCCTATGCACTGCAGCTTTCGCTCAGTACATATTTGTCTCTTTCCAATATGCTGTAAAACTCCTCAAAGACAAGAACTAATCATAATCATCTTTGTACACGCAGTGTCTGGCATGGTTTCCCATAAATGATTATGGAGCTTAAGTGCACCAGACCAGATTCCAGCAACCTAGAATCATGTCTATCTTTGGAAAGTAGCTCCCGTAAAAGCAGGGCTCTGAGCGTGGGCCATACTTGACACTCCAAGCTTAGGTCTGTTTGACCCTGTGTAAACACATTTTTGGCAAGTTAGAAGTACTGCCATTAGACGAATGGAATAAAATTGAGAGTCCATAAATAAACACTATAGTCAATTGATTTTCAGCAATGATGTTAAATCCATCCAAGGAGGAAAGAATAATCTCTTTAATAAATGGTACTGAGACAACGGATTTCTACCTGCAAAGAAATAAAGCTACAGTCCTACCTTGTACCATATACAAAAATTAGTTCAAAATGGATCAAGATCCCAGATATAAGAATAAAAACAATAAAATTCTTTGAAGAAAACACAGGGGCAATGCTTTGGGACTTAGTGTTTAACAGTGAATTCTTAGATATTACATCAAAAAAACACTCAACAAAAGACAAGACAGATAAATGGAACTTCATCAAAACTAAAAACTTTTTTCACCAATGGAATTTATCCCTGAAGTGGAGAGACAACCTACAGACTGGGAGAAAATAGTTGGAAACCATATATCAGATAAGGGTTTAATATCCAGAATATGTCAAGAACTCCTATGACAATGAAAAGACAAATACCTGAAATTGATGTTGCTGTGAAGATATTTTGTAGATATGATTAACATTTACAACCTCTTAATTCTAAAGAGATTACCCTTCATAATGCGAGTAGGCATCATTCATCCATTTGAAAGCCTTCAGAGCAAAAACTGAGGCTTCTGAGAGGACAAAAAATTCTGCCTCAAGATTGTAAGTAGACACCTAGCCTGCCTCCTGGCCTACCAATTTTTTTGGACACAAGACTGTAAGCTTGCAACCTGACCTACTCATTTGGGATTTGCCAGCCTCCAAACAGCATGAGCCAACTCTTGAAGTAAATTAATATCTATCTCTCTATCTGGAAACCCTGGTGGCATAGAGGGTTAAGGGCTGTGCCTACTAACCAGAAGATCAGCAGTTCTAATCCACCAGGCACTCCCTGGAAACTCTACAGGGCAGTTGTACTCTGACCTATAGGGTTTCTATGTGTCAGACCCAACTCAACAGCAGTGCTTTTTTTTTAATCTTTCTGTCTATGTATCTACCTACCTATCTGTCTGTCTGTTTGTGGGTCCGTGTGTCTCTGTCTGTCTGTCTGTCTATCTGTCTATCTACCAACCTACCTACCTATCTATCTACCTCTCTGTCTATCCTGTTTTCTCTGTAGGACCTTGACTATTATACTCACTAATTTTCTTTTTCTCATCTAGGACCCAATCCAGGATCTAGCAAAGTATCATTTAGTTATTGTGTCTCCTTAGTCTCCTCCAGTCTGTGACAGTTCTTCAGTCTTTGACTTTCATGACGGTGGTTGGCTTAATGGTCCCCCAAAGGTGTCCACATTCTAGTGCCCAGAGCCAGTGAATGTTACCAGTAAAAGGAACTTTGCAGATGTAATTCAGTTAAGGATCTTGAAATGAGGTGATCAACCTGGATTATCCAGGTGGGCCTCAGATAACCACAAAGAGGCAGGATATCAGAATGTTGATGGAAGCAAATTGATGGAAGGAAGTGAGGAAGGGGCCATGAACCAAAGAATGCAGGCAACCTCTAGAAGCTGAAAATGTAAGGAAATGGATTTCCTCTGTAAAGCCTCCAGAAAGAATGCAGCTCTGTCAACACATTAATTTTAGAGTTCTGATCTCCAGAACTATAAAAGGATAAATTTGTGGTGTTTTAATCCACTAGATTTGCAGTAATTTGTTGCAACAGCAATAGAACTAACCTTAATTTGAGCTTGTCTGATAATTTCTCATAATTAAATTGAAGTTAAGTATTTTTTGGTGAAAATACTACAGAAATGTTGTCTTACCCTTCTCATTGCAGCATGTCAGGTGGTACTTGATCTCAATATGTCTTATTACTGGTGATGTTTACCTTGATCACTAATGTCTGCTGAGCTTCTCCATTGTAAAGTTGACATCTTTCCATTTTTAACTGGTAAATATTGGGGGAGAGGTACTTTGAGGTTATACTAATATTCTGTTTCTTCTTAAACTTATGTCCACTGATTTTAGCATCCATCAGTGGTTCCTGCTTATATTACTATGACATTTGTCTAATGATAATTATTGTTATCATTTCTTCTACATTTATAAATTTCAGTTCTGCTTTAAGAAAGCTGTTTCCCTTATTTGTTTATTCAATTATGGTTCTCTTTCCCTTTATTTGTTTATTAAATTATTGTTGATATCAGAATGAACTTGTGTATTTATTTTGTTCTATGTGTTATCATCTGTTATTATAATTATTTATTTTGTTGTTTAAATCATCCCACATTTGACTCTTAGAAACTCCTTTCAGTTGCCTATTCTGTGAAGATTTTCTCTTAAAAGCTTTATTTTTACTTCTCACGTTTAGATTTGCAATCTATTTGGTATTTATCTTTGTGTGTAGCTTGGAAAAGGGGTCAAGATACACTTTCCCCTATTTGAATAACCAAGTGATCCAGCACCACTTATTGCAAAGCTTGCCCTAGCCACACTAAACTGCAATATCATCTATTATTCCCAGATTCTTTATCTATTCCATTATTTGTTGACATTTCTATCAATACTACATTATCTTAATAATTGTATCTAGATACAAGTCTTGATTTCTTTTATCGTATCTTTTTGTTTTGTCCTTCCTCTTCAGGATATCTTGACTATTCTTGCCCCCTTTGTATTTGCATATAAAATTTAGAATCAGATAACCAATTTCCGTAAGTAAAAAAGAAACCTACTGGGATTTGATTGAGATTGGCTTAAATCTCTAGATCAAATTGGGGAGAATTGGAATCTTTACAATATTGAGACTTACAGTCTGTTTACAACCCATTTATTTAAGTCTTATTTACTTCCTCTCAAAAATGTTTTATAATTTTCTGTTTAAAGGTATTGATTACTTTTCATCTGTTTTACTCCTAGGTGTTGGATGCTTTCCAATCCTGTTGTAAATGACATCAGTTTTTGTTTTGTAGTCTACTTTTAGCTTTTAATAAACTAATTTGAGAACACAGCTTTTAAAAAAGGTTTCCTCCCATAATGGTAAATAGTAGAAAATTAACAAAAGAGAATGTGTCTCAATTATTAGACCGATCGTAAGGTGAATACAAAGGGACAGATAACAGCCCCCCAAGACTCTAATGGTGATAGTGAAATTAGTTATATGAGTGAAATCTTCAGATGAATTTCCTCAAACTCAAGCATTGATGAGTGAACAATATACTTCCAGACAGAGAAAGAAATGACAGTCATTTAACAGGAACTACTTTGTTATGCATTATGTAACATGTACAGTTTCAGCAGTACATCAACAGGAAACTGCCAGAATTTAGACTGGATTCAGAAGATGTAACATCACTGCTGATGTCAGATGGATCTTATCTGAGCATAGAACACCACAAATATGTTTACCTATGGCTTACTGACTAAGCAAAGGCATTCAATTCTGTGGATCATAATAAATTACGAATAGTATTGCAAAGAATGGGAATCCCAGAACACGTAATTGTGCTTATGCAGAACCTGTACATAAATCAAGAGGCAGTCATCCAAACATAATAAGGGGGTACTACATGGTTTAAAATCAGGAAAGGTATGCATTGGGGTTGTATCCATTCACCATACTTATTCAATCTGTATGCAGAGCAAATGATCTGAGAAGCTGGACTATATGAAAAAGGATTGGAGGAAGACTCATTAATAACTTGTGATGTGCAGGTCACACAACACTGCCTGCTGAAAGCAAAGAGGACTTGAAGCACTTACTGATGAAGATCGAAGACTAGCCTTCAGTATGGATTACAGCACAACATAAAGAAAACAAAAATTCTCACAAGTGGGCCAATAAGCAATATCATGATAAATGGAGAAAAGACTGAAGTTGTCAAGAATTTCATTTTACTTGGATCCAAAATCAACCCCCATGTAAGCAACAGCAAAGAAATCAAAAGACACATTGCATTGGGCAAATCTGCCAAAGATCTCTTTAAAGTGGTGGAAAGCAAAGATATCATTTTGAGGAATGAGGTGCACCTGACCCAAGCCATGGTGTTTTCAGTCACCTCATATGCACGTGAAAGCAGAAGAACTGATGCCTTTGAATAATGATGTTGGTAAAGAATGTTGAATACCCAAGGGACTGCCTGAAGAAAGAACAAGTCTGTCTTGGAAGAAATACAGCTAGAGTGCTCCTTGGAAGAAAAGATGACAAGAATTTGTTCCATGTACTTTTGACATATTATCAGGAGGTATCAGACCCTGAAGAAAGACATCATGCTTGATAAGATAGAGGGGCAGTGAAAAAGTGGAAGACCCTCAGTGAGATAGATTGACACACTGGCTGCAACAATGGGTTCAAACATAGCAGCAATGATGAGGATGGTGCAGGACCAGGCAGTATTTTGTTCTGTTGTATATAGGTTTGCTACAAATCAGAAATGACTGTATAACACCTAATTACAACAATATTCAGTTATGCAATATTTTGTGAAACAGACTAGGGATATCTTTTTTTGATAAAAGGCCATGTGTCAGCATTCTATATTGTTTATAATAATTTTGCATCAAAATTCACTTGACACAAAATAATTTGATATATTAATATCTTTCTCTTTCCAGGTGGGGGAAAAGAGGTTGGAAAGGAGAGGACAGGAGCTGGTTAAGAGGAAACAACAAGTATAGAATTAATAGGAGGAGTGTGCTGTCACAGGATAAGGAGGGCAGAAGGAGCTGCAGACAGGCAGGCATGCAAAATTGATTTGGATTGTATACTTTCACTTAATCACAATAAAAAAAAACTTCCTTAAATGTTTTTATTGTTGTTCATTATGCCTTTATTTTTACTTCTGTAAATTATTTCTAAGATGACTTAGAAATATAAAATTTGAAAAGAGTACATTGGATCCAGATGGTTAGCAGGAATGAGTATTTTTACTGATATACTTAGTATTAAGGTGTATTATCTTTTTTTGAATGCAACTATTTTTCTCCATAGGGTATATACCATCAGAAATGTTAAGCCAAATTATTGCATTTAAGTTTTTGAATAGTTCCATCACTAGCAAGATATTTAATTTGTCTGGCTTTTAATTTTTTAGTACTGATATTTTTGTACTAAATTTAGATTTACAGAAAACTTACGCAGAAAGTTCCCATATACCTCTCATACAATTATCCCTATTGTTAACCTCTCATATTCCCATGGTACATATGTAAAAACTTAGAAACTGACAATGGTGCATTACTACGAACTAAACTTCAGACTTTATTTGGATTTTACCAGCTTTTTCATAAATATTCTCTTTCTGTTCCAGGATCCAATCCAGAGTAATGGTGCAGTTTCTAAAATTTCAACTTCAAATTGTTAGTTCTAGGATATACAAATATAGTTGAGGTGGAAGCGGAGCCAACATGGCAGACTATACACATGTCTCCCTAATTCCATGTGAAAACTAAGGCCTGGATTAATAATTTAAAGGAGCTTTCTGGACACCCATTGGGCCCTGGGACATGGCATAGGGCTGTCAGATTAGACTACGTGCCACTAAATGGGAAACCTCCTCTCTCTTGCTGAGCTCTGCTTCTGCTGTCTAGCTGCTTGTACGAACTGAAGGTACTGGCATTTTTAATTTTTTTCCTTTTTGTTGGCCAGAAGGCAGGGAATGGGCATGAGCTGGCAGATATGCCAAGCAGCAGTGCTGAACTGAACAGCATGTGCTGTGGCGGAGAGACAGTGTGTGCAATAGCCATGTTTTGAGAGCTCAGCAGCAGACTGAGGGCACCACAGCCCCTCCACTCTCTCTTTTCTGAGTTCTACCATAGATTCTGCTGTTTCACGGAGAGAGGGGCAGCTTGACCTGGACACCATCTTGTTTTGCTGGGACGTGGAGTCACCCAACCAGAGGCCTCAGCATGGGGTAATTCCTAGGCTAGGAGGCAGTACCAGTCTGGAGAGTGCTTTTTTACCAGAAATGCTGTATTTAGCACACTGTGCCTTACAGGTAGGGCCCAGCAGAGTATGGCAACAGGGCTGTAGCACCTCCCTACTTTGAACTACATCATAGCATCGGGGGACTGCCAAAAAGGTGCTTCCGTTGACAGATGGAAGGTGAGGCCTGCCATACATGATGGCTTAACTGATTTCAGAAGCAGTCAGATAGCTTTTAACTTTCTAAAATAAGACTGCCTGGAGAAATAACTACTGTGCAGCCTGACAGCATCTCTTACAGCCTTTACTGACCCACACCACAGGGTTGGTTGATGGCCCCCCCAGTGACTCCATAAGTAGGGTAGTGTTTTTGCCAGCCAGGAGGAAGAGACTGCCACCCTAGAGACTCCACTGGGGCCAGTCACTAGAGTACACAGAGGCAGCTGCTCACCAACTCCCTTCTCAGAACTATGCCTCCGCTCCTATTGAGGTAACACCAGAGAAACTGAACAGCATTTAGATGGCCCGTAGGCAACAGCCCATCACCAAGCATTTAAAGAATCAACCCACCATGGCTCCAGAAAACTCCCAAAATAAAGAATCATAAAACTTCCCAACAAATAGCCTTTCTAAAACTATCAGAGGTTGAGTACAAAAGAATTATATAGAGAGCCATCCTAGAGATTACACAAAATGCAGCAGAGCAAAATGAAAATCTAAGCAAGCTATGCAAACTGATGGAACATCAGCATTCTGAAATCAAACAGATCAATGACAAAATGACAGAATTAGACAATTCAATTCAAAGTGAAAAGAGCAGAATTGAGGAACTGGAAGTCAGACTCAGTGACCTTGAGGATAGAGCAAATGACATCAGCATTTATGAGGAGAAACCAGAGAAAAGAAAAATGAAGAGGAATAATCTATGATTAATTGGTGCTCCTGAACAGGAAAGGATAGCTGAAAACAGAGACAGTATTGTTGATGAGTTGCTGACATAAAATTTCCCTGAAATTACGAAAGAAGAGAACATAAATATCCAAGATGTGTATCAAATGCCACAAAAACTAGACACCAAAAGACACCAAGGCATATTATAATCAATCTTAACAAAATGAAACATAAGCAGAAACTGTTAAAGTCAGAGAGACTCAAAGCAAAGCAAACATTCAGCAGGAAACCCCATAGACTTTTATCTGACTTCTTGGCAGAAATGATGTCAGCAAGGAGACAGTGGGATGATAGATTCAAAGCCTTGAAGGAGAAAAACTTCCAACCAAGAATTACATATCTTGCAGAACTGTCTTTCAAATATGAAGACAAAATTAAGACATTCACAGATAAACAGAAGCTTGCAGAAGTTAAAATTGGGTTTAAACTTAGAATATTAAGTAGGATCATAGTGGCAGCTGCAAAGCACCATAACAATGAAACATATCAAAACAAAAAACATAATACAGGAGTCTCAACAAACACAAAATGTACACTAAAAAAGATGAAAAATCAACCCATAAAGAAGAATGACCCACAACAGAATATTAAGAACAGAGAAAACACCAACACAAAAATAAACACATCAAAATGACAGCACTAAAGACACACTTATCGATAATTACACTGAATGTAAATGGATTGAGCACTCCAATAAAGAGAAAATGAGTGACATCTTGGATCAAAAGACACAACCCGTCTATATGTTGCTTGCAAGAAACTCACCTTAGACTTAAAGATATGAACAAACTGAAAATTAAAACATAGAATAATACATACCAAGCTAACAATATACAATGAAGAACAGGTGTGGAGATACTAATCCCAGATAAAATAGATTTTAATGTAAAATCCACCATCATGGACCAGGATGGTCACTATTTATTGCTGAAAGGTTCAATACACAAGCAGGACGTAACAATATTAAATATTTATGTACCCAATACTAGAGGCATCTAAATACATTAAACAAACACTGACTACATTGAAAAATGAGATAGATCGCTCCACAATAATAGTTGGAGACTTCAACACTCCACTTTCAGTAACAGACAGATCATCTAGAAAAAAAGCTCAGTAAAGACACAGAAGATCTTATTGTGACAATTAACCAATTAGACCTCATCAGCATACACAGAACTTTTTATCCATCAACAGATAAATACACCTCCTTCTCCAATGCACATGGAACACTTTCCAGGATAGATATGTGTTAGGACACAAAGCCAATCTCAACAAAATCCAAATCATGGAATTATTGCAAAGCATCTTCTCAGGCCATAAAGCCATAAAAGTCAAAATCAATAGCAAAAAAAAAACATAGGTAGAAACTGGAAGTCATGGAAACTGAGCACCTTACTCAAAAACCCATGGGTTACAGAAGAAATCAAGAACAAAATAAAGAAATTTACAGATTCAAATGAGAATGAAAACACATCCTACCAGAATCTATGGGACACAGTCAAAGCAGTGTTCAGACGCGGTAGTCACTTTTGGTTTATAGTAATTGGAAATGTGGCACTGAGTGTAGAAGAAGCTTGTACAACATGACTTATACAGTTAATGTCAGTAATCTGTACAGAGAAAAGGGATGAATGGGATACTAGGTTTCATACTGTTTTACAACAAAGACAATAACCACAAAATGGTGGCTACAGATGCTGATACTAATTATACATAACCAATGACCTCACAGGATTAGTTCTCTTAGTTTTGAAACCTAAGGCCATGGTTTCTAGGAAAATTCATTCAATTGGTACATTATAGTTCTTAAGTTTATGTTCTACCTCCCAGTATGCTGAGTAGTGTCCAGGGTCTTGAACACTTATGAGTAGCCTTCTAAGAAACAACTATTTGTCTTTGTTTACCTAGACCAAAAGAGAAAGTAGGAAACCTGTGAATCAGAGGAGGAACTTGAATGAGTGCAGGACTAATTGTCTACATGAAATGCTGCCTCTTCCATGTTAGATCAGGGACACAGTAGATGAATCCTGATTGTCATGAGTTGAATTATGCCTGCCTCTAAATATCTGTCAACTTGGCTAGATCATAAATTCCGATTATGTGTGACCACCATTTTACTATTTGGTGTGGTATCCCTATGTGTTGTAAATCCTACCACTATGATGTTAATAAGATAAATTAGTGGCAGTTATATTGGTGAGATCTAAAAGACTAGATAGTGTCTTAAGCCAAAGTCTTTTGAGATACAAGAGAGAGAAGCAAGCAGACAGATGGGGGTACTTTATACCACTAAGAAAGCAATGCTGGGAGCAAGGTGTGTCCTTTGGACTGAAGGTTCCTGGGTGTAGAAGCTCCTTGACCTGAGGAAGATTGATGAAAGCAATCTTCTTCTAGGATTGACAGAGAGAGCCTTCCCCTGGAGCTAATAACCTGAATTTGAACTTGTAGCCTACTACACTGTGAGAGAATAAATTTTTCATTGCTAAAGTCATCCATTTGTCATATTTCTGTATATAGCAGCATTAGATAACTAAGACACTGGTTTAAAAAAAAAACAGAGAAAAATGTGTACAAGAACTTCAAATTCTTAAAAAAAATCAAGGGGAAAGGCCACCTACAGAATGTGAGAAAATATTTGGTAACTGTATGTCAGACCAATGCCTGAGCTCCATAATCTATAAGGTATTACAAAATATCAATAAGTAAAAGATAAATCATCCAATTAAGCCATCAGCAAAGGAGATGGACAGATACTTCTCTAAAGAAGAGATCCAGGCAGCCAAAAAATACATGCACACAAGCTTACGATCATTAGCTATTAAAGAAATTCAAATCAAAAAGACAATGAGATACCATTTCACCCCAATAAAGTTGGCCATGATCCAAAAAATGCAAAACAACAAATGCTGGAGAGGCTGTGGGGAGATTGGAACTCTCCTACACTGTTGGTGGGATTGGAAAATGGTGCAACCTCTTTGGAAAGCAATCTGGCTGTCTCTTAAACAAATGGATATAGATATACCATTTGACCTGGTAATTCCACTGCCTGGAATATATCCTACAGAATCAAGGCCATTCACATCAAGTAATACATGCGCACGAATGTTCATTGCAGCACAGTGCACAATAGCAAAAAGATGGAATCAACCCCTATGCCCAACAACAGAGAAATGGATAGGTAAACTATAGTATATATACTCAGTGGAACACTATGCAATGATAAAAAAACAACGATGATTGCAGAAAACATCTTTTCACCTGGTTTCAACTGGAGGACACTATGCTGAGTGAAAGTAGTCAGCGACAAAAGGACAAATATTGTATGAGACCCCTACGATAAGAACTTAAAAACAGACTCATATACAGAAGAAAAGACTCTGAAGGCTGCAAGGGTGGGGAGGGAGGGAGTTTGGGGGGAGGGTTTAGATTAGATAGTTAATAGAAATTTGGTTGGGTGAAATCGGTGACAGCACACATTAGAAAGAAGATCAATAATAACTGGACTTCAACACAATTTGAGTACTCCTCCCATCTTAACCCAATATTGCAAAGACAGAGTAGCTGGGTCAGGGGGCCAGTGACCATGCTGTCAGATGAAATCGAGGCCAATTGGCACAGCTAGTATTTTGCTAATGAGGACTCTCTGTACCCCTCATCGGTGAGTGGTGTCCAGTGTCTTAAAAGCTGCCAAGCTGCCATCTGAGGGTACAGCAAATGGTTTCAACTCAACAGGAATGGATGATCACTGAGGACAAGAATGACATGGGGAAAAGAGAGCCCAGAAGACAAAGGGAACCACGTGAGTGGGTCTCTACATTGACTTGTGACCAGCAGAACCAGATGGTGCCTGGCCACCACCAGTAATAGCCTTGATGGAGCTCACAAAGTTGAGTCTCACTGGCAACAAGAGAATAAATAGGGGTGTATCCTGAGATCTCCAATAAAAGACCACAATTGATGGTCCAGGTGCTTTGGAGTTCCCCTCAGATCATGGCCCCTGGCCTTGATGCTGCCCCTGTCCATAAATCATAATGAAGGTGAACTCTTCCAACAGCAATGAATTGGACTTGGCGATGCAGAGTGAATGTATCTTGTGGGAATTTTATGGTTCTGTGCATCTACAGAATGTCATCCTGCTGAGCTCTTGCTGGAAGAAAGGGAGTGGGTGGAGAGGAGGGCATAGGAGACTGTTAGGAGGATAGGACATGTATGGAGCAGAGAAGAGGTGTGTGCTGTCACCAGGCAGGGAGACTAGTGGGAGCTGCATATAGGTGAGCATGCAAATTTATATGGGAATGTACATTGTCATTCAATCATAATAAAAAAAGGAATAAAAGAAAATGAAGGGGGTGGAGTCAAGATGGCAGACTAAACACACATCTCCCTAAATCCCTCTGGAAACCAAGACCTGAAGTGATAATTAAATAGAGCCTTCTGGATACCTAGTGAGCCCTAGGATGCAGCATAGGGCTGTTAATTTGAACTTCATACCACTAAACGGACAAACTCCTTTCTTTTGCTGACCTCACTCTCAGCAAGCATGGGCTTGCATGGACTGAAGGTAACTCACCATTTTAATTTTTTTCTGTCTTAGCTGTCAGGCAGAGCTGAGACTTGACTACCTGCTAATCTTAGGTGCACTGCTGATGGGATCAGCAAGCGAAATTGCCATAGTCTGAGAGCCCAGCTTTACACTTTGTGCATCTCAGCACCTTTGGCCTCTCTTTTTGCCTCTGCCATGAAGTAGACTGAACCCAGCCAGGCAGCGAGCTTGTGCGGGACTCCATCTTAAACCATTAAAAGGCAGAGACACCCATATGGAGGCCCCAGCTGGACACAGTTCCTAGGCTGGGAGGCAGAGCCTTCTTGGGAAACAGCACATTTCCAACAGAAAAGCAGTGTTTTACACAGTGCCAGCTATGTCTGGGGTCTGGCAACAGAGGCTGTGGACTCTGTGCATCTCGGCACCTTTGACCTCTCTTTCAGCCTCTGCTGTAGAGTAGCCTGCACCCAGACAGGCGGAAGGCTTGTGTGGGACACCATCTGCTTCCACTGGGAAGTGGAGATACCCATCTGGAAGCCTCAGCTGGACCTGACTCCTGGGCTGGGAGACAGTGCCTACCTGGAGGAGAGCGCTTTTCTGGCAGAAAAGTAGTATTGTACACAGTGTCATGTACAGCTTGGGCCCAGCAGCAGAGGCCAGCAGGGCAGTAGCCTTTCTGTATTTTGAGCTAGTTTGTAACATCTGGGGTTCGATATAGAGGTGCTTGCATTCTCAGCTGGGAAGAGGGACCTGTACACCTGAAAACCTGACTGATTTTGGAAGCTGTCAGATACTTTTTTACCTCTCATTTTAAGACGGCCTAGAGAAACAACTGTGGTCCATCCTCACAGCATCTCTCCTAGCCTCTATTGACTCACATGAAGCCCAAAAAGCAACAAATTCTGGAGAAGACTATGACCAAGAAATCACCCATGGCTTCAGAAGGCCCCGAAAGAGTGAACCAAAGAACTTCCAGACGAACAAGCTTTTCTGAAACTATAGGAAGGTAAAAACAAAATGTAGCAGATCAAAATGAAAAGTTAAGCAAACTGATCTGATGGAACACGAGTACTCTAAAATCCAACAGATGAAGAACAAAATTAAAGATATAGAAACTTCAAGCCAAGGAAACTGAATGGAATAAATGGAAAATAGACTTTCTGACTTAGAAGACAGAGCTACTGACTCCAGCATCTATAAGGAGATATCAGAAGAAAGAAACAAGAAAAATGAAGAAGCATTAAAAAGCATGAGGGACTCTATTAAGTGGAACAATCTGTGATTAATTGGAGTTCCTGAACAGGGAGGGACACCTGACAACACAGAGAGTATTTTGGCTGAGCTGCTGAAAGGAAACTTCCCAGAAATTATGAAAGAAGAGAATATAGACATCCAAGATACATATCGAACACCACTCAGTATAGATCTCAAAAGAAGGATTCCAAGACATGCTCAACCTTAACAAAATGAAACATAATCAGAAACTCTTAAAGACAACAAGATTCAAAGCAAAGCTAACATTCAGAAGGAAATCCTGTAGGCTTTTGTCGAATTTCTCAGTACAAAGAATGCCAACATGGAGACAGTGGCATGACACATTCAAAGCCTTGAAGGATAAGAACTTCCAAACAAGAATTAGATATCCTGCAAAACTATCTTTCAAATATGAAAATGAAATTAAGATATTTGCACATAAACAGAAATTCAGAAACTTCATAAAAAGCAAACCAAACCAAAGGTACAAGAAATGCTGAAAGGATCTCCTGGCTTTGGCTTAGAAGAATGAAACTACAAACTTTATACTTCAGAACCAAATGCAGGACACATCAACCATAATCCTACTCAGTTAGGGAAGGCTGGAAACTCAATCAAAGCTATAACAGCAAAAGAAATAATCCAGTGATCATATCATGAAAGCTATGATGTCAACATATTAAAAAGAGGGATGCGCTACAGTCGTTATAGTCCTTCGAGCTGGAGTGGAAGTTGATAAGAATGGTAGTAGCTGAAATTGGGTTCATACATAGTTTATTAACGGGGATCATAGGGGCAGCCATAAAGCACAATAAAGATGTAACATATCAAAACAAGAAACATAATATAGGAGTCTCAACAACCACAAAACCAACCCTGAAAAAGGTGAAAAATCTACTTACAAAGAATAATGTGCCAGAACAGATTAATAAGAATAACAGAGGAAACATCAACACAAAAAGATATCACAATGGCAGCACTGAATACATGTCTATCAATAATCAGTGCTCCAGTAGACACATAGAGTGACATCTTGGATCAAAAGACATGACCCATCCATATGTTGCCTACAAGGAACTGTCCTTAGACTTAAAGATATGAACAAACTGAAAATTAAAGGATAGAAGAATATATATCAAGCTAACAATGGACAAAGAAGAGCAGGTGTGGCAATTCTAATCTCAGACATAATCGATTTGAATGTAAAATCCACCATCACAGACAAAGATGGACACTATTTATTGCTGAAAAGTTCACTACCCAAGCAGGGCTTAACAATATTAAATATTTATGCACCTAACATTTGAGCACCTAACTACCTCAAAGAAACACTCACTGCCCTCAAAAAGGAGACACATCACTCCACAATAATAGTGGGAGACTTCAACACTCCACTCTCAATATTGAACAGATCTTCTAGAAAAAAACTCAATACAGACACAGAAGACCTTATTGCCGACTAGACCTTAGTAACCAACTAGACCTCATCAACATATACAGAACTTTCCATCCACCAGTGGACAACTACACCTTCTTCTTCAGTGCACATGGAACATTCTCCAGAATAGACTATGTGCTAGGACATAAAGAAATTCTCAACAAAAATCCATACCGTCAAATCAATGCAAAGCACCTTCTCAGATCATAAAGCCATAAAAGTCTAAATCAATAGCAGAAAAAACATAGATAGGAAGCAGAACTCATGGAAACTGAACATCTTGCTCAAAAATACATTAGTTATAGAACAAATTAAGGATGAAATAAAGAAATTTATGGATTCTAATTAGAATGAAAACCCTTCCTACCAGAACCTATGTGATACAGCCAAAGCAGTGCTCAGAGCTCAGTTTGTCTCCATAAATTCACACATCTGAAAAAAAGAAAGAAACCATACCAAAGAACTAACCCTACAGCTTGAAGAAGTATAGAGAGAACAACAGAGAATCCCCTCAGGCACCAGAAGAAAACAGATCATAAATATTATAGCAGAACTAAGTGAATTAGAGAATAGAAAAACAATCGAAAAAATTCAAAAGACCAAAAGTTGGTTTTTTGAAAAGATAACAAAATTGACAAATCGTTGGCTAAATTTACTAAAGAAAAACAGGAAAGGAAACAAATAACCCAAATAAGAAATGAGAGGGGAGTTGTTACAACAGACCCAACAGAAATAAAATATATCATGACAGAATACTATGAAAGACAGTGGTCTGATAAATTCAAAAATCTAGTGGAAATGGACAAATTCCTTGATTCATCACCTACCAAAATTATCACAAGGTGATACAGAACAACTTAATAAACCCATCACAAAGGAATAGATTGAAAAAATCATTCAAAAACTACCAAAGAAAGCCCTGGCCCAGATGGCTTCACCACAGAATTCTACCACGCTTTTAGAGAAGAGTTATCTCCAATACTACTGAGATTATTTCACAGTATAGAAAGGGATGAGATACTCCCAAATTCATCCTGTGAAGCCAGCATAACCCTGATACCAAAGCCAGGGAAAGACCCAACCAAAAAGAAGGACTACAGACCAATAGCACTCATGAATCTAGGTCCAAAAATCTTCAACAAAATTCTTGCCAATAGAATACAACAACATATCCAAAAAATAATCCATCAGGACCAAGCTGGATTCCTACCAGGGATGCAAGATTGGTTCAACATCAGAAAAACTATTAATGTGATCAACCACATAAATACCACAAAAGACAAGAACCACCTGATCTTGTTTATTGATGCAGAAAAGGCATTTGACAAAGTCAAACACCCATTCATGCTAAAAACTCTCAGCAAAATAGGAGTAGATGGCAAATTCCTCAGTGCAGTCAGGGCCATTTATACAAAACCAACTGCCTACACCATCCTGAATGGAGAGAGACTGAAACAGTTTCCCTTGAGAATAGGAACTAGACATGGATGCCCACTCTCATCTTTTCTATTCAACATTGTACTAGATGTTCTCGCCAGAGCAATTAGACAAGACCAAGTAATAAAGGGCATCTGCATCAGCAAAGAAAAAGTAAAAACTCCCTATTTGTAGATGATATGATTGCATATGCAGAGAATCCTAAAGAATCCATAGGTAAACTACTCAAACTGATAGAAGAGTTCAGCAAAAGTCTCAGGATACAAGATAAAGGTAAGTAAATCAATAGGATTCCTTTATACCAACAACGAGATTATTAAGGAAGAAATCATCAAATCAATATCATTTACTGTAGCCTGTAAGAAGATAAAGTACCTAGGAATAAATCTAACCAGAGAAATAACAGACCTTTACAAAGAGAACTACAAATCCTTACTACAGGAAACTAAGAGAGGCTTACATAAATGGAAAAACCTACCCTGCTCATGCATAGGAAGACATTAGTACTGTGAAAATCTCTATTTTACCCAAAGCAATCTACTTATATAATGCAATCCCAATACAAATTCCAGTGACATTTTTTAACGAGATAGAGAAACAAATTACCAACTTTGGAAAGGGAAGAAGCCCCAGATAAGTAAAGCACTACTGAAGAAGAAGAACATACTGGGAGGCCTCTCATTACCCAACTTTAGTACCTATTACACTGCCACAGTAGTCAAAATAGCCTGATACTGGTCAAAAAAGAAACAGATAGATCAATGGATCAGTATTGAGACTCCAGAGATGAAGCCATCTTCCTTCGAACAGTTGACATTCGACAAAGGCCCTAAGACATTAAACTGGGGGAAAAAAACAATCTCTTCAACAAATGGTGCTGGTAAAATTGGATATCAATCTGTAGTAAACTAAAACAAGATCCATATCTTACACTTTATACAAAAAGCAACTCAAACTGGATAAACAACCTAAATGTCAAATCTAAAACGATAACACTCATCCAAGAAAATGTAGGAACAACAGAAGCTTTAATACACAGCGTAGACAGACTTCAAAATCTGTCAAACAAACCACAAACAACAGAAGAGAAAACAGATAAATGGGAGCTATTAAGAATCAATCACTTTTGCTCATCCTAAGACTTTATTAATAGAATCAAAAGGCCACCTACAGAATGGGAAAAAATATTTGACAACTATATGTCAGACTGATGCCTGATCTCCACAATCTATAAGCCCATGAGTCACAATCTATAAGGTACTACAAAATATCAATAAGAAGAAGATAAATCATCCAATTAAGGAATGGGCAGACAGTTCTCTAAAGACGAGATCCAGGCAACCAAAAAACACATGCAGACATGCTCACGATCACTAGCTATCAAAGAAATTCAAATTTGAACTACAATGAGATACCATCTCACTCCAACAAGGTTGGCCATGATCCAAAAAACACAAAACAACAAATGCTGGAGAGGCTGTGGAGAAATTGGAACTCTCCTACAGTGTTGATTGGGTTGCAAAATGGTGCAACCTCTTTGGAAAGCAATCTGGAGGTTACTTAGAAAGCTTGAAATAGATATACCATTTGACCCAGTAACTCTACTTCTCAGAATATATGCTACACAGTTAAGGCCATTCACACCAACTGACACATGCACACGAACGTTCATCGCAGCACAGGCTACAATAGCAAAAAGATGGAATCAACCCAGATACCCAACAACAGAGGAATGGATAGGTAAACTATGGTATATATGCTCAATGGAACACTATGCAATGATAAAGAACAACGATGATTTTTGGAAGCACCTTATAACCTGGTTTCAATTGGAGGACATTATGTTGAGTGAAAGTAGTCAGCAACAAAAGGACAAATGTTGTACGAGACCCCTGTGATAAGAACTTAAAAACAGACTCATGCATAGAAGAAAAGACTCTTGACCGCTGCAAGGGTGGGGAGGGAAGGAAGGGGAGGGGGGAGGGTTTAGATTACATAGTTAATAGAAATTTGGTTTGGTTAAATCTGAGACAGCACACATTAGAAAGAAGATCAACATTAACTGGCCTTCAACATGACATGATTACTCCTCCCATCTTAACCCAATATTGCAAGAACAGAGTAGCTGGGGCTGGGGGCCGGGGACCATGCTCTCCAACGAAACTGAGGCCAGTTGACACAACTAGCTTTTTGCTAAGAGATCCTTCTGCACCCCACACTGGTGAGTGGCATCTGGTGTCTTAAAAACTGTCAAGCTGCCATCTGAGGACACAGTAAATGGTCCCAACTCAGCAGGAACGGATGATCACCAAGGACCAAAATGACATGGGAAAAGAGAACCCAGAAGACAGAGAGACACACATGAGTGGGTGACTACATCGACTTGTGACTGGAAGAACCAGAAGGTGCTTGGCCACCACCAGTGATAGCCTTGATGGAGCTCACAAAGTTGAGTCTCACTGGCAACAAGAGAATAAATAGGGGTGTATCCTGAGATCTCCAATAAAAGATCACAATTGATGGTCCAGGTGCTTTGGAGTTCCCCTCAGATCATGGCCCCTGGCCTTGATGCTGCCCCTGTCCATAAATCATAATGAAGGTCAACTCTCAGACAGGACTGGATTGGACTTGCTGACACAGAGTGACCATATCATGCCTTTTATGGTTCTGTACATCTATAGGATGTCGTCCTGGTGACCTCTTACTGGCGGCAGGGGAGTGGGTGGAGAGGAAGGGATAGGAGATTGTTGGTAGGATAAGACATGTGTGGCACTTGGCTTGGGGGAGCAGAGAGGAAGAGTGTGCTGTCACTGGGCAGGGAGAGCAGTGGGAGCTGCACATAGGTAGGCATGTAAATTTATATCAGAATGTACATTTTCATTGAACCATAATAAAAGAAGGAAAGAAGTGAAAAAAAAAATCAAGACCTACTGGACCTATTATTGAGACTGGAAGAGTCCCAAGGACTATGGCTCTGGGTTGCTCTTTAAACCTTGATTTGAAACTAGCTCCCAGAAGTCAGCTTTAAACTAAGTAACCACTCAAAGAGTAAAGATTGTCACCCTTGAGTACTGAGTCTAAAAACATTATCTAATAACATCAAAAGGTTAACAGCTATGTTAAAGCATAGATGAAAAGGTTGAGGGGGCAGGGAGATTAAGTAAATGTAAGTGAAACAACTAGAACAGAAATAATGAGAATGTTGACACAATGAGAAGAATGTAACCAATGTCACTGATTGTTACATGTAGAAACTATCGAATGAGAGTGGGTTTTGCTGAACATATTTTCACCAAAAATAAAATTAAATATTAAAAAAGAACTATAAACATATATATGTTTACATATATGTGTGTGTATATATCACTCTACCCACTGCCACAGATTTGATTCCGACTCACAGAGACACAGTAGAGTTTCCAAGGCTGTAAACCTCTACGGAATCAGACTGTTGTATCTTTCTCTCAACAAGCTGCTGGTAGTTTTAAACCTCAAACGTTTGGGTTAGCAGTCAGTCACTTTAACCACTGCACCACCAGGGTCATTTGTTCCCATGAGGGAGGGGGTATGCTTGCCTGCAAGTCAGGCTGTGGGCATCCTCCAGAAGATTTGCACTAGACCATGGACATACATGCGGTAGACACTGCCAGAACAGACATTACGACACAGCACGTGACTGTATACATTCATTCCTTGGTTTCGATAGGGGATTGGTTCCAGGACTCCCACAGATACCAAATACTCAAATCCCTTACATAAAATGATGTAGTATTTACATACAGTCTATGCACATCCTCCCATATACTTTAAACCATTTCTAGATTACCTGTAATACCTAATAGAATGTAAATGATATGTAAATAGTTGTTAAGGCTTACACTTTACATTTAATGTTTTCTCAGTCTTTGCAAGCACTTTATTGCAACCAGAGAGACCATTTTTACTATTGCAGGGGCAGCACTAACACTTCCAAGCATTCCAGTGTCTTTCTGCTTTGTTGTGAAAATGCTTAATTCGTTCTTATTGACCTTATGGCCCACTTCAGCAAGTGATATGCCACTTTTCAAAAGATCTAAGATTTTAATTTTCTTGTCAAGAGATAGCACTTGATACTGCCTCTTAGCTTTTCGGGGATTATTTTGATCACTTAATTGCTTTTTAGGAGTTATTTGTTCACAGATACAAAGTCTACACAGAACATATGTAGCAAAGGGATGAGATTTGAGGTGAACAATGTGCAAACAATGAGTGCCAGAGAGAGGCTGAAGTTTTGTGCAATAGTGGAAGGCTACAGCAGGGTAGGCTTGCACATCATTACATTCATGTGAATTCAATGTAGGGCCTAGTACATGGCAAATTTCAGTTTTGCTTCCTGGAAATTTCTTTTTATCTGAATATTTTCAATCCCTGATTGGTTGAATTGGTGGAACCACAGATATGGAGTGCCGACTGTATACACAAGGTCAGACAATTAAGTCCATGAACTTAATCATTCTAAGTGCTACATACCGCATTGCTGAATATCACGATGGTTACCTTCGAAGTACTCCTTTTGGGAAGCTATGCACCGACGCCAGCGCCTAGTTCACCCTTCAAAGCAATTTGGGAACACTTTCTGGAATGGCCATTGTTCACGGTGGCAAAACGGCAAGTTTGCAAACTTAATTGTATACTTGACTGTGAGGGAGTTTTTAGTCGGTAAACAAATAACTGTTTTATAACACCCTCCTTACACACCTGGTCTATCCCCTGATGACTTTTTTCTTTACCCAAAGATAAAGGAAATATTGAAAGAAAGACATTTTGACATTCAGGACATCAAGGGTAATAATATGACAGCTCTGATGGCCATTCCAGAAAAAGAATGCCAAAATTGCCTTGAAGAGTGGACTGGGCACTGGTGTTGGCGCTCAGCTTCCCAAGGGGAGTACTTTGAAGGTGACCACAGTGATATTCAGCAATAAGGTGTGTAGGATGTTTTCTAGGACAAGTCCACAAGCTTAATTGTTAGATCTCCTTATTCAACATCATGTAAATAAAGCAACCACTGACAGAATTGAAGGGGAAAATAGACAGTAATAACAGGCAATAATAGTTGGAAATTGTAATATAAAACTATCAATGAACAATTTATCTAGAAAGAAGATCAGTAAATAGAGGATTTGAACATTGCTATGAAGCAACTATATCTGAAATACATACATAGAACACTATACCCCAAAACAACACATTATATATTCGTTCTAGTGCATATGAATCATTCTGTAAGATAGACCATATGTTAGATCACAAATCAAGTTATGATGAAACTAAAAAGATTGAAAATATAGAGAATATCTTCTCTGATGATAATGGAATGAAACTACAAATTAATAACTGAAGAAAAACAAGAAAAGACAAACACATGGAAATTAAACAACACACTGTTAAACAAGCAGTGAGTCAAGGAAGAAGTCAGAAAACATCTAGAGGTGAATAAAAATGAAAGTACAACATACCAAAACTTATGGGATAAAGCAAAGGCAGTGCTCAAAGGGAAATTTATAGTGGCAAAAGCCTATGTTTAAAAAAAAAAAATCAAAAAATCTCAAATCAATAGCCTAACTTTACACCCTGAGGAATTAGAAAAAGAACAAACCAAGCCACAGCTACCAGAGGAAGATCAAAGATAACAAAGATCATAGTACAGGTAAATGTAATAGAGAATAGACAGAGGAGAGAGAATCAATGAAACAAGAAGGTTTTTTTTGGTTTGTTTTGTTTTTTAAGATCAATAATATAAACAGACCTTTAGCCTGACAAGAAAAAGAGAAGATGAAAATATCTAAAATGAGGACATAAAAATTGGTCCTACAAAAATAAAAAGGATCATAAGAGAATACTATGAACATGCCAACAAGTTAGACAATTTAGATGAAAGGAACAAATTCCTAGAAATACATGAATTTCCTATATTGACTTAAGAGAAAAAATAGGAAATCTCAACAGACCCTCAACAAATGAAGAGATTGAACCAGTAATGAAAAACCTCCCAGCAAAGAAAAGTCTTGGACCAGTCACGGCTTTACTAGATAATTCTATCAACCATGTATAGAAGAGGTAACTCCAATTCTTCTTAAAGTTTTCCAAAAATTTACAAGAAAGTAACTTCCTAACTTATTCAATGAAGCTAACAGTACCATGACACCAAAGCTAAAGGTACCACAACAAAAGAAAATTACAGATCAATATTCCTTATGAACATAGATGCAAAAATTCTTAACAAAATACTAGCAGTCCAAATTCAAAATCATATTAAAAGGATTATATACCGTGATAAAATGGGATTTATCCCAGTAATGGTTCAAAATTAGAAAATCAATGTAATATATGTCACATTAATAGAACAAAGGAAAAGAACCACATGATCATCCTAGTCTATGTAGAAACAGCATTAGAATAAAATCCAATACCCTATCACAATTAAAAACAAAAAGTGAACAAGCTAGGAAATTCTTCAATATAATGAAGGGCATTTATGAAAAATTCACAGCTAACACTGTACTCAGTGGAGAAAGACTGAAAGCTTTTCTTTTAAGATCAGAAGCAAGACAAAGATTTCTGTTCCACCACTGCTATTCATTATGTACTAGAAGCCCTAGCCAGAGGAATTAAAAAACAAAAAGAAATAAAAGGTATCCAAATGGGCAAGGGAGAAATAAAACTACCCCTTTTTGCACACGGCATGAACTTATACATTAAAAAAAAGAAGAACAGGTGAACTACTAGAGGTAATAAATGATTTCAGCAAAGTGGCCAGAATACAAGATCAACACACGAAAATAGTTTTTACACATCACCAATGAGCATTCTGAAAAGGAAATACAGAAATCATTTCATTTATGGTAGCATACCTATAAAAGACTGAAATACCTATAAAAAATGTAACAAGGAAAATGAAAGACTTATATACTGAAAACTATAAAACAGTGAATTAAAAATCTAAGTCAATGAAAGGAGTCTCTGGGTGGTACAAACGGTTAATGCTCTTGACTGCTAACCAAAAGTTGGCAGTTCAGGTCCTACCAGATGCACCTCAGAAGAAAGGTCTAGTGAGCTACTTCCAAAAAATCAACTGTTGAAAACCCAACAGCTCACAGTTCTACTACTCTGAAACACTAGAGACCTTCATGAGTCAGAACCAACTTGACAGCAACTAATAATTGGTTGAAAATAATGGAAAGAGATTCCATGTTCATAAATTGGAAGACTTAGTATTTTGAAGCTATCAATAGCATCCAAAGCAATGTATAGATTTAACGCTTTCTATCAAAATTTCAACAGCTTTTTCACAGAAATGAGGAAGCCAATCCTCAAATTTATATGAAATTTCAAGAGACTTTGAACAGCCAAAAAATCTTGAAAAAAAACCCCAACAAAGTAGGATAATTCACATTTCCTAAGAAGCTATAAAGCTACAGTAAGCAAAATAGTGTCTTACTGGTATAATGTTGAATATATAGACCAATGGAATAGAGTTAGAAGTCAAGAAATCATCCCATACATCTCTGGTCAATCGATTTTTATCAAGGTGTTAAATTCATTCAACAGGGGAAAGAACAGCCTCTTTAATAAAATGTGCTAGTACAACTGGATTTCCACATGCAGAATAATGAAGCTGGACCTATGCTATATAAAAAAAATTAACTAAAAATCGACCGAGGACCTAAATGTAAGAAGCAAAGCATAAAACACTTAGAAAAAAGCAAAAGAATGATGCTTCAGGATCTAGGTTTTGACAATGGATTCTGAGATATGATAACAAAAGCACAAGTAGCAAAAGATAAGACAGATAAATGGGATTTCATATAAATTAAAAATTTCTGTGCATCAAAGAATTTTATCAACAAAAACACAACCTATGGATTGGGAGAAAATTTGGAGGGAACATATATTGGACTTTAACATCCAGAATATACACAGAATTCTTGAAACTTAACAATAAAAGACAACCCAATTAAAAAAATGAACAGAAACAGATTCTGGGCGTGGTCAAGATGGAAAACTAGGCACACATCTCCTCAACTCCCTCTGAGAATTAAGTCCTGAATTAATAATTGAACAGAGCACTCTGGACACCCATGAAGCCCTAGGATATGGCATAGAGTTGTCACATTGGACTACATGCCACTAAACAGGAAACTATCTATCTCTGATGAGGCAGTGTGTGCTGAGCCCCACTCCTGCTGACTTGCTGACTAGGTGGACTGCAGGTGCTGACACAATCTTTGTTATCCAGGAGGCCGGGGATGGGCAGGAGTCAGCAAATACTCTGAACTGCAGTGCTGAAGTAAACAGTGTATAGCACAGCAGACACTATATAAGATAGCCACATTTTGAGAATCTGGCTGCTGACTGAAGGCAACACTGCCCTTCCACCCTCTCTTTTCTTAGCTGCACCAAAGATTCTGCAGTTTCACAGAGGGAAAGGCAGATCAGGCAGGGTGCCATCTTGACCAGTTGGGAGGCAGAAACACCCAACCAGAGGCCTCAGCAGGGGTTAATGTCCAAGCTGAGAAGCAGTGCCAGTCTAGAAAGCGCTTTTCCAGCATAAAGGCTGTATGAGACAGTGTTATCTTATGTGAGTGGCCCAGTCAAAGATGGCAGCAAGGCTGTAACACTCCCCCCAGTTGAACTACATCATACCATCTGGGAATGGCCAAAGGGATGCTTCCATTGTCAGCTGGAAGGTGGGGCCAGCCACACTTGACAGCCTGACTGATTTAGGCAGCTGGTGTTCAGCTCCTAGCTTCTTAAAATAAGATTGCCTGGAGAAATAACTGCTGAGTAACCCATCAACATCTCCTCTAGCCTTTACTGACCCACATTACTGCCCATCCATTGATGGCCTTCCAGTGAATTTATGAGTAGGGAGTGATCCTTGCCAGCCAGGAGATGGAGCCTGCCACCCCAGGGAGTCCACTGGGGACAGTCATTGGAGTACACAGAGATGGCTGGAGATCAACTCCCTTCTCAGAACTACATTCGACTTCTGTTGAGGTAACACCAGAAAAGAGAAACAGCCTCTAGATGGACCTAAGGCAACAAACTGTTTGCAATCATTTTAAAAACACAGTCCTCCATGGCTCTGGAAAACTCCCAAAATAAAGAAACAAAAAGCTTCCCAGATGAAGAAGCTTTTCTGAAACCATCAGAGTTTGAGCACAAAAGAATTCTACATAGTGCCCTCCTAGAAAAAAATGAATCAGAGCAAAATGAAAAATTAAGCAAGCCATGTGAACTGGTGAAACATCAACATTCTGAAATCAAACAGATCAATGACAAAATACAGAATTAGACAATTCAATTCGAAGCCAAAAGAGCAGCATTAAGGAACTAGAAGTCAGACTTAGTGACCTTGAGGACAGAGCAACTGACACCAGCATTCTTGAGAAGAAAACAGAGAAGAGAAATAAGAGAAATGAAAAAGGATTAAGAAACATGTGGGTCAGTTTAACAAACGGTGCGGCAAAATTGAATGTTGATTGGCAAAAAATTGAAACAAGACCCATACCTCACACCTGATACAAAAATCAACTCCAACTGGATAAAAGATTTAAATATCAAATCTAAAACAATAAAGCTAATCCAAGAAAAAATAGGATCAACAATGCAAGTTTTAACACACAACGTAGACAGACTTCGAAAACTAAAAAAGCACAGTCAACAGAAGAGAAAATAGACAAATGGGAACTACTAAGAATCAAACACTTTTGCTCATCCAAAGACTATCAAAATAGTTAAAGGACGACCTACAGAATGGGAAACAAATATTTGGCAACTACATGTCGGACTGACACCTGATCTCTATAATCTACAAGGTAATGCAAAATATCAACAAGAAAAAGGTAAATAATCCAATTAAGCAATGGGGAACGGAGATAGGCAGACACTTCACCAAAGAGGACATCCAGGAAGCCATAATTCACATGAGGAAGTTCTCATGATCATTTGCTATCAGATAAATCCAAATCAAAACTACCATGAGATATCATCCCACCCCAGCAAAGTTGGTTATAATCCAAAAAACAAATTTTGGAGTGACTGTGGAGAGATTAGAATTCTCTTACATTGCTGATGGGTTTGCAAAATAGTACAGCCTCTTTGGAAAGCAATTTGATGCTTCCTTAAAAAGTTTGAAATAGAATTTACCATTTGATCCAGTAATTCTGCTGCTCAGAATATATCCTACAGAAACAAAGGCTGTCACAAGAACAGATACACGCACACAAATGTTCAGTGCAGCACAGTCCACGATGGCAAAAAAGATGAAACCAACCTGGATGCCCATCAACAGATGAGTGGATAAACAAAGTGTGGTACATATGCTCATGGAACACTATGCAATCATAAAGAACAGTGATGATTTTAGGAAGCATCTCATAATCTGGTTTCAATTGGAAGACATTGTGCTAAGTGAAATCAGTCAGGAACAAAAGGACAAATACTGTATGAGACCCCTGCTATAAGGACTTAAAAATAGACTTATGTACAGAAGAAAAGACTTTGTTGGCTACAAGTCTGGGGAAGGAGGAGAAGAGTTGGTTATAGATAAGATAACCATAAAAAGAAAAAAAAATCCCCACAGCCATGAAGTCAGGTCCAACTCACAGCAACCCTAGAGGTCAGAGTGGATAGTTGATAGAAATTTGGTTGGTTGAAAGCAGTGACAACACACAGCAGAAAGTAGATCAACTTGACTGAACTTCACCATAAACTGAAAGTTCTTCTAACCTCAACCAAGTATTGCAATGATAGAGTAGCAGGGGCAGGATCTGGGCACCATGCTCTCAGGGAACATACAGGCCAATTGACATAACTAGCCTATTGCTAAGAGAGTCTTCTGCACCCTATATTAGTGAGTGCCATCTGGAATCTTAAAAAGTGATAAAATAGACTTTAAAGTAAAATCCACCACATTGGATAAGGAAGGGCATTATATAATGATTAAAGGATCAATACTCCACGAGGTCATAACCATATTAAATAACTACACGCTCAACAACAAGGCTCCAAAATACATGAAACAAGCACTAACTACATTGAAAACAGAAATAGGTATCTCCACAGTAACCGCAAGAGACTTTAACACACCACTCTCAGTGAAGGGCAGAACACCTAGAAAAAAGCTCAGCAAAGACACGGAAGATCTAAATGCCACAATCAACCAACTTGACCTGTTAGACATATACAGAACATTCCACCGAAGAGCAGCTGAACATACTTTTTTTCCAGTGCACAAGGAACATTCCCCAGAATTGAGCATATATTATGCCACAAAGCATCCCTTAACAAAATTCAAACTAGTGAAATATTACAAAGTATCTTTTGACACCATAAAGCTGTAAAAGTCAAAATCAATGGCAGAAAAAGCCAAGCCAGCCAAGTGCCATAGATAAAGTAAGTATAAAAAATCAAACACATGGAAACTGAATATCTTGCTCAGAAACTGGTGGGTTAGAGAATAAATCAAAAATGGAATAAAGACATCCATAGAATCAAATGAGAATGAAGACACATTCTACCAAAATCTATGGGGCACAGCAAAAGCAGTGCTCAGAGGTCAATTCATCTCAATAAATGCACACATGCCAGGAGAAGAGAGGGCCCAAATCAAAGAATTAACTCTACAGCTCAAACAGGCAGAAAGAGAGTTGCAAAAGAACTCCTCAGGCATCAAAAGAAAGCAAATAATAAAAATAAGGGCAGAACTAAACGAATTAGGGAACAGAAAAATGATAGAAACAGTTAACAAACCAAAAACTGTTTTTTTTTTAAAAGATCAACAAAATGGACAAGCCATTGCCCAAACTCACAAAAGGAAAGCAGGAGGGGAAACAAATAACTGAAATAGGAAATGAGATGGGTGATATCACAACAGACCTAACTGAAATTAAAAGAATCATAACAGAATACTATGAAAAATTGTACTCTGATAAATATGAAAGCTAAAAGGAAATGGACAAAATTCTGGAAACACATCACCTACCTAAACTAGCAGGAACAGAAGTAGAGCAACTAAATAAACCTATCACAAAAGAAGAGATTGAAAAGGTAATTTAAAAACTCATAACTCATAAAATAATAAGCCCTGGCCCTGATGGCTTCACTGGAGAATTCTACCAAACTTTTAGAAAACAGTTAAGTCCACCATTATTAAACGTATTCCAGAGCAAGGAAAAGGATGGAATACTCCCAAATTCATTCTATGAAGCCAGCATATCCCTGATACCCAAAGCAAGTAAAGATAGCACAAAAAAGGAAAATCATAGACCAGTATCTTTCAAGGACCTAGATTGCAAAATCCTCAACAAAATTCTATGCAATAGAATTCAATAACACGTCACGAAAATAATTCACCATGACCAAGTAGGATTCATATTAAGGATGCAGAGATGGTTTAACATTAGAAAAACGATTAATGTAATCGACCACATAAATAAAACAAAGGACAAGAATGACTCGATTTTATCAGCTGATACAGAAAAGGCATCTGACAAAGTCCAACACCCTTTCATATTAAAAACTATCAGCAAAATAAGAAGGGGAATTCCTCAACATAATAAGGGGCAAAGCCAACAGCCAACATCATCCTAAATGGAGAGAGTCTGAAAGCATTGACCTTGAGAACACGAAAACAGACAAGGATGCCCACGGTTACTACTCTTATTCACCTATGTCCTGGAGGTCCTAGCTAGAGCAATAAAGAAATAAAGGGCATCCAAATTGGTAACGAAGAAGTAAAATGATGCCCATTTGTAGATATGATTTTACATACAAAAAATCTAAAGAGTCCACAAAGAAACTACCGGAACTAATAGAAGAGTTCAGCAACATATCAGGATAAAAGTTAAGCATACATAAATCAGTTGGATTCCTTTATGCCAACAGAGGCCATCAAAGAGGAAATTACCAAATCATTCCCATTTACAATAGACCCCAGAAGATAAAATTGTTGTTGTTACATACTATTGAAGATAAAACACCTAGGAAAAAATCTAATCAAAGATATAAAAGACCTATATAAAGAAAATTACAAGACTCTACTGCAAGAAACCAAGAGACCCTATATAAGTGGAGAAACTTACCTTTCTCACGGATAGGAAGACACAACATCCTGAAAATGTCTATTCTACCCAAAGCAGTCTATACATACAATACAATCCCAATACAAATTCCAATGGCATTTTTTAATGAGATGGAGAAACAAATCACCAATTTCATGTGGAAAGAGAAGAAGCCCCTTGTAAGTAAAGATTTATGAAAAAGAAGAACAAAGTAACTGCCTTTACAACCTGTTATGCTGTCACAGTAGTCAAAACAATCTGACACTGGCAGAAACAGGTGCATACATCAGTGGAACAGAATAGAGAATCCAAAGATAACATCATCCACCAACGACCAGCTGATATTTGACAAAGGCCTCAAATCTCTAAATTGGGAGAAAGGTAGTCTTTTTAACAAATGGTGACGGCATAACTGGATATCCATCCGCAAAAAAATGAAACAAAACTCATCCCACATCATGCACAAAAACTAACTCAAAATGGATCAAAGATATAAATACAAAATCTAAAACAACAAAGATCTTAAAAAAAAAAATAGAGACAACCCTGGGAGCCATAATATGTGTCATAAACACCCTACAAAATATTACTAATAATGCACAAACACCAGAAGAGAAAATAGATAACTAGGACCTCCTAAGAATCAAACACTTATGCTCATCAAAAGACTTCACCAAAAGACTAAAACGAATATCTAAGGGATGGGAAAGAACTTTTGGCTACTAGAAATCCAGTTGATGTCTGATCTCCACAATGTACAAAGTACTAACCTCAACAAGGAAAAGACAAATAACCCAACTGAAAACTGGGCGAAGGATATGAGCAGGCACTTCACCAAAGTAAACATCCAGGCAGCTAACAGATATATGAAGAAATGCTTACAATCATTAGCCATTAGAGAAATCCTCAAAACTACAATGAGATACCACCTTATTACAACAAGGCTGGCATTAATCTGAAAAACACAAAATAACAAATGTTGGAGATGCTGTGGAGAGATTGGAACTCTTCCATACTGCTGATAGGAATGTAAAATGGTGCAACCACTTTGGGAAATCAATGTGGTGCTTTCTTAAAAAGCTAGAAATAGAATTACCATATGATCCAGTAATCTCACCGCTTGGAATATACTAGGGAAATTAGAGCTTCACATGAACAGATACATGCACACCAATGTATATTGCAGCACTGTCCACAATAGCAAAGAGATGGAATCAACTTGGGTGCCCTTCAATAGATGAATGGATAAACAAACTATAGCATAGTCACGCAATAAAATTTTATGCAATAATAAAGAATAATGATGATCTTAAGAAAACATCTCAAAACATGGAGTCATCTGGAAGACATTATGCTGAGTAAATTTATTCAGTTACAAAAGGACAAATATTGTATGAGGACTCAAGAAAAGGTTTAAGCATAGAAGAAAATAATCTTTGATGGTTACATGGAAGGAGAGAGAAGAGACAGATATTCATAGATTAGATAGTAGATAGGGATTGAGTTAAGTGAAGCAAGTGACAGAACACAGTAGAAGGGAGATTAACACTGCTGGACACTGCTGGACTATTCCAAGAGCTAAGAGGTTTCCTAAATACAATTCAACATTTCAAAGGTCTGAGTAGCAGGGCCAAGGGTCTGGACCATGGGACAGTGTTTTCAGGGGACATCTAGGTCAACTGGCATAAACTAAGTTTTTTATTTTATTTTATTTTTATTGTGATTAGGTGAAAGGTTACAATCCAAGTCAATTTGCCATATAACTGTCCCCTCAAGCACACACCTCTATGCATCTCTATCTGCTCTCCTCACCCTGTGAAAGCACACTCTTCCTTTCCATCCTATATTTTCAGTATTCACCCAACCAACACTTGTCCCTCCTCTTCACCCTCTCCTCTCCTCTCTAGAGAAGAACTTGTTGGACAGCCTCATACACACATTAAGTCAATTTTTTGGTTTAATATACGTAAGTTTTTTTTTAAGAAAAAGTTCTGCATTCCTTTTTGGCTAGTGTCACCTGTGGTTTTAAAAGCTAGCAAGCTGCCATCTAAAAGTAATATCTATTGGTCTTAATCCACTCAGAGCAGAGGAGAACAAAGGACATCAAAGACAGGAGGAAAATATAAACACAGGGAATAGAAGATCCCATATGATACAGAGCCTACATCAGCACGAGACCAGAAGAACTAGATGGTGCCCAGCCACCACCAATGACTGGCCTGACTAAAAACATAAGGACTCTCTGATACAACAGGAGAAAAATTCAGGTGCAGATCTAGAACTCTATTAAATCACCAGACTTAATGATCTGACATCCTGGAAGATGTCCCAAGAACATGGCTCCTAGGCTTGCTGCTAGCTCATTGCTAAAACCAGTGCTGAAGACAATTCTTCAGACAAAGATTGGGCTGGACTATAATACATGAGGCTGTCAGAACAGCTCCTCTATAGAAATGAGATGTGAAGGTGTTGAGGAGGGGACAGGAGTTGGTTGAATGAATACAAGAAGTAAAGGGTGGAGAGATGGAGTATGCTGTCACATGGTGGGGAGAGCAGCCAGAGCTGCATGGCCGTGTACATGCAAGATTTTATATGGCAAATTATCTTGGATTTTAAACTTACACTTAAAGCACAATAAAATATTTTAGAAAAGAAAAGAAATAGAAGCTTGGAGCCCCTAGATAAAATAAAGGTAGATTTAAAAAAAAGATTATTCTCTAATTTATATGAAAATTCCAAGGACCTAGAATATAAAAACAATTTTGGAAAAGAACAATGTCTTCACGATTCCTCCAGTTATATCGTATGTCAGAACTTTGTTTCTCTTTACTAGAGTAACATATCATTATATGCATATAATGCATTTTGTTTATCCATTCGTCTGTTGAACGTTTAGGTTGTTCCTGCTTTTTGACTATTGTGAATAATGCTGCCATGAACACTGGTGCACAAGTATCTGTTTGTGTTTCTGCTTTCAGTTCTTCAGTGTACACACCTAGGAATGAAATTGCTGGGTTATGTGGTAATTCGGTCTTTAATTTTTTGAGGAACCACCAACTTGTTTTCCACAATGGGTTCATCATTGTGTAGACCCACTAGCAATGGATGAGGGATTCAATTTCTTCACATCCTCACCAACATGTACTATTTTTCAATTTTTTAATCACAACAATCCTAGTGGGGGATGAAGTGGTATTTCACTGTGGTTTTGATTTGCATTTCCCTAATAACTTATGCTGTAGTACTTAACCACTATGCCACCAGTGCTACAAGTGCTAACCAAAATAGCTCGACAGTTCAAATCTGCCAGGCACTTCTTGGAAACTCTATGGTGCAGTTCTAGTCTATTCTATAGGGTTAATATGAGTAGGAATCGACCCTTCAGCAATGGGTTTTTAATAGCTTGTGATACTGAGTGTGTCTTTCTGTGCTTTTTAGTCATCTGTATATACATACTTTTGGTGAAATGTGTATTTAATTCCTTTGTCCATTTTAAAAAAATATGTTACTGTGATTGAATGAAAGTATACAATTCAAATTAAATTTGCATGCCTGCCTATCTGCAGCTCCTTCTGCTCTCCTTGCTGGGTGACAGCACACTTCTCTTTTTTGTTCTATATGTCATATCCTCTGTATCTCTTGTTCTCTCCTCTCCACCCTCTCCTTTCCCTTCTTATAAGAGGCCAGTAGGACAGCATCCTATAGATATGTAGAACCATAAAGTACATGCACCTTACGGTCACCTTGTGTCCCTGTGTCCAGTCCATTCTTGTACGAAGAGATGACCTCAATAATGTTTTCTGGCCATGGCAGCAGCCAGTCGACAAATCATTCTCCCAGAGGAACTCTCAGGCTGCTGGACCATAAATTGTGGTTTTATAATGGAGTTCTTGAGGCACCCCTCTTTTTTCGGTGTTGCCACTGAGGCTCAACATTGTGTGCCCCATCATGGCTGTCTTCAGTAGTGGTCAGGCACCAAATGGTTCTTCTGGTCACATGTTAACACAGTCATCCATTCTCATTGGTCCTTCTGACTCCTAGGCTCTTTTTACCTCGTGTCTTTGTTGTTCTTGGTGATCATCTGTTCCAGATAAGTTGGGACAATTTGGTATACCTCAGATGGCAGCTTGCCAACTTTCAAGACCCCAGATGCCACTCACCAATATGGGGTGCAGAAGACTCTCTTAATGAAAGGATAGTTACGCCAGTTTGCCTCGATGTCCCCTGAGAACATGATCCCCAAACCCCTGCCCCTGCTACTCTATCCTTGCGATATCAGGTTAAGACTAGAAGAGTTTTCAGTTTATGTTGAAGTACAGTTAAGTTGATCTTCTTTCTACTGTGTGTTGACACTGATTTCGCACAACCAAATTTCTATCAATTATCTAATCTGTGATCAACCCTCGCCCACTTACCTGCCCTTGTAGCCATTAGAGCCTTTTCTTCTGTGCATGTGTATATTTAAGTCTGTGTAGTAGGGGTCTCATACAATATTTGTCCTTTTGCAGCTAACTGATTTCACTCAGCATAATGTCTTTCAAGTGAAACCAGGTTATGAGATGCTTCCTAAAATCATCATGGTTCCTTATCATTGCATTGTGTTCCATTGTATATATGTACCATAGTTTGTTTATCCATTCATCTGTTGCTGGGCATCTGGGTTGATTCCATCTTTTAGTCATTGTGGACTGTGCTGCAATAAATATTTGTGTGCATGTATCTGTTCGTGTGACTGCCCTTGATTCTGTAGGATATGTTCCGAGCAGTGGAATTACTGTATCAAGTGGTATATCTATTTCCAGCTTTTTAAAGAAGTGTCAAATTGCTTTCCATAGAGGCTGTACCATTTTGCAATCCCACCAGCACTGTAGAAGACTTCCAGTCAGTTCACAGCCCCTCGAGCATTTGTTGTTTTGTGTTTTTTGGATCATGGCCAACCTTTTTGAGGTGAGATGGTATCTCCTTGTAGTTTTTATTTGGATTTCTCTAATAGCTAATGATCATGAGCATTTTCTCTTGTGTCTTTGGCTGCCTGAATGCCCTCTTTGGTGAAGTGTCTGTGCGTCTCCATTCCCCATCGCTTAACTGGGCTATTTACCTTTTACTTGTTGATATTTTGCAGTACCTTGTAGATTATAGAGATCAGACGTTGGTGCGACATGTAGTTAACAAATATTTTTTCCCGTTCTGTAGGTGGTCTTCTAAATCTTTTGAAAGTCTTTGGATGAGCAAAAGTGTTGGATTCTTAGTAGTTCCCATTTATCTATTTCTCTTTTGTTGATCACTCTTTGTCAGATTTTGAAGTCTGCCTAAGCCGTGCATTAGAACTTCCATTGTTGACCCTGTTTTTTCTTGCATGATCTTTACCATTTTAGGTTTGATATTCAGGTCTTTGATCCATTTTGACTTAGTTTTTGTATAAGGTGTGAGATATGGGTCTTGATTCAGGTTTTTGCAGATAGATATCCAATTTTGGCAACACCATTTGTTAAAGAGATTGTTTTACTCCAGTTTACAATCTTAGGGCCTTTGTCGAATATCACCTGTTCACAAGAGGATGGTAGCGTCTATCTCTGGAGTTTCAATTCTGTTCCATTGATCTATGTGTCTCTTTTTTGTACTGGTACAAGGGTGTTTTGACAACTGTGGCAGTGTAATAGCTTCTAAGGTTAGATAATGTGAGGCCACCTATTGTGTTCCTCTTCTTCATTAGTGCTTTACTTAGCCAGTGCTTCTTCCCTTTCCAAACAAAGTTTGTGTCATGGATTGAATTGTGTCCCCCAAAAAATATGTGTAGCCATGTGGCTGGGCCATGATTCCCCGTATCTTGTGACTGTCCTCGATTTTGTGATTTTCCTATGCTGTATGTTAAAGGATTAGGGTGGGGCTGTAATTCCTTTATAGGATTACCTCCCTGCTCCACTGTGAAGGGAGTTTCCGTGGAGGATGGCTTGCCCCACCCTTAATCCTTTCATCCTGCAAGAGATAAAAGGAAAGGAAAGCAGGCTGAGAATTGGGAACCTCATACCATCAAGAAAGCAGCACCAGGAGAAGAGCACACCCTTGAGATCTGAGGTTCCTGCACCAAGATGCTCCCTGGACAAAGACTGATGTAATACTGAACTTTCCTCCAGAGCCAACAAGTGGGAAAGCTCTGCCCTGGAGTGGACATCCTGAATTTGGACTCGTAGCCTACCGGACTGTGTAAGAATAAATTTTCCTTTGTTAAAGCCATTCGGTCTGTGGTATTACTGTTAGGACAGCCCTAGCTGACTAAAACAGTTGGTTATTTGTTTCTCCATCTCATTAAAAAATGTCACTGGAATTTGTACCAGGATTGCATTGTATATGTAGATTGCTTTGGGTAAAATAGATATTTTCACAATGTTCAGTCTTCCTATCCACAAGCAGAGTAGGTTTCTCCATTTATGTAAGTCTCTCTTGGTTTCTTGGAGTAAGGTCTTGTTGTTCTCTTTGTGTAGGTCTCTTATTTCTCTAGCTAGATTTATTCCCAGGTATTTTATCTTCTTGGGGGCTATAGTAAATGGTATTGATTTGATGGTTTTCCGTCTGATGATCTCCTTGTTGGTATAAAGGAATCCTACTGATTTACTTATGTTTATCTTATATCCTGATAGTTTGCTGAACTCTTCTATTAGTTCCAGTAGTTTACTTGCAGATTCTTTAGGGCTCTCTGTGTATATGATCATTTTATCTGCAAATAGGGAGATTTTTACTTCTTCTTTGCCAATGCAGATGCTTTTTATTTCTTTGTCTTGTCTAACTGCTCTATTTAGAACCTCTAGTACAACTTTGAATAGAAGTGGTGAGAGGGCATCCCTGTCTAGCTCTGTTCTCAAGGGGAATTCTTTCAGTCTCTCTCCACTCAGGATGATGTAGGTGATCAGCTTTACATAGATGCCCTCATTGTGTTGAGGAATTTCCCCTGTATTCCTATGTTGCTGAGAGTTTTTAGCATGAATGGGTGTTGGACTTTATCAGATGCCTTTTCTGCATTAATTGACAAAATCACATGATTCTTATCTTTTGTGATATTTAAGTGGTTGATCACATTAATAGTTTTTCTGATGTTGAACCAGACTTGCATCCCTGGTGTGAATCCAACTTGGTCATGATGAACTATTTTTTTGGATATGCTGTTGAATTCTATTGGCAAGGGTTTTGTTGAAGATTTTTGCATCCAGGTTCATAAGGGATATTGGTCTGTAATTTTCTTTTTTAGTGAGATCTTTCCCTGGTATTGGTATCAGGGTTATGCTGGCTTCATAGAATGAATTTGGGAGTATTCCATCCTTTTCTACACTGTGAAATAGTCTCAGTGATATTGGAGTTAACTCTTCTCTAAAAGTTTGGTAGACTTCTCTGGTGAAGCCATCTGGGCCAAGACTTTTTTTGGTTGGTAGTTTTTTGATGACTTTTTCAATCTCTTCCTTTGTGATGAGTTTATTAAGTTATTCTACTTTACCTTGTGATAATATTGGTAGGTGACATGAATCTAGAAATTTGTCTGTTTCCTCTAGGTTTTCAAATCTGTTAGAGTACAGTCTTTCACAGTGTTCTGTCATGATACTTTTTGATTTCAGCTGGGTCTGTTGTGACATCTCCCATCTCATTTCTTATTTGGGTTATTTGTTTCCTCTCCTGTTTTTCTTTTGTAATTTTAGCCAATGGTTTATAGATTTTCTTGATCTTTTCTAAAAAACAGCTTTTGGTTTTGTGAATTTTTTCAATGGTTCCATTCACTAACTCTTTTAGTTCTGCTCTAGTCTTTATTATCTGTTTTCTTCTGATGACTGAGAGGTTCCTCTGTTGCTCTCTTTCTACTTGTTCAAGCTGTAGGGTTGCTTCTTTGGTTTGGGTCCTTCCCTCTAGATGTGTGCATTTATAGAGATAAATTGACCTCAGAGCACTGCTTTGTCTGTATCCCATAGGTTCTGGTAGGATGTGTTTTCATTCTCTTTGATTCCATATATTTCTTTATTTCATCCTTGATTTCTTCTATAACCCATGGATTTTTAAGCAAGGTGTTATTTAGTGTTTGTGAGTTCAAATGTCTATGTTTTTTTCTGCTATTGATTTCAACTTTTATGGCTTTAAGTTCTGACAAGATGCTTTACAATAATTCTGTGGTTTTGATTTTGTTGAGGCTTCCTTTATGTCCTAATACATTCTCTATTCTGGAAAATGTTCCATGTGTATTGAAGAAGAAGATGCATTTATCTGTCAATGGATAAAAAGTTCTGTATATGCCCATCAGGTCTAATTGGTTAATTGTCACAATAAGATTCTGTATCGTTACTCAGCTTTTTTCTGGATGATCTATCCATTACTGAAAGTGAAGTGTTGAAGTCTCCAACTATTATTGTGGAGTGATCTATCTCATTTTTCAAGGTAGTCAGTGTTTGTTCAATGTACTTAGATGCTCTGGTACTTGGTGCAGAAATATTTAAGATTGTTATGTCCTGCCTATGTATTGAGCTTTTCAGCGATAAATCATGGTCATCCTTGTCCACAATGGTAAGTTTTACACTGAAGTCTGTTTTATCTGAGATTAGTATTGCTACTCCTGTTCTTCTTCATATGTTGTTGGCTTGGTATATATTTTTCCATCATTTGATTTTCAGTTTGTTCATATCTTTGTGTCTAAGGTGAGTTTCTTGTAAGGAGCATATAGATGGATCGTGTCTTTTGATCCACGATGTTGTTGGCTGTCTATTTATTAGAGCATTCAGTCTGTTTACATTCAGTGTAATTATTGATAGGTATGTGTTTAGTGCCATCATTTTGATGCATTTATTTTTGTGTTGTTGATGTTTTCTACATTGCTCTTAATATTCTGTTCTGAGTTGTTCTTTTTTATGGGTTGACTTTTCATCTTTTTCAGTGTTGCTTTTGTGTTTGTTGAGACTCCTGTGTTATGTTTCTGGCTTTGTTACGTCACATTGGTATTTTGTTTTGCATCTATCCCTATGATTTCCCTTATCCTAAGTTTAAGCCAGACTTTAATTTCCTCTCAATCTGAAAGGGTTATTACTACTGTAATATATCTCGTTTTAGTGTGATGATGTCATAGTTTTTGTGTTCTGATCACTGGTTCCCTTCTTTTAATACTGTAGATTTGATTGAACTTGGTGACTTCCATAACTCTTTCTTGTAGTTTTGGTTTGGTTTTTACAAAGTCTCTAAGCTTCTGTTTATCTGCAAATGTCTTAATTTCATCTTCATATTTGAGAGACAATTTTGCAGAATATATCATTCTTGGTTGGAAGTTTCTCTCCTTCAAGGCTTTGAATGTGTCATCCTACTGCCTTTTTGCGAACATTGTTTCTGCCTAGAAGTCAAAAGAAAACCTAAAGGGCTTCCCTCCGTATGTGAGCTTTGCTTTAAGCCTCTCTTGCCTTTAAGAGCCTCTGTTTATGTTTCATTTTGTTACGCTTGATTATAATATGCCTTGCTGTCTTTCTTTTGGGGTCTAGTTTTTGTGGTGCTCAATACATGTCTTGGATATCTATGTTTTCTTCTTTCATAATGTCAAGGAAGTTTTCTGTCAGCAATTCTACAACAATGCTCTCTGTATTTTCACGTATCCCTCCTTGTTCAGAAACTCCAATTATTTGTAGATTATTCCTTATAACTGAGTTCCCCATGTTTCTTAATGTGTCTTCATTTTTCTTATTTCTTTTCTCTGATTTCTCCTTATAAATGCTAGTGCCAGTTGCTCTGTCCTCAAGTTCACTAACTCTGGCTTGCATCTCCTCAATTCTCCTCTTCTGCCTTTGGATTGAATTGTCTAACTCTGTAATTTTATTATTGACCTACTGGATTTCAGATCATTGATGTTCCATCAGTTCAAGTAGCCTAAGTTTTCATTTTGTTCTGCTGCATTTTGTTTAATTTCTAGGTGGGCTCTATACACATTTCTTTCATGTTCAACCTCTGATGGTTTCAGAAAGGCTTCTTCATCTGGGAAGTTTTTCATTCTTTGTTTTGGGAGTTTTCTGGAGCCATAGTGAACCGCTTCTTTAAATGGTTAGCTGTTAATTGTTGCCTACATGCCATGTAGAAGCTGTTTGGTTTCTCTGATGTTACCTCAACAGGAGTTGAGGTGTAGTTCTAAGAGGGGAGTTGGTCACCAGCTGCTTCTGTGTACTCTAGTGACTGGCCCCAGGTGGACTCTCTGGTGCGACATGCTCTGTCTCCTGGCTAGCAGATATGATGCCCTACTTATAGAGTCATGGGGGGCCATCAGCCAATGCTATGATGTGAATCAGTGAAGGACAGAGGAGATGTTGTTGGGCTGCTCAGCAATTAGTTCTCCAGGTGATCTTATTTTGAAAAGGTACTTTACTGCTAAGAGAAGAGCTGTCCAACAGCTGTGGAAATCAGTCAGGCCCTCAGGTGTGGCAGGCCCCACCTTCCTGTTCACAACGACAAAGAACATCTCATAGGCTGTCCCCAGGTGCTATGTTGTGGTTCAAAGTAGGGAGGGGTTATGGCCTGGCTGCCATCCTCTACCAGGCCCCACCCATTACCCTAGACACCACTATCCTAAAAACAGCTCACTTCCCAGACAGGTCCTGCTTCTCAGCATGAATATTAACCCCAGCAAAGACCTCTGAGTGGGTGACTCCACCCCCCAGCTGACCAAGATGGCATCCCTCCCGAGCTACCCTTTCTGCTGTGAAACAGTAGAAACTATGATTCAGCTCAGAAATGAAAGGGTAGAGGGGCAGTGGTGCCCTCAGTTAGCAGCTCGGCTCTCAAAACTTGGCTATCCCAGGCGCAGTCTCTCTGTTATGCTATACACTGTTGACTTAAGCACTGCGGTTCAGCATATTTGCCAACCCATGCCTAGTCCCCATCTCCTCAAAAACAAAGAAAGTGTCAGTACTTGCAGTCCTTCCAAACAGTGAGTTAGCAGAAGCAAGTTTCAGAGCACAGCTGCCTGGTGTTAGAAAGAGGTGGTTTTCCATTTACTGGCAGCCAGTTCAGTCTGACAACCCTATGCCAGATCCTGGGGCTCCCTGAATGTCTGCACTTCTCCATTCGATTATCATTCCTGGCCTTAGTTCTAAAAGGGAATCAAGGAGATGTGTGTCTAGTCTGCCATCTTGTCCCTGCGCCCCCATTGCCTTTTTACCTGCATGATTTCTGCTGAGTAGTCCTAGCATAGTGTTATAGATTTTCCCTTGTATGTTGTTTATCATTTCTCCCTAGCTATTTTTAGAAGTGTCTTCTTATCTTGGCACTTGGCTTGGCTTCTTATCTTTAGTTCTGACAATTTTAATTATAATATGCCTCAGTGTCTTCCTTTTGGGTTCTACCTTGTGTGGAGTTCAATGAGCACACTGGACAGTTATCTTCTAACTTTTCCTATATGGCAAATTTTCTGTCAGCAAATCTTGGACAATTCTCTCTGTATTTTTAGTTATCCCCCCACCTCCCCATTCTGGTACACCAATCACTAGTAGATTATTTCTCTTCATTGAGTTCCACACAATTTTTTAATGTTTCCTGGTTTTTTAAATTCTTTTATCTGATTTTCCCTCAAATACGTTGATGTCATGTGCTCTATTTTCAATCTCACTGATTTAGGCTTCCATTGCCTCAATTCTGCTCCTTTGACTTTATGTTGAATTATCTACTTGTGTAATTTTATTATTAATTTTATGAATTTCTCATTTTTGCCACTCAATGCTTTCTTGCAGCTTGTTCAATTTGTCATTATGTTCTGCTGCATTTGCATCATCTCCTTCCTTATCTCTTAAAGAGTTCTAAATATTATTCTTTTGTATTCTACCTCTGTTAATTCCAGAGAGTTCTCTTCCTCTGGAAAATTTGATTCCATGTTTTGGAAGCTTTCTATAAATATCATGATCCATCCCTTTAAGTTCTTTGATATGGACTGCTGTTTCCAAGCCATCAGCAAATTGTAGCTATTTTATGTTTGCGTACTGTGTTCTAGCTTCTTGTTTTGAGACATACAGTTTACTTTTATATAGATTCAACTCAGATGTCCAGGTAGTTAGTCACCAAGTGTGTTGTATGGGCTCCTGCCTACTGTCCTAGATAAGTAGGGGTGATTGGTATAGGCATAAGTGTCTGGCTGCAATTGCTGAGAAAGACAGGAGGCTAACAGACATCCCTGAATGTCTGTGAGGGTGGTCGATCCCCTTATGTCTGAATCTAGGTGAAGAAACAGTTTGTGCCCTGATTTTCCAGCTTAGGGGAGTCAGCAGAATTTCTCCCCTTTCCCTGAATTTGTTAAATTATCTCCACCCCCCTTTCCAGAGAATGCCTCAGGGCAACTTAAGGAGTCCTACTTCTGGCTCAGTTAATAGTGTCAGACTCCAGAGCTGGGCGGTGTGGAGAAGGGAGAGAACAGCTAAGGGTGGGCTTGAGGAATCCTACTTCTGGCTCAGCTAATGACATCAGACTCTAGCACTGGATACAGTGCAGAGAAAGTTAGGATAAGTACTGGAAGAAGGAAGACAGGCTCATCTTCTGGTAGAAAACATTCAGATCTACGTGCAGTAGGTTACTTGCAAAGATGTAGTATTCAAAGATCTGGTGCTGTCTCTCACTGTTTCTGGAGGCAAGAGAGGACTCTCCAGACAACTACAGCTGCTGAGGTAGATGCCTGGCAATCTCCATGCTCAGCTATGGCTGCTTCCCAGCAGGTCAGGTCTGTGGAACCCTGTGTACTTCTAGCACTACACTCCCTTTCCTGTTTCTCAGTTCAACTTCTCAACTTTCACTCTGATGGTCAGGGCCCCTAAGATATGTACTAGATTCATTTGTTCTTTTGGGTCATTGTTAGAGGGATCACAGGAAGTATCCGTGTACTCCACCATCTTGGCCCCACCTCTCTGGTTGGGAGTTTGTTTTAATTGCTTTTTAATTTCTTCTTTTGTGATGGATTTATTAAGTTGTTCTACATTTTTTGTTAGTTAAGTAGTGTGTTTCTAGAAATTTGTCCATTTGCTCTAGGTTTTCAAATCTATTAGAGTACAATTTTTCATAGCATTCTGTTATGATTCTTTTATTTGGCCCTGTTGTGATATCACCCATCCCATTTTTCCTTTGAGTTATTTGTTTCCTTTCCTTTCTTTCTTTTGTCAGTTTGGCCAATGATTTATCAATTTTGTTCATGTTTTCAAAAAAACATCTTTTGGTCTTGTTAATTCTTTCAATTATTTTTCTGTTCTCTAATTCATTTAGTTCTGCTCTTATTTTTATTAATTGCTATCTTTTGGTGCCCAAGAGGTTCTTTTGCTGCTCTCTTTCTACTTGTTCAAATTGTAGAGTTAATTCTTTGATATGGACCCTTTCTTCTTTTTAGATGTGTGTATTTATTGAGATAAATTGACCTCTGAGCACTTAGAATAATCTTGTCAGTTTGTATACAAAATCTGCTAGAATTTTGATTGGGATTGCACTGAATTCATAGATCAGTTTGCTAAGAATGAGCATCTTTTTTTTCATTGTCCTTTAGGTAATAGTTTACAGCTCCAGTTAATTTCTTATACAAAAATTTATACAAATATTGTTATGTGACATTAGTTGCAATTCTACAATATGACAGCATGTTCCCACTTTCCACTCCAAGTTTCTTATGTCCATATCCAGAATGAACATCTTAACAGTATTAAAACTTGCAATCTACAGATATACTATATCACTCCATTTGTTTAGTTCTTCTTTCATTTCTCTCAGCAATATCTTACAGGTCTTGCATATATTTTGTCAAATTTATCCCTAAGTATTTTATGTTTGTGTACTATTGTGAATGGTATGTTTTTACATTTTAATTTGTAATTACTCATTGCTAGGATATAAGAATAAATTGATTTTTGTATATTGATCTTGTACCCTGTAACCCTGCCAAACTCACTTATTTTACAGAGGCAGCAGATTTGTACACATAGGAAATGGAAGGAGTGAATGTAGTTAGCTCTGTCAAGCGGTTTGGGTATGATAAGAAGTAGGGGAGAGATATAGGGCAGTTAGTTGAATGGGTAGGCATTTGAGGGATAGGTTTTTGTTTGGGTGATTGTTAAAAATTTTATTAATAGAAGAGTTTTAAACATGTTTTTGAAAAAACTCATGGGAAAGACCCGATAGAGAGAGAATATTTAAATATATAGAAGAAAAAAGCATCAATAATTTAAGGAGGGGGTAATAAGTAGCTCTTTGAAATACTCTCTCTCATGTCCACTTGCTCTCTCTCTCTCTCTCACACACACACACATACACCCCCACATGTAAATACATTTATGTACACATATACAGACTTTCAAACCCTCTTTCATTTTAATAGCATTATATCACAATGATTTTTTAAGTTTATCCTCGATGTCTACATTATTATGCCTGTGTCAGTATCTTCCACTGCTGAACCAAATACTGTATTGTCACTATATCTTCTTTCTTCTACATCTTTTTGTCCTTCTAGAGTGAGAGTTCATCCTTTTTGTTATTGTTGATCCTCTGTTTGTGTGTAATCAATAATCCTTAAACTTCCAAAATGGGATATTATGTTTTTCATGCTCAAAGACATTTAGAATTCTTTCAGTTCCATTTATTTTAATGTAGATATCTGTCCTTCAAATCTACGTCTTCTTCTGTCAATCTGTTGATTGCTCTCTACACTGCACAGCTATTATCTTAATGTTTCCTTTCATGCCCTTCCTTTGATGGATCTCCTATTTCCTGAGTCCCAAATATTCTTGTCTCCTGAAGCACTTCTTCTAATATTTCCTGAAAAACAGTGCATAGGAAATAATTTTCAAAGATGTTGCATAATGGAAAAATTGCTTATTCTGCCATAAACCTTGATTAATAATTTTGTGGAGTATAAAATTCTTATTTAAAAATAATTTTTCCTTCAAATTTAAGTCATTCTTCCATTGTTTTCTAACTTCCAGTGTTGCTATTGCAAAATCTGATGGAATTCTGCTTCCCCAATCCTTTGTATGTAACCTGGTTTTCTTTTCTGAAAGCTTTTAATATCTTCTATTTATCTTCAGTGTTCTAAATTTTCATAATGATTTGCCATAGTGTTGATTCTTTTTCATTAGTTAGGCTGGGCACTTGTTGGGTCCTTGAAATCCAGATACTCATGTCCTTTAGTTCTGGGAATTTTACACTATATGTATGCATGTGTTTGTGTTTACAATTTCCTGCTATCTATTTTTTCTCTTCTCTCTTCCTAGAACTGCTCTTGACTGAATTTTGGTTTTCTAGACAGTTTCTCTATTTTTGTTATCTTTAGTCCCCCACTTTCCATCTCTCTTTTTGCTTTAATTTATGGGTAACAGTCTTTCCTTTATCTCACAACTTTTCCAATGATGTTTTAAGAATCTAATTATATTATGTTTAATTTCTAATAGCTCATATGTATTCTATACTCCTTTTTCTTTCTAATTACTATTCCTAAATAGTAGAAAATAACACTATTTTCTGAGTAGTATTACTACTCTAAGGTAGTAATTTTAGTTTTTTTTCTGCTGTCTGCATTGTCTGTTTCCTTTGAGTTTGTTTTTCCTGTTTGTGTATATGTGCATGGTATGGTTTCTATCTTCCATGTCAGAAGCTTTTCCTCAAATGCCTGATGATCATTTGTAGTCTATTCATATTTAAAATGGAAGTTATTTTAAGGTTTTTAACTGGTAAGCTTTACTATAGATGATTGCTGAGGAACCTATATTTCTCATTGGGAAAATGTCTGTTGTCAATGTAGGCAGTTCTTGTTTTGACTGTTTCCAATATACATCGATTTCAGCTTCCACAGTTTAGTTAAATAACACCATTCCCCTAAAACCACAGTTCAAGTTTTAGTTACCACAGTATGTTAACTATGAGTTAACTGTGTAAAGTACAAACTTGGCTGATAGCTCTTTAGCCCACAAATTACTATGTAAATAGCAGATGTGCACGGAGATCATGTCACTTCTTTCAAAGTCTGTTGGTATTGGTCACTGTGCATCCATTATTCAGTTCACACACAGACTGTAAAGCATATACCATAGTTGTGTTGGCTCTTTGTCTTTCAGTGATAAACTCACATGACTTTTAACAAAAGTGGATCATCAAAAGAAAGAATTGGCTGACAAAGATGAAAACGTGGAAAAGAAATGGACAATGAAAATGCTGGAAGTAGAATTGAATGTGATTTATAACAGTGACAACACAGTGACAAGAGGACAAAGCCTAGGCCTGCCTAAACCTATGGTGTCAACAGTACTGAAAAAGTTAAATGATCATTTTAAAAACAAGGTAAAATTGCATCTTGTAGCTTAAATTGCATTAGAAGCAGAAAACTACTTGTGGTTGAAATGTTTGCTTCTACTTTGGATAAAAGACTGTAATAAAAATCCCAATCATTTTGGCTGATATTCAAGCCATAGTATTCAAGTTAAATGCCATATTTGAAAGAAAATGGTAATTACATGGAGACTGAAGAAGAACATTTCACTGCTAGTAAAGACTGCTATCATGGTTTCAGAAGTCAGCATGAATTGATTAATGCTAGGCTAACTAATAAACTTCTAGCACAGATGAGGATTCCAAGGATTATTTAAAGCACGTGTTTATAATGATTATGATTTAGTGTTGATGATCCAGTTCTTTTTAGGAAGATAACCCCATCAATAACATATGTGACAAAAAAGTGATGGATCATGAGATGGCTGTAAAGGAGAGACTCTTGATATTCATCCAGAGAAACTTAGAGAGGGTAAACTTACTGACATAAATGAAGACTGTGGTTGCAACTGAAAAGGATGAAGATGTCCCAGAGGAAATAACTAGCAAAAAAATTTTGAGTCAAGTAACTGTTTTTTTTTTTTGCCACACAATTGAAAGTACAGAGGATAAAATATTCAAAGTTGATCCAAAGTTAAACTATGCAATTTCCACACCAAGGCATAGAAAAGATGCTCACTCTACATTGTAAGTTATAAGATGAGAAGACAAACACTGTAAAAAACTACTTCATAAGTTTTTTTATAAAAACAAAACACTGTAATTGTTCCTAATATTTTAAATTACAGTGCATTAAATGAATATTAGGTTTACTATTACATTCTTTTCCTACACATTTATAACTGACACTAAGAGTTTCCAAAGTTTTTACAAAAAAAATTTCAAAAGTAATAAGAAATTGCAATTTTTTCCCATTGGTTATTAAAATCACTTTGCATGGTTTCAGCTTGTAGCAGTAATTGTATGGTCCCACACTACTGTGCAAAATAAGGACTGCCTGTGTTTGTAGATCTTTTCTGTGGTCCAGTTTCTCTGGAGTGTAATCCTCTAATCCCTCACCTGGTGACTATGTTACCTGACTGCTAACATCCTTGGAGCAAAGTGGTACAAGCGGTATGGCGGGGGCGGGGGCTCACCATTGAACATGTAGACTTTTATTTAATCTCACTGTTTTCAAATGGTACTTGTAGCTTGCTCTATGCCTGATACCATAAACCAAAGTGTCTCTGGGTCAGTTTCTACAAGACAGTGAGGGGTAGTTATACAACTATGTGCAATAAGTAAAGAGACTCAGGGATGTAACTTTTTTAAATTAATAACTTCTTGTAAAATATATGTAACTTAAAATTTACCAATTTAACCATTTTCAAGTGTACAATTCAGTGACGTCAATTACATGTATTATGTTTTGCCGCTATTACTACTATCTATTTCTAGTTTTTTCATTCACTCTAAACAGAAACTCAGTACTATAATTTCCATTCCCTTCTCCCTTAGTCCTAGTCACCACTAATAAATTTTGGTCTTTATGCATTTGCCTGTTCTGAGTATTTCATATAAGTGGAATCATACATTTGGCTTTTTGTATCCAACTTACTTTACTAAGCACAATGTTTTCATGGTTCATTCATGTCATATTTAGCATGTATCACAATTTCACTTCTCCTTATGACAGAATAATACCTGATTGCATGTGTAATGGACTGAATTGTGTCCCCCCAAAAATGTGTGTAGTTATGTGGCTGGGCCATGATTCTCAGTATTTTATGATTGACCTCCATTTTGTGATTTTCCTATGCTGTATGTTAAAGGATTAGGGCAGGACTGTAACCCCCTTTATGAGATTACCTCCCTGCTCCACTGTAAAGGGAGTTTCCCAAGAGTATGGCTTGTTCCACCCTTAATCCTTTCATCCTAGAAGAGAGAAAAGGAAAGAGAAGGAAGCAGAGAACTGAGAACCTCACACCATCAAGCAAGCAGCATCGGGAGAAGAGCGCATTCTCCAGACCTGAGGTTCCTGCGCCAAGATGCTCCCTGGACAAAGACTGATGCGATATCAGACTTTCCTCCAGAGCAGAGAAGGGGAAAGCATTCCCCTAGAGTGGACATCTTGAATTTAGACTTGCAGCCTACTAGACTGTGTAAGAATAAACTTTCCTTTATTAAAGCCATCCATTCTGTGATATTTCTGTTAGAGCAGCGCTAGCTGACTAAAACAGCATGTATATAGATATTTTGTTTACCCATTCATCTATAGATGGATATTTAGGTAGTTCTCACCTTTGGACTATTGTGAATAATGCTGCAACAAACACTGGTATACAAGTAAGTATCTGTTTGTGTTCCTCCTTTCAAGTCTTTTCGGTACATCCCCAAGAGAGGCATTGCTGGGTAATATGGTGAAAGGAGATCCAATTGAATGTGGAAATCGTCAAACAATATCATTAATATCACATGCAAGTAAAAATTTGCAGATCATTCAAAAGTGGCTTCAGCAGTATATTGACAGGGAATTGCTGTAAACTCAAGCCAGATTCAGAAAAGGACAAGGAACCAGGGATATCATTGCCGATGTCAGATGGATCTTAGCTGACAGCAGAGACTACCAGAAAGATGTTTACTTGTATTTTATTGACTACGCAAAGGCTTTATACCGTGTGGATCATAACAAATTATGCATAACATTGTGGAAAATGGGAATTCCAGAACATTGGCTTGTGCTCATGAGGAATCTGTACATGGATCAAGAGGCAGACGTTTAAACAGAACAAGGCAACACTGCATGGTTTATAGTCAGGAAACTTGTGCATCGTGGTTGTATCCTTTCACCATAGCTTTTCAATCTGTATACTGAGCATATAATCCAAGAAGTTGGACTAGATGAAGAAGAATGAGTCATCAGGATTTGAGGAAGACTCATTAACAACTTGCGATGCCCAGATGACAACCTTGCTTGCTGAAAGTGAAGAGGAACTGAAACACTGATGAAGATCAAAGACTAGCCTTCAGTATGGATTGCACTACAACATAAAGAAAACAAAAATCTTGACAACTGGACCAGTAAGCAACATCATGATAAACAGAGAAAGGACTGAGGTTGTCAAGGACTTCTTTGTACTTAGATCCTCAATCAATTGTCAGTAAATCAAAAGACTCATTGCACTGGGAAAATCATCTGTAAAAAACTTCTTTAAAATCTTCAAAAGCAAGGATGTCACTTTGAAGACTAAGGTGAGCCTGACCCAAGCCATGGCATTTTTCAGTCACATCGCATGCATGTTAAAACTGGACAATGAATAAGGAAGACAGAATAAAAATTCATGTTTTTGAACTGTAGTGTTGGAGAAGAATATTGGATCATACCACGGACTGCCAAAAGAACAAACAGATCTGTAACCAGAATGCTCCTTAGAAGCAAGGATGGTGGTACCTCATTTAAAATACTTTGCACATATTGTCAGGAGAGATCAATCCCTGGAGAAGAACATCATGATTAATAAAGAGTCAGCAAAAAAGAAGAAGACCTTCAACAAGAAGGATTGACACAGTGGATGCAACGATGGGCTCAAGCATACCAACAATTGTGGGTATGGCGCAGGATCAGGCAGTGCTTCGTTCTGTTGTACACAGAGTCACTGTGTCTACGTCGACATGACAGCACCTAACAACAATGTGGTGACTCTGTTTAACTTTTTGAGGAACTGACAAACTGCTTTCTACACTGGCTGCACCACATTACAGTCCCACCAGTAACACATGAGAGTTGTAATTTCTACACATCTTCACCAACATTTGTTATTTTCCATTTTCTAAAAACATACATTAACTATCCCAGTAGGGGAAAAGTAATATTTCATTGTGGCTTTCTATTATATTTCCCTAATTATCAATGATGTTCAGCAACTTTTCATCTGCTTGGTGGCCACTGTTGTAGTCAGCTAGGGCTGCTGTAACAGAAATAGTACAGAGTGGATGGCTTTAACAAAGGAAGGTTTATTCTTATACAGTCCAGTAGGCTACAAGTCCAAATTCAGGGTGTCCGCTCCAGGGGAAGGCTTTCCCCCTTGTCAGCTCTGGAGTAAAGTCCAGTATTACATCAGTCTTTGTCCAGAGAGCGTCTTGGCGGAGAAACTTCGGGTCTGAAGGATGCGCTCTTCTCCTGGTGCTGCATTCTTGATGGTGTGAGGTTCTCAGTTCTCTGCTTCCTTCTCTTTCCTTTTCTCTCTTCTAGGATGAAACGATTAAGGGTGGAGCAAGCCATACTCCAGGGAAACTCCCTTTACAGTGCAGCAGGGAGGTGATCTTATAAAGAGACTTACAGTCCCACCCTAATCTGTTAACATACAGCATAGGAAAACAACAAAATGGAGGACAGTCACAAGATACAGGGAATCATGGCCCAGCCACATGGCTACACATATTTTGGGGGGACACAATTCGATCCATGACAGCCACTTATATATCTCCTTCAGAGAAATGTCTATTCAAGTCCTCTATCCAATTTTTTTAATTGTAAGAAATCTTCAACAGAACACCCTGTTTCCAGCTCTACTGTTTTTACACACCCCAACTTTATTCAGCAGGCAGTGCTTTGAATCCCTGAGCCTCTCTGAGATTCTTTGGATAAACCGGCTTGCTTCCCATTGGCGTAATCCTTTTCATGGATTTGACATTCAGTCTTTTCAACTCTGCTAACTCCTCCATCTGCTTTCTGTCTTCCAAAACACTTGTTTACATCTCTTCTCTTCTGTCATCTCATTTTCTGCTCTTCTTATTCTCATAAGCTTATGTTGTTGCTGTTATTGGGTGCATTCAAGTCAGTTCCAACTGTTAGCGACCCTATGTACAACAGAACAAAATATTGCCCAGTCCTGTGTCATCCTCATAACCATTGTTATGTGAGAGTCCATTGTTGTAGCCACTATGTCCATTCATCTTCTAGAATGTCTTCCTCTTTTTGAACCTCTGCTACATCAAGCATGATATGTTTCTCCAGGAACTGATCCCTCGTGATAACATATGCAAAGTATGTGAGACAGTCTCATCGTCTTTGTTCCTAAGGAGCATTCTTATTGTACTTCTTCCAAGACAGATTGGTTCATTCTTTTGGCAGTCCATGGTATCTTCAATATGGTTCTCCAACACCACAATTCAGAAACATCAGTTCTTCTTTGATCTTCCTTATTCAGCATTCAGTTTTCACATGCATATTAAGTGATGGAAAACACCATGGCTTGGGTCAAATACATCTTAGTCCTCAGGGTGACATGATCTCTCGATCAACACTGAAAAAGTATTTAACAAAATCTAACATCCATTCTGATAAAAACTCTCAGTAAAATAGGTATAGAAGGGGAACTCCTCAACATGTGAAACCAACAGCCAACATGATTTTTTTATTGTGCTTTATGTGAAAGTTTACAGCTCAAGTTAACTTTTCATACAAAAATTCATCGTGTATTGTTACGTGACATTATCCCTGTAATGTGACAGCACTTCCTCTTTTCCACCACAGGTTTTCCATGGCTTGGGTCAGATGCATCTTAGTCTTCAAGGTGACATCTTTGATTTTCAACGTTTTAAAGAGGTCTTTTGCAGCAAACATGCCCAATGCAGTGCATTGCCTGATTTCCTGACTGCTGTTTCCTTGAGTATTGATTGTGGAGCCAAGAGAAATGAAATCCTTGACAACTTCAATCTTTTTCCATTTACCATAGGTAGCTCATTGGTCCAGTTGTGTGGATTTTTGTTTTCTTCATGTTGAAGTGTAATCTATACTGAAGGCTGTGGCCTTTGATCTTCATCAGTAAATACTTCAAGTCCTCTTCACTGTCAGCCAGTGAGGTTGCATTATCTGCATGATGTAGGTTGTTATGAGTCTTCCTCCAATTCTGATGCCTTGTTCTTCTTCTTCACATAGTCCAGGTTCTTGGGTTATTTGCTCAGCATACAGACTAAATAGTTTTGGTGAAATGATACAATCCTGACACACACCTTTCCTGGCTTTAAACCACACAGTATCCTCTTGGTCTGCTCAAACAGCTGTCTTTTGATCTATGTACAGCTTCATCATGAGCACAATGAAGCCTTCTGGAATTCCCATTCTTTCCAATGTTATCCATAGCTTGTTATAACCCACACAGCCAATGCTTTTGTACAATCAGTGAAACACAGGTAAACATCTTTTTGGTATTATCTGCTTTCAGCCAGAATCTGGCTTGAATTTCTAGCAGTTCTCTGTGGATATACTGCTGCAGCTGCTTTTGAATGATCTTCAGAAAAATTTTACTTGCCTGTGAAATTAACGATGTTGTTCAATCATTGCATGTAGTTGGATCATCTTTATCGGGAACAGGCATGAATAGGAATCTCTTTCAGTCTGTTGGCCAGGTGACTGCTGCCTTCTGCATTTCTTGGCATAGATGAGTTAACACTTGTAGCACTACATCCATTTGTTGAAATATCTCAATTGATACTCCGTCATTTCCTGGAACGTTGTTTTCTACAAATGCCTTCAGTGCAACTTGAAACCTCTTTTTTCAGGACTGTTGGTTCCTGATCATATGTTATCTCTTGAAATGGTTGAACATTAACCTATTCTTTTTGGTATAGTGACTCTCTGTTATCCTTCTATCTTCTTTTGGTGCCTACTGTATCATTTAATAGATTCCTTCAATACTGCGACTTGAGGCTTGAATTTTTTTTCTTCAGTTCTTTTAGCTTGAGAAATACCTAATATGTTTTTACCTTTTGGTTTTCTGTATCTGGCTCTTTGCACATGTCATGAGCCTATACCTTTTGTAAGCATGCTTTATTCTCTTTTAGTGGGGTTTCAGTAAGGAATAGATGTTCGATATGTCATATTTAACTGAAATGTTCTATCTTCTTCAATTTAGAGCGATCTCAATCTGCTCCATTGTATAACATCTTTGGCAGTGCCTGGGTGCTTCTGTTAAGACATTAATAAAATAGACAATAAAGTTCAACCACAGTAAAAAGCCAAAGGGGGAAGAGAGTTTGGAAGAATGACAAATGTTGGAATTATGAACCACATAATGTAAGCTGAATAAGAATAGAAGAAAATAAAAAGGAGAGCTGATGGACTACAAAAAAATTAAGAGGTCTTGATTAAGTAAAAAACTACATGGTACCTGGCTATCACCAATGACTGCCCTGACAGGGAACACAATATAGAGTCCTTGACACAGCAGGAGAAAAACGAGTGTCCAGAACTACAAGTCTATTAAGAGGCCAGACCCTGATGGTGCAACAGACCGGAGGGTCCCTGGAAGACATGGCCCCTAGATGCTCTGTTAGCACAGAGCTGAAACCAGTCCTGAAGCCAACTCTTCAGATAAAGACTGAACTAGACTATAAGACATAAAATGATACTGGCAGAGACTATGCTTCTTGGCTTAAGTAGATACATGAGGCTAACTGAGCAGCTCCTGTCTAGAGGCAAGGTGAGAGGGTAGAGGGGGACAGGAGCTGGTTGAATGGACATGGGAAATACGGGGTGGAAAGCAGGAGTATGCCTTCGCAGGATGGGAAGAGTAACTAGAGTTACACAGAAAGGTTGTGTGTGCAAAGTTTTGTATGACAAATTGACTTGGATTGTAAATTTTCACTTAAAGAACATATTTTTTAAAAGGTCATAGTGTGAATAGTTGACTAAGACAAGAAGAGGAAGTTGTTATCACAGAGTAGGATGTTTTAGTTAGTGATTTGGAAGTGAACAGTCATGCATGACTAAGGTGCCATAGAAGATAAGGACATTGGAGTGAGACACCAAAGAATGGAGATGCCAATTGAATGTGTTATCCAAATGGATACTGAAGTCATATAGAAAACTGACCAAAACAAATACTTTACCATACCTGAAGTCTCTTAACAAGTGGGCCTTTGACTACCAAAACCACCACCACCATCAAAAGAAGAAGAGAAGGAAGAAGAAAAAAATCCATTTTCGTTAAGTAGCTTTGAAATCTAGTGACAGAAAACCTAAACATGACTTAAACAACATATTTTACTTCTCCCTCATTTCAATGCCAGGTTTATGACAGTTCTGTCCAATAATGTCTTAGGGGATCCAGGGTATTTATAGTTCATTCCTATAATATTGCCCTTGTCCTCATGGTCCAAAGTGTTGCTCAAGAGCTCCAACAATAACATCTGTCTTGTAGACAGAAGGATGAAGGAAGGTTCAAAGAAAGAAACAAAGAACATGAGAAGTATTCTCAAGGAAGGGTCTTAGAGCTGACACATCACTTATGCTTATGTTCCATTGGCCCAAACTTTACATACGCTCTCTGATCACTTGTAGTTAGGAGGGAAGCTCAAACCTCAAACCAACCCGCTGTCAAATCAATTCTGTCTCATAGCAATCCTATAGGACAGAGTGGAACTCCCCCATTGGATTTCCAAAGAGTAGCTGGAGGATTCAAACTGCCAACCTTTTGGCTAGCAGCTGAGTTCTTAACCACTGCACCACCAGGTCTCCTGGGAAATACAATATTTTTTCTGATAAGCCACATACCCAGCTAAAATTTCTTGACTTCCAGTCAAGGAAGGTCAGAATCAAGAACAAGCCTCTCTGAAGTGTTCGTCATTCTCCACCCAAAACCAAATTCTAGAAGCAATTCTAGGCCTTTCTTCAGCCTCCCTTCCACCTATCTACTAGTCACCTAAGCACTGGATTTATTGGACTCTTCCAGATTTGGGAAGAGGTTTACTGAACAGTTTGCCTGAAAATTCTCTAATATCCAAGAAGGACGTAGGAATCATTTAGAGGTCAAGTGTTGTTCACTACTCTACCCTCTCACACTCTTTCTCAACACCTATACTTCACTCCTGGTTGCCTTTACCCACATGTTAATTAGTTTCTGCTAATGAAACCAGTCAATTTGGAATAGCTGAATGCAGCCAAGTGTACATATGAGCTTACTCCATCTCCCAGGGTGAAGACTGTCTTATGATAAAACTTTCATGAATGCAATGCATTTCAAAAGCAGAAACTGCATACAAATTGATCTTTTTATCATCTTAAAAGATCTTCCCTGAGAACTTCCTAAGCACAAACTCAGTGGATGAAGGAACAATGGAAAAATACAGATAGATGTGACAAAGTCAAAATAAAAAAACCTGTGTGTAATAAAGGAAGAAAAATAGACATTGCTGGTGGGTAAGTACTCTGGTACAACTTTCTTGGAGGACAGTCTGGTGTATGTATTAAAAGCCTTTCAAATGATCTTATTGTGAAATGCAGCAATCCCACTGTTAAAGATTAATACAAAGAAAATAAGTATGTATGGGTATTGTTTTAGTCAGCTAGGGCTGCTCTAACAGAACTACCACAGAGTGGATGGCTTTAACAAAAGAAAGTTTACTCTTATGCAGTCCGGTAAGCTACAAGTCCAAATTCAGGATGTCCACTCCAGGGGAAGACTTTCCCACTTGTTGGCTCTGGAGGAAAGTCCAGTATTGCATCAGTCTTTGTCCAGGGAGCATCTTCGTGCAGGAACCTCAGGTCTGAAGGATGCAGTCTTTTCCCTCTGCTGTTTTCTTGATAGCGTGAGGTTCCCAATTCTCTGTTTGTTTCCCTTTCCTTTCATCTCTAGTAAGGTGAAAGGATTAAGGGTGGTGCAAGACATTCTCCAGGGAAACTCCCTTTACAGTGGAACAAGGAGGTAGTCCTATAAAGGGATTTACAGCCTTATCCTAATCCTTTAACATACAGCATAGGAAAATCACAAAATGGAGGACAATCATAGAATACAGGAAAGCATGGCCCAGCCACATGGCTACACATATTTTGGGGGAGATACAATTCAATCCATGATAAGCATAAAGATTTTACTATGAAAATATTTATCTCAGCTTAAATTACAACAGTAGGAGGTTGGAAGCAACCCAAATGTCCAGGTAGAGGACTGATATGTTAACATGGTGGAGTATAAAGCAGACATTAAAAATCATATTCTTGAAGAATATTTAGTGTCATAGGAATTACTAAGTATATAATTAGGAAAAGGAGGCAGGATAGAAAACTATACATAGAGAACAGTTTTTTATTAAGAAAATATAAACAAAGAAACAAACAAAAAGTTGCTGTCCACTCAATTCAGACTCATAACAAGCCCATAAGACAACGTAGAACTGCCCTATAAAGTTTCCAAAGAACAGCTGGTAGATTTGAACCACTGGCCTTTCAGTTAGCAGATGAACTCTTAATCACTATGCCATAATTCAACACAAATTTATTAAAGATATACTATGTGCCAGCACAGTGACAGATTCTGGAGTTACAGCAAGTAGACTGAACAGACAGACTTTGCTGTCATGGAGGAAGAGACCAGAAGGAAATACATCAAAAGCTAAACGATTAAAAGTACCTATCTCTGGGTAATTTGAGTTTTCTTCTTTCTATCTCTCAGTATTTTCCATTTTGAATCAGAAAAATCATATAGACTGCTATGGCAGGAATGACAAATAAAAGAGTAATGGTTAAAAAATTACCATCAGAAAGAACATTTCAAGATCTATCTTGAAGTATAACACTAACAGTGATAGAATAACATTCCCAGGCCTGTAAGGAAGACTAGTTAATACAACTATTTTTACGCACCAAGCGCTAATGCCAAAGATGAAGACACTGGAGATTTTTTTAACCAACTTCTGCTCTCTGAAGTTAATCAAACATGCAATCAAGATGCATGGAAAACTACTGGTGACTGGAATGCAAAAGATGGAAACAAGAAGAATTCTTACTTGGGAAATACGGCCCTGGTAAAAGAAACAACAGTGGGAATCACATGATAGAATTTTACAACACCAATGATTTACTCATTCTGAATACCTTTTTTCAACAACTTAAATGGTAACTATACACATAGATCTCACCAGATGGAATACACAGGAATCAAATTGACTGCATCTGTGGAAAGAGAAGATGGAGTATCTCAATGTCATCAGTCAAAACAAGGGCAGGAGCTGAATGTGGAACAAACCATCAATTGTTATATGCAAGTTCAAGTTCAACCTGAAGAAAATCAGAACAAGTCCACAAGAGCCAAAGTGTGACTTTGAGTATATCTCACTTAAATCTAGAGACCATCTCAAGACTGGATTTGATGCATTGAGCATTAATGACTGAAGATTAGATGAGTTGTGGAATAACATCAAAGACATCATACATAAAGAAAGCAAAAGGTCATTTAAAAAAAAGAACAAGGTAGGTGTCAGAAGAGACTCTGAAACTAGCTCTTAAATGTCAAGTATCTAAAGCAAGTGGAACAAATAATAAAGTAAAAGAGCTGAACAGAAAATTTCAAAAGTTGGCTCGAGAAAACATAGTAAAGAATTATGATGAAATGTGCAAAAATCTAGAATTAGAAAAACAAAAGGGAAGAACATGCTCAGCATTTCCTGAGCTGAAAAAATTGAAGACTCAAGTTACGATATTGAAGGATTTGGGGGGCAAAATATTAAGAAGTGCAGGAAGCATAAAAAGAAGAAAGGAATACACAAAGTCACTGTATAACAAAGAACTGGTCAACATTCAACCATTTCAGGAATTAGCTCGTGATCAAGAATTGATAGTACTGAAGAAAGAAATCCAAGCAATGTGGAAGACACTGGCAAAAAAACGAAGCTCCAGGAACTGATGAAATACCAATTGAGATGTTTCAACAAACAGATGCAGCACTAGAAACACTCAGTGTTAAGCCAAGAAAGTTGGAAGACAGCTACCTGCCCAATTGTCTGGAAAAGATCCATATCTGTACCCATTTGAAAAAAAGTGGAAATTATCAAACAACGTTATTAAGAAATTAATTTAAAAATTAACAAAACTTTGCTGAAGATAATTAAAAACTATTGCAGCAGTACATTGGCAGGAAACTGCCAGAAATGCAAGCCAAATTTATTTATTTATTTATTTTTTAATTTAATATGACTGAGTGAAAATGTACATTCCCGTATAAATTTACATGCCCACCTCTATGCAGCTTCTACTGCTCTCCCTGTCCAGCAGAAGCACACTGTTCCTCTCTGCTCCATCCATGTCTCATCCTCCCACCAAATTTAGAAGAGGACATGGAACCAGAGACATTATTGCTGGTGTCAGAGGGATCCTGGCTAAAACAGAGAATACCAGAAAGATGTTATATTGGCTATGAAAAAGCATTTCACTGTGTGAATCATAACAAATCACAGATAACATTGTGAATAATGGGAATTCCAGAACCCTTAATTGTACTCATGCCAAACTTGTGCATAGACAAAGAGGCAGTTGTTCAAACAGAACAAGGAGATACTTAGCGATCTAAAGTCATGACTGAAGTGTGTCAGGGTTGTATTCTTTCACCATATGTATTCAATCTGTATGCTGAGAAATAATCTGAGAAGCTGAAATATATGAAGAAGAATGGGCATCAGGACTGAAAAAGATTCATTACCAACCTGCATCATGCAGATGACACAGCCTTACTTGCTGAAAGTGAAGAGGACTTGACACACTGATAAAGATGAAAAGACCACAGCCTTCAGTATGGATTACATCTCACATAAAGAAAACAAAAATCCTGAGGGCAGAGCTAAGATGATGGACTAACAGCATGTCCCTGATAAACTCTTGAACAACTAAGAGCCTCAAAATTAATTAAATACACCAAATACAGGAATCTAGAAACATGAAACTATGCTTAGAGAACCCTAAGTGCAAGGGAGCCCAAGGAAGATCTTAGGAGTCCTGAATAACCTCGGATAAAATGGTGTGGCCTGAGCAGAGATTCTCCATGAACTGATGACAAATGGGTTGGGGAGAAAATCTGCCTCCAGTGAATCTTAGCAATCAAGCAGAGCCAAGAAACAAGAGCTGGAGCAACCTTGAATTGGACTAAAGAGACCTGCCCCAACGTAAGCATTGCAGCTGCAGCCGGCAGCCCAGACCTGAAGACCCCCACACAGGTTAGAACACTCTGGGACAAGACCAGCCATTGGTCAGTACCCCACCAGAGCCACAGGCCAGGTGGCCAGACCCTGACTCAGAGCAACAAGGGGCCAGAAGGCCTTAGCTGGGGATGCAGGGAGTTGGGGCAGGGAGCACGAAGAAAAGAGGCCAAGGCTCCCAGCATCCCAGGGTGATAGGGCAGGGAAAGGCAGAGCTGAGGGGAGCAGCAAGTATGCTCCATACAGCAGGCCTTAGTCCTGTGTGGGAGTGGGAGGCCCAGGTCCAGGAGCCCCAAGGATACAGAGCAGGAGATCGTAGGACCTGGGGGGGAAGGAGTGAACAGCCCTACTGCTGGCAGACCTCGGACCAGCCTTGGAGCCAGTGGGCCAGGAAGCTCTGGGCTCCCACAGCCTGGGGACAGGGAGCTGAGAGAGAGTACCCTCAGCTGAGAGGATTAGAGCCATGTGGACCATTGATGCTTGGGCTCAGGCGACTTGACAGGTCTGGAGTGATTACCCCAGCAGCTGGGCAGCCATTGGAGCTGCATGCTCCTGGGGGACCTGGGCCCAGGAGACTGTGGGAAAGGGCAATGAGTGCCAGAGTCTAGCAGCCATTAGTGTTGCACGCACTGGTAAGGCTTTGGCTCAGGTGAACCAGGAAGAGAGGAGAGATTACTCCAGGGCCTAGGCAGCCATTGGAGCCAAGTGCACCAGGGTTGTCTGGGCTCAGGAGACCCTGGAAAAGTACAGCAATCACCCCAGTGGCTAGACAGCCAAGTGCACCAGGGAGATACGAGCTCAAGTGACTCCCGGGGAGTGAAGTTATCACCCCAGCAGCTGGACAGCTGTTGGAGCCACACGCTATGTGCTACGGGGAGATCTGGGCTCAGGCAACTGTGGGGGCAGGGCAGCGAGTGCTAGTGGCTAGGCAGCCATTAGTGCTGCATGTGTTGAAGAGGACTGGGCTCAGGTGACCTGTGGGGGGGGCAGTGATTATTCTGGTAGCTAGGCATTCACTGGAACCAGAAGCACCAGAGAGGCCTTAGCTCAGGTGACCCTAGAGGAGTCAGGTGATCACCCACATGACTGGGGAGCCACTGGAGCCCAGTGTGCCTGGGAGGCTTGGGCTCAGGTGACCCTGGGGAAGGGGAGTGATCACCCCAGTGGCTAGGTAGCCATTGGAGCCAAGTGCACCAGGGAGGTCTGTACTCAGACAACCCTGGATGAGTAAAGTGATTGCCCCAGCAGCCAGTCAGCCATCATAGTCAAGTGCACAAGTGAGGCTTGGACTCAGGTGACCCAGGGGTGGTGAAGTGATCATCCCAGCAGCTAGGAAACCATTGTTGCCATGTGAGGCAGTGAGGGCTGGGCTCAGGCAAATGGGAGGAAGTGAAGTGATTGCCCTGGCAGCTAGGCAGCCACTGAGGCCAGCTGTGCCAGAGACACCTTGGCTCAGGCAACTCTAGAGGAGTTAGGCAATCACCCTGGTGACTAGACAGCCACTGAAGCCAAGCACACCTGGGAGGCTTGGGCTCAGAGGACCAGGGAAAAGGGGAGTGATTGCCCCAGTGGCTAGGTTGCCATTAGGTGAAGCTCCTGGGGATCCCTGCCCAATCCAGAGGCAACAGAAACAGCAGCAGCAGCTGCTGCTGCAATTTGGGGAAGAATGTACAATGAAGCAACCACTCCCTCTCTCTACACCTGAGTCTGAGTCTGAGGCTTCACAAGGGATCTGCCCAAACCAGAGACAGCTGCAGCTGCAGCAGGACTTGAGTGCTGCCTGCCTTGGAGTGGCTGCAAAAGCACAGCACCCGCACAAAAACTGCCCATCTAGGCCAGAGGTAGAAGTGGTGGTGGTGCAGTTGAAAGCAGGTGCAACTCCCCCACTCAGGAGCTGCACCAGCAACAGCAGACCAGTGTAGGACAGTAAGAGCAAGCAACAGAAAATAATCAGACTGTGCAGAGAACCTATAGCCCAGCCCCAACAGAGTGATGCCAGTCAGGCCAACTGAACTATTAAGTCTTTTTCACTGCAACAACTTCCAGATGGCACAGAAACAACAATCAGTCTCTAAACACCTGAAGAAGCAGACTACCATGGCTTCTGAAAACTCCCAAAATAAAGCATCAAGAGATTTCCCAGATGAAGAAGAATTCCTACAACTATCAGAGACAGAATACAAAAGATTGGTGTGCAGTGCTGTGCAAGATATCGGGAGAGAGATCAGGCAAAATGCAGCAGAGCACACCAAAAAATTAAATACGCTGCAAGAAATGCTTGAACAGCAATGGTCTGAAATTTGACAGAATAACAATAAAAACGCCAAGCTTGGTAACTCAATAGAAAGCCAAAGGAGTAGGACTGAGGACATGGAAGCTAGAATTAGTGAGTGTGAAACAAAGTAAACAACACAAGCATACACGAAGAAAAATCAGACAAAAAAACCAATAGTAGTGAAGCCTCCATAAGGGTGCTATGGGATTCTATTAAAGAAATGTTATCTGTGTGACTGGAGTACCAGAGCAAGGTGAGATGGCTGAAAATAGTTAAAGACCTGCTGACAGTAAACTTCCCAGATACCATGAAAGATCTCCATTCAGGATGCTCATTGAATCCTACTCAAGATAAATCCCAAAAGAAATATACCAAGGCATATCATTCAATTTGGCTGGCATCATAATCAAGCTCAATAAAACTAGAGACAAGGAGGGACTACTGAAGGCAGTCAGAAATAAGCAAAAAATAGCTTATAAAGGAAAATTATTAAGATTAAGTTCAGGGTACTCAGCTAAAATGATGCTGGCCAGAAGACAGTGGGATAACATATACAAAGCCCTGAAGGAACACTGTCTCTCAGATATGAAGGCGAAATTAAGACTTGCACGGATAAACAGAAATTTAGAGAATTTGTGAGAACCAAACCAAAATCATAAGAAATACTAAAAGAAGTTCTTAGATTAGAAAATCAATAGCATTAGGTATATCCTTGAGTTGGATCCAACTCAACGGCACTTGGCTTGGCTAGATATATACTTAAATATCCAGCACTCAACAGACCATCTAGATAACATCAGGAAAGGAAATCCAAAAACAATAACCGAAACCAAATCACAAAAAAATAGAAATTCAGAGATCTCAAGATATAATTGACAACTGTATTATATGAAAAAGAGGGTCAAAGAAAGGTACACATAGACCTTCCGGATGTGGAGGAAGACAAGCAGAGGTACAGACACTGAAGTTTGGACTTCTTTTACACTAAGAAAAGAGACTAAGGGAGTAACCACAAGAGAAACCTGTAATTCTACATACCAAAAAGCAATATACGAAAGCACATTTCAAGAAAACAAACTCTGAAAGCCATGAAAAGAGAATACGTGAAGAAAAAAGACTCAGAACAGAAAATGGAACACAACAGAGGAACTGTCCACACACCTCAAAAAAGGCACCAAAATGACAATGCTAACAACATATTTATTAGTAACCTCACCAAGTGTAAATGAACTAAATTCACCAGTTAAGAGGAGAGTAGAAAATTGGATTAAAAAAACCTGACCCATCTATATGCTGCTTATAGGGTACACACCTTAGACTCAAAGATACAAACAAACTACAACTTAAAGGTTGAAAAAAATATATCAGGCTAACAACATTCTAAAAAGACAAAGAGTGGCAATACTAATCTCTGACAAAATAGACTTTAAAGTTAAATCCACCATACGAGATAAAGACAGTCACTATCTAATGGTCAAATGCTCAATTCTACAGGAAGGCATAACCATACTAAATATCTACGTACTCAATGACAAAGCTCCAAAATACATAAAACAAACACTATTTGCACTGAAAACAGAAATAGACAGCTCCACAATAGTAGTAGGAGACTTCAACACAATGCTCTCAGTAAAAGAAAGTCCCTTAAAAAGCTTAGTAAAGGCATGGAGGATCTAAATGCCACAATCAACTAACTAGACCTTACAGACATATTCAAAACACTTCATCCAACTGCAGCCAAGTATACTTTCTTTTCCAGTACTCATGGAAGGTTCTACAGAATTGACCACATATTAAGTCACAGAGCAATACTCAACAAAATTCAAAATTCTGAAATAATATAAAGTTTTTTCTCAGAACATAAAGCCATAAAACTAGAAATCAATAACAGAAAAAAAGATGTAAATTAAATCAGAAACATGGAAATTGAATAACATTTTGCTCAAGAACTACTGGGTAATAGAAGAAATCAAGGGTTCAATAAAGAATTTTATAGAATCAAATGAGAATGAAGACACGTCCTACCAAAATCTATGGGACAGTGCTCAGAAGTCAATTAATCTCAATAAAAGCACGTATCCAAAAAGAAGAAAGGGCACAAATCCAAGAATTAACTTATCAACTGGAAGAATTAGAAAGATCTGGCAGCAAAAGAACCCATCAGGCTCCAGAAGAAAGCAAATTATTAAAACTAGAGTAGAAATAAATGAAACAGAAAAATAATTGAAAGAGTAAACAAGTTCAAAAGCTGGTTTTTCAAAGATCAATGAAATTGACTAGCCATTGGCCAAACTGACAAAAGAAAAACAAGAGAAGATACCATCTGAATTAGAAATGAGATGGCCAATATCACAACGGACCCTTCTGAAATTAAAAGAATCATACAAGAATACTGCAAAAATTATACTGTAATAAATTTGAAAACCTACAGAAAAGAGAGAATTTTCTGGAAAAAAATATCATTTACCTAAACTGGCAAAATCAGAGATAGAACAACTAAAGAAACCTGTTATAAAAGAAGAAACTGAAAAGGTAATTTAAAAACTTCCATCCAAAAAATGCCCTGCCCTGGATGTCTTCACTGCAGAATTCTATCAAATGTTCAGAGAAGAGTCAACACTACTTATAAAGGTATTCCAGAACATGGAAAAAGATGGAATATTCCCAAATTCATTCTATGACACTAGTATAACCCTGGTACCAAAACCAGGTAAAGACAGCACAGAAAAGGAAAAGTAAAGACCAATATCTCTCATGAACTTAGACACAAAATTCCTTAACAAAATCCTAGCTAAGAGAATTCAACAAGACATCAAAAAATAAAAATAAAAAATACTTCATCGCAACCAAGCAGGATTCATACCAGGGATGTAGGGATGGTTCAACATAAGGAAAACAATTGATGTAATCAAACCACATAAACAAAATAAAAGACAAGAACCACCTGGTTCTATCAATTGACACAGAAAAAGCGTTTGATAAAGTCCAACACCCATTCATGTTAAAAACTCTCAGTGAAACAGGAATATAAGGAAAACTTCTCAACATAATAAAGGCCATCTACATTAAATCAATAGCTAACATCATTCTTAATGGCCAGCCCAAAAGCCAAGTGCCATCAAGTTGGGTCCGACTCATGGAGAGAAGTTAAAAACGTTCCCCTTAAAAACAGGTACTAGACAAGGATGCCCACTGTCGCCACTTCTATTCAACATTGTTCTGGAGGTCCTAGCCAGAGCAATTAGACGTGATAAAGAAATAACCAAAAAAAAAAAAAAAAAAACCCAAACCCACTGTCATCGAGTCAGGTCCAACCCATAGCGACCCTAGAGGTCAGAGTAGAACTGCCCCATAGAGTTTCCAAAGAGCACCTGGCAGACTTGAACTGCTGACTTTTTGGTTAACAGACGTAGCACTTAACCACTACATCACCAGGGTTTCCTGATAAATAAATAAGGGGCCTTCAAATGAGAAAGAAGAAGTTAAAGTATCACTGTTTGCAGATGATATGATCTTATACACAGAAAACCCTAAAGAATCCACCAAAAAACTACAGATCTAATAGAAGACTTCAGCAAAGCATCAAGATACAAGACAAACATAACATGAATCAGTGGGATTCCTTTACACCAACAAAGAGACAACCTAAGAGGAAATCAATAGATCATTACCGTTTACTATAGCCCTCAAGACAATAAAGTATCTGGGTATAAATCTAATCAGAGATGTAAAAGACCTATACAAAGAAAACTACAAGTCTGTACTACAAGAAATGAAAAGTGACTTATGAAAGTGGAGAAATCTACCTTGCTCCTGGATAAGAATACTTAACATTGTGAAAATATCTAGAGTACACAAAGCAATCTCTACATACAGTGCAATCCCAGTTCAACTTCTAATGACATTTTTTAAAAAGATGGAGAAACAAATCACCAACTTCATATGAAAAGGAAAGAAGCCATGGATAAGTAAATTATTACTAAAGAAGAGGAACAAAGTATAAGGCCTCACTCTTCTTGACCTTAAAACCTACTACACTGCCACAGTAGTCAAGATAAGCCTGTATTGGCACAAAAATAGATGCATAGACCAATGGAACAGAATTGAAAATCCAAATATAACTTCATCCACTTATGAAGAGCTGATATTTGATGAAGGCTCAAAGACAGTGAATTGGGATAAAGACAGTCTTCAACAAATGGTGTTGGCATAATTGGATATCCACCTGCAAAAAAATGAAACAAGACTCTTATCTCACACCATGTACAAAAATTAATTCAAAATTGATGAAAGACCTAAATACAAAAGCTAAAACAATAAAATTCTTGGAAGAAAAAATTCAGAAGACAATGGAAATGCTAATCCAAGGCACCAATAGTCTACCAAAAACCACCAACAACCTTCAATCATCAGAAACGAAAATAGATAATTGGGGACTCTTAAAAATTAAACACTTATGCTCATCCAAAGCCTTCATCAAAAGAGTAAAAAGACTGCCTACAGAGTGGCAATGAATATTTGCCACCATGCTTCCGACTGCCACCTAATCTCTATAATCTACAAGATACTGTAAAACTTCAACAAGAAACAGACAAGCAACCCAATTAAAAAATGGGCAAATGACGTAACAGCTACTTCACCAAAGGAGATACATGGGTTGCCAACAGATACATGAGGAAATGTTCACGATCACTAGCCATCAGAGAAATCCAAATCAAAACCATAATGAAATACCATCTCACCCCATCGAAGATGGCAATAATCCAAAAAGCACCAAATAATAAATGCTAGAGAGGATGTGGAGAGATTGGAATTCTTCTACACTGTTGGTGAGACTGTAAAATGGTTCAACCACTATGGAAATCGGTTTGGTGCTTTCTTAAAAAACTAGAACTAGAAAGGCCATATGATCCAGCAATCCGACTGCTCAGAATATACCCCACAGAAATAATGAATGCCACTCAAACAGATACTTGCATGCCAATGTTTATTGCAGCTTTCTCCATAATAGCAAAAAGTTGGAAACAACCTAGATGCCCATCAACAGATGAATGGTTAAACAAACTGTGGTATATTCATACAATGGAATACTACACAATGATAAGAAACAACAATGGCTTAGAAAAATACATGTCAGCACGGGACCATCTAGAGGAAATTATGCTGAGCAAAATAAGCCAGACACAAAGGGACAAATTTTGTATAAGATCATTGTTATAAGGATTCAACTAATAATTTAATCACAGTAGAAATCAATATTTGGTGGTTATGGGAGCGCAGAGAGGGAGAAGGATTTTTTTACAGTTTAGATAGTCATTAGGATTAGGGATGGGTATAGAATGGGACAGCAGGCACTAGAAGTGGGGCACTCACAACTACTCAACTTCAAAACCAAATTGTCCCCTTAATGTGGGCCTTCACTTTTGAAGAACAGAGCAATAGGGTCTGGGAATCTGGGGGCCACACTCTCAGGGGACATCCAGACTAATTGACGTACCCAAGGTTTTTCTCTCTCCCTCCCTCAAGATATTGCTCCACATACCACCTGGGTAAGTAGCGACTGGGGTCTTAAAAGCTAGCAAGCTGCCATCTAAATAGCACTAACTGGTCCCAATCCACCTGGACCTGGGGCAAATGGAGGATATCAAGGACAGGAGAAAAATATGAGCCCACCAGATGGAAGGGGCCATAGGAGCCATAGCCTGCATCAGCATGGGACCAGAAAAACTAGATGGTGCCCAGCCACCACCAATGACAGCCCGGAAGGAGTACACAGAATGGAACTCCGGACAGAGCAGGTGATGGAGTAGAGGGCAGAGCTAGAACTTTACCAAAAGACCACACCTGATGGTCCTTCTGAACAGAGAGCGTCTGGGAGCACGGCCCCGGACTCTCTAACCCCAAACTGTATCTGGTACTGGGGCCAGTTCCCCAGACAAAGACTGACCTGGATCATACAAATCATATGGAAGGCAGATAGACCTTTAAAAATGTATATGGGGTTGTCTGAGGGACACTTCGCTGGAGCCATATTGATTGCGTGAGGAGGGCCATACTTTTATCAAAAGGTCACAGGAAGTTCTGAACAAAAGGGGAAGCATGCTGTCATGTAGGGGTGGGGAGGTAGCTAGAATAGATCAGAGGTGAAAGTTCTGAGTGTTATATGATAACATGATATAAACTGTAAAATGGTTCTTAATTCCCAGTAAAAATAAGATAGGCAGGTGGGTGGACAGGCAGACAGACAGACAGACAGATAGACAGACACAGATAGATAGACTGCGATAGACAGATAGGCAGAGATAGATAGACCGATATAGATAGATAGACAGAGATAGGTAGACAGACAGGTAGGTAGGTAGGCAGGCAGGTAGATAGGTAGATAGACAGACAAAAAGAAAACAAAAAACCTCACAACTGGATCAATAAGCAACATCATGATAAATGGAGGAAAGATTGAAATTGTCAATGATTTCATTTAACTTGGATCCACAATCAATATCCATGGAGGCAGCAGTGAATAAATCAAATGAGAAATTGCATTGGACCAATTTGCTGTAAAAGATCTCTTTAAAGTATTAAAAAGCAAAGATGTCACTTTAAGGACTAAGGTTTGCCTGACCAAAACCATGATATTTTCAATTGCCTTATATGCATGTGAAAGCTAAACAATGAATAAGAAAGATAGAGGAAAAACTGATGCCTTTCAATTATGGTGTTGGCAAAGAATGTTGACTATACCACAAACTGCCAAAAGAAAGAACAAGTATGTTTTGGAAAAACCATAGAGCGCTACTTGGAAGCAAGGATGGCAAGACTACATCTCACATACTTTGGACATGTTGTCAAGAGGGATCAATCCCCAGAGAATGACATCATGTAAGGGGTAAGCAAGAAACAAGAAGAAATTCTATGAGATGGATTCACAGGGTGGCTACAACAATGGGCTCAAACATAACAATGATTGTGAGGATGGAGCAGGACCAGGCATTGTTTTGTTCTGTGATACATGGGGTTGCTATGAATCAGAACCAACTCGACAGCACTTACCAGCAACAATATTTTCTACAGGAGTCCCTCGTGATGCAAATGGTTAATACACTTGGCTGCTACCTGAAATATTAGCCATTCGAGTTAACATAGAGGTGCCCCAGAAGAAAGAGCTAGTGATCTACCTCTGAAACATCCTCTTTTTTATGTGGAAATTCCAGAATATCCAGTCACTTGGGAAAGGAGGGACAAATAACAGGACCTAGGGAGTGGGTAAAATGTCTGGAGAAGAATTTGGGCCAAAGCCCTGGGAGACTCCTTCCCTTTACATCAACTTTAGGGAGCTAAAAGAGCCCCCAAACCTGACTTTAGGATTGTGAGTCTATCCCTAACTCGCTTCATTTCCCAAGGCAATTACTTGATTTCTCTGCTACAGTCTGTTTAGTTGTAAAATGGGGGTGATAATCCCTTAACTATTTTCTCCGCAGGCTGTTGTGAAAGTCAAATGAATTAATGGGCGTAGAAGTGGTACAAACTCTCAAGAGCTCTTTAAAACTAGATAGTTTTATATATTAGGCTTAAGAAGGGAGTAGTGGTGTTGCTAGGGGCTATCAAGTTGGCTTGACTCTTAGCGAACTTCTATATAACAGAACAAATCATTGCCCAATCCTGTGCCCTTCTCACAATACTAGGTATGTTTGAGTACGTTTTTGCAGCCACTTTATCAACCCATCTCTTTGAGGGTCTTCCTCTTTTTCACTGACCCTCTACTCAGCATGATTTCCTTATCAAGGAATTGTTCCCTCCTGATAACAAGTTCTAAGTGAGACCAAGTCTTGGCATGCTCCCTTCCAAAGACCATTCTGGCCTCAATAATTTAGAGTCTTAAAATCACAGAAAGGACCTTGGGAAGCATTCCAGCCTCTCATCCAAGTGTGGAAATTACCTTGAGGGCACCTCTCTTGATCTGCCTCTCTTTCTCTGCCAGATTACAGGTACCCTTTCTTTTCCTCCCCTCCCACCTCTTACGGGAAGCCTTCTGGGTGGCTGGTTGATCATAATACCTAATTAGGCTTTACGTCTTCTGGTTGGTAATGGTCTCATGTCTGAATACCAAACTTCTCAAGGTATCTGCATTGCAACTAGGAACTGTGGAATTACAGTCACATAGTGGGCTAGCTAGGGAGATATTTCTGGGAAAGATGGTATTTTGACAGCTCAGCTGAAGAGTTTACAAAACCTAGGCAAGCTACCTACTCTTACTATGTATTACATCAGCCCCGTGCTCAGGGAACTGGCTGTTCCGGAGAGAAAGGCGAGAAACAGGTGTACAGCGGCCAGTTCTTCTGGTTTCTGTCTGAGGGTTGCAACCAGGCACAGAGCTCATACATAATCACTCAGAAGAAACCGGAGGAGCCTGATGAACAGAGAAAGGAGAGCCGCTGCTGGTGGGAGGAATTCCAACTTTTCTGAGAGCAAAGCAAATCTAGCTCCTATTTATTCGCCTCCTGGTTACATTCCCCTTTCCCCTTGGCTTCCTTGGGTCAGCAGAAAATCGGAGTCTTTTGTTGTTAGCTGCTCTGCCTTGATTCCGGTCTCTATATGAGGCTGCCGTTGCTGCCGCTGCTGCTGACCACCTGCAATCCATCAGCACAGCTGGCTCTCCAGTTTGTTGCAAGAGAAAATTGAGATTGTGTTGCTCTGGTTTTGCTGTGCTGCTTGCATTTCAGGGTTTGCCCCCTGGGAGCTTTCAGCTCTTCCTTCTACCTCCTCTCCCTATATGTCTTCTCCCCAAAGTTAAAGCTGTTTCTGGAAGCATTATTTCAGGAAGCAAAGACACTGAAACTCAGACCAGGCCTGACTCAATGCTGTCTGTGGTGGTCTGGCATGTTTTTTAACAATATCAGGTAAGGATTCCCTGTTCAGAAATAAATTCCCCCAATTGCTTGTCATGGCAATAAATAATAATAACTAATATTTATAAATAATCAAATATGTGCCAGGCAATGGACTAAGCAATTTAGATGAGTAAATTATTTAATCCTCAATAAAACCTACATGATGGCACTACTATTATCCTCATTTTACATTTTTCCAGCTCAAGATGGTAGACTGAGTATAAACATTTAAGTCCTCTTCCTCCAGAGATCTCATTAAAATAATAGTACAGAAACTTTAAAATGCATAAATCCATCACAACAAAGAGAACAGGAGGAGAGCCATCAGTAGATGGGAAATTTAAATAAATTTCTAAAGTCAGAAAGCATCTGAAGGAGTACTAACCGAAAAAGCAGAGTGAAACAATCAGCTTAAACTACCCGTGGAAGACATTACAGCTGGAGAGGCGGCTTGCCCGCCTTGTAAGCCTCAGCGAGGCCTGGCCTGAGACACTGCAAGTGCAACAAAGAACAGTGAGAACCGAGGCTGACAACAGGGAGACTAATTGAAGGTCTGCGTAAAGAACAGTTAGCCCTCCAACCCTACATGAGACAATCTGGCAGCTGAATGTTTACTTGCCAACCTGAAAGCTAAGAGTTTCTTCATTATAGAAGTGGGAAAACTATTTAGAAAGAATAACCCCTAGGTGGCAAAACAATTTGCCCCCAACTACTAACCCAAAGGTTGATGATTTAAACCTACCTGGCAATTCTGAGAAAGAGAAGTCTGGCAATTTGCTTCTGTAAACATTGTAGCCAAAGAAACCCTACGGAGCAGTTCTATTCTGCCACTCATGGGGTCATCATGAGTTGGAATTGACTCAGTAGCAACAGGTTTGGTTTTGGATTTTGGTTGGATGTTGGTGTCTCAGAGTTGGGTCTTGTACAGTATGGTATTTGGAGAACTCCCCATCCCCCTCCGCCTGCCAAAAAAAAAAGAACTCCCATCCCATTATCCTTAAGTAAAATCTGTCCATTGACAAGGTCTGCTCACATGCTCCCAGATCCCAGGCCAACTCTTATTTTAAAAGATGAACAGGAAACAAAAGATCATTTGATATAAAAGGAACGGCTAGAACATTAAATAGAAAGCACAAGCTAAATGGAAGAAGCGGCACTAATTCAGGAAACTAAAGACAGCTTTAAATAAAGTTCCAAGTAGTATCTGCAGACAAATTTGAGAATATATGACATCTGTAAAACAAGAATAGAATGCTATAAAAAAAATAGGAACAAAGAACACAATTGAACTCTTCACAAAACTTCTCTAAGTAAGCCGTCATATATTGTTTTGACTTTTGAACATGTGATGGTATTACTTATTTGAAACAAATGAATGTAATTTTTAAATAATTATAAATACTTGGAAAAACAAAATAGGATTGGCAAAATAAACAGTCATAGAAGATGCATTTGTTTTCTATGCTGTGTAACAAATTATCACAAAACATAGTGGCTTAAAACAATGCATATGTGTTATCTTTAGTTTCTGCTGGTAAGAAGTCCAGGCACGGTGCAGCTTAATTCCTTGCTCAGGGTCTCGTGAAGCTGCCTTCAAGTTTATCAGCCAAGAAGTATTCTTGTCTGGAACTCAGGATTCCTTACCAAGCTCGTTCAGGCTGTTAGAAAACGTGAATTCCTTGAAGTTTTAAGAATGAGGCCCTCAGCTCCTAGAGATGCCCCTCTCCATAGACAGTTCACAACATAGCAGTTTGCTTCTTCAAGGCCTAAGGGAGAATTTCTCGTATTTCTTCTGTCTCTGATCCTGAGGCCTGTCAGGTTCACATGATTAGGTCAGGTTCATCCAGGATAATCTTCTTTTTGATTACAGAGTGAAAAACCAACTAATTTCAGACTTTAGTTACATATGCAAGATTCTCTCACCTTTGTCTTGTAACCTTAAGTACGGGGGTGGCATCCTGCCATATCGCAAGTCCTGCCCATACTCCAGGAGAGGGAACTACTACACAGGGTGAGGATACTATGAGGACAGGAGTCTTGGGTGCCATCTTAGAATTTTGCCTACCATGAAAGGGTTGGAAAATAAAGTTAAGGACCTCTCCTACAATGAGGAAGAAAAGAAGGAAAAATAAAAGATGAAAGAACAGCAATAAAAAAGAACACCCCGGGAAGCTCAATATCTAACGTTTAATGATTAGCAATTCCAAATACAGGAGAGAAAATTATCAAAGGAATCATAAACTAAAATTCCCAAAGCTAATGAAAAATGAGTTATCCAAGTAAAAAAGCCAACTGAGTGTCACACAGGATCATGTGCAGGAGTTGTGTGCTGAAAACTACAGAAGACTAATGAAAGAAATCAAATAGCCTATATAAATATACAGATAAACCGTGCTCATTAATTGGAAGACTAGACATGGCTAAAATGTTAATTTTCACCAAACTGATCTATGGATTTCACATAATTTCTATCATAATCCCAGGAAGTTTCATGTAGATATCGACAAGCTTATTATAAAATTACTATGGAAAGGCAAAGTAATTAGAAAAACTAATTCAACTTTGGGGAAAAAAAGAAAGAATTAAACTAGAAGAACCACACTGCATGATGTGTTGTCTGACATGAATGGGTAAACAAAATGTAGTATATCCAAACAATGGTGCTGTAAAGAGAAATGAAGTCCTGTTACATGCTACAACATGGTTGAACCTTGAAAACATGCTACGTGAAATAAGTCCAAGACAAAAAGACAGATATTGTATGATCACATTTATAAAAATATCTAGAATAGGCAAATATGTAGAGATACAAGTAGATAAGTGGTTACCAGGAGTGGCTGAGAGGGAGAAATGGGAAATTACTGATTAAGGGATACTACAGGATTGCTGGAAACTCTGGTAGTTAAGTACTACAGCTGAAACTCCACAAGGCAGTTCTACTCTGTCCTACAGGGTGACTATGAGTTGGAATGGACTCGAAGGCAGTGGGCTTTTGGTATAGGGTCTCTATGAGTTGAAATCAACTTAATGACAGTGAATGTTTTTTTCTTTATTATTATAATTGAATGAAAATGTACATTACCATATAAATTGCATGCCCACCTATATGCAGCTCCCACTGCTCTCCCTGCCTGGTGACAGCACACTTTCCTCTCTACTCCATAAGCGTCTTATCCTTCCAACAATCTCTTATCTCTTCCTTTCCACCCTCTCTCCTTCCTCCAGCAAGAGGTCAGCACAATGACATCCCATAGATGCACAGAACCATAAAGTGCACGCATGATATGGCCACTCTGTGTCACAAAGTCCAATCCATTCCTGTCCAAAAGGTTGACCTCCATTATGATCTATGGACAGGGGCAGCATAGGGCCAGGGGCCATGCTCCTAGGGGAACTCTGAGACCCGTGGACCACGAATTGCAGTCTTTTAATAGAGCTCTAAGACTGCACCCCTTTTTATTCTTGTGTTGCCAGTGAGACTCAACTTTGTGAGCTTCATCACAGCTATCACTAGTGGTGGCCAGGCAACATCTGGTTTTTCCAGTCACAAGTCGATGTAGTCACCCACTTACATGGGTCTCTCTGTCTTCTGGGTTCTCTTTCTCCCATGTCGTTTTGGTCCTTGGCGATCATCCATTCATGCTAAGTTGGGGCCATTTGCTGTACCTTCAGATGGCAGCTTGGCAGCTTTTAAGACCCCAGATGCCAGTCACCAATGTAGGGTGCAGAGGGCTCTCTTAGCAAAATGCTAGTTGTGCCAAATGACCTCACTTTCCCCTGAGAGCATAGCCCCCAGCCCCCCACCCCAGCTACTCTGTCCTGGTAATATTGGATTAAGATGAGAGGAGTAATTCTGTTATATTGAAGTCAATATTGATCTTCTTTCTAATCTGTACTATCCCATATTTCACTCAACCAAGATTCTACCAACTATCTAATCTAAACCCTCCCTCCTCGCCCTCCCTCTCTCCCCACTCTTGCAACCATCAAAGAGTCTTTTCTTCTATGCATGAGTCTGTTTTTAAGTTCTTATCATAGGGATCTCATACAGTACTGGTCCTTTGTCACTGACTACTTTTACTCAACACTATCACCTCCAATTCAAACCAGGTTATGAGATGTTTCCTAAAATCATTGTTGTTCTTTATCATTGCGCAGTGTTTCATTGAATATATATACCATCGTTTATCTATCCATTCCTCTGTTGTTGGGCATCTGGGTTGATTTCATCTTTTTGCCATTGTAGCCTGTGCTACGATAAACATTCGTGTGCATGTATCAGTTGATGTGAATGGTCTTGATTCTATAGGATATATTCTGAGCAGTGGAATTACTGGGTCAAATGTTATGTCTAGATCCAGCTTTTTAAGGAAGCACCAGGTTGCTTTCCAAAGAGGTTGCACCATTTTGGAATCCCACCAACATTGTAGGAGAGTTTCAATTTCTCCACAGCCTCTCCAGTATTTGTTGTTTTGCGTGTTTTGGAGTCTGGCCAACCTTGTTGGGGTGAAATGGTATCTGACTGTAGTTTTGATTTGAATTTCTTTAATAGCTAATGAACATGAACATGTCCACACGTGTTTTTTGGCTGGCTGGATCTCCTCTTTAGAGAAATGTCTGTCCATCTCCTTTGCCCATCGCTTAATTGGATGATTTCTCTTTTTTCTTGTTGATATTTTGTAGTACCTTATAGATTACGGAGATCGGGCGTCGGTCTGACATAGAGTTGACAAATATTTTTTCCCATTCTGTAGGTGGCCTTTTAATTCTATTAATAAAGTCTTTGGATGAGCAAAACGGATTGATTCTTAGCAGTTCCCACTTATCTATTTTCTCTTCTGTTGATTGTGGTTTGTTTGAAAGATTTTGAAGTCTGTCTACACTGTGTATTAAAACTTCCATTGTTGTTCTGAGTTTTTCTTGGATGAGCTTTATCATTTTAGATTTGACATTTAGGTCTTTTATCCAGTTTGAGTTGCTTTTTGTATAAGGTGTAAGATATGGGTCTTGTTTTAATTTATTGCAGCTGGATATCCAATTTTGCCAGCACCATTTGTTGAAGAGATTGTTTTTTCCTCAGTTTAATGTCTTAGGGCCTTTGTTAAATATCAGCTGTTCATAGGCAGATGGTGTCATCTCTGGGGTCTCGATTCTGTTCCACTGATCTATCTGTCTCTTTTTGTACCAGTACCAGGCTGTTTTGACTACTGTGGTAATGTAATAGGTTCTAAGGTAAGGTAGTGAGAGGCCTCCCATTGTGTTCTTCTTCTTTAGTAATGCTTTACTTATCTAGGGCTTCTTCCCTTTGCAGACAAAGTTGGTAATTTGTCCTCCATATCATTAGAAAATGTCACTGGAACTTGTACTGGGATTGCATTATATAAGTAGATTGCTTTGGGTAAAATAGACATTTCCACAATGTTAAGTCTTCCTATCCATGAGCAGGGTAGTTTTCTCTGTTTATGTAATTCTCTCTTAGTTTCTTGTAGTAAGGGGTTGTAGTTCTCTCTGTAAAGGTCTGTTATTTCCCTGGTTAGATTTATTCCTAGGTACTTTATTTTCTTAGGGGCTATAGTAAATGGTATTGACTTGGTGATTTCTTCCTTAATGATCTCGTTGTTGGTATACAGGAATCCTACTGATTTACTTATGTTTATCTTGTATCCTGAGACTTTGCCAAACTCTTCTATCAGTTTGAGTAGTTTCTTCATGGATTCTTTGGAATTCTCTGCATATATAATCATATCATCTGCAAATAGGGAGATTTTTAGTTCTTTGCCGATGCAGATGCCCTTTATTTCTTGGTCTTGTCTAGTTACTCTGGCAAGAACTTCTACTACAATGTTGAATAGGAGAGGTGAGAGTTGGCATCCTTGTCTAGTTCCTGTTCTCAAGGGAAACTATTTCAGTCTCTCTTCATTCAGGATGACGTAGGCAGTTGGTTTTGTATAAATGGCCCTTATTGCATTGAGGAATTTGCCATCTATTCCTATTTTGCTTAGAGTTTTTAGCATGAATGAATGTTGGATTTTATCAAATGCCTTTTCTGCATCAATAGACAAAATCAGGTGATTCTGGTCTTTTGTGGTATTTATGTGGTTGATCACATTAATTGTTTTTCTGATGTTGAACCAGCCTTGCATCCCTGGTATGAATCCAACTTGGTCATGATGAATTATTTTTTTGATATGTTGTTGTATTCTATTGGCAAGAATTTTGATGAAGATTTTTGGACCTAGATTCATGAGTGCTATTGGTCTGTAGTTCTCCTTTTTGGTTGGGTCTTTCCCTGGCTTTGGTACCAGGGTTATGCTGGCTTCATAGAATGAATATGGGAGTACTCCATCCCTTTCTATACTGTGAAATAGTCTCAGCAGTATTGGAGATAACTCTTCTCTGAAAGTTTGGTGAAATTCTGCAGGGAAGCCATCTGGGCCCAGGTTTTTTTTTTGTTGGTAGTTTTCAGATGACTTTTTCAATCTCTTCCTTTGTGATGGGTTTATTAAGTTGTTCTGCTTTGCTTTGTGATAATTTTGGTAGGTGATATGAATCAAGGAATTTGTCCATTTCCTCTAGGTTTTCGAATCTGTTACAGTACAGTCTTTCATAGTATTCTGTTATGATATTTTTGACTTCTGTTGGATGTGTTGTGACAACTCTCATTTCTTATTTGGGTTATTTTTTTGCTTTCCTGTTTTTCTTTAGTAAGTTTAGCCAATGGTTTGTCAATTTTGTTGATCTTTTCAGAAAACCAGCTTTTGGTCTTTTCAGTTTTTTCAGTTGTTGTTCTATTCTCTAATTTGTTTAGTTCTACTCTAATCTTTATGATCTGTTTTCTTCTGGTGTCTGAGGGATTCCTCTGTTGTTCTGTACTTGTTCAAGCTGTCAGCTTAGTTCTTTGCTTTGGTTTCTTTGTTCCTTCCAGATGTGTGCGTTTATGAAAATAAAACTGACCTCTAAACACCACTTTGGCTATATTCCATAGGTTCTGGTAGGAAGTGTTTTCTTTCTCATTGGAATCCATAAATTTCTTTATTTCATCCTTAGTTTCTTCTATAACTTACGGCTTTTTGAGAAAGATGCTCTTCAGTTTCCATGAGTTCCACTTTCTGTCTATGTTTTTTTCTGCTATTGATTTCGACTTTTATGACTTTATGATCTGAGAACATGCTTTGCATTAATTTAACAGTATGGATTTCGTTGAGAATTCCTTTACGTCCTAACACATAGTCCATTCTGGAGAATGTTCCATGTGCGCTAGAGAAGAAGGTGGAGTTGTCCGCTGATGGATAGAAAGTTCTATATATGTTGATGAGGTCTAGTTGGTTAATTGTGGCAATAAGGTCTTCTGTGTCTTTACTGAGCTTTTTTTCTAGAAGATCTGTCCAATATTGAGAGTGCAGTGTTGAAGTCTCCTACTATTATTGTGGAGTGATCTATCTCCTTTTTGGGTGTAGTCAGTGTTTCTTTGATGTATTTAGGTGCTCTGATATTAGGTGCATAAATATTTAATGTTGTTAAGTCCTGTTTGTGTATTGAAACTTTCAGCAATAAATGGTGTCCATCCTTGTCCACGATGGTGGAGTTTACATTAAGATCAATTTTTATCTGAGATTAGAATTGCCACCCCTGCTCTTCTTTGTTCATTGTTAGCTTGATACATATTCTTCCACCCTTTCATTTTCAGTTTGTTCATATCTTTAAGTCTAAGGTGAGTTTCTTGTAGGCAATATATGGATGGGTCGTGTCTTTTTATCCAAGGTGCCACTTGGTGTCTCTTTACTGAAGCATTTGGTCTATTTACATTCAATGTAATTATTGATAGGTACGTATTCAGTGCTGACATTGTGATATGTTTATTTTTGTGTTGATGTTTTCTCTGTTGTTCTTATTGATCTCTTCTGGAACATATTTCTTTGTGTGTTGATTTTTCTCCTTTTTCAGAGTTGATTTTGTGGTTGTTGAAACTCCTGTATTATGTTTTCCGACTCGAAGGCACTTGGCTTTGGCTATAGTATATTACAATCTTTATTGGGCTTTATGGCTGCCCCTTGGATCCCACTTAATAAACATTGTATAAACCCAATTTTAATTACTACCAGTCTTGTCAACTTCCTCTCCATCTGGAAGGACTATAACAACTGTAGTACATCCCTCTTTTTAATACACTGACTTCATAATTTTCATGATATGATCACTGGATCATTTCTTTCACTATTATAGCTTTGATTTAGTTTGGAGCCTTCCCTAACTTAGCAGCATAGTGGATGATGTGTCCTAAAATATAAAGTTAGGAGTTTTGTTCTTCTAAGCCTAGAGATTCTTTCAATATTTCTTATAGCTTTGGTTTGGTTTTTAAAAAATCTCTGAGTTTCTATTTGTCTTTGAATGTCTTAATTTCAATATCATATTTGAAAGATAGTTTTGCCGGATATCTAATTCTTGGTTGGCAGTTCTCCTTCAAGGCTTTGAATATGTCATGCCACTGTCTCCGTGCCAGCATTGTTTCTGGTGAGAAATCCAATGAAAGCCTACAGGAATTCCCTCAGAATGTTAGCTTTCCTTTGAGCCTTGCTGCCTTTAAGAGTTTCTGCTTGTGTTTCATTTTGTTAAGCTTAATTATAATATGTCTTAGAGTCTTTCTTTTGAGATCTACATTGAACAGTGTTAGATATATATCTTGGATGTCTATATTCTCTTCTTTCCTAATTTCTGGGACATTTTCTTTCAGCAGCTCAGCCATAATACTCTTTGTGTTCTCAGGTGTCTCGCCCTTTTCAGGAACTCCAATTAATCATAGGTTGTTCTTCTTAATAGAGTCTCACATGCTTTTCAATGCTTCTTCATTTTTCTTGTTTCTTTTTTCTGATTTCTCCTCATAGATGCTGGAGTCAGTAGCTCTGTCTTCCAAATCAAAAAATCTCTTTTCCATTTGTTCCATTCTGTTTTCTCAGCTTTGAATTGAAGTTTCTATGTCTTTGATTTTGTTCTTGATCTGTTGGACTTCATAATACTGATGTTCCATCAGATCAAACAGCTTGCTTAATTTTTCGTTTTCCTCTGCTGCATTTTGTATAAGGTCTAGTAGGGCTCTATATATAATCCTTTTGTATTCACCTTCCAATAGTTTCAGGAAAGCTTCTTCGCCTTGGAAGTTCTGAGGTGGTTTCTTTTGGGGGCCTTCTGATGTTGTGAGTGATTTCTTGGTCATGGCCTTCTCCAGAGTTTGTTGCTTTTGGGGTTGCATGTGGGTCAATAGAGGTTAGGAGAGATGCTGTGTTTGTTTCTCTAGGCCATCTTAAAATGCAAGGTAAAAAGTATCTGACAACTTCCAAACTCAGTCAGTTAGGTTTTCAGATGTATACGTCCCTATTCCCAGCTGGCAAAGTAAGCACCTCTGTATCAAATCTCAGATGTTATAAACTAGCTCAAAACACAGAAAGGCTACTGTCCTGCTGGCCTCTGCTGTTTGGCCCCATCTGTAGGCAACACTGTGTAGAATTCTGCTTTTCTGCCACAAAAGCCCTCTCTTCTGGGCAGGCATTGCCTCCCATCCCAGGAATTAGGTCCAGCTGAGGCTTCTGTATGGGTATACCCACCTACTAGTGGAGCAAGATGGTGTCCTTCGCAAGCTTGCCACCTGGCTGGGACCAGGCTACTGATGGAAAGAGAGGCCCAAAGTGCTGAGATGTCCAGGGTCCACAGACCTGTTGCCAGGCCCCAGCCTCAGGCAACACTGTACAAAACACCACCTCTCTCCTGGAAAAGCACTCTCCACCTGCCAGGCGCTGCCTCCTGGCCTAGGAACCAAGTCCACCTGAGGCCTCTGCCTGGGCATCTCCATCTCCCAATGGATCAAGATGGCATCCCGCACAAGCTCATAACCACATACATACGGCTACTACATGGCAGAGGTAGAAAGATAAGCCAAAGGACCTGAGATGCACAGATTCTGAAGCCGGGCTCTCAAAATATGGCAATTGTGCTTGCCGATCCCACCAGCAGTGCATCCAAAACCAGTGGATAGTCAAGTCCCAGCTCCGCCCACTGGCCAAAACAGAGAAAAATAATTAAAATGGTGTTTTAGTCAGCTAGGCTGCTCTAACAGAAATACCACAGAGTGGATGGCTTTAACAAAGAAAGATTTATTCTTACACAGTCTGGTAGGTTGCAAGTCCATATTCAGGGTGTCCGCTCCAGGGAAAGACTTTCCCCTTGTCGGCTCTGGAGGAAAGTCCGGTATTGTATCAGTCTTTGTCCAGGGAGCGTCCTCACGCAAGAACCTCTGGTCTGAAGGACGCGCTCTGCTCCCAGTGCTGCTTGCTTGATGGTAGTGAGGTTCTCAAATTGTCCTTTGTTTCTTTTTCCTTTTATTCCTTGCAAGCTAAAAGCATTAAGGGTGGGGCAAGCCATACTCCAGGGCAACTCCCCCCACAGCAGGAATTCACAGCCCCACCCTAATCCTTTAACATACAGGTTGGCAAAACCACACAATGGAGGACAGTCCCAAGATACCGGGAACCATATCCCAGCCACGTGGCTGCACACATTTTGGGGGGATCACAATTCCAACCATGACAAATGGTGAGTTACCTTTGGTCCGTGCAAGCCTGCACTCACAGAGAGTGGTGTCAGTGAAAGAGAGGAGGTTTTGCGTTCAGTGGTATGAAGTCCAAATTAACAGCCCTATGCTGTGCCCTAGGGCTCACTGGATGTGCAGAAGGCTCCATTTAATTATCCATTCAGGTCTTGGTTTCCAGAGGGATTTAGGGAGACGTGTGTTTAGTCCACCATCTTGACTCTGCTCCCTCCGTTTTAGTTTTTGTTTTTAATAAGGTTTCTGGAAACCCTCGTGGTGTAGTGGTTTAATGATATGGCTGCTAATCAGAAGGTCAGAATTTCACATCCACCAGGCACTCCTTGGAAATTCTATAGGGCAATTCTGTTCTGTCCTAAAGGGTTGCTATGAGTCAGAATCCACTTGATAATAAGGGTTTTTTGTTATTTTTTTTTGATAGGGTCACTATGAGTCAGAATTGACTCAATAGCAACAAGTTTTTGTTTGTTTCAAGTTTCTGTTCAGGGGGCAGAGTCAAGATAGCAGACTAAGCACATGTCTCCTTATGTCCCTCTGGAAACCAAGACCTGAATTGATAATCAAACAGAGCCTTCTGGTCACCTAGTGAGCCCCAGGACACAACACAAGGCTGTTAATTTGGACTTCATACCACTGAACAAAAAACCACCTCTCTTTCACTGACTCCTGCTCCCGGATAGCCCTGGCTCTCACAGACTGAAGGTAACACACCATTGTGACTGTTTTTTCTGTCTTGGCCAGCAGGCAGAGCTGGGTCTTGCCTAGAGGCTAGTCTGAGATGCACTGCTGGTGGGATAGGCAGGCGAAATTACCATTTTTTGAGAGCCAGGCTTAGGACTCTGTACACCTAGCCAATTTGGGCCTGTCTTTTTATCTCTGCCACAGTGTGGTTTGCACAGAATCACGGGGCCTATGTGAGGAACGCCATGTTGGATATGGAGAGTTTAGTGGGACCTAATTCTTAGCCTTGGAGCCAGCACTTGCGAACAGGACAGTGCTTTTCTGACAGAAAAGCAGTAGTTTACACAGTGTCACCTATGGTGGGGACCCAGCAACAGAGCCGGAGGACTCACTACATCTCGCATCTTTAGCCCCTCTATCTGATGACTGTGTGGAAGGCGCCATCTTAGATACAGTGGCTGCAGCTCAACCTAATTCTTAGCTTGGGAGCCAGAGTTTGCCCACAGGAGAGTGCTTTTCTACCAAAAAAGCAGTAGTTTACACAGTGTCACCTAAGGCTGGGCCCTGTCAGCAGAGGCCAACAGGGCAGTAGCATTGCTGTATTTTGAACTAGTTTGTATCATCTGGGGTTGGATATAGAGGTTCTTACTTTGCCAGTTGGGGAGAGGGACCTCTACATCTGAAAACCTGACTGACTTGGGAAGTGGTCAGATACCTTTTGTTCTACATTTTAAGACAGCCTAGAGAAACATCTGCAGCCCATCCTCACAGTATCTCTCCCAGCCTCTGCACTCACGTGGGACCCAAAAAACAACAGACACTGTGACAAACAAGAAATCACCCATGGCTTCAGAAGGCTCCCAAACAAAACAACCAAGGAGTTTTCCAGATGAAGAAACTTTTCTGAAATCATCAAAATATGACTACAAATGGATTATATACAGAGCCCTTCAAGTTTCTGTTAATAAGCTCTGGTGGTAAGTGGTTAAAGTAAAGTCAGTAGTTCAAGACCACCACTGGCTCCACAGGAAAAAGCTATAGCAGTCTGCTTCCACGGAGATTTACAGCTTTGCAAACCCTGTGAAGTCACTTTGTGTTGGAATCGACTCCAAACCAATGGATTTATTTTGGGGGTGGCATTTCTGTTAAGGGTGATGAAAAAATTGGAAATGGATAGTTGTGAGGATTGCAAAACATGGTGAAGGTAACTAATGTCATAGAGCTGCAACAAAAGGTGAATATTTTGTTACGTATATTTCATTACAATAAAAAGATTTTAAATGGGAAACAAAGAAAGCACATGCTTCTAACAACAGAAAAAGACAGACAAAAACAAACAGAATAATCTGTCCAAGAGAGGTGTGATGTGGATAAGAATCAAGGTATAAAATACAATATGGTTTTGAGCAGTAAGTGTAATACAGAAAGGAGAATTTATTTGCATACTGTCCTTTTAATGACACAAGGTCCAGTATTTTGGAACTACAGAGAAAGAAATAGAATCCCTCTGCACTACTGGGCTCTGCAGTCAGGACCGAGTTATCTATTAGGCACAGGAAGCACAGCAACCGGGGCCCATAATACTATCAGGGTCCTACAAAAATGTTCAAATTTATTTTAAAATTAGAAGGAAAACATTAACTTTAAGGAAGAAGAAAATGCTTTAATATACAATATTAACATACTCATCTTTATACCAGTGCAGTCATAAAATATTTTTTATACTTATTTTATATGGAGAAAGAGCCAGCAAAGGCAAAAGTGCCCAGTGCTCATGAAAGTCATAATGCGTCCCTGTCTTCAGCAAATTATATTTGCAAAGTCACAATAATATAAATGTGATTTATTGGTTGTCAACTTTTAGAATCAACCTCTAAACAAAGCATGGGAGATGTAATTATAGTTATAGAGGAGTATGTAAATGTTATCAATTTTGACTATGTGAAAGTAATTATACATTTGACAGAAAATGGAAGGTAGAAGGGGAGAAGAGGTGGAGGGAAGAGGTAGAGGCCTAAATATACCCATTTCACAGAAGTGGCAGCCAAAAGATGCTGTCTCTAGCTGATGGGGCAACACATAAGGTTTATGTATAGCATTTAATGTTACAAAGGTAATTAATAATGAAAGCACATATTATGGAACTATATTGGGGGGCGTGAAGAAGTACAAGTGGTGTGTTGCTGAGTACTGCACTCTTATCTATCACAGCAGAAATTCAGTGGATACGTGTCTGAAGTTGGTAAGAGGGCATACCCTGAGATGTTTGCAGTGAGTAGGTTTTTATGCAAATCTAATCAACTCCAAAAGCAAATCAGAATTACTTAACTCATTATTGCTTGACCCAAGTAATGCCAGACATATTATTCTTATCAGCCCTCACCCAGTCAAGGCAAGGATGGAACTCCAACCGTTTACTTTTATTATTATTTTGTGTCTTGTTACAAACCCCACTGTCTCAAAGTGCATGCAGCACCTTTAATTCAAGAAACTAATTGGAAGCCAAAATAATAATAGGGCATAAGCATATCACTCAGAGACACAGAGGTAAATCATCACAAGTAGATGAGAAATGTTAAACGTGGCATTGTGGGTAAAGGCATGGAGAGACGGAGCAAAGGATTTTTTTTTTTTCTTTATTAGAAGATTTTATGCACTATTTGATTTTTTTTTAACCGGGTGCATGTGCCATTTTGATCAAAATTAAGTCAACTTTTCCCACACTTTTTTAATATTCTCTACTCAAACATCATTTGCATTCTTCATTGTACTTACCACAATTTGTAATTATTTGAGTTATGTATGTGGTGATCTGGTTAATGTCTTTCTTCTCACTAAGCTCCACAAGGGCAAGAATAAAGTCTATCTTCTCCCCTGCTCTATTCCCAGTGCCTGGCACATAAATGAATGGGTTAGAGCCAGGAACCAGGATCACACATGTATACTACCCCTGAGAATGTCACATTGCAGAGCCCTCTGCAAATTTCCTCTCTAGGTTTACTGGCTGTTGAGATGGAAAATGTCCTGTCTTAGAAAGGCTATGGCCTCCAAAGGGGTAAGAGCAGGGATGGATGTGAGAGAAGAAAGGAACTGAAGCCAAATATAATCCTAGGAAGGACTCAAAACCTGACTGAGATATGAGCTGGGGCAAATCAGAAACCAAAAAACTCAGGGTATTCGAGTCAATTCTGACTCATAGCAATCCTATAGGACAGAGTAGAACTGCCCCAAAGTTTCCAAAGAGCACCTGGCGGATTTGAACTGCTAACCTTTTGGTTAGCAGCCACAGCACTTATCCACTACGCCACCAGGGTGTCCTGGGACAAATCAGGTTTGTGCTAATCTCGCCAACATTTGTATCCATGTGAAATCCTCTGAAAGCAACATCAAGGAATGCCTCGAAGGAGAAAAGAAGCTCTAACTGAGCAGCTAGCAGGAAGTGTAAGGAAGACAGAGGATCTCTTGTTGTTATTGCTGCTGTTGTTGTTGGGTGCCGTACCTCCTGGTCTGAGTGATATGAATCTCCAGTTGTTTAATCTCAACTGGAGAAACACTCTCTGTTCTGCCTCCATGGGCAGAGGGAGGTCCAATGATGGATGGAGTTGATTTTATGGTCTTCCATTGACAACTTTGAGGAACTCTGGAAACTGCTTGGTGACTAAGGTACAAGCTATTCTGGCATCAGAACATGAGGACCTGGGGTAGGGAGCAGGGGAGGACAGCTGTCACACCTTATAGGAATATCAAACAACCAACCAATTGCTGTCTAGTCAATTCTGACTCATAGCAACGTTATAGGACAAAGTAGAACCATCCCATAGCACTCCCAAGGAGCACCTGGTAGATTCAAACTGCTGACCTCTTGATTAGCAGTTGTAGCTCTTAACATTGTACCGCCAGGCCTCCTCTTACAGAGCTACTTTCCTAAACATCTTGTGGATTTGGGGGCAAATAGTATGGGTAGATCTGCTTGATTTCTGCTTAGCCAGGTAAAGGCGCTCTGTAAGTCTTCTCTTCCGGGCCACAGTCTCATACTCCTAGGCCCTGAAGAATCATGGAGAGGGAGAATCCAAGGTTCAGACAACTCCATTGACCTCCTTGGACTGGCTCTAGTCTCCTGAAGAAAACATTCTTCTCACTAAGTGAATCCGTGGAAAAAGGCCAAGGAGGAATTATGAGCTGTGCTGCTATAGAAGGTAGGCGAGAAGGTAGATGGCTCACAAGAGAGAAGAAGGTCCCTGTTTAGCAGGCTCGGAAACCTTGTACAGTTCCCCTCTCTCTGGCCAGGGTGCAATGGATGATTTCTGCTTATTGAGTCTGTGAGGTCCCTGGAACATCCATTTGGCCAGATTACCGGAGCTGGGGGAGTTCTCAATAGGCCTTGCAGTCACTCAGAATTGTTCTGAAGTGTATAAATTAACAACAGGCATTTGTTTGCTCCATACTGAATGACTGCTACATGGAGCTCAGTCTTTGCCTCCTACTTGGGAGACTCCCAGATAAACTGAAAAAAGCCGGGAGCTGCTGGACCAACTGATAGAGTCAGGTTAGGGAAAGATTGGGAGGGGCAGGAAGAGAACTGAATACTTAGGCCTGTTTCTCAGGGCCTTGGGCAAAGGCAGGACATACTGTTCCTGATCTTACAATGTTTGAAAAAGCTGGTGTTGGTTGGTACACAGTTTGCTGGCAGGCTGGCAGTTCACGCTATCTTCACTTCCACCCACAGTGGCTTGGGGACACAGTTAGCCTCAGCCCTTAGAGCACAGCTGTCCTAGACGTCTTGGCCCTCACACATTCAGAGAGCAGCAGTAACTCCTTCACCGTAGACAGTGAAAAGTCTCAAAGTTGGACCACGTTAATATATGCAGTTGATTCAGAGCCTGTCTTTGGTTTCTGCCAACTTCCTAACTGGTTTCATCCCAGCTCCCACACTTGGCTCCTTTCCTCTGAGTTGGTCACCAAGACCCAAATGGAACTCCACATCCTATATATTTGTCCTCTCCTGTCTTTAGAGGCAGTAGAGAGTTGTGGGTAAGAGCACACACTCTGCCAGAGTTTGCAGCCCAGATCTACCACTTGCCAACTATGCAGCTTTGCACAGTTTACTTAACTTTTTTCTGCCAGTTTCTCATCTCTAAAATGAAAGTGACAATAATATTTAACTCAGAGTTTTTGTGAGGATTAAATAAGACATATAACGGGCCTGGTACCTTGCTAGGGTTCACTGTTGTGTGCCATCAAGTCGATTTTGACTCATAGCAACCCTATAAGACAGAGCAGAATTGCCCTATAGGGTTTCCTAGGCTGTAACCTTTACAGAAGGAGATTGCCAGGTCTTTTCTCCAGCAGTGGATTCAAACAAACAAAGTTTCCATTAGCAGCACAGCACTTAGCTGTTGTGCTGCCTACTAGCTTCATAGTGACCCTATAGGGTGAAATAAAACTACTCCATAGAGTTGGGCACCTGGTGGGTTGGCAATGTCGACCTCATGGTTAGCAGACATCGCACTTAACTACTATGCCACAAGGGTCTCCCTCCTACTGTTAGATATTGTTAATTGGAATGAAATGTCCTTTTTTCTCTTGCACTCCTCTGCTTCTCTAGTTTCAGATACCAGCTCTTTCTCTCCTCAATTAATTTATGCCATCCTTCTCTAAACAGTGCAAGCCTTTTCATGGTAAATTTTCTTCAGGAAGGGATTTCTCTTTGATCTTTTCCATCTTCTGTATAGCCATGCCCCTGCTAATCATGTGCTACCAGAATTGGAAAGGCCGATTATAAAAAATCATCTGGGCTAACTTGTTCTTTTTTGTAGGTTGTAGAAACAACCTGGGTCCAGAAAGGTGAAGTGACTTTACTTAATAAAGATGATGATGAACTGGAATCTCAACCTACCCCTAAGACATTAACTATGCAAGATGCTAAGGTCTACCATATTTAACTCCAGTAAATTCAATATATACCTGGTAAAGATATACTCATCTGTGTGTGTGTGTGTGCATGCATGTGTGCAGAGATGACAGTAGGCCAGATACTGAAAGAGGTACAAAGATGAATGATTTAAAGCCACTTGTCCTACTTGAAATTTGTATTTCAGGAGATTAGAAGGGTAGAAGATCTCCGATCTTTGTTTTATTTATAGATAAACAAACCAGGTAAGTCCAACTCATAGCAACCCCACGTGTGTCAGAGTAGAGTTGTGTTCCATAGGATTTTCAGTGGCTGATTTTCCCGAAATAGATTGTCAGACTGTTCTTCCAAGCTGCCTCTGGGAAGTCTCACACCTCCAACTTTTTAGTTAGCAACAAAGTACAATAACCATTTGTACTATCCAGGGAATTCAGATACGTAAGTGTTGTTGTTACCAAGTAAAACCAAATCCACCACCATCAAGTCGATTCTGACACATAGCAACCCAGTGTACAACAGGACAAGATACTGCCCAACCCTGTGCCATCCTCATAATCATTGTTATGTTTGAGCCCATTGCTGCAGCCACTGTGTCAATCCATCTGCTTAAGGGTCTTCTTCTTTTTCTTTGACCCTTTAATTTGCCAAGCACGATGTTCTTCAGAGACTGATCCTTCCTGATAACATGTCCAAAGTACAAGTGATATAGTCTCACAGTCTTTATTTCTAAGGAACATTCTGGCTGTAATTCTTCCAAGAGAGATCTGTTCATTCTTTTGGCAGTACACGTATATTCAATATTCTTCTCCAGCACAGTTCAAAGGCATCAATCTTCTTTATTCATTATCCAGATTTCACATGCACATGAAGCAACTGAAAACATCATGGCTTGTGTCAGGAGCACCTTATTCCTGAAAGTGACATCTTTGCTTTTTAATACTTGAAAAGGGTCTTTTGCGGCAGATTTGCCCAATGGAACATTATATCATTTAATTTCTTGATTGCTGCTTCATGGGCATTGATTGTGGATCCAAGTAAAATGGAATGCTTGACAACCTCAATCCTTTCTCCATTTATTATAAAGTTGCATATTGTTCCAGTGTGTGAGGATTTTTGTTTTCTTGGTGTTGAGGTATAATCCATACTGAAGATTGTGGTCTTTGATCTTCATTAGTAAGTGCTTCATGTCCCCTTCACTTTCTGGCCCGGAGAGCTGCCAGCAGATATTCACTTTAAAAGCAAATTAAAAACAAAACAAAACAAACAAAAAAAACAAAAAAACACCTTGGTGGGTGCTAAGAATGATTAAAGGAAAATTACGACAAGGTAGTAGGAGGTTTCTTTGAGACTTGAAAGCCAGAAACCTACTGACTACTCAAGGAAAGTTCAGCAAGGACCAGAGGCAGAAGAAGATCATCCTAGACAAGGAACAGACTTTTGTTTTCCCTGAGAGCTGGATAATAGCCAGGAATAGATTGAGGTGAACTAATAACCCAGAGTCAAGAATCCTTGAGCAAAACGAAACTGGACTCAAGGTCTTCACTGTGAAGATGACAGGCAGAATATTTTGTTCCCCAGAAAGCCTTTATGTGTTGAGAGAAGTGATCGTAGTTGCTTATAGCTTACTATGCAGAGGCTTCCAGCAGATTAGAAGGCATCATGCTCCAGAGGCTATAATCCTAGGAAGGAGTCTCAAGCAGCTGAGTAGGAGAATTTGGTACCAATTTCCTTCACTTCAATAAATTAGCCAACATCCTTAGGCTATATGGAAACCCTCGTGGTGTGGTAGTTAAGTGCTATGTTTGCTAACCAGAAGGTTGGCAGCTCGAATCTGCCCAGATATTCCTTAGAAATCCTGTGGAGCAGTTCTACTGGGTCCTATAGGGTTGCTATGAGTTGGACTTGATGGAAACCCTTGTGGTGTGGTAGTTAAGTGCTATGTTTGCTAACTGGAAGGCTGGCAGCTCGAATCTGCCCAGATATTCCTTAGAAATTCTGTGGAGCAGTTCTACTGGGTCCTATAGGGTTGCTATGAGTTGGACTTGATAGAAACCCTGGTGGTGTGGTAGTTAAGTACTATGTGTGCTAACCAGAAGGTTGGCTGTTCAAATAAGCCCAGGCGTTCCTTTAAAACTCTGTGGAGCAGTTCTATTCTGTCCCCATGAGTCGGACTTGACTTGATGGCACTGAGTTTGGTTTTGGTTTTGGTTTTGGTAAGGCCATATTATCCCACTGAAAGCCTTTTTCAGTTCAGGTATGACCAATTCCTTCTTGCAACCTGAGATTCACTCTGAAATCTCTTCTAAACAAAAACTAACTAGGATACAGCAAGATGACAGGTCTTAACCCTTTGGTGACCTTACATAGATTCTAGTACAGAAGTGGATCTTATTTGATAGATGAAGGGAGAAAGCAGGAAAGGGAAGGGAAGAGAAGGGCAAAGAAGAGACAGTGCATTAAATAAGTTTTGGCATACAGGCATTAGAAAACTCTCCTTCCTTCTGTTCAGCATCGGTCATACCTCTGTGGTTAATTTTCTGTCCTTAACTGACTGGTCCTTTTGGCAGCAATGAACACAACTGACCATCCTTCCTTCCTGAGACACTCTCCTTTCTGGACTCTCATGATACCACCATTTCCTGGCTTATCTCCTACCTTGTGCTTTCTAAAGTCTGCTTTGCCGACTCTTTTTCCTCCATTCAACCTTTAAAATATTTGAGATGCTCTAGAGCTCAACTCTAAGCCGTTATCTTGCTTTCTTCCAAGAGGACTCCATCCTGTTCCACAGCTTTAAGTAAGACTGAAAATATTAACACCCTCAAATTTATCTCTGTAGTCCTCACCTGCTCTTTGAGCTCCAAGCTCATGGCATCATATGGGCACAGGAACTGAAGTCAGACTACCTGAGTTTGAATTCTGGTTCCACCACTTATTGTGTGACCTTAAGCAAGTCGTTTAGTCTGTTATGCCTCCATTTCCTTTCCGTAAAATAGGATAATAATAATGACTGACCTCACAGAGTTATCATGAGGATTAATTCAGCTAATGTGTGTTAAGCATTTGGGACATTATTTGACATATAGTAAGCATGAATATCACCACCTGTCTACCAGTTTTTCATACTATGGTGGCTTGCCTGTGGCTATCATGCTGCCACTGACTAGCTGCTGGCCTCAGGCAAGTTATTTCACTTCTCTGTGCTTCAGTTTCCTCATGTATAATCCTGGATAAAAGCAGCTACTTTGTAGATTTGTTATGAGGCTTTAATGAAATCTTTGATGTAACAGGCTCGGCACAACGCCTGGTACCTGGTAAAGCCTCGGCAAATATTACCTCTTGCTCCCCAGCCAACCAATGGTACAGGCCAGCTAGTCTCCACTGAGTTTATGTCTCTGGCATGATTAAAGAGATTTACTTACGTCAGGCTGAAGCAGCTGTACTTGAATAATGTCCCCAACTCAGAAGTCATCAAGGCCCATGAGTGGGTAAATTACTGAAAGTGGTTCATCCTAAAACAGAGAGTTCTTCCTTCCTAAAGAACCCGCTGTCACCATTTGAGAACCAGAAAATGCTTTTCTATCCATCTCAAAACAACCACTTAACTCCAGCTTCCAGCTACCCAGGGTTCAGGAACATTGAGGTCCATCTCAGAGCATCTGGCTAGGCAATCAAGATATTTTTTTTTATTATTATAAAAAGGACATTTACAGACTTTTTTTTTTTTTTGGTCAAGTTTAATCTCAGAAAACAGGAAGTGAAAACGACAGCTGTCTAGTTTCATACCAGACACCAAGCAATCAGGAGAGGGAGGGTCGTATGAAAGACAAACTTCTCCGACTTCTCAGATTTTTTCTTGGCTGCTTCTAGACTGATTAATTTCAGAGAAACTGAAGAGGGTCCAAGGAAGACCCATCAAAATGATTAATAAAAGGAAGAGGCTGCTGAATGGTGCTTGGAGCTTGCAGTGAAGGACAGGAAAAGGGGGTGGGGAGGAGGAAGGCCCTGGAGACTGAGAACAAAGCATCCGCGGAGACTTGTGAGGCTCATGGAGAGGAAGGGGCAGATATTGTGGGCCCAGCTCTGTCCACAGAGCACCCACCTCCCAGGCCCAGCATTGTGCCAGGCACGCTGGACCATCAAAAGAAGTGTAAGTCTTGGCCGGCCTACGCCCACAAAGCTAGGAAGACAGAGCTCTGCCCACAAAAGGACAAACTATAATCCAAGCCAAGACTACCAGCGCTGCGACAAGGCACTGGCTCCCTGAGATGTGCCAAATGCCTGGCGCAGTGAGAAGTGCTCAGCATTCCTAGGAGGAAGGACCCCTTCAGGAGATGAGGCCAGATCCTAGAGGAAGGTACACAACGTGGCTAAGCAGAGAAGAGAGAGAGAGCAATGGGGCACCAGGAAACAGCAAAGCAAGAAGTGAGAGGCAGGATATGGGCAGGGAAGCATGCAGAGCTGATACCCTGCTGGAGTGAGCAGTACTCAGAAGGGAATAATAGGAGAGGGACACTAGCAGAGGGCCGGGCATTTCGGTCTACAGATAGTCAGCAGCCACTGACGTCTTCTGAGCAGGGGAGTGTCCTGGCAGCAGCCATGCTTTACAAGGCAGAATGATCTGTCTTGGCGTGTGGACTGAAGGCAGAGGTAGGGAGACCAGGCAGAAGGCTACAGTACTGAAGAAATCTCCTGCAGTTGCTGCCACTAAACGTGTGCTCAAGAGCTAACAAGGACTGCGTCTCAATCGACAGAGCCAGCTGAGGTCCAATTGTGTCTCCAACAGGTACCATCACTCCAAAAGCTGCTGTCTCAGATCCACATCCTGAAACCACAGCCTCAGTTCCCAAAGGCCCACTAAAGCCCATGAAACTGGTCACCATTCAAAGCACATCTCAGCAAGCTTAGGCCTGTACCAAGGACAGATTTCTGGGCAGATGATATCTCTGTTATAAATAGAGAATTTGACTCCAGGTGGGAAATTCAATTTGTGGGAGCAGATGAAATCTTCTGAAACCAAGATCTGATTTCCCGAGCTAATGTCCTTTGGTCTTAATGAACAAGAGAAGGAGGTAAGGAAAAGCAGAAGCTATAATTAGGCATTCCTCTTAAATATAAGGCTTCTTGGATTATCAGAGAATTGTTTACAGTGTTTTAACGAATGCTTCTCATTTCTGAGCCTTGGCTTTTGAGGCAAAGTGTGCCATCAGATATCAGTGCATCACTTAAGGAATGGTGGCAAAGTGCTTTTCAGCTCTTGTTATTTATTCGCCATCCCCATCTCCCACCTGCTCGCTGTCTTTTTCCCTCATACCCACCCTTTCGTGAAGCTAACGAGGCTTATACACAGGTTGAAAAACATGAGAGCTAGGCAGAAGAGTTAATCAATTAGCTACAGGTCAAACAACAAGTTACTGACAGCCCAGTGGTGAAGATGTTTTAGTCAGGTCTTTGTGGGGGGTATTGCTTGGGCCCACATACAGACTGACATCCTATTTTGTTTCCACAGTTGGATTTCTTTTTTCTTTCCTCTCTGGTGAACAGAAGCCAGAAGAACAGAAAATAGGACTCAGAATAGACAGAGTGAAGAAAAGAAATGTTACTGCCAGGCAGTAAAAGTGAATGGAATAAGCTGGGCCTGATCCTTCCAGACCTGGTATTCTGGAATCCTGTGCTCTGCTCAGAGTCCCTGCATAGTGCAAATTGTTGATGCATTGTGCTTGGCTACTAACCAAGAAGTTGGTAGCTCAAGTTCACTGGGATGCACCTCAGAAGAAATACCTGGCAATTTGCTTTCCCAAAATCAGCCACTGAAAACCCTATGGAGCGCAGTTCTACTCTGAGACACATGGAGAGTTGGCATTGACTTGGTTTTTGGTGCTTTGCTCACTGGAATAGGTAGCTTCATGGGAAATAGTGAGGAACAGTGCATCCAAAAATCAGTTGCTTCCTACCTGTGTAACTGAGGAGTCAGTTAGCTTCTCTGAGTCTCAATTTTCTCATTTATATGAAAAAATAGGGAATGTATCTGTCCTACTTATCTTACAATATTGTTGAAAAGATCAAATAAGAGTAAACTGTAACTCTACACACATGTAGAGGATTGTCTGAGTGTGAACTAGGAAAAGCCCCCTGTACCCTCAAACTCCTCAACTGCTTACTGCCATGTAGAGCATTCCTGCTATGAATCTCCTCTTTGGAGAAACATAGTGAAAGCTTTTGACAAAATGCAAACCGTGGGAGGCTAACTCAATGACTCATTAACGTTAACCAGCCAGTGAGCAGGGAGTCCTGGTGGCAGCTGTTAAACACTCAGTTGCTAACCAAAAGGTCAGCAGTTTAAACCCACCAGCAGCTCCAAGGGAGAAGAAAGATGTGGCAATCTGCTTCTGTAAAGATGACAGCCTTGAAAATCCTATGAGACAGTTCTACTCCATCCTATTGGAGCACTGTGAGTCAGAATTTACTCGACGGCAATGGGTTTGGGTTTTCTGTTGGCTTGTTTGCTTAGTACATTAGCAGGAATTCACGGATCAGATTGGTAGAGACCCCCAGGATTTTTGAAGAAAGTAGATTTAAAACACCTTTTCTTCAGCCCTCTGAAGCTCTCTAGAGAGTGACAAAGAAAATAAAATGAAAGAAAAGAAAAGAGAAAAAGGAAGCTCTGGAGCAAGGCCATGGCAATGCAAAACTGGAGGGGAGAGTGTCCTCACCAGATCCTGTTGGTCCCAGCCCCGCTTTGGGCTCTGTCCTCCCTACTCTCCGGAGCCTTTCAAGGGGTATTGTGTCTGTGTGGTGTTTTCTTTCCAAAAAGCTCTAAGTGCGTCATCCTTTAAGTCTGCATCCCTGTGAAAAGCGCTGGGCAGACATCAGATTCTTTCTCGTTCTCCTCCCCTGCCCTTAGGTACCACAGGAAAAAAAAAAACAAAACTAGTGTTGTCAAGTTGATTCTGATTCTCAGTGACCCTACGGAACAGAGGAGAACTGCTCCATAGTTTCCAAGGAGCGCCTTGCGGCTTCCAACTGCCAACTTTTTGGTTAGCAACTGTAGCACTAAGCCATTTCACCACCAAGGTTTCCACCTTAGGCATGGAGAGGTTAAATAAAGTCCATGATCACAGAGCAGCCTAACCAGGATCTGGAGCTTGTCAGAGAGACCCAGTCCTCTGCTCACCGGTCTACACATAGTTCCTATTCAACTGGTCTCTCCTTTCCAAACTTCACCCCACTCCTGGCTCTACCCAAACTGAGGTAAGGGTGAGAAACATGGCTCCACACAGCAGTGTCCCGAGCCCACGTCTGAGCTCCTTCACGGGGAGTAGCTAAGCTGATGGCAATGGTAGTAGCATCAAGCACTTGGCATCTGACAGGCTCTGTCAGCATCAATTTAAATTGGTGTTTTGCTTCCTAACTCCAGGAGGGCAAACATGCCTAAGATGCCAGCAGGGAGCAGAGAAGGAAGGCATACAAGAAAACGATGGATGGTTCCCCAGAGTCTGTCAATTCTGCTTCTACTCCAAGGCCTTCCTAGGCCACTGGCCCTCTCTTTGGGTGGCCGCCTGTACGTGAGGAGGAGGCAGCAGCCCTCTAAACCTCTCTAGAGAGTGACAAAGAAAAAAATGAAAGAAAGAAAAGAGAAAAAGGAAGCTCTGGAGCAAGGCCACGGCAATGCAAAACTGGAGGGCAGGGTGCTCCACCAGATCCTGTCGGTCCCAGCCCCTCTTTGGGCTCTGTCCTCCCAACTCACCTGAGAAGCATTCTTCTGAGGTTGGTTTTGGCAGCTCTTTGATGCTGTCTTGACCAAAACAAACCCACTGCCTTTGAATTGATTCCAACTCATAGGAACCCTAGAACTACCCCACAGAGTTTCCAAGGAGCACCTGACCTTTTGGTTAGCAGATGTAACAGTTTTCCACCACGCTACCAGGGTCTCCATTCTTGATCAAGGGGACCTGTAAAATCCAGAATCCCTGGGGCTAAGGAAGAGGTATAGGGAGAGGGAGAGGGAGTTGTTAAGTGCCTTCCAGTTTGTTACCACTTACAGGTCACTACCTTATGTACGACAGAACAAATCGCTGCCAGGCCCTGTGCTAGCCTCACAATTATTCCTATGTTTGAGGCCACTGTTGCAGCTACTGTGTCAATCCATCTCACTGAGGATCTTTCTCTTTTTCCAAGGACCCTCCACTCTACGAAGCATGACGTCCTTCTCCAAGAACTGGTCCCTCCTGACAACATGTCCAAAGTATGTAAGATGTAGTCTTGGTGTCCTTGCTTCTAGAGAACACTCTGATTGTACTTCTTCCAAGACAGACTTGTTCATTCCTCTGACAGTCCATTCAGTGTTCTTTGCTGGTACCTCAATTCAAAGGCATCAGTTCTTCTTCCATTTTCTTTATTCATTGTCCAGCCTTCACATGCATATAAGGCAGTTGAAAACAGCATGGCTTTGGTCAGGCGTACCTTAGTCCTCCAAGTGACACCTTTGCTTTTTAACACTTTAAAGAGTTCTTTCACAACAGATTGGCCTGATGCAATGACACATCATTTGATCTCTTGACTGTTGCTTCCATGGACATTGACTGCGGATCCAAGTACAACGAAATCCTTGACAATTTCAATCTCTTCCCCATTTATAATGATGTTGCTTATTGGTCCAATTGTGAGGACTTTTTTTTTCTTGATGTTGGGATGTCATCCATATTGAAGGCTGTGATCTTTGATTTTCCTCAGTAATTGCTTCACGTTCTCTTTGTTTTCAGCAAGCAAGATTGTTTCTTCAGTATATTGCAGGTTGTTAATGTGTCTTCCTCCAATCCTGATGGTGCGGTTTTCTTCCTATAGTCCAGCTTCTGGGAGGGTAGGTTAGAGGGGAGCATTTGCTCCCAGGCACAAGTCCAAGGGGGTGCCAAATGAGGCCCCCCAGCAAATCTCCCTCCCCTGCAAGGCTGGCAAGGCCTCCTGCCTATCCACAAACTTAGAAGTTGCCCCTGGGCATTCATTACCCTCCTTATGCTTCTGAGCTGGGGTGGAGCCTAGAAATCAGCTTTTTTTTTCACAGCTGCCCAGGTGTTCTGATGCAGCTAGGTCAAGGACCATAGTTGGAGAAACACTGCTCTAGCCCTCCTTCACCCCACCCCACCACACCCAAAGAAAAGATCCCTGGTCATTGTCTCATCCCCTCACAGCTCTGCCCTCCAAGAGGTGACAGGCAATCTGATGGATTTATTCAGCCAAGTGCATTAATGGGCGCTAATGACTTAATGTGCTGTCCATTCCAGATAACATGTGCAATTTACGGAGACCTTCTGGAGACTGGGCCTTAACCCAAAGGAGAATTTTCGGCACACACAGCTGTGGGGCTGGTGAATTCAAGTCAGGGCCAGATTCACATCACATAGAGTAAGTGGCTGCCCGTGTCCTGTAGGACGTAGGAGTGCATCTGGTTCTGTGGTGAGTCCCGTGAGGAAATAGAGTCCGACAAGGAGACCAGCTCCCCCAGTGTATCTCCACACCACGACACTCCAAACCATGCTCTTCATTCTTTCAGCTTGCCACTGTCTTCAATAGAGCGGGTCAAAAGGTAAGCAGGAGTGGGAAAATACACCCCCTCCTCAGAAGCAGTCTCTATATCCCTGATGGTGTACACGGAAGCATGGAATAAGCCACAGTGAGTCTTTCTGGAACTTCTGTTTAGCAAGGAGTTCAGAGATATGCAGTCCCAAGTGCTGTTGAGTCGGATCCAACTCATGGCGACCCTAGGGGCCAGGGTAGAACTGACCCCTAGAGGGTTCAAGGAGCACCTGGTGGATTTGAACTGCCGACCTTGTGGTTAGCAGTGGTAGCTCGTACTATCATATTATATCAAATGCTGACATATTATGAGGTGGAATGTGAGAATTCACACCCATTTTCAAAATAAAACATGAGATATCAAAGGAATTTATGACTTCGGCTTTCACCTCCAAGTTTTTACTTTGTTCTGTTGTTGGAGATTCTGTGATTAATTTTTTTTAAAGGTTGTGTTTACTTAAGTATAGACTAGTTTTTCAGATTGTCTAAGACTAGGATAAAACTCCAAAACCAAAACCATTGCTGTGGAGTTGACTCCAACCTGTAGCGACTCTGTAGGACAGAGTAGAACTGCCCCAAGTGGTTTCCAGGGAGTGTCTCATGGATTCGAACTGTCAGCCTTTTGGTTAGTAGACTAGAACAAAAAATAGATAAATGTTGACTGACAGCAGAGGTTGCATTTGAGAACCATCCAGAGCCTGAGAAGCTGACTAGCAAAGGCCATAAAAAATGAGAATCTAGGGAAAAAGATGCTTACAAGGGGGAGGCATGTCTGTGTGCTGCTGCAGGGAAATCAGTCATGTTAACATAATATTTATCAGGTAAGCGAAATGGGCAGAAGTACGGCAGGCTAAGGAACTGAAACAGGTAACTTACCTAGCACCAACACCAAAACAGTGCAGACTTTACCAATGCAAATAATCTCCTCTTGATCCCAAGCCACGGAGAAGAACCAGGGACTGAGTGACGCCATTCAAGTCACAGGGACACCACGGTAAAATGAACTCCCCTGGTTCTGAACCAAGGAACTCCCAGCCATGACTGGGTATCTCCAAGTTGTGAGTGTGTGTGTATTTGTAGGGTAGATATAGATAAGAAAGTGGGGAGCTAACTGGGACCCATGGAACGACATGCCATGGATCCTGCTCAGCAGCTGTGTTGGAGGGTAGAAGGCACCAGCAGCTGAGGCCAGTGAAGTGCTTGGCAGGGAGTTTGCAGCTCATCAGCCAGGAGTTGTTCTGTGCCTGGCCCTTTAGTGTGTCTCCCAGCCCACACTGGGTAGGCAGACTCAGCTAGCACACAAAGGACCACTAAAAAGCCCTCTTAGCATAATTGGCCAGCCTTTTGTCCTTCCTTCTCCCAGTGATAAATCCTTTGAAATGTCTCTTTTTCCTCTGTCCCCCCCCCCATCACCCAGCTTTCCTGATAGCCCCCAGTTTCCCCAGCAGCTCTAGAGGTTCTGTTTCCTTTTTTCCACGCGGGCTCCATCCATCTCTGTCCAGAACACCGGGGCCTTGATCGGCTCTGGATGCTTTTTAGGTTGAGATACAGTGGGCAGGAGGGGAGCTAAAAAATTATAAAATAGGTTCCTCTTAACCTTTTGGGTGACATCCTCCTTTCTACCTTCTCAGACCTGTCCAATCACTTCAGTGAGGCCTTGCTGCCTTAGGCAGATGCACTTCATACCTTGGCCATTTCTGACACTGTGTTCTTTACACATTCACCTTTTCCTGGGCGGTAATGGATGGATCTGTGACCTACGTGTTAAGTTTGTCTTACTGTATGTATATGTGGAGTGTGGTAGATACAGACAGGGCTTGCATGCTGCTATGATGCTGGAAGCTAAGCCACTGTTATTTCAATTTCTTTTTTTTTATTATGACTGAGTGAAAATGCACATTCCCATATAAATTTACATGCCCACCTATAGGCAGCTTCCACTGCTCTCCCTGCTCGATGACAGCACACTATTCCTCTCTGCTCCATACATGTCCTATCCTTCCAACAGTCTCCTTTCCCCTCTTCTCCACCTACTCTCCTTCCTCCAGCCAGAGGTCAGCAGGATGATATCCTATAGATGCATAGAACCATAAAGTGCATCCAATAGATGGTCACTCTGCATCACCAAGTCCAATCCATTCGTCTCCAAAGAGTGGACCTTCGTTATGATTTATGGGCAAGGGCAGCACCAGGGCCAGGGGTCATGCTCCCAGGGGAACCCCAAAGCCACTGGACCATCAATTGAGGTCTTTTAGTGGAGATCTAAGGGTGCATCCCTTTTTATTCTTATGTTGCCAGTGAGACTCAACTTAGTGAGGTCCATCGCGGCTATCACTGGTGGTAGTCAGGCACCATCCAATTCTCCGGTCCCAAGTCAATGTAGGCACCCACTCATGTGGGTCTCTCTGTCTTCTGGGTTGTCTTTACCCCATGTCGTTTTGGTCCTCAGTGAGCATCGGTTCCTGCTGTGTTGGGACCATTTGCTGTGCCCCTGGATGGCAGCTTGGCAGCTTTTAAGACTCCAGACACCACTCACCAATGTGGGTTGCAGAGAGCCCTCTTAACAAAATGCTAGTTGTGCCAGTTGGCCTCAATTTTGCCTAAGAGCATGGTCCCCTGCCCCCTGCCCCAGCTACTCTGTCCTTGCAATATTGGGTTAAGATGGAAGGAGTATTCAAATTATGTTGAAGTCCACTTAATATTGTTCTTGTTTCTAATGTGTGCTATCACCAATTTCACCCAACCAAATTTCTACCAACTATCTAATCTAAACCCTCCCCCCACCACCCTCCTTCCCTCCCTTCCCTTGCAGCCATCTTGTTATTTCGAATTCTAGAAAGATCACACATGGTTGATTTCAGCAAAGCTTCCAGACTCAGACAGACTAGGAAGAAAAGCCTGGTGATCTACTTTCAAAGATTAGCTATATATCCTTAAAAAACATTATGGATCACAACAGCATATCATCTGATATAGTGTTGGAAGATGAGCACCATAGGATGGAACATATGTACTACACAATAGCTGTCCTGGAGTTAGAAAATGAAAAGGGAACAACATGCTCAGAATTTCTCATACTGAAAGAACTGAAGGGAAAATGAAAGCCTTGAGTTTCAATATTGAAGAATTCTATGGGCAAAATACTAAACAATGTATTAAGCTTCAAAAGAAGATAGAAGGGATATACAGAGTCATTCTACCACAAAGAATTGGTCAATGGCCAAACATTTCCTGAGGCAGCATATGATCAAGAACTGATGGTCGTGAAAGAAGTCCAAGATGCACTGAAGGCCATGGCAAAAAACAAGCCTCCAGAAATTGACAGAATACTAACTGAGATGTTTCAACAAACGAATGCAATGCTGAAAAGTGCTTACTTGTCTATGCAAAGAAATTTGAAAGACAGCTACCTGACCAATTGACTGGAAGAGATCCATATTTGTGCCAATTCCAAAGAAAGGTAATACAACAGAATGCAGAAATTATCAATCTCATTAATATCACACACAAGTAAAATTTTACTGAAGATAATTCAAAATTAATTGCTGCAGTACATTGACCAGGGAACTGCCAGAAATTCAAATCAGATTCAGAAGAGGACATGGAACCACAGATATCATTACTTACGTCAGTTGGATTTGACTGAAAAAGCAGAGAATGCCACAAAAATGTTTACCTGTATTTTGTTGACTATGCAAAGGCACTTAATTGTGAGATCATAACAAATTATAGATAACGTTGCTTAAGTGTGCTCATGAGGAAACTGCATAGATCAAGAAGCAGATGTGCAAATAGAACAAGGGAATACTGCATGGTATAATACAAGAAAAGTATGCATCAGGGTTGTATCCTTTCCACCACGCTTATTGAGTCTGTATGCTGAGCAAATATTCTGAGAAGTTGGACTATATGAAGAAGATTGAGGCATGAGGATTGGAGGAAGATGCATTAACAACCTGTGATATGCAGATAACACCGTCTTTCCTGCTGAGAGCAAAAGAGGACTTAAAGTACTTATTGACAAAGATCAAAAACTACACCCTTCAGTATGGATTATACTTCAGCATAAAGAAGACAAAAATCCTCACAACTGAACCAGTAAGCAATATCATGTTAAACAGAAAAAAGACTGGAATTGTTAAGGATTTCATTTTACTTGGATCCACAATCAATATCCATGGAAGCAGCAGTCAAAAAATCAAATGACACATTGCATTGGGCAAATCGGCTGCAAAAGACCTCTTTATAGTGCTAAAAGCCACGGATGTCACTTTGAGAATTCAGGTGCACCTGACTCAAGCCATAGTGTTTTCAATTGCAACAGTGTGCTCAAACACAATAACAATTGTGGAGTTGGCCCAGTACTGGGTGCCAATTTTGTTGTACATATGGTTACTATGAGTTAGAACTGACTCAACGGCAGTTAACAACAGCAACAAAACACCATGGTCGCAACAAGGCATTCAAACATACCAGTAATCATGAAGACAGCACAGGACCAGGCCTATGTACATAGGGTTGCCATGTTAGGCTATACATGGGGTGGCCATGAGTTGGACCCGACTACAAGGCAGCTAACAACAACAGTGGATGGATGGGTTGCCGCAGTCTCTAGACGCAGGCAGCTCAGTCACGTCCATGGAAGAGACTAGGAGCTTATCTCTGCTCCGTAATACCAGTGGAAGGCTTAGAGTCACAGACCTTTTTTAGGAGACACTACCATGCCTATAAGGAGCACTGGTGGTGTAAGGCCTTGTTAAGCGCTCAGCTGCTAACTGAAAGATTGCTGGTTCAAACCCATCCAGCAGCTCTGCAGGAGAAAGACCTGCTGATCTGTTCCTGTAAAGATTACACCCTAGAAAACCTTATGGGGCTGTTCTACTTTGTCACATGGGATTGCGATGAGTGGAAATTCAACTCAACAGTGCCTAACAACAGCAACCACTCTTGTAGTCAGATAGGCATGGATACAAATCCAGGATTAGGCCCTGCTAGTTGTGCGACTGTGGAAATTGCTTGACCTCTCTGAGCTTTAATTTTCTTGGTAATAGAAATAATCATAGTACCTTCCCTTGGGTTTGTTGTGAGAATTAAAAGTCACAATGCATGTAAAATGCTCTCACAGTGACTGGTACACAATAAGTGCTTATTAAAAATTAACAATAACAACTACTATTACTATTAATTGACATTATGTAGGTAAGGATCTAGGCTCTGCTATTACCACTCCATGAGTCTTGGCTTCCTCCTGTATAAAATGAGGATGATGACGTCACTTAAGAGGGTTGTGGTGATCACAAAGTGAGTTACTGCATGTAAAGGTCTCAGAGCTGGCTGAATGTCTGGAGGAATTGGAATTAATTGTACCCCCTGGGATGAAGAATGGTCCTCCTTTTCCTAGGACCCTTAGTGGAACTCCCAGCTTATAGTGAGTGATGGACAGATAAATGGTAGTCAGTATTACTATCATTACCGGAGGCCAGGAGACAGTTTGTCCCATTTACCCTGAATTCTCAGTTAACAGTGAAATGGTTACTTGGCTATTAAGTGCCAATTATAGACCAGCTACCAGTAAGCTGGGCTCCCTCTATCTCTTCTCAGTGCACAGGGGAGAAAAATTGTGCCACTTATTAGCTTCATCTCAATGTATTGATTTCAATGGGAAATAAACTTCTGACTGGAATGTCTTAATTTGTCATCCAGTTGTCATGAGTCGAAGAGACTGATCTCTTGCCCAAGGGAATTCTTCTCACCAAATTTCAGTGAGACTAATGGAAGCTTCTAGTTTTACACATAACTCTTTAATCTGCTGCATTTGGCCCCAAAGTTAGGACTGTTGCAGGACCTGCATCATTGCCTCTCTGCACCTTTCCTTCCTCCCTCATTTCTGTTGGGACTAGGGAGTGCACAAGGTGGCTCAAACAACGGAACCAAAAACCCAGGTCAGGGAGGGGACTCCTCTCTTCAGAAGTGAAACCAGCCAAAGCACACACAGACTTGAGAACTCACTTTGACCAAGAACCGGAAGCAGTACAAATGCTATGTCACCTCTGACCGGAAGTGAGCAGAATAGAGAGCAAAACCAAGCCTTTTAGTCGATGACTGTGAAGCAGGTGAGTTTTGAGAAAGAATGGCAGCTACCATTTACTGAGATCTTTGACATTCATCTTCTCATTTAAAATTCCAGATAAGCTATGAGGTGGGTGCTGACATCACCTCCATCCCACAGAGAAGGCTCAGAGAGGTTAAGTGACCTACTTAAGGTCAAATTGCTAAGAAGAATCAGATGCCAAAAGCTGTGCACTTACCATTCTAAACTGGTCAGTGCCTTACTGTTCACCCAGCAGCCCTCATATATGTAATTTGTCCCGTAACACGGTCCCTTCTGAATACCCTCTCCACTTCACCACCCATTCTTTACTTTTGTTTACTGCACAACAGACGGACTGGAGCCGGGACATATGCTCTAAATGAGCCCAGCAAGCAGCAGAGAAGAGCTCATCAGAATCGTAAAATGCACTCATTTTAGTTATTACTCCATGAGTTTTATTGCAAGAACTGATACAAACCAAGTTGTTGGTATCTGTGTTGTTAATAATGACAATGTCTGTCTGCCTGCTTTGGCCTCTGAACTAGAATAAACTAGACAAGAATCAGGGGAACCTGGAGGAGGAGGGGAACCCGCCCCTTGAGACATCACCTTAAGGAAACCAGCCAGGGACTGTCTGGCTCCAAATAGCATTATTCATACTGGACAGCTGGTTCCCGGCTCCTTCCCTAGTCCCTGGAGACCGGAGGCCTACTCTTTGCTGCTTCTCTTCACCTCTCTCCTTTGGAAGGATTAGAAATCAAGTCTGAGTCATTTATCTGGCTAGACTTCTTTCGCGTGCGTGCGCGCACACACACATGTGCACTAGCTCACTGGGGGGGGCATGTGTGACTCTGAGTGTGTGTGTCCCTGTGTGTGTTGTGTGCTTCAGAGCATCTCCCTGTGTATTGGTCTGCCTGCGTGTTTGCTAGGGATACTGTGTGTTTCACGCCCTGAGTGGCTTTACTTCCACTCACCATCCATTTTTAATAATTCCAGCAGCTTGTTTTCCTAGCCTAGGCTACCCCCATCCAGATCCAGGGAATTTCCATCCTTCTTCTCAAGGTAGGAAGTGCCAGGAAGGAAACAAAAAGTGTGCTCAGTGGACTGATGCCCAAATCTGCTAGTCAGCTACTCCACTGCTGCTCCCAGCTGCGAGGAGCCACAAAGCCCTGTGCCTGGAGCAAGCCGTGTATCCAAGATCATGCACACAGCTTACAAGACTATCCTCTTGTCCTACAATTGCCCCATCAGTAGTCATCCATCTTCTGGTTAACCAAATGCTTACACAGAGCTCGATGTGAGGGAAAGATTCCAACTGGAATGGGTCTCCTTTTCCCAATAGAAATTGAAGTGGGCTCACCTTTCACCTTAGAACTACTGAGGTCCAAATAACCCAGTGTTAGCTGTCTCTCCAAGGTGCCTCTGGCACTCTGAAATTCACTATGTATGTAGCATCACCAGAGGTTCTTAACCTCCTTGGATTCCTCTTGCTTCTCTCTTCTCTGGCCTCAGCCTGGCTTTCTAAGACCAATTGTCCAGGTTCCTAGTCCCTCTGAGTACCCACTGAGGCTGCCCTTTTGTTCAGAGTGAGAATGGTCCTTCTTCCTGGTCTCCAAAACTCCTCCAAATGGGTGGAGAGCCAGCTGGGAGACCAAGAATCTCACTTGAATCTCAGCTGCTACATGCTTAGTATTCACTCTGTGTCTCTAAAAAATGCCCTGCGATCCTTCACGAGGCACGGGGCTGAGTGCCTAGCGGCTCCCATTCAGGACCATCCCTCCATCTGCTGATTAACACACACACACACACACACACACACACACGCACAATCGTAACCTCCTTTCCTTCTCCTCAATCCAACCACTGAGCCAACGGTACGCTCTAAACAGACCTCTGCCAGCTGACAGATTGCTCCCCTCCTTAGGTGGGCTCTTAGGCTGGACTTGGGCTTCCAGCAGCTCACACTCCGGTGCTGGTGCGAGGCGCTGAGAGCTGGAGCTGGGGCTGAAACTCAAGGTGCTTTGGCGGTGGTGACCAGGAGGGGAGCTGTAGGAAGGGCATCCCCAACAGAAGGTGAGCAAACAAGGGGTGAGGAGGCACTCGAGGAGGCAAGGTCAGGGGCCAGGGAATGGAGTCCCCAGATGCTAGCATTCCCGTTGTCCCCTCTTCTCCCCGCAGTTCACTCCCCCTCACCCCTTTCTTGGGTTCAGTTTGGAAATTGGTTTGCCCTCTCAGCTGCCAGCAGTTCCTGGCAAAGCCCAGCTGGAACAGTCAGGTTCAAGAAGTGAGGCAGTGCCTGGCTGGGTGGCTGGGTTGCTGGGTTCTGTCTTGGGAGATTCTTTCCTAATAGTCAATTTTGTGCTTATTTTTAGTTGCGACCCGAGCCGAGAGCTGTGCCTTTAAGCTGCTTTCCCATTCGGGGAAACCGACGCCAGCACTTGAGGGTCGGGAGGCGCCGGTGAGGCCCCACATTCTGCACTCCCCTCTTTCCTCCCCCTCCCTTCTCCCTACCCCCCGCCCCTTCCTCCCTCCCCGCCTCGGCCGTCCGGCCGCCTCGCCGCCATCCGTCACCTCGCAGCCTGCCGCACTCCTGGAGCGAGAGAGCGAAGAGCAAGCCACGGCGATGGTGCCGCCCGCGGCGCAGCCATGGAGCCCGCCCGAGGAGCCCGCGCGCGCCGCTGCCAGCTTGCCCGCAGCCCGCCGCCTGCGCTCCAGCTCCCCGAGTCCCGGGCCAGCTGCTGCCGCCCCGCCAACCTCTGCTTGCCCCGCCGCCGGGCGCCACTGAACCCCACGCCCGTGCCGGGCTTCGGGGCACGGGCTCCCTAGTCCCGCAGCCACCGCCTCCGCTGCCGCGCCGCCAAGGAGGAGGAAGAAGAGGAGGAGGAAGAAGAGGAGGAGGACGGTAAGGCGCGCTGTCTTCAGGGGGGCGCGTCCGCAGTCTTAGCCTGGCCAGGGGTGGGTCACCGCGGGAGCATGCCACCCCGGACCAGCTCTGGGGTGACGGGCGCCTGGGCGATCCCGGGAGCCGGGGGCAGGGCGGGGGGCGCCGGCGCCTGGCCGCCTGGAGTTTGGGCAGGCGGGGTGGGGGGGGAGCGCCTGGCTGCGTGCCCACTACCCTGGGGAATCGCAGGCTTGGCGGGCTTGCCTCGACCGCCAGGGGTGCAGGGTGAGTAGCCAAGCGCAGGGGAGTGCAGCGCGTTCATTATGGAGCCTTTGTGTGCGCGCCGGAGCTGTGGGCACAGTTGGAAGAGCTGGCAAGATGCGGGGCCTGACTGCTGGGAGGTGGCCACTTAGCCGGGGTGCCCGGCGAAGCCCGAGCCCCAGGACTGCTAAAAACAGCTGTCTGAAGCATGTGTGTGATTCTTGGGGCCATGTTCACACGCGGACATGGACATACACACAACCGCACCATATAGTCGGCACTCAGTCACAGTCACCCCCATCCAAAGACAAAACACACACAGAGCTACACTTGATGCTACCAGGATGCAAATAAATCAGTCACCTATACACACACACACACACACACAACCCCCTCCCCACCCAACCAGTGCCACTGAAGCATACACACACACACACTCCCCTACTCCTCAGCCTGATGCTTTTGGTGCTTGGAGAGTGTATAAGTGTGTGTCATCTCTGAGTGTCCCTGAAAAACTACAGGTTAACTGCACATTACTGCAGATCCAGTACCTGCAAACACACACACTGTCAGCAATCCCCTACTCCAAGCTACTGTAGACACCTTCATCAGGGCTCTTAAGAACTCTATTCTGGCGAAAAGCTAGCCCAACTCTTAGAGCCGTGACCCTCCACATCCCAACTGCTGCCCGCCCCCCATACACACTCTGAAGCCACTGCAGGGGCAAAGGCTTGACACTCTCCCCCAGAAGCAAGTGTCAACCTCATCCCTGCAGCTCCCACCAAAGAGCCCTTGGTCACAGCGAATGCTGAATCCTGCCAGACCTGCCCCTCCCCTTGGCATCTTGGTCCAGCTGCAGAGCTCTGGAGTCCACCGGGTGGTCTCAGTATCCTGCAGCCCTGGAGGAGGACGCGTAGTCTCTGGACTCCTGCGGTTGGAGAAACTGCTGTAATAGTAAGGCTGCCGTAAGACTCCTTTCTTGGGATGGAAAGTGGGGGACTCTTATACCGACTTAGAGTGAAGCCCCAAGCGAGTTTTCCCAGATGGAAGGCAGAGGTAAACGATGCGCAGCTTGGCCTAGAGAACCCGGGGTGGTGTGGCAGCTCAGCCGTGGGCCCCCCAGCTGGGAGACCCTGCCCCTCCCTCCCCTTCCGTGCCCACTAAGCTCACTGAGAGAGAACCAGGAGGAATACAGTTCCCTGTTTCTCGAGGTTGAGAGAGGCTTCCCGGGAAGCCTGTGCTATTTCCACTGAGCAAAGGGCTCTTAGTTTTCCCTCCGGGAGACCTCAATAAGACTTGGCCATGCCTGAGCAGACATGCCGGCTTCTACCCAATTTTGTGGTGTTTTTTGTTTTTTTGTTTTCGTGTAAAGGCAGGATTTTAACCTCAGCAGCTTGACAGGAGGGTACCCCTGAGGTGAAATAAGACATAATGTGTGTGTGAAGGGGAGAAGCAGGGTTGGGGGAGCAAGGATTAGTGGGTTTGACAGGTTTAAGTAGAGACACGGAGTCAGACTGTAGCCCTTGGTAAAATCGTGACAGAGCTGGTTTCGACGTCAGAACCCCTTCCCTGCTCCTGTCTGCACCCCTCCCGTCGGCTGCTCGAGGCTTCTCTCTGGCCCCTCCCCCGCCCCCTTAGACCGTTCAGGCGAGGCTTTGCTACTTGTTCAGTCTAATCTGACGACTGAATCTTTGTCAGACCGAGGTGCTAATAGCCAATAATGGTTTACTGCCTACACCTCTCAGGTAATATTTGCATTTTTAAAGGCGGCAGGGGAATAGCTCTGTTGGAGGGGCCTTCAGGCACCTGTGGCGGGACCTGCGCAGAGCTCTGTGGACAGCGTTGTCTGTCTACTGTCTACGGGTGCGAGAAGGTGCAGTGTAATTATGGAGGATTTTTGAGAGAGAAGGTTTAAATTTATTTAAGAGGCAGTTGGGAGCTACTGCAGGATTCTGAGAAGGGAGTGGATATGATCCAAGGTGGAGAGAAACACTCATTGTTGCTGTGTGTGGAGGGATCCTCTTCTCCCTCCCACTGACACACACCCAATACAACACACACAGTTTCCTTGAAAATGTGTCCTGACACAGCCACCCAAGAGAGGAAGGAGGCTGGCCAGCGTGATGTGGTATGGTGGACACCCCAAGATCCTAGCTCTGAGCATCTTCCAGATAAGAGGAGTTCTGCGGAGTGGACAGGCCAGCGACCTGAAGCCATCAAGTGCCCCCAGAAACAAAAGCTAGTGATGTTGTGACTTCAGAAGGTGCAGACAGTGTAGAAGGGGCTGGGAACTCCTAGAGGGCAGGATAACATGTTTTGAATGAGTCAGGGGACCTCATTCTCTGATGAGTAACATAGTCCAGTGGTCTTGGGAAGTGAGCTATGTGGCCTGATTGGGGGATTCCACCACCAACAAGTTGTTTGAGAGCAGGAATAGGTTTAAAAAGTGCCAGAAAGCTCTGGGATTGCTGAAAGTGGCAGCAAGCTGGGCAAGGCGCTGGGGGATGAGGCAGCTGCCATCCTGTAGTATAGAGGTGGGTACAAGGGGTTTAGAATGGGATGGGCTGAGGATGGGCACTGGTCCAGCACTGCCCCACTGCAGTAGTCCCCATTTCAGCCCTTGGAAGGAGCAAGGGTAAATGCAGGGAGAGGGAAGCACTCTGGACCAACCCACCCACCCACATTCCACCTAAATGAGAAGGCTTTGTGGCCAGCATCAAACAAGGCACCCTGGGAGGGCAGCACTAACGCAATAAAAGGAGCCCTGTTCTTTTGGAGCCTCTAACAGAAGGCGTAATAGATACACACACGCGTGCACACACACGCACACATGGAACACTTTGTGAAAAACAAGGCTCTTGAAGACAAGTTTGGTTGGAGGCTGGTGCCTTCATGGAGGTCCTAGCAGCAATCATTTCTAGGTAGGGATGGGATAGTACCTACTGATAAAAAGTGAAGACCATTAGCTTGGACAGGCCCCTGGAAGGAAGCCACACCTAAGTCAGCTTCAGTTTATGGGCCATCATTTAGGCTATTAGCATTCTCAGTGGAAGACTGTTCTGGTTCTTCTCTCAAGGACTTCTGTTTTCCCCCTTACCATGAGTTCAAAAGAAAAATAACAATCTCATGCATTACTGGCAACCAAAACAAAGGACTTTAAATGGGCTGGACCTAGCAGCTCTGAGAAGTCAAGGGCTAAAGGCAGAGGAAGGAGCCCAGGTGGTACAGCAGTTAAGCAATTAGGCTTGATAACCCAGAGGCCAGCAGTTGGAGACACACCAGCTACTCTGCAGGAGAAAGACGTGGTGTCAACTTCCATAAAGATTACAGCCTTGGAAACCCCATCGGGTCCATTCTGCTCTGTCCTACAGGGTTGCTACGAGTCAGAATCAACTCGATGGCATACAACAGAGATAGAAGGGTGAGGTAAGGTGCAAGGGGATGGAAGCAAGTCATCTTGCCTCCTTTCTAGTTCAAGGATCTTGGGGCTCTGTATTATTTGATGTGACAGGCAGCCTCCCATTTTTCTGAGACCAAGAGAATTATCCTTACAAAGGAATAGAACATTAAGAGCCCAGTGGTGAACTAGTGCTTACTCCCTGGATGGTCAGAAAATGAACCTAAAAATAAGTGTGTGTACATGGATTGAGAGCATGCCTGTATCCTGTTTATATGTAGGAGCAAATACACCTGTGTGTGTGTGCATGTGTGTTTGTGTTCATGAACACAGGTATGTGAGCATTAACAGCTTTCTCCACATGCGTTCCACAGCTAATGACCTTTTTCCTGAGCCTCATCCTCACTTCAACACTGGCCAACATTGCTAGCCATCCCTTTCTTTATGAGAGCGGTTTGCCTTGTTGTACACTTTGGGTCTCCTTCTACCCCAAGGGTCCCTCCTTTTCTCTCTTTTTGGTTAGCTCCTTTTCCTACCCCTCAAATCTGGGTGTTCTCCAGCTTCTCTTGCTTTCCACTTCCTCTGTTGAAATGGACATACAATCAAGTCAGGGTTTCCCCTCTCCCCTCTCTACTGGCCTTTCCTATTTCTGTAGACTAAGTGTAACCCCTATCCTGAGGTTTAGGCTTATATTTCCAGCTACTTGATAGTCTGACATCTCAGGCTCAACATTCACAAACTCATCTTGTTACGGCTCAAAAATGACTAGCTCTTCTGACCTCTCTGCTACCACAAGCGTTATCATTTCCGACTTCACCTCGGTCCACTCCTTCCCCGCCACCACTTCATGTCTAATTCACCATACTGGCCACTTGGCGCTTCCTTTTCTAGTTCATAATATAGCACCTATGAGATAAATATCTCTAAATAGCTTTTACTCATGACAGCTCTGATCAACATCTTTGAGTAACACCTGATCGTCTGTGGGAGCAGATTTAGTTTCCTTGGCCAGATATTCAAGATGCTCCTTAAGTTGTCTTAGCCCAGTGTATTCTTTTAACCTTATTTCTCACTCTGTGTATATCAGTGAGTCTTAAAATCACTTAGAGGAGTTCAATAAAATGCTGATTCCTTGGCCCCAGCCCCTCAACCTTGTTTCAGTAGGTCTGGAGCTGGAGTCCAAGAATATGTATTTTAATAAGCCTCCCCCCAAGTGATCCAGATGTATTCAGTCTACTTGAGAAACAGCCCTACATGGACCCTTCATTCCAGCCAAATTTGTTTTCCCAGGATCCCGCAAGCATGTCTTTTGTTCTTTGTTTCTGTGCTTTTTGGTCACAGCATTTTATTTTCTCCTTTCTTCCTATGTTCCGCTCTGATCAAATATCACTGTACTTGTCCTTCACCTGTAGATTCAAATTCACCTTCTCTTGGAAATCTTTTCTGATTATTCTAGACTGAAGTGATCTCTCCCTCCTCTGAATTCTTCCTACACTTACAGTCTCTAAATACATTTGGGAAGCACATTACTGACACCCCCTATTATTGCTTGAATCATTAATTTGTATGTTCTTCCCATACAAATCTAACTTCTCATGTGAATGTCTTTATCAACATTGTAAGTTCAGTGATGGAGAAAACCCTATGTTCTTCATCTTTTTTGATCCCCCCCCACACAGTGCTTTACACATAGTAAGTGCTCATTTGTTCAGTTCAATTGAATACTTGTTGATGACATATTAGACAGAGATTCTATCACATGTCCATCTATATATCAGTCCAGTAAACATTTATTGAATACCTATTATGTGCAAGACACTATGCCAGTTGCTGTAGAGGCTATAAAGATGAAGGAGGCCCCTTGCCCTCCAGGGGCTCAAACTGGTCATGCAGAGCAACATATGCACAGATAAGAGCAAAAGACACATCTTAGTCATCTTTTTTTCACAGTGCCTACTGCAAATAAGAGGGACTTAATAAATATTTGTTGAGTGAACAAATGAATGAATAAGTGAATTGATGAAGTCCAGACTGGAAAAACTTGAGTAAGAACTTAAGGTAGCTGTATTATGGAAAAATGGGTAAGGAGTAGAAGATAAGGTAGACCGGGGTATAGTGGATGACTCTTAACTTTTAGTTATGAACATTTCCATCCTGAAAAACATATATAAAACAGTATAATACCCCAGAATACATGTTATTCACATTAAGCAGTTATCAAGATTTTGCCATCATTTGCTTCATCTACACTTTTTACTTCTTTGCTGGAGCATTTTAAAGCATATTCTAAACATCAATCAAGTCTTTTCATCCCTAATACTTTTCTATGTATACCTAAAAAAATGGACACTTTCTCACATAACCATAGTACCATAACACAGCTAACAAAAATAGCAATGATTATTTTTTATTACCCCATCCGCATTCAAATGTCTTCACTTGTCTCAAAAAAAGTTCTGCTATTGGCTTATTTGAATCACCAAAAAAAGCTCCATATATTACAATTATTATGTCTCTTATGTCTCAATGGCCCTCCTTTCTTTGCTCTCCTACCAGTGACTCAGAAAACTCAAGGCTGTTTTTCTGCACAATACCTCACATTCTGGTTTGTTTTTGATTCCTCTTATTGCCGTTTAGCTTGTATCTCTATCCCCTGTATTTTCTGTAACGGCAAGTTAGCTCTGGGCTTGATTAGAGTCAGGCTCATTTTTCTTGTTTTCTTCCTCCCCCGCCCCCTCTTTGGCAGGTTCGCCATGAGTCAGATCCGACTTCAACAGCACTTGGCTTGGCTTGGCAGGTTGATTAGAAGGGGGTGATCCTGGAGGCATGAAGACACATTAGGAGGCTGTTACAGTAGGTGAAAGGAGGTAGAAAGAAGGAGATGGATGGATAGATTTTGGAGGTAGAAGAAACCTACCAACTGAATGACTGAGGTGAGGAAGGAGGAAGAGTCAGTGATGATTCTTAGGCTTTGAAGCTGTATAACAGGAAAGGTAATGATGTCATCACATGTAAAGAATAGGTTTTTACTGAGAACAGTAGGCATTGTAGTTAGACTAAAGGAGGTACTTTCTCATAACAATAAGCCAACTGCTCTACTTTTTCCAGTTAACACTATCTTCCCCAGAAAACTTTTTTAGTGATTCATGCAGAAATTTGGACTGTCAGGCAAAAAAATTCAGAAGGGGACTCCTTATTTTTGTTAACTTCCAAATAATTAAATTTCTGTTCCCAGAGCCTTGGAAGGAGGAATAGTATGTACACTTATGAATGAGACAAGGTAATGCCTTGGTAATATTCTTGCACATCAGCCTACTATTTCATGTCATCGACGGCACTTGGCTCTTGGGCATGGGTATCTGAGCCTCTGGCCTTGGGTAGATGACTGGAAGATGCCAGATCTTGGGATTTTTGTAGACTTCTTTGAAGTCCCCTAAAATCTCCATCCTGCACGTGCTTTTTCATCAGATATGGAACCCGAGGCCTCTTAAGGCCCTTACTGGGCTGTGACAATATGATCCTGCCAAGATCAAAAATTACCCGACAGTGTGGGGATATTCACTGGGCTCTGAGAAAGCCCAAAGATTGTTAGCGCCCTTCATAAGAACTTGTTTAAGCTGTTGAATTAGACCACGTAGGAACTACTCTCAGCTCCCTGCTACTGTATCCTGATTCATAAAACCTTTCCCTCTACCTTCCCCAGCTCATCTTTCTTCCTGCTTTCTCTTCTGCTCCTCCCTCCCTGCTCTGTCTCTTCCAACATACATTTATACTCTTGAGTTAATCAGACACTGGCCCCTGCAGCCCATTGTGTCGCAGATTGATCACTTAAGCAGCATTATTGATCACCTGGAAGGCCTTGGGAGGTGGAAGCATACTGAAAGCTAGAGATCCCACGGCAGATTGGCTGACTAGGCCTCTCTGGGCAATCTCCAGCTCCTCTGCTGCCTGGAACCGGGGCTTCGAGCTTGTTCATTCCATTTCAAACTCGTGCTGAGAATCGCGTTTCCACTCGAGATGTACTGAATCAGAACCTACATTTTCACAAGACCCCTGGTAGTTCTTAAGTCCAGTAAATTTTGAGAATCACTGCTCTTCTAATGGCGTTCAGAACTGGTCCTTCACCAGCGGTATTAGCATCACTTGGGAACTTGTTAGAAATGCAAATTCTCAACGGGGGGTTTGAACTTGAACAAATGACCTTTGGGAAAAGGGAAGTTCATTCTCAGAGGGCCTTTATTCATCTGTTTCTTCATTTTGGAGTTAAATAGAGAGTCTATTGGGCATTTTGGGGAATAGCCCCATGCCAGTGTCATGGTAACAGGGGGCAATCAAAGGCCTTGCTCTTTAGAAATTCGTGACTTCGGAGAAAAATAACACTTGTTCATATGAAACAACTAAGAATAATACAGTTTGGCAAACAATTACATACCACATTATTTGCTCTCAACAGTAGTGCCACAGGGGTTCAGGGCAGAGGGAGTGAGTAGTGTGGGCTGGAGTGGAGGGAGAAGGTTACCCAGGAGAGATCAAACTTCAGTTAGGTTTGGAGTAATGGGTGAGAGTTTTAGATTGTTGGCTAGAAAAGGAGCAGGTTTCCAAGGGGAAGTTACAGCGTAAGGTGAGGCTGGAGCTAGAGATGACCAGGGTGTGATCAAGGAGAGTGCAAAGACTGTCTGACGATAGAGGTCAGATGTGGAGGTGTAGTATGAAAAAATTCTTGACTCTGCTTAAGGGGCACCCGAGTTTGGAGGGCCTTCAGTATCAGGATGATGAATTTCGATGTGGGGAGACCCTGAAGGGCTTTTGGCTATTTATGCACAGTCTTCTAGGAAGAGTAGTCATGCAGTGAAGCCGTAGTTGTTCAAGTTGTTGGTCAAGTTGTTCAGATGCTCAACAAAAGTCCAGCAGTTTGGATCCACTAGCTGCTCCTTGGAAACCTCATGGGGCAGTTCTACTCTGTCACATAGGGTCACTGCTGGGTCGTTAAGACTCAGAATTGACTAGATCACAACTGTTAAAGGTAAGTAAGTAAGCCAAGCAACAGAACACAGAATTGTTTGGAGTGAGGAGAAACGGGACAACCAGTTTAAGGTATTATAACAACCAAGTCAGAGGTGATTAAGACCCAGTCTGTAGTGGTGGCAGTGGGCATGGAGAGGAGGGGACAAATCCAGAAGGCACTGGAGGCAGGTATAGCTGATAAACCACTGAGTAGAATCTCTTGGCTTGGCTTTGTCTCATCCTGCCCTTCTCTTAGCCTCAGTTCTTACACACTTTTCGTCCTGTGCCATCAGGGCCTTTAGGTGGCAGAATTTAACTGGAGTTAAGATGACAATGGGTTAATCAGTTACCTATCCCAAGTAAAGCAAATTTGCAGGGGACTTTCAGTGCCATAAACTGAAAGAGCGAGCAGTGGGGAATTGGGCAGCAGAATCTGATTGAGATGACAGCTGAGGCGGGTGCTAAACACTACATCCCCAAACACGAAGGTTAGAGACAGGGGCTGCCTGTGTCTGGTCTCTTTCAAACCCCGTTAACTCTGGAAGCTGCTGAAAGTGAGGAGGCTCCTTTCAACTTCCCTAGCAGAATCAGTTTGAAAACTATGCGCTTGGGAATCATCCCAGTGGAGGTCACACCTGTGCCTGGGCATGGCAAGAGCTACGACAGCACTTTAATGCCAGCTGGAGCCCTGGCATTACAGCTGGTGTGAGAGAGATAAGTGAGGAGTCTACAGGTGGGTGAGTGAACTAGAGGCCTCTGATTGCTCACTTGCTTCCCTCCACCAGCTCTCGCCTCCCCTCCCCTCCCTTCCCTTCCCTGAGCTGGTTAAATGCCTGAACCAAGCCTCCCATCCTTGGGTTGAAGGGGAATAGAGAGCTGTAGATAAAGGAATATTCATGATGTTTTAGCCCTCTTTCTTGGTTCTTCTTGTAGGAGGGTATGATGCTTTCCAAAGATGAATAAGTGAAGGGTAAATCTGTCCAGACTGTGGGCTCTAAACTACCAAGGGAAGCTCTGCTCTGGGGGCAGGACCACCCAGTCAAACAAGTGTTTCTCCTTGCCTCTGATCCAAACCCACTGGGAAGAGAGAAACAGATGGCCAGACTGGTGGATGAACACACACACACACACACACACACACACACGCAATGCATAGTCTGTCAACCAGCAGTCTCCAGGCTTCTCCTGATAAAGATTTCTGGTTTGATTTCTATTCAGTCTTCTGGTTGCTGATTTGAGGTAGGGGTGGTGGCTGGGAGGAGGACTGCTGAGTTGTGGGCAGATGTTTTGAATGAAAGATGTCTGTGGAGGTGGGGGATTAGGAACAGGGAATGCAAGTCACTGACTGGGGTGGCTGCCATATTTACTACCTTTGGAATGGCAAATCCCGTAGAATTTAGAAAGAAGAGGGCGCAGTGACAACAACTGCCATAGAAGTTAACCAGGTAAGTCTCAAGATCTATCGATTTAGAAACCCTGTTGTGATCTGCCCTCACTGGGTCTCTCCCAAGCTTTGTCTTTGATCTATACATTTTTCTATTGGACAATTGTTCTTTATTTCTTCCCATTTCTAACCTAGACCCAAGCAAATCAGTGACAGATGCTTTCCCAGTTGATACTGGAGGAGACTGAGGTACCCAGATTATGTTTTTACTGGAACCTGCCTCAGGTTCTGTATTAAGATGGCCAGAATCCTGGATCTGGCAGCTGTGGGCTAGGCCTGTGAAAAGCAGTCCACTCACAGGGCTGGGGAGGGCGCTGTGTGTCGCGTTGGCTCTGTTGCCACCATCAGTGGAATCAGAGAATGCAGATGTGATTAATAAAGCAAGTGTCTTTCAATATTCATCTCGTCACCTACCGTCCAGCTGTAATCTTTCTAATATGTAGGGAAATTACTCACTGACAGAGCAAAAGGAGGGGGATCTTTAAACAGACCCACCAGCCTGCTGCTGCCACACAATTTAGACTCGGTCACCCGCAAAGTCCAAATCAGAACTGGCTGTTGGGCCTGCTTTTTTTTTCCCGCCTCTAGAGGTTTCCCCACTCACTCCGAATACAGCTCTTCCTGCCTTGGAATTCTGGGTGATTGCTGGAAATGATAAAGCCTGACCTTTAACCTGAGCTCTGGTTCCATTTCATGATAACCTTTAAGGACATTTTCTCTGTGGAGTTTGCCATCGCTTTAAATTCACCGCATTTAAGGACCTTCTCCCCTCCTTTACCCTCCATGCCATCCCCCACCCCCTTCTCTGTATCTCTGTCTCTATCAATAATACTCTTTCCAAAGCCTAAGCACTGTGCTTTGGAATCAGTCACCCCTCTCCCTACTCCGGTCAGTTGCCACTGTGTCTTGGCTGTTCCATCTCTTACCAGTGCCTCAGGAATCCATCCCCACATCACCATTCCTACTGCCCCTACCATAGGCCAAGCTCTTGTTACCTCCTGCCTAGAGTAAGTACTCCGGCAGCCTTCTAACAGGCTCCCCTTTCCCCTTTCCTGCCAAGTGATCTCTCAATGCTGCTGCCAAAGGAATCTTCTTCAAACATCTTTCATCATGTTGCCTCCCTGCTCAAGAGCCTGTAATAGCTTCCTTTTGCTTATGCTATTGAACCGAAACTCCTCTCCCTAGTAGTCGAGGACTGTCTTCCCTTCCACCCTTCCACAACAGCTGGGCTTCACCTTATTTTATATAAATTATGCATGTGTATATAGATGTATACATACATACACACATATATACATGGAGTCCTAGTGGTGCAGTGGTTAAGAGTCTGGCTGCTAATCAGAAGGTTGGCAGTTCAAAGGAGCTTCTGGTTCAGTGGAAACCCTATGAGGCAGTTCTGCTCTGTTCTGTAGGGTCACTGTGAGTCAGAATCAGCTCTATAGTAGGGTGTTGTTTTTTTTTTTTTTTCATACACACATACCTACATGTAATATATATGTTCCACTTCTTCCTGGCCCCCAAGCTTTGCTAGTCTCCCGACCCCCTCTGCCCCGCTGTACGCCCCTCAGCGCTCACTTTGTTTTCATGCTGCCCCCCAGTCCCTGCCTCCTTTTCTCCACCTCTGCCAATCTTTCTATCCTCTAACAAGCTCAAATTCAGCCACTTCTGTGAAGCCTTCCTAGATTATTCTTACCCTGTTGGCCTCTCTTTTCTTTTTCAAAATTATAACTTTTCCTTGATTATAAAAGTATTACCTGTGTGTAGTGGAAACCTTTGAGACGACAGAAAAAAATATAGAGAAAAGGAATAAAGTCGTCTTACAATTCTGCCTCTTCCTATTGGGAATTTGAATAGTCTTTTGACCACAGTTCAGCACTTAATCACACCGTCTAATGTTGTTCCTATTTCCTGTGTGTTCATCTTTCTCTCCAGCTAGGGAACAGGTTCCTCAGGGGCTTTTTTCATTCTTGACTGCTCCCTCTAGGGCGGTGTCACATGCATGGTACTCAACAAACACTATTTAAGTAATAGACGGAGGGAGAGATGAGAGGTACACTACCCAGTCTGTACCCACCATTCCTGGCCCCATTGCAGAGGGGAGAAGCTGGTGTGCTTGGCTTCATGCCTCCTTCAGCCAAGGCTCTACCACGTCTTCTTCCAGGTGAGGAATGTACCTGCAGAGAGAGGAATGCATACTGGGAGATAGCTCAGAGTTCAGGGTACATAAAACTAGGTGCTGTCAGTTTTGACTCATGGTGACCCCCATGTGTGTCAGAGTAGAACTGTCCTCCGTAGCAATTTCAGTGGCTGATGTTTTCAGAAGTAGATTGCCAGGCATTTCTTCCAAGGTGCCTCTGGGTAGACTTGAACCATCAACCTTCTGGTTAGCAGGTGGGCTCATTAACCATTAGTACCACCTGAGGATCACCCGGGGACTCCTCAGGGCATGTTTTGTCCCGGGATTGTGCTGCCTCTAATGGCATACACTCACATCCCTTAGGAAGTACTTAGCTCCGAAGATGAAAGTTTCAATTCATCATGGCCAGAATGAGCCTTTCCCAATATGCTGACACTAACTGCTCAAGAATCAACAGTTTCACCCTTTGTCCATCATATCAGATCAAAATCTCTCATCATGGCTTTCGGGGCTCTCTGCTATTTACCAGTTCACCTTCCTTATCTTTCCCATCTTGGGTATTTCTTATGGTTGCCATAATTAATCCCTTCACTTAAACAGGCCAGTGAGTCAGTGTGCCATTTCCTCTAAAACTGCCTTCCAGAGCTACTTGCCACTTGCCGTCCCTCCCCCCTTAACCCTGGATGTACCTCAGCCTAGTGTCTCTACCTTAAATATTGTCCCTGTTTCTTTCTACCAGTGAGATTCATGTCCTCCATTGACATGTGCTACCATTGACCTCAGACTCAATGTACAATCTTCTGGGTACTTGTGCAATCATTTTGTATTAAAATATTAATATGTACTTGCTATTATATTATTATATCAAAGTGTTCTCCAGCTATTTCCTATCTGAATTCCATAAACAGTGTTAGACAGAGTGTGTACTCTGGAATCAGCCTCGCTACTTACTGTGTCTCATAGCTTTGAAGCCAGAAGACACACATTTTAATATTTCTGAGACTGAAATGTTTCTTATGATCTATGCTGAATCTTAGTTTAATTGGTAGCAGTTTTTTCTTTCTTAGGGAAGGGAAAAGCTAAGAAAATGTTGTCTTACAGTTGATAGACTACTAGAGTCAATGACATGCAGTACTAAGTGATTTCATCACTCTGAAGTCCAGTCCCTTTTTCCGCAAAACACCTTCATTGGAGGGTGGTGGTCGTGCCGATCCAAAGTGAATATTGTCAGACACTTGGATCCCTGGTGGCGCAGTGGGTAAAAGCTCGGCTGCTAACCAAATGGTCCACAGTTCAAATCTACCAGCTGCTCCTTGCATGGGGACTAACCCTTTGGTGGAGGCTCAAAAAATGTTTGCCACTGTAATTCCCCAACTACATAAATTATAAACCCCTCCAGGGCAGGGCCCCCACCCCCCACCCCATCTCTAGCAATTGATATGATGTGAAGGGTGGAAAAAGATTCCCTCTCCAAAAATATCTCCTTTACTAGACTGCCAAACAGCTGAAATTTCACCATTAATCACTCCTTTGAGTTAAGGCATTATCTGCAGAAGACCTCTGTTAAAATGCAGATATGTCACTTGGGAAGGTAACACATTAATTCATTAGCATTCATGATCCCATTAGTGCAGATTAGTTTCTCAGATTAACTAGCTAGTGCCAAGCAAACCCTGAAAGCACTGGTAAGGGGGCTGGTAAGCTACTATGACTTAAGGTGAGGGGGTATAGCAAGAGGGCCAGATGGTCCAGGGAGCTGGAAGCCACCATTTGTTCTTGCCTTTGGTAGTTTGTTTGCAGCTAGGATCGTGACTCTGATCTGCATTAAAGTAGGAAGGATCTCAGTGGCAGACAAAAATGTGGGTGGAAGGAAATTTGAAGTTGTAAGGGACAACTTAAATGACACCTAGTTCTCTCTCCCCCTCAAAATTTTAACTTTCATGAGCAGGGCATTTAATGTCTCCTAAGGTAAACCATTCCGTTGTTTAACAGCTCTGGAAAAAATTTCGTATGGAGCTGAGAGCTATCTTCCAGTAACTTCTCTCCCTTTTCCTCTTGGACTATTGGAATATAGCTAACGTATTCTCCCAAAGTATTTTGACATTTATTTTATTATTTTGGCTAAACTGATTCAATTTGCTCAATAATCTTGTGTGTGTGTGTATGTATGATTGCAGAGCTTAACTTGGGTGTTCATTAACCCCCTGAAATTGTATGCAAACTGTTGGCTATCTGTACATATGGTGCATAGCTGTCAACAACGATCCAGGATCTAAAATAAAACTTAGCCTAATGATCTTACAGCATCTTAGTCACGTTCGTCAGTTAACATTCCTATTTGTGAAGATGTCCCTCAGGGGTCCTGTGTGGAACTAAAAACAGTGCTCCTGGGGTGCTCTGACCAACATGGAGTACAGGATATGGTGCTTTTATTAACAGCCTGATATTGCATGTTTTCACCTTTGGAGAGCTCTCAGTTTAATGGATGAAAACATCTTGTTCTCAAGTAGCTGACTCTTGGCAGGACTAAGTCACCTTCTTCAAAAAAGCAGCTTGCTGCCTGCCCCATTCAGCTACAAAGTTAAAGATAATCTCTGCTCTTTTGAAGTGAGCTAGTTAGTGGCAGTCTCTTGTGGGGACCTGTCTGGTCAGACCACTTAGTGGACTAGCAGAGGAGCAGTGTGACTCAAATTCTCTGTAGTGCCCCTATTTTCCCAATTATCTGCACTATACACAAGTTACTGGTTTCCACATATATGTGAGAGAACCCAGAGAGGGGGCTGATTCTTAACAGCTAGCCCTTCTTGGGGCAGCAGACCCAGAGGTATTGAGAATGGAGTTTGGGAACTACTGGTGGCTGTGGAAAGCAAGGTTACAAGCATCAGATGCTTCTGGAAGGACCAGCTATCAAACATGAGTATGTCCGCATGAGAAACAGCCATGTCTTGTGGAGACAGGCTCCTCACTATTTCTTCCATGCTAGTTCCTCAGACACACCACCAGAAAGCTAAGTATTAAAGGGACTTGGGACAGCGTGGGGTAGGAGGAAGTCAAATAGTAAGTAACCACCACCTGGAATGTGTAACGTGAGCCAGCCATACCACCAGGGTTCTCTAGTCAAAAACATCTCCTCATGGCCTGGTGGTTGATCTTGTCTGACTGCTTTCTCTAACTGTAAGGGTGCCTGACTTTATCCCTACATTATTGTCACTTCTTTAGGGTTAGTCATTATGGACTGTTGTTAAAATGTACCTGTATTATCTTAGAGAAGAAATGTTGTGTGCCACTGAATGACTCTGACTCATAGGAATCCTATAGGACAGAGTAGAACTGCCCTACATGGTTTCCAAGGCTGTAGTCTTTACAGAAGCAAACTGCCACATCTTGTGTAGGGCAGCTGGTGAGTTTGAACCGCCAATCTTTTAGTTAGTCACCCAATGCTTTAATGACTATGCCAACAGGATTCCTTGAGAGGGAAAATCCATCCAGTAAAACATGAGTTCTACAAGTTGCCACGTGCACGTGCACACACGCACACACAGGTTTCCATGACCACCTAACCACATAAGTTTGGGTAATGCTGTCTCCTCCTCTTAGAGGTTCACAATGCATATTACCATATCAAAGGCTCTGAGAAGTCCTACAATAAAGAAACCTGCAAATTAAGGCTTCCAATATGTATTTTGACCACAGATCATCCCCCTCTTTTGCTCATCAAATAAAACCTATTAGGCAGCCACACAGCTTTGGAGAACACAGCTTTCAGCCATGAGTTGGTGGACACAGAGTTCTGAAGAAATGAAACAAAGACAGGTGACTTTTGTTGTGGGAAGACTGTACAGGACGCTTGGAACAGGTAGAAAGCACTGAGAGTCTAGGAGAGGGGACCTCAAAATGGAGACAAAAATAAGACAGAGGATGTCAGAGACCAGCTCCTGCCACTTCACAGTTTTGCCACTAGGCAGCCCTGGTAGAAGCCGTGCTCTTGGCTCTGAGCCAACAGTAAGCAGAACCAAGCAGCTTTGACCAGGCCAGGACCCTGCAGGGCCATTTGTGGTCTTTGGCTTCTCAGCTGGGGCCTTTCCACTTTCATTCCCTGCCCGCTGCTCGCCGTTTCCCTCCCCATGCCTCTGGCATGTTTCCAGTTTCTCAGTCTACTGGTTGATCCACTTCATTGGAGTTTTGCAAGTGTTATTCTTTCTTCTACCTTTCAGTGGGACTAAGGAGACTTTTGAGTTTTCAGCTGCTAAAAGGAGAAATGAGAGGATGGGGAACAGGCAAAGGCAAAGAAAGCACAGGGCCTGTTCTGGAGTACGTGCAGCAAGTTTATAGTTTTCCTGGACCCTCAGGGTAGAACTGGGCCCTTCCACTACAGATACCTCTGGAGGCAAAGAAAATGCCTGCCTTTTGCCAAAGAATCCAGGAGGAGCTGAGTGTCAGGAAGGCCAGGGGATGCCATTTGGGAATCAGAGGGGACATGAGGCTGAAGGAGTCCAGCTGATATTTGCTGAAATTGGCTCTGCTTGGAGACGTGTGTGAGGGTATAGGTATGTAGAGCAAGTACACACATTCCCAGTGTGAAGGTTAATCTACAAGGCTATCAAATTGTTCCTGACTGAGGAGGCCTAGGGAACACACGGACCATGCAGGGGTACATCAGGGTCACAGCAGTGACTTTTCAGTTGGGAGAAGGGGTAAAAGCTACGCAGTGCAGTAGCTCCTTGATCAGTGGAACAGAGAAGCCCCAGGAAGATGGAACAGGGTTGTTTTCTTGCATGCAGGGTGCAAGATGGTGAGTGTGTGCACATGAGTAGACAGGCATGCACGGTTGCCTCTGAGGACTGACCCTCTAAAAGGCCTCTTAGTGGATTTGTTTGAACTCCTACCACCTCCCCCACTGCCTACAGCTGGCAAGGGTTTACTGGTACTGATAACCCCCTAGGACCTGAACTTGCCTCATCTGAATCTAATGCTAGTGACTCAACCTTCTCGTTATGCAGCTTATTCTGCTGCCTAACTGCATTAAGGTTAAGAAATGAGGGTTTCTCTCTCTCTCTCTGTCTGTCTCTTACTAGATTCTTTCTATTTTTAGATATGGAGAGCCCAGGCTTTCTCTCTCTCCTTTCACTCTCCCATGCCAGGGTCACTGAGGCCTGCAGTACTAGTCCACGTTCCTACTTACACACAGACTTCCAGAGGTGTCTTTGCAGCCTCCAAATGCCCTGATGGGCTTGCAGCTTCCATGCGAAATGCCCCTTACTGCTCCGGCAACAAGGTTTCCTTTCTTTGACATACATGGGCTTCAGCTTTTGTGTGCCATCTTTGCTTTTCTAACTTCTGTCCCGCAGAGTCTGTCGGCTCCGCAGAAACTGCAGAAAACTTGCTAGATTCCCCGCTCCTACCTCGGGTCTCCTCAGAATACCCTTTTGGAAAGCTCAAGCCTAGAACTTTGTGCAGTGAAGGAGCCCACACGTCCTCCTCCCCTTGCCCTGACAGTCCAGTAAGGAAAGATAAACCAGTATTTGTCCAGTTGGTTCTGATTCATGGCAACCTCCATGTGAGCCGGAGTAGAACTGTTTTCAGTGGCTGGTATCACAGAAGTAGATTACCAGGGCTTTCTTTCTAGGGGCCCCCGGGTGGACTCAACTCTCCAACCCTTCCGTTAACAGACAGTTAGATTAACCATTTGTACCGCCCAGGCACTCTTTAGGCGGGGTAGCATGGTTAAATGGACAAGGAAACTTTAAATGTCCCTCAAATTTTACTCCACAGCTATGTTCTCCAGATTCACTTGTATCCATTGCTATGCTGGAAATCCTAGTTGCATAGTGGTTAACTGTTATGTCTGCTAACCAAAAGGTCGGCAGTTCACATCCACCAGGTGATCCTCGGAAACTATCAGGCAGTTCTGCTCTGTCCTGTAGGGTCACTATGAGTCAGAACTGACTCAATGGCAGTGGATATCGCTCTACTACTTGCTGTAGAAAATTGAAGACTGTAACATGAAACTTGCTGTTAGGAAATTTGTTCTCTACCTAGGAAAAAATAATAAAAAAACAAACTTTCAGCTGAAACACTTTTTTCTTCACTCAATCAATAGATATTTATTGAGTGCCTCCTATGTGCCAGGCATACGTGGGTGGTACAAATGGTTAAGCACTTGGCTACTAACCGAAAGGTAAGAGATTTCAGTCCACCAAGGCGTGCCTCATAAAAAAAGCCTGGCAATCTATTTCCAAAAATCAGCTATTAAAAACCCTATGGAGTGCAATTCTACTCTGCACACATGGGTATACCATGAGTTGGAACTGACTCCACAGCAACTGGTAGTCTGTGTACCAGGCCATGTTCTGGGTGCTTGGAACAACGCAGTGAACAAGACAAACATCTCAGCACTCATGGGGCGTACATTTCAGTGGGAACACATGGTTACAAAGTAAATGAAAAGATAAACAGTACTTGTATTGATAAATGCTAGGAAGGACAGAAAGAAGGGACTGTGATAGAGGGGTAACAGAGACCTACTTCAGCTAATGGCAGTCAGGAAAGGCTTCTCTAAGGAGGTGACGTTTAAGCTGAGAACTGAATGTCCTGAGAAAAACTCACAATGCGTGGCTCAGAGAGGCATCCAGCATCAGGCACTGAGGATGACTTTCAGGAGTGTGGGGTTGGGCTGAGTAAAGAGCATGGAACAGAGCTTTGACCACTGCCCCTGCAGAACAGGCTTCACTTGGGTGAAAGTGCGAGCTACACTCCCACTTGGGTAAATGATTCACAGTCTTCCCTTGGAATCTGAGATTACCACCTTAAGGGCAGGGGTTTTCAGGATTATTCCAGCTGATGTGATTATAAAACTCTTTTGTATGTCTATCTATTGGCTTTCGAGAGACATTGAAGCTTTTTTAAAAAATGTTGCTGCCCAGGTGATTCTCATTCCGGGTGGGGTAAAATCAGGTAGATAACTTATGGGGAGGGGGGGATGTGGCCACAATTAGAAGTTGTGTGGTGGAGACTGGAGAAGGGCATGTAGGGTGGGGCCAGTTATGACAAGGGTCATGAAAAGGAAGCCAGACTTGATGCAGTAGGCAGTAGGAAGTAGGAAGCAGGAAGTAGGAAGCTGTTGTTGCTTTTTGAGCAAGGAAATGAATGGAGGAAAGAAAGGAAAGGTCGTGGTCCTTTTGGTAATTAGAATATCTCCTGCTTAATACATGGGGGTTCCCCTAGAGTAATATGATTAAGAGCAAGGGCTCCAAGGCCAGCCTTTCTTAGTTCAAATCCAAGTTCTGCCACTTATGAACTCTGAACTTGGGTGAGTTACTTCTCTTTGACTCTGTAGATTAGTAGTATCTATCTCATAGGGATATTATGAGAATTGAATGGATTAATTGTAAAGTGTGTACAATAGTGCCTGATATTATTACTCAGTAAACTTGAGCTGTCCTGGTATGAGATGATGTGGTCTGTATACTTCCATGAACCCTGGATTCTTTGAGTGATAGTTTGATCAGCTGAAAATTCTAAGAAGTTGTGAGCACTGCCTGGGCTCAGTGCCCAGCATTTACAAAGTAAGTGTAGACCCTCTGCCCCCAAAATGTTTTCCATTAGCCTTCCACCAGGATTTGAAATCTCTACTACTCTTTAGTGGCAATTGAGAGGTTAAAACATTTCTAACTTAATTAAGGTATCCTTTTAGTTGGCAGTTAAAAAAAAAATCATTAGGTCATCTGCTGTTGTCACCTAGGATAGTGTGGTGCTTCAGGGTAATGGACACTGGATGGTATATTAGTTATCTATTGCTGTGGAACAAATTATCCCCAAACTTAGCCATTTAAACCAAGAAACATGTGTCATCCCACAGTTTCTATGGGTCAGAAATCTGGGTGCAGCTTAGCTGGGGGATTTGGCTCAACATCTCTCACAAGGTTAAAGTCAAGTTGTTGGTCAGGGCTGTGATATCTGACAACTTAACTGGGACTGAAGGAACTGCCTCCGGGCTCACTCATGTGGTCACTGATGGGCATCAGTGCCTTGCAGGCTCAGGGACTTAGAGTTCCAGTTCCTTGCCATGCCACATAGGCTTCTTCATTAGGCTGTTCAAAACATGACACTTTAATTCTTCTAGCATGATTGATCTAAGAAATACAGACAGGGAAAGCCCAAGAAAGAAGCCATGGTTTTTATTTTTTTTATTTTTATAAACTAATATGCATAAGTAAACCTTGGTGACATAGTGGTTAAGTGCTACATCTGCTAACCAAAAGGTTGGCAGTTCACATCTGCCAGGTGCTCCTTGGAAACCCTGTGCGGCAGTTTTACTCTGTCCTATAGGGTCTCTGTGAGTTGGAATCGACTTGATGGCAGGGGGTTTCATTTTTTTTGGTAATGTACATAAGAAAGCTAGACAATGAATAAGGAAGACCGAAGAAAAATTGATGCCTTTGAATTATGGCGTTGGTGAACAGTATCGAATATACTGTGAGCTGCCAAAAGAACAAGCAAGTCTGTCATGGAAAAAGTACAGCCAGAGTGCTCATTAGAAATGAGGATGGCAAGACTTCATCTCGCATACTTTGGACCTGTCAGTCCATGGAGAAGGACATCATGCTTGGTAAGGTAGAGGGTCCACGAAAAAGAGACAGACCCTAGGTGAGATGGCTTGACATAGTGGATATAACAGTGGCTCAAACGTGGCAGCAATCATTCGAATGCCTCAGTACCAGGCAAAGCTTGCTTCTGTTGTATGAGTCTGTTGCTATGAGTCTGAACTGACTGAGTGGCACCTAACAACAACAGCAATCTGGGAAGTTAGATCCCATCACTTCTGTCATACCCTATTAATTAGAAGGGAGTCACTAGGTCCAGCCCACCCACAAGGGGAGGAAATTACATAGGGAGTGAATACCAAGGGTCGGAGGTGGGGGCCATTTTAGAGGCTGCATGCCAGTCACTTGGCCTAGTGGTAGCCAAAGATGTTGGGTACCTAAAGGTCAAGAGAGGAACCATAATGAGGGGTGAATGGTACCTGAGAGGTGGTTGACCAACATCTGGAGTTGCCAGATGTCCTGGGACCCTTGGATTCAGGCCCAAATTAGTGCAGAGGTATTGGGCAGAGATTCTTCAGGCCAGAGCCAGCTTCATCCTCACCTGCCCTTGCCCATAAGGCACAGCCTGATGGGCATGGCCAGGGAAAGAGGAGGGAGCTGGGAAGAAGCCCAGGAAGCCCAGTGGCAGCAGAAGCAGAAAAGGGGAATGCAGGTTCAGCAACTGCATTTGTTTGCAGTTGGAAAAGTTGTTAATTTTAGCTTCACACAAGGGGCTGAAGCAGGAGGGTTTTGTCATTTCTGCTGAGCTAGCCCTTGTCTGCCTCCCACAGGCCACTGCCGCCGTGTCAGCTCCTAGCCGCTGTTTGCAGGGTGGTAAGTTGGTCTAACAGTTCAGAAAGGCTGTGTGGGCTCCCTTCGGCCTGATGGGTCTGAGGCATCAGTCCTGTGTTCGCATCCTAGCTCTACACTTGCTGGTTTTGTGACCTAGGGCAAGTCATTTTACTTCTCATTGTTTCTATAGCCTCCACTGCAAAATGGAAACCCGTTTTATGTCATTTGCAAGATTGGTGTTAGGAGTCAGTGAACTCATATAGGTAAAGCACTACTAAGTGATGGCTGCTGTTACTTCTATACCCAGCTGTAACCCAGGAGAATTGACCCAAATGACCAGTTGTTCTCACAGCCAATTAGAAAACTTCTCTGAGTGTGTCTTCTTTTGCGGAGGGCTTTACACCATTTGGAAATCCTGGTGGCATACTGGATAAGAGATATGTCTGCTTACCAAAAGGTCAGCAGTTTGAATCTGTCAGGTACTCCTTAGAAACTCTAGGGAGCAGTTCTACTCTGCCCTATAGGGTCGCTATGAGTTGGAATTGACTCGACGGCACTGGGTTTGTGTCTTTTTGATTTTACATGGTTTAGGCACGAGAATGATCTCTGGCTTATATGAAAAGACACTGAGACTCAGGAGAGAGATAAAGTGACTTGCTTAGGGACACACAGCTAATAATGAGTGGCAGAGCCAGACCTGTCCTTGTCCAGAATCTGCCAGAGTTGGTTGGCCCTGAACATGACTTCAGGAGGTGATGGGAGCAGACGGCAGTGATAGGCTGGCTACAAGGGCAGAAAGAAGGCTTCGGTTCAGATCATACAACTTCTTGCAGCCTCACAAATGTGACTCTTCAGTGAATTTCCTACCCCACACCCATGTGACTGACTCAGGAGTAGAGGCTCTAATGTGTATACCGACAGCCTCCCACATTCACCTCCCAACATAACACACACTTTTCTACCAAGTGGCCAATTTCCTTTTGAAATCAAGAAACAGAGAAGCAGGTGTGAGTGTGTGTATTTGAGGACCTGTTCAAAACGCTCGAGAGAGCATGGCAGTCATCCTGCCCAGACATGCAGGGACCCTCCCCTCATTAACAAGGCAAACCTTGGTCCTGCACCAGGTAGGCAGGGGAATTATGCTGGCCACAGCTTGCCCTGGCCTTGCAACTTCAGGAAGACTTGTCCTCTCCTTTATCTACAATATCTGCAAAGAAGTAGATCTCAAAACCCTTGGACTTGGAGGCAGGAGATTAGAAATGGAGAAGATTTCCAAACTGCGGTTTGGTCTGAAGAAAGGGAGGCTAAAACCAAAACCCAAACCTACTGCCATTGAGTCAGTTCCAATTCATGGTGACCCGATGTGTTTGTCACAGTGGAACTACTTCATAGTGTTTTCTGGCTATAATCCTTACAGAAGCAGATTGCCAGGCCTTCCTTCTGTTGTGTCACTGGGTGGGTTTGAACAGCCAATATTTAGGTTAGTAGTGGAACACAAACCATTTGTTCCACCCACACTGGGGGCCTAAATGGAGCCTAGGTGAGAAATATGTAGCTCTGAGAAGTTGAAAGAGGACAGAGGAGACAAAAACATAAGGACTGAGAGAAAAAAATGAGGGGAAGGGAAGAGGAAATCAAGGGAAAGAGGAGTTCAAGAGACGTGAAGGAGTAGGGAGAAGATGAGGAGGGCAAAATGTAGAGAAACATTCTAAGAGTGACCTCCAGAATTTTCATAGAGGAGAAACTTGGGGGCAACAATCTTACTGCTAGCAAGCAAGGTTCGGAAGCTTGTCTGGAGGTGCCTGTGTGCATGGATTTTACTTGTGTAATTTATTGAGGGTAGCTTTCAGGAGCGCAGGTGATTATTAGAGATTAATGGGGGAAGGTTGCTTCCTCACCATGCTACCCCTTGGTACCATTGCCAGTAATGAATCAACAGATATAAAATGCCTACTGGGCATGAGATGAGATCAAAGCAAACCAGACTATGGGAAGTGAAGGGGAAGAAAGAAAAAGGGGTGTGAGATCTGCAACAGGTTGAGTGGCCCTTAAGGGGGATGGGGGAAGGGGGAGGCTTTGCACTACAAGGAGGACAAAGTTACTAAGTGAAGGTCTGCTATGGAGAGTCTAAAAAGAGGATTCCAGAATCTTCTCTTGGAGAACTATCAGGACTACCTCCACCAAGAAGAGTTAACCCTGAATTCAGAGTAGAACATAATAGAATGTGTCTGTATGTGTATGTATATATTTACAGAGAGTAAATATTTTCTCTCTTGATATACAGATGTATTACATATTCGTGGATAACCCCTAGTGTGTGTGTGCGCACACGTGCGTGTGCGTGTGTGTGTGTAAGTGTGTGAGACAGAGAGAGAGAGATTATGCTCTCTGTATGGTGTCAGTGGGTCTTCACGTGGCCTTGAACAGGCTACGTTAAGCCCAGCTCACTTCCCTCGCTAAGCTACCTTCAAGCCTCTGCTCTACTCTGCTCTCTGAAAGAGTGGCCCTGGATGGAAATGTGTTTTTGTTTTCTGTGGCTCCTCTCTCCTCTGCCCCAACCTTAGCCTGAGCTGCTGTTTCCTCAACAACATCCAAAGGGGGAAACAATCATTGGTTTGAGAACAATCTCCTAGCCAATGAAATGGCAGCTCAGCTATTGTTTCCAGATGCCTAAAACAGAATTATCCATAGATGGAGTGAAACCTCTGTTGACCAGAATATTTAGGAATGGATAGATAATAACACAGATTTTGAGCTAATCGAGGGTTTTAATTTCAATTCATTGAAATTATCTCTAAAGTACAAGGCCTCTTTGTTGCCTTAGAATGTAAGGTCCAGTGAAATGGAGTCTGTGTTTGATGACTAAAGACCTTGCTTTGTAAATAGACTTAATGTTTAGGATCACGAGAAAATAGTAGGATATGGTAACCAGAACACTGAATTCTAGGACTCAGAGGGTGTGGGTATCATTTCCACTGCAGTCACCTATTAGCTGTGTGACTTTGAGCAGTGTCTTATCCTTTCTGAGTCTTGATTTCTTCGTCTGCAAAATAGAACAGTGTTAGTTTTGTAAGATGGAGAAGGGGTAGGCAAAAATGTCTACTGAACACAGACCATTCCCTGGAAATTATCTTTCTTTTCTTTCATTAGGCTTATTATCCTTTGCCTCTTTCTATAAATGCTGAGTGAAAAATAAATGTATCTGATCACGGATAAGTTGGAGGTTTTTTTAGCTGAATGTTAACTGATTTGTCCCATTTCCTCAAGATAATGCTAACCCCTGGGGACATATTGTGTCCAGCCCAAACCCTTCATATGTCTTAGCTGTAAGTTTAGTAGCAAGCATCTTCCTGATGCTTAGTCATGTTTGCTGATGGTGCCAGTGTTATTAAGCCTTTGTCACTCTACCACTGGGCCAAGCTGCACATGCAGGCATGATCTTTGCTTTCAGACTTCTAGACTAGCACAGTGCCTGGTGTTCAGTAAATGGTAGCTGCTGTTCAGAATATCATTATTCTTTGGGAGCTGCTCAGAAGCGAAGGAGTCTTGATGGTATAATGATTAAGTGTTTGGCTACTAACTGAAAGGTCAGTGGTTCAAAGCCACCAGCTGATTTGTAAGAGAAAAGACTTGGCCGTCTTCTCCCATGAAGATTACAGCTTAGGAAACCCTATAGAGCAGGTCTATTCTTGTCACCTAGGGTCACTATGAGCAGCACTCGATAGACCACCACCACCACAACAACCAGAATCTGAGGGAGACAGTAGAAATGAACACAAATTTTGAATTCCATTGTGATGGCTGGAGTTACATGTGGATTCATGGGGATGGGAATATTAAAAGCTGCAACAGACCTTACATGTGAAGACACTAAAGTCTTTGCTTTCCAGTTGCATCAAGTTGCCTCTGATTCACAGCCACCCCATATGTCAAGAGTTGAACTGTGCTCCACAGAGTTTTCAGTGGGTGATTTATCAGAAGTAGATTGCCAGGCCTGTCTTCCAAGGCACCTCTGGATGGATTCCAACATGCCACCTTTTGGTTAGCAATCAGATGAGTTAACTGTTTGCTACCCAAGAGCATGACAGTAAGGCCAGACCATCCTAAATCAGGCAATATGCAAGAGTCACTCTCTGTTCTGAGCAGATAAGAGGAAAAGAGGCAGACAGGAAAAAGCAGAAGTTTGTCGTCTCTGCTAATCCTCTTCTTTAGCCCTTCTCCATCTACCTACTAGCTGGCATTACTTCATCTAGTTAGGCTGAGGTTTGGGATGGAGGAGGGACTGGCCTCCGAGGTAGGGTTCCAGGTCTAGGAGACTTGGAGGAGATTGGGGCCTTGCCAGAGAAGAGCAGACGTGAGCGGGGCACACAGACTAGGACTGTTAGAGGTCATCTAGCCAGAGACTGGACAGGAGAGTGATAGTGATGGCAGATGTGTCTCTCCTTAAAGACAAACAGCCTGCTTCTCAAATATAGGTATAGGGTGCTGACATTGCCCCAGGGAATCCCTTTGGGGCCCCGAGAAAGAGGAAGAGCTCTGGCTATAGAAGAGCCAGCTGGGTGCCCCAGGGCTGTTGGCACCTGCATGGCTTGGTGATTTTGCAGGCTGAGCTGGTGGGGGCTCGGAAGCACCTACTGCAGAAAGAGCTGTGGAGGCAGAGGCCAGGCAACTGGCTTACCCAGGATAGGACTGTCATATAGAAATATTCCCATCTGGATAGTTCAAGAGAAGCAAGTCTGGGTAATGATAAACTATGAATTTAATGCATGAGCTGAACATTGAAAAACTTCAGCCCCAAGCTCCTGACTAGCATCTGAGCCAAATCCCACTCGCACAGCATTTAATCAGCTTCCTGACAGATCCCAGTAAAAGGGAGATGAATTTACGAGATTGATTAGCTAATACCCAAGTGTTATGCTTACTCCGTGATCCAAGAGGACCAGGCTGGGGCCTCCAGACTTTCTGATGCTCAGATTTGATTCTGCAGCTGCTGCAGTGACAGGTGTGCCTGGGGGTGTGTCCTATGGAGAGGAGACTGAGCTGAGTTGTTCCTGCTGTCAGGCTCCTTCCTCATTCTAGGACATCCCTCAACCTAGGATGGATCTGGGCCTTTGGGAAAGAGCTATTCTCATCAATGACTTCCACCCCCTATTATGCTCTCCAATAGTTTATTGCTTATGTCCACCTTATACCAGGGATGTCTTTTCCTTTATCTCTGCTATCCTTCATGACCCATCTGCAGCCTCACCTCCTCTAGGAAGCCTCTCTGGCTATAGAAGCCTTCAGTGAGCTTTCCTTTCTTCCAACTCGAAAGAACCAGTTTTATCTGGATCACAGATAATCATAGACTGTGCTGAGAACTACCACAGAATTAACTAGGTCCATTCTGCCACATTTGTAAATGTTAAAATTATTTAACTTATAAAAGTGATACATGCTCATTAGAACAAGCAAAAAAAAAAAAAATACAGAAAAATTTGAAGAAAAAGTTAATCTCCTTCTCATGCCCCTCTAATCCTACTTCCTCCAAAAACCAATGTTGAGTCTGTCTGAGGGAGCCCTGGTAGCTCAGGGTTGAGTGTTCAGCAGCTAACCGAAAGGTCAGTGGTTCACAACCACCGGGCACTTCATGGAAGAAAAGCTGTGACAGTCTGCTTTCATAAACATTACAGCCTTGGAAGCCCTATGGGGCAGTTCTACTTTGTCCTGTTAGGGTCACGAGTTGGAACTGACTGGATGGCAAGGAGTGTTTTTGGTTTCAAGCTGTGTCTCTCTGCTCCTGCATAGATATATACATACACCAATAGACACAGCCTCATCATTTTATCAGTAAGAAAACTAAAGCCCAGAGAGGTGAAATGCATTTTCCAAGGTCACACAGCTGGTTAGTGGCAGAGCTGGGAGTAGAACCCAGGTGTCCTGATTCCCAGTTTCCAGTCAGTGCTATTGTGATTTGGTTGTCACCTATGAGAGTCTTGTCTGCCTGAATGAATTGTAAACACAACTGAGGGTTAAAGAAAAAAAAAAAAAAAAACCATGTGTTCTCTGTTGCGTTTCCCACAACATCTAGCACAGTTTTGAGCATCTGGTCCAGGGTATTTACTAAATGTTTGTCTCCTCATTTTAAATCCTTTCTGAAACAAGACACAGTATAAATAAAGAAAAAGAAAATGTTTGACTCAGTGCCTGGTTTAGCTGAATGTAAAGCTGAACCATGCAATCATACAGAAATTGATTGTTAAGATGGCTGAGGAAAAAGCAGACAAAAACTAAACTGATTAGTGACTGTGTGCAGATATGTGGAGGCAGAGACAAATATAGAGACCGAGGACCTCAAATATCGGAAAGGCTTGTGCTCCTACCGAGTTAACAGAGAGGAGAACCTGGCTTGGGGATAGGCTGGAGGCAGTCATGGAGGCGGGGGCTCCTCGACAGTCCACAATTTCCTCAGCACCTGTGGCCCCCCATGCCAGCATCCGAGTCAGCTTGCTGCATCAAGCTCCCTGTGGCTGTGGCCAAGTACTGAAGGCTCGTTTTGTGTGTTTCTCACCTGGAGAACCAGCTTTACAGCCGTTATACTACTTTGTGGTAGAGCTTTGAATCAGTTTGTTGTGGTTCAAATCCCTGGTCAGAATTTGCATTTCTAACAAGCTCCCTTCTAAGAATTTGCATTTCCAGCTCCAGATATGCTGAATCAGAATCTACATTTTAACAAGATCCGCAGATGATTCTTATGTACAACTTCCTGGCAACTTGTTAGAAATGCAGATTCTCAGTAGGAGTTCAACAAAAGGATTTTGAAGCCCTGCTTTGTGGAGCCACACTGATGGGATTGCTATGGATTCATTTGATGTTTTTGTTTATTACTGATCACCCCTGAGGGTAAAGGAGGCTGGGCTTGTATTAAGGCTTTTGCCATCACCTGTAGAGATTGTCTGCCTGTCTCACAGAGCTGGGGAAGATTGCAGAGAGGACTTTTGGCCCCATCAGCTGATCTGGAAGCAGAGCTATTTGGAAAAATCATAAACACTAATGGAATTTTAAAGCTATAAGAAGCTTTAGATGTTCTCTAATAAGATTATTAATGCTTCACATTGATACAGCACTTCACAGTTTATGAAATGACTGTATGTGACTCCTTCCCCTCATTTTAAATGTAGAACCCTTTGTTTATTTCAGAAGACCCTTACAGCTGGGCAGTGAACGGTTGTTAGTTTTCTCAGGTGTGAGAATGACATTGTAATTATGCAGAATGTTTTAATTTTTAGGAGATAAATGATGAAGTATTTAGGGTTGAAGTGTCATGATGGTTGAAATTTTAGAATGGCGTAGTGTTTGTGTAGATGCACACTCAGCGAGATAGATAAAGCAAAATGGCAAAATGTTAATAAATATTGAATCTAGATGATAAATGCAGAAGTGATTTTGTATTGTTCTCAAGGCTAATTTAGCAGCTTTGTGTACTTGAAAGTGTTCATAATAAAAAGCCAAAGCCAAGTCAGAGAATTAATTAAAAGAAACTGTTAATGTGGCCAGGCCTATGGATGGTTATTTGTAACAGCTAAAGATTGTACAAAAGATGAGTCAAGGCCCTGAAGAATATGTGAAAGGTTGGAACAGAGTTACACAGAGGACGCAATATGGTGCTGTGTGATTAGGTGTAGTTGATCAGTTAACATGCAGAAGAGCAGAGTCGAGCCAGTTGCATGCTCTGCCTGTTACCTGAGTTGGGTGATTACATGACAGGTACTTAGGTTGCAATATAATTCAGCTCATAGTTGGAGATATCACAAGCCTTCTGAGTTACTCAGAGGCTGCCTGTTCAGTCTCTGCTCACATCTCCTGCTGGCCGTGGTGATGCCTGTGAGTCCTCGTGAGTGAATGAAGCCAAGAAGTGTACGTTGTTGGAACTCTCCTCAGTCCCTTTGGTTAGCTTTGAGGCACCCAGCTTCACTCCTGCAGTCGCACCAAACAGTACATCCTCTAAGTAGGGTGTCAGAAGGGCTCTCTGAAAAATGATCCATAAGGGCTTGAGGGTCCAAGGTTTGATGAGATGTCAAAAAGGGTGGCCTATGACTCAGTCACCCAGCTCTACCTCTGTTGGTTGTGTTGGCCATTCGAGCATTTGCTGATGAGAGGAATGGGGAGGATCTGCCTCAAGACAGGGGCCACCCAGATGCTCTTGCCTGGAGTATGAGGGTACCTATCCATCTCACTGCTGACAGGGCCTGAGGAGGCAGTTTAGAACTCAACAGAGCCTAATGGTTGGGGTCTGGCCCTCCACCCATGTGACAACGGATCAATTTATCCCTGCTGTTGCTTTGTAGAACCTGCCCAGCTTCCGCCCCACCGTGGCCTCATCACTTCTCAGCAGACAGAGGGCTTTAGAAACACTCCACCCCATGTACACAGGGGAAAGGGGCAGGGACTTAATTTGCATTTTCTCTTGGCCAGCATTTCCTTGGTGTCTGCATTAATCACCATAAAGGATAAATGCCACCAAGAGGATGGAACAAGCCAGAGAGAGAGACAGCCAGCAAGTTTGAGCAAGCAGTGGGGCCTTCTGGGGGAGGAGGAAACTGGTCTGGAAAAGAGGTGACCAGAATGAGTCCTTGGTGAGCTCTCACTTCATCTCCTGAATTACTGAGCCCTCAGTCTCTTGAAAATGAGCTCTCCTTCCAAGTCATGTTTGACAGCCATATTCCAAAAGAATTAAGTCTGGGTCTAAACAAATTCATGTTGTGAGCAAGGACTGATGCAGCGTAGTCCTAACAAGGGAATGCAGGTGGGATATTCAATAGAATAATTCAATTCCCTTCGTGATTTTTCAGATAAGAAAACCGAGACTCGCTGAGGAAAAAGGGCTTGCCCAAGGCCAATTAATTACTCAAGATAATTAGTCCAGGTAGAGCCCCCAAAAGCAGCCCCAGTGCCATAGTTGGTGAGGCACACAACAAGAGGTCAACAATTTGAACCCGCCAGCATTCTGCAGGAGAAATATGTGGCAGTCTGTTTTTGTAAAGATTTCAGTCTTGGAATGGAGCAGTTCTGCTCTATCCTGTAGGGTCCATGTGAGTTGGGATCAACTTGACAGGAACAAGGACCAGTACGAGTGGTTGTTAGGTGCTGTCAAGTCAGTGCCAACTCAGAGCAGCCCTATAGGTCAGAGTCGAACTTCCCCACAGGGTTTCCAAGAGCGGCTGGTGGATGTGAACTGCTGACCTTTTGGTTAACAGCTATAGCACTTAACTACTATGCCACCAGGGCTCCTCTAGTACATGTACAACCCCTGAATACTAGTGCAGTCTTTTTTGTAAATCACAACACACATTGTTTCGGTAAGCAGAAACCCCAAGACTCGTGCATTCTTTTTCTCTCAAATATCTTTGCAAGGTGGCACTGACTGAAACTCAGTCTTGTCAAAGATCTGCCCCTACACCCTCCCTGTCTGGCCACAGCAAGGTGACCATGTTCCAGAGTCAGGACAAGCTCCGGCAGGTCCTTGTTCTCTCTCGAGCCTGCTCCCCCCTCTCTCTTTTGTCAGCCGAGGTTTCCTGGAAAGGCCATTCTGAAATGAAGATAATGTCAGTGAAGTGCTTATTAGTAGGTAGCCGCTGGCTGACTACAGATTTGATGGTCTCCCTTGATCTCCATCTGAGACCAAATCTGGCTGATCTCCTTTGACTTGTGACCCTGAGCGAAAGGCTCACCAAGTTCTGCCGTGGGGTTCATGTTTTAACCATCCTGTGTCAGTCATCAGAAACCCTGGTGCTGTAGTGGTTAAGTGCTACAGCTACTAACCAAAAGGTCAGCAGTGTGAATATGCCAGGTGCTCCTTGCAAACTCTCTGGGGCAGTTCTACTCTGTCCTGTAGGGTTGCTATGGGTTGGAATCAACTCAGTGGCAGTGGGTTTTGCTTGTTTTGGTCTCAGTTCTCTAGTGCTGTTATACCAGAAATATCACAAGTGCATAACTTTAAAAAGAGAAATCTGGTTATCACAGTCCAGTAAGCTGCAATTCCAAATTATTTTATTATCATAGTCCTGTAAGCTTGAGTCCAGATTCAGTATGAGAGCATCTTGGCCCAGGAACCTCAGGTTCAGAGGACACGCTCTGCTCTCAGTGCTGCTTTCTCGGTGACACGAGATTCTCAACTCTCTCTGCTCACTTCTCTCTTTTATAGCCCACAAGCTTGTAGACTGAGTCTCACCTCACCAACACAACTGCTGCCCATTCTCCTTTATCAACATCATAGAGGCAAGATTCACAACACGTGGGAAAAATGACCCAACACTGGGAATCCTGGCCCAGCCAAATTGATACATACATTTATGGGGGGGACATAGTGCAATCCAGATTCTGGAGCCACTGGGTCCTCTGTTAAGTTGCTGAAGCGGAGGAGCCAAAGAGCAAGCCTTGGAGCAGATGTAGTATAACCGGGTGCTGCTGTTGAGGCATTTCTGACTCACAGTGACTCCTTGTGTGTAAGAGCAGAACTGTGCTTCGGAGGGTTTTCAGTGGCTGATTTCACAGAAACAGATCACCAAGGTACCTCTGGGCGGACTCCAACCTCCACCGTACTGTTTGCGCCACCTGGGGATTCCTCAGAGTAGTTGTAAATATGTGTGTGTGTGTGTGTGTGTGTGTGTGTAACCCATTGCTGTTGAGTCGATTCCAACTCATAGTGACCCTATAGGACAAAGTAGAACTGCCCTACAAGGTTTCTGACACTATAATCTTTATAGAAGCAGACTGCCACATCTTTTCTCCCTCAGAGCAGCTGGTGGGTTTCAATTGCTGACCTTTCAGTGAGCAGCCGAATGCTTAACCAGCGTCACCCAGCTCCTTCAGGGTAGTATAGGGTTTTCAAAGTCACAGAACCTCAGAACAAGAAACAACCTTACCTCTGTCCCCGTTGTACACATAGGGAAACTGAGCATCACTATCATAATAGCATAGTTTAGCTTTCATTTCAGAGTGAAACATGAATTTGCTTGAATAGGCGTGTCTACACTATTGCACAGGACCGTTAAGTGGGGACTCCTGGGGAGAGGAGCCCAAGGGAGAGGTTGAAGGATGCAACAGACATATGTATTACTTTCATGATAAACTAAAATGCAAACAAATGAAATGGGGGCAATCCCTACCCATAAACCCAGCCCTTTCCATGCTTCCAAACCAGTGAGGATGGGGTGCAGTCAAGGCTTCAGCAGCTCATTCTCCCAAAGCCTCAGCGAAGTTATTCACTGCACTCAGGACTAGTGTATAGTTGTGCAGGTTGTGACCTCCGTAAAGGCGCTTGGTCAAGACTTAAGTAAAGCCGGAAATCCAGCCCATGCTCTGCTTCCCAAACTATGTTTCATGGCACAAGGCTGAGTCTACCTGGATGACTGGGTATATCCCATCATCCCCATTCATGGGGCTATGTCCATCCAGATGGTATAGCTGTTTCTCATTTACACAATGAAGATCAAAGACTATAGCCTTCAGTATGGATTACACCTCAACATCAGGAAAACAAAAATCCTCACAACTGGAACAATAAACATCATGATAAATGGAGAAAGGATTGAGGTTGTCAAGGATTTCATTTTGCTTGGTTCCACAATCAATGTCTGGCAGTCAAGAAATCAAAAGATGCATTTTACTGGGGAAATCTGCTGCACAATGACCTCTTTAAAGTGTTGAAAAGTAAAGACGTCACCTTGGAAGACTAAGGTGCGCCTGACCCAAGCCACGGTATTTTCAGTCGCATCATACGTATGCAAAAGCTGGAAAGTGAACAAGGAAGACAGAAGAATTGCTGCCTTTGAATTGTGGTGTTGGAAAGAATATTGAACATACCATGGACTGCCCAAAGAACAAACAGATCTGCTCTGGAGGAAGTACAACAAGGGTCCTCCTTGGAAGCAAAGATGGAGGAACTATGTCTTACATATTTTGGACATGTTGTCAGGAGGGATCAATCCCTGGAGAAGGACATCATGCTGGGTAGAGTGAAGGGTCGGTGAAAAAGAGGAAGACCCTTAACGGGCTAGACTGACACAGTGGCTACGAAGATGGACTTAAGCATAAAAATGATTGTGGGCATGGTGCAGAATCGGGCAGTGTTTTATTCTGTTGTTCATAGGGTCGCTATGAGTTGGAACCAACTGAATGGTACCTAACAACAACACAACAACAACTTACGCAAAGGTACCAAATAGACTACTTCTGGCTCTAGTGCCATCAGCCATGGGTTCCAGTGCCTTGTGACAAACCATCCCTAGGCTCCTAAGTTCCCTACAGGGCTCCCCACACTCCTGTGTACGCTCTGCTCCTAGGCCTAGGCTTTTTGCTTTTGCCAGCTACCCTCTGAGCACAAGGGCAGGAAATCCAAGTGAGGCAAGTCTCTTGGAGCCTGAGGCCTCACCTCCATGATGATATTCATATTTCTGAGTTCCCCCAGTCCTGTGCTTAGCCTACCTGTTTGGCTCTGGAACCATGTCTTGGATGCCCATTCCCTTCCTGGTAGTTTGGTGCCAATGGTTTGTCTGAGTCGTGACTCTGACTGCTGTGTCCCATGTTTTCTGTGGCCTCCCCTTCCAACTGCCCCTCTACAGTCAGCTGTAGAAGTTAGAACTCACAATTCGTCCCTTAGGCCTGTGTAGCCAAAATGGACAGGGGGATCAGGGAAAGAGAGTGGTTCTTGCCCCTTGCCTGTCTGTCCAGATAGAGGCTTCCATTGGGGCTTTTCACTGCAAAAGAGTGAGCTGAGAGGACAACAGTAACGGAGTATTCTCAGTTGTTGGAGAGTGTTGTCATGTCTACAGAGTGCTTTGTCCAGACCCCAGCTGCCACCCACCCTGTGTGTCCTTCCTTGGCTGCAGGGTAGGGGTACGGCAGCGCTAGGATCAGGCTGTGGAAACCTGTGTGATGTGAGGGGTAGGGGGCAGGTTGGCCCTCGGGATCAGAATAGCTGTTTCTGGCTATTTCTAAGCCCCCCACTTTACTAGCACAGGCCCAAGACTTCCAGATGAGCTCACTAGTCACTCCCAGAAATGAGGGGGTTTATGGTACCAGATGGGCCTGAAGCAAACTGCCCAATGGAATACTGAAGGGGGAGAAAGGGATCTCAGTTCAGGCCCTCTAGCACTGGTCCAGCCAGGGGGGAGGCAACAGTGAAGGAGCTATGCTTCGTACACCTTTTCACTCTGGACAGAGGCCATCGTCTTCTCAGCTGAGCCCCTTCAAGTGAGGACTAGCAAAAGTCCTTGAATTAAGAATGTGAATGCAACAGCTAAGCATTCTCCCTCTTCACCTACTTCTTCCTCCCCAAATCTGGGAGCTGGAGGGAGCCACACTGTGGAAGAAGGGGTGGGGAAGGGAAGCAGAGGGCCTGCTGTCACTCTTCTGCCCTGACAAGCTGTGGTGTCAGTCATCCCTGGCTCTGTTGGGGCAAGGGGGAGGGGAACTTGGTGTGGGTCCCTGCCAGGAGGAACAGGGGAAAGGAAAGATTCATAGCAGTCCAGGCACTGGGTCTTAAGGCCAGGACCGGGGCTAGGCAAAAAGATGGGGAACCCCGTGCAGGGATGGCCAAGCACAGAGAGATCCAGTAACATGGAATCTTCTGGGGAATGTGCAGACCAGGGCAACTCCAACTTTGAGTAGATACTGGACAGGCAGCCAAGCTTTGTAGTGTTCAGCAGTATCTCTCCACTGACTCTCAGGAGAATAGATGCTGTTGGTTTTCCCACTGCCTGTCACTCTTCACCTCCAGGACTTCTAACGGTTCAGTCAACCACCCAGAGGTGGTTATTAATCCCAAACAATATGATGAATCATGAAGACTGAAGATCTGGCCATGCCAAACTGTGAGAGTTATGTAAAGGGTGAACCCTAGATTCAGTTTGCTTTCAGTCAGAAATGTCTGCTTCCTGATTCTTCTGAACTCTTTTGGAAAGAACCGCATACTCTGAAAGAATGTTCCAATTTAGTCACGCCAGTGGGCTAAGCCAACCAAGTAATTTGGTGAGGGAGGAGCCAAGGGGAAGGCCCTCAGAAATGGGTGTGAACTTCTTGCGCACAGAGCTTGGGTTCCCCTGCTGGTGAGGAAGGGGTCTTTGCTAGAGCCTTGCTACAACAACTCCTTAGTCTATGTTTTCTTTCTAGGGGAAAGATGGGGTGGCCCAGGGGGAACTGTTGAGGGAGGAGAATGAGTTCCCAGACAAGCATCTCCCAGCTAGTAGGAAAGATCGCGGCCAAACTCAGTCTTGTTCACATGTAGCTGCTGTTTAAATTTTGTTGAGTAACGTTAGAAAAGGAAACCTAGTGATTTAGTGCTACATCTGCTGGACTGACCAAAAGGTCGGCAGTTTGAATCTGTTAGGCGCTCCTTGGAAGCTCTGTGGGGCAGTTCTGCTCTGTAGTATAGTGTCGTCTACGAGTGGGAATCGGTTCGACAACAGTGGATTTGGTTGGGGTTTAATGTTAGGGTTTTGTCCTGAGTTTAAATGGTTTACTGGATTTTAAAATGCACCTTGGTTCTGTGTGTAGTAAGAAAGGAATCTGAGTTCTGTGGAAGATTCAGCCAGTGAACGGATTTCATTATGGTTTCAAATTTCCAGTCAGCTCAACTCAAGCTCCAGCCCCTGGAGCAAGTTCTCATGGGAGCTGTGGCCTCCCGGTGGTTGCCTCTAAAGCCTAACCTTTATCTCACCTCCCTTAAAAGTAGATGGCACTGGATAGGGAAAAGAGAACTTTCTTCGTTCTGTCTTACTTGGTGCCTTTCCCAGAGAAGAGCACTCATTTTGTCACATTTAACCTCAGGAGGTACAACTAGATGATCCATCCCTCTGGCCTGAGCCTATGAAAACCAGGGAATTGGCACCTGCGATCTGCCATTCTGTGCCTTTGCCTTCTCTGGCTGCGGCTAAACTGCTGCTAAAATGCTGACTCCTGCCTTGTCCATGATGGAGTGAGCTTTTAACCGGCTAGCTTGGCCTGTGAGGTTTATTTTATTCAGGGCTGCATAAAAGGCTGGAGGGGTAAAGATCTAAGGAGGGACTGTGGAATAGTGGGGAGCAAGAAACGGTGACTGCATGTGAGAAGAGCCTGGTGGGGTTGAGACCCCTGAAGAATGGTCTCCGCTGCTACAGATATTGCTCAGATGTAGGTATTCCAATATCATCAGCTCCATGAGCAGGCAGCTACCTGCATGGTGAGCTTTGAGGATCACCACAGCCCTCATGTAATCACAAAATACATTCTCCACACCTTGCTGTGACCTTTGAAAATTATTGCTTTGGGTCAAGACATTGCCCCTTAAAGACACTCACAGAAATGTGTTTTTCTTAATCTCAGAAAAGTTTTAATGTGTCATATTCACTGGCTTTTACCTGTCAAAGAGCAAAACCCTGAAAAAATGGAATCCGGAACAAATGATGTTTTATAGGAAGGAGAGAGGATATGTCGGCAGCAAGGTGAAGCATAACGGGTGAGCTGAGGTGGGAGCCGTATTTGGTGAGGTGGGGAGGGGCAACTGGGCGGCTGTGAACGAAATCGAAGACAAATGTTCTCAGTTTTCCCTGTAATCTCGATGACTGCATGGTCTCCCTTGCCTTTAAAATCTAGATGAGATTCCTTTAAAACCTTTGCCCTGGATTGTGCAAAGTCCAGAGCCCTCCCAGATCTCTGAACACTTAGGGACAGCTCCCATGTTTAGTGTCCTCCTCCTCACCCCCGCCTCCCCAGACTCTGAGCCCGTGTTTCTCCAGAAGGAGTTCCATCTGTATTTGTGGTTCTAAACCTTGGCCACATGCTAGAAGTGCTTGGGGGAGTGTCTACAAAATATCAATGCCAAGTGCCATCCCAGACCAATTAAATCTGAGTCTCTAAGGGGAGGACCCAGGAGCATTCCTTATTTTTTTAAAAGCTCCCCAGGTGATTCTAAATGTGCAGCCAGGGTTATGAACTGCTGGTTTACTTGAATCAAAACTATCCCCATGAAGCCATCATTAAACAACAGTTTAGCTCAATTAATAAAGAATGTTTGCCTTGAGCACTGCAGCTATATAAAAAAAAAAAAAGTAGCTATGTGAGTTCATATCGACAACAGTTAATCTAAAACACAGATGAAAACTTAAGAGGCAGAGAATCTAAATTAATGGTGATGAAACAATGCTGGTAGAGACAGTGAGAATGGTAACACAGTGGGAAGTATATAACTGATGTCATTGAATTGAGCACATAGAAATTGTGAATGGATATATGTTTTGTGGAAACCCTGGTGGCTTAGTGAGCTAAGTGCTACATCTACTAACCAAAAGGTCGGTAGTTCAAATCTGCCAGGTGCTCCTTGGAAACTATGGGCCAGTTCTACTCTGACCTCTGGGGTTGCTGTCAGTTGGACCCAACACAACAGCAGTGAGTTTGATTTTTTATATGTTGTGTGTGTATTGCTACCAAAAATTTTTTAAAAAGAACTACAGATGGTTTAAATGTTCCATTTGTATCTTTTCATGTCAGCCAGGATGTGGAACCTCACCCTCTTCCTTAAAAAAGAACTGTTGCTGTGAAGCTGATTCCAACTCCTAGTGACCCTATAGGACAGGGTAGAACTGCCTCATCGTTAAGAGTATAGCTGCTAACCAAACGGTCAGCAAGTCTAATCCACCAGCTGCTCTTTGGAAACTCTATGGGGCAGTTCTGCTCTGTTCTTTAGAGTAGCTAAGAGTTGGAATCACCTCAACAGCAATGGTTTGATTTGGGTTTAATCTTTTTAGAAGCAGAATGCCACATCTTTTTCCCAGAGTGGTTGGTGGGTTCGACCTGCCAACCTCTCGGTTAGCAGCTAAACTTTTAACCACTGTGCCACCAGGGCTCCTTCACTCTTAATCCCCCCAAATAGCCATTCACCCAAGAAAATGCATCAGAGGTTTTAAGGAAATAGAAGAATTTACCTTGCAGTAGCACAAACAAGTTAGATTAGGAATCCTTGAATCAAAGGAATCTTTTGGACCTTTTCTCAGTCAGCCTGCAGTCTCTTGTCGTGTTCCTCAGTTCCCTTCCTTCTCTGTCCATTCCTCTCCTCTCTGCTCTCCCACAGCCTGAGTCTTCTTCCTTTTTACCATACAGTTTTAAGCTCGATCCTCAGTTGCCTTGGCGCCTGCCTATCTAAGCCACCAAGGCAAGCAGCTTATCAAATTCTTTTCCTACAGACAGTCCTGGTTCCCTAACTAAGAGGAATCCTGGTGCCAGCTAGTGAGGCAATCACATTTTCACCCCAGCTCCACAGGGTCGTGACAAGGACCCTGAATGGCTTCAACCTTACATCCCCACTGGTCTGAAAGCCATCCCAGTGGCATACTCTATTTCCATCCAAAGAAGCAGGGCCCAGGTCTTGCATGGGAGGCTAAAAGTTGGCAGAGCATTGGAGAGTGATTGTCTTTGTAGCCAATCAAGGGAGTCTTGTGTGTACTTGTAGGTGTCTATTCCTTACGGCTAATATTCAAATTTGGTGGACTTGTAGACTAACAGGCCTTTCCCAAGTGCAGAGAAAAATGTTCTTGGTTCATGATCTAAAAATAAATAAATAAAAATACTGTTACTATGAAAAATATTGAAAATGCAAAAGTGACATTTTATTTAATGAATATTTCCTGTGTGGTGTTATTTGCCAACTGCTGGGCTAGGTGCTTTCAATTTGATTTGATGGTGGCCCAAACCATTGCACCCAGTACTTAAACAGTTTCATGAGTTTTATCCATTTCCTTCTCGATCTTCTCTTCTTGAGCTAAAGGTACTACTTGTAAAACAAAACACTTTAAGCTCTGAATCAGGAATCACTGTTGTTTAGTGCCATGGAGTTGGTTCTCACTCACAGAAACCCTACATACAACAGAATGAAACATAGCCCAGTCCTGCACCGTCCTCACAGCTGTTCTTATGCTAGAGCCCATTGTTGCAACCGCTGGGTCAGTCCAGATCACTGAAGGTCTCCTTCTCTTTCACTCACCCTCTACCAAGCATGATGTCCTTCTCCAGGGACTGGTCACTCCTAATAGCATGTCCCAAGTGTGTAAGATATAGTCTTGACATCCTTCTAAGGAGTGCTGTGATTGTACTTCCAAGACAGATTTGTACTGAAAATTCTCTTCAGTAGACTGGCACCTTTTTGTATATGGGCCTGAACACATTATTTCCATGTGTTTGTGAAAAGGTATATGGTGTGTATATAAGCCTTTCATGGGACTGTGTGCGATTCTCAAACTGAATTGTGAAGGCATTTTTATCCCTGAAACTTAAATCTCCCAAGTTCTTGGATGCTGAATCACACTAGCTAGCTGACAGCTATCAAGTGTTTACAATGAGCTGGACACTGGGCTTGCTACTTCACATGCGTCATCCTCACAGCAGTGAGGTAGCAAGTATTACCATCTCCATTCTACAATTGAGGAAACTGATCATCTACTATGAAGTGGCTGAGTCAGGATTCAAACCTAGGACTGTATAACCCCAGAGCCTCTCAAAGCACATAACCTCTTTGTCTTAGTTATCTAGTGTGGCTATGTAACAGAAATATAACAGTGGGTGATCTTAATGAACAGAAATTTACGTTCTCACAAGTTAGGAGGCTAGACGTCTGAATTCAAGGTGTCTGCTCTAGGGGAAATGGAAACCGTGGTGGCATAGTGGTTAAGTGCTACATTTACTAACAAAACGGTCAGCAGTTTAAATCCACCAGGCACTCCTTGAAATTCTGTGGGGCAGTTCTACTCTGACCTATATGGTCGCTATGATTCTGAATCAACTTGATGGCAGTTGATTTGGCTTTAGCTCTAGGGGAAGGCTTTCTTTCTCTGTTGGCTCTGGAGGAAGGTCCTTGTCTCTTTCCAGCCTCTGTTCCTTGGCAATCATCCTGTGACATGGCATCTACCTTAGCCCAGTCTATGATTCCTTGTTTCTGTGCCTAATATGCTCTTTTATGTCTCAGAAGTGATTGGTTTAGATGCACCCTGCATGATATAGCCTCCTTAACATAACAAAGAAAACTTATTCCCAAATGGAATTAAACATCCACAGATATACCCATTGCCTTTGAGTTGCTGTGATTCATGGTGACCCTATAAGACAGAGTAGAACTGCCCCAGAGTTTCCAAGGAGCACCTGGTGGATTTGAACTGCTTACCCGTAGGTTAGCAGCTGTAGCACTTAACTACCATGGGTTTCCATCCACAGATATAGGGTAAGATTTACAACATATATTTGGGGGGGAGTTATTTCATACCACTCTTGATACCACCTTCCAAAGCAGGGCTGAGGGAAAGCAAGCTCTGTCATCATCAGTAACAACGCCGTCACTGTCATGGTGGCTGTCAATATCATCGTATCAGCTACCTTTGTCAGGCACTTTCTTTGTGCCAAGTGTTGCACTAAAATGCTCTTAATAATAATAACACTATGAATAGCTGCTAACATTTACTGAGTTCTTAGTATGTGTCAGACATTTTCCAAAACCTTTTACAAGAATTACTCTAATAATTCTTCACCATATTGCTATGAGATGGATACTATTCTTAGCTCTATTTTAGAGAGGGAGGGAAATGAAATTTAAACAGGTTAAATAACTTACCACATGATCTCACAGATAGTGAGTAGCAGAGCTGGGGTGTGTCCTACATTCATCTGACTCCAGAACCTTAATCCTGTGCAGTATTGCATCCCATGGAAACCCTGGTGGTGTAGTGGTTAACAGCTATGGCTGCTAAGCAAAAGGTTGACAGTTCAAACCCACCAGGCCCTCCTTGGAGGCATTCTGCTCTGTTCTGTAGGGTCACTATGAGTTTCAGTTGACTCAACAGCAGTGGTTTGCTTTGGTTTTACTGCCTCCCGTGTCAGGAGTTCTGTATGTAGAGATGGTTTCCTCTCCCCCTTTTCCCCATTTTGAGAGTACTGTCTGCCAGTGACTTCTGATCATGAGAGAGCTCTCTTGGACTCACCTGCTTGACTGGGCTAGAAGGCTGGAATGGTGGGCCACCATGGTGTAAGCAGGTGCCCCCTGCATCAACTGACAGCCCAGCCCTTTTCCATTTGGTAGTCAATGCCATGAGAATAAGAAATCTGGACCATAGAGCACTCTCTGGCCAAACAATTTGTTTAGCAAAACTTTAGGCTATTACCGCATCTGAGACTTGTATAAACAGAGGCCAGGCAAACAAGATGACTCTTCATAGCTTCTTCCTCCCCATTCTATAAGCTAGGGCTGCATAAAGTGTATATTTTCTCTTCATTACACCTCCAGGACTCCCTTCCCCCTGGCATCCTTTGCAGTGACATCTCCTTCTTCTTCTCCCTGGCTAACCCCTGAGTCCCTTGCTTCCTGTCTAGTATCAGTGTCATTTGCTCATCATCTTATTTCATCCCTCTTTTGAAAATGCCAGTTCCTTTCTGCTCCAAATCACTCCACTTATCCCTACTTTTATTTCTGCTCAAAACCACATTAAGCCTGTAAAGCACTTTGGAAACTAGTGTGGCACAATGGTAAATAGAGCTTTATGGTATTTTGTTGTCATTGAGCTTGAGAACCAATGATAATTCATGGCCCTGGCATACCTGTGTCTCTGAGGGACTATTAACTAGCTATAGATGAGGCCTGTGGCCATGACCCAAACTGTATACTTTGCAGATGATGCAAAGTCACTCCAGGTGGAGTAGTATTAGCTTGAGTGGCATTTCTCAAATTGGTGTCTGTGGTACCCTGTTTGTGAGAGATTAATAAGTATCACGGCAGAGGGGGTAGGGGGACGAGGAGGTTCTGAGTACAGATGAGCTTGGTGAATGCTGGGTTAAGCAAGCTCAACTTTATTGTAGAATTTTGCAGATCTCTGAACATGCTAATGAGAATCATGAATCTCCAAGAGGACATCAGAGCCTTGCTACTCCGAGTATGGCCTGAGGGTCAACAGCATCAGCATCAGCTGGCAGCTTCATAGAAAGGCAGAATCTCAGGTCCCACCCCAGACCTTCCAAGTTAGAATAGACAGACATAGTAACAAGACCACCAGCTCATTTGTGTGCACATTGAATTTTGAGAAGCACTGATGTAGGGTGTGCAGCGCTTCTCAATTTTTTTTGTCTTTGGAACCCCTTTGTAAAGCCTCTTGTGGGACTAGTGTTCCGTGATACATACTTTGGAGAAAGAGAGGCTAGAGAACCTGGCATAGCAATTTCTTATTGTACAGAGACTCCATAGAAAGCTGTTAGCCAAAGCGACATTTAGAAATTGATGAACTGGTTAGTTATACATGACTCAAAAACTCGCTTTATACAAGTTTCAAGTCTTCTGAACCATGTGGTACCAGAAAGTCTACCCACCCCAACTTCCATTAACTCATTTACTGGGTATTTTCAGACAGTGTCATGGCTTTGCTTCTTGATGTCTTATGTGGACCAGATCAATCTGTTTGTTTCTTAAACCCCACAGCTTCTCCAACAGTACTAAAGCTGAGGATGCAAGCATGCTAAGAGAGTTGCGTGCTCCCCTGCTGTAGAACATTATAAAGGTAATTTTATAGAAACTATGCAACTTTTCAGTCCAGTGTGTTCTGTTCAGTTAAGCTGTTGTTGTTTTTCTTTTAGGCCTTTAAGCTATTGTGCCAAACATCAAAATAATACTAGCTATTTTGTATTCAGATCTTGCAACTCATTTGGGGACATTGTTAATATTTTACAAGAAAATTCTCTTTTTTTTCCATTCTCATTTGTGATTTTCAAGTGTGTTGTTGCAGTGCATTCATAAATATGGTTTCTCTTAAGTCTCAGGTCCCCATTTTTTTTTTCCTTTGAGAAACACACCTCCAATTTTATGTTAGAAGTAAAGTGAAAAATAGACCTTGATATGTGAAGTTTTGACTTGCATGAAACTTGTGGAGGACACAATCATTCTGTAATGCAAGGTGCTACCATGCCCCAGCTCTGGTTGCTCTCATGGGCAAAACTCTCGGCCCAGTTTCTTGGGAGTTGTCATCAAGCACCTTCTCTGTGGCTAGTCTGTTCAGAATGTGAGGAGAAGAGGAGAGATGAGCAGCACAATGGTGCCTAGAGATATATGAAAATGCGGAAGACGTATTAGGGACTATTAGGCCTCCAGGCTTGGAGGGCCTGCCAGTCTCAGAAGTGGCTCACTGTGAGTTTGGTACAGTGATTCTGACCTCTCCCACACTCCCACTACAGCACAAGCAATGGAGTAAAGACAGAAGAGGCTATGGAAACAACACCTCACACTGGTTCAGGAGAGCCATGGCTTCATTCAAATCTGAGTGCTCACTGCTGCTGAGATGCTACTTTTCAGAGCCCTATCAGCTTAAAGCTAAATATGAACCCACCTGGAAGAGTATAACCAATGATATCAGTGGCTTCTAACCTTCCAAAGAATGAAGACTCCCATTTTTTAAAAAAATATTTTATTGTGCTTTAAGTGAAAGTTTGCTATGCAAGTCAGTTTGTCTTACAAAAACTTACATACATTGCCATTTAACTCTAGCTACTCTCCCCACACTTCTCCTTTCCGCCTTGTATTTCCATTGTCCATTCAACCAGCTCCTGTCCCCCTCTACCCTCTCATCTCTCCTCTGGATAGGAGCTGCCCAGTCAGTCTCCTGTATCTACTTAAGCCAAGAAGCATACTCTTTGCCAGTATCATTTTTGGTCTTATATACCAGTTTGATCTTTGCAGATGGTTTCTCTCTGGGCTAACAGAGAGCCCAGGGGCCATGTGTTCTGGAGATCTTCCAATCTATCAGACCATCAAGTCAAAGACCCATTTTTAATATGGAAAAACATAGGACAATCCTCCAATAGTGATGCTTCTTTTATTTTGTTCTCTGTACAGACAATCCACAGTTAATGTCCATGTGTCTTTTCAGGAGTCCTGAGGCACACTGATTGTTCTCTGTAATTTATGCCTGAGTGTGAATGAATAATAGCATCTACCATTTCTTTAGCACTTACTATGTGCCTGACACCAGGCTCAGCACTCTACATGTATTATTTTATTTAACCCTCTTAATATATTACTATCTCCATTTTACAGATGAGGAAATTGAGACTCAGAGCTGTAGATAACTTACCTAAAGAAAGTCACACAGCTGGTAAGAGGTGAAACCAGGAAGTAAGGCCAGATCTGTGGGGCTCCCAACTCTGTGTTCTGTATTCCTCAAGCTGATGTAACTGACTTTGATGGGAGAAAGCAGTATAGAGCCCCTGAGCTAAAGGGACTTCTCAGAAGGCAAAAGCAAAGACTAGGGGGTTAAGGATTGGCAGACAAGTGTGTTTGCATCATAATTTTTTTTTAATAATTTGTTAGGCTTTATTTTTAAACACAATTTTTTTAAGTAGAAAAATATGATTGATAGAAGAAAGAAAGGCTAGAAGATTATTCTACAATTTATATATTAGATGTTATATTCTGTTTATAGGCTGTTTTGGTCCTTGTCATTACTGTATCAATTATGAGTGTCATTGGTTACTAAAAATCATCAGTGGCTCACAGAAACTGAATGGGAGTTAATCATCAGGCTAGTTTACATGTACACAAGTCTCACCAAAAAACATTTAGATTTTCTCACATTAATATTAGAAAAGCTCTGGGTAAAAAAGCAACGGGCCATACGTTACTTTTTCCTCAGAGCCAAATTTATACAAGTTTTGAAAAGATCTGTGCTATAGTCCTTTTGAATGTGAAGTCAGATGACTATTTTTTTTTTTCACTATGACTGAATGAAAATGTACATTCCCATATAAATTCACATGCTCACCTATATACAGCTGTCCCTGCTCTCCCTGCATGGTAACAGCACACCCCTCCTCTCTGTTCCATAGATGTCCTATCCTCCCAGCAGTCTCCTATCCCCTCCTCTCTACCCACTCTCCTTCCTCCAGCAAGAGGTCAGCAGGATGACATCATGTAGATGCATAGAATGATAAAGTACCCACAAAATATGTCACTCTGCATCACCAAGTCCATTTCATTGCTGTCTGAAGAGTTGAACTTCACTATAATTAATGGACAGGGGCAGCATCAGGGCCAGGGGCCATGCTCCTAGGGGAACCCCAAAGCCCCTGGACCATCAATTGTGGTCTTTTATTGGAGATCTCAGGGTACACCCCTATTTATTCTCTTGTTGCCAGTGAGACTCAACTTTGTGAGCTCCATTGTGGCTATCACTGGTGGTGGCCGGGCACCATCTGGTTCTTCCCATGACAAGTTGATGTAGACACCCATTCATGTGGGTCACTCTGTCTTCTGGGTTCTCTTTTCCCCGTGTCATTCTTGTCCTTGGTGATCATCCATTCCTGTTGAGTTGGGACCATTTGCTGTACCGTCAGATGGCAGCTTGGCAGCTTTTAAGACCCCAGATGCCACTCACCAATGTGGGGTGCAGAGAGTCCACATTAGCAAGACTCTAGCTGTGCCAATTGGCCTCGATTTCACCTGAGAGCGTGGTCCGTGGCCCCCCGCCCCAGCTACTCTGTCCTTGCAATATTGGTTTAGGATGGGAGGAGTACTCAAATTGTGTTGAAGTCCAGTTATTATTGATCTTCTTTCTAATGTGTGCTGTCACCAATTTCACCCAACCAAATTTATATTAACTATCCCGATTTGACGGCACTTGGCCAGGCTCATCTAATCTAAACCATTCCTCTGTTATTGAACATCTAGGTTGATTCCATCTTTTTGCTATTGTGGACTGTGCTGCGATGAACATTCGTGTGCACGTATCAGTTCGTGTGAATGGCCTTGATGCTGTAGGATATGTTCCAAGCAGTGGAATTACTGGGTCAAATGGTATATCTAGATCCAGCTTTCTAAAGAAGCACCAGATTGCTTTCCAAAGAAGTTGCACCGTTTTGCAATCCCACCAACAGTATAGGAGAGTTCCAATCTCCCCACAGCCTCTCCAGCATTTGTTGTTTTGCATTTTTTGGATCATGGCCAACCTTGTTGAGATGAGATGATATCTCATTGTCATTTTGATTTGCATTTCTTTAATAGCTAATGATCGTGAGCATGTCCGCATGTGTTTTTTGGCTGCCTGGATCTCCTCTTTAGAGAAGTGTCTGTCCATCTTCTTTGCCCATCGCTTAATTGGATGATTTATCTTTTTCTTATTGATATTTTGTAGTGCTTATAGATTATGGAGATCAGGCATCAGTCTGACATATAGCTGCCAAATATTTTTCCCATTCTGTAGATGGCCTTTTAGTTCTTCTAATAAAGTCTTTGGATGAGCAAAAGTGTTTGATTCTTAATAGTTTCCATTTATTTATTTTCTCTTCCGATGATTGTGGTTTGTTTGACAAATTTTGAAGCCTGTCTACATTGTGTATTAAACCTTCCACCGTTGTTCCTTTGCATCATAATTTTGCCTAAGGCCCACCCTGTAAGCACTCTGAGCTTAAGGTGGCCTGCATAGCCCATTTGGAGCTCTAATGACAGAACCCAGAATCCACATCTACACACACAGTCATCCACATACGTTGTCATAGACAGACTGTTCCAGCAATGCTGGCATCCTTCATAGTCCTTGGTCATTCTAGGCACACTGCAACTCTGGGCCTTTGTGCTTGCTGTCCCTTGTGCGTGACAGGCTTTTTCCCCATGTGTTACCCTCTCAGCAAGGCCTTCCCTGACAACTCAATTTAAAATTGTAGCTACTCTTTCTGGAACTTATATCCCCTTTCCTTGCTTAATTTTTCTCCAGTTTACTCATCGCTATCTAAAATACCATATATAATTTTAGCTTTTTTGTTTATTACCTGTGTATTCTTACAAGAACACAAGCTTCACTGGGACAGGGATTTTTAACTTTTTTAAGTTTGCAGTGCAAATTAGTTTCTCATTCAAAAATTTAAACACAAATTGTTTGGTGATGTTGGTTGCAATCCCTGCAATGTGTCAACACTCTCCTCTTTTCCCCCCTCCGTTCCCTGTGTCCATTCTTCCAGTTTCCAGTCCCTTGCAGTCTTCTTGTCTTTGCTTTAGGGCAGATGTTCCCCTTTTGATCTCGTATGCTTAATTGAACTAAGAAGCACATTCCTCACATGTGTCATTGCTTATTTTATAGGCCTGTCTACTCTTTGGCTGAAAGGTAGACATCAGGGGTAACTTTGCTTCTAAGTTAGCAAGGTGTCTGGGGTTCATATTCTCAGGATTTCCCTAGTCTCTATCAGACCAGTAAGCCTGGTCTTTCTTTGTGAATTTAAATTTTGTTCTGTACTTTTCTCACACTCTGTCTGGGACCCTCTATTGTGATCCCTGTCAGAGCCATTGGTAGTGGTAGCCAGACACCATCTAGTTGTTTGGGCTCAGGCTGGTGGAGGCTGTGGTTCATGTGGTCTACTAGTCCTTTGGACTAGTATTCCCCTTGTGTCTTTGGTTTTCTTCATTCTCTTTTGCTTCAACTGGGATAGGATCAATAGATGTACCTTAGATGGCCACTCACAAGCTGTTGTGACTCTAGAAACTGGTCACCAAAGTGAGATGTAGAATATTCTTTTTATGAACTGTGTTATGCTAGTTGACATGGATGTCCCATGAGACCATAGTCCTCAGTCCTCAGTCCCAGTAATTTGATCTCTTAAGATGTTTGGATGTACCTAGGAAGCAACTATTACTTTGCCTTTGTCAAGTTGTGTTGAATTCCTCTATAATGTATGAGGTCTGACAATTAAGTCTACAAACTTAGTTGTTGCAAGTGCTGCATACCTTATTGCTGAATAGCACTATAGTCACCTTCAAAGTACTCCCCTTGGGAAGCTATGCACTGATGCATCAACTAGTCCATCCTTCAAGGCAATTTTGGAACTAGTTTCCTGGAATGTCCCTTGTGCATGGTGGCACGGTGGTAGGTTTGCTACCTTAATTGTATAGTTGTCTGTGAGGGAGTGTTTAGCCAGTAAACAAGTAACTGTATTGGAACACCCTCCCTACTCACCTGATCTGGCCCCCAGTGACTTTTCTTTACCCTAAGATAAAGGAAATATTGAAAGGAAAACATTTTGATGACATTCAGGACATCAAGGATAATACTACAACAGCTCTGATGGCCATTCCAGGAAACGAGTTTCAAAATTGCTTTGAAGAATGAACTGAGCACTGATATCAGTGCATAGCTTCCCAAAGGGAGTAGTTCAAAGGTGATTGTAGTGATATTCAGTAATGAGGTCTTTGTATGTTGTCTCATATGTTGTCTTTCCCTTCACCAAAATTCACACTTGTCTACATCAACTCACTAGCAATGGGATTTTGTTTGTTTGTTTGTTTGTTTTTGTCAGGGGGTTACTATCTAGTTAATGATTTCCTCTTCCTACTCTTATAACCATCAAAGTTTCATTTTTTTGTGTGTGTGTAAACCTTTCCTTGGGTTTTTATAATGGTGGGTGTCATAAAATATTTGTCATTTTGTGATTGGCCTGTTTCACTCAGCATAACGCCCTCCAGATTCATCCATGCTTCAAGATGTTTTGTGGATTCACATTGTTCCTTACCATTGCTTAGTATTCCATTGTGCAGCGTGTACTGTAGTTTGTTTATCCGTTCATCTGTTGATGGGCTCCTAGGTTGATTCCATCTTTTTTGCTGTTGTGGATAGTGCTGCAATAAACATTGATGTATATGTATCTGTTCGTGTGACAGCCCATATTTTTCTAGAATATATTCCAAGAAATGGCATTGCTGGATCACATGGTATTTCTTTTTCTAGCTTTTTAAGAAAGTACCAAATCGATTTCCAAAGTGATTGTACCATTTTACATTCCCAGTAGCAGTGTAGTTCTCTCTATAACCTCCCCAATATTTGTTATTTTGTGTTTTTTAGATTAATGCCAGCCTTGTTTGGGTGAAATGATATCTCATTATAGTTTTTATTTGGATTTCTCTAATGGCTAATGATTATGATCATTTCCTTATATGCCTGTTAATTGCCTTAATGTCTTCATTGGTGATGTGTCTGATCATATTCTTTGCCCATGTTTTAATTGGATTATTTGACTTTTGTTGTAGAGGTGTTGAAGTATTCTATAGATTTTAGAGATTAGACCCTTACCGTGTTTGTCATAGCTAAAAAAAGTTTTCCCAGTCTGTAAGCTCTCTTTTACTCTTTTGGTGAAGTCGTTTGATGAGTATAAGTATTTAATTTTTGGAAGGTCCTAGTTATCTCTTTTATCTTTGGTGTTTGTACATTGTTATGGTTTGTATCATATTTATGCTGTATAGTAGGGCCCCTAGCATTGTTTCTCATTTTTCTTCCATGATGTTTAGCATTTTAGGTTTTACTGTTTAATTTTTGATCCATTTTGAATTAGTTTTTGTGTATGGTATGCAGTGCGCTTCCTGTTTCATTTTTTTACAAATGAACATCCAGTTTTGCCAGCACCGCTTGTTCAAAGACTGTATTTTCCCAATTTATGGCCTTTGATTGTTTTAAGAGATCATCTGACTGTAGGTGGATGGATTTCTATCTGGGTTCTAGGTTCTGTTCATTTGGGGTGTGTGTCCATCATCATGCCCCACCAATCTGTTTGGACTGTGGTGGCTGTATCAGAGATTCTAAGATCAGGTAGTATGAGGCCTCCTACTTTGATCTTTTTCTTCCCAAATGCTTTACTTATCCCAGGCCTCTTTCTTTTCCATCTAGAGTTGGTGACTGGTTTTTCCATATCATTAAGGAATGCTGTTGATATTTGTATCAAGATTGTGTTGCATCTGTGGATCACTTTGGGTAGAATTGACATTTTCACAATGTTGAGTCTTCCTGTCCATGCGCATATATGTTGGTCTCTTTGTGTTTCTTGCAATGGTGTTTTGTTGTTTTCTTTGTATAGGCGTTTTATGTCCCTGGTTGGATTCAGATTGTGAAGATGGTGCAGGACCAGGCAATGTTTCATTCTGTTGTACATAAAGTCACTACAAGTTGGAACCGACTCAATGACACCTAGTAACAGCAACAATTTTGATTTTTTTTATGTAAACCCTGGTGGTTGAGTAATTGAATGCTGTGGCTACTAATCAAATGTTGGCAGTTTGAATCCACCAGGAGCTCCTTGGAAACTCTAAGGAGCAGTTCTTCTTTGTCCTGTAGGGTCGCAATGAGTTAGAATCAACTTGACAGCATTGGGTTTTATTATTACTATAAATGGCAGTTTTCCTGGTTTTGTTCTTGAAGTTCTCTTGGTGTATAAAACTCCAGCCAATTTTTGTATGTTGGTTTTATATCCTATTCATCTGCTGAATCTTTCAATGAAATCCAGTAGCTTTCTCATGGAATCTTTGGCATTCTCCACACATAGGATCATATCATTTGTGAATAGGATAGTTTCACTTCTTCCTTTCAAATTTAGGTGGACTTTATTTCTTTTGATTTTTAATTGTTTTGTTCACTACAATAACCTCAAGGTTTGGCCTAGTAGGAGCTCAGTAGACATTTTTTTAATGAACTGTTGAATATGCAGATAACTCTAAGCATGGTTCTCTACCCCTGCCATATATACAGAAACATACAGGTCCCTAGAGATAAAACAGAAGGTAAGAATATAAAAGAATGTATGACTTCATAGGTGAGAATATGTGGGTTGGGAGTACTTTATAAACCAGATGTCCACAGGTCCCTGATTGGCTAGAGCCAAGAGCCCATATGTCAGACACTTCTTGCTAGCAAATCTACTCTTAGTATCCACTGACTGAAAAACTTGAACTAATGTGAATATGGTGATTTTTAAAATAAGATGTATTTTGTTAACCAGTATGGCATCTGTATAACATTTGGAAAATGGTGATACATGCATGTGTAAGATATTACAGGATAGTACCTAAATCTCTAGTCTCTGGCATGTGTTAGCCTAAATTTAATTTCCAGCATGTAAACTTAAGCACCTACTACCTATGATCTTAAGCAAGTTCATTAAACCTTTGACTAGTTTCCTCATTTGCAGAAAGACTGATAATAGTATCAAAGCTCACAGGGTCATTGTGGTGCTTCGATGAGATATTGTATGTAGAGCTTATAGCAAGTGTCTGACACATAGTAAATGATCCCCAAATGGGAGCCGTCTTCATTATCATTATCATGGATTATAGATTGAGTCTGCAGGCAGTGCTTCGAAGTGTATAGATTTGCATCCCTCCTGCAGTATTCTGTAGCTTCAAGGGTCCTGGGCTTACAGTTTGGGGAACTAGTACAGTAGACACTAAGTGTTGTTGGCAGTCAAAGACTAGTGGGTGCCTGAGTGTGCAGGTGTCGACATGAGCATACTGAGAATAGGAAGGTGGAAAAGAAGGAGAGTGGCTGTAGGCATCATTTTGGAATAATAGCTAGCCATATACATTCAGAGAGAAAGCCTTCCAACACTTTTGAAGTCCTCCGACTTAGCTAAAGGAAGACAGATAAAGATAGTTATTACCAAATAGCTCTGGTAGAAGTTTCGAGTGTGTTACCACCTTAGAGTGTTAGCTCTTAAGAGTGGTGGGGCTGCTCTAATCATCACCTGGTCTGGCCTTGCATTCCACAGAGAATTCTGAGTTCCAGTTTGTAGCCCATTAGTGGGAGTTTGGGTCAGGGTGACCTGCACAGTTTCTGCAGTATTTCCATGCTGATCTAGTCCCCCCAGATAGGGAGGGGACTCAAGAGAGTTGTTTTTTGAGATAATCCACAGAGCAGAAAGAATGTTGATCTGTGATATTGGGGAGAGCTGAGCTGGGAAGCAGGAGTGGGCGGTCAGTGGCCATGGATACTCTCCTCTCTGGAACTTCACTGCTGTGTCCTCCAGAGCAGGAGACCAGACAATAACGAGGTCAAGGATGTATCTTAGTGTATGAAGGGGTGGCATGAGGAAAAGAGCCACTTCCTATGGGTAAATATTACTAGACAAGGACCAGTTCAACCATGGAGAGAGCACACAAGCTGTGCTGATAGGCTGAGCTGATGAGAGCTTTGAGTATGTTCTGTGACTTTTGTTCAAAATGAGCAATAGAGCCAATTAAACTTTACCTTCCCGAAGAGGAAACTGGGAACCCCAGCTTTTGATTTTATTTTAGGAAGCTTATCTTTCTGGAGAAGCAAAACCTCTAGTGCCACTTAGCAATAGGCCACAAGGAAGCTGCTTCTTTCTGACCTTCAGGTAGAAAGCTTGAACTCTTGAGCAAGTCAGGAATTTTGTCCTCAAACCAAGGATCTTAAAAAAAATAACTCTATCAGTTCTGTGCACATTAGCTGGGGTCAACTCCCCATCTCTCCCAGAAGCCTTGACTCCATTCCTGTCACCATGCAAGTGGATCATTTGTCCACTTGTGACTGTCCAGTCCCTTTCCTGGTCTGATGTGGAGTTCTGTTCTGGGACCTTATTTGCATAGACAAGTGCAGACTGGCATCTGTCAGCACTTCAAGCCAATGAGCTGGAGCAGTGATGGATGACATTCTGGACAAATACCTTGGATATTGGATTAAAAAATGACAATGTCAAATTGGGCTAATTTGCATAAGTTTATTAGGTTAATTACTACAGTGTCTCCAGGAACTTGAAAATCCTTGAATTCTTATGCAACCAGAATGCTCAAAGTCTGTTGCTATGAAACGTGGAGTGTAAATTACCATGAATACCATTAATCTGTTCACTAGGAGGTTAATTTGCAATTTGTTGGCAAATCACATGTGGGTCTTATAGCAAGAGTGTGGGTGGTACTTTCTCATGCCAACGTGTGGACCTGCCTGTGTGTCTGGGTGTATGTGTGTGTGTGTGTGTGTGTGCGTGTGTGTGTGTGCACGTGAGCACACATAGAATTGGAGTTGGCACTGTATGGGAACTCACATCCTGTGTTTTCTCACTGTTTCCCTGATTTCACCTGGCTCTTCTGGCACACCAGTGTCCTCGGGTCTGTGTTCTCAGAGATGGAGGGCTGCTGTGCAGATCAGTTCTCAGTCTAGTGCCAGTCAGCTTACAAGACATTAGTTCCTCCTGAGATAGGATCACAAGGTGGTCTGTTAATTTCTTAAAATCATCTGGCTTTTCTGAAACATATAGTTTCCCATTAATGGCTCTCAAGTTGTTTTTACATGTAGGCAGGTTGTTCCTGGCAAAGAACTCAGATGTCAAGCTAGAGGAAAGGGGGCAGAGAGGTTACATTGGGATAGGAGATGATGACTAGGACCACCCTGGGGTGGGGGTAGGAGGAACTGGGCTGAGGGGCTTCCATGACTACCCTGTGTCACTGTTAACGGAGGGTGGCTGTATTAGACTGCTTTCCCACAAAAGACTGGTTAAGAGAGTGTGGAAGATTCCCTCCCCTAGCAGTGGGGGTCATAGTGCTAGGGGTGGGCTGTGTAATGTGACTGAAGGGAACCCAACTCACCTGGGAAGAGCTCCCTACTTAGCCTCCTAGGGCTGGAAATCCCCTTTAGATAGAAGCATTGGAGATTCAGTTATGTTGTCTGAGAAGAGAGATCGAGTGGGAGGATATGTTATCTCCCTTTACAAAATGTCACCCAGAACCTCCATGGTTGCCCCTAGAGGGAGACCACTACAGTGAGAAGAAGCCCCTGTTAATTTCACCTTCTTCTGTACTGTTGACCCATCATAAACCAAAAAGCTAGTTGCTGCTAAGTTGAAGGGAATGAGGACATAAAACATCTAAGTTTTGATGCTCAAGAGGAAATCTCCAGGAAATGACCAATGCATTGGGAGTACCTGTAATAGGTTGGGAGAGGAGTGTTCAAGGGAGTTAAGGGCATACAGAAAGTTTGGAAAGCCAAAAACTCATTGCCGTCAGTTGATTCTGAATCATACTGACCCTACAGGGCAGAGTAGAATGGCTCAATAGGGTTTCCACATTGGAAGGAGACTGCCACATCTTCTTCCCTCAGAGCAGCTGGTGGATTCCAACTGCAACCTTTCAGTTAGCCAGCAAGCACTAAGCCACTTTGCCACCGGGTCTCCTTGAAAGTTGAAAAGAGTCCGAAAAAGAGTCAAATCCACCTGCCCTACAGGTTAGGCTTGGAAACTCTGGTGTAGTGAGTTAAATGCTATGTCTGCTAACCAAAAGGTTGGCAGTTCAGATCTGCCAGGTGCTCCTTGGAAACTCTATGGGGTCACTATGAATCAGATCGACTCAATAACAGTGGTTTTTTTTTTTTTTTTTTTTTTTTTTTTACAGATGAGACTTAGAAAAGGCCTGGGAGAGGAGGCAAAGAGGATATGCAATACTAATTTAAAGAAGCTGAGGGACTAAGCAGAAACAGATATCTGCTAGGCACCAGGGAGCCCCAGAAAAATATTGTTGTTAGGAAATCTCTTTGAATATTTCTCTTGCCTGTACCTCCCTCTCAGTTCATTCAGTGAACAGTTACCAAGTACTGTGCTTTTTCCTAAGAAGCCCTGGATATGCAATAGTTAAGCATTTGTTTGCTAACCTAAAGGATGTTGTTTCAAACCCACTCAGCAGCTCTGTGGGAGAAAGAACTGGTGTTCTGCTTCATAAAGATTACAACCAAGAAAACTCTATGGAGCAATTCTACTCTGTAATATGGGGCTCCTATGAGTTGGAATTGGCTCAATGGCATCAAACAACAACATTCTTATGCCAGTTACTGGAGATACAGTGAAACAGATGTATGCCCTACTCTGCCTAGAGAATCAGATGAGATTCAGAAAGTATTTTCCAGAAAAGTGTCCTTGAGCTGAGTCCATAAGGATGTGTAGGAAGTTGCCAGGTAGACAAGTGGTAGAGGGCATTCTGGATAAAGAAACAAATATAAAAATATATGAAAGAGCAAGGTATGGTTCCCATGAGAAAGCCAAGACTGCCTTCTCCCTAGGGTAGGAAATAATTATCTTCGTTAACAAAATGTTATCCAGAACCTCCATAATTGGCCCTAAAAGGAGATTGTTATAGTGAGAAGCACCTGTTAATTTCACCCTCTTCTGTACTGTTGACCCACCACAAACCAAAAAGCTACTTGCTGTCAAGTCGATTCTGACTCATGGCCGCCCACATGTTTCAGAGTAGAAGTGCACGTAGGATTACAATGGCTGTTGTTTGACCTTTTGAAAGTAGAGTACCAGGCCTTTTTCTGAGGTGCCTCTGGGTAGATTCAAACCACCAACCTTTCAGTTAGTAGCCAGGCACTTAACTCTGTGTGTCACCTAACAATCATGGACTCCAGAAAAACCGTTATTGGCAAGTTGACTCTGACTCATGGCTACCATATCCATGCCAGAGTACAAATATGCTCCGTAGGGTTTACAGTGGACATTCTGCTGGCGTAGTGGTTAACAGCTACAACTGCTAACTGAAAGGTTGGCAGTTCAAATCTACCAGGCTCTCCTTGGAAACCCTATGTGACAGTTCTACTCTGTTGGAATCTACTCAGAGGCAGTGAATTTTGGGTCTGTTTTTTTTTTTTAAATGTTTACAATGGCTGTGATCTTTCTAGAGTAGATTACCAGGGCCTTCTTCCAAGGCACCTTTGGGTAAACTCAAACCTCAAATCTTTCAGTTAGCAAGCAAGCACACTGACTGTTCTCACCAACCAGGAACTACAGCAGTAGCTTAATACTCCACAGTATTGTTTAGATCAAGCCGAAACTTAAGGCAAAATCATATATTAAAGGCTAGAGGATGACTAAAGGGAAATCAACAGAGAGTAATAATAATAAACATAGTTAAATTTTGTTGAGCACTTCCTCTGAGCCAGGGATTATTCTGTTTAATCCTCATAATAACCCCATGAGATAGCCATGGTACTATTATTATCATTATGCCTATTTTACAGATGAGGAAGAGTACTAGACAGCTAGACTAGATAATCATTTTCATCAGTCATCTTCTGCTGGGCCTTCTGGGCACCCTTTCCTCCTTCCATAGCCTAGAGGCCGTCGTAGTCCCCAGCCCTCCTAACTCTGAGCCTCCAAAAAGGCCGGGCTAAGATGGGGGTGCCCAGCCTTCTCTTTTACCACCTTAAAGAGGCACTGGAGAGGAGAAGGGGTAGAGGGATCATAAACTCACATGCCTGCATGACCAGACACAAATGAGTAAATGATTTCACTAAGATCTGATGTATGCCCAAGGACTGTTTCATTTTCCTGTACTATTAGCTTAATAAAAATAGCAACATAACAGTACAAGTACAATATTAAATGGCAAGTGACACTTGACCCCTTGACGAAGATCTTAAAAGGTGTGGTGGGGACAAGGATGACCTGGAGCACCCATTATCATCCAAAAGGGACGCTGAGACTTAGCTCCAGCTGATTATTATTGAGTGGGACTTCAAGGCCTAGGGTTGCTAGATACGACTTTTCAATAGAAAACAGCAATCTAGATTCATATATGAAAAGATTTGATTTTAAAATGTTGGTAATGTATTTAAAGAAATTTTTTCTTCCATTTTTTTTAAAATTATGATTAAGTGAAAGTATACAATCCAAATTAAATTATCATGCCCACCTATCTGCAGCTGCTTCTGCTCTCCTTGCCTGGTGAAAGACAGCATGCTCCTCCTTTTGGTCTATATGTTGTATTCCCGTAACAATCTCCTGTCCCCCTTCTCCATCCTCTCCTCTTCCTTCTAGTAAGAGGCTAGTAGGACAGCATCCTGCAGATGCATAGAACCTAAGAGCACACACACCATGTGGTCAGATTGTGTCTCCAAGTCCAGTACATTCCTGTCCAAAGAGTTGACCTCAGCAATGTTTTCTGGATAGGAGCAGCAGCAGGTCTAGGGCCCATGCTCCCAGGGGAACCCCCAGGCAATCGGACCATCAATTGCAGTCTTTTAGTAGAGTTCTTGAGGTGCACCCCTCTCTTTCTCATGTTGCCACTGGGACTCGACATTGTGTGCCCCATCACAACTGTCTTTGGTGGTAGCCGGGCACCATCTGGTTCTTCTGGTCACATGTTGATACAGTCACCCATTCACATGCGCCTTTCTGTCTCCTGGGCTCTTTTTTCCTCATATCTTTGTTGTTCTTGGTGATCATCTATTCTGGCTGAGTTGGGACCATTTGGTGTACCTCAGATAGTAGCTTGCTAGCTTTTGAGACCCCAGATGCCACTCACCAATAAGGGTGCAGAAGACTCTCTTGGCCATGGGCTAGTTACACCAGTTGGCCTCCATGTCCACTGAGAGCATGGTCCCGAGACCCTCACACCTGCTACTCTATCCTTGCAATATTGTGCTAAGATTAGAAGTTTTCAGTTTATGGTGAAGTCCAGTGCAGTGGATCTTCTTTCTGCTGTGTGCTGTCACTGGTTCACCCAACTAAATTTCTATCTACTATCTAATCTATGAACAGCCCTCTCCCTCCCTCATCACCCTTGCAGCCACCAAAGAGTCTTTTCTTCTGTACATAAGTCTATTTTTAAGTCCTTACAGTAGGGGTCTCATACAATATTTGCCCTTCTGCTACTGACTGAGTTCACTGAACATAATGTCTTCCAGTTGAAACTAGATTATGAGATGTTTCCTAAAATCATCATTGTTCTTTATCATTGCATAGTGTTCCATTGAGTATATGTACCATAGTTTGTTTATACATTCTTCTGCTGTTAGGCATCTGGGTTGATTCCATCTTTTTGCTGTTGTGGACTGTGCTGCAGTAAACATTTGTGTGCATGTATCTGTTCATGTGACTGCCCTTGCTTCTGTAGGATATATTCTGAGCAGTGGGATTACTGGATCAAATGGTATATGTATCTCCAGCTATTTAGGGAAGTGCCAAATTGCTTTCCATAGAGTTGTACCATTTTGCAATCCCACCAACAGTGCAGGAGAGTTCCAGTCTCTCCACAGCCTCTCCAGCATTTGTTATTTTGTGTTTTTTTGGATCATAGCCCACCAGGTTGGGGTGAGACGGTATCTCATTGTAGTTTTGATGTGGATTTCTTTAATAGCTAATGATCATGAGCATTTCCTCATGTGTCTTGGCTGCCTGGATGTCCTCTTTGGTGAAGTGTCTGTCCATCTCCTTTGCCCATCACTTAACTGGGTTTTTTACATTTTCCTTGTTGATATTTTGCAGTACCTTGTGATGGCGTAGTGGGTTAAGTGCTACGTCTCCTAACTGAGAGGTCAGCAGTTCATATCTGCCAGGTGCTCCTTGGAATGGGGCAGTTCTACTCTGATCTATAGGGTTGCTATGAGTCGGACCTGACTTGAGAGCAGTGGGGTTTTTTTTTTGTTGTAGATTATGGAGATCAGACATTGGTCTGACATGTAGTTGCCAAATATTTATTCTCATTCTGTAGGTGGTCTTTTAATTCTTTGGGTGAGCAAAAGTGTTGGATTCTTAGTAGTTTCCATTTATTTTCTTGATTGTGCTTTGTCAGACTTTGAAGTCTGTCTAAGTTGTGTATGAAAACTTCCATTGTTGACCCCGTTTTTTCTTGCATGATCTTTATTGTTTCACTTTTGATATTTAGGTCTTTTAACAAATTTGACTTAGTTTTTGTGTAAGGTATGAGATATAGGTCTTATTTTAATTTTTTGCAGATGGATATCCAATTTTGCCAGCCCTATTTGCTAAAGAGACTGTTTTTACCCCAGTTTACAATCTTAAGGCCTTTGTCAGATAACAGCTGTTCATAAGAGGATGGTGGCATCTCTGGGGTCTCAACTCTGTCCATTGGCCTATGTGTCTCTTTTTGTATCAGTACCAGGCTGTTTTGACTACTGTGGCAGTATAATAGGTTCAAATGTCAGATAGTGTGTGGCCTCCCACTGTGTTCCTCTTCTTCAATAGTACTTTGCTTATGTGGGGTTAAAAAATTTTAAAACATTGTGCAAGCCAAACAAAACACATCTGCTTACTGGCTGGATGATCACTGGGCAAGTGACTTAATGGTTTCAGCCTGACTTTCCTATGTAAAATAATAAAAATACCTACTTCAGCAAGTTATTATGAGAATTAAGTGAGGTAATATAAGTGAAATGCCTGTCACATCGTACATGATTGCAACATAATAGCTACTACGATGATTAATAATACCTAGGAGTTGTTCACATGGGTTCATCCTCTTATCTGAGGAGCATCTCTTTCCAAGTGATTGACATTTAAGTTTCTATCCTTCACCTCAAGAGAGACCCCATGCTTTACTCAGGACTGTAGTTCTACTCTTGCAGGCAGAAGACACTAAAGATACATGTGTATGGATGTGTGTATCTTTCTTCATGCCCATTCACACCAGCAAAATCAGTGCTGATGGATTTACAAAGCCGGTCCAGGTCTGTGGAGGGTTTGGGAAGGCCTTCAGGCAGGATGCAGGAAACTGAGGCAGGGATACTAGCCCATAGTTCAAATTGTACTCTACCTTCATTTATTACTGGTGATGCCCAAGGTTTTAACCATTTGGTGATCTGTGGGCCTTACTGCTGCCACCTAAATTTTATGCCTCTAGGGTTTCCTGGGAAGCTTCTTGACCATTTGCAGTACATATTACTGCAAGACTGTGGCCTGTATAACAGTTTAAAGAAACAGGTATGTGCTGCAAATTACTGTTTTTACAGGATATTGGGTGGTGCATCCTGGAGGTGTGATTTTACAAAACTTTTGTCTCTTTTGGCATTTTTAGTAAGAGATAAACTTATATTACCAGGTTCCTGTGTGTTATTTGGAAGTTGTATTACTTGCAAGGATTCTATCTTTGTGTGAATACCTCATTTTCAGGTGCCATTCATAGTGTGTATCTGTGATCCCACCAATCAAGCCCCCAGAGTCATAGATGTCCTACATATTACCCATAATGCCTACCAAAAACTCAGACAGTCAATAATTCAGCATGCCTTCCATTACCGAAAACACATAGAAAAAAAATCAAGGCAGAAAATAATTTGGCCACTACTAAAGAAAGTTCTTGGTTGCTTAAGCTGTTATGTTCTTATCTCTTAATTTTCCATTTCCTTTCAAGCAATGAGTCCCACCCCCGGCTTCACATTGAAATCACCTGGAAAGCATTTTTAAATATCATTGCAGAGGTCTGGCCCTGAGAGGGTCTATGAACCATCATGGAATCTTAAGCAAAAATGTATATGCATGTGTGTGCATATGTTCACTTCTCTGGAAAATCGGTCAGGGCCTCAAAGGGCAATGCCAAAGATGAAGGACATAAGTACATGGGGTACTATGGGAAAGAGCTGTGTTTATAGGCACACTTGGCTATCATGGAGTATGTATCCACACAGGTGGGACATCCCAGCTCTCTGAGCCTCAGTCTTCTCACCTATCCCACAGAGATCAATAAGCACATTTGCCTTGTTTCCTCAAGTGGTTGTGAGATTGTAGTGAACTAAAAATCCTGTACAAGAAGTACTTTGAAAAAACTCAGCCCCTTCTCCACATGGGAGGACCTGTTATTACAAGGTTAAGGAAAGTGTGGGTGGGCAGGCAACAGAGGCAGCAGGGAGCAGCATTACACACAGAGAAAAGGCCACGCACATTAACAAAGCCGCTCACAAATGAAAGCAAATTAATATGAGGTCCAGGGAGAACAGAACATTTACACCACAGGGGCAAAGCACCCGCTGGAGAAGTTATGCCTTGGCAGGGAGAAGAAAGTAGAATAGCAGAGAGGAGAGGGGCCACGTGAGGGGGATTTCAATTCTGTGACTAAGAACATAAGGAAAGCGGTCAGCCATGAAGGAGGAAAAGATAATGGTGACAGGTACCCCAGGTAGGCCTGGGGAGCAAGCAGGAACACCTTACAGCCCTTTAGGGGAAACTAGTGGGCGCCGAATCAGTGCCTGGTTCCGGTAATAGCAGGAAGGAATATCTCTCCAACTGGCACATTTGGAAACCCTGATGGCATAGTGGTTAAGTGCTGCAGCTGCTAACCAGAAGGTCAGCAGTTCAAATCTGCCAGACACTCCTTGGAAACTCTTTGGGGCAGTTCTACTCTGTCTATAGGGTTCCTGTGGAGTTGGATCAACTCAACGGCAGTTTTGGTTTGGGCACATTTGGCTTCATCCTCTGGTAACTGGATCGAGACTACAGAGCAGAGGGGTCACCAAGGTAGCTGCGAATTACAGAATCGCCCTTTCCTCACCTTCTGTTATTTTCTTCTGTGAAACAACCAGGGCCCACCTGACTCAGGAGAAGTGAGTCAGGCATATCTCAGTTCAGAAAGCCCTTAACGTATCTTCACAAACAGGCCTGCGAAGGAGGAGAATGGTTGGACTGGACTAGAGTGATATTAAAACCAGTGTGTTGCCTGTATGGCAACGGCACTGACCAGTCAGAAGAAAAGCTGGCCCTTGAACTAGAGCAGTGTTCTGAAGGTCCCCTACTGTGCCAGGCATTAACCCTTTAGTTACTGGAGCAGGAGCAGGTGAGAGAGCAGGGTGTGCCAGGACAAGGTGGCTCGGGGAGAAGGGTACTCTGAGGGACTTGGGGAGGAGCTCTGTACCTATCACTAAAGAAGGAATCTAAAATTTGAATAAGTGGGGTGGTAGTGCTGGCATACACTGGTAGGATGTCAGCCTTATCCTAGAGCAGAAGGAATCAGTTCTGAGGGCACTGGGGATGCAAGGCAGTACCACTGGGAACCTGAGGGATTCTTTCTGTAAGAAAGGGTAGAGGACAGTGAACAAACTCTCCGTTTGCTAGGCTACATTGAATAGCAGTGCCAGGCCCATGCCCACAATCAAGGGTGAAATGACCAGTAAGCAAGGCACATAGGGGCTTAATTGTGTTTACTTAGTAATCTGTAGTGTATCAACAGTTGTGCACTATACATTATTAAGTAAGCACAAGTAAGCCCATGCATACCTTGTTTCTTGAGTGATCCATCTCTGCCCATAGTGCTGACCCTTTCATCCTTGCTGACTTCCATGCACACACAGTGCCATGTCCAAAGTCCTGGAATGGGAGACCAGTCTGGAGGAAACCTAGGCCTATTTCAGCGCCACGTATCTTGCAATCAGAGCCTATTGGGACAGGAAAGGACCCTGGAAAGAAGTTAATCCAGTGTTTTTGTTTGTTGGTTTTGATATATGGAGAAACTGAGGCCTAGAAAAGGAGAACAGAGGGCCATATACCTAATTAATGCTAGAGCCGGGACAAGTAGCAAGGCAATATTTTCTGTTGCCTTCTTTGCTATTATCCCATGTCTTCATTATAGTCGAGGGAAAATGCCAGAATATCCTCAGGGCCGGCCTTACACATAGGTAAACATGATGTGATCAAATATGTCTCCTCAATTGCCTGTCATTGTGCCTGAAATTCCACCATCAGTGATTCATTCTTTTGGATCTTGAAGTGTTCTGGGTTTTCAGTAAAGTCTCCATGGGGGATTTATTGGAAATTACTGAGAGAAAGGCTTTGTAGACTGAGCCTAAGTTATGCAGCTGGGGGAGGGCAGCAGCAGCTAGTTGAGGAAGAAGTTACAGGCTAGGGTAGGCATGGGGACTCGGGGCAAGAATCTAAATTCAGAGCTCAGGTGACCCTGGTAAGGCAAGAAAGGAGTGTTTGATACCCTCATACCTAAAGCTTCTGTCAGGCCCTGGCTTGGGCACTCAGGAAACATTTCCTCGGGAGACTGTACTGTGACCTGGGAGGCCTGAATCACTGCTGTGTGGGAGAAGGGCGGTGGAGTGAAGGATAACATCAGGCTGTCTGGAGTAGCCGTGGGGACACTTTATTAAGAGGAGCAGCCTGGGTGAGATGGATGTGACAAGGCAATCTATGAAGACATTGAGAGGAGACTCAACTGCAAGAGGGATGGGCTCTGGGATTGCCAAGGGAGACTGGGTGTGGAGTTGGCTGTTCTGCGCCTCCCACAGAGACCTGATGGCTGTAGGTGTCCTAGGCTGACACTGGGCTGCTTTCTGTCACTGCCTCAGACTCCCATCCTGTTTGTGCTCTAGAGCCATGTAGTTCAGCTCTGGGCTTGGTCATTGTTCCCAGGTTCTTGCGCACTCTGTGTTCAGGGTTAGTTCCAGCATATGGACATTGGAGGGGCTTCAGGGTGCCAAGCTGATAAGAAAGAGAGGAGGGAGGAGGCTAGGAGGTTTGTCTCAAACTGTCTGCCTGGTATAATCCCATTTTCTTCAAGGGTGTGTCTACCTGGCGTGGCAGGGGTGGGAGAAGTGCTTCTGGAAGGATGGAGACTTACCTTGACTCTGTGTTCGCAGAGCAAGCACAGTATTGTAACGTAGGTTGTGGGTGTATGGTAGGTGGCTTAGGGGTGATGTGAGCAAGCTAAAGACCCTCCTAAAGCACCTGCTAGTTTTGTTTGTAGAACTCAGCTATCTGGGTAGAACCCAGAACGTGTGGCTTTGAAAACATTCTCATCAGTGCCATCCTCTGCTGTCTGACATGAGCCCTATGCTTTCTGAAAGGATGTCTCTGGGGACCCCAGGTGGTTTCTGCCCAAATAGGTGCAGTCCTGGGGTTGGGCGGGCTCAATGGGGGAGAAAGATGCTGTGGCAAAAGTTGATTTGCTGCCGCTGCCAGGAGTTAGAGACCCCCAGCCAAGACTGTCCCACTGGCTCTATTCAAGCACCCCAAACAAACTCCCAGGCTTAAGACCAGGTTATCACTAACCCATGTGTCATGGGCACTGCAAGGAAGGACAATATTTCACAGTGCAGAGCCTCTCACCCAGGTGTAAGATCAGTGATTCACCGAAGATGGAATTCAGTGCAATCAATTTGGGGCGAGTCAGCTAGGATTTCTTCTAAGCTTAACTTCTGTAGCCCCCTTCCACCTTGAAGACAGACTGATTCCTGACATTTATCTAGTGGCTTTATACTTTTCAAAGTTCCTTCCCATCCGTTATCTCCATTGAGCCCCACAAACACCCCCGTGTAGTAGTATGGGAAGGTGTTGTTATCCCTGTCTGCCCAACAAGGAAACTCAGGTCCTGAAAGGGTACATTGACTCATCTAGGATCACATAGCTATTTAGTTAAAGAATTAAGACTTAAAATGTGTTCCCTACCTTCCAGTCCTATGTTCTTTCCACTTCCTATGTGGACTCCCCCATTGAACTGAGGAGGTACCCAGTACCTACACAGTGCCTAGCACATAAAAACAACAAAAATCACCGCCTTCCCACACCCACACAAAAAAAATTGCTGTCAGGGCGATTCTGACTCATAGAGACCCTGTTTGTGTCAGAGTAGAACTTTATTCCATGTATCAGTTACCATTTACCTTTGAGTTGATTCCAATTCCTGGCAACCCCATGTGTGCAGAGTAGAACTGTGCTCCATAGGGTTTTCATGGATGTGACCTTTTGGAAGCAGGTCGCCAGGCCTTTCTTTAAGGCACTTCTGGGTGGGCTCAAACTGCCAACTTTTTGATTAGTAGTCAAGTGCTTGATTATTTTTAATACTGAGGGATTCTGAGCTCTATATTCTCCATTGCCTAACTCAGTGAATGAATGGGTAAGTGACGGGAAGGCAGGGGAGCATGCAAGTTCTAAAACTGCTCTACCTCCATTATCAGAATAGACTGGTAGGAATGTTGTGTTATGTCTTCATTCTGACCAGGAAAGAGGGAGTAAGAGATCTTTTCCATTTTGCAGATGTCATTGCCAAGGCATAGTGAGTAGGGTAGCTCCCATAGGAAAGCCACAGGGGCTTAATCTCTCAACAGCAAGGAGACAGAAACAGGTCCATATATGGAGCTGCTGTCCCACTGTCTCTGCAAATCTCTTTTTTCCCCTGGCCCTAGACAGTGACCCCTTGAGGTTCTGCTGAGGGAAAGATGTCTGTAGGGCCTCTTTACTTTCCCCGCCTTGGATAGATCTAGCATAACCCAGCCCTGGCCATAATAGATGGCTCAATGCCTGTCCCCTAGACTGCTACCTAGACTGAGACTGCTTCATATTCCTTTTTCTCCGTTCTGCAGAGCCTGAGAAAACCCTGGTGGTATAGTGATTAATTGCTACATCTGCTAACCAAAAGGATGGAAGTTTGAATTCACCAGTTGCCCCTATGGAGCCGTTCTTTGTCCTGTTGGGTCACTATGGGTTGGACTCTACTCCATGGCAATGGGTTTAGTTTTTTTTTTTTTTTTTTTTTTTTTTTTTTGCAGGGCCTGACACTTAGTAGGTATGTAGTAAGTGTCAAACGAATCAATCATCTGAGGTACGGAAGGGTGAACACTCTCTGGTATCAGGCACTGCAGTCAGGATCCTGCCTCCCAGGGCCTCTACCTCTGGCATACTGACCTGGAGTTGCCACTTTGTCCCTAGCCCAGTCAGATAAATAGGGAAACAGGACGTGGTGGTATGGGTATTCAAATACTGCTCAGCAGTAACACAAAGTGATTCTTGAGCCACACAACCCTGAGTTTTAAATCTCAACCCTACTAGTATCCTTGTTGCAGTTAGGTACCAACATACCCTATATGACAGAGTAGAATGTGCCATGTGGTTTTCCAGGCTGTAATCTTTAAGAAGAGGAGTCCTGGTGGCACAGGATTGAAGCCCTTCTCTGCTCACCAGAAGGTTGTGGTTCAAATCCACCAGCTACTCCTCAGGAGAAAGATGTGGCAGTGAACTTGAGTCAAGATTACGGCTTTGGAAACCCTATGAGGCCGTTCTACTCTGTCCTATAGGGTTACTATCTAGGACAACAGATTTGGTTTGATCATCCTCATAGAAGCACATCAGCCAGGTGTGTCTCCTGAGGAGCAGCTGGTGGGTTCCAACCACCCCAGCACTTCACCATTGTGCAGCTAGGGATCTTTTATAGCTCCCATAATTGAGGCTATTTGCTTTGCTCCTCTGAGTCTCAGTTTTATTTCTGTACAATGGGGAGACATAATCGCTACTACATGGAGGATGAAGGAATGAGAAAAACAGAGGCAAAGCTCAGTGCCCGGCACTTAGTAAGTGCTCACCAAGTGTCGGGTGTCTGTACTCCAGCTTTCCCTTCCCCACCTCCCCTGCCGGGCCAGTCTATGGGGGAGGGGGATCCTCCACTCAGTGCTGGAGGCTCAGGCAGCGATAGATCACTGGCAGGCGACAGGCGGCAGACACTGTGTTTACCAGCTCCCTCGCTAGTTTGCTACCTCAGCCGCGGCTCTGGGGCCCAGCCTGTCGCCTCCTTCTTTAAGATTCTGGTCACAGCAGGGGCTGGGTTTCTAAGGCAGGCGTGATCTTTCTCTTCCTACAGAATCCGCTGCCGCCACTGACCGCACATCGGTGCTGGGCAGAGCCAGGGGCAGTGCACGAGCTGGTGAAGGGTTGCCGTTGAGAGGGTGCTGGTGCCCAGCAGCTGCACAGCCCGGCCCGGAGAGGCCCCTACAGTGAGTACTGCACTCGCCAGCAGCCGGGGCTGGGCTAGCCTGGGATGTGCCAGAAAGCAGGGTGTCGGGCACCTGAGGCATGGGTCCAGATTCGGGGAGGGCTTGTCAGCTGAGTGAGTACTAGGCACCCAGTTGATCTTTCAGAGTGACTTGGGGCAGCGCTCTGCGTGGGTCCCCTTCTCTCTGGTGCATGCCCCACTGGGTGCCCGCAGTCCTTAGACTGGAGTTGGCGTGCCAGGGCAGACACCCCATCTCCCCCATCCACTCCCTCCTCCACCCCATCCTCACCTTCACCTCCACTCCCTGAGGGGTTCATCCAGGCCACCAGGCAGCCCATGGGGTCCCTAGCAGCACTGCCCACAAGAAAACTGGAAGGTAAGTTGCGTGGGGCTGTGGGTTTGTTTGCCTGAGGAAAAGTGGCAGTGGGAGAGGTAAGTTTTCAGCTGGGGAGAAGGGTGGAAGCAGGAAGCGAGGAGGGAGAGGAGGGAGCAGCTGGGAGGGCAACCGTGGTGGGCCAGGGAAGGGCGCCCCCTCCAGGTGCTCTGGCCCACCCTCCCACCGCCTGCCCAAGCTCTGCCCTCACCCAGCCCTGAAGCTGCACCTCCTCGGGGGCCTCGTTGGAGGTGCAGCCGACTTTGAAAGCGTACCCCCCACCCCCAGGGTCTCCGTGGCCCCGGGGCAGCAGCATGCTGTCTGACTTACCCTCTCAGGGCCTTACCTGGTGTGGGAAGCCTCAGAGGTCAGGAAGCTCCTGGACCGCTGAGAAACAAGACCAGTTTAAGAGGTGGCGCATTAATTGTAGCAATCCTGGGAATATGCTAGTGCATTCCTGTCACTTTCATTGCTTGGCCTGTGTCACATTCAGGGGGTCTGAGATCACAAAGGTGAATTTATCATAAGTCACTTAGTCCCTTTCTCACTGAAGGCCAGATCTCCCTTCTGCTTCTCTGCTCTCAGGTACTTACCTCACCCAGAGTACAGATCGTCTAGTAGCTACTATTACATTGTGCCAGGCATGGTGCTAAGCTCTTTATATAATAATAAGAATTACTGCCCAATAATAAACAGCTGGCACTCAACTAAGGGCTTTCTGTGTGCCATGCACAGTTCTAAGTGCTTTGCATATTTTGTCTTATTTAATCTTTACAACAGCCTTGTGAGGTAAACACTAATACCCTTATTTTACAGATAAGGAAATTGAGGCACAGAAAGGTCGACAAGCCCAAAGTACCACAGCTAGAGAGAGGAAGAGCTGGATTTCAACACAATCTTCCTGCAGCATCCCCATTCTTAATCACTACAAGTATGAATTGGCTTTTACCCCTCTCAGCACCTCCAGCCAGTTAGCCAGAGCTCTGCCTTTTTCTCTCCAATTCCCAGCCCACAATTTCACTAAGGAAGGCACTGTACAGGTTGGCAAAGAAAGGGGTTTGCAAGAGAGGACAGGGTATTCTGCATGGGATTTGGGTTTTGTTGTTATGCTAAATGCCGTGCCTGTAACATCAGTAAGTTGTTCTGCTTTATAAGTTTTATTAATTAGACAACTGTCTGGTCTGCTGGCTTGGAGCTGTTAATCCGATATTATGGCTCTATCTGAGTAGCTGTGTTAGGAATTGTTTTCTAAAAAGTTTTTAGAGCCTTACTTGCAGTGCTGGATAAGGCTGTCTTCCCACTTCCTGGGGAGGGGGACTCAGCCAGGATTTTAACAGCAGGAGCTGCAGCCACTACCTGAATAGTATTATTACTGTGCCTATTGATATTGAGTCCCCTTCCCCGAAAGATTGCCCCTGTGAGCTGAAATGGGGAATGTGACTAGGGCCCAAGAGGCTCTTCCCGTGTCCACACCTGGCCCTCAGGTGAGATTGTTTGTCATTTCCCACAGTTGGCCCTTGCCCATTGTTAGAGCTAGCTGTGTGCAGACCCTCTTCGGTGTGGCCATACCAGCGTTTGCGGCTGTGGTCTCCAATTCCTGTGGCTCTCTCAGCTCGCGTCTTGGGAAGGTTCACCCTTCCTGTCTCTTCCCATGTTGGGCATTGCCATCTATATATAGCTTTGGATGGTTCATAAGATCCTTAGCTGATAATCCCAGTGCTGGGCTGTGTCTCTGGTTGTCTCTGTCACCTCTTCTGAGTACTCTGAATCATTTCATAACAAGGGGGTCAATGAGTAACACTTGTCCTCTGCCCTCATTTCTGCATCCAAGAATTAAAGCTCTCTTTGATTTTTGTCTGAATGTGTTCTATGATTTCTTCTTCTAATTGCAGTAGCTTAAACACCATAAATACCTAGGTTTCACTCTTCACTGAATCTTCATTATTATTTGTATGCTGTCATGTCTGCCACTTCATTTCTGGAATGCCTTTCTCTTCCTTGTCTGTCTGCTGGACTCCTACTCGCCTTCACGACTCAGCTTGAGGGTCTGCTGGGAGTCACCAGGCAGAGGGAGGTAGCCTCCTCCGAGCTCTCATGGCATCCTCTGCTGCCCCTTGTGGTTCCAGCTGACACATGGCTTTATGTGTCTGTTTACATACCTGTCCCCACCTTAGAAGGAGCCCTGGTAGAGTACAAATGGTTAAGTCCTTGGCTGCTAACCAGAAGGTTAGTGATTCACATTCACCTGGCTGCTGCAGGAACAAGACCTGGTGATCTGCTTCTGTTAAGATTAGAGCCAAGGAAATGCTATGGGGGAGTTCTACTGTGTCACATGGGGTTGCCATGAGTCAAAAAGACATCCAACTCCATTCAGCTCAACCTCCACCATTGACAGCAACCTCCTAGAAGGGAGGGCACTGGGACTTACTTATTCCTGTGTCTCCAGTACCTAGCACAATGCTTGGCATATAGTAAGTGTTCAGGAAGTTTTTGTTGACTACATGAATGAATGAATGATATCCAAAAGCTGCTGGAGAGAGCCCCCGACACACAACCAGTGACTCTTTTATTATTTCCCTTGTAAGAAGGAAAATGGGAGCTGAATTCACACATTCATCTACAGCACTGTGCCAGCTCTGTGGATTTCTAATCACTGAAAGAAAAAAAAAAACACTATAAAGCCCAAACCCAAATGTTTGGGGAAAAGACCTTTTGGTAAATGGAATGTTCTGGTTACTGATGGTTAGGCAGAATATATATGTATTTTTTTCTTATTGTTTATTGTTCTTTCTAAAATTCCTGGGTCTGCTTTTCTGCCTCAGTGAGTCTAGTCTAGGGTCCATCATCAAATCATGCCTGCAAGAAGGAGCCTGCAGGGTCCCAGTATTCCCAAGGGTTAGGGTTGCTGAGTCGGATGTAATCTTCTCACTCCTCACTTCTGTGCCTCCCCCAGAGATAAAGACAAGCCCACAAGGCCTTTGGGTTTACAGTTTTATTGTCATTCACCTCTAGGAGACAGACAGGGGCTTCCCAACAACACGTGGAGGAGTGGCATAGTGTTAGAGTGCTAACTCACTCCTTCTGTGATAGTAACTCAGCATGTGCTCTTGCCCTTGGATTTTATTCTTACGTGAAGGGTTTCCAACCTCACTCTCCCTTTTCTGACCCCAGCTTAGGAAAGACCTTATTATCCCTTCCTTTCTCTCAGCAGGAAGATGCAATTAGGCAGAATGAAAGGTACCCTATTGCCCTGAGGATGCAGGTGGCATCTCTGGGCACCTCCAGACTGGGTGATAGGAGCTTACCAGGCATCTGCACACATACCCTCTTCTGTCTGATTGCTCCTTGGCCTCATTTCCACCCTGCCCTTGCTCTGTACTCCTGGATGGAGAGCTTGGAGACGGTGCACAGGAGGAAGCCTGGGCTGCAGGGGTGGGGTGGCCCCTTCTTAGCTCCCTCACAGGAGGTCAGCCTGGCTGCTGCTTAGTGTAGTGCCTGAGCTTCAGCTGCCACCTACATCATCACAGACAAGGTTAGGGTGGGTCAGGGGGTCGTCTGGCAAAGCAGTGGGATCAACACACCTTTTTCTGCCCACCTATGACTAGACTTAGCCCTGGTGATGAAATGGTTAAGAGATTGGCCGCTAACTGGAAGTTGGCAGTTTGAACCACAGCCACTCCATGGACTAAAGATGTGGCCTTCTGCGTCCATAAAGATTATAGCCCCAGAAACGATTACGGATTGAACTGTGTCCCCCTAAAATGTATATTAACTTGGTGAAGCTGTGATTCCCAGTATTGTGTGGTTGTCCACCATTTTGTCATCTGATGTGATTTTCCTGTGCATTAGAAATGCTAACCTCCATGATGTTAATGGGTGTAGTGGGTTAAAGGCTGCAGCTGCTAACCAGAAGGTAGGCAGTTTGAATCCACCATCCACTCTTTGGAAACCCTGAGGGGCAGTTCTTCTCTGTCCTATGGAGTTGCTTGGAATCAAAATGACTAGAGAACAACGGGTTTTTATGATCATGAGGATTAGAGGCAGTTATGTTAATGAGGCAGGACTCAATCTGTAGGATTAGGTTGTTATCTTAAGTCATTAGTCCCTTTTGAGATATAAAAGGTAGCGTCAAGCAAAGAGGAGGGAGACCTCATACCACCGAGAAAGAAGGTCCAGGAGCAGAGTGTGCCCTTTGGACCTGGGTCTCTGGATAAGGGGCAGATTGATAATAAGGATCTTCCCTGGGAGCCGACAGAGAGAGAAAACCTTTGCCTGTGACTGGCACCCTGAATTTGAACTTCTAGCCTACTTTTCTGTGAGAAAACAAACTTCTCTCTGTTAAAGCCATCTATTTGTGGTGTTTCTGTTGTTACAGCACTAGATAACTAAAACGAGAACCCTGTGGGGGCAGTTCTACTCTCTTCTGTAGGATCACTATGAGTCAGAATTGATGAGACAGCAGTGGGTTTTGTTTTGTTGTTGCTGGAGGTGTGGTTATGACCAGACTGGTCAGCCTCTCTCCTCCCGAGCTCCCTTTGAGGAGATGACGTGGGAGCACAGCAGAGCCAGATGAGAGACAGGGAGCTAGTAAGGAGCCTACTAACTGTATACTCAAGGTATGCTACAGCTTCTAGCTTCCTAGCTCATCTTTCTCCAGCAACCTCTCTCTAGCACTTAGAGCTATGGTCTTCATGCCTCCTGCTACGTGTACTCGCCGCTCACTTCCGTCTCTGGCCCTGTCCTGGGAAATTTTCTCCCCATCTCTGCTTATGCAATTTCTGGCCCTTCTTGCAGTACCCAGCTGCAGTCCTCTAGAAAGCATTCCCCTGCTGCTTCTGGAAATCAGCAGAGGATGGACAAGGATTGAAGTAAATACCTTTTAAGGTCCCTGCCAACTGAGATTCTCTGGCTGTTTGACCAGAGTCAGGGATTGGGCAGAGCCAAGGCTAATGGGCCAGGCCGTTGAGGCCTGTCAGCCTCACAGTGAGGCGGGACAGGCACGTCTAGCCAGCTGACTAGGCCCTCATTTGGCTTCAAGAGGCTTTGCTCAGAGCCTTGTGCAGCCAGCACCTGCCAAGCAGCCCCCAGAGGGGCGCTATTAGAGCCTCAGGTCTTTGGCTGCTGGAGGCAGCTACTTGTTGGGAAGATCCCAGAAGCTCCCGTCCACACCTGCTCCCTCTATTCAGCCTCCAAACTTTGTTTACAGTTTAGCCCTTAGCAGGCTAGAAACTGGGATTCAAGAAGAGAGAGAGGTCTGGGTGGCCGGGGACCTTCTTCTACTACTGTCTGCCAGAACTCTGTGGCCCAGCCGGGCCTTGGAAAGATGTGTTCACTGAGGGGAAGAATTCAGGCCTGCTGTTAACTTCACTGCCAAATCCACTGTTCCCGTCATGGCTATCCCCTCCCACCTTCTGGAATTCTCTCCCCTTTTTGTTTTCTCTTTTCAATCTCATTGCCTCTCCTGAGAAAAATAAGAGCCTCTAGTGGCTGGTGAATTTACCTAGGTCAAGAAGTTGCCTTGAGTCTCTGATTTGATTTTCTCCAGGGTGCCACATCCTCATCTGTGAAATGGGGAGGGTGTGGTCATGCTTTCAGTATGTTATAGCAGCAGCTCCCATGTCATGTATTGAATTATGTCCTCTCAAAATATGTGTTGTAAATCCTAATCTCTGTGCCTGTGGTGGAGCCCTGGTGGCACATTAGTTAAGAGCTACAGCTGCTAACCAAAAGATCAGCAGTTCAAAAGCATCAGCCACTCCTTGGAAACTCTATAGGGCAGTACTACTCTGGCCTATAGGGTCCCTATGAGACTCGAAGATGATGGCAGTGGATTTGTGGTATGCCTGTGGTTATAATCCCATTTTTGGAAATGGATTGTCTTTGTTATGTGAGTAAGGCAGGATTAGTATAGGGTGTGTTTTGAGTCAATCTCTTGCAAGATATAAGAGACTAAAGGAGCAAGTGAGACATGCAGAGTGGGGGAGAGACGCTAAACCCTATGAGAACTGCCCAGGAGCAAAAGCTCAGGGAGACAAGGACCTTCCCATACAGAGAGAAAGAAAGCCCACCCCTCGAGCTAGTAGCACCTTGAATTCAGACTTTTAGCCTTCTAAACTCTCAGAAAATACATTTCTTTTTGTTAAATCCACCCACTTGTGGAATTTCTGTTACAGCAGCTCTAGGTAACAGACAACCCCTCTCCGAAGAGCTTGATCACTGCAAGTCTTGTACCAGAAGGCTGTCATTACCATGTGGCTCTTTAGCAGCACTAGGGGGCAATTTCAGGGAATTTGGAGCACACATGAAGAACTGGAGAGGGCCATCAAAAAACTAAAGCAAAAATCCCTGGGTGGTGCAAACTGTTTGCTTTTAGGTGATAACTAAGAGGTTGGTGGTTTGAACCCACCCAGTGGCATAGACAAGAAAGCCCTGTGGAAGGAAAGTCCTCCTCTCTGATAAATGGGCCTTCTCCTAAGTCAGAAATCAACAACAAAAACAAAAAGTTAAAGCAAACCAAAGTTGGCAGGCACAGCTTCTCTGTAGTGCTTGCCTTCCCCCAGGCCTTTCCTTTCTCCTTGGCCCTCCACTTGTCTCAGCTTTTCTCTTCTGCCTCATTTCCAAGCCTTTCCTTCCCTCTCCCTCTTGGCTCTGCTTGGCCCCTTGTCCTGCTCAGCTGCCTTCTCCTCTTGCGTGTCTTTTCCTTCCTACCTCCTCTGTCTACCTCTGGTTCAGTCAGTCTCTTATCTGTCTCTGCCTCCTTCAGAAACACTTGGTATGGTACATGGAGGGTAGGGGCTGGGGTGCCCAGGGCTCTTCAGAGTGACATGACAACTCTTCAGACTTCCATGAATATTTCATTGCTCCGGTTCCCGTCACTGCCTCTGCTAGTGACAGGTGAGTGGGGGCTAAAATGTGAGGATCTCCCCACTAACTTTACCACAGCTCAGTGGCAGCAGCTTCAGACCTTGTGACCTGTAGTGCCAGATGGCATCAACTTTACATCTGGCACAGCCCTCACATCTGTCACTTGGCTGGCAGCGCCAGCGGGGAGGGTTTAGGAATGTGTCTGGGCCTATTAGACAACATGTCTGAGTCTTTTGGATGAGTAGCCCCTGAGTGGAAAAGGGGAAAGGGGAAGGGTGGCTGCCAACTTGGTCCTCTGCAGCATCTTCTCAGAAGCATTATGAGGTTGGTCTCTCATGAGGTGACTGCAGGCTCCCAGGTATTGGTGGAAAGACAGGTGGCCTTGACCTCTCTGCCTGTTCACTGTGACCTGCTAGAACAGACTGACAGGTGTCTCCATTCCAGCCTACTGGGAAAAATACGTGTTTGCACAAGTAGAAAAATAATCCAGACAACAGCAGGTTTTCTAGAAGATACCTCTCCAAGCTCAGCTGAGGAGGAGGTTGCAAGGCCATGAAGGCCTGGAAAGGAAAGAGGGAAGCATCCCCAGTAAAGTAACCAGAGACTTTCAGGAGTCGGAAGGACTATCCAAAGGCATCTTGTCTACCCTGCTGCCTCTTACCATTCTGAAAGGATAATTGTCCTTTTAAGAAATATTCCTTCCCTGAAAAGGAATAGCTATTGGATTTCCTGCCTCAAACCCTAGCCACGCCGTCTCTCCTTTCTTCTTAGACTGTAGCCCTCCTTGTACTCTTCCCTGGACTCTATTCTTTCCTCAGCTTTCTTTTTGACCAGAGATATTGGGGAGCTTCTCCCACGAGACAGGCTTCCCATCCAGAAACCTGTTTTTCACAGGCTGAGACAGAAAGAGTAGGTATTTGATAGTGAATTGCATAGAATTGTCAAATGACTCTAATCTGTGTTCCTCAACATCATGCATGCATTCATTCATTTAACAAATGTTTATTAATTAATTTTAATTTATTAAAGCACCTACTATGGGCCAGGTACCACAGTAGGCATTGCAAATACAGTGCTGAACAAAAGAGAAAGAGTTTTGTCTTATGGGGTTCACGGGCAAATAATCACATGAATCACAAATAATCACATCTAACTACAAGCTGCAATGAGTCTCAAGAAGGAAACAAACAGGTTGCAGTAATTGACAATTAAAAAAAAAAACAACCAAACCCGTTGCCATTAGGTCTATTCCAACTCATAGTGACCCTATAGGACAGAGTAGAACTGCCCCACAGAGTTTCCAAGGAGCACCTGGTAGATTTGTACTGTTGACCTTCTGGTTAGCAGTCATAGCACTTAACCACTACACCATCAGGGTTTCCAACAGAGAACAGCCAGGGTATAACATCAAAGGCCTCTGTGTGGTACTTGAAGCACATACTTGAAGAATGGACGACCAGCCATATGAAGAACAGGGAAAGACGTTTTCAAGAAAAAAGGAATACCGCACTGGTTGGCAAAGAACTTGGTATGTTCAGAAACAGAAAGGAGTCCAGTGGGCCCAGACTGTAATAGGCAACAGTAGAACTAGCATAATTTGGTAATGACAGAGAGAGCAGATCACGCAAGTCCTCAAAGGCCATGGAAAGCAGTTTGGATATTCTTCACTTTCAGGAAGAAACATCGAAAGGCTTCTAAAGCGGGAGAGTGACAGGATCTGCCTTGGACTTGGACTTGGACAATATCTGCAGATATCAGACCAGAAGGGAGCAGCAATAAGGAGACCGGTAAGATGGCTGCTGCGGCAGTTCAGAGGAGAGATGATAGTGGCTTGAACTGGATGGTAACCCTGGAGGTGGAGAGAGTTGGTCAGATTCTGAAGTATGTTTTGAAAGAACAGCTGATGCTGATGCTGATGCTGATGCTGATGCTGATGCTACTGAGAGGCTGGATGTAAAGGGAGAGGCAGGAATCGAGAATGACTCTCAGGTTTCCTGCATGAGTAATGGAAGAGATATGGTGCCAGGTACGCAGATGAAGAATGAAGAAAGCCTAGGTTGGAGGAGAAAACAAATCAAGAGTATGATTTTGGACATGTTAGCTTTGAAATTCTTGTAAGATTTAAGAGTGGAGATGTCAGAATAGGTAATTAGAATATATTAGTTTGGGAGTTTACCAAGGAGGAGCAAATTGGGGAATTGTCTGCACATAAGTCAGTTGCTGTGGAGTTGATTCTGATTTATGGCAACCCCACGTGAATCCGAGTAGAGCTGTGCCCCACAGGGTTTTCAGTGGCTGAGTTTTCAGAAGTCGATCACCAGGTCTTTCTTTGTCTGGGGGCTGGCAAATTGACCTAAGTCGGGAAGGTGCCCTGGGCCTCTCCCTTGTGCTGTTTGATTTGCCCCAGGCTGCCACATTCCTATCTGTGAAATGGGGAGAGTGTGGTATTGCTGTCAGTATGGCATAATAGCAGTCCCCATGTTATGGATGAAATTGTGTTCCCCCCAAAATAAAAATGTTGTGAATCCTAACCTCTGTGCCTGTGAAGGAACCCTGGTGGCTCAGTGGTTAAGAGCTACATCAAGGACTGAGGTTTTGCAAAGAAGGTATGACAGGGGCTGAAGAAACAAGGGAGCTGAAGGTGTTTGCAAGAGAAAGATCATAATGATAGACCGCGGGTTCTCATCTGGATATGAGATGTGAAGATAGCAAGGCACTGGAAGGAAAGTAAGAGAGTGAATAACTAGGGCAAAGTGCTTGTGGCCTGAAGGATGAAGAGTCAGCCCTGCAAAGAATGGGGGAGGAGATTTCCAGGAAAAGGGAATTCTAAGTGAGTAGGTGATCATGATGTGTCCAGTTACTACCGTAGTAGAAATCCCTGTGGAGATAAACTACCAGGATAGATGGTAAACAGTGGGCTATTGACAATAGAGATCTGGGAAGTGGTATGATAGCTGATGATGATCCCAAGTCTAGGTGTGATGATGGAGCTGAATGATTAAGTGGGGGAAGTGGTTGTTGAAGGCCTCCCCACCACGATATGGATATTAAATTCACCAGCAGTGATATCGAGAATTGGAGTGGCCCTCCAAGAACAACTGCCTGCTTCTCCAAGAGACTAGAACTAGAGATGTTGCCTGGTTTCCGGAACCAGATGTGTTGATCAAAGATTTTACAAAAGAATCCTGATAAAAAAAAAGTGAGACACTGTGGAGCCATGAAGAGTGGCTAAACTCTTGGAACTATTACCCTGAGATCATCTTTAAAACTTAAATCAAAAATATCCTCCTGTGTTCTTCTTAAAACCAGACAATAGTTCAGCTTAACTAGTAAAGAATGTCACCTTGAGCATTGTGCTCTTTAAACAACTATATCTGTGGGATCAAATTGCCAACGGCAACTGGGATGATTAGATAGGAACCTAAAGAAACTAAGCAAAGGAGAATGAGAATTATTACACAACTCGAAGAATATAATCAGTGCCACTGAATTGTTGATTTGGTGTGTGTTTTGAATTGTAGAAATTGTTGAATTGATGTGTGTTTTGCTGTGTACATTCTCAATAACGACAAAACAAAATATAAAAAAGAATTGAAGTGGAGGGGGAGATCACATGTGACTAGGAACTGAAGTCCTCAGTGAATTGGGGGGACTGCCAGGAGGCCCGTAGATAACAATGAGGTGGGAAACCAGGTGGTGCAAGTAGACAACAGGCGTGTTCCTCAAAGGTTGTGGATTTTTGGCAGAAGATAGTGATAAGGAATGGCCTGGTGGCAACAGTGATGAGCAAAGAGGATAATGCCCCACCTCCGGGTCCTGAAGGACTTGAGGTTCTAGAGGAAATAAAATCTTGTTAACATTTGAGAGGGCTGGTATGGAAATGGAGCCCTTAATAACTTGCTTGACTTCAAAATGGAAAAGAATGTTAAGGGTAGTCTCAGAAAAGTGTATTGAAGATGTAGGGAAGTTTGCTGTTGGGTGTGAGTTCCAAAGGACACAGTGGAAGGGCTTGAAAGGGAGAGGAAGACTGAAATTAAGGTATGAACAAGACCACTTATGGCAATGAGAGTCTGGGCTCTGAGGGATGACCAGAGACCAATACTTGAATTTCTCTCTGGCAGTGACTGAGGTTGACAGCAACATGAGGACTTATGGGATTTGCCATGAGGGTGGACATAAATGCATGTAGGAGGTCACTTCTGGAGCTGGGATCTTCAATATGTTACCTGGTGGTGTGGCAACTTCAAGGGAGACTGCTCTTGGAGACAGCACTAGGGAGACCCTCAACTTGCTTGAGGAAAAATTGCATCCTGAGTCTACCTCACGGCCTTCTGGGAAACTTAGTCCACAGTTATTTGGCAAAAGTCAAGTAGGACAAGTGATTCTGGAATTAGGCAGGCCTGGATTAAAATTGTGGCTCTACTGCTTACTATGTATCCTCAGGCAAGTTATTGAGCTCTCTTTCCAAACCTCAGTTTCCTTATCTGGAAAATGCAAAAATATTGTCTAGCTCATGGGGTTGTCAGGATGGAATGAGGTAGTCTGTGCACTGTGCCTGGAGCATAAACAGCAGCTAAAATTACTGTTTTCTGTACTCAAAACCATCTGTCAACAGCTTTGTCTTCTTACTCCTGGACGTTTCAAGTCCTCACACTAGCTGTCCTTTTGCTGATGAAATTCTTTAGCAGGGCCGAACAGTGCTCCATCTTCCTCATTTTTCTCTTACTCTGCAATGCAACTCGACCGGTCTTATTTCATATCCACTTAGAGCCCTCCCTGTTCTCTCCTGGGTCAAATCTAATTGAGCCAGTGAGTTCTTTGTGTGCATGAGTTTATGTTCCCCTCTGTAAGATAATGTTTGAGTTTTACTTAACTGGGGTCTTCTGAGTGGTATGCACCTCAGTCTTCCCACCAGATGTGGTTGCCCCATTGTCTTACAATAGTGTTCTTTTAGATCCTTGCATCTCAGCGTGTGATCTGGGGACTAGCAGCATGGTCACCACCCTGGCATTGGTTAGAATCCCAGACCTTATTTCAGACCTACTGCCTCAGAATCCTTTTAATGTTGTCCCTAGGTGATTCAGATACACAGTAAAGTTTGAGGAGCACAGCTAACAAGGAACAGTTAGCGCTACCTTGAGGTAACAAGCAAAGGCTCCTTACTGAGACAGCTGTCCCTGAAACTCAGGAGGTCATTGAGTAGACTCTGTCCTTCAGGGAGGTCGTCTTATCCAATGATCAGACTTGTCATCAGCTGAAAACAGCCTGGTAGGCCCCACCCAGTATAACCATAAATAACTTCAAGCCTGTCTTCCCCACCCTCCTAATTGAAAGCTCTTCCCTTATCAAAATCTTCACCATAAACAAACCTTAGTCCTTCCTTCCTAATCAACACTTGTTCCTTATTCAGACCATAAGTCCCCTAACCAGAATTTCTTGCTGCCCCTCTTTCTTCCCTTATCAAACCATCAGTCCCCTCATCCCACACTACCTCTCTGAAACTTTAAAGCTATTAAAAAAAAAAAACAACCGTGCCGTACTAGGAAGGAACGGGCTGAACCACCCTCAGCTCAGACCCCACTCTCCTTCTCTTCCAATAAACTTCCCTGGACCCTTGGACTGATGTGTCTCTGCCTCTGTTTTGGGCCACCCTCTCCCCAACACTTATGAGACGGCACCCAGAGCTGCTAGTTCACAGCCATTGCTGAAATGGGATCCCCATCCTGCCACCAAGAGTATATGGCGTATCATGCGGCCTCAGCTGCTCATCTACCATGCTAGATCGCTCAAGCTTCCAGAAGAATCAGATTCGTGTTATTGGAATCAGAGGGCTAATTGGCCCCACACAGCAACACATCCCTGCCAGTTGCGAGGGAAGTGACAAGACTCCCCAAGGAGTCAGCCAAATGTAAAGAAAAGGAAGCCAAAAGCAGCAAAGGATGGAGACCTAAAAGCTGATGCCTGAAAGTTTAGCTGTTAGCATTTCTGTCTTCCTGCCCAAAAGAACAAGGCGGGAGAGCATCAGCTAGAACCAATCCATCTTTTCCTCGGTTTGCTTGCCATCCAGCCAGGCCCTGCCTAGCAACAGTTATTAGCATGAGCTCTAGTTGCCAGTTCCTCTTTGGACAGTGATTGGTGGGGGGGGGGGGGGCGGGGATTAGTTTAGCCTACGGAGGAATTGGGAGTCCTGTCCACAAGAGATCCAGGCTATTTGATAGTTGGGTCAGGGAAAGAGCCTCCTGAAAAAAGGAGGGAACAGAGTGCATTATGTCTCTTAGAGAGAGGCAAATGAGCTGGTGGGAGAAGGGCCTATGCTGTATGAAGCAGGTGAAATTTATCTTTGGCTCCTGTTCTGTCTTCCTCTGGCCACCCCAGATAATGCAACCAGGAATATCAACACCTCTACATTTATGTGATATGTTTAACCTTGAAAGTGCTTCTGTAGCCCTGATCTCATTTCCTTCTTCCAACAACCCCAGGTGAATGGGATCAGAGATGGGTTAATTACGATGTGGGTGGAGCATCCAGACCAGGCCAGAGTATGGAGGGCCGTTGGGCCGAGGGCCAGGGTAGCCCTGCAGGGAAGGCTCTGGCAAGCCTGAGGGGCTGGGTGTAAGCAAGGGTGAGGGACTTGCAGGCTGCATAGGTGACTTTTGGCTCCAGCTGTGTCACTTGTGTGTTGAGCTTCTGTGGGTCTCGATTTCTTCATTTCCTACCCTGAAGGCCAGAATGGAGGAGGAACAGTCACCTCGCCTGTTTGGCAGGACAGTGCGAGACTGTGAGGAGATAATGGATGTGAAAGCACCGTTTGTCAGATGAGGTAATGGATGGAAAAATGAAAAGAACCGTGTTGTCAGGCTGAAGGAACAGGCGAGACCTTTACCTGGCTCGCTGAATAGAGAGGGCAAGACTGGAGCAGGGTGAGGGGGGGTAGCTTTGGACGCTTTAGGCAGGAAAAGAGGCAGAATGAAAGCATTTTGTGTTTCAGCGCAAACAATGGAGAAGATGGGGGCCCCAGAAACAAAGCTGAGGAGAATAGCTTTGGCTGCTTCGTAATTTTATTCAGGGTTGCCCTGTGTGAAGGGACCAGAAGCCAAACATCTTTCAAATTGCCCGTTTCCCCCAGGAGGGCAGTCACGTGACTCATGGCCAGCTGAGCTCTTGTCATCCATCACTGCTTGCCTTCCATGTCACTCCCAAGTCTCCAGGCACTTGGCAAATTTCAGAGGGACTGAGCGGCAGACACTGAGAGATGCAAACCCCAGGAGGCAAGGAACAACCTCTATTTGAGTTCTAAAATGGCCTTCTGCTCTGTTACAGAGGTATTTCTGCCCTCACCTAGGATGGGTTGCAAGGCACCTGGGTAGTGTGAGGAATGGGTTGCTTGTAGAATTTGGTGGCAGCGGGCGGTGGGGGCATGATCTAGTTAGGGACAGATAGTCTGATGTAGGGGCAACTCAGGAACAAATGTGCCCCAGTTACACCTGGAGACATGTCTGTGCTAAGGGAGAACTAGCCTGCCTCCTCCCCACGGTAAGATGGGGGAATACCATGGGTGGAGATCGGACTCTTGTTTCTCTTCCCATTGCTGCTGTTCCTGATCATCTAGTACAATTCCCACCTCCTCCAGGAAGGGTTCTGCTGCTCCTCCATTCCCCTTCTGAAATATACTTTGGAACTTAATTATAAATTACTGTTCTCAGGCACTCGTTTATTTTTTTTAGTGTCCACTAGTCTTTTCACCCCAGCTAGACTCAAAAGTCTTTGATGGCAGAGATCTGTAGCTTCTCTTCTGGACCCAGAAGCTCTGGACTCTCTGACAGTAGGCACTCAATAAATACTTGTTGATTGATTAACATGAGTTAAAAGAGAAAAGCAAAACACTTGTATCACAAAAGATTCTTTGTTGGTTCCTTTGGCTCAAGAGTATCCATTTTCATCAGAGCTGGCAGTGCCTCAAGGCCCAGTGGATACTGAAGTGTCCCCAGCTTTAGAAAAATAAAGTGACAGCAAAGCTGAGGCTGCGGTGGCCCGGGGCCCTGAGGAAGGACAGTGAAATGAGTGCTGCCGTGGCACGCCTACGTCTTCCTGCCAGTGTTGCTGTTCCCTGTGCCACAGGCTGTGCAGACCCACAGAATCTCATCCTGCTCTGGCTGAATCCATGTCGGAAATGAGCTGGTGTCGTCCCAAGAAGAGGCACTTGAGAGCTGATGAGGTTGGACAACAGAAGGCAAAGGGCTCAATTCAGAAGCAGCCCCTGGGAAGAGGCAAGAAGGCAGCTGCAAGAAGACATTCTCTGGCTCCCTCCAAGGCCGAGCTTCTGCCACCAGGAGCAGCAGCGAGAGAGGCATGAGTCTACCTTTGTTGAGTCCCTGTCCCCAGAGGATTCCTATTTAGGACACCACTAGTCACACTCCAGCATTCTGTTGAAAAGTGACTACTTGTCTTACTAGAGTAGGAGGGAATGATCGAGTTTCTGAATTCACATTCAGGGGACTTGATCTCATCCTAGCAACCCTTTCCATCTCCGTAAGGGGTGATAGATCCCAGGCCAGCTTGGGAACGGCCAGCATTTATGTGGTGGGACTCAAACCAGCTGTGTACTATCTTCTATTCTAAATTCTTGTATAATACAGACAACTCCAGAGTTCATTGCTAAGCTGCGAATTTCTCTTTTAACAATTACTCTACGTCCGCTTCCCCTCCCCCCCATTAATAGTCCTAAAGCTCCAGTCTAATTACTGAATTTGTGTCCTGATAAACAACTTAATTGCTTGAAACCATTTGCTGCTGAGGAATTTGGTTTTCTTAGCTAGTCAACAACTGCATCACTCTCATAGTCTCCAAACCTCCTACTTCTTCTATAAGCCGTACATACTATTTGATTAATTAGCTCCCATCCCTCGGTATCTTTTTGTGAGGGGGCCCCACCTAGAGCCCTAATTTTAGAGAATGCACATACAGGGGCCAGAGAGCTTAACCTCATCTGTTAGGCCTGAAGGAGCTGCAGTCACCCAGTGGATAAGTGTTCAGCTGCTAACAGAAAGGTTCGTGGTTCAAACCCCCCAGCTGTTCCGCGTTCTGCTTCCATTTATAGATTCACAGCCTTAGAAGCCCAATGGGGCTGTTGTACTCTGCCCTATAGGGTTGCTATGAGTCAGAAATGACTCCGATGCAATGGGTTTTGGCTTATTGGGCCTGAGAGCCTTAGGTGTTAATGGTGCCAAATCAGCGAGTTAAGGCTCTGAGAGGTTACTTGGCTCTGGCCCCTTCCACCCTCGCCTGCCTTCCCTACTCAGGGCCATTCATTTTCCTTTTTACCTCCTTCCCTGCGCCGGATATCCAGGACCCTCACAGCCCCCACTGCCTCTCTGCCCTCACTCCTCGGGGCCCTTAAGTTGAGTACTGCACTCAGGCTCATCCTCGCCTGTGATATGCCTCACTCTGGGCCCTGGACGCAGAAACTTTATAAAGTCCTTGCGTGATTTCTGAGCATCAGGAATTTTAGTTGTAAGCATCAGGAGAACAATTCTGCAATCCCTTCCCAGTACTGGGACGACAATTTATCGTCTTCTCCCAGTTCATCTGGGTTTCAGGTCTACTGGCAGCCACAGGGAGCAATACCCCTTCTTGCCCACAGAGGCCATTTCCATTTGCCCCATTCACTGAAATAAGTCGGCACTGTGTACAACTGTGTAAGGTAACAATGGTCCTCAACATTGGCAAATATGTTTATTATATGCCATTTAAATAGCTTCTTTTTGTACACAACCTGAGACATTAAAGTTTACAATTGCCAAGGACTTTGTGAAGACCCTGCACACTCCGAATGACTTCATGTTCTTTCCCCCACTTACTTGCCTGTTTTATGGTTTGTCCTGTCAACGTTTTGGCCTCCCTGAGACAGTTGATGGCCAGTTCAGTGGGTGTTAACAGTTAACCTTCAGAGTAACACATTTGAAGTTAGGCTGCTTCTAGAGTCCCAGTATCTCAGAGGAAAGGAGTGATTCTACTGTCCAACTGTGCAGCACCAGTTTCTTCTGTGACTCCAGCCCTAAAACAGTGGGCTTCTCCTTTCTAGACTCCTCATCCTCTTATCTGAAAAGTGAGGCAGTCATCACCTCTGCAGGTTCCAGAGGATATATGAAGCTAAGCTTGGGAACTTCTGGGTTACATGGCCAGAAAGAACCCTAATTGGTGTCCCTACCAGCTGGTTCTGCGGCTTAGTTCCCTTTACATCTTGTTTTGCTCCCATCTTCCCTTTCCACCAGTCATGTGATGCAGGAAGAGAGCACAAATGATATGGAATGCCAGCAGATGCCAGCAGAGACACTACGGGAAGTGACCATTCACCGAGACCCTATATATGACTTTGGCTTCATGGCTGGCAGTGAGAGGCCTATGGTGTTGCGATCTGTGAGGCCAGGTAGGTGTCCCTCAGAGTGTCGCCCGCCCCTAGCCCTGGTTTCTATCCCACAGTACGCACACATCTTTCCAAGAAGCTCTTCAGTATACTCTAAACCACAAAAGCCCACTGCTGTCATGTCAATTCTGACTTAGAGCAACCCGTTGCCTAGAAATGGATGAAGAGTAGGTGAAGGCTTACCAATCAATAACTATGTGAAGGAGCTAGCCTTTTAAGACTGATTTGAGGCTCCTTGGGAGCCTAGTCAGAGGGTGCAGCTGATGGCTTTAGTAGTTTGGAACCAGCGGAAGTCCCGCCTGAACTGTGAAATCGTGCCATTGTGAATGAAATGGGAAGGAACCTAAGCACTGTTTTCTTCCAGATCTGCTAAGCATTGACAGAAAAGACAAACAGAAAGAAGCTTTATTCCTGACTTGCTGGGCCTGAGGCTTTAGATGTTTACAACAGTTTCTCGCTCAGTCAAGAGGAGCAGTCAGAGTACAAACTGGTCTTGCAGAAATTTGATGAATTTTGCAATCCTCAAAGGAAAAGAAAAAGATTTTTGTAAGCTCTCTCTTCAACTAGAGGGCACAGAGGGAAAAAAAAAATTCAGTACAAGAGTTAGTGGCTGACCTAAGGCTCTAAAATCAGTCATGCAGTTGGGCAAAATGTTTTTGAGTCTCTGATCAGAAATCAAATTTGTCCCAGGAAAGAGGGACCAGAGAAAACATCACAGCAGAACACCAGGAGCTCCTGATTCACAGTCAAAGAAGGCAGTTAGAATTTCCAGGGCTGAAGGGGGCCCCCAGGCTGCAAATGATAAGAGAAGGGAGAGGAAGAGATTGGAGGAGTACAAAAGGCAAGCCACAGGTGAGCGCCACAGAAAGCCCTGGGCTAGCAGGCATAGCCTTACAAAGACCTGGGCTAATCCACAGGGCTACTGCATGCCCAGGTGGCCCCTGAATGCCGAGGACTTGTTTGGTGCTGTACTTGAAGCCAAACGAAAAGACTGAAAGTATCCAATCGTGGGACAATTGCGGTTGAGCGAGCCAGCAGCAAACTATCCTTTGAAAGCAGTGCTAGATTGATGTTACCGCTGTCATCAATGAGCCAAGACCCCTTAGAAGGAAGGAAGGGTGGGGGGCGGGGAGACAGAGGGAAGGAAGACAGGAGGTAGGTAGGGTAGCCTCATCTAAGATTGGCATTTTGGGCAGAAGTAGATAAAATAAGTGAAGTGAGTTAAACAAATTGTTCCTTGGACAATATAAAAGGTATCTTCTATTGTATTGTTGCTAACATCAGACACTGTTTTCAGGACTGTACATTCATCACCTCATTTATCCTCCCAACATTCTTATGATGCCTAGGTACCATTATTTTTCCCATTTTATAGATAAAGAAACTCAGAGAGATGAAATGTCTTGCCCAAGATAACACAAGTAGTGATTTGTACGGCTTCTGAATTAGAGTCTAGGCATCCCTGGCAGCAAAGAATGCACTCTTCACTACCACACTATCCAGTCCTGAAGTCGCTGTGCTGTCAAGAGATTCTGCCTGTTAGGTTTAGGGCCATTCCAACCCAGGTGGTGAACCTGGCTGCTCTGCCGGTATAGCCACCCTCAGCACGCAGGCCTCACACTGCAGAGCCTTTGAGCTGTGCTCAAATGACATGTTTGCTTAGTATGTTGATGTTTTTGGAATTGGGGTGCATACTTTGTAGAGCAAGTGAGCAGTCAAATCTGGCCCTTTGAAGTAACTGCAAGAAGAGTCAAGGCTGACTTGAGAGCAGGACATGTCATTAAATGTTTCTTTTGGTTTTGAGTTAGGCTGGATCTGACTTCTGGTTCTTCCTGAATTTCTGAAAAGCCTTTCTCCAAGAACTCTGCTAAGCAGTTAGAGGCAGCACAGCCTTGCTGCACCCCTTTACAGCCCACCCAAGAAGGTATGGTCTTCAAGACAGTGCACTGTCTTTACCTCACCAGTAAAGATGGGAAGGCAAGAAAGCTAATTTCCAGCTGCCCGTGATTTAGGGTCTGTACCTTGCTTTTCTCATTTATTGGGAAAGAGCTTCTCTTCGGTGTTGAAAGAAAATAAATTCCTTAGGTCTTTTAGTTCATCCCCCTATCTCCAGGCAAGTGAATGCCTAAATCATTCCAGACAAGTCAGTATGAATAATATTCAAGGAAGAAGATTCTTCAGCCTCCTCTTGTCACCTGTGCCATCTCCAGTAGTCTGGAAGTCATTCTTTGTACCTAAGCAAATCTCTCCTAGTAGAACAGAAGTCCGTGTTCCTTTTTAGAGCCAAGCCCGTGAAGCACTTATTAACTTGTCTGAGTGCCAGGTCTGGGCTCGGGACGTTTCACCGCCACCCCACTACCAGTTAAAGGAGGTCCATTCCGTTTTCCTTTTTCATCCCTTTGCTCTCCATTTGCCAAAAGCGGCGGTGGCGGCAGCAGCAGAAAGCTTGAATAGCATGTCCTACCACCGCCACCACTGCTGGTGACTTGTGCCTGGACCTGGGCTTTCCCAGCGATAGCCTCTCTCCTCTTCTTTGCAAGAGGCCCCTCTGAGAACAGGCTTCCGGCTGGTGACCAGATTGTGGTATTAATGAGGAGGACAGGAGTGAAGACCCCAGGGAGAGGTTCATAGAACTCATCAGGTAATAGGGGCCTCTTGGGCCTTGGCGGGAGGGAGACAGTACACTTACTCCTGTGCCATCGGTGGTATGAGGCTAGCACTGTCCTCCCTGGTCCCTATAGAGGAGCCCTCCTATGCAGAGCAACTCTAGCAAGGTCTACTGGTTAGCCAGTACTTCAGAGGCCAGCCCATCGGGGTCACAAAGTACCCTCACAAACTCTGGTTGTCCGTCTATTGGAGGTTGTTCTCCTGCTAGAGGCTCACCCCTACATCTTCCCACCCAGTTCATCCCCTCACCCAAGCCCCTTTGTTTTTGATTAGTGGAACGGTGGGACAGACCAAGTGACTGATGAAAATGTATGAGGAAGATATGGTTTCCTACACAACCTCACCCCACCCCCCAAAAGTACAAACCGAAAAAAAAAAAAAAAAAACCCGTTGCCTTCAAGTTGATTCTGACTCATAGGGACCCTATAGGACAGAGTAAAACTGCCCCATAGAGTTTCTAAGGATCTCCTGGTGGATTTAAACTGCCAACATTTGGGTTGGCGGCCGTAACACCTAACTACTATGCCACCAAGGTTCCAGATATACAAGGCATGTGAAATCTCAATCCCTGGTCAGTGGGTTCTGCCCTCCGTGTTTGTTTGTGACTCCTTAGTGCCCTCCCAAGATGAAAGCAGGTGAAAGAAAGAAGAAAGTGTCAGGAGGACCGCCACTACCTGTAAATGAGGAATAATCGTGTTGACTTTTCCTATCCTGTACCCCTATGCACCACACATATCACAGGCACCACACACGCAGACACCCATACACCATACACAGGCCGCACACTGACATCATGTGCACACCACACAACATAACACACACACTTGTCTGAATTTTTTGTTTAGGTGCCAAAACCTGGAAACTTATATGGATTTATTGATGAGGAATGAGAGGATAGAGATGAAAACTCTAAACTCCTTGGGCTGACCTCCGTTTTAGAGACTTTGGCTATTTCTCCACAAATGGAACTATGTGCTGTCTCTCCCTCTGTCTTGTGTAATCTGGCTCCATCTCTGACTCATCTCCTTCAAACCCTCTTGGTTTGGATTATTTTCATCTTACTCATCTTTCTTGGGCTCCCAAAGGCCCACCTTTCCCCAGGGCCCCTACCCCCTTAAAGGCAGACTTAGCATTCTGTGAATGGAACAACATCCTGTCACCAACTGTGGAAGGGTTTGGAATGCACCTTTCTAAGGGCCCAGAAGACTCTTTCTTGACATGCTTCTCCTCCAACTCACTGTCTTGGAATGTGTCTGGTCCCTAAATGACCTTTAGTTTGTCTCTTCTCCAAGTTCAGTTGTCCATTGCATGTCTCCACCCTTCACCACCACACCAATATGGGATGAGTGCGTATGAGGGTTCCTTCAGTCTGAGCCCTCAGAAACCACTGTTTTGCTTCTAATGGATTTCTTTGCACTCTAGAACAAGGTAGTCCAGCTTTTTGAGGATGTTCAGAGCTCTTTCAGGGTCAGAAATTACTCTGTTGATAACCTTTGAGGCCAGTAAGTTTATTTATTCATTCTTTCAGTGAATATGCACTGAGCGCCTACCATGGTCTAAGTACTGATGACACAGCAGTGAACGAGACAAAAAAGTCCCTGGTCCACTGGCAAATACATGCTAGAGACACACCATAAGTGATAAACCTGAAACATAAGTAATTAATTGTAAACTACATTGAAGTCCCTGAGTAATGCAAACAGTTAACATGCTGAGCTGCTAACAGAACTGTTAGAGGTTCAGATTTGCCCAGAAGGACCTCAGAAGAAGAGCCGGCAGTCTACTTCCAAAAGATCAGACCCACTGAAAACATTATGGGGTACACTTTTACTCTGACATACATGGGGTCACCATGAGTCAGAATCAGTGGCAGCTTGCTTTTTTCATGTGTTTTGTGGTACTTTAGAAGTTGATAAATGTTACTGAAGGATAGAAAGTAGAGCAGGATAAAGAGGAGTGGGAGTGCAGGGTGCAGGAGTGAAGAGCACAGTCTTAGATAACGTGGCCAGCGTCAGCCTCATTACAAGACTTGAAGGAAGTACAGGTGTTGGAGAAAAAAAGAGTACAGGCAGGCAACGGCTGTAAGGCAAGAGTGTGTCTGGTATACCCAAGGAAGCCAGTGTGACTGGAGTGGGGGTAAAAAAGGGGAAGAGATGTCAAAGATAGGTCCATTTTCCGTGGAGCCTTGCCAGCCAAGCCAAGTGAGCTTTAAGCCACTGTAAAGATTTTGGCTTTATTCTAAATGAAATGAGATGTGACAGGGGCTGGAATAGACCAATCACCTAATCTAACTTAAATTATTCCCCTTTTCCTGTTCAAGATAAAGGTGGTTTTCTTCGTGTGTATGTGTTTCTTTTTCCTAGTGTTTTCCCTGGAGCGCAACTCCTTATGTCTCATGGGAGCTTCCCAGATCTGAGATCTGATTTATCCCTGGGCTTTGCTCCACCGAAAATTGGAAATGTTCAAAGTTCTTAAAGCAGGGGGCCTTGACATTTCTTGAATACCCAGAATCAAGGGCATCTTGACTCTGCTTGTTGAACACCTTTGTTCTAATAAATGTTTGAAGAGGGCCAATAAAGAGAGGGGAAGCTGTTTCAAGGCAAACTATTTTCATTTCTGTAGAAGGATTATGTATTCCTGGGAGAGAGTTTTCATACCCCATAGCCTGTTTGATGGCTGGCATAATTCTTGTTGGGAGTGTTTCAAATTCTTCACCCTTTTGCATGTCTGCTACCTGGGGAGTGTTGCCTTCCATCTGTTGCTCCCCGGCTCTGATTTTTTGGTCCTTCCATTAAAACAAATCTGCTGATTCTGAGTCATGATGACCAAATAACCTCCTTTGGGTTTCTCCTTGGAAAATTTCTTTTTGCTTAAATACCAAATTACCAGTAATCATCATGCACAGTTCCCAGGACTCCCTGAAAGTGTGCCCTTTGAGTTCCGTAATTCAGACCTTTAGTTTTCCTTGAGAATGTTCTAGTCTTCAAAGAAAATTGCTCCTAAGGTTTGGGGATTTCTGTAGAAAGAATTGTGAGAAGGAATATAAATAGATGTGAAAAATGACAACTTCAGTGATAACAGTAATACTGTCTTCAGATGCCTGCGTGAGCTTATCTGGATGGTTTATGTTGGCCTCCACAAGCGATGGGAGTTGAGGCATCCAAGCAGGATACTCATATTGCCCTCTGTCCTGATCCATATACGCTAACGCAGCCCATGGGGAAATCCTGGTATTGCTTCCTGTGCTAGATGAATATGATGAATACATAGTGCAGGATACACTACTCCCCTGTTCCCTCTTTTCTCTGTAGGAGTGCTAAGGAATTCATCGTTCTTACAGTTCTGCATACTTATCAGGTGAGTAAGCCTCTTTGCCATCTACTCTTCCTTCTGACTGAGAAGAGTTGACCCCATATTGGAAAGAGACAGTGAGAATGGGGAGCAGAGTCTATGACCAACATGTTGGAAGGCAAGGATTTAGAGGGGAACTTAAAAAATACCTTCTGGACATAATGTCTGTTCCCACATCCAAGACTTCAAGATGTTGAAGGGCTTTACAGCTGTGCCCGGTACCCTCTACTTTACCTCACTTGCTGCCTGCTGCCTCAGTTCCAGACTTATTTTCCACCTCTCTTTTTCCTGTGCCTCCGTGAAAATTGGCTTGTGCAGGGCTCACCTCCCATAAAGTCTTGGCAGGTGGTAGGTGGTAATCTTATTTATTTATTCATTCATAAAAGGATTTACTGACTGACCTTTAATGTAGGAGACATCCTATATGGGGAACTGATTATAAAGTTACTAGAGGAGGTACAATTGGACAAAATGGGTTAAACTTTGCCCTAGTTCTGTCGCTAACTGGCTGTGTGACCTTGGGTAAGTCAGTTTTTTTTTCTGAGTCTCAGCTTCCTCATCTTTAAGGAGTTTAGACTAGAACAGTGTTTCCCGGACTTGCCTGATCATAACAGTCACCAAGACTACTTACTAAGAATAGCAATTCCCAGGCCTCTCTCCTTGAGAGGTGGATTCACAAGGTCAGTGTCCATTACTAGGTTACATCTTTATAGTAATCTTAACTCACTTGCACAAACCTAGGTACAAATTCCATGTGCAAAACTCTGAACCCACTCTCCACCTCCAGCTCAGCTGTCCCTGCCCATCCCCAGCACTCTCTCGCACCATAGCACTAATGCCCCATCCCTACTCCCATCCCATAGGCACAAGAGAGGTCACATCTGGTAGGGGTACAGCACATGAAATCAGGGGAGTCTTCATGGAGGAGGCTGCACTGGAACTGGGCTTTCAGTGATGGGACAGAATTTTCCAGGCAGAGATAGAGAAAAAGAATGCCAAGAGAGAGAGAGAATGTTTATGTCCAAAGCCAGAAATGCTACAGAGATACAGGACATGGGCTCATGAGTCAGCAGGATGGGAGTTCAAATCAAGCTCTGGTACTAACTACCTCTTTCCATGGCATTCAGCCCTCTTGTTTGTCAGTGTGAGCCACACGCATACATGTGCTTCCTGGAAGATATATATTTTTTTAACACTTTGTTTTTGTTGTTGAAAATGTACACAGCAGAACATACATCAATTCAACAATTTCTATATGTACAATTCAGTGATAGTGATTACATTCTTCCAGTTGTACAACCATTCTCACTCCCCTTTTCTGAATAGTTCCTCCCTTATTAACATAAACTCACTGCCCTCTACATTTCCCATCTACTCTTTTAAATTACTGTTGTCAGTTTGTCCGTAGGGAGCTATGGCTGCTAACCAAGAGGTCGGCAGTTTGAATCCACTAGGCGCTCCTTGGAAACCCTATGGGGCCATTCTATTCTGTCCTCTAGGGTCACTAGTAGTTGGAAATGACTTGACAGCAGCCCATTTGGTTTGGTTTGATTTAGTCTTTGTAGAAGCAGACTGCGGCATCTTTCTCCAGTAGAGTGGCTGATGAGTTTAAACCCCTGAACTTTCAGTTAGCAGCTGAACACTTAACCACCGTGCCACCCAATCTGGAGCTATGCCTTCTTAATTGCAGTTCTCTAGAGGCCATTTTTCTCTGCCTCTGGCAGGCAAGGCCTGCATCAGTGGGTGTTGCCAACATCCACCCCAACCCCCATCCCCCGCCTTAACTGCCCATATTCCCAAGTGGGAAGTTAGCCCTCATCCTTGGACTCTTGTCATGAAAATGGCCATTGGTTCTCAATTAAAACAAACAAACAAAAAAACATGCTTGCTGTCTGGTTAGAATCCACAGCTTCGATCAGAGACTCACTGTGGGTTACTTTGTTAACCAAATCTCTACTCAATGTCACCTCCTTGTAGAAGCCTTCCTTGACTACCCTTACTAAGGTAGACTCATCATTACCTGCTAGTTTTTCTTCAGAGCTAATACACACACACACACATATTTAGCTTTGTATTTTGAAATAATTATATAATAATAGGAAGTTGGAAAGATAGTACAGAGATGTCCTGTGTACCTTTCATGCTTTTTGTGTCACTGGCTACATCTTACATAACTACAGCACAATGTCAAAACCAGAAAATTGACATTGCTATAATGTGTGCATGTAGTTGATTGTCAGTTTGTCACATGTGTGAGTTCGTGTATCTGCCACCACAGTAAGATACTGAACAGTTTTATCACCACAAAGATCCTTCACGTTACCCTTTTATGACTCCACACAATAATCCCACTCCTAATCTCTGGCAGCCACTAATCTGTTTTCCATTTCCATAATTTTGGCATTTGAAGAATATTATATGCATGTAATCTTTTGGGATTAGCTCTTTTCATTCACCGTAATGCCCTTGGCATTCATCCAAGTTGTTGCATGTCCAATTTATTCCTTTTTATTGTTGAATAGTATTCCATGGTATGCATGTACCACAATTTAGCAATTCATCTGTTGAAGGACATCTGGTTTATTTCCAGTTTGAGGCTATTACAAATAAAGCTGCTATGAATATTCATGTACAGGCTTTTTGTGAACATAAGTTTCCATTTCTATGGGGTAAAATGCCCAAAAGTATGATTGCTGAGTTGGAAGGTAAATGTGTGTTTAGTTTTTTAAAGAAACTGCTAAACTATTTTCCAGAGTGGCTATACTATTTTATATTCCCATGAAATATGATATATATAAAATCCCTGAGTGGCACAAATGGTTTGCACGTGACTACTAAGCTAAGGTTTAAAAAATGTTGGTCTACTAACCTAAAGGATTGCAAGTAGAGGCTGATGGTTCAAATTGGGCCGGTGGTACCACAAAAGGAAGCTCTGGCTATCTGCATTTGTAAAGATTCTTATTGTTGGTAGCTGCCATTGAATTGATCCTGACTCATGGTGACCCCAAGTGTATAGAGAACTGCACTTACTTCTGAGGTGTCTTTGGGTTTTAGCTGCCAGCCTTTTGCTTAGTAGTCCAGTGCTTAACTGTTTGCACCATCCAGGCAAGAAAACCCTATGGAGCAGTTCTACTCTACAGCACTGTAACACATGAGGTCACCCTGAGCTGCATTCAACTTGACAGCAACAGGTTTGGTTTGGGTTTTATATAGGGGGTGCAGGAGAAGCCTGGTGGTGTAGTGGTTAAGACCTTGGCTGCTAACCAAAAGGTCAGCAGTTCCAACCCACCACCTGTTGCTCGGAAACTCTCTGGAGCAGTTCTACTCTGTCCTAAAGGGCTGCTGTGTATTACAAACAACTGGACAGCAGCAGGCTCCTTGGTTTTAAAGGGAGAGAGAGAACCCTGGTGGCACAATGGTTAACTGCACACCTGGTAACCCACCCAGCCACTCCACAGGAAAAAAATCTGGCGATCTGCTTCTATAAAGATTGCAGCCTAAGAAACCCAATGGGGCAGTTCTCCTCTGTCACACGGGATCACTGTGAGTCAAAAATTGACTCAGTGACACCTAACAACAACAAACACGCACACACGCACACGAGGTCTGGCAATTAATTGTTCTACGTGCTACATACTTCATAGCTGACTATCACTGTGGTCACCTTCAAAGTACTCCCTCCCCTTGGGAAGCTGTGCACCAACGCCAGCACCTAGTCCACCCTTCAAAGCAATTTTGGTACTCTTTCTGGAATAGCCACTGCCCATGGCGGTGTGCTGGCACATTCGCGAACTTAATTGTATAGTTGTCTGTGAGGGAGTTTTTAGCCAGTAAACAGATGACTGTATTGGAACACCCTCCCGACTCACCTGATCTGGCCCCCAAATGACTTTTTTCCTTACCTGAAGATAAAGAAAATATTGAAGACATTTGGATGACATTCAGGACATCACAGGTAATACGCCAACAGCTCTCATGGCCATTCCAGAAAAACCAAATCAACCAGAAAAAAAGAGCTCCAAAATTGCTTCGAAGGGTGGACTAGGCACTGCCATCAGTGCATAGCTTCCCAAGGGGCATTTGTCGCAGGTGACTGTAGTGATATTCAGCAATGAGGTTTGTATCACTTTTCCTAAGATGAGTTCGTGAACTTAATTGTCAGACCTTGTATATCTCTAATCTCTTTCACTGGAATGTCAGTTTCATGAGGGTATCACTTGTGTTTTGTTGACTGCTGTGTCCCTGGCACCTAGAACAGGGCCTCACACAAAGTAGGTACTCAGTAAGTATTTGCTGAAGAAATAAAGCCATCATAGTACCTTAAGATAAATGAAATCTTAGTGCCCAAACTTAAGTGCAGAATGAAGAGTCCACCCACCGTCTCTCATCTCAGCTCTCACATCCCAGTGCTCCCAACACTTCCGTGCCCTCCAGTTCTAATGTCTCCACATGTTCCATCCCTTAGCCTCTTTGCTATGGACAGGCTGCTTTCCTTCTCCTCCCTGAACATTCCTTTGGTCTTAGAACCCTGAAGATGTTTATCCTCATACTAGTCCATGCTTTTTCTAACCCATGCCCATTTCTCTTAAGAGTTAGCTTGAGAATCATGTCTTCCAAGAAGGTTTGCCTGACTAACCTGAATGAGTTTCTAATTCATTCATTCCTTCTTCAAGCATTTATCATATACTTAGGTGTTAGGCACTTTTCTAGACTGATGATATAGCAGTGCACGGGACAGACATGGTTCCTGCCCTCATAGAACTTACATTCTAGTTCTTGGCTTTGTGCTCTGTAAATCCTCTAAGGCATAGAAGTTGAGCAGAAACACACACAAGGGTGATAGTCAAAATATTTAACAGCCTGTGCAACAGGGGCCAACCATCCATAAAGTAAGCCAGTCATAGAAATGAAACAGCCTTAGAGGCCTCCCAACAGTGGAAGGTATTAACCCTTCAGTTGATGGTTTGTCAAGGAGTGAGGAGTCTTACAAGGAGAGGTCAGGTAGCACTCAGGAAGGTTGGGCAGCTACTTACCAATCAGTATGAAGGAATCTCTTGATATTTTACAATGGCCATAACCAGTGCATCCCAACCAAATGTCACCCTTGCATACATGTGTCATGTATCTTAAGCTATAATGAAAGCTTCTTGAGGACTCCAGTATATGTTCAGTGTTACACCCTCTGCATCACAGAACATAATTCTTTGTACACAGTTAGTACTTGACATCTTGTAGGTACATGAAGACTGCTGCCTCCCATCAAACTCTTGTCATGTTAAAGTCTGATTACTACTTCCTCCAGCGGACAATTCCCTGGAGATTTAGGATTAATAAGGCTAAGACGCAGGCCTGGAATCTGTGTTTTTAATAAGATCCACAGGTGACTGTGGTGATCAATGGCATTTGAGAAACACTGGGCAACTGCTGGTATGCCTTCCACGTCTTGCATTCTGAGGTTCATAATGATCTAATGCAGTGATACTCGGCTCTGTTGATATACTAGAGCAACCTGAGGAGTTTTGGGGAGAAAAAAAAAACAACAACACTGATACTCAGGCTCTACACTGAACTAAGTGAACTAAAAGCTGGGGATGGAGCCCGGGCACTGGTCTTAATAAGGCTTCCCCAAATGATTCTGATATGTAGCCAAGGCTGAGAACCACTGGTCTAACATACTGCTTCTTTCAGAAAATAGTTTCCTTTTACCAGAGTGACTGTCACTGTGGAAGGCCATTTGGGAGGCATTCTGGGGCACAGGGGTCTTTTATCAGGACTTCTCCACCTATATTGCATGCATAACTAGCTACTTATTAAACCCATATGTATTTAAGAGTATTTGTTAATTTTTGAATGACAAAATATTTGCCATGATTGATCATTCATTAACCTGGGTAACCCTTAGACCTCGGCATATAGTAGATCCTCAATAAACCCCCAAACTTCTTGCCACTGAGTCAATTCTGACTCATAGAGACCCTACGGGACAGAGTAAAACTGCCCCACATGGTTTCCAAGGAGTGCTTGTTGGATTTGAACTGCTGACTTTTTGGTTAGCAGCCGTAGCTCTTAACTACTGTGCCACCAGGGTTTCCAATAAGTGTATTTTAAATAGACCAACAAAGTGCTGGATTATAACCTAAAATGGCCCTGGTAAAGAAAACAGACAGTTTTCTGACTACTTTTCTGACTTTGAAAACCTAGCTTATACTCAACGAGTTTGAATCCCCTCTGCACGGAGCCACCATTCCAGAAAAAAAAAAAAAAAAAAGCCCCAGTACTGGGAACCACTGTAGATGAACTGGTTTTCCACAGAGCTCTCTGAAGTATAATGTTTGGCAGATGGTAGGTACTTGAATCATACTTGATGAATTAATGAATTATTAATCATAACTATCAGCTAATCTATTTTATTCTGTCACTACTATATGCCTGGTGTTAGGAGGGGACACAGTAACATAAAATGTCATCTCTTCTCTCTCACAGCCTGGTTGGGGAGATGAGCTATGGTAGTGTGGAATTAACAAGGAGTACAGCAAGAAGTCAGGGGAGGGGGATGGAGGAGTTGCTGAAGGCTTCAGAACAGAGGTGGAATCTGAGCTGGGCTTTAAAGAAGAGATGACATTTGGCTGGGCAGAAAAGGAAACTGGGGGCCCTAAAGGGTGGGATGGGGACATAGCGTATGGCAGACTCAGTGGTGAGAACCAGGACTTCAAACCTGTTCATTCCATGTTGAGCCCCTGCTGAGAATTCGTATTTCCACTGCACTCCAGATATACTGAATCTGAATCTACATCTTTACAAGGTCCCTGGGTGATTCTCACATGTACCTGAGGATCTGGTGACATTTTAACATGTTCCTGTTGTCTTAAAATCCTGACACAGTTTTCACAGTAGAGCTCTATCTTGCACTAAAACTGCTGACCAGATACCTGACTTTGGCTAAAATATGAATGATCACAACACTGAAATCTATAATAATAGACCCAACAAATTAAAAAATGGTCAAAGAACTACCAGCGGCTGAATTCAGCCCTGAAGGAGAGGCAGGCTCTCTCTTCTATTACTTATTTCACCCAGCTCCTGGCTGCATATTTGCTTCAAGGGGCTTGCAGTGGCCCCAGAGGTAATTAGCAATTCTAGTCCTGTGTTTCCAGCCAAAATTCATTTTAGCCAGAAAGGGTGCCTGTTGCAAAATGAGATTCCCAGCTCCTTGGAGGAAAAATAAGGTCAGTGAAGAACTCAGACAATCCAGCCAAAGGTACTCAATTAATCTGTGCTTGATGGGTTAAGACATTTTAAACAATCCAGATTCCTAGGGCCCTACTCTCACAGCCCTTTAAGATCACCTAATATTACACTGCAAGGCAGGTCTCATCTGTGTCTGAGCACAAGGCTAGACATGACTCTGTGACTTCTAGCAGAGACCAGCTGGCAATGAGTGAGTCACCATCAGCGATGAAGGCTGACGTCCAAGAATATGATGGAGCCTCTTGGAGACCAACAGGACAAGGGTCAGTGCAGAATGAGGCACAAACAAGCTGAAAACAGTGCTAAAATAGACACCTGGAAATGAGTATAATCCTTGAAAATATTGGCAATTTCATGTCCTCCTTCGTGCTTTTGCTTCTATAAATATCTGAATCATCTGTAGTGGCATCTCTAGGACAGGATCTAACCTTGGACGCTCTCACCTCCACTGTGGGTGAATACATAAAAAAAAAAAAAAAAACAGCATTTGAGATTCTTCATTTGGTCAAATCCAGTAAGCAGAACCAAAGTAGAACCCATGAATGAAAGAATAGGAAGAGACTGCCAGCATCAGCCTGCTGTGGTGGATCATTAATTGAAGACTCAGGAAATCTGGTTTCTGGCTTCAGCTCTGCTACTGAATTACTTTATTACTTTGGGTAAACCGTATGCTCTTCTCGGGCCTCAGTTTCAGAATTAAAAATGAAGGCTGGACAACATGACCCATTTATGTCTCCAGGGATGCCTTATCCTACACTGTGCCATGGAAATGTCTGAAGGTAGCTGATCCCAGAGACAGGAAAGGAAAGGGTGACCATCAAGTGAAAAGTAAATTTCACCTCCAACATGTTTGTGGCACTTTTGGTGGAAATTTGGACTACTCTGGGGATGGAGAGCCCGGGTGGTGCAGTGAGTAAGTGCTTGGCTGCTAACCACCCCCTCCCCCCCAAAAAAAAGAAAAAGAAAAAGATTGGCAGGTCAATTCTACCAGCCACTCACTGGACAACCTGTAGGGCACTTCAGTTCTGTCCTGTAGGGTTGCCACAGTCAGAATCAACGTGACAACAATGGGTTGGGTTTGGGTTTGGGTTTGGGTGTAGATGGAGTCACGAGAGCTCCCTGAACATAGCTACAGATATTTCTGTTTTCCCCCTTTGCTCCTGCTACAGCCCCCACCCCAACAGCCCCGTCCTGGGATTTGAGATCCAGGCTGTGTAGTATATAAAGGCTTTTACTGACACTCATGAACAGTGAATACTGTAATCATTCTCTGCAAGGATCTCCAGCTCTTGGTTTCATTGTGCTGTATCATCTGCTACCAACAAATTGTCCCCATTGCTCAGGAAGAGAAGTCTAAGAAGGTTCCTTTAGCTTAGTGGTTCTCAGCTTTGGCTTCCCGTTGAAATTACTAAGAGTTTTAAAAAATACTGATGCCCACTAGTCTCAGGAATTGTGGTATAGTTGGTCTGGGGTGGGGCCTAGGCTTGGGGATTTTTTTAAAGCTCTCTAGTGTTTTGAAAGTGCAGCCATGACTCAAAACCCACTGCTTGAGTTCTGCTGGCCTCAGGTGGGACAGGTGGCTGCAAGCCAGGGTTTGGAACTGGTTCCTTCTGGCTAGTGCCCCTGACGAGAATTTGCATTTCCACCCCAGACATACTGAATCAGAAGCTACATTTAAACAAGGTAAGAATCACCTTGGGGTCTTATTAAAATGTAGATTCTGATTCAGTGTATCTAAGGTGGGAATGCAAATTCTCAGCAGAGGTTCCAGCTGGAATGAACCGGTTCTGAAGCTCTGCTGCAGTTTGACCCCTGTGGGGAATGGGATTGCTGGGCCTAAAAGAGAACACAGCTGGGACCAGGACCCAAGATGGGGATGTTTGTTTCTGGTGTGTCTCTGTTTTGGGGTCCTGCTCTCCTGTGGCTAATCTGGTAAATGAGTCTCAACAGCAGCATTAATGGCAGACGATGGTTTAATATATTGCCTCCTCAGCTAGCAGGGACCTTCCTGGCTTTAACCCAGAGCAGTGCCTGATGGTAGGACTCTCAGCTCCATGGTGGTTTGAAGTAGCCCCCAACCTGTTTTTCCTCCTAGCCTTTCTCGTCTCAGTAATGGCCACTCTGTTATTCCAATCTACTCATTTTTCTCACTTTCTGCATCCAGTCCATCAGCATACCAATTTGATTCTATCTTCAAAATATATCCAGAACACAATCATGTTTCATTATCTATGTTGTTAACATCCCAGCCTAAGCCTCCAATCATATTTTGACTGTATTATTGCAATAAATTAACTAATCTCACTACTTCCACCCTTGCCCTTCTGCAGTCTGTGTTCCACACAGCAGCTAGAGGCGTCCTTTGAAAATGCGAGCCAGATCAGATCTGCTCAAAACCTTCCAAAAAACTCAAAATAACTCATTGCTACTGAATCAATTCCAAGTCATAGAGACCCTATGGGACAGGGTAGAACTGCCCCATAGGATTTCCAAAGAGCAGCTGGTAGATTCAAACTGCTGTCCTTTCGGTTAGCTGAACTCTTAATCATTATGCCACCAGGGCTCCCCAAATCCTCCAAAACCAAAGGCAAACCCACTGCCATTGAGCCGATTCTGATTCATAGGGACTGTATAGGACAGAGTAGAACTGCCCCCATAAAGCGCCTGGAAGAATTGAACTGCCAACCTTTTGGTTAGCACTTAACAACTACGTCACCAGGGTTTCTGAATCCACTGCCGTTGAGTCGAGTCTGACTCATTGCCACCTTAGAGGTCAGGGTAGAACTAATGGAGTATAATTCAAAGTTCTTAGCATAGTTTACTTGGCCCTACATGATCCAGCCCCCAGCTGCCTCTCTGATTGCATCTCCGTCCATCTCCCCTCCATGATTCTACTCCAGCTACATTGGGTTTTTTGCTGCTTCTCCTACATCTGAATACTAAACCTACCTAAGGGACTTTATTATGCTTTCTGTTTGGAAGGCTCCTTCCACAGATAGCCTCATGGTTGCCTCTTCTTCACTTCCTTCAGGTTTCTGCTTAAATACTACCTTCTTATAGAAATCTTTCTTGACCACTCGTCCAAAATAACACACCCCCACTGTTTCCACTCTTATTCCTTCTCTTGTCCTCCTAGTCCTTATTTGCTACTTGCTATGGAATGAACTAGAAATCCTGGTGGGGTAGCAGTTAAGTGCTGTATCTGCTAACCAAAAGGTCAACAGTTCAGATCCACCAGGCACTCCTTGGAAACTATGGAGCAGGTCTACTCTGCTCTATACGGTCACTATGAGTTGGAATTGACTCAATGGCACTGGGTTTTTTCTTTTTTATGGAGCAAACTGTGTCCCCCCAAAATATGTGTTGTAAATAAATGCTAGCCTGTATTCCTGTGGTTATAATCCCATTTGGGAATGAATTGTCTTTGTTATGTGCATAGGACGGAATTTGTGTAGGGTATGTCTTGATTCAGTCTCGTCTGAGATGTAAAAGAGGTTAAACAAGCAAACAAAAGAAGCAAAGATGGGACAAGATTGATGCCAAGCCACCTGGAGATGTCCACCTAACCAGGAAGCAGAAGCCAAAGATACAGGGCCTTCACCCAGACCTGAGAAAGAAAACCTTCCTCTAGAGCCAGAGCCCGAAATTCGGATTTCTAGTCCCCTAAACTGGGAGAAAAATAAATATCTCTTTGTTAAAACCATTGATTTATAGCCACAAGGTATAAATAAGACAGAATAGCTGAAAAGAGGTGCTGCTCTAACAAAAACCTACAAAGTGGAAGTGGTTTGGGAACGGGGTAATGGGTGGAGGCTGGAAGACCTTTAAGGTGCCTAATAGTAAAAGCCTAGATTGCCCTGAAGAGACTGTTAGTAGAATATGAATGTCAAAGGCAATTGTGGTGAAGGCTCCTAAGGAATGAGGAAAGCCACAGAGAAAGTCTCTGTCGTCTTAGAGAATACATTGGGCACCAGCAACAGAAAGGTGACAGAAATGTGCACATTAAATGTGCTTCTGGTGAAGTTTCAAAAGGAAGTAATGAACATGTGATTCGACAATGGAAAAAAGACAATACGTCTTACCCATCACTTTACTACTTAGATGAACTGTGTTCAGATGTTTGGTGGAAGGTAGGCTATGTAAGTGCTAAACTTAGATATCTGACTGGTGAGCTTTCTAAACAAGATCTTAAAGGGGCCACATGATTTCTCCTTGCTGTTTATAGTAAAATACAAGAGGAAAGAGATAGACTCAAACTGCAAAGTGGAAAAGAAAAGAAAAATTTCAAAGATTTGGAGACTTCTGTTGTACAAACTAAGGACTCATTCCTAGAATTTTCACCAAGGCTGTGACTACACAATCTTCTGTTAAAGAGATTAAACAGAAGTGGCTGATGGATCTAACTAGAACTACCGTAGCAGAAAATCCATCAGCTTAGACTGAAGTGGACAGAGAAAGAATGAAAAGAAAGCATGCTGTGTGCCTCTTGGGATGCTAGAGGCAGGGAACAGGCCAAAGGAGCTACATCCATCGTATTCCAAGAAAAGAAAAGGACCATCCCTGAAGCTGCTCAGAGAACAAAACTGTTCTTTGGAAGGAGCACAGGAAGCAGACCCTTCCCAGTTTCAAAGGGTGAGGCCACGGTTTCCTGGATCTCAAGGATGAAACTACGGCCTCCTAGGTTTCAAAGAGTCAGAGATTTCTCAACTTGGTTCTGAAGTATAGGGCTGCCATTAGTGTAGGCCAGGGGGATGAGGCTATAGTCAAAAGCTGAGGGGACGGGGCTGCTATGCCCAAGGGGCACAAGAATGGAGCCAAGGGGGTGGGGTCATCGCTCAGATAAAACTCCAAACCAAACCTACTACTGTTAGTCGATTTCACCTCATATATAGGCTAGAAAAATGGGGCTGCCCAAAGCTGAGGAGGCAGTTGCCATCTCAGTGGACCTGGAAAGCAGAGCTTGAAGCCCAGAGCTGAGGAGCCCCACCCAGAATCCAGAGAGCATGGCCAATGCCCTGAGTCTAGATGACAGGGCCATTGCCTAGATGGTCTCTGAGAAGACAAGACTATTTTCAAGCCTTGGGAGCAAATGTAAACTGTTCTACTGGATTTTGGACTTGCTGGGTGCCTGTTATCACTTCTTTCCCTCCAGTGTCTCCCTTTTGTAAAGAGAATGTCTACCTGGTGCCTGTTGTACCACTGTACTTTAGAAGCAAATAACTCGTAGTGTAGATTTCATAGGTTCATAGATGAAGAGGAATTTTGCCCAAGGTGGAATATGCCTTTAGGATGAGACAAAAGTCTCATATTTGATTTAGATGATGCAGAAGATGAGATTTAGGATTTGGAGTTGATTTAAGACTCTTGGAATATGGCAGGGTGAATATGTTTTGCATGCGTCAATGACACGAATTTTGAGAGGCCAAAGAATAGAATGTTATGGATAGAATTTTGTCCCACAAAATAGGTTACAAATCTTAGCTTCTGTGCTGGTGGTTGAAAGAGCCCTGGTTAAGTGCTTGGCTGTTACTCAAAAGGTCGGCAGTTTGAACCCACCAGCTGCTCTGTAAGAAACATGTGGCAATCTGTTTCCGTAAAGGTTTCAGCCTTGGAACCCCTACTGGGCAGTTCTGCTCTGTCCTATAGGTTGCTATGAGTCAGAATTGACTGGATGGTAGTGAGTTTGGGGTGTGCAAGCTTGTGGTTGTAATCCTATATAGGAATGTGTTGCCTTTGTTCTATGAATGAGGCAGGATTAGTGTAGAGTTTGCAAACAACAGAACCATAAATGGAGCAAGACTGATGCCAAGCCACTTGGGGACTTCCAAGGAACCAAGAAACAGAAACTGAAGAGACAAGGTCCTTTCCCCAGAGCTGACAGAGAAAACCCTCCTCTAGAGCCAGCATCCTAATTCAGACTTCTTAGGCTCCTAAACTGTAAGAAAATAAATATCTGCTTGTCAAAGCCATCCACTTGTGATATTTCTGTTATAGCAGCACCAGATGACTAAGACATTATCTAACAGGTATTTGTTTTTATAAAATTACATCTCTGCTAGAATGTACGTTCCACGAGGGCACAGAATTTTGTCTGCCTTTCTCACTGCCATATCCTTCATCATGCACAACAGTTCCTGACATCATATAATAGGTTCTCTGTAAGTCTGTCGAATGAAAAAATACATGCCCTGAAGACATGGCACTGGCCCTCACCAGGACCCTTGAGTATCTCCTGATTGGTCAGTGCCTTAGTTATAGAGGACTGCTAGAAACCACAAAAGGTGGCTTTGAAAGAAAAAAGTTTATTTTCACACAGGTTAAACCAAACCAAACTATTGAGTCAATTCTGTTGAGTCAATTCTGATTCATAGTGACTCTATAGGACAGAGTAGAACCGTCCCACAGAATTTCCAAGGAGCAGCTAGTGGATTCCAACTGCCAACTTTTTGGTTAGTACTTGAGCTTTTAAGTGGTGCACTGTTCTCGTAGGTTAGGAGGCTGTAAGTCTGAAATCAGAATGGGATTCTAGAGAGAAGTCTTTCCTTACCTGTCTCAGCTTCCAGTAACCCCAATCCTTGGAGTTTCTGGGGTTGTAGATTCATCTACCTCCATCTTCATCAAATAGTGTCTTGTCTTCCCCATTTATGCTTTCTTGTCTCTGTGTCTCTGCTGTTCTTTTAATAACTCAGAAGTGATTAGGTTTAGAACATAGCCTACAGTGGTATAGCCTCAGCTGATTGATTATATTACATTACGTTGCATTATGGAGGGACATTTATATTACATCTACAGATATAGGGGCTATGATTCTGACACATATTTTGGGGAACACAGTTTAATCCATACCCATGGACTATATGGAGAGCTCAGTATGGAGAGGGGTGAGCATCCAGGGAGCACCCAGGAGAGGCTTAGTTTCTAGTGTATTTGCTAGACATGCTTCCTAGGGATTTCATGGGAGAGTTTTCAAGAACTAGAAAGCCTAGCTGATTCTCTGGCTGTTTCTAGAACTACACAGCCAGGATACTTGGGTTAAATTCCTAAAATCTCTACCTGTGAATAGTATAGAAACTGTGGCTAAACTTTTTTGGAGTTCTAAGACTCTTTTCTTTCCCCATCTAAAATAACATTTGCTATGAGCCACCTTCCTAGGGGCAGGCATATCTGTGAGATGAGTAAGATCATTCCTCTAAATCTTTGGGAATGCTTGTATTCAAATGTAATAAAAGCCACCATTTAGGTATATCTCATATTAAGAAAACCAAATAAATAAAAGTTCAGTATTTCTTATTATAAAGAATTTTGGCAAACTCTCCTAGGCCTAGAGCGTTAATAATGGAATTCAGTTTACCCAAATTCAATTCATGTCCAGCTTTCTCAGAACACACCAATTATATAAGAAAGCACTTAGCACGTTGCCTTTCATCTAGTAGGTAATCAATGCTTACTTACTGACTTACTGATCGGTAAGGCACACTATATAGGTACTGAGACATCTTAACCTCAGCATGATAAAGGTCAAGCTTTCCTCAGGGATGGAGAAATAACCAGTTCCCTGTTCTTTTCTCAGTCTCCCAAATCTGCCTTCATCAGTGCTACGAAGAAGGCCAAACTGAGGTCCAAGCCTGTGAAGGCTGAATTCTCTGAGAAGGTGGCAGTTGGAAAAACAGATGCAGTAAGTGCAGCCTCAGCTCTCTCTCCTGGGCCCTTGGCCAGAATTGATCTGGAGGTCAAGTTCGCACTCTCCTAGTGGACAGTGTTAGGAAGGGGTTAGAGTGGGAGGACCTCAATGCTCTGTAGATATGTCATAAGTAGAGTGTGTGTGGTGTCCAGAGAGGTCCAGAGAGTGTGGAGAGGAGTATGTACTGAGTCCCCCCTGAATCCTCATGGTGCTTGAAAGGATTCCACCCCTAGCGGTTTACACTCAGAATAGATGCTCTCTAAACATAGTTTGGTTATTTGATAGAAGCAGGAAGGAAGGAGTGGTTTCCTGACGATCTGTGGGAGGTGCAGCTAGTGAAATGGACCTCTCTTGACACTTGTGACCCTGCACCTCCACATCTTGGCTGAAGAAGACTGTGCAGTGGTAGATGAAGCTTCCATGAGGAACAGGGTATAGACTCTTGTCAAACCACGAAGTCTTTAGTAGGCATCTGCTCGATTCCCTGTTGCATGTAGGATACAACATAGATACCTATTTCCCGACACTGGATAGCTTTCAGTGATGGGACAATAAGTGGCTCAGATTGAGACCACACAGTACTGCCATGTGGCATTGTTTTGAGGAGCAGCCTGTGTTCAACAGCCTGTGCCACATACCTGCCAGTTTTGAGGGTCCTGGGCAGCCCAGTCCTTTTCATTGCTTTGCAGGGTTTGCATGAAGTGATCTGTCTGCTCCAGCTGTGCAAATGAGAAGAGGAAGGTGGAGAGCGGAAAAATGTGTGTTAAGGAGGAGCAATGGGGCCTAGAGTCCCCCAGGAATTTGTGGAAGTTAGTGATATCCCAATGGGGAGGAGAGTGGGGAGAGCTGGAGCTAACAGGCACTTGTGTGCTTTTTCAGGCTGTTGCTGGCTGGGCTCTCTGGAGGCCCATGTCATTTATGTCCTGAGGCACAGCTGCAGTATGGTTGAGAGGAGACAGCAGGCACAGACTGAACAGGGAAATCACTGGGATGCCAGGCACTTGGAGAGTTCTTTGAGACAGAGCCACTGAGAAGAAGGGATAAAGGACACAGATGTCTCCTATCTCCATTTCATCGAGGCTCATCCCTAGACTCAGCTCATGTCATTCCCCTGTATCTGTCCGATAAGGTGTGGCAAGTCCAGGGGACTACAGGACCCCACAAGGCAAATTGTCATGTCATTCCTAGCAGAAAAGGTTGAAGAGGAAGGGTAGGGAAGTAAGCAGAGAGGAAAGGGAGCAGTATGGAGTCCCTGAAGATCAGGGTGAAGCAGACCCCGAGGTCTAAGTCACTAAGGGGACATTGGTGTCGTCAGCCACTGAAAACTCAGAGGTAATTAGGAAAGTAAAGGCAGATGCATCCTGTCCCATCCCAGCATTACAGAGTAATCAGCCAAGGCCAAGCTACTCAGTGAAGAACTCCCTCACTTGCCCTCCCCTCCTTCATCTTCCTTTTTTATTTTCCCACGTTTTTCCTCCCCTCTCCTTCTCTTTCCTCCCCTCTCTCTTTCCCACTGTCTCCTTCCCCCATTAGGGATCCATTCCTTGTACTTCTGAGCTAGGCCACAGGAAAAATCAATTCCCCTCTCAAGACCAATCTGAAAGTAAAAGCCCCAGAGTAGCTACGACCCACCTAGAGTTCATTCTTTCTCTCCTGGACACGCCACCAAGCATGATTTGATGTTCTTGGCTCGGAGAGAAACAGGCATCAATCTTCCATCCCTAGCTGTGCTCAGGAAATTACCGGATGCCACAGTAGAAACCCCCTTCCCCTCCCAACCCCCAGTGCAGACCATAGCAGCCTCACCATTGGTCGGGACCTGGGGGAGTCCAGGCCCAGGTGACTCCGTGACTACCCTATCATCCCTTCCCCTCTGTGCTCCAAGGCTTCATTAAGCAGCCACAGCAAAAATAAATCCTGTAGGCGTTTCTTGCCAACTCTATTTTTAAGCAAAATCAATTAAGTAATTATCTGGGTCCAACCCGGTGTGCTAAATAAAACCTGCCACCACTGAGTGTCATCAGCCCGGGGATCCAGGGCCTCTGGCCTGGCAGGTTTCTTGGAAACAGAGAGAGAGCCAGGGAGTCACACTTTTCCAGCATTATACAGTATATCCTCACTTCCCACCTTTGGCTTCTTTCCATCCAAACATGACTCCTGGTTCCCACCACTGCCAGCCGTACCCCAACCCAAGACGACTGGCTTATATCCCCGTTCTTATGCTTTCTATGACAGCTGCTTGACCTGGACTGTTCTCTTCTGACCTGAGAGGCCACACCCATCATTTCTTCCAAAATCAAAATACAATTCACCCTATCTAAAAATCTTTAACATCTATCCTGTTTGGTTGTTTCAGTCCTATAATTGTCCCCTAGCAGAGGCATGTGTGTATGCCAGGTCACTACAAAAAGAGGGTACGACCAGGCTCATGTCTTCTATTTTTGGTGTAGTCCTCATGGGGCTTTGTGTAGTGCTGGGCATATCAGAGAGGCTCAGTGAATGTCCAGTGAATGAAGGAATCTGGCCATCTTGGGCCTCTTTTCAGTTCCTATAGAACTAATGATATCAGCCCAGGGAAATGGCTGGACTCTTCTGCTGAGTCTAATTTAAAAACTCATTGCTTTTGAGTCAATTCAAACTCACAGAGACCCTATGGGACAGAGTAGAGCTGTCCCATGAGATTTCTGAGGAGTAGCTGGTGAATTCAAACTGCTGACCTTTTTGTTAGCAGCTGAGATTGTAACCACTACACCAGCAGGGCTGCTAATCATTCAAGGAAACCCATATTAAACACCTGCTAGAGTTCTTGGGTGGTGCAAACGGGTATGTACTCCACTACTAACCCAAAGATTGGTGGTTCAGAAGAAAAGTCTGGCGATCTGCTTCTAGAATGCAGTTCCACTCTGCCCAGATGGAGTTGCCATGAGTTGGAATCAACTCAACAGCAACTGGTTTGGTTAAGCACCTACTGCTCATTCATTCAGCAGCCATTTATTGAGCACCAACCATTTGCTGGGAGCTCTGCTCAGTGTTGGGGCTAAAGGGATGAACAGGACACGGTAATTGTGCTCTGAGTTCCCTATTTGTTGAGAAAGACAAATACTCTCCAGATACATGATAATAGTAGTGAGATATAAATTGCAATGGGAATAGTAGGTCCAAGTACCTGAGGATATTTGGACAGGGCTTTAAATAATACCTACTTAAGCCAGGTCTTGAAGGATGAGTAGGAGTTTGCCTGGGGGAGAAAGAGGAAGGGTATTCTACGGAGAAGGAACAGTCTTTATTTAATAAAACTTTATTAAGAACTTAACATGCACCACCTCCTGTTCAGAAGTATGGAAGCATGAAAGAGCAGTGTGCAAAGGTAAGAATGGCGAGACATGATGCTGGAGAGGTAGGTGGGGGCCAAGCCAGAAAGAGCCCTAGATGCCACTTGGGAGGGGGAATGGCAGAGCAAAGGCACGGATGTGGAAGTCATCTTGATACGTGAAGGGCACGAAGGAAAAGGAGCATGTTGTGTGTCAAGTTGTCTCAGGAGACACTGAGTTGAGCTCAGAAGGAGCCTTGAACCACAGAATGATGTTGGTGTGCTGGGACATTAAGTGAAGGGTGAACTTTGGACATGGACCAATCGGTCCCCTTGAGGAATTTGCTTCTGGTCTCTGTGTAACATTATTATTGATCTGCTTTTCCTCTGTCTCTTTGTCCTCCCAAACCTTTGGCTCCCGGTCCGTTTCATGTTCTTCTTTCTCTTCCTCCTTTCCTTTCCTTCCCATACTCCTCCTCTCGTGGCACTCCTTCTAAATGAGCCCCTCTCCTTGTCCTTTCCCTGCCTGTTCACAGAAAATGATGAAGAAAGAAGCTCTTCTCCTTATCCCGAATGTCCTGAAGGTTTTCTTAGAAAACGGGCAGATCAAGTCATTCACATTTGATGGCCGGACCACTGTTAAGGTATAGAGTCTTCTCTTGGGTCAGCCTCTCCAGACGACACACAGCCACTTGCCTTCACGGACCTTTGAGTCTGTGCATAGCTGCTCGCTGCTCAAGCAAGGTGGCCTTTGAGCTCCTGCTGCTTATGAGGCTGCTAACACACCATTCTCAGAGAAGGGTGAGGGGTGGAAATTTATATGCGAGGCTGTGTGCTAGTGATTGTGTGTGTGTGTGTGCACACAAGAGCATACAGGTGGACATCTACTTGTGAAGTGCTTTGTATCTGTGTTAGACTGGGTCCTTCAGGCCTCTTGGAGCCGATCATTAAGCAAGCCATTTATAAAGCAAAAGCAATTTATTTTGATACAATAGCACCTACACAAGTTCACACAAAGAAATCAACAAATGCAATCTCTGGGGAGATTAGCTTAGCCATGTCTTGCTTTTTAAGTAACAACCAGATCTTAAATACTGAACCAGGATTTGAAAAGTCCAGCAACTACCCCTTTGGCTATTCCTTTCACAGGAATAGTAATTACTAAGCTCACACTCTTAACAGCTCAGCCAGGCATCTAAAAGTTGTAGTGATTCTCTTAGTCCTCAGGAGTAGAGGTGATGGTATGATTAACCCCCAGATTCACTTTGCTCTGGGACAAAATATCCACTCCTGCTTCCTTTGGACTCTTGCCAGAAAGAGAATGCCACTCCCAGAAAAACTGTTTTAATGGATCCAATGCCACCAAACTACTGGGCACCTACAGTGCCTATCCAGAAAGCCTACCTTGGCCCAGAGGTGCTGAGGTACCCATGCTAGGGCAAAAACAGCCCTATAAATAATAAAGAAATAAATGACACCTCCGGAGATCTAGAGAAACTTTAGCTTAGAAGAGTTATCAGGTGTTCAGAAATGGCTTTACCAATGGTTCTCAAACAGGGTCTGTACTGCCCACTCCCACAGGGCTTTTGGAAACATCTGAGGATATTTCGGATCATCACAATGATTTGGTGTCCTGTTGGCATTTAGTGTCTCAGGGCCAGGGGTACTAAGTGTCCTTCAGGGAGTGCAGCTGGCCGTGAATGATGAAGAAGAGTCTTGCCCAAGGCGTCAGTAGCACCCCAGTTGAGAAACGCTGTGTACAAGCCATACTGATAGAACCAAGGGTTTCTTTGGAAGGCTTGGGCCTAGATGAGGCCTAGACCAGGATCTCAGCTAGGACCCAAACACACTCTTTAGGGTGCCAAGGGATGGTTTCTTGATGACTGAACGTCTCAGGCTATGGGAGGGGTTGTCTAAATGTTATTTATGCACCAAGAATGGAACCACCCAGGGATTATCAAAATTTTCCTTTCCAGATAAGCATATCTTCGTGTCAGAATTCTCCTTGGTGATTGCACACAGGCGGATACCTCCATTGTATATTCTGTGCCCACACTGCAGTGTTGACTCACCTCCCTCCCCTTTCAGAGGCTTCTTTGAGCATTCTCTTGCCTCACACTAGCACAGCCATCCTTGCTTCCAGGTAACCCTGGCCTTCCAGGACAGTGGAGTTCCCACTGCTCGTGATCTCACCCTGACTTCATGGAGGGTGTGTTGGTTATTCATTAGAACTTCAACAGGCTGCCAAGCCACTTGTACCAAAGAGGCATCTGGATGAATCGGCAGCCTGGCGCAGGGGCCATTACACTAGTAACACCAGTTGGCAATCACTGGCTGGACTGTGCACAATCCCAGTGCAGCCGAACTGCAAAGAAAACCTCATCTGCCCTTGCCAGAGTGGCAGCAACACTGGCGCCTCTGTAACTACTTGGGTAATACAAAGAGCTGGTCTCAAGTACCCACCAATTTCCAGCCTAACATTTGAATGGCTAAACGTCCTTTAATGTTCAGAGTGGTTTGTTTAGCAACCCTTGCTGTACAGGCACTTCTCATCCCCAAGTCTGTCTTTTTCAGGCTTTTGGGAGCTCAGTGATGCCAGCTCCACGAAAACACACTCTGGAACCCAGTGTATGCAGAAGTCACAGCAAATAGATGACAGAAGTCTCAAAACTGATATTTGGACATCCCATGGATATGTGTCCTGACATCCTAATGTTAAAAGTAGAGCAACTACTCTGAATTGGAACATGTTTTAAGTGTAAAACATATACTGGATTTAGAAGACTTAGCGTATACATGGGAAACCCTGGTGTGATAGCAGTTAAGTGCTACGACTGCTAACCAAAAGTTCAGCAGTTCACATCTGCCAGGCACTCCTTGGAAACTCTGTGGGGCAGTTCTGCTCTGACCTATAAGGTCACTATGAGTCAGAATCAACTCGATGGCACTGGGTTTAGTCTTTTTGGTTTCATGTATACAAATATCTCTGTAGATATAAATAGGTATCCAAGTAGTGCACATGGTTTGTGCTCAATTGCTAATCTAAAGGTCAGCAGTTTGAACCCACCCAGTGTGGCACTGTGGAAGAAAGGCCTGGCCATCTGCTTTCATAAAGATGACAGCCAGCAAAGCCCTATGGCACAGTTCTACTCTGTAACACGTGGGGTCACCATGAGTCAGAATTGACTTGATGGCAACAGGTTTGGTTTTTTTAATAGACATAGATATATCCATATATGTTACATAAGATTACATGTTGAAATGATCACTACTTTGAATACATGAATTAAGCACATTATTAAAATGAAAAAAAAAAAACATAGGGCATCAGAGCAGATGGAACCCACTAGTAGTCAGATTCATGACTACACACTGGATGCATGGCATAGTCCCTGTGCATGGACACATTCTTCAAGTTGCTAAACTGATCATCTCTATAAGCCAGCAACAATCAAAAATGAACATTTCACTGTAAAATCATGTGATTTAGATTAAGAATTCAGAAATAGTACTTTTTTTTCATTATGTGAGTGTGACTTTTATTTTCATGAAATGCCTAAGAAAATAGTCAACAGGCAGACCAGTTAACAGTCTGACTTACCGGAGAAGGTGAGGACAGAACCACCACAGGGCTGGGCACTTAGTGAGTACTGCTGGAGAAGTGAGGACCAGGGGATGGGAGGGAGGAAGGGGGAAGAAGGACCAGGCAAAGTGTACAAAGACCCCCTCCACCCCCTGCTGCTTTGGTGTTTCCCAGGGCTCAGGCCTCTGATGGCACTGATGGTTACATTGCTGATCCTGGAAGCCAGGGCCCAGGACACCAAAGAGACCCCAACAGCTTCTCTAGAGCCACTGTGTCCCTATCTGCCCCATGTTCCTAGCCTCAGCTTTCTCTCCAGGACTAACTTTCCTGGTGTTCAGTCCTTTTCCCTCCCATATGTTTGCCACTGAGAGTAGCTTAGGTCTGAAACGGGTCTCCCTCTCAGAGCTCTTTTCTCTTCCTCAGGATGTGATGGTGACGCTCCAGGACCGACTTTCCTTGAGGTACATTGAGCACTTTGCTCTTGTCCTTGAGTATGCCGGGCCAGAACAAAACCACAAGTTCCTACTTCTCCAGGACAAGCAGCCTCTGGCTTATGTAAGCAATCCCTTTGTCCTGGCCTAATTGCTTTGCATGCACGTGGTCTATACTAGAGAGGAGAATCCCAGGCCTTCCCCAGTCTAGAAAATGAATGATACACTCAGACCCACAGTTTTCAGCTGAGGTCAGTATGAGCCACCTCCAAATGGGCTTTTGGAAATGTCCCTTATAATACAAGAAGAGCATGAAGGTCGTTAGTCTGAGTCTCCAGTAAAGAAAGTTTGGGGTGATGATTCACTGCACTGTACCCAGAATGTGAAGTTTGAAGAGCAGTGTCAAGTCTCATCTCCTAAAGGCCCTGCATGCTAGATCTTTCTGCCACCTGAGAGGAGGAAACACAGCCCTTCAAAGGAAGGCTGTAATCAGGAAGGTCAGGAAATGGAATTGCCCGCAAGAGCTATCCAATGAGACTAGGACATGTGGGGATTGGGTGTGGGCAGAGCAGGGCCAAGAATGGGCCGCATGTCATCCAGATCAGCTTCCAAGGCAGAGGAGGAAAAACTTTCTGTTCAGTATGTTTCCTAGCCCTTGTTGTATGGGAAAAGGATGAGGAATCCAGTCAGAGGTACCCACGTCCAGCCAAGATTCTCAGGTAGACTGGGAGAGAGTTGGAGAGGGACAGCTGGGAAGAAATACAGTTTCAGCGCCTAAATAGACACTAAACAAAAACCAAAATCAGATGCAAAATGGGAAATGATTTTAAGGGAAGAAGATATTTGTGTTTAGTTCTCAGCCAAATACAATTCAGATACTTAGAGGTAGGAAGGAACGGTTGTAGGTGTCCTGCTTGGAGGGATTCCTACCCCCATCCTCAAGAGGCCATCTGAATTCAATCGGTCTCTTGTTCCAAATGCAGATTTTCAAACCTTTTTATTGTGAACAATTTCAGATGTACACAAAAGTAGATGGAATAGTACAAAGAGTCCTCTTGACTCATCCCAACTTCAACAATCATCAGTATAGTGTCAGCTTATTTCATCTTTACTTCCCAGTGGGACTTTGCACCTTTGATTTGGCTTATAACTGGTAATTTACTATTTACATTGTGCAAAGCTGAGCCCCTCTGCTAGGTAAAGGCATTACCCCCACCGCAAGAGGAGCCTGAGATATGCTTGTCTTACCTTATGTTTGGGGGCTTAGACTCAATTGTTAATAAAGGGCATGTCTTGGATAAGGATTCCGAAGTTCTAGCCAGAAGGGTTGCAGAGAGGACCTGTCTCCTCACCACTTCCCTCTAAGGGTAATTGCAATTGCTCAAGTGGGAGACAAGAGGGGGAAAAAGCAACCTAGCTCTACCCCAGACCCCAGCTTGAGAGTCACTCCCTGAGCTGGCTTCCTATCATCCCAGCCACTGATTCTAGATCTCTTTTCCTCTTCTCATCCTTGGGATTCAGGTGGTACAGCGGACACACTATCAAGGAATGAAATGCCTCTTCCGAATAAGCTTCTTTCCCAAAGACCCTGTGGAGCTGCTGCGTCGGGATCCTGCCGCTTTTGAGTACCTGTACATCCAGGTAGAGTTTGACTTTGGCAAACAAGCCAGCAAGCTGTTCTGCCATCACAGTGAAGCTGCAGTGTAGGCTTTTTAGCCTCCGGGTAGCTCTGAAGGCCCTTTTTTCTTCTGCTACCATTGAAGTCCATGGCCAAGTTGATGGACTTAGTTATCTGAGCCGAGTGGGGCTCAAAGTCTTGTCTAATTTTCCCAATGTATCAGTTTTCAAGGGTAAGAAACTAGTAGCTCTGACATTCTCATGGGATCCCAAGGTTTAACAAGCCTATCTGAGTTTTAGAGAGTCTCAACCCCTAATCGACTCGACGGCACTTGGCTGGCAACCCCTAATACCCAGCTCTAATAAGAACATGACTACCAATTCAGTTCATTCAGAAACATTTACAGAGAACTTACTCTGGGCTAAGCCCTATGCTCAAAAACCAAAAATCCAAATGCAATGCTGTTGAGTTGATGCCAACTCATAGTGACCCTACAGGACAGAATAGAACTTCCTCATAGAGTTTCCAAGGAGTGTCTAGTAGATTTGAACTGCCAGCCTTTTGGTTAGCAGCCCTAGAACTTAACTACTATGCCACCAGTGTTTCTAGCCCTATGCTAGGTGCTGGAAATCACTGACGAACAAAAAACTATCCCAGCTTACTAGAGTTCATGGATAAAAAAAAAAAAATCAGACCCAGTGCTGTCAAGCTGATTCTGACTAATTGCAACCCTACAGGACAAAGTAGAAGTGCCCCACAGAGTTTCCAAGGAGTGCCTGGAAGATTCAAACTGCTGATCTTTTGGTTGGCAGCCATAGCAATTTAACGACTATGCCATTAGGGTTTCCCATAGACATAGGTGCACAAATAAATATAAGACAGTGTGATAGGTGCTATGATTATGGCGTAGTATGATGTCAGTGTGGGCACCCAGGAAGCAGTTTGCCAGTTTGCCATGGGAGGGTGATAGTAAAGGCTGCACTGAGGAAGTGACACATACATGTTCTGAGACTTGAAAGATGAGAGGTTTGCTATGTATAGAGGTGGAGTGGAGTGGGCACATTCCAGGCAGGGGGTCTTGCATTTCCAAAGGCATGGTGGCATTAAATGACATGGCGTGTTGGGACAACTGCAGGTAAGTTACCATGGCTGGAACGCAGGATGTGAAGTAAGAAGCAGCAGGAAATGAAGGTGGAGAAAGAGGGAGCAAGTGGGGAAGAGCTTGGTAGGCTATGAAAAGAAGGGATCCAGAGGCCTAACTGGAGGGAGGGGGAGGGTACCACTTTACCAATTAGCAGTTTCCTTTGGCAAACTCTTGGTTGCATAGTGGTTAAGTGCTACATCTGCTAACCAAGAGCTTGGCATTTTTAGTGTGTCAAGCGCTCCGTGGGAACTCTATGGGACACTTCTACTCTGACCTATAAGGTTGCTGTGAGTTGGAATCAACTCAGTGGCAGTGGGCTTGTCTTTGGTTTTGTTCTTGGTTATTGACCATCACAGTGTTCATCACCAGCAATGGGAGATCATTCAGCAATTGAAGACTAATTGCCCAGCACAATTTTCCTTAGGTAGGCCCTTGCTTAGGCTTTGTGCTTTAGGAAGGCAGTGGTCTCAGTGGTTCTCCGGGACCTGCAAGTAGCCTTAGCATCCCCTGGGAACTTGAAAGAAATGCACCTTGTCAGGGCCAACCCCAATTCAACTGAATCAGAAGCTCTGGGGCAGGGGCCCAGCAATGTGTGTTTTAACAAAGCCCTCCAGGTGATTCTGAGGACTGCAGGAATTTGAGAAACACTTTTTAGTCTGCCATTTTGACTCCACCCCTCTGAGAAGCACTCTTTAGGACAGCAGTTCTTAACTCTAGCTGCATGTTAGAATTATCTGGAAAGATTTTTGAAATGTTTGACCCTGCCTAAATGAAAAACCAGTTGCCATGGAGTATGTTCCAACTCATGGAGACCCCTGTATGTATCAGAAATGTGCTCCACAGGACTTTCAACGGCTTGTATTTCAAAACTAGATTACAAGGCCTTTTTTCTGAGGAACTTCTTTTTTTTAGTTGTGAGTAAGTGAAAGTATATAATCCAAATCAATCTTGCATGCCCAGCTATCTGCAGCTCCTCCTGCTCTCCTTGCTCGGTGACAGCACACTCTCTGAGGAACTTCTGAGTGGACACAAGCCTCTAGTCTTTTGCTTAGCAGCCAAGCACAATCTGCACTACCCAGAGACCCCTCCACCCCACCTAAGACTAATTCAATCAGAATCTATAGGAGTAGAGTTCAAACAGTATTGTTTGAATTCCTAACGTGATTCTAAAAAGCAAAAACAAGTATAGCCAGAATAGTCCTTAGAATCAAGGATGGCAAGACTTTGTCTTGCTAATTCGGACGTGTTATCAGGTGGGACCAATCCCTGAAGAAGGACATCATGCTGGGTACAGTAGAGGGTCAGCAAAAAAGAGGAAGACCCACCATAAGACATACTGACACAGTGGCTACAACAGTGGGCTCAAACACTGAAAGCATTGTGAGGAGGGCAGAGGACTGGGCAACTTTTTCATTCACTTATACATGGAGCCACTATGAGTTGGAGCCAACTGACAGCACCTAACAGCGTGATTCTCAATGTACAGTCAAGGTCAAGAAATTCTGCTGGAGGGTGGGGTCACAGAGAGGAGGAGAATAGCCTGGTCAGATAAACGATTCAGAAAGACCCTGAGAAAGGATACCAAGTAGAGAACTATTGCAGTTATCTGCAATGGTGAGGGCCAGAGGAAGGGTAGTGATGGAAAGGCACGGGTGAGATCAAAGAGATATTTCAGAGGTAGAATCAGTAGAGCTGGACTCAGTGAGTATCTGGTAGAGGTGACATCATCTCCCAAGTTAGAGAATACAAGAAGTGGAATGGGCTTTGGGAAAAGATGAACTCCTTTTTAGATATGTTGAGGGCAGGTGACTGTGGAATATACAGAGGACTTGAGGGAAAAAAAACCTGGAAACGAATGGGCCTCTGGTGGTGATACCTGGGACTGGGTGCTCTGAGACATCACGGTTGTCCTTTCTGCCCCTTATGACAAATTTAAATGTTAGGAACATTTCTCAAATCTTCTTAGGTTTCTTTAATAGCACATTAGGGAGCAATGAAATTTAGTTCTCATTTTGCTCACCCTAAATTTTCTTTATTCAAGGTTTTGGGAATCACCTTGATTCTAGAATTTTTGAATTTGATGAGAAGACTGTGTCTACCCTGTCTTTCCCCTTCATGATGATATGCACTTCAGATCCATTCTTCCTTTTATTTTCTTTTTTTAATTTAACAGCATTATTGAGGTATAACTGACACACAAGTCACACGTATTTAAAATGTATCATTTGGTAATTTTGGTCTATGCATATACCCATGAAACCATCATCACAATCAAGATATTGAGCCTATGCAACACCCAATGCTCTCAAAAGTTTTTTCAGGCTCCTTTGTATTTTGTTCCCTTCCTGTCCCCTCCCCCCTCCCCCCACCAACTGACTTACGTTCTGTCACTTATAGATGAGTTTGCATTTTTTCAGGTATACTTATTTTGGTCTGGCTTCTTTCACTTAGCATAGCTATTTTGAGATGCACCCAACTTGAGTCAGACCCAACTTGACAGCAGTGGGTGGGTATCTATGATTCATTCCTTTTTAATTGTTGAGTAGTATTCCTGTGGTAAGGATATACCAGGATTTCTTTATCCATTCACTTGTTGATGGACATGTGAGTTACTTCCGGGTTTTGACTACTGCAGATCAAGCTTCTATGAATATTCATGTACAAGATCTTTGTTTGGACACAGGCTTTCTTTTTTCTTGGGTAAATACCTAGGAATGTGAATAGTTGGATCATACAGTAGATATCTCTTTAATTTTTTAAAGAAATGCCAATGCTATTTTTCAAAGTGTTTATATCATTTTATAATCCCATCAGCGATATGTAAGAGTTCCAGCTTCTCTGCATCCTCATTAGCACTCGATATCAGTGTTCTTTATTTTAGCCATTCTGATTGGTGTGTAGTAGTATCTATTACTGTGGTTTTCATTTGCATCTCCTTAATGACTAGTGGAAACCCTCGTGGGTAGTGGTTAAGTGCTATAGCTGGTAACCAAAACATCAGAAGTTTAAATCTGCCAGGCACTCCTTGGAAACTCTATTGGGCAGTTCTACTCTGTCTATAGGGTTGCTGTGAATCAGAATCTACTCGACAGCAGTCGGGTTGGTTTTGGTTTAATGACCAGTGGGAGTCCAGGTGGTGCAGTGGTTAAGTGCTACAGCTGCTAACCAAAAGATCAGCAGTTTGAATCCACCAGCCGTTCTTTGGAAACCCTGTGGGACAGTTCCAATCTGTCCTATAGGGTTGCTAGGAGTCAGAATTGATTTTTGATGGCAGTGGTTTTTTTGCTTTTGTTTTTAATAACTGATGGTGTTGAACATCTTTTCATATGCTTATTTGCCATCTTACACCTTCTTTGGTGAAACGTCTTTTCAAGTCTTTTGCCTACTTTTTTATTGAGTTGTTTGTTTTCTTATTAGTGAGTTTTAAAAGTTCTTTATGTATTCTGGGTACAGGTTCTTTTTGCAGTTACTTTCTCCGAGTCTGCGACTTGTCTTTTCAGTATCTTTCATAAAACAGGAGCCTGTATTTTCATGAAGTCTAATATGTCAGTTTGTCTGTTTATGGCTTGTGCTTTTGGAATCCTAGCTAAGAAATCCTCACCTATCCCAAACTCATGAAGATTTTCTGTTTTTTTTCCCTTCTAGAGATTTTACCATCTGATGTTTCACTTTCACATTTTTACATGTTAGCCATTCTGATTGAGGTGTAGTAGTATCTCTTACTGTGGTTTTCATTTGCATTTCCCTAATGACTAGTGGAAAGCCTGGTGATACAGTGTGATCCATTTTGAGTTAACTTTTATATAAGGTATGAAGTATGGATCAAAGTTCTAGTTTATTTCTTTTTGCATATGGATGTCCAATTGTCCCAGCACCATTTATTGAAAAGACTGTCCTTTCTCCCCTGAATTGCCTTTACAACTATGGAAAAAATCAGCCACCTATATCTGTGTAGGTCTGTTTCTAAACTCTGTGTTCTGTTCCGTTGATCTACTTGGACATACAGAGACTGCCAGTTAATTTCATGAACTCATCCTAGAAAAAGTGCTACATACCTCATTGCTGAATATCACTATACGGTCACCTTTCCTCTTGGGAAGGTATGCACTGACACCAGTGCCCAGTCCACCCTTCAAAGTAATTTTGGAACTCTTCGTCTGCAATGGCCACGAGAGCTGTAATCACATTACCCTTGACGTCCTGAATGTCATCCAAATGTCTTCCTTTCAATATTTCCTTTATCTTCAGGTAAAGAAAAGTCACTGGGGGCCAGATCAGGTGAGTAGGGAGGGTGTTCCAATACAGTTATTTGTTTACTGGCTAAAAGCTCCCTCACAGACAACTATACAATTAAGTTTGCAAACTTGCCACCATGGCACCATGCACAATGGCCATTCCAAAAAAAGTTCCAAAATTGCCTTGAAGAGGGGACTATGTTCTGGCATTGTTGCATAGCTTCACAAGGAGCATACTTTGAAGGTGAATATAGTGATATTCAGCAATGAGATATGTAATGCTTAGGACAATTACATTCATGGACTTAATTGTCAGACCTCATATTTATGTCATATTCTTCTGTCACATTCTTCTGATTTCTGTAGCTTCAGGATAAGTCTTGAAATCAGGTTATGTTTGTCCTCTAATTTTTTTCTTCTTTTTCAAAGTTGCTTTGGGTATTCTAGGTCCTTTGCATTTTCATCTGAATTTTAGAATCAGCTTGTCAGTTTCTACCAAACAAACAAAAAAAGCTTCGTGTGATTCCGGTTGGGACTGTTTTTAATCTATAGATCAGTTTGGGAAAAACTTACATCTGGATGATATTGAGTCTTCTGATCCATGAACACAGTATATTTCTACATTTATTTAGGTGATCTAAATGTTTCTGAGCACTATTTTATAATTTTCAATGTCTAGGAAACCCTGGTGGCATAGTGGGTTAAATACTACGTCTGCTAACCAAAAGGTCGGCAATGGAAACTCTATGGGGCAGTTCTACCCTGACCTCTATGAGTTGGACCCAATTTGACTGCAGTGGGTTTAGTACTTTCACATGTTTTTCTCCAGATTTATCCCTGAATATTTCATATTTTTGATCCTATTGTGAATAGTATTGATTTTTTAATTTAAAATTCTAGTTGTTCATTGGTAGTATGTGGAAATATATTTGGGTTTTATATATCAATCTTCTATCCTACAACCTTGCTAAAGTCACTTACTAGTTTTAGTAGATTCTTCTGTAGATTCTACTGGATTTTCTGTGTAGACGATCACTGATAAAGCATCCCTTTTCCAGTCTCTCCTATGCCGTAGTGATACCACCATGGCTCCCTAGTACCCTAGCCCATCCTGGTTTTACCTCAACAGAATGGACACCTGGTCTAATGAAAGCTGAATCACTGACAACTGGGACTTGGACTCTCAGGGTTGGGCATTTTCATACCCTCAGTCAGTAGTTCCAGGGGACCCTTTTCAGGATAGAATAGGAAACATTGACTCATCACTGTTTTGTCCTTCTGAACCCAAGGAACAGAATGTCTGCCTCATCCCTTGCAATTCATCTTTTAGCCAGGGCTTCAGGGCCAGAGCCCTATGGAGAGTCCCTCCAGTGTCTCTCTCTCTCTTTGTTCCCATCTAAGCTAGTAGAGGAGACCTGTATGGCTTGGGGGTGAATAGAAGCCCTGGAGAGAAGGTGGTAACACCTCTTTCAGTAGGAGGGTAAAAGGGAGGGGTGCCATGTCTCAGTTTTACAGCAAACTGAACTTTCTGCCCACTTGTACTTTGTCATGGTGTCCATCTGTCACTGAAAAGGCTGTCCAGTATCTGCTGAGTAAAGCGAATAGTGTCTCTGAGGCTCCAGGCTCCCCTGTTGTATCTTCTCTAAGGGCAGTGTCTTCTTATTTCCTTTCATCTAGGATGTATTACTGATGCCATAATCTTTTCTGGGATGTTAGGGAGTAGATAAAGGAGGATACAGAGGGAGCATCTCCCTTAACTTATGAGTTTGGACTCATAAGTTAGCATCTCCCTCTTTTACAGAGTCGGAATGATGTTATCCGAGAACGCTTTGGAATGGACCCCAAGCCGGAGATGCTTTTGGGCCTTGCTGCCCTTCACATCTACATCACTGTCTCAGCCACTCGACCTAGTCAGAAGATCTCCCTCAAGAACGTGGAGTGAGTTGTGCTGGGGCCCCCTGGGAGAGAGGAAAATAGCTGTGTGGGAAGAAGGTACCAGTGTTAAGCTATGCTGTGCTCTTCAGGAAAATAGGGTGTGGGATGGGCGTGAGAACGATTTGGAGTTCCCCACATCTCCACCATATGTCCTTGAGCTACAGCTTCTACTAGGCAACTATGGCCAACGTGACATCCCTTGCTCTATCACTTTTTCTCACAGTCTCAATTCCTCCATCTCTGTCTCTCAGATTCAATTTCTATCTTACCATCTTCTTTTCTCTGCCCTACTTTGTCTCTCTAATTAATTCTTTACTTTATTTCTGCCTTTAGGAAGGAGTGGGGCCTGGAACCCTTTCTTCCACCCTCCCTCCTGCAGGGCATCAAAGAGAAGAACCTCCGGAAATCTCTCTCTCAACAGCTGAAGGCTCACCAAACACATCCTTCAAGTGGCACCAAGGTACCCAGAATGGGCCGTCTGGTGTCCTGCTCAGACAATAGCGGCCACAGAGGACTCCTAGTTAGCTTCCCAGTAGGGCCGCTCTCTGACTGAAATACAGATCCAGCTTGGCTTGAGAGGGGTTTTCCTCATGCCCTGAGGCTGTCTAAGAAACAGCTCAGTGGCAAGTCACTGAGAGAGCAAAGAGGTCAAGACACAGGAGAAATTCTTAGGTCCTTGTACCACTTTATTCAATGCTCATTGAGCATTTACTGTGTGGAAAGCATTGGGCCCTGGGGAACCACATGTTTTCCATGGAAGTGACTGGTCTGTCTTTCACTAGCTGTCTAACTCCTGGGATATGGAATTCTTTGAGATAAAACCCCAGACAACGGCTGCCCTGGAGAATAGGTCACTGGGAGATGTGCCAAGGGCTCAGGTCACTGCTGCGCTGTCATCCACATTCTAAGTCACAAATCCCTTTACCCTCCAAGGAACTCCAACTTTCTGCCTTTCCCAGCCCCCTAAGCCCTTCTCAGTCTTGTAAGACTCAGTCGCCTTGTACTTCCTATCCAAGAGGCAGGAGGATGGTGAGAGGTGCTAGAATCAGCCTGCAGATGCAGACACAGGACACCATCGCCCCCATACATTCTAACCATCCCAGATTCCCTGCATTACCAACTAGCTTCTTTTTGAAAATGCACATTTCCCCAGAGATTTAAGCCATTCCTACCTTGCTATGCATACTTAATCCAAATTGTTTTCTTCCTAGCTGAGAGCATCAGTGCTCATACACATTTCTTCAGCAAACATTTTTCTGAGGCACCCAAGTACACAGGCTGGAGACACAAAGATGGACAAGATACGGGTTTTGCCCTCATGTCAGCCACCGTCAAGTGGAAAGACACAATAGATAGAGCATTGTGTGATAGGCTTGGGTGCTCTGAAATCAAAGGAGGGACACCCAGCCCAACCTGAGAGAGGTGGAAATGGCCAGGAATTGGTGGATCTGATGCCAGTGATGGGTCTTAAAAGACCAGTAGGAGTTGATCTCGATGGGCTGGCTGGCAGTGGTAGGAGGAGAAGAATGGCAGGAGTGCAGCATAAGCAAGTACAGAGAGGACAAGGCATGTGCATGGGGGACACTGATGGCAAGACAGGAGGCAGGAGCCAATCCAGAGAGGGTAGTGCTAGTGGAAGGGAATCTGTACTTTATTCTGTAGACACGGGGCAGGGGGTGGAGGCACTGAAGGGTTTAAGCAGAAAGCTGATATGATTAAATTTCTGTTTTAAGATTCTCCTTCTAGTAGCATTGTGGATGAGGGAAAGGAGTGGCAGTACTGAAAGTAGCCTGACTCTCACCAGGACGCAGATGGGAAACACTGAAGCGGTGACTGTGAGGATAAAGAGGGGTAGAGAGCTTGGGGAAGGTGCTGGGGGTAGAAGATGATGATTTCGTGACTGATGGCCCTCAGGGGAGATGTGGAGAGAGGAGTCCAGTGTGAGTCCAGGTTTCTGATTTGAATGCTGTGACAGGACTGGACCACTGATAGATACCAGGAGTGGTGGAAGTGTAGGCTTGGGACTTATGGCTTCTCAGTGTTAAAGGTATTGAGTGGGACCCCTGTTGTGGGATGGCCAGTACCCAGGTGGCTGTAGGAGTCTGAAGGATCTTAGGGGAAAGATGTCCAGATGGGGTGGAGTGTCAGAGATGGGAAAGATGTTGAAATAAACCAAGTACAAAATGAGTAAGCTGGATACTTTGAGCACAAGGACAAGGAAGTATGAGAAGTGTTTAGAAAGAGGAGAGGGGATTCAGGAGGCTAGAACAGTCCAAACTGGAAACTTCCTGCCATTCTCCTGAGGCTTACCTCACACTCCCACACTGTTGCCTGTCCTAAAATGTTAAGACTTTTCCTGAGAACATGGGTTTGGTTTTCCTGTGCTCCTCAGGCTCCTCAAATTTCTGGGTGGGTTGTTTCTACAGGGCTCTGCGATACAGGCAAAGCTCCAGTATCTTCGAATCCTGAATGAACTTCCAACCTTTACGGGCGTTTTATTCAACACTGTGGGCCTGGTCAGTGAGGGCAGTGGGGGAAGGGGGTGCTTTCTTGCTACTAGTCTGTGGGAGTGGGGTAGGGGTAGGGGGGAGAAGGGCCTTTACCATGGCTTTAGGGTGGCCTTGTCTCTCAGCAGATATTTCTAAAGGCCTTCCTACCTCTTCCTCCTCCTGACTCTCTCCTCCTGTGGTGCTCTGGCCCTGCCTCTGGTAAAACGGTAAAGTAGGAGGAGAAATTTCTGTTCAGCATCCCTCTATGACCATTTTGTGTCTCCTTTCCTCTCTTCCAGGGGTCAGCAATTTTTTTTTTTCTTTGTAAAGGGCCAGATAATAAATATTTTAGGCTTTGCGGGCAGCTATACAGGTCCCTGTCACAGCTCCTCAGCTCTGCCATTGCATCACAAAAGCAGACATAGACGGTACATAACAAATGTATGTGGCTGTGTGCCAATTACTCTTTATTTCTGGACACCGAAATTTGAATTTCATGTAACTTGCATGTGTCGCAAAATACAGTTCTTTGATTTTTTTTTTCTCAAGCCCTTTAAAAGTGTAGAAAAGATTTGCAGCTCACAAGCAGTACAAAAACAGGTGGTAGGCCAGATTTGGTCCAAGGGCCAGAATTTACTGACTCCTCCTCTACTTTATTGGCCTTACCCATACTCCTGCAGTCCCCCTCCTCCAGGCATCTGAATCTCATACTTCCCTCTGGCTTCCCAGCATCTGTACCCTAACATCACCACTCTGGGGCAAGTCACACATTGTTCCCCTAAGATTGTGCCCCAGCCTAATTTACCCTAGTGAGCTGTGGTGAGAGGAAATCCAAATTATCTTGCTGACTTGATCCAGACGCTTGCCATGCTCATGGGGCACACTGGAAGAAAGCTGCCTATCGAAGAGTTTATAGAAGATGGAAGAGGTTTCTTGGGGTGATGCTAATGCCAGGGAATGGGTTGGCTGAGGGCTCAGGCTTGATGGCTCCAAGGAATGTCAGTACCACTTACAGAAATCCAGTTCCAAGGAGTGTCAGTACCACTTAAGGAAATCCAGTTCAGCAGGCACAGTGGTAGTCACTTACATGGTGGGATTTGAGGGACACTGAAAGACCATTTTCCTTTCCTCCATCCCCATAAACCCAAGATCTGTTGCTGTCACGTCAATTCTTACTTATACTGTCCTCCATACACACCCTTAGATGTCTTTTCCACCCATCTGCCAGTGCTGAAATACTTACTGGCTATTCCTTTGGGTTAAGATTGCTATAATACCTATTAGAAAGCAAATATCTTCTTAGAGAGGGAGAAACTCAGCTCCCAATCAACCCTGAATACCTTTGGCAGAATTACTTTGTCAATTTAGCTTTTGGCAAGGCCTTAAGGAAATCAGGCCCTTGTTGAGAAATGCAAGTTTTAATGGCTATTGGTGGGGGCAAGGCCAAGACCAAGCCTAGGATGCCACCTGAGCAGGCAGAACACTGTGCCTCGAATGGCCTGAAACAACAAATGGAACAAGTCCCCAGGGCTCGGGAGGGAGAGGGTACTCTAAGGAGATACAAAAAGGTACCGAAATAAACCTCACTGACTTCACAGTTTTGCTAGAACGAGCCCTCCTGCTGCTGCCCACTTAAATCAACCCACTACTGAAGCTAAAGTGTCCATTTAGACCAGTGAGTGACCTAGGGCACTACCATGGGAACAGAGATGTCTGGAACCACCTTCCCCTCAAGGTTGTCCTTCTGCCCTGGCACTCAACCCTAGATGTTTCCAGACCTCCCAGTAAAACTGATCCACTGCATGCTTTTTACTTCCTTCTCCTGCCTCCTCACCCCACCTCCTCTGCCCTTCTTTCTGTGAATGCTGCCTGCCATGCTCGGGCACTAGGACGAGAAGCAGTCAGCCACCACTCTCTTGGTGGGACCCCGTCACGGCATTAGCCATGTTATTGACCTCAAAACCAACCTCACCACTGTGCTGTCCGAGTTCAGCAAGATCAGCAAGATCCAGCTGTTCCGGGAGAACCAGGGCGTGGCCCGGGTGGAGACCAGCATCATGGATGCCAAGGTAAGCCCTGCTTTGAGGGGCCACTTCTCTGCACCAGTGCGGGGCCGGGCCAGGCCTTGAGAACAGAGGAAGAAGTCTACTGAGGGCTCTGACCAAGTTAGGAAGTGAGTGTGAACCTGTTAGGTGAGGGGGTCAGTAATTCTAAAGTGGTTCAGATGCTAGGCCCCTGTGAGCTCATCATTCTTTCCGTTATCAGCCTTCTGAGACATGGTATTCTGACCATTTATTAAGATCAGTCAGTGTTGGGCAAGGCTATTGGGAGTGCCAGATCAATGCAAGGGACGTCTTAAGCAGAGCACCAGAGCAGGGGAATTGGAGAACTTGGAGTTATCCCCCTTCCCCCTGCACTTCAGTGCTTCCCAGTCTTTCTCATGTCATAGCACACAGACAGTTATGTATATGTTGAACACTGGGGTAAGTGGCCCAGCCCCAAAGACTTCGGGTACCTGCCATCATCACATTCACTTTGCATCATGAAGGAAAGGGTACCTGAGTACACTGACAGAACCAAGGGAGCCGTGGAAGAGAAGTCAGCCCAATCTCCATTTAACCTCCCAGAACCCAGCTCTTCCAGAACCCTAGAATGTTTCCCATAGATCAGGTCCTTCAGACTGGCAGGCAGTTGCTGCCTATGCAAAATCTGGCAGTTGTGGTCAGCCACCCCTCCACTCTTTTCCTATTTGAATACCTAGTGACCAGGTTGGTTGGAGGGTAGGTCTGCTTGCCAACTGGTGGAAACTTAAAGAAGGCACAACTTTTCTGTCTTAAAGAATATCCCAGGTGCAAATGTCATCAGCAAATATTGCTGTAAGAGGCAGAGTGTTTGCAGTTTCTGAAAGAGTACATCATTTATGTTTGTTTGTGAAATCCAGAAAGCTTCAGTGTCTTAATTTTTCCTACCAGTGATTCATAGGATTTCCATTGGCTTAAGAACCTACTTGGAGGTGATGTTGAATTGGCTTGGGGCTAGTTCCTAAACCAATGATTGCTGTCTGCCTCAGGTGCTGCTGGGTAAAAGGCCAAATGGATAGGTAGGGAAAGGGGAGAAAGAAGGAGGCATGTGGGGCAGATGTGGCCTCCTGAGAAATAAAAGGGGTTTAAAGTAGGGAAATGGCTTTCCAACTGAGACTCGTATGTTGCATGAGTGAGTCTCAACACTGGCTGCACAATAGAATTTCCTTGAGAGCTTTGACAAAGTACAGATTCCTGGGTCCTATTCCCAGAGACTGTGATTATAGTGGCCATGATGCAGCCTGCATATCGGGGTTTATTGTAAGGTCTCCAGGTGATTCCAGGAAACCCTGGTGGTATAGTGGTTAAGTGCTATAGCTGTGAACCAAAAGGTGAGCAGTTCAAACCCACCAGATACTCCGTGGAAGTTCTCTGGGGGCAGTTCTATGCTTCCTTATAGGGTTGCTATAAGTTGGAATTGACTCAGTGACAGTAGGTCTGGGTTTTATCATTTATTTATTCATTTATTGGTGATTCCATAGCAGAGCCAGGTTTGAGAACCACTGGCCTATGGAACCAGAACTTCAGAAGGAAACAAGCAAAGCAGGGGTCAGTGGGAATTGTGTAAATGAGGAGCACCACCCTCATTTCTAGAAGTAATCCATGTACAGTTGTGGACAGGAATGCTGCCCTGGAGAGGCTACATTCTCCTCAGGAAAACCATATTTACAAAGACACACGACCTGCCTTAAAAACACAACCTCGGGACACATATGTTGTTGTTGTCATCTTATGGTTCTGACTCAACAACCCTATAGGACAGAATAGAACCACTCCATGGAGTCTCCTAAACTGTGATCTTTACAGGAGTAGATCACCAGTTTTTTTTCTCCCACAGAGCAAGTGGTGGGTTTGAACTTCCAACCTTTTTGTGAGCAATTGAGTGCTTAACCGTTATACCACCAGGACAGCATAGAACATGTATAGAGTTCTGGAATCAGATGCACCAGTTTTAAATCTCAGCTCTGCCCCTTTCTAGCTCTGTGACCTTGAAAAAGTGTCTTGACCTCTCTGAACCCTGATTTCCTAAACTGCAAACTGAGCACTTGTCTCAAAAGGTTCTTGTGATCACATGATGAACATAATTAATGTCACTGACTTCTACATGCAAAGATTGTTAAAACGGCAAATGGTTTCTTATGTATATGTATTTATGACAATTTTTTCAAAAGGTGGTTGGGAGGTTTACATGAGAAATGTCCATAAAATGTCTTAGCACCATGCCTGGCACATAGTCAAGTACTCCATAATTGAGACCAGTTATTTTTTTCAAAAGCAAAACATCTGTGAAGAAAAGCTAATATGAGGTAAATCGTATAGACAAGTGTGAAGGGGAACATGGAACAAAAGAACAGGAAAGGGTTAACCAGAACTGGCTTCCTGCAAGAGGGTGTTGTAAACTGGATCTTGAAGTGATAGGCATGGATTAGCAGAGAGACGTGAGAAGTGTTCAAAGGCAGAGAGCCAGCACGAGAATAGGCAAGCCATATGTGCAGGTCAGTAAGAATAGTGGCTTGACTGGAGAGGACAATAATGAGAGAGACTGGAGAGACTTGGAGGGGCAGAGCACGTTGATTAAGAGTCTCAAAGGCCAGTTAGAAGAATTTAGATTCCATGTGAGAGAAGAGTGGGAAGCCACTATAAGTCCTTGTGCATACGAGTAACAGATTGAAAGCAGACTTTGATCAGTATTCAAGATGGATGGGAGCCAGGCTAGTGTGAAGCCAGGGAGATGAGAAGGGGACTGTGGTACTAGTGCCGGGGTGAAGTGATGAGAGCCTGAGCTGGAGGGACATCAGTGCTAATGCAGAGGGAAGGGTGCAGGTGAAACGGTGAAACGTGCTGTCACTGAGAGTGACACACACCCCTCAGCATACCTCTCTTGCATGTACATTACACACATGCCTTATTTCACCTAATCCATTATGGCCTACTGTGTACAGACCAAGTTCACTGAAGGGTAGTGCTATGTGTGCAACACACAGTGGGTCCAAATCATGGAATCGGGGGAGAGGTGAGCAATTTACACTACGGGATAAACAAGAAATATGTCAGTGAATGGACTGGGGGCTAGGAGGAGGTTGTGCTTTGCTGCGTGGGTAAGGAGATAAGTGCAAGCATCAGGTGGTGGTTCAGGTATGTCCTACCTTAAGCAGTCGATAAAATTCAGATGAAAACCTAAGGACAATAATCTACTTTATATTAGGGTTTTTCCACTTTGAAAAAGGATGCACCACGTGTGGTAGGCAGACTAATGACTCCCAAAGCTGTCCCTGCCTGAATCCCCAAAACCTGCGAATATGCTATGTTGTAGTGAATTAAAGTTAGAGATAGAACTAAGGTTACTAATCAGATGACCTTAATAGAGGGAGATTATCTGGGTGGGTCCAGTGTAATCACAGAGGTTCTTAGACGTGGAAGAGGGAAGCAGCAAAGAAGTTCATTCTAATCCCACATGAGAAGGACTCAACCTGATGTAGGCTCTGCAGATGCAGGTAGAAGGGCCACGAACCAAGGAATGTGAGCAGCCTCAAGAAGATGGAAAAGACAAGGGAATGAACCCTTCCCGAGAGCATCCAGAAGGAACTTAGTCCTGTTTACACTTGATTTTTAGCCCAGTAAGGCTGGTGTCAGACTTCTGACTTCCAAACTGTAAGGGAATAAATGCGTGTTGCTTAAGCCAGTAAGTTGGTGTTCATGTGTTACGGCAGCAATAGCAAACTCGTGTAATTCCTTTAAATACCAAGCTCTTAGATACCACATTCAAGATATGATGTGACTGATAAAGCATTCTGCGACATCCACCATTTGTTACATAAAATCTGATGCCCCTGGAATGAGAGGTGTCTGCTATTTGCATCACTAGTTATGAGTCACGGCCCTATGAAATGGATAAGACAGTAATCCTTTTCCGAGATAAACAGGCAAAGACAGGATCAGTGACACAGTGGTGAGAAAGAAAAAGGAATATTGACGGAGAAAACAAATACAGGATTTCCATTTGAGAGTCACTTAATATGAACTTATTGTTGCAAGGGGCCACATGAAGTACAGAATGGGATATACAGTTGAAACAAAAAATAGTTCCCTGCCTAGGGTCGCCATGAGTCGGATCCGACTCGACGGCACTTGGCTGGCTGCCCTCAAGAGGTTTGCCGTTTTTAGGAGAGAAAGAAGTGTACAAATATGTGACAGACTGGAGGAGGTGGCATAGGAGAGGTACCAAGACAGTGTGACAGGAGTAGAGAGGAGGGTAACATTAATTCAGACTAGGGATTAAGGAAGGAAGCCTTTTTGTCACCTTTTTTGGAGGCACTTTTTGTCAGCTGCATCTCTGGTTGCGGAGAGCTGGCCTCTCTCTACGTCTGTGCACAGTAGGCAGGGTTTGGGGGAACAGGGTCTGGGAAGCTCCTTACTAGAGAATGGCTTTCCCAGGCAAGGTAGTAGGAGTCTACACATTGGGTCAGTGGCGTGTTAGAACCTGTTCTTACAGGCTTACAAGAGTTAGTTGGGCACATCACTCCCAACTCTGTATTGATAATTTGAAAACATCCATAGTGGGAGTATTTACACCAGGTAAACTGCCAGACACTACCAATCAGGACTTGAGAGACTGATTGTTAAACATTTACCAGTACAGCGCTACACAAGGTGCACTTTGAAAGGCTGTCTGAAATTCATTAACAGGGGGACACAGAAGTCATAAACCAAACTTGGTACATTTCCCCCTAGATAGTGTCACTCTGATCCGGGAGTATTCTGGAAGGGTCCTGGGTAAATTAAGATTACTCACTCCAAGTGGTAGTTGTCAGCCCCGTCTGCACATTACAATCATGTGTGGAGTTTTAGAAAACACTGTGTGTGTACATATGTGTAATAATTTAAATCAGAATCTCTGGAGGTGGGGCCTACGGGTATATAGTTTGTTTTTTTACATTACCAGGTGATTCTAATGTGCATCTAGCCTGAGAGCCACTTACAGTGATATTCCGCCTAGCTGCTACGAAATTGGTTGGTTGTACCCAATTAGCCTTTCCCAGTGCAATGGAGGCAGGAACTCAAACGTACCAGTCTCCAGGACTCAAAGACTATCATCTTGTACCCTTTCCTCTTTCAGGCCCTTGGATTCTCATCATTATCTTGTTTGGGAGAATGCTAGAGAGAGCTAACAGGATCCCAGGGCCAATCTTCTCCCTAGTTAGCATCACAAAGCCTGGGATCGATTAAGAGTTCCCAGAGCACCCTGGGAAGGAGACAAGGCTGCAGCATGCCAAATTAATCCCTACTGTACCTTCCTACAGTTGACATATGCATCAAAATCCATTCTCGTTTTCTCATTTTCCATTTGAAAATGGCCTGGGCATATTTAGTTACAGTTTTCACTCAGCTTATTTGATCTTCGTGAAGCAAACATGAAACAGTGTTCACATATCTTTCTCCAAGAGACAGCAGTCTGGGACTGAGACATCTCTGTGTCATTACCTTACCCCATTACTGCAAAAGCACATAAAGGGGAAAAGAAAAAAAAAAAAATCAAAGGAATGCTACCACAAAACTAAGTAGAGTTCGTGCCACCTGCAGCAGAGAGCCAGTCTTTGAGATGGGTGAGATGAGAAGCAAGATGTTTATTACATACTGGTAGGCAAGGAGACAGAGGAGAGAGCTTCCTCCAAAGTCTGCCTTCCCAAAATGGAGACTAGCTGGAGGCATTATTGGAGAAGGGGATAAGATTTTGAGTCCTAAGAATGTTAATCTTCTTTAGGTGGTCACAATGGTCACATCTCACATGTGGTCTTGACATCTTCATTGGTGTTTGGGGACCAGAAGTAGTCTATCATATAATCTCCCAGAAAAATTCCTTTGTTCTTCTTTTACAGTTTCTAGATCATTATCGTTTGTTTTCCATTGTCCTAAAGAAAACACAGAAGCCCTAGTGGTGTAGTGGTGTAGCAGTGTAGTGGTTAAGTGCTACGTCTGCTAACACAAAGGTCAGCAATTCAAATCTGCCAGGAGCTCCTTGGAAACTCTATGGAGCAGTTCTCCTTTGTCCTATGTGGTCGGTATGAGTCGAAATCGACTCAATGGCACTGGATTTGGGTTTTTTGGTTTTTAAAGAGAATGCAGATTACTCCTTAACCTTGAGAGAAACTAACAGAAATGATAGACTCATGCTTGGAGACAGACGAAACAAAATGGTGCAGGTTATGCTCAAGATGTGGCCACTTATTTTACTCTGCCTGATCCAGGAACATCCCGAGGGATCTCTTCTGGACCAGTGTGTCTGCTATTCCTGTGTTTTACCTTTATTGCTCTAGTGCTTTCTGTAGGAAAAAGCATTACATGAGACGTCATGATTATTAAAGTTCTATTTAAAATAAAATGTTGCTTTTTGAGGGTTTCTAAGAAAACTTATTCATCCTCTTTGCTTGACTGCCTTGGATTTCATTTTTACCTCTGCTGGCAATAAGCACATCTGTGTCCCATTTACAAGTTGCATTTGGCCCGTGCCAGGGCCTAGTTGGCTGTCTGGGGATGCAGAACAGAGGCCCCTGATGTGCTGTGCTGAGCCAGCTGGGGATGTACTTGGCCCTCTCTGTGCACACGATTTTGCCTTCGTAGTATTTTATTACTGACACGGGGCTATATTAGGGACAAGAAATGAGACATGAAGCTGAAGGGAAATCAGACAGTTCAGTCAATCAGCCAATTAGTCAATCAGCATCCAGTCAGTTATTCTGTCCATTAGCCAGCCAACTAGCCAACCAGGTAGCTAACTGATCAGGAAGTCAGGCTGTTAGGCATTCTGCCTGTCCTGTCAGCAGCTTGTCAAGTCAGTCAGTGAGCCAGTCTGCCCTTCAGCCAGACAGCCCATCAGTCAGCCTGTCCTTTTTGTCAAATGGTTCCTCATTCTGTGTGTCAGTCATTGCCATTTCTTCAAAGAAGCTGTCTTCGACTTCTGAATCCAAATTAGCCCCTCACACTCATGTTCATACCCACCAACATAGCCACTCCAGGACTTCCTGTGTTCTAGTAGCTCTCTGTACTTTTCCTTCAGAGCTTTTGTCGTGGCTTACAGTCAGATTCGTGTGATGATTTGGCTTATGTTTTCTCTCTGGCTCGAAGATAAGCTGCGTAGAGCAAGAACTGTGTTGGCCTGTTCTAGAATAAGTGACTGCATCTCTCAGTCAGTCATTCGGCCCGTGAGTTCTCTAGCCAGTATGTAGCAGCTTATGGGTGCACAGAGTGGGGGTCAGGAGCATTTCCGCCAGAGGGATCAGCATAGGTTAATGTGTGAAGTGTGAGAGAATGCAGCTGGTGAGCTGTAGACAATTCCTCACTGCTGGAGGATGAGGTGAGGAGCACTGATAGGAGGGAAGCACAGTTAGAGGGAGTTAGAGGGGGTGAGAGATACAGGCCGTGGCCAGCTCTTGAAGGGCTTTGCCTGCCACTATAAGAGACTTGCTGTTGATTTTGTTTTTGTTGCTGATTTGTGACTTAGGAGACCCCATGTATGACAGAGTAGAACTGCTCCATAGGCTTTTCTTGCTTGTAATCTTTGCAGAAGCTATTTCTTGTTCAGTGCTACTGGATGAGTTCAAACCGCCAACCCTTTGGTTAGTGGCCAAGTGCACACTGTTAGTGCCACCAAGAGACCTTCACTGTAATCTGTCCTGTAGGTGATGAGCAATTGAAGATTTTAAGAGACACAGGAGTTATGTTTTAGAAGGACCTCTCAAACAGCTAGTCTAGTGGAGTCAAGTGAGTAGAGGCTGAGGGAAAGGACACCAATCATGAAGTGGCATGGATCCAACTGTGTCCCTCAAAAATGTATGTCCTCTTGCCAGGCCATGATTCCCAGTGTTGTGTGGGTGCCCACAATTTTCTGATCTGTGATCTTCGTATATGTTATAAATTCTACCTCTGATGCTAATGAAGCCCTGGTGGTGCAGTGGTTAAGCACTCAGGCTGCTAACCAAAAAGGTTAGCAATTCTTGGAAACTGTGTGGAGCAGTTCTTCTCTGTCCTGTAGGGTCACTTTGAGTCAGAATCGACTCCACAGCAATGGGGTTGTGTTTGGTTTAAGTCAACCTCTTTTGAGATATGAAAGAAAGAAGTGAGCAGAGAGACAGGGGAAGCTTCTACCACCAAGAAAGTAGTGCCAGGAGCAGAGCACATCCTTTGGACCCAGGGTCCCTCGGTTGAGAAGCTCCTAGACCAGGGAAAGACTGATGACAGGGACTGTCCTTCAGAGCCAAAAGAGACAGAAGGACTTACCCCTGGAGCTGGCCCTCTCAATTCTAGCCTGCTGGACTGTGAGTGAATGGATTTCTGTTTGCTAAAGACACCCGCTTGTGGTATTCTGTTGCAGCAGCACTGGATAATCAGGACAGGAGGCTACTGGGGTTCCTTAGGTTAGTTTGCCCTGACCTTTTCCATATTATGAAAAAATGACACAATTTATATGGCACACTGGAATAAACAGATGAGACTTCGTGGGGTCAGAAGCAATAGGACCAAGGGACTGAGAAACTCAGTGTAATGACTGCCAATTAAGTTCACACACATCCTAGAAAAAGTGGTTCGTACCTTGTGGCTGAATATCATTAGCATCACCTTCAAAGTGTTCCCCCTGGGAAGCTATACACCAACACCAGCACCTAGTCTACCCTTCAAGGCAATTTTGGAACTCTTTTTCTGGAATAGCCATCAGAGGTGTCACCAGTTACCCTTGCTGTCCTGAATGTCATCCAAATGTCTTCCTTTCAATATTTTCTTTATCTTCAGGTAAAGAAAGAAGTCACTGGGGGCCAGATCAGGTGAGTAGGGAGGGTGTTCCAATACAGTTACTTGTTTACTGGCTAAAAACTCTCTCACAGACAACTGTACAATTAAGTTTGCGAGCTTGCCACCTTGCCACTGTGCATGATGGCCATTCCAGAAAGAGTTCCAAAATTGCTTTGAAGGGTGGACTAGGTGCTGGCATTTGTGCATAGCTTCCCAAGGAGAGTACTTCGAAAGTGACCATGGTGATATTCAGCAATGAGATATGTAGCACTTGGAACAATTGTCAGACCTCATATCTCAGCACACTGAATTGTCACACCTCATATCTCATCACACTTGTGACCTACTCACACATACCTTGAGAAGTTCTGGTCTTGGAGGAAGAGGATGAGGGCCTGAAATGAGGCCGTGGCACTAGGGATGGCCATGATGTCCAGGAATGCTCCTGAGACCAGCCTAGCAAATGCTATCCACATCTAAACTCCTGTGTATCCTTCCGGCATTGGTGACAAGGGGATGAGCAGAAGGGTAAATCTTAACTTTCTCATCATCCCCCCCCTTCTGTCTTTACTTTGTTATACACAAAGTTGACTACTGTTGTTGTGACTGAGAAGTATCTATTAACTGGAAAGACAAGCATTCCTTTTGCCCTTTTTAATAATGACCCCAAAGCGCATCTCATCCCTGGCCCCTTTCTCACTGGAAAAAGAGCATGCCTGTTCATTTCTCCTTCTAATCATATTGCACGGCTTCCATAGGCCAGCCAGAGCATCACTAATTTGCTACCTATGGAGCAGAATCCAAATGCCTTACTGTGGCATGCAGTCTAATTGAATGTACAATAACTATTCAGTAATTCAAGTTAGTGTTCAGTCCAACACAAGATTATGTGTTATAGATGTAAATGCTGTTCCTATGAGTTCTCAGATAGAGGGGTCAAAAGGGAAATAGTCTGGAGGTTTTGATTTTGGAATTCCCAGCACAGAGGTAAAAGTTGATGCTTTGGGGGTTATTGCTTATGGAGTACTGAGTTTCTTTTTACAGTGATAGAAAAATTACACTGATTAAGGGTAGAGAAGCACAGTTGATTAATGTAATTGCTGTCCGTAAGTTTTACTCCTGTAAACCTTGAACTGGCAAAAGTTCAGTAACATACATTTACAAAAAAAGACACACAAAAAAATGAATGGCTGCCTAGGCTACTTATGTACAGCCAAACACCTCATGGGATTTTGCTCCCTTGGTTTGGAGGGTTAGGGTCATGGTTTTATGGGACATCACGGTTAATTAGCCTAATAACGTTTAGTGTTTCTTTTCTGCCTCCTTGTTCTTTGCATCATGCCTGGGGTCTTAAAAGCTTGCAAGCAGCCATTCAAGGCACAACAATGAGTCTGTTCACCTGGAACAAGAGAGGAAGGAGAGTCAGGAACATGGAATGTGTGGCTAATCGGCTCTGTGAACAACCTGCCTCCTTTGCCATGAGACGAGAAGAACTGGATGTTCTCAGCTGCCATTACAGAACATTTTGATCAATGATTCTCTAGAAGAATCCTGATCAAAAGAAGGAAAATGCAGAGCAGAATTTCAAATTCTCATGGACTCCAGACTTCCCAGAGCCATGGAGGCTGGATGAATCCCTGAAACTATTGCCCTGAGATCGTCTTTAAACCTTAAAACAAAGGTACCCCCTGGCCAAGCCAAGTGCCTTCGAGTTGGATCCAACTCATTACCAAACAACAGTTTAGCTTACCTAGTCAAGAATACCTGCTTTGAGCAGTGTCCCCTTTTAAGATCTGTCTAATTTGGATCAAATCACCAAGAGCAAGTACTCGTAAGATTAGACAGGAACTTAAGTTAATGGGGGAGGAACAACTCAGAAACGGAGAGTAGGAATGGTTTTACAAGTTGAAGAATGTCATCAATGTCACTGAATTTTACATGCAGAAACTGATGAATTGGTGTATGTTCTACTGTATATATACTCATCAACAACAACTATAAAATATATATATTTTTTTAATTTAACACCGTGATGGAGAAGAAGTGATGGCTGAGGACTGAGACTGGGTGGCTGCACACAAAAAGCCAGTCAAAAAGTTAGCGACGAGGATGATCAGAAATTACAGAACCGTAACACAATATCACCTCACATAAACAGAATCCAGGAGAATTCCCAGAGTAGAAGGGGATAACTATTGGCAAATGAAACAAGTTGAGAGTTACGAAGAATAAATAAAAACTGCTGCATTTAGCTGGAAAGAAGCTTAATTTCTAGAGCTTGTGGAAAATTATTGCCCATGAGCCAAATCTAGCCTATCACCTGTTTCTACAGATAAAATTCTATTAGAAAACAGTCACGCTCGGTTGTTTAGTTTACAAATTGTCTATGGCTGTTTCCAGACTACAATGGCAGAGTTGTTCCAACAGAGACTGTATGGCCTGCAGAGCCCAATATATTTACTGTCTGACCACCTATAAAAAAGTTTACAACTCTAGATGGCTAATGAACCACAAAATATTCAACTCCTACTATGTGTTGGGATGCTAAGAAAGAGCAAAGAAAAGTGGTACATTAGCTGAAGGCTGACCTGGTTTAGCTTTGGAACTATTCCCAAAATGATGATACAGCCGAAGAGGGATAATCTAGTTGATGACTGTCATGGATTGAATTATGTCCCCCCGAAAATATGTGTAGTAATTTGGCTGGGCAAGGATTCTCCATATACTGTGATAGCCCTCCATTTCCTGATTTTCTGACGCCACAAACCCTAATCTCTGCCTGTGGCTAATAGATAGGATGATTATGTTAAAAGAAGATTAGGGTGGGACTGCCACACCCTTGCTAAGGATGTTTCCCTGGAGTGTGGCTTGCACCACCCGTTATCCTTTCATCATATGGGAGATAAAAAGAGACAGAAGCAAGCAGAAAATTGGGAACCTCACACCATCAAGAAAGAGCACTGGGAGTACAGTGCATCCTCAAGACCTGAGGTTCCTGCACCAGGATGGCTCCCTGAACAAACAGTGATGTAACACAAGGACTTTCCTCCAGAGGTGACAAAGAGGAAAACCCTCCCCTGGAGCGGACATCCTGAATTCGGACTTGTAGCCTACCGAACTGTGTAAGAATAAATTTTTCTTGTTAAAGCCATCCACTCTGTGGTATTTCTGTTAGAGGAGCACTAGCTGACTAAAACGGTGACCAAGTTCTGTCAAGCCTACATGACATCGCTTCCTTTTTACTGGTAATGCCACTAACCCATGCTATGACAGTACCCTTCTCACTGATCGAAGAAGGGTCTCATCCCCACCTCTCAATTCTTCTAGCTCTTAATGCCTTGTCTGGGAACCCCAGCAGATCAAGGCTACACATAGCCCCATGCTCTAGCTGGTTCTCAGTGGTCTTTATGTGCAGAATATCCTCTATCCCAGGGAGACTACCACCACTGCCAGCTTCAGTCAGACCTGGACTTATTTTTAGTACAGACAGTGGGAAGTTTTCTTGCAAAGGTGCTATTTTGTTTTCTTTTTTAGAAAACAGAGGAAGAGGGGAAAGCTTCCTTATTCTATGAGGGAGCTAGTTCCCTGATAGGACAGCTCAGTCAAAGAAAACTACAGGTCAATACTGTATTTTTACACAAACAACATGTGCCGCCCACATTTGTTTGCCCTCCCCTCCCTATGAAATATTTTTATAAACACACTATGCTGTTTTTTTGTTTTTTGTTTTTGACAGCAGCATGGAAAAATTTTGCATAGTAGTGTTTATGAAAATACCTCATGAGGGGAGGGCACAAACTGGCAGAGACACAGAGAAAACGTGTATTACTCAGGTAAAAATATAGTATATCTCATGATGCAACAAATATATATATTTTTAAAGGTACTGATACTTTCATTATGTCATTTTGTTGTCTGTCACTTTGTATATCAATCAGAAAAACAGTCAACCAGGTAGCCCCAGGGCTAATCCCAGGGTCAGGAATACAAACCAACAGAGTGTTCTAGTATTTTCCCCAAAAAACTAGTACCATGAGATGTTCTGTGAAAACAGATAGTTTTGGTCAAATGGATGTGGAAAACTTGGAATAAAGCCTTGTCTTGAAGTTCCACAGTCCTCACTGCTACATTAAGGAGCTTGAGAATTCCTATAGTAAAAATGTCTGCATAGCGGTTTCACAAACTGATTTGACCAAGGGACTCCTTTTTTTTTTTTTTTTTTTAAATAAGGAGCAACAAATAGCACTTCCAGGATACTTTGGGGAAAAGAAGAGGGGGCCGGGGGACAGCATGAAAATTGATGACAGCAACAAACCAGCAAGACTATTTGGCCCAAAAGGCACAGTTAGCACTCGATTCCAAGGACTGTCCTCTAAGCCCAGGGAGCTGTGCTGAGTTTTGTCAGGGTGGCAGAGAGATGAACAAGAGCTAGTTCTTGCACTCAAGAAACCTACCATCAAGAATATTCCACAACTGTATGTAGAAATTATTGGGCATACTGTATGTTCTGCTGTATATATTCTCAACAACAACCAAAAGAACTTTTATAAAAAAGAAAGAAACAGAAACTCCAAGTTCATACCAGGAGCTGTGTTTTAGGGTAAATTGGTATTATATAAAGACAATTTCTTTCCTCTAGGGAACAATTTTAACTCCCTGAAATGTCACCCAGATCTACAAATCATATATTAAAGAAACTTCAATTTCTTAAAAAAAAAAATCTGTTGCCTTGATATAAACATTAAACCAAAAATATCCCCTGATAGTCTTCTTAAAATCAAACAGTAGTTTGGTTAAGTAGTAAAGAGTGTCTACCATGAGCATTAGGCTCTTTTAAAACTAGATGAGATCAAAGTGACAATGGCAACGTGAAAGATTTGATAGGAACCTCAGCGGGCAATGAGTTTATATTAATGGGGAAAAAACAGTTTAGCAAAGGAGGGTGAGAATGGTTGCGCAACTCAAAGAATATAATCAGTGTCACTGAACTGTACATGTAGACACAGTTGAATTGGTGTATGTTTTGCTGTGTATGTTCCCAACAACAACAAAAAAGAATGTTCTGGGCTGTTCCTTAGTCTAGTCTAGCCTCCCAGCTTTGCCCCAGCTCTCTCAGCTGGCCTTCACATCTGCTAAGCCCTGACAAACACAACCCCATAGCAGTTACAAGATGTTATGTAATTTTAGTCGTTTTCAGTAAAGGTGGTTCACTAAATGTGTCATTAAAGGTTGATACAAATTTTGTACTTGGGTAAGAGTTTACTATAAATAAATCCACAAATCAGAAGAAATTCCATGTCAGGCCACATGCCTCAGCTTTTGGTCCAGGAAGTATGGTTTCTGTAACTACGCAAGTCCGCTTTCTTTCCCTACCATCCTCCGGGAAACGCACCTGCCCCCTCCCTCTGTGTCCTCATGTTTCTTCCATCTCTTCCCCAGCCTCTGGTGCTGTTAATGGAGTGGCCAGAAGCCACCAACTTTGCCTGCCTGATTGCGGGGTACTGCCGCCTCCTGCTGGATTCCAGGAAGATGGTCTTTTCCAGGCCTGCTAGCCAGCCTCTTCCACCTCCAATGATCAAGGCAGGTAGGGCTCAGCCTCGGTTTTCAGTGTGCTGGAGGCCCTTTGGACCCTGGAGAGATGGAGGGAGGAACTCCTGCTGCCTTAGTGCTCACCCCATTCTCCCAGTGCGTGGTTTTCCAGGAGCCACTGCTGTGGCACTACACCCGACCTGGCCCAACCCAGGGGAGAAGTCAGCTGGCCTTCAGATGTGCCTGTGACACAGGATGACTGTGACAACACATTGCGACTGAGCCAATAGATGAACATAAGATAAAAGAGCAAACAAGTGATAAAAGGAGCCAATTCAGTAACTGCAGTGGGTCTAAGGCAGTCCTTTATAGTACATTATCTAGGGAAGCTTCATGAGTGTTCTTGCATTGTTGAATAGAGTCGAAAATAAAATTAAAGCCTTTCATTTGTTCATCGTAGGCAGATTGACAGAACTGCCTGAAATAAGAGGCCATAGCAGGCTGGGATAGGAAAGACTGTGCATGGCCAGAGCAGAGCCCAGCAGGAGCCTTGGAGACAGAAGGGATGATCACAAAGAATAAACTCGAATGCAGCCCCCAAACAGAAGGCTTCCCAGTTAGGCAACTCAGTGCAGCCAGCCCTCAGACCGTTCCTGGTGATGGCACAAATGGGAGAAATCAGCCCAGTCCCGGCACTGCTGCCGAGAACTGGAACAGGAGGAACAGGAGCAAGGACTCAGAGAGCAGACCTGAGGCTCATGTAGATGCAGTGCATGCTAGTCCCCGCCCCGGCACCGAAACATCATCAGTGAAGCTGAGACTCACACCCTATGGTTACCCTTCTCACTGAAGAGTCTCAGTCCACTGGCCCTTGCCACTTGACTGTCATCAAAACTGTCTTAGTGTTCAACCCAGTCACATCTCATCTAGGCTAAGGTGTTTGAGAGCAGAAACATTCCTGACAGATGGCCCTACACCTAGAGGGCTTTTGTACCCCCGCTCTTACTTCCTCTTACCTTGCTGTCTCTTCATTGTGAGTACCTGAATGACAAATCCATGTTTACATCTCGTGACAAGGTCTACGGGAATTAAAAGGCAATCAGCCTGTCTTTGGAAAAGGATAGGTGGCCCCCAAGGTATATGAAGGGTGCTACACAAAGAGAAGCAAAGGAACTGACTTGGAATGGGAGGAAACTGGGGGTGGGTCAGGTGTGGGTCAATGGGTAAGGCTCCAGGGCTCCAGATGAGTAGCTCTGAGGTAGTCAGCCATACCATGGAACCTAAGAAGGACCAAGTGTGAAGCCAATATTAGCATTATCAATTTTGTAATCACTACTCTTAGTGAGTAGGATAAAAAGGGAGAAAGGGAAAAGGAAAGGCAGAAAGATGAGCCTAGAGGCCAGCCAAGAACCAAATGTGAAAGTGAAGGTCATTTTGGAGATCTACTGTCAAAATGCATGAGAGGTAACTCTGTACTCCCACCATGCCTCGCAAAGGGTTTCCATCTTCCCATCACAGACAGCATTAGACAATACAGGTCCCCTAGATATTACCCTAACAGTGGGGACACGAAATGAGAGATACAGGCTTAGCACTCAGCCTCCCTGAATATACTCTGTTTTGTTTTCCTGTTGCTTTTCCAAAGGAAAATCTATTTTACTGGATTCCCTTAGTGTTGTAGACAGGAAATGAGGTTTCTATCAATGCCAGTCATTCCTTTAAAGACCCCGTTCCTGATTCCTGAGAGGATCCTTGGGTCTGCAGATTGACAGGTGTTCAGGCTGCCTTTAGCAAAAGGACTCTGTCTATGCAGGAGTCAGACAGACCTCTGTGCTGTCTGCTATTTGTGCTGTTGCTCCTCATTGGTGTATATAACTGTCAGCTCAGGAGTAGATGGACAGTAAAATGTCTCTTGCTGTTCCCTTCCCATCTCTTTTGGCTAGAAAGGCAAGAATTTCAACTTGGTGTCACCTCCCCAGGAACTTGATTAGATGCTTGGGCCCAGTTTCTTGGCCTTTTAGACCACTGTCTGCTGGCTTAACAGAAGCCACCAAGTATTCTTGGCAGGTGGGCTGGGATGAGCCCATCACCCTGCTTGTGGCCATTCAGCAGCCACAGCAGCAGCACAATTCAGGGGCTGGTTTGCACCTCTTATGACCACTCAGGAGGTCAAAGTGGAGAGTAAGCAACACTACTGAGGAGACCTCAGCTCAGGTTATAATGAGGAGCTCTTAGTTACTGGCCAAGGTCGAAAACTGAGACTAGTTTCCTCCCTTTCATCCCAGAACAGAAGACCCAGTGTCACCTCTTGTTCTTTAGCAACAATGTACAGGAACAGGCATCCTCCAGGGCCAAAGCTCCAGCCCACTCAGGGTCTCTCCAGAAAGATGGGGAGGTCTCTGACTGGCTCCATGTTCTTCTTGCCCCACAGCAGCTGCTGACTGCCAGCTACCCAACTCATTGGTCAACTACCGGGCCTAAAGGGTACTGTTAAACCAAGAACTGCAAAAGAGAATGCATCACCAACCCTTCAAGGCCCAGAAAAAGGGAAATGGGGAAATGGTAGGGAAGGGATTACCTCTTAAGCTTTATCAGTAGCTTCACCAAAGTAAGGATCTCACTTACTCACTCAACAAATATTCCTTAGGTACTCATTATGTGCCATACACTGCCATGAGGATGTAGCCATGAATAACAGACATGGTCCTTACACCCATGTACTTTACAATCTAGTGGGGAAATAGAGATAATTAAAGGGATGATGACAATAGAGTATGATTAGTAGCTTTGTATTTACGTCAAGGGGTTTCAATGGATACAACAGAATAATACCTGCACCTGGGCTTGAGAACACCAAACCCACTGCTGCCAAGTTCATTCACATCATTTGTGACCCTATAAGACAGAGTAGAACTACCCCATTGGGTTTCCAAGGCTATACATTTATATGGAATCAGACTGCCATATCTTTCTCCCACAGAGTCCCTGGTGGGTTCAAACCATTGACCTTTTGTTCAGCAGCCAAGCACTTAACCACTGCACCACCAGGCTGCCGTTCTGTCTCTCCAGTCCTGAGCTCCCAGTATCCACAGGAATCCTGAACAATAAGACTTTGAGGCCCTAGTTTCTTAGCTGGAGGAACTCACTCAGCATATTTCACCATGATTAGAAAGCAACAGTGTGATTGGTGAATTGAGTATTCTAGCTGATACTGCCAAGCCAAGCCAAGTGCCGTCGAGTCGTACATCCCATTTGAGACCTACTGATTATCATGTGGTTAAAATTCAGTAACATGCACAAAGTACTAAAGCCAGACTGAATATAACAGACTCTTTTGTTGTTGATTCAGAAAGGACTTGAGGTTCTTGCAAGGCCTCTGGGTCATCATCATGACCAGTAACACCCACTGGACTATAGAATACAGCAGGGCCAAGCCATAGAATGCTAGTTGGTTTGACATCATGTTGACTCTGTGTGTGGGTGGGTGTGTGTGCGCGCGCGCGCGCACTCTTGAATATAACTCCAACTGGACACCATCCTATTCCTTGCAAATGTTTTTTAAAAAGTCAGAGTTCTGAGTGGCTGAGTACAAAGGGATAAACCGGGGCATCCCCTGGGTGGAAAACTGATGAGCAATTTACAGCAGATTCACAATCTGGGAAGCACGCTCCCCCAGCTGTCAGCCAACCGCACGTGGCTTTACTGGCGTGTCTAACCTTCTGCTTGGAGATTTGGGCTTCTCCAGGCACAGTTTATTCTCTGTACAGCCTCATACTGCTCCTCTGATCTGGAAATCTCAGTACCAGTTATGGGCTATGTATCACCTGGCCTTGACAGCCTGGTGCTGAGAGATGTTTCCATCTTTCGGGGAAGCCACCTTTCAACCTCTAGCCCTCGTCTGAGAACAGTCAGCACCTACTTATTGGACATGCCCCTGGGTACCAGCCGTGATGAAAGCTTATTGTCAGGCTGGCTACTCTGACTGTTCAGCTGTCTCATAGGTAGTTAGCACCTGTTGCCTCTCCAGGACCTGTGGACAGTACCTTGGGATAGAGACATCCCCTGAAGTGACAGTTTATATCCTGACTCAGTGTTCCCCAAGAGTACTACTTAACCTAAGTCTCAGAGGACTGGGTGGGGGGTCATTAAATGATATTCTCCACAACTGATGTAGAGTTTTCTAGATATACCACTGAGGCCTGAATTGAATCTACTCAGTGTAATTATATTGAATCTATATTTAGAGGGGAAACATGGTCTATGGAAAACAGCAAGACCTTGGGGTCTGAAGTAGAGACACTTGGGTTCACATCACTGCTCTTCCATGTCTTCGCTGTATGATCATGGAGAAGGCCCATCAGCTCTGAGTCTCAGTTTCCTCATCTGTAGGCTGAAGACAGTAATTTGTGAGGTATTTGAGGTGATTATCTAAGATAAACTACATGGAGTCCTTTCACAGTGCATGGCACATTTTAACTCTTTTTATAAGTAGTGGGAGTTCATCATGTGTATCCAGCTCTGTATGTTTTTTAATAAACAGCTTTATTTGGATATAATGTCCAAACTGTACAATTCACCCATTTAAAGTATGCAGTTCAATATTCTTTAGTGTGTTTAGTGTATTCACGAAATTCCAGAACTATTACCACAATCTAGTTTTAGAACATTTTTGCCTCTGTACTCATTAGAAACCACTGTCTGTTTTCCTCCTAATCACCACCTAATCCTAACTAGGCACTAATCTATGTCTCTGTAATTTTGCCTATTCTGGACATTTTGTGTAAATGGAATCATAGAATATATGGTTATTTGTGTCTTTCTTTCACTTAGCATAATGTTTTCAAAGGTCATCCATATTGTAGCAGTGCTTTATTTTTATGGACAAATAATGTTCCATTGTATGGATATACCACATTGTGTTTATCCGGTCATCATTTAATAGACATTCGGGATGTCTACCCCTTTGGGATATTATGAATAATGATGTTACAAACATTTGTGTAACAGGTTTTTGACTGGAAATGCTTTCATTTCTCATGTGTAGATACCTAGGAATGGAATTTCTGAGCCAAATGGTACCTCTGTGTTTAACTTTTTGAGGAACTGCCAAGCAGTTTTCCAAAATGACTGCACCCTTTTACGTTATCACCAGTGATGTACAAAGGTTCCAATTTCTCCACATCTTCACAAATACTTATCATTGTCTATCTTTTTTATTATAGCTATCATAGTGGGTGTAAAGTGGTATCCTGTGGTTTTCATTTAGTTTCCTGATGGTGAATGATACTGAGCATCTTTCCATGTGTTTATTGGACATTTGTGTATCTTCTTTTTCTTTTTTTTAATTATGATTGAATGAAAATGTACATTCCCATATAAATTTGCATGTTCACCTATATGCAGCTTCCACTGTTCTCCCTACATGGTGACAGCCCACTCTTCCTCTCTGCTCCATACATGTCCTATCTTCCCAACAGTCTCCTATCCCTCCTCTCCATCCACTCCCCTTCTTCAAGCATGAAGTCAGCAGGACAACATCCCATAGATGCCTAGAACCATACCCACAAAATGTGGTCACTCTGTGTCGCCAAGTCCAATCCATTGCTGTCCGAAGAGTTGACCTTCATTATGATTTATGGACAGGGGCAGCATCAGGGCCGGGGGCCATGCTCCCAGGGGAACCCTGAAGCCCTTGGACCATCAGTTGTGGTCTTTTAGTAGAGATCTCAGGGTGCACCCCTATTTATTCTTGTGTTGCCAGTGAGACTCAACTTTGTGAGCTCCATCGTGGCTATCACTGGTGGTGGCCAGGCACCATCTGGTTCTTCCTATGACAAGTCGATGTACACACCCACTCACGTGGGTCTCTCTGTCTTCTGGGTTCTCTTTCCCTCGTGTCGTTATGGACCTCGGTGATCATTCATTCCTGCTGAGTTGGGACTATTTGCTGTACCCTCAGATGGCAGCTTGGCAACTTTTAAGACCCCAGACGCTGCTCACTAATGTGGGGTGTGGAGAGTCCTTATTAGCAAGATGCTAGTTGTACCAGTTGGCCTTGATTTTCCCTGAGAGCACCGCCCCCAGCCTGCTGCCCAAGCTACTCTATCCTTGCAATATTAGGTTAAGATGGGAGGAGTACACAAGTTGTGTTGAAGTCCAGTTAATGTTGATCTTCTTACTAATGTGTGCTGTCACCAATTTCACCCGACCAAATTTCGAACAACTATCTAATCTAAACCCTCCCCCCAATGCCCTCCCACCCTCACCACCCTTGCAGCCATCAAAGAGGCTTCTTCTATGCATGAGTCTGATTTTAAGTTCTTATAGTAGGGGTCTTATACAATATTGGTCCTTCTGTTGCTGACTACTTTCACTCAACATAATGTCCTCCAGTTGAAACCAGGATATGAGATGTTTCCTGAAATCATCATTGTTCTTTATCATTGCATAGTGTTCCACTGAGTATATATACCATAGTTTACCTGTCCATTCCTTTGTTGTTGGGCATCTGGATTGATTCCATCTTTTAGTTATTGTGGACTGTGCTGTGACAAACATTCGTGTGCATGTATCAGTTGGTGTGAATGGCCCTGATTCTGTTGGATATATTCCAAGCAGTGGAATTACTGGGTCAAATGGTATATCTATATCCAGTTTTTTAAGGGAGTGCCAGATTGCTTTCCAAAGAGGTTGCACCATTTTGCAATCCCACCAACAGTCTAGGAGAGGTCCAGTTTCTCCACAGCCTCTCCAGCATTTGTTGTTTTCTGTTTTTTGGATCATGGCCAACCTTGTTGGGGTGAGATGGCATCTCATTGTAGTTTTGATTTGAATTTCTTTAATAGCTAATGATTGTGAGCAGGTCCGCATGTGTGTTTTGGCTGCCTGGATCTCCTCTTTAGAGAAGTATCTGTCCATCTCCTTTGCCCATTGCTTAATTAGATGATTTACCTTTTTCTTGTTGATATTTTGTTGTACCTTATAGATTATGGAGATCAGGCATCGGTCTGACGTATAGTTGCCAATTTTTTTTTTCCCATTCTGTAGGTGGCCTTTTAACTCTATTAATAAAGTCTTTGGATGAGCAGAAGTGTTTGATTCTTAATAGTTCCCATTTATCTATTTTCTCTTCTGTTGATTGTGGTTTGTTTGACAGATTTTGAGGTCTATGTTGTGTATTAAAATTTCCATTGTTGTTCTTACTTTTTCTTGGATGAGCTTTATTGTTTAAGATTTGCTATTTAGGTCTTCTATCCAGTTTGAGTTGGTTTTTGTATAAGGTGTGAGATATGAGTCTTATTTCAGTTTATTTGGCTCCAATTTATTACAGATAGATATCCAATTTTGCCAGCACTATTTGTTGAAGAGATTGTTTTTACCCTAGTTTAATGTCTTAGGGCCTTTGTCGAATATCAACTGTTCATAGGCAGATGGTGTCATCTCTCGGGTCTTGATTCTGTTTCATTGATCTATCTGTCTCTTTCTGTACCAGTACCAGGCTGTTTTGACTATGGTGGCAGTGCAATAGATTCTAAAATCGGGTAATGAGAGGCCTCCCAATATGTTCTTCTTTAGTAGTGTTTTACTTATCCAGGGCTTCTTCCTTTTCCAGACAAAGTTGGTAATTTGTTTCTCGGATCCGACTCGATGGCACTTGGCTTTTTGGCTATCTCATTAAAAAAAATGTCACTGGAACTTGTATCGGGATTGCATTATATAAGTAGATTGTGTTGGGCAAGATAGACATTTTCACAATGCTAAGTCTCCCTATCCATGAGCAGGGTAGGTTTCTCCGTTTATGTAAATCTCTCTTAATTTCTTGTAGTGAGGGCTTGTAGTTCTCTTTGTAAAGGTCTGTTATTTCTCTCGTTAGATTTATTCCTAGGTTCTTTATCTTCTTAGGGGCTATAGTAAATGGTATTGACTTGGTGATTTCTTCCTTAATAATCTTGTTGTTGGTATAAAGGAATCCTATTGGTTTAGTTGTGTTTATCTTGTATCCTGAGACTTTGCTGAACTCTTCTATTAGTTTGAGTAGTTTACTTATGGATTTTTCTGGATTCTCTGCATATACAATCATATCATCTGCAAATAGGGAGATTTTTACCTCTTCTTTGCCGATGCAAATGCCCTTTCTTTCTTGGTCTTGTCTAATTGCTCTGGCTAGAACTTCTAGTACAGTGTTGAACAGGAGTGGTGAGAGTAGGCATCCTTGTCTAGTTCCTGTTCTCAAGGGAAATTGTTTCAGTCTCTATTCAGGATGACGTAGGCAGTTGGCTTTATATAAATGGCCGTTATTGCACTAAGGAATTGGCAGTCTATTCCTATTTTGCTGAGAGTTTTTAGCATGAATGGGTATTGGACTTTATCAAATGCCTTTTCTGCATCAATGGACAAGATCAGATGATTCTTGTCTTTTGTGATATTTATGTGGTTGATCACATTAATTGTTTTTCTGATATTGAACCAGCCTTGCATCCCTGGTATGACTCCAACTTGATCCTGATGGATTATTTTTTTTGATATGTTGTTGTATTCTATTGGCATGAATTTTGTGGAAGATTTTTGCATCTAGATTCATGAGTGATATTGGTGTGTAGCTCTCCTTTTTGGCTGGGTCTTTCCCTGACTTTTGTATCAGAGTTATGCTGGAGCCATAGAATGAATTTTGGAGTATTCCATACCTTTCTATACTGTGAAATAGTCTTAGTAGTATTGGAAATAACTCTTCTCTAAAAGCTTGGTGGAATTCTGTGGTGAAGCCATCTGGGCCCGGGTTTTTTTGTTGGCAGTTTTTAGATGACTTTTTCAATCTCTTCCTTTGTGATGGGTTTATTAAGTTGTTCTGCTTTGCTTTGTGATAATTTGGGTAGGTGATATGAATCAAGGAATTTGTCCATTTCCTCTAGGTTTTCAAATCTGTTACAGTACAGTGTTTCATAGTATTCTGTTATGATATTTTTTATTTCTGTTGGAACTGTGGTGACAACTCCCCTATCATTTCTTATTTGGATTATTTGTTTCCTTTCCTGTTTTTCATTAGTAAGTTTAGCCAACGGTTTGTCAATTTTGTTGATCTTTTCAAAAAACCAGCTTTTGGTCTTTTCAATTTTTTTTAGTTGTTCTTCTATTCTCTAATTTGTTTAGTTCTGCTCTAACCTTTGTGATCTGTTTTCTTCTGGGGCCTGAGGGGGTTCCCCTGTTGTTCTCTCTCTACTTGTTCAAGATATAGGGTTAGTTCTTTGACTTGGTTTCTTTCTTCCTTCCAGATGTGTACATTTATGGAGATAACCTGACCTCTGAGCACCACTTTGCTGTATCCTATAGGTTCTGGTAGGAAGTGTTTTCATTCTCATTGGAATCCATAAATTTCTTTATTTCCTCCTTGATTTCTTCTATAACCCATGGCTTTTTGAGCAAGATGTTGTTTAGTTTCCATGCGTTCAACCTTCTATTTATGTTTTTTCTGCTATTGATTTCAACTTTTATGGCTTTATGATCTGAGAAGATGCTTTGCATTAATTCAGTGGTATGGATTTTGTTGAGAATTGCTTTTATGTCATAACATATAGTCTATTCTGGAGAATGTTCCATGTGCACTGGAGAAGAAGGTGTAGTTGTCTGCTGATGGATAGAAAGTTCTGTATATGTCAATGAGGTCTAGTTGGTTAATTGCGGCAATAGATCTCTTTGTCTTTATTGAGCTTTTTTCTAGACAATCTGTCCAGTATTGAGAATGGAGTGTTGAAGTCTCCCACTATTATTATGGAGTCATGTATCTCCTTTTTGAGTGTAGTCAGTGGTTCTTTGAGATATTTAGGTGCTGTAATATTAGGTGCATAAATATTTAATATTGTTAAGTCCTGCTTGTGTATTGAACCTTTCAGCAATAAACAGTGTCCATCCTTGCCCACCGTGGTGGATTTCACAGTAAAATCGATTTTATCTGGGATTAGAATTGCCACACCTGCTCATCTTTGTTCATTGTTAGCTTGATATATATTCTTCCATCCTTCAATTTTCAGTTTGTTCATATCTTGAAGTCTAAGTTGTTTCTTATAGGCACCATATGGGTGGGTCATGTCTTTTTATCCAAGATGTCACTGGATGTCTTTTTCCTGGAGCATTCAGTCCCGTACATCTTCTTTGGTGAAATGTCAGTTCAAATCCTTTGCCCATTTTTAAATTGGTCTGTTTGACCATAAATGTGAATGTTTATTTCTGGACTCTGAATTCTATTCCATTTATCTATATGTCTGTCCTTATGCCAGTATCTCACTGTCTTGATTGCCACTGCTTTATAATAAGTTTTGAACTCAGGAGGTATGTCCTTCTTACTTTGCTGTTCAAGATTGTTTAGTATATTCTGGAAATACCTTAGTGTTTCCTTCCTTGCAATTCCAAGTGAATTTTAGAGCTGGCTTGTTGATTTCTACAAGTAAGTCAGCTGGGATTATGATAGGATTTATGTTAAATCCTTAGGTCAATTTGAAAAGTATTGGTGTCTTAGACTTCCAGTCCATGAATATAGAATGTCTTTCCATTTATTTAAATCTTCCTTAATTTCTTTCACAAATATTTTGTCATTTTTCAGTGTATAATTCTTACACTTCTTTTATTCAGTTTATACTGAATTTAATTTAATTATTTTTGGTGCTAGTGTAAATAAAATTGTTTTCTTAATTTTGTTGTCAAATGGTTCACTACTAGTATATAAAAGTACAATTGATTTTTGCACACTGATCTTGTATACTGCAACCTTGCTTAATTTATTAGTTCTGATAATTTTTTAGTGGATTCTTTGGAATTTTCCATATATAAAATCATGTCATCTACAAATAAAATTTTAACTCTTCCTTTCTAATCCCCGACTCGACAGCACTTGGCTTGGCTTTCTAATCTAGACACCTTGTGTTTCTTTTTCTTGCCTAATTGCCTGGCTGGAACATCCAGTCCAGTGCTGAGTAGGAATGGGGAGAGCAGACATGCTTGACTTTTTCCTGACTTTAGGGGAAAAGCTTTTAGTCTTTCCTCAAGTATGATGTTAGTTGTGGAGTTTTTGTAGGTGCTCTTTATCAGATTCAGGAAGCTTCCTTATTCCTTATTTGTTGACTTGTATCGTGAAAGATTCTTGGAGGTTGTCAAATATTTTTTCTGTACCTATCAGGAGATGATGTGAGTTTTATCTTTCATTCTGTTAGCATGGTGTATTACATTAATTGATTTTTGGTTGCAAGATCAACCTTGCATTCCTGGGATAAGCCATGGTGTATGATTGTTTTAATGTTTTGCTGGATTGAGTTTGCTAGGATTTTGTCAAGAAATTTTGTGGCCATCATAAGGGATATTGGTCTATAGTTTTCTTATGATACCTTTGTCTGGTTTTTGTATCAGAGTAATAATGACATCACAGAATGAGTTAAAAAGTTGTCTGTCCTCTTCTACTATTTGGAAGAGTTTATGAAAGATTGATAGAAGTTCTTCTTTTACTGCTTGGTAAAATTCACCAATGAAGCCATCTGGGCCTGGGCTTTTTCATGGAAAGATTTTAAATTACTCATTCAGTTTATCTATCAGTTATTGATCTATTCAAATTTTCTGTTTCTTCTAAGCTCAGTTGTGGTAGATTGTGTCTTTCTAGGAATTTGTTCATGTCACCTAAGTTTTCTAATTTGATGGCTTGAATTTCTTAATAATGTGTCCTTAATCTGTAGGGTCAGTTGTGATGTTCCTTCTTTAATTCCTAATTTTAGTAACTTGATTCCTTTTTCTTTTGTATGTGTTCAATCTAGCTAAATTTTTGTCAGTTTTGTTGTTCTTTTCAAAGAACCAACTTTCAGTTTCATTGACTTTTTTAATATTATTTTTCTACTCTTTATACTTTACTATTTCTTTCCTTCTCAACTTGGATCTACTTTGCTCTTCTTTTTCTAGATTCTTAAGGTAGAAGATTAGATTATTGATTTGAGATCTTTCTCCTTTGTTAATGTAGGTCTGTACAGCTATAAATTTCTTTTTAAGCACTATTTTAGTTGCATTCCATTAGTTTTGGTATGTGTGTTCTTGTTTTCATTAATCTCAAAGTATTTTCTAATTTCCCTCATGATTTCTTCTTTGATCCATTGGTCATTTAAGAGTGTAGTGTTTACTTTCTACATATTTATGTATTTCTCAAATTTATTTTCGTTACTGATTTCTAATTTAATTCCACTGTGCTCAGAAAATGCAGTTTGCTCTTTTTTCCCCTAGTTCTTCAAGGTATAAATTTAGGCTAATAGTTTGACATCTTTCTTCTTTTGTAGTATAGGTATTTATAGCTGTAAATCTCCTTCTGAGCAGTGCCTTCACTGCATCCATAAGTTTTAGTATGTTGTCTTTTCATTTTCATTCATCTGTATTTTCTGATTTAACTTTGTGATTCCTTCTTTAACTTCTGTAATAGTGTATTGTTTAATTTCCACATATTTGTGTAATTCTGGGTTTTTATTGATTGGGTTTTATTTACTGATTTCTATTCTTCTACTGTGGTCAGAAAAAAAATCATTTTATGATTTCAATCTTTTTAAATTTATTGAGACTTGGTCTATCCTAGGGAATGTTCCGTGCATGCTCTAGAAGAATATATATTCTGCTGCTGTTTGGTGAGGCGTTTTATGAATTTTTACTAGGTCTAATAGGTTTACAGTATTGTCCAAGTCTTCTGTTTCCTTGTTGATCTTTTGCCTAATTGTTCTATCCATAACTGAATGTGAAATATTGAAGTCTCCAAATATTGTTAAATTGTTTATTTTTTCCTTTCAATCCTGTCCATTTTGGGTTTGTGTATTTTGGAGCTGTACTATATCAAGTGCCAGTACCACGCTTTTCTGTTAAAGGTAACACTGATACACTGAGCTTGCTGAACTGGAATTTGAAAGGTATCTTGAAGTTTTGTTTTCCAGCAGCTTGACTACCATGTTAAGCTACTGGGAAATGGGTTTTGAAGTCACTTAGACTTGGGCTCAAATTGAGACTCTGCTACTTATGACCTGTGTAGGTCACATAGCCATCTTGATCAGTTTCTTCCTCTATAAAATGGGATAATGAGAGTACCTACTTCATTGGGTTGTTAGGAAGATTAAACGAGATCATGTGTAACGATCTTAGCCTAAGTTAGTATTTGCTTGCCATCTGTCTGCCTGTCTGCTAATAGCAAAGTGAGCTGGCATTGTCTGTGTATATTCTCATACACAGGGAGGGAATCCCAAAACAGAGTAAGAGAGAGAACCCATTTAGAGATGAAGCATTTGCCTATAGATAATTCTGAGAACGTTTGATCACATGTATGTGTAGCAGACAGAGGTGGCCATACATAAATGCAAAGAAGCCCATCACTTTGCTAATATGATTCGAGGAACTATAAGAGAACTCCCTCCCATATGCACAAGGCATATCTCTCATACACTTTATGCAGTCAGATGCCTAGAATTATTCTGAAAAATAAAATAGTTGGCATGAGTTGATTCTGACTCATGGTGATCCCATGTGTGTCAGAGTAGAACTGTACTTCACAGGGTTTTCAGTGGCTGCAATCTTTCTAAAGTAGATTGCCAGGCCATTCTTCCAAGGCACCTCAGGTAACTGCCAACCTTTCGGTTAGTAGTACTTAACTATTCTTACCATGCAGTGACTCCAGAATTCTGTTAGTATTAATATTAAATAATACTAAGTAGTAAAGAATAAAGATCCTTTTTCTTTTAGGGTCTCTCGTTTTGTAGTCCTCATTGAAATGCAAACTCTTGGACATTGTGCATAGCCTGTTATATATTTTCCCACTAAGGCATTAGTACTTGTCAGATTTCTTTCCTTCTTCTAGAAGAGATGCACGATAACACTAAAGCACTGGACATCTGAAGGTTGGAAAGACTCTGAAAAGGAAAGGGCAAGGGCATGGACATTTCAAAGGGGACATAAAACAAATCTCACCTCTTTCAATAGGCTTACAGCTGTCTTTCAGGCCAGACATACCCATATAAGAATCCAGCTTAGCCCATGTTCTAAGGTGTTCACCCCCACCCTACTTCACTCTATGCCTTTTCCCATTTCAGAGGTGAGTGGGGCTACTGACAGCACAGTACATTAGATTCTACTTACTCTGCTTCCAGGGTCAGCAGTGACATGACTCAGCAACCCCCATTCCCCTCATCACCAACAGCCCAGTAATGCTTGGTCTTGGTGCCTTCCACCCAATTGTGCTGCAGAGACATGGACCAAAGATGCCAAGGGGAGCTCTGCTGTAATCCTCAGCACTAGGGTTCATCTTTCTGGGGGTTCATCTATTGATTCTCTTTCTGGGTTTAGATTACATGCACAGCGCCTACCGCCCTGTCACTGGGGGCCACCTGGGGAAAAAGGAGAGTAATTATGTGGGCAGCGTGGGCACCAGCCCCAGGAAGTCGAGCCACTGCACGCCCCCACTGCCTGCCGACTCTGAGCTTGTCAGCTTCTGCTACCTCCATATGCGGGGACAAAGGAAGGAGCAGGAAAGCCGGACGGATGTCAACGAGAACCTAATCTTCTTTGAGGAGACCAGGCCCCGGACCAAGTCTGACCCCACATCCAAAAGCTCTGGCCAAGGCTATGATGTGGTCCCCGATGACTTTGAAGCAGCCAGCCTAGACCATGAGCCTTGTGCCAGCAGGGCCCGGTCCTATACCTTGGACAATTCCCTTGGGGCTGAATCCCTGAATTTCTACTGTGACTCTTGCAAAGCCAAACTCCAGGAACAGCTGGGCCCTCGCAAAGGTGGAAGGCCTGGCTCTTCTCGTGACAATATGGTAGACTTGATGTCCCTCCCGCCTCCTGGGAGTGAGGAGGAGGAGGAGGAAGAAGATGAGAGCACTTCTCTGTTGCCTGCCATTGCTGCCCCACCCCCGGGTTTCCGAGACAACAGTTCTGATGAGGACGACACCAAGCGCCGGGCTGTCCAGAGCCAGGAACAAGGACGCCACCTGCGTGGGCTCCTGTATGATGAGATTCCAGTGACACTGATTGACAGCGTGCAGACCCGGACAGTCCGAGATCATGCCCAGGAGCTAGATGATGCCTTGGTGTCTACTCTGCAGGCTCTAGAAGCTCTGGCTGCTTCAGAGGATGGACCACACCCCCCACCCCCACAGACTGCAGGTAATGGCCCATTCCTCCTCCCTCTTGCCACCACCACCCCTTCTCCTGGCCAGGCAGGCCCAGCAGGTGACACTGCTTCTTCCCAAGTAGACATTAAAGTCACCTTTGTATGTCAGGGCCGTGAATGGGCCAGAAGAAGCTCAGAGAAGGTCAAGGGAGCAGTGATGCGCAGCAGTGATTGGCTGCTCAGCTCTAGCTAGAGCTCTGGCTCTTGCCATTCTCTCTCTTGCGATATGACTTACAGATGAACCTCAGAGACTGGGGCTATGACAGCTACAGAGCCAGGCAAGGATGGAGTATCAGACAAAAATTGTGAGAGATGTAGGAGATGGGCAAAGATCATCCAACAACCAACTAAGCACCTAGTGACCTGGGATCAGGGGAGTCAAGAGTCATCACTGCTAAAGGCTCAGGTCTTTATTCTCCCTAAGAGCATGGGCTCTGTCTGAGTCAGACACATTCACATCCTGGCATCTTGATTCACTTGCAGTGTGACCTCTGGCAAGGCACTTGCCCTCATTGCATCTCGGTTCTGTCATCTTAAATGGAGTTGATAATGATAGCCGTGTCACATAGGGTTGTGGTGATTAAATGAGATCATTCGTGTCCAGCACTGCTTATAGTAAGCACACAGTAAGGGCTTAGTTAAGTTGTAACTGTTACTATTGTTAATGATTATTTGGTAGGAGAATCATGCAACATTCATGCTATTCCTTGATATTAACATAACTTACATTCATCTTGTGGACAAACACACGTCATGCTTCCACCTATAGCCACATACATCTACCTCCATACATGTACACCTTAAAACAAAGAGGAAGAACAAGATCAGTGACACAGCAACAGAAGTATGGAGGGGTAAGAACTATGAGAAAGCATATGAAATAGGGTAAAAAGAGGCCAAGAGAGAGGGTAAAGAAATTGGGGTCTGCAGGAGTCTGGCCAACCAGGAAGAATGCCTATCCCTGCCTTTTCTGTGTGTGAGGGTCCTGCCACCCCACTGTGCACATGCGTATCATCCTTGCATTAGGCACCCCCACCCGTTTGGCCCTGTGTCTGGCATTTCTCTTTGCTCCAAGTCTGGAGCTCCAAACACTAGTTGCTCCCAGGCACGAGGCTCATGTGGCAGCCGGAGAGAAAACAAGCCCAGCTAAATGGCCTCAGCTGCAAGGATGGTACCCAAGCCTGGGCAGACCAGGAAGGACAGGGAGGGGCCTCTCCTTGCAAACCCTTTTCGAGACAATTAACAAAAAAATTTCCTAGCTGTTGAATCTAAAAATAGTGTTGATTAGCATGTTGTTTTGTGTGTGATTTGCATGTTAATTTGCTCTCAACTGCCCAGCTAAGTCTGTTTGCATCTTTTGTTTCTCTTGTGATTTCCCTCACAATCCCTGTCACAGCTTGCCTCTCCACTCTTCCACCCTCAGCCCTGCAGTCCCTCTTAGGCCTTTCTGATTTTACTCAGCTTAAAACATCGCTGGCCAGCCTTGGCCTCCAAACACTTTTTACCTCTCTACATATTCTGAAAGGAACTTGAACTCAGTCAATGTAACAAGCCCTGTCCCTGTTCCTCCAGGTCTGATTGTGCTGGCCACGATCACCCCTGAATCATCACTGGACTCGGGCCATGAAACCAACTCATCAGAGCTCACAGACATGTCGGAGGTGATGTCGGCCATGAAGCAGCACCAGAACACCACCTATTTCCTGGCCCAGCATCTCAACAAGGACAGCCTCCTTGCCCGCAAGGACCTGCCCTTTCGGATCCAGAGCTGCGCAGCCCAGGCTGTTCTCACAGCCCCTTATGCTCTTGGGCGCCCTGATCCCAACCCATCCCTCCAGCCAGCTGTCGCAGGCCAGAGTCCTAGGCCCCCTGGTGCTCGGAGGAAGCTGCCCCAGTCAGAGGCCAAGCCACAGGGCGAGCGAACGTATGCCCTGGCAGTGCACTCAGCACTGTCCCCCCAGCTTAGAGAACAGAAAAATCTGAGCCTGCTGTCCCCAGTTCCTGAGGACAAAGGGTCCGGCCATGTGAGGTCAGGTCTAGAGATGTCACTGAGGGCACCCACACCATCCCTCAGTGAAGAGCAAGTCTCTGAGCTGAGGGAGAACCTGCCCAAGGAAGTCAGGCTGAGCCCCAAGCTTATCCTGGACCCCAAGGGCAGTGTGACCCCAGCTATCATCTCGGCTGCCCTACAGCAGGTGGTTCACAGTAAGAGCCTAGCCACCCCTGGGGGGGCCTTGGGAAACCCTCCCAGTAGAGGGGAGAGGAGGCTAGAGGCCAACATGGGGAGGGCAGAGGTCAACATGATGAGCAGCAATGCCAATAAGAATCTTAAGTTCAAAATGAGCCCCAGTGGTCCAGAGAGCTCACGGAATTCCCAGCAGCCAAGCACTTCCTCCAGCCCCAGAGGACTCAGAGGCAGCCAGGCTGAGAGCCTGAACCTTTCCCCACAAGAGGACAGGCTACCAGGTCCAAGTTTTCCTCCCAAGAGCTATATTTCACGAGCAAGTCAAGAGTCAGTGGGCAAGCAGGCTGCAGGGGAAGGGGCAGGCAAAGGTGGGCCCGAGGGCACTAAGCCAGCCCTGCACAAGCAGGGCACAGCCTCCGGCCAGGGGGAGAAGGGGCAGCTGGAGAACACACCCAAAAGCAGCAAACTTGAGGAGACTAGCCTGGTCCCCCGAGCTGGCTACCCCGTATCGCTGCAGAGTCCCAGTTGCCATACGCATGGCCACAGCCCCAGTAGCCAGCCCCGAGGCCACAGCCCCAGCAGCCAGCCCCGAGGCCACAGCCCCAGCAACCAGCCCCGAGGCCACAGCCCGAGCAACCAGCCCCGAGGCCACAGCCCTAGCTGCCAGCCCCGAGGCCACAGCCCCAGCTGCCAGCCACGAGGTCAGAGTCCACTGAGGCCTCAGGTTGACATCCGACAGGTGAGCACTATGCCCTCTCGAAAGCTTGAAACGACCCTGGATGGGGCCCACTCAGCATCTGAAGGCCTTGCAAAGCCCAAGTCATCCCGAGGGCCTTTTAGGCTACGTAGTTTATTTTCTGCCACCTTCCCAACCCGCCAGAAGAAGGAGACAGATGAGCGGCAGGCCCAGCTGCAGAAGGTAAAGCAGTATGAGCTAGAGTTCCTAGAGGAGCTTCTAAAGCCCCCAAGCCAGGGAGAGCTGCCAGGCACTGAGTACCTGCAACCTCCAGCACCTGGCCGCTGTACCTGCCAGCTACGCAGCAGCCCTGTGCAGCAGGGACCTGGCATGTCCCGGGAGCAGAGACGCAGCTGTGATTGCAAGCGTATCTGCCGGGGTGGCCGGCCTCAGGCTGCCCAGACCCCTGTGTCCAGCCTCCAGGGCAGGGAGAGGGACAAGGTCCCCGCTACCCAGAAGCAGCCAGAGGCTGGCCCAGGCTTGAGCCTCAGCAGCCCCACCAACATGCGGCGCATCCGCTCCACCAGTCTGGAATCTCGAGAGTGCAGGTCAGACCCTGAGAGTGGTGTTTCCTGCCTGACCACGTGTGCCTCAGGGGGTGAGTGTCTGGGAGCTCCCAATTATAGGAAACTGATGCGCCGCTACAGCATTAGTGAGCTCGACCAGGGTGACAGGGCCTCACTGACCTCGGATATCTACCCTCACCCACCTCTGGGGCTACTGCCTAGGGAGGCCAAGGAGGTAGAGGCAGGCCTCCCACTAGCCTTGGGTCCCAAAAGCAAGTCTCTGGAGTCACCAACTCTCGGCAACCCCTCCTATGTCCAGGTTGCCCCTGAGACCAAAGGCCCAAGGCAGTTGGCCGTGTTCTCATTGCCAGAGGAGGTGTACCGCAAGCCTGCTGAGCTAGATGAGGACAGTGAGAGCAGCAAGTGCTGCTCTATCCGCTACTGCTTCTACTACCGCAAGTGCGACATGGCCGATGATGCAAGTGATGGCAAGGACGAGCTCTCCTACTCCATCCCTATGAAGATTTTGCCAGGCATGAAACTGGATGAGCAGGTGGTACCCGTGGTGAGCAGGACCCTGCAGGTGCTAGATGCAGCCACCTGCAGTAGCAGCAGCCCCGAGGCTGCCCGCACCCAGGAGATTGACCTGCGGGTGTCCACCTTTGAGGGGAGCCTGGCCAAGATCAATGCCCTGCGGGCCCATGCTTATGGCCTGCCAGACGGCTTCCTGGCTGCCCGGCTGGACACCAATGAGCTGCTCACAGTCCTGAGGCAATGTGTGGCCAGCCCTGAGGCCCGTGCCCCAAAGCCCTATGTCTCCCAGATATCCGAGTACAAGCTCGAGCTGGCTCTCAAGTTCAAGGAGCTCCGGGCCTCTTGCCGCCGTGTGGCCAACGTGGACAAGAGCCCAACTCACATGCTGGCAGCCATCACAGGCAGCTTCCAGGTGCTGAGCAGCCTCATTGAGACCTTCGTGCGGCTGGTATTCATCGTGCGCTCTGAAGCCCAACGCCAAGAGCTGCTGGCCAAGGTAGAAGAAGTGGTGAGAAACTACACCTTCCTGCTGCGCGCCGCTGAGGAGTCCACAGCCCGGAACCTTAACCAGCAGCAGCAGCAGCAGCAGCAGCAGCAGCAGCAGGCAGCAGCAGCTATAGGGGCAGCCACGGGGCACCCACCAGGCTCCCCAACCTCAGCGACTGTTATGAGCACATTCACCCGCTCCTTAAAAACTCTTATCAAGTAGGGCATCTGCCCAATCCTGCCCTCCCCCAACCATGGCCCCAGGTTCTGAGCTTTGTGGTCTTTGCATCTTGTGGTGAGTGTGTGTATCTGCTGGGCCAGTCAGGGTCCAGGAGCCTTTTAGTCTCCAAGGAGTGACAACTCCCTTGGTTGAGACATTCCCCGAGGGCTCCAGGCAGCTGCTTGCCCTGGGTATCCTCTGCCCTTTCCCTAGCCTCTGTGTGTCACTGTGAGGGCAAAGGCCCCTTGTCACCACGCCCAGTGGCAGATCTCTCTTCCCAGGGGCTGAGAGGCGACATCAGGCTCACTTCCCATTCCACCAGGGGAGCCCGGGCCTAAAGCAGGCAGGCCCAAGGGCCTTGTGCTCCTCCTGACATCTGCTCCCCAACAGGGGACACTGGCAGTAGCAAAAGGCCACTGCATGGCCACCAGAGCAGAGGGGAGAGGGCGCTCTATCCAGATGTGCCCGCCCACCTTGGGCTCACACTCACCTGGCAGGAGCCACACAGAGGGCACATGCCCAGGTGGTATACCTGCAGAAAACAGCCACACAGGGCTATTTGCAGGCAGCCTCACTGCTGGCAGCCTCGGGAGCACTCGCCCCCTAGGTCCCGTAGCTCCACACCAGCCATCCCCAAAGTGTCCTGCCCCTCACTGGTGGGCAGGGCAACTCAGTCCACTAGAGAGCAAGCATCTGGGATCACCCCAGTCATTTCGGGTAAGGTGAAAACGTCTGCCTTGGGGAGACCCAGCGCAGGCTCTGGAGCCCGCCCAGCCCAGCCCTAGGGCTGTTGCTGCCGGCCTGTGGCTCCTCTCTCAACATCTCTACCAGATAGACTGTCCTTAGGAGTCTGACTTAGCTATGGATTGGGGGTGGGGGGTGGGGGGCAGGGGGGCGGGGGGGTGGGGTGGGGGGTGTTGATGACTATATCTTAAATTTCTGGAAGCTAGCGTGATATGTTAATCCTGAGTATATGCTTTTGGCTGTGTATTGACCCTGTGGATTTGTCTCTCTAAGAAAAGAAGCTGAGCGCCTTATCCGGTGCAGTCCTGCACCTCTCTTCCCCTCTCTCCAGAGCAATCTGGAAGGGGGTTCACACTGTTTAGCATCCTCCTCGACACACATCTATTGCTGCCGTCACTGCCCCTCCCCCACCATCCCCTCCACTTCCCTGGGAGTGAAGACACGGAGTCCCTACCAATGGTCCCACTGTAGGGAACAAAGAAAGCCAATGTTTCTTCTGTATAGATTGCTTGTCGCCCACTTATCCACCTTTTGCTGTTTCCCACACACTCATCCCCTGTGTCTGCCTCTCTTCCGTCCTTATGTGAGAGACCCATGTGAAATCTTTCTTCAGTGAGTTTTATAAAAATGTACACTGTGCTTTAAACCCTACCCTCTGGCCATCCTTGGTATCCCCCCCTTCCAGTTCAATAAAGCCCCTCTGAGTGGTGATTTCTTGTGGCAAGGATGAGGGGAGCTCCTTCTTCAGAAGCCAGCCCCCCTCCTCCTTGCCTCTCATCTCACAGGACCAAGTTGTTTAATGGGCCAGAGCTGCAGCCAGTGGGGAATCCTCCCCCCACCCCCCGTGACCACTGCCAGCCAGCGTGCTGACATGGTCCTCCTCTTCTCCCAACTTCTTGATCCTACACATTCGCCACTCAGCTCCCACCTGTGTCATCATCCCACTGCCATCCTTCACCTCTCCCTCAGCCTCATGGAGAGGAAAACATTTTCTAATGTCTGTATATAGTATATATACTACATAAAAATATATAAATTATATATATATACTAATTTATGTCTTGTTTTTCAAACAAGAATGAATAAATCTATTCATCTTACTATCCCAGTAAGGCTTCACGGTGCCTCTTTGTGAGTGTTCTTGTGTCCTTGAATTGTTGGTTGGTGGTGGCCCTGTTGAATGCTCTTCCAGGGCCTCTGCTCCCATATACCTGGGCCCTGCTGGCTGATGGGAGCTGAGGACCCTGCTCCTCTCAACTCCCCTTTACTCTTCTTTGAAGCTGCCTATCTGTCATAGGAGTTGGATATCATCTGCTCCTTTCTCTTAACCGTGAGGTCTCTAGCTCACCAGGCCACCATGACTGTCACCTCAGAGCAGAAGGGTTTAAGGGCAGAAAAACTATGTGCTGCATGCCTAGTACCCTAGATGGTCTGGGACTTAAGAGACAGGGTTTTAGGCCAGCCACCAGGATGGGGAGAAGTGCCGGTAGTGCAACGGTTAAGCACTGAGATGCTAACCAAAAGGTTAGTAGTTTGAACCTACCAACCACTCCAAGGGAGAAAGCTGTGGCAGTCTGCTTCCACAGCAGTTACAGCCTTGGAAACCCTATGGGGCAGTTCTGTCTTACAGGGTCGCTATGTGTCAGAATTGGCCTGATGGCAATGGGTTTGGGTTGAAAACCCTATGGGCAGTTTACTCTATCTTACAGGGTCGCCGTGTGTCAGAATTGACTCAGTGATAATGAGTTTGGGTTTGGGTATCAAGTTGGGATTGAGAAATGGTGTCTCTCCCTCTGAAACTTGCCCAGTTGACTCAGAGCTTAGCCTGATTACCTCGAGTTTAGATTAAGGAGTCCCTTGCAACTGCTTCTGGCAGTTTATTGAGGCAGGTGGGGATGGATTGGATAGGACAGAAACAGCCCAGCCCTAAGCACAACAGCTCACACTGGCTCTGCAGAGTGATACCTAATGGTGAGAAATTTTATTTTTGCTATTATTTTATTTCCTTTTTGTCAGTCACAGGTCCAGCAGTAGCCTATGTGGAATCTTTGTGCAAATTAGAAAAAGTTCTCTCTCCTTCCACCACCCTGCCCTGAGGACAAATTAGAAAAATAACTACTCACTAGGGCTCCTTGGAAACTCTATGAAGCAGTTCTACTCTGTCTTACAGGGTCACTGTGAGCTGGAATTGACTTGGTGGCAGTAGGTTTGTTTTTTGTTGATTTAGGGTGGCACAGGAACTCTGGTGGTGTAGTGGCTAAGTGTTCTGCCTGCTAACCAAAAGGTCAGCCATTCAAATCCACCAGGTGCTCCTTGAAATCTCTGTGGGGCCATTCTACTCTGTCTACAGGGTTGCTATGAACTGTAATCAGCAGTGGATTTTTTATTTTGTTTTTAGGGTGACACAAATGGTTACATGCCCAGCTCTTAGCCCAAAGGTTGGTGGTTCAAACCCACTCAGAGGTGTCTCAGAAGAAAAGCCTAGCAATCTACTTTCAAAACCCTATAGAGCAGTTCAACTCTGCACACTTAGGGTCACCATAAGTTGGAATCAGTGGAACTAATGACAATGACAGCTAGGTCATGTTAGCCCTGGTGGTGTATGGCTTGGTCATTTTGGCCTTCTGTAACCTGCTTGCCCCTTTGGCTGGGTGCCCAAACTGCATAATCATCTGCAGTGGCCCTGATTAGTCACTTGACCTCAAAGGTTGGTTGAAGGCTTTTCTGTTCACTTTTTAATGTCTATAAGAGATTTAGCATTTAGAAACAAAGCCTTCAGGAAGAGCCAGAGACAGCACCATCAGCTGGGCCACCCTGTGTGTTCCCCAACAACAAATCAGAGCTTTGCTTCAGTGCATGGAACAGAGCCAGGGTAACGGCCCTATAATGGGTGGCAGAAATCTTCTGGGTGCTGCCTGCCAAGGATACTGTCCCACAATTCCAAGGTTGGTATCCAGTGGAAGTCAATACCAGTGTGAAGTGAAGCCTGCTACCACTCAAAATGACCCAACTAGGCAGTCGAGAAGCTTGGGGCCCTATGGCATTTTTATACAATTCAAGACCCTGGATATCCATCCACACAGTGCCCGGCACATAGCTGCCATCAAGGCAGTCCCTTGGCTCATGTGACCCCACGCAGAATGACACACTGCTCAGTCCTGAGCCATCCTCACGACCCCTTGCAGATCAGATCATTTGTGATCTATAAGATTGTCATTGGATGATTTTAAGAAGTAGACCACCAAGCCTTTCTTCCTGCTCTGTCTTAGTTTGGAAGCTGTGCTGAATGAAACCTGTTCAGTGTCATAGGAACACGTTATCCTCCACTGACAGGTAGTGGCTGCACATGAGGTGCACTGGTCAGCAATCAAACCCAGATCTCCCACACAGGAGAGAATTCCACCACTGCCCCTCTGGCACATACTAGGTCTTCAATAAACGTTTGTTTTATGGATGAAGGTTGAACGAGGTAACTGTTTCAAAGGGCTTTCCCCAACCTCTGTACCTTTTGAGAAGCATCCTTGCTCCCTTGGGAATGGTTCACCTAGGGCACTGAAGGTGCACATTTGCCCAGGACTAGGTAGTCTGGCGGAGGAGCCCTGGTGGTACAGTGGTTACAGCACTCAGCTGCCACCCAGAGGTTGGTGGTTTTAACCCACTAGCCACTCTATGCGAGGAAGGTGTGGCAGTCAGGTTTACAGCCTTGGAAACGTATAGGGCAGTTGTACTATCCTAAAGGGTCCCTGTGAGTCGGAATTGACTCAGTAGCAATAGGTTTCGTGTGGTTTATGGTTACTCTGGCATCCTCCTGTCAGAGGATGAGGAGTTAAGACCAGCTTCCAATGTCCCACTGGCTCGGGTGAGTTTCACCAACAGCATTCCAAGCAGCATTTCTGAAACCAGCAAAGTGACTCTGATGGCCTCCTTTTCTGGGAACCCAGGGTCATTCTTCACAGCAGCATCTGCCTCGCTTCCTGCAGCCTGAGCTGGAGCCCAAGGCTGATGTTTTCCAGTTACCACACACCAGATATGAGTCCCTCAGAGCCTGAATCCTGCCTTGCTGGCTCCAGCCAATCAAACGAAGATGGGTTCCTACTGTTGGCACAGGCCCAGGATGCCAGTGGTGCTGGCACAGTCACATTTTTTCAAGCTGTTGTCAAGGCATTGTGAATAATAGGCAATTTCATCAGCACTGATTTGAAAGGACCTACCTCTGCCAGAACTTTTCCTGCCAAAAGGGCAGGGGAGGATCAGCTGCCAGCACTAGAAAGGAGAATAAATTTATGTCTTAGGATCAAATTCCCCCAGTCAATAGGATGGGATTCGTAACTGCATCCCTCTCACCATTCTGCAGTCTGAAAACCAGGCTGCAGGCATGTGTCTAGAGCCAGGAGGTCTTTCATAGAGTGGGGGTAAATGACACTTGAGGGTTCAATTCTGGGCCCTGGCAAAATATTCCAGATTCTAGACAGAGCTCTGTGACAGTGCCCTGATCTGCTGGAAGCCAGCATTAGGGGGAAATTAGATTACAAATGCCTGTCTTTGAGCAAGTATGGAACTGCTTGTTTCATTTAAGTGTTTCTAGTGACTCTTTGCCAGCCATGCCTGAGCACCCACACACCAAGCCCTTTGGTACTGCCCACACTTGCAGCATCCCAGAGACACGTTTTAGTGCTCACGCTGACAGTTCCAGCTGTAGGTTACAGACTTGCCACTTAGAAATGAGCTTAACTTTTTGCTTCCCTGTCCTCATTCTTATTTTTAAGACTCTGGCTAAAAGAAAAGACGTGTCCTTACTATGTTGGGAGCCTTCCACAACACAGAAAAGTTGGTCTCCACCCTTAAATATGCAAAACCAACTGTGGATGAGCACTTGCCATATGCCAGGCACTATGCTAAGTGCTTTACAGTGTGTCATTTCATTTAATCCAGAACAATCCTTTCAGAGAGGTACTATTATCATCTCTATTTCTCAGATGAGAAGACTGAAGCCTGGAGAGGTTAAGCTCAAGGTTACGCAGCTGGTAAGTGGCATACCCGGTCAGTTTTTAAGCCCAGCCCATGCTGTCAAGCACTGCCGTATAGTCCCACCTCACCCTACCTTTAAAGCACATCCCCTGGGTATCCAGAGACACAGATGCAAGCACCCTCTTCAAGAAGATGGTCTGTAATTGTTGTTCCAGCTCCAGGCAGCCTGTGCAAAAGAGACATGGTGGGTAATCTAGGGTGTGAAGTAAGGGTTAACGCAAGCCAGCACGCCCCCAACCTCTCTTCACTGTCTACATAGTGTCACACTCCTCAGAGCTAGCAGGTAGAGTGGTACATGTAGTCCCTGGGTTACGTATCTGACTTACATACATAGTTATGAACCAACCCCTGCAAAGCCTACTATATTCTGAGGCGCAAACAATGGTTCATAAAAACTAACAGGCACTACTCTGCAGCCAAGCCAACTACTCTGCAAGGCGCATCAAAACATCATCATTACTAAGGAGCTCTGATGACATATTATTATTATGTTAAAGATGTTTTTAGTATACCTGGAAATGTTTCCTTATATTTTCTATGCATAAGAAGGCAGAATATACACTATTTACTATGACATTCAACTGACTGACATTAGATAAAAACCATACCTAACTATTCCAACATACATACCAATTTAACTGAAAGACAGACTTAAGAACAAAACTCGTTTGTAACCCGGGTCCTGCCTATATATGCACATGGAAATGTGTGCATAAATTGGTTGTGTCCCAAAAGCCACCATGACAATATACGTATAGTTCCTGAGTGGTCCCTCACCTCTTCCATCTTCCCATGGTTATAGGCACCTCCTCCTCCTCAAGCCAAGGTTTGAGATTCCCAGGGTCTGTGCAAGTACATAAAATACCACAGTTATAATGTGGCCCATCATCCTGATGCATTTTCATTTTTCTCAAAGATTTTGGAAGGAAAGGTCATTTAAATGATATAGCAAATATCTTTATATAACAGTATCACAGGGAAGAATGCTAAAGTTGCATGCTTTTTGAAAGATATAAGTAATTTCAAAAGCAATTAACACTTGTCTCTGATATTTTTGTCTATGTTCCCATACTCACTTACCTAGGGGTCCATGTTCACCCTAAGATCAGACATGCTTTGATAAAAATGTTGTACATTTCATCAGAGTCCATCAGATAAGCTAACTGATGGCATGGGTCTCCAGGGGAAAACATCTAGAACTGTCCAATTTCAGTGGACCTAGGAAAAGGTGAGAGGTCAGGCTTCTTCAGGAAGACCTGGAGTGACAGGATGACAGAGAGGGACACCAGAAGGGGATAGAAGAGTGTTATCAAAGTAGCTCTTGCCATGAGACCAGAAGAACTGGATGGTGTCTAGCTGGGGCAGATTAAGCAGTAAGCAAGGTCCCCACAGACTAACGTGTGTTTTCTTATTAATCTATAGTGAAAATTTTCACATGGGTTTCAGCACATCTTTGATATGGTGAAAAACACGTGGAACTGCACCACAGATTAATAACTAAGCACAGGTGGGCCTGTGTATATCTTGCTTACTGGATAATCCATCCCTGGTGCCCTGCTACCACTGATGAACATTTCAAAGATTCTACAATTCTGACCAAAAAGGGTAAAATGCAGAACAGAATTTAAAACTCTCATGGAATGCAGACTTTCTGGATCCACGGAGGCTGGATGAACAAACCCAAGAAACTACTGACCTGAGATAATCTTTAAACTTCTAACCAAAAATATCCCCTAAAGTCTTCTCAAAACAATACAGTAGTGTAGTTTAACTAGTAAAGGATGTCTGCCTTGAGCAGTACTCTCTTTACGGGAGGAACAACTCAGAAAATGAGGGTGAGAATGTTTGCAGAACTTAAAGAATGTCTCCAGTGTCACTGAATTGTACACATAGAAGCTATTGAATTAGTGTATGTTCTGCTGTGTATATTCTCAACAAAAACAAAAATAATGTTATTTTTAGAAAGCTTCCTTCGTCTCCCCCATCTCCCACCCCTCCAGTGCCAGTATCCACTGCTGTAGTGTCAATTCTGACTCACGATGACTCTGTAAGTGTCAGAGTAGAACTGTGCACCATGGGTTTTTAGTGGCTGATTTCTCAGGAGTAGATCACCAGGCATTTCTTCCAAGGTGCCTTTGGGTGGACTTGAACCTCCAACCTTTCAGTTAGTAAATGAGCACATTAATTATTTGCACCTCCAAGGGACTCCCTCCCCCCAGTGTTGCCTTTTACACACTTCGGCAAAGGGTCAGCCCCTAGCATCAGTTGAGGGAAGCCAAACTCTTACAAGATAAAGATTTCTGTATCTGCGGGAACAAAGCAGGGAAGCTGTGTGGGCTAAGGAGTTGAGCCATTCACCCCAGAATCAGGGCTCAGTTCTATTTTCAGCCTAGCCGCTGACTTGCCATATGATGGGGTAAAAATCATTTCACCTCTTTGGGCCTTTTCTCTAAAATGAAGATGACTGAGTCTTCAGCCTCCCTCTGTGGGTGTGAGGATTAATGAGGTGGTGCTGAAAAATCAGCTATAAAAACCCTGAGTCCTAGCTGTACAAGCTTAACAAGTAGAAATCTAACTGCTCCATTTGCAGCTGGTCCACAGAAACTAATTATGCTTGCACGAAAGCACTGGAACTAGAAACTTGGCCTGCAGTATTCTGGGGGGCTGCTCCATCCAAATATCTATTGTTCTCAGTAAAAAATGTCTTCCTGTCAGTTCCCGTCAAAAGGGACAGGCAAAGCCTCCTCTGCCTTGGCCATTTCTTTTAAAATGGGGACGCTCTACTACCTCAGTGGAGAACTCACTCCCTCAGGTGGACACAGGCAGACCCAAGGTTCTCCTTGGCCTTTGGCCAATACACTGGCTGTTTATCTTCCTTCACCTTCTAAGTTTCCCTCAAAATTTAGGCTAAACTAACAGGTTTTTCTTTTTCTTTTTTCTTTATTATTATTATAATATTTTATTGTGATTAAGTGAAAGTTTGCAATCAAAGTCAATTACCATGTAAAACCCCATACAAACACCGATACGCAACTCTATCTGCTCTCCCAACCCTATGACAGTACACTCTAGCTTTCCACTCTGTACTTCCCACATTCATTCAACCAACTCCTGTCCCCACCTGTCCACCCTCACATCTCATTACTGTCCGGGAGCTGCTTCGACAGCCTCATGTCTTAAAGTCTAGATCAGTTTTTGTGTGAAGAGTTCCCTTTGATGCTGGTTTCAGCCCTGGGCTAGGAGCGAGATGAGGGCCCATACTCTCTGGTGACCTTCCAGGATGTCAGACCACCAAGTCTGGTTTTATCACAGAATTCTAGATCCACGCTTTCATTTTTCTCCTGCTACATCAGGGATTATATGTTGTACTGCCTATCAAGACAGACGTTGGAGGAGGCCAGGCACTGTCTAGCTCTTCTGTCTCATACCGGTGTAGTCTCTGGATCATTTGGCTTCTTCTGACTCTGAGCTCACATTTTCCTCCTGTCTTTGATGTCCTTTATTCGCCTCTGTTCCAGTTGGATTAAGACCAACTGATGCTCTTTAGATGGCAGTTTGCTGGCATTTAGGACCCCAGATGCCACTTACCAAACTGGGATGCAGACCACTTTGTTTAAAAAAAAAGGTGAGACTTAGATAAATGGAAAAACCTACCCTGCTCATGGATAGGAAGACTTAACATTGTGAAATGTCTATTTTACCCAAAGCAATTTATTTATACAATGCAATCCCAATACAAGTTCCAGCATCATTTTTTAATGAGATGAAGAAACAAATCACCAATTTTGTTTGGAAAGGGAAGAAGCCCCGGATAAGTAAAGTACTACTAAAGAAGAAGAACACACTGGGAGGCCTCTCATTACCCGACACTAGAACATACTACACTGCCACAGTGGTCAAAACAGCCTGGTACTGGTACAAGAACAGACAGATCGATCAATGGAACAGAATTGAGACCCCAGAGATGACACCATCTGCCTATGAACAGTTGCTATTCGACAAAGGCCCTAAGACATTAAACTGGGGTAAAAACAGTATCTTCAACAAATGGTGCTGGCAAAATTGGATATCCATCTGCAATAAACTGAATCAAGATCCATATCTTACACCTTATACAAAAACCAACTCCAACTGGATAAAAGACCTAAATATCAAACCTAAAATGATAAAGCTCATCCAAGAAAAGGTAGGAACAACAATGGAAGTTTTAATACACAATGAGGACAGACTCCAAAATCTGTCAAGGAAACCTCAATCAACAGAAGAGAAAGTAGATAAATGGGAACTATTAAGAATCAAACACTTTTGCTCATCCAAAGACTTTATTAATAGAATTAAAAGAACACCCACAGAGTGGGAAAAAATATTTGGCAACTCTATGTCAGATCGATGCCTGATCTCCATAATCTACAAGATACTACAAAATATCAATAAGAAGAATATAATCCATCCAATTAAGCGATGGGCAAAGGAGATGGACAGACACTTCACTAAAGAGGAGATCCAGGCAGCCAAAAAACACATGCGGACATGTTCACGATCTTTAGTTATTAAAGAAATTCAAATCAAGACAATAATGAGATACCATCTCACCCCAACAAGATTGGCCATGATCCAGGAAACACAAAGCAACAAGTTCTGGAGAGGCTGTGGAGAAAGTGGAACCCTCCTACACTGTTGGTGGGGTTGCAAAATGGTCCATCCTCTTTGGAAGGCAATCTGGTGCTTCCTTAAAAAAATGGATATCGATATACCATTTGACCCAGTAATTCCACTACTTGGAATATATCCTACAGATTCAAGGCCTTTCACACCAACGGACACATGCACCAGAATGTTTACCGCAGCACAGTCCACGATAGCAAAAAGATGGAATCAACCCAGATGCCCAACAATAGAAGAATGCATTGGTAAACTATGGTACATATACTCAATGGAGCACTATGCAATGATAAAGAATAACGATGATTCCAGGAAACATCTCCTAACCTGTTTTCAACTGGAAGACATTATGTTGAGTGAAAGTAGTCAGCAACAAAGGGACAAATACTGTATGCGACCTCTACGATAAGACCTCAAAACCAGACTTGTGTATAGAAGAAAAGACCCTTTGACAGCTGCAAGGGAGGGGAGGGAGGGAGAGGGAGGGGGGAGGGTTTAGTTTAGATAGTTACTAGAAATCTAGTTGGGAGAAAGCGGTGATAGCACACATTAGAAACAAGAACAACATTAAGTGGACTTCAGCATAACTTGAGTAGTCCTTCCGTCTTAACTGAATACTGCAAGGATAGAGTAGCTGGGGCAAGGGGCGGGGGACCATGCTCTTAGGTGAATTCCAGGCCAATTGGCACAACTGGCGTTTTGCTAAGAGAGATCTCTGCACCCCACATTGGTGAGTGGTGTCTGGGGTCTTAAAAGCTGCCAAGCTGCCATCCGAGGACACAGCAAATGGTCCCAACTCAGCAGGAACGGATGCTCACCGAGGACCAAAATGACATGCAGTAAAGACAACCGAGAAAACAGAGAGACCCACAAGAGTGGGTGCCTACATCGACTTGGGACCGGAAGAACCAGATGGTGCCCGGCCACCACCAGTGATAGCCAAGATGGAGCTCACAGAGAGGAGTCTCACTGGCAACACAAGAATAAAAAGGGGTGCATCATGAGATCTCCACTAAAAGACCTCAATTGATGGTCCAGCAGTTTTGGGGTTCCTCTGAGAGCATGGCCCCCGGCCCTGATGCTGCCCTTTCCCATAAATTATAACAAAGGTCCACTCTTTGGACAGGAATGGATTGGACTTCGCAATGCAGAGTGACCATATATTGGAAGCACTTTATGGTTCTATACATCTATAGGATATCATCTTGCTGACCTCCGGCTGGAAGAAGGGGAATGGATGGAGAGGAGGGGAAAGGAGGCTGTTGGGAGGATGAGACATGTATGGAGCAGAGAGGAATAGTGTGCAGTCACCAGACAGGGAGAGCAGTGGAAGCTGCATATAGGTGGGCATGTAAATTTATACGTGAATGTACATTTTCACTCAGTTATGTTAAATAAAAAAAAAAAAGGTGATTTATGCCACTTGACCTAGATGTCTCCCAAAAGCATGGTCTCCAGACCCTCACCCCCACTATCTCTGACCATCAAAGTACTGAGTTGTATTTAGGAAAGCTTTTAGCTCTTGGTATGGTCAAGCAGTGCTGCTCTCCCTTCTATTAGGTGCTGTCACTTCATTTAACCCAGTTCCTATCTAATATCTAATCTATGAATACTTGTCTACCTCCCACCCTGGTAACCAACAAAGATTATTTTCTTCTGTGCTTAGTCCATTTCCTGAAGCCGCATAATAATGGTCTCATTCAGCATTTGTCCTTTGTGACTGACCAATTTTACTCCGCATAATGTCCTCCAGATGAATCCATATTATCAGGTATTTCCAAAGATCATAATCGTTCTTTATCACTGCATAGTAGTCCCTTGTGTGAATATACCACAGTTTGTTTATCCAATCTTCGGTTGAAGGTCACCTAGGTTCATTCCATCTTTTTGCTATTGTGGACAGTGCTGCAATAAACATTCGTTTGCATGTATCTGCTCATGTGACAGCCCTTATTTCTGCAGGATATATTCCAAGCCAGTGGGATCACTGGATCATATGGTATTTCTACCTTTAGCTTTATATACATACATACATATGTATATATATATGAGAGGTCAGACAATTAAGTCCATAAAGTTAATTGTTCTAAGTGCTACATACCTCATTGCTGAATATCACTATGCTTGCCTTCAAAGCACTCCCCTTTGGAAGCTATTGACTGATGCCAGTGCCTAGTCCAACCTTCAAAGCAATTCTGGAACTCTTTCTGGAATGGCCATTGCACAGGGTGGCAAGGTAGCAAGTTGGCAAACTTAACTGTATAGGTGCCTGTGAGGGAGTTTTTAGTCAGCAAACAAATAACTATATTGGAACACCCTCACTACTCACCTGATCTGGTGCCTAAATTTTTTTCTTTAACCGAAGATAAAGGAAATATTGAAAGGAAGACATTATAATGACATTCAGGACATCAAGGGTAGTACAATGACAGCTCTGATGGCCATTCCAGAAAAAGAATTTCACAACTGCTTTGAAAGGGGGACTAGACACTGGCACCAGTGCATAGCTTCCCAGGGGGAGTACTTCAAAGGTGACCACATTGGTATTCAGCAATGAAGTAGGTAGCACTTTTTCTAGGATGAGTTTATGAACTTAACTGGCAGTCCTCATATTATGATTACAGGAAAGCTTACAGTCCAAGTCAATTTGCCATATAAAACTCCAAGCACCCACTTCTACATAACTCTATCTGCTCTTCTCACCCTGTGACAGCACACACTTACTTTCCCGTCTTTACTTCCAGTATCCACTCAGCCAACACTTGTCTCCTCTTCTCCACCCTCTCCTCTCCCCTCTAGAAAGAAACCAATTGGACACCCCCATAACCAAACCCATTGCCATCAAGTCAGGTCCAACTCATGGTGACTCTAGAGGTCAAAGCAGAACTGCCCCCTAGAATTTCCAGGGAGCTCCTGGAGAATTTGAATTGCTGACCTTTTGGTTAGCAGAGGTAGGATTTAACCCACTATACCACCAGGGTTTCTGGACACCCTCATATGTACATATACTAAACCGTAAAGTACATATACCACCTGCATCACTCTATGTCCCATAGTCCATTCCACTCTTTGTCTGGTGTTGACTTAAGTACTGGTTTCAAGTTTGGGCTAACAGCGAGTCTGAGAGCCATGTTCTCAGGGGACCCTCCAGGTTGATGGCTCACCAAGTCTGGTCTTTTAATACAATTCTAGATCTGCACTCCCCTTTTTCTCATACTCCATCAGGGACCCTATGTTGTGTTCTCTGTCAGGGCTGTCCTTGGTGATGGCTGGGCACTATCTAGTTTTTTGTACTCATGTCAATGTAGTCTCCCAATCATATGGACCATTCTGTCTTCTGGGCTCATATTTTCTTCACGTCTTTGATGGTCTTGGTTTTCATCTGCTCCAGGTGGATTAGGACCAGTTGATGTTCCTTAGATTGCAGCTACACTGATTATGCAAAGGCATTCAGTGGTGTGGATCATAACAAATTAGGGCTAGCATTGCAGAGAATGAGAATTCCAGAACACTTATTTGTGCTCTTAAGGAATCTGCACATGGATCAAGAGGCAGTCATGCGAACAGAACAAGGGGACGCTGCGTGGTTTAAAGTCAGGAAAGGTGTGAATCAGGGTTGTAACCTTTCACCCTACCTTTTCAATCTGTATGCTGAGCAAATAATCCAAGAAGCTGTACCATATGAAGAAGAACAAGGTATCAAGATTGGAGGAAAATTCATTAACAACTTGTATTACACAAATGACATCATCTTATGTGCTGGAAGTGAAGAGGGTTTCAAACACTGATGAACAGCCTTCAGTATGCATTGCACCTCAACACCAAGAAAACAAAAGTCCTCACAACTGGGCCGGTAAGCAACATTGTGTTAAGTGGAGAAAGGACTGTGGTTGTCAAGCATTTCCTTTTACTCAGCTCCACAGTCAATGCCCATGGAAGCAGCAGTCAAGAAATCAAGATGCATTGCATTGAGAAAATCTGCTGCAGAGGACTTCTTTACAGTATTAAAAAGTAAAGGAGTCACATTGAAGACTAAGGTGCTCCTGACTCAAACCATGGTATTTTCAACTACACCATATACATGTGAAAGCTAGACAATGAATAAGGAAGATAGAAAAATTGATGCCTTTGAACTGTGGTGTTGGAGATGAATATTGAAAGTACCATGGACTATCAAAAGAACAAACAGATCTGTCCTTGAAGAAGTACAACCAGAGTGCTCCTTGGAAGCAAAGATAGCAAGAATGCATCTTACATACTTAGGACATGTTGTCAGGAGGGATCAGTCCCTGGAGAAGGACATCATGCTTGGTAGAGTGGAAGGTCAGCAAAAAAGAGGAAGACCCTCCATGAGATGCATTGACATCGTGTCTGCAATGATGGCCTTAAGCATAAAAATGATTGTGGACATGGCACAAGACCTGCCAGTGTTTCATTCTGTTCTGCATAGAATTGCTATGAGTTGGAACTGACTTGACAGCACCTGACAACAGCAACAGATGACAGCTTGCTAACTTTTAAAACCCCAGGCACCACTCACCAATATTGGATGCAGAACAATCTCTTAGAAAAAGATGAATTATGCCAATTGACCTCAATGTCCCCTGAAACCATAGTCCCCAGACCCTTGTCCCTGCTACTCTGTCCTTTAAAATGCTGCGTTGAAATTAGAAAACCTTTTAGCTTATGATGTAGTCCAGTTGTGCTGACCTGCCTTCCACTGAGGGCTGTTATTTCCTTCACCAAACCAAATTCCTGTCAACTATCTAATCTACAAATACCCCTCTACCCCCTTGTAGCTGTCAAATAGTATTTTCTTCTGTCCATAAGCCTTTTCTTATGTCCTTATAATAGTGTCCTCATACAACATTTATCCTTTTGCAGCTGACTGATTTCACTCAGCATAATGTCTTCCAGATAATTCCAGCTTGTGAGTTGTTTCCTAAAATCATGTTGTTCTTTATGATTCCATAGTGTTCCATTGTGTGAATATACCATCGATTGTTTATCCATTCATTAGTTGATGGGTACCTAGGTTGATTTCATCTTTTTGCTATTGTGGACAGTGCTGAAATATACATTTGTGAGCATATATCTGTTTGTGTGGCAGCCCTTATTTCTGTAGGATAAATTCCAAGCATTGGGATTGCTGGATCTTATGGTACTTCTATTTCTAGCTTTTTAAGGAAGTCCACATTGCTTTCCAAAGAGGTTTACCATTTTACATTCCTAACAGCAGTGCAGAAGAGTTCCAGTGTCTCCACAGACTCTTCAACATTTGTTATTTTGTATTTTTTTGGATTAGTGCCAGCCTTGTTGGGGTGAGATGGAATCGCATTGTAGTTTTGATTTGTATTTTAATAATGGCTATTATCATGAGCATTTCCTCTTGTCTTTTGGCTGCCTGGATATCTTCTTTGGATAAGTTCCTTTGCCTATTTCCAAATTGGGTCATTTGTCTTTTTCTTGTTGAAGTTTTACAGTACCTTGTAGATTACGGAGACTAGACGCCTTTCAGATTCTTGGTTGCCTTTTTTCCCCCCAGTCTGTAGGTAGTCTTTTCACTCTTGGTGAAGTCTTTGGATGAGCTAAGTGTTTGATTTTTAGGCGTTTCCATTTTTCTATTTTCTCTTCTGATGTTTGCGTCTTGTTAGTAATATTTTGTAGTCTACAGTGTATATTAGAACTTCAGCATTGTCCTTAATTTTTCTTCCATAATCTTTATTATTTTAGACTTTATCTGTAGGTCTTTGATACATTTGGGGTTAGTTTTTGTGCAAGATGTGAAATATGGATCTTGTTTCAGTTTTTTGCAGATGGATATCCAGTTTTGCCAACACTATGTTGTTAAAGAGACTGTTTTATCCCCCAGTTAACAACCTTTAGACTTTTATCAAGTATCAGCTGTTTATAGGTGGATGATATTATTTCTGGGTTCACTATCCTCTTCCACTGGTCTATATATCTGTTTTTGCAACAGTACCAGGCTGTTTTGACTACCGTGGCGGTATAATAGGTTCTAAGGTCAGATAGTGTTAGGCCTCCCACTGTGTTCCTCTTCTTCCACAGTGCTTTACTTATCCAAGGTATCTTCCATTTCCAAATGAAGTTGGTTATTTGTTTATCTGTCTCATTAAAAAATGACATTGGGGGGACGGAGTCAAGATGGCAGACTAAGCACACGTCTCCTTATGTCCCTCTGGAAACCAAGACCTGAACTGACAATCAAACAGAGGCTTCTGATCACCTAATCAGCCTCAGGACACGGCACAGAGCTGTTAATTGGGACTTCATACCACTCAGCGTAAAACCTCCTCCTCTCTTTCGCTGACTCCCGCTCCCAGCTAGCCCCGGCTCTGACGGACGGAAGGTAAATGCACCATTTTGACTTTTTTTTCCCTCTGTCTTGGCTGGCGGGCGGAGCTGGGTCTTGCCTGGCAGCTGGACTCAGACGCGCTGCTGGGGGGATAGGCAGGCGAAATTCCCATATTCTGAGAGCCAGGCTCAGGACTCTGTTAATCTAGCCACTTTGAGCCTTTCGTTTTGTAGCTGCCTCAGCGGGGTTTGTGCGGAGCTCTGCGGTCAGGGTGCGGGACACCATGTTGGTACCGAGATTTTAGCGGGACCTCGTTCTTAGCCTGGGAGACAGCATCTGCAAATGGGACAGTGCTTCTCCGTCAGAAAAGTAGTGATTTTGCACAGTGCTGCCTGCATCGGGGGCCCTGCAACAGAAGTAGAGGAATCACTACCTCTCGGCACCTTTAGCCCCTCTGTCTGCTGCCTCTGTGGAGGACGCCATCTTGGATACAGTGGCCGCAGCTGGACCTAATTCTTAGCTTGGGAGCCAGAGCCTGCCTACAGGAGAGCGCTTTTCTATCACAAAACCAGTACTCGACGCACTGTAGGCTAAGGCTAGGCCCTGTCAGCAGAGGCCGCCAGGGCAGTAGCATTGCTGTATTCTGAGCTAGTTTCTATCATCTGGGGTTGGATATAGTGGTGCTTATTTTGTTAGATGAGAAGAGGGACCTCTAGACCTGAAAACCTGACTTGTGAACTGGTCAGATACCTTTTGCTTTACATTTGAAGACAGCCTAGAGAAACATTTGCAATCCATCCTCACAGTACCTCTTCCAGCCTCTATATACTCAGATGGGACCCAAAAAGCAACAGACAATTGTGGCATACAAGCAATCAATCATGGCTTCAGAAGGCTCCCAAACAAAGCAACCAAGGAGTTTTCCAGATGAAGAAACTTTTATGAAAGCATCAGGAAGTGGATACAACTGATTATATACAGAGCCCTTCTAGACCTTATACAAAATGCACGAGAACAAAATGAAAAATTAAGCAAGTTGTTCAATCTGATGGAACACCAGTACTCTGAAATCCAACAGATCAAGAAGAAAATCAAAGACATAGAAACTTCCATGCAAAGCCAAGAAAACAGAATGGAACAAATGGAAAAAAGAATTTCTGACTTGGAAGACAGAGCTACTGATGCCAGCGTCTATGAGCAGAAATCAGAAAAAAGAAACAAGAAAAATGAAGAAACATTAAGAAGCATGTGGGACTCTATTAAGAGGAACAACCTTCGATTAATTGGCATCCCTGAACAAGGTGAGACATCTGAGAACACAGAGAGTATCATTGCCGAGCTGCTGACAGAAAACTTCCCAGAAATCATGAAGGAAGAGAATATAGACATCTCAGATGTATATCGTACGCCACCCAATATAGATCTCAAAAGAAAGACTCCATGACATATTATAATCAAGCTTAACGAAATGAAACACAAGCAGAAACTCTTAAAGGCAGCAAGACTCAAGGCAAAGCTAACATTCAGAGGGAAATCCTGTAGGCTCTCTTCAGATTTCTCAGCAGAAACCATGCTGGCACGGAGACAGTGGCATGACACATTCAAAGTCTTGAAGGAGAAGAACTTCCAACCAAGAATTATATATCCTACAAAACTATCTTTCAAATATGAAAATGAAATTAAGACATTCCCAGATAAACAGAAACTCAGAGACTTTGTAAAAACCAAACCCAAACTACAAGAAATACTGAAAGAAGTTCTTGGCTGTGGCTTAGAAGAACAAAACCACCAACTTTATATATTAGAACGACACACTACTCAACACTCTACTCATTTAGGGAAGGCCCCAAAGTAATTCACAGCTTGGATATGGAAAGAAGCAATCCAGTGATCATCATGAAAACTATGGTGTCATCATAATAAAAAGAGGGATGTACTACAGTTGTTATAGTCCTTCCAGATGGAGAGGAAGATGACAAGACTGGTAGTAATTAAAATTGGGTTTATACATAGTTTATTAAGGTGGTTCATAGGGGCAGCTGTAAAGCACAACAAAGATGTATCATACCATTTCAAGAAATCTAACACATGAGTCTCAACAACTATAAAATCAGCTCTGAAAAAGGTGAAAAATCAACTCACAAAAAAGAGTGTCCCAGAACAGACTAATAAGAACAACAGAGAAAACATCAACATAAAAATAAACATATCACAAGGGCAGCAGTGAACACATACCTATCAATAATTACATTGAATGTGAATGGACTGAATGCTCCAGTAAAGAGACACTGAGTGTCATCTTGGATCAAAAGACATGACCCATCCATATGTTGTCTACAAGAAACTAACTTGAGACCTAAAGACAGGAACAAACTGAAAATTAAAGGATGGAAGAATATATATCAAGCTAACAATGAACAAAGAAGAGCAGGGGTGGCAATTCTAATCTCAGACAAAATCAATTTTAATGTGAAATCCACCATCGTGGACAAAGATGGACACTATTTATTGCTGAAAGGTTCAGTATACAAGCAAGACTTAACTATATTAAATATTTATGCACACTCTGGCCCCTAGGGTTGCCATGAGTCGGATAAGACTTGATGGCACTTGGCTACTTGGTAATGTCAGAGCACCTGAATATGTCGAAGAAACACTGACTATGCTCAAAAGAGAGTTAGAGGACTCCACAATAATAGTGGGAGACTTTAACACTCCACTCTCATCACTAGACAGATCATCTAGAAAAAAGCTCAGTAAAGATACATAAGACCTCATTGACACAATTAACCAACTAAACCTCATTGATATATACAGAACTTTCCACCCATCAGCAGACAACTACACCTTCTTGTCCAGTGCACATGGAACATTCTCCAGAATTGACCATGTGATAGGCCATAATGCAATGCTCAACAAAATCCATACCATTGAATTACTGCAAAGCATCTTCTCAGATCATAAAGCCATAAAAGTTGAAATCAATAGCAGAAAAAACATAGATAGAAAGTGGAACTCTTGGAAACTGAACAACATCTTGCTCAAAAAAACATGGGTTATAGAGGAAATCTAGGATGAATTAAAGAAATTCATGGATTCCAATGAGAACGAAAACACTTCCTACCAGAACCTATGGGATACAGCCAAAGCACTGCTCAGAGGTCTGTTTATCTCCATAAATGCACACATCTGGAAGGAAGAAAGAAACCAAATTAAGGAACTAACCCTACAGCTTGAACAGTAGACAGAGAACAACAGAGGAACCCCTCATGCACCAGAAGAAAGGAGATCATAAAGATTAGAGCAGAGCTAAATGAATTAGAGAATAGAAAAACAATTGAAAAAATTGAAAAGAACAAAAGCTGGGTTTTTGAAAAGATCAACAAAATTGATAAACCACTGGCTAAACTTACTAAAGAAAAGCAAGAAAGGAAACAAATAACCCAAATTAGAAATGAGAGGGGAGTTGTCACCACAGATGCAACAGAAATCAAAAATATCATAACAGAATACTATGAAAGACTGTACTCTAACAAATTTGAAAACCTAGGGGAAATGGACAAACTCCTTGACTCATACCACCTACCCAAATTATCACAACGTGAAGCAGAACAACTGAATAAACCCATCACAAAGGAGGAGATTGAAAATGTCATCAAAACACTGCCAACCAAAAAAAGTCCAGGCCCAGATGGCTTCACGGCAGAATTCTACCAAGCATTTAGAGAAGAGTTATCGCCAGTACTACTGAGACTATTTCACAGTATAGGAGGGGATGGAGTACTCCCAAACTCATTCTATGAAGCCAGCATAACCCTGATACCTAAGCCAGAGAAAGATCCAACAAAGAAAGAGAACTACAGACCGATATCACTCATTAAAAAAATGACATTGGAATTTGCATTGGAATTGCATTGTATGTATAGATCACTTTTGTTAGAATATATATTTTCACATTGTTAAGTACTCCTATCCATGAGTAAGGTTGGTTTCTCCCCTTATGTAAGTCTCTTTTGGTTTCTTGTAGTAGGGTCTTGTAATTTTCTTTGTATAGGTCTCTTACATCTGTGGTTAGACTTACTCCTGTTTTATCTTCTTGGGGGCTATTGTGGGTGGTATTGATTTGGTGTTTTCCCCTTAGATGGTCTCTTTATTGGTGTAAAAGAATCCACTGATTTATTTATGTTTATCTTATATCCTGATACTTTGCTGAATTCTTCTACTAGTTCCGTAGTGTATTTATGGATTCTTTAGGGTTTTCTGTGTAAATTTACAAGATCATACCATCTGTAAATAAAGACACTTTTACTTCTTCTTTACTGATGTAGATTCCCTTTATTTATTTATCTTGTCTGACTGCTCTGGCTACAACCTCCAGCACAATGTTGAATACAGGTGATGACAATTGGAATCCTTGTCTGGTTCCCTTTCTCAGGGGGAATTCTTTCAGTCTCTCTCCATTCAGGATGATGTTCTCTGTTGGTTTTGCATAGATGCCCCTTATTATGTTGAGGAATTTCCATTCTATTCCTATTTTGCTGACAATTTTTAACATGAATAGTTGTTGGACTTTGTCAAATGCCTTTTCTCCATCAATTGATAAAATCAAGTGGTACTTGTCATTTATTTTATTTATGTGGCTGATTACATTAACTGTTTTTCTGATGTTCAACCATCCCTACATGCCTAGTATGAATCCCACTTGGTCATGATGAATTATTTTTTATAAGATGTTGAGTTCTATTGGCTAGAATTTTGTTGAGGATTTTAGAATCTAAGTTCATGAGAGATGCTCATCTGTGATTTCCCCTTTTTGTGTTATCTTTGCCTGGCTTGGTATCAGAGTTAGTCTGCCTTCATAGAATGAATTTGGGAGTGTTCCATTATTTTCTATGCTGTGAAATACCTTTAGTAAGATTGGTATTATCTCCTCTTTGGCTTGGCTTGGCTTAAAGTTTGGTAGATTTCTCCAGTGAAGCCATCTGGGCCAGGACTTTTTTTAGTTGGTAGTTTATTATTATTATTATTACTTTTTCAATCTCTTCTTTTGTGATGGTTTATTAGGCTGTTCTACTTCTGTTTGTGTTAGTTTTGGTAGGTAATGTGATTCTAGAAATTTGTCCATTTCTTCTAGGGTTTCAACTCTATTGGAGTACAATTTTCCATAATATTCTGTTATTCTAAATTTTGCTTGGGTCTGTTGTGAAATCACCCATCTTATTTGTTATTCAGGTTATTTGTTTCCTCTCCTGTATTCTTTGGTTGTTTGTTTTGTTGTTGTTAGTTTGGCTAATGGTTTATCAGTTTTGTTGATCTTTTCAAAAGATCTGCTTTTATTTTGCTAATTATTTCAATTATTTTTCTATTCTCTAATTCATTTTGTTATGCTCTAATTATTATTATCTGTTTTCTTCTGGTGCCCAAGGAGATCTTTTGTTGTTCTCTTTCTACTTCGAGTTGTAGGGTTAATTATTTGCTTTAGGCCATTTTGTCATTTTAAAAGTGTATATTTATTGAGATAAATTGACATGTGAGTACTGTTTTTGCTGTGTTTCATAGGTTCTTGTAGGATGTGTTTTCATTTTCTTTTGATTCCATGAATTTCTTTATTGCATCCTTGATTCTTTCTATAACCTAAAAGCAAGATGTTGTTTAGTTTCCATGTGTTTGATTTTTTTACCCTTGCTTTTTCTGCTATTGATTTTGACTTTTGTGGCTTTATGGCCTAAAAAGATGCTTTGCAATATTTCAATGCTTTGGCTTATGGCCTAATATGTGGTTTATTCTGGAGAACATTTCATGTGCATTGGTAAAGAAGGTATACTTGTCTGTTGTTGGGTGAAGAGTTCTGTATATGTCTGTTTGGTTGAGTTGGTTGATCACGAGATTTATATCTTCCATGTGTTTACTGAGCTTCTTTCTGGATGTTCTGTCCATTACTGAAAATGGTGTATTGAAGTCTCCTACTATTATTGTGGAGCAATCTATCTCACTTTTCAATGTTGTCCACATTTGTTTGATGTATTTAGAAGCTGTGTTGTTGGGTGTGTAAATATTTAAAATTATTATATCCTCCTTATGTATTCAATCTTTAAGCAATAAATAGTGGATTTTACTCTAAAGTCTATTTTATCTGCAATTAATAGTGCCACTCCTGCTCTTCTTTTCATGTTGTTAGCTTGGTATATAGTTTTTCATCCTTTGGTTTTCAGTTTGTTCATATCTTTAAGTCTACGGTTTGTTTCTTGTAAGTAACACATAGACAGATTGTGTTTTTTGATCCAGCCTATTACTCTCTTTCTCTTTATCGCTACATTTAACTCATTTACATTCAGTGTAATTATTGATAAGTATGAGTTCAGTGCTGTCATTTTGGTGTCTTTTTTGTGTGTGTTGTTGACAGTTTTTTTGTTCCACTTAATATTCTATTCTGAGTCATTTTTTCTTTATGGGTTTTCTTTTTATCATTTTCAGTGTCAGTTTTATATCTGTTGAAATGTCTAGATTGTGTTTCTTGTTTTAATGTGTAGTAGTGTTCATTTGAAAACCCTGGCAGCATAGTGGTTAAGTGCTACATCTGCTAGCCAAAACGTTGGCAGTTCAAGTCTGCCAGGCACTCCTTGGAAACTTTATGGGGCAGTTCTACTTTGCCCTATAGGGTTGCTATGAGTCAGAATCAACTTGACAGCACTGGGTTTGATTTTTTATTGTTAGTTTGCTTTGTGGTTACCCTATTATTCCCCCAGTGTTCTAAGTTAAACTAATCTTTAACTTCTTTGTATTTCCTTGACTTCCTCTCTGTCTGAAATGTCTGTGAATACATTAATTTGTCCCTCTTTTTAGTATAATATCATCATAATTTACATACTGAGATTTCTGTTTCCCTAATTTTAATATCTAAGATTTGATTGAGCTTTGTGGCTTCCCTAACCAAGCTGGACTCTGGATGCTGTTTCCTGAATTGAATATATGTCTGGCGTTAATTGATTTTTTAATTGAAGAACTTCTTTCAGTATTTCTTGTAGTTTGGGTTTAGTTTTTGCAAATTTTCTAAACTTCTGTTTGTCTGGGAGTGTCCTAACTTCACCATCATATTTGAGAGACAATTTTTCAGGATACATAATTCTTAGTTTGAAGTTTGTTTTTTTTTTCCTTTAAGGCCTTGTATATGTCATCCCATTGCCTTCTTGCCAACATGGTTTCCACTGAATAATTGGAGCTCAGTCTAAATGACTCTCCTTTGTAAGTTAGTGTTGGTTTGACTCCATCTGCCTTTAGGAGTATCTCTTTATCTTTCATTTTGTTAAGTTTGATTATACTATGTCTTGGTCCTTTTCTTTCGGGCTCCACCTTTTGTGGAGTTTGATGAGCCTCTTGGATAGATATCTTCTCAACTTTCATGATGCCAGGGAAGCTTTCTGTCAGCAAATCTTCAACAATTCGTTCTGTATTTTCTGCTATCCCTCCCTCTTCTGGTAAGCCAATAATCCATAAATTATTTCTCAGAGTCCCACACAATCTTTAATCATTCTTCATTTTTCTTAATTCTTTTATCTGATTTTCCTCATAAATGCTGCTGTCAATGGCTTTATCTTCAGTCTCACTAATTCTGCATTTCATTTCCTCAGTCCTGCTCCTTTGGCTGTCTATTGAATTGCCTAACTCTGTTATTGTGAATCTACTGAATCTCAGGTTGTTGTTCTAGCAATTCTAGTAGTTTGTTTAATTTTTCATTTTGTTCTGCTGCAATATGTCTAATCTCCATCCTAACTTTTTGAAGGGCTCTAACTCTTTTGTAGTCTATTTCTGATAATTGAAGGAAAACTACTTCATCTGCAAACTTTTTTGATCCTTTATATTGAGAGTTTTCTGGAGCTATGGTCATCTACTTCTTTAAATGATTATAATTTTTTGCCTCCAAGCCATCAGAAAGCTGTTGTGATTTATTTGTTAGGTTAGTGAAGTCTAACCTCTGTATGTGTGTGTATTTTGATTTGACTGTCCAAGCAGTCTAGTCATTTGAGCTAGAGTGGTTACTTAAGCCTTAAAAACTCTGATGCCCTGTGACCTGATGTTTGGAGTGGTGACTACACTGAGAAAGGTAGCAGGAATTGCTGGTTCAGGTGAGCCAGTGGAACTCTTCTTCCAACCCTTCCTTTGTTTCCCTCCCCAGACCCGTGAGAAAAGATCAGAGCATACACATAAAATGCCCCACTTCTGGCCCAGGTAGTGGTCTAGAATTTAGAGTCAGGTGTGGATCAGAAAAGGGAGGGAGAAAAGGCTGGGTATAGGGAGTGAAGTTAGTGTGTAGGAAAGGTTTGAGTCACAAAAGTTGGTGAGCACTTAACTGGTGAGGCTCCAGTGAACTTCTATGGCTCTGTAGGTACAGCAATCCACAGCTGACAGAACCCAGAAGAACCTTGTCATCTACTCTCCCTTTGTTTTCCTCTCCAAGTCTGGAAGAAAAGCTCAGGGCACACATGTAAAATGTCCCACTTCCTTCCCAGGTATGCACCAGAATTTAGTGTCTGGTGTGGAGCAGAGAAAGTAGGTAGGAAAGGCTGAGGATAGGAAGACAAATCAACATGTAGAAAAAGGGATAAGCCTCAAAGGTTTACATGCATATAGCTTGAGATGATCTGGTGGAAATTCACCTGGGACACTGTAGCTACACCAATCCACAACTCAGGGAGACTCAGCAAAACATTCCTTTTACCCCTCCCTTTGCTTGCCTCTCCAAGTCTGAAAGAACAGCTCAGAACACACACATACAATGTCCCACTTCTAGCCTAGGTAGTGCACCAGAACTGAGCCTCCAGTGTAGTTCAGAGAACAGACAGGGGAAAGGCACTGCTGCACTCAGCTGCCAGCCACCATCACATTCTCTAGGTACGACTGTCCTAAGCTCAACTTCTCAGTTGACAGAGACACACTCCACTGGGGTACCATTGCTCAATGTGGGAGCCAGCCCCAACGATGCTGTCAGGCACAGCAGCTCCAGGCCTAGCATCCCAGTTAACAAAGATGGCCTCCACACTTGTGCTACTGCTCTGCTCCAATACCAGCAGGAGCAGGACTCTCTGAACTTCCAACTCACATCTGACAAAGGTACTTGTTCCCCTTCCTGCCACCCAGTCTGATCTCACAACTTTTTGCCTGATCTTAGGGCTCCTAGATGTCCTTTTTGTTCTGTTCAGTTGTTTTTCCAGGCCTTAGTTGTTAGAGAGATCAGAGGAGACATGTGGCTAGTCCACCATTTAGGAAAGGGTTTTAAACTCCAAAGTCTTAGCCAGCTTCCCAGTGACAGCTTTGAGTCCTGCCTACTTGGTCCAGTGTTTAATTCCCATGCATCCAACCCCCACCATAGTAATTTGCCAACCTATGGCAGTATGCCAAGGGCAATAAAAGAAATCATTTTTCAGTGACTTACAAGGTAGAGTGAGTGGGTGTTCTGTCCCAGGATCAAGGAAAAATTGACCAGAGGCAAAGTTGGTTTTGGCTCTCCCTCCTTGATTTCCCTCCCCACTCCTGTCTTGCCAGGACACCCTGGGTCCTCATGAGTTCCTCTGGCTTCTCAATACTGGACATGGTGACAGCCTTCTAAGCCTGCCCCCTAAGACTATCCTTCCTTCAAAGTTACTTTTTGCTCCTCCCAAGTAAAAATTGGTTTTATGGTCATGTGTCAGCTTTTGAGTCATCTGATTAACTGAATAAAATATTTATGCTGAGCTCATGGCTTCCTACAAAGTTAAGTTTGCTGTTGCTGTTAAGTGCCACTGAGTCAGTTTCAACTCATAGTGACCCTATGTACAACAGAAAGAAGCACTGCCTGGTCCTGCACCTTCCTCACAGTTGTTGCTAAGTTTGAGTCCATTGGTGCAGCCACTGTGTCAGTCCATCCCTTGAGGATCTCTTTGTTTTTCGCTGACCCTCTACTTTACCAAGCATGATGTCCTCCAGGGACTGGTCCCTTCTGATGATATTTCCAAAGTATGTGAGACATGATCTTGCCATCCTTGCTTCTAAGGAGCATTCTGGCTGTACTTCTTCCAAGACAGATCTGTTCATCCTTTTGGCAGTCAATGGTATTTTCAATATTCTTCTCCAAGACCGTAATTCAAAGCTGTCAATTCTTCTTCCTGTCTTCTTTATTTGTTGTTCAGCTTTCACATGCATGTAAGGCAATTAAAAGCACCATGGCTTGGGTCAGGAGGTGCACCTTAGTCTTTGAGATGACCTATTTGCTTTCCAACCCTTTAAAGAGGTCTTTTGCAGTAGATTTGACCAGTGCAATGTGTGTCATTTCATTTCTCAATTGCTGCATCCATGAGCACTGATTGTGGACCCAAGTAAAATGAGATCTGTGATGATTTTTTCTCCATTCATTATGATGTTGATTACTGGACCAGTTGTAAAGATTTTTGTTTTCTTTATGTGAAGGTGTAACCCATACTGAAGACTATGGTCTTTAATCTCTATCAGTAAGTACTTTGAGTCTTCCTCACATTCAGCAAGCAAGGTTGTGTCATCTGCTTAACACAGGTTACTAATGAGTCTTCCTGCAACCCTGATGCCCCATTTTTCTTCATATAGTCCAGACTCTTGGTATATTTGCTCAGCATACAGATTGAAAAAATACGGTGAAAGGATGCAACCTTGATGCACACATTTCCAGACTTTGAACCATGAATATTCCCTTGTTCTGTTCAAATGACTGCCTTTTGATCTATGTACATGTTCCTCAAAAGCACAATTAAGTGTTTTGAAATTCACATTTTCACAATATTATCCATAAATTGCTATAATCCACACAGTCAAATGCCTTTGCATAGTCATTAAAACACAAGTAAACATCTTTCTGGTATCCTCTTCTTTCAGCCAGGATCCATCTGACATCAGCAATGATATCCTTGGTTTCACACTCTCTTCTGAACTGAGCTCAAATCTCTAGCAATTCCCTGCTGACATTCTGCTACAGCCCCTTTTGAACTATCTTCAGCAAAATTTTATTTGTGTATAATAGAAGTGATATTGTTCACTAATTTCCACTCTGTTGGTTCATCTTTCTTTGGAATGGGTTTAAATATGGATTTATTCCAGTTGGTTGGCTAGATAACTGTCTTCCAAATTACTTGGCATAGATGAATGAGTACTTCCAGCACTGCATCTGTTTGTTGAAACATCTCAGTTGGTATTCCATCGCTTCCTGGACCCTTCTTTTTCACCAATACCTTCAGTGTAGCTTGGACATCTTCCTTCAGTACCACAGGTTCCTGATCATATGCTACATCCTGAGTTGCTGTATATTGCCCATTTCTTTCTGTAAAATTTACCCATAAGCAATGCAGGAGGTAATGAATCCAGTCTTTTAATTGCATACTGTGTGACTTTGGTAATACAGCTGTCAGAAATTCTTTTTCTCAATTACAGGATCATGACAGTGAAAAGACTCTGAACAGTAAAGTAACGTCTACTCATGTTGCCCTCCCTCAAATTCTAACCATTCAACCCCTCAGCTTGCCCAAACATTAAATAAACATGGTCATTTTGCCCACCCCACTTCATATAGATTTGAAGATAAATCTACAGTGTAAGTAAGCTGTTTGCGATATCTTGAAAGTAGATGTAATTTGGGAGGTGAGCCTAAGATGGTAGAGTATCCTCAGGTATTTTCTGATCCCTCTAACAACAAAGAACCAGAAAAACAATTGAATCAATTATATGGGATATTCTAGGAGTCCTGAATATTAGGAAGAAAGATGAGAGATCAGACTGGGTGACAGAGAGTACAGAGTAAGTCCAGATACAACTACTATGGCCAGATTTAAATCTGCACACCACAGAAGGACCCACTTTAGCCAGCCAAGTAAATCCATAGCACAGCATCAAGCAGCCAAACGAAGCAGCAGTGCTGTGAGCAGAGGGCTTCTTTCCCAGTGGGAAGGCTGAGCTTTAGATGGCTGCCACTACAGAACTGCAGAAGACTTTCACCTGAACATCATAGGCTAAGTGCTTGCAAACTCTTTGTAGACTCAAAATCTTTCCTACATCCTGATTTATCTCCCTTTCCCCAGCACTTCCCCATCCTTTTCTACTCTGCAACAGACACTAGACTCTGACACACTACCTGGACCAGAAGTGGCATATATTACCTGCATGCTCTGAGTTATTATCCTGGACATGGGGAGGGGGAAAAAAAACTTCTGTCAGCTTCCCTGAGCTGGCAACTCCCTCTGTCTTTGTCAGGATGCTCACAGATCTGACCATCTGGTGACAGGACATTGGAATTTGTAAGGCTGCAATAATTATTCTAGCTCAAACAATTCTGGACACTCAAAAGCTAAGTTTAAACACACACATATATATGTTTTATATATATATATATATGAACACAGTAAGCAAACAAATAAATTACAACAACTTTCTGATAGCCTGCAGACAACAATAAATTTCTAATCATTTTAAAAAGGAGAACACTATGGCCTCAGAAAAATCCCAAAACAAAGAATTTAAAAATTTTCCAGATGAAGAAGACTTCCTGCAATTATTGAAAGTAGAATACAAAAAACTAATGTTTAGAGCTCTACAAGACATCAGGAAGGTGATTAGGCAAAGTGCAGCACAGCATAATGAAAAATTAAACAGGCTGCAAGAACTACTTGAGCAACAACAATCTGAAATTCAGCAGATTAACAATAAAATTGCAGAATTAGACAATTCAGTAGAAAATCAAAGAAGCAGGACTGAGGAAATGGAATGCAGAATGAGTGAGATTAAAGACAAACAACTAACACTAGCATACATGAGGAAAAATCAGATAAAATAATTTAAAAAAATGAAGAATCACTAAAAGTTACATGACATTCTATCAAAAGGAATAATTATGAATTATTGGAATAGCATAATTGGGGGAATAACAGAAAACACAGAGAGAATTGTTGAAGACACATTGACAGAAAAATTCCTTGGTATCATGAAAGACAATAAAATATCTAACCAAGATGCTCATCAAACTCCACACAGGTAGATCCAAAAAGAAAAATACCAAGGCATATTATTATCATCTTGCCAAAATTAAAGACAAGGAGAGGCCTTTAAAAGCATCTAGGCTTAAACAAAAAATAACTTACAAAAGAGAGTCATTAAGACCAAACTCAGATTACTCAGTGGAAACCGCACTGGCAAGAAGGCAATGCAATGACATATACAAAGCCTTGAAGGAAAAAACTGTCAACCAAGAATTATATATCCTGCAAAACTGTCTCTCAAATATGACAATGAAATTGGGACATTCCTAGATAAAGAGACATTTAGAGAATTTGCAAAAGCCAACCCAAAATTACAAGAAACACTGAAAGAAGTTCTTTGATTAGAAAATCAATAACATTAGATATATACTCAAATGTATAATGTAGGACACAGCATCCAGATCAACATAGAAAGGGAATCAACAGAAAGAAATCAAAGCTAAAACACTAAAAATAGGGAAGCAGATCTCAGTATGTAAATCACAACAACATTATGCCAAAAGAGGGACAAATTAATGTATGTGTACATCTTTAAGATGGAGAGGAAGTTAAGGTGATACAAAGAAATCAAGTACTAGTTTAAATTTAGAACATTACAGGTAGATATCAAGGTAACCACGAAAAACAAAAAGTCTCAGCAGATATTAAATCAAAAACAATGAAAAGAAAACCCATAAATAAAAATGACTCAGCACATGTCATGGATTGAATTGCGTCTCCCCCAAAATAGGTGTAGCCATGTGGCTGGACCATGATTCCCAGTATCTTGTGACTGTCCTCCACTTTGTGGTTTTCCTATGCTGTATGTTAAAGGATTAGGGTGGGACTGTAAATCCCTTTACAAGATCACCTCTCTGCTCTACTGTAAAGGGAGTTTCCCTAGAGTGTGGCTTGCCCCACCCTAAATCCTTTCACCCTGCAAGAGATAAAAGGAAAGGGAAGCAAGCTGAGAATTGGGAACCTCACACCAACAAGAAAGCAGTGCTGGGAGAAGAATGTGTCCTACAGACCTGATGTTCCTGCACCAAGATGCTCCTTGGACAAAGATTGATACAGTACTCGACTTTCCTCCAGAGACAACAATGAGAAAAGCCTTCTCCTGGAGGGAACATCTTGAATTGGACTTGTAACCTACCGGACTATGTAAGATTAAACTTTCCTTTGTTAAAACCATCCACTCTGTGGTATTTCTGTTAGAGCAGCCTTAGCTGACTAAAACAGCACAAAACAAGGAAATTGTCAACAACACACCATAAAAGGCACCAAAATGTCAATACTAAATTCATATCTACCAATAATTACATTGAATGAAAATAAGTTAAATGCACTGAGACAAAGAGTAGTACAGTGGATAAAAAAGCACTATACATCTATAAACGGCTTACAAGAGACACACGTTAGACTCAAAGACACAAATAAACTTAAACTCAAAGAATGCAAAAATATATACCAAACTAACAACATTCACAAAAGAGCAGAAGTGGCAATATTAATTTCAGATACAATAGACTTGAAAATAAAATCCACCACAGTGGACAAGGAAGGCCACCATATACTGCTTAAAGAGTCAATAGATCGGGAGGTCATAACAATATTAAATATCTATGCACCTAACAACACAGCTTCTAAATACATCAAACACTAACAGCATTGAAAAGGGAACTAGACAGCTCCACAATAATAATGGGATAATTCAACACACCACTTTCAGTAATAGACAGAACATCCAAAAAGAAGCTCAATAAAGACATGAAAGATGTGAATGTCACAATCAACCAGCTAGACCTCATAAACATATACAGAACACTCCATCAATACATAAGTGTACCTTCTTTTCCAAAGCACATGAAACATTCTCCAAAATTGACCACATATTAGGCCATAAAGCAAGGCTTAATAAAATCCAAAGCATTGAAATAGTGCAAAACATCTTCCCAGACCACAAAGCCACAAAAGTCAAAATGAATAGCAGAAAAAGCAAGGGCAAAAAAATCAAACACATGGAAACTGAATAACACCCTGCTCAAAAACTTCTGCATTACAGAAGAAATCAAGGATGCAATAAAGAAATTCATAGTATCAAATGAGAATGAAAACACAGCCTACCAGAATCTATGGGACACAGCAAAGCTGTACTCAGAGGTCAATTTATCTCAATAAATGCACACATCCAAAAAGAAGAAAGAGCCTAAACCAAGGAATTAACCATAAACTCAAACACGTAGAAAGAGAGCAACAAAGGAACACTGCAAGCAGCAGAAGAAAACAGATAAGAAAAATCAGAACAGAACTAAATGAATTAGAGAATACAAAAACAACTGAAAGAGTTAAACAAGACCAAAAACCTGGTTTTTTCCTAAAGATCAACAAAATCGATAAACCATTGGCTAAACTAACAAAACAGGAAAGGAAGCAAATAATTCAAATAAGAAATGAGATGGATGATATTACAACAGGCCCAACTGAAATTAAAAGAATCATAACAGAATGTTATGAAAAATTGTACTATAATAAATTTGAAAGCCTAGAAAAAAATGAATAAATTTCTAGAAATACATTACTTACCAAAACTAACACAAACAGAAGTAGAACAAGTTAATAAGTCTATCACAAGAGATTGAAAAAGTAATTTAAAAACTCCCAGTGTTGAGTCCCAGTGACAACACAAGAAAAAGAGGGGCGCACATCAAGAACTCTACTAAAAGACTGCAACTGATGGTCCAGCAGTCTGGGGGTTCCCCTGGGAGCATGGCCCCTAGACCTGTTGCTGCCCCTGACCAGAAAACATTACTGAGCTCAACTCTTCAGACAGGAATGGCCTGGACTTAAGGACACAATATGATGTATGGTGTGTTCACTCTATGGTTCTACGCATCTATAAGATGCTGTCCTACCGGCCTCTTACTATAATGGAGAAGAGAGGGTAGAGAGGAGGGGACAGGAGATTGTTAAGAGGATATGACATCTATAAAATGAAAAGGAGGAGTGTGCTGTCATCAGGCAAGGAGTGCATAAGGAGCTGCAGATAGGCAGGCATGCAAATTTCATTTGGATTGTATACTTTCACTTAATCACAATAGATGAACGGAAGGACAGACAGATAGATAGATAAACAGACAGATAGATAGATTTTTAAAAAAATGAAAAACAACCAAAATAAGTTCTGGCCCAGATGGCTTCACTGGAGATCTCTATCAAACCTTTAGAGGACAGATAATACCACTACTACCAAAGGGACTTCACAGCACAGAAAACAATGGAATATTCCCAAATTCATTCTATAAAACTGGCATAACCCGAATACCCCAAACAGGTAATGATAGTACAAAAAAAGAACATTATATACCAATATCACTCATGAACGTAGATTCAAAAATCCTCAGCAAAATTCCAGTGAATAGAATTCAACAACACATCAAAAAATAATAATAATTTACCATGACCAAGTACAATTCATACCAGGGGTGCAAGGATGATTCAGTATTTTAAAAGCAATTAATGTAGTGAACAACAGAAAAAAAACAACAAAAGATAAAAATTACTTGATTTTATCAATTAATGCAGAAAAGGCATTTGACAAAGTCTGACACTCATGCATGTCAGAAAAAAAAAAAGGAAATTCCTCAACATTATAAGGGACATCTGTGCAAAACCAACAGCCAACATCATCCTAAAGGAGACAGACTGAAAGTATTTCCCTTGAGAACAAGAACGAGAAAAGGATATCAACTGTCACCATTTTTATTCAACATTATTACGGAGGTTCTCACCACAGCAATCAGACAAGATAAAGAAATAAAGAGAATCCAAATTGGTAAGTAATAAGTTAAAGTGTCTCTATCTGCAGGTGATATGATTTTACACAGAGAAAACCCTAAAGAGTCCACAGAAAACTACTAGAACGAACAAAAGAGTTCAGCAAAGTATCAGGATATAAGATAAACATCAATAAATCAGTGGATTCCTTTGCACCAACTAAGAGACCATCAAATAGGAAATCACCAAATCAATGCCATTAAAATAGTCTCCAAGAAGATAAAATACTTAGGAATAAATCTAATCAGAGATGTCAAAGACATATGCAAACAAAATTGTAAGATTCTACTACAAAAAACCGAGATAGCTACGTAAGTAGAGAAACCTACCTTGCTCATGGATAGGAAGATTTAACAAAGCGAAAATGTCAATTCTACTTGAAATGACCAATGCAATCCCAAAACAAATTCCAATGTTATTTATTTATCTATTTGTGATTGAGTAACAGTGTACAATCTCGTTTAAATTCGCATGTCCACCTATGTGCAGGTCCTACTGCTCTCCTTGCCTGGTGACAGCACACTACTCCTTTCTGGTCTATACATATCATATCGTCTTAGCAATCTCGTGTTCCCCTCTTCTCCACCTCTCCACTCTCCACTAGTAAGAGGCCAGTAGGACAACATCCTATATGCATAGAATCACACGATACGGTCACTCTGTGTCGCTGAGTCCAATCTATTCCTGTCCAAGGCACTGACCTCAGTAATAATTTATGGACAGAGGCAGCATCAGGTCTAGAAGCCATGCTCCCAGGGGAGCGCCCAGGCCTTTGGACCATCACATGCAGTCTTTCAGTGGAGTTCTCAGTGTGCACCCCTTCTTATTCTCGTGTTGCCAATGAGACTCAACTTTGTGAGCTCCATCACGGCTGCCACTGGAGGTGGCTGGACCCCATCTGGTTCTTCTGGTCACATGCGGATGTAGTCACCCATTCACGTGGGTCTTTCTGTCTTCTGGGTTCTCTTTCCCCCATGTCGTTTTCGTCTTTGGTGTTCATCTGTTCCTGCTGAGCTGGGACCATTTGGTGTACCTCAGATGGCAGCTTAGCAGCTTTTAAGATCCCAGATGCCACTCACCAATATGGGTGGAGAAGACCCTCTTAGCAATACGCCAGTTATGCCAATTGGCCTCGATGTCCCCTGAGAGCATAGTCCCAGGTCCCATGCCCCTGCTACTCTGTACTTGCAATATTGGTTAAGATTGGAAGACTATTCAGGTTATGTTGAAGTCCAGTTAAACAGATCTTCTTTCTAATGTGTGCTGTCACTGATTTCACCCAACCAAATTTCTATCAACTATCTAGTCTATAACCAGCCCTCTCTCTCCCTCCTCTCCCTTGCAGCCATCAAAGAGTCTTTTATTCTGTATATGAGTCTGTTTATAAGTCCTTATAGTAGGGGTCTCATACAGTATTTGCCCTTCTGCTAATGACTGATTTCATTCGTCGTGATGTCTTCTAACTGAAACCGGCTTATGAGATGCTTCCTAAAATCATCATTGTTCTTTATCATTGCATAGTGTTCCACTGAGTATCTATACCATAGTTTGTTTATCCATTCATCTGTTGTTGGGCATCTGGGTTGATTCCATCTTTATGTTATTGTGGACTGTGTTGTAATAAACATGTGTGCACATATATCTGTTCATGTGACTGCCCTTGATTCTGTAGTATATATTCCGAGCAGTGGGATTACTGGATCAAGTGGCATATCTATTTCCAGCTTTTTAAGGAAGCGTCAGATTGCTTTCCAAACAGGTTGTACCATTTTGCAATCCCACCAGCAGCGTAGGTGAGTTCCAATTTCTCCACAGCCTCTCCAGCATTTGTTGCTTTGTGTTTTTTGGATCATGGCCAACCTTGTTGGGGTAAGATGATATATCATCATAGTTTTGATTTGAATTTCTTTAATAGCTAATGATCACGAGCAATTCCGTGTGTGTCTATTGGCTGTCTGGATATTCTCTTTAAAGAAGTGTTTGCCCATTTCCGTTGCCCATCGCTTAATTGGATTATTTATCCTTTTCTTATTGATATTTTGTAGTACCTTATAGATTATGGAGATCAGAGGTCGGTCTGACATATAGTTGCCAAACATTTTTTCCCATTTTGTAGGTGGTCCTTTAAGTCTTTTGATAAAGTCTCTGGATGAGCAAAACTGTTTGATTCCTAGTAGTTGCCATTTATCTGTTTTCTCTTCTATTGACTGTGCTTTGACAGACTTTGAAGTCTGTATACATTGTGTATTAAAACTTCCATTGTTGATCCTTTTTTTTTCTTGGGTGAGCTTTATTGTCTTAGATTTGATATTTAGGTCTTTTGCCCAGTTTGAGTTAGTTTTTGTATAAAGTGTGAGATATGGGTCTTGTTTCAATTTCTTGCAGATGGATTTCCAATTTTGCCAGCACCTTTTGTTAAAGAGACTGTTTTTACCCAGTTTACAATCTTAGGGCCTTTGTCGAATATCAACTGTTCATAGGAGGAGGGTGGCATCTCTGGGGTCTCCACTCTGTTCCATTGGTCTTTATGTCTCTTTTTGTGCCAGTACCAGGCTGTTTTGACAACTGTGGCAGTGTAATAGGTTCTAAAGTTGGGTAGTGAGAGGCCTCCCAGTGTGTTCTTCTTCAATAGCACTTTACTTATCTGGGGTTTTTTCACTTTCCAAACAAAGTCGGTGATTTGTTTCTCCATCTCATTAAAAGATGTCACTGGAATTTGTATTGCAATTGCATTATATAAGTAGATTGTTTTGGTTAAAGTAGACATTTTCACAACGTGAAACCTTCCTATCCATGAGCAAGGTAGGTTTCTCCATGTATGTAAGTCTCTCTTAGTTTCCTGCAGTAAGGACTTGTAATTCTCTTCGTCAGGGTCTCTTGTTTCTCTAGTTACATTTATTCCTAGGTATTTTATCTTCTTGGAGGCAATAGTAAACAGTATTTATTTGGTGATTTCTTCTTTAATAACCTCTTTGTTGGTATAAAGGAATCCTATGATTTACTTATGTTTATCTTGTATCCTGAGACTTTGCTGAACTCCTCTACCGGTTTGAGTAGTTTACTTATGGATTCTTTAGAATTCTCTGCATATACAATCACATCATCTGCAAATAGGGAGATTTTCACTTCTTCTTTGCCAATGCAGATTCTCTTTATTCCTTGGTCTTGTCTAGTTGCTCTGGCCGGAACTTCTAGTACAATGTTGAATAAGAGAGGTGAGAGTGGGCATCCTTGTCTAGTCCATGTTCTCAAAGGGAATTGTTTCAGTCTCTCTCCATTCAGGATGATGTGGACGGTTGGCTTTGTATAAGTGGCCCATATTGCACTGAGGAATTTGCCATCTACTCCTATTTTGCTGAGAGTTTTTAGCATGAATCGATATTTGACTTTATTAAATGCATTTTCTGCATCAATTGACAAAATCAGGTGATTCTTGTGTTTTGTGTTATTTATGTGCTTGATCACATTAATTGTTTTCCTGATGTTGAACCAACCTTGCATAGCTGGTATGAATCCAACTTGGTCATGATGGATTATTTTTTGGATATGCTGTTGAATTCTGTCGGCAAGTATTTTGCTCAAGATTTTTGCATGTAGGTTCATGAGTGATATTGGTCTGTAATTTTCTTTTTTGTTAGATATTTCCCTGGCTTTGGTACCAGGGTTGTGCTGGCTTCATAGAATGAATTTGGGAGTATTCCATCCATTTATATGCTGTGAAATAATCTCAGTAATATTGGCATTAACTCTTCTCTAAAAGCTTCATAGAATTCTGTGGTGAAGCCATCTGGGCCAGGGCTTTTTTTGGTTGGTAATTTTTTAAATTTCTTTTCCAATCTCTTCCTTTTTGATGGGTTTATTAAGTTGTTCTGCTTCATGCTGTGATTATTCTGAATCTAGGTATTCGTGCATTTCCTCTAGATTTTCAAATCTGTTAGAGTACACTCTTTCATAGTAGTCTGTTATGATATTTTTCATTTCTGTTGGATCTGTTGTGACATCTCCCGTGTCATTTCTTATTTGGGTTATTTGTTTCCTTTCCTGTATTTTTTTAGTAAGTTCAGCTAATGGTTTGTCAATTTTGTTGATCTTTTTGAAAAATCGGCTATTGGTCTCATCAATTTTTTCAATTGTTCTCTGTTGTCTATTTCATTTAGTTCTCGTCTAATCTTTATGATCTGTTTTCTTCTGGTGTCTGAGGGGTTTCTCTGTTGCTCTCTTTCTACTTGTTCAAGCTGTAGGGTTAATTCTTTGGGTTGGGTTCTTGCATCCTTCTGGATGTGTGCACTTATAGAAATAAACTGACCTCTGAGCACTGCTTTGGCTGTATCCTATAGGTTCTGGTAGAAACTGTTTTCATTCTCACTGGAATTCCTAACTTCTTAATTTCATCCTTGATTTCTTCCATAACCCATGGAGTTTTGAGCAAGATGTTGTTCAATTTCCATGAGTTCCAATTTCTACCTATGTTTTTTCTGCTATTGATTTTGACTTTTATGGCTTTGTGGTCTGAGGAGATGCTTTGCAATAATTCAGTGGTTTGTATTTTGTTGAGATTTGCTTTACGTCCTAGCACAATGTTATTTTTTAACGAGATGGAGAAACAAATCACCAACTTCATATGGGAAGAGAAGAAGCCTTGGATAAGTAAGGCATTATTGAAGAACAAAATGGGAGGCCTAACATTAACTGACTTTAGAATGAATTACACTGCTACAGTAGTCAAAACAGCATGGTACTGGTACAAAAATAGATACATAGACCAATGGAACCAAACAAAGAATCCAGATACAATATCATGCACTTATGAGCAGCTGATATTTGACAAAGGCCTAAAGCCCGTGAACTCAGGATAAAACAATTGCTTCAGCAGTGTTGGCAAAACTGAATATCCATCCACAAAAAAAATGAAATAAGACCCATATCTCACACGATGCACAAAAACTAACTCCAAACGGATCATAGACCTAAACATAAAATCTAAAATGATAAAGGTCATGGAAAAAAATAGGTACAATGTTAGGAGCCCTAATACACAGCGTAAACAGACTACAAAATATTACTACAAGACACAAATACCAGAAGAGAAAATAGATGAATGAGAGCTCCTAAAAATCAAACACTTATGCTCATCCAAAGACTTCACCAAAAGAGGGATAGGACTACCTATAGACTGGGGAAAAAAAATTGGCAACCAGGAATCTGGTAGGCCATCTAATCTCCATAATCCACAAGGTACCATAAAACCTAAATAAGACAAAGACAAATAGCTCAATTAAAAAGTGGGCAAGGGACATGAACATGTACTTTACTAAAGAAAATGCAGGCATTGCATGTTTTAACATGACTTAACAGATACATGAAGAAATGCTCATGATCATTAGCCATTAGAGAAATCCAAATCAAAACTACAATCACATAGCATCTCATCACAACAAGGCTGGCATTAACCCAAGAAACAAAAAACAATTAAGTGTTGGTGACGTTTTGGAGAGACTGGAAGTTTTCTACAATGCTGGTGAGAGTGTAAAGTGCTATAAACACTTTGGAAATCAATTTGGCAGTTTCTTAAAAAGCTAGAAACAGAAATACCATATGATCCTGTAATCCCAGTGCTTGGAATATATCCTAGAGAAACAGGGGTTGCCACTCAAATAGATACATGCACATTAATCTTTATTGCAGCACTGTTTGAAATAGCAAAGAGATATAATCAACCTAGGTACCCATCAACAGATGAGTGAATAAACAAACTATAGTATATTTACACAATGGAATAATATGCAATGATAAAGAACAATGATGATCTTGGGAAACTTCTGATAACATGGAGTCATCTAGAAGACATGCTGAGTGAAATTAGTCAGTTGCAAAAAGACAAATATTGTATGAGACCACTATTACAAGGACTCAAAAACAGGTTTAAGCACTGCAGAAAATGATCTTTGGTGGTTACAAGGGAGGAGAAGGTATTCACAGATTGAATAGTAGATAGGAATTGGGTTGAGTAAAGGAAGTGACAGCACACACTAGAAGGGAGATTAAAACTGCTAGACTACACCAAAAGCTAAGAGGTTTCCTAAATACAACCCGACATTTGGAAAGTCAAAGTAGCAGGGGCAGGGGTCTGGGGATGATCATTTCAGGGAACATCTAGGTCAAGTGTTGTCTTTTTTTAAAAAAAGAAAATATTCTGCAGTCCATTTTGTTGAGTTACATCAGGGATCTTAAAAGCTAGCAAGCTACCACCTAAGGAGCATCAGTTGGTCTCAACATACCTGAAGCAGAAGCGAACAAAGAATATCAAAGCCATGAAGACAATATGAGCCCAGGAGACAGAAGGGGACAAATAATCAGGAGACTATACCAGCATAAGACCAGAAGAACTAGACAGTGCCTAGTTACCACAAATAACTGCCCTCATAGGGAACACAATATACAGTCCCTGATGTACCAGAGAAAATTGGGGGTGCAGACCTAGATCTCTACTAAAAGACCAGGCTTGATGGATCGACATCCTGGAGGGTCCCCTGAGAACATGGTCTCTGGACTCTTTGCTAGCCCAGAGCTGAAACCAGTACTGAAGCCAACTGCCCAGAAAAAATATTGGACTGGGCCATAACACATAGGGAAACCCTGGTGACATAGTAGGCTAAGTGCTATGTCTGCTAACCAGAAGGTCCACAGTTCAAATCCACCAAGCGCTCCTTGGGAACTCTGTGGGATAGTTCTATTCTGACCTCTAGGGTCACTATGAATCAGACCCGACTCAATGGCAATGGGTTTGGTTTTCTTTCTTCTTTTCCTTTTTCTTTTTTTGGTATTACACATAGAGTGACACTGGTGAAGTGTGCTTCTTGGCTTAAATATATACATGAGGTTGTCTGAGCAGCTCCTCTCTAGAGGTGAGATGGGATGGTGGAAAGGAGGGGACAGGAGTTGGCTGAATGAATATGGGAAGTACAGGGTGGAAAGGAGTGTGCTGTCACAGGGTTGGGAAAGCAGCTAGAGTTGCATAGAGGTATGTGTGCAGGCTTTTATATGGCAAATTGACTTGGATTGTAAAGTTTCGTTCAAAGCACAATAAAATATTTTTTACAAAAGGGCATTTGGATTGTTTTCAGTTTGGGGCTACTACAAATAAAGTTGCTATAAATATTTGTGTACAGATTTTTGTGTGAACTCGTTTCACTTACCTGTGTAAATGCCCTAGAGTTCAACTTTTGAATGTTTTTATGATAATTGCATATTTATTTTCATAAGAAATTGCAAAATTGTTTTTCAGAGTGTGAGACTTTTTTAAAAAAATATATTTTGAGATATCTCCAGGTCAGTAAACACAGATTTAGTCATTTATTTTGTAATCATTCCATAATGTGCCATAGTATGGATATGCCACAGTTGATACCACAACTTTTATTTGCCCACAATCAACAATGCTATAAGCCAAAAACTAAACCAGTTGCTATCCTCCAACTCACAGAATAGAACTGTCCCATATAGTTTTCACTGAGTGGCTGGTGAATTCGAACTGCCGTCTTTTGGTTAACAGCCCATTGTAGTGATCCTTTTTATAGAGATTTTTGCATATTAGTCATTCAGTTTTCTTAAGCTAGATTTTGAGAATTAATCATTTTAACAGATAGTGTATAATACTTTCCACACATTTGCAGCAATTCACATTTCCACTGCTGACCTTTCAGTTAGCAGCCAAGTATGAAACTAGGGCCCACCAGGGCCCCTTGGTATAATGACCAGGGTCCTTAAAAGTGTAAAAAGAGGAGGCAAATCCAAGGTGGCAGACTAGACACGTGCCTCCTTAATTCCCTCTGAGAACTAAGGCCTGGATTGATAATTGAATGGAGCATTCTGGACACCCAGTGAGCCCTAGCACATGGCATAAGGTTGTCAGATTGGACTATGTGCCTGTAAATGGGAAACTTCCTCTCTCTCGCTGAACTCCACTCCTGCTAAATCGCCACTTGGGTGAACTGCAGGTACTGGTGCATTTAATTCCTTTTTTTCTTTTGTTGGCCAGAAGGCAAGGGATGGGCATGAGCCAGTAGTACACTGAGCTACAGTGCTGAATGAACAGCGTGTGGTGCAGCAGAGAGACAGTGTGTGAAATAACCATGTTTTGAGAGCCTCTAGGAAGACTGAGGGCACCACAGCCCCTCCACCCTCTCTTTTCCAAGCTCCGCCATAGATTCTGCTGTTTCGTGGCAGGAGGGGCAGCTTGACTAGGACGGCATCTTAGTTGGCTGGGAGGTGGAGTCACCCAGCCAAAGGCCTCAGTGAGGGCTAATTCCAAGGCTGGGAGGCATTGCCAGTCCAGGGAGTGCTTTTCTAGCAGAAAGGCTATGATTAGCACAGTGTTGCCTTATACCCATAAGGTAGGGCCTGGCAGAGGATGGCAGCAGGGCCATAGCTCCTCCCTGCTTTGAACTACATCATAGCACCTGGAGACTGCCAAAGAGGTGCTTCTGTTGTCAGCCAGAAGGCAGGGCCTATCACACTTGATGGCCTGACTCATTTTGGCAGCTACTGAATAGCTTCTAGCTTTTTAAAATAAGACTGCCTGGAGAAATAACTGCTGAGCAGCCTGACAGCATCTCTTTCATCCTTTACTGACTCACGTCATAGGGCTGGTTGATGGTCCTGAGAAGGCAGAGCCTGCCATTCCAGAGAGTCCACTGAGTGCAGTCATTAGAGTACACAGAGGGGACTGGTGACCAACTCCCTTCTCAAAACTATACCTGAACTCCTGTTCAGGTAATCCCAGAGAAACTAACAGCCTCTAGATGGCCCAAAGGCAAGACACAATCACTAACCATTTAAAGAAATAGCCCACCATGGCTCTGGAAAATTCCCAAAATAAAGAATCAAAAAAGTTCCTGGATAAAGAAGCCCTTCTGAAAATATAGGAGTTTGAGTACAAAAGAATTATATATAGAGCCCTCCTAGATATTAAACAAAATGAAGCAGAGCAAAACAAAAAATTAAGCAAGCTATTGAAACTGATGGAACATCAACATTCTGAAGTCCAGCAGATCAATAACAAAATTACAGAATTAGACAATTCATTCCAAAGCCAAAACAGCAGAATTAAGGAAATGAAAGTCAGACTTAGTGACCTTGAGGATAGAGCAACTGACACCAGCATTTAGGAGGCGAAATTAGAGAAAAGAAATATGAAAAATGAAGAAGCATTAAGAAACACATGTGACTCCATCAAGAGGGATAATCTACAATTAACTGGAGTTTCTGATCAGAGAGGGAAACCTGAAAACACAGATAGTATTGTTGATGAGTTGCTTACAGACAACTTTGCTGAAATTATGAAAGAAGAGAACATAGATATCCAAGACATATATCAAATGCCACAAAAACTAGACCCTAAAAGAAAGATGCCAAGACATAGTATAATCTAGCTTAATAAAATGAAACATAAGCAGAAACTCCTAAAGGCAGCGAGACTCTAAGCAAAGCTAACATTCAGAAGGAAGCCCTGTAGGCTTTTGTTTGACTTGTCGGCAGAAATGATGTCAGCAATGAGGCAGTTGGATGACACATTCAAAGCCTTGAAGGAGAAAAACTTCCAACCAAGAATTATATGTCCTGCAAAACTGTCTCTAAAATATGAAGAAATTAAAATATTCACAGATAAAGAAAAGTTTAGAGACTTTGTAAAAACCAAACCCAAACTACAAGAAACACTGAAAAAAAGCTCTTTGCTTAGAAAAACAAAACAATCAAGTGTATATTTAAGGAGGCAAAGTAGGACACATCATATAGAAACCTACTCAGTTAAGGAAGGCACAGAACTCAATTAAAGATACAATATTAAAAGAAGGAAACCAGTAATCGATGATATCACAAAAACTATGACACCATCACATTAAAAAGAAGGATATATTACAGTAGCTACAGTCCTTTCAGATGGAGAGTAAGTTAAAGAGATATGCAGAAGTTAAAATTGGGTTTAAATTTAGAATATTACATGGCTTCACAGGGGTAGCTGCAAAGCACAATAACAATGTAACATATCAAAACAAACGTAATACAGGAGTCTCAACAAACACAAAACCAACACTGAAAAACATGAAAAGTTAGCCCATAAAGAAAGACCCAGAACAGAATATTAAGAGCAATATAGAAAACACCAATACAAAAATAAACACATCAAAATGACAGCACTGAACACATACCTATCAACAATTACACTCAATGTAAATAGACTGAACACTTCAATAAAGATACAACAAGTGACACCTTGGATAAAAAGACACAACCTGTCTATATGTTGCTTACAAGAAACACACCTTAGACTTAAAGATAGGAACAAACTGAAAATGAAAACATGAAATAATATATACCAAGCTAACAATATACAAAGAAGAGCAGGTGTGGCAATACTAATCTCAGATAAAATAGACTTTAATGTAAAATCCACCATCATGGACAAGGATAGTCACTATTTATTGCTGAAAGTTTCAGTACAGAAGCAGAACTTAACAATATTAAATACTTATGCACCCAACACTTGGGTATCTAAATACACCAAGCAAACACTGACTACATTGAAAAATGAGATCGATCACTCCACAATAATCACTGGAGACTCAACACTCGATTTTAAGTATTGGACAGATCATCTAGAAAAAAGCTCAGTAAACACATGGAAGATCTTATAGCAACAATTAACCAATTAGACCTCATTGACATATACAGAAATTTTTATTCACCAACAGAAAACTACACCTTTTTCTCCAATGCACACGGAACATTTTCCAGAATAGACCATGTGTTAGGACATAAAGCAAATCTCAACAAAATTCAAACCATTCAGTTATTGCAAAGCACCTTCTCAGACCACAAAGCCATAAAAGTTGACATCAATAGCCAAAAAAAACATAGCTAGAAATTGTAACTCATGGAAACTGAACAACACCTTGTTCAAACAGCCATGGGTTATAGAAGAAATCAAGGATGAAATAAAGAAATTTATGGAACCAAATGAGAATGAAAACATATTATACTGAAACATATGGGATACAGCCGAAGCAGTGCTCAGAGGTCAGTTTATCTCTATAAATGCACACAGCCAGAAGAAAGAGAGGACCCAAACCAAAGAATTAATCCTACAGCTTGACAAGTAGAAAGAGAGCAACAGGCACCTGAAAAAATTCACAAAACAAAAGCTGATTTTTTGAAAAGATCAACAAAATTGACAAACCACTGGCTAAACTTACTAAAGAAAAACAGGAGAGGAAACTAATGACACGGATAAGAAACTAGATGGGAGATGTCACAACAGACCCAAATGATATCAAAAGTATCATAACAGAATACTATGAAAGACTGTACTCTAACAGATTTGAAAACCGAGAAGAAATGGACAAATTCCTAAATTCATATCTCCTACCAAAGTTATCACAAGGAGAAGTAGAACAACTGAATAAACACATCACAAAGGAAGGGACTGAAAAAGTCATCAAAAAATTACCAACCAAAGAAGTCCTGGCCCACTTGGCTTTACGGCGGAATTCTACCAAGCTCTTAGAGAGTAGTTAACTTCAGTACTACTGAGACTATTTCACAACAAAGAAAGAGATGGAACACTTTCAAATGCATTCTATGAAGCCAGTATAACCCTGACACCAAAGCCAGGGAAAGATCCCACAGAAAAAGGAACTTATAGACTGATACCACTCATGAACTTAGATGCAAAAATCCTCAACAAGATCCTTGCAATAGAATTCAACAACGTATAAAAAAAAATTTCATCATGACCAAGTTGGATTCATGCCAGGGATGCAAGGCTGGTTCAATAGCAGAAAAATAATTAATGTGATCAACCACATAAATAACACAAAAGAATTACCTGATTTTGTCAATTGATGCAGAAAAAGCATTGGACAAAATCCAACATCCACTTATGCTAAAAACTCTCTGCAAAATAGGAAAAGAAGGTAAATTCCTCAACGCAATGAGGTGCAAAGCCAACTCCCTACATTATCGTAAATGGAGAGAGACTGAAAGCATTTCCCTGAAGAATGGGAGCTAGACAAGAATGTCCACTCTCACCCCTTCTACTCAGCATTGTACTAGAAGTTCTGGCCAGAGCAATTAGACAAGACAAAGAAATAAAGTGTATCCTCATCAGCAAAGAAGAAGTAAAAATCTCCCCATTTGCAGATGACAGGGTTGTATATGCAGAGAAACCTTAAGAATCCATGAGTAAATGACTCGAACTAATAGAAGAGTTCACCAAAGTTCAGGATATAAGATAAATATAAGTAAATCAGTAAGATTCCTTAACACCAACAAAAAAATCACCAAAGAAGAAATCACCAAATCAGTACCTTTTATTACAGTCCCCAAGAAGATAAAATACCTAGGAATAAATCTAACTAGAGAAATCAGAAACCTATACAAAGAGAACTACAAGACCTTACTGCAAGAAACTAAGAGAGACTTACATAAATGGAGAAACCTACCCTGCTAATGGATAGGAAGACTGAACGTTGTGAAAATAGCTATTTTACCCAAAATGATCTACATATACAATTCAATCCCAATGGAAATTCCTGTGACATTTTTTAATAAGATGGAGAAACAAATCACCAACTTTGTTTGGAAAGGGAAGAAACTCCAGATAAGCAAAGCATTACTGAAGAAGAGGAACACAGTAGGAGGCCTCTCACTACCTGACCTTAGAACCTATCACACTGCCACAGTAGTCAAAACAGCTTGGTACTGGTACCAAAAGAGACATATAGACCAATGGAACAGAGTTGAGACCCCAGAGATGCCACCTTCCTCCTATGAACAGCTGACATTTGACAAAGGCCCTAAGATTGCTAACTGGGGTAATAACAGTCTCTTTAACAAATGGTGCTGGCAAAATTGGATATCCGTCTGCAAAAAACTGAAACAAGACCCGTATCTAACAACTTACACAAAAACTAACTCAAATTAAATAAAAGACCTAAATATCAAACCTAAAATGATAAAGACCATGCAAGAAAAAAAATAGGGTCAATAGTGGAAGTTTTAACACACAGCTTAGACAGACTTCAGAATCTGATAGACAAAGCACTATCAACAGAAGAGGAAATAGATAAATGGGAGCTACTAAAGACTACTAACTAATAAGAACTACTAAGAAACACTTTTGTTCATTCAAAGACTTTATCCAAAGAATAAATGACCACCTACAGAATGGGAAAAAATATTTGACAACTACATGTTAGACCAACATCTGATCTCCATAATCTATAAGGTACTGCAAAATACCAGCAAGAAAAAGGTAAATAACTCAGTTAAATGATGGGCAAAGGAGATGGATAGATACTTCACTAAAGAGGACATCCAGGCAGCCTAAACTCACATGAGGAAATGTTTATGATCATTTTCTATCAGAGAAGTCCGAATCAAAACTATAATGAGATGTCATCTCACCCCAGCAAGGCTGGCCATAATCTGAAAAAACATGAAATAAGAAATGCTGGAGAGGCTATGGAGAAATTAGAAGTCTCCTACACTGCTGGTGGGATTGCAAAATGGTACAACCTCTTTGGAAAGCAATTTGGCGCTTCCTTAAAAAGCTAGAAATAGATATACCATTTGATCCAGTAATCCCACTGCTCGGAATATATCCTACAGAATCAAGGGCAGTCACATGAACAGATATATGTGCACAAATGTTTATTACAGCACAGTCCACAATAACATAAAGATGGAATCAACCCAGATGCCCAACAACAGATGAATGGATAAACAAACTATGATATAGATACTCAGTGGAACACTATGCAATGATAAAGAACAATGATGATTTTAGGAAGCATCTCATAACCCGGTTTCAGTTAGAAGACATCATGACGAATGAAATCAGTCAGCGGCACAAGGACAAGTATTGTATGAGACCCCTACTATAAGGACTTATAAACAGACTCATATACAGAATAAAAGACTCTTTGATGGCTGCAAGGGAGAGGAGGGAGAGAGAGGGCTGGTTATAGACTAGATAGTTGATAGAAATTTGGTTGGGTGAAATCAGTGACAGCACACATTAGAACGATCTGTTTAACTAGACTTCAACATAACCTGAATAGTCTTCCAATCTTAACCCAATATTGCAAGTACAGAGTAGCAGGGGCATGGGTCCTGGGACCATGCTCTCAGGGGACATAGAGGCCAATTGGCATAACTGGCGTATTGCTAAGAGGGTCTTCTTCACCCATATTGGTGAGTGGCATCTGGGGTCTTAAAAGCTGCTAAGCTGCCATCTGAGGTACACCAAATAGTCCCAGCTCAGCAGGAACAGACGACCACCAAAGACAAAAACGACATGGGGGAAAGAGAACCCAGAAGACAGAAAGACCCACGTGAATGGGTGACTACATCAGTATGTGACCAGAAGAACCAGATGGGGTCCAGCCACCTCCAGTGGCAGCCGTGATGGAGCTCACAAAGTTGAGTCTCATTGGCAACACGAGAATAAGAAGGGGTGCACACTGCGAACTCCACGGAAATAGTGCAACTGATGGTCCAAAGGCCTGGGGTTTTCCCTGGGAGCACGGCCCCTAAACTTGATGCTGTCCCTGATCATAAATCATTGCTGAGGTCAACTCCTTGGACAGGAATGGATTGGACTTGATGACACAGAGTGACCATATCATGTGATGCTACGCCTCTATAGGATGTCGTCCTACTGGCCTCTTACTAGAGGGGAGTGGGGAAGATGGAGTAGAGGGGACAGGAGATTGTCAGGAGGATATGACATGTATAGACCAGAAAGGAGGAGTGTGCTTTCACAGGGCAAGGAGAGCAGTAAGAGCTGCAGATAGGTGGGCATGCGTATTTAAACTGGAATGTACACTTTCACTCAATCACAATTAAAAAAAAGATGCATTTACAGAAGAAGACTCTTTGGCAGCTGCAAGGGAGAGGAGGGAGAGAGAGGGCTGGTCATATGGCCATAGATTAGATAGTCGATAGAAATTTGGTTGGCTGAAAGCAGTGACAGCACACAGTAGAAAGATCAACTTAACCGGACTTCAACATAAACTGAAAATTCTCCTAATCTCAACCCAATATCGCAAGGATAGAGTAGCAGGGCCAGGGGTCTGAGGACCATGCTGCCAGGGGACATCGAGGCCAACTGGCATAATTAGCCTATTGCTAAGATACTTTTCTGCACCCCATACTGGTCAGTGACGTCTGGTGTCTTAAAAGCTAGCAAGCCACCATTTGAGGTACACCAAATTGTCCCAACTCACCCAGAACAGACGATCACCAAGGACAACAAAGACATGAGGGAAAAATAGCCCAGAAGACAGGACTCATGTGAGTGGATGACTATCAACACGTGACCAGAAGAACCAGATGATGCCCAGACACCACCAAAGACAGTTGTGACGGGGCATACAATGTTGAGTCCCAGTGGCAACACGGGAAAGAGAGGGGTGCACCTCAAGAACTCCACTAAAAGACTGCAACTAGGTATGCAAATTTATATGGGATTGTATATTCTCAATCATAATAAAAAATATTTTAAAAAATAGAACAAGAAAGACTGCAGCTGATGGTTCAAAGGCCTGGGGGTTTTCCTGGGAGCATGGGCCCTAGACCTGCTGCTGTCCCCTGACCAGAAAACATTACTGAGGTCAACTCTTTGGACAGAAATGGATTGGACTTGGGGACACAGTGTGACCACACGGTGTGTGTGCTTTATGGTTCTATGCATCTATATAGGATGCTGTCCTATTGGGCTCTTACTGGAAGGGACAGGAGAGGGTGGAGAGGAGGGAACAGGAGACTTTTAAGAGGATATGATAGAACGAAACAGAGGAGTGTGCTGTCAATGGGCAAGGAGAGCAGAAGGAGCTGCAGATAGGTGGACATGAAAATTTAATTTGGATTTTATACTTTCACTCAATCACAAAAAAATAGTGGAAAAAGAAAGCAGGAGAGAGTAAGCTGTAACTATGGAAGAATTGAGTACATTTTCAGATAACCCTGGGTTGTGTAAACAACTGGTGCACTGAACTGCTAAATGAAATATTGAAAGTTTGAGTCTACCCAGAGGCACTACTTTCAGCCCCAAAATCCCTGTGGGGCATAGTTCGACTCTGACACTTAAGGGTTGCCATGAGTCAGAGTTAACTGAGTGGCAAATGGCTTCATGTATCTTCAGTGTCAATCCACTGAAGAGGCTGGCTTTTTGCTACCAAAGATAAGAGATGTAAACAGCCTCATCCTCAATTTCTGTTCTCACCAAAGACACAGTGAATGTGAGAGAGTCTGCAGCCCAGGTGAAAGGCTGACTCCTGAGGGCTGGTGAGCTCCACATGAGCTGCTGCAGGTTGGGAAGTCTCTGCCAATGTGATGGGATTTGTGGCAGCCTATGAAGGATCTCCAGCATGCGCATACAAGTGAGACACCTAGCTGCCATCACTGTGGCACTGAATTGGTTGCTAGTTGGAAAGGGGAAAGGGATGATAGAAACAATCAGCAGAGGTCACAGCAGCTTCGAGAGGAAAAAGTCAACAGACACAGGCAGGAGACAGAAAAGAGAAAGTCTATTGAAAGAAAGAATATCCAGAAGGAGCAGGAAAGGTTGCTTGAAGATAAAGGGAAGCATAGTCAATGAAAGCTGATGCTAGAAAAAGCCAGAGTGCTGGGGTTCAAGTGGCAGGCCCAGAGAAGGAAGATTTTGCTGCAAGAACCTGATAGCCTTGTAGGGTAAGATGGGTGTGGGGAGGTGAGAAGGAGGATTTTTCTCTGCCTGCATCACCCAGAGACCTAAAAATATATTAGGAGGTGAATTCTTGAAGAAACGGACTGTGTTTTATTCATTTCTGTAACCTAAAGGCTGAGGACTGCACTTTGCCCACAGTCATTGCTCAAGAAATGTTTACAAAAGAAATGATTGGCTGAACAAGAGGATGAATTTAGAATCTAGAATGCCCGGGATCTCAGAGGGAGGTAAAACCAAACAAGCGGAAACGCCCACGGAGAGGGACAGAGGGAGTCAGCCTTTCGGGTGAGGATATTGACAAAATTCTCCTGAACTTCAGAGCTAGAAACATGAAATACAGGCAGGAGGGTGTTCCTCAGCACTTTCTAGAACAAAATCATCTACTCTCTTACCCCACCCTTTCCCCTCTAGCTCAGGGATCTGAAATCTCCTCATGAGGACTTCAGCCCTTCTCAGCACCCTCCAACTGGCATTCAAAGCTCTCCCTAATCGCTTTTATATCAGTCAGAATTCAGAAAAAATAGAACCAATAAGAAATATACATAGAGGGATTTATTACAAGAAATTGACTTATGTGACTGTGGGACTGCCCAGGTAGGTTCAAAATCCTTAGGGCAGGCTCTCAGGAAGGGCAGCCTACAACAGCGGCCAGAGCTGAAGCTGCAGTACACCAGTAGAACTTTTTCCTCAGGGAAATCTCAGTTCTTTTCTCCAGTCCTTTCCGATGTACAGGCCCACCCAGATTACCTAGGACGCTCTACTTAAAATCAACTGATAATGAACATTAATCACACCTACAAAATCCTTTCACAGCAACACCAAGAGAAGTGTTTGAATGGACAACTAGGACTACAGCCTAACCAAGATGAAACACTAAACTTGGATTTCTCACACCCCCATGCCTTGGTTGTTAACTGTCACCCAGTTGGCCCCTGTGTCACGCTGACCCTGTGCACAACAGGACACATTGCCTGGTCCTGTACCATCTACATGATTGGTTGTGGATCAGGCTGCTGTGATCCACATGGTTTTACTGGCTAATTTGCAGAAGTAGATCACTTGGCTTTTCTCCCTTTCTTCCGTGTCTGTCTAAGTTTGGAAGCTCCCCTGAAATCTGTTCATCATCATAGAAACATACAAACCTGTACTGACAGACGGGTAACGGCTGCATCTGAGGTGTACTGGCTGGGAACTGAACTGGAGTATCTAGCATAGAAGGCAAGAATTCTATCACTGAACCACCAATGCTTCCCTGCTCCAATAATTAGCCTTAATTCTGTGAGATATGTCTTGTCTGTTAGAGGGCAAGAACTGTGTATTTTTCATTCTCTGGATGCCCACACCCCAGAGGCCCTAGCATAGCAAAGAAGCTCAGCACATTTAATATAAAAATTGCAGAACCCACCACCATTTACATACAACTTAGTCACACTCTTTTCAAACACTTCACCTCTTATGGTCCTAAGGTGGGAGGGAAAATGTTGGATGGCCGCTGGATAGAACTAAGCCCCTAATTCTCCTTCTTCACTGACCCTGTGAAGCTGACACCATTACAGGAGCTGGCTACCAATTCTGATGGACCAGATCCTTGAATACGCCCTGAAGAAGAGTCCGTTCCTATTCTATTTCCACCCCATACATAAACCCCTCTGCCTGCTAGTCAGGGAGCCATCTTGGAGATGCAGGTCTCATGTGAACTCCTTTACCTGACCAACCAAATAAAGTTTTTTTTTGATTTTGCTCTAAATGTCCTACTCAGCACCTACCCCACACACATTGTCCCTATTCTGCTAGTATAATTTGTCGAAGCATTCATCCCAAAAGGCGTGGGGGACATCTTTTTTCCCAATCATTTTAATTTAAATCTCCTTTGTTTAAGTCTCAGGGCTGTCTTACTGTATTGACTAAGAATGCCCACTTGCTCCCCAAAGAGTAACTCCCTCCCACATGCCCTGACTTGAGCCTAGAGTTCTATGAGCATTTCTTTGTACAGAAAAGCCGATTTTCAGAAAATTCTCAAGGGAATCCGTAATCTACAAAAGATTGAGATTCACAAACAATGCCCCTCCCATCCCTATTCTCAATCCATACAGCTACTAACTGACCCAGTGGCATCACTAGAGTTGCAGTCACCCAGTGCTGTGTCATTCACCCTATTCTAACTACCGTAACTAAAACACCAAAAATTTGACAAAATCAGCAACTACAAAAACACCTACAGAGGAGTGGAAGTGCAGAGGAAGGAAATCTGGCAGTTTAAAGCATCATTATAATTTAATAATGGTAGCTCTGGCCAGAGCCCATTAGAAGGTTCAAAAAGTAAATTAGCATAGCATTGTAGCCTAGTGGGTATATTGATAAATGTAAGCTGGGTTTACGATAAACATGTTTGGTGTTACAACTAACAGCAGTGATATTTTTATAAAGTATAATAAATTTCTGCTGAAACACTGTACCAAAAATTTATAGTTATTTTGCTGTCTGCACCCCCTGTAGCCTCCTAATGACACCACTGTAAAGCCTCTACATGGTACCTGATATTCCAGCCAAACCAGAGGACCTCCTTTTCCTCAAAGCTTCTCTCTGCTTCCTCACCTTTGCTTTCTGCCTGGGAATATCCACATCCTCCCAATCAAACCCCAAAAGAAAACAAACCCATTGATATCTAGTCAATTCTGACTCATAGTGACCTATAGGACAGAGTAGAACTGCTACATAGGGCTTCTAAGGCTGTAATCTTTCCCCCGCAGAGCATCCAGTGGGCTTGAACTGCCAACCTTTTAGTTAGCAGCCAAATGCTTAAGCACCACATCACTAGAGCTTCTTTCCTCCCAGTCGTGCCTCTCAAACCCTACCCATCTCTCAAGGCCTAGCTCATGGGCTTCCAAAGTAACCTCCCAGCCCCCAGGATACCCCCCGCAGTGGTGAAGTCTTTTACCTCTAGATCTGCATATCACTCTGGGCCTTGTAGGGGCCGTCTAGTTGTCCCTCCATCAAGGATTGAAGTGTGTCCCCGCAAAAATGTGTGTAGCCATTTAGCTGGACCATCATTCCGAATATTTTGTGATTGTCCTGCATTTTGTGATTTTCCTGTACTGTAAATCCCAATCTTTGCCTGTGGTTAAATAGACTGGGTTTATGTTAAAGAGGATTAGGATGGGAGTGTAAAAGCCTTTCTAAGGTCACCTCCCTGCTCCAGTGTAAAGTGAGTTTTGTGGAATGTGGCTTCCACCACCCTTTTAGCCTTTTATCCTCCAAGAGATAAAAGGAACGGGAAGCAAGCAGAGAGTTAACCTCATACCACGAAGAAAGCAGCAGTGGGAGTAGAGTGTGGCTTTAGACATAAGGTTCCTGCTCCAAGATGCTCCCTGAACAAAGGATAATACAACACAAGGAATTTCCTCCAGAGCCAACAAAGAGGAAAAGCCTTTTCTCTGGAGCATACATCCTGAATTCAGACTTTCAGCCTACTGGACTGTCTAAGAACAAACTTTTCTTTGCTGAAGCCATCTGCTTTGTGGAATTTCTGACAGAGCAATACCAGCTGAGTAAAACACCCTCCAAAATCCATTCTCCTCTTCTTCATGGGCACCGAGTCACCTAACAAGTCATTTCGTAGTCTGTCTTGCAGTTAGGTGTGGCCATACGACTAAGCTCTTGCTGAAAGGATAAGAACCAAAACAAGCAAACCCACTGCCGTTCAGTTGATTCCGACTCATAGTGATCCTATAGGACGGAGTAGAACTGCCCCATAGAGTTTCCAAGGAGAACCAGGCACATTTAAACTACCAATCTTTTGGTTAGCAGATAGTACTTAACCACCATGCCACCAGGGTTTCCAAAGGGATAGGAGGGAAAGTGAAATGGGTAAATTCCACCTCATTTGCTTAAAAGGAAATGCCTTCCAAGTACCTCTTCTCTTTTCCCTGGTCCCATGAGCTGGAACGGGGATGCCTTCATGACCTAGTGTGTAGAGCATGGAAGTGACCTAGACCAACCAGCCTGTTGTGCAAGAGAAAAAGAACTATCGCATTTGAACCACTGTATTTCAGGATTTTTTGTTATAGCAGCTTAGCCTTTACCCAAACACAGGCTTCTCTGCATAAATGTATTAAATTCTACTGTGCTTTCTAATTATTTGCATAAATGTCTCATGGCCTCTGTTAGAAAGCCAACTCCTAATTTGTCTCCCTGATTCCTCTCTTGCCTCCTACCTACATTCCAGGCTCAGCAGCTGGGGTGATCCTTTTGCTAAAAACTTTTACTCAGTAAAAGCCCAAATCCTTAAAATGGTACGCAACCAATCACTCTTATCTCTTTGACCTCATTTCCCTTATTTTCTCCTGTAGTCCTCTCAACCCCCACTGCCCCACAATCCTCACTCTGCACTGGCCACACTGACCTCCTTACTGTTCTTTAAAGAGGCTAGACACACTCATACTTTAAGGTTTTTGCACTTCCTGTTCCATCTGTTTGCTCCAGATGTCAACATGGTCTATCCTTTATCTCCTTCAGATCTTTACTCAAGTGTTACTTTGCCAGGGAGATCTTCTCTGGCCACGTTATTCAAAATTATACTTCCCAAGAGTCCCTAGATATTGCAAACAGTTAAGCACTTGACTAGTAACCCAAAGGTTGGCAGCTTGAACCCATCCAGAGGCACCTCAGAAGAAAGGCCCAGTGATCTATCGCTGAAAAGGCAAAATCAAACTAAACCCAAAGCTACTGGGTCAATTCTAACTCATAGTGTCTGTGATAGTAAAGATTATGTGTCAACTTAGCTAGGCCATGATTATTAGTGGTTTGGCAGATATTATGAAATCATCCTCCATTTTGGGATCTGATGTGAACAGCCTACATCCAATATTTATGGATGTTCTGGCAAAGCTCACCCTCTCTCTATTCTGTGTCTGATTTGTCATCCTGACCTCTGGTTCCTGGGACATAAGCCAGCAGCCTGCCATCTGATCTGACAATTTGAGGTTGTCAGTCCCTGAAACTATCTGAGTCAGAAGAAGCCTCCAGCCTGATGCCTGACCCCACGGATTTGGGATTTACCAGCCTCCACAAATGTGTGAGCCATTTCATTGAAACAAATCTCTCCACATGTATATCCATCACTGGTTTTGTTCCTCTAGAGAACCCAGCCTAAGACACAGATCCTATAGGACAGAGAAGAACTGCCTCACAGGATTCCCAAGGCTGTAAATTTTTGTGGGAGTAGACTGTCACATCTGTACCCCAAGGAGCTTCTGGTGAGTTTGGGTTGCCCACCTTTGGTTCACAGCTGGGAGCTTTAACCACTGTACCACCAGGGTTTCCTTCCAAAAATCATAGCCTTGAAGATCTTATGGAGTGCGCTTCTACTCTGCAACCCATGGAATGGCCATGAGTTGGAATCTACTCCGTGGTAAATGTGTGGTTTGATTTTATGGTATTCCTCCTCAACATCACTCTGGCACACTTATTCCACTTTCTTTGCCTGATTTTTCTTAAGAGCACTTAGCATCATTTAACATTCTATGTATTTTCTTTATTTCCATGTTTATTGTTTGAGAAGGTAAAGTCCATTAGGGTATGGATTTTTTATTGTTTCATGTTGTATTCTCATTGACCAGAATAGGACACGTAACTGCCACTGCCATCAAGCCAATTCCCACTCATAGTGAGATGGACATATAAATAGGACACATGAAAAAGGTTCACCCAATATTTCTCGACAGAATAAATGCCTTTGGGGGCAAAGCCTCTGTGTTGTTGTGTGACACTGAGTCCACTGCAACTTACAGTGACCCTCTAGGTCAGAAGTGCCCCGTATGGTTTCCAAGGCTGTAATTTTTATTGGAGCAGACAGCCACATCTTTCTTCTGTGAGTGGCTGGTGAGTTCTAACCACTGACCTCCCAGTTAGCAGTCAAGTGCTTAACTACTGCTCCACCAGGGATCCTTAAATACTCTGTAGTTCCCTTAATGCCGAGCACACTACTTTGTGCACAATAAGGTACTCGTAAGTATTTGATGAATGAATTATGATGGGAAACTCCTAAAATTCTGCTTCATAGTTCACTTTCTTCTCTAAGCATGCCTACACACATGGTCCTACATTAAATTTGTGAACTCACAAAAGTCTGACAAAGTCAGAACATGAGATCTTCCATTGGATATTACTGAAAATGGTAGAAAAAGAAAGGTGAGATGCTCCTCTGAGTATTTCTTGCCTCTGCCAGTTGGCCAAATCCCTCCCCCTCTCTGTGTCTCTGTTCCCCCATATGTAAAGTGAATCTAGTAGACTAGATGATCCCTGAAGTCCCTTTGTCGAGACCCTGAAACTGATTAGACCCCAAGTGACCTGGTTAGAGTTCGGGAGATGGGACTAGCAAGTCCAGTCTCCTGACAGGTGGTTAACCAGGCTCCTCCTCCCCAAGGCACCCAACCTTCTTGGCAGCAAAGTTCTGTTAAGCAAAAGTATGTTCCAGAGAAGGAAAAGCTCAGACTCCATAAGCAGAGAAAGACCTTGTACAGATTCTGGCAGTCCCTTTCATATTGATAAGGGAAGAGGGTGGTGACGTTGTTCCTGGTTCCAGGAAAATCAGGATGAGTGTAAAGATTACCAGGGATTCTAAAGAAAGAAGAAATGAGGCTATCAATAGCATCAGTTGTTCAACAGTGTTCCAAATGGCAGCTGGATCTGAGCCCCAGTTGAATTTATGTAGCCACTTAGTTTTAGTTTTTATTTATTTATTGCACATTAATTAATATCTACCCCTCCTGAAGAGTTGACATGAATGCAACAGGACATACCAGCTACTACACAAACCTTTCCTTGTTCAGCCGATAGGTATCCTAGCACAACGCAGAACAAGCACTAGTCAAAAGGTGTTGGATGGTAAACATGGGTTATGCTGAAATCCCAAATTAATTAAGCGAATTACTGATAACCTGAGAAATCTAACCTGTTTCAGTAGAGCATACAGGCATAAGAAACAGAATACCAACAACAAAGTCACTCTAACAGCAGCATGAAGAGTCTTTGGGGGATTTTACCCATGTAGGAGGGTGTCAAGAAAACAAATACTCAAAGTTTTGGACTGACTCAAAAGTCTATTCCTCACAGTCTTGTAAATTTTGCCCCTTGGCATCCCTTGGTGTCCAGAAAAGGAGAGAAGTACTCTGGGTCTTATTTGGAGCAGAAAATATGGGTAAGGCCAGCGGGGAGTACACAGAAAAGTGTTCAAGTCTAGGAACCAAACAGTATAGCAAATAGAGTCACACTAAGACAATGACAGTATGTATTTGTAGGGCACATTGGGTCTGGTGCACAGAAAATATCAGTCAATAAAACCTGGGGCTACTTAGCTGTTAGGAATGTCTTTCTTAATCATTGGTACAGGTTTTAGTATGACAGTCAGGAGGGTCTTCATTGGTCCAAATTTTCTACTCATCAAATGTTAATAGAAAAAGTTAAGAGTGTAAAGTCTCCTCTGCTCCACGTGAGGAGCAGATTCCCCAAAACTATCCTTCAAGATTACCTGAGCTCTTGTCTTTATATGTCAGGGCTCAGTTGATGTGTCCTTGTGAGTCCAGCTCCAGCTGGGTCACATGCTCTATGTTCAAGGACAAGGAATAATGACAAATCAGTGATTAATAACTGGACTTAGTCTTGTTCCTAGGTGGTGGCTATCGCAGACTCTTTAAATTCACCGTGATGGTTTTCCACTAGATACCATCTGGTTCTTCCCCAGGTTAGTAAAGGAGGGCAAAGTTCTCATCAACTGCACTATCCCAGTGGGTAGACTCAGTGTATATCAACATTTTAGCCTGAGGCCTTTTTTCCTCTTTGGTGTGTAACCAAGTAGTTTGTTGTCTAATTTTATAGGACAGACTATCTTCCTGGATTAATAAGAAGGGTATTTTGTTATCTCATGTCAGCCTGGTTATGAGGTCAGAAATTACTGTAGTGTCCAACCCACTAGCAGTTTAATCTGTTATTTATCCCACAGTGATTGATAAATTTCTTAAAAATTTCTCCAATTCAACTATACCGTAAGTAGGAATTAAAACTGTCAGAAATGGCTAATACCACTCCAAGTGTTGGACCAGTGAGATTTCTTCTGACTTTCATTTTATAAGATATAACAATATAACATTACCTTTCCAGTATTTACTAGTGTCATTACTATCATTATTATGAATAGCTAAAGGTAATCTTAAAAGTTCCTAAAGTGCATTGTCCAGGCATTTGCTAGGAACCTAAACAAGAGATTGTCCAAGTAAATTCACTGTCAGTTGAAAGAAATCATCTAAATCAGTAGAGTTGGATTTACTACACAAAATATATGTATCCTTAAACAGCACACAGAGTTTATCTAGAAAAAAACAGAAAGTATAGAAAAACTTGCATGTGACAAGTTTTCATTACAGAATTAATGATTGGCAAAATAATGCAGGATGGATCTCTCCTATTGGAGATCTTCAGTTAATCTCTTTAAAACATACTAAGTGTTCTTCCCAAGGGCAAGCTGCCTCTCCTTGGTTTACCTGTTAACCGTCATGGGCCACCGTCTCAGAAGCAGAGTGGAACCGAAGACACAATCTCTCAGAGCAAAGTGGTAGTGCTAGTTTATGTGGGCCATTGTTTGACTTAAAGTGGCTTCAGGAAATAGTTTTTCCTCAAAGTTCAAAGTTCCAAAGGACATCCAAAGGCCTGTGTGGTTTATCCCAACCTCCACAAAAGCCAGGAAAGTAGATTCCAGAAGATTTACATACAACTCCTTCATGGCTCCTGCTTTTGGATCATGGTGTCGCTATAGAACCTTCTATACAAAACGCTCAATAAATGGTAATTGAACATCATCTGGTTTTTAAGATTCCGGGCACCATATAGTGAACTAGGGAGCAGAACAGAAACACTAACAATAATATTAGGCGAAGTGTCTGAAATAACCAATGAACTTATGACCCTAAGATCTTGAATGAGGAAACAAATCTCATGAGGTATTTGTCTATGCATAAGTAATATCAGTGACTGTCTTTTCTGTTCCTCAGCAGCAACTACATTTCATAAAACCTGTTTGAATATTAATATAAATACAGCAACATTTATCTATTAAAGCATGAATTGTTTCTTGATAGAATATGAAATCTAATGTTATTATAATTTGTAAAATTTTAGCTCAAATTTCAGACACTTCTATGGTTATAGTATTTACAATTTTGCTAAGCTGACCAATACGGAATTCTCACTGGAGAATATCTAAAATCCTTAGTGAAATAATTTAGGAGATAGGAAAATGGTTTCTTATATCTAGACAGTAGGACCTTAAAACATCAGCAATATTTTCACATAAAACCCTTAATATCTTTTCAGTTACTCAGTCTTAATGTAGTTATTTTCTGTTCCACCTGATTCTGGATCAGCCAGTCTGTGAGCTCATTAGTTTCTGCATAACAGTTTTGGAAATCTGAATTCACAGCTCTAATATAGTCCACTTTTTTGTTTGAGATTTTCTGATCAATTGTTTTCAGACAATCATCGAAGTAAAAATTTACATTCAGATGACAAAACATAATATGGCCATGATTGATTTATAAAAATAAATACTATTAATAGAGAAGAGACCTGATAGAAGTTAATTATAGGCAAAATGTGAAAGCCAAATAAAATCAAATCTGTTATAAAACTTTAGACAATAATATTTTAAAATGTAACCATTAACTGTATTTTTAAAGAATTTCTGACATCATACATAATAACCATGGAGTATAATACCTTACATACCAAGATTATATATACACCAATACTATCAAGTCTCTATATACTTAAATAGTATAAAAATAACTTCATAAGTAAATAATTTGAATTCCCAAGTCAAAGCGTTGGCTTTGATGGTGCTAGATTAAAACAAATGAAGTTATAATCAAATTAGCAATTAAGGAAGAAGAAAATTATGATATAATATTATGCATTTGTTATGTAACATTAGGTAGACACATAAGAGGAAATAATCAATATAAATTTTAACCAATGAGTATCAGATTCTTCTCTTGATTTTAATCTCTTCTGTGTAATTTATGAAATAAAACCAAAGATCTTAGAATAAAACCCTTAGCTTTTTCTTCTTTCTGAAGCTATGTGGCTTGATTTTGACTCAGCAATCATTTTAATGAGAGGTCAAACCTTTGCTTTTAAGGGAGACTACACAGTGAATACATTAACCATTTACTCAGAAATCACAGAAAATTTTGTTATTTTAACAGTGAAAAACCCGGTTCTTTGTTTTATATTTTATCTAACATTAATGTTCTTAAAAATCTCATAAATTAAACATTTAAACTTTTATTAGACAAACAAAACATGTGACCATATCAAATAAATATTTTTCAATAAATTTCTTCTAGTATATCACTTTAAATAAAAATATGTATATATATATCCTTTGTCTTGTGGCATGAAAAGCAAAGGTAGAGAAACTTAAATTACAACAAATATCTAGTGATCCAATTTAATATCAATAAGTTATCTAAAAGGTCCTGGAAATTCCTTCAAGCTTGTAATTGAAATAAAGTTTGCTTGAACATTCCAAGCTTTCGTTTAACTTTTACTATGTCTCATATTTTCCTAATCTAATTTTTGCCTTCAAAAGGTTTTATCAACTGGCTTTGGAAATCACAAAATATCTGCTCAACTGACCAAGTCTCTTGCTAGGGTTGAAGCATTTTTTTCAGGCCATTTCAGATGTGTCTCAAAGTTCACCTACAATAGAGAGAACTTGTTTACAGTTATTTTTAGACTGGGATTTCCAATTTCTGATAACTATAGGGTTGCTATGAGTCAGAATCAACTCTACAACAGTGAGTGAATTTACAGCAAAGCAGTAATTCTTTCTCATCTTCTTTCTGTCTTAAAAGATTCCTACCTAGTTAGAAAAGATATTTTCAAAAGCTTCACTGAAGCTACATAATCTTGGAAGCTAGGGAGGAGTGAGGAAAACAGGTCCTGGCCCACCCTCTAATTTGTTGTTTGGGGCTGTTGAGTTGGTTCCAACTCATAGCAACCCTATGCACAGCAGAATGAAACGCTGCTTTGTCTTGCATCACACCCACAATTGTTTTAATGCTTAAGTCCACTGTCGCAGCCATTAAGTCAGTCCATATTGTTGAGGGTCTTCCTCTTTTTCGCTGACCCTCCACTCTATCAAGGACGATTTCCTCCCAGGACTGATCCCTCCTGACATGTCCAAAGCATGTAAGACACAGTCTTGCCGTCTTTGCCTCCAAGGAGCACTCTGGTTGTACTCCTTCCAGAACAGATCTGTTTGTTCTTTTGGCAGTCCATGGTATAGTCAGTATTCTTCCGAGCAGCACAATTTAAAGGCATCAATTCTTCTCCTGTCTTCCCTTATTTATTGTCCAGCTTTCCTATGTATATGATGTGATGGAAAATACCATGGCTCGGGTCAAGCGCACCTTAGTCTTCAAGGTGACACCTTTACTTTTCAATACCTTAAAGAGGTCTTCTGCAGCAGATTTTCCCAACGTAATACGTCTTTTGATTTCTTGGCTGCTGCTTCCATGGGTATTGACTGTGGACCCAAGTAAAACGAAATCCTTGACAACCTCAATCCTTTCTCCGTTTATCACAGTGTTGCTCAATGGTCCAGTTGTGAGGGTTTTTGTTTTCTTGATGTTGAGGAGTAATCTGTACTGAAGGCTGCAGGCTTTGATCTTCTTCAGTAAGTGTTTCAAATCCTCTTCACTTCCAGGGAGTAAGGTTGTGTTATCTATGTAAGACAGGGTAGTTAATGAGTCTTCCGCTAATCTTGATTTCTTGTTCTTCTTCTTATAGTGCAGCTTCTCAGATTATTCGCTCAGCATACAGATTGAAAACTTATGGTGAAAGGATACAACCATGATGCACACCTTTCCTGACTTTAAACCATGCGGTGTCCCCTTGTTCTGATCACATGGCTGCCCCTTGATCCGTATAGAGATTCCTCATGAGCTCAGTTAAGTATTTTAGAATTCCCATGTTATCCAATGTTATCCATAATTTGTTTTGATCCACACAGCTGAATGCCTTTGCATAGTCAATGAAACACAAGTAAACATCTTTCTAGTATTCTCCACTTTCAGCCAAGATCCATCAGCCATCAGCAATGATATCCCTAGTTCCCCATCCTCTACTGAATCCAGCTTGAATTTCTGGAAGTTCACTGTCAATATACTGTTGCAGTCACTTTTGAATGATCTTGAGCAAAATTTTACTTGCATGTGACATTAATGATGCCAGGCAAATGTCATCGAGTTGAATCCGATATCCTTCAGTAATTAATTTCCACATTTAGTTGGATCACCTTTCTTGGGAATGGGTATAAATATGGATCTCTTCCAGCTGATCAGATAGCTGTCCTCCAAATTTCTTGTTACAAATGAGTGAGCACTTCCAGTACTTCATTTGTTTGTTAAAATACCTCAATTGACATTCCATCAATTCCTGGAACCTTGTTTTTCGCCAATGACCTCAATGCAACTTCAAAGTTTTCCGTCAGTATCATCAGTTCCTGATCATATGGTACCTCTTGAAATGGTTGGACATAACCAATTCTTTCAGGTACAATGACTCTGTGTATTAAACACATGTAAATGATTTGGAAGACAAGATTGGGTCTTTCCAAATCATTTACATATGTTTAAGTTCACCTAGGGATTTTGAAAAGCAAAAGATAACTAATTCCTTTCCTTCTGGTCTTTCAGATCTGTTACTTTTGTATTAACACCAAAATATCCATTTTTTTTTAATAAAACATACTTCATATAATGGAAACATTTTGCTTTTACTTTTCAAATAGACCAATTTATCTAATAATTTCTCCAAGCAGCTGCTAAAAGTCTAAATCGTAAAACAGACCCAAGATGCAGTTTCCTTGGATAGGGAAGTACTGAGGTTCTAATATAGCCTTTCAATAAACAGCAATTTGTAGCTATTAGCTACCAACCTAACACAAGACAGAAATGTAGATACAATGCTCTACTCTAAAAGCAAAGTCTCAGAAGAAAAGAAACAGATTGCATAAACTCACTAAACATTACCACACAAAAACAAAGATATGGAGATTCTTGTTTCTTAAAACATGTACAATAATTTTTGGCAAGAGCGACTCAATTCAATAGAGAAAAGCAGGTTCTAGTTAATTTATTAACTTGCCAAACCTCATACGGAGAAGTATTAGGGATGTTGACAAAATCTGAACATCAAGGAAAATTTTCAACAGATGATCACCAAGGACAAAATCGACATGGGGGAAAGAGAACCCAGAAGACAGAAAGACCCATGTGAATGAGTGACTACATTAACACGTGACCAGAAGAACCAGATGGTGTCCGGCCACCTCCAGTGACAGCCATGATGGGGCTCACAAAGTTGAGTCCCAGTGGCAATACCAGAATAAAAAGGGGTGTGCCCTGAGAACTCCACTAAAAGACTGCAACTGATGGTCCGAAGGCCTGGGGGTTCCCCTGGGAGCATGGCCCCTAGACCTGATGCTGCCCCTGATCATAAATCATTACTGAGGTCAACTCTTCGAACAGGAATGGATTGGACTTGGCGACCCAGAGTGACCATATGGTGTGTGCACTTTACGGTTCTATGCATCTATAGGATGTTGTCCTACTGGGCTCCTACTAGAGGGGAGTGGAGTGGGTAGACGGATTGTTAGGAGGACATGACTTGTATCGAACAGAAGGGAGAAGTGTACTGCCACCGGGCAAGGAGAGCAGCGGGAGCTGCACATAGGCGGGCATGAGAATTTAAACTGAATTGTACACTTTCACTCAATCACAATAAGAAAAAAAAGAAAAAAATTTTCCTGAAGAGGATAGAATGGACAACATAATTAAAGCTCGTTTTCCGGAAGTGGTCACTGAAATTCCAAATTACTTCTAGCATGCTCAGTTTATAGCATTTTTAAATATGAACCCCAAACAAATGTCTTAGTAGTGTGGGGGGTGGGGCGGCGGGAGGGGGTGGAATCCAGGCTTGCTTATCAAAGATACTAAGCTCTATGGTTCACAGTTTTGGTTTCCTTCTTTTTAAACTTAATTCATTTTGACGACTGGAGACCTACTCTCTTATTTTAGACCTCAATATACTAGTTCCTCCAATTGAAAAGTACTTTAAGACTACTTATACTTTTAATTTTGTCACTGCGATACTTCATACTGCATCATTAAAAAAGGAAAGGAAAGGTTAATTCCCGCTTGGCGGAAAGATCCGGCCCTCCGGTCACCAGCATCCCCTTTCAGCCCACGGCAAAAACCTCTAGGCTGTCTAGCGACCCCGCCCTGATTGCCTAGCTACTGGGGGCGTGGCTACGCCTTAACTCTCCCCCGCCCCTTCATGCCCTCCTGCCAATAGTTTAGATAACAGGGAAGAGGCGGAGTTATAGCGAGGACCCTGCCCCTCGCTACCTCCTCAGCCAATCAATGATGGCGGGGCGTAGACTTTTGTGCGGTCCACGCCTCCCTGAGCTGAACAATTTAGAGCCGCGCGCCCGGCAGTGACGCAAGATGGCGGAGTAGCAACGCGAAGCGGTTAGTACCAGGTCTCCCAGCACGACTTCGATTCCAGCCTCGGCAGCAGCAGGGATCGCGGAGCGCTGAGTGCTCAGGGTAATTGGCCAAGATGCCAAATATCAAAATCTTCAGCGGCAGCTCCCACCCAGACTTATCCCAGAAAATTGCTGACCGTCTGGGCCTGGAACTAGGCAAGGTGGTGACTAAGAAATTCAGCAACCAAGAGACCTGGTAAGGGCCGAGTTGGAACTCCGAGCCGAGCTCACCTGCCGGGGCCGCGGGGGCACCACATGAGGGGCGGAGGACGGGGGGATGGGCCGCCGCGTGAGTTCCTAGGGGCGCTGGCACGGAAGGGGGCACCTTGGTGGTGTGCGTGCTTCGCGGGCTGTTTCCGTTATTTTACCTCTGGTGGAAAGGTCACGTTTATTCTCACCGTGCGGTGGGGTTGAGTCAAAATGGTGCACGAGGCGAAGCTGCACTGTGTTTGAAGGCTGGGACTGGAGGACCCAGCGTGGGGATAGCGGCCGCCAAGTGCCAGGGAAGGGGATGATCGCTTAGCCTCGGCCGTGAGGACACGTGGCTCTGTCGCTTTGCTGTTGAGCCACCCTGGCTGGACTGGGTTCTCTTCAGCTCATGAACCAGCTTGCACTGGAGAACCTACTGCCTTCTGAGCCCTCCTAATCTTCTCCTGAGGAGCAGCTTTTCAATTCAAAACGGTATCAGTACGGTTTGATGCTTAGTGTGACTGACATGTACTGAGGTTGCTAATATTATTACCCAGGAGTTGCCTTAGTTTGATAAGCGCTAACTTTTCACATTTTTAGAATCTAGAATGAAGCCATACTTAAGTTAAATCTAGTTTATTGGATAAAGTGATGCATTCTCTATATATATTCTTGGTGTTCATCTCAGCTCCAACCACGTTACGTTACGTTATTTCTGGAATTTTTGACCTCCCTCCGTGTAGCTAGTGATCCTGATAGTGCAGAAGTATATTTTTCAGGATACATCTACCCTGGACTTGTCCAGTTCTATGAGAGCTGCGTGGAAGAATTTAGGAAACAATTTTATACCTGAATGTAGATGAAAAGTGATGGAGTGGAAGACTGGGATCACACAGTACATTGAACAGTGAAATTTTTTTCCATTGCCTTCCTCTATGGGGAGTTCTACTCCGACCTATAGGGTTGCTGTGAGTCGGAATCGACTGCAGGGCAGTGAGTTTGGTTTTGATTTTGCCTGTAAAACGTTTCCCCTCCCCCCACTTCCACTCTCTTCCTGCACCACTGAGCCATTTTAGAGAACGCCTGTTACTTGATTCTTTCAATTCCCCTTCCACCTAAACATAGATTCTTCTGGTGTGGTTCATGTACGGTGTCACCCTGTTCAGATCCGCACACTACTCAATTTTAAAGATGCAGGCCGTCTGTTAAGGGGAAAGTTTACACCTAATGATCGATTAAATTAATGAACTTGACATTGAGCACTTTTTCCTAAATGATTTTGCTTTTCTTTTTTCTTTCAGTTGGTTTCCAAAGTGCCACTCCTCTTATCCTTTTTAGATCTTCTGGATAAAACTGTCTGTAATGGACAGCATCATTCTGCATGTCTGATTATGGTGCTACTGATTGTGATGTAAATGACTGCAAAGACAGTGGTGCCATCTGTAACAGGCAATACCTTAAATCAAAAGAGTCTAGCCAAGGGCTATCTAGCTTTGACCACGCCTCTGTAGCCCGTGGGCTGTAATAAAGAACGGGTAACAAGATCAGACTTCATGAATAGCAGGATGGCCTGGGGGACAAGAATGCTTTTCACTTACAGGTTTTTGGGGCCCTCTTAGGTAACTAGTTATTAAATCCTTTTCCTAAACCCAAAGCCTTACGCCTATAGGAAAAAAAATGAAGACTTCATTTTCTCCTTGTGTTAACTCTTCTGTCCTCTACATAAAACTACACACTAGGCTATGTACAGTAAATTGAAAAGTTACCTTTGATTATTCTGTTATATTGGGAGAGGGTAGGAGAGAACAATTTCATTTTCCACCGTTTTTTTTTTTTCTGTTGAATTCATCAATAATCCAAATCTGCGTCTACTCTGAGCTAGTGTCATTAGTTAAACAACTGGACAGCAACATGGACAGCTTGGAAACACTGAGTAAGATTTTTAAGCCCAAGATGGATAAATGCTGACTAGTTAAGTTTCCTTGTTTATGGCTTAATCATGAGCTTCTTGGTTTCTTAGATACTTTGAAATTTTCATTAGGCAAAGTTGAATATGGACTCCCCCATACCCACGTGGGCTTTTCTACACAGCAGAAATGATTTACTGCTGTTTTCTGTGATTCTTGGAGTCTCTAACTCATGGATAGGCAGCTTAGTGGGAGCTATGACTTATCAGATGGGGAACCGCAGAGCCCATCCTTAAATCAGAGACAGTTTGTGCTTAGTATAGAAGCTAGCAGAATCTCAGAGGGTGATACTCCTTTGAGCAGAGTGGTTTTATTTCTGAAGTCAGGATCATCCTATGCACATATTATATTGAATTCTCTCAATACTATGTGGAGTTTATCCTTTTATCTGTATTCTGTAGGTGAGAGAACTAGGATTCAAAGGTTAAGTAATTTGCCCACCAGTGAATATTATTGGAAACCCTCGTCGTGTAGTAGTAAAGTGCTACCTCTGCTAACCAGAAGGTCAGCAGTTCAGATCTGCTAGGTGCTCCTTGGAAACTCTTTGGAGCAGTTCCACTCTCGTATGTAGGGTCCCTATGAGTCAGAATTGATGGCAGTGGGTTTGTTTGCTTTTTCTTTTTTAATATTCTTTTGCATTCCTGCTGATGTATTTCACCTGGTCTTTAAAACATTTGGGTATACTAAAATTTTAACTGTTCTCTTGGCTTCAGTATTGATAAATAACATAGGTTTATTTGGTTATTCTGAATTGGTTAACAAGAGGAAGAAAGAACTTCGGTTTCTCATGTTTTTCCTCATAACATCATCTTTTGGGAAGTTAATCCCCTGTATTTTGTACTTGCCAACATCTAAATTCTTGAGGTTTTCTTCGGTATACCATCTGGCTTTTGAATTATTTCCTCTTTCTGTTTGTTAATATTCAGTGCTGGCCATATGCACTTAGACCCATGCTGAGGAAGGGATAAGGGGGAAGCTAGTTTTCTCACTCATTGGATAGATATAGCCAGTCTTGGCCTCTTCAAAACCACTGGGACAATGATTGTCTCAAAGCCATTTGGAAAACCCTGCATTAACTAATAGACAAGAACAAGGAGAATGTGTCACCCTCTAAGTTGCTGAACCAGGTCTTTCTACCTACAGTGAAACCTGTGAGAGCTGAAACTCAATGGGACTGCCTGGGTTTTCTGGGTTTCAGAAGTTTTCTGCCTTTGAAAGGGTGTGGCCTTAGTACTTTTCTGTTGCTTGTCTTACTGGAAAATACTTGCGTTTTCCTTCTCTGACAAATTTCTGCCTTACACATGTGCAAGTCATTGCAGGTTTTAGTTATAACTCGGAACCCTGGTGGCACCGTGATTAAGAACTTAGCTGCTAGCCAAAAAGTTGGCATTTTGAATCTACCAGCCACCCCTTGGAAACCCTGAGGGGGCATTTCTACTCTGTCCTATAGGGTAGCTATGACTCGTAATCAACTCAATGGCAAAAGGGTCAGTTTTGGTTGTACCATTAGTCAGTGCCATCACTTACCTTTTAGAGAAAACTGTAAAGATTCGTTGAACTGTTTATTGACTAAGCTGTGTAATCTGAGTGTAGTTCATAGGCTTTTTAAGGCTTGTGAAAGTCTTTGCCTTGCATTACAACTAAGAGAAGCCTTGGTCTTGATTACTAAAATTAGATATATACATAGTAAAGCCCTAGGCAGTGTCCTAGTTTACTTACACCACCTTGTTTTTGACATAGGTAAATAACTTTAATATTATCAATTTTGTCATGACAAATGTCTTCCTCTGTTGAGGGTAAGTTTTAGTCTTAAGTTTGGTCTTGGGAAATAGCTAAACTGCTGGTTAATTATCAAGTAATGACACAAACCCATTGCTGTCAAAATCAATTCTAACTCATAGTGACCCTATAGGACAGAGTAGACCTTGTGGTGTAGTGGTTAGGAGCTATGGCTACCAACCGAGAAGGTGGGCAGTTGGGATCTACCAGGCACTCCTTGGAAACCTTGTGGGGCAGTTCTGTTCTGTTTTGTAGAGTCACTGAGAAAGGGAACCAACTTGATGATGGCAGTGGGTTTGATTTGGAGGGGAATGACACAAAAATGGTACTAGCAATAGTGGTAACTGGTGAGCTAGTAAGTCACTTTCTTTAAATTATTTTTCAAAATCATATATAGTGTTAGAATGTAAAATTTTAAAGGAATTGTGTATATTAATGCTGTATATTCAACAGATGTTCTCTAATGTTTAAATGGACAGTGGTATTTTATAATTCATACTTTATCTCCTTTCAGGAAAGAATAGAAAAAGTTAGCAAAGAAGATATATACATCAGACCAAAGGCTTCAGTAATTGTATAAAGAATTTGACATAAAATGATTACTGAAGTTTAATGTTACATTTAACTGTATCCCTTGGCTTCCGAGCAGCCAAAAGGATAAAGGCATATACAGTGGATTATGTAGTTTTAATTATCATAAAACTCTTCAGAGACTTCCAGGCATGGAATTCTAAGAATTTTGTGGGCGGGATCCTTAAATAATGATATTGAGTAATATAGTAGTTTTGTGGATATATTTTTATATTGCCTGATAGTTGAAACACTTGTAAAAGGAGATAAGCCACCATGGTCTAAAAATGATGTCTTCTGTCTTAATTGATAATAAAGCTTTAAAACCTTAAAGGAGTGTTACGTAGTTAGCATGCCCCTCATCCTGTCTTAGATCAGTTGTTGAATTGTACACCTGTTCTCTTGCTCCTGATCAAACCACTTGACTCTGGTAAGTGAATGGCCTGGAACACTGATGACAATTCTCTACTGAAACATGAGCCAAAGGGCAAAGTTGCCTGATTTCCATTCTCCCCAAGGAGATGGAGATCTTTGCCGTGGAGTTGAGATACTGGGGATGACCAGGCTAGATTGAAAATGTTTCAGTTCTGAGGTTACTCAAATATTTGAAGCACTTGGCCAGGACTATAACCAAAACCAAACCAAACCTGCTGCTGTCCAGTCAGTTCTGACTCATAGCAACCCTATAGGGCAGAGTAGAACTGCTCCATAGAGTTTCCAAGGAGCACCTGGCTGATTTGAACTGCTGACCTTTTGGTTAGCAGATGTAGCACTTAACCACTATGCCACCAGGTTTTCTAGGCCAAGACTATTATAGAAGGGACTGTTTTAGCCTGAAACCTCTCACAGGGCAGTAGTGGTAATAAAGGATTGCTGAGAAGCCTCTGTCTGCTGCTACTGCCTGACTGGGCCTACCAGAAAATACAGTGTGCATTTTTTACTTGTACAGCACTTCTCAATTCAGTTTCCCAGTCATACGTGCCAGATTTCAAGTGCTCCTTAACTGCATGTGGCCAGTGGCTACCACATTGGACAGTACGGTTGGAAAGCATGGAAGTTGTTCTTCCAGAAAGCCCTTACTTAGTCCCTCTTGGCTGTCCATTCACTTTTTGAAGAATATGTTCACGTTTTTGGTTTTGGCGTAGTTGACTTGTCCAGCATATTTGGTTGTTTCTTTGGGCTGATCTGGTATTAATAAAATATCATTAACATATAGGTTACTTGTCTTTATACTTGTTATAACTGAAGGTCAGGAAAAGTTTATATAAAAGCTGAATCAAGTTAGGTAAAAAAAGGGGTGGGAGGGTAGACAATGTTATGTCAATTCAGCTACTTGAAGATCTACACGATTGATTTATTCATTACGTTGCTCAGTATCACTTAGAATGTCATTTAAAAAAATTCTTCATAACTAGCCCTCTCTGAGCTCTTTCAGATTGTAGTTCTACCAGAAATTTAGGTTTTAGTTGATTATATGTAAAACGATGTGAATAGATTTGTCAAGAAGTTTTAAAAAAATGCTTCCATTTGACCATAGTGTAGAATCAGAAACCATGGTTGCACGGTGGTTAGAGTGCTCACTGCAAGCTGAAGCCTGCTGTTTGAAACCACCAGTGGCTCTGTGGGAGAAAGACACGACAGTCTGCCTGCCTCAGAAGCCCTATGGGCTCGCATTGGGTTTGGTGTGTAGAATCAGAAGAAAGGAACATATCTTATGAACTGTGATGAAAGTCAGTATTCTAAATGTTCTCAGTAGCAGGCCTGCTACTGATTCATACTCTGGCTAAAGTCTGTGAATGCAAGAGGCAGCCTAATCCTGGCCAGTATTCATTCATTCACATCATCGGCGCTGGCTGGCTGGCTGGCTGGCTAGCATGACAGATCTAGTTCTACCTTCATGAAGGGAATCACCAGGCTGATGAGAGACTAACTCAGGAGGTTCTTTTTAATTGACTTTATTATGGAACATTTCAAACATTACACAGAAGTAGAGAAAATAGTGTGATGGTCTGCCTTCCCCCAGTGCACCTGTCACTCAGCTTCAGCAGTTACCAACTCATGGCTAATCTTGCTTCCTCTTATTCCACCCATACCACACAATTATTTTGAAGCAAACCCAGACATTAAATCATTTACATATATTTCAGTAACCACAATACGGTTGTCATTTCTTAAAAAATTAACAGTAATCTCTTAATATCAAATAACCTGTCATTGATCAAATTTCTCATTCTCGTAAATGTGTTTTGTAAAGTTTGTTCAAGTAGGTATGCAAATAAGACCCATGTAGTGCAGTTGGCTGAGCTATTTCTCAAGGTAAAATCAGAGTTCTCCAAGTTCAGTCACAGTGTAACCTAGTGTCACATGGTAACAGAAGTGCTTTTGTTTTTAGTTGTGCTTTTATGACCTTGGAAACTGGTAGTGTAGTGGATAAGTGCTATGGCTGCTAACCTAAAAGTCGGCAGTTTGAATCCACCGGCCACTTCTTGCAAACTCTATGGGGCAGTTCTACCCTGTTCTGGAGAACAGGGCAGATGCTTTGAGTCAGCATCAGCTCTGCAGTGCTGGGTTTGGTTTTGGTTTTGTTTACGACCTCAGCTTTCAGAGTGCTACAGTAGTTGTTTAGTGCATGAAAAGCATGAATTTAAAAAAAAAATTCCATCCAGTCAGTTCCAACTCACAGTTACCTACAGGATAGAGTAGAATGGCCCTATAGGGTTTCCAAGACTATAATCTTTATGAGAGCAGACTGCCACAGCTTTCTCCTGTGGAATGGCTGGTGGTTTGTAACCACTGACCGGTCAGTTAGCAGCCGAGCATTTAACCAGTGCACCCACCAGGGCTCCTTAAAGGTATGAATAATAATGCACTTAAAATTTTTTTTTATTGTGGCGAAAATAAGTATATAACAAAGCACCGTTTTGGACTCCTGTCAGATATCAGCGAACAGGAAGCTTGGGAAAGCTGCTTCAGGGACATCCTGACGGAAGACAAATTACCTGATAACCAGGGAAACATGTTTTTCCACCCCCTATCCTTCTCTGTGGAAACCCTGGTAGTGTAATGGTTAAGTGCTGCAGCTGCTAAGCAAAAGGTCGGCAGTTCAAATCTGCCATGTGCTATAGGAACGCTGTGAGTTGGTATCAACTCAATGGCACTAGGTTTGGTTTTTTTAATCCTCTGTGGGGTCACTATGAATTGTAATCAACTTGATGGCAGTGGGTTTGGTTTTGGTTTTGATATCATTTGGTGTCCTTTCCTAGAAACCCTGAGTGTCTTAGTGGTTAAAAGCTATAGCTGCTAACTCAAAGGTGGGCAGTGTGATCCACCAGGTGCTCCTTGGAAACCCTATGGGACAGTTCTGCTCTGTCATAGAGGGTTTCTGTGAGTTGGAGTCTACTCAGTGGCAGTAGGTTTTTTTTTTAATTCAGTGACATTGATTCAGTGACACTGATTACATTTATCATATTATACAAACATCAGTTATTCTGTCATCATTATCAGAAACTCAGTGTCCCCTAAGAAATGATTCCTCCTCCCTCCCACCCCGGGTAACCACTAATAAACTTTAGTCTTTATGCATTTGCCAGAATAGTGTATATTTTGTTAAAATTGAATCATAGATTTTCACAGAGATGCAATGTACCCATTCTCCAGTTTGCCTCAGGGGTAATATCTTACATAACAGTAATATACAGCCAGGGTATTGATAACTGTCAAGATACAGAACCAATTCCCTACATTAAGGATTCTTCATGTTGTTTTGTATAATCACACCTATCTTTCTCCTTTCCTCTTGTGTAGGTTTCTCTTGTTATATTGCCTTTGTCTGGTTTTGGTATGTGGGTAATACTGGCCTTGTAGAATGGGTTAGGAAGTGTTCCTTTTTCTCTTATTTTCTGGAAAAGCGTGCAAAATTGGTATTAGTTCTTTAATTATTTGGTAGAATTCTCTAAGTGAAACCTTCTGGGCAGGCTTTTTAATTACAAATTCAATTTCTTTTAATGGTTATGGGACTGCTCAGATTGTCTCATCTTGGGTGAGTTTTGATAGCTGGTGGTTTGCAAGGAATTGGTCCATTTCTTAGTTGTCAAATTTGATCTTAAAGTTGTTCCTAGTATTCCCTTGTTATCCTTTTAACAGCTACAGGATATGTGATGGTACTCCCTGTTTTGTTGCTAATATTGGTGATTTATGTCTTTTTATTAGTCTTAAAGGTTTATCGTTTTTATTGATTCCATCGCCCTCCAAGAACCAGATTTTTTGTTTCATTGGTTTTCTTTATTGTTTTTATATTTTTAGTTTTATTGACTTCTACCCTTTGTCTGAGTTCTTGAGATATGAACTTAGACTACTGACATGAGCAAATAATGCACTTTTAACGTAAGGACCCATACTTGAATTCAGTGCCTAAACAAAGTTTACTTCCAGATAACCCAGATTAATGTGTGTGCTTTTCTTTTTTTTCCCCCCTAGCTACTGAGAATCTTAACTTCCCTGTTCTAATTTGCTTTCGGTTTGATTTTTGACTTTTTTTCTTAAGCCTTGCAATACAAATGAACCCCATTGTTTAAAAAACTAGGATCCTTTCAAGAGTTACACGGATCACAAAGGAATAACGTCCACCTATAAGCTTCTTCAGAAACCCTGGTGGTGTAGTGGTTAAGTGATACATCTGCTAACCAAAAGGTCAGCGGCTTGAGTCCACCAGATGCTCCTTGGAAACTCTATGGAGTGGTTTTTTTCTGTCTTCTAGGGTCAATATAAGTCGGAATTGACTCAACGGCAATGGGGTTTCTTTTCTTTTATAAGCTGCTTCTGTCGGTGGAATTATTTCCTGCTGATTTCTATATAAATCCCTTTCAGAATGCTCCATGAAGTTTTGTTTGGGGACAGAGTTGGGTGTAAATGATCCTGCTAGGCATAAGACAAGGGGTAGTTCTTAAAGCCCCACAGAAGAAAGTTATTACAGTGAGGTGAAAATAGGATCTTTTGTTTAATACCTATATTGCCTTTTGATTTGAACTGAAGTTTTCTCTTGCTCAACAGAAGTTATCAACTACTCTGGTCTGTTCTTTGTCTATACACAAACACTTTATATATACATATACATATACATATACATATAGGATTAACAGGAAAAATTAGTGCTGCTTTGGGGCCTCACTGAATTATTCTTGATAAAGACCCAGGTATAGGCATTGAGACTTTCATTTTATAATAAAATACAATCCTTGCTTGATTATTAGAATAACTTCCTATGGATTTTTTTTTAATAAACTTTATTTTTTTTAGAGCAAGGAGCAGATCTGCTTCCCTAAAGATTACAACCAAGAAAACCTTGTGGGACAGTTCTGCTGTCACATGTGATTGTCATGATGAACCCTATGGCCCCTAAAAGCAACAATTTTTTTAGTGTAGGAATTTTTTTTTTTAATTTTTTTTGAAAGATTTATTGGTCCAGATTATAGTCAGTATTGGAGCCTTGGCACAGTCATTAGGCACTTGACTGCTAACTGAAATGGTGGTTCAGATCCACCCAGTGTTTGCACCTGGTGATCCGCTTCCAGAAAGATCACAGCCTAGAAAACCCTGTGGGCCATTTCTACTCTGTAACACGTGAGGCAGCTATGAACTGAAAATCAGCTGCATACAACAAGTTCGTATAGGATGGGGTGAAGGGCTGTACATTCACTGGTGTGTTCTTAGCACTAGCATAGTGATTGGCCAATAGACACTTAGTGTCCGTTGAGTGAACTGCCAATATGATAGAGATGGTACTGTCATATAATAGACCATCATAGAATAATAATGATCCATTCCTTATATGATGCATCTCCATCTTTTGTTAAGTGTGAACTGTGTAGCAGTCATGGATGATGTATCAAACTTGCCCTCTTATCCTACTAATATTCATGTATCTGTATGAAACAACCCAAGAGCTGCCTACTGAAATGATGGTCCAGTCATTTGTAAGTACTTTTTAGGCTAACATTAGCCAGCCTCCCTGTCGTGTCATATGTAGAAAAGGGTAGTATTTGTGTAGTACATGGGACTAACTGAGGAGGCTGCTTCTGGTGCGGGAGGTCTCCTGAAGCCAGAGGGACCTCAGTATCAACATGCAGCCATAGATCAGTCACAGAATACTGATAGGGAAGCTGTGCTTTGTACATCTGATGGTCTGTAGAACTGAAGCCCTGGTGACACGCTGCTGAGCAAAAGGTTAGCAGTTCAAATCCACCAGCCACTCCTTAGAACCTCTGTGGCACAGTTTTACTCTCTAACATAGGGAGTCTCTAGGAGCCAGAAATGACTTGACGGCAACATGTATGGATCCATCTGCAGAAGTATGGTATGGTTCTTAAAAATCTATTATGTTGTCCCTCCTTTCTCCATGTAGTGTGGAAATTGGTGAAAGTGTGCGTGGAGAGGATGTCTACATTGTTCAGAGTGGTTGTGGAGAAATCAACGACAATCTCATGGAGCTTTTGATCATGATTAATGCCTGCAAGATTGCTTCAGCCAGCCGGGTTACTGCAGTCATCCCATGCTACCCTTATGCCCGGCAGGATAAAAAGGATAAGGTAGGAGCAGAAGCTGTTTCTGTCTGTCTGTCTCTCTGTCTGTCTGTCTCTCTCTCTCTTTTTAAAGCAGAGGAAACAGGTGCACTTGCCCAAAGTCACAAAAACTTAAACATCAGCTATATCAGATATGTATTTAGTATTTAAAAATCACATTTCATTAAATAACACCCTATTCTCAAAATGATAGCCATGTAGTTGGTTTTTATAAAGCAATGTGTTTGTAATTTGTGTATTTATTGAATTCATACACAAAACTTTTGTTAGCCCACTGATAGCCTTAAATTTTCTCAGTAAGACCAAGCATCAGTTCCTATGGAGTATAATTATTTTTAAACTATGCTCTCTCTCTCTCTCTCTCTCTCTCTGTGTGTGTGTACACAGAAACCCTGGTCACATAATGGTTAAGTGCTACAGCTGCTAGCCAAAAGGTTAGCAGTTCAAATCCACCAGACACTCCTTGGAAACTCTATGGGGCAGTCCTGCTTTGTTCTGTAGGGTCACTATGAGTTAAAATTGACTCAACAGCCGTAGGTTTCATTTATATTGTATGTGTTTGATATATGTATGTATGCATAGATATGTCTGTGTGTATGCATACACACACACCACTACCACTGCCACCTTATTTTCTGGTGTATTAGGGGATAAGGTGGATACATAAAGCTCTATGTTGCAATCAATGTCCAATTTTTACATAGAGTACCTGGCAGAAAGCCAGATATTTTACTCCAGCAGGGTGACCATAATGTTCCTACAGGGGATAGAGGAAAGGGCATGCATAGACTTAGCTGTTTGGTCTTGATGAGTGTGTCTTTGGTCAGAGAGGCTTGGGGTTGCTGGATGGTTGACTTCAAGGTGAGTAATGTGCTGTGATCTATAATTTCCATTTTTGATGCTTTAAAATTTGATGTGGTAAGCATTATACAGGTTTGTGAATGTATGTATCTTTTATTTTAATGAAATTATTTTTTAAAAGATTTTACATTAAAAGTCCATGTAGTTTTTTGGACACCCTTGAATAGGTAGAAAATGTCATTGTTTATTTAGTTAAGAAGGTGAAAGCTAAGAAGATAATTTTCTTTCCTGAATTATGTATCCTGAGTATTGGAAAAGAGATGTTCCATTTAATGTTTTTGCTAGCTTATGAATTGTTCAAAGTCAGTGGTCATGTCTTCTGTGAAATTCCTGGCTTCATATTGCCTTAAACTTAGTAGGTATACAATAAGTATGTAAAATGATTATTGAATAAATGAGCTCTTACTCAGGTTAGTTTTTTGTTTTTTCTTTTTCTTTTCCGCTTCTCCCCATGTAGAGCCGGGCTCCAATCACAGCCAAGCTTGTTGCAAATATGCTGTCTGTAGCAGGTGCAGAGCATATCATCACCATGGATCTTCATGCTTCTCAAATTCAGGTATCAGTGGAAGCTCCATATTAGGGTTTAGAAAGGTGGGAGAAAAGAACAGATAATACTGAAGACTACAGAGACAGTGTACCCAAGTGCAGCTCCCATACACTGGGCTCATCTGCATTTTAAACGTAGTCACTCTAAACATAGTTAATAATCTTAGTCATTTGGGGCTAGTTAGATAGGGAACTTAGGGTTCAGACCTGGGTTTGAGTGTCTCTGAACATACTCTTTTATTATTCTAAGTATTAGATGGTATCTGTTGTGATTTGGAAAACACTGGAATTCATAATATAATGCCTAGCGTGTAACAGGTAGTCGATAAATGGGGGCTGTTATTTTTCTTGATTATTTAGAGTCTTACATGTAGAGCCACAAATTGGATCTTCCTCTCTAGCATAAATGCAGAGTAAGTGGAGTAGAATACCATCTAATATGTTACACTTTTTGAAGGGACTGTCATTTGAGTTGTATGGCAGTCCAGTGAGGTACATCCCAAACCAAACCCACCATCAAGTCCATTCTGATACATAGTGACCCCATAGGGTTTGCAACCCCAGAAATCTCTGTGGAAACAGACTACCAACCACATCTTTCTTCTTTGGAGTGGCTAGTGGTTTCAGACTGCCAGCTTTGCGGTTAGCTGCCAATGTTTTAACCACTATGCCACCAGGATTCTTTTAATAAGGTACATAGGACAGGTGCTTATCAGACGCATTTTATGGAAAAACTATAGAACAACAAATTGACTATGAAACAACTAATTTGTAGCCACTAGAATGGGAACACAGATCACTGGATTTACCAGTTAGCTTGTGCTCCTCTACCAGCCCAACATTTAGTAGCATAGAGCAGTAAGTGTTTATTAACTCATGAGTCTACAGTTTGGCTGGGCAGTCTTGGTCTTGGATGTACTTGTATGGTCTTGACAAGAGCTCATTCGTGCACCTATAATCAGTTGCTGGTTGGCTGAGGGCTGATTTTGCTGAACTGGGGCCTTGGTTTTCATACACTGCAGATTCAAGGAGGCTTTTTTTATGGCCTGCTGAACTGGGTGTGCCTTCCAGACAGTTTGAGTGTTGCAGTGAGGTATTTTCTGGGCAAGTTACTACTCTGGCAAAAAAAAAAAAAAAAAAACACAACACTGAGTCAATTCTGACTCATAGTGGCCCTCTAGGACAGAGTAGAACTGCCCTATAGGGTTTCCAAAGAGCATCTGGTGGTTTGAACTGCCAACCTTTTGGTTAGCAGCCAAATGCTTAACTGCTGTGCCACCAGTGCTGCTTTGTGTTAGCCATTTATAAATGAAAGAGAAGGAAAATGAAACAACTAATGCAACTTCTTTCTCCAGGGCTTTTTTGATATCCCAGTGGACAATTTGTATGCTGAGCCAGCTGTCCTGAAGTGGATAAGGGAGAATATCTCTGAGTGGAGGAACTGTACTATTGTCTCACCTGATGCTGGTGGAGCTAAGAGGTAGGACTGAAATTAGTATCATTCCCAGAGGGGTGTTTTTCTGTTTAAGTACTTCACAATGGATGTACCAGTAGCTGAGAAGTGGTTTGAATATAGTTTTACTCTTCTTTACTGGCCTGAGGAACTGTTTTAGAAGACAAGGCAGTGAAGCGCCCCTGGAAAGTCATGGTATTGTGGGCTTAACAGCAGCACGTGAGTAAGGTGGCACTGCAGAGTTTACATGGCTGCGAACCTGTTAGGAAGGGTGGGAAGTTTGGTTTCCTACTGAATGGCAGCTGGTATTGAACCACGTGACAGTAGTGGATGAGTAAGTTTTTACGCACCTCTTAATAATGCTGTTGGTTAGACCTTCTGCATCCTTGGGATTAAATTATTAGGCAGGAAGATTGATTTAGAAATTGTTCTATGGCTAAGACTTCCTTAAATCTTTCCTGTAAGTGTGTGCATGCATGCACACAGGAAAAAAAAATAAAGGAGGAAGGAAAAAAAAAAAGTGATACTTTTATTTAAAGCCCACACTTTAGAATTTTAAAGAAGCTGCTTGCCAGGGACTGAGTTACAGTGCTTTATAATAAAGCTCACACAGTACAGGCTAAAAGCTCTTGATTTCCTTGGTGGATTACTCATTAGTAATGCAGTCACGAGCATGACACATGTTGTTCTTCTTGTGGCAGTACAATGAAGAGCTGCAAAACAGAGATGATTAGGAAAAGCCATTCAAATCTTCACTGTTTTTCAACAACTCCTTTATTTCAGTAACTTCAAACTGAACTGATAAGCTGAGAACTTTGTTCTGTTATTCAGCCAGCTGTATGGCATGGGGAGCGTCACTTAATCACTGGTTACCGTCTGTAATAGCACAGATAGAGCCTGAAGCACACCCCCGCGCTATGATAGTTTGCACATGCTTGTTTTAACTTGCGGGACACTGCTCTCACATCTTGCTGGAGGACTTAGACAACAGCCACATTGGGAATCATCAAGCAAGTTTTTCCCTCCAGAGTTGGGTACAGAAAAACTGCCTTCAGTTAGATGACTTATTGCAGCTTGATAGTTTTTTCATTATGATTTTTCTTAGAGTAATGGAGAATTTTCAAAGTGAATGGCTGTCACTTTGGTCTTGGCAGGGATTTTGAGTAGGTGGAGATCCCCATGCGCGTATGATTTGCATAGTAGTTCTTCAAAGATGTGGGGAGTTAGTTTTCTAGGACTTTATTCTTTGTTGGTCACTGAGGTTGGAAGGTTTGGGATGCTGAAACTAATTGATGATTCGTTTGTCTTGGATAACAATCATTCCAAGCCAAGTGTGTACCATTAAGGTTTTGTGCCCAGGTATAGTGTATCACCAAGCAATAGCAATGGACAGCACAGTGTTATTCATTTAGATCAAGGTACAAGTGATATCTAGGTTATAGGTCATACTTGGTACTTATGTAGTCACAGGCAGGGCCAGGCTGAGGCATGTGAGGACCTTAAACATTGATAATCTGTGGTGCTCCCTCTGCTTACTCATGCATTCAAATAAGTTACATAAGTGTGTGTGTGTGTGTGTGTGTGTGTATTCACACATGCATACATATATTGCAGTTGTCAACTTAATCACATTATCACTTTTGTACATCATCTGAGACCGGAGTTCCCATTGGGTCTTTATCAGACATGCACAAGAGCACACCGTTGTTTGTATCATGGCAAAGAGCATTGCAGGCCCTCCTGGCTGAGTGTCTGAATCAGCAGACATTGATGTTCAGGAATGATGTCTCAAAATGGATCCAGAGATCTGTTACTTATTATTCTAATCCGTCACTGCCGAGTCGGAAACCCTGGTCGTGTAGTGGTTAAGTGCTGTGCCTGCTAACTAAAAGGTCAGTCGTTCAGATCCACCAGTTGCTCCTTGGAAACTCTATGGGGCAGTTCTGCTCTGACCTATAGGGTCACTGTGAGTCAGAATTGACTCAACAACAGTGGGTGTGTTGTTTTCTTTTTTTTAATTGCCTAGTAACCGCTCCTGTTGGATCCACTTGCATATTGGATGAATGTAGCAAGAGTTAGACAGCCCGCCCTCACTTCTTTGTTAGAAGTTCATGATATACTCCCAAGAGACCTGCCGAGATAAGAGTTTGTATTACATGGGAGAGGACCATAGAAAGCAGATGTCAACAAAGGTGTTGAAGTTTATATGTGCCCTCACGGCCCTGCGTGAACTTTATTTCCTGCTGGCACGTTCTTTCTCACCTGAGCTGGTATCATGTAGGGCCCTACCACTTTCCTTCCACTTCACCACTTACTTTTCCTGGTGTCTTGTCTACTTGGCGTCTCTGTGTCCTTGGTTTGGACACCTGGTGCTCACTCTTGTTTTATTGATACCCTAAGCATGTGCTTACCTTGCTTATTAGGTATTCCATCCCTGGCCACAGGTTCTCCCCAACCCAGCAGAAACTCAGATACGTGACTACAGCCGAAAGGGAAATGGGGCATGACACTGCAGTTAGATCAGTTGTTACCTTAAACAATGAAATCACCTGCCTCTTCATGAATGAAGACTATGGTATGGTCGTGCATTGGAGCTAGAACAGTGCCACCCACACTGAGTGAATATGTTTGGGTGACTTACGTGACAGTTTGTCACCAGACAGATTTGTGTTCCATCTCATTTTCTAATCTGGTTTGTCTCATTTTGTAATAAGAAAAAGGTTAAAAATTGGCTTCTGACTTGGTGATAATTAGGGCTGTGTATTGAGTGGCATAGTCTGCCCATTTAACTGGTATAACTTTCTTTCTAGCAGGAAATTTCAAGCTTGTTGTCCAGGTACAGTTCACACTGACAGTTGGGGGGTATGCTGCCACTGAGGGGAGTGTGATGAGGGTGTAGGCATTGGAACAGACTGGGTGTTGCTACTCTCCTGTCATGCTCAAGTTGACTTCTAAACCACAGTCACCCTCCCTGGCTCTTCTCTTGTGTAAATTGGGACTCCTTGTGCACTCTTCACGTTAGTTAATGAAGTCTTCTCTTTCTGCCGTGCACTGCTGATTCATTACATAAACGTGCATTAGCATCACACAGCTTCCCAGCACTGGTGAGGGTGACCTTCTGTTGCAACTCCAACCCAGAATGCATAAGCATCCAAGTTTAAGTAATGCATCTGTCACTTATTAGTATATAAAGGAACTCTGGTGGTACAGTGGTTAACCCAGTGGCCCTGCATGAGAAAAGAACTAGTGAACTGCTCTCATAAGGATTACAGTTTGGGAAACCTTATAAGGCAGTTCTTCTCTGTCCTGTGGGGTCACTATGAGTTGGAATTGACGCAAAGGCACCTAAATCACAGCATCAGGACGTGGAGGCATTCTTCTGTAAGACCAGTCTGTGATGCTTGCCTTTGAGATGTCAGTGGTAACTTTTCTCCCAGCCCTTGGAATTATTTGGTTTCAAGGAGTGTTCCTCTCCCCGCCACCAAAACCAAGTCCATTTTTTAGTCATAGAAGCCCTACTCACAGATTGTAACTCTGAACACCCCTTGTTTGGCAGAGTGACCTCTATTGCAGACCGGTTGAATGTAGACTTCGCCTTGATTCACAAAGAACGAAAGAAAGCCAACGAGGTGGACCGCATGGTGCTCGTAGGAGATGTGAAGGATCGAGTGGCTATCCTTGTGGATGACATGGCCGACACTTGTGGCACAATCTGCCATGCAGCTGACAAGTGAGTGTGGAGTTGTGGGGACAGTGGTTAGAAGTAAATAGTGAACTGGACTTCCTTAAGCCTGCTGATTGCTCTGAAACTGGAATCGGGGTGACATGCTACTCACGGGGGCTTTTCTTTGGATTAGCCTTGAAGTACAATACATGTGGGTTAATGAGCTCTCCTTGGTTCGTTTGTTTTGTCTCCTAAAAATCTTTTTTTGTTTTTATTGCTAAGAATGTACATAGAAAAGCTTACACCCTTCAACAGTTTCTACATGTACACTTCAGTGACACTGATTACATTCTTCTAGTTAAGCAACCATTCGAAATTCTGCCTTTCCCCTACTGATCAGGATTCTTTTATAGAATCTTTGATGCAAATGTTCAGTCATGGTAGCCAGGTACCATCTAGTGCTGGTCTTGGAGAAATTAATCATTGTATCTTGCGTCACTTGCAAACTTCTAAGACCACAGGTACTTCAAAACTGCGTAGGAGGTAGAAGAAAAGCAGTGAACATGCTATTAAGCCAGTTAACTAGAATGTCCCTTGAAACCATGACCCTAACCCTCCAAGTCAAGGAACCAGATCCTATAAGGTGTTTGGTTGTACATAAGCAGCCTTAGCAGCTACTCATTTTTTGGCCACTGTTATAAATATGGAAACCTTGGTGGCATTGTGGTTAAGTGCTGTAGCTGCTAACCAAAAGGCCAGCAGTTTGAATCTGCCCAGTGCTGCTTAGAAACTATGGGACAGTTCTCCTCTGACCTATAGGGTTGTTTTCCATCACTGTTAACCTCCCTGCTCCGCCTCCCTCCCACCTCTAGTAACAACTAGGGAACTTATTCTATATATATTTGCCTTTTCTTGTCTTTTTATGTAAATGAGGTTACACAATATTTATCCTTTGGTGACTGAATTATCCTACTCAGCATAATGTCTTAAATTCTGCCCATACTGTGGCTGTGTCAGCTATTCTTTTCTCCAGAGCATTCTACTTTTCATAAAATCTTCTGATAACAAGTTCAGGTAGACATTTGTAGGTCTGAGGAGACAGAAATGTATCCTCATATTCTTGTTTACTTAAGCTGATTATCTTAGTCTTAACCTCCTAACTGCTTATTTCAGCTGCCGATGTCTCAGTTCCCGTCACTTCTCGTCTCTTGCCTGCACTATGCTAGATGGCTTCCTCACTGTTCTCCAGTCACCTGTCTTCTCCTGTCTTCAACCTCCCCTGCCCATCTTTCACATTGCCTCCTGTATTCGTTCCCTGGGCTTGCCATAACAATGCACCACAAACTTGGTGGCTTTTTTTAAAACTGATTTCTGTTGTTGAGAATCTGTGCCACAAAACATACACCAATTCAGCAGTTTCTACATGTACGGTTTAGTGACATTAAATTCTTCCATCTCACCCTCCTTTTCTCATTTGTTTTCTCTCATTAACATAAACCCTGCTGCCCCCCAAGGTTGCTGTCTAATCTTTCCAGATGCTGTTAGTTTAATCCCATATTGATAGTTCTTAAAAGAGCATACGTAATACTGAAGGCTGACCTTTGTTACTAAGCCAAAAGAAAACCCAAACCATTGCCATTGAGTTGATTCCTGCTCACAGCAACCCTATATACAGAGGAGAATTGCCCCCACAGGGTATCTAACAAACATCTGGTGGATTCAAACTGCTGACTTTTTGGTTAGCAGCCATAGCACTTGACCACTATGTCACCAGAGGTCTGCCTTTGTTAGTGCAAAAGTGAAACTATTGTTTGGTTTTAAGAAGACTTTAGGAGATAATTTTGTTCTAAATAGTTTTAAGAGTTCATCCAGCCTCCATGGCTCCAGAAAGACTGAATTCTATGAGAATTTTAAAATTTGTGCTACATTTACCCCCTTTTTGATCATGATTCATCTCTAGAATCTTTGATTAAAATGTTCCAAGCTGGGTAGCTTTAAGGAAAGTATGTTCACAGTTCTGGGGGGCTGTAAGTTCAAATTCAGGACATTGGCAAGGCCCATGCTCCCTCTGAAGGGCCTAGGGAAAGATCCTGTCTCTCTCAGCCTCCAAAGGCATTTCTTGACTTGCAAAAGCTCCACTCCATTTTCTGCCTCCATGTTCATATAGCTCTTTCCCACTGTATCTTTTTCTGTCTCATCTCTTTTTATAAAGGGACCTGGTAGTGCAGTGGTTGATGGTGTTTGGCTGCAAACTGAAAGGCAAGAGGTTTGACCCCACCAGCTACTTGGTGGAAAAAAGATTTGACAGTCTCCTTCTGTAAAGATTTACAGCCTGAGAAACCCTAGAGGGCAGTTCTGCTGAGAACTATAGGATTGCTCTCAGTGAGAACTGACTCACTGCTAATGGGTTTGCAATGCTTTTAGTTTCCTTTTTTTATACGAACACCATCACACTGGACTAGGGCCCACCCTATTCAAGTTTGATCTCATGTGAACTTGACTAATTACATCTGCAAGGATTTCTTTTCAAATAAGGTCACATTCACAGGTATCGGGTTAGGACTGAAGTATATCTTTTTTAGGGGATACAATTCAACCTGTAACACCTCCCCACTTACTAATCTTTCAAGAACCAAGGCTAGATCTCTTCATTCCTCCTTCAACACATTCAGTGGCTCCCCACTGCTTACAGTCCAAGCCACTATGGACAGTATTATTGTTTTTTTATAATAAAACTCCCAGTCTGTGCTTTGTACAGTGTTTGGCACATGGTAGATGCTAAAAAAACATATTTATATGCTGAATGGTTGCTGGTTTGGATCCTGGTGTATACATTTGTAAATCACATTTGGACCTCGTATTAATTAAAGTAATGCTAATTGGTATAAATGAATGTCAGTGACTTGACATCATACAGTTTCTTTATTATTTGGGCCATACTCCAATGCTACATTGGTTTGCCATCCACTTCCTTCATCCCCCAACCCCAGGTTTTATGGAAGTGTAGCTATGCCAACCAATTGTTTTTCCATGTTGCTGTAAAATAATTAGCATATCACACTTAGGAAAATACCTCGGGGGAAGGACAAAAGTTGACAAAAAATGTTGAGGGCATTTGATGTTTATTAACATAAAAAATACGGTGTTACTAGTTGGACTCACTTTTGTCTGAACAGTAGTTCAGGGATCCATACTCTTTAGATTTTATGGCTCTGTATCTTTGATGTATAGCTTCCGAGACTACCTTGGAAGACATTTCCACTTTTGGCTAGCCAGAAAGGGAAAAGAGCACAGAAGATCATCTGTAGATTTTTCAGAGCCCAGCTAAGAAGTGGTATACATCATGTCTGCCCAGAGTTAAAATTCTGTAGTAACAAGATTAAGCCTTATTAGTTCTGCTTTTTCTTCTAGACTTCTCTCAGCTGGAGCTACCAGAGTTTATGCGATCTTGACCCATGGAATCTTCTCGGGCCCAGCCATATCTCGTATCAACAATGCCTGCTTTGAAGCGGTAGTAGTCACCAATACCATACCTCAAGAAGATAAGATGAAGCATTGCTCCAAAATACAGGTGAGGATGCGAGTTTTGTAAAAGCATGACTTCAGATTTTTAATAGGTGGTTACATGTGCTTAATAGGTGTCTGTCTGGGTTCTGAAGGTTTCTCTCTGTATTCTGAAGGATTTAATCTGTCACTGTAATCTGTGATCTCAAAGTAAAAGATCATCGGTTTAAGGACTCAAATTGCTGGACCGTAGGACCTCTGGAGGGTGCAGCTTTTAACATTTTGCATCCTAACAGGTTCTTCCAGTGATTCTGACACACTTTAAAGACCATCTGCATATCTCTCTAGCTCTTGGCCCCTTCCTGGAGACAGGATGAAACCTTTGAACTGACTGGGCACTCTTTAGAATTTTCATTTCCCAATATGTACACTGGAAGCCACCTACGTTAATTACATGAAGTTCTTATTACAGTGTAGGTTCCTCTGCCCCCTCCCAGGCCTACAAAACAGAGACCCTGGAACCAGTACTTGCAAGGAATCCCCCAAGTCAGTGTTAACACTGGCATTTGAGCACTGTTGCATTGAGAACAAGGCTTTAACAAGGTGTACAGCGATCCCTTCACTCTCTGAACTATTTAGAATTGGAGGGTTGTTGTCCTTCTACAAAGTCTGTTTGTCTGATTATCCTTTTTTTTGTGCTTCAGGATTTTTAAGTACCTCATCTCCCCCCATCACCTTGATGAGTCCAAATCAGAATTTTCCTTCCATTTGCATTTTGATTCTTCCCTTAGAAAACCAACTGTCCAAACCCATTGCCATCAAATTGATTCTGAGTTTCCAGGGAGTGCCTGTCAGATTTGAACTACCGACCGTTGGATTAGCCACAGCACTTTACCACTACACCACCAAAGTTTCCAAGAGCTTATATTAAAAATGTTAGAAAGAGTGGCTAGATGTAGGCTCATGAGAGGAAACAGCACATATTTGAACAAGGAGGACACTCACTGGGCAGCTCTCCAGTGTCTGCAGACTTGCCAGTCATCCCCTGTCTGTATGGTACTGATCTGCCACTCTTCTCACCCTTCTAGGTGATTGACATCTCCATGATCCTTGCAGAAGCCATCAGGAGAACTCACAATGGGGAATCAGTTTCCTACCTGTTCAGCCATGTCCCCTTGTAATAGAATAACTTCTGAGGCTTTTAAAGTAAAACCCACCCCACCCATGATTTCCCCTTGGGTTTGGATGAACAGTTCCACAGAAGACCCATTTCTACATCCCACATCAGGTATATTAGAGCTTTGGAGAGAGACAGATTGAGATTGCTGGGGTCTGCAGCCTGCACTGACTGATTCTGGCTTCATCGATGATTCAGGGAGCCTTACAGCTTTAACTACAGCTCAGCCGCTGCAAGATTTCGGACTATGAGCATATTTTGTAGGGGTGTTTGAAGGTGATGAGGGGAAGCTTAGACTGCTTTGCATGTGAGTACTTCCGGATTGTCTTTATTCAGAACAACTAGCAACAAAGCCAGCCTATACATACTCCCTATGATGTCTCACCCCCTCGATGCCCGTGTGTCACAAGGTCTCTAGGTCTGTGTGAAATTGCAGCAGGAGCTCTAGCAACCCCAAACCTAATTCTCCCGGTTGCTGAGCCCCATGTAAGGCAGGAGCCAGGTTTCAGCTTTCACAGCCATCGAGGTAGGGTCATGAATGGAGGCCGCACAGTGCCAGCAAATGCTTCCTGGGAGGAAGAAGACTGATCCATCGCCATCCGCTTGGGGACTGTGTATCTCGAATCTTCCTTTGTACCTGGTCATTTCCATTTGGCTTTACCATCTTGACCTTTTCCTGGCCAAATAATTTCCATGCATTCAAGTGATCAGTGTACCATAATCTCACGGAAAGCAGAGTCACTTCCTGCTAGGTAATCTCTAACATTTACCTTATATGGTTTTGCTGTAGCTTAATTTTCCTTGGCTACTACCCCTGTGGTGGTAGATTTTAGATGATATTATACTGCCTTTTGATTAATTTAAATATTTAATTTTAAAACGTCTTTCTTCCTTGGATCTGTTTTGGCCTCTTCGAATGACCTGAAATTTATGGAAAAAATATTCTCTATGTCATTGTCTCCTGTAAAGAAAACTAATAAAGTCTGTGTGTGATTGTGAGTTTGTATCATATCTGTACTGATCTCTTCTGAAGGTTTGGATTAGATGTCTTGTTATCCAGTAGTTTGTTTCTGAACCATTAGCTACATTGTTAGGCCAAGAGAAGACATTCACATGTAATGTAATGAATGAAATGTCAGGTTTACTGAGAAATAGGTATAGTATAATTCTGTAGCATTACAGGATTTCTGATCCTGCTGGATCTTATTCCTGAGGGTAGGAATGTTACCAGGGGGGCAGTCTCTGAAGCCCGTCAGGGGGTTCTGTGTCAGACCCAAGAGAAAGAATTAGTCAGGGAGACTTGGCTGGCCTACAAGAGAAAACTTTATAGAAAAATGAAAGCACTTTGAAGTGAGGCAGAGCAGAGCATATAGCATTCCAGCAGGCTGTGCCACTGAGCAAGTTGAGGGTTGGGCTTTCATAGTCCATGTATGCCCAAGGTATAGCTGGGGACAACAGATCCGTGATTGGGATCAGTTGGTATTGGATCAGTAGGTCAGGGTTTGCCATTTCAGAATATTTTAACTAAGCCCTACTATGGGCCATGTCAGGTAATTCATTTTGAACCAATCTTGGCAAATGTGGTGATTTCTCTTGACGTGTTTGGTATTTAATTCCAGCTCTTCTCAATGGCACTTAATTTTAGTCCTTTTAAATAAAAATTTAAGAATTGTATGCATCATCAAATAAAGGTGCTCTTTCACTTTGGGATGTTGCATGCTTCTGAATCTTTGTCAGGAGTACCTGTTCTGCCTCTTATCTTTGAAAATTGGGCCTTCCTGTTTTGTTTTTGTTGAATACTGGGATATTGACTTTACGGTTTGTCTTGAAAACAATGATTTGAAAGGGACTGAAATGTGTGCCTCTGACCCTGTTTCAACTCACGTCCTTTCTCTAGGGGGAGCTGACATGTAACACAATGCCATCACTTTGCTGATTGTATTTTCTGAAGTATTCTATTAGTCTGGGTTTGCCATTTCAGAATATTTTAACATAAGACCTACTGTGAGCCACGTCAGGTAATTCATTTTCCTAGGATGAGGCTTTGTGGTCATTCAGGAAAGGCTGAGTCCTCAACTCTGATTCCTATACCTTGGGGGAAGCAAATATTCAATTCCCTGTGACACTCGACAAAGAACCATAAGCACCTCCAAACCCATTCACCTCTTTGGCTGGAGAGACCCAGGTGACTTGGAGGGCAAGGAATTATTGGCAAGGGATTCTTAACTGTTGGAAACAGGAGCAGGAACAGATCTACCGGAGCCACTTAGCTGCTGTAGAGTCTACCCCTAACTCATGGCTGTCCCACTCAGAACAAACTGCCGCCTGCCCTTAATACCATTTCCATGACTGGACCATAGGGATTTTCAGAAGTAGCTCTCCAAGTCTTTCCTCCTAAGTTGTCTTAGTCTGGAACCTCCACCAAAACCCGCTGAGCATCACAGCAATCCACAGATTTCCACTGATGGACAGGTTGCAGCTACGCATGAGGTGCACTGGCTGGGAATGGCAATTGGATCTCCCACTTGGAAGGCAAGAATTCTATCAGTGCACCACCAACAAAGCACCAAAGCTGAATGGAGTTGCAGTGAGAGTAAAGTTGAAGGGAACTACCTGTGTGATAGCTGTGTAATCAAGAATTCTGACCAAAAAGTCGTCACCAGGTTCACACTTCCTCCTCCTCCATCCTTTGTTGTATTAGCTGCCTTGTGTTTGGCTCCAAACTATGTACAACTGAACACAGCATTGCCCAGTCCAGTCTGTCTGCATAATTGTTGGGGCATCAAACTCCATTATTGTGGGTCACAGAGTGGCTCATCTTCTAATACAATGGGACAGTATTCTGTTGTGATCCATAGTTCTTTATCAGAAGTAAATGGCCAGGCCTTTCTTCACGGTGTATCTTTGGAGACGGCTGAAACCTGTTCAGTTGGGTGACCTGGCTGGTATTTGAGATACTAGTGGCACAGCTTTGCAAGATCGTACCTGTACACAAGCCAACAAAGTAAGGTAAACAGGCAGGTGATAGTCCTCACCATTAGAATCAGAAAGAGAAGGTGATTCTCTGCTTAGCCAGACAGGCTAAGCTTGTCAACTCTCAAAGCTAATGGAATAAATGATTTGTTTCATCATGAATGGACTTGTAGTCCAAGTGTCCTCTCCAGATTTCTACTAGAAGTGTTTCCTGCTGAAAAACAAACTTGTGCATTAGTGGCACATAGCACATAACAACATGCAGATTACTGGAATCATGTTGTTAGGTGCCATCAAGTCAGTTCCGACTCATAGTGACCCTATGCTCAACAGAATGAAACACTGCCCAGTCTGGCACCATGACTGCGGTTGTTTTTATGCTTAAGCCCATTGTTGCAGCCACTAAGTCAATCCATCTGGCCAAGGGTCTTCCTCTTTTTCGCAACCCTCTATTCGAGCAAGCATGATGTTATTCTCCAGGGACTAAGCCCTCCTAACATGTCCCAAGTATGTAAGATGCAGTCTTGCCACCTTTGCTTCCAGGGTACACTCGTACTTCTTTCAGGACAGATCTGTTCTTTTAGCAGTCTGTGGTACATGCAGTATTCTCCAGCACTACAATTCAAAAGCATCAATTCTTCTGTCTTATTCATAGTCCGGCTTTTGCATGCATATGATGTGACTGAAAATACCATGGCTTGGGTCAGGCACATCTTAGTCTTCAAGGTGACATCTTTTCAATACTTTAAAGAGGTCTTTTGCAGCATATTTTCCCAGCGCAATGCGTCTTTTGATTTCTTGACTGCTGCTTCCATAGATATTGATTGTGGAACCAAGTAAAATGAAATCCTTGACAACCTGAATCTTTTCTCCGTTTATGGCGATACTGCTTACTGGTCCAGTTGTGAGGGCTTTTGTTAATGTCGAGGTGCAATCCACATTGAAGGCTGTGATCTTTGATCTTCATCAGTAAGTGTTTCAAATCCTCTTCACTTCAGTAAGCAAGCTGTCATCCATGTAACACAGGTTGTTCATGAGTCATGCTCCAGTCCTGATGCCTTGTTTCTCTTCATATAGTCCAGCTTCTCAGATTATTCCTTCAGCATGCAGATTGAAAGGTACAGTGAAAGGATACAACCCTGTCGCACAGCTTTCCTGGCTTTAAACCATGCAGTGCCCCCTTATTCTGTTTGCATGGTTGCCTCTTGATCCATGTACAGATTCCTTAAGAGCACTATTAAGTGTTCTGGAATTCCCATTCTCTGCAATGTTAGCCACAATTTGTTATGATCCACACAATTGAATGTCTTTGCATAGTCAATGAAATACAGGTAAACATCTTTCTGGTATTCTCTACTTTCAGCCAAGATCCATCTGCCATCAGAAATAATATCCCTGGTTCCACGTCCTCTTCTGAATCCAGCTTGAATTTCTGGCAGTTCCTTGTCAATAATACTGTTGCAGTCACTTTTGAATTAACCGGAGCAAAATTGTTCTTGCATGTGATATTAATGATATCATTAGTTGATTTCCACATTTGGTTGGATCACCTTTCTTGGGAATGGACAGAAATATGGATTGCTTCTTGTCAGTTAGCCAGATAGCTGTCCTCCAATTTTTTTGGCATAGGTAAGTGAGCACTTCCAACTGATGTCTGATCGCCATAATCTATGAGATACTACAAAATATCAACAAGAAAAGGATAAATAATCCAATTAAGCCACGGGCGAAGGAGATGGACAGACACTTCTCTAAAGAGGATATTCAGGCAGCCAAAAGACACTTGTGGAGTTGCTCACAATCGGTAGCTATTAAATCTAAATCAAAACTATGATGAGATACCACCTTGCAGAAATACCACAGAGTGGATGGCTTTAACAAAGAAAGATTTATTCTTACACAGTCCGGTAGGTTGCGAGTCCATATTCAGGGTGTCCGCTCCAGGGAAAGACTTTCCCCTTGACGGCTCTGGAGGAAAGTCCAGTATTGCATCAGTCATTGTCCAGGGAGCGTCCTCACGCAAGAACCTCTGGTCTGAACGACACGTTCTGCTCCCGGTGCTGCTTGCTTGATGGTAGCGAGGTTCTCAAATTGTCCTTGGTTCTTTTTCCTTTTATTCCTTGCAAGCTAAAAGCATTAAGGGTGGGGCAAGCCATACTCCAGGGAAACTTCCCCCATAGCAGGAATTCACGGCCCCACCCTAATCCTTTAACATACAGGTTAGCAAAACCGCACAATGGAGGACATTTCCAGGATACTGGGAACCATATCCCAGCCACATGGCTGCACACATTTTTGGGGGGACACAATTCAAACCATGACACACCTCATCCCAACAAGGTTGGCCGTGATCCAAAAAACACAAAACAACAAATGCTGAAGAGGCTGTGGAGAAATTGGAACTCTCTGACACTGCTGGTGGGATTGCAAAATAGACAACCTCTTTGGAAATAGATACACCATTTGACCCAGTAATCCCACTGCTCGGAATATATCCTACAGAAGCAAGGCCATTCACCAGAACAGATACATGCACACAAATGTTTAATGCAGCCCAGTCCACAATAGCAAAAAGATAGAATCAACCCAGATGTCCAACAACAGATGAATGGGTAAATAAACTATGGTGTATATACTTAATGGAACACTATGCAATGATAAGGAACAAGGATGATTTTAGGAAGCATCTCCTAACTTGTTTTCAGTTGGAAGACATCATATTGAGTGAAATTAGTCAGCGGCACAAGGACAAATATGGTATGAGACCTCTACTATGAGGACTTCAAAACAGACTCATGTACAGAAGAAAAGACTCTTTGATGGCTGCAAGGGAGGGGAGGAAAGAAGGGAGAGGGTTGCTTATACATTAGATAGTTGATAAAAAATTGGTTGGGTGAAATCAGTGACAGCACACATTAGAAAAAAGGTCAATTTAACTGGACTTCAACATAACCTGAAAACTCTTCCAATCTTAACCCAATATTGCAAGGACAGGGTAGCAGGGGCAGGGGCCCGGGGTCCATGCTCTCAGGGGAATTCGAAGCCAATTGTCATAACTAGTGTATTGCTAAGAGAGTCTTCTCCACCCCATATTGGTGAGTGGTGTCTGGGGTCTTAAAAGCTAGCAAGCTGCCATCTGAGGTACACTAAATGTTCCCAACTCAGGAGGAACAGATGATCATCAAGGGCCAAAACAACGTGGGGTAAAGAGAACCTAGAAGACAGAAAGACCCACGTGAATAGGTGACTACATCAACATGTGACCAGAGGAACCAGATGGTGCCCGGCCACTACCAGTGACAGCCATGATGGAGCTCACAAAGTTGAATCTCGGTGGCAATATGACAATAAAAAGGGGTACACCCTGACAACTCCACTAAAAGACCTCAATTGGTGATCCGAAGACCCCGGGGTTCCCCTGGGTACATGGCCCCTAGTCCTGATGCTGTCCCTGTCTGTAATTCATTACTGACGTCAACTCTTCAGACAGGAATGGATCAGACTCAGCGACACAGAGTGACTATATCTTGTGTGCACTTTATGGTTCTGTGCATCTGTAGGATGTCGTCCTACTGGCCTCTTACTAGAGGGGAATGGAGAGGGTGGAGATGAGGGGACAGGAGATTGTTAGGAGGATATGACATGTATAGAACAGAAAGGAGTGTGCTGTCACTGGGCAAGGAGCTGCGGATAGGCGGGCACGCAAATTTAAACTGGATTATACACTTTCACTCAATCACAATAAATAAGTAAAATACATGAAAAATATAAATTAAAAAAAAAAATGAGCACTTCCAGTGCAGCATCTGTTTGTTGAAATACCTCAGTTGATATTCCATCAGTTCCTGGAACCTTGTTTTTCACCAGTACCTTCAATGCCACTTTGCTTCTTTCAGTACCATCAGTTCCTGATAATAAAATAGCAGAAAACTATCTCTGCCACTGATCTGCCCTCTCACTCTTTGACTAGCTCCTGGTTGGAGGTGGCAGAGATGAGCCCAGCCAAAAGGGAATCCACTTATTAGTTGCATTTCCTTACAAAGAGCTCTTCAAGAGAGACCAAAGGAAGTCTTACACTAGTGCTCCAGAGACCAATGCTAAGACTAGAGGCCGTGTTGAGAGGGTAAATGTTTCCTCTTGAAAAGGGTCATTACTTTAGGTGATGACACGGAGCCAGGTTCCCACCCTTGCTTTAGTCTGTACTGACAGTCTCTAGACTGCCAGCTAGCTCTTCTTCCTGGGCTGATGGGCTGCCTGGAGCCCTCGGCTCCGACTTCTCCCTCTGCCTCTACTTTTCTCTTGCCCCGCATTTGCAGGGGATTTGCTTCAGTTGCCCATGATAAGACCTTTTGCACATACTGCATGGTATGACCAAAGGAGGTTCAGGTAGGAAGGCAATGTGTCTTTGGAGCCCTCTCTGGGGATACCAGCGTCACCAGGCAACAAATAGTTAAGCACTTGGCTGCCAAGGTTGGAGGTTGGAATCTACCCAGAGGCACCTTGGAAGAAAGGCCTGGTGATCTACTTCTGAAAAACCAGCCATTTTTAAAACTCCGTAGAGTACAGTTCTATTCCATGTGGGATCGTCATGAGTGGAACCGACTAGACAGCAACTGTTTTGTTTTATTTTGGTTTGTTTGGTGGAGGTGCCATCTTAGTTATCGATTGCTGCTATAACAGAAATGCAAGTGGGTAGCTTTAACAAATTTATTTCCTCACACTTTAGGAGGCTAAAAGTCCCAATTCAGGATGCTGGCTCTTGAAGAAAGCTTTGTCTTCTGTCTGCTGTGGGGAAAGGCCCTTGTACCTTTTCAGGTAGTATCCCTTTGTTTTTTGGCAGTCTTCATGTGATGTGGCATCACTCCTCCTTGCTTCCTCTGTGTCCAATCTGCTCTTTTTATGTCTCAAAAAGTGGCTAGGACACGCTCTGCCGTACACTAATAACGCATCATTAATGTAACAAAACCCACTCTGAAATGGAATTATACCCACAGGTATAAACAAAATAACAAACCCACCACCATCAAGTCAATACTGACTCATAGTGACCCTACAGGACAGAGTGGAAGTGCCCATAGGGCTTCAGAGGAGCGGTTGGTGGATTTAAACTGTCTACTTTTTCATCAGCAGTCATAGCTATTAACCACTGGGCCACCACAGTTAGGATTTACACATACTTAGGGGAGGCAATTCAGTTCATAACAGATACCACAGTGCCCCTCCCACCCCCCACACCCCCTCCCACACCCCACCTCACCACCCCCCACATATGATGACAGTTTTTCACCAGCATCATCTACATTGTTCTCGCATAGCTGCAAATGGGAGAAGGAAGGGTTAGAATTTATACAATCGTGGGACAGGCCTATGCTCTGCAGTTAACTCATCTGTGGTTCCCAGGCCAAGGACTGGCAGATCACATGCCTTTTAGTGATTTCCTGTCTTTTCCCAACTCCTGACTGTCTGGTGAGGCTGGTCTAAAACGCTTAGTCTTTGCAAAGGGGTCTCCAAAACCTCACCCAGTGTTTCCTTCCCCTTGGAACCACTCGTTCTGGACACTGTTGCTTGCCTCACTAAACAAGTGGCTTTTGCCATGCTGACTGGTGATTTAAAGGAAAACCTGTCATAGCTCAAGTCTCCCTCTCGAGCTTTACTAGTTTGTCATGGTTTTTTGTTGTTGTTTTGTTTTTTAAAACATTTTCTATTAAGGTAAATACTGTAGTTGTTATGTGCCATCGAGTCAGTTCCTACTCATAGCAACCCTATGGAAAACAAGATGAAATACACTGCCCACTCCTGCAGCATGCCCATAATCTTTGTCATGCTTGAGCCTGCTGTTGCAGCCATTGTGTCAGTCTGTCTCATTAGGGGTCTTCCACCTTTTCCCTGACCCTGTACTTCACCGGAACGATGGCCTTCTCCAGAGACTGGTCCCTCCTGACAACATGTCCAAAGTTTGTGAGATGGAGTCTCTTCATCCTTGCTTCTAAGGAGCATTCTGGATATACTTCTTCCAAAACAGATTTCTTTGTTCTTCTGGAAATCCTTGGTATATTTGATATTCTTCACAAACAGCACAATTCAAAGACATCAATTCTTTTTCTGTCTTCATTATTCATTGTCCAGCTATAGATAACAAAATAGTGCTATTTCAACAATCTTTGCCTGTACAGTTTAATGACATTAGATACGAGGCACATGAACACAGCATATGACCTGAAGCACGGTGACCCTGCCCAGCAGGTGTACATTGTTCAACCCTCATCAAGAAGTGTTCTTGAATATTCTGTCACCCTTGACAGAAGCTCAGTGTGCCCCCTAAACTGTCTTCCTTTCTCCCAGTTCACTGTGTTTTGAGACCTGTTTTTTTCCCCCCTTGTGGACGTTTTTTGCCTTTCTGAGACTGTTCAAGAAAAAAAACAAATTCTGTCGTAGATTATGATGCAGAAAATTTGATGCTCCATAGAATCTTATCCAGAGAAATTATCTTTTCCAGAATGTTCTAGGTCTTTGCAGGACAGCTGCAGTGGAGCTATGATGCTAACAGGCATATCCAGCTCACTTTTTACTAAATGCATGTGGGTCTTTAGGCTTTGTGCAGTGTGTATTAAGATCAGACCTTGCTATTGGTTCTCAGATGGGGCTGCTGAAACAGATGATGTCAGCTGCTTCAGAGAACCCTATGTTGTTAAGAAAAACCTATGTAAAACCTGTTATTTCAGGGATAGGATTAGATGTAAGATTAGATGTTATCACCACAGGTAGGGTCAGTTGTTGAATCTGAAGGAAGTTCTAGAGTAAATCCATTTTCTGGGAATTTGCTCTGAATCCGATGCAGGGAAAAGTGACTGGCAGTCACATTCGGTGCAGAACTCTTAAGATGGGAGGGGTCACCATTTCTTTTTAGTGTTCCTTCTGCAGGAATACGAAATGGGGAATGAGGGCTGCAGGGTGATATGAAGAAATGATGCTCTTTTCCCTAAAGCTCAAGAAGTTGAATTTGTCCTGAAAGAAGACACTCAGGTGGTAAGGATGGGCCCCTCACATTGCAAAAGGCTTGAGGCTGAACAGGTTCCTACTGCCTCCTTCTTTCTGAGTGTGCTTTCTCTTCTCAAGACTGAGGGTCCAGGAGACAGTAGACAGTCAACACTCCCTCCTAGCCCCCATCCTTGCCTTGTGAATCTCTTGGCTACATCCATCCCTCTACCCACGCCCTTCCCCACTGGCTCAGTTCCTGTCAGCAAGCCTGTTTAGCCTCAACATTTGATGTTCCCAGGAAGATTCAGCTGTGAAGCTTCTTGGAGCCTCCTCTCTTTTACACGATGTATCCTCCTTGCCCCTATTTTATGTTATTTGTGGTAAAATACACGAAACAAAGTCTGCCGTTTTAACCATTTTTAAGTGTGCAATTCACGGACATTCATTACATTCATCATATTGTGCAATCATTACCACTGTTCATTGCTACAGGTGTTTCATTACCCGTAGTGGAACCTCAGTGTCCCTGAGCAATGGGTCCCTCTTTCCCATTCCTTCCCTCCCACCCCTGGTAACCACTAGTAAGCTTTGGTCTCTGTTTCAAATATTACAGATGAGTGGGATGATACAATATTTGTCCTTTTATGTCTGACTTATTTCACTCAGCATAATGTCTTCCAGGTTCATCTACATCTTGTCACATATCAGGACCTCATTTCTCTTTATGGCTGAGGAATATGCCATTGTATACATGCACTACATTTTATTTATTCATTCATCTGTCAATGGACACTTGGGTTGCATGGTATAGCAAATTGCTTTTATACAGTCTTTTTAGCTACAGTCTTATAACTGCCCCCAGAATGATTGACTGGGCCACAGTCTTGCGAGGGATTGATGAGTTTACTATGCAAACTGAGTGACTCACAGTCCACCTAGGGGATTGATTAGTTGGTAGTCCTGGTGGGAAGGCCATACTTTGAAATTGACAAGTGGTTTGCCTATATAAAGGTCAATCACAGAGAGGTTCAGGTGATACCTCACTACCATCGAGAAGAGTCTGGAGTGGAGCATGTCCTTTGGATCAAGGACTCAGGGTCTCTGCATTGAGAGCCTCCTAGACCAAGAAGAAAGAGCTGTGACACTGAAGAGAGTGTGAGATGACAAGAGACAGCAGCAGTGGGCCTCCTGGCCCATGAAACAAGACCTGAGCACCTTTGGCCTAGCCTGTCAGTGGAGCTAAAAGAGCTGTCAACATTTGCTTGTTCAGAGCAAGATAGGCTAGAGTGCCGTGTGCAGGGACTGCACACCAACCCGCTGTGGGCTGTGAGGGCTTGGGTAGCATGGTGGTAAGGGAGCACTGAAGTGCTCTGGGCAGTGTGGCAAAAGTTGCCAGTAGAGGCCTTAGAAGGGTCCAGCAGCAAAGTGACAGAACCAGAGGGCAGGGAGACCCAGTGGCAGAGCAGAAGCCTCGGAAACAAGCAACACCTCTCCCTTGCTTCCCAGCAACACCATGCTAGCATGAGGCACGTGAACACAGTGTCTGACCTGAACCATGGTGAGCCTGACCAGTGACGTAATGGGTAATTTGGGGCAGTGCGTTTTCCAGCTGGAAATCTGTTAATTGTTTCCTGTTAGCTTTCTGTAAATGATAATGGCTCTCACCTTGCCAACACTGTAAGTGTCTCATATGTCCAGCTGGGTCACAGATGAGCATATCACGCACATAATAGCTGATACTGGTGGGTGTACACGTCTCACTTATGGCTGGCTGGAAGTTTGAGGCACAGTCTGTCTGCACGTGTAAGGCAGACAGACAGCGTACAGGTTGCTAACAATATTTCCTGATTTTTTTACTTGCAGAGCTAATGGGAGGGACACTGTAAGGGGCAGGGTAGCTTTCTCCACGGTGGCCCATGGTAATGTCTCAGCACCAGAGACTCAGACACCTGGCTGGCTCCTTTGCTCCTACAGAGTCCCTGTTGGTGAGCCCCTCCTGAACAAGTCCTCTTTTCAGACGGACTACTGTATGACCCCCACTCATGACGGCTTACCGCCCCTGCCCCAACATCCTGAGAGAGACTAGAGAATCCTCACTGGGCGACAGAGTCAGACCCTTCTATCTTTCCTCTGTCCAGAGCTCTTTTTCACAATATTTTCCTCTCATAGCTCAAACATTGAAAACAGGGGGAAGAGGAAGCTGTTTTTGAAGCAAAAATATTAGAGGCCTTGCAAAGTCGCATTTGGCCATCCTGCCATTTCCCTAAGCTCTGCTTTGTTGTCGTGGCTCCATCCAGTAGTTGCCATGAGCTCACATTCTGTATTTTTAATTCAAGATTTGACTATAAAATGTAACAACACAGCCAGGCCTGACCAATCCAGTTCACCTGGACAGTGTGTTGAGCAGAGGGTTTCACCGTGTAACGTGTCAGTCAGTGCAGAACCACGTCACCCAAAACCAATTGCCATGGAGTCAATTCCAACTCATAGCTGACCCTATAGGACAGAGTAGAACTGCCCCACAGGGTTTCAAAAGCATCTGGGGGATTAAAACTGCTCACGTTTTGGTTAGTTAATATAGCACTTAACCACTACAGCACCAGGGTTTCCAGAACCACATCATCCAGTTTCAATCATCTGCCTCAAAGTTCCTGAGATTAGTGCCCCTGATAGTACAATAGATGGGGACTTTGTGATACGAGAGGGGCTGCAGCGAGGCACGATGAGGAGACGGCCGAGCTGGCTGGAGCCCCCCTTCCTTGGTCCTGGGTGCAACTGGCTGCTGGGCTGCTCCTGACTGAAGAAGGGCCTCCCCTTGCCATTCCTTTGCGGCACAGAACACCAGGCCCATGGGATTGCTCACTGCTGCCTAACTGCCACTAGGGGGAGCCAAGCAGAAGCTTGCGACAAGGGACATCTGGGGAAAAGGGCTCCTCCGCACAGGCTCTTGTAGCAGGGTGGCGAGCTGTAGCTTGAGCACCTGTCAGTCCTCCGGGTACTTTTTCCCTTTTGGGTCCCCAGAAGCCAGGGAAACAATACAATACCCAATTCATGCTCATTCAGCAAACAAAAACACACTGCCGTCCAGTCCATTCCAACTCATAGCGACGTTGTAGACAGGGTGGAACTGCCCCCAAAGAGTTTCCGAAGAGTGTTTGGCAAATTCAAACTGGCGACCTTTTGGTTAGCAGTTAATTACTACACCATACAGCACACAGGAACTGTAGAAATCATGAGTATATGTCCACTTTTTCTTCCCCCCCGCATCGGACACAGTAGAACCGCCCCGTAAGGTATCCAAGGCTGTGATCTTTATTAGGAAACCCTAGTAGCCTGGTGGTTAAGTCCTACCACCACCACCAGAAACTCTTTGGAAACTCTATGCGACAGTTCTACTCTATCCTATAAGGTCGCTATGAGTCAGAATCAACTCAATAGCACTGGGCTTATTATGGGTAGGGCTGAGGGGAGGAGTGACTGCAGACTGACTGCTAAAAGAGTATGGAGTCTGGTATAAACTGGTATAAACTGTTAATGTACTCAGTTACTAACTGAAAGATTGACAGTTCAAATCCACCCAGAGGCACCTCGGAAGATAGCCCTGGTGATCTACTTCTGAAAAGTCAGCCATTGAAAACTGTATGGAGCACAGTTCTACTCTGATACACATTGGGTTGCCATGAGTCAGAATCGACTCAACAGCGACTGGTTCTGGTATTTTAATTTTGATGTATTCTAATTTTATCACATTTTCCTTTTAGGTATTGTACTTTTGATATCAAGTCTAAGAATTCTTCTCCGGACAGTAAATGCTTAAGATTTTCTCCTATGGTTTTCCTGAAGGTTTTGTAGTTTTATATGTAAGTTTAGGATTTATTCTGAGTTAATTTTTGTATAAGTGGTGAGATTTAGGTTAAGGTTCTCTTTTTTTTTTTTTTTAACCTATGGATATCCAGCTGCTCCAACACTATTTTGGAAAAGTCTGTCTTTCTTCATTGAATTTGACTTGCGTTTTTGTCAAAAATCAGCCAGATATATTCATATAGGCCTATTCTGTCTTCTGCTCCATCGATTTATGTGTCTATTCCTGTGTATCTATACTGAACAATAAGTCTTGATATAAGGTAAACTGCTAGCTCCCTTTATTCTTTTTAATTTTAACTATTCTAATTTCTTAGCCTCTGCATATAAATTTTAGATTTATCTTATTTATATCTGAAAAATATCTTGCCAGGATTTTGATAGGCATTGTGTTAAATGTGTACATCAGTGTGGGGGTGAATTGGCAGCTTTACTACGTTGAGTCTACCCTTCCATGTGCACAAGAAGTCTCTTCATTAATTCAGATCTTTGATTACTTTCCTCAGTGTTTTGCAATTTCCAGCATATGATTGACCTTTGTATGTTTAGCTTGTATCCTGTGACCTTGCCCTTACTCACCCAGAGGAGTTTTGCTGGTTTTGTTTTATACGTTACTTGGGATTTTCTACACAGACAATTGCATCATCTGCAAATAGGGGCAGTTTTATTTAACCCTTTCTGATCTCTATGCCTGTTATTTCTTTTTTTGCCGTATTACACCGGCTAGAACTTCCAGCCCTATTTGGAATAAGAATGATTATAGGGGACATTCTTAGCTTGTTCCTTGTCTTAGGGAGAAGGTTTCAGTCATTCACGATTAACAATAAATTTTAGCTGCCTAAGTTTTTGTAAATGTGCATTATCAAATTTAGGAAGTTCCCTCTATTCCTATTTTTTGAGACTTTATTTGAATGTCATGAATGAGTGTTGAATTTTATCAATTTTTTTTTGCCTTTATTGAAACAATCATGTGGGTTTTCTTTATTAGCGTATTAATGCAAATGGTTGTATTAACTGATTTTTAAATATTGAACCAGCCTTGCGTCTCTGGAGTAAACCCCAGATGTCATGATATATAGTCTTTTTTTATATATGGCTGAGTTCTCTTTGCTAATATTTTCAAAGGATTTTTGCATCTGTATTCATGAAGGATATTGACTTTTTTAGGCCAGCTTCAAGCCTGGAATATATTTGTTAAGGAAAACAGTGCATGGAAGTCACTACCACATCGTTCCTTGAGTCTTAAGGTTTCCAGTTGGTCTGCCTTCTCTCCACCATTCAGAGTCCTGTATTTATTTTATATATGATGTCCAGAGTTTCTAGTTGTACTTAGCTGAAGGAATAGGCAAAAGTATGTCTGTCTACTCCATCTTTCCAGAATTCCCTGTGCCTTAAAAAGAAAAAAAAAAACTAAAACAAAACACTTTTCATTGATGTATAACATACAGGAAAGTGCACAATTTATAAGTATGTAGTTCAAGTACTTGTCACAAATTGAATTCCCAAAACCTAAACTAAAGCAAACCCATGGCTGTTGAGTTGATTAGGACTCATGGTGGCCCTACAGGACAAAGTAGAACTGCCTCATAGCATTTCCAAGGAGCGCCTGGTGGATTTGAACTGCCAACTTTTGGGTTTGCAGCCACAGCTCTTAACCACTATACTGCCAGGGCTCTTGAACACCATTAGCACACAGATCTAAAAAAAAAAAAAAAACGGCACTCCAATAGCACCCCTTTCGTCCCTTTTCAGTCACTGCTTTCCATACAAGAGTAACCACCATCTCTGTGGCTTTTAGGGCTGACTTAGAGAAGAGTACCTATTAGCTTGAGTTCTCCCTCTGTGACTGGCTTAGACCTCTCTCCACACTGTGTGTGTGTGTGTGTGTGTGTGTGTGTGTGTGTGTGTGTGTGTGTGTGTGCGCGCGCGCGCGCGCGCATAGGTGTGTGGATTCCTACACACAACATCTACTGATCTGACCTCCTTGCCTCAGCATCTTAGGTTTGAAAGTTCTTCATAGACTTGGGTTTGACTTTGAGTTCCATTATTTACCAAAAGTTCACATTAGCAATTAAGAGCATGGGCTTTGGAGTCAAACTCAAGTTCAAATCACAGTGCTACCACTTCTTACCTATGTGATCTATAAAATGGTAATAATAGTATCTACCTTGTGGTATTGTTGTAATGGTTAAATAAATAATTCATGTGAAGTGCTGACAAAAATGCTTGCCACATAAGCCAATTGACTGTCAATAGTAGGTATTCTCATTCACTTTTGTAAATACTAAATGATATAGCTTTTGTTGGAAACCCTGGTGGCATAGTGGTTAAGTGCTATAACTGCTAACCAAAAGGTCATCAGTTCAAATTCCCCAGGCATTCCTTCAGAACTCTACTGGGAAGTTCTACACTGACCTATAGGGTCGCTATGAGGAAGTTCCCTCTATTCCTATTTTTTGAGACTTTATTTTAATGTCATGAATGAGTGTTGAATTTTATCTTTTTTTTTTTTTTTTTTTGCCTTTATTGAAACAATCATGTGGGTTTTTTTTTTTTTTTTTTTTTTTTTTCTGGCTTTATAGCTTGTGAGAAGCACCTGATACAATTCCTGGCACTCAGTGTGTGTTGAGAATAATAAGGAATCAGTAATCACCGTAATTTTGTTATTGTGTATTGGAGGGAAGGAGAACAAGCTTCAGTGGATTAGTAACTCTACTGTGGTAGCCTCACTGCTTCCTGGGAGAATGTGACGTTCTTCCTTTGGACAGATTCTCTTTCACTTCTCAGGACCATGGAGTGAGGAACAAGGCCTGATCACACTGCTACCCTTCAATCCTCTACTCAAGACTATCTGTGGAGGCCGAATTAAGCAGAAGTCAATGCCAATGGAAAAGCCAGCCCTTCCCCATAGGCTGAGGCCTGCCTGGCCCCTAGCTTTGACACTATTCTACTCCCCTCTGAGTATGGTGGAGTCAAGGCCTCTCTGGGCTATCATAGTTCCATGTCCTAGCTTGGCCTCTTTGAGTCCTCTCCTCTCACTGGAAAATGGCACTGACCTCCATGCCCAGGCCTGCCTCAGTCTCCTAGTGCCCCACTTTAAGGGTAAAAGATAGAGCTTGTTACTGTTGCTAGATTTCGACTCACAGTAATCCTGTGTGCAAGAGTAGAATTGCCCCCATAGAGTTTCCTAGGCTGTAATCTTCACCGGAGTAGCTCACCAGGTCTTTTCTTCTGTGGCGCCACTGGCTGGGTTCAAACCACCAACTTCGATTAGCAGCCAGACACTTGGCCATTATACCATGACAGCACCTTTAGAGCTTGTCACTAAATATTCAAAATGCAGTTTTAAGTAACCTTCCCTTTCAACCTGCGGAAACGTTGATGGTGGAGAGGTTAAGTGCAATGGCTGCTAACCAGGAGGTCGGCAGCTTGAATCCTGCAGACACTCTTTGGAAACTCCATGGGACAGTTCTACTCTGTGTATAGGGGTCACTATGAGTCAGAATTGACTTGACGGCAGTGGGTTTGCTTTTTTTTTGGTTCTCAACCTATGTTACTACACATTTCCTGCCAGGAGAGAAAGAAAGAGTATCTTGAAGTTAAAAAGAGCTAAGCTCCCCAAAGTTTGGAGATCAGCTGCTCCAATAGTTGAACGTAATTTATGAACTATTCTACCTTGTTCCACTGCCGAGAAATTTGCTACAGCCTCTAGATTTATGGAATTGCCCTTCTCTCTGCAGACAGCAGAGGGCCTCATTAACACAAACTCAATGTCACTAGCAAATATATGAGAAGGAAAGTTTGCCAAGGTTCTAGAAGCACGGCAAACTTTGATTAACAGAAATGTGCAAGAAAATTGGCTGTTCCACTTGCCCCCCTCTGAAACACATTGGATTTTTTTGAGTTAGTAGAAATTGTCCATAACCTTCTTATTGTTCCAATGCTTATAATTGAAAACACACCTGAAATTCCCAAGTAGTCTTTGCTGCTCTGCTGGGGAGAGCTATCGGATTTAGCAAATAAAAATAAATACAAAGGTAAGCTTACTTCCTTGAACTATACATATATATATATATATATATATTAACAACAACAAGACTCTCAAAGACAGAAAGATGTTATGTTGTGTGGTGCCATCGAGTTGGTTCTGACTAATAGCAACCCTATAGGTCAGAGTAGAATTGCCCATAGAGTTTCCAAGGAGTGCCTAGTGGATCTGAACTGTTGACCTCTTGGTCAGCAGCTATAGCACTTCACTACTACGCCACTAGAGTTTCCAGATGAAGAAAAGGCAGATGAACTAGGGACCTCAGGACCTGAAGAACGCAGCTACAGCACTTCACTACTAAGCCACCAGGGTTTCCAGATGAAGAAAAGGCAGACGAACTAGGGACCTCAGGACCTGAAGAACACCAGTGCAGTGAGTTCCATGGATTTTCTTTTTGCCTCGTGTATCACAAACTGGGTGCTGGAGAAAGTGGCAACTTGGAAATGACAACAGACACAGAGGAAAAAAAAGCCCTAACAAAAGTCTGCTCTCTCTAGTCCATGGACTGAGGAACTGACAGACTACCAAGACAGAAAACTTTTTTTTTTTATGATTAAGTGAAAGTATACAATCCAAATCAATCTCGCATGCCCTCTATCTACAGTTCATCTGCTCTCCTTGCCCCACTCCTCCTTTTCCTGTTACACTTGTATCCTCTTAATAAGCTCCTGCCCCCTCCTCTCCACTGTCTTCTCTAACACCTAGAAAGAGACCAGTAGGGCAGCCTCCTATAAACCCATAGAACCATAAAGTACGTCCTCTATATGGTCACATTGTGTCCCCAAATCTAGTCCCCAAATCCAAAGAGTTGACCTCAGTAGTGTTTTCTAGACAGGGGCAGCAGCCACTCTAAGGACCATGTTCCCAGGGGATCGCCTGGACCATCACTCATCATTTAGTAGAGTTCTTGAGGTGGACCCCTCTTTTTCTCATGTTGTCACAGGGACTCAACATTCTGTGCCCCATCACGGCTGTCTTTGGCAGTAGCCAGGTACCATCTGGTTCTTCTGGTCACATGTAGATACAGTCTCCCACTACATGGGTCCTTCTGTCTCCTGGGCTCTTTTGTCCTCATGGCTTTGGTGTTGTCAGTGATCATCTGTTCTGGCTGAAATGGGACCATTCGGTGTACGTCAGATGGCAGCTTGCTACCTTTTTTTTTTTATTATTATGACTGAGTGAAAATGTACATTCCCATGTAAATTTACAGGCCCACCTGTATGCAGCTTCCACTGCTCTCCCTGCCCGGTGGCAGCACACTAGTCTTCTCTTCTCCATACAGGTCTCACCCTCCCAACAGTCGCCTTACCCCTCCTCTTCACCCACTCCCCTTCCTCCAGCCAGAGGTCAGCAGGATGATATCCTATAGATGCATAGAACCATAAAGTGCATCCAATAGATGGTCACTCTGCATCGCCAAGTCCAATCCATTTGTGTCCCAAGAGTGGACCTTCATTATGATTTATGGGCAAGGGCAGCATCAGGGCCAGGGGCCATGCTCCCAGGGGACCCCTGAAGCTGCTGGACCATCAATTGCAGTCTTGTAGTGGAGACCTCAGGGTGCACCCTTTTTATTCTTGTGTTCCCAGTGAGACTCAACTTAGTGAGCTCCATCGTGGCTATCACTGGTGGTGGCCGGGCACCATCTATTTCTTCCGGTCCCAAATCTATGTAGGCACCCACTCATGTGGGTCTCTCTATCTTCTGGGTTGTCTTTACCCCATGTCATTTTGATCCTCGGTGATCATCTGTTCCTGCTGAATTGGGACCGTTTGCTGTGCCCTCGGATGGCAGCTTGGCAGCTTTTAAGACCCCAGACACCACTCACCAATGTGGGGTGCAGAGAGCCCTCTTAGCAAAATGCTAGTTGTGCCAGTTGGCCTCGATTTCACCTAAGAGCATGGTCTCCTTTCCCCTGACCCAGCTACTCTGTCCTTGCAATATTGGGTTAAGATGGAAGGAATATTCAAGTTATGCTGAAGTCCACTTAATATTGTTCTTGTTTCTAATGTGTGCTATCACCGATTTCACCCAACCAAATTTCTACCAACTGTCTAATCTAAACCCTCCCCCTTGCCCTCCCTCCCTGCCTTCCCTTGCAGCTGTCAAGGAGTCTTTTCTTCTATACATAACTCTGTTTTTGAAATCTTATTGTAGGGGTCTCATATGATATTTATCCTTTTGTCGCTAACTACTTTCACTCAGCATGTCTTTCAGTTGAAACCAGGTTACAAGATGTTTCCTGGAAACATCATTATTCTTTATCATTGCACAATATTCCATTGAGTATATATACCATAGTATACCTATCCATTCCTCTGTTGGTGGGTATCTGGGTTGATTCCATGTTTTTGCTATCGTGGACTGTGCTGCAGTAAACATTCTTGTTCATGTGTCCGTTGGTGTGAAAGGCCTAGATTGTGTAGGATATATTCCAAGTAGTGGAATTACTGTGTCAAATGGTATAACTATATCCATTTTTTTAAGGAAGTGCCAGATTGCTTTCCAAAGAGGCTGGACCATTTTGCAACCCCACCAACAATGTAGGAGAGTTCCACTTTCTCCACAGCCTCTCCAACATTTGTTGCTTTGTGTTTTTTGGATCATGGCCAACCTTGTTGTGGTGAGATGGTATCTCATTGTCGTCTTGATTTGAATTTCTTTAATAACTAAAGATCGTAAACATGTCCACATGTGTTTTTTGGCTGCCTGGATCTCCTCTTTAGAGAAATGTCTATCCATCTCCTTTGCCCATTGCTTAATTGGGTGATTTGTCTTTTTCTTATTGATACTTTGTAGAACCTTATAGATTATAGAGATCAGGCGTCGGTCTGACATAGAGTTGCCAAATATTTTTTCCCATTCTGTAGGTGGCCTTTTAATTCTATTAATGAAGACTTTGGATGAGCGAAAGTCTTTGATTCTTAATAGTTCCCATTTATCTATTTTCTCCTCTGTCGATTGTGGTTTGTTTGACAAATTTTGAAGTCTGTCTACGTTGTATATTAAAACTTCCATTGTTGTTCCTACCTTTTCTTGGATGAGCTTTATCATTTTAGGTTTGATATTTAGGTCTTTTATCCAGCTGGAGTTAGTTTTTGTATAAGGTGTAAGATATGGATCTTGTTTCAATTTACTGCAGATGGATATCCAATTTTGCCAGCACCATTTGTTGAAGATACTGTTTTTACCCCAGTTTAATGTCTTAGGGCCTTTGTCGAATAGCAACTGTTCATAAGCAGATGGTGTCATCTCTGGGGTCTCAATTCTGTTCCATTGATCGATCTGTCTGTTCTTGTACCAGTACCAGGCTGTTTTGACTACTGTGGCAGTGTAGTATGTTCTAGTGTCGGGTAATGAGAGGCCTCCCAGTGTGTTCTTCTTCTTTGGTAGTACCTTACTTATCCGGGGCTTCTTCCCTTTCCAGACAAAATTGGTGATTTGTTTCTCCATCTCATTAAAAAATGACGTTGGAGCTTGTATTGCGATTACATTATATAAGTAGATTGCTTTGGGTACAATAGACATTTTCACAATGTTAAGTCTTCCTATCCATGAGCAGGGTAGGTTTCTCCATTTATCTAAGCCTCTCTTAGTTTCTTGTAGTAAGGGCTTGTAGTTCTCTTTGGAACGGTCTGTTATTTCTCTGGTTAGATTAATTCCTAGGTACTTTATCTTCTTAGGGGCTATCGTAAATGGTATTGCCTTGGTGGTTTCTTTGTTAACAGTCTCGTTGTTGGTATAAAGGAATCTTACTGATTTACTTATCTTTATCTTGTATCCTGAGACTTTGCTGAACTCTTCTATCAGTTTGAGTAGCTTACTTACAGATTGTTTCGGATTCTCTGCATATACAATCATATCATCTGCAAACAGGGAGAATTTGATTTCTTCTTTGCTGATGCAGATGCTCTTTATTTCTTGGTCTTGTCTAATTGCTCTGTCTAGAACTTCTAGTACAATGTTGAATAGGAGAGCTGAGAGTGGGCATCCTTGTCTAGTTTCTGGTCTCAAGGGAAAGTCTTTCAGTCTCTCTCCATTCAGGATGATGTAGGCAGTTGGCTTTGTATAAATGGCCCTTATTGCATTGAGGAATTTTATGTCTATGCCTATTTTGCTAAGAGTTTTTAGCATGAATGGGTGTTGGACTTTATCAAATGCATTTTCTGCATCAATGGACAAAATCATGTGATTATTGTCTTTTGTGATATTTGTGTGATTAATCACAGTAATTGTTTTTCTGATGTTGAACTAGCCTTGCATCCCTGGTATGAATCCCACTTGGTCATGATGGATTATTTTCTTGGTATGTTGTTGTATTCTATTGGCATGAATTTTGTGGAAGATTTTTGCATCTAGATTCATGGGTGATATCGGTCTTTAGTTCTCTTTCTTTATTGGGTCTTTCCCTGGCTTAGGTATCAGGGTTATGCTGGCTTCATAGAATGAATTTGGGAGTACTCCATCCCTTTCTATACTGTGAAATAGTTTCAGTAGTATTGGAGATAACTCTTCTCTAAATGCTTGGTAGAATTCTGCAGTGAAGCCATCTGGACCCGGACTTTTTTGGTTGGCAGTGTTTTGATGATCTTTTCAATCTCTTCCTTTGTAATGGATTTATTAAGTTGTTCTGCTTCACGTTGTGATAATTTGGGTAGGTGGTATGAGTCAAAGAATTGGTCCATTTCCCCTAGGTTTTCAAATTTGTTAGAGTCTTTCATAGTATTCTGTTATGATATTTTTGATTTCTGTTGCATCTGTGGTGACAATCCCCCTCTCATTTCTAATTTGGGTTATTTGTTTCCTTTCCTGCTTTTCTTTAGTAAGTTTAGCCAGTGGTTTGTCAATTTTGTTGATCTTCTCAAAAAACCAGCTTTTGATCTTTTCAAATTTTTCAATTGTTTTCCTATTCTCTAATTCGTTTAGCTCTGCTCTAATCTTTATGATCTCGTTTCTTCTCGTGCCTGAGGGGTTCCTCTGTTGTTCCCTCTCTACTTGTTCAAGCTGTAGGGTTAGTTCCTTGATTTGGTTTCTTTTTTCCTTCCAGATGTGTGCATTTATGGAGATAAACAGACCTCTGAGCACTGCTTTGGCTGTATCCCATAGGTTCTGGTAGGAAGTGTTTTCGTTCTCATCAGAATCCATGAATTTCTTTAATTCATCCTTGATTTCCTCTATAACCCTTGTTTTTTTGAGCAAGATGTTGTTCAGTTTCCAAGAGTTCCACTTTCTATCTATGTTTTTTCTGCTATTGATTTCAACTTTGATGGCTTTATGATCTGAGAAGATACTTTGCAGTAATTCAATGGTGTGGATTTCGTTGAGCATTGCATTATGGCCTATCACGTGGTCAATTCTGGAGAATGTTCCATGTGCACTGGAGAAGAAGGTGTAGTTGTCTGCTGATGGGTCGAAAGTTCTGCATATATCAATGAGGTTTAGTTGGTTAATTGTGGCAATGAGGTCTTCTGTATCTTTACTGAGTTTTTTTCTAGATGATCTGTCTAGTATTGAGAGTAGAGTGTTGAAGTCTCCCACTATTATGGTGGAGTCATCTAACTCTCTTTTGAGTGTAGTCAGTGTTTCTTTGACGTATTTAGGTGCTCTGATATTAGGTGCATAAGTATTTAATATAGTTAAGTCTTGCTTGTGTACTGAACCTTTCAGCAATAAATAGTGTCCATCTTTGTCCACGATGGTGGATTTGACATTAAAATTGATTTTGTCTGAGATCAGAATTGCCACCTCTGCTCTTCTTTGTTCATTGTTAGATTGATATATATTCTTCCAACCTTTAATTTTCAGTTTGTTCATATCTTTAGATCTCAAGTGAGTTTCTTGTAGACAACATATGGTCCAGCTGCGGTCACCGTATCCAAGATGGCGCCCTCCACACAGGCAGCAGACAGAAGGGCTAAAGGTTCCGAGAGGTAGTGATTCCTCTGATTCTGTTGCAGGACCCCCAAAGCAGGTGGCACTAGGTAAATTACTGCTTTTCTGTTGGAGAAGCGCTGTCCCGTTTGCAGGCGCTGGCTCCCAGGCTAAGAAGAGGTCCCGCTAGAATCTCCGTATCCAACATGGCGTCCCGCACACTGACTGCAAATCTCCGTATAAACACCGCTGAGGCAGATATAAAATGACACGCTCAAAGTGGCTAGATTAACAGAGTCCCAAGCCTGGCTCTCAAAATATGGGAATTTCGCCTGCCTGTCCCCCCAGCAGCGCGTCTGAGTCCAGCCGCCAGGCAAGACCCAGCTCTGCCCACCGGCCAAGACAGAGGGAAAAAAAGTCAAAATGGTGCGTTTACTTTCAGTCCGTGAGAGCCAGGGATAGCCAGGCGCGGGAGTCAGCATAGGAGAGGAGGTTTTTTTGCTCAGTAGAATGAAGTCCAAAGTAACAGCCCTGTGCCGTGTCCTGGGGCTGATGAGCTGACCAGAAGGCTCCATTTGATTATCAGTTCAGGTCTTGGTTTCTAGAGGGATATGAGGAGACGTGGGCTTAGTCCGCCATCTTGACTCCGCCTGAAAAATATTATCTTAAAGAGTTAAAAAAAAGCAACATGTGACCAGAAGAATCAGATGGTGCCCATCCACGACCAAAGACAGCTGTGATGGAGCAAACAATGTTGAGTCCCCATGGCAATATGAGAAAAAGAGGGATGCAGCTCAAGAACTCTACTAAAAGACCACTACTGATGGTCTGATGGCCTGAGGGAGCCCCTGGGAGCATAGCCTCTAGACCTGCTGCTGCCCCTGCCCAGAAAACACTCCTGAGGTCAACTCACTGGACAAAAATGAACTAAACTTGGGGACACAATACGACCATGTGGTGTGTGTACTTTATGGTTCTATGCATTTATAGGATGCTGTCCTACTGGTCTCTTTCTGGGTGGGAGAGAATAGGGTGAAGAGGAGGGAACAGGAGACTTTTAAGAGGATATAAGTACAGAATGAAAAGGACGAGTGTGCTGTCACTTGGCAGGGAGAACAGAAGGAGCTGCAGATGGGCAGGCATTCAAATCTAATTTGGGTTATATACTTCCACTTAATCACAATAATAAAAAAAGAGTTTTTTTAAAAAAAGAAATAACACCTGAAAACGTCCCAAATTTGGCAAAAGATACAAACCTATAGATTCCAGAAGCTGAGCAAACCCCTAATAGGATAAACCGAAATAAAACCAACCTAAGACACATCATAAACTTCTGAAAACTGTAGATAAAGTCTGAAAAGGGCAAGAAAGGAATGATGCCTATAAAGGGAAAACAATCCAAATGATAACAGATTTCTCACAAGAAACCATGAAGGCCAGAAGGAAGATGTGTGACATTTTTTTAGTGCTGAAAGAAAGTAACTGTCAACCCCAAATTCTGCATCCAGCCATAGTGTCCCTCATATGAAGGAAAACCAACAGAATTGTCACCATTACCTCAACGTTCAAAGAATGGCTAAAGACAGTCCTTTAAACTGAAAGAAAATAATAAAAGAAGAAAACCTGGAAACTCAGGAAGGAACAACAACAAAAAAAAACAATTAAAAAACTAAAAACATGGATAAATAGGTTTTCTTTCTCCTCTTGGGTTTTCTAAACTTGGACTGGTATTTGAAGCAAAAATTTTAACACTGATGTGGTCCTCTATTTACGTAGAGGAAATAGAAGAGGGTAAAGGAGTGTAAAGAGAGGGGAGGACTTCTATACTTCACTCAAACTGGTGAAATATTGACACCAGTAGACAGTGATACCATATGTATACACAACATAGTACCTAGGACAAACAATAAAAAGCTTCTCCAACAGATATACTGCAAGCAAAGTAGATAATCAAAGTACAATTCTTAATGTGACACAATTAGCCCACAGGAAGTTAAGGAAAAGGAATACAGAGAAACAAAGATAAAACAAATTCTTTGATGGTAGTCTTAATCACTAATGTATTAATAATACATTAAATATGAGGTCTAAATGCATCGTTTGAAACATTTAGATTGTCATAGGGAATAAACAAAAATACCCATGCCCAGTTAAAATTGAATTTCAGATAAACAGTGTGTCTTAAGATGGTATTTGGTTATCTAGTGCTGTTGCAACAGAAATATCACAAGTGGTTGGTTTTAACAAAGAGAAATTTATGTTCTCACAGTCTAGTAGGCTAGAGGAAACCCTGGTGGTATAGTGGTTAAGTGCTACATCTGCTAACCAAAGGTTGGCAGTTCAAATCCACCAGGAGTTCCTTGGAAACTCTATGGGGAAGTTTGATTCTGTCTTATGGGGACTCTATGAGTCAGCATTGACTCAGTGGAAATGAGTTAGAGTTGAGAAAGGTAGAAATCTGAACTCAGGGTACCAGCTCCCAGGGAAGATTTTCTCTCTCTGGTGACTCTGGGCAGATGGGGAAGGTCCCTGTCATAAATCTTTGGGAGTTTCTGTACTCAGGAATTGCAGATTCAAAGGACACACTCTGTTCCTGGGCCGCTTTCTTGGTGATATGAGGTCCCCCTGTCTCTCTGCTCACTTCTGTCTTTTATATCTGAAAAGAGATAGGCTTAAGAAACTAATCTTGTAGGTCTCATCAATATAAAAGCCACTAATACATCTTATTACATTATTGTGATAGGATTTACAACTCACAGGGAAATTACATCAAATGACAAAACGGTAGAGAATCATACACTGCTGGGAATCATGATCTAGCCAAGTTGACAGATATTTTCAAGGGGGCACAATTCAATCCATGACAGGTGAGTTCTCTCTAGAGGAGCAAAACCAGCAAAGCATTTGAGGTCTGACAATGAAACCTATGGACTTAATTGTTCCAAGTACCGGAATGGCCATCAGAGCTGTTATCATATTATCCTTGATGTCCTGATCTTAATTGTATAGTTGTCTAGGAGGAAGTTTTTATCCAGTAAACAAAGAACTGTATTGGAATTCCCTCCCTACTCATCTTATCTGTCCTCCAATGACTTTTTTCTTTACCTGAAGATAAACAAAATATTGAAAGGGAGACATTTTGATGACATGTAGGACATCAAAGGTAATATGACAAGTGCTCTGATGGATATTCCAGAAAAAAATGTTCCAAAATTGCTTTGAAGGGTGGACTAGGCACTGGTGTTGGTGTATAGCTTCCAAGGGGAGTACTTCGAAGGTGACCACGGTGATATTCAGCAATGAGGTGTGTAGCACTGTTTCTAGGAGGAGTTCATGAACTTAATTGTCAGCACTCATTCAGATCCGACTCGATGGCACTTGGCTTTGGCATATACACATATATGTACGTATATATATATGTGTGTATGTATGTATATATATCTCCACACATCTGTTATCTGTCAGTTTGTTGTACTGCAGAAGCTTGAGTGTTGCAGTGATACTGGATGCTATGCCACCAGTATTCAAATAGCAGCAGAATCACCCATGGTGAGCAGGTTTTGGTTAAGCTTCCAGGCTAAGACATACTAGGAAGAGGGACCACGCAGTTTACTTCTGAAAAGCACTAGCTGGTGAGAACCTTACGAATAGCCATAGAACATTGTGTAACATAGTGCCAGAAGATAAGTTTCTCAGGCTGGAAGGCACTGAAAATACAACTGAGGAGGAGCTGCCTCTTGAAAATAAAGTTGATTTTAATGACCTGGATGGAATCATGCTTTCCAGACTTTCATTTGTTGATATGGCAAAATGAGAAGAAATATCTGCCAATAGCCATTAATAATCAAAACCTGGAACTTGCGATGTAGCAGTTTTTGAAAAGTGAAAGTTGTCAAAAATGAAATGGAACACATAAACACCAATAACTTAGACATAGTGAGCTGAAATGGACTGGTCTTAGCTATTTTCAATTGGAAAATAATATGGCCTACTATGCTAGAAATGGCAACTTGAAGATAAATAAACATTGCATTCTTCATCAAAAAGAACATTGCAAGATCAATCCTGAAGTTCAGTGTTGTCAGTGATAGGATAATATTCATATGCTTACAAGGAAGACCAGTGAATACAACTGGCATTATTGAAATTTATGCACCAACCACTAAGGCCAAAGAAGGAGAAACTGAAGATTTTTACCAACTTCTGCAGCCTGAAATTGATCAAACATGAAATCAAGATGCATTGATAATTACTGGTGATTGGAATGCAAAAGCTGGAAAGAGGAAGGATCAGTAGATGGAAAATATGGCCTTGGTGATAGAAACTATACCCAAAATTGCATAATAGAAATTTGCAAGACCAATGACTTCTTCATTGCAAATACCGTGTCTCACCAACGTAAACGGTAGCTGTACATGTGGACTTCACCAGATGGAGTACACATAGAATACGCAAGAATCCAATTGACTACATCTGTGGAAAGAGATGGTAGAAAAGCTCGATATCAGTCAGAAAAAGGGCAGGGTCTGACTGTGGAACAAGCCATCAGTTGTTCATGTGTGAGTACAAGTTCAAACAAAAGGAAATTAGAACAAGTCCAGGACAGCCAAAGTATGATCCTGAGTATATCCCACCTAAATTTCACAGATCATCTCAAAAATAGATTTGACACATTCAACACTAATGACTGAAGACCAAACAAGTTATGTAAGGACATCATACATACAGAAAGCAAGAGTTCATTAAAAAAGACAGGAGGAGGAGGCAGAGTCAAGATGGCAGACTAGACACATGTCTTCCTAATTGCCTCAGAAAACTATAGCCTGGATTGATAATTAAACAGAGGCTTCTGGACACCCAGTGAGCCCTAGGACACGAAATAGGGCTGTCAATTTGGACTATATACCACTGACCAGGAAACTTTTCTTTTGCTGACCCCCACCCTTGTTGAATGGCTGACTCTCCCAGACTGAAGGTAACTGGCAGTGTTAACTTTTTTTCTCTGTGTTAGCCAGCAAGTGGGGCTTGGGCTTCACTAGCAGCAAAGCTCAGCTGCACTGCTGACGTGATCAGCAGGCAGAATAGCCACATTTTGAGAGCCCGGCTCTGGACTCTGTGCACCTTGGCCCCTCCACGCTCTCTTTCCAAACCTCTGCCATTGATCCAACTATTTCACAGAGGGCAGGAGATTTTGTGTGGAGTGCCATCTTGTTCAAGTTACCCAAACAGAGGCCTCAGCAAGGGCCAGTTCCCAGGCAGGGAGGCAGTGCCAGCCCACGGACGGCTTTCTGAGCAGAAAAGGTGTGTTTAGCACAGTGTAGCCTTAGGGGTGGGGCCTGGCAGTGGATGAAAGCAGGGCAGTAAACTTTCTGTACTTTGAACTAGATTATAGCATCTGGGGTCAGATATAGAGGTGCCTACATTGCCAGCTGGGAAGAGGAGCTTGCACATCTGATAGCCTGACTGATTTTGGAAGCTGTCAGATAGCTTTTACCTTTCAAAATAAGACTACCTAGAGAAATAACTGCAGTGCATCCTGACAGCATCTCTTCCAGACTTTACTGACCCATATCATAGGGTCAGCTGACAGCCCCCCCAGTGACTCCATAAGTAGTGCTGTGTCTTGGCCAGTCAGGAGATGGAGCCTGCTACCCCAGAGATTCCATTGGGCCCAGTCACTGGAGTACATAGAGGTGACTGGTGATCACATTCCTTCTCAGATGGTGCTTCAGATCATGTTAAGGTAGCACCAGAGAAACTAAACAACTTCCAGATGCCCCCAAAGCAGCAAAGTTTGGCCAGAAAACTTAAATAAAAATCCTCCCATGGCTCCAGAAAGCTCCCAAAAGAAAGAACCAAAGAACTTCCCAGATGAAGAACTCTTTCTGAAACTATTGGAGGTCGAGTACAAAAGGATTATATATAGAGCCTGCCTACACATTATACAACATGCAGCAGAGAAAAATGAAAAATTAAGCAAGCTGTTCGAACTGATGCGACACCAGCATTCTGAAATCTGACAGATCAAACCCTGGTGGTGTAGTGGGTTACGTGCTATCACTGCTAACCACAAGGTTGGCAGTTCAAATCCACTAGGTGCTCCTTGAATACTCTGGGGGTCAGTTCTACCCTGGCCTCTAGGGTTGCCATGAGTTGGATCCGACTTGACGGCACTTGGCAATAACAAAATCAAAGAAATAGAAGATTCGCTTCAAAGCCAAGAGAACAGAAACAAAAGGAAAATAGACTTTCTGACTGGGAAGACAGAGCCTCTGACTCCATCATCTATGAGGAGAAATCAGAGACAATAAACAAGAAAAATGAATAAGCGTTAAAAAATATGTGGGACTCTATCAAGAGGAACAGTCTACAATTAATTGGGGTTCCTGAACAGGGAGGGAAACCTTAAAACACAGAGAGTATTGTTGAGCTGCTGACAGAAAACTTCCCTGAAATTATGAAAGAAGAGAATATAGATATGCAAGATGCATATTAAATGCCACACAATATCGATCCCAAAAGAAAGACACGAGGACAAATTTTAATCAAGCTTAACAAAATGAAACATAAGCAGAAACTCTTAAAGGCAGTAAGACTCAAATCAAAACCCTGTAGGCTTTTGTCTGACTTCTCAGCAGAAATGATGCTGGCATGGAGTCTGTGGGGTGACACAATCAAAGTCTTGAAAGAGACAAACTTCCAACCAAGAATTATATATCCTGCAAAACTGTCTTTCAAATATGAAAATGAAATTAATACATTCGCAGATAAACACAAACTCAGAGACTATAAAAACCAAACCAAAGCTACAAGAAATACTGAAAGAAGCTCTTGGTTTAGAAGAACAAAACCATTAACTATATTTTAGGAGGCAATACAGGACACATCATCCAGAAACATACTCAGTTAGGGAAGGCACAAAACTCACTTGAAGCTATAATATTAAAAGAAGTGATCCAGTGATCATATCATGAAAACTATGATATCATCACATTAAAAAGAGGGATGTACTACAGTAGTCATAGTCCTTCCAGATGGAGAGGAAGTTAATAAGATACGTAAAAGTTAAAATTGGGTTTAAACATAGATTATTAAGGGGGATCATAGGTGTAGCCGCAAGGCACAAGATGCAACATATAAAATCAAGACACACAATACAGGAGTGTCAACAAACACAAAACCAACACTGAAAAGTGTGAAAACTCAACCCACAAAGAAGAATGTCCCAGAACAGAAGATTAAGAGCAACAGAGAAAACATCAACACAAAAATAAACACATCAAAATGACAGCACTAATCACATAACAAGCAATAATTATATTGAATGTAAATGGATCGAACTCTCCATTGACATCTTGGATCAAAAGACATGACCCACCCATATGTTGCCTACAAGAAACTCACCTTAGACTTAAAGATATGAACAAACTGAAAATTAAAGGATGGATGAATATATACCAAGCTGACAATATACAAAGAAGAGCAGGTGTGGCAATACTAATCTCAGATAAAATAGATTTTAATGCAAAATCCACCATCTTGGACAAAGATGGCCACTATTTATAGCTGAAAGTTTCAATATACAGGCAGGACTTAACAATATTAAATATTTATGCACCCGATACTACAGCATCTAAATACACTGAAGAAACACTGACTACATTAAAAAATGAGAACACATCAATCCACAATAATAGTGGGAGACTTCAACACTCCACTCTCAATGTTGGACAGATCGTCTAGAAAGAAGTCAATAAAGACACAGAAGACCTTATTACCACAATGAACCAACGAGACCTCATTGACATATACAGAACTTTCTATCCATCAGCAGACAACTTCACCTTCTTCTCCAGTGCACATGGAACATTCTCCAGAATAGACCATGTGTTAGGACATAAAGCAAATCTCAACAAAATCCATACTACTGAAATATTGCAAAGCATCTTCTCAGACCATAAAGCCATAAAAGTCAAAATCAATAGCAGAAAACACATAGATAGAAAGTGAAACAAATGAAAACGGAACAACATCTTGCTCAAAAAGCCATAGGTTATAGAATAAACCAAGGATGAAATACAGAAATGTATGGATTCCAATGAGAATGAAAACACTTCCTACCAGAACCAAAGCAGAGCTCAGAGGTCAGTTTATCTCTATAAATCCACGTATCTGGAAGGAAGAAAGGACCTCTACCAAAGAATTAACCCTACAGCTTGAACAAGTAGAAAAACAGTAACAGAGGAATCCCTGAGACACAAGAAGAAAACAGATCATAAAGATTAGAGCAGAACTAAACAAATTAGAGAATAGAAAAACAACTGAAAATGTTGATAAGACTAAAAGCTGGTTTTTTTGAAAAGATCCACAAAACTGACAGAGCATTGGCTAAACTTTCTAAAGAAAAACAGGAAAGGAAACAAATAACCCAAATAAGACATGAGATGGAAGATGTCACAACAGATTCAACAGAAACAGAAAATACATCAGGGAATACTACTAAAGACTGTAATCTAACAGATTTGAAAACCTAGAGGAAATGGGCAAATTCCTTGATTCATATCTCCTACCAAAATTATCACAGGATTAAGCAGAACAACTTAATAAACCCATCACAAAGGAAGACATTGAAAAAGTCATCAAAAAACTACCAACGAAAAAAAGCCCTGGCCCAGATGGCTTCACCACAGAATTCTACCAAGCTTTTAGAGAACAGTTATCTCCAATACTACTGAGACTATTTCACAGCATAGAAAGGGATGGAATACTCATAAATTCATTCTATGAAGCCAGCATAGCCCTGATAACAAAGTCAGGAAAATATCCAATAAAAAAAAGGAGAACTACAAACCAATATCATTCATCAATCTAGATGCAAAAATCTTCAACAAAATTCTTGCCAACAGAATACAACAACATATCAAAAAATAATCCATCATGACCAAGTTCGATTTATACCAGGGATGCAATGTTGGTTTAACAACAGAAAAATAACTAATATGATCAACCACATAAACAACACAAAAGACAACAATCACCTGATTTTGTCAATTGATGTAAGAAAGGCATTTGATAAAGCCCAACACCCATTCATGCTAAAAACTCTCAGGAAAATAGGAATAGAAGGCAAATTCCTTGATGTGATAAGGGCCATTTATACAAAGCCAACAGCCTACATCATACTGAATGGAGAGACACTGAAACAATTCCCCTTGAGAACAAGTATGCCCACTCTCACCTCTCTTGTTCCACATTGTGCTAGAAGTTCTGGCCAGAGTAATTAGACAAGACAAAGAAATAAAGGGCATCCGCATAGGCAAACAAAAAGTAAAATCTCCCTATTTGCAGATGATATGATTGTATATGCAGAGAATCCTAAAGAATCCATAAGTAAACCACTCAAACTGATAGAAGAGTTCAGCAAAGTCTCAGGATACAAGATAAACATAAGTAAATCAGCAGGATTCCTTTATACCAGCAATGAGATTGTTAATGAGGTAATCACCAAATCAATACCATTTACTATAGCCTCCCAATAGATAAAATATCTAGGAATAACTCTAACTAGAGAAATAACAGATCTTTACGAATAGAACTACAAGACCTTACCACAAGAAACAAAGAGACTTACATAAATGGAGAAACCTAACATTTCATCAATAGGAAGATTTAACATTGTGAAAATGTCTATTTTACCCAAAGCAATCTACTTGTATAATGCAATCCCAATACAAATTCCAGTGACATTTTTTAATGAAATGGAGAAACAAATCACCAATTTTATCTGGAAAAGGAAGAAAACCTGGATAAGTAAAGCCTTACTGAAGAAGCAGAACACACTAGGAGGCCTCTCACTGCTCAACCTTAGAACCTATTACACTGCCACAGTAGTGAAAACAGCTGGGTAGTGGTACAGAAAGAGGCTCAGAGACAAATGGAACAGAGTTGAGACCCCAGAGAAGCCACCATCTTCCTACGGACAGTTGATATTCAAGAAAGTCCCCAAGATTTTAAGCTGGGGTAAAAGCAGTCTCTTTAACAATAGTGCTGGCAAAATTGGATTATCCATCTGTCGGATCCGACTTGACAGCACTTGGCTGGCTATCTGCAAAAACTGAAACAAGATCCATGTCTCACATCTTACACAAAAACTAACTCAAACTGGATAAAAGACCTAAATATCAAACCTAAAACGATAAAGATCTTGCAAGAAAACATAGGGTCAACAATGGAAGTTTTAATACATAGCTTAGACAGACTTCAAAATCTGACAAAGCATGATCAAGAGAAAATAGATAGACGGAAACTACTTTTGCTCATCAAAAGACTTTATCAAAAGAATTAAAATATTTGGGAACTATATGTCAGACTGACGTCTGATCTCCATAATCTATAAGGTACTATAAAATATCAATAAGAAAAGGATAAACAGTCCAATTAAGCAATGGGTTAAGGAGATGGACAGACACTTCGCTAAAGAGGATATCCAGGCAGCCAAAAGACACATGTGAAATTGCTCATGATCATTAGCTATCAAAGAAATCCCAGTCGAAACTACTTTGAGATATCATCTCACCCTAACAAGTGGTCACGATCCAAAAAACAGAAAACAACAAATGATGAAGAGGCTGTGGAGAAATTGGAACTCTCCTACACTGCTGGTGGGATTGCAAAATGGTACAACCTCTTTTGAAAGCAATCTGGCTCTACCTTAAAAAGATCCAAATAGACCATTTGACTCAGTATTTCCACTGCTTGCAGTATATCCTGCAGAATCAGGGCATTCACTTGAACAGATACATGCACACAAAAGTTTATTGCAGCCCAGTGCACAACAGCAAAAAGATGGAATCAACCCAGGTGCTCAACAACAGATGAATAGATAAACTGTGGTGTATATACTCAGTGGAACACTATGCAATGATAAAGAGCAACGATGATTTTAGGAAGCATCTCTTAACTTGGTTTCAATTGGAGGACATCATGTTCAGTGAAATTAGTCAGTGACACAAAGGCAAATATGGTATGAGACCCCTAATCTCAGGACTTATAAACAGATTCATGTACAGAAGAAAAGACTCTTTGATGGATGCAAGGGAGGGGAGGGAGGGAGAAGGTTGCTTACAGATTAGACAGCTGATAGAAATTTGATTGGGTAAAGTCAGTGACAGCCCACATTAGAAAGATCAGTTTAACTCGACTTCAACATAACATGAGTACTCTTCCAATTTTAACCCAATGATGCAAGCACAGAGTAGCAGAGACAGGGGTTCAGGGACCATGCTCTCAGGGGAATTTGAGGCCAATTGTCTTAACTAGCGTATTGCTAAGAGAGTCTTCTCCACCCCACATTGGTGAGTGGCATCTGGGTTCTTTTTTTTTTATATATAATTGAGTGAAAATGTACATTCCCGTATAAATTTACATGCCACCGTATATGCAGCTTCCACTGCTCTCCCTGTCCGGTGACAGCACACTATTCCTCTCTGCTCCATACATGTCTCATCCTCCCAACAGTCTCCTTTCCCCTCCTCTCCAACTACTCTCCTTCCTCCAACCAGAGGTCGGCAGGCTGATATCCTATAGATGTATAGAACCATAAAGTGCATACAATATATGGCCACTCTGCATTGCCAAGTCCAATCCATTCGTGTCCAAAGAGTGGATCTTCGTTATGATTTATGGGCAAGGGCAGCATCAGGGTCAGGGGCCATGCTCCCAGGGGAACCCCGAAACCACCGGACCATCAGTTGAGGTCTTTTAGTGGAGATCTCAGGATGCACTCCTTTTTATTCCTGTGTTGCCAGTGAGACTCAACTTAGTGAGCTCCATCATGGCTATCACTGGTGGAGGCCAGGCTCCATCCAGTTCTTCTGGTCCCAAGTCGATGTAGGCACCCACTCATGTGGGTCTCTCCATCTTCTGGGTTGTCTTTACCACATGTCATTTTGGTCCTCAGCGAGCATCCATTCCTGCTGAGTTGGGACCATTTGCTGTGCCCTCGGATGGCAGCTTGGCAGCTTTTAAGACCCCAAACGCCACTCACCAATGTGGGGTGCAGAGAGCTCTCTTAGCAAAACGCTAGTTGTGCCAATTGGCCTCAGTTTCACCTAAGAGCATGGTCCTGTGCCCCCTGCCCCAGCTACTCTATCCTTGCAATATCGAGTTCAGATGGAAGGAGTACTCAAGTTATGCTGAAGTCCACTTAATGTTGTTCTTATTTCTAATGGGTGCTATCACCTATTTCTCCCAACCAGATTTCTAGCAACTATCTAATCTAAACCCTCCCCCCTTGGCATCTGAGATCTTAAAAGCTAGCAAGGTGCCATTTGAAGTACATCAAATGGTCCCAACTCAGCAGGAACAGATGACCACCAAGAACCAAAACGACATGGGGGAAAGAGAACCCAGAAGACACAAAGACCCACGTGACTGGAGGAACCAGATGGTGCACAGCCACCACCAGAGGTAGCTGTGATGCGACTCACAAAGTTGAGTCTCATTGGCTACATGAGAATAAAAAGGGATGCACCCTTAGAACTCCACTAAAAGACAGGAATTGATGGTCCAGGGTCCTCTGGGTCCCTTGGGAGCATGGCCTCTAGTCCTGATGGTGCCCTGTCCATAAATCACTACTGAGGTCAACTCCTTGGACAGGAGTGGATTGGACTCAGTGACAGAGAGTGACCATTATCATGTGTGCACTTTACGGTTCCATGAATCTATAGGATTTCGTCCTACTGGCCTCTTACTAGAGGGGAGGGAGAGGGTGGAGAAGAGAGGACAAGAAATTGTTAAGAGGATACAACATGTATAGAGCAGATAGGAGCAGTGTGCTGTCACTGGGCGAGGAGAGCAGTAGAAGCTACACATAGGTGTGCATGCAAATTTAAGCTGGATTGTACACTTTCACTCAATCACAATAAATTTTAAAAAAAAGACAGGCGAGAAATAAAAGACCAAAATGAATGTCAGAGGAGACTCTGAAACTTGCTCTTGAACATCAAGTAGCTAAAGCAAAAGGAAGGAATGATGAAGTAAAAGAGCTGAACAGAAGATTTTAAAGAGTGGTTTGAGGAGACAACGGAAAGTATTATAATGACATGTGCAAAAAGCTGGAGATAGAAAATCAAAAGGAAAGCACACACTCCTCATTTCTCAAGCTGAAAGTACTGAAGAAAAAATTCAAACCTGGAGTTGCAACAGTGAAGGATTCTATCACAAACATAGAAAAAATAACCAGAGTCATTGTAACAAAAAGAATTGATCGACATTCAACCATTTCAGCAGGTAGTGTATGATCAGGAACTGACAGTACTGAAAGAAGTCCAAGCTGTACTGAAGTAGTAGCAAAAAAAAAAAAAGGGTCCAGGAATTGACAGAATACCAACTGAGATGTTTCAACAAATGGATGCAGCACTGGAAATGCTCACTCATCTATGCAAAGAAATTTGGAAGACAGCTATCTGGTCAACCAACTGAAGAGATCCATATTAGAATGGGAATTCCAGAACACTTAATTGTGCTCATGAGGAACCTGTATGCAGATCAAGAGGCAGTCATTCAAACAGAACAAGGGTATATTGCATGGTTTAAAGTCAGGAAAAGTATACATCAGGGTTGTATCTTTTCACCACAGTCAATCTGTATGCTGAGCAAATAACCTGAGAAGCTGGACTATATGAAGAACAGGGCAGCAGAATTGGAGGAAGACTCTTTAACAGCCTATTTTATGGAGATGACACAACCTTGCTTGCTGAAAGTGAAGAAGATTTGAACCACTTACTGATGAAGATCAAAGACCACAACTTTCGGTATGGATTACATCTCTACATCAAGAAAACAAAAATTCTCACAACTGGACCAATAAGCAACACAACGATAAATGGAGAAAAGATTGACGTTGTCAATAATTGCATTTTATTTGGTTGCACAATCAATACCCATAGAATTGCAGTTGGGTGTTGTGGTTGGGTGCCGTTGAGTCCATTCTGACTCACAGCAACCCTATGCACAACAGAACAAAACACTGCCCAGTCTTGTGCCATGTTCACAATCATTTTTATGCTTAAGCCCATTGTTGAGGCCACTACATCAATCCATATCATTGAGGGTCTTCCGCTTTTTTGGTGACCCTTCACCTTCTCCAGGGACTAATCTTTCCTAACAACATGTCCAAAGTACGTAAATTACAGTTTTGCCATCTTTGCTTCCAAGGAGCACTCTGGTTGTACTTCTTGCAGAACAAATGTTTGTTCTTTTGGTGCTGCACGGTACATTCAACATTCTTCTCTGGCACCACAATTGAAAGGCATCAATTCTTCTTCTGTTTTCTTTGTTCATTGTCCAGTTTACACACGTATATGATGCGATTGAAAATACTATGGCTTGGGTCAGGCGCAACTTTAGTCTTCAAGGTGACATCTTTACTTTTCAATACTTGAAAGAGGTCCCTTACTGCAGATTTTCCCAGTGTAGTGCATCTTTCAATTTCTTGACTGCGGCTTCCATGAGCATTGATTGTAGACCCAAGTAAAATGAAATTCTTGACAACCTCAATCTTTTCTCCATTTATGATGATGTTGCTTACTGGTCTAGTTGTGAGGATTTTTGTTTTCCTGATGTTGAAGTGCAATCCATGTTGAAGACTGTGGTCCTTGATCTTCATCAGTAAGTGTCTCAAACCCTCTTCATGCCCAGCAAGTAAGGTGGTTTTCGCAGGTTGTTAATCAGCTATCCTCCAATCCTGATGCCTCGTTCTTCTTCACATAATCCTGCTTCTCAGATTATTTGCTCAGCATACAAATTGAAAAGGTATAAAGAAAAGATACAGCCCTAATGCACACCTTTCCTGCCTTTAAACCATGCAGTGTCCCCTTGTTCTGTTCACATGACTGCCTCTTGATACATATACAGATTCCTTAAGAGCACAATGAGATGCTCTGGAATTCCCATTCTCTGCAATGTTAGCCATAATTTATTATGATCCACACACTCGAATGCCTTTGCATAGTCAATGAAACACAAGTAAACATCTTTCTGACGTTCTCTGCTTTCAGCCAAGATCCATCTGACATCAGTGATGATACCCCTGGTTCCATGTCCTTTTCTGAATCCAGGTTGAATTTATGGCAGTTCCTTGTCAATACACCATTGCAGTCACTTTTGAATGACCTTGAGCAAAATTTTACTTGCACATGATATTGTTCGGTAATTTCTGCATTCAGTTGGATCGCCCTTCTTTCAAATGGGCATAAATATGGATCTCTTCCAGTCAGTTGGCTAGGTAGCTGTCCTCCAAGTTTCCTGGCATTGACGAGTGAAGACTTCCAGCACTGCATCTGTTTGTTGAAATATCTCAGTTGATATTCCATCAATTCCTGGAACCTTGTTTTTTGCCAGTGCCTTCAATGCAGCTTCGACTTCTTCCTTCAGTCCCGTTGGTTCCTGATCACATGCTACCTCGTCAGATGGCTGAACACCCACCAGTTCTTTCTCATGTAGTGACTCTGTGTATTGTTCCATCTTCTTTTGATGCTTCCTGAGTCGTTTAATAGTTTTCCTGTAGAATCCTTCACTACTGCAAGTTGAGGCTTGAATTTTTTCTTCAGTTCTATCAGCTTGAGAAATGCAGAATATGTTCTTCTCTTCTGGTTTTCCATTTCCAGCTCTTTGCACATGTCATTGTAATACTTTCCTTTGTCTTCTCGAGCTGCTCTTTGAAACCTTCTGTTTAGGTCATTTGCTTCGCCATTCCTTCCTTTTGCTTTAGCTGCTTGATGTTTGAGAGCAAGTTTCAGAGTCCCTTCTGACATCCAATTTGGTCTTTTCTTTCTTTCCTGTCTTTTTAATGACCTCTTTCTCTCTTCATGGATGATGTCTTTCCACAATCGCCTCGTCTTCGGTCATTAGTGGTCAGGAGATGGTCTTTACATTCAGAAGGGATATACCAAGGTCGTACTTTGGCTCTTGTGGACTTGTTCCGGTTTTCTTCAGTTTCGATCTGAATTTGTGTATAAGTAATTGATGATCTGTGCCTCAGTCAGTACCTGGTCTTGTTCTGACTGCTGATATGGAGCTTTTCCATTGTCTTTTTCCATAAATGTAGTCAATTTTGTTCCTGGGTATTCCATCTGATGAGGTCCATGTGTACAGTTGCTGCTTGTATTGGTTAGAAAAAGTATTTACAATGAAGAAGTTGTTAGTCTTGCAAAATTCTAGCATGTGATCTTTGGCTTTATTTCTATCTCCAAGGCCATATTTTCCATCTACTGATCCTTCTTCTTTGTTTCCAGCATTTGAATTCCAGTCACCAGTAATTATCAATGCATTCTGATTGCATGTTTGCTCAATTTCAGACTGCAGAAGCTGGTAAAAATCTTCAAACTCTTCATCTTTGGTCCTGAATAACAGTTGTAGGAACTGGCCTTCCTTGTAGGCATGTGGATATCATCCTATCATTGACAGCATTGTACTTCAGGACAGATCTTGAAATGTTCTTTTTGATGATGAACACAGCACCATTCCTCTTCGAGTTTTCGTTCCTGGCATAGTAGACTATATGATAGTTGGGTTCAAAATGGCCCAAACTGGTCCATTTCAACTCACTAATGCCTAGGATGTCAATGTTTATGTGTTCCATTTCATTTTTGATGATTTCCAATTTTCCCGGATTCATACTTCATACATTCCATCTTCCAATTATTAATGAATGCTTGCAGCTGTTTCTTCTCATTTTGAGTCATGCCACATTAGTGAACAAAGATTGCAGAGGCCTTATTCCATCCATGTCATTAAGGTCGACTCTGTTTTGAGGAGGCAGCTCTTGCCCAGTTGTCTTCCAAGTGCCTTCCAAACTGGGTGAAGGCTCACTTTCTGGCACTGTATCTGATGGTGTTCTGCTGCTATTCATAAGACTTTCCCTGGCCAATTCCTTTTGGAAGTAGATTGCCATGTCCTTCTTCATAGTCTGTCTTAGTGTGGAAGCTAAGAAACCTGTCTACCAAGAGTGACCCTGCTGGTACCTAAATACCAGTGGCATAGCTTCCTGCAGATCATCTAGAAAACAGCTCAATAAAGACACAGAAGACTCACTGCCACAATGAACCACCTAGACCTCATTGGCATATACAGAACTTTGTGTCCATCAGCAGACAACTTCACCTTCTCCAGTGTACATGGAACATTCTCCAGAATAGACCATGTGTTAGGACATAAAGCAAATCTCAACTAAATCCATACTACTGAAATATTGCAAAGCATCTTCTCAGACCATAAAGCCATAAAAGTCAAAATCAATAGCAGAAAACACATAGATAGAAAGTGGAACTCATGGAAACTGAACATCTTGCTCAAAAAGCCATAGGTTATAGAAGAAATCAAGGATAAAATAAAGAAATTTATGGATTCCAATAAGAATGAAAACAATTTCACCAGAACCTATAGGATACAGCCAAAGCAGTGCTCAGAGGTCAATTTATCTCCATAAATATGCACATCTGGAAAGAAGAAAGAAACCAAATCAAAGAACTAACCCTACAGCTTGAACAAGTAGAGAGGGAACAACAGAGGAACCCCTCAGATGCCAGAAGAAAACAGATCATAAAGATTAGAGCAGAGCTAAACAAATTACAGAACAGATGAACAATTGGAAAATATTGAAAAGACCAAAAGCTAGTTTTTTGAAAAGATCAACAAAATTGACAAATCACTGGCTAAACTTACTAAAGAAAAACAGGAAACAAATAACCCAAATAAGACATGAGAGGGGAGTTGTCATAACAGATCCAACAGAAATCAAAGATATCATAACAGAATACTATGAAAGACTGTGCTCTAGCAAATTTGAAAACCTAGAGGAAATGGACAAATTGCTTGATTCATATCACCTACCCAAATTATCACAAGCTGAAGCAGAACAACTTAATAAACCCATCACAAAGGAAGAGATAGTAAAAGTCAACAAAAAATTATGAACAACAACAAAAAAAAAGCCCTGGCCCAGACAGCTTCACTACAGAATGCTATCAAGCTTTTAGAGAAGAGTTATCTCCAATACTACTGAGACTATTTCACACCATGGAAAAGAATGGAATACTCCCAAATTCATTCTATGAAGCCAGCATAACCCTGGTACAAAAGCCAGGGAATGACCCAGCAAAAAAGGAGAACTACAGACCAATATCACTCATGAATCTAGATGCAAACATCTTCAACAAAATTCTTGCCAGTAGAATACAACAACATATCAAAAAAGAATCCATCATGACCAAGTTCGATTCATACCAGAGATGCAAGACTTGTTCAGCAGTAGAAAAACAATTAATGTGATCAACCACATAAATACCACAAAAGACAAGAATCACCTGATCTTGTCTATTGATGCAGAAAAGGCATTAGATAAAATCCAACATCCATTCATGCTAAAAACTCTCAGCAAGATAGGAATAGATGGCAAATTCCTCAAAGCAATAAGGGCCATTTACACAAAGCCAACTGCCTACGTCATCCTGAATGGAGAGAGACTGAAACAGCTTCCCTCAAGAACAGAAACTAGACGAGGATGCCCACTCTCACCTCTCCTATTCAAACATTGTACTAGACGTTCTAGCCAGAGCAATTAGACAATACCAAGAAATAAAGGGCACCTGCATCAGCAAAGAAGAAGTAAAAATGTCCCTATTTGCAGATGCTATGATTGTATATGGAGAGAATCCTAAGGAATCCATAAGTAAACTACTCAAACTGATAGAAGCGTTCAGCAAAGTCTCAAGATACAAGATAAAAATAAGTAAATCAGTAGGATTCCTTTATACCAACAACAAAATTGTTAATGAAGAAATCACCAAATCAAAACCATTTACTATAGCCCCTAAGAAGATAAAGTACCTAGGAATTAATCTAACCAGAGAAATAACAGACCATTACAAACAGAACTACAAGTCCTTACTACAAGAAACTAAGAGAGACTTACATAAGTGGAGAAACCTATCCTGCTCATGGATTGGAAGACTTAACATTGTAAAAATGTCTGTTTTGCCCAAAGCAGTCTACTTATATAATGCAATCCCACTACAAATTCCAGTGGCATTTCTTAATGAGATGGAGAAACAAATTACCAACTTTGTTTGGAAAGGGAAGAACCGGGATAAGTAAGGTACTACCAAAGAAGAAGAACACTCTGGGAGGCCTCTCCCTACACAACTTTAGAGCCTATTACACTGCCACAGTAGTCAAAACAGGCTGGTACTGGTACAAGAACAGACAGATAGATCAATGGAACAGAATTGAGACCCCAGAGATGACACCATCTGCCTGTGAACAGTTGATCTTTGACAAAGGCCTGAAGACATCAAGCTGGGGTAAAAACGATCTCTTCAACAAATGGTGCTGGCAAAATTGAATATCCAACTGCAATAAATCAAAATAACACCCACATCTAATACCTTATACAAAACCAATTCAAATTGGATAAAAGACCTATCAAATCTAAAATGATAAAGCTCATCCAAGAAAAAGTAGGAACAACAATGGAAGGTTTAATACACAACGTAGACAGACTTCAAAATCTGTCAAACAAACCACAAACAACAGAAGAGAAAATAGATAAATGGGAACTACTAAGAATCAAACACTTTTGCCCATCCAAAGACTTTATTAATAGAATTAAAAGGCCACCTACAGAATGGGGAAAAAAAAAATGGCAATTCTATGTCAGACCAGTTCCTGATCTCCATAATCTAGAAGGTATTACAAAGTATCAATAAGAAAAAGATAAATCATCCAATTAAGTGATGGGCAAAGGAGGTGGATAGACACTTCTCTAAAGAGGAGATCCAGTCAGTGAAAAAACACATGCAGACACGCTCATGATCATTAGCTATTCAAGAAATTTAAATGAAAACAACAACGAGATACCATCTCATCCCAACAAGGTTGGCCGTGATCCAAAAAACACAAAACAACAGATGCTGGAGAGGCTGTAGAGAAATTGGAACTTTCCTACGCTGTTGGTGGGATTGCAAAATGGTACAACTTCTTTGGAAAGCAATCTGGTGCTTCCTTCAAAAGCTGAATATAGATATACTATTTGACCCAGTACTTCCACTGCTTGGAATAGATCCTACAGAATCAAGGCCATTCACACCAAATGATAGATGTACACGAATGTTTATCGCAGCAGAATCCACAATAGGAAAAAGACAGAATCAACCCAGATAACCAACAACAGAGGAATGGATAGGTAAACAACAGTAGATATACTCAATGGAACACTATGCAATGATAAAGAACAACGATGATTTTAGGAAACATTTCGTAACCTGGTTTCAATTGCAGGATATTATGTTGCGTGAAAATACTCAGCGACAAAAGGACAAATATTGTATAAGACCCCTACAATAAGAACTTAAAAACAGACTCATGCATAGAAGAAAAGACTCTTTGATAGCTGCAAGGGTGGAGAGGGAGGTAGGGCGGGGAGGGGTTTAGATTAGATAGATGACAGAAATTTGGTTGGGTGAAATCTATGACAGCACACATTAGAAAGAAGATGAATATTAGCTGGACTTCAACAGAACCAGTTACCATTTGCAACCCTATGCGTGTCAGAGTGGTACTGTGCTTTATAAGCTTTTCAATGACTGATTACTTTCCAGAAACCCTGGTTGCATAGTTGTTAGTGCTATGGCTGCTAACCAAAGGGTTCGCAGTTCAAATCTACCAGGTACTCCTTGGAAACTCTATGGGGTGTTTCTATTCTGACATATAGGGTCACTACAAGTCAGAATGAACTCCATGGCAATGGGTTTGTTTTTGTTGTTATTATTGTTTTGGTTTGTTCTTTTTTGTTTTTGGTTTGATTGTTTTTCGGAACCTCAACCTTTCATTCAATCAATGGCACATTCCCCATTTGTACCACCTAGGCATGCATCCCAGGGCAGCTAGACTGGTTTGTCCAGTTAAGAGTTCAGGGTTTGAAAGTCCAGGAAGGCAGAGGGGTACTGGAAAGCACAAGGACCCTAGAGAAAAATGAGGAGACCTGAATGCTATTCCCAGATCTAACACTGAGTGTCTATAGGCAACCTTGGGGAAGTCCTGTCTCCTCCCTGTGGCCTAACCATCAAGATAGAAAGTTAGATTAGATGATCTCTAAGGACTTTTTTCAGGCTCAGCAGTCCATGGTTAGATGCTTCTATCACTCCTTTTATGGCCTCTATTTTCTTTCTGGATCAGTGGAGTCTCAGTGATTAACAGTTACATCTGCTAACTAAAAGGTCAGCATTTGGAATCCACCAGCCACCCCTTGGAAACTCTATGGGGCAGCCCCACTGTGTCCCCGAGGGTTGCTATGAGTCAGAATCAACTCAATGGTAATGTTTTTTGTTTTTGTCTTCTTTCTCCCCTCTCTGTCCACCCATGTGGAAACCCATGGTTTCCTAACCTTGATTAGCCAGTCTACAAATCTAAGCACGTCTGCTGCTTCTGATGCTGAAGGACAGTGTGCTCATCCTCTCTTGGCTGCTGCAGGTCTGCTTGTACTAGGCTTACTAACAAGACGTTTCTACTCAGAATAGCCAAACCAGGAAAACCAACCTGTTTCCGTCAAGTTGATTCTGACTCACAGTAGCCCTATAGGACAGAGTAAAACTGCCCCATAGGGTTTCCAAGGCTGTAGTCTTTCAGCAAGCAGACAGTTACATCTTTCTCCCACAGAGCAGCTGGTGGGTTTGAACCACCACGTTTAGGTTAGGAGCTGAATGCTTAACCACCACACCACCAGGGATTCTCCCATAGAAGCAAGTTTCCTGTAATTACCAGTCTTCTAAACTGGCAAAGACGATTCTACAGATAGGATAGTCTGACTTCAAATTTAACAGAACAGGCAAGAAATTCAATGGAAATCCAATAGGAAAGTCTGATAGGTGCACTGCTTTTTACCTGGATTTTCCTTTAAATTCATCCACAGCACTGTCTATTTCATGCTACAGCATCATTGCAGTGAAACCAAAACAACCGTCCCATTGCCATGGAGTCAATTCTGACTCTTAAGGAACCCTACAGTTAGATGGTCTTAATTGTAGTGAATACTGTTGCATTGTATTTCATTCCCAGAGGAGGTAAAAGTGCTCAGTAGTTAATAGTTGCTTCTTTTTTCATGCAGTGGCTAATTTTGTTTGTTTTCAAATCTTTTTTTAGAATATACTCAGCAAAGTGCACACCAATTCAATCATTTCTATGTGTACAATTCAGTGACATTGATTACATGCTTTGGGTTGTGCAACCGTTCTCACCCTCCTTCTCTGAGTTCGTTACCCTATTAACATAAACTCACTACTCCCTAAGGTTCCTCTCTAATCTTCTGAGACACTCAGTGGTAGATCTGAGAGGAATCAAAGAATCTTCTGATCCCATGTAGCTAGTTCTTAAAAGAGCATAATACCCAAGGCAAACATTGTTTTTACTAATTAAAACTAACCTACTGTTTGCTTTTAAGAAGACTTCAGAGCATATTTTTGGTTTAAAGTTTAAAGATTATCTCAAGTCAATAGTTTCAGGAGTTCATTCAGCCTCCATGGATCTAGGAATTCTGGAGTGCAAAATAATTTGAAATTCTGCACTGTTTTGTTTTGTTTTTAATTCACAAACCCTTCAAACATACAGAGGTACAAAAACAATAATAGCTAATTCTAAGAGTTCACACTTAGTGGATGTACTAATGTACCAGTCCTGGACAAAGCACTTGATGTGTATAAACTCTTTATAACAACTCAGTGTTGCTTAGTGTCATCGAAATGAACACCCCTGTAGCCACAGTCCAGATTAAACAAATGTTCACTTCTTGTCGTATTTAGATTGTTTTTTTCTTTTTTAAAAAAAATCCTTGATTTTTATTGTCACTGAGAACATATACATAGAAGAACATATACCAATCCAACAATTTCTACATGTACAATTCAGTGACAGGGACTAAGTTTTCCAAAGAAATGCAACATGGAGGCAGAGTCAAGATGGCGGACTAAGCACACGTCTCCCTGAATCCCTCTGGAAACCAAGACCTGGACTGATAATCAAACTGAGCCTTCTGGTCACCTAGTGAGCCCCAGGACATGGCACAGGGCTGTTAATTTGGACTTCATACCACTGAACGAAAAACCTCCTCTCTTTCACTGACTCCCGCTCCTGACTAGTCCTGGCACTCACGGACTGAAGGTAACTGACCATTTTGACTTTTTTTTCTCTATTTTGGCTAGCAGGCAGAGCTGGGTCTTGCCTAGCAGCTTGCCTCAGACGCACTGCTGGTGGGATAGGCAGGTGAAATTGCCATATTTGGGGAGCCAGGCTTAGGACTCTGTGCATCTTGCCACTTTTGGCTTGTCTTTCTGCCTCTGCCACAGTGTGGCTTGTACAGAAGTGGCGGTGCCTTGTGCGGGACACCATCTTGGATGCAGAAATTTTAGCTGGACCTAGTTCTTGGCCTGGGAGTCAGCTCCTGTCCACAGGAGAGCACTTTTCCAACACTCAGTTAGGGAAGGCTTTAATACTGAAAGAAATAATGCAGTGATTCTCATGAAAACTATGGTGTCATCATATTAAAAAGAGGGATGTACTACAGTCGTTATAGTCCTTCCAGATGGAGAGGAAGCTGACAAGATTGGTAGCAATTAAAATTGGGTTTATACTTAGTTTATTAAGGGAGATCACAGGGGCAGCAGTAAAGCCCAACAAAGACACAGCACACGATATCAAGAAATGTAACACAGGAGTCTCAACAACCACAAAACCAATTCTGAAAAATGTGAAAAACCAACTTACAAAAAAGAAAGTCCCAGAACAGATTAATAAGAACAACAGAAAAAACATCAGCACAAAAATAAACATATCACAATGGCAGCACTGAACACACACCTATCAATAATTACATTGAATGTGAATGGACTGAATGCTCCAGGAAAGAGACATCGAGTGATATCTTGGATCAAAAGACATGACCCATCCATATGTTGCCTACAGGAAACTCACCTTAGACTTAAAGATAGGAACAAACTGAAAATTAAAGGATGGTAACAATGAACAAAGAAGAGCAGGGGTGGCAATTCTAATCTCAGATAAAATTGATTTTCATGTAAAATCCACCATCGTGGACAAGGATGGACACCATTATTGCTGAAAGTTTCAGGACACAAGTGTTTTAGTCAGCTAGGGCTGCTGTAACAGAAATACCACAGAGTGGATGGCTTTAACAAAGGAAGGTTTATTCTTACACAGTCCGGTAGGCTACAAGTCCAAATTCAGGATGTCCGCTCCAGGGGAAAGCTTTCCCCCTAGTCGGCTCTGGAGGAAAGTCCGGTATTGCATCAGTCTTTGTCTAGGGAGCATCTTGGCGCAGGAATCTCAGGGTTGAAGGAGCGCTCTTCTCCCGGTGCTGCTTGCTTGATGGTGTGAGGTTCCCGATTATCAGCCTGCTTGCCTTTCCTTTTATCTCTTGTAGGATGAAAGGATTAAGGGTGGGGCAAGCTATACTCCAGGGAAACTCCCTTTACAGTGGAGCAGGGAGGTGATCTTACAAGGGATTTACAGTCCCACCCTAATCCTTTAAAATACAGCACAGGAAAACCACAAAATGGTGGACAGTCACAAGATACTGGGAATCATGGCCCAGCCATGTGGCTACACCTATTTTGGGGGGGACACAATTCAATCCATGACAATAAGCAAAATTTAACTATATTAAATATTTATGCACCTAATATTAGAGCACCTAAATATGTCAAAGAAACACTGATTACACTCAAAAATGAGATACATCACTCCACAGTAATAGTGGGAGACTTCAACACTCCACTCTCAATATTGGACAGATCATCTAGAAAAAAGCTCAATAAAGATACAGAAGACCTTACTGCCACAATTAACCAACTAGACCTCATCGACATATACAGAAATGCAACATGGCTGCAACAGCTAACATTCTCCCTACCCTATTCCCCTTTCACTCACCCCATTGGCAACTATTATCTTAAAGTTAGCAGTCGGTGAATGTCCTTCCTAGTTATGTTTTCACGCATCTGTCATGTAGTGTGTCTTCATAAATTTGTATTTTAAATTTTTACACAAATGATGTCATTGTGTATACTTCCTTTCGAACCTCAAGTAGCTAATTTTTCATCTTGCTGTAGTGGATGGCCTCAGTCTTGCAATCAGTCTTCAGATAATAGAATGTCAATAAGTAGGTCCAATCTAGGTGGCCCTTTCATCAAAAGCTCCTAACTGCCTCACAGCCCAGATTTCAAGAGGTCTTCCCACCAGTCTTCTCTGATTTAGCCTTGTGCGCCATGGAATAGAACTAAGCTAATTAGCTCCTGTGAGACCAAGAACCAGAAGCTTCTTCAACTTGCCCCCCCAACAAAATGATCTGTTTCTTTATTCACTACCTTAATCTTTTTCTTTCCAATTTTATCCATTCACAGAGCTTCAATGATTATCTGTTGAATAATGACTCATAAATCTATATATACAGCCCAGAGTTTTCTCCTGAGCACCAGGTCTATGTATCCATCTGCCAAACTGGACACTACCTGGATGCCTTATAGTACCTCAGATTCAACTTGCCTCAGAATGAATGTATTTCCACCTTCTTTTCTGAGACAAAGTACAACTCTTGAGAAAATAGTCTACACAATGGCTTTAATTTCTCATGTCTGAATCACTCTTCCTTTTAAATCCATTCATTCTTCAAACCCATCCGATCCAGTTTCTGTCCCCCGTCACCTCACCAAAACTGTTCCTGTATGCTTACCCCAATTACCAACTCTAAAATGGCCAGTTTTTCTGTCCCCAATTTACTAGGCCTCTCGGCACCATTTGTCACATTAATCACTTAGTGTTTCTTGAAATTCTTTCTTCACTTGGTTTTTGAGACTTCACCACACCTTCCTGGTTTTCTTCCTACCTCACTAGTTACTCCTTCTCTGTCTCCTTTGCCACCCAGTGAGATCGAGTCAATTCTGACTCACAGGGACCCTTTAGGAGACAGTAGAACTGCCCCATAGAGTTTCCAAGAATAGCCTGGCAGCTTTGAACTGCCAGCCTTTTGGTTAGCAGCCACAGCACTTAACCATGTGCCACCAGGGTTTCCATCTCCTTTGCCAGGCTCTTTTAATCTTTCTGATCTCAAAACATTAGAACCACCACAAGGCTTCCTTAGTCCTTAGGTTCCTTCTCTCCTTCATCTACATTCAGTCTGCAGGTGATCTCACTCAGCCTCATTGCTGATGAATATCAAATGCATGGCACCACTCTAGACCTCTTTTCTGAACTCCAGATGTATATATTCAACCACTTACGTGACAGTTCCCAAGCCTGCGTGACCCAGACTGAACTCAAGTTGTCACCCAAATCAGATTTCCCCATCTCAGTACACGGCACTCAATACATAGCTCTAAACGGAAATCTAAGAGACTCTGTCACAATGGTTAGGTACTTGGCTGTTAACCCAAGGGTCAGGATTCCAACCACCAGCTGCTCTGTGGGAGAAAAGACCTAGTGATCTGCTCCTATAAAGATTACAGACTTGGCATCTGGGGTCTTAAAAGCTAGTAAGCTGCCACCAAATAGTCCCAACTCAGCAGGAACAGATGATCGCCAAGGACAACAAAGACACGAGGGAAAGAGAATGCTGAAGACAGAAAGACCCACATGAATGGGTGACTACATCAACACGTGACCAGTAGAACCAGATGGTGCCCGGCCACCACCAGTGACAGCTGTGATGGGACTCACAAAGTTGAGTCGCAGTGGCAACACAAGAATAAAAAGGGGTGGACCCTCAGAACTCCGCTAAAAGACTGCAACTGATGGTCCGGAGGCCTCGGGGTTCCACTGGGAGCATGGCCCCTAGACCTGATGCTGCCCCTGGCCATAAATCACTACTGAGGTCAACTCCTCAGACAGGAATAGGTTGGACTCAGTGACACAGAGTGATTATATCATGTGTGCACTTTATGGTTCTATGCATCTGTAGGATGTTGTCCTACTGGCCTCTCACTAGAGGGGAGTGGAGAAGGTAGAGAAGTGGGGACAGGAGATTGTCAAGAGGATACGACATGTATAGAACAGAAAAAAGGAGGAGTGTGCTGTCACCAGGCAAAGAGAGCAGTATGAGCTGCACATATGCAGGCTTGCAAATGTAAACTAGATTGTACACTTTTACTCAATCACAATAAATAAAGTGAAAAAAAAAGGATTACAGCCTTGGAAACTATATGGAACTGTTCTACTCCATCTTATACAGCATTGCTATGAGTCAAAATTGACTCAACAGCACACAGCAAAAATGACAAAACAAATATCCACCCAAAAGCAAGACAAAAAGGCAGGAAAGGACAGGACAACTAGACAAATGGACACAGAGAGCCATGGGTAGAAATGATGGGAGAGTGCTAATACACTTGGGGAGATGTCACACAACAATTTGGTATGTTTTTGAATGAGAACCTAATTTGCACTGTAAACTTTCACCCAAAGTACAGCAAGATTTTTAAAAAAACAAACCAGAGACAACAATGAGATACCATCTCACCCCAACAAGATTGGCCATGATCCAGAAAACACAAAACAACAAATGCTGGAGAGGCTGTGGAGAAAGTGGAACCCTCCTACACTGTTGGTGGGGTTGCAAAATGGTCCAGCCTCTTTGGAAGGCAATCTGGCGCTTCCTTAAAAAAATGGATATTGATATACCATTTGACCCAGTAATTCCACTACTTGGAATATATCCTACAGATTCAAGGCCTTTCACACCAACGGACACATGCACCAGAATGTTTATCACAGCACAGTCCACGATAGCAAAAAGATGGAATCAACCCAGATGCCCAACAACAGAAGAATAGATAGGTAAACTGTGGTACATATACTCAATGGAGCACTACGCAATGATTAAGAATAACGATGATTCCAGGAAACATCTCCTAACCTGGTTTCAACTGGAAGACATTATGTTGAGTGAAAGTAGTCAGCGACAAAAGGACAAATACTGTATGAGACCTCTACGATAAGATCTCAAAAACAAACTCGTGTATAGAAGAAAAGACTCTTTGACAGCTGCAAGGGAGGGGAGGGAGGGAGGGAGGGCGAGGGGGGGAGGGTTTAGTTTAGGTAGTTACTAGAAATCTAGTTGGGAGAAAGCGGTGACAGCACACATTAGGAACAAGAACAACATTAAGTGGACTTCAGCATAACTTGAGTATTCCTTCCATCTTAAATCAATACTGCAAGGATAGAGTAGCTGGGGCGGGGGGTGGTGGACCATGCTCTTAGGCGAATTCCAGGCCAATTGGCACAACTAGCGTTTTGCTGGGAGAGCTCTCTGCACCCCACATTGGTGAGTGGCGTCTGGGGTCTTAAAAGCTGCCAAGCTGCCATCCGAGGACACAGCAAATGGTCCCAACTCAGCAGGAACGGATGCTCACCAAGGGCCAAAATGGCATGCGGTAAAGACAACCGAGAAGACAGAGAGACCCACAAGAGTGGGTGCCTACATCGACCTGGGACCGGAAGAACCAGATGGTGCCCGGCCACCACCACTGATAGCCATGATGGAGCTCACAGAGAGGAGCCTCACTGGCAACACAAGAATAAAAAGAGGTGCATCATGAGATCTCCACCAGAAGACCTCAATTGATGGTCCAGCGGTTTTGGGGTTCCTCTGAGAGCATGGCCCCCGGCCCTGGTGCTGCCCTTTCCCATAAATTATAACAAAGGTCCACTCTTTGGACAGGAATGGATTGGACTTCGCAATGCAGAGTGACCATATGTTGGAAGCACTTTATGGTTCTATACATCTATAGGATATCATCTTGCTGACCTCTGGCTGGAGGAAGGGGAGTGGACGGAGAGGAGGGGAAAGGAGACTGTTGGGAGGATGAGACATGTATGGAGCAGAGAGGAATAGCGTGCAGTCACCGGACAGGGAGAGCAGCGGAAGCTGCATATAGGGGGGCATGTAAATTTACACGTGAATGTACATTTTCACTCAGTTATGTTAAATAAAAATAAAATAAAATAAAATAAAAAAACCAGAAATCTGATGGTCATTTCTGACATCTTCTTTTTCCTCACCTCCAGTAAGTCCTGCCAAATTCTGCTCCCTAAATCTCGCCCTACTCCCACCGCTTTTCACCACCTCCCCTGCTTTCAGTCCAGTCTAAACCACCGTGTTCTTTTCACTACTTTTGTTTGGACACATTGTTCCACTCTTGCCCTTATAACCTCCTCTCTGCATAGTAGAACACACCGCATATAACATATATCAACTCCCTTAATGACTGCCCCTTATCCACAGTCAAGCAAGCTAAGTGCTGTCGAGTTATCCACAGTGGTAGCTTTCAAATGTGTGTTTGTTTGTTTTTAACAGTGGAACTTTAAAAAAGAAAACAACAACCAAAAACACCTTTCTCATTTAATACAAGGTGAAGGTGGAGCTAGGGGGAAGTCCTACAACCCTATCAGCTCATTGTCACCCTCAGTCCTTCCGGTACTCTCACCTGTACTCTCACCCCAAGCAGCTACCGAGGCAGCTCTCTGGAACTGCAGCAGTCTAGGAAACTCAGCAGGGAAACCTGTAGGGTAAAGTCCAACCCAAAGAAGACATCAACGACAATCAAAAAGCACTTTTACATAATCTGAGTCCTGCTTCCCTGCCCATCACATGTCTTGCCACAGCTACTTTGCTCCTTGTGTTCCAACTCCAGGCAACCACTGGTCTGGCCCTCACTGCCACCGCCCAGCAGTTTCGCTCCTCGGTGCACAGACTTCCTGTTCCCTGAGTGAATGTCTTTCCTCTTTGCCATGTGTCAGTCTGACAAACTTCTCCTTCAAGAGTCAAAATAAAGTCAGCCCTTATTCTGGGAAGTCCCCCCATTTCCTCCAAGAGGGTTTAGGTAGGACTTCTCCATACTTTGAAACCCTGGTGGCACAGTTGTTAAACACTATGATTGCTAACCAAAAGGTCAGCAGTTCAAATCCACCAGGTGCTCCTCGGAAACTCTATGGGGCAGTTGTAGTCTGTCCTACAGGGTTGCTCTGAGTCAGAATTGACTTGACAGCACTAGGTTTGCTTTGGGTTTTTTTCTCTATACTTCTCCGAGAACACTCAATATGCTGTGTTATCTTGTCCTAGGTGCCTGAATGTCAAGGGGCATACTTGAGCAATTCCTTGTTTATAATGGGTGTCTAATGTTCGGAGAAGGGCTGAGTAGACTGAATTGGTGGGTTGTTTTGATCTTATAATGGTACTTGGAAACCCTGCTGGCTAGTGGTCAAGTGCTACAGTTGCTAACCACAAAGCTGGCAGTTCAAATCCACCAGGTACTCCTTGGAAACCCTATGGTGCAGTTCTACTCTGTCCTCTAGGGTCACTGTGAGTTGGAATTCTACTCTACGGCAATGGGTTTGGTTTGGTTTATAACGGTACTTTAACCAACAGGACTAACTAGACAGGGCTCTCTTGACTGATAAGCTGGAAATACACTAAGCCAGTGTCTTCTTTCTCCCGCTGGAAAAAAGAAGCAATGTATGTCCTCTTTCAGATGTCCCTGAGACAGATGAGAGGTCTCTCAGGGTTAGCTGCTGTCCAGAGGGCAGCTTGCTTGAGTCATATCTGACTGGAGTGGGAGGCCAACAGTATTATTTACACTGTCTATACTGTTTACATAAAATTTACAAAAGAATGTCACAGAAGTGGGGGAAGCAGCAGTGCTGGCCCAAGAAAACTATCAACAAGTCTATAAATTCAACACCAAACCTCCCTGGAAACTGTGCTGAGTTGGCTCCTACTATCTTCCTGATGTTTTTTTGTCAAAATGTCAGTGAGGGGGAAGAAAGGAGGCCAAAATAACAGCTCCTGTTTATCTGGCATTTGCTACATACTAGAGGGAAACTCTGGCGCCATAGCTGTTATGAGCTACCGTCTGCTAACCAAAACAAGTCGGTAGTTCAAATCTGCCAGGCGCCCCTTGGAAAGTCTATGGGGCAGTTCTACTCTGTCCTACAGGGTTGCCATGAGTCAGAATTGACTCAATGGCAATGGGTTTCATTTTGGGTTTGGCCATGACCGATGGTGCGCTGAGGTGTTTATGTGTGTTATCTCACTTAACTCCACATAACCCTTTGAGACAGGCACTATATTATCATCTGCATTTTACAGATGGTGAAATAGAGGCACAGAGAGGTCAAGGGTCTTGCCCAAGGTGACACAAGTGATGAGCCAGGATTCAAATCCAGGCATTCTGGTTCTAGAGCCCATGCTCTTAACCATCGCATCACACTGTCTTCCAGAAGCTGTACAAAAGTCATGACATGCTCTTCAAGGGGAGAGACTCTGACCATAAGCACATGGGACAAAAACATAGAACTTGAAGCCCAGAGAGGCTCACTGGTCACAGAGTTGGTGCTGAGGAGCACCGGCAACAGAGTGGGCATAGGGTGTGGTGAAGTGAGCAGCTTCTGCTAGAGGGGCTACCGTGTGCACTGACACGTCTTTCTCCAAGGAGGTCCAGGCCGCTGGGCTGCCTTGTGGGCCCAGGCAAACAGCACCATAAGCAGCCAGGTTCACTGAGCTTACAGCTCACAGGGAATGGTGGTTTTTGAGGTCCAAGGGCCCAGCCTCAGACAATAGAAACTGGTCACCCAGAGAGAAGCCAAGAGGCCTGGTGGTACGGTGCTTAAGCACTTGGCTGCTAACCATAAGGTCTGCACTTCAAACCCACCAGCTGCCCCTTGGGGAAAAGATGTGGCTGTCTGCTTCCATAAAGATTTACAGCTTTGGAAACCTACCTGGGCAGTTCTGTTCTGTCCTATAGAGCTGCTATGAGTTAAGTTTGTTTTTTGGTTTTGGAGAGGAGCAGCAGTAAGTATGCATTGCCTGAAGAGGGTGCAAGAGGGCTCTAGGATGGCCAGTTTCCACTTCTTGCCCACACCATTCACCTACTCCCCTTTGCAACAGCTGGCACCGACTGCCAGCAGAAGCAGTTGGGTGTGGTCTGACTCCCAGGGAGTCCTAGGGAATCCCTATAGCTGAACAAAGGTCATACTTGCCTCTCCCAGCTTCTCCAGAGAGCACGTCTTCCCCTCTGAGGCCCGTGCCAGGCGCTTCTCCAGGAAAGCCTGAATTCAAGTTAAGAGATTTTTAAAAAGACCCATGACAGATGCTGTCTGTGCAATCTTCAGGATTGTTCTGGGAGAGAAGGAGGAACTTCAGTTCAGGGGAACGAATATGGTGTTTGAGTCCAGATTTTACCATTTTGTAGTATATGACCTTGGGTACACTTTCTGTGCCTCAGTTTCTTTGTAAAATGTGGTTGATAACAGTAGTATAAGAATCTGTCTCCAAGCTGTAAGGATTACATGAGATATGTAAAGTGCTTTCTATAGCATCTGCATAGAGCAAGTGATAAGTCAACTTCAGCTAGGATTACCTCACAAAGGAAAACCGTGGTGACGTAGCAGTTAAATGCTTCCAGCTCCTAACCAAAGTCAGTAGTGTGAATCCACCAGGTGCTCCTTGGAAACTCTACAGGGCAGTTCCACTCTGTCCTATAGGGCTGCTATGAGTTGGGATCAACTTGTAATGATTAAATGGGAAAGGTTTCAAGCACGCAGGACCATACAGGCCCTTGATTAGTGGTAGCTAATAATAATGTTAATAATAACAGTCAACGCACAGAGGCTCAGGAACTCTAGCAATCGTAGTAATACAATGGCCAGAGGGATGCTAAGATATTGAGCGTTCAGAGAAAGGAAAACTGTGGTTTGGGGTCTCTGAAGAAGGCAGTGACAGCCAGTCCCTTGAGAACACTGCCTTGCATCCCCTCTAGGCCATTGCTCTGTGGGCCAGGCAGCTATCCAAGAAGGCATGGGGAGAGAAAGAGAGAACCAGTAGCAGAGAGCCAGCTGGTGAAATTGACGGTCTTGCCAGTATGGGATGCCTTTAGGGCAAGGGACGGGGGCGGGTCCACTTCTGAGTCTCCAGGGTGCAGCTGTACAGTAACAGCCTCTGTTTTTATTCCTCCCATCTTGGTGTCTAAGCTTGTTTTTGTGGCTGCAGAGGAAAGGCATGGGCGGGTCTGTGCCGCACAGCACCAGAGACCGCAAACCCGCCCCCAGAACCAGGGTACAGAATGTACCCAGACTGCAAACCACACCCTTGTGGCTTGGGGAGGCCCCTTGGGCAGTCTAGGGAACTGTCACTCAGTAGTATATTGTTTGAGAGCTCTGCACCTAGCAACCAGACTGGGATACCACAGCATACAGTCAATGCGATGTCCCAAGAGATCAGGACTGAGTTAAAGGACCTTCTTCAAAGGGATTTCCCAGGACCAAACATTCCTCTAGTCTGAAAAGGAGACCATTGACCTTTGATGCTTTCCTAGGAACCAGATTAGATCTGTAGCTGGCCTAACAGAGCTTTTAACGTAAGGTCACCATGATAGGACCCTCCTAGCCACTACCAGACCCTCCTCTACCCTCAATGAATTTAGGAGAGCATGTTCGGCCTCCCTTCATCTGTCTTCATCATTGCCTAGGAGACCTAAGTAGGGTTTCCAGAACAATCAAGGGAGGGAAATGGGTGGGACATTTTCAGAGGGTACAGGTGATTTCCTGAAGCCTGAAGTGACTTGAAAAAGAAAAGGTTGGGATGAACCAGATCTACATAAGCCAGAGGAAGGACTCTGAGTAGGATAGGTTAGAGGAAGAAGGTCCTAGGAAACAGGATGAAATTTAGCAAGGACAAGTACAGGGGTTCCTTAGTGACAAAACCTGACAACATAATTTGGCTCAACACAAACATGAAAAGCACTAAGTGAAGGAGGGATTTGACCACAAGCTGAATGTGAATAAGCCTCAAAATAGAGCAAGGTTCACTTACATGGGCCACATTTTCCACAGCAAAGATCAGGCCATATGTCTGACAAACATGAGTGTACTTGTGGGGAAACCAGCCTGAGACTTTGACATTGAGGCTCTCCCTAGCAAACCTAGCTTCTAGGGCACTGAGACCCTGCCATGCAATAGTGCAGCCTTCGGCAGAGAGCTGTGTCCAGAATCTCAGAAGATAGAGATGATTCAGAAGAGGGAGAAAGACGAAAAATGGGACCTATGGGCAAAGATTGGTAAAGTAGAGGCAGCATAGCATGATGGGATCCCAGTGTCCAGCAGCTGACTTCTAATCTGGCTTTGTCACTTATTGACTGTAGAAGTTCAAGAAAGTTACTTAACCTCTCTGAGCCCCAGTTTCCTTGGCTTTAAAACTGGTATAATTATACCTGTCGTGAAGTTTGTTACGAAGATTTAAATCGTTCCAAAAATCTAAAGCACCAGTCACATAAGAGGTTCTCAATAAATACACAGCTCTTTGTTTGGAGAAGAGAAGAGGAAGGTGTGAGGGGATTTTACGAGGAGGCTCCTAAGCAGTTGGTCTCGATGTCTAAGTAACCTGGAACCAGGAGAAAAGGACTAGAACTGGAGTAGGAAGGCCTTTCCTAAGTGTGGGTAAGAACACGGTGACTGTCAGAAGTTGCAAACTGGCAGATGGAATCCAGTCTTCAGGCATGTTTTATTTGGCTTTAAAAGTGTTTTCCAAAAATCTAAATTGGCTGCCAACCTTTTAAAAGGTGGAATATTTCACATAATAATCCAGATTTCTGGCTGCTCTTGAAAAGGCAGGAAATCTAGCAATTCTGGACCCACATGGCCATATGGCAACGACTGAGTGGGAGTGGAGTAAGGCATGCTGGTTTTAGAAGATTGCCCACACCATTTTTTCTCAAGATGCAACTTACATAGAATTCACCTGGGAATTTTGTTAACATGCAAATGCATGGAAGAGACTAGGGCTCAGTTCCTGGCCACTGCACCTCATATACAGCTGCCACCTGTCTGGTAGCAGAGGCTTGTGTGTCGCATGATGCTAAACAAGTTTCAGCATAGCTCTCACACTGAGATCAGGAAGAAGGTCCTGGTGATCTACTTACAAAACTCAACCGGTGAAAACCTGTGAATCACAATGATCCAGTCTGCTGCTGATTGTGGGGATGGCGCAGGACAGGGCAGTAGTTCATTCTGTTGTGTGCGGGGTCATCAACATTTGGAGGCCAACTCCTTGACAGCTAACAGCAACGATAATGTTCAGAACCGGTGAATCCACAGAGACAGAAAGTACAGTAGTAGTTGCTGCTGACTGGAAAAGGTGGATATGGAGTTTATTTCAGGAGTGATAAAACTCTGCAATTAGTGGTAACAGTTGCACAACTTTGTGAATATGCTAAAAGCCAGTGGTGTGTGAACTATATCTTAATAAAGCTGCTAGTTAAAAATGCAAATACTGATTTACTAGATTCAAGATGAAGGAAAGAATCTGCATTTCTGACTTCCAGGTGTGGTCGATGCTGCTAGTCCAGGGACCACGTCTGAGAAACAAGCTCTTAACACCACTGGTTTGCAACCTTGGCTGCACACTGGACCCACCTGGGGAGTTAAAAAAAAAAAAGTGCTCCTGGGTAATAGTTCCACAAAGGAGCCCTACTGGCACAGTAGTTAAGTGCTGAGCTGCTCACCACAAGGTCATCAGTTTGAACCTACCAGCCACTGGCTGGAAGAAAGATGTGGCAGTGTGCTTCCTCCAGTATTTACACCCATGGAAACCCTATGGGAGCAGTTCTACCATGTCCTATAGGGAAGCAATCAATGTCACTGAATTATACATGTAAAAATTGTCAAATTGGCAAGTGTTTTGTTGTGTCTGTTTTTCACAACAATAAAAAAAAAAAATTCCTGGGTCTCCCCGGTGATTCTGGTAAAATCAGAATTCTGAAAAACACAGGAATCTAGTGGGCCAGAACTAGCTCTGCTCTTTTGGTTTTGGGTTGTTGTGAGGTGCCACTGAGTCGATTCTGACTCACAGGGACTCCACATGATTCCATATGACACAGTAGAACTACCCCATAGCGTTTTCTAGGCTGTAATCTGGTCCAGGTTGTAAAATTCTGGGCATCAGGATATTTAAAACAGCCCAAGTGGTTCTAATTTGCAGCCAAGTTAGCGAACCATTGTGTTACACTCTGGCCACTTTCCCTTTTCTTGTTTCCTGCCAGGCCCCCAAGGCATTTGACCCCTACCCTGATCCAAACCCTTGGAAGCTGTGCCTAGCCATCCTGGCCCAGCCCTGCCCTGCAGACTTCTCCACCTCACCCCTGCCCACTGCCTGAATCCCAGGCAAGTCCTGGGATTCTGAATCACAACAGCTCCTCTTTGACTTCTCCTAAGTCCCTTGGTAGTGTTGTTTGTTTTCTTGGGTAACTCTGGGGAGGACATTTGTCAGAGCTCTTTGGAAAATGTGAAGAAGGCATGTCTTCCCTGGTGCCTCTTGTCCCTGCTCTGGTGACCCGGAACTCAAGGGGAGCCCTAGGCAGGGTGAAGCCTACTGACCTGCCTAGTCTCCTTGGCCTGCCCCACCCTGGGCTGGAGACCGCACGGAGTCCCACATGATGCTCTCACTTCCCCCAGGCTGGAGCCTGCATGGTTAGACGTGTGCAGATGCTCACAGGAGAGGGTGAGGGAAGCAAGTGATGCTGATCAGCATGGGCTGGGAAGCAGTCTGTCAACCAACCACAGCGACTTCTCAAGTGGGGCGAGGAGGCAGAGGGAGGGAAGAACGTTGGCGGGGCAGGGGGAGGGGAGGAGGCAGATCTTAGACCAAGGCTTCCTGGGTAATTTTGTTATTGCGTGAGAGCAGTCTTAGAGCGGCAGCCCTGATCAAGGTCCAGGCATGGGCAAGTCATTCCAAGAGAAAAGAAGTTATAACCACAAAAAGACAGAACATTGCGTTCTGAGTGGGAGAGAGACAGCTCGGCAAGGCCAGTGGAAAAGCCCCCCAGCCAGCCTTGCTTTTAAAGGACAGATACCATTTCCCAGATGTTTTCAGTAGAATATGTGTATTTTTCTCTTTCCCTCTGACTACTTTACTTTGTGAAGTTGGCTTGAACGCAGCTGTTTGTTTCCTCGTTTTTCTCAAGTGCATGCTTGTCTCTTTTCCTGGAGATTCAAAAAGATTTAATGGGAGTCTACCTGGAAGGTGCAGTGAAAGCAGGGAAATAAAGCTGATAGTAAATTAAGGGCTTGACTGCTAAGGCAATCTTAACTGAGTTAGCACCAGGTGCACTTTCACACTTGCTGGTGAGAACTCAGCTGAGGTGCTGGGGCAACAAGTGCCTTTAGAGACACTTGGGAGACAGATATCCCTGGGGATGGAGTACTGCCTGGCCCTCTAGGTTCCTGTCTTTTTTCAAGACTAGCTCTGCTCCTTAGGTTTTTGGTTGTTGTTAGGGGCCGTTGAGTCGATTCTGACTCATAGTGACACCACATGACTCCATGTGACACAGTAGAACTATCCCATAGCATTTCCTAGGCTGTCATCTTCCTGAGAACAGGTTGCCAGGTCTTTCTCCTTTGGAGCCAGAAAGTGGGTTTGAACCATCAACCTTTCAGTTATGGGTGAAGCGCATAACCATTGCACCAGAGCTCTTGATGTGTAGTGTAAATCTGGGCACTGTGCCTGCAAGAGTACAGTAGAGTGTGGCACCACCCAGATGGACTGAAACGCTTCAGAGAGGGCTGTGTGGGAGGTGATCTTTTGAGCTCTTTTGAGCTTCTCATTCCTTCCTTCCACCCAAGAGATCAGAGAGCCTTCTGGGCAGGGGAGACCGTGACCCTATTGGAGCTCAGCTTTGGACAGGACTGAGGATGGACATTCTCTAAAATCTCAGGCCTTCAGTGGCTGCCTCCCCACAGTGTCTTCTGCAACCCACCCGGTCTAGCCAGCTCTCTCTCTGTCCCTGCCCTTTGCCCTCCCTCTCAGGCTTTTACACCAACAGTGCCACAAAAGATAAAAGGCCAAAGGTTGAGGTATGGGGGGCAAGTGGCTCTGAATAAGGACGAGAGACCCCAGAGAACTGCCATCTACGGAACAAGAATTGAGATCTTCCAGGAGGATTTCCTACAGAGGGCTTGGTGGCCCAAAGAGGCAAGCTCCGAACCGTGACCTTGAGGAAAAAAGCCTCAGTGAGGAATGGGGACTGGCATGAGATGAAGTCAGGCGAGACTAATTATAATCTCTGACATCTATTGAATGATCACTAGATAGCAGCCACAGGCCCAAATGCCTTATGTAGATAATTACATATAATCCTCTCAAGTGCCCTTATTGACACCATCTTACACTTTGGTAGTAGAAATCCAGGAGCCCTGGTGGTGCAATGGTTAAGCACTTTTCCACTAACAAAAGTTGGCTGTTTGAATCCACTAGGGACTCCGTGGGAGACAAGGCCTGGTGCTCTGCTCCTGTAAAGATTACAGCCTAGCTTTTGAGAGGGGAGAGGAGAAGTTGGAGAGGGGTGGACAAGTGTTCATTAAGTGGATGAGTGTGCTGTCACAGGGTAAGGAGAACAGATAGAGTTGTGTAGAGGTGGGTGCTCAGGGTTTTCTATGGCAACTTGACTTAGAGTATAAACTTTCACTTAATCACAATAAAAAATTTTTAAAAGATTATAGCCTAGGAAACCCTATGAAGCCGATGTATTCTGTCCTACTGCTGTTGTTCATTGTTGTGGAGTCACTTTTGACTCATAGCGACCCTGTGAACAACAGAATGAAACTGCATCATCTTCACAGTCGTAAGCTTGAGCCCACTGTTGCAGCCGCTGTGTCCGCCCATCTCACTGAGACTGCCTCTTTTGCTCTAACCCTCTATTTTACCAAACATGATGTCCTTCTCCAGGTATTGGTCCCTCCTGGCAACATGTCAAAAGTATATGAGATGTAGTCTCGCCATCCTTGCTTCTAAGAAACACTCTAGTTGTACTTTTTCCAAGACAGATCTATTTGTTCTTCTGTCAGTCCGTGTTACGTTCAGTATTCTTCTCCAGCACCACAATTCAAAGACATCAATTCTTCTTCTGACTTCCATATTCATTGTCCAGCTTTTGTATGCATATGACGCAATTGAAAATACCATGGCTTGGGTCAGGCATACCTTAGTCTTCAAGGTGACGTCTTTACTTTTTAATAATTTAAAGAGGGCTTTTGTAGCAGATAAGCCCAATACAATGTATGGTTTGATTTCTTTACTGCTGCTTCTGTGGGCATTGACTGCGGATCAAAGTAAGATGAAATCCTTGACAGCTTCAGTTTTCACTCTGTTTACCATAATGTTGCTTATTGGTCCAGTTGGGAGGACTACTCTGTCCTATAGGGTTGACTGTGAGTTGGAAGCAACAACAACAGTAGAAATCCAGCTTCGTTTGAGCTTTGTGCTCTTTTAAAGAACTGTCTACATGGAATTAAATTGATAACAACAACTAGAAAGGTTAGATAAGAAGCTGGGAGGGCAGTGAGTTTATGGTAATCCGGAAGGAACAATTCAGAAAAAGGAGGATTAAAATGACTGTACAACTTGACAAAAGGACAAATACTGTATGAGACCTGTACGATAAGATCTCAAGAACAAACTTGTGTATAGAAGAAAAGACTCTTTGACAGCTGCAAGGGAGGGTGAGGGGGGAGGGTTTAGTTTAGACAGTTACTAGAAATCTAGTTGGGAGAAAGCGGTGATAGCACACATTAGAAACAAGAACAACATTAAGTGGACTTCAGCATAACTTGAGTACTCCTTCCATCTTAACTCAATACTGCAAGGATAGAGTAGCTGGGGCGGGGGACCATGCTCTTAGGCGAATTCCAGGCCAATTGGCAGAACTAGCATTTTGCTAAGAGAGTTCTCTGCACCCCACATTGGTGAGTGATGTCTGGGGTCTTAAAAGCTGCCAAGCTGCCATCCGAGGACACAGTAAATGGTCCCAACTCAGCAGGAACGGATGCTCACCGAGGACCAAAATGACATGTGGTAAAGACAACCAAGAAGACAGAGAGACCCACAAGAGTGGGTGCCTACATCGACTTGGGACCGGAAGAACTGGATGGTGCCCAGCCACCACCAGTGATAGCCACGTTGGAGCTCACAGAGAGGAGTCTCACTGGCAACACAAGAATAAAAAGAGGTGCATCATAAGATCTCCACTAAAAGACCTCTATTGATGGTCCAGCGGTTTGGGGGTTCCTCTGAGAGCATGGCCCCCAGCCCTGATGCTGCCCTTTCCCATAAATTATAACAAAGGTCCACTCTTTGGACAGCAGTGGATTGGACCTGGCAATGCAGAGTGACCACATATGGGAAGCACTTTATGGTTCTATACATCTATAGGATATCATCTTGCTGACCTCTGGCTGGAGGAAGGGGAGTGGATGGAGAGGAGGGGAAGGGAGGCTGTTGGAGGATAAGACATGTATGGAGCAGAGAGGAATAGTGTGCAGCCACCGGACAGGGAGAGCAGTGGAATCTGCATATAGGTGGGCATGTAAATTTATATGTGAATGTACATTTTCACTCAGTTACGTTAAATAAAAATAAAAATTAAAAAAAAAGTTGAAATAAAAAGAACTGCACAACTTGAAGACTGTGACCAATGTTATCGAATTCTACATGTAGAAATTATCAAATCAGTGTATGTTCCATTGTTTAATAACAATAAAATTATTTTAAAAAAAGAAGAAGAAACTCAGGCTCAAGAGGTTAAGTAATTTTTCTATGATTTATAACTTGTAAGGGGAGAGCCAGGCCTAGAGCTCAGATTCCTCTGAATTAGGATTAACTGTTCTTACCAAGGAAACCCTGGTGGTGTAGTGGGTTAAGTGCTACATCTGCTAACCTAAAAGCCTGCAATTCAAATCCACCAGGTGCTCCTTGGAAACTCTATGGGCCAGTTCTACTCTGACCTTTAGGGCCGCTATGAGTCAGACTCGACTCGATGGCAGGGGATTTGGTTTGTTTGCTTTCTTTTTTGGTTCTTATCCATGGAAACTCTGGTGGCATGGTGGTTAAGTGCTACATCTGCTAACCAAAAGGTGGGTAGTTCAAATCTGCCAGGCATTCTTTGGAAACTCTATCAGGCAGTTCCACTCTGCCTTATAGGGTTGCTATGAGTCAGAATTGACTCTACAGTTCTGCGTTTAGTTTTTGGTTTTTGGTTCTTATCCACTATACCAGAAAGCTTCTCCACTGCCTAATGGCCTCAGAAGTCACCAAGGAAGGTGCTAGCCACTCTATTATTATATGCCCCCAAGGGACAACTGCATCCCACAGATCTTAGAGATCTTAGGGATCTTCAGAAATTTCTCCCTTGCCCTCTGCTTCTTCCTTTGCAGCCTGTGGAAAACAGCCTCTCCCTACTGTCAGTCTCCATCCTGTCCCTGCCCAAGCCATGTGCAGATCCATATGCAGCCAGGAGGATCATGGGATGGGATGGGACTAGAGGTTGGCTCAAGTGTCTGGGCTAGCGCCAGAGCAAATCAACACACAGAAGCAGCCTCTGTTTTCTTGGCTTTTGTATTCCTAAGGAGTGGTAGGCTTGGAATGGGAGAACATTCCGGATATTCCTGGCCTACAGGGTAAAAGGGAGGATCACTTCCATCAGCTATGGCAAACATCACCCCAGAAAAGGCCAGAACTTTTCTGACACCTGTTATTTTATCCTGTGTGAACTTTTCTGCAAGGCTTTGTTCAGGAGGTCCTTTAGAGCATGATTTGGGGTTGCCTGGTCTCTACCCCCTGGCAGGCAGGCCTTTCTGGCTAGGGATGGTGAATCACCAAGACCAGAATGCTTGCATCTGCTTGAGAGTACACCATGTGCTCTGGAAAGATGCCGCAGCCTAAGGGGAAGGGAAGTGTTGAGGACTCATTGGCCAAAGAAAGACTGGAAAGGGTTCTGCTAGGAGAGCTGCTCAGGCTCTACCCTGTAGCTTTACTAATACCTTGCCACTTTTCTTCTGTCAGGGCAGCAGAAGATAGGGGAGACAATCACTGATATTGGCCCATTACCTAATTGGAGACTGCTCCTTGAGCAAGCCTTGTGTGTTGAGTTGTAACCCCCTTATTTTTCCACACTTACCTGTTATTAATGAAGCACCATCTAATTTGGTCTAGGTTGCTCCTAGATGTCAAAGTCCCTGGATGGAGCAAATGGTTAGTGCAGTTGGAAGTTTGAGTCCACTCAAAGGCACCTCTGGTGTTGAAGAAGAATGTTGAATGCACCCATGGACCACCAAAAGAACAAACAGATCTGTTCTGGAAGAAGTACAACCAGAGTGCTCCTTGGAAGCAAAGATGGCAAGACTGTGTTTTACATACTTTGGACATGTTGTCAGGAAGGATCAGTCCCTGGAGAAAGACATCATGTTTGGTAGAGTGGAGGGTCAGCAAAAACGAGGAAGATCTTTGTCATGAATTGAATGTGTTCCCTAAAAAATCTGTTAACAGTTTGGCTGTGCCATAATTCTTGGTATTGTTGTGTAAGTTTGTTTTGTGCTTTGAGGCAGTCTCTTGAACTGTAAATTGAAAACTCAGGCAGAGAGATTTGGGAACCTCACACCATCAAGAAAGCAGCACCAAGAGAAGAACACATCCTTCAGACCTGAGGTTCCTGAGCCAAGATGCTCCCTGACCAGAGACTGATGTGATATCGGACTTTCCTCCAGAGCCGGCAAGGGGGAAAGTCTTCCCTTGGAGTAGCATCCTGAATTTGGACTTGTAGCCTACTGGACTGTAAAAGAATAAACTTTCCTTTGTTAAAAACATCCACTTATGGTATTTCTGTTAGAGCAGCACTAGCAGACTAAAATGACCCTCAATGAGATGGATTGACACAGTGGCTGCAACAATGGGCTTAAGCATGAAAACCACTGTGGACATGGCACAGACCACACAGTGTTTCGTTCTTTTGTTCATTGGGTTGTTATGAGTCAGAATCAACTCAATGGTACCTAACAACAACAACAAAGGCACCTCAGAAGAAAGGCCTGGTGATTTATTTTGGAAAAATCAGTCATTGAAAATTGTGTGGAGCACCGTTATACTCTGACACATGTCAGATCACCATGAGTTGGAATTGAGTCAATAGCAACTGTTTGTTTATTATTGTTAATGGGTCACAAATGTAACTTACTTTTCATTAAAGTATAACTAACATGCAATTTGAACTCAACTTTGATAGCAAACTTAACCCCTTTTCCTTTTCCTCCCCAGATTATCTGGATTTCTCTGCCTCTGTCTCCATATAGGAGTTCCTGTATCGTGCAAATGGTTAACATGCTTAGCTGCTAACTGAAAGGTGAAAGGCCTGAGTCCACCCAGAGGCAACTTGGAAGAAAGGTCTGGCAGTCTACTTCCCAAAAAATCTGCCATTGAAAACATTCTGGAGGGTAGTTCTACTCTGACACACATGAGGTTGCCATGAGTCTGACTCCGCTCCACAGAAATGGCCTCCTGGATTCCATCCTCCTCTCTATCCCTACCACCTGCGGCAGGGCTAAGGCCCTGACCCCGGCAGTCACTGGCACAGCCTCCAGCTTTGCTCCTCTACCATAGGCCGTTCTCCTCACCACTACCTGAGTCATCTTCCTAAAAGACATTTCTGATCATGCCAATAAAATCCCTCAGTGACCTTTCATTACCCTCAGGACACAATATAAATATTTGGCCTGGCATTCAAGGCTTTCACAGTTTGTCCCAACTTTGTTCCCCACCAGCATAAGAATGTCAGATAAAATATTGGGATGCCTAATTAAATTTGCATTTCAAATTTAAAGAAACAATATATATATTTTTTAAGTTTAAGTATGCCCTTTGCATTGTATCTTGTATTTTTATTTGGTAAATTGTGTGACTGTATACTACTCCAGCCTCATATCCATTCACATCCATAGATACAGCTTAATCCATCCTTTATCACTGCTGTCTTGATGAAGTCACTAGCTTTCCAAGCAATTTCTTCGCCTCCTCTATTTCAAATAGTCCACCCCTCTACCCAAAGATGTTACTCAGGGATGCTCTTGCCATTTCATACTCTGATCCAAATCTTTCTGCGCTTCCTCATCTTCAAGTTCCTTCACCATGATGCTTTCTCTAAATATTCCCCAGTCACTCCCCTCTTTCTGGACTCTTAATACACCCCTTATGCAACATTTTGTGCTGCAACCTATTGATCTGTGGAGAGTGTATCTTCTCAGCTAGATTGCAAGCTCCAAAAATGCAGGCATCATGTCTTGTACCTTTTCTTCTCCCACTCCTCCCACAACAACATGGTGGGGCCTCAGTAAATGTAGACTGCTTGATGAATGACATTTTTTTTCTCTCTCACAAGACTGTGAACTTCTCATGGGCAGGTTCTAGACGGATTCTTAGGCAGTTCATTAATAAAGCATATGCAAGATAAAAATTACTTACAGTGGTGGAAGTGGTTGGCAGAATTTGGGAAATAGGATGTTGACGACATTATAGGAGAGGTAATACCCACTTAGGGCAGGATGAGGGCTGAAGTAACCACGCACAAACACACAGAGGCAGGAGAGAGCATGGTGTGTGTTAGAGAACAATAAGAAGTTCAAGAGCATGGTCTAGCGTGAAGGGCCTTGAACAATAATGTGAGGTGCTTGGATGGTGGATGATCGGAAGCCATTCAAGGCTTTGAACTGAGTAGACTTCTGTATTAAGAGAGACAATCAAATTCAAGCACAAAAGACCATGTAGTATAAGATTCCATTTATGTGAAATGTCCAGAAAGGGCAAATCTATAGAGACAGAAGTAGCTTAGTGGCTGCCTAAGACTGGGGGTAGAAATGGGAAGTGACTAATAATGGACATGAGGGACCATTTTGGAGTGATGGAAATGTTCTAAAATTGGATTGTAGTTATGGTTACACAACTCTGAATTTACCAAAAACCACTAACTGTACTCTTCAAATGGGTAAATTTGATGATATGTGAACTATAGCTCAATAAAGCTGTTTATACAAAACAGACTAGCTGTTGTGTGGGAAGTGGATTTGAGTGAGGCCAGCCTGGGTATGCAGAGGCCATTAAAGAAATTTCTACAAAGGTCCAAGCAGGCAAGAATGCATGTGCTTCGGTGCTAAGGCATTGGCAGAGGGGCTGAAAGCAGGAATTGGAACTCAAGGACATTTAGGAGGCGGAATCAATGAGATCTGGTCGATGGATTAGATGGGAGGCAATGTGTAAGAGACATGGATGAATCTAGGATCACCCTTGGGTTTCTGACTTTGACACTTAGGCAGATGGTGCACTAAACCCCACAATGCTTATCAGAGTACCTGGTCCTCAGCGCATGTTTGTGGAGTGAATAAGTGATTGAATTAACAAATTAAATGTACTCATGCTGTTTCCTTCTGTTCTATTGCTTCTTCTTGCCACTAGGTTAGACCTTTGGACTCCAGTGTACTTGTTTCTAGAACTACCTGTTCAGAAGCACTCAATGAACGGAATGGTCTGCTGTTCCTTGGTTCATCTCCAGGAAAATCTCATCTTGTTTATTCTCCACTGGTTTGTAAGCCACTTAGGCATGCAAGAGATCCTAGGCCTGGAGGCAGACACTCACGAATAGATGGCCACCGAAACCAGGAACACTGTGATCACGGGCTCAGGAGCGCTCTCTTACACCATTAACACCCTCAATGGAATTCTGAACTCACAAACCTTCTCCTACTTAGCTACCTTTCCCATCCGTCAGTCATACAATCAAAGTTTTCCGAACCTACTGTAGTCCTCGACTTTCACTTTTACTCCCACTCGGCATCAGTCACCTGCCAATCCACCTGCCCGATGTTCTGCTGACTTGCATCTTTGGACAACTTATCTCAGAACCGTTTTTTGGGGAGGATTGATTAAGCATGCAAATATCCAGGCCCCACTCGTGACCCACTAGATCAGAATCTACAGGGCTAGGTAGAAATACAGAGTGGGTTCTGTATGTGTACAGTGTCCCCTGAGAGGCAAATTTACAACAGCAAATTGAAAGAGTAGATACCGAATTTAGGAGACAGTGAGTTTATGTCAATAGAAAGTGAACATTTTGGAAAAGATGGGTGAGAACAGTTGCACAACTTGAAGAATGTAATCAATGTCACTGAATTGTACATGAAGACATTGTTGAATTGGTGTGTGTTCTGCTGTGTATACTCTCAAAAACAACAAAACCAAATCAGTATTAACAATAACAAAAAGTTCTCTGGGTAGTTCTAATCTTAATAATAAAAGAGTTGCTGTGGTGGAGAGTGTGAGTGTGGATTAGGGGTGCTTGGGATCCTGTCACTCCAGCATGCAGACCCCAGTGGCCACATGGTGGACAAAGAGCCCTTCTCCCTGGACCATGCCCTCCCCTAACATGGGCATCTTTCTCTGATGCTCATCTTTCCACCCATTAATTAAATTACCCTCTTGCATAATCCCTGCCCCTCCTCCTTCCCCCACTAAGTTTCCACAGGACAATCAGTACTCAGCGGCTCTTTCCTTTGTCCTCCCAAGCACTCTTCACAGTCTGACATGTATAAGAATTGCTTGTTTATGTGTGAGCTAAGAACCTAGACCAAGCCTTTGAACACTAGTTAATGCCATTAGACTAGCAGTGTCTGAGACAGGGCCACACCTCAAGTAGCATGACTCAAAGTGAGAACAGATGAAAATAGCCGTTAATAATCAAAATGTGCAATGTATGAAGTATGAGTCCAGAAAAACTGGCAGGTGTCAAAAATGAAATGTTAAGCATAAACATAGATATCCAAGGCATTAAAACCAAAAACAAAACACCAACCCCACTGCTATCAAATTGACACTGACTCAGAACCACTCTATAGGACAGAGTAGAACTGCCCCATAGGGTTTACAAGGAATAGCTGGTGGATTTGAACTGTGTACCTTTTGGTTAGCAGCCATAGCTCTTAACCATCATGCCACCAGGGCTCCATCCTAGACCTTAGTAAGCTGAAGTGGACTGGTATTGGGCATTCCAAGTCTGACCATCACATTGTCTACTATGCCAGAAATGAAAAATTGAAGAGAAATTATGTTACATAAATTGTCAAAAAGAATATTTCAAGATCTATCCTGAAATGCAATGCTGTCAGTGATAGGATAATATCCATTACACCTACAAAGAAGGCCAGTGAATACGACTGTTATTCAAATTTACTCCCTGAATGCTAATGCCAAGGATGAAGAAACTGAAGATTTTTACCAACTCCTGCCGTCTGAAATTGATCAGAATGCATTAATAATTACCGGTGATTGGAACATGAAAGTTGGAAACACAGATGAAGGATCAGTAGTTGGAAAATGTGGCCTTGGTGACAGAAATTATGCCAAAAATCTCATAGTAAAATTTTGCAAGACCAATGACTTATTCATTGCAAATACTTTTTTTGCAACCACATAAATAGTGACTATCCACGTGAATCTTACCTGATGACATACATTGGAATCAAATCACTGCCTCTGTGGAAAAAGACAATAGAGAAGCTCAGTGTCATGAGTCAGAAAAAGGTCAGCAGCCAATTGCAGAACACACCACTAATTGCCCATATGCAAGTTCAAGTTGAAGCTGAAGAAAATTAAAACAAGTCCACAAGATCCAGACCATGACCTTGTGTATAACCCACCTCAGTTTAGAGACGATCTCAAGAGTAGATTTGATGCACTGAACATTAATGACCAAAGATCAGACAAGCTGAAGGATGACATCAAGAACATCAGACATGTAGAAAGGAAAAGGTCACTTAAAAACACAAGAAAGAAAGAAAAAAAAAGATGTCAGAAGAGACTCTGAAACTTGAACATAAAGTACGTAAGCAAATGGAAGAAGTGATGAAGTCAAAAAGCTGAACAAAAGATTTCAAAAGGTGGCTCAGGAGGTAGAAAACCAAAAGGGAAAAACATGATCGACACTTCTTAAGCTGAATGAACTGAATAAAAAATTCAGGCCTGGAGTTGCTATAGCTGGAGAACACTATGGGGAAAACAGTAAACGATAGAGGAGGCATCAAAAGAAGATAGAAGGAATACACAGAGTCACTGTACCAAACTGTTTCAGGAGGAATCATACAATATGATTGGTATGATCAAGAAGTGATGAGACTAAAGGGAGAAGTCCAATGCCTGCTGAAGGCATAGGCAAAAAACAAGGCTCCCAGAAGTCACACAATACCAAATGAGATATTTCAACAGACATATGCTGCACTGGAAGTGCTCACTCACCTACGGTAAGAAATTTGGAAGACAGCTATGTGGTCAAACAACTAGAAGAGATTCGTATTTGTGTCCATTCAAAAGATAGGTGATCCAATAGAATACAGAAATTATCAAACAATATCATTAATGTCACACACAAGTAAAATTTTGCTGAAGATTATTCAAAAATGATTGCAGCACTACATCAACAGGGAACCGCCAGAAATTCAAGCTGGACTCAGAAGAAGAGGACATGGAGAGAGGAATATCATTGCTGATGTTTGTTAGATGAAACTTGGTTGAAAGCAGAGAATACCAGAAAGATGCGTACCTGTGTTTTATTGACTATGCAAAGACATTTGGCTGTAGAGGTCATAAGAAATTATGGATAATATTGAAAGCAATGAGAATTCCAGGACACTTAACAGTGCTCATGGAGAACCTGTGCATAGACAAAGCGAAGGTCATCTGAACAGAACAAGGGGATACTGCATGGTTTAAAATCAGATTGGTGTCTGTCGGGATTATATGCTTTCACTATATTCAATCTGTATACTGAGCAAGTAATCCAAGAAGCTGGTTGTCATAGATTGAATTATGTCCGCCCCCAAAGTGTGAGTAGCCATTTGGCTGGGCCATCATTCCCAGTATTTCGTGATTTTTTGATATACATCCTAATCTCTGCCTGTGGCTAACAGATAGGATGATTATCTTAAAAGAGGATTAGGGTGGGACTGCGACCCCCTTGCTAAGGGAGTTTCCCGAAGTGCGTCTTGCACCAGCCTTTATCCTTTCATCCTATAGAAGATAAAAAGAGAGAGAAACAAGCAGAGAATTGGGAAGCTCACACCATCAAGAAAGCAGCACCGGGAGGAGAGCTTGTCCTTCAGACCTGAGGTTCCTGTGCCAAGATGCTCCCTGACCAAAGACTGATGCAACACAAGAACTTTCCCCCACAGCTGACACAGGGAAAGCCTTCCTCTGGAACAGACACCCTGAATTCGGACTTGTAGCCTACCAGGCTGTATAAGCACAAACTTGCCTTTTTTAAAGCCATCTACTTTGTGGTGTTTCTGTTAGAGGAGCTCTGGATGACTAAACCGCTGGTTTATGTGAAGAACATGAAGAACATGGCCTCGGGATTGGAGGAAGACTCATTAACAACCTTCATTATGCAGATGACACACCCTTGCTTGCTGAAAGTAAAGAGGACTTGAAACATGGATGAAGAGTAAAGATTACAGCCTTCATTGTTGAATTACATCTCAGCATAAAGAAAACAGAAGTCCTCACAATGAGACCAATAAGCAACATCATGATAAATGGAAAAAAGATTGAAATTGTCAAGGATTTAATTTTACTTGGATTCATAATTAACACCCATGGAAGCAGCAGTCAAGAAATCAAATGATGCATTGGGCAAATCTACGGCAAAAGACCTCTTTAACATGTATATCAGACAGTGTTCTGCAGCTTTGCATAAGATTTTCACCGACTTTTTTTTAAAAGTCTGAGTCCTTCTTCCTAGTCTGTCTTATACTGGAAGCTCAACTGATATCTGTCGCCATGGGTGATCCCACTGGTATTTGAAATTCTAACGGCATACCTTCCAGCATCACAGCAACACACAAGCTGTACAGCAAACTAACAGACAAGTTGTTGCGTTGGAAACTCTATGGGACAGTTCTGTTCTCTCATGTAGGGTCACTATGAGTTGAAATTGACTTGGCAGCATCTTACAAAAGCAACTGTGGTAAGGGCCAGATCTTGTAGGGCCTTGTGAGTAAGGAGTCGGTGTGTCATTTAATGTGGATTGGATGGGTTTTGAGCTGGAAAGCGGCACTGTCTAACTTGAGTGTTTAGGAGACTCTCCTGGCTGCTGTGTTGGTAAGGGACAGGAGGGGGACAAGACTGGAAGCAGGAGGACAGATCAGGAGGTTATAATGGTAACCTGGCCTAACTAAGCTGGTGGCCATGGAGACCTAGTCATGGAGTTCGGCCCACACATTTCACACAAAAGGAAACTGAGGCCCAGAGAAGAGAACTGACTTGCCCGAAGTCACCCTGCCTCCTGGTCTTAATCTCCTATAGGAAGTCACTAAAGAGAACCAAGCACAGAGAAGGCTCACTGGGTTCTGCTAAGGTGAACTGAATGATACACAGGCAAATTGAGGTTCTGGAAGCAGACGTGGATGTTCGGAGTGGGAAGAAAATGAAATAACTTTGGTGTCCATTATTCAGGGTGCCCTGTCATTCTACTGCCTGGGGGTGCAGGGGAGCCAGCCCCAGCTCCCACAGTTACACATCCCAACTCTGTTTAGTCTGGCCATTGCTCACACAGGAGTGAAGTACTTACTGACCAGTTCCTTCCTGCCTCCTCCTAATATATAGAAGTGCTGAGCTGGGCAGAACTAACTGCCAGTGCTCTGCTTGGTCTCAGAGCAAGCGAGCAGCAGCCTCACGCAGGGCCATGTGAGGTCAGGAGGGAGGGGCCTGCATGCCCGAGCTTGGCTAAGGTTGGTGGCCCTTAGACACACCACTCCCGTGGGTGGCCAATCACAGGAGCCTTACTGCCTTTTATTTTTCCACTCTGTACTTGTCATTGAGAAAGCCACAGAACTTCCCACCACAAAGTGAGCTGGGGAGACAAGTTCCTTCCGTCTCCCACTCCACACCAGTCCAAAAAACTCTAGGGAGAGGCATCTTGCTCACAGCCAAAGGGCTTCTGCTTTGCATGTTCTGCTTCCCAAAGCTTGAGGCAGAGGATTTGCTCTTCAGGGAGGGCTAGACTGAGAAATGACACCCAAGGGGTGCACAACCAAGGTTTCAGTATTGATAATCATGACAAAATCCTAAGTAGGAAAATTCTTTTAGTCCACACCTTCTAGTCAGTAATGGGTGCTTACTTACGCTGCACCAGCCAAGCCGTCCTTTGTCCCCTGTCTCATCTGAGATCCAGCAAGTCAGGCCTCATGTCACTATCCATCTGTATTCTGCAGGAGTAGCTGTTTGGGCAAGAGAAGCACCATGGTGGGTTAAAAGCATCAGAAGACCTTTTCAAATCCTGGTTCTTTCACAAACAAGTCGGACAACACCACTCTGGACCCATTTCCCCATCTAAAAACTGAGGAGCTCATAGTAAATACTCTCATTGTCACTTCCAGTTGTTACATGCTAATATTCTAATAGCTGCTAAGCACCAGATACCAGGCTAAGCGCTTTACATTTCTTATTTCCTTCAATCCTGCAATAACTCCAATGAGGTAGATGCTATTATGCGTACCTCCCCCTGTTTTTATTGCTCTTGACTATATTCCCACTCATGGCGATCCCTTGCGTGCAGTGTAGAACTGTTCCATAGAGTATTCAAGGCCGTGATCTTTCAGAAGCGGATTGCCAGGCCTGTCATCCGAGGCTCTTCCGTGTGGGTTTGAGCTTCTAACCTCTCAGCTGGTGGTTGAACACTTAACTGTTCGTATGACTCAGGGACTCCACACACACTTTACAGATGAAGAAACCAAGGCTCAGAAAGGTTAAGTGACTCACCTAAGAATGCACAGCTAGCAGAGAGCAGAGGCAGGATCTAAATTTAGGTCTGTCTGAGCCCACATCACACCCTCTTAACTGCCTCCCTAAGCAGCAAGCTTATGGGCTGTGTTGTTATTAGTTGCTGTTCTTAGCCACTCACTTACAGGATCCCATGCACAGCAGAACAAAACGCTGCCTAGTCCTGCACCATCCCCACGATTACTTGAGCCTCAGACTCTTGTCATCCAGAGGGTTTGCATTCACTGATTTTTCAGAAGGAGATCACCAAACCTTTCTTCCTAGTCCATCTTCATCTGGAATCTCCGTGGAACTTGGTTCAGCATCACAGCAACACGGCATTCCTCCAGTGAGGGAAGAGAGGAGTGGTGGCCATATGAGGTACACTGCCTGGGACCTGAAGCCTGTCTCGATTCTACCACTGAATCACTACTGCCCCCATTTACAGGCTGTATACTGTCCAAATGGCCCCTGAAGCTCTGACAAGCTAGGACTGCCAGAGAGAGAATGACCCTATCTCCCGTTTTACACTCGGAGGGCCAGCCAGCCTGATATGTTGGTAGAAGCCGGTGGACACTTTTATGCTGTGAGCTCAGGAGTACAGAGAAGGCCTCTTTGAATTATCTCCTGGCAATGATACCTGGGGTGGTGGGCATGGGCATCTAGAGAGAAGTAGGCGGGCACCACCAACCGGGAAGCTTGGCAGAAGGAAAGCTTAGTGACGGCATCATCTGCTTTACAGCCTTGGATCCCTCCCTGGGGCTCTGGGCTGCTGGACAAAACCTGATGGGTACTCAGTTTTCTATACTAATGGTATTTATGAGGGCAGGGGAGCCTAGTGAAAATTTAATAGATGAGTATAAAGTGTTTCACAGACTCAGTCTGCCGAAGTTCTTTTGAAGGCCTACACAAAGCTGCAGAGGCTGCATGGAACTCTCCATCCAAGGAAATTATTAACCTTCCTCATTTCTGTAGAACGGTGCAATCTGTTTATTAGATGCCTAAATTAAAGGGAGAGGAGACAGTGCAGTTGGGGGTTTTCCATCATAATTTATCTAAGGTTCCCAGTCAGGGAAATTTGAGCCTGGGGCTGACTCGGCTTCCTGACCACTTCCCGCTCCCAGGCTTCCTCCAACTCTGTGCCTCTAAGAAGTCCAGGTTGTTTGGAGTTCAGCTCTAGTTAACCCTTTGAAGTGTAGGAGGATAAACCACAGTTAAAATCCATGAACCACTTCATGTGCATTAAAGATTGGGAAATGAAGCCATTTTTCCAGCATGGATGCTTCTATTGTAAGGTTCAAATGAGATCACATATGTGTGTGAAAGCACTTTCTGATCCTTGAAGCACAGTAAATGACTTTTATTATCATATTTCTCAATAGGATGGTTTACTTATTTATAAGATGGATGCCTGTCCCTATTCAGGAACTTTGAACCAATGAAATTGGTACTCTTTGAGCCTGGAAAAGTACTAAACTTTCCTTATATTTCTTAGGTTTCTCAAGTTAATTGATGCTTGTATAAGCACCTTCAGATAGACCTGGAGTCAGGCTCACTTGGTGCAGTATAACTTGCTTATTGCTTCTCCTTGACAAAGAATTTGACAGGCAGAAGATGCAAGTGCATTTCCAACAGGAAAGTTGGGCTTGATTTTGTCCATTACTCCAGGCAGATGCGTGCTCGAGGGGCAGGGTTTTGTGCTAAATGCCTCAGGGACCTTAATGGGCAGTGAGATGGATCAGTCATAAACAGAGGAAACAGCTGGTTAATGTTCTGAGAAAACTCTCTTGTGAAAATGTATGAGGCGACTCTTACAGCGCTAGTGGAAATGCAAATTGAGAAGATGTCTTGGCAGAGAAATTTGACCGCATCTCACAAAGTTATATATGCATTTTATCTTTGACTCAGCAATCCTAGTTCTGGCGATTTAACCTGAAGATACAACTCCAACGATGTGAAAATGAATATGTACAGGTTGTTTGTTTCAGTGTTGTTTACAATTACAGAATATTAGAAACTGCCTAGGCTCATACATAGGATAATGATGTGTATCACACAGTGGAATACTATGAAGCTGTGAAAAATAAAAAAATAAAAAAGAATGAAGACACTCTATAAACTGACAAGGAGCAATTTCAATGATACATTGTTCAATAAAAAAGCAAAATGGGAAAGAGTATCTGTAGTATGCATTTGTGTGTGTGTGTGTGTAAGAAAACAAGAAAATGGAGCTGAATGCTCATTTCTGCAAAAAGAAACACAGAAAGAATAAACCAGAAACTAGTCAAATTAGTTACCTGCAAGAAACCAACCTTGCTGTTGAGTGGACTCATAGCAACCCTGTAGGACAGAGTAGAACTGCCCCAATAGGGTTTCCAAGGAATACCTGATGGATTCGAACTGCCCACATTTGGGTTAGCAGCTGTAGCTGTAAACCACTGCAGGGGTGGGGGAGCTTTGTAGACATTCAGTGACAATGAATTCCAGGTGCTACTGAGGAGACAGGAAAGTGATGAGGCACCAGGAAAACCTGATGGCCTAGTGGTTAAGGCCTGTGGCTGCTAACCAGAAGGTTGGCAGTTTGAATCCACCATGCCGTCCGTGGAAACTCTGGGGCAGTTCTACCCTGTCCTACAGGGTTCCTACGAGTCAGAATCAACTCGACAGCAATGAGTTTGTTTTTTTTATAGAGAATGCGGTGGAGGGAATGGCAGATTCAGCCTGAGAGTATCAGAAAAGGCTTTTCTTGCTGTCTTGAAAGATGAGTATGCATCTGCCAGATTGGCAGACTATAATGGTGAGATTACTCCAGGCAGAGGGAACAAATAGGAGCAAAGGTCCAGTTGAGGAAAGTAACCTGGGTTGTAAAGTGGCTGGAGCTTTGGGAGGGAGAGTGACTACTGTGAGGTGAGTCTGGAATATGACAGGCAGGTACCACAACATGGACTTCCTTTTAGGCAATAGTAAGGAGTTTGCATTTTATTCAAGTGAAATAAGAAGCTACTGAACTATTTTGAAGAGAGGAGTTTATGCCACATAAATCCCTCTGACTGTAATGTGGGCCATGGACTGAAGGGGGCGAGAGTGGAGCAGGAAGGAGAATATCGCAGTCATCCAGGTGAGAAATGATGGGAACTTGGACCGGGAAAGCAGTAGTAGGAGCATCAAGAAGGGCTCAGGTTCAGGATATGTGTGGAAGGTGGAACCAACAGGTCAAATACATGGATTGGATGTGGAGGGAGGGTGAAAGAAGGGAAGGTGAATGATTGGGTATCTGAAAGGGTCAGTGAGCAAGATGGGCTATGTAGAGGAAGGAGAAAATTTGAGGGGAAAGTGTGATGAGTTTAGTCTCGGATGTATTAAGTGTGAGATGTTAGTGGGACATCTAGCAGTTGGATATATGAGTCTGGGGCTCAGGTCTGGGCTGGGACCGTAGACGTGGGAACATACGGTTAAAGGTTGAAAAGACGAGCCTGGATGAGACCAGTCTAGGTAAGTGTTTATAAGAGTAAGAAGAGAAGACCAAAGAGGACAGAGGCCCAGGGAACATTAACATTTAACAGGGAGTAGTATTGAGCTAAGTGGAAATAAGCCAGATAGCAAAGGTCATGTATTGTACAATTGCATTTATATGAAATACCAGGATAGATAAACCCATAGAGCAGAACATGAATTGGTGGTTGCCAGGGGCTGCGGGAGAGGGGAATGGAGAGTGACTGCTTAATGGACGGGGGCTTCTTTTGGTTGTTGTTAGGAGCCACTGAGTCAGTTCAACTTACAGTGACCTTATGTACAACAGAACAAAACACCAACCTATCCTGTGCCATCCTCATAATAGCTGCTATGCTTAAGCCCACTGTTGCAGACTCTCATTGAGAGTCTTCCTGTTCTTCACTGACCCTCTACCAAACATGATGTCCTCCAGGGACTGGTCCCTCCTGATGACAAGTCCAAAGTACATGAGACAAAGTCTCACCACCCTAGCTTCTAAGGGGCAGGCTGACTGCACTTCTTCCAAGACAGATTAGTTCATTCTTCGGCAGTCCATGGTATAGTCAATATTCTTTACCAACACCATGATTCAAAGGCATCAATTCTTCTTCATTCTTCCTTTTTCATTGTCTAGCTTTAGCATTCGTATAAGGTGACTGAAAACACTTTGACTTGGGTCAGGTGCACCTTAGTCTTTAAGGGGACATCTTTGTTTTTAACACTTTAAAGAGATATTTTGCAGCAGATTTGCCCGATGCAATGTGTCATTTGATTTCTTGACTGATGCTTTGGTGTCGATTGTGGATCCAAGCACAATGAAATCCTTGACAACTTCTATATTTTCTTCATTTATCGTGATGATGTTTATCGGTTCAGCTGTGAAGATTTTTGTTCTCTTGATGTTGAGATGTAATCCGTACTGAAAGCTGTGGTCTTTGATCTTCATCGGTAAGTGCTTTAAGTCCTCTTCACCTTCAGCAAGCAAGTTTGTGCTACCTGTATAACAAGGGTTGTTAATGAGTCTGCCTCTGATCCCGATGTCCTGTTCTTCATATAAATCTAGCGTCGCAGATTATTTGTTCCACATACAGATTAAGTATGGTGGAAGAATACAATCTGGACCTACACCTTTCCTGATTTTAAACCACATAGGATTCCCTTGTTCTGTTTGAACAGCTGCCTCTTGGTCTATGTACAGGTTTCCTCATAGGCATAAGTATTCTAGAATTCCCACTTTTTGCAATGTTAGCCGTGATTTGTTATGATCCATACAGTCAAATGCCTTTGCATAGTCAAAAAACAAAACACACAAAAAACACCCACCTGTAAATGTCTTTCTGGTAATACCTGCTTTTAGCCAGGATCCTTTGACATAGGCAACAATATCCTTCATTCCACATCCTCTTCTGAATCTGGCTTGAATTTCTGTCAGTTAGTTCCCTGTCAATGTACTGCTGTACCTGCTTTTGAATGATCTTCTGCAAAATTTTACATGCATGTGACATTAATGATAATGTTTGATGATTTCCATATTCTGCTGGCATCTTAGACTGGCTTCTCTAGAGAAGCAAATAAATAAACAGTATGATGGTAGCATAGTGGTTAAGTGCTATGGCTGCTAACCAAAAGGTCAGCAGTTCAAATCTACCAGGCACTCCTTGGAAACTGTATGGAGCAGGTCTACTCTGCCCCACAGGGTCACTATGAGTCAGGATTGACTTAACAGCAGTGGGGTTGGTTTTGGTTTTATAAACATATGTATTATGTATATACATATACGAGGACTGCCAATTAAGTCCTCAAAACTCATCCTAGAAAAAGTGCTGTGTGACTCATTGCTGAATATCACTATGTTCACCTTTGAAGTACTCCCCTTGGGAAGCTATGCACCCACACCACCCACTCTAGTCCACCCTTTGAAGCAATTTTGGAACTCTTTTTCTGGAATGGCCATCAGAGCTATCATGGCATTACCCTTGATGTCCTGAAGGTCATCAAAATGTCTTCCTTTCAAGATTTCCTTTATCTTCGTGTAAAGAAAAAAGTCACTGGGGGCCAGATCAGGTGAGTAGGGAGGGTGTTCTAATACACTTGTTTACTGGCTAAAAAGTCCCTCACAGACAATTATACTATTAGGTTCACAAACTAGCCACCATGCCACTGTGTTCAATGGCCATTCCAGAAAGAGCTCCCAAATTGCTTTGAAGGGTGGACTTGGCACTGGCATTGGTGCATAACTTCCCAAGGGGAGTACTTCAAAGGTGATCGTAGTGACATTCAGGAGTGACGTATGCAGCACTTAGTACCATTAGTTCCACAGACTTAATTGTTGGACCTCATGTTCCTTCCATCTTCTTTTGGTGCTTCCTGTGTCATTCAGCATTTTCCCCATAGAATCCATCAGTATTGCAATTCAAAACAAATGCAGGATGTGTTCTTCCCTTTTGGTTTCTATCTCCAGCTCTTGGCACATGTCTTTACAATACTTTACTTTGTCTTCTTTAACTGCCCTTTGAAATTTTCTATTTAACTCCGTTGGAACTTGACAGAAATGGTAGTTGCATAACATTGCAGATTACTAAATGCCACTGAATTGTTCACTCTTAAATGGTTGATTTTATCTCATGTGATAAAAAACAAGAGGAAACAGAAGACGATGGATTTATAAAGGTGGCTAAAAATGAATAGGAAGAGAAGAGGGTCACGGAGGCTGAGGAAAGGAGAGTTTCAAGGGGAGCATATTCAGCAATGCTCAGGGCTGCAGAGGGGGCCTGTAAGATGCATCCACTGATGCAGGGAAGAGATGGGGGCAGAAGCCAACTGCAAGGGACTGAGGAGTGGCTGGGAAGTGAGGAAGTCAGGGAGGATCTTCTTCAAGGACCTTTGGCTGTGAAAGGAAGGAACGAGAGGGGGTGATTGCTAAGGGGCGGGGCTGAAAGTTTGGAAGGGAGTCATTATAAAGGGGTTAGCTATCTAGTGCAGCTATAACAGAAATACTTCCAGTGGATGGCTTTAAAAAGGAAAAATTTGTTCTCTCACAGTCTAGGAGGGTAGAAGTTAAAATTCAAGGTGCCATCTCCAAGGGAAGGCTTTTTCTCTCTACTAGCTCTAGGTGAAGGTCCTTGTCATCAATCTTCCCCTGGTCTAGTAGCTTCTGAGCACAGGGACCCCAGATATAAGGCAGGTACTCTGCTCTGGGCTTTTTTCTTGATGATAGGAGTTCTCCCCCCATCTGCTGCCTTCTATCTTTAATATCTCAAAAGAGATTGACTCAAAATACAACCTAATCCTATAGGTCGGAACCTACCTCATTAACATCTTAAAACCTGTTACTGTCAAGTCAATAGCAACTCATAACAATCATATAGGAAAGAAGAGAACTGCTCCATAGGGTTTGCAAGGAGTAGCTAGTGGATTCGAACTGCCAGCCTTTTGGTTAGCAGCTGTATATCACAGAGGTTAGGACTTACAACACGTAGGATAATCACATCAGATCACAAAATGGTGGGCAGCCACAGAATACTGGGAATCATGGCCTAGCCAAGTTGACAACACATTTTGGGAGGGCACAATTCATGACAAAATGTAACAGGTAAGTGGGCCCCTTTGAGCCACAGATAGTCAATAGAACAAGAAAGCCTGAAAACTCAGAAGAGAAAAAAAGTAAGGAGTATAGTTAGGTAGGAGAGGAAAGAGGCAGGGAGGAGATGAGTCCTAGAAGGATGGAAAGCCAAGAGAGAGAGGTTAGAACAGAGAAGGAAGACATGTCTTTGAAGAGTCACTTTGAAAGAAACAATTTTCAGTGAGCAGGAAGCAGGAAAGATGAAATTATCAACACCTGAATTGGGGCTGTTTTGCAAACGTGGATCACGCAGGGTAATCATGCGTTAGTTCAAACAGAACCCTGAGCCCTGGTCAGAGGCACCTGAAGAGGACTGCGTTGAGGGAGACACTGGCTGCCCTCTGGGAAGTGCAAACAATGCGCACTTCAACTGTGCTTGTACAAATTCAAATTTATTTAAAAGTGCTCATGGGAGTTTGTTACATCAATCAAGGTAGAAAGTCTCCCTGAAAGCAAATTATGAGTCTTTACAATGACTAAATAGGACCTAATTAATGGGTTTACCAACTGCTCCTTTTCTGCTGTGGACTTCGGCCAGTCATTGGAGGACTGAGACCAGGACTGGGAGAAAAGCCTTAGCCTCCTTTCATGGTTCTCATCATTGAGGTAGCCCCCAGCCCTGATGGCTCAGCAGAACTTGGCACACAGAGTGAGGCACAGGTCTGGCCACAGGGCTTTTACTCTCTGCAGGGAGTAAATGGGTCTCCAAGCAGAGAGACCCATTGATCATAAAGGTGATTCTCCAAAGGAGAATTGAGGGTTAAGGCATTCTGTTCCTTTGCAGACAGTGGAGCCTGTAAACTGATGCAGAAGACTCAGGAGCAAGTCTTTGTCTAACTGTGCTGACCCTTCTACGTGAGGGTGTGCTCTACATCGGACAGAGACGCAAAACGTTTTGGTTTCTGGCCCAGACTCTGCTGTAAGCTTGCTGAGTGGTTTTGGACAAGAACCTTCTCTGGGCCTCAGCTGTTCCATTTACCAAATAAGTGGAAAAGACAGATGATTTCTAAGTGATCTACTACTCCAACTTTCTTTCTTTCTCTTTCTTTTTCTTTGTTTCTTTATGTTTTTTTGTGGTTTGTCTCCCTGTCTATATTATAAGCTCTTCCAGGACACACCCCTTGTCTATTTTATTCATCTTATATCCCCAGTGCATAGCACTGTGCCTGGTACACCCAAACCCAGTGCCATTGAGTAGGTAGTCAATATATTTTCAGTGTGAAAATGTGGTACTGGGAGTCAGAAGACCGGGACCTTGTGATCCGGAGCAAGTACCTTCATCTCTGTGAGCCTCAGACTCCCTACTATCTGAGGTCGCACTTGTTTGTTACTTTACTGTCAGGCTCCCTCCGTTAGAATGCAAACCCCATGAGATCAGGAACCTCATCTGTCAGAGCGGCTGGACATAATAGATTCTCTATAAATGTTTGTTGGAAGGGCAAGTGAGTGAACAAATGAATGCATCTACAAAAGGGGAGGTGGCCTCGGTAACTTTATGACAGGGGTTCCGGGAACTTTTCCTTCCCCTACCTTAATGAGGATACCTGTCTGGGCAGTTGTCTGTACTCTTAAGACTGATAATGGTCTGGGCAGTTGTCTGTACTCTTAAGACTGATAATGGTCTTCTAGGAGATATACCCAAAGGAAATACGTCAAAGGGCAAAAAGGATCAGGAGTGTATGGAAAACCAACTTGCCGACCTTTGAAACTCAGCAGCTTCCCTTCAGGTCATCCAGGAGAACATGGGCTGTGCTCCAACTTGTCTGCCTGAGAACAATTTGAAGCTTGCTGTTTACCCCTGCCAATTGACAATAGACTTACATAAGGTGATCCAATTCTTTGGTTTTGCAAAGGAGGGAGTATGTCACTGGGAGAAGAGAATGCATTTATTTACCATTTCTTCTGAAGGGCACAAACCAGAATGTTTGGGGGGGGGCTGGCTGGCACTGTGCTCAGCTCCAGGAATCTTGCTCACTGGATGTGCAGGGTCAGATGACCAGTTTCCATAACTTGGCCTGGCCCCAGAATGGGTACTGCCCAGAGGCAGGAATAATGTTTCTATTCTTTAAATCCCACTTTCCCCAGCAGTTTGTAACAATGCGCTGCTGTTCCATATTGCAGGCTTGATGAGGTTTTTCACAGGGAAGTGACAGACAACTAAGGTCTTTAAGTTATAGTACCATCAAAACAAAGGAGCCCTGATGACATGATGGTTAAGCACTCAGTTGCTAACTCTAAGGTGTGAACCAACCCAGCAGGGATCTGGTCCTGTAGAGATTACAGCCTAGGGAACCCTATGGGGCAATTGTGTTCTGTCAGGTCAAGATTAGCAGAGTCAATTTCAACTCACAACAACCCTGTAGGACAGAGGAAAACTGCTCCATAGACTTTCCAAAGCTGTAATCTTTCTGGAAGTAGACTGCCACAGGTTTCGCCTGCAGAGCGGCTGATGGGCTCGAACTGCCAACCTTTTGGTTAGCAGCTAAGCACTTAACCACTGTGCTACCAGAGCTCCCTCGCGTAAAGATCACAACCTGGCAAACTCTACGGGGCAGTTTGTCATACAGGGTCACTGAGTTGGATGCAACTTGATGGCACACAACAACAATCTTCAACCTCAAAGAACAAAGTGCTGAAGAATCTCTTGCCTTTTCCTAAAGGCTAAAGAAAAGATTCTTTGACCCTCTGCAAACAGAAGCTACCCAGGTGATATTTATGACTTTGGAGTGAGAGGGAGAAGGTGTCTGCAGGGAGCCATCTGTCCCTTGACAGATGGTTCTCTATGTCACTCTCTGTAAGGTTAGCAACTGCTCTTGAGCAAGTTTGAAGACTTATATTACTACGTCAGCTGCACAGTGAATCAGACCAAAAAATTAACACCTTTGCATTATGGTGTTGGTTAAGAATATTTATATACCATGCACTGACAGAAAAATGAACAGATCTGTCTTGGAAGAAGTACAACCGGAAAGTTCCTTAGAAGCAAGGATGATGAGACTTCTTTTGATGTATTTTGAACATGTTATCAGGAGAAACCAATCGCTGGAGGAGAACATTACGCGTGGTAAAGTAGAGGGTCAGGCCCTCCGTCACGTGACTAGACACAGTGGCTGCAATGAATGGCTCACGCCCAGCAACTATTGTGAGGCTGGCACAGGATCAGGCAGTGTTATGTTCTGTTGGACACAGGGTCTCTGTGAGTCAGAGCTAACTGAATGGCACCTAACAACAACAATCCTTAGGCTTGGAGAACAGGGTATTGGTGAGTAACTTTGACTCGCAAAAATCTCAAGCTCTGCAGAAAAGCTGTATTTCCATGGGAAATAATCGACTCAAATGAACATCACCAGCAGCCTGTCTGCCCTGGGCATGTGGGTGGAGGGCAGAAGAGAGTGGTGATTTGAGGGATGAGCCTGAACGGGACAACTTTCAAGACCTCCTCCATCCCTAAGATCTGAAGATTCTGTGCTGACATTCATTTTATGACTACTAAAACCTAAGGGTTTTTTTGTTTTTTGGGTTTTTTTCCTAAAATTTTGACTATGAATGCCAAGGTTCCAGCTTTTGACACAAGGCTGCCTATTTTAGGGCTACTATACCTTTGCCTAAAAACATTTAGGAAGACAATCTGGGCTCCCAGTTTCTGTGACCCCTAATGTGAGATGCCTTCTGAAGCCCCCCTTCCTGGTCCATTCTGTGAAAACAGTTCTCCAGCAGTGCAGTTCCCCAAGAGAGCTGCTCTATTTGCTGTCTTCCCAGATAACAGTGGACCACTGGAGTAGACACATCCCCTTACATGAAAGCCAATGGTCAAAGACCCTTTTCATGGAGCTCTTTTCTATACTTCCTTTCTCTTCTTTTCTCCCCTTCTCAATTTTCAATATATCCAAACACCTGCAGAAGAAATTGCTGGTTGCATGCTCTAATGTCTGTTCTTCGCCTCTTTAACAGAAACCTGGATTTCCTTAAGGATGGTAATGTACTCAGTTCAAGAAAGCCTCCCTTTTGGTTAGGAGTGGCCAGACAACTAGGTTGTGGGTGATGAGATCTAAGCAGTAGTGTTGTGCAGTATTTCTGGGAAGCTTCCTCAAAAGAAAGAAGCAATCAGCTTTCTTCACCTTCCTCCTTTCTGTGGCCTGGGCTGTGGATATAATGGCTAGAGCCTGAACAGCCGTCTTGGACAATGTGGCATATGATAAATATGGTGGAGCAACAACTTGGAAGAAGCTTGGGTACCTTTTGATTTTATAGAGTCATCCTATTGATCTTGGACTGCCTGTCTCCAGACTTGGTTTCTGTAAGAAATAAATGACCTACAAAACAACAAATGCTGGAGAGGCTGTGGAGAAATAGGAACCCTCCTACACTGTTGGTGGGGTTGCAAAATGGTCCAGCCTCTTTGGAAGGCAATCTGGCGCTTCCTTAAAAAAATGGATATTGATATACCATTTGACCCAGTAATTCCACTACTTGGCATATATCCTACAGATTCAAGGCCTTTCACACCAATGGACACATGCACCAGAATGTTTATCGCAGCACAGTCCATGATAGCAAAAAGATGGAATCAACCCAGATGCCCAACAATAGAAGAATGGATAGGTAAACTGTGGTAAATATACTAAATGGAGCACTACGCAATGATAAAGAATAACGATGATTCCAGGAAACATCTCCTAACCTGGTTTCAACTGGAAGACATTATGTTGAGTGAAAGCAGTCAGCGACAAAAGGACAAATACCGTGTGAGACCTCTATGATAAGATCTCAAAAACAGACTTGTGTATAGAAGAAAAGACTCTTTGACAGCTGCAAGGGAGGGGAGGGAGGGAGGGTGAGGGGGGGAGGGTTTGGTTTAGATAGTTACTAGAAATCTAGTTGGGAGAAAGCGGTGACAGCACACATTAGGAACAAGAACAACATTAAGTGGACTTCAGCATAACTTGAGTACTCCTTCCATCTTAACTCAATACTGCAAGGATAGAGTAGCTGGGGCGAGGGGCGGGGGACCATGCTCTTAGGCGAATTCCAGGCCAATTGGCACAACTAGCGTTTTGCTAAGAGAGCTTTCTGCACCCCACATTGGTGAGTGGCGTCTGGGGTCTTAAAAGCTGCCAAGCTGCCGTCCGAAGACACAGCAAATGGTCCCAACTCAGCAGGAACGGATGCTCACCGAGGGCCAAAATGGCACGCGGTAAAGACAACCGAGAAGACAGAGAGACCCACAAGAGTGGGTGCCTACATCGACTTGGGACCGGAAGAACTGGATGGTGTCCGGCCACCACCAGTGATAGCCACAATGGAGCTCACAGAGAGGAGCCTCACTGGCAACACAAGAATAAAAAGAGGTACATCATGAGATCTCCACTAAAAGACCTCAATTGATGGTCCAGTGGTTTGGGGGTTCCTCTGAGAGCATGGCCCCCTTCCCTGATGCTGCCCTTTCCCATAAATTATAACAAAGGTCCACTCTTTGGACAGGAATGGATTGGACTTGGCAAAGCAGAGTAACCATATATTGGAAGCACTTTATGGTTATATACATCTATAGGATATCATCTTACTGACCTCTGGCTGGAGGAAGGGGAGTGGACGGAGAGGAGGGGAAAGGAGACTGTTGGGAGGATGAGAGATGTATGGAGCAGAGAGGAATAGTGTGCAGTCACCGGACAGGGAGAGCAGTGGAAACTGCATATAGGGTGGCATGTAAATTTATACGTGAATGTACATTTTCACTCAGTTATGTTAAATAAAAATTAAAATTAAAAAAAAAGAAAGAAATGATCTTTTTAAAGTCACTGATATTTGTTGCTGTCTTTTCTGTTATTGTAACCAGAGCTAATCCTAATAGCACACCCCCTCCTTAAAATGTGACTACAGCTTGACAAGTAGCCCTAGAAAATGAGCTAGAGCTTTATGGGGTTAAAATAGGGGTATGGAGAAAAGTCTTTGGACTATTTTGAGAGACAGCAGTCTCTCCAGACAAGAGACATGTCAATACCGGTAGGCTGTAAGCGATTCCCTTCACAATAAGCACCATTAAGAACCTACATGATGTCTCTAGATTTACCATGCTATCCCCAGTGCCTGACTCAGTCCCTGAAACATAAAAGGAGCTGAATAAAAAATTCTTGAAAGAACAGTTTGTTCCTTTCATAACTGACATAGTCAAGAATCCAGTTTCTGTGTGTGATTTGAAGGACTTTGGGAGTAGCGCCCTCTGGCCCCGCCCAAAAATTTCTTCCCAACTCACTATGGTGCTGCCAGGTGCTGTTGATTTGATTTCAACTCACAGTGACCTAATGTGACAGAGCAGAATCGCCTCATATGATTTTCTAGACTGTAATTACAAGAACAGATCACCAGATGTTTCTCCCACGGAGCCACTTGGGTGGGTTTGAGCACCAGTCTTTAGGTTAGCAGGCTAGCACTTCATTGTTGCCCAATGAGGAGGCTCCTTCCAACCCACCATCAACTGCCCAATATCTGGAACCTTTATTTATTGACTTACTGGTCTAAATGTATCAGGTGCTGTGCTCAGCTTTAACAGAAAAAAAAAAAACACCCAAAACCAAACCTATTGCCACTGAGTTGATTCTGATTCACAGCAACCCTATAGGACACAGTAGAGCTGCCCCACAGGGTTTCCAAGGAGCACCTGGTGGATTCCAACTGCTGACCTTTTGGTGAGCAATTGAATGCTTAACCACTAAGCCACCCCATTACACTTGCCACCATCGAGACAATTCCAACTCATAATCACCCTATAGGATGGAGCAGAACTGCTCCATAGAGTTTCCAGGGAGTGCCTAGTGGATGAGAACTGCTCATCTTTCACTTAGCAGCTATAGCTCTTAAGCACTGCACCACCAGGGTTTCCAGGGCTCCATATAGTGGTGAGCAAACTAGCCCTGTCTCCTTCCCTCAGGGAGTCTCTCCAATGTAGTGAGGCAGAAACAAACAAAAAGTAAACAAATAATTACAATCTTAATAAGTGCAATTAAAGAAACAATAATAGGGAAAAATTTATTTAGACAGGTGATGAGCAAGAGCCTGTCAAAGGAGACCAAAGGGTAGAAGCAAGCAGCCAAAGAGTGGTGTGGGATGCTGGTGGCTGGTGGGAGCTGCCTGGGTAGAGAGAGCCACAGCACAAAGGCCCTGAGGAGTGTCTGAGGAATGAAAGGCTCTCAGTGTGGCTGGGGCTTAGTAAGAGAGAGAAGAATGACATGAAAAAAGACTGGTGAGGTCAACAGAGGCCAGATCATGCAGGGACTCGTAGTCCATGGGAAGGAGTTTGGAATTTATTCTAAGTCCAATGGTAAGCCATTGATAAGCTTAAATCAAGGGAACACCACAATCTGATTTATTCCTTAAGAAGGTCACTCTGGCTGCTGTGTGGAATCGGACAGGGTCCTGCTAGTGCTTCCTGTGTGAGATGAGGAGGACTTTGGGTATGGCAAAGGAGATGGAAAGAAGTGGATGGATGGATTTAGGCTGTGTCTTGGAGGTCAACCAAGTGGATTACACTTGTCCATGAACTGGATATGGGAGCTGTGGGGAAGGAGGGAATTAAGGTTTCTGGTTTGAAAACTATGTAGATGGTGGTGCTATCCACTGAGGAGGGATGGAAGACCAGACTTGGCTAAGGTCTTGTAGATACTGACATCTTGTGAAACATACAAATGGAACTTGCAAGGACAGAGTTGAATACTTGAGTCTGCACCTCAGGAGAAATCTAAGGCCTAGAGACATACATTTGGGAGTAGTTAGCATGATGATGTTACTTAAGACCTTGGAAGCAGATGGCTCCAACCAGGGAGAAATAGAGTGAGGATGGAGCTGAGCCCTGACGCACTCCAACAGTTAGAGAAGGAGAAGCCTGCAGAGGCCATAGGATTACCTGTGTCTTGCCAGTCAGCCGCCCCACTAGAATGTTTTGGAGTTTGAGTTGGCTGATAAACATCACCTCTTGTCTTCTTCCTGAAATCAGAATCAGTCAAAGGAGAGGCACACCAAGAGTCAGACAGGAGATCAAACTTTTTGCCTTTATTAATCACAAAGTTCTGTGGAGAAATGGGAGTAGAACTGGAGCCAAACAGCCTTGCTAATATGTACCTTCCCCACTTAGACGAACTTCTCCATCCTGTCTGTGTCATCAGTGGACAACCACAGGCCTCCTCAGGAGCAGGGGCTGAGCCTGCCCCACCCAGTTTACTGCAGGGGTAGAAAAACAGATCAGGGCACTTGCACTCTGCAAGCTGAAAGGTGCCAAAAGGTGAGGAGAGAGGATGGGGTTACACTGAGAATTCCCGCTTCCACCTTCCTCATTTCCCATCCTGTCTCATCTGTCCTTCCAAATGGAAACACAAAAGAGCTCCAGGAGCACAGAGGCCGTGTCTAAGCTGGTCACCATTGCATCCCCAGTGCCTAGCACAGTGCCTGGCACATAGTATTTGCCAGTGTCTATTGAATGAATAAATGGATGAATCTGGATATCACGCTTAGAACAATCCTCATAGATCATCCAGGAATCATCTGGGAAGCTTAAAAATGCCTATGCTCACATCATAACCCCAGACCGATTTTCTGAAAATTTGGAGAGGTGCCCTTCAGGCATCAAAAGCTTCCTCCTGTAAACTAAAACACTCGATACCATCTAGATGATCCCGAGTCATAGCAACCCTATAGGACAGAATAGAACATCCCCCATAGGCTTTCCAAGAAGCACCAGGTGGATTTGAACTGCCAGCCTTTTGGTTAGGAGCCACAGCTCTTAACTACTTAGCCACCAGGGCTCTGAAAGTGATTCCAATGTATTTCCAAGGTTAAGAGTTATTGCCCTGGTCTAGTTTCTCACTTAAACAGATGAGGACACTGAGTCCTGGAGTCAGAACATCACCCCCTAGAAGGTAGAGGGAAAAACTTGTCTTGGCCCCATAGCTAACTGCCTGAGTGGCTGGAACAAGGCTGTTTGTCTCTCTGGGCCTCAGTGTTGTCGTCTGTGAAGTGAGGGGCTTGGGACAGAGAATCTCTGGAGCCCTGTTCAGCCTGAACATTGTGTTGCTCTGTTCTCTTATTCAGGAGTGGATCATACAACAAGCAAGTATGCACAGTTTTACTTGTGCTTGGTGGCACGGATTGAATTGTGTCCCCCCCAAAATATGTGTAGCCATGTGACTGGGCCATGATTCCCAGTATCTTGTGACTGTCCTCCATTTGGTGGTTTTCCTACGCTGCATGTTAAAGGGTTAGGGTGGGGCTGTGAATCCCTTCACAGGATTACCTCCCTGCTCCACTGCAAAGGGAGTTTCCCTGGAGTATGGCTTGTCCCACCCTTAATCCTTTAATCCTGTGAGACACAAAAGGACAGAGAAGCAGGCAGAGAATTGGGAACCTCCTACCATCAAGAAAACTGCACCGGGAGAAGAGCGCATCCTTCAGACCTGACGGTCCTGCGCCAAGATGCTCCCTGGACAAAGACTGATGCAATACCGGACTTTCCTCCAGAGCCGACAAGGGGGAAAACCTTCCCCTGGAGTGGACACCCTGAATTTGGACTTGTAGCCTACCGGACTATGTAAGAATAAACTTCCTTTGTTAAAGCCATCAGCTTTGTGGTATTTCTGTTAGAGCAGCCCTAGCTGACTAAAACACTTGCTTACAAATCTGTAGTGTACAACTCCACCTTTAACCACATCTTTGCGATCCTGAAACTGTGCATTACAGATTAGCAAAGAAACAGAAGCCAGGCATGCCTTGCTTAGTGTAAACCAGTCAGTGCCTTGCTTACTGGCCAATCCATGCCTGCTCTGATCCCATGTGTGACTTCACTCATAGGTACATTGTTTGGGCCTTACAATTCCTCTGCATTGTGGTTAGGTTACTTGTGTGCTTGAAATGACTTGTGTTCTGGATTGCAATGGACAACAGAGGTATTTGAGACAGCTTAGTAACACAGCTCCTGTCTTTGGTGGAGATTTTGTCTTGGATTTATCTTAGGTGGTGGCACCAGGAAGATCACCCAGAAACAGCAGAAAAAATAGCTGAGGAAGTGTCAAAGGGCTGGGCATTCTTTTCGCTCTTTTGGTTTTTCTTTTCTTTTTTTGTTTCCCCTGCTGCTCAACCCCTCCCAGACATCTCTTTCTTTTTCTTACCCTCTCCATTTATCTGCATCCATTAGAAGTTTTTCAAAGACAAGCCTACTCCTTCTGCATAGAAAAGCTGTCCCCATAGGGTTTCTAAGGAGCAGCCGGTGGTTTCAAACTGTTGACTTTTTGCTTAGCAGTCATAGCTCAAGAGTTATGAAAAAGGTTTAGATTCTCCATACTGTTTCTCAGTGCATCTCAGTTCAACGTGATCTGCCCATCACCCTCCCATTTTAGCTTGGTGACTTTTCTCCAGAGCTTTCCAGTGTGTTATCAAGGTAAGGGAAACCAGAAGTGTCTCATGAAATGAGAAAGGCTGAGAAATAAGGCTATAGGTGATTCTCTCCTCTACTAAATTCCGTGGAGTGATACTAAGCCATGTGTTAGTCTTTCAACGTGGCTATTTCCTTAGTGGAGTTCCTGGGTGGTCCAAACAGTTAACTTGCTCTGCTGCTGGCCAATAGGTTGGAGGTTTGAGTCCATCCAAGGTGCTATGGAAGAAAGACCTGGAAATCTACTTCTAAAAAGTTATTTGTTGAAAATCCTATGGTATACAGTTCTACTTTGATGCACATGAGGTCACCTTAAGTTGGAGCTGACTTGATGGACACTAGCTATGAGGAGTAATAACATTTTGGAGATGGGGGTAAACAGGCCTACAGTAAAGAGATAATTTATATAAGTCTTAGCTGGAGGGCTCATCTTGACCCCACTGCTTACTAAGTGAAGGCCTTAGAAAGGATGATCTGTACTATCTTGTTGTTCAAACTGAAAAAATGAAGTCTGGCGATACCAGTGACTTGCTTAAGGTCATGTAGCTTGCTAACCAAAGACTATAGCCCAGGACTCCTGATTCCCTCTTTGTGTAATAACCTCAGCTGCCTCAGTATCCTCCAAAATGACCTTTAGGGAACAGTTAAATTTCACAGGAGTCCCTGGATGGTGCAAATGGTTAACATGCTCAGCTGTTAACTGAACAGTTGGACATTTGAGTCTACCCAGAAGTGACTCAGAAGAAAGGCCTGGTGATCTATTTCCAGAAACATCAGCCACTGAAAACGTCATGGAGCACAATTCTACTGTAACACATGTGGGGGAACCATGAATTGGAGTTGACTTGATGGCCATTAAAAAATATATATTTCATAAGTAGTAAGGACTTTGAAGAATAGTCAAAAAAGGGGGGGGCTAAAAATAGAGAGGACCTCAGTGTTCCCTTGAGCTTTCTGTCTGTCTGTCTTTGACACTTCCCTGGTCTATCTTTCCTTCTCTCTTGTACCCCTTAATGGGATGGCTTCCAGGGCTCAGCTCTTTGCCTGTGCTCTTCCTCCTCAGCACCAACTTCCTTGGGGACACATGTCCACTCATGTTGCTCCAGCTCCTGTGACATGCACACATGCCCATATTAAGAGCTCTAACCCTTGCCCCCACCACATTTCTCTTTTCACAGCTGGTTACAGTATTTTTCCATACACAAGTATGCTTAGCTCATCTGGAAAGCAGTGCATGAGAACCGAAACTCATTTTCCCTCTGAAAATTCTGCAGCCTCTTCCCACACCTCGGTTTCTTACAGTGTTTCTGTATTTTCCCCCAGACAAAGAATTTTCATGTCATCTTTGACTCATGGTTACTCTGTTCTCTCCTCAACAATGCGCTTTGTCACCAGGTCCTGCTGATTTTTCACTTAGTGGAGGTTCCTCAAACTTTGGTGTATTCCACCATCACCAAGGAGACTTGTTAGAGCTGTCAATTTCTGACCCCCAGCCACTCCTTGGTCTGGGGGTAAAGCCTGAAATCTTCATTTTAAACAAACTTCTGAAGTGAGTCTGATGGTGGACTGCAGACCACCCTTGGAGAAAACACCACCTTCCAGTGTCTCCTAGCTTTGCCCTTACTCTTCTTTCCACAACCCCTATCCCTGCCCCTGCTGGCCCTTGTCACCTAACACCTGGATTACAGCAACAGCTGGCCTGCCTGCTGCTAGATCCGACTAGCCTTTTCCTATTCCAGCTTCCCCAGCTGCCAGCACCCATCTTCTGCAAGTATCTTTTTTTTTCTTAAATCGCATTACTTCCCCACTCAGAAGCCTACTATGGCTCCCTCAGACCTACTAGGTCCTGTCTCCACTCATTTCACTGTGGACTCTCATCCCTCCAGGCTCTTTGGTCATTTTTAAACTAAATGTTAGATGCTCTGCAATTTTGAGAGTGGTCTCCTGCCTACTTCCTCACTTGGACCACTTCTGGCTACATTTTGAAAAAACATTCCTGTTGAGTCAATTTCAACTATAGAGCAGACTAGAACTACCTCATAGGGTTCCCAAAGAGCAGCTGGTGGATTCAAACTGTCGACTTTTTGGTTAGCAGTTGTCATGGATTGAATTGTGTCCCCCCAAAACTATGTGTAGCCATACGGCTGGGCCATGATTCCCAATATTTTGTGATTGTCCTCCATTTTGTGATTTTCCTGTGCTGTATGTTAAAGGATTAGGGTGGCACTGTAAGTCCCTTCATAGGATTAGCTCCCTGCTCCACTGTAAAGGGAGTTTCCCTGGACTATGGCTTGCCCCACCCTTAATCCTTTCATCCTACAAGAGATAAAAGGAAAGAGAAGCAAGCAGAGAATTGGGAACCTCACACCATCAAGCAAGCAGCCCTAGGAGAACAGCACATCCTTCAGACCGGAGGTTCCTGTGCCAAGATGCTCCTTGGACAAAGACTGATGCAATACCAGACTTTCCTCCAGAGCCGACAAGGGGGAAAACCTTCCCCTGGAGCGGACACCCTGAATTTGGACTTGTAGCCTACTGGACAGTGTAAGAATAAACCTTCCTTTGTTAAAGCCATCCACTCTGTGGTATTTCTGTTAGAGCAGCCTTAGCTACTAAAACAGCAATCACAGAGCTCTTGTCCGCTGCACCACCAGGACTCCTCTGGTTACACAGAACAATTATTAAAACTGCTTAGATTTTCCATCCTGTTTCTCAATGCACCTGCTCTCTCCCCATCCTGGCTCTGTTCACTTGCTATGTAACTTTGGGCAAGCTGCTTAAGCTCTCTATGCCTCAGATTTCCCATCTGTAAAATAGAGATATTAATAGTACATATTTCATAGGACTAAACAAGTCAACAGATGGAAAAGGGCTTTGCACAGGTGTCTAGCATAAAGTAAATGCTTTGTGAGTGTAAGCTATTATTATTAATTATTGTTGGTGTTGCCCTTTCAGGCAGCTTCTCCCTGGAAACTACTTCTGCTTCCAATAGCTAACTGATACAGTTCTCTGTCAGACCTTTCCTGACCTAGCAGAGGTGGGTAAGTATTTGAGTTTTAGTGAGCTTCTCTGCACGAGGCCACATGAAGCACGGGGCTCTTTACAAAGCTCTAAATATGTCCATTAATTTCTAATCAGCTAGGAGGAAAGCAAGGGAGACAGACTCTAAGTAGACTTGAAAGCAAGGTTTTTCAGGGATAAGTAGGATGATGTTAAGACAATGTCAAAATATCTTAAGTAGCAGTGAGTCATGAACCTTTCTCGGGAATCTCTTTCCCATAGTCTTTCTGGAGTCCTTCTCCCTCTACCCCAGGTCTCAGTGCTCCTGCCTCTTCCTGAGTTCATTCTTGGAGTCTTCCGGGCACACCTTCCTCTGAGGTGGTTCCCAGCTGTGAACCTCACACACCTTGCCTCCCAAACAGTCCTTGTCTATAAAGAATGCATCTCCACATTGCTGTTATATTTTTCAAATCCATCTCTGTGCTTTTGTGGTGAACACAATAAATTCCTTTAAAATGCCCTATGGAATTCATAATCTCTGCCATTTCTCTCAATGAACAGTAAAGTTCAACTATTGTGAAGAGGGCAGTCAGAGAAAAGCTTTGCCATTTAAAAGGGGCCCTTACTGTCACAGAGGCTGAGAACCACTGCCCCATGGGCTACATGGAAGGCAGAGGGTAGCACAGAGCTCGCTGGCTCTCAGTTGTCTTGTCTGTCAAATGCAGGTAAATAGTAACTGCCTCTCAGGGACAAGAAACAGGTGCCCTGCATTCACGAGGAGGGCACCCTTGTGATCCTTGTTGATGTGATGAAAGGACTACAGTGAGACTCAGACAAGGTAACAGAGAAACACATACAACAGTAGCATACACAGGCCAAGGGTTATCACCGCTGCTTGTGCTGCTGCTATTCTTCTTCTTGTTCTGGGTCCAGCTGAATCACTGGAGCCCGAAATCACCAAACCTATGAATCTTTCCAGGACCAGTATGTTTTTCTGCCTTACCCCACCCCTAGTTGATTTTCAGTGGTACAAAAACAACAAAGCTACTCCTAACAAACATGTACGAAGTTCCTCTTATCTAAGCCTAGTAACCGCTGTGCCCTCAGAAGTTGCAATGTTTCTTTCTGTTTAGGCGGGGTTGCCTAGGAAACGAAGTTGTTCTCTCTTTACCACTGTGTGACTGCAGAGCAAGTCTTTTTCCCTTTCCTGAAGGGAAGGACTTGATGACCAGAAAGGTTTAGCTGCTTCGCTCTTTTCTGGGTTTCCTTTTTCATTGGTGGGTCCTTGTTCAGTTGTAAATTGAGTGTAGAAAGTCTATGGAAGATGAGTTGAACAGCCAGAAGTCCTTCTGCTTGCTTTGAAAGGTGAGGGGTTTGGGAAGAAACGAGGACTTTGGTGAGCTGGGTCAAGGCAGGTTGAGAGCACAAGGTGCTCTCAACATTCCAGTCTGAAGTTTGTTCCAGCAGCAGTGAAATCACCACATGCCATAACCAAACTGACAAGTATAGGTAACAACTCTGTCAGCATGTCAGGACCTGGTGGGAAAATTACAATTTGAGAGGCTAGCAAGCAGGGCTTTGAAACATTCTGAATAGAGCTTTGGTGATTGGAAAATAACAGGCTACTATGGATGACCTTTTCAGAGAAGGAAGCATGTCATTTTGTTTCTATTTGGGCAATGTTTGGAGCAAAAATAAAAGCCAAGACACCTTGGTCACCTTGAGGTTTGTGGCTCACGAAAAGGAATGGAGTTCTGTTATATTTCAAGTGGGAAAAGACTAATTATATATGCTGCAGAAAGTTAAGATTGAACGGAGTTCTTCCCATAGGAGTGATAGTCTCTCTTGTGGGGTACGCAGTGGGCTTAGAATACAGTTGTTGGTCCAGGGTGGATTCCAACTGGGGTGTGGTAGAGGAAACACTGGATAATCATTAGACAGAGCATCAGAGAACTGGGCAAGACCCCAGGTACAAAAGGCATATGGCTAGGGAAAGTGTGATCGGTGATAACGAATCGTAGAGGCAGAAGAAGGGAGCTACAGTCAGGACCCTTTAAATTGGTCCTGCCCATGAGGCTGGTGAGTTTTGTGATAAGTGGAGTAGCAGGGATTGAGAGTAGTTTTCTTAGGGGGAGAGGCAGTGGAGAGTAGGCTTTTTACTACTTTAAAAGGTCTAATATATCCTTTCTTACAGCCCTTTTGATTGTCAAGGTCAAGGGTCACATGGAGATTGCTGTCAGGAGAATGAGTTAAATGACTCTGACATTTCAAAAGGGAAAAGAGGCCCCTCATGTTTACTTGGCTCTCTCCTTGCTCCTCATATGCATATTCTACCCTTTTCTTTTGGACCTTCTTGGGGTGTCCTCCCTCCCAAATTGCCCCCTTAGACTGAGGTGGCATGCTGAGAATCATCTTGCCACTCAACTTTAAAGCTCTTATATGAAAGCAGGCAGACCAAAGTGGGACAGCTGTAGCTTTGAATCCTATTTGGTCATAGCAGCTGTGTGACTTTGGGCAAGTTACTTAAACTTGCTGAGTCTTAGCTCCTTTATCATGCCATGAGGGAAGAACACATAGTGTGGTTTAGGTACTATAAGGGTTAAACGAGCGCAAAGGCTTGGTACCTAGTGGGTGTACCCAACAGGTGTTCAGTGAGGCATACAAACAGTTGCCCCTGCTGCTACCACCACCACCCCCCTGTGACAGGCCCCTACTGTCCATCCACTTAGACTCAGTCAAACTGCAATTTGATTTTTAGAAAAAAAAAAAACAGGGCAAAGTTTATTGAAATTTCAAGCTACATTTGGAAAAATCCAAATCCAAATCCAAATCCTGGAGACAGACATCAGGATAAGGTGTCAGAAAGTGGAAAGTGTCCACTGCCACAGAACCTCCCCCCACCCCCAGGAGACAAGTTCCCTGAGCACATCACCCAGGCACCGGCAAGTCAAAGCCATTCCTTTGTCCATAACAGGACACCATCAAGTTCATCGCTCTGTTCACTTTAAAGTCTTCCACAACAGTAATAACAATAACAACAACAAAAAGTTTTTAAACAGCACTGTGAAGTCCAAGCTAATCTTCTCTCAACCCCATTCTATGTAGTCAGCACCAGTGAATGGTGGGTTTGGCATTCAGAAAAGGACCTCACATGCCTCCAAGGGACAGACTGGGGACAAGGTTGCAGCAGCAAGGCATCTGTGGCCGCATTCCAAAGCCAGGCCCCTTCCCTGCCTTTATGTTTTCAGCTTACTTAACCTAGAGGACAGACTGCATCAACTTGGGAAATAAACACAGTCAAACGATTAGCTTTTTAGAGACAAAGGGCCAGTCGATACTCCCAAAGCTGGTTAGGCCCATCAACATGTATGTGTATGTGTATATGAATACATCGCTACACTAAGATATAGATCTAGCCCTATGGGTATAGATACGCATTAATGGCTATATAGAAAAACTATGCCAATACTAACCAAACAGAACTTTGTAAGCGGTCATCCCAAAGCTGTAATCCCACACTGGGCTGTGCACAAAGCCATGCATTATACCATATTAACCAACAGAAGGCTGATTTGGCTCGATCTCTCCCATCTGTTCCCCTGCCTTGTGAAGGCAGGGGAGAAGAGAGAGGTTGCCTCTGCTTAAAACACAAGTGGCTTCTTCATAGGAACAGTCGTCAAGTGAAGCTGTTAAAGATGTCCATGGAAATGAAAAACAGACCCCTTATACTTTCTGAAGCAAACTGGCAACTCATCTCCAACTACCTTTCTCCTCTGCCAGCTGTAGCTAAGTTGGCCAGGCCGTGGGAGTCCCTAGGGCGCAGTGGCATTGGAGGCTCACTGGCTTGGGGTGACCAAGCCCCATGCAACTCAGCCTCCCGAGACCTACTCTTTGTCAGGGGTCTGTCACTGGAGTGGACCCAGGTGGCCATGTCCTTGGGACATCTCTTGGCACCAGCTATGCTAGGTGTAAAGTTCTCCACGTGAGATGATGCTTGGGGAGCCAAAAACAAACTGGAAAGAACTAGGTAGATCAAGTTTAGTGGCTCTGCCCACCGCGAGGACAGAGCCACTTACACCGCAGAACCGTCGGGGGCCTCTGGAGCTTGTGGAGACTCTGGAGCTGACTCTTCTGGGCTCAGACGAGACTGGAACTTCTCCAGCTGCTCTGGGCTGGCCAGGGTCTTCAAGAGAGTGTTCTCACGCTCCAGCTGAGAGTTCTTCTCCACCAGCTCTCGGATCTGCTCCTTTAGGATCTCCACTTCCTCTCTGACAGCATACATCAGGTGATTCTTCACCAGATCCTGCCACGGAGGGAAGAACAACAATCTCTAGCTGGTCAGGACCACTCTGCAGCACCTCCACTCGGCCATCGGCGTGTCCACCAAGTCCCTCATATTGACACCCTTTAGTCTTCCCAGGACCGCTCTTCAACACACTGGCCCTCTGGTCCTATTCCTCACGACCACCTTTCTCTGCAGCACGTAAAACTCTCCCTCAGGAAAGCTGGTTGCTCTGAGACATGCCTGAGTTGGGACAGCTTTAAACGAGACAGTGTTTCTAATGCTTTGAAAGCTGGCTGCTGCTTAAGAGCCTTTGGTGTGAGGCTGCTGTGGGTTGCTGGTGGTTTGCTCTGTCCCCATCTCAACATGAGGTTCTGAGGCTGGCCTAGATCCCAGGGAGGACCTGCAGTGCACCCCATACTGTGTGCCTCCTTTACAAACCTTCACTCAGAGAATAAAATGAGCTTCTGGAGTTTCCCCCCTTCCTCCTGACCCAGCACACTGAGTCTGCAGCTATCTTGCACAGAGGCCAGACAGGACTCTGGCTTGGGGAAAGGCAAGGGTGTGGCTGCATCCTCTCCGAAAGCCCTGACTGGGGGCAGGGAACTGTGCCGGTAGGCTCCAGGGCACAATTAAGTGGCTGCTGCTGGAAGCCCCAAAGCCCTGCAGTCAGGTTGGCAGCTGGGTGGAGTCTGACCTCTACCTGGTAGAGAGGGAGAAGGGGTGGGGTGCTCTGTTTCCTGTTTCCTCCCAACTCCTGACCCCAGCCCCAGGCTCTGCAGAGGCACTGCAGTGCAGTACCATCCAATGAGCTCTGTCCCCTGCCAACTGCGGGATGCTCCATCCGCTGCAGGCCCAGGATGGGAGCCAGAGGATGCTGCAAACCCTGGGATGGGAGGTGGATAAGGGGAGGCCGGCAAAGGCAGACCTGGAAATGTCCTCAAAGGGACTGAGCCAGACAGACTGCATTTCATGGCGATGAGACTAGTACACCGTGGAATTCTTAAAGCTCTTGTGCCCAGCCCCACTCGGTCCTGCCCCAAGTTACATAAGCAGCAGCGAGCTCCGGAGGTAGGAATGATGCAGTGAAGCCACTCACCATGGCCTGCTCGATCTTGTTGTCTAAGGCCACCACGCTGGCTCCAGAAGCACTGCCAAGACAAAAAGCAAAGCAACGGTGTTACCCACTTATTTCCACTCTACGCGTACCTGGCAGCTGTGGCCAAAGTCCTCCGTCTGCCCTGGCTCTTCCTCCCTCCCACTTCCCTGGCCCAGAGTGCCGGTCAATTTGTCCCTAGGTCCCTTCCCGGCCCCTGCAGGAAGCTGCACCTCCCCACCCAGGCCGGCTTACCGCCACTACGGCCCTGGGCGCAGACTGAAGCAGAACACGGGGCCCCGGGGTGGCTTCGGCCAGCACGGCCTGCTCACCTGGCCCAGGCGATGTGCAAACAATGCGGGGTTCGCCGCCCGGAGCCCCTGCAGCCGACCCAGCCTACAACAGCTCGGGCAAACCTACCTGGCTCCGAAGCTAGCTAAGAATTCCTCCCCGGCTCGGCAGCTACCGGCCTGGCCTTCCCTTGCGGCGCGTGGCCACTCCCGTGCCCGGCCCTGTCCTGACCGGCCCCGCCGTGCCTTCACTGCAGCTGCCTCTGCGGCTGCAGCAGCTCCTTCTCAGGACGCAGCGGCCGCAGGGACGCTCCAAAGGCGGCGGATCCCAGCGCAGCGGTGACAACACCCCCTCCCCCTGGCCGCGTCCCCTTCCCCCGCCCCTTCCCAGGATGCTGCACCGCGGGGGAGCAGGGACCAGCGACACCCGCCGGCTTGGAGATCTGGCTGGAGGACTGCCCTCGCCTGCCCCCGGCGCGGCTAGGAGAGGGTCTGCGGCGACTGATTACCTGTTATCCAGCTTAACGGAAACCACATCCCCTCCAAGCAGTGAAGAGAAGAAAGAGATGGAGAAATTGCGCAGCTGATAGACCGCCACCTCCATGGGGGTCTGATACATTTCGGTGTTCATGGTTCGGGCTGCCAGGGAGCTCTGGACTAGCTAGGGGCCGGGCTGGGCGGCTGCCGCTGCGCGCCTGCTGCTCGGGGCTGGGCTCTGCGCTGCCGGCCTGGGGCTGCGAGTGACGCTCAGGCTGCCTGGCTATGCCAAAGTCAGGCAGGCACTGCAGCTGGAGTTGAAGGGGAAGTGACTCGAGGGGTGTCACCTAGTGTGTCACAGACTCCACGGCTGCTAGTCCAACCCAGACTCGAAGATATTTCGGCTTCTTCTTCTTTATATAGGAGGAGCCGGCTGCGTCACATGGCGTCAGGGGCCATGCAAATAAGTCCTGTACCGGCTTTGTGGCCCAGTTAAACCACATCCCCTCCCTGAACCTTCGGCTGGAACTGTAAACAGTTCAGCACTTTCTTGTGCCAAGTGACATCTCCAAAGAGGACTCTGGAGCTTGACAAAAAAAAAAAAAAAAAAACAAAAACACCAAACTGGAGCTGAACCTAAAAAAAAAATGCTGATTTCTAGAGAAATAAGCACAAATGCCTTAACAGAAGGTAGAAACATTCAGCAGAGGGAGGCGCTGGGACGAGTTTTCAAAGCTCTTCTTGAGGTGGCAGGCAGCCTGCATACCCCAGCGGCTCTGCACACTCCCTGGTCACCCACCCTCACAGTCAGAAGCCCCACCTTCTTCTCACTGCCTGTCTGTGTAGCCTCCCTCCTGTACACATACTCTGTCACTTGCATATTCACACTCAGCGACCTGGCTCATCAGCCTGCCCCAGCACCAATCCACTCACCTTGTCCTCTTAGCTCAGGAGATAATCTGCACATGCATGTGTATGGAGGACAGAGTGTCCAAGAGCTCAGATGAGTGGATGAACATGTAGATGGGAGCAGTCGGGGCTAGGTGGGTGCTAGCAGAGGTGGGGGAAGAGGCAGAGTAGGGACACTTGAGTGACCACAATATACCAGCCTGGTCTCCACAGCCTACTATGCAAAGAAAAGAAATTCAACACTATCCAAAGTCTCATGTCAATATATTTTTAAAATATTTTATTCTCATATAAACAGCAAATGACAAACAAAACTACAAACCAAGGCTATATGTAAACGATCCCAGAAAAATACCTGCCATGTGACCATGTCCAAGCACATCATGGGGGAGGGATGGTCCTTTAGGGGGAAAAAAAAGATTCCAAAGCACAAAAGCATTACAAGATTAGTATAAGAGTTATATATGTTTCCACTTTTTTTTTTTTTTTTTTGCATTCTTTTCAGCCTCAAGCTTAGAAACAAAACACAAAAAAGGCATGAGGCTTAAGATCCTTTTGGCCTGACTTTCTAAATGGGGAGCTCTGGTGGCGTGGTGATTAAATGCTATATATGCTAACCAAAAGGTCCACACTTGGAAACTCTATGGGGCAGTTCTATTCTGACCTATAGGATTGCTATGAGTCAGAACCGCTGGACAGTAGTAGCCATGGCCTTCCTAAATGAGGCCACCTGGTGGACAAAATCAGAATTGCAACCAGAAGGAGCAACCCGTGCAGGACAAGGGGACAGGTGATGCAACTAGGGAGTGTTATTTACACCAACCCAAGGACATAAGGAGAACATTGAGTTCCACCACATATAAAATATATTGGATAAATCTAGGGCAAGTACCCATGAATCAGTGCTCCTCAGGCTGTGGTCTAAAAGAATACCCCAATGTAATCATGCTATTGGAAAAGTACTGGAACCTCTTATCTGTAAGCACGATAATTATTACTTGGTTTGGGATATTTCTCCTGACCAGGTGCCTGGCACTGACACCGTGGTGAAGGCCCCAATCAAGTCCTGTATGAAGGCTTTGATTTTCTCCAAGTTGCCAGTGCAGTTATGCCAATGAGCAGCCAATATTTTCCACTATGACTTGGGATTCTCACTGAGCCCAGTTGGTGGTAACACACACACACACACACACACAAGAAAAAAAAAAAAAAACCATTCTATTTGCAAAAGGTTGAAAAATGGAATTAACAAGCAAACCCACTGCACTGGCCTAGTATGGGTTTTGCTTCACCCCAGTTGTAGGTGGGAGACGATCCCAAATCATAAGACATTCTCTTAGACCCATATGTGTGGGTGCCTACATCGACTTGGGACCGGAAGAACCGGATGGTTCCCGGCCACCACCTGTGACAGCCGTGATGGAGCTCACAAAGTTGAGTCTCACTGGCAACACAAGAATGAAAAGGGGTGCACCTGAGATTTCCACTAAAAGACCGCAATTGATGGTCCAGCGGCTTCGGGGTTCCCTTGGGAACATGGCCCCTGGCCCTGATACTGCCCTTGCCCATAAATCATTATGAAGCTCCACTCTTCAGACACGAATAGATTGGACTTGGTGATGCAGAGTGACCATATATTGTATGCACTCTATGGTTCTATACATCTATAGGATATCATCCTGCGGACCTCTGGCTGGAGTAAGGGGTGTGAATGGAGAGGAGGGGAAAGGAAACTGTTGGGAAGATGAGACATGTATGGAGCAGAGAGGAATAGTGTGCTGTCACTGGACAGGGAGAGCAGTGGAAGCGGCATATAGGTAGGCATGTAAATTTATATGGTAATGTACATTTTCACTCAATCATAATTAAAATATACATATATACATATATATAAAGACATTCTCTTAATGTTTAGGTTACAAACTCTCCAAGCACAGTGTTGGAAGTATGTAGTATGTTCTGATCAGAATATTAGCTGAGAAAAAGAGCTTCCTAAATCAGAGCTAAATTGATACTGATACAGGAATTCTCTAATCTGACCCCTATGACACGTAAGAGCTTTCCTGGTCCAGGAAGTTTCTGATGTGACTTTTCATTAGCTTGTAGCTTTTCTCTCAAACTAACAATTGCTACTCACCCCAAGATACCAAGGGAGATGATGAGACAAAAATGGTAGAGGCCGGGTTGGTGGGCATGTAAAGAGGGGCAGGGGTGGAGTGGAACACTGCCGGAAAAACAGGATACAGAAGAGAAGAAAATCTGCTCCTTGAGAAGAGACTCTCATATGTGGAGACGAGTTGACCAGATGCCATCAAGTTTATTCCAACTTATGGTATGCCCATGGGCATCAGGGGAAAAGTATATTCCATAGAGTTTTTAATGGCTGATTGTTCAGAAGTAGATTGCCAGGCCTTTCTTCCAAGATGCCTCTGGGTGGACGCAAACCTCCAACTTTTTAGTTAGTGGTCGAGTGCTTAACTGACTACACCACCCAGAGACTTCATGTTAATTAAACTTCGGTGAAAAAGTAAGCTGAGTTTGAGTCTCACTGATCACAATAGCTACCATTAACTGATTATCAGCCCTGGCTCTGGCACTGGGGTGGCTGCACCACGAACATCTGCAGTATGGGTGGGCACTGTCACCCATCATTTTACAGATGACAAAACTGAGGCTTGGAAAGGGCTAATTTGCCCAGGTAATAAACAACTGTCGAGTTGGGACTCCAGCTTGGGTCTTCTTGACCTAGACACAAAGTTTGTCCTATTATGGGTAATAGCAGGGCAGGGGTAGGTTGGTGGAAATGCTGATTGAATGCGTGAGGGCTGGAAAGAGTATGTGGAGGCAGCTGGGGGATGGGATGGAGCTGTTAGAAGAGCAAGGAAGAAAAAAGGGACAGGGGAAGGAAAAGTGCCCTTAAGGTGACAGCCTTTCTGACACTCAAGGCTAAGAGAGCAGCAGTGGGGAGGGCAAAGACCAGAAGAATAGCCAAACTGTCCAACTGTCTGTCTGCTGAATTTCATAAGAGCGCTGTACCCACCTGGGTCATTCTGAAAGGCAGCCAAGCAGATCTCAAAGAAAACTATACTACAGAACAGAGTAGAATTGCTCCATAGAGTTTCCAAGGAACACTTAGTGGATTCAAACTGCTGGCCTTTCAGTTAGCAGCCATAGAACTTAACCACTACACCACCATGGTTTCCATTCCAGAAATAGGAACTACTAATTCAACCAGATGACTTCCAGACTGGACTATGTAGTCCTCTGTGGCATACAGCATTCAAAATAAGGTACAGAATCAAGGAGTGCTAATCACTGTCCCTTCCAACTTTGAGTTCCCAGGTCCCAATAACTGGCACCCTTGGTTAACTCCTTTCCCCTCACCCTTTCCTACTGTGGCACAGTGGCTAAGTGCTACGACTGCTAACCAGAGGGTCCAGAAGGTCAGCAGTTCAAATCCACCAGGCGCTCCTTGAAAAGCCCATAGGGCAGTTCTACTCTGACCTATAGGGTCGGTAAGAGTTGGAATCCACTTGACGGTAACGGGTTCAGTTAGTGTTCTTTTCCTTTTTTTTTTCCTGCTGTGCTCAGCTTTTAGGAGAATGAGACCACCGACAAAAAAACAAGCTCATGTAGGACATGACCCTTTGGAAAACAACTTTGAAAGGCTATTTCTGGTTCACCCTCAATTTCTTTTCCCCTCCCCACCTGTAGTTCTGCATGGTGGATGGGGAGTGATGGCTGTGAGGCTTTAAGACTTCCCATTAGCGATCCGACTCGACGGCACTTGGCTTGGCTTATTAGCAAACAGTGATGGGACACAGGGTTGACTATGACATAGTAATAACGGACTTAAAGGTAGTAGAAAGATTTTCCACAAGGGCAGGAGAGTTGCGGTGGGTAGGTGGGGGTTGGGAGGAGGAAGCCAGAGTTTCCTGCTTAACCTCAGCACACTAGAAAATTACGCGGCTTAGGATAGCTGGATGAAACCTTGCAGTGAGTGGAAGTTTATACCGTACCTGGTATCTAGGATCTGATCTAACGTTACTGAGTAAAGTCCTGATCCTTGAAGCCCTCAGCATCCTTGTGTCCTGGAGGTAGGTCCCAGCCAAGGAACTTGCTAGAAATTCCACGGCCCAGAGCCCCTAACACATTTCCTGAAATCCCTCTCTTGCATCCTAGAACTTACAGTGCAGGCTGGACAGCAGCACACAGCTAACGAGCCAGGCCCTCCGCTGGCTCGCAGTTCCAGCCCTAATGCCACAGGATTTTGCATTGAAATACATAACTGACTGGATCTTTCTAGAGAGAAACCAGCTAGTTAGAAGATGGCATAATGAGGATGGGGCCAACTCCCCCCATCTCAGGAGCCCCTGGAAGCCTACTTGTTTGCTCTGAGGCAGAAGAAATGTCTTAGCATTCCCACCAGGCTGTTCCACTTCAAAAGCTGAACGCTCCAGGGCAAGGGGCCCTTCCTACTTTGGGTTCCCACCGGACAGAGGAACAGAGACTGGGCAAAGGCTGGGTGACAGAAGCCCTGGGCAGGATCTCAGCATGCTGATGAGGGGTGGAGAGCAGACTCAGGGAGGGTGCAGTAGGTTGGGGGTGGGGATGAGGGAAAACATCTCATTTTCTTTTTTGTCACACTTGAAGCGTTGTGTACCGCACAGCCAGGAGGAAACTATTTATAGGCAAGTCTTCCTTATTTTCTACTTTTCTAATCTTTGGGAATGTTCCACCCAACAATTCAGCAACACTGCCAGCAAAACACAGGGCCCTGTGTCAGGAGAAGCGGAAAAAGACACGATGCAAGAGGTGTGGGACAAGCCACAAAGCAAACACTGGGGTAGGAGCTGGAAGAGGAAACACAGACAGGATATTGAGCGCTAGAGCGTTAGGGCAGCATTAATCGGATGGTTGAAAAACATCCCGCCCCACTTTACGTCTCCACCGCAACCCCCTATCTGTCTGGATCTTTGTCTAGTTCTAATTATTTATTTGTCCCTTTTTCGGAAGAGGCTGGGGGAAGAAGGAGGCTAAAATGCCGTCGTTTACTTTTTCCTTGCATCTCGCTTATCTTTACTCTTCCACTCTGGTTCCACTCCAACGTGGAAGACTGTGGACAGGAAGGCCACTGCTACTTGCAGGGTTACTTTGGCTTCATGGAAAATCCCCAAAGTCCGGGATGAAGGATGCCAGAAGGAAAGACTGTGACTGAGAAAGTGCCTTGTTCTCTCCCGATCATGTGAACTGCCCTGCATGGCCAGGGCCCAGAACCTCGAGTTTGGGAGGCAGGAAAATACGGAGAGGTGGAACGGCTTCGAATGCAGAAGGTGATGGGGGGTGTAAGGGAGTCCAAGAAGAATCCCAGCTGAGATGGAGACTCTTTTAGAGAAGCAGCTGGTGATTGATTGGGGGGCAAATCTTGGCACCCAGTGACGGCAAGAGCAATGAATTGTGCCTTTCAGCTCCCTCCCACATAGGGTCCCATGCGAGTTTCACAGTCTCCGAATGACACTAGGGATGACAGGCGGAACCAAAAGGAGAAAAAAATTGATGAAGCATTCCATCCTCCCCCTTCATTCAGAGAAGTCAAAAACGCTGCTCTTGACAAATCACCTTCATCACCCCAAATATGGTCGCTAACTGTGATGGGGGAGCTTGTCCTGGCCTCTCAGCAGGACTGGAAGTATTGGCAATCTTATCCAGGAATGCGGTTGAGCTCGGTGGATCTTAAATTTCATGAACCTTGTGTCAATATTTATGCCTGTCTCCCTTCCCTTTATGCCTTGCAGCTGGGAGAATATTTCTGAGTCCTCTTTGTATTTTCCACCCACACTATCACCCATCTTCAGAAATAGATAACTTGGGGGGAGGGCAGCTTTGTCAAATTAACCTTGGTATATGGAATCACACACCTATACCCACACACAAATTGCCGTTATCGATCAATTCAACACAAAGTTTCATTTCAGTGAATGTCTACTCAAAGTACAAGGTACACTGCAGGGAAAGGAAAAAACAAAACACAAACAACAAGACAAACAGACAAAAAAAAAAAAAATTACAGCTGTGAGTACAAGTTCAAAACTGTGCTTCCTTCTAAAATATCCGGGGTCTCTGGCCAACACAGAAGTGTCCAGACTAGTTAGATCTCAGTGACATGTTTGCTTCAGGAAAAAGCCTGGGGCTTAAGGAGTGGTCAGGAAGGCAGCCTGGGGTTTGGAAGGGCTGTGCCACTCCCATCCCTGGACATCACTTCACTCCACAGAAGAGGGCGTGCTTTTCTTCTGACCAGGCTGCCCTTTGACTAGTGTCCATGTAGATGGGGCTAGTACAACAGCTGCAAAGCTTGGAGTTTCTAGGGAAACTTCGGCTGCTCTGATATTGTGGCGGGAAGGATCTCATACCTTGATTTTCTTCCAGGGTCCCAGGGGCTTATAAACCAGTGAACTATGCACAGGCCTTTGCTCTCTGAGCAGTTAGGGTCTTCACTGTGGGATTCACTTCTACCTGCCCACTTCCTGGCCTTCTTCCTTTGAATAGCTCCTCCTGGTCTCTTTAGAAGCAGGCGATGAGGTACCTTGCCCTCCCACCCTCGCACCCTCCCACCCTCCCACACAGACTGGTGAGCCTTCTCAGCCAGGCAAACATCCTTCCCAACCTTTCCCTGCCATCACGGCCCACCCGCTGGGAATTTTGACCCATTGCAGCCCTCCCAGAGGCTGGGAAAGAAAGCAGCAAGAACATGGCCACTCTCCATGTCTGTCTGCACAGCCCTCCACCAGCCTATTCACATCAGGGAGAAGTTGGCAGGGCCTCTCCCCAGTGCTTCTGCTCTATGGAGCAGCCCCAAGAGCTGAAATTCCAAGCCATTTTTTCTGGCAGTTGCCAAGGTTACTTTGAGTGGTATGTGAAGGGCTTGGGGCTATTTGAAATGCTTGAAGGACAAGGACCAGGAGGAATCTTGTTGAGGATGCAGAGCCAGCAGACCAGGGGCCCATGGAGAGGGTAGGGGCTCTGAGGTGGAGCACCTGGCTTGCATTATGGGCCCCACTAGAGAATGGGTGACCTTTGAAGTGGTCCAGGTTCCCCGAGAGAACAAAAGAACGGTAATAATGCTGGCCTCTTCAGGCTCTCTGTCTCCTCAGCCATGATGGGTAAGCACTATGAGGCTCCCAGGTCCCTCAGATTATACTTCTGAGGCCTCGCTTACCTCACAGCACGGCTATTCACTGTGGGCTCAATTGAGATAACTCCTTGATCCTCTGTTGTGGAACTGTAAGGACCCATGAAGAGGGTCCCCACAGATTGCAAAAGGCCTCCAGCTCACCAGCCACTCTACCCCTCTTGGCTCCCTGGATGGAAAGGAAGCAGTCCAGCTGGGGTGAGGGGGATGGCAAGTGGGGCCAGGGGCACATTACTCCCAGAACAGAAAGAAAGGAGAGAAACAGGGCCAGCTTCTCCCCAGGCAGAGCCCCCCAGCCCTGGGAACAGTGCCAGGGAACTCAAAGGGAAGCTGGGAGGGGTTAAGGAAGGCCTCCCAGCCCAGCTGGAGAACTGCTGACAAGGTATACTATACACACCTTATCAGGAGGAAAGAAACACACACATATTTATGTAAACACCCTCTCGAGCCTTTCACATAGGCTAATTCACAGAGACAGGCAGAGGGGCATTGGGTCTCTCCGTGTTGCCTTTATGTCAGCACACACGTGCACATATGTGTGCTCGAACTCCCACCCCTCCCCCTTCCTACCACCAGGTTCCCCATGACCCCAACAGGGTAGTAAGAGGACAAGGTGTGACAAGACAGGACACTAGGCCAGGCCCGACTATTAAAAGCCACATTCTCTGTTCTGACTTCCAGAGCCAGCTGTGTGCTGTGCAGGAGTCTTAGGTGACAGGATCTTAGGGGAAGCTGAGGTAGTAGACATGTGGGCAGAGAGGAAACCACTTGAAGCCTCATGTTGCACACTGGCAACAGGATGTCCTGTCACCGCCAGGACCACACAGTTTTCAAAGATGTCAATCGTACACTTAAACAGACTCTTTTAAATCAAGGAGAAATAAACACTGGCACCCTTTGTGCCCAATCGATCAATCAATCACATAAACGCTGAAGAAATGATTCCCACAGGTTCCTTGGAAGGACAGTTCTAACTACAGCCAGACTTGGTATAAAAGCCTTATGTGACTGGCTACCTGAGAAGTATGATTTGAAGGGCAATGAAGAAAATTCCCTCTCAATCCCACATATTTTCCTGACCTGCTTACTGTGGTGCCTAAAAATGTCACTGATTCATTCCTTTAGGTCCAAATGGTATCTCCTCAAGTTCTTTACACTTTGCGGAATTAGAAAAGTTTATTTTCCAATGCCAAAATACCCTGGGAAGGTGCCACATTCAGTCACTATCAGTTACGAATATTAAGCATTAAGTAGAGACGAAAGCACTTGGCTGCTCACTGAGATGCTGAAGGTTCAAGTACACTCAAGTAGCAACTCAAGAGAAAGGTCTGGAGATCTACTGCTGAAAACTCAGCCACTGAAAACCCTGAGAAGCACAGTTCTACTGTGACACAGAAGGAGGCACCCTAAGTCAGACTCAACTTGGCGGCAGCAGCAACTGGTTTGGGATTATTTTGAGTTTATGAGTAACAGATTACTTCTAAGACACTTTATACTTGTCAGTGAAAACTCTTGGCCTGGGAGCTTGGAGACATGGGGAGCTGGTACCAGAGGATCAGAAGGCAGAAGAACCCAGGGTACAGAATGAGGAGAGGTAGATTTTTCTCCACTAGGCCAGTTTGGTCAACTAACCAGTTCTTCCTCCCTTCTACGGTCCCCTGGTGGTACAGTGTTTAAGCAGCTCAAACTCACTCAGGAGCTTCATGGTAAAAAGACACGGCAGTTTGTTTCCATAATGATTTACTGCCTAGAAAATCCTATGGGGCAGTTCTGCTCTGTGCTATCGGGTCACTATGAGCTAGAATTGACTCCAAAGCACACAACAACAACAACCACTTATCTAGGGAAGGCCAACTTCTCCAGTCCCTTGGCTGCCACCACCCAGGTCAAACATGGGTTGGTTCCCAGGTTAACTGGAGAGGTGTGACTCACTTCCCCTGGGGCACCTGCTGGAGCTGACTACAAGGACTTGCCAGGATCTCTGCAAACATGCCCATCTCCACCCTGATCCAAGCCTCAGGCTCACCCGCCACTGTCATCTTCATCCCACTTCCTCATTTGGGAGCCCCTTCCTGGCAACAAGACTGCCACTGTAGACCCACTGACCCCCCTCTTCCAGAGGGGAGCAAATAGGGAATTCGCTGCTCTCTGCAGTGCACATATGGCCTGTCTTTGGATATTTTTTTTAATTTTTATTTTTAATGTACACTGCCTGCTAGGTTTGGGTCTTAAATCAACAAAGGCCATGCTTCCCCCCAAGGCCTGGACTTCCTGGTTGCCTGCCAACAACAGAGTGACCCTTTTAACCTCTTCTCTTGCTCCTCGAGACGTCAGTGTTGGAGGATGGGATTGGAAGAGAAAGATATTTGGGGCCAAAGTCCTGGAAATTCTTGGTACTAGCCTAAAATATCATCCCCCTAACCCTCCCAACAACATGAATGTTACATATGCTTAGTTCACTTTACTAAGTACAGACTTCTTTAATGGCCACAACAATACTGTAAAGATGGAAAATAAAAAAGGAAAAGCCAAAGCGTTTCCATTGTTTAAAAAAAAAGATCTATTTAAAGTTGTCCTTGTGCCACCAAGCAAAAAGAGAAGTACTTAGGTTATTGTGGGCACGAGTAGGCTTAGTGGCTTATAGACTGAGCACAGTGTGATGGGTCTGACCAAGAATGGGTTCTTGCCGAAGTTTATACACTTTAAAAAATAAGACGAACACTAGCCCCTAAGTCCTGGGACAGAGCTCTAACAGCAAACTAACGAATCCTGGTCAACAGTTCTGACATCCTGTTATTCGCTAAAACTAATAAAACCATGGAGTTTGTTGACAGAGTTGCAGAAGAGATAAAGTAAATATGGAAACTGAGGAAAAGCCAAGTATGCACAGTTGCTAGCTCAGCAGTTGAAAAGAAGGGAGTTTCACATGCACTTCTTGAACATCTTGGGGAATTCAGGCCTGAGTACAGCTAGGAGATAATCCAGAAGGCATCTGTCATGTTACCAGGAGATTTCTCTCCAATGGTAGGCTGCTACAGCAATGGGGTTAGCCCACAGAGTTTGTACTGAGCCCAAAGATATACAGTAATTACAAGGAGAATTATGAGGGACTCCACCAAGTGCATATGTAAGAGTAGGTGCTCTCTGAGAAATGTAGTTCTACCATCCATTCAAAATGAAGTTGGTCAGGTAGGAAGGAAATATGTGAAGAAGTGAGACTTTTTTTTTCTATCTTGGCCATTAGACGGCTAGAGAACCTCTCAGCAGTCTTCGAAACACCTTATGCTGCTAAATCCTCATCTATGAAGTGGGAATAATACCACACCCTCCCGCACATACCACACCAAAACATACCACAACAGGGATATGTGTTTATGAACACCCCACAGTCTGGAAACAGGCATAGTATCATTTTATTTTATTTTTTTACAGATTGAAGATATCCTTGATGACACTGTATAAATTTGCCTGTTTCCAGACTTTCTGGAAACCTTGCACAGTGCATGACAGAGTACTTTGGTGAGTGAGAAGGGCCATGTGAACTGTGAACCTAGTGTACTCAAGATGACTAAAGACACTGGTCCCCAAACACTGCTGGTAAAATGGCTCTCCAAATGAACAGCCCTTTCAAAACTGCTTCAAAGTCTAGCATTTCTAATCATCTGTCCATTTTCAACTCTTGTTTCCCTGGTTCCCCAAGTTATCTGCACTGCTTATGGGGATGGGTCAGTTTGTGGGACTGAGGTGAAAACAGAGTCAGCATTCTACACTTTTTCTCTTGAAGGTCTTAGCAATCTTTTCACATATACAGCACTTCTAATTTCCACAACATTTTGATCTCAAGAGCTCCTCTGTGATACAAGCAGTAATCATAAGGACTGAAGACAGGACAGTGGCTGAAGTTGGGCAGTGCAAAGCCCCAGATTAACACTGAGTGGCTTCCTTACCAACTGTCACTGAGTCAACTACAACTCATTCATAATGACCCCATGTGCGTCAGAATAGGAATGTGCTCCATGGAATTTTCAATGGCTAATTTCTCAGAAATAGGTTGCCAGGCTTTTCCTTCAAGCCACCTCTGGATGAACTCAGCCCTCTAACCCTTCAGTCAGCAGCTAAACACATTAATCATTTTACCACCTTGGCAGCACAGAAGCTCTAGGAGGGCATAGGCTGCCCTTACTCACCACTATACTACCAGATACTGGGCCAGTGCCTGATGCACAATATGGATGCGGTAACTATGTGCTTGATAAATAAATAAAAAGGACTGGATTGATATCAGATGTTTGCTAACAACCCCAGTAGTGAAGGTTCTGTATGTACATTCAAGAATCACCTTTCTTGCAGAGAACCCTAAAGAATCCATAACTACTGAAACTGATAGAAGAGTTCAGCAAAGTCTCAGGATACAAGATAAACATAAGTAAATCAGTAGGATTCCTTTATACCAACAACGAGACTGTTAACAAAGAAATCATCAAATCAATACCATTTACTATAGCCACTAAGAAGATAAAGTACCTAGGAATAAATCTAACCAGAGAAACAACAGACCTTTACAAAGAGAACTACAACACCTTACTACAAGAAACTAAGAGAGACTTACATAAATGGAGAAACCCACCCTGCTCTTGGATAGGAAGACTTAACATTGTGAAAATGTCTATTTTACCCAAAGCAATCTACTTATATAATGCAATCCCAATACCTAGGGTCGCCATGAGTCAGATCCGACTCGACGGCACTTGGCTTGGCTTAATACAAATTCCAGCAACATTTTTTAATGAGATGGAGAAACAAATCACCAACTTTGTTTGGAAAGGGAAGAAACCCCAGATAAGTAAAGCACTACTAAAGAAGAAGAACACACTGGCAGGCCTCTCCCTACCCAACTTTAGAGCCTATTACGCTGCCACAGTAGTCAAAACCGCCTGGCACTGGTACAAAAAGAGACAGATAGATCAGTGGCACAAGATTGAGACTCCAGAGATGACACCATCTTCCTATGAACAGTTGATCTTTGACAAAGGCCTGAAGACATTAAGCTGGGGTAAAAACAATCTTTTCAACTAATGGTGGTGGCAAAATTGGATATCCATCTGCAATAAATTGAAACAACACCCATATCTTACACCTTATACAAAAACCAACTCAAACTGGATAAAAGACCTAAATACCAAATCTAAAATGATAAAGCTCATCCAAGAAAAAGTAGGAACAACAATGGAAGGTTTAATACACAACGTAAACAGACTTCAAAATCTGTCAAACAAACCACAATCAACAGAAGAGAAAATAGATAAATGGGAACTACTAAGAATCAAACACTTTTGCTCATGCAAACACTTTATTGATAGAACTAAACGGCCACTTGCAGAACGGGAAAAAATATTTGGCAATTACATGTCAGACCAATTCCTGATCCCCATAATCTAGAAGGTACTACAAAATACCAATAAGAAAAAGATAAATCATCCAATTAAGTGATGGGCAAAGGAGATGGACAGACACTTCTCTAAAGAGAAGACCCAGGCAGCCAACAAACACATGCAGACATGCTCACAATCATTAGCTACTAAAGAAATTCAGAACAAAACTACAGTGAGATACCACCACATCCCAGCAATGTTGGCTATGATCCAAAAAACACAAAACAACAAATGTTGGAGAAGCTATGGAGAAATTGGAGCTCTCCTACACTGTTGGTGGGATTGCAAAATGGTGCAACCTCTTTGGAAAGCAATCTGGCACTTCCTTCAAAAGCTGGATATAGATGTACCATTTGATCCAGTAATTCTACTGCTCAGAATAGATCCTACAGAAATAAGGCCATTCACCCCAACTGATACATGCACATCAATGTTTATTGCAGCACAGTTTACAACAGCAAAAAGATGGAATCAACCCAAATGCGCAACAACAGAGGAATGGATAGGTAAATTATGGTATATGTACTCGATGGAACCCTATGCAATGATAAAGAACAATGAAGGTTTTCGGAAACATCTTATAACCTGGTTTCAATTGGAGGACATTATGTTGAGTGAAAGTAGTCAGCGACAAAAGGACAAATGTTGTATGAGACCCCTACGATAAGAACTTAAAACAGACTCATGCACAGAAGAAAAGACTGTTTAACGGCTGCAAGGGTGGAGTGGAAGGGAGGGCGAGGGGGGAGGGTTTAGATTAGATAGTTGATAGAAATTTCGTTGAGTGAAATCTGTGACAGCACACATTAAAAAGAAGATCAATATTAACATGACTTCGACATAACATGACTACTCCTGCCGTCTTAACCTAATATTGCAAGGACAGAGTAGCTGGGGCGGGGAGCTGGGGACCATGCTCTCAGGTAAAATTGAGGCCAAACTGGCACAACTAGAGTTTTGCTAAGAAAGCCTTCTGCATCCCACATTGGTGAGTGGCGTCTGGGGTCTTAAAAGCTGCCAGGCTGCCATCTGAGGGTACAGCAAATGGTCCCACCTCAGCAAGAACGGATGGTCACCAACAACCAGAACGACATGGGGGAAAGAGAACTCAGAAGACAGACAGAACCACGTGAGTGGGTGACTACATCAACTTGTGACTGGAGGAACCGGATGGTGTCCAGCCACCACCAATGATAACCATGATGGAGCTCACACAGTTGAGTCTCACTGGCAATGCAAGAATAAAAAGGGGTGCATCCTGAGATCTCCACTAAAAGACTGAAATTCACGGTCCAGGGGCCTCAGAGTTCCCCTGGGAGCATGGCTCCTGGCCCCGATGCTGCCTAGAGGTCAACTCTTCGGACAGGAATGGATTGGTCTTGGCAAAACAGAGTGAACATATCATGTGTGTACTTTATGGTTCTATGCATCCATAGGATATCATCCTGCTGACCTCTTACTGGAGGAAGGGGAGTGGGTGCAGAGGAGGGGATAGGAGATTGTTGGGAGAATAAAACACGTATCGAGCAGAGAGGGAGAGTGTGCTGTCACCGTGCAGGGAAAGCAGTGGAAGCTGCATATAGGTAGGCATGCAAATTTGTATGGGAATGTACATTTTTGCTCAATCATAATAATAATATAAAAAAAGAATCACTATTCTCTTAGCACTGTCATTTGGGGGATGGTCATTATCTAAGAGAAGCTGCAATTAAAAACACCCAAGACCTATGAAGTCAAACATATTTGGGAAATCCAAGCACAGTTTAATTCAGTAACTGGCCACTAATGACCTGGAGCGAAGGCCCAACATCTGAAATAAAATGGATTAATTCTCCTATGCGTGTGTTCCTGGTTCTTCACTAATGCTAGGACTCTGGTCAGTTTCCATCTTTAGCAGAAGAGCTAGATCAGTTGGGAACAGGTCACCCACAGGGAGCAGTAAAGGGTGATAAAGCCCAGGAGTAGGGCAGCCAAGTCCGAGCTGGCAAGGGATATGAAAAAGAGATTTAGGGCTAGCAGGACTAGTTTTTTGAGTGACAGACATCTAAGTGGAATTATGGGGATGGGGATGGACAGGAAGTTAAAAAAAGAAGCCCTCTTAACTAAAAATCTCTCCACCTCTGCTAAGATAAATGAAATTCTCGTCATTAATGTCACCCCCGGTTTTGAAGTCTTGAGGACCTCTGTTAAAGTTTTTCTCAGAAGGGAGACTGTTTAGTTTTCCTTGGGGAGTGGTGGACCTGTTTCCATCAAGTCAATTCCATTTCAACTGATAGTGACCCTAGAAGACAGAGTAAAATCATCCTATAGGGTTTCCAAGGAAACGGCTAGTGGATTCAAACTGCCGACCTTTCGGTTAGCAGCCAACCTCTTAATCACTGTGCCACCATGGATCCTGAACAGTGTGGGTTTTCTGGGAGGAGTGCCTCGGCCAGCTAAGCACTGACTTGGAGCTTTGCCTAAGCAGGGCATCACAGTGGATCCTGGCTGCCTGGGGCTTTTAGTGGGACAGACTAATGTCCCCAGATATTTCTGGATTTGCTGTCAAGAAGTGAAACTGCCTGTTACTCAGCCATAGAGAGATACAAAGTTCAGATACACTCTGTGACACAAATGAACCTTGAAAACATTACGCTGAGTGAAGTCAGTCAGCCACCAAAGGACAAATACTGTATGATTCCACTTACATAAAACATTTAGAATGGGAAAATGTGTTGTGACTGAAGTGTATTAGTGGTTATTAGGGGACAGGGTGTTAGTACTTAAGGGGTACAGAGTTTCTGTTTGGGGTGATGAAAAAACATTTAGAAATTGGTTATGGTGATGGTTGTACAACATGGTGAATTTAAACAAACTGTATACTTTAAAATGGTTACAATTTTTTTCTTTTATACACATTTATATGAAAACCCTGGTGGTGTAGTGTGTTAAGTGCTATGTCTGCTAACCAAAAGGTCAGCAGTTCAAATCTGTCAGGTGCCCCTTTGAAACTCTATGTGGCAATTCTACTCTGACCTATAGGGTCACTATGAGTCGAACTCGACTTGATGGCAGTGGGTTTCGGGCATATATGTATATAAATATTACCACAAAATTTTTTTTTTTAATGCAAAGAAAGAAAAAGACACCAAACCACCTCTTAAGTGGGCAGGTCTAAAAGTAGTAAAGTTTATAGCAAAGGAGTTTTGGGGGCTTTTTGTTTGTTTGTTGCTCCTTCTCTTCTTGCTAAATGGGAGCAAACCGTTATCAAGATGCTGTAAAGAGCAGCAAGACTGCCTTGGGCAAGTTGGGGACATTTAAGTTTCCCCTGGCCAGGACACCCATTTTCTAGCTTATCGAAGCATTCTCACCTGACATCTCCTCAAGCACTTCTTTCTCATTTATAAGGTGGCATAGCAGACAAGAAGCCTTGGTGGTGTGCTGACTAACAGCCACAGCTGCTAACCAAAAGGTGAGCAGTTTGAATCCACCAGCCACTCCTTGGGAACTCTATGGGGCAGTTCTATTCTGCCAGATTCGACTCGCCGGCAATCGTTTTTTTTTTTTTTTTTGTAGCAGAGAAATGGATCACCAACAAAGGTCTAAGGTTGTTAAAGAGTTGATGGGTTCCTGGTCTCTGGGGTAGTTTCCTTTCACCAAAAGCCTCCTGTTAACACAAAGGGATTAGTCTGATGGGAATTCGAGGCACTAGGGCAGGCCAGTGGGGGAGCTTTGGCCATTTTCCGTCACTCTGTGCTGGCTGTTGCCTTCTCTGTCTGTGCACCAGGCAGCCCTGGCAGCACACACAAAAAACTTACACCAGGGCTGGCAAGGGTGGCCCTCATCCCCTCAGCACTCCTCTGTCCTTTGCTTATGAAAATCAGGAAAAGCCTCAGCCCCCAGGAGCCCGTCTACCTAGGCCAGGTGATGGTCAATTGCCAGACACCAGGCCAAGTTGGGCAGATGGAGAGTTGCTGGGAAGGAGGCATGGGTATCCCTCCACAAACAGCCCCCATGGTCCTGTTGTGAGGTGCTGACAGCTGGGAGAGGACCTGAAATCAGTTAGCCTAGGGCTCCCAGCCAGCAGTGTATTTTCATCTTGTTTTGACTGGGACAGTCCTCCCCTGTGTAAACATGTCCATGTCAGGAGGAAGAAAATGTAGAACAGCTTAAAATAGGTGGGTGGAATGCATCCCACCCACAAATCACCAGCAAGGGGAATGCCCTGCAGGTGGGCCTTGCTTTAAGCAAACCTGACACATGAAAACCTCCATTAAACAGGAGGGCAGAGATCTGCAGCTGTTAGGTCATGATCCATCACTGGGAGAGCGCAAATCCTAGTCCATATAGTGACAATGCCTCTTTGCATGTACCAATTGCTTGGGAGGCAAGTACTAACAGCATTATGTACACTGTCAACACTCTTATCAAGAATCAAACCCATTGCTGTTGAGAGGATTTGGACTTCACAGCCATACTAGCTGATAGAGTAGAACTGCCCCACAGGGCTTCCAAAGAGCACCTGGTAGATTTGAACTGCTGAACTTTTGGTTCCTTGCTTCAGCTCTTAGCAATTAAGGCTACCAGGGCTCCTCAACAGTCTTTTTTAAAAAAAAAAAAAAAAAAAAAAAAATTGCTGTCAAGTCGATTGCAACTCATGGCAACCCTATAGCACAGAGTAGAACTGCCCCTTAGAGTTTCCAGGGAGCGCCTGGCAGATTCAAACTACTGACCTTTTGGTAAGGAGCCACAGTACTTGACCACTACGCCTCTAGTGCTCCTCAACAGTACTAAGAGCTGGGTATTGTATGTCATTAGCCCTGTTTTGCAAATGAGGAAATATTGACTCAGAGAGGTTACATGACCTGTCTGGAATCACACAATTATTAACTGGTGGAGGCTAGATTTGAACCTGGACTGTAATTCTGAAGTACTGTGCTGCCTCTAGCTGAATGTTGCTTTTTATTTTTAGGAATTTCCAAGCAAGGCTATGCTCTAGGGAGACACTGGAACTCACACCAATGTCCCTTCCTGCTGAACCCTGCAGGGGACTCTGAAACAAGCCCTTAGTAGGGTCAAAGTGGGGAAGCCCTTGGGCTGGGGCTGGTTCTCTCTTTGACTAAAGGATTCCCAAAGTGACTTCCTAGAAGAGAGACCCGCATTACAGTGCCAGCTTTGGACTGATCTGCATTTCAATTCAGAGACTGGCAGATTGTTTAAAGGAAGCTGCTTGACCAATCTGAGAGAAAGCCCCTCAGGAACTGCAACTCAGCACAAACTCTCCAGACACCAGGCTGGGGAAGGAACAAAAGACTCAGTATAACCCAGTATAAGGAAAGACTCAATGTAAACATGTATTTTGAAATGAAATGTCACCGATCAGGGTGTCTGCGCAAGGTTGGCCCCAGGGGCTAAACTGTAAACTAGGAGTTTGTCTTCAGAACCTTCTAGCTTCCTTTTCAAGTAACTTCCTCCTGCCTGTTCCCTCAAGTGACCTGTACCCTCCCACTGCCTGGGGTTTCCTTGGGTCTACCACTGCCAGGCCCTATTCTCCCTAGCAATGCTCCTTTAAGGGAAACTCCCAGTCCCATTCCCCCACATCAAACATATCTGGCCTTTGGGACAACCCTAAAGGCCAGATCAGAGAAATCTGTGTAACCAGCAAACAATGGCCCAACAGGTTTATCCCCCAGCTCCCCTTAGATCACTGAGGCTTTACCCAAAGATTTGAGTCAATGGCATAATTTTAGGTATAGAGGGTGATGGGAGGGAGCTATCACTGAGGGCGAGGCAACAGTGGGGGGATTGTTTTTCAAATCTTGCCAAGTAGGTCCCATCTGTGTACAGGGATAAATAATACCATAAATAATACTCTCTTACCCTTGTGCTGGGTTCTTTCCAAAACATGTTGGAAAGAACACTAGAATAGTAGTCAGGAGACATGAGTTCTGGCCTGTTTTTACCCCTCGTTAGCAAAACAACCTTGGAAAAGTCCCATAACCATTCTGGGGCCCCCTTTCCAGTAAATGTAAAATGGGAGGGTCAGGATCGTAAATTTATCATTATTTCGATGTTTATTTAATGAATGGCAATCTCTCCTAGTTAGAAGGGGAGCTCTATGTAGCCAGGAGTTCCCAAGTGAATATTACAGTGTCCGGCACATAGCACCAGCTCCAGAAAAGACATAATTGAAGGAAAGACTGAATGAAAGGCAAAAGTGACTTCAAGGTTCCTGTCAGTTATAATAGTCTCTGCCTTGATCTCTCAGATGCAGCTATTTACAGCTATACCTATGAGTCAGGTATCCTAGGCCTTCAGGCTCTTGCCCTGAGAACCAGGTCACGTTTGTATACCATGGGGTGCAGGCAGGGGCAGCTGGTGCTGGGGAGGGGCAGCCTCTGGCACCAAAGGCAGGAGGAGCAAAGAGCTTCCATGAGGCACAAGAGCCTCGCAGGACACTGTGAGGAGTGGGGGAAGCCATGTAAGAGCATGGTCAGCCAGGAGGAGGGGTCAGAAGAGCAACTTTTACACAGTTTTCCGTAAAGCGGGAAGCCAAGGTAGCAGAGACCCGATGGGTGTCTGGGCTGAGGTAGGAAAAGTGCCAAGTTGCTTGGTGACTCAAGGTCAGGAGCTGGAATAGGGCCCAGAGCTCTCAAGCCTCCACTCACCCCCTTGGGACTGGCCTCTGGCTTCCGGCCAGCTCCCTGAATAGCTCTCCCCACCCCCATTCTCTACAATCACAGCTTCTCAGGCCAACCTGCTTCCTTGTCTAGGCACGACTCTGCCCTCTTCTTCCACCGCCTCCAAGGCTACATGGAAGTTCCCTTCCAGTCTCCCTGCAAGGACTCAGTCAGGGTTGATGCCATCATCTATTAGAGTTCTGGAAGGCAGGTTTCTGGGTAAGCTTCCCCCCATCCCCTTCCTGGTATTGCCGGCCTTCGCACTCTGATGCAACTCCTCCCTTTCTTATGCAAAAAGAAAAAGAAAACGAGTGAGATCTGCCACTCGCTGTGTCCCTCCCCTCCTAACAGACCCCGTGTTCCCCTACCCCACCCCATTTTCCAGTCCCTCTCCTCAGAACACTCTCAGCCATTTTTCTGAGGTGGGCACCACCACACACACACCTACTTTCGTTCAGTACCCTTTCATGCTTTAATAAGGGCCAAAATTCCAGTCCAAAAAGATGCGTCTCTAAGAGTCAAATTTCAAGCACTAGTGAGCTGGGAGAGAGAGATTTATGGGGCAGGGGTCCTTTCCAGAATTCCCGAAATAACTATGAATGGAGGTGCCTATCTATGCCTTTGCTGCCATGGGAGTTAGGAGACCAAAGCTTTGGTCCCATCTCTTGCATTAAAACTGTATGACCCTAGGCAAGTCACTTAATCTCTCTGTATCTGTCAAATGGAGATAATTATCCCTGTCCTACCCATATTGATAGGGCTCTTAAGAAAATTAGACACCTTGAGCAGGTATGAAGGTGCTTTCCGAATGGCAAAGCCTAGGACAAATGGCAGGGACAGTTATGTTTACCAAACCCTGTTGTACTTGATGGATTCATTCAGGTTACATTGTAGAATCTTCTTCATAAAAAATACCTGTGTGCCTTAGGCCTGCTCCTGTACTCTGTTCCATATTCTGTCTTCCCTCCAGTGCTTGGTCCTGAGCCAATTTTGGTCTCTGGTGCACCTCTTAAGAACATCTCCTATCCAACCCCTCTGCCCCTCACCAGCAATTCTGTCATCCTCAGGCCTTCTTTCATCCAAGGGCCTCCCTTGTCTAGCCACCCAGAGCATCTGTGTGCCTCGTAACCCTGCTTTCCCAGCCCTGACCTCAGTTCCTTCCCATCAAAGCTTTTAAGAGGAAGAGAGACTGGGAGGTAATGGCTAAACCTGACAAATTATTACACAGGCTGAACACAATTCGGAACACTCAGCCTGGGCTCCAGAAACACACCATTGTGGATTCTCCCCTGGTGTCCTTTAAATCTTGCCCATAGACAACTGCCTGCTCCACTTTTTATGTTCAGCAGCCCTACCCTCCTCTAGTCCATCTTCCTCTAGCCTCTCAGAGAGAGTCCAACCCAGAGAATTGGTTGGACTGCTTCATCTGTAGAACCTGTGCTCTAAAATGTGATTTCATGCTTCCCTGGCCTTGTTCCACTGAATTTATCTGGTATCTCCACTTTTCCCCCAGGAGTGAAACGCTGGGGAGCAGCTTGAGGCACCCTCTGAATTTCTCAGCAGAAATGATCAGCTCTCTCTACAAGGCCACACCCAAGAGTCTTCTTACCTAAGAAGACCTAAAGATGGGTTCACTCCCTGAATTAAGGGCTCCTGGCCTAGGGAAGGGGAACGAGGCCCACCTCAGCAAAACATGAATCAAATAACTGTGCTCCTCTACCAGACCCTGACATTCCCCTAGGCTGGAATGTTTATCTGGAAAATACTGGAGAGACAGTTTCTCCCCAGCTGTGGGAGCACAACCCTTGCTCTCACCCAAACACCCTCCCCAAATGAGAAAGCTAGAAGCAAAAGGTGACCTTGCTAGGCCTTGCCAGGGAACTGGTGACAGGGTAGGAACGCATGGCCTCATCTTGTTGGACCTGCCACCTGTCTCCCTCTCTCTGACTGCTGCTGAAGCTCCAAGTTGGCAGGCAGGTTAGGAGGGGGTGAGAACCTCTAAAGAGGCCATCTGGGAAAGCTAGTCCCCTAAGAGGAGTGAAGAAGGTGGTCTGAGAGGCCCAGGGCTCAGCAGCTGAAGTGTGACAGGAACTTTGGGGTCAGTGAGGGAAGAGGGCACTTAGCAGGCGCAGAGTCTGTCTTTGGTGCAGGCGGTCGGTAAGCGAGATCACAAACTATCACATTTATTACCAATAGTAGTGGGGGTAATAATAACAATAATAGCTACCACTTATTGACAGTTTATTATGTACCAGGCACTGTGCCAAGCACTTTGCATGCATTTTTCCTTTATTCCTCACAACTCTGTAAAACACACACACACACACACACATTTTACAGAAGACAGATGAGGAAACAGAAACTCAGGGAAGCTGTGACGAGTTCAATGTCCCATAACTGGGGCTTGGATTTGAGAGCCCAATGGACTCTTTCTCTCTACCCAGTCTGTACTGCCCCTGACCCTGACCCAAACGTGGGCCCTGCTAGCCCAAGAATCTGACAGGTGCCATCAGCCAGCATAGTTCGGCCTTCCAAGGCTCCGAGAGCCTCAGTTACTCAGAACTGGTTCTTCTTCTCTCTATTTTTCTCTAAGAAAATTCAGTTTTATTAGGAATTTGTTTAGGAGTATTCAGTGGATGGGCAAGGAGTCACCAAGAACTGGGCCTGGAATCAGGAAAGGGGCCAGATTTCGTTCCTGTCTCTGCCATCAAATTGTCACATGATTCCAGGAAAGTTGAGTCCCCTCTTGGAGCCTCAGTTTCCTTATGAGCTCAGACCGTAGCCCTGCTCCTGGGCAAGGGGGAATACGGGATATGCAAAATCCAAGAGTATAAAACAAAGACTTAGTGATGGACGCTTGACCACATTCTCCCCAGTAAAGGAGGCCTGCCAACTTAAAAGCATTCCACTTTTCACTCGGGGTTCACCTTCCGATGAATCTGCATGTCTCTGTTCGTGTGACTGCTCTTGCTTCTGTAGGATATATTCCAAGCAGTGGGATTACTGGGTCAGATAGCACATATCTATTTCCGGATTTTTGTCGCCTTCTGGTGGATCTACCACAGCACTTGCCATTTTCCTCCACGTCTGAGCAGAGGTCCACTTAGGCGGCTCCTCACCAGTGTGCGCTGCAGCCAAGCCAAGTCTTCTCACACCAAACAGGCATTGACACCAATCACTTCTTTGATATGACTTTGCTTTGCCTTTTTCTTCAGTCTCCTCCTTCGCCTTTTTCTCATCCTACTATTGCCCTGGGAATGCCATCCCTCTTTTTCCCTAGCATAAGATCCACATCATCTGGCTTCTTCCTTGAACACGCAATTTTCACCTTCGGCCAACTTGGCATCTTCTGTTTTCTTCTGGCCACCTTTCTCTCTCTCTCTTGATCTCTCCCTCCCCCACCTCCTACATATTCAAAGAGATGGAAGGAAACTTGAGGATCAGCTAGTTCAGTTTCCTTATTTTATGGATGAGGAAACAAAGTCAGAGAAAATGACTTGTCCACGATCCCACAGCTAGGCAGTGACAGGCCCAATACTCAGTCCAGGTCTGTCTGATTCCTGGGCCACTGTTCTTCCTTGCTCTAGCCTAGGTCAGGCCTCAGCCTGCCAGCTACCATCACCCTCCACTTTTCCAAACATACCTATTGCCCATGTCATACCACGCAGCACTGATTGTACTCCCTCATTGTTTTCCATGTGTGTATCTAGTTTTCCCAACAACAAGGTAACCTGGTGACAGGGAGCTCACTTATTTCTCTCACTTGAATGAGGTACAAAGAGGGGAAGCGACCTGGTCGTATAGTTCAGGAGTGATAGAGGTAAAAGATCTAGGCTTCCTCTCAGGAAAATTTCCACTATACCGCAGTACAACTCCTTCCTTTCTAATTTTTCCCTTTCTGTACTGTACCTAACCCTGGTGGCATAATGGTTAATCCCTATGGTTGCTAACTGAAAGATCAGCAGTTCAAATCTGCTAGACACTCCTTGGAAACGCTATGGAGCAGCTCCACTCCCCATAGGGACCCCTATAGGGTTGCTATGAGTCAGAATTGACTGGATGGCAGAGTGTTTCATTTGGGGTGCTCTACTGGAACTTTTCATCCTTGTTTCTTCCTCTCTTCTTTTTTATTTTATTTATTGTCACAAAAATATGTGTAACAAAACAGACTGCATTGAAATAACCTCTACACGTAGAATCTGGTGATGCGGACTATGCTGTTCAATTCGTGTGCCTATTCCTGCTATCCTTTTCTAAATCATCCCACCAACATTAACCTAAGCTTAATGACCCTACTTTCTGTCTCCTTTACATTCTCCTCCTTCCTAACTTCTGCATTTATCATAGACCTACTGGATTTGTGAGCTGAAAGGAACCTGAGAGATCATTTCGTTCTATCTATCACTTAACAGATGATCTAACTAAGACCAGGAGAGGGGAAGTAATTTGCCTGAAAACAGTCAGCTAATTAGTGGCACTACTGGGACTCGAACTCAAATCACCAACTCCTAGTTCAGCACTCTTTCAACTATCCTTTTCCTGTCGTAGCTTTACTTCTCTTGTCTTTCTTGCTTGAAAAGCAAACCTCCCCTGCTGTTCAGTAAGATTCAAGACTGCTGGAACCTAGAGTCACCCAGTGTCCCCAGGAAAATGTGAAAGGAATAGGGGTGCCTATAACCCCATACATTCTCCCACATCTTGCCCCAGAAGGCCCCAGCTCAGCCTTGCTGAGAGTGGTGACTATCACGTATATATTGAAACAAAGTCATAGCCTCTTGGATTCTCAGTTCATGGCCTAGACAGTGGCGTCAAAGCCTGAGCTGGGTGCATAACAAGGTCAGTTCACTGTCCTCCCAATGGAAAAATCTTGTAAAAATCAATAGCACTTATAACGTCAACAGACACAGAGACCTTTCCTCTGTTTATTATTCCCTCCTGTGCCGCTCTTTCTCACCCACCCTACCGTGAAGGCACAGACAGCAGAGGAATCTGGCAAGGGAAGCTGCAAGGGCAAGACCACAGCTCCCAGACTCCAGAACTGAAGGGAGAGACGGTGCATGTTGAGGTATGAGTGGCTTTCGAAGGCCCCGGCCAAGTCCCCCCCTCCCTGGGCTCCCTCAGGCAATGCTAATCAGATCCAAGGCCTACCATAACAACTGTAATCTGGTATGGAATAACCACGAGCTGTCCAAAGCTCCAGTAGAGCTTCTGAAAGCTCAGCCCTGCCCCAACTTTGCCACATCGGGCCTTCACTAAGGAGAACAAGGAGAAAGCCAATTAGACAACACCATGGGGACTTCCTTCTCTGGGAAGTGTCTGAAGCCTTCAGACACTTCTGAGTACTGCTGTTGGCCCTTTTCCCAGACATCCTTCCCCTTGAATGGGTGTACCCTGTCTACCCTCCACGTACAGAGAAAGCGGCTAACCCCATGCTGTTATTTACATAGTCACCAAAGGGCTTCTTCTTCCTGCTCCCAAACAGGTCTCATCATAGAGCCTGAAATTTCTGCCATTAAAGGCAATCTTTTGTATGAAAATACTATGAAATTATTCTAGCCTGGATTCATCTGACAAACGTTTATGGAGCACCTACTTTATGTCAGACACTGACGGGTTCTGTTAGCTCTACTTCATGCTGTTGAAGACTACTGCGTGTCATGAGCTCACTCTGAGTGCACAGGGCCAGACGAACTAACAGGTTTGTTGTTCACAGGCAGAGGACACTCAGGGATGAGATGTGGAAGGCAGATTCAGAGAGTAAGCACGTGTCGCAGTGTAGGTCTCAGGACAGTTGGGGTACTAAAGCTCAGGTACTAGGATGGAGAGCTGGAGGATTCTTTTTCCATGTAAACCCCTGAGACTCGGGACAAATATCGCATCTCACCCCAGGGAAGTTGTCTTGGGAGGTTGCAAGACAAAGAAGCAAAACCAGTCCTAGATTCTGCCACAGCTAAGGGATAACTGTGCCCTCTGCCCTGAGTCCTGGCAGCAGAAATCCCTACCTGTCAGTTTCCCTAACAAGGCAAAGGACAGGACACATTAGAAGAAGAAGCCCTCTCTTCTTTTTTTCCAACTTTATTTATTTTCGCATCATGTTTTAAGTGAAAGTTTACAGTGTTAGTCAGTTTCTCACACAAAAACTTACTCACACACTGTTATGTGACCCTAGCTGCTCTCCCCACACTGTGACAGCACACTCCTCCTCTCTATCTTGTATTTTCCAGGTCCGTTCTGCCAGGTCCCCCTGTCTTTTCATCTTACCTCTAGACAATAGCTGCCCAGTTAGTCTCATGTATCTACTTCAGCCAAGAAGTACACTCTTCTACAGTATCATCTTATGTCTTATAGTCCAGTCCAACCTTTGTCTGAGGAGTTGGCTTCAGGAATGGTTTCAGCTCTGGGCTAACAGAGAGTCTGGGCTACCGTATCTTTCGTGGACCCTTCAGTCTGCCGTACCATCAAGTCTGCTGTTCTTACTAGTAGATTTTGAGTTTTGCACGCCACATTTCTCCTGTTCTATCAGGGACTCTGTTGAGTTCCCTGCCAGGGCAGTCAGTAGTGGGTGCTGCAGCCCCCTCTTTTCCGATATGTTCCTTTGGCACCACAGTTTGGTTCCACTGCTGGTCAAGATACACCAAGACATTTAAAGGCAGCTCAGTAGCTCTTCAGTGGAAAGTTTTCCTGATTAAGCACCCCACCCCCACCTCCAGACTGTGTGAACTAGATTTTGCATCTCATCTTATCCTAGGCCAGGTGTTGGCCTCGTGCCTGCTCCCCCAACCCTGACCTCTGGATGATCTTGCTCAAGGACACCAAGGGAGGTGGTGTCAGGGCCTGGGAGCAGAGCCCAGGTTTCCTGGATCCTGGCCTGGCACTCTTGCCCCTAGACCCCACTGCTTCTCCCTCTCCTGTCTTGCCCTTTTGTATTATGTCTATGCCTGTGGAGGTGCATGCCCTGTACCCCACTAGTTTTCTCTGGGTGAGGCATTTCTGGTCAACATCAGTCAGTGGTTCAGCCATATAGGGCATAGGGAGTCTGGCCATCTGCTGCCCCTGGGACCAAGCCCAGCAGTGGGGGAGGCAAGAACAGGCCACTTGCCCGGTTTGAGAGCAGCAGAACTGAGTCCCTAAGGCAGTCACTTCTACAGGGTCTTTAAGTATGGCCCTTGAGCTTGGCTTCCCAGAGCCAGGGCCAGGTCAATACGGGGCCTCCACCCCCAGGCTTGTTGCTATGACACATGGGTCTACAAGTGCTGAGCGGCATTGTTGGGGCCGGATGCAAACAGCACGCAGCAGGGGCTAGCTATGAGCCAGTTGGCCAGCTGACATTTCAGGGTCCAAAGAGCTTGTGTGTACTGGACAAGCTGTTTATTGTGGTCTTGGCACTGCCTGGCCCTTCAGACAGCAACAAATGCTCCCAAACTGGGAAAGGAGAGGAAATAAGGAATCAGTCGTAGCCAAAGAAGACCTGGAATCTCCCCTCTCACACCATTTGCTCCCTGCAGCTGACATGCTGCCGGTGCCAACCATCGGAAGTGCCCCTGTGAGGGAACCGGAGGGGGCAAGCCCCACAACCTCCGCTCATGAGGACTCAGATCACAAATCGTGCAAATGCCCACATCGCATCCCTCTGACTGCCGAGCTCTCAGAGACTGCGGCTCATGGTAGGCTGAATAATCAGTATGTGAACTAGGAATGGCAAATCTTCATGTCACAAGATTTATTTATCTTTCTATTTTATTGTGCTTTAAGCAAAAATTTACAATCCAAATCAATCTGCCAAATAAAGACCCAAAACACACACTGCTATGCAACACTAACTGCTCTACCTCTCACCACAACCACTCCGTGACAGCACACTCCTCCCTTCTACCTTATGTTTCTCATATCCATTCAGCCAACTCCTGTCCCCCTCTGCCCTCTCACTTCTGGACAAGAATTGCTTAGAGCACATTCTTTGCCAGGATCACTCTATGTCTTAGAGTCCAGTCCAGTATTTGTTTGAAGAGTTGGCTTTAGTACTAGTTACAGCTCTGGGCTAACAGAGAGTCTGGGAGCCATGTCCTCAGGGGACCCGCCAGTCTGACAGACCATCAGGTGCAGTCTTTTAATATAGTTCTAGTTCTACATGCCCGTTTTTATCCTGTTACATCAGAGAGTTCACATTGCGTTCCCTGTCAGGGTAGTCATTGGCAGTGGCCAGGCACCATCTAGTTCTTCTGGTCTCATGCCGATGTAATCTCTGGATCATATGGCACCTTGTGTCTCCTGGGTTCATATTTTCCTTGTGTCTTTGATGTGCCTCATTCTCCTCTGCTTCAGGTGGATTGAGACCAATTGATGCCACTTATATGGTCGCTTGCTAGCTTTTAAGACCCCAGATGCTACTCATCAAAGTGGTATGCAGAACATATTCTTAGGAAGAAAATTTAATTATGCCAATTAGCCTAGGTGCACCCTGAAATCATGGTCTTCAGCCTGCTACTCTGTCCTTTAAAATGTTGGGTTGAATTTAGAAAACCTGTTAGTTTTTGGTGCAATCCAGCTGTGCTAACCTCTTTTCTACTGCATGCTGTCATTCTCTTCATGTCACAAGATTTAAACATACATAGGGAACATACGAACAAGCAACCCAAGGCTTCAGACTCTACACACACACACACACACACACACACACACACACACACACACACACATTCTCAAGGAGATGGCCACCATAAGCACACTGTGACTGAAACGGTCCTTCAGAGCCCTGGTATGGTCTTTTCAGATGCCCTCAAGGTTGACAATACTCCAAGGGAAATGTGGCAAGGGTGTATGTGGTAAAGGCATAGGGTGGAGCAGAAAGGTGAGACAAAGATGGCCCCAACTGAGCACAGCCAGGAAGCAAGAGTCCAGAGAAGCTGTGGGAAAGGTGGAGCTTTCCAGAAGACATTTGGTCCCATGCCCAGGAGCCTGTCAAGTCTGTCCTATGGCCTGAGGGGAAGCTCTACTTGGGAGACACAGAATCAGGGATAAGGGGTTGAACTCTGCCTCTGGCTCTCAACTTCTTTATCTTCTTTCGTCCAAGATTGTGGCCTTAAGGGCTGGACAAACAGAATTGGCAAGGAACAGCCTAGTCTAGTTTGTGGTTTATCATAGTCACTTCCATCACCCCAGTTACATGTGCTAAAAAATAAAAAAAATAAAAAAAAAAAAACAAAAACCAAACCTACTGCCGTAGAATCAATTCTGACTTACACTGACCTTATAGGTCAGAGTAGAACTGCCCCATAGAGTTTTCAAGGAGCGCCTGGAGGATGTGAACTATTGAGCTTTCAGTTAGTAGATGCAGCACTTAACCACTAAGCCATCACCACATACACATATATAAGGTGACAACAGTAAACAACAGTATAGCTAACATTTGTTGAATGCCTATGTTGTCCAAAACATCATTCAAATCATTTTATATATCTTATTCCTATTAACCATCCCCAACCTCTCTAGGGCTTGTGTTATGTGAATCATCCCATTTACAGACGGAGAATCCGAGGCTCAGAAAGGCTAAATAACTTACCCCAAATCACACCAGGTAGCAAGTGGCTGAACAGGGATTCAGATCCTTGCGCTCTTTACACTACAGGGCCACTTGTGACTAAGGATACATATGCGCCCTTTTGTACAAGGCTCAGAAGGAAGGAAACGAGGTGGAAGAGGGGTGATCAAAGAGCTTGGCCAGAGGAGAAGAACCACGATGGTGGGAGAATGGGTATGAAGGAGTAGGAAGATCGGCAACAGAATGCCTGCTAGATATCAGAATTTAAGATTGTCCCAGCTTGCTACCTCACCCCAAGCAGCTATATCCCCACAGCACCTGACATGGTGCCTGCCCTCTCACTGGTACTCACTTAGTCAAACTCTATGAAAGAATAAATGACATGCCCACTGTGGCAACCACAGATCACATTATCGCTTCCCACTTGATAGAGGCAAGCTTTAGAGAGATTTGTCCAAAGAGTCCTCATAAACAGTTATTCATTAAGCCCCCAGCATGACAAGATACTGAGGGTCGCAGAAATGAACACAACAGGGATCCCACCATTGCGGCAAAGCCAGGATGGTTGGGAGAGATGTCAGATTTGCCTGGAGCCCTGTCCAGGGGTCTACTGATGCAGAGGTTCAGACTGTGTTCAGGGAAGAGAGCAAAGCCTCCTGGCCTCAGCAGGGATGAGCTTGCTGCCTTCGGCTCCTGGACCCCAGAGTTGCCACTCACAAAGCTAGACATCTCCAGCTGGCACCCTTCTCCATATGGTTGCTTCTACAGTCAGCTTGGAGCAAACTGTCAGGGCCTTGCTGGCCACCTAGGCTGTCAAACTGTTAGCCTGAAATCGGTGATGGCTGGGAAAAGGGGTGACACCACGGCAGACTACCCTTGCCTTCACTTTCTTTAGTGTCTGGCAGTGGGATCCCCGTACCTAAAGGAAGGGCAGAATGCCTCGCCTCTCTTCAGCGCTGTCCTCCACCCCTACATTGTCTCCTCTCCCTCGGAAGTCCAAGGCTTAAAGAAATGAATCCAAGTAATTAACTAATTAATGAATATGGATGGTAAAGTTGCTGAGGTTGCTGGAAAATACCCTGTGGCCACCAGCTCACACAGCCCAGCCAGGTACCCACCTCCCGCTGTGAGCAAAAAGGAGGCTGAGGGGGGACTACTCTACTGTATCTCCCCCGAGGCTCTAGCTGAAGCAGAAATGCCCAGTCCCCAGCAGCCCCTTGCCCGATGCCAGGAGACCAGCTTCTGGGCAGCACATTCCCTAGCGAGGGCCATCCCTCTACCCAGCTGGGGCTGTGATCTTGCTTCAGTTGCTTGGCATTAAGAGCAGTCTCCATGGTCCAAGGAAGTCCGTCTGTGGGCTCTCCCAATGCAAAGTGCTACAGGAGATGCAAGGATGGAGATGGAAAAGGGGAAAGAAAAGGGGAAGGAGGGACAAAGAGGCACACACAGCTGGCAAGGGCCCATCTCCAGCTGTTGGGCGGGCTGTTTCCTTTGATAAAGCATTTGGCTGTACTCCCAGTTCTGTAGTTTCTGGCCTGCAAAAGCACACCCAGAGCACGAGCCTGCTTGTGGGAGGACTTCAGCCTTGCTTTGTTTTCTGTCTTTCTTTTTAAGCTTTAGAAAATGCCCCTCCCCTTTCAAGGAACCTCATTCCTTCCCACATCTGTGCCAAGTGTGGTTGTACCAGCAGGTGATGTGAGCTGGGCCAGTAGTGTGTCCTCACAGAAAGCCAGTGCCACAGAGGTATGTTTGAGGCCCTGGGGTGGGTGTGCAGTGAGGTCTGGGCATACACTTGCAAGCACAAGTATGTGAATGAGTGAGTGAGTGTGTGTGTGAGAGAGACAGACACAGAGAGAAACAGACTCTGAGTGAGACTGCATGTTTATCTAAGAGGCTTTGCTTGTTTGTTGTGGCTGACACTGCCTTCTGTGTGGCACATTATCACTGTTGTCCCTGCCTAGGCTCCTTCCAGCTCACTAATGTTTCCCTGGAAAGGAGTGTGGAATAGGGGGAGTCCCAGGGTCACATGATCACACAGAATAACAATCCCTCCCTCCAACTCCTGGCCTTGTGGCTTTGTAAAAAACTGCTCCCCCCATGTCTATAAAATGAGGAGTCAGGCTTGAAGGCCTCTAGATCCCTGTGACAGGGCCCCCTACTATCTTCTTTACCCCCAAGCCTCCTTAATAGCCGAGCGACAAAAGACTCCCTGGCCTACAGTTGGACAAGCCCCCGCAGGGCCTCTGCCTGAGTTTCCCAGATTCCTGAGGTGAACTTGATTCAACTCAAGGATCAGTATGGGGTCTTCTTGTCATCCCCGAGAAATCCTTGCTTCTGGGGAGCCCCAAGAACAGTGTCCATTCCCACCCAGAGTCAGCCCTGCAGTGTCAGCAGCACCAGTGTACCAGAGAGGATCTTTCAGAGTCAGTCCCAACTCTGCTAAGGAGGCCTGGCGGTTAAGCCCCCCTCAGCCTGGTGGGAAATAGTGGCTAGAACAGAAGCAGTAGAACTTCCCTCTTGCCAGCCCTGGGGGAAGGGGCTGCCCCCAGTGAAGCACTCAGGGCTGCTGGAGTTCCAGGGCAGCCATAAATCCTGGTCCATCGGCATGTGTAGGCCCAATCAGAGTGGTCTTTGGCCTTTAGGGATGAGAGAAATCACTTTGGAAGAAACAAACACAATACAAAAGCAAATACAACCTGGGAACTTTGGACCAAAGTCTCAAAGCTTCCTTGTTTTTTCTCAAACAAAAAGCATTTCCCTAATTTTTTAAAAAGAGGACACTTCGATGCACAAGACATCAAAGAAGATGTCCTAGAAGATCCCCTTAGGAATCATCTAGTCCAATCATTTCATCTTACATATGGGGATTCTGAGGCCCAGAGTAGGGAAAGGACTTGTGCTGGTTAGTAGAAGAGCTGTGATTAGACGTCAGGGGATGACTCAATGACTTCTGGTTCCTGGTCATGGTTGGAAGAAGATGCACCAACCTGTGGGCCAAGGAGCAAGTCTTTTTACTTTTTGTACTTCAGATTAAGGCTTACCAAGTAAGTTAGTTTCTCGTGAAACAATTAATACACATATTGTTTTGGGACATTGCTTGCCAACCCCATGGCATGTCAACACTCTCCCCTTCTCCAACTCAGGTCCCCCTATTACCATCTTTCCCAAGGAGGAATTTTAGAGCTCAAAAGTATTAGTGGCGTCCCTAGGTGGTGCAAGTGGTTAATGCACTCAGCTGCTAAGCAACACTTGGTGGTTCAAATCTACCCAGAGGTGCCTTGGAAGAAAGGTTTGGTGATCTACTTCTGAAAAGTCAGCCACTGAAAACCTTATGGAGCGCAACTGTACTTTGACCTACGTGGGGTCACCATGAGTCAGAATTGACTCAACAGCAACAGATTTCAGTTTAGAAAAGGCAGGTCCAAGGCCAAGTTGGAGTGAACAATGAGTGCAGCCTGGAGAGCTGACGGTAGCTCGGAACCCAGTGGGGGGCCAGACTTCCACTTCTGCAAGGCGCCAACCTCTCACTATGGCCAGGATAGAAAGAGCATGCTCTTCTTTCTGAAATGGGCTGAAGTGGATGTCCAGGAGAAGTTCCATTAAAATAAAGAGCACAGCGTGGAAGACAGCCATGTCCAGTGCTTTCAACACTTAATCACATGCTTTGGAAGCCACTTTAACAATCTCCATCCCCTCGCCTCAACCCATTCTAGCCAAGGGCTGTAGTATGCATAAGATGATAAAAAAAAGAAAAAGAAAAGGTCCTTTTTGGTCTCTCACTCATGAAGATCTCAGACAGTTTTATCTCCCACTTACTCAGTTCCATCTAATGACAGAGTCCTTCATTTTACAGGACAGTTTGGTATGTGTTGTTTTGCATCTATGGACAAATTCCCTCATAATTGTTTGGGAGTGATTTCTCTGCCCAACTTGACTCAAAACTTCTCCAGGGTGGAAAGCACTCCTTTTTTTCCCCTCCTCCTGCGGCACCCAGTATAGTGAGCAGTGCAGCCAAGAGGATGGTCTCAATAGTGCCTGTTCAACTCAGTAACAACAATTGGGAAAGCCAGTATAATTTCTGAATTCATCAGCAAGAGTATCTAGTGATGAAGGAAATTTGCAGCTGGATGAATCTGGTGCAGCAAAGAAAGGGCTATTCTTCAAGGGAGGGCCACCCAAAGCCAGTATGTCAGTTGACTTAACCATCCCCTCCCTGTCCAGTCTTGCTGAAATAATAAATAAGTTGTTGGGACAAGGGTGGAGTGTCTCACATCAGGCAGCCATTAAGCCCAGGAGCTGGGCGTTCTATCATCTCCCAGCACCCTCTACTCTGTTTCATATATCTGTTTGGCAACAGTGTTAAAGCGCTTTCTGGTTTCCTTCCAGAAGCGGCAGTTCTCCCCGAAATCTAGCTCCATGACTACATTGGATCTAGAGTGAATTATTGATAGGAAATTATTTGAAATCAGGTATCATCTTTGTCCATTAATATGCATCAACATATACCTTGTTTATGGATTTACATATCAGAAGATATAAATGGGCTGCTTTTGATGGTACACTCATTCATGGGTGGGAATGATGAGAGACTTCCTTTTCCTAAAATATGCAAAGGAGAGATTTTGAACCAAATTTCCCTTCTCTCTGCCCTGAGGGCTAACTTGCTTCCCAAGTGGTTTTGCAGACTGAGTAGCTAACAGTATTTAATTTCTAACAAGAATACAAAGGTAGCCTGGAAACGTATGTTACATTAAAAGCCTGAGAATTCAACAAATATCCCTAAAGAGTGAACTACTTACCATTAACCAAGTCATTAATTAGGGTCATGTTTACACTTGAATTGTCAGCTCCAAACATCTGTTTGGTTAAAGGAGGTCACTTTAGTTTATTACAGTTACAGCCATTGGTGAGATAATCTGCTTAGATTTCACAAGTACGTGTAAATTGCCTACCTCAGCCATTATTTTCACAGAATAAGAGTTCTCTTGAAGGCACAGGGTCAGACCAAAGATAATAAATGATTTTCATTCTCAATAGAACTAAAAACAAGGCTTTAATTACTTAACCAAAATTCTAGGATTAAATGTCTATATTACGTTTCTAGACTATATCAATCTGTCCAAGGGTGACCCACAAGATTCCCATTGATCCAAGAACAATCTTTAGGCAGACATTGCATTGGCAGACATTGTATTGTTTCCCAATCATTGAGCACCACCCTTCTTAAAGGTGGAGTCACCCCCATTTTGTTGGAAGAGACAGACTACAGGTGGCCTGAGAGGAAGGGTGGGTGAAATTGTGAAACAGAGCAAGGGAGGGATATATGGTCGAAAATCTCTCTCTAAGGAGTAGGAAGCAGAAGCAGAAGTAGAGAAATGAAGGAGGCTCTAGGAATATAAGGGATCCCCAGATAGTCCAAATGGTTAATGTGCTTGGCTGCTAACTGAAAGGTTAGAGATTTCAGTCCATTCAAGAATGCCATGGAAAAAAGGCCTGGCAACCTACTTCTGAAAAATTTCATAGAGCAGTGCTATTCTGACACATATGGGGTCATCACAAGCCCAGACTGATTCCATGGCAACTGGTTTAGAAGTGGAGGAAAGATAGTAGGGGCTAAGATGGTTCTCCCAGGCAAACAGAAGACTGAGGATAGTCCGGATGTACACACAAACATACACATGTAGAGGAGCATAAACCTCCCTCACCATGACTCTTAAGTTCCATGTACAGGAACAGACTCCGAATTACACATATATATGTCACACGCAGGTACATTAGTCCACCCAGATGATATCTCTCCAGCTATCCCTTTGCAAACACAGGTACCCCTACACACAAATGTATTTACCATACATTTTTCTGTACCTGTTTTGCATGCAATTTAAACATATTTTTTACATACATTACATTTTTACTAAAATCCCCTCTACACAGTCAAGTCCTTACATAGGCACACAGTTACACACATATACACACTCATCCACATCCTCCTTTCCACTAAAGGCAAAAAAAAGGTTGTGCTCCATAAATAATTAATGCTTTCTTTCTAGGTAGGTGGATTTGAAGGAGTGACTGGTTGGCCAGGTAAACTAGAAAAGTCCTTTTTCTAGTGGTTCTAAAGGTGATGGAAAAGTCCATCAAGGACATTTGAAATCTCTCATAGAGTTCACTCCCTTGGCCTATAGACAAGACACCAGCAGTAACCTTTAGTGACTGCCAAAAGCGTCTAAGATTCTCTTGGTCCTGTTATGCCAGCTGACATTTGCAAGGAATCTTGGGTATTTTGAACTAGGAACACTTAGTTTAAGAAACAAAACAAAAACAAAAATCTTTTCCTGACATTTAAGAACAGTACTAAAGTGCGTATCCAAATTAACCCAGCGGGTCTGGCCTGTGGTAAAATGGTGAAAAAGGAAAGGTTGATTTTAAGGCCCACCCGGCCTGTCTGTCCTCTTAGAGCCTGCTTCTTTCCCTCTCCCCACAGATGCCCTGAGACCGATTTTGTCCCCAGCCAGGCTCACTCTTTCTGGCCCCAGAAGACCAGAACTGGGCAATGACATTTGGATTTGCCTAGAAAGAAGTAATTGGCAAGCTTAGAGGGAGCAGTGAATCTATTAGATACAAGCAGAATGTTGTGCAACGTTGATGTGGTGGGTGCTGTGATCTGCACAGTGCAGTGTGCATAAGAAATCCAGGGTCCGGTGGGGTTTGATCCAAGTCCTGCCAGCCTGCCCGTTATAAAGTTCAAATGTGGTCAGGCTGAAAAGCAATCAGATCTGTTATTGACACTGTTTCATTCTGAATAGCACTGAGGACTAAAGGCTTTCTTTACTTAGTTCATTAGTTAGCTAACAAGCATTTTTCAAGCACCTACTGTGCATGGAGCACTGTCCCAGACACTCAGCTGTTGCTGTTGCTGTTGCTGCTCCTGCTATTGAATTTCTGAATACAGGCTGTTGCCAGACATCCAATTTTCTGAGTGCCTGCTCTGACAGGGAACAATGACTAATGAACCAAACATCAGGGAGGGCCCTCTGATCTCCAGCACAGAACATGCCCATAAAGGCAGAGTCTAATTTGTTCAGCAAGCAGCTGCCAATTCTTCTGGGATCTTAATTACCTGGAGCAGTTTATATAGGTGAATCCCCTTGGGAGAAAAACAGTGAACCCTGTCTTTCTCACACCCTATCTTACTCCAGGCCTTATAAATGACTTTAACCCCCAGTCATTGCACATGGGTACAAGGTCCAGGATACAGCAGTTCACCAAAGAGGCATTTGGGTACCTCACACAGCTACACATACACATACACACAGAGAGAGAGAGAGAGAGAGAAGCAGCCAGGTAGTGTAGCAGAAAGCACTGTGGACTGATGTCAAGTCAGGAGATGGGAGTTTGAATCCAGTTCTGCCTCTGCTTCACTGTGTGATGCTGAGCAAGACCTTTCTGCCACTGGGCTTCTAATTTTCTCTACTCTAAAATGAAAGGTTGCAATAGATGATCTCTACGGACTTTTCCAGTGCTAGGACTTCAAGTCCTGCTCCATGAGCTCCCCGACAGCTGTATGACAAGGTTAGGTTTGCACAGCAGGGATGAGACAAGACGGGGACAGTGGTTGGCTCAGAAATGGCAGCAGCCACCATGGTGCATAAGAGAAAATTCTTCTGCTTCCTGGGCCAGCTCTTCACAAAGTCCCACAAACTAACAGAAAAAGGCAAACCCATGGCCACTGAGTTGCTTCTGACTCATAGCGACCTCATAGGACACACTGGAACTGCCCCTATAGGGTTTCCAAGGCAGTAAATCTTTACAGAAGCTTACTGCCACATCTGTCTCCAAAGGACTGGCTGGCGAGTTTTAATATCCTACCTTTCGGTTAGCAGCCGACCTTTAGGTTAGCAGCCAACGTTTCGTTTACTGGCTAAGCACTTAACCACTGTACCACCAGGGCTCCCCAAAGTCCCATACTACTTAAGAAACACTTTACAAACCTAGCTGACGGAGCTGGCAGCACACTGCTGCTCCCTCCTGCCTCATCTCCCTCCCCCACCAGTCCTTTTATAACCCTCGTTCCAACTCTCTCCTTTTAACCAGCCCTTCAGCTTGCACTGACTATGTAGCTCCCTTTAGCAAGCTCTAGAGAGGCCAGTGATTAAATGGTCTCAAGAGTCTCGCCTAGTCTGTAAAATGTAAATACCAGCCCCTGTTCTGGCGGGCTTCACAGGCTGTTGAGAGGATCAAATAAGATAAAGTTTGTGCAAGTGCCTTGGAAATTGTAAAGTGCTATGCAAATGTGAGGGATTATTATTAATGATGGGTGGGGTGGCAGCCACGTGATACAGAGGAGCAGAGTGCCAATTTGCCTGCTCTCCTCACTGTCTTAACTGGGTGAGGGCACTGGCACTCCCTGACAACCTGCAGCCAGCTAACACAGCAGTAGGGACTCAGTGATTTCATTAGTGTTACCCCCATTGGCCCCTAGCTGAGTTCAGAGACAGAGTATGCGGAACAGGTTACTTCTCATATGGAGGACAGAAAGGCCTAGAGTAGTGACTAAATCCAAAAACCCAAATCCATTGCCGTCAATTGGAGTCTGACTCATAGTGACCCTATAGGACAGAGCACAACTGCCTCATAGAGCTTCCAAGGAACACCTGGTGGATTCAAACTGCAGAACTTCTGGGTAGAAGCTGCAGCATTTAACCACTACGTCACCAGGGTTTCCAGAGTAGTGAGTAAACAAACAAAATAGTGGTCCTTTCTTTTAAAGAGAATCTCACAGAAAAAACTCCGTTTATAAAAGGGATGACAGCAGAGCTAGTTTGGTTGAAGCTGGGGTGAAAGAGACAAAGCCACACTATGACCCCCACACTTACTCTTGAGAGCATTCCAGTGTATCCCTCAGGATCCAGAGGAGCAGAGGGGAAAGCCAAGAGTGTGGAGCAGGAGCACTTGCCTAGCAGCTGGTGGACCTGGGCATCCAGAGGGCGGCCACAGCTGGGCATAGGGGGAGTCAGGGTACAGGCTACCTAGAAGAAGGCTAAGAGTAGGCTATAGAAAGGCCTACAGAGAGGCAGTGACACCCAGTTTTGTCTAGGGTCCCAGGTCTCCACCTTTGCACTGTAGAACGGGCTTACAGCTTTGGCACTCAATACTGGAAGGCCTGTGAAAAACACAAATCCAGAAATGGATAAAACAAAGTCCCAGACCCAACGAACATGAGTGGTATTTCCAGTTTCTCAATTAGCTTTGTGGAGGAAAGAGTTGTTCCCCAGGGTGACTGCTGAATCGCCTCTTCCAAAGGCAGCCTGTGGCCTCACCTTGAATGAGCATCCTGGAATGTTGAAGAAGAAAAAGGCCAGAAGGAACTGTCCTGCCATCTTTAGGTGGGTTGAGTGGCCAGGCAGACAGAAACTTGCCATTAGCCTAGGAGCTGAGCAGCGGAGGAGGAGTGGAAGTGGCAGGTGAGGTGACAGAACAAGTACAGTGGGTAAGACAGCGACCCTAACATTACATCCTGGGCCTGGCCAAGATCAGGGCCCAGAAATAAGTGAGTGACATAGAGTAAGTTGAGAGAGCAAGGGGAGTGAGGAGTGGTGAAACAGAGGTCAGCTCCCTCATGGAGCACTTGTCCCATTTTCTGATCCTCCCCACCCAAACAGGCTTAGCAACAGGGTGCATCTGAGTGACTGTGCAGAAATTGATCAGATACTGCAGGTAGAAGGTCAAGGATCCAAGGTGGATAGGGGTATGTGTGCTTCAGACGTTCACACAGCCAGGAGCTGGGTGGTTGCTGATGCGCAGAGACAGGTGGAAGAAAGTCAGGGAGTCTGTGAGAGTCACAGTAGCTGGGAGGATATACTAACACTAATCATAAATAAAATCACTTGAGAGTACATTAAAATCCTAGAAACATCCAGTGTTGCTACTTCTATATTACTAAAACCATTTACAAAAGACCAGAATCTTTCTCCAGGAGATTCTTATTCCACATGCATCTTCTGCTGATTCCTTTTCCACACGTGGTGGCCAAGAGCTCCTTCTCAAATTACCCTGAGGTAGCTGCTACAGAGACACGTTCTCTGTGCCAGGGCAGAGCAGGAAAAGGGTAACTCAGAGCAAGGGATAGGCAGCAAAAGCAATTTGTGCTCGAAGGAAACAAGAGCATTTGGAATTCTGGCGTGCTCAGGTAGAAGGGAAGGGCTTGTTACATTGGCCCGGACAGCTCTGTCCCTGCTCTTCTGGAAAGGAGCAGCAGGAGGGACCATCCTGAAAAGTGTGTTGGATGAGAGAATCACTTGGCTAGACGTTACTTCTCCTGTATAAGCCTGTGTGAGCACAGACACCAGGAAAAATATGGAGAGAGTAGCTCCTGAGAGGCTTAGAGGGGAACAGAACTCAAGGAGGAGAGAAGAATGAATGAGCCAAAATTAGCTTTGCAACAGACCCCTAGAAATGACTGTAACGCTTGGTCTGTAAGTGGCTGAAGCTCCTCCGTTTCAGGGCAGAGTGATTTGGCTACTACAAGTAATTGCCTCAATTTTGCATTCTCAAATACTTAGAAAGTCAATTGAGTCAGGAAGACACTGAGAGGGATTTCCAGGTTCTTCCCCGCAGCCTCAGAAAGTGCCTGCCTAGCAGATGTAGGTAGTGAACAGAGATCGAAGCGGAAATCAGCCATCTTTCTAAACTGGGGACTTCACCTCAGCACCCCACCCCCACGTTGCACCTTATATCTGGACTTACATGGGGGTTAAGGGAGAGATAGCTAGGATTTTCCCTGTTCGCTCTGCCAATGTCAACCACCTCCCGAAGGATGTCTTCAGACACAGATGGCTGCCTACATCGTATGATGTGAGGGCTTGCTGGAGGTCACAGGGACCTGGCTCCAAAAGCTCAATTCCACTAGCCATCCCCAGCACCCCAGCTTGTACTTCTCACTTTACTTATTCTGTTGAGGGAGTGTATTCAATACTACTACTATTTTCACCAGAGCTTAATGCATTGTGTCATTGCATTAACAGAAAGCAAGGCCCTGAGGAGGAAGGCTAAAGGACCACCCAGACTGCAAAAGTTCTACAACATGAGCTGTCATTCAATAGTTGAAGAGTCCTGAGCAGCTAGACAGGGGATAGTTTGAGGGAGTCTATGTTAGAAGGGATAATGGGGGAGAAAAGGGAAGTGTCAAAAACAAATCCTACCCAGTTGACCATTTTCTGAGGGATATGCCCACTTTCTCTATCCCCAATGGAAATGTTTCAGATTTGGCAACAAGGCTTACCATCTTCAAACCAGAATGAGGCATCTGACCAGATTTCGTACTTATATCTCTTCCCATGTAATGGAGGTACTGTGTGCTGGTGAGAAAACACTAGGTCTGGGGCCTGGGTGGCATTCACCTCCCCTACTGGGCTTCCAGGCATCTTTCGCTTACCAAGTAGAAGATCTAAGGAAAATAGTTGTTGGTACTTTGTCATGGTTCTTGTTGTTAAGTGCCTAAATCTCCAGGCTATAATTTTTACTGAAGGAGCGCTGGTGGCACAATGGTTAAGCACTCATCTGCTAACCAAAAGGTTTACAGTTTGAACCCACCCAATGGCTCTGCAGGTGAAAAGACCTAACAGTCTGTTCTTATAAAGACTACAGCCTACGAAACCCCCATGGGGCAGCTCTACTCTGCCCAACAGAGTTGCGATGAGTCTGAACCAGCTAGATGGCACTCAACAACAACAACAATCTTTACAGAAGCAGATAACCAGGAGCAGATAACCCATGGAGCTACTGTGTGGGTTTGAACGGCCAAACTTCTGGTTAGCAGCTGAGTGCATAACAGTTTGGCTACCAGTGCTCCTCTTTGTCATGAAAGGGGAGGAAATTGCGTCTCTGGCCAAACCTCTGCCCCGGAGACCAGGAATAAGGAACGAATGAACTTTCAGGCCAACGCTTTTCCCTGGCCTGTCTCTACCAATGCCTATCACAGACCTGAACAGAGTAGGTGCTCCCAAAGACAGCTGGATTCCACTTTTCAGCCGGAGGCCCTTTGCACTGGAGAGGTAGAAGCCATCTGGACAGCTAAAGCCCTGAAGATGGAGAGCTGCTGCCCAGCTCAGATTCCCCAGAGACACGACTGGAGCCTAATGAGGTTGCCAAGGGAGCCTGTCTGGCAGCCTTGCAGCAAGGAAAGTGATATGGAGCAAAGGCACAGTCCCAGGCTCAGCAGAGGGCCCACAGCCAAGATATGCATGGCAGGCAAAAAAAAGAAAAAACACAAAAATCAATTCACAAAGACAGTAGAAATTATTCCTCCTGAAGTCTAGATAGATCTTGAGTGAGCGAGCTTGCTGGCCTTTGCAGGCTGCAGGGACTGGAGGAATCCCATACAATCTGGCTTCCTTCAGCTGCAAGCCTGCTGTGACTGGCTGAAGGGTTTAGGGCCTATCCCTTCGGTCTCTGTCAAGTAAAAAGGAACACAGGCACCTGCTATCCTTCCTTCAAGGAGCCCTGGTGATACAGTGGTTAAATGCTCAGCTGGTAACTGAAATGTCGGTGGTTCAAATCTACCAGCTGCTCTGCAGGAGAAAGATGCAGCAGTTCTCTTCATTAAAGGTTTACAACCTTTGAAACTCTGTGGGGCAGTTCTACTCTGTCCTATAGGGTCGCTATGAGTCAGAAGCAACTCCATGGCAACGGTATCCTATCCTCACTTCCATCTTGGCCGGGGCCACCTGGCCAGCTGTGTTCTGTTTTCTTAAGTGTGTGCTGAGCCAGAAACGAGAAAGGGAGGGAGGAAGACAGACTGGAGGAAGGGAGGAAGGGCCAGGCCACAGGCTTCCTAAGGTAGCAGAGATTCTGAATGAATACACTACTGACTATTGAAGGTTGGTAATACTGCCTCTTCCAATTCTAGCACTTCTGGGAGTCATTTCTCAGCTCACACTTCCTTCCTGTGACAGATACATAAATCCTTCGCTGAAGAGGCTGCCGTGCCCCTTCCTGTCTCAGATGTGATTTTCCTCAGATGAATTGCACCACCTCCTTCAGACTTGCACAGGTCGGGCCATTAGATCAGGCATAGTGATAGAGCCATCAGGCTACGGTGAAGAGAGAGAAGGGAACTGTTGATCTCCTGTGAACTCCTGGCCCAAGGTCTCTCCAGGTTAAACTAGGTACATACCAGTAAACAGGCCCCTCAGAACTTCCTATAAAAACTATTTTATGACACATTCCAAAGACACACAAAAATTACCTTTGTCTGAAAGTCAACACCCAAGTGTCAGGGAACAGCTTTTTCACTTTGTGAAATATCTGTGGCGATGCTTGATCTTAGCACAGTTTCTCCCTATGCCCAGCTTTTCCTCCTAGTTTCTTATGCTCCAGTGATGAGTATAGCTCATTTTCATACTAGCCCCAATAATTAAGAAGGTAGGACTACTAAAAACAAGAAATAGTTTCACAGTATATTTCAAAGCTAGCTGCACAAGCTTTTTTTCTTTTTTTTTACCTTCATGCTTAGCTTGGACTGGTGTCAAAGTAACCCTGCAACCCTGAGTACCCAGAAAACAGTTAGAAGGTGGGGAGACAACCTGAGATTTAATGACTGCTGTGGAAACCCTAGGGAAACCCTGGCAGCATACTGATTAAGTGTTACAGCTATTAATCAACAGGTCAGCAGTTCAAATCCACCATGTGCTCCCTGGAAACTCTATAGGGCAGTTCTACCCTGTCCTACAGGGTCACTATGAGTCACAATCTACTCAATGGCAGCAAATTAGGGACAATCCAGGAGTCCTGGCTGCATAGTGATTAAGAACTAGGCTGCTAACCCAAAGGTTGGCAGTTTGAATCCACAAGCTACTCCTTGGAAACTCTACGGAGCAGCTCTACTCTGTCCTATAGGGTCGTTATCAGTTTGGCATTGACTCAATGACAACGGTTTTTTTGTTGGTCTCTAGGTGGCGCAAGCAGTTAAGCACTTGACTGACAACTGAAAGGCTGGCAGTTCAAACCCACCCAGAGGTGCCTTGGAAATCATGTCCAGGGCTATGCTTCCAAAAGGTCACAGCCTTAAAAACCCTATGGAGTTTAGTTCTGTTCTGACCTACATGGGGTCTCCAAGAATCAATCTGGAGTCACCTTGACTGGCATCTAACAACAACAGTGGATAAGGCACAGAGTAGATAATGAATATAGGGACAATCAAAACGTGAGTCTACCCAGATACAAGAATGGAGCTCTGTGAGTAGGGCAGCTTATGACAGAGGCTGCAATGAATCATTCTCACACCATTTAGTATCACTGAGGAACTAACTAGCATGATTCTGGATGCTCTAAGCAGGAAGGAAGTATGTAGGACCTATGAGGTCATCTTTCATCTCTATTTCTTGTTCATCAGCCACTAAATGAAACCCTGTACAGCTCCAGTCTCCTGTGAGACAGTTAAGTCAGGGTGTGAAGACAGGCAATTCAGTCCTGTGTGGTCCAGTTCATTTCACTCCTTTCCTAATCAGCCATGTAGCAATGTGTGCCGCTGGTCAGAGAAGGGGTTGGGGTAATTTGTTAGAGGTAAAGGTGTGCCTGTTACAATCTCAGCTGTTACAGAGGACAGAATGAAATCTGTGGTAGAGAATTTAGAGACTGTCTCAAGGATGTAGAAATTCAAGCTAGTTCAGAAGTCTTTTTCCTGTTTTAATGGATTTAGCAAATCTGGAAAAGAGAATGCTGAAAAGGGACCTGACAACTTCCGTTGAAGCACACTAAGGGACACAGGGAGACAGGACGAGGAAGAACAACCTGAGAGCAGAGGTTGTTAAACGTTGGAACGTACAACTGAAGGGCGCTGCGGAATTTTCTTTCTAGAAGCATTTGAAGCGCAGCCTTCTCTGCTTGAGTCTTTTGCTAAAGACAATTCAAGGGACCAAACAAATAGGAAAGACATCCAAGTCTACAGAGGTACAACCAGTCAGAAGGCAGGCAATCAAACCCATAATCTTTATCACCTTTCTGCTTTCTTCTAGGGCTCACCCTCTTAATCCACCCCTTCTGACCCATAGAGAGATAGCAGGGCTAATCACGTTCCCTATCTCTCAGGGCAATAGAAGGAGGAAGCGGACCCAACTTATTTACACAGAGCCTATCATAAACTCCCGGCAGAGGGGGGAACCCTCTTGTAATTTGATTTTGCACAAACTTCCCACCAAATCTTGTCCGAATCTGTCCGGAAATCAGCACAAGTCCATGCGAAACTGCCACAGTGACATAGTTCCTGTTCTTTTAGCTGTGGCTTTGTACATTCAGAGAAAGATTATAACCTCTTGACTTGCTTCCCAGAAACACCTCCTTCAATTTGAGTTGAGTATGTCTGGGAACAATGCTGAGAAGAAACCAACTCTCTGGCGGCTATTTTCCCATGTATGTAGGAGCATGATACAGACAGTGCCTTCAACCAAGGGAAAAGGCCGACTGCTAATCTGGAGTGTTGAGTGTCACGGGGCAGAGCAGCACACCAGTGATATAAAAATAGCAGGTTATTCTTACACTTGGATTAAGGTTGTCAGAAGGGACTTCAAGCTAGGTGTACATGGACAAGAAGGGCTTCAAACCATACTGTCTGGCTCCTGTTACTTATCCTCTGGCTCCTCCTACCCTACCTCCACTGACACCTAGCATAGTAGCACGTCCCCAACATCAGTCATTTGTGAACCACCATAAGGATCTTTGCCATATCTGAATACCACCAGTATTGCGATTTACCTACCATTTTCTTGAAGTCAACTTTAAACAGATTCATTGTTTAAAAATGCCTCATCCTTAGAAATAATATTTGGGAAACCTTAAGGAGTATGTGTTAATCAGTATTTTTTTTCTAATACGGTTAAATAAATAAATAGCTATAAAAATAGAAAAACAAAGTTCGCCTGTGTACTGCTTAAATTCATCTCACATACCACCCAAGTATGTTTACCACACTTTGGGAAACAGCGTTGTCTATATAGCACACACAGGTGGGCTCTACCACCCAGGAGCAGGGCTTTGTTTCCTCCTCCAATGTAAAGCCGGCAGGATATTAGAGTCCCCCAAATGTTTGAATACTATCCTGAGCCAGACTCCCTTGTTCTTTCCTCTCAGGACCAGGGCAGACCCTGGCCATTATTATTTTCTTCCTTTCAGGTGACAGCCTCAGTCAAGGCTGCAGTTTGCAAATGAATACAGGACCCTTATTCTGTGTCCAGTGCTGCTTCCCTCCAGCTATTCCCCCTCCTGAGATTTCCACACTAGACCTCACTTAACTGGCCAGTGTCCTCTTCAAAATGGGCTTCCTCAGTCTTGGCCCCTGGGGCTGCATCGGCTGGAGTGCCCCAAGCACACATCAAGCAGCCTGACTGTCTGCCTCAGTACTCATACAGGCCCCAGTAACATCCGGTCCTGTCCGGGGTGGCCGGGCATGTCGTGCTCCAGACTGGAAACACGGTCAGTATCATGAGAAAATAGGCCAGCCTAAAGCGTTTTGCAGGCAAGAAAGGTGTGTGCAGGTGTGACTGAAACAGACGGACTGTCTAATGACCAGGGCTGAGCAACAAGGGAACCGGCTAGATGCACTCAAGCTGAGGCAGTGTGTCCACTGACCAGGGATGCTTTAGAAGAGATTCCATTTTTGGCTGGAGAATTAAAATCCTTTGGTGATTTACAACTTTTTATTGTCTATTTAAACCCGATAATTATCTCTTATCCTGATACCCGCTCCCTAATCTAACCTAGTCACTAAGTCTCAGGAGCTTTGAGTACAAAGTCCTTCAAGAAACAGAGGGGTTTGGAGGGCAGGGCTAAGGCTGGGAGCTCCGCCCACCATGCTGTCAGTGGACGCACCCAGTGAAGACTCCTCATAGTCACGGAGCCCAGTTTGAAAACCCTCTGGTGAGGAAAAGCAAGCCAGATGAGGACTGAAAGCCTATAAGCTTTTAAAAGACATGTGTAGGTTCTGATTTGTGCTTTTTGTTTGTTTCAAGGAGTAACCTCTATTTGGTGAGGGTGATGACAAATCTACCCCCCTCTTTCTTTTTATCCTCCTCCAAATTTTGTCCTCCTCCTCCATCCTCAGATTTACCTCCTCCCCTTGCCTCTCCTCCATTCCCCAAACTGTCATCTCCGTCTTCTTTCCTCCTCCCCTTCCAGCAAACTCTAGGGCGCTAAAACAAACAAACCCACTGCCTCCAAGTTGATTCCAACTCATTGCGACCCTACAGGACAGAGTAGAAATGCTCCAACGAGTTTCCAAGAAGCACCTGCTGGTTAGCAGATATAGCACTTAACTACTACCCACCAGGGTTTCCCTAGGGCACTAAGAGGATATAAACTAAAAACAAAACCCACTGCCATCGAGTCGATTCTGACTCATGGCAACCCTACAGAGCAAAGTAGAACTGTTCTAGGGAGTTTCCAAGGAGCACCTGGTGGATTCCAACTGCCGACCCTTCAGTTAGCAGACTCAACCACCGTACCACCAGGGTTTCCAAGAGAACTCTACACAGTAAAGCATTATTTGAAAGCTATTGTCCTGCAAAGAATTCTAAGATCCTTTCCAACCTTAAGGTCTATGACTGATTAACTGAGTGGCAAGAAATTACTTCTGAGTTGATGAGCTCAGCCAAGAAGCAGAAGGGCTGTTGGGAAGGGAGCAGACAGTATGGTGGTGAGGGCACTAAGGCCATGGGCAGGTGTCAAACAGGTAGACGGAGGCTCCTTTTCTACCAGCTCCCTGCACTGCAGTTTCCCTAGCAGTGGAGACACTGGTTAATAAATGGTTGGCAGAGTACACTGGGGATGATCTGTCATATAGGAATCCCCAAGCTCTCATGCCTGACCTGGCAAGGAGCTCTCTGGTTAGTGAAACGTCACCTGCTATGGCTTCAACTCTCACCATATAATTCAGAGAGGTATGACCAACCTTGAAGGAATCTGAATACACTGAACCAACAGTTACCAAGTAGAGTGGGTTTGGGTAGCTTATCTGGGCATTACTGGGGGATAGGAATTATAAATAACTTCCATTAGATACTAAAAGGGACAGACATCAGTGTTACCCAGCACTGGGTCTAGGGAGAGTACAAGGTAACCAAGAGAGTAGGTTTCTAAAACCGTCAGTCTGGGCTCTCTTTTTAGATGCTTTTTTAGATCTTGGATGGGCACATCCAAGACCTAAAAATTCTCCAGTCCATCAAGAATTCCCTCAAAGATACTCAAGAAGAACACCCCAAAATGCACCCTGAGTCAACACCTGGGGTTTGGGGCTGAAAGAACCACTGAGAGTCATTTGGTGGAGAGGCCCATTAGCAATTGCATGCTAATGACATTCCCAAGCACTCTGGTTCTCATTACTAACTCTTCTGAGCCCGTTATCATTGTGTTTTGAAAATCTTGACCCTAATGTTCTGTTCAGCCTGGACACCCTTTTGAGGGTATGACTCTTGTCCATTTGGCACTCTTTCGTTCTGTTTTCTTTTGTCTTGTTCACATGAACCGCCTCTTTCTTACCCCCACCATTCTGCCATTTCAGGGTGTTCAATGAGTTACTCAAGTTTTCAGGCATCCTGTCCACACATACCAAGATTTTAGAGGCGTTGTCTTCCAGAATATCTGAGTCAGCCAAGACCCTAATCATCTTGTATCTCCCCTCCCCCATTTTGCAGGCGGGAAAAGTGGCCCACAGAAAGGCAGTTAAGTTACTTACTCAAGCTCAAGCATCAGATCGGTGGCAAAGTCAGGACTCGAACCAAGATCTTCTGGATCCAAATCTGACCCACTTTCCACCACCTCGAGTTGTAGCTCCTCCAGGAACTGTGCCTCCTCTACAAGCTCAGAGTCCTCTCCGAGCTGTGGCTCATCCATTAGCCGTGGCTCTTCCAGCCTTCCTGCCTTCATCTCACGGTTGCCTTGGGACACCTGGGTCACCTAGCTAGGGTTGGTTCCCACCTCTGTCTCACTTGCTCCTCCTCTCTGTCTCTGCTTGCTCTCTGTAGCTGCTAGGCTAGGGCAGGATCAAGTGGAAACTCTTTCCCAGGCTCAGAAGAATAAGTGCTGGGGAGACTGGGGGCCAGCCTGGGCTGGCTCAACTGTGGAGGCAGGAAGAAGTTCCCAGCTCTGAGTGCTTTGGGGCTCCTAGGCTCTGGGGGAAAGGCTGGAGTTCCTGGGGCAAGCACTGCTCTGGGGATCTTCTATCGAGCCTGGGCCAGTTTCCTAAACCAACTCCCAGACTGAAGGGGAGGGCCGGATCCTCCGGGGGAGTCCAGACAGCAGCTCTGCCAACCAGCCCCTGTGGTTGGAACTTTCAAAAAGACCAATGTTTCAGCAACTGATTTCTTTTCCAACCCAAACAGCAGGCCTTTCTGTCCCTTTTGCATGACTGTGGCTGTGGCATGTAGCTCCAGCCTTAGCAGAAGAAGGATTCCAGCGTCGGGGCTTCATAACACCCAGACCACTGCACAGGTCAATTCCATTACATGAAATCAAACTTTAAAAAAAACAACAAAAACAAAAACACTGTTTTGGGCACCAAGTAGACTCAAAGCTGGTCTGCTGGCACGGAGATGTTGTGTACCTACTGGGATGGGATGTGCAGGGCAGTCTAGAGACAAGAAGTCAGAAGACCATTGGGCCAGAGAATCAGGAGACATGGTTTCTCTTTCCAGCTGGGCAGTAATTGGCTGTTTGGTTTGGGGAAGTTCCCACCCTACTCTGGGCCTCAGTTTCCTCGTCTGTAATGGGAGGACATCACACAGGATGGCTTAGAAGTTCCTACCAGTTCTGATCCTCGTGTCTTTGAGATGTTTGTGGGGAGCAGAAGGTGCTGCCACCAGCCCCGAAAGGGGTAAGCTCCAGGTGTTGAAGAGGCAGTCCGTAGACCCAGTATCCTCTGAAATCCTTGCCCATTGGTTACTAATGCCCATACAGCATCCTAATGCTTCTGTAGACTTTAATCCATTGTAAAAATCTTAAATCCAGCCCCTCTCCATTCCATCCCTCAGCAGGTGAGCTGAGAGGGTTGGAGAACAAAACCTTGATAGGAAGAAAGCCTGTAGGCTGAGTGTCTGAGGCCAGAAGAGGAAGTTGCAGGTGTCATCAAGGAGTTGACACTTTGCTAGGCTGTCTCTGGGCAGGCAAGGGTATGTGATTGACGAAGCAAGGGGAGGGATAGGTGAGATAAATGCTCAGTGAGAAAGTGAGGCAACGCAAGTCAGGTAAGGTTTTGTGCTGGTGCACCAATGATATGCCTAGTGATGATGCAGGCTTTGTTTCTAGGAGCATCCTCTCACTCATCCCTCCCAACCACACTACAAGGGTTTTCTAGAGGAAGAAACTGAGATCCAGAGAGGTTGTTGCTTGCCAGTGTCATCATCTGTCAATGGCTGTCTATCTAATACATAACCCCTGTACTTCATGAGCACATTGTCTAATGACCTTCTCTGCACCTGGGCGACCCCTCTTGGGGCCATTTGAGGGCGGAGAAGCACATGTGAGTTCCCCTAAAAGGCCAGCATCTCCCATCCTTGTGAGATACGGGTGGGGACTCTGCTTCTCTATAGAGTATAATAGCAAAGTCTCCTTCATTTGAAGAGAAGATAGATAGCACAGTATTTGGGAGACATTGTCACTTCTGGGAGTCAGTTTCAAGAGGATTTTTCAACTCATTAGTTCTTTTTTGTTTTTAATTTTATTTTTTATTAATTACAGTAAGAGAACAAAATTTCTAACATCTATCAATTATCTTACTCATAATAAACTCTCAGTCCCCCACCCATCCTTGTAGTCAACACAGTCCTTTTCTTCTGTGGATAAGTCTCTTTTTAAGTCCTTATAACAGAGGTCTCATACAAAATTTGTCCTTTTGACACTGATTGATTTCACTCAGCATAATCTCTTCCAAATGAGACCACGTTATGAGATGTTTTCTAAAATCGTCATTGTTTTTATCATAGCATAGGGTTCCATTGAGTATATGTACCATAGTTTGCTTATCCATTCATTTGTTCACGGGCATCAGGGTTGAGTCCATCTTTTTGCTATTGTGGACTGTGCTGCAACAAACACTCGTGTACAAGCATCTGTTCGTGTGACAACCTTTGTTTCTGAAGGATAAATTCCATGCAGTGGAATTATAGGACCAAATGGTATATCTATTTCCAGCTTTTTAAGGAAGCACCAGACTGTTTTCCAAAGAGGTTGTACCATTTTGCAATCCTACCAGCAATGTGGGAGAATTCTAGTTTCTCCACAGCCTCTCCAGCAATTGTTGTTTTGTGTTTTTTGGATCATGGCCAACCTTGTTGGGGTGAGATGATATCTCATCATAGTTTTGATTTGAATTTCTTTAATAGCTAATGATAGTGAGCATTTCTGCATGTGTCTTTTGGCTGCCTGGATGTCCTCTTTAGAGACATATTTGTCCATCTCCTTCACCCATCAGTTTAAACCCTCCAGTGACCTTCCCCCTGTCACCCTGGCAGGTGATGAGCTATTCCAAGTCCTTCTGATGATGCTTTGCAGCTGACAGGCCATCATGGTCATTGGAGACTCACTCTGCCTAAATCAAAGCTGGCTGATGCTAATGTCAGAAAATTTCCTGGGTGGGTTTGCCCCTATCCAACAGGGCCTCTGTAAGCCAGAAAACAAACAACAACAACAACAAAAAAACATTGCTGTTGAGCTAATCTGATTCACAGTTGAAATCATATGGCAAACCTATGTGACTGCTCCACAGAGTTTTCAAGGAGTGCCTGGTGGATCTGAACTCCTGACCTTTTGGTTAGCAGCCATAGCATTCAACCTCTACACCACCAGGGTTTCCCTGGCAACCACAGGCACTTCAAAATCTACATCTCAGGGCACTCATGGTCACTGGATTCATTTCGCCATTCCTTGTTCCTGATCTGGGGCACGAGTTACTCCCAGAGGGACCCATGCAATGCCTAGTATCTTAACAAGGTGGCTTTTCTTCTCAGACTTTCTAATCTGTGCGAAGTTCCCTTATCTGTGTCCTCACAGCTTCCTGCACTTTTCCTTCTTTATGGTCAGTTGTAATAATGTAATTATTTGTGCAATTATAATTTGCTATCTGTCTTCAACACTAGATTGCAAGTTGCCTGCAGCAGAGACCCTGCCTGGTTTGGTGCTTGCCACTGTATCCACCATGTCTAATCTTTATTGTCCTCATGGATGGGAAATTATCCTCCCAACATGTACTTGGGTAGCAGGAAGTTTTACTCCAGTGCCCTCAACATTGGGGTACTTCCACAAATTGTTAAGAGTGTGGAGAATGGAGTGTCCCATTACAGTTAATTTAGCCAGGAATGAGAAGGCTAAAGGATGCTGGAAAAGACCCTAATAGCTTCCTACTTCATTGCAGTCACAGGAAATCAAAAACAAAAAAACAAACCCACTTCCATTGAGTTGCTTCCAACTTATAGCAACCCTATAGGTCACAGTAGAACTGCTCTGTAGAGTTTCCAAGGAGCACCTGGCAGACTGAAATTGGTGACCTTTGCATTAGTGGCCTATAGCCCTTAACCACTACACCACCAGAGTTTCCAGTCATAGGAAAGTATCTGTTAATTTTAACACCTGGCCTCCAATGGAAATTTCATAAACATTTTCACTATGAAATTACTTCTATGAAAAGATGTTCATCTATTATATATGCACTTTCCTTTTTTTTGTAAGCACCTATTTCTGGCCCCTTTGCTTGTCAGTGTTTCTCCATCTGTCCACAGTCCTTACAATCAGCCCTCTCACACTACTATACAGCTCTTCATTGCCACTGTCACCACTATTCCCATCCTATAAATTATATATAACATCCCTCGGGGTAATTTTGTCCAGCTCCTAAGAATGCTTGTAGTCAGGAAGTTCTTTCTGCTATCTAATCTCAATTCTTCATGCTACAATGTAAGCCTGTTTCCTCTCTTTCTTTTCCTAGTGTGGCTGGGAAAGACCTGGTCACCATTTCTGAGTTGTGACTTGTCTCATATTTGAAGATCAACCTTTCTTCTTTCTCTCCACCACCCTCCACTCAACCCTAAAACTTTTCTTTTCCTGGACTAATAACCTTAGGTCCTCTAGCTTTGTTCCCATGCATCCTCCAAGTCTGAGATTTACCTCCTGTTTGCTACACAAATTCTGTAGTCCTAATCTATCCTCTTCACAATCAGATTTGCTTGGATCACACTGAACTCTTCACTTGCATCTGTTTGCCTTTGTGATGGAGGCTCTTCTCTCTAACGAAAGCCCCTTGAAGCCCCCTGATCAACTTTTTTTTCCTTCTCTAAGGTGGAACCTCTCTTCCCTTAGGCATTTAGCCTGTTTTTCAGTCTAAACAAATATCTGACATTTGGAGTCTGGAAAATTTATACCTTGGACCCCAGAAAGAGTGCAGTCTACAGCTCCGTGCCCCACTGCCTCTGTACAATGAGAAGCATTCATAACTCAGAAAGAAGCCTGCAAACGGAAAAGAAAACCCAGACGACCCTCCCTTTCTTTTTTTCTTTGCAGTAAATAATTTACAAAAACAAGTTTTCCTCCCCACAGGCTATATCCACTTTATCACCAGTCCCCAGGGCCAGCCTTTACACATTTCCATACTGTCATGGACTATTTTTAGCAAGCCAAGGATGACATTAAGTATTATTTGCCCCATGGGTTTCAAATTCATCTCTTCCTCTTGTCAGGATGTTGTCAGTCCTCCCCTTTTGGACCTGCTGGCCCCTCATGGCCTGAAGATAGTTCCAGGGGCATGAGCTGCTACCTACATGGTATGACTTCACAGACTTCTTAGAAAGTCCTCTGTCCAAATTGTCTTTTGGCCTGGCTCTGATGATTAGAATTTTACCACTGGAGATTCATTTCTCGGTTCAGTGTCACTTCCTCAGGAAGACTTGTCAGATCCTTTGTTACACTCTCTCACAGAAGTCTATTGCTTTTCCCTCTTGGTAATTAGTCATTAAAGTGACCAGTTGATTAATATCTATCTCCCCCACTCAGCTCACTATTCCATGATGGCCAAAACCATGCCTTTTGTGTACTTTCCATTATATTCCAAATACCTAACACTGAGCATGGCACATAGAAGATGAGCAATGAATATTCATTGTTGACTAATCCTGTTCATGAGCTTTGATGTGAACTCAACAGAGCACTGGTGGGAAAGCACAGAGAAATCACCTTCCACAACAAGTACCTGAAGTGTACAGGCTTACTGCAGTGCTCCCAGCACTGGATGCTAACCCTAGATCCTGAAGGCCTCCACCTACCCAGAGCTAGCCCAAATCCCTGAGGACAGCACACTAGGGTCCAGCTTGCCCCGATTCAGAGGCAGCAATGCGGGGAGGGCCACAGCGAGACTTTGTCTCCTGTTCCAGAAGCTTGGAGACTCTGAGTTCCAGCCCAGGAAGAATCAAAGGTGCTTCTTGCTGTCGCCACCCCAGGCCAATCCTTTCCTTCCTGTGAACCTCTCTAAGCTCATAAGTGTCCCCTGCCCTCTCCCAAGCAGAAAGCCTTGTACCTTCTTCCCACCATTCCAATGCCAACCCATTTTTTAAGGTCCTGCTGGAAGCCACTGCCACAAAAAGAGTTTCCCTTCCTAGTTTGATCTGGCACTGCCCAAGCTCTGGATATATGCAACTAGGAAACAATAAGCTTAAGGCCTCCACTTCAAGGAGCATGGAGCCCCCCCGACTCAGCTCTCAGCAGTCTGGAGTCACTCTGGTGGCCCTGCTTTGTTCCCTGCTGGCTTTGGGTACGGCTGCTTCAGTACTCCCGGCTATACTCTCAGTTCTTCATGGACCCACTTCTAGCCTTTGATTTCTCCCATGTCCTCTACAATGCTTAGCAGAGTGGGCATTCAATAAATCTGCAGCAGGTACTCGATAAATAGAGGGCCCTTGGTTAATAAATGATGGATTGATTAATTGAAGTGCTTGGTGGCTCAGTACAAGGCGAATGAGATGATGCCATTACTCATTTCTCCGTGTAACTGAGCTGTTTTGTCTTATCATCCCCACCCCCCTTTTTTTAACAAGCTGACTATGAACCAAAGGAACAGACAAGGTAAAGAGCAGGAGATTTAGAGAGTCTGAATCTCTATATCAAGTCCCCCAATTATCACTGAATTCTGGCTGTGATCTGGGGGAGTTAAGAGACCCAGCTCTCCTAAGCACAGAGATGGGGGTCTTGAGCTGATCCAAGGATTCCTGAATCTGAGCTTTGGACACTACTCCTGGTGATGATTCCCAGGCCACTTTTCTTACTTTATTTCCTTTTTACTTTCTCTTTCTTGATCAGAGGGCAGTGTCTCCACCTACTCTCAGCCCATGAGCCATCTACCCGCTGGCAACACAGTGAGACAGGTTGAGGCAAAGACAAGGAATGGAAGAAGAGGTACTATTGGTTTAGTCACAAACTGAGCCAGTTGAACATCAGATTGATGGAGATGAATCTGTGTTTGAATGTAGCGATATTACCTTATTAGAGAAATGTTCCACAAAATACAGCAATTCAATTCTGACTTCAACTGGGGACTCAGATGTACTAAGCCAGTACCTGTAATTTTCTGAATAGAACAGGAAGCAAGGTGAGAATCACTGTGAATTCAGGTCAGCCTGGAGACTTTAAGACTTCATGGAGAATGGACTGGGAATGCTCCTCCAGTTTCCTGACGTCACTCAGCCTGTGGGTCCTTAAAACAGCCCCTGAACCAACAAGCAGATATGAAAGAAGAAGGACTTCTGAGACCTGTACTGGGACCCCTCCGAGTGCACTAGGCCTTCTCTTTAGCAGTTGTATGATCAGGTGTTAGCAGGCATCCTCCTCCCAAAATACCTTAAGCCAAAAGAAATCCACCCCAGCTCACCTGCTTGCTTACATTTGCTGCTGATATGGAGGCTGGGGGGACTACCTTTATAGCCTGGCACTTAGCTCTGAGCAGACTGGTTGCTGGATACTAGGAAGAGTAGGTTTTTCCTTTAGAAGTATCAGTTAGACTTAGACCCCCAGTAGGCTTCCAAGTACCAAGGCCTGGGGAAGCCAGCCATGGAGCAAGTGGAAATTTGATGCCTCAGTAACCTTACTGTGTTACATAAGACACTGTATAGATGTGAGTCAGTCCCCTTGGGCTGGCCTAATCGCAGTCTAGCCTGGGAGTAAGGCTGAACGGAAGTACTGAAGAAGGGGACTGGGGTGGGAAGCAGGAAGGATCCCCTGGAACCACATCCCTACTTCTCACTTCTCACCCTTTCTTCCTCAGGGATCGCAGTAACCAATCACAGGCCTAAAGAGAACAGAAGAGGGATCCTAGCCAGTCTCTAAGCTGTGAGCAGCTGCTCTACATCTTCCCTGAAGAAAAGACAAGAGGAAGTAGGTTGAATACCCAAGACTATTTTGTGAGTAAATTCTTCCTTCGAGGAAGGATGGAGCAGATCCCTGACGTGTTTCTTCATTGGCAGGGGCCTGATTTCAGGATGGGCCTGTTTGAAGAAAACTGTTCCCATGAGAGGAAGGCTGATAGTGTGCCTGGTCATCACCGACTGAGCATGCTTCCAGCTCTTATTTTTCCTCACACTAGAGTCTCTACAATGGGAAGCTTCCTATGAAGCCTTCTTTACTGGCTAGGATCTTACATTGTCTCCAAAAGGACAATAGCTACTTGAGGGTACGGATTCCCAGCCATAAGGTATAAGTGAATCTCCCTCACCTTCTGATAAGGTTCCCTCCTGCCTGGATTAACATTTGGAAAAGCATGAAAGTTACTTTCAACTCGCACAGAACGCATTCTGTGTAGACTCTGTCTCCTTAACTAAACTGAATTTCAGCCTGGTAGCCTCCATAAGCTATTTTCCCTAACCTGACTCCTCATCAAATCTAGGCTGCCCTGTGGCTTATCTAGCCCTATGACTTAGAAAAGCCCACTGGGTTCTATGGAGGGCCTCGTGTGCTAAAACTATGGGACTGCAGCGAAGCTTTAACACTTATCCCATTATTGTAGGCACTGAGACTGCACACTATGTCCCAGACCATTAGCGGCCCCTCATCTGAAAGGGGAGTTTCATCTTTACGATGCTTGCAGTTATGCAATGCTTTCCCTTGAGTACACCAAGCACACAAAGTGACCCCACCAAAAAGGCTCAAGCCTCAGTCCCACTCACTATGTTGGCCTTTTGGAGGCTAGAGGGTATTGCATGATACCAATTTGTTACGTAAACCCTGCTAGCCATGGCAGGCTATGGTTTTGTAGTTATCTTGAGGGATGCCTTACATAACAGTAGAAAGTTCAGGTAGGAGCAGAATCGCAATTAACAAACACAGAGCAACACTCGCCACCATGTGCAGACACAGCAGACCTTCATTCATTTCAACCAACCCACACGATGGGGACAAGTGGTCTGCAGACCTCTGTCACTCAAGTGGACCCTGAGACCCTGTCAGCCTTGGCCAGCCAGACCTAGCCATCTCTACCTACCCAGACTTCCTGGCCTTCAGGACCTGTTCTGAAAATGAGCCAACATTCTACGTGGAACTGAAAGTTTGTTGGTTTATCTAGAAGTGCAAATACAAGCAAGAGTATTAACCTTCTCTTCAGGCAGTGAGGGCAAATAAGGTCATCCAGGAAAGGGTTTTTTCCTGAGGTATAGGCAAAACTGAAGACTAGGTGAAATTTGTGCTGTTCTTTCCATCTTCCCTCATGCTGCCTACCCAGGCTAGACCTTTCATCAACTCTGGCCTAGTCTCTTTACCTCTCCTCTCCATAGTTGACTTCCCTATGCCCCCGTCCCATAGAACTCTACTCCCGGTGAGCTGTCACCCCAAACGAAGATCTGACAAGCAAATCCATGTAAAGTAGTCAATGGCAAGTAATGGTGCCATATGTCACTTTTTTAAAAGGTACAGTGAGTAGATCCTGGCCATTTATGAGGGATACGTACCAGACTTTTGACAATCCACAAATATATTAACATCCTGAAAATAGATCATTCCCCCCACAAAATATCAGTTTTGGTCTAGCACCATCACTTTGCTAAACTTTTCAGCTTTCTTTTCATTGTAATCACTAGCACCTGCAGCTGACTGAAAGAGGGGACATTTTCAAAAATAACACCCGACATCTGGTCACAAAAGTTACTATGTATGTGTAGACTGACTCACTGTGAATAGAAGGCTATAAGTTGTATTGAAAGGTATGTGCTGAGTAGGGCACTAGGTTCTTTCATCATAGAAGGTATAGGCTCCACATACTAACCTCTTAGTATGTGCAATTCATTTCTGCACTCCAGCAAAAAGACTATTTCTTCTTTATTCGGGGGCATTATTTTTATTTTTTTTTAACTTTTTTAAAATTGTACTTTAGATAAAGGTTTACAGAACAAACTAGTTAATACATATACTGTTTTATGACATTGGTTCATAACCCCACAACAGGTCAACACTCTCCCTTCTCAACCTTGAGTTACCTATTGTCAGTTTCCCTGTCCCCTCCTGCCTTCTATTTCATGCCCCTGGGCTGGTATATACCTTTAGTGTCGTTTTGCTTTATGGGTCTGTCCAGTCTTTGGCTGTAGGGTGAACCTCTGGAGTGACTTCATTACTGAACTGAAGGGGTGTCGCAGGGTTTCTCCAGCAAAAAGACCATTTCTTACATGTTGAGGTTCTCATGAGGCATCCAAACCATGAATATTAAGTTTGCAAATGCGTTTGGTTTTTACAAGGAATGTGCCTTAATCCAAGAATGACTGTTCTTTGTCAGACCACTAAACACTCAGGACATAGTAATTTTAAATTACCTGGGGCTGGGGTAGGACTTTCAAAGCTTGATACCACGGCCAGAATCACAAAAGCCAAGAATGACAAGCTTAACCACATAGAAACCCCAAACCTCTCTATAGCAAAGAACCCCATCCTCAAAATCAAATGGCAAATTCGTTGACAAAGGGTTACAGCGTCTACTTTAGGGTTTCTCATGGTGAGGTCTGCAGATGGTACACGGACAGAGAACTGAATCTTAAACAATATGAATTTAGGCACTACAGGAGGCAGGTAGAGGAATATATTTGCCTTCATCTAAAGTACAATTTTGCCTTTCAAATCACACCATGTAAACAGCTGTCTCCTCACAAGCCAGGCCCTGGAATACACATTCAGGAAACCAGTCTCAATTAATTGTAAGACTAAAAAAAAAACAACTCATTGCCCTTGAGTTGATTCCAACTCACAATGACCTGATACGACAGAGTAGAACTGCCCCATAGGATTTCCAAAGCTGTCCACCTTTACAGAATGAGACTACCCCATTTTTCTCTCACCAGTGGCTGATGGGTTTAAACCACAACCCTTTCGGTTAGCAGCCAAGCACTAGGACTCCATAAGGCTTACTTAACCAAAAAACAACAAAGCAGAAACAAAAACCTGTTCCTGTCGAGTCCATTCCAACTCATAGTGACCCTACAGGGCAGAGCAGAACTACCCTACAGAGCTTCCAAAGAGCGCCTGGCAGATTTGAAATGCTGAACTTTCGGTTACCTGACGTAGCACTTAACCACTATGCCACCACAGCTCCAAGGCTCACTTAGTGAAGTACAAAGTACAAATAACTTTTAAAGCAATTTTTTTTCATGGAAACCTGGTCTCTGAATCTATACCCTTCCTTTCGCTACTATAAATCAGCTCAGTTGCTTTTGTGGTTCAGTACCATCGAGCCTATTTGGACTCACAGTTACCCGCACAACAGAGCAGAACTGCCCCATAGGGTTTTCTAGGCTGTAATCTTTACCACGAAACCGTGGTGGAGTACTAGTGAAACGCTACAGCTGCTAAGCAAGAGTCGGCAGTTCAAATCCACCAGGTGCTCCTTGGAAACTCTAAGGGCAGTTATACTCTGACCTATAGGGTTGCTATGCATTGGAACTGACCCAATGGCACCCAACAATAACAACAATCTTTACTGGAGCCTCTCGGTGGGTTGAAGCAGCCCAACCTTTAGGACAGCAACTGAAAGAGGATGTTAGCTGCTATTAAGTGAATTAGCACACCTAAAATAGCAGGCAGTATTTGCTCTTGTTGTTACTGTTATTGCTATTATCCTGTGAGCATTTATGTGTAGGAACCAGCCCTTGCCAGGTTAGAGGCTCAAATGTAGAGTTCTAGGGCTTTTAGAGCTGGAAGGGAACTCAGACTCAGAGTTCTATCTCAGAGGACACTGGGCAGGTATGTGCTGAGCCTAAAGGCAGAATACAGCTTCTCAAAAAGTTTTGGATAAAACCTTATAAATTTAAGGTAACAACAATGACAGTAATCACAACAACAGAATATTGCAAACTCTCCCTCTCTAGCCTGTTACATCTTACAGGTAAGGCCACTCAAATTTCAACTTAAGTTTTATTTAAAAAAATATGCTACATTTAAATCAGAAATTCAGCTGTTTTGCAACTTTTTTTCTATCTCCCTGTTGAGTTTTGTGGAGTTGGAAGTACATTCAAATGACAAGGTGGTAGACCCTAACAATAAGGTGACAACCCTCCCAGTTTTCCTGGGACTTAAAGATAAAAACTGAAACTCAAAGGATGGAAAAATATGTACCAAACATATACCAAAAAAATAAAAGGAATACTTTTAAGACATGCAACTTCTTACCCATAGTTTCAAGGTACTCTTTCTGTACCAACAAGCTGCTCATCCATTACCACCATTGTTGTTGCGCGTTGTCTAGTCCATTTTTGGCTCATAGTGTGACCCCATGTGGCAGATTAGAACTGCCTGATAGGGTTTTCTAGGCTATCATCTTTATAAGAACAAATCATCAGGTTTCTCCCAGCAGAGTGTTTAGGTAGGTTCAAACTGCCAACCTTTCAGTTAGCAGCCTAGTGCTTAACCACTGCACTACCAGGGCTCCTTCATCACTGATGATGATGATTTGTATGTATATAGATGACAGTGTGTCTATCAGAACTCCTACCTAGCTTTTACAGTTCCTGCATTGGTTGAAACCGAGAAAACCAAAGTTGAACCTTAACAAGGGTTTTGCAGGACTAGATTAAAGTTGGAAAATCTTTACATTTCACCACACCAACAATTAAGCAGTCAACCAACTAAAAAAACTTTATTGAGTACCAACTGTATAACTGAAAGCCAAAGTATAATCAAGCAAGCACGAACCACAGCCTACCCTCAAATCTCTGCAGTCCTAGTAATGCAGGGGTTAAAGAGCCTGGCTGCTAACTGCAAGGTTAAAATTCAAATTCACCACCTTCTCTCAGGGAGAAAGTTGTGTCAATCTGCTTGTGTAACAATTTACAGCTTTTTCTACTCTGTCGTATTAGGGTCACTATGACTCAGAATACACTGGACTGCAGTGGGTTTGGTGGGTTTGGTAGAGAGTCATTGAAAAGCCATAGGCTTTTTGGAAACCCTGGTGCCATAATGGTTAAGAGCTATGGCTGCTAAACCAAAGGTTTGCAGTTCAAATACACCAGGAACTCCTTGGAAACTCTGTGGAGCAGTTTTATTCTGTTCTGTAGGGTCACTAGGAATTGCAATCAAGGCAATGGGTTTCGTTTTTTTGTTTTTTGCTCTCAAATTACTTACACTTTTGTGTTCCAAAGAAACCAAGAGTTAAGCTGGGAGGCAGAGACAGGTCAAAGCTGACAAACTAGATATAAATGAAGAATGTGCCCCTCCTTTCTTCCCAGTGGGATAAGCTGTAGGAGTTGGGGTGGGCAGAGTGGGAGGAATAGCTTTTCCAGGATAAGAGGTGGCCTTATCCTGGAAAGGGGGCAAGATACCCAAACAGAAAATTGAAACATCAACTTATCAAATGCAATAGGAGTAAAAATGGCTGAAATGTGAAGATGGAACCCAGGGAATGAATGAAGTAAGAAAGGAGCTTGTCACCTAGGTGACAGTTGCCAAGCCCAATCACCTTCAAGGCCCAATAAAAGCCAGCAACAATATCTCCTCATTTCCTAATAAACATGTCATTCTGGGCAACACCTAAACCAAATTCGGGATCTCCAGTCTACAGGGTCCCAGTTGTCAAAGAAAATGAGAGAACGTTTTATTCCGCTAGAACCTACGAGGCTGTCACCACAAGACACTGTCCACCCTCCTGCCTCAAGGAAGACTGACAGCTTGCTGGTTTGCTCCTCAGCTATTTAGGGTGCTGAGTTGCTCTGATCCCAGGAGGCAGGGTGCTCAGATATGATCTACCCAACAAGTCTTCCTCCTCTCTCAACTGATGCCCTCAGTGCCTCCCATCTTCCATCCCATAGCATTTCCAGGCTTCATCAAGAACCAGTGTCGCTAAATAGGGGTCCACTAAATACATGAGAAAGACAAAAAGAGCAGAAGGAGCTGCAGATAGGTGGGCATGCAAATTTCAACTGGATTGTACACTTTCACTCAAACACAATAAAAAGAAAAAAATACATGACAAAGGAGGTATTTCTATTTAAGGAAGCCAGAAAACTTCCCAAGGCAAGATACAACGTGAACACTTCTATTTTAGGCTCTCAGCAAAAACCCTGGTGAGGTAGTGAGTAAGTGCTACTGCTGCTAACCAAAAGGTCTGCGGTTCGAATCCACCAGGCGCTCCTTGGAAACTATGTGGGGCGGTTCTACTTAGTACTATAGGGTGGCTGTGAATCAGAATGTACTTTATGGCAATGGGTTCAGTTGTTCTTTTTTGTTTGTTTTTAGACTCACAGGCCACTCACCCAGATCCAATCCTCCTAGACCCAGAGCCTAGGGAAGTACCCCTCTCACACGTCACCAAATTCTGCTGGATGGAGTTAAGGGAGAACCATTTAGGGAGCAGCTTCTTTCCCAGTTTAAAGAATGCTAAGGCTATACTCAGAAACCCTGGCAGCGTAATGGTTAAGTGCTGTGGCTGCTAACCGAAAGGTCAGCAGTTTGAATTGCCAGCACTCTTTGGAAACTTTCAGGCAGTTTGATTCTGTCCTATAGGGTTGCTACAAGTCAGAATCGACTCGATGACAAAAAGTTTGTTTAATGCTATACTCGTTCTTCCCAGTTTTTTCCCATTCCTGGCCTCTACTCCCACCGGCTATCACTGTCCAACACAGTTGCGCACAACTGTAAGGAGCTTGTTAAGAATTTGACTCTGCAGCGTTTCAGCATCTGTGATCTGAATACACTTGTTAGTAATCTTTCACAAGAAATGAAATTCCCTCCCAAATTGTTCTGTGCCCGGCCTGGCTTATTTTAGGCAAGATAATTTGTTGCCTAAAGTAAAAATCATAGGTAGGAAAGGGCTTCTAACCAAGTTGGCAGACCTGCATGTTCAGGCACTTCAAACACCCTGAGGTTAGAAACACTGGAGGAGCGGTGATGGTGAATTTGCTTTGGGGCAAAGGGAGGTAAACTTGGTCTTAGCATTAAGTGAAGGTAGCTCCTATCTTTCTAGACTGCTTTTAAAATTTCCTATTTGTGTGTCACTGAAAAATCATCCAAATGTTTTGGGGGTGCCCTGAATGTTTTATCATTGTGATAACCAGTTCCTTGGCTGCTACCTTGGCTGGGCGCACCAGTTGCTCATGTCCTAGAAGCTCAGAGCTAGAGGGAACCTTGAAGAGACAGCAAGAGTTTCTTTCTCTTACATAATCTGTGTCAGTGACGTAGAATAAAGTCTATCCTTCCACACGCTTACAAGGGTGCTCTTCGCCAATGGCTGTAAGAACACCAAATATCTGAGATTCTCCATGTTGCCTCACCTGCCTCTCTATTGCCCCACTTGTTCTCCTAGGCTGTCCTTTACCAGAATCCCCTCTGGCTGAGGGTAGCTGCCTTGTGTCTTCCCATTGTGTTTGCCCTCCCTTGTCTCTTCCTTGCCTCCCCAGCAGGATTTCTAGAAAGTCTAACCCACCCTCACACAGTCATGACGACAGGGACTCATCCAGCCCTCCACACACAATTCTTGAGACCTGCATCAAGGAGATGTCCTAGGACGCTCTCTGGGGCTGTTTGTGGTCATAACTTGAAATTCAAGGCTGTGATCCATGGAGGGGGTGGGGCCTCCCCATCCAGACGCTCGAAAAATTCTCACAGGTCTCTGATTTTTCTTACTAGCCCCCATCCCCATTACCAGAGAAAACTCACTGCCATGGAGTAGGACCGCCCCACAGAGCTTCCAAGGAGTGCCTGGTGGATTCAAACTGCCGAGTGTTTGGTTAGCGGCCATAGCTCTTAAGCACTACGCCATCAGGATTTCCTCCCCAACACCACTAGTAACTTAATTTATCAAAAAATTTTGCTTGTCCTCATTGTCACTCAGGGCCACCAGTAACTTAAAAGCCCTTGCAGTTTCGATGGGAGTTGGCACGTTTCAATTAGGGCTTTTGAGAAGAGCATCCCGTGGCAGAACCTCCCCAGTGGCTGTCGAAATGTATGCCTTTGAGGAAGGGATACCACTAGCTACCCCCAAATCACCAAGAGGTTGGCCCACCTTCTGGGCCCCAGCATCCCCCCCTGCAGGGAAGCCTCCACAGGCAGGCGCCCTTCAGAGTGCGGCTTGCACCTGCCAGACCTCCTTGCAGCTCCACAGGATCCAGCCATGGCAGCCTGGGCGCCTGATCTCTCTAGGGCCCTTTGCCAACTTCCTGGTGGCCCCTTTTGTCAGAGGTAAGGGTCCAGCGGAGGCTGGCTTCGGTGAAGACTGCATGTCCCCCCCTTCTTCCATGTGTCCAGCCACCCACCTGTGGAAGAAGAGCAGGATGGAGAGCATGGTCTGGTCGATGTTGCGATTGCAGATGCCCTCGTTGACCAGGTAGCAGGGGTCCCGCAGCACCGGCTCCAGCGAATCCTGCCGCATTATGCTGTTGAGCTTGTCTGTGTTGAGGTTCTCGAAGATCAGCTTCTCCTGCAGCTGCCGAAAGTTGTTCACGGTGGGACTACCGGGGCTGTTCTCCCCGTTGCTGCCTCCCTGGAGTTCGCTCCGGTGGGCCAGGGCTAGGCAGCAGTTGCAGCAGTCAAGACCGACAGGTGAGCGGCAGTCGGTCTTGGGCTGCGCCATCTCCTCTGGCTTGAGGATTGCCTTGCCCGTGAGGTCAGGGGCGGCTGACAGGTGCGCGCCCTCCAGACCGGCCCGAATGGACTCCAGGGTGCCTGGAAAAGACAAGCTGTGTGGAGAAAAGTTGGCAATGAGTGCCTAAGCCGGCGACCCTCTGCTCAGTCCCTTCACGGCTGGGCTCTCCCGGGTGCGAATAGAAACAGCTGGACAAACAGCTCCGAGCGGATCCTTCGGGCTCACTTCCTCCTCTTCCTCCTCCTCCTCTGAGGCTGGGGCCTCCTCCCCCCTCCCCCCCCGTGGTGCCTCACGCAGTCCCAGCGAGTCCCAAGTTTCCCAAGAGTGAGCGGGGTTCAGGGCGGACCTGTGGAGGCAGGAAGGGCGGGCAGCAGGGCGCTCTCCCTCCCTCCCTCCCGTGCTCCTCCTTCGGTAGCTCGCTGGCTCTCCCGCTCTTGGGCTCCCCTGGGCTGCGCCGGTTGAGCGGTGAGCGCGAGTGAGCAAGGAATCGAGCTGCACGCCCTGGAGTCAGCACTGGGCTGTGACAGAATGTAAATGACTCCCGTGGGGCCGGCGGGAGCTGGCCTCTGCGCTTTCCCGGCGGGCGCCCGTCCCCGCCCTCGCCCCTCCCGCCCGCTCGCACCCACACGCCTGCCGCTCGCACCGCGTCGCCCGCGCTCCTGGCAGCCCGGCAGGCTCGCCCTCCCTCCGCGCGCTTTGGTGGCCTGGCTCAGGCACTCTTGGTGCGCAGGGTGCATCCTCCACCTGAAATCTACTAGCAGCCGGTCTGGACGCCCGCGCAGATCCAGCCAGCCGCCCTGCCTCTCAAGTTCCCAGCTCGGTGGGCGGGGAAATGTCCCTGGTGCTGCGACGCCTACCGCGCCCGGGTAACCTTACAGGAGAGATGGGGCTCGCCCGTGACAGTCACAGCCCATCCTGTCACAGCCTTAGGCTGCCGGCACCCCACAGAGCGGTCCGGGGAGGGGGAATAGGAACACATCAGGAGCACCCAATAAATGTTTTAAGCCAAACTCACACGGCCACGCTCAAATTAACCTCAGTTTCTGTTCTGTACTCTCTCGGCACTTGCTGGCCTTTTTTTCTGCTCTCTGCTCTAGGGTCTCCACGAGTCGGACCCGACTCAACGGCAATGGGTTTTTTGGGCCCTGAATCACGTCTGAGAAGATCTCTGTCCTGGCTTCCCGGAATGTCAGCTCCCCATCAGACTTGCTCTACTCGGCCTTTTCTCCTTCTCCTGTCTTTTTCAGTATCCCCCTTCTTCTCCCACTCTTTCATTTTTCTTTTTTCCCCTCGTTCCTTACTGATTTTCCCTATTTTCTTCCTCGTTCCTCTCTCTTTCCCTTTTTCTTGCCCCTCTTCTCTCATTTTTCTCCTTTTCCTCATTATGACCTCTAGAGTCGCACGCAGTGGGTCGGCTCGACTCGATGCCAGTGGATTTGGTTTTGTCTCTTCGTAATTACTTGTCCCCCCTTCCCTTTTTTCTCTCCCATTTTCTTTCTCCCCTCTCGTATCCCTCATTTTATTCTCCCCTCATTTCCTCTACTTCTTCACTGACTTCTCTCCCTCCTTTTCTCTCCCCATTTTCTTTCTCCTCCCTTCTTTTCCCTCATTTTATTCTCCCCTTGCTTCCCTCACTCCAGCTGTCTCTTTTTCTCCTCAGTTTTGTCTCTGTCTCTTCACTTCACTTATCCTTCCCTATTTTCAATTTTTTTTCTTCCCCCAGGGTCGCTATGAGTCGGACCCGACTCGATGGCAATGGGCTGGGCCTCTTCACTGAACACTCACTTGCCCCTTTAGGCCTTTCCCTTTCAAAAGATGCGGTGAGTAGATATCCAGGTACCTGAAGGGCGCTGGAGGGAAAGAGCTGAGAACTTCTTGGCTCTAAGGAAAGAGTAATTCGGAAGCTGAGGTACGGTAAAATAATTACAACCGAAGAAAGCAAGGGAGGTCGGTGGCCTGGGTCATACTCCGGGTTTGTGAAATTGTGGGAATGTGCTGTGTGGGCAAGTGGTAGGCTTCCGGGGTGTCTGTCTCTGTTCTTGGAGACTTAGAGTGCTTTGTGTGTACAGGATTAAGTAATTAAAGGTTCCTGGAAAATTTGTTCAGTTTTCACAGACAACTCAGGTGGATTTGGGTTTTAGTCTGCGCTCTCCACGCCAGGTTTTGCTCGGCTCATCCATCAACCTTTGAAATAAAGCAGTATCTACTGCCACCTTGTGTCCAAGATATTGAACACTCCTTGACTGGATCCCAGTTTAGATCTTTGGGAAGCTCCAGAGGTGTCTGCTGGTAGAATCCGGATTACTCTGGTTCTGAGAGTAAGAGGAGGAGGACTCGGTCGCGGAGCTACCGGGCTGAACAGTAATCAGGGCCAAAGCCATCCTCTTTGTAGCCGAGCTCCACTTGTCTGAGACCCTGTAGATTGAGTTTCCACAGGTATCCTAACACTGCAAGGAGGAAACCCTGGTGGTGTGGTGGTTAAGTGCTACCTTTACTAACCAAAGGGTCGGCAGTTCAAATCCTCCAGGTGCTCCTTGGAAACTCTATGGGGCAGTTCTACTCTATCCTAGAGGATCGCTATGAGTCAAAATCGACTCGATGGCAGTGTTCTTGTTTGTTTGTTTGTTTGTTTAACGACACAAAGAAGCCCTGGGTGTAGTGCTTTGAAGTGCTACCAAAAGGTCAGCAGTTCAAATCCACCAGGTGCTCCTTGGAAACTCTTTGAGGCAGTTCTACTCTGTCCTGTAGGGTCATTGTAAATCAGAATCTATTTAAAGGCAAGGGGCCTGGTTTGGTTTGGGTGGCATAAAAGTTAAAGTGCTTAGCTGCTAAGCAAAAAAGCCAGTGGTTCAAACTCACCAGCCACCCTGCAGAAGAAAAGACTTGATGATCTGTTCCCATAAGGATCTGCTCCCATAAGGACAGCCCAAGAAGCCCTATGGGGCAGTTCTACTCTGTCCTATAGCATCACTATGGGCTGAAATCACTCGATGGCAATGGGTTTGTTTTGTTTTTTGTTTTTGGTTAGTGGCACAAGGAAACCCTGGTGGCATAGTGGTTAAGTGCTACAGCTGCTAACGAAAAGGACAACAGTTCACATCTGCCAGGTGCTCCTTGGAAACTGGACAAGGCAGTTCTCCTCTGCCATGTAGGGTCACTATGAATCGAAATCACTCAATAGCAATGAGGTGTTTTGTTTTGTTTTATGTTTGTGTGTTTGTTTTAGATTAGTGGTGCAAGGAAACCCGGGTTGCATAGTAGTTAAGTGCTACGCTGCTAAGGTAAGCAGTTCAAATCATCAGGTGCTCCTTGGAAACCCGATAGGGCTGTTCTACTCTGTCGTCTAAGGTTGCTAGGGGTTGGAATTGACTTCGTGGCAATGCTTTTGGTTCAGTTTGGTTTGGATGTCACAAAGTTAAAGTGCTCAGCTGCTAAGCAAAAGGTCAGTGGTTTGAACTCACCAGATACCCTGCAGAAAAAGATACCTGATGATCTGCTTCTATAAAAATTATAGCATAAGAATCCTTATGGGGCAGTTTTACTCTGTCATGTAGGGTGGTTATGAATCAGAATCACCTTGAGACAACACAAAAACAACAGATATTTCCTCAGGTGCTATAAGTATCAGCTCTGCTGATGAGAACTAATTTCTGTTCTCAGAGCTCAATGGGTTTTATGTGGGCCCTACAATTTGCAGAAATGGAGGGGGCAGTGTGTTGATGCAGTAGTCAGAAAACCAGAAACAAGCTATCTTCCTGGCTCTTGACAGGATCCCAAGATTGGACACGAAGAGGCCTTGGGGATAATTGGCTAGATCAGCTAAACTGAGAATATGGCCAGACTGTTGAGCAGTCTCTGTTTTTTCTACCAAACTCCAGTCCTATAAAACTATTCATTTTTTCCTTTATTTTTCTTCTTGGTCTTCTGTCTTCATCTCTTTCTTCTTCTTCTTAATATTTTTGGGTAAAAGCCAGAGGAGGCAGTAGAATATGAAATCTCATACGCATTGTATAGACTTATAGCCTACTTTAATTATAATATTATGATTTTACTCTTGTTTTAAAACTATTTTATGTTCAATGTAATGATAGTGAAATACATTAGATTCATAGAAGTCAAAGTTGTCTTTGGAGAACTGCTGGGACCTTTCGCTTCCATAGTTGCCTGAGTCCTCTTATCTTTGTGTTATAACCTTGGGACTGGGCCCTTGATTGCAGTATTTCCTTCTTGGCACTTGGTACCATTTGTGTCCTCCTGACATTTCCCTTGTTGTTGTCCTTGTGCTCAAGCAGTATTGTTAATAATTCAGCACAGCTTTGCATACTACATCTAGGCTGATCAAGAGCAAGTATAATTTAGATATAGAAAAATCTAGATAATTTGGAGATAGAGTTCAGAAAACTGGCTGGTATTTGCCTACAAGCCCAGCTTGTATTGACATATATCATACCTCTGCAGGAAGGCTGACTGGGCAGGGCCTCCTTGGCTCCCCTCTACAAAGCCTTGCTTTGCTGACATGTATTGGATGGAGAGACTCCAAGCAGCAAAATGTTCTTGCATAAACCCAGAGAGCAGAGGGAGGTCCCACTTCCAGACAAGAGCTGGCGTCTTTCTGGGTGGAGCAGAAAGGGGATATAAGGGATGCTTCATTCCCAGAGGGAGTCATTTAACAGTCACTTACTTTACACTTACCCTGTGCCAGGTATGGTGCTAGTGGAATTCAGACGTAAATAAGGCACAGCCCAAGGCCCCAAAGAACTTGTGGTCTCACTGGAGAGACAGATATATAAAGAGACAGCAACAGTACAAGTGGTAAATGATGATAGGGGCCTGGTGTGTATGTGTGTGTGTATGCATGCTCACTTTTCACGCATGCACATGTTGCAGGTGCATGGAGAGGGGTTAGCTTTAGAAAGAGGAAAGGGCAATCTAGGTAAAGAGATTAGGAATCAAGGTGTAGAGTACAAAGCAGTTCACTGTTACTGGAGAATAAAATGTGAGAGATGGAGTGGCGAGAGCTGAGGCTGGAAAGGCGTTCGGGTACCATGTCTCAGAGGACTGTGTGTGAAACATTAAGAAATATCCCTACTTCATTAGTTTGACATACATTTAGTCATCATTAAGAAAAAGAAGAATAGATACCATTTGTGGAGTCCCTACCACGTGCCAGGCACTTTGCATGTATGCAAATATATATGTATATATATAAACTCTCATTTAATTCCCACAACAACGCTGTAAAGTAAATATTGTGATTCCTGTGATAAAATGGGCTTGAAAAAGTTAAAGAAGCTGCTTTCAAGGCTACATAAGTAGTAAGTTGTGGAGGTCAGATCTGAACCGACAACTTTCTAACTTAAAGCTTGTGACTTGAACCATTAGGTGACTTTTTGTAGTGGGTTTATCAAACATTTACAAAACATAGACCCTGCTTTAAGAAGATTCCACACTTTAGCAGAAACAAATCACCAACTTTGTTTGGAAAGGGAAGAAGCGCCAGATAAGTAAAGCACTGCTAAAGAAGAAGAACACACTGGGAGGTCTCTCACTACCCAACTTTAGAACCTATTACATTGCCACAGTAGTCAAAGCAACCTGGTACTGGTACAAAAAGAAACAGATAGATCACTAGAACAGAATCAAGACCCCAGAAATGACACCATCTTCCTATGAACAGTTGATATTTGACAAAGTCCCTAAGACATTAAACTGGGATAAAAACAATCTCTTCAACAAATGGTGCTGGCAAAATTGGATATCCATCTGCAATAAATTGAAACAACACCCATGTCTTACATCTTATACAAAAACCAACTCAAACTGGATAAAAGACCTAAATATCAAATGTAAAACGATAAAGCTCATCCAAGAAAAAGTAGGAACAACAATGGAAGTTTTAATACACAACATAGACAGACTTCAAAATCTGTCAAACAAACCACAAACAGAAGAGAAAATAGATAAATGGGAACTACTAAGAATCAAACACTTTTGCTCATCCAAAGACTTTATCAATAGAACTAAAAGGCCACCTACAGAATGAGAAAAAATATTTGGCAACTCTATGTCAGACCGATGCCTGATCTCCATAATCTAGAAAGTACTACAAAATATCAATAAGAAAATGATAAATCATCCAGTTAAGCAGTGGGCAAAAGAGATGGACAGACACTTCTCTAAAGAGGAGATCCAGACAACCAAACAACATATGTGGACATGCTCACAATCATTACCTATTCAAGAAATTCAAATCTAAATGACAAAGAGATACCATCTCACCCCAACAAGGTTGGCCATGATCCAAAAAATGCAAAACAACAAATGCTGGAGAGGATGTGGAGAAATTGGAACTCTCCTACACTGTTGGTGGGGTTGCAAAATGGTGCAACCTCTTTGGAAAGCAATCCGGTGCTTCCTTAAAAAAATGAATATAGATATACCATTTGACCCAGTAATTCCACTGCTCAGAATAGATCCTACAGATTCAAGGCCATTCCCACCAACTGATATGTACACGAATGTTTATCGCAGCAGAATCCACAATAGCAAAAAGATGAAATCAATCTAGATGCCCAACAACAGAGGAATGGATAGGTAAATTATGGGATATATACTCAGTGGAACACTATGCAATGATAAGAGAACAACGATTTTAGGAAACATCTCATAACCTGGTTTCAACTGGAGGACATTATCCTGAGTGAAAGTAGTTAATGACAAAAGGACAAATACTCTGAGACCCCTAGGATGAGAACTTAAAAACAGACTTATGCATAGAAGAAAAGATTCTTTGACGCCTGCAAGGGTGGGGAGGGAGGAAGGCCAAGGGGGGGAGGGTTTAGATTAGATAGTTGTAGAAATTTGGTTGGGTGAAATCTGTCACAGCACACATTAGAAGGAAGATCAATATTAACTGGACTTTTACATAACATGATTACTCCTCCCATCCTAACCCAGTATTACAAAGACAGAGTAGCTGGGTCCAGGGGCCAGGGGCCAGGGACCGTACTCTCAGGGGAAATCGAGGCCAATTGGCACAGCTAGCATTTTTCTAAGAGAGACTTCTGCACTCCACATTGGTGAGTGGTATCTGGGGTCTTAAAATCTGCCAAGCTGCCATCTGAAGGTACAGCAAGTGGTCCCAACTCAGGAGGAAAAGATAATCACCAAGGACTGGAACTACATGGGGAAAGAGAACCCAAAAGACAGATAGACCCATGTGAGTGGGTGACTACATTGACTTGTGACCAGAAGAACCGGATGGTGCCTGGCCACCACCAGTGATAGCCATGACTGAGCTCACAAAGTTGAATCTCACTGGCAACACAAGAATAAAAAGGGGTGCACCCTGAGATCTCCACTAAAAGACCGCAATTGATGGTCCAGGGGCCTCGGAGCTACCCTTGGGAGCATGGTCGCTGCCCCTGATGCTACCCTTGTCAATAAATCATAATGGAGTTCAACTCTTTGGACAGGAATTGATTGGACTTGGCATCACAGAGCGACCATATCATGTATGCACTTTATGGTTCTATGAATCTATACGGTATCTTCCTGCTGACCTCTTACTGGAGGCAGGGGAGTGAGTGGAGATGAGACAATAGGAGATTATTGGGAGGATAAGACAGGTATGGAGTGGAGGGGAACGGTGTGCTGTCACCAGGCAGGGAGAACAGTGGGAGCTGATATAGTGGGCATGCAAATTTATCATAATAAAATTCCCTACTTAAAAAAAATTGTGTGCAATCAATGGTTTTCTAACTCATATATTTAAAGATTTCATCTGTATTATAGACAGCCAAGACGGAAATTGACACACCTGGTACGATATTTAGTATTATAATAACTGAATTTTTTATCATCTACCCTGCACCAGACACAGTGCCAAGTGCTTTGGATGACACTATCCACTCTAATTATTACAAGAACTGTGTGAGTTAGATACTGCTACCATCATCCCTGCTTAAGAAATGAGATAACTGAGGCACAGAGAGGTTATAGAATACATCTGGTCAATAGGTAGCTGCCCTCTAAGCAGCTATAGTCTAGTTAGGTTCAAATCAAGGAAGGCACAAACGAGTGCTTTTTAGACAAGCTCATTTCTCTACCATCATCGTTTAATTTCTCTAATTTTCATAGCTGGGAAAAGCACATTATCCTTCTGGACATCTATCACAATTGTTCATCACAGATTTGAAAAATCATACGGCTGGTTGGGGGTTAAAACCTTTTTTAAACCAGAGGTTCTTAACATTTTTTGTGCCATAGACTTTGACAACCTAGTAGTGCTTATGGAATAGGCAGAATAATGCTTGGAAATTTGTAAGATTAAACATGTAAGATTACTAAGGAAATTGATTCTATGAGAATGCAGTTATAAAAATATTGAAAATAAAAGATAATGATATTGTTATGTAAGTGCTTGCTATTAATGTAGTAAATAACAAGATTTAGATACAAGTCTAGTAACCTTTGTAATTTCAAAGTAATGACAAGTATAAAAAATACTTCAAGACACCTCTAATAACTGAATTGTGACATAAAGCTGTCAGTAATATTTTTCACAATTAAGTCACAGGTACTGCTAATACTACCATGATCTGTTCTCATTTGTAATAGATCAAAATCAAACCAAACCCACTGCTGTCGAGTCGATTCTGACTCAGAGCAACCCTATAGGACAGAGTAGAACTTTTCTATAGAGTTTCCAAGGAGTGCCCGGCAGATTTAAACTGCTAACCTTATGGTTAGTAATCATGGCAGCTAATCACTAGGAAACCAGAGTTTCCTTGTAATACAAATGCAAATTGCGGTTAGAAGCTGGTGAAAATAAAGATGCAGTATTTTTCCATCTGAGTTCATTTATCTCCTAAATATGTAAGAATGCTTGTCCTAGATTAGCACCTTTATAATAATAATATTAATAATAAGCACCATGAATGAATCTTTGCTGTATGCCAAGGACTGCACTAAGAGTTTTACCGGCATTACTGTATTTATTCCTAGTAGTAAAACTATGAGGTAGGCTTGTTTAACAGCTCTCAGAGGTAGAATTTGGCTTCCAAGTTTACACAGCTGACAAGTAGAAGAGATGGGACTTCACCTTATGTCAGTCTGATTCTAAACTCCACCTATGCTTTTAATCAAACTTCAGGCCTTGGACAGGCTAGGGGATAGCTACATGAGCATTACTGAAGAAGTTTATTTTTTAAAGTCAGATTCTTTGGATACCAGCCACAAGGGTTCAGATTCAGGAGATTTGGGGTGGGGACCAGGGATCTATATTTTTAAAAGGTCCCCGGGTGATTGTTATAGACAGTCACAGCTTGATGGATTTCCTACCACAGTGCTTGGGCATGGTAATCAAAAAGCGAACTAGTTGCTATTAAGTTGATCCCAACTCATGGCAACCCCTGTGTGTCAGAGTAGAACCATTCTCCTTGCCATTTTAGGTGGTTAATTTTTCAGAAGCAGATCATGAGGCTTTTTTTCTGAGGTGCATGCGGGTAGATTCGAACAGCCCACCTTTCAGTAGATGATCAATAAACATTTGCTGATCGAGGTATGAAGGGGAAATAAAATATGGAGATGGGTGACCAGGGGACTTTTAAAAATCACCCCTGGAGATCGTCCTTAGACCATTAGAAGTCTCAAGTAGTATAAACACCTCTGTTTCCAGACAAGGAGCTGGATGAGAGGACATCAGTGTCATTCTTTCAGTTTCTTATGTGCAAAAATGTCATTGTTAGGTGCCTTTGAGTTGATTCTGACTCACAGCAACCCTTTGTACAACAGAACAAAACATTGCCCAGTCGTGTACCATCCTCACAGTTGTTGCTGGGTTGGAGCCACTGTGTCAGTCTATGTCGTTGAGGGTCTTCCCCTTTTTTGCTGGACCCTCTACTTTGTCAAGCATGTTGTTCCCCAGAAACTGATCCCTGATAACATGTCAAAAATACATGAGAAAAGTCTTGCCATCCTTCCTTCTAAGGAGCATTCTGGCTCTACTTCCTCCAAGACAGATTTGTTCATTCTTTTGACAGTCCACAGTATAATCAATATTCTTCACCAGCACCACAATTCAAAGGCATCAGTTCTTCCTCAGTCTTCCTCATTCATTGTCCTGCTTTCACATGTGTATGAGGCAATTGCAAGCATTGTGACTTGAATCAGCTACACATTAGTCCTCAAAGTGACCTCTTTGCTTTTTAACACTTTAAAGAGGTCTCTTGCAGCAGATTAGTCCAGGGCAATATGTCGTTTGATTTCTTCACTGCCACTTCCATGAGCATTGATCGTGGATCCAAGCACGAGTAAATCCTTGACAGTTTCACTGTTTTCTCCATGTATCACGATCTTATTTATTGGTTTGTCGTGAGGATTTTTGTTTTCTTATAGTATAATCCATACTGGAGGTTATATGTAGTCTTTGATCTTCCTCAGCAATTGTATGTAAAAATAATAAGGTACATATGTACATGCAAGCAGTAAGAAAACATTAAATAAAGACTAATTAGAATGGGATAGAGTTAATAAGAAAACAAAAGTAAGATCCTGTATACGTAAGATACTTTAGTTTTTCTACTTGTAGTTGTGAATATATTTCTATATGGAGCCTTTCCTATGTGTGGATATTGTGTGTGTATGTGTGTATATGTGGTTGTGTATCAGTGAGGGGGACTTGTACAGAAGGGTGTATGAGTGTACACTACTTTTATCATATTTCTTAATATCAGTTGAGGCCACTTTCTCCACTCTCTGTACTCATTTAAAACAAAAAAGCCAAACCTGTTACCATCAAGCCGATTCCAATGCATTGTTGGATGTGTTACAGAGTAGTACTGCTCCATAGGGTTTTGCTGGTTGTGATCTTTATGGAAGCAAAGTGCTAGGCCTTTCTTCCACAGTACCTCTGGGTGCGTTTCAACCACCAACTTTTTAGATGAGTAGCTGCATGCAAACTGCTTGTGCCACCCAGGGGCCTTAGAGCTCAATACAATGAAACTATTATTAGAAGTTTTCAAAAAATTGTAGTATGAGCTTCTTTTCCTCAAGAATGCATCTATTCTTTCTAGGCATTCTTTAAGCACTCATTTGTTTGCTATAGTTTGGTTTTCATCCTTCTATTACAACCAAGACGTGTTCTACTCAGAATCCACACATTTTCTATAAAGTAAAACATATCTTCCTGTGGAAGGGTAAACACTAAATTGTTAACAGTGGTTACCTCAGTGGAGGGGCTTGAGTTAGGAATGGGGAGAAAGGAGTGAAGGGGAAGATTTTCTAGTATGATTACCATTTATCAAGAGATTAGTACATTTTACTTACATAAACTAAAAATTATTATTGTATTACTTTGTATATACTGCGTAACGTGAAAATCTGTAAGAGAAGGAAAACTCACATATTTTCCACTAATAAAGAGTGATAGAAAGTGGTATGACTGCACTGTCAAGGGCAGAAAACGTGAGAAACCTGGAAAAACAAGGTAGTCCTGCCAAGTTTTGGCTTTCACTGGTTTCACTTTACAAGATTTTAGAAAATTGACAGTACAGAAAGGTGTAAAAACTTATCCACAAGTCTGCTACTCAAAACTAAATATCAACTCACCATATCTCTTTATAGAACTGTGTCAAAGAGGTCATATTTTACTGCATGCTATATCAAGTATGGTGTTTTCTTCTAGAGCTCACAGTCTGGTATTTGAGTATGGCAGGGTGGACAAGAGGCACAAAGGGACAACCACAGTATATATGATAAACTTTGTGATAGGAGTAAGCATAGAATGCTAAGGGAACGCACTGTGGGAGTCTCTAACCCAGACTGGAAAGGTCAAAGAGCATTTCCTAGAAGAGGTGATGCCCAAACTCAGCCTTGAAAACTGAGTTAGGAAGGCTGAAGTGTATATCCACCCCATTTCCTAGTGCCTAGCGCACTGTCTTCTGAAACTCTGGTGGCGTCGTGGTTAAGTACTGTGACTGCTAACCCAAAGGCTGGCAGTTCAAATCCACCAGGTGGTCCTTGCAAACTCTATGAGGCAGTTCTACTCTGACCTATAGGGTTGCTATGAGTCAGAATTGACTCAACGATAGCCAGTTGGTTGATTTGCACACTGTCTATAGGATTTCTGTAAGTCAGAATTGACTCGATGGCAGTGGGTTTGGTTTGGGTTAGCACACATGGTAGCGTAGTGGTTAAGTGCTATGTCTGCTAACCAAAAGGTCGGCAGTTCAAATTCATGAGGTGCTCCTTGGAAGCTCTATGGGGCAGTTCTACTCTGTACTCTAGGGACACTCTGAGTCGAAATAGACTCAGTGGCAATGGGATTTTAGCAAGCACTTGCCTAAGGGGACCAAATGTAAAACAGTGCCTAGCACATATTAAGAACTCAATAAATGATATGGTGGTTGTCTGTTGCTACTGAGTCAACTCCAGTTGTGGTCACCCCTGTGCCATCTTCATGATCATTGGCATTTTTTAGTCCATTTCTGTGGCTGTTATGTCACTCCATCTCATTGAGGTTTCCTTCATTTTTGTTGACACTCTATTTTTACCAAATGCGACACCTTTTCCAGCTATTGAGCTTTCCTGATGACGTGTCCAAAGTAAGTGAGCCAGAGTCTCGTTATGCCTGTTTCTACAGAATATTCTGATTGTATTTCTTTTAAGTTTGACTTGTTTGTTCTTCTGGACGTTCTCAATATATTCAAAATTATTCACCAACACAACAATATGAGTGCATGAATTCTTCTTCTCTCTTCCTTTTTGTCCAGTTTTCACACAAATGTGAGGCAATTGAAAAGACAATGGCTTGGGTCAGGCACACCTTAAGAACATCAAAGTGACATCTTTGTTTTGTAAAACTAATGGTAGATACCATTATTTATTATTTTCTGACATTTTCATATGACCTGTGATTACTATAAGGAATAATGAGATAATTCATATAAAGTGCTGAATATTTTGTTCGTGGTGGCTGCCACTGAGTCATTTCCAACTCATGATGACCCCATATGTCGGGGGTACAACTGCTGTGTAGGGTTTTATTGAGTTCTTAATATGCAACCCTTTGAAAGCAGATGCCAGGCCTGTCTTCCAAGGCACTTCTTGGTGTGTTTGAACTACCAATCTTTCGACTCGTAGTCGGGCACTTAACCATTTGTGCCACCCAAAGATTTGATAAAGTACTTAATATAGTGCCTAGCCTATAATAAATACAAGGAGCTTTGGTGGTAGAATGGCTAACCACTAAGCTACTAACCAAAAGGCTGGTGGTTCGAACCTACCAGTTACTCTGCAGGAGAAAAGATTTGGCCATCTGCTCCACAAAAAATTACATCCTGGCAAACCTCATGGGGCAACTTTCCTCTGTTGCACAGTGTCACTGTGGGTTGGAATCAACTCAATGGCACACAACAACAGCATATAAGTGCACAGTAAATGATTGCAGTTGATAGCATTGTTGTTTTCAATATTACTAGGTTGGACTGGACCGAGATGTAATCTTCACTATGTGATAGTCGGGGTTGTCTGACTCTGAAGTTTGTCCTAGTACATCATCTGTAAGATGGTGTCCCCATGTTTGTGCTCAGAGCTTTTCTTGATAACATCCTCTGACCCAACCACCACTACCACAATCACCAGTGAAGTAGTGTACTCAAGCCTCCAAAAGGACATAGAAAATAGAGCTGATGGTTGAAGAAGTGGAAAATTAGCTTGGTTGCCTCTGGAAATATTTTCTGTGAGATTATGGAATGGCTGTCTTGATTTTCTGATCAGTGGCCCCTGCATTGCTAAGCTGATGACAGTTGGTAGAAGTGAATCAGAAGTTCTGTTCATATTTCTTAGGCAATTCTGCTGCTGTAGATCATAGGGTAGAATATATGTGTATGTAAGCCGTAAGTATACTCCTTAGTCCAACCTCATCTCTCCATAAGGGCCAGCAGCAGTTCCTTCTCTGATTGCAATTGGTGGTTACCATTCCCTTAGTTTTCAGAGCTAGTGCAAGTTTTAGTCTTTTTGCAGAGCTTCATAGATACTTTAATGGATATTTGTAAATGATGAGTGTCACATTGCTAGCTTGATAACTTTTCCCTGGATACAACTGGCCTTCTTGCTGAAGACTTCGGTGAGAAGGCCCAAAAGTCCTTTGGTTTTTCACGGTTCTTTGTTACTACTCATTTTTTTCATCCTTCTCCATCCTGAGCACCCTGTTTTCATCAGTTACCTCATTTTACGCAGTGTAGGAGTCCTCTTCCTTTTTGTAGGGAAAAGCTATGTTGTACTCCTCTGAAGCCTTGATGTCTCCAGGAGAGAGGGAGGTTAAAGGGCGAAGGGAAAGTGATGAAACCTGTGCGCTGGCCATCAGGATGTGGGGATTGGGAGGCACTGTTTGCTATCTTCCTCTTTGGGCTGACAATCCAGGCAAACTGTAAAGAGCAGGGCGGGAGAAAGGCAACCATCTTGGAGAGTTAGCTTGTTAGGTCTTGATATTGTATCTAGATCTCAAGCTACTGATTAGGGGCCCTTGGACCCGATATTGAAACTCTTGTTGGGTAGTGGGTAAGTGTTGTGGCTGCTAACCAAAAGGTTGACAGTTCAAATCTGCCAGGTGTTCCTTGGAAACCTTGTGGAGCAGTTCTACTCTGCTCTGTAGGGCGCTATGAGTCGGAATTGACTTGACAACAGTTGAGTTTGGTTTTTTGGTTTGGAGCTGGTATCAGAAATCCTGGTGTAGTGGTTAAGTGCTATGGCTAGTAATCAGAAGGTTTTACAGTTCACATCTGCCAGGCAGTCTTGGAAACTCAATGGGGCAATTCTACAGTGTCCTATAGGGTCACTATGAGTCAGAGTCGACTCAATGGTGTTAGGTTTTCTGGGGTTTAGGACCCAATGTAGTGGAAAAATGGCTTGCGTTGTTGTTGCTATTTTTTAATATCCTGTCTAAGTGTATCTCTTTTCCTGTATTAGCTTTCTAAATCTTGATATTGTGCCATCAGATTCATTTGTTTGCTCTGTTTTCTACTCCTTATAGCATTCTCATTTGTTTTTCAGCTGCAACTGAAAATTCTGGACTCAGCTTCTCTAGCCCTCTGTGACCACTCCATACATTGGAATATAGGCAGACTCCAACTTACAGACAGGCTGAACTCTTAAAGTTCATTCTGAAGTCAATTATTTGGAAGGTGACATGCATTTTTCCATAGGGGGGAAAAATGTTATAAATGGTAGTTACATTTCCAGGCCAGCCCACAAAAGATTTTTTATTTTAGCTTCAAAGTACTAGAAATGCAGGATATTTCCAATGAAAAAGTAGAAAATCTTGATAGTTCAGCAAAAACAAGAAAACAATCCAATGAAATAAGAAATACTTTCATTTGACTGCTGGCTCTAGAGTAAAGTAGTTGAATTGGATGAAGCAGACAGAAACTCTCACGGAGGCTCTCAAGGGGGCTTACTGAAACTTTGAAAGGCTACAGAGGGTCATAACATTAGTTCTTTATTATTTCTAATTTCACCTCAAAATTTATGGCTTTTAATAATAATGACTACTATATACTATATTGAAGGTCCCTGAGTGATGCAAATGGTTAAGTGCTCAACTACTAGCCTAAAAATTGGTAGTTCAAACCCACACAGAGGTGCTTCATAAGACAGACCTGGCTGGCAATCTGCTTCCAAAAGGTCACAGCCTTGAAAACCCTATGGAGCAGTTGTGCTCTGCACACATGGAGTTGTCATGAGTTAAAATCAACTCGATGACAACTAACAGCCACCACCATATAACAAGCACTTATGGAAACCCTGGTAGCGTAGTGGTTAAGTGCTACGGCTACTAGTTAGAAGGTCGGCAGTTCAAATCCACCAGGCGCTGTTTGGAAACTATGTGGGGCAGTTCTACTATGTCTACAGGGTTGCTGTGAGTGGGAATCAACTCAACACCAGTGGGTTTGGTTTTTGATTTATGGTTTATCAGGCACTACTACTTGGCAGTTGACATAGTTTCCCCTTTTTTCATCCTCACAACATCACTATGAGGTAAGCATAGTAATGACCATTATTTTACAGATGAGGAGACTAAGGCTCATAGACACTAATGTGCTTGACAAAGTTGACACAGCACAATTGGAAACCAAGTCAGTGTTACTCCCCAAACTTGTGCTTTGCAATAATTTACTGGGCCACCCTTTTCTTCTTTTTTTTTATCCTGATATGTCACAAGCCCTATTTCTAGGATGACCAGCTGTGATTAGTTTGTCAGCTCAGAAAAGAAACAAAGATCGGAGAAATCAACAGAAGTTGAGTGAGGGAAAGAAAGAAGGGGGAGATAGTTTTCTCCCTTCCTTTCTGATGTAGCTAAGCATAAATTCAGCTAAGAAACCATATTTGAAAAAAGCAATTGCCCCCACTACTGCTGAGTCGATTCTGACTCATAGCGACCCTAGAGGTCAAAACAATTGCCATCAGGTCTATTCCAACTCACGGTAAATAGAATAGAGCTCCCCCACAGGGACTCCAAGGCTGTAATCTTTATGGAAATAGATCCAGTGGAATGGGGTGATTGGTGGATTTGAACCTCTGACCTTTCAGTTAACAGCAAGCTCTTGATCACTGCACCACCAGAGCTCCATTAGAAACCACATATAGCCATACTTTTTAAACTTTACTGTGCAGACAGATCACCTTGACTCTTGTTAAAATGCTGATTATTATCCAGTAGGTCTGGGGATGGGCCTGAGATTCTGCATTTCTAACACATTCCTAGGTGTTTCTGGCGCTCACGGTCAGAGGACAACATTTTGAATTACAAGGCCGTATAGTACAATCGGAAACCCTGGCGGCACAGTGAGTTAAGTGCTACATCTGCTAACCAAAAGGTCGGCAGTTCAGATCTGCCAGGTGCCCCTTGGAACTCTGTGGGACAGTTCTATTCTGACCTTTAGGCTTGATATGAGTCGGAATTGACTCGACTGCAGTGGATTTGGTTTTATAGTGCAATTGGAGACCCTGGTGATATAATGGTTAAGAGCTATGGCTGCTAACCAAAAGGCTGCCAGTTCAAATCTACCAGGTCCTCCTTGGGAACTCTGTGGAGCCGTTTTACCCTGCCCTATAGGATTGGTATGAGTTGCAGTTGACTTGATGGCAATAGGTTTGGTTTGTTGGTTTGGTTTTTTGTAGTGCAAATGGGAAACCCTGGTGGTGTAGTGGGTAAGTACCATGGTTGATAACAAAGAAGTCAGCAGTTTCAAATCCATCAGGGCCTCCTTGGACACTATATGGAACAGTTTTACTCTGTCCTGTGAGGTCGCTAGACTGTGAGTCAGAATCAACTCAACAGTAGGTTTTTGGTTTTCATAGCACAAATGATAAAAAAAAATTAAGCATCCATTAATACCTGGTGCCTAAGTTAATTGGGATCAGCTTCTACACAAGTAGTAACTTACTTGGTTTTCTCCTGCAGGCTGCCCCGGGCCTGCAGGCTGTCCCAGGTCTTTCTGTGTGCTTTGGGTCTGCCAGTTTGTTTCAGTTTATGCTCGGCTATACATCTATATACATGTGTTAAATACATATGAACACCTTCTACCACTCTGAGCTCTAAAGAGTCTCAGTCAGATATTAGTTTCTCCTGGCACAAGCTGGATCTCTGGCCATGGATTTCTGGGCCTCAACAGCTGCTCTTAGCTTTCTTTCTCCCCAACCATTAAGAGCAGTCTTATAAAGATAAAGTTCATACCATTACCATCCCAGCTCTTTCCAATTTCTTGTCCCAGAACTTTGCCTTCATCTGGAACGGGAAAAAGCCTTGGCTTTTTAAAGAAGCCAAATCCTTATTCCTTCAGTATTGTCTGGAACACAACCAAGCATTGGTTTAAGGCAGCCACTGAAAAGATTCTTTGCAGAGTTCTCCCACCTATTCCAGAAGCCCAGAGAAATTTGTTTCCTGGAAGGATATTTGCTTTATCTTGCCACCTTCTCTCCTTCCCACTTCAGATTTTAATTGTGACCATTTGGAACCATTTTTCAAGTTTTTCTTCTGTTTTTGAAACCTGTAATTCTTTTTAATTGTGATTAAGTGAAAGTATACAGTCCAAATCAATTTTGCACACCCACTTATCTGCAGCTGCATCTGCTCTCCTCATCCAGTGACTGCATAATCCACCTTTTCATTCTGTATTTCTGGTATCCTCTTAACAAGCACCTGTCCCCTCCTCTCCACCCTCTTCCTTCCTGTCTAGAAAAAAACCAGTAGGACAGCATCCTATAAATGTATAAAACCGTAAAATACACACACCATATGGTCACACTGTGTCCCGGAGTCTACCCCATTCTTGTCTGAAGAGTTGACCTCAGTACTGGTTTCAGGTCAGGGGCAGCAGCAGATCTAGGGGCTGGGCCATGTTCACAGGGGACCCTCCAAGCTGTAAGGCCATCAGTTCTGGTCTTTTCATAGAGTTCTTGAGCTGCACCCTTCTTTTTCTCATGTTACCTCAGGGACTCCACACTGTGTCCGCCTTCACAGCTGCCTTTAGTGATGGCCGGGTACCATCTGGTTCTTCTGGTCTCATGCTGATGCAGTCTCCCATTTATATGGGTCCTTCCGCATCTCCTGGGCTCATTTTTCCTCATGTATTTGTTGTCATTGGTCATCATATGTTCCAGATGAGTTGGGACTGTTTGGTGTACCTCAGGTGGCAGCTTGCACACTTTTAAGGCTCCAGATGCCACTCACCAATATGGAGTGAAGAAGACTCTCTTAGCCAAAGACTGGTTATGCCAGTTGACCTTGATATCCCCTCAAAACATGGTCCCCAAGCCCCCACCCCTGCTACTCTATCCTTTGAAATATTGGGTTGGGTTTAGAAAGCTTTTCATTTTACACTGAAATCCGGTCGTGTTGATCCACTCTCTATTGCATGCTGTCATTGCTTTCACTTAACCAAATTCCTGTCTGCTATCTAATCTATGACCAACCCCCTCCGTCCTTATCCACCTTTGTAGCTGCCAAAGAGTCTTTTATTCTGCACATAAGTCCATTTTTAACTCCTTACAGAAGAGGTCTCATACAATACTTATCCTTTTGCAGCTGACTAATTTCACACAGCATAATGTTTTCCAATTGAAACCAGGTTATGAGATGCTCCCTAAAATCATCATTGTTCTTTATCATTGCAGAGTGTTCCATTGAGCGTAGGTACCACAGTTTGTTTATCCATTCCTCTGTTGATGGGAACCTAGATGTGTAAGTATCTGTTCACGTGACCACCTTTATTTCTGTAGGATATATTCTGAGCAGTGGGATTGCTGGATCATATAGTATTTCTATTTCTAGCTTTTTATGGAAGTGCCAAATTGCTTTCCATTTTGTATAGACTCTGTATTCTTTCTTAATAGCATGAGTTAAAGAAGGCTTTCTGCTCCAATAGTCCTTGTTTTTTAAGTAGGAACTTAAAGCACAACTGAATTGCTTTTCCGTCTTCTCTTCCTCTGCTGTGGCTTTTCTAACACACTTAGCTGGTAGGTGTTTATCTAACCTCCACTTGAATTGACTAGTTGAGCCTATATTTCATTAGTGGACAGATGAAAGACTGAAAAAGAATTGCAGCCTCCTCTTTGTTACTTCTATCCGTCAATTGTACTTTTCCTGTAGAGAGCAGAAGTAGTCTTTCAAATGTTTCATGACAGCTATACTATCCTTCTTTAACTATATCTTTGCTAGGCTAAACCTACCTATCTCTTAAGCAGTCCGTAGTGATTCCTTGATCCTTATGTAGATGTGCTAAAGTTTGCAAATATCCAATTTAAAATGAGGTGCCTAGAAATGGACATACAGCTTTGTGTGTGCTTTGACCATCATGAGCCCATTGGGACTACTACTTCATGTGACCTTTCAATGCAATGCTATTGACTATATTAGCTTTTTTTAAAAAAAAAAAAAAAGAGCAAGTCACTTCTTCACATTTATTGAGCACTTATTTGGGGTGAGCTACCTAGCATCTATACTTGAGGTTATTCGATGTTGTTATTTCTCAAGCTGAAAGAACTGAAGAAAAAATTCAAGCCTGACTTGCAGTAGTGAATGACTCTATGAGGAAAATATTAAATGAGTAAGGAAGGATCATAAGAAGATAGAAGGAATACAGAGTCATTATACCAGAAATAATTGATTGACATGCAGCCATTTCAAGAGGTAGCATAAGATCAGGAAGTGATGGTACTGAAGGAAGAAGTCAGAGGTGAACTGAAGGCAGTGGCAAAAAACAAGGCTCCAGGAATTGATAGGATATTAATTGAGATGTTTCAACAAAAAGACACAGCACTGGGAGTGCTCACTTGTCTATGCCAAGAAATTTGGAGGACAGCTACCTGGCCAACTGACTGGAAGAGATCCGTACTTATGCCTGTTCCCAAGAAAGATGATCCAACTGAATGCAGAAATGATTGAACAGTATCACTGACATCACACACAACTAAAACATTGCCAGAGATCATTTAAAAACAGTTGCAGTGGTATATTGACAAGGCACTGCCAGAAATTCAAGCTAGATTCAGAAGAGGACGTGGAAACAGGGATATCACTGCTGATGTCAGAAGGATCTTGGCTGAAAGCAGAGAGTATGAGAAAGATATTTGCCTGTGCTTCACTGACTATGCAAAGGCATTCAACTGTGTGGACCATAACTAATTATGGCTAACACTGGGGACAATGGGAATTCCAGAACACTTAAATGTGCTCTTGAGGAATCTGTGTATGGATCAAGAGGCAGCTGTACAAACAGAACAAGGGAACACTTCATGGTTTAAAGTCAGGAAAGATGTGGATCAGGGCTGTATCCATTCACCATACGTATGAAAATCTGTATGCTGAGGAAATAATTCGAGAAACTGGGCTATATGAAGAACAGAATATCAAGATTAGAGGAATACTCATTAACAACTTGTATTATGCAGATGACACAATCTTCCTTGCTGAAAGTAAAGAGGACTAAAAGTACTTACTGATGCAGATCAAAGACCACAGCCTACAGTACGGATTACACATCAACATAAAACAAAAATCCTCACAACTGGACCAATAAGCAACATCACGATAAACAGAAAAAAAGACTGAACCCTCCTACACTGTTGGTGGGGTTGCAAAATGGTCCAGCCTCTTTGGAAAGCAATCTGGCGCTTCCTTAAAAAAATGGATATCGATATACCATTTGACCCAGTAATTCCACTACTTGGAATATATCCTACAGATTCAAGGCCTTTCACACCAACGGACACATGCACCAGAATGTTTACCGCAGCACAGTCCACGATAGCAAAAAGATGGAATCAACCCAGATGCGCAACAATAGAAGAATGGATAGGTAAACTATGGTACATATACTCAATGGAGAACTACGCAATGATGAAGAATAACGATGATTCCAGGAAACATCTCCTAACCTGGTTTCAACTGGAAGACATTATGTTGAGTGAAAGTAGTCAGCAACAAAGGGACAAATACTGTATGAGACCTCTACGATAAGACCTCAAAAACAGACTTGTGTATAGAAGAAAAGACTCTTTGACAGCTGCAAGGGAGGGGAGGGAGGGAGGGGAAGGGGGGAGGGTTTAGTTTAGATAGTCACTAGAAATCTAGTTGGGAGAAAGTGGTGATAGCACACATTAGAGACAAGAACAACATTAAGTGGACTTCAGCATAACTTGAGTAGTCCTTCCATCTTAACTCAATACTGCAAGTATAGAGTAGCTGGGGCAGGAGGCAGGGGACCATGCTCTTAGGTGAATTCCAGGCCAATTGGCACAACTAGCGTTTTGCTAAGAGAGTTCTCTGCACCCCACATTGGTGAATGGCGTCTGGGGTCTTAAAAGCTGCCAAGCTGCCATCTGAGGACACAGCAAATGGTCCCAACTCAGGAGGAACGGATGCTCACCGAGGACCAAAATGACATGCGTTAAAGACAACCGAGAAGACAGACAGACCCACAAGAGTGGGTGCCTACATCGACTTGGGACCGGAAGAACCGGATGGTGCCCGGCCACCACCAGTGATAGCCACGATGGAGCTCACAGAGAGGAGTCTCACTGGCAACACAAAAATAAAAAGGGGTGCATCATGAGATCTCCACTAAAATACCTCAATTGATGGTCCAGTGGTTTTGGGGTTCCTCTGAGAGCATGGCCCCTGGCCCTGATTCTGCCCCTTCCCATAAATTATAACAAAGGTCCACTCTTTGGACAGGAATGGATTGGACTTGGCAATGCAGAGTGACTGCATATTGGAAGCACTTTGTGGTTATAAACATCTACAGTATATTATCTTGCTGACCTCTGGCTGGAGGAAGGGGAGTGGACGGAGAGGAGGGGAAAGGAGGTTGTTGGGAGGATGAGACATGTATGGAGCAGAGAGGAATAGTGTGCAGTCACCGGACAGGGAGAGCAGTGGAAGCTGCATATAGGTGGGCATGTAAATTTATACGTGAATGTACATTTTCACTCAGTTATGTTAAATAAAAAGAAAAAGAAAAAAGAAAAAAAGACTGAAGTTGTCAAGAATTTCATTTAGATGCACAATCAATGCCCATGGAAACAGCAGTCAAGACATCAAAAGATGCATTGCATTGGGAAAATCTGCCACAAAGGACCTTTTAAAGTATTGAAAAAGTAAAAATGTCACTTTGAAGACTAAGGTGAGTCTGGCCCAAGACATGGTGCATTCAGTCACATCGTATGTATGCAATGGCCACACAATAAATAAGAAAGACAGAACTGATGCTCTTGAATTGCAGTGTTGGAGAAGAATATTGAATGTATCATGGGCTGCCAAAAGAACAAACAGATCTGTTCTGGAAGAAGTCCAACCAGAGTGCTCCTTGAAAGCAAAGATAGCAAGACTGTGTCTCACATACATTGGACATGCTGCGAGGAGGGATCAATCCCTGGAGGACATCATGCTTGGTAGAGTGGAGGGTCAGCAAAAAAGAGAAAAACCCTCAACAAGATGGATTGACACAATGGCTACAACAATGCACTGAAGCTTAATAAAGATTCCGAGCATGATGCAGGACTAGGCAGTGTTTCGTTCTGTAGTACATAGTGTCACTGTGAGTTGGAACTGACTTAACAGCACCTAGCAACAAGCTAACATCTATGAAGCAACGTCCCCCTCCCCCCATCTAATAATAGATGTTCTCTGTTCTTCCTTAAGCTGTGGGGCCAGGAGGTGATGATACAGCTCTGGTTTTCTAGTCCTTGTTACTTTCATCCACTGTCCTGCTTATTAAAACACTTACAGTCTTCCTCTCCACCCCAACTCTGGCCACCATCCTGTGATTTTTATTGTCCTTGTAGATGACCCATCAAAAAAGCTTCATCCTTTCAATAATTTTTGCCTTCGCTTCACTTCCCATAGTCCACTTTATCCTCAGCAGATGACCTTACCTCTTATTCCATTCTGAAAATCTAGGCCATCGGATGCGTTTTCCTGCCCTTACCCCACCCTGCCGCATAGCTGTGTCCCTACACATTCTATTTGTCTCTTTCCTGTCTTGCGGGAATATACATATTTTCTCCAGTTTAAGACTAATCCATCTACCAGTGCTTTGAATTCCATTCTCTTCCATCTCTTTGAAGACCACTTGTCATCAGTCGTCCCTCTTCTCAGCTCTATCCTCAGCCACTCCTTCTCATTCAACTGCCTACTTCCCAGCATCATTTAGCCATGCTCAGCTTTCTCCCATTATGAACAAACAAAACTCTTCTTTGTCCTTGCCCGTAACTGGCTCACACTGTATTTCTGTCCTTTCATTATCACAGAAGATTTTCAGGAGTAGTCCACACTCATTATCTCTTTTTCCTCAGCTACCATTTATAGCTCAGCTCCCATCAGTCTGGCTTTTCTGCCCTCAAAACACCACTGACCCTGCTCTTGTTGAGGAAACCAATGATATACTAATTGCAAAATCCAACAATTTTGTTTTTTATTTTGCTGGACCTTTCTGTTGCTTTTAACATCATTGATCACTCTCTTCCCACTTCTATCCTCATACTTTGCTTGAAATTGTCTACTCCTTGGTTTTGGTGATGCTGCTTCTCTCCTGATTCTCCTCATTCATCTCTGGCTACTCCTTCACATGTATCTTCACTAACTTTTCCTCTGCTGTACCTTAAATGCTGGTCTTTCCCAGGATTTTCTTTTTTTTTCTATCCTTTACCTCTTCCCTAGATTACCTCTTTCATTTTCGTGTTTTTATCTATCGTACTGTTGACTACCAAATCTATATCTGAAACCCCAAGTTTCTCTTATGAGCTCTAGACCTGTATACTCAAATGATACTCCTATAGATACCCCAAAATAAAAATCAACATGTCCCAAATTTACCTGCCTTGTTCAAATATGCCCCCTCCTCCTTACTATAGCCCACCATAATCATTTTGATGACTCATACTTTATTTGCACAATTGTGCAGGCCTGGAACTTGGGAGACTTCCTTGATTCTTCATTCAACAAATCACCACCAAGACCTGCCGAATCTATCTTCTAAGTATCTGTATGATACAACTTTCATTTATATTACTATAGCATACATATTATTCCAGTATCTCCATCATCTCTCTCTCTCCCTGAACTATTCAAATAGTTGAACTGGTCTTCCTGCCTCTTGTCATATTCCCCTTTCAAGTGTCCTCCACGCTGAAGCTAGAATCAATTTTCTATAATATAAATTGTGTCACATGAGGCCTCTGCTTACAGCCCTACTGTAGCTCCCCACTACTTACTGGTACAGAGTAAGCTGCTCCACATGCTTTACAAGGCCCCTCCAAACTTAGCCCTGTCTATCAGTCTTATCCACAATCATCCTTCCCTATCTTCTTTGCCCAGATATTGCCAAACTAAGCACGCCATCATGCCTCCATGCCTTTGTACACACCATTATCTCTCCTTACCTCTTATTTGGCTTTCAAAATCAGACTGAATGTATGTCTGTATGAATACACAAGAAACGAGTGACAGTGATTTGCCTCTGTGGAGAATTGGGTGACTGGGGAACAGGGATGGTAAGCAGATTTACTGTGTCCATCCTTTTAGACTTTTTGTGCTTTGCACCATAAAACCAACAAAATAAATAAATATGGGGAGGAGGAGCAGGTTCAGTTATCATGTCTTCCAAAAAGTCATCTCCCAGTTATAGTTTTTCAGTCTCTCCTTTGTACTACCTCAGGGCTTAGTATGTCTCCTCTAATTATAACAATCACATTGTGTTGTAATGTATCTTTCGATTTACCTCTCTCCCTGGATTGTGAGCTCCTTGAGAGTAGGCACTGTATCTTATTCCCCTGGAATCTAGTACAAACCAATAGCCAAACTCATTGCCATCTAGTCAATTCTGACTCATAGCAACCCTATAGGACCGAGTAGAACTGCCCCACACGATTTCCAAGGAGTGGCTAGTGGATTTGAACTGCTGACCTTTTGGCTAACAGCCAAGCTCTTAACCACCACACCACCAGGGCTCCCAAACTAGCACTGTGCTCCATAAATGTTTCTTGAATGAATAAATGATAAAGAAAATGAATGAAGGGTGTAATACCCCAATTATAAAACAGGGCTCCTAGGCTTACCTATACTCTTTCCAGAGTTCCCTCATTCTGTCCTTTTGCCACATGTTGAACCTAATGTCATCCATCACCTTGTCAGTTGAGGTCCAGCATCATCCAAGGCTACCCACATAATTTTGATATCCCTCTTACCTTTGATGTCATTGGTAGATTTAATATGTTTTTATATGTTCTACTCTGAGTTACTGAATCACAGAATGGGGATGATTTGTAGAGTATCTGCCATTTATTAAAAATCTACAATATCTGAGTGAAATCAGTGACAGCACACAGTAGAAAGAAGATCAATTTAACCAGACTTCAACATAACATGAGTACTCTTCCAATCTTACCCAAAATTGCAAGGACAGAGCAGCAGGGGTGAGGGTCCGGGAACCATACTCTCAGTGGACATTGAGGCCAATTGGCATAACTAGTCTACTGCTAAGAGAGTCTTCTCCACCCCATATTGGTGAGCAGCGTCTGGGGTCTTAAAAGCTAGCAAGCTGCTATCTGAGGTACACCAAATGGTCCCAACTCAGCAGGAACAGATGATCCTCTAGGACAATGACATGGGGAAAGAGAATGCAGAAGACAGAAAGATCCATGTGAATGGTTGACTACATCAACATGTGACCAGAAGAACCAGATGGTGCCCTGCTACCACCAGTGACAGCTCTGATGGGGCTCACAAAGTTGAGTCTCAGTGGCAACACAGGAATAAAAAGGGGTGCACCCTGAGAACTCCACTAAAAGACCACAGTTGATGATCTGAAGGCTTCGGGGTTCCCCTGGGAGCATGGCCCCCTAGATCTGATGCTGCCCCTGATCATAAATCATTACTGAGATCAACTCCTTAGACAGGAATGGATTGGACTCAGCGACACAGAGTGACCACATTGTGCATGCACTTTATGGTTCTATGCATCTACAGGATGTCGTCCTACTGGCCTCTTACTAGAGGTGAGTGGAGCGGGTGGAGAAGAGGGGACAGGAGAATGTTAAGAAGATATGACATGTATAGAACAGAAAGAAGGAGTGTGCTGTCACCAGGCAAGGAGAGCAGTAGGAGCTGCACATAGGCGGGCATGAAAATTTAAACTGGGTTGTACACTTTCACTCAATAAATAAAATATTTTTAAAAAATACAGTATCAAAAACTATGCTAGGTGCTTTTACATATGCCGTTGTCACAGCATTTGCTGCAAGATAGGTATTTTGATTTCCAATTACAGATGAGAAAATTGACATCAGTGTGATTAGTGCCTTCCCCCAGGTCATGTTGCTAGTAAGTGACGAGGCTAAGATTTGAACTGAGGTCTTTTGACTCAAAATTCATTTTTGACCCATATCACTACACTGACTAAAGGGAGCCTCTGGGCAAAGGGTTTTCCAGATTTTGCTTGAACCCCTCAACGCCCAGTGCTTATTGCTCCCCAAAGCAGTGTGCTCCGTCTTGGACCTCTCTGGTTTAAAAGCTCTTGTTTCTAGCGAGCCACAATTATAAACCAGCCAAGCAAGACGTGACCACGAATAGAGCCTTCTGGCTCTCTGCTTGAACTTCTAGTCTGATGCCAAACCGTTCCTTGATTTGTCTGGCTTTGTTCCTTCAACTAGTTACAGGCTCACTCAACAAATGGCTCAAAATTCCAGGCTGTGTTTTACTGTCTCATCTACAAAAATATTATGGGAATCTTTTTCCAACGTCTGGAGAGAATGAAGTTCACTATAGCTGTCACATTCTCTGACCTGCCAATCTAGTAACCGGATCAAAAAAAAAGAAGTGAAGTCTGGAAGGGATATTTGTTTTTTAACAGGGCAGTTTGTCAATGTCCCAGTGTAATGACCTTCTAGCAACACTCTCAGACATCATCAACAGGCTTTCTGGAAGATGATTTTTGGCTAGGGAGCTTCCTAACCCAAACCAAAAACCAAATCCATTGAGTTGATTGTAACTCGTAGTGACCCTATAAGACAGAGTAGAACTGCCCCACACGGTTTCCAAGGAGTGGCTAGTGGGTTTGAACTGTGAGCCTGTTGGTTAGGAGCCGTAGTGCTTAACCACTATGCCACTGGGGTTTTCAGGAGCTTCCTACTGCTCCTCAAGTGACATCTAAATAAGCAGCCTCTGCCCCCTCGTTTGCAGTACTTTGAGTTGTACATCTCTGTTGTTTCAGTTTTTCAGTTCGCTTCAGGACGTTTCTGCTTTCTATGCTTTTGTTTTCCTTTGATTGTCTTCTGCCCTTGCACGTGTTGTTTTCTTAGCCTGATTCATTCCCTAAACTCCTACACCCCCTGCCCTCACCCACAGGCATATACATCTTTCAGTCCTTCAAGAGTGAGTGGGTACAGTCCCTCCTCGGGAAGGCTTCTCTGATGTCCCCCCAAAACCAGAAAACTAAACCCAGTGCCATCGAGTCGATTTGGACTCATAGCAACCCTATAGGACAGAGTAGAACTGCTCCACAGAGTTTCCAGGGAGCACCTGGCAGATTTAAACTGTGACCTTTTGGTTAACAGACGTAGCACTTAACCACTACATCACCAGGGTTTCCCTGATGTCCCCGAGGGGGATTAAATGCCTCTTTTGTGCCATGTAGTGGAAAGAATGCACAGTGCCTGTCAAAAAGTAAATTCCCAATAAATAGTAGTTCACTTCTCCCCTTCCCTCATGCACATCTCCAAAATAGTATTGATTATACTGGATTGTGTTTACTCATCTGGCTTTATCAGTAGAATTTGAACTCACTTGCTCATTCATTCAGTAAATATTTATTGCATCTCTACTGGGTGTGCAAGGCACTGGTCATGCTGAGTGCTGGGATACAATTTCTGAAAATTGTGCTTTCTCTGACTTTTTCACGGTTGTGTTCATAGTACCTAGTATAGTTACCTAGAAAAATAAAGTGGGCCCCCTAAATGTATGAGAACTTGAACTAGTGCCTGTTGTTTGAATAGTGCAGCTAAATGAATTGAGTTCTTTTTTAATGTCTCTGCCTGCTGTAGGAAAATTTAGTGAAAGCAAAAGCAGCATTAGTTAAAATTTCCTGGGAAAGTTCTAAAAATAAAATTGGAGTACTCAAGTAATTCAACAAAAGCTTTTCAAAGCATAGTGGTGGTTCAGTGGTAGAATTCTCATCTTCCGTGCCAGAGACCCAGGTTTGTTTCCCGCTCGGTGCACCTCAGCACAGCCAACACATATCTATCAGTGGAGGCTTGCGTATTGCTATGATGTTGAACAGGTTGCAGAAGAGTTTGCAGATTAAGAGGGACTAAGAAGAAAGGCCTGGTGATCTACTTCCAAAAACCAGCCAGTGAAGATCCTGTGAATCACGATGGTCTCATCACACCATGCCTGGGGTCCCCATGAGTCCTGGGATGACTCAGGGGCAACTTACGACAACAGCAAAGTCTAAGAAGACAAGTTGAATTATTGTTAATAAAATCTAACCTTAATCTGGGTCAAACTTATGATAACACGGAGTTTTAATTTTTGTAGAGCTACTTGTATACCTCACAACACATAGGTATTGGATCCGACTCGACGGCACTTGGCTTGGCTTGGCTTGTCTAACTTAACGGTACAAAATACATCTGTTGTTTTAAACCATGAAAGTACGTCATAACTATATTTGCACATTGACACTGTATCTATGATTTATCTGATGCCTCGTCCTTGGTCACGAATGGCAGTGCTGGCTCTGCATGAAAACATGATCCGTTTGGCTTTTTATGATGTATTTTCCTAAAGTATGCTGTTATTAAAAGTTATCTTAGGTAACCAGGTTGGTATAAAAGATCTGAATCAATCAAATACAGCTCAACTGCCCTTTCAGGAAGATTTGAAAAGCTGAATTTTATGACCATGTTTCTGGGGTCCAGAAACTATCCTTTGTTAGAGTTTGCCTTGACATGCTCCTCATGGTCAAGAGCTGAGGTGATTCTCACTGGTCATCCTTGCGTCTGGACACTGACTACTAAAATATCCAGAGGTTTGTAAATTACTTGTTTCCTTGCTTGTAACTTTCCTTTTTTACTCCCTGCCCCCACCCCTAACTTAATTTAGGGTTTTATTGGTGGTGTCACTGCTGTTAGGCTGAACCACGAACTGCGTCCTCCACACCACCCACCTGCCATCATGTCCAGTGATCAGAAAACGTTACGAAGCGACCACTCCCTGGATCTCAGTGATTGCCAAGACCAGCAGTTCACTGGCAATAACGAAGAGCAAGAAAAGCTACTGAAGAAAAGCTCTACATTGTATGTGGGGAATCTTTCCTTTAAAACAACTGAAGAACAAATATATGAGCTCTTTGGTAGATGTGGTGATATCAAGAATGTATTTATGGGCCTAGATAAAGTAAAGAACGCTGTGTGTGGTTTTTGCCTTGTAAAATACCGCAGTAGAGCTGGTGCTGAAAATGCCATGAGGTTCCTAAATGGGACTTACCTAAATGATCGTATCATCTCCATGGATTGGGTTCTAGGCCTTAGACAAGGTGGTCGGTACGGCCAGGGCCAGTGCGGAGGCCAGGTATGTGATGAGTTTCATGAGGATTTTGTTGCTGACAGAGAAGACTTGAGCAAACAGGCTGAGGCCTGTGTTAAGAAACAAATCAAGCAGTGAAAAAAAATCTTCAGCACGAGATCTTCATGTTGAGTTCAAATTACTTTGGAACAGAAACCCTTTTGGTACATTATTCTTTCTGAAAAATTATTAAACAGCACAAGCAAAAAAAAGTCCCTTTTTGTCTTAATTTTGAAGCTGTTTGTCAGATTACTAGTTTGAGTATTATGCAGTCAAAAGCAATGTTCTTTAAAAATAAATTATGTATGTAAGATCTGAATCAACCAAAGCACCACTTCTCTTTTAAGACTTGAGCTGGGTTTTATGACTATGTTTTCCTGGAGCCAGAAACTATCATTTTTTTAGAGCTTACCCAAAATAAAGCCAAATAAGTAACACTAAAGGTACACGCACGCATACATGTACATATATATATACACACACACGCATGTGTGTATATCAAAGGAAGAAACAAAATAAAAATTAAAAAAAAAAAAACCACTGGCATCAAGTCAGAAACCCTGGTGGCAGAGTGGTTAAGTGCTACAGATGCTAACCTAGAGGTCGGCAGTTCAAATCCACCAGGCACTCCCTGGAAAACTTTATGGGGCAGTTCTCCTCTGTCCTGTAGGATCACTGTGGCTCGGAATTGAGTTGACAGCAACCGATTTGGTTTGATTTGGTTTGTTGTTGAGTTGCTTCCAACTCATACCAACCACATAGCCTTTCCAAGGCTGTAAATCTCTGAAAACAGCCTGCTACATTTTTCTTTCACGGAGCTGCTCATAGTTTCAAACCATCAAGCTTTCAGTTAGCAGTGAATTGCTTTAACCACTGAAACCACGAGGGCTCTTATCAAAGGAATACAAGCATATTATTTAAAAACAAAAACACATAGGAGAGTTTATAATGAAAGTAAAAATCCTCCTGTTCAACCCTTTCTTACACCAGGTGTGTTCCCAGGCAACAACTTTTAATTTTTCTTCCTAGCATTTTGTCTTTCTTTCCTGGTAGCTATCTCCATATCTGTAAATGACATGCCTGCTTATAACAGTATTTATTTTTCATTTTAAATATTATCTATCAACTTCTTGCTATGATAAATGAGGATTTACCTCACTTATACCTCATGAGTCAGAATCCACTCAACGGCAGTAGGTTGGGTTGGGTTGGGTTTGGGTTATACCTCTTTTTACTTCTTTCCATTCCCTTAATATAGACACAACTTTTTAATTTTTCTATGTTACATAATGCAGGTTAGGTTATGCTGCAGTAATGAACAGCCCAAAACACTTTAGTGGCTTGATGTAAAGAAGCTTTACCCCTTATACTACATTCCATTGCTGATTGCCTGGGGGTTGTGTTCCATGCCATGATCATCCTTCTTCTGAGCCCCAACCTGAAATGATGTTGGTGGTATTGGCAAAGGGGAAAAGATAAAGCAGCCAAAACTGCGCTGTTCCTTCAAGCTTCCACCTAGAAAAGACATGCATCATTTTCATGCATGTTTCAGTGATTGAAACTTGTCGCCTGGTCAAGATCATCTCTAAGGGGGTGGGGCAGTTTGAGTAAGTATGGTGAAAGGATGCAACCCTGATGCACATCTTTCCTGACTTGAAACTGCAAATTATCCCCTGGTTCTTTTCAATTTCCCTATGGTCTATCTATGTACAGGTTCCTCATGAGCACAATTGAATGTTTCTGGAACTCCCATTCTTTGCAATTGTTATCCATATATTTGTCATGATCCACGCAGTTGAATGCCTTAGTGTAGTCAATAAAACACAAGTAAACATTTTTCCAATATCCTCTGCTTTCAGCTAGGCTCCATCTGACATCAGCAATGATAATCTTCATTCCACATCCTATTCTCAATCCGACTTAAAATTCAGGCAGTTCCCTGTTGATGATCTTCAGTACAACTTTATTTATGTTTGATGTTAACGATATTGTTCAAGTGTTTCCACATTCTTGTTGGTTCACTTTTTTTGGGGAGAGGTATAAATATGAATTTCTTCTGGTTTCGGTTAGCCCGGTAGCTCTTCCAAATTTCTTGGCAATTCATCTCTGCGATTCAATTATCTTTGACTAGAAAAGCTAGATAAAATCATCTTTTTTTATCCCTGACTCCTTCACCCTGTGACCTGATGTCATTCTCTCTGAACAGTCTCATTCCTTCCTGAGTAGCAAGGAAAGGGAATGGCCATTTTATTGAGTGACTGTTATGTATTAAGTACTTTACTAGAGGTCTTTAAACACAATCTCACTCTTAAACATCAATTTTCTGCCCATTATACAGGTGAACAAATAAAGAATGGGAGAGGTAACTCACTCAAGGTCACCGAATAGTAAGTGATAGAGCTGAGTTTCAAATCCAAGAAGACTACACCAAAGCTGGTGCCCTTAATCGACACACTCTGTTGCCTCTTTCCTTTACCTTCACACAGGACATAGAATTCAAATCTCTGAGGTCCCCTTTTCACTGATTGCATCATGTCTAAGTTCTCCTTCCTTCAAGAAAGTTCCTCAAGTATGTTCCCCAAGTATGCTTTGACTTCCAGGATCACTAAGACTCCGCAGCTAATGCCATTCAGTCAAGTTATCATTATTCTTGGGGAGAGTAGGACATCTGAGATGTTTCTCTGACCCCAACTTGGCTTCATTCTGCATGCAATATCTCTTCTTTGCAACTTTCTAAAAATAGAAAAATGGCTTTTTGAAGTAATGGGATTAAATTTTATTTTATATCACCTAATATTTCTTAAAAGGTACCTTGGAGTATCTCTCAACCACTCCTCTAAGTACCTGCCCACTTGGCCTGTACCCAAGGGTACTTTTTCTAGGCTCAGAGGAAGATTTAAAGCTTGTCTTGTAGAGAATACTTTTGGTTATGGAAAGGGACTTTCATACTGTATGGGGAGACGACTCCTCTAGTACTCATAATGTGTTCTTCAAGATAATGCTGAATATATCAATAGGATAAAAGATAAATGCCACATGATGATCCTGATAGATGTAGAAAAAGCATTTCATGTAAATAGTACCTTTCATGATAAAAACAGTCAACAAACCAGAAATAGAATGGAACGTCCTCACCCTAATAAAGGGCACCCATTGAAAATTCCACAGCTAACGTCGTACTTAACAGTGAAGCACTGAAAGCTTTTCCACTAAAGATCAGAAACAAGACATTTCTATTTAACATGGTACTGCAGGTTTAGTCAGGGCAATTAGGCAAGAAAATGAAACAAAAAACATCCAGTTTGAAAACCAAAAACCAAACCTACTGCAGATGATATGGTCTTGTGTACAAAATATCATAAGGAATCCTCAAGAAGAAAACCTTTAGAGCTAACAGTAAGTTCATCAAGGTTCCGAGATAAAAGATCAGGAATCAAAACAACAATTGTATTTCTATACACTAACAATGAACAACCCCAAATGAAATCAAGGAAACAATCCATGTGGCACAAACAACTTGGCTTGGCCTTTGTCTCTAGTTTCTGAAAATAGCCCAAGCAATCAAGATGTCTTTGTTTTCCAAAATAGCCAGGCAAGAAAGGACTGTACAGACCCCATGCCGAGGGTACTAACTTCAGGAAAGAAAGAAGGCATAATCCAATCACATATATTCATTAAGTGGATTGATCATAACTATACATTGAAGCTCCAGTCATGTATACTCACTGAGGCCTGAATCACTAAAGGATCCTGGACCATGGAGCTTTTTCTTTGGGGACCTCTTGGATTGGTGAGAACATGCATGTATGGGAGAGTATGGCACTCCACTGGGGACAACAGTACAATGGGAAGTCTTGAACTATGACCACTTCCAGACCTTGCGTGAAGCATCTGTTCACTTGTATTTCTGGTTATAATAAAGGATTAACTGTGAGTACAAGTAATACTCTCCATGAATTTTGTGAGTCTATATAGAGAGTTAATGGACCCACAAAAGACAATGCGATTCTGACTTAGCTCAGGGTGGCTAGCTCAAAGGAAGGCTACTCAGGCCGTTGTAAGGACAAAGTCTTAATTTGTGAAGAACCTGCTGTGGGTGGCTGGGTGACAACAAAATGCTGCACAGGCATTCGATGAAGAAGGAGAGTCTTAGCTTGTGCCCTAACCCCAGAGACCAAAGAGAGAGAGGGGCCAGCTATTTGAAGTGCAGGGAATCATGCAGACTCCTGAGCGTGTCGCTGGGACCCATAGCCGTGCACTCCGGAGAAGATATACAAATGACCGATAAGCACATGAGAAGATGCTCCACATTATTAACCATTCAGATAAACAAACAAACAAACCAAAACAATTTCCACAGAGTAGATTCTGACTCATGACCACCCTATGTGTATCAGAGTGGAATAGTGTTCCATGAGATTTTCAATGGCTGATATTTTGGAAGCAGATCACCAGGCCGTTCTTGTGATGTTAATCATCAGATAAATGTAAATCCATGCCACATCGAGATACCACTTCACACACATTGCTCTTGTTGGGTGCCATCAAGTAGATTCTGACTCACAGCAACCCCATGCGACAGAGTAAAACTGCTCCGTAAAGTTTCCTAGGCTGTAATCGTTATAGAAGCAGATCACTAGGTCCTTTTCCCATGGAGCCACTGGGTGGGTTCGAACTGCCAACTGTTCAATTAGCAGTTGAGCACTTAACTATTGTGCTACCAGGACTCCCTTCTCACACATTAGGATGGCAACCATACACCAAACAGAAAATTAATCTTTGCCAGTATGTAGAGAAAGTAGAACCCTAATACATTGCTGGTGGGGATGTAAAAGTGTGCAGTCTCTGGGAAAGAGAATTGGGTAGTGCCTCAAAAAGTTAAACATAAAGTTACCACATGACCCAGCAGTTCTGCTCCTGGGTGTACACCCAAGGGAAATTGAAGCATATGTCCACACAGAAACTTGTACATGAATGTTCATAGCAACATTACCAACAATAGTCAAAACATGGAAGCAGCCCAGATGTTGATCCCCTGATGAATGGATAAATAAATGCAGTATATCCATGTGATGGACTATTATTCTACCATAAAAAGGAATGAAATCCTGATATAAGTTACAACATAACTGACCCTTGGGAACATTATGCTGACAGAAATCAGTCAGATGCAAAAGGAAAGACGTTGCATGACTTCATTTGTATGAAATGCCAACAAGAGGCAAATCTGTAGAGACAGAAAGCAGATTGATTAGGGTTGCCAGGGGCTGAGGATGAGGAATGAGGATTGATGACTAATGGAAATAGTTTATTTGGAAGAGGGCTATGAAAATATTCTAGAATTGACTGTGGTCTTTTATTGGAGATCTCAGAGTGCACCCCTTTTTATTCTTGTGTTGCCAATGAGACTCAACTTTGTGAACCCCATCATGGCTATCGCTGGTGGTGGCCGGGCACCAACCCTGGTGCTGCCCCTGTCCCTAAATCATAATGGAGGTCAACTCTTCAGACAGGAATGGATTGAACTTGGCGACACAGTGACCATATCATGTGTGCACTTTACGGCTCTATGCATCTATAGGATGTCGTCCTGCCGACCTCTTACTGGAGGCAGGGGAGAGGGTGCAGAGGAGGGGTAGGAGATTGTTAGAAGGAAATCACATGTATAGAATGGAGAGAAAGAGTGTGCTGTCACCGGGCAGTGAGAACAGTGACAGCTGCACATAGGTGGACATGCAAATTTATATAAGAACGTACATTTTCATTCAGTCATAACAAAAAAAAATTCCTCTCAAAAAAAAAAAAAAGAATCGATGTGGTGATGGTTGCACAATTCAGTGAATACAGAAAAAGCTGTTCAAAAAATTGCATGCTTTATTTCATAAACTCAAGCCAACATTTCAAAGGACAGAGTAGCAGGAACAGGGGTCTAGAGACCATGTTGCCAGTGGACATCAAGGTCAGTTGGCATAACTAGTCTTTTTCTAAGAGAGCCTTCTGCACTCCATATTGGCGAGTTGCGCCTGGGGTCTTAAAAGCCAGAAAGCTGCCACCTGAGGAACATCAGTTAGTCCCAATCCACCTGGAATAGATGACAACAGAGAATATCAAAGACACGAGGGAAAATGAGCCCAGGAGACAGAAGACCCATATGACTAGGAGACTACATCAGCACAAGACCAGAAGAACCAGATAGTGCCTGGCCACCAACAAGTGCAGCGGTGATGGGGGATGCAATGCAGAGTCCCTGACATAACACAAGAAAAAGAGATCTGCTGTTTAAGAAGTCTACTGAAAGACCACAACTGATGGTCCAACAGCCTGAATGGTCCCTTGGGAACATGGCTCCTAGATTTGCTGCTGGCCCTGGCCTGAAACTAGTACTGAGGTCAGCTCTTCAGACTGGAATAGACTGGACTGGGGGACACAGTGTGAGTATGTGCTGTGTATACTCTACGGTTTTGTACATTTATAGAAGGCTGTCCTACTGGTTTCTTTCTAGATGGGAAAGAAGAAGTTTGAGAGGTGGGGACAGGTGTTCGTTAAGAAGATACTAGAAGTAAAGAGTGAAAAGGAGAAGTGTGCTGTCACAGAGTGAGGAGAGCAGATGGAGTTGCAGGTATGTAGCAATGCAAAGTTGATTTGGATTGTATTCTTTCACTTAATCATATTTAAAAAAAAAAAGAAGAAGAAGTCCATTAAAAGACCAGAATTGATGGTCCAAAGCCTGGAGGGTTCCCTGGGAATATGGCCACTAGACTTGCTGCTAACCCAGACCTGAAACTGGTACTAAAGCCAGCACTTTAGGCAAAGAATGTGCTGGACGTGGGGACACAGAGTGATGCATGTGGTGTGTTTTATTTATATATTCATACATATACGTATATGGGGCTGTCCTACTGGTTGCTTTCTAGAGAGGAGGTGACAAGTGTTGGTTGAGTGGATACTGGAAGTAAAGAGTGAAAAAGAAGAGTGGTAGGTAGAGTTGCAGAGAGGTAGGTATGGAAAGTTGACTTGGATTGTAAAGTTTCACTTAATCACAACCCAAATTTTTTCTTTTTTTAACTTCTGAAAATAAAATAAAGAGGAGAAACCAGAATTGTTAGCCTGACATTGACTGGAGAAACCCAGATACTATGGTCCCTGGACACTCTTTCAACTTAGAAATGATGCACTCATGAGGTTCACAGTTCAGCCAAAGACTGGACAGGACTGTAAAACAAAACAAGACTTAATGGGCACAAAAACCCAACTAAAAGGACTAGAAGGCAGGAGGGGACAGGCAAGCTGGTAATAGGGCACCCAAAGTTGCAAAGGGAGAGTGTTGACTTGTTGTGGGGTTCTTAACCAATGTCATAAAATAATATGTGTGCTGTTTAATGAGAAACTAGCTTGTTCTGTAAACCTTCATCTAAAGCAAAACAAAAAAATAAAAATGTTTTATGAAAAAAATTGTATGCTTTAATTGGATGAATTGTATACGAATTCTACTTTGGTCAAGTCATTTAAAGTAATGCTGAATAAAAAGCCTGTGTGGGAAGAGGAAGGACAAAGGCAGGGAGAGGTTGACTCTTATTGATGTCCCTCCCGGTAACTCTGACGGCTCCCTGCATTTACAAATTGTCACATGGACTTGCCTTTCCTACACCACCATTTTCATCCCCAGCTTATCTCCTCTCAGTTTGTGATCCTTGATGAGTTTTTCTATCTTCTGTTTTAAAGCTAGGCAGCCAAATCTGACTTTATCCATCTAATAAGTGTAATAAATAAAGTGGCTTCTAAGGCACTATCCAAGCAACTGAGCCAAAGCCTCCAGAATACACTGAGGAGCCTGGATAGATGTTCTCTATGTCTCAGACTGGTGCTGAAAGAAGCAGCAGGAATGTTCTGGCATACTCCTCAGCACTCCCACTGCTTTGCTGTTAGGTTGCGTGTAGCACACTGAAGACAGCATCAAAACGCCACCATCTTTCAACATGTTCAGGTGGTGATGTGTAGCCATCTTCCGCTGAAATCAAGTGAAAGATAAATAAGTACAGTTACAGAACGTTTAGTATGTGACAGGCATTTTGCTAACCTCATTTAATCTGCACAATGACCTTATTACCAGGTACTGTTATTCCCATGGAAACCCTGGTAGTGTAGTAGTTAAGTGCTACAACTGCTAACCAAAAGGTCAGCAGTTGAAATCCACCAGGCACTCCCTGGAAACTCTATTGGGCAGTTTCACTCTGTCCTATAGGGTCAGTATGAGCGAGAATCGACTCGACAACAGTGGGTCTGGTTTATTATTCCCATTTTGCAGATGAGAAACTGAGTCTCTGAAAGATTAAACTGGTGTGTCCCTCATATAGTTAGTAATGATGCAGCTGAGATTCAAGCCTGGGTCTCAGTGGCTCCAGAGCCCATGCTCTTCCCTGGCAGGTTACACTGCCTCACTGCCTAAATCAGCAGCCCTGAGGACTGGCAAGGAGAGCACTTTACTGGGTGCACTCCCTAGCTCCCCCAACATCTTTGTTTGTGGGGTGGCACATCTACTATTTAGATATTTGGATTCTTTACTGTATGTTCTCATAAAAGATTATTTTTTTGTCTAGGTAAAGACAGGGCACTTGATTAATCTCTGTCTCAGTCTAGGGATGGCTGGAATGGACACATAATACTACTTCTAACTCACCTCTTCTCCGAAGGATAGATTCTCTTGTTTTCTTGTCGCTTTGGATTATCTGGCCAGTGACGTCATCTTCACTGAATTTTCAGACTAAAAATAAAAAATTCCTCTCAAACTTTAAGCTGTTGTTTTCAGTGCGTGTTAGTTGGGTAAAAGATATGAAATAATGAGGTAAAAATGGCCTTGCCAGTGACCCAAAGACGTCTCTCGAACTCACTTAATGAAATAACCCATGCTTTCCTATTCGAAGTTCATTGCTTCATGATATAGGTTCATGCTGTTGGATAAATAGGACCTGCAAATAATAACTTGTTTAAGGCTGACCAAGAAGTCAGCAAAGTGAAAAGGGGAGAAAACTAATGAGTTAGAAAGCCTTTACTGTGCTCATGGTATTTAACTACTTTGACATAAACAAAGTGGTTTCTTTAGTTTTAAACTCACATTCATTAAATAAATAATTATCGAGTGCCTAATATGGTTCAGGAAACCCTGGTGGCTTAGTGGGTTAAGTCCTATGTCTGCTAACCAAAAGGTCAACAGTTCAAGTCTGCCAGGTGCTCCTTGGACACTCTATGGAGCAGTTCTACTCTGACCTCTAGAGTCACTATGAGTTGGACACGACTGGACGGTAATGGGTTGGGTTGACGGTGTGTCAGGAAATCCTGGTGGTGTAGTGATTAAGTACTGTGTCAGTCTTTGTCAGCAGTTCAAATCCACCAGGTGCTCCGTGGAAACTCTATGGGGCAGTTCTATTTTGTCCTATAGAGTCTCTATGAGATGGAATCAACTTGATGAAAAAAAAGCTATGCATCAGGCGCTTCCCTAGCTAGTGACAATATGGCAATGGACAAAATGGACAGAAATGCCTGCCTTCATGCAGCTTGCATTCTAGAAGGAGAAGGTAGATAATAAATACATAAATCATATATTCGATAAGTGCTGTAGTGCTAAAGTAAAATGAAGGGGCAAGAAATGTGTGAGGTGGGGTTGCAAGTGGTCAGGGTAGGCCTCAGTGTTACTTGAGAAAAACATGGAAAAGATGGAGTGAGTGGATCATTGGATGTGGTGGAGAATACAGCTGAAACAATTCTTCCCATCTAGCATATCCTTTTTGTAATCTGACTTTGCTACTTTTCCTATCAAGTGGTAGAGGTTCCCCTCGCCACCTCTGCCCCCACTTAAATCTGGGTTTGTCTTGAGACTTGCTTTGACTAATAGAAAGTGCCAGGAGTGATCTCGTACAACTGTTGAGACTAGGCCTTAAGAGGCCTTGCAGCTTTTCTTTTCATCCTCTTGGAAAGAAAGAAGTCCAAGCTACCCTGCCCCAGTTGACAAGCAGCACCAAGGCCCTGGTCTTATAACAAGCCAGGCTGTCTCTAATCCTCCATTCTTAGGTAAGATCCCCCATCTGACACTAGGTGGCACAATTAAGTCATCCCCGCTGAGCTCAGCCCAGAGAAGAGGACATCAAGGACAGGAGGAAAATATGAGCCCACCAGATGGAAGGGGCCGCATCAGCCAGAGTCTGCTCCAGCACAGGGCCAGAAGAACTAGACGGTGCCCAGCCACCAGCAATGATTGCCTGGATGGGGTGCATAGTATGGTGCCCCTGACACAGGGGTGGAAGGACTAGACAGCAGAACTAGAACTCTATCAAATGACCATACTTTCTGATAGTCTGTCAGTCTGCAGCATCCCCCAGGACCGTGGCCCCCAGACTCTTTAACCCCAGACTGCATCCAACACGGAAGCCAGCTCTCCAGACAAAGATTGAACTGCATTATACAAACCATGGAGTGAGACTGGTGATGAACATGGTTGGAGGAGAGATGGTACGGTGAAGGGGGGACAGATTTTGGTCAAGTGGATACAGGTAGTTCCTGATAAAAGGGGGGAGTGTGCTGTCACTGTGAGTGGAGAAGGGAAGGGAGAATAACTGGAGTGGAATTGCAGTGAAAGTTCCTTATGTTATATGGCAAAGTGACATAGAATGTAAACTTGTACTTAAATCACAATAAAATTTGTTTGAAAAAAAGAAGAGGAAGAAGAGACAAACCCAAGAAAGTAAATAAATAGAATAATTATGAATTGTAGTAAGTCTTACAAAGGAAACAAACAAGGGGTTAAGAAGGTGAGTAACAGAGGGAACCTACTTTAGATGGACTGGCCAGGGATCAGGTCTCCAAGGAGCTGGCATCTGAGTTCAGATGTACAGGATATGAAGGAATAATGCTAAATAAATTCTAGGCAGAAAAAAGAGCACACGTAACAACTCTGACTCAAGAATGAATTTAACGTGTCTCAAACACTTAATTAAGGAACACCAGGGCGGTTCTACTCTGTCCTATGGGGTCACTATGAACTGGAATTGACTCACTGGCAGTGGGTTTGGTTTGGTTTGGTTTTTTTTAGGATGGCCTAAACAACAAGAGAGTGTCCTGACACGAGACCGGATGTAGACAAGGACTAAATGATACGAGATCTAGCTAACTGGTAAAGAATTTTTGTTTTTTCTTACGTGCACTGAAGGGTTTTAAGTAGTGCAGTGATACGATTTTTTCATTTCAGAAAGTTCATTTTTGCTGCTGTGGGGAGAATAGTTTGGAGGGGTCAACAATACAAGTGGAGAAATCAGATTGTATTGCAATCTGGGCCAGAGCTGGAAGCAGCCAGGTTAGAGTAATGGCAGTGACAGTGGTGAAGTGTGGTTAGCTTTAACACATGTTTTGAAGCTACAACCTTCTGACCAAGAGATATGCGGGATAAGGCAGCGAAAGGGAGGAATCAAAGATGACACATGTATTTCTGGATTAGGCAACAGGATTAACGATGGTGCTTTTTACTGATATTAGGACAGTCTGAGGGAGGTGACTGGGAAGATCCAGAGTTCATTTTTGAAAATATAAAAGATGATTTTTTTCATGAGCTATCTATACACGGGTGTCAAGTGGGCACCTAGAATGATAGAAGAATTCTAATTGGGAGATTTATATTTGGGGATGTAGGATAAAAAGGACATTTAAATCTATGGGAATGGATGAGACTACCTAATAAGAGAATGAGAGAGTGAAATGGACAGATAACTCAAGAATATCAGTGTTTAAAAATTAGGAAGAGGAGGAGTAGGCAGCAAAGGGGAATTCAGAGTGGCTAAGAAGCCAGGAGGAAAACCCTAAGATTGTGACATCAAGAACAGCAAGACAGAAGTGTGTTTCAAAATGCAGGAAATGGTCAGCAGTGCTGGATGCTGCTAACAGCTTGAATAAAATAAGGACAAATAAATACCTGTTAGATTTGGCAACCTGTAGGCCATTGGTGACTAGAGCAGTTCTGGTAGATTGGTGGATGTGGAAGCCTGACTGCAATGCATTGAGGACTGAATGAGAAATAGGAAATGAAGGCAAAGTATGTGGACAACTCTATGTGAGAAGCTGATTATAAAGACAGACAGATCAATAGAAATGGGAGCTGAAGGCAGATATATAGCCAAGGGAGGGTGTAAATTTTTTTTTATATTGTGATTAAATGAAAGTATATAATCCAAATTAAATTTGCATGCCTGTCTATCTGCAGCTGCTTCTGCTCTCCTTGCCCAGTGACAGCACACTCCTCCTTATATGTCATATCCACTTAACAGTCTCCTGTCCTCTCCTCTCCCCGTCTCCTCTCCCATTTAGTAAGAGGCCAGTAGGACAGCATTCTATAGATACATGGAACCATGAAGTGCACACATCCTATGGTCACATTGTGTCCCCAAGTCCAGTCTATTCCAGTCTGAAGAGTTGACCTCAGTAATGTTTTCTGGTCAGGGGCAGCAACACGTCTAGGAGCCATGCTCCCAGACCGTCCCAGGCCATCAGTTGCTGTCTTTTAGTGGAGTTCTTGAGGTGCATCCATTTTTTTCTCATGTCGTCACTGGGACTCAACATTGTGTGCCCCATCACGGCTGTCTTTGGTAGTGGCCCGGCACCATCTGGTTCTGGTCACATGTTGATACAATCACCCATTCATATGGGTCCTTCTGTCTCCTGGGCTCTTTTTTCCTTGTGTCTTTGTTGTTAGTGGTGATCGTCTGTTCCCGATGAGTTGAGACCATTTAGTATACCTCAGATGGCAGCTTGCTAGCTTTTAAGACCCCAGACGCCACTCACCACTACAGGGTGCAAAAGACTCTCTTAGCAATAGGTTAGTTGTACCAATGTGCCTCTATGTTCCTTGAGAGCATGGTCCCCAGGCCCCTGCCACTCTATCCTTGCAGTATTGGGTTGAGATTAGAAGAGCTTTCAGTTTATGTTGAAGTCCCATTAAGTTGATCTTCTTTCTACTGAGTGCTGTCACTGCTTTCACTCAATTAAATTTCTATCAACCACCTAATTCATGACCAGCTCTCTCCCTCCTCACTCAGCCATCAAAAAGTCTTTTCTTCTGTACGTATGTCTGTTTTTAAATCCTTATAGGAGGGGTCTCATACAGTATTGTTCCTTTTGCCACTGACTGATTTCACTCAGCATAATGTCTTCCAATTGAAACCAGGTTATAGAATGCTTCCTAAAATCATCATTCTTCTTTATCTTTGCATAGTGTTCCATTGAGTATATGTACCACAGTTTGTTTATCTGTTCTTCTGTTGTTGGGCATCTGGGTTGATCCCATGTTTTAGCTATTGTGGACTGTGTTGCAATAAATGTTTGTGTGCATGCATCTGTTCATGTGACTGCCCTTAATTCTATAAGATATATTCTGAGCTGTGGGATTACTGGTTCAAATGGTCTATTTCCAGCATTTTAAGAAAGCACCAGATCACTTTCCAAAGAGGTTATACCTTTTTGCAATCCTGCCAGCAGTGTAGGAGAGTTCCAATCTCTCCACAGCTTCTCCAGCACTTGTTGTTTTGTGTTTTTTGGATCATGGCCAACTTTGTTGAGGGTGAGATGGTATCTCCTTGTAGTTTTGATTTGGATTTCTCTAATAGCTAATGATCATGAGCATTTCTGCATGTGTCTTTTGGCTGCCTGGATATCCTCCTTGGTGAAGTATCCGTCTATTTCCTTTGCCCACTGCTTAGTTATTTACCTTTTTCTTGTTGATATTTTGCAGTACCTTGTAGATTATGGAGATCAGACATTGGTCCAACATATAATTGCCAAATATTTTTTTCCCATTCTGTAGGTGGTCTTCTAAGTCTTTTGATAAAGTCTTAGATGAGCAAAAGTGTTTGATTCTTAATAGTTTCCATTTATCTATTTTCTGTTGATCATACTTTGTCAGATTTTGAAGTCTAAGTTGTGTACTAAAATTTCCATTGTTGACCCTATTTTTCTTGCACGATCTTTATTGTTTTAGGTTTGATATTTAAGTCTTTTATCCAATTCGAGTTAGTTTTTTGTGTAAGGTGTGAGATATGGGTCTTGTTTCAGTTTTTGCAGATGGATATCCTATGTTGCCAGTAACATATGTTAAAGATACTGTTTTTACTCCAGTATACAATCTTAGGGTCCTTGTTGAATATCAACTGTCCATAAGAGGATGGTGACATCTCTGGGATCTCAACTTTGTTCCACTGGTCTATGTGTCTCTTTTTGTACCAGTGCCAGGCTGTTTTGACTATTGTGGCAGTGTAATGGGTTCTAAGGTCGGATAGTGTGAGGCCTCCCACTGTATTTTGTTTCTCTATGTCATCAAAAAATGTCACTGGACTTTGTATTGGGATTGCATTGTATATGTAGATCACTTTGGGTAAAATAGTTTTCACACCGTTAAGTCTTCCTATCTATGAGCAGAGTAGGTTTCTCGATTTATGTAAATCTCTCTTGGTTTCTTGCGGTAGGTCTTGTAGTTTTCTTTGTATAGGTCTCTGATTTCTCTCTTTAGATTTATTCCTAGGTATTTTATTTTCTTGGGGGCTATAGTAAATGGTTGCCATGAGTCAGATCCAACTCGACGGGACTTGGCTGGCTTGGCATAGTAAATGGTATTAATTTGGTGATTTCTTTTTGGTGATCTCTTTGTTGGTATAAAGGAATCCTACTAATTTACTTATGTTTATCTTATATCCTGATACTTTGCTGAACTCTTCTATTAGTTCCAGTGGTTTACTTACGGATTCTTTTTTTTTTTATTATGACTGAGTGAAAATGTACATTCCCGTATAAATTTACATGCCCACCTATATGCAGCTTCCGCTGCTCTCCCTGCCCGGTGACAGCACACTATTCCTCTCTGCTCCATACATGTCTCATCCTCCCAACAGTCTCCTTTCCCCCCCTCTCCACCCACTCTCCTTCCTCCAGCCAGAGGTCAGCAGAATGATATCCTATAGATGCATAGAACCATAAAGTGCATCCAATAGATGGTCACTCTGCATCACCAAGTCCAATCCATTTGTGTCTGAAGAGTGGACCTTCGTTATGATTTATGGGCAAGGGCAGCATCAGGGCCAGGGGCGATGCTCCCAGGGGAACCCCAAAACCGCTGGACCATCAATTGAAATCTTTTAGTGGAGATGTCAGGGTACACCCCTTTTTATTCTTGTGTTGCCAGTGAGACTCAACTTAGTGAGCTCCATCGCGGCTATCACTGGTGGTGGCCGGGCACCATCTGGTTCTTCTGGTCCCTAGTCGATGTAGGCACCCACTCATGTGGGTCTCTCTATCTTCTGGGTTGTCTTTACCCCATGTCATTTTGGTTACTTATGGATTCTTTAGGATTCTCTGCATATACAATCATATCATCTGCAAATAGGGAGATTTTTATTACTTCTTTGCCAGGGCAGATGCCCTTTGTCTTGTCTAGTTGTTCCAGCCAGAACTTCTAGTACAATGCTGAATACAAGTGGTGAGAGTGGACATCCTTGCCTAGTTCCCATTCTCAAGGGGAATTCTTTCAGTCTGTCTCCATTCAGGATATTGTAGGTGGTTGGCTTTGCGTAGTTTTTTTAAGATCAGTGGTACTCGAACATGCTTTAACTCTGATGGAGATGATCCAAAGTACAGTGAGAGATTGACACTGGAGGAGAGAAAGGAGACAACTGAAGAGCAGATCTCTTGGAGAAGAAAAAGCCGTGGGACTAAGAGCATAATGGCGGGACTGAGCGCTCCCTTAAGAACTACGTTTATGAGCTTAAAGTGGAATCAATCTGCTCAGTTGTGAGATATTCTGCACTGTTCCGTTGCTTGGGTCCAGACCCCCAAGAAGGGAGATGGCAAAGCTCATCGATTGGAGTTTTGCCAGTTGAATTGTCAGTGAGAGATGGAAAAGAGAGTTAAGTGTATTTGCAAAGATGAGACATGAAATCAAGATTGGTTAAAAAAGGCAAGTTGAGTCAGGAGAGAGGCTGATGGATGGTGAGAAAAGGGATCAGGCAATGGACTAGAGGTCTTAGACAGCCAAACATATGTACATATATATATTTATTGGAAAAGAGGACATATATGCAGTGATGGTAGTGGTACCAGAGTGACACGTTTGAAATAAAAATTTCAGAAGTGATAGACATTTTGGGATGGCAAGGTACAAGGTGTAACCATGGTGGTAGGTGGTTGACTTAGAGTGAAGAAAAAGATCATGGGAGATGGTCAAGGAACTGACAATCTGGTGGCTCACTCACGTGAATGCTGAAACACTGCCTTTGTGAAGTAGGAAGCAAAATCATCTACAAAGTAAGTTAACCAATGCATTTGCTCTTTTGCAAACAAGTCAGTTTTTTGCATGTGGACTTGAACTATCTTGAGTCTTAGTTGAGTCTTCAATAATGCTAGGTAACTCAACATTTCCCTGATTAGTTCTCTCTCCCACTCCTCAAGAAATGTATTCAGAAAACAATGTAGTTGTGGTGCAAAATTTCACATATATGTATAAACAACTCAGAATATCCATTAACAGATTGCTACAATGGTTTAATAGACAACTTTAAAGCTAGGCAGTGCCTCATTACTGAGTAAATAAGTGCTCTGATTAAGATTTTCAGGGTACTATAAATCATTTCTTTAGGAACTTTGAACAAAAAATTTGTATTGTTTGAGGATTACGTCAAACATATAAATTTTACAGGAGAGCCATATGTGCTCCAACAAAGAAATAGGAATCTACTAAGACAATCACAAGATCAGTGAGCCACGATTATAAGACTTCTGGAGTCTGAGATATGGGACATATTCATTAATCTTTAATTGTTTTCTGAAAGAACTAGTTACAAGTGTTTCAGTGAGTCCGATCACCTAAATACAACTATATGAAACTGGACAAGCTGCTTCCAAAGGTTGGTTGCAATATAAGCATACCTATAAGCTTCAAAAATTATATATATATGATTATAAAGCCCAAAGGTTTCTCAGATTAACAAGATGACCTTTAGTATTATGAGCAAGAGAACTCTGTTGTCATAAAGTAAAGCTTAGAGTTTATATATATATATTTATATATGTAGATATATATATATCTATACACATATACACACACATACATGGAAACCCTGGTGGCATAGTGGCTAAGTGCTATGGCTGCTAGCCGAAGGGTCAGAAATTGAAATCCACTAAGTGCTGTTTGGTAACTTTATGGGACAGCTCTACTCTATCCTATAGGCTCACTATGAGTTGGAATTGACTTGACAACAAGAGGTTTGGATTTTTTAATGCACATATACATTTGGCATTTTAATGATTTTAAATGTACAATTCGGTGGTACTAATTATTTTCACCTTGTTATGTGACCATCACTACTGTGCATTTCCAAATGTTTTTCACCACGCTCAACAGAAGATGGAAACCCTGATGGTGTAGTGGTTAAGTGCTATTGCTGCTAACCAAAAGGTTGGCAGTTTGAATCCACCAGGCACTACTTGGAAACTCTATGGGAGAGTTCTACTCTGTCCTATAAGGTCACTGTGAGTCAGTATTGACTCAACAGCAGTGAGTTAGTTAGACAGAAACTCAGTACCCCTTCAACAAAAATTCCCTATTCCTCCCTCCCTCACCCCCTTGTAACTAGCAACAGGCTTTGATGTCTATGCATTGCCTAGATATTTTACACGATTCTATATATTTTATATAAATCGAATCATACAGTATTTGTCCTTTTGTGATGAACTTATTTCACTCAGCATATTGTTTTCAAGGTTCATGCATTTTGTAGCTTGTATCAGAACTTCATTTCTCTTCCCAGTTGAATAATACTCCACTGTATAGGTTGTTTCACCTTCTGACTATTACCAATAATGTTCCAGTGAACAGCAGTGTACAAGTGTCTGTTAGAGTCTTTGCTTTCAAATGTTTTGACTATGGCTATTTTGAATATACACTACTTTCCAAATTAGGTACTTCACCACCTCTCTTCTCACACTTTGTAGATGATTTTATTTACTATTCCACAAAGAAAACAGGCAATCAGGAAGGAAAAATTTTCTCACCAACCCTGTACGTGCAATCTTACTTACATCTGTGCTGTTCCATCTTTTATTCCCTCTTAAATGAAATATCTCTCTGTTCTTCTGTCTAAGGCTAACTAACGCTCCGCCAGTGTGGTGATGCTTCAGGCCATCAGTATCCCCTCTGTCTTGTATCTTTCTTTCTACTGGAGATTTCCCCTGAGGCTATAAAGAGGAGCACGTTTTTATTTATAAGCAGCCACAGGTACAACCACTACCACTACTGTCCAACTAGATTTCCCTTCACAGTAAAACTTGTTGCCAGAGTAGTCTACTTGCTGTCTCCAGTTCTGAACCTCAGATTTACTGTTTTTTTCCTTTTGAAATAATTTCAGATTTACATAAAAGTTAAGAGTAAAAAATATTTACGTTTAGCCTTTCACTAGCCCCCACCCCCCCCAAACAAAACAAACTAGTTGCTGTCTAATTGATTCCAACTCATGGCAATCCCATGTGTTTCAACGTGTCTCAGAGTAGAACTGTGCTCCACGGGATTTTTTTTAACAGCTACGAGTTTTCAGAAATAAATAGCCAGGGTTTTCTGCTGGGGTGCCTCAGCGGGGATTTAAAACTGCCAACTTTTCAGTTAGTAATCAAGGGCTTTAAGTGTTTGCATCACCAAGGGACTCTTATTCTTCACCAAGATTCTTCAAATGGCATCATTTTGCTACATTTGTTGCATTATTCTTTTCCTCAATACCTCCCCCTACCCCACCACCCGGCGCCTGTCTAAGGACATTAGTGGTTCGGTAATAGAATTCTCCTTTCCATGCAGAAGACCTGGGTTGATTCCAGGCTGATGCACCTCATATGCAGCCATCATCCATTTGTCAGCAGAGGCTTGCATGTTGCTGTTATGCTGAACAGGACTTCCAGACTACGACAGACTAGGAAGAAAGGCCTGGCAACCTATTTTTGAAAATCAGCCAGTGAAAAACCAAGGGAACACAATCATCTAATCCCACAGTGCATGGGGCTGCCTTGAGTTATAGGTTGACTCAATGACAGCTAACAACAGCAATAACAACAGACATACTCTCTTTTTCTGAACTATATAAGAGTAGGTTACACGTATGATGGCACTTGCTTTTAAATGCTTCAGTGTATATTTCCTAAAAATAAGGACACACTCTTATATAACCACAGTAAAATTATCAAAATCCGGAGATTAACATTCATATACTAATATTATTTAACCTACAGACCTAACTCAGATAACAAATTCGTTGTCACAGTAATATCCTGCATAGCCAAAAAAATTCTCAGTTCACAAATTGCATTCTTCTTTGGTGTCTCTTTGTTGCTGTTAGGTGCTATCAAATCTGTTCCAACTCCTCATGACCATATGTGCAACAGAACAAAACACTGTCTGTCCTGTGCCACACCCACAATCATTGTTATGATTGAGCCCTTCCTTGCAACCACTTGTCGGTCCATTTAGATGAGGGTCATGCTCTTTTTTTTGTTGGCCCTTCACTTTAGCAAGCAAGATGTCCTTCTCCATGATGGTCCCTCCTGATAAGGTGTCCAAAGCACTAGTGACTAAGTCTTGCCCTCTTCTCTTCTAGGGAGATTTCTGACTGTACCTCTTCCACGACAGCGTCATTCATTCTTTTGGCAGCCCATGGTATGTACGTATATTCAATATTCTTCCTCAACACCTTAATTCAAAGGCATCTATTCTTCTTTGGTCTTAAAATAGTTTACTTTAATCTGGAATACAATCTGGTCCTTGTGTTTTATAGCAATGACATTTCTTAAGAGTACAGGAGAAGTATTTTATAGAACACCCCTCAATTTGGGTTTCTCTGAATTTTCCTCATGATTAGATTTAATGTATATAATTCTGGAAGGAATACCACAGAAGTGATATTGTGTCTTCCTCAGCAGGCACACGATGTTGGTTTGTCCTATTACTGGCCACGTTAACTTGAATCACTTGATTAAGATTCTGTTTGCCAGGGTACTCCACTGTAAAGGTATACTTTACAAATAAAATACTTCTAATTTCGTGGTAAAAAAAAAAAGTGTACTTTGCAAGGAGATATACTTTTGACACCACATAGATATCCAGTTACTTCTCAAACTTTCCTTCACTAGGTTTTGAATCTACTGATAAGTCTTGAGTGAGTCCCTGGATTATGCAGTTGGTTACATACTCGACCATTAACCAAAAGTTGGCATTTTGGCCGATGCAGAGGTCACCTTGCAAGAAAGGCCTGGTGATCTGCTTCTTAAAGGTCACAGCCTTGAAAGCTCTATGGAGCACAGTTCTACTCCGTACACATGGAGACGTTATGAGTCAGAATCAATCTAACGGTGATTGGTTTGGGTTTGCTTTTGTGAGGGGGATGATTTTGACTGATTTGATTATTATTATGATGGTTGCAAATAGTAAATTCGAATTCCATCATCTTTTCTACATTTATTATTACTGTAAGGACAAGCTTTCCCTTATAAGTCGTTTGTTTATTTCCATCAGTGTGGATTCATATATACCTATATTATTCAGTGGATTATAATCTTTTGTTTTGATTCTTTATTTTAGTTTTCAAAAGATTCCAGATTTGGCCGCTGGAAGCCTCGTTAGGCTAAGTGATGGGTCTGTCTGACATGTTCCCATCGTTCTTTGACACTTTGTTACTTTCCTGAAAAAATAAGCTATTTCAGGCTCTGGGACCTTAAAAGCTTCTAAGTGGGCACCAAGACACAACAATTGGTCTTTGTCTGGAGCAGCAGAGGAAGAAGGAGAGTCAATAACAGGAGGGGGATGTGGAATGTGTGCCTTCATGAACAACTGTCTCCTTTGCTATGATCTCTGAAGAACCAGGTGGTGCCCAGCTGCCACCACTGAATATTTTTTGTTTGTTTTTTCTTCTTTTTATTTATTAATTTAATTTTATTTCTTTATTGTGATTGAGTGAAAGTGTACAATCCAGTTTAAATTTGCATGCCCGCCTATCTGCAGCTCCTTCTGCTCTCTGCCCAGTGACAGCACACTCCTCCTTTCTGTTCTATACATGTCATTTCCTCTTAACAACCTCCTGCTTCTCCTCTCCACCCTCTCCACTCCCATTTAGTAAGAGGCCAGTAGGATGACATCTTATAGATGCATAGAACCGTAAAGTGCACACATGATATGGTCACCCCATGTTGCCAAGCCCAATCCATTCCTGTCTGAGGAGCTGACCTCAGTAATGATTTATAATCAGGGGCAGCATCAGATCTAGGGGCTATTCTCCCAGGGGAACCCCCAGGCCTTTGGACCATCAATTGTGGTCTTTTAGTGAAGTTCTCAGGGTGCACCTCTTTTTATTCTTAAATTGCCACTGGGACTCAACTCTGTGAGCCCCATCACGGCTGTCGCTGGTGGTGGCTGGGTACCATCTGATTCTTCTGGTCGCATGTTGATGCAGTCACCCATTTACATGAGGCTTTCTATCTTCTGGGTTCCCTTTACCCCATGTTGTTGCTGTCCTTGGGGATTATCTGTTCCTGCTGAGTTGGGACCATTTGGCATACCTCAGATGGCAGCTTGCTAGCTTTTAAGACCCCAGACGCCACTCACCAATATGGGGTGAAGACTCTCTTAGCAATAGGCTAGTTATGCCAATTGGCCTCAAGGTCCCCTGAGAGCATGGTCCCTGGACCTCCACCCCTGCTGCTCTGTCCTTGCAATGCTGGGTTAAGATTGGAAGAGGTTTCAGGTTATGTTGAAGTCCAGTTAAATTGATCCTCTTTCTAATGCATTCTGTCACTGATTTCACCTAACCAAATTTCTATCAACTATCTAATCTGTAACCAGCCCTCTCCCTCCCACCCCTCCCTTGTAGCCATCAAAGAGTCTTTTCTTCAGTACTCGAGTCTGTTTTTAAGTCCTTATAGTAGGGGGTCTCGTTACTGAATAGTTTGATCAAAGATTTTATAGAAGAATCCTGATCAAAAAGGGAAAAAAGTAGAATAGAATTTCAAATCCTCATGGACTCCAGACTTCCAGGAGCCATAGAGGGTTGGATGGACCCCTGAAACTACTGCCCTGAGATAATCTTTAAACCTTCAATGAAAAATATTCTCTAAAGTCTGCTGAAAACCAAATAATAGTTTAGTTTAACTGATGAAAAATGTCTGCCTTGAGCCTTATGCTTTTTTAAGATCTATCTGTATGGGATCAAATTGATAACAGCAACTTGAAAGATTAGATGGGAACCATAGGGTTTAGTCAGTTTACATTAATACGGGATAAGCAACTCAGAAAAGGAGGGTGAAAATGGTTCACCAACTCAAAGACCTTAAATAAACTTACTGTTACTTGTAAGGAAAGAAGAGATATTACAGGCTTACCTTTACTTTCTTTACATCAGCTCTAGAACCAGCCGTTACTCCAAGGATTCCTTTTTTCTTTTAGTGAAGAATGGGATTTCAAAAGAAAGATCTGGCTGCTGATTGTGCTTGTTAGTTATAGACCTTCTCAGCAGACAAAACTGTGAAAACAGATGTATATATATACTTATAAATGTATATGTATATAAAATATATATGTACACTTACATATGGAAGAAATACACAGAGTCATTATGTGAGAATAACTGGTTGATGTTCAGCCATTTAAACAGGTAGCTTATGATCAGGAACCGATGGTATTGAAAAAGTCTGTATTGCACTGAAGGCATTAGTGAAAAACAAGACTCCAGGAAGGGACAGAATATCAACTGAGATATTTCAACAAATGGATGTGGCCCTGCAAGTGTTTACTTGTTCATGTCAGGAAATTTGGAGGACAGTTAGCTACCTGACCAACTGACTGGAAGAGATCCATATTTATGTCTATTCCCAAAAAGGTGATCCAACCAAATGTGGAAATTATCAAACAATATCATTTATATCACATGCAAGCAAAAGTTTACTCAAGATCATTCAAAAGCAACTGCAACAGTATATTGACAGGGAACTTTCAGAAATTCAAGCTGGATTCAGAAGAGGAATGGAACCAGGTATATCATTGCTGATATCAGATGGATCTTGGTTGAAAGCAGAGAATACCAGAAAGATGCTTACCTGTATTTCATTGACTAGGCAAAGGCATTTGACTGTGTGGACCATAACAAATTACAGATAACATTGCAGAGAATGGGAATTTCAGACAAGTTAATTGTGCTCATGAAGAATCTGTATATGGATCAAGAGGCAGTCATTCTGCCAGCTCCCCAGACAAAGACTGAACTGGACTGTGTAAGTATGTAACACATACTGTGATCCTGGCACCGAACAAACTTTGGGCTTAAATAAATACACGAGGGCTGTCCAGGAAGCTCATTGCTGGAGGCTGGAAGGTAGGGTAAAGGGGGACAGGTCTGGATTAAATGGGTGTGAGAATTTCTGGATGATAAAGGGGAGAGTCAGGGGAGGGTGGGAAAGGGAAGGGAGAGCCGATAGAGAAAAATGGTGGTGTGAGTTCCAAGTGCTGTATGGCAAATTGAACTGGATTGCTTACTTGTACTTAAATCACAATAAAATTTATTTAAAAAAAAAAAAAGAGGCAGTTGTTCGAAGAGAACAAGGGGAGACTGCATGGTTTAAAGTCAGAAAAGATATGAGTCAGAGTTGTATCCTTCCACCATACCTTTTCAATCTGTATGCCAAGCAAATAATCTGAGAAGCTGGACTACATGAAGAAGAATGGGCCATCAGGATTGGAAGAAGACTCATTAAATACCTGTATTATGCAGATGACGCAGCCTCACCTGCTGAAAATGAAGATGATTTGGAACACTTACTGGTGAAGATTGAAGACCACAGCCTTCAGTATAGATTACACCTCAACATCAAGAAAACAAAAATCCTCACAACTGGACCAGTGAGCAACATCATGATAAACAGAGAAAAGGTTGAAGTTGTCAAGGACTTTATTTTACTTGGTTCCAGAGTCAACACCCATGGAAGCAGCAGTCAAGAAATCAAAAGATTCACTGAATTGTGAAAACATGCTGCAAAAGATCTCTATAAAGTACTGGTAAGTAAGATATCAACTTGAAGACTAAGAGACATCTGAACCAAGCCATGGTATTTTCAGTTGCGTCATACACATGCGAGAGCTGGGCAATGAATAAGGAAGACTACAGAACTATTGACGCCTTTGAATTGTGGTGCTGAAGAAGAATACTGAATGTACTATGGATTGCCAAAAGAACAAACAGATGTCTTCTGGAAGAAGTGCAACTAGAGTGCTCCTTGGAAGCAAAGATGGTGAGACTGCATCTTACATACTTTAGACATGTTGTCAGGAGGGGTCAGTCCTTGTAGGAGGACATCATGCTTGGTAAAGTAGAGGGTAAATGAAAAAGAAGAACAAGATAGATTGACACAATGGCTGCAGCAATGGGCTTAAGCATAACAATGATGTGGGCATCCCACAGAACCAGAAAGTGTCTAGTTCTGTTGTGCATATGGTTGCTATGCATTGGAACTGCTTCTATAGCACCTAACAACAAAGAGGTTCAGGTCCTTATCCCTGGAACTTGTCAATATGTTACCTTGTATAGTGAAAGGAACTTTGCTGATATGATTAAACTAAGGATTCTGAAACGGGGAGACTAGCATAGGTAACCCAGGTTGACTCAATCTTATCACAAGGGTCCTTGTAAGAGGGAGGCAGGAGAGCAAAATCAGTGAAGGAGATGTGATAACATTACACTGGGGGCTTTGAAGATGGAAGAAGGGACCTCAAATCAAATAAAGCAAGTGGTCTGTGTTGTTTTTAGGTGCTGTGAAGTTGGTTCCCACTTGTACTGAACAGCACAATGAAACACTGTCCAGTCCCGCATCATCTTGACAGACGTTGGTATGTTTGAGCACATGGTTGAAGCCACTGTGTCAGTCCATCTTGTGGCTTCTTCCTCTCTTTTGCTGAATCTCTAGTTTGCCAGGTATAATGTTCTTCTCCAGGGACTGGTTGGTCCCTTTTGATAACATGTTCAAAGTATTTGAGATGAAGGCATTCTTGCTTCTAATAAACATTCTGGTATACTTTTTTCAAGACAGAATTGTTTGCTTTACTTGCAAATCAGGGTAATCTACATACAATATTCTTTGCAACACTGTACTTCAAAGCATCAGCTCTTCTTTGGTCTTCCTTATTCATTGTCCACCTTTCACATAGACATGATGTGATTGAAAATGCCATGGCTTTGGTCAGGTGCACCTTGGTCCTCAAAACAACATCTTTGCTTTCTAACACTTTAAAGAGGTCTTTTACAACAGATTTACCCAATGCAATAACAACAACAACAACCCTGTGCCGTTGAGTTGATTCCAACTCATAGCAACCCTATAGGGTAGGGTAGAACTGCTCCACTGAGTTTCCAAGGAGTGCCTCGTGGATTTGAACTGCTGACCTTTTGGTTAGCAGATGTAGCACTTAACCATTATGCCACCAGGGTTTCCACCCAATGCAATAGGCCATTGATTTCTTGACTGCTGCTTCCGTGGGCAATGACTATGGATCCAAGTAAAATCCAATGAATCACAACTTCAATATTTTTTCCATTTGTCATGATGTTGCTTATTGGTCTGGTTCTAAGGATTTTTGTTTCCTCGATGTTGAGGTGTAATCCAAACAGAAGGCTATGTAGTCTTTGATCTTCATCGGAAAGGGCTTCAAGTCTTTTTCAATTTTAGCAAGCAATGTTGTGTGATCTGCATATCACAGGTTTTTAGTGAGTCTTCTTCCAATTCAAATTTACGCACCAACCACTAAGGCCAAAGATGAAGAGCTTGAAGATTTTTATCAGCTTCTGCAGTCTGAAATTGATTGGACATGCAATCACTGTGCATTGATAATTACTAGTGACTGGAATGCAAAAGCTGGAAACAAGAAGAATTGGTAGTTGGAACATATGGCCTTGGTGTCAGAAATAATGCCGGAGATGGCATGACAGAATTTTGCAAGACTAATGACTTTTTCATTGCAAATACCTTTTTTGACCAACACAAACGGTGACTGTGCACATGGACCTCACCAGATGGCATACACAGGAACAAGATTGACTACATCTGTGGAAAAAGATGATGGAAAAGCTTCATATCAGCAGTCAGAACAAGACCAGGTGCTGACTGTGGCACAGATCATCAACTGCTCATATGCAAATTCAAATTGAAACTGAAGAAAATTAGAACAAGTCCACGAGAGTCAAAGTATGACCTTGAGTATATTCCTCCTGATTTTAAAGATCATCTCAAGAACAGATTTGATGTGTTGATCACTAATGACCAAAGACCAGATGAATTGTGGAATGACATCAAAGACATCATCCATGAAGAGAGCAAGATGTCATTAAAAAGATAGGAAAGAAAGAAAAGACCAAATTGGATGTCAGAGGAGACTCTGAAATTTGCTCTTGAACGTCCAAAAGGAAGGAATGGCGAAGTAAAAGACCTAAACAGAAGATTTCAGAGAACAGCTGAAAGAAAGTATTATATTGACATGTGCAAAGAGCTGGAAATGGGAAACAAGAAAGGAAGAACACATTCTGCATCTCTCAAGCTGAAAGAACTGAAGAAAATATTCAAGCCTCGAGTTGCAATTGTGAAGGATTCTACAGGGAAACTATTAAATGACTCAGAGAGCATCAAAAGAAGATGGAAGAAATACACAGAGTCATTATACCAGAAAGAACTAGTCGATGTTCAGCCATTTGAAGAGGTAGCATATGATCAGAAACCAATGGTAATGAAGGAAGAAGTAGAAGCTGCAATGAAGGCACTGGTGAAAAACAAGGCTCCTGGAATTGATGGAATGTCAATTCAGATATTTCAACAAACAGATGTAGCGCTGGAAGTACTCACTCATCTATGCCAAGAAATTTGGAGTATAGCATCCTGGCCAACTGGAAGAGATCCATATTTATGCCCATTCCAAAGAAAGGTGATCCAACCAAATGTGGAAATCACTGGACAGTATCGTTGATATCACATGCAAGTAAAATTCTGCTCAAGATCATGTGAAAGTGACTACAAGAATATATTGACAAGGAACTGCCGGAAATTCAAGCTGGATTCAGAAGAGGACGTGGAACCAAGGATATCATCACTGATGTCAGATGGATCTTGGTTGTAAGCAAAGAATGCCAGCAAGATGTTTACTTGTGTTTCATAGACTACGCAAAAGCATTCAACTGTGTGGATCATACTAAACTATGGCTGATGTTGTGGAAAATGGAATTCTGGAACACTTAATTGTGCTCTTAAGGAATCTGTATATGGATCAAGAGGCAGTCACGTGAATAGAACAAGGGGACACTGCATGGTTTAAAGGCAGGAAAGGTGTGTGTCAGGGTTGTATCCTTTCACCACACCTTTTTAATCTGTATACCAAACAAATAATCCGAGAAGCTGGATTATACAAAGAAGAAGGAGGCATCAGGATTGGAGAACGACTCATTAACAACCTGCATTATGCAGATGACACCACCTTACTTGCTGGAAATGAAGAAGATTTGAGGCATTTACTGATGAAGATCAAGGACCACAGCCTTCAGTATGGATTGCACCTCAACATCAGGAAAACAAAAATCCTCACAACTGGACAAAGAAGCCACTTTGTCATAAACGGAGAAAGGATTGAGGTTGTCAAGGATTTCATTTTACTTGAGTCCACAATCAGTGCCCTTGGAAGCAACAGTCAAGAAATCAAAAGACGCGTTGCACTCGGAAAATCTTTTGCAAAGGACCTCTTCCAAGTATTCAAAAGTAAGGATGTCACCTTGAAGACTAAAATGCACCTGACCATGGTATACCAAGCCATGGTATTTGCAGTCACATTGTGTGCATGCGAAAGCTGGACTATGAGCAAAGAAGACAGAAGAAGAATTGATGCCTTTGAATTGCAGTGCTGGAGAAGAATGTTGAATGTACCATGGACCGCCAAAAGAACCAACAGTTATGTTCTGGAAGAAGGGCAACCCGAGTGCTCCTTGGAAGCAAAGATGGCAAGACTGTGTCTTACATACTTTGGACATGTTGTCAGGAAAGATCAGTCCCTGGAGAAGGACATCAAGCTTGGTAGAGTGGAGGGTCAGCAAAAAAGAGGAAGACCCTCAACAAGATGGATGGACACAGAGGCCGCAACAATGGGCTTAAGCATAAAAACAATTGTGGACATGGCGCAAGACCAGGCAGTGTTTTGTTCTGTTATTCATGAGATTGCTATGAGTCGGAACCGACTCGGCAGCACCTAGCAATAACTTGCAATCCTGAAACTGCATTTTTCCTCATACAGTTCATTTTCTCTGATTATTTGCTCAGTATACTGACTAAACGTGTATAGTGATAGGGCACATCACTTATGCACACCTTTCCTGAGTTTAACCACTCATTTTTCCCTTGTTCCATTTGAGTGACTGCTTCTTGGTCTATGTATAGTTTCCACATGAGCACAACTAAGTGTTCTGGAATTTCCATTCTCCACAACGTTATCTGTAATTTGACCGACAGCGTTGTATGCCTTTGCATAGTCAGTAAAATTCAGGTAAACATCTTTCTGGTAGTCCCTGCTTTCAGCCAAGATCCATCTGGCTTCAGCAATGATATCCCTTGTTCTGCATCCTATTCTCAATCCAGCTTGAGTTTCTGCAGTTTTCTGTAGATGTGCTGCTGTAAAAAGTTTTTAATCATCTTCAGCAAAGTTTTATTTATGTGTGATATTAATGATATTGTTTGATAATTTCTGCATTCTATTCGACCACCTCTCTTTGGAATGGGCACAGATGTGGATCTCTTCTTGTCAGTTAGCCAGGTAGCTGTCTTCCAAATTTCTTGGCATGGACAAGTGAATGCCTCCAGGGTTTCAACTATTTGCTGAAACATGTCAATTGTTATTCCTTCATTACTGGAGCCTTGTTTTTTTGCCGGTGCCTTTCCTGCAGCTTGGACGTCGTCCGTCAGTACCATCGGTTCTTGATCATACGCTGCGTCCTGAAATGGCTGAAGGGTTACCAATGGTTTTTGGTAGAGTGTCTCTGCATTCCTTCCATTTCATCTGCATTTGATGCTTCCTGTGTCTGTCAATATTTTGCCCATAGAATTCCTCACTACTGCAACTCAAGGTTTAATTTTTTTTTCCTTCAGTTCCCTCAGCTTGGGAAGTGCTGAGCATGTTCTCCCCAGGTCTTTGTACATTTAGTTGTAACACTCTGTCTTCTCTAGTGAATTTTTTAAATCTTCTGTTCAGCTCTTTTACTTCATCATTTCTTCCATTTGCTCTAGCAACTCTGTGATTCAGCAAGTTTCAGAGTCTCTTCTGGCATCCATTTTGATATTTCCGTTCTAGCTGCCTTTTGCTTTCTTCATTTCCAATGTCCCTGCTGTCATCCCACAATTTGTCTGGAATCCAAGGTTAAGAAGGGGAGAATGTTGACATATCTTGGGGTTGGCAACCAATGCCACAAAACAATATGTGTACTAAATTGTTTAACGAAAAGCTAGTTTGTTCTGTAAATCTTCATCTAAAGAACAACAATAAAAAAAGAAAAAATGTGTTTTCTTCATCTCTTGCTTAACAACTCTTCTGCTTCAGTCTTACCCCTTCCAGCTTATCCTTCCTACATCTACCTGAGTTATTTTTCTAAAATGCAGATCTCTTCATGCCATTCTGCTTTTTTAAAACTATTCAGTGCTTACCCACAGCCTTCTGGATAATATTCATACTCTTTGGAACATCTAATAAAGTGCTTTGTGACGTAGCCTGCGACTACCTCTTTGTTTTATTGTACTCCACTCTTAGTCTGTTATTGTTAGGTGCTGTCAAGTCAATTTTAACTCCTATCAACCCCATGTAACAGAGGATGCCTACTCCATAGGGTTTTCTTGGCTATAATCTTTATGGAAGCAGATTGCCTAGTCTTTCTCCCACAGAGCTGCTGAGTGGATTCAAACAGCCAACATTTTGGTTAGAAGCCAAGTGCTTAACTGTTTGTGCCACTAGGGCACCTTTACTCAGCTTGCATACCAATGATATTAATCAGTTCCTTGAAGTTACCGTGGTCTCTTTGGCCTCTGTGCTGTTGTACATGCTGTGCCATCTTTCTGAAATGTCCTTTTTCTCCTGAATAACTTCTACTCTGCTTTCAAGACTCAGCTGCTCCTGACTTTCCCTGACTACCTTCTGCCTACTTCTAATGCTTATTAGACTCCCATTCTACACGAGCCTATAACTGCCTGTGTTTATTGTATCTCAATATTTTATCACATGTAATTGGCTGCAGAATCCTGGAAGAAAAGAACTCAGTATATATTGAATAGATAAACTCTAGAATAATGAATTTAACGTACATAAGACACAAATGAAAATCACCCACATTACTTTGTAGTCACAGACTTGTGTCTTATTGTACAGGTACACATTAGCAACTCATTGAAATAAAATGTAAGATTTATATGTTAGTTGTCATATCTTTTTTGTGTATTTGCTGGTCTTGTCATCCTATCTGGACTCCATTTTCATTCCTTGAAGCTTATATTTCTTTAGAAGAAAGCTTAAAGTCTCTTCTAAATGATTGTCTTCTGTGGCTAGGTAAGTAATTTTCCACATTTGCACATAACTGAGTTCCTCATATTCTGCTGGGTAAGCAAATTTATCAGGAATTAGAGACTGTATAAGTTGGAAAGACATTTACAAGTCTCATTTTCCAGTGGTTTCCAACTCTGACAGCTCATCTGAGGGAGTCTGTTAATATATGGATTCCCAGATCTCTCTGTAGCAGTACTGTTCAGTATAGTCTGAGATGCAGACCATGAGTCAGTATTTCCAAAATTATCCTCAATTAATTCAGATGAACAACCAGGACTTAGAACCCTTGATCTGGTCTAATCATCCTGTCAGTACTTAAGCATCCTGGATATTAGCAGAGCATAAGCTGTTCTTCCCAAAGTTTAATGCACAATCTCATTCAATGAACAAAGAAGACTGAGGAAGAATTGATGCCTTAGAATTGTGGTATTGGCAAAGTATGTTGAATGTGCCATGAACTGCCAAAAGAATAATCAAGTTTGTCTTAGAAGAAGTATAGCTAAAATGTTCCTTTGAAGGGAGGATGTCAATAATTCATCTCATGTGCTTTCGATATGTTATCAAGAAAGACCAGTTCCTGGAGAAGAACATTATGCATGGCCAAGTAGAAGGTCAGAAAAAGAGAGGAAGATCTTCAGTGAGATGTATTGACATAGTCAGTGGGTGCAACAATGTGCTCAGACTTAGCAATGATCATGAGGATGGTGTAGGAACAGGCACTTTTTCATTCTGTTCTACATGGGATCACTATGAACTGGAATTGACTTAATGACACCTAACAACAACAGTTGAAAGACATATTCTTTTAAAAGTTCAAGTAATACAAACAAATTGAACTTGCCCTTTACCTATGGATGAATGGATAAACAAAATGTATACAACGGTACAATGAAGCCACAAAGAATAAAGGCCAGTCCTTGAAACATAGCATAGATGAATCTTGAGGACATTATGCCACATGAAATAAGGCAATACAAAGGCACAAATATTGTATGATCTCACTTTTATAAAAAGACAAGAATAGGGTATACATACAGAAATCAATGGGCATTGGTGGTTACCAGGAATGAGGGGAGGGAGGAGGAGTTACTCTCTAAATAGTAGAAACTTGTTATTTTTGGTGATAGGAAAGGTAACATCAAATGTGGGTGAAGTATGCACAGCTTGAGCACGGTAAGTGATGACACTGAGAAGTATGCAAGAACAAGGGATGCTTTTTGGAAAATGATGGTGGCTCGTTTGTTAAGAGCTATGGCTGTAGCTGTAGGTCAGCAGTTCAAATTCATCAGGCACTCCTTGGAAACTCTATGGAACAGTTCTATTCTGTCCTGTAGGGTCACTATGAATCAGAATTGACTGGACCCCAGTGGTTTTCTATAGTTTGTTTAAATAACATATAAAATTTTGCAACCGAAACCAAAAAAATATGTGTGTGGTTATATATGCAGGTATGTATGCATATATGTGTATAGGTACATATATACGTGTGTATTAAAAAAAAAAAAAACATAAACTGCCCCCATAAGATTTCCAAGCAGAAGGTGGTGGATTCAAATTGGAGACCTTTTGGTTAACAGCCTAAGCTCTTAATCACTGTATCACCAGGGCTCTATATGTGTGTATATATCTGTCCATATATAAGTCTAACTGTAACCAAGAAACCAAAATGAAATCCATTGCTGTTGAATCAACTCCAACTCATATTAATCCTATAGGACAGAGTAGAAGTGACGCACTAGATTTCCAAGGAGTGACTGGTAGATTCAACAGCCAAACTTTAGGTTAGCAGCTGAGCTCTTAACCATTGTGCCACCAGGGCATATACCTTTCAGCTAAATAGCGGATTGCACTTAAACAATATCACCTGTGAGTACTAGGCTCCTTTGAAAAATCATCAGTGGGAAACCCTGGTAGCATAGCCAATAAGTGCTATCAGTGCTAACCAAAATGTTGGCAGTTCAGATCTGCCAGACACTCACTGGAAACTCTACGAGGCAGTTGTACTCTGTTCTATAGGGTCTCTATGAGTAGAAATCAACTCAATGGAAATAGTATTTTTTTGATGAGACAAGTGGTCAACATTTATTCTAAAACAAAGATGAGACTGTAAGGGGGAGGGGGCAGGGAAACTAGATTACTGAAAACAGAACAACCAGAATGGAAATAATGAGAATACTGACACATTGTGAGAAATGTGACCCATGTTACCAAACAATTTGCAGAGAAATTGCTAAAAGAGAACCTAGTAGCTGTAAGCTACACTAAGTTAGTCAAGACTAGGTCAAGGTTTAGGTATGAGGGGCTGACAGAGCAAGAGGAGGCAAAAATGACTTTGATGTTTCTGGTCTGGGGGCAACAGAGAGATGTCTTCTGTTGAGATATAGAACATAAGAAAATAAGTTTGGGGAGGAGATAGTGAGTTTGGTTTTGGACAAGTTAAATGTGAGGTGCCTGTGGGTGCTTCAGGGGGCAATGTTGAGCTGAATGTTGGATATACTATTCTGAGGCTTGGGGTAAAGTTCTAATCTGGAGATATAGATTTGGGTGTCATCAGCATGAAGAAAAAAACGGAAACACTGACAATGAATGAGGTCATCCAATAGAATCTGGAAAGTGGAAAGATCCAAGGACCCAGGATAGAAAACTGGGTAACACCTACATTTCAGGGACGCATGAAGGAGAAAGCTAACATGAAGGAAAAAAAAAAGGGGTTTGGGGAGCTAGGAAAGTGTGGTGTCATGGAAACCAAAAAAAAAAAAAGCAGCAGCACAATAACATTACATGAAACTGAAAGATCAAGTAAAATAAAGGTCTCAGGAAGATCTTGTTTAAATTAACACTTTCATAGAAATCTAGAACTCTATTCCCATTTCATTGTTCTTCATATCTATTAGTCTCTTTAAAGGAGAAAATCAGGTTATTCTGACTTATTCTTCATGAACACTGTCTCCTTTCAGTAATCTGTGTATCCTAGAATTTTATTGAATCAAGGGACATTTATGAAGCACTAGGGATTTTTCTAGCCTCTATTCTAGGTTCATCAGTAAACAAGACAGATAAAATCCCTGCCTAGGTCCAAATGCTGGAATCCTCTGCTAACCTACATGGGTTTGGACAAGTTACTTAGTTTCTTCATCTATAAAACAAAATGTGGATAATAAGAATTATTGTCAGGAGTTTATATTAGCATTGAAAGAGTTAATACATGCAAAGTGTTTAGAACAGTGCCAGGCACCTAGTAAAAGCTCAGTAAACCAAAAACACCAAACCTGTCACTATCAAGTTGATTCCAACTAATAGCAACCCTACGGAACACAGTAGAACTGCCCCATAGTTTCCAAGAAGTATCTGGTGCATTTGAACCGCCAGCCTTTTGGTTAGAAGCTTAAGTACTTAACCACTGCACCACCAGCGTTTTTCATCTACTAAGAGCAATGATAATTCTGACATGACTACCTCAGAGTTAGGCAATGAAGCAAATTAAGGAAGGATGAGCCCTGGTGGTGCAATGGTTAAGGGCTTGGCTGCTAATCCAAGGGTTGATTGCCTGAACTAACCAGCTACAGCTGTGAAAGAAAGGTGTGGCAGTCAGCGTCTGTAAAGATTTATGGCCTTAGGAGCCCTGTGAAATAGTTCTACTCCGTTCTAGAAAAACACCGAACCAAAATCCATTGCCATGGAAGCTATAGGACAGAGTAGAACTGCCTCCATGGGGTTTCCAAGGAGTACCTGGTGGATTCGAAATGCTGACTTTTGGTTAGCAGCTGTAGCTCTTAACCACTATCTACTAGAGTTTCCACACCACCAATAGATGTTACTCAGTATTATTCTAGTGTTTGTGTGTGGCACAAATCAATAAACAAGATTTGAGTTGGTGATTTGGCCATTGAAAATCGTTAACAATAGGGAGATTAGGAAGTAACTGAGTCGATTAGGTGGCATAAACTGACACCAGGAAATCTGAGCTGAATTCTGAAGGACAAAAGCAATTAGCAATGTAAAGATCTTGGTGAATTACTTCCGGGGTCCCCAGGTCTGCAAACACCTCCTGTTTTTGTAAATGAAGTTTTATTGTATTATCTATGGTTGTTTTTGCAATACAATGGCAGAGCTGAGTAGTAATAGAGACTGTATGACCCACAAAGCCTAAAATACTTACTCTTTGGCCTTTTACAGAAAACGTTTATCCACTCTCGCTCAAGGGCGCTGTTGTTAGCTGCCATGAGCTCAAAAAAGGAAACCAAACCCACTGCTCGGTAGATCTTTCAGTTAGCCCCCTTACACTTTAGCCACTGTGCCAAGGGCTCTGTCTGTGGTCTAATAAACAAGCAAACAAAAAAACAACAGTGCCGTTGAGTCGATTCCAACTCATAGTGGTCAGAGTAAACGTTAGAGTAGAACTGCCACAGAGTTTCCAAGGAGTGCCTGGGGGACTTGAACTGCGACTTTTGGTTAGCCGATTTAGCATTTAACCACTAGCCACCAGGGTTTCCTGTGGACTAATAGTGATCCTATGATAGAGTAGAAATACCTTCCAGGGGTTTCCTAGACTGTAATCTTGACAGAAGCAGATCGTGATCCACTCACTCATCCAGCTACCCCTGCCCCCTCCGTGGAGCCAAACTGTACAGGTATGAACTGACAACCCTCACGCCAGCAAGTCTCCTTGCTGCAGGCACAAGGAATAGCAAATGTGAAGGTCCTAGGCAGGGGTGAACTTGGAGAGTAAAAGGAACAGAAACAAGTACTGAAATGGGTGACAGAAAGAGTGATAAGAATTTTGCATCAGTTCAATATTAAGCCCACTGCTGCTCCTTTTTCGGAAGCTCCTTGGGACACCTGATACTGACACTTGGCCTGTTCTGTGTGATTTCCCAGGGATCACTGACAATGGTTCATTGATCTTATTTACGGGGTTTTTCAGTAGCCTAGGGAGAAATTCATTCAGGCCAGGAAATTTGAACTAATTCAGAGCAGCACTCTTAACTCTGGGTAGACCAGTATCCTAACAAGTTAACATTAACCGAAAACACTATCTCATATTATTGTCTTATTTTAAACTTCAGTCTCACCCTACTTCATCTCACTAATATCTTTGAATTTATGGTTGTCGATCTTAATTTAACACAATTAATAGCCATAATATGTATCTATATTCATATCTTATCAGGCAGGGTTTCCAACACTATATTTCGAGAGACATTAGTGTCCTGCGTGGTATTAATAGATGAGTAGAACATCTCCACAGTCAAATGTGTTTGAAAATGCCAAATAAAGCTAAAATAGATTTTATTACTGGCAGGATTTCTTACAGCCTTAATACACTAATATCTACTGCAAGCCTCCGAGAGGGAGATTCTGCAGGTTGCATTACCTAACCTTATTTGTTCAAGTATCTCTTTGTTTCACAACGGCAGTTAAGATCTTGAGGGACATTAGTGCTTCTCAAATCAGTTTGAAAACTGCTGGCATATAGGCAGCCGAAGCCCTGAGACTGTGTTTGGTCTCTACTATGAACCTGCTATAAATGCACTAGTTCTGCCGAGAAGTCCTCTCTGTGTATGATGTTCTCGTTGCAGATTAAAGACTGAGATAAATCTTCTTCAGAATTGTGAAGGTCATTTATTAACCACATTCTTTCTTCTGTTTATTGCCATTTATTCAGCAAATGTTAGCCCAAACCCTAAGTGATATAATGGTTAAGTGCTCCTAGGGCTGCTAACCAACAGGTCAGCAGTTCAAATCTACTGGGCGCTCCTTGGAAACTCTAGGGGACAGTTCTACTCTGTCCTACAGGGTCACTGTAGTCAGAATTGATTCGAGGGCAGGGGCTCTGGTTTTGGTTATGAGCCAGGCCATGTTTTAGGGGTTGGAGATACAGTGATGGAGACAGATGAGGTTCTTACTCTCATATATTCTAGCGTGCGTGTTGGAGAGGGAGATACAGCAATACATAAGGTAATTTTTAGCTAAGGATAAGTGCAGTGAAGGAAATGAATAGAATATTGTATCAGATAATAATGCAGAGAGGTTACCTTAGATACTGTGGTCCAGCTAGGCTTCTTCAAGGAAGTGATATATAATCTGACACGTAAAGGATGAGAAGGAGCTAGACAGCCACGTGAAAAGTGGATGGATGACATTTCCTACAGAGAGAAAATACCATGCCAAATGCCTGGGATAACCAAGAGCTTGGTGTAGTTCATGGAGTGTTAGAAGGCCCAGTGTTAGAATGTAGTGGGCTAGCTAATGCCAGGTCTTATAGACCGTTATCTAGTATGAACTATGCTTATGCAAACCTGTACATAGATCAAGAAGCAGCTGTTTGAAAAGAACAAGAGGATATTACATGGTCTAAATATGGAAAGGGTATGTATCAGGGTTATATCCGTTCACCGTATTTATTCAATCTGTATGCTGAGCAGATCTGAGAAGCTAGACTATAAGAAGAACACAACACCAGGACTGGAGGAAGACTCATTAACAACCTGTGATATGCAGATGACACAACTATACTTGATAAAAACAGAGAGGACTTGAAACATTTACTGATGAAGATCAAAGGTTATAGCTTTCAGTATAGATTACACTTTAACACAAATAAAGCAAAAAATTGGTCACAACTAGACCACTAAGTAACATAATGATAAACAGAGAAAACACTGACCTTGTCAAGGATTTTATTTTACTTGGATCCACAATCAGCATCCATGAAAACAACTCAAGAAATCAAGACTGATTTTACTGGGCAAATCTGCTGTAAAAGACTTTTTTTGGAATGTTAAAAAGCAAAGAAGTCACTTTGAGGCCTCAGGGTACCTGACTCAAGCCATGGTGTTTTCAGCTATCTCATATGCATGTGAAACCTGGACAATGAATAAGGAAAACCGATGAACTAATGCCTTTGAATTATGGTGTTGCCAAAGAATATCGAACATACCAGAGACTGCCAGAAGAATGAACAAATCTGTCTTGGAAGAAATACAGCCAGAATACTCCTTAGAAGTGAGGATGTCGAGACTTCACCTCATGTACTTTGGACACATTACCAAGAGGGACTGGTCTCTGAATAAGGACATCATGCTTGGTAAAGTGGAGGGTCAACCAAAAACAGGAAGACCCTCAACGAGATGGCTTGACACAGCAGCTGTAACAACGGTCCAGGATAGAACAGCGTTTTGTTCTGTTTTACATAGGGTTGCTATGAGTCAGAACTGACACGACAGCACCTACCACCTACTAAACAACAAGTGTTAACCTTACTGTATCACAAAAAATCTTTTTGCTTTCGAGTCAATTCTGACTTAACCGCTATTCCAGAGGACAGAGTAGAACTGCCTTATTAAGGTTTCCAAGCCTTTAACCTTTATGGAAGCAGACTGACACATCTTTCCCCCAGAGTAGCTGGTGGGGTAATCCACATTTTGATTAGCAGCTGAACTCCTAACCACAGAGCCACCAGGCCAGTGAGATAGAAGGAAAGCATGGAGGATGTGGGCCAGAGAAGCTAGACTCTAGCTGACCTGGTGCTGCTGGTTAGGAATGCATGGTCAACAGTCAAGTTTAGGCTTGGGCCTAAAGAGTAATTAAAACTGCAGGAAAATATTTTACCCACGTAATACGTATCGCAAATGTACTACATTTTATTGTAACAAACATAGTTCAGAGAGATTACAAAATGAATAAAAAGCATTAGCAAGATATGAATAGATCAAAGGAGAATAAGAAGTACCAGACGCTTGTTATCTCTTCATTCTAGGAACTTAATTATTACAAACTACTCTCTTAAGCAGCCCATGCAGCCCATTTGCAACTAGTTTTAAAACAATGTCCTATTGATGAGTCCATGCCAAAAATGCTTTTCTTCTTGCCATCCTGTTAAGAACTTCTTGGTTAGAAAAGCCCTTGGTCATCGTCTTTGGATTTCAGACAACTAGCTGCTTCTTTTGAGAGCTGTCTGAAGGTCCCCTTTTGCAGAAGCAATGATTCTCTTGTGCAACAAAATCACCCTTCTGTAGTTTTTTTCCTTGTGAAACAGACTGGTCTCTGTACTTCTCTCTGTAGAAAGTATCTGGAACTGTTCTTCAACCCCCCCCTTTCACATTCTGAGCTGGAAAAAATAGCCCATGAGCTGTCCCTTTCATATTGCAGGCCTGTGATGTGGCAAGTGGGCCTCAGACTAATTCAGTTGAACACCTAAAGCCAAAACTGCCAAAAGTCTTTTTTTCTTGGGCCAGATTTATTTTGTTAATAGGATCAACATGTGTTCTATACAAAGGTAACCATTAAATAATTATAAACAAATAATTTCATCACATAATCCTAGCTGATTTTGAACTGCCTGCCAGATACAAAACATTTACTTTAATAAATTTACAGTCAGTCATTTACATGAAACATCTGAAAGCCAGGATATTTTACAAAGCTGCTGCTTCTGTGATGTGTCTAGTAATATCTCCCCACTCCCCATATCCACCCCCCCCCCCCACACTATTAGTCATTCCTTTGACTCTACGGCACTTGGCTTGACTTAATATATTGAAAGCCTCTGTTAAAATTAAAATATTACCTACTAAGGGGGAAACAAATGAAACCATTAACATGTTAAGTCAAATTAGTTGACCGAATTCCTTAATCATTTAGCAAGGTCTGGTGAAAAAGGGCTGCGGAAGCAGGTAAGTTTGGGGGAGGGAATGGAAAGGTTCTTACAATGGGTTGCGGCCTTGGGGGTTGGGGGGAAGGGCCGGAAAGGCAGGGAAGGTGGCTCTGTGGAGAAAACCAGGGACTAACTGGAAAACACTGGAAGCTCAGGTGGCTGGTGGCTGTGGGGGACAGCTTAGAAGCAAATCTCTCTGTACTGCCACTTCTACCTTTGCTCACAGGTGTCCATGATGAAAGCAGATACTTCTTCACATTTTAAAATATTCTCCAGCTTTTGCAGGAATCATAGCAAGTGAGGTGGAAGAAAAATTCTCAGGGATCAAATGACTTCCGACTCAACTTTTGGTTCCACTCTGTCTTTGAGAAGTGGTTTTTTTTCCCCTGATTTTAAAACACTGAACAGTAATGAATGAAGAAATCCTCATTTATAGAATATTCAACAATTACAAAATATATAGAACTAAAACCAAAAGTCCCCCTCAACATAGTTCCAATTCTAGGGTAGCACCATTGACAGTGTGGTGCCAGGTTCTTTTTAAAAATAATTTATTTTGTTTTTGTGTGGAAAATATACACAGCAAAAGAGACCAACAGCTTTTCCATATATAATTCAGGGACGTTGATGACATTCTTCAAGTTGTGTGACCATTCTCACCATCCATTTCCAAATCATTCCTCCACCAGTAACATAAACTCACTGCCCCCTAATTTACAGTTATTTTCTATGTATTTTCCTTCATATACATAGTTTTTTTTTTTTTTTTAACATGGAGTACATGGGTGGTTCTAATGGTTAAGTACCTGACTAACAGGAGAAAATTTGGTGGTTCAAACCCACCTAGAACTGCCTTGGAAGAAAGATCTGGTGATCTACTTGCAAAGGGTCCCAGCCATGAAAACCCCATGTAGCACAGTTTTACTCTGTAACACATGAGGTCACTATGAGTTGGCATTGATTCAATGGCAACTGATTTCGTTTTATTTTTATTTTTTTCCATAAATAGAATAATCTGTATTTGTTCTCTATACTTCCTCGTTCTTTAAAAAAAACTGGCAAGGTAGTACACGCACATTATAAAAACTTCATACAATATAAAAAAGCTTATACAATGTGAAGTATATCAGTCTCCTATGCTTGCACCGCAGGACAACCAGTATTATCAGTTTCTTAGACTGTGCATGTACAAGCAGATGACGACAGATCCTGCCAGCTTTTTCACACTAGAAAACCGAAACCCAAACCCTCTGCTATCAAGTCAGTTCTAACTCACAGCAACCCTATACGACGCGGCAGGACTGCTCCCATTGAGTTTCCAAAGAGCACCTTGTAGATTCAAACTGCCAGTCTTTTGATTAGCAGCCATAGCTCTTAAACACCATGTCACCAGGGTTCCCCTTTTGCTTGAGTAGTAGCAAACCATACACAGTATCGCACTTCGCTTTTTTCATTTAACGGTATTTCATACATATTAGAAATATACATATGTACATAATACATTATAGATATAATACATATACAAAATGTACGCACGCACACACACACACACAGAGAGAGAGAGAAACCCCAGTGGTGTAGTGGGTTAAGTGCTATGTCTGCTAACCAAAAGGTCAGCAGTTCAGCTCTGCTAGGTGCTCCTTGGAAACATTCTACTGTGACCTCTAGGGTCACTATGAGTGGGACCCAACTGAACAGCAGTGGTTTTTTTTTTTTTAGTAGCAAACCATACACAGTATCGCACTTGACTTTTTTCATTTAACGGTATTCCATATATATTGGAAATATACATATGTACCTAAATCCATTATATATATATATATATAATGGATTGTTCCCTTGTACAGTAATGAGACGTCTACGGGGGAGTGTTGTTTGGTCCCAATTTCTACCCCTTTTGTTTCTTCTTTTACATATATATATATGTATACACACACACATATGGAGCCCTGGTGGCAAGATGGTTTAAGAGATCGGCTTCTAATAAAAAAGGTGAGTAGTTCAAATCCACCAGCCACTCCTAGGTAACCCTCTGGGGGCAGTTCTACTCTGTCCTATAGGGTCACTATGAGTTGGAATGGACTCAAGGGGCAATGTTTTGTTTCTATTTTTAAAAATAATTGAAATTGGCTCCAAGACAATTTTTTTTTTTTTTTGGAATCTTTATGGAAGTAGATCATCAGTTCTCTTCTCCAGCAGAGCACCTGAGTGGGTTCACACAGAAGTTTTTGGTTAGCAGCAGAGTGCTTAATCTTTGAGCTACCAGGGATCTGTGTATGATGAAAGAAATAGTGTTTATATCATATCTACTGTAATATATATATGTGTATATATATATATATATATACACACACAATCTTTCCCAGAAACTAATTTAGTCATTCACCCGGTTAGGTTGGATCAGTTGACTTGTGACTTTTACTTTTTTCAGGGCTGGATGTGATTTTTCCCTCGGCTTCCACCTTAAGTGTTCTCTAGAACACTGTTTAACGGAGGTGTTGGTTGATTGCTATTAGTCCCTGACGGGATACACCTAGAACTACCTTAACTTCTCTGAACTTGTCCCCTAGTACAGTAATGGGAGGTCTATGTGTTTTGGGGGGGTTGTTTCCCCCCAATTTCTTCCCCTTTTCTTTCTTCTTTTTCTTGCCATGTTAGAAAAAGTCTCCACTGCCACCTCTTCCTTCCCTCTCCTATCCATCCAGTGATTGGGGGGAGAGTCACTGAACCAATCAATGACAGGTCAGGGGAGAATCTGACTGCAGACCAATGGAGTACTCCTAGGTTCCAGATGGACCAATCAGCTTATTAGGAACATCGAACACCTGGATAGCTGGCATCTGCCCCATTGTCTTTTGACTGACGACCCTCTAGTGTTGGCGGTCAAAGATCCTGAAGGTACAGAAGCAATCCTACTTTTTTTGGTCTCTTTCTTTTGGTGGCTTTTAATCTATCTCCACAACTTCTGCTTGAGGCCAATAAAAAAGAGCCATTCTCCTTTTGTAAAAAGAAAGAGGGTTGGGTTTCCTTCAATTGTCTGCCCCTTTCTGTCTCCTCCACTATTTTGTTTTTGTGTACTTTGTAGTTAACTTTAGATAGAGCGGCTTCATCGGAAGACCTGTGCGTTGGACCCCAGACACTTTCTTCTCTTCGCCTATTGCAGCAGCCTTTTTTTGTTGTTCCGACCTGGGGGTGTTTGTGGGGCGGGGCGGAGGAGAGGGGTGGTGGTTGCTGGTGGGAGAATAGTTTGGCTATAGTCTTCCTTTCGCATTCCTCACACATTCGGCTTTCTCGCTTTCTCACATACACACGCGCACACACACGCGCGCGCACACACACACACATACACACACATACAACTACACGCCCGCTCGGGCCCCTCTCGGTGTGTCTTCCTTCAAGATGACAGGGCGCTGCAGAAAAGGCCGCTGGAATCAGCTGGTAGGTACAGTAGTAACCCGAACCCCACCCACCCGCTGCCTTTGCACGCTCAGGTTTCTCTGGTCGCTCCTGCCAGGGGAGAAAACATGTAAGCGTGCCTTCAAAGGAGGGTCTCAAGGAGCCAGGAGCGGCTCGGGGGCGGCAGAAGGTAAGCCCGGGAAGGTGGCCGAGCGCCCCTTCTGCCGGGGCCGTGCCTGGTTCTCTTTCGGGGCGTTAGCCCCAGCCCTCTTTGCCCCCACCCACCCTGCTTTTCGAAGGGATTGCCTTTCTCTCTCTCTCTCACTCTCTCTGCGGCGGCGGAAACGACAGTGTGGTGCTGCCGTGGTGTCATGGTGCTCCTCCTGGACCGAGGGGCGAAAACTCTTTAAGTTTGGCTTGAGAGATTCAGCCGAGGCAGCGTCGCAGCCGCCGTGCTGTCCCCGGCCCGGCGCGCGGGCGGGCGGATCCCGGCTGCTGCGCGGCGGCGGCGGCCAAAGCCAAGGCGGCGAAGGCGGGCGGCGGCCTAGAGCGGCGGCGGCGGCGGCGGCTCCGAGAGCTGGCGGCGGAGCCAGAGCGAGCGCTGCGGAGGGAAGCGAGCGGCCGGCGCCCTCCTTCGCGCTGCCGAGGAGATGGCTGGCACCCAGGAACGCTCTGGGTAAAACGCGCCCCCTCGCCGCGGTCCCAGGGGCTGAGCGCCGCGCCAGCGCAGGGCTCGGCCCCGGATCTGGCAGCTCCTCAGGTGCCGCCGTGGCCCGGTCGGGCCGAGGGCTCCGGGACTCGGCGGGGCGGGGTGATCGGACCGGGAGGCTGAAGGCGATGGCGGCTCCGGCCCGACCTGGCCCTTCCTCCCTGTTTCGCCGCTGGGGCCCGGGTTACTGCAGCTGCCCTCCTGGGACGCGAGTTTGCAATCGGGTGCGAGGCGGGGGCGGCCTTGGCCTCCCGCGCAGCCTGGCTGGGCCAGCGCGGATTGCGAAGCGGCTCCCCGGGCGCCCGGGCGGGGAGTCTGGGAAAGGGCACCGCCGCCTTCCCACGCTCCCGCTGCCGGCAGTCACCTCGGCCCAGGCGGCGCCCCTTGGACGGCTGGCTGCTCAGTGGTGGCTGCCGCAGGAGCCGGGGATGCTGCGGACACCGTGTCGGCTGAGAGGCCAAGCGCAACTTAATCTCTTGTCAGCCAGGGGAGCGAGCATCGAGTCTCCGTATGGATGGTTCGTTCTTTCTGGCCTAGCTGTGAAACCAGGTCTGTAGGGGAGAAGGAAAACTTAACATATGTCCACAGGACAGACTGCGACTGAAGTGGAAAGAGATGGGGTTTTTCCATTCCTGTCTCATAAGAACTAGTAACAGCAGAGTAGATTTATAGAAACATTGTTTGCAATGATAAGGTTTAGGTTACTTAGCACTTCGTGTGCAGCTCAGCAATATTTTTCCGAAGCATTTCTTCCCGGAGCAGGAAACTGGGATCCTGGGGTCCCCTGATTCTTCACTTTCCTTTTCCAGGCACCCCCCACGTTCCTTGGCGCTCCGTCGCTTTCTTCAGGTGTTGTCATGCACCAATTTGCCCAACTCTCAAATCCAGCATGTCCCCGCTCCCCCTCCCCCCCTGCCCTTCTCCATCAACTTGTGAATTCTGGTAACCTCCCAATCTTGTAGCCTCTTGTTTCTCAACTAATTTGTCTTTTTAGGATTTCTGACGTGGAGGGTGGATGGTAATACTTGTGACTCTGACCTTAAAATAAAAGGGTTGTTGTTGGCAGCCACTGAGTAGGTTCCCACTCGTGATGGCCTTTTGGGTGTTAGAGAAGAACTGTGTTCTGTAGGGTTTTCAAGGCTGACTTTTTGGAAGCGGATTGCCAGGCCTAGAACAGTTAAGCTTTCTGGCTGCTAGTTGAGAGCTGAAGTGTTTGCACTACGCAAGTTGTAGTGATGGGTGCGCAGGGAAGTCATAACTATCTCATGTGATAGAGTGCAACTGCCCAACGGGGTTTTCTACGTTATAATCTTAACAGGAGCAGGTCCCAGGTCTTTCTTCTTCGGAGCCGCTGCGTGGGTTTGAACCACCAACATTTGGGTTAGCAGCTTAACATCACCACCAAGGCTCCCAGACAAAAAAAAAAACAAAAAAAAAACAAAAAAACTCAGTGCCATCCACTCAGTTCTTACTTATGACGACTTTAAAATAGACAAGAGTGGAACTGCCCCGTAAAGTTTCCAAGGAGCGCCTGGCAGATTTGAACTGCCATACCTTCTAGTTATCAGCCTTAGCACTTAACCACTAGGCCACCAGGGTTCAGGGCTCCCAGAGGGGCCCTTAGAAAGGAATATACTGAAACTGTGTACATAAACAAGTGCTGTGTGTGGGTTGATTCCTTGAGTTCTCAAATTGAGCCATAAGGGCTGCCTTTAATCCCATTCTGTTCCCTCCCAGAACTCTATAATCAGTTCTCTGGCAGTGTTTCAATAGTGGGAGGAATGCTGAACAGGGAGCCCCCACTCCCTTTTCTTGTGTAGGGAGCTCCATCCCAGCCAGTTAGTCCCCCGCCCCCCTATACACCTTCTTTTCTCTCATCAGGGCACTGAAGGGGAGCAGTCTTGGCTGTTTTTATATGGATTGCTACCCTATCAATTGACTTAATACGGATGCATAATGTGAGTTAGATTTCTTGTGATTGCTCCACACAGCTTGATTTATGTAACTGAAATACAGGTCTAGGAGCCAAGATCAGAGAGTGCATCCCAAATCTGATGTTGCATTGGCTTTTATGGCTTTAGGGCATTCCTATGACCTTTCTCTCATAGTTGGTGCGCTTATGTAAAAGGCATAATATTGTGTACAGAGTATTGTGAGTGCTGGCTGAGTCTTTTGAAGATGAAAGGGTTCTATAAACCCTCAGTATTGTACTTTTCAAAGAAAGTACTTTGCTTACCTTTTATTGGGATAGTGGCTAAACAGCGTTTGAGTAGGAGCACTAGTTTACTGGAAACCATAACGTGGCATTTTTAACCCTCCTAGGAGACACAAATGTATTGTACTAAGATTTTAAGACTTTGTTTACAATGAGTGTACAACTAACTGAATGGAAACATACATAAAACTAGACATACAGAGTAATGCTGATTAATAAGTCATGGTTGGAATCATTTCTAATGTTCTCCAACCTCACAATCTGAGTCAGACTGATTTGAAAACATAACCTCCCCCAATTTTAGCTCATATAGGGGTAGTTAGTTTCTGCTGGAAAGTGGCATAAGTAATTTTAGGCATGGCTGTATACATGCGATTAACATTCACCAGTGGCGAGTCAACCATGTTTGTGAAGCACCTACAACATGCAGTCTTCTGCTGACTAGCTTGAGTCCTCCGATTTGGCCTGATATTTTGATCTCCTTCTTATTTGGGATCATCACTTGTGTCTGCAGCTTCCAGATTAGGATAAGGAGAGGCTGGGGACGGCAAGGGCATAGAGACTAGGGTCAAGAAGTGGCAGTTGTTTCCTTTCCAGTTGCTTTCAGGGCTTCTACAGTTCTTGTCTAGCATGTTGTACCTGGCAAGAAAGTCGCTTCCAGGAAATGCTGCTGCAAGTCAGTGACTTGGGTGCTTCATAAACATATGTATCATCTGAAGAGTGCAAATTGATTCAGGTGAAATGGGTTTAGTTAATCCCTCCTCTAAGTGCAGGGCAACTTGCTTCAACTTGCAGATTCTAAAGCAGTGTCGGTGGAGTCTTATAATTGCATCCAGAAATTGCTCTGGGTTGTGTTCCTGTCCATTCCCTCATCCCTCCTCCCATAAAATCAGCTGACACTGACAACTGAGAAAGAAACTACAGGAGTGCCTGTTTACCACTCAGCAAACCTTACTGGCTTGCCGAAGAGGCGTCTTTTTACTTTGTCCCTCAGCACTCCAGTTCTCTCCCAACGGGGACACAGAGCCCTAAGATCGAAGATGGAGGCAAAGCCAAGGCTGAAGCACAGAATGTGTCTCCAGTGGCATTCTCAGGGGGTACCTATTGGCCTCTTGTGTGTGTCTGATACTCAGTCTTTATGGATTTGGGTGACTTCTTAAGCTGTTGGTCTATGGGACTCAGCTGCTAGTGCAAAGCTTCATTTCTGCTTGGCATTACAGTTTTGTCCTGTGCTAAGGGGAAAAGGAGGTACTGTGTTTGCAAAACATCTGCTTATTTAGGCTGGGTATATTGACTCAGAGAACTGCCTCATCAAAATATGGAGTATAACGTGTTGATACTGGATGTACCGCAGTTCAGGGGAGTTCAAGACTTCACTTTTTTTTTTTTTTAATATTGCACTTTAAGTGAAAACTTACAGAGCAAATTAGTTTCTCATTAAACAGTTAATACACGAATTGTTTTGTGACATTGGTTGCCAACCCCACGGTGTGTCAACAGTCTCCTTTACCACCCCGGGTTCCCTGTTTCAATTTGTCCAGGTTTCCTGTCCCTTCCTCTCGTCTGGTCTTTGCTTTTGGGCCAATGTGCCCATTAGTCTTGTAAACATGTTTGAACTATGAAGCGCGTTCCTCATGTGTTGTTTTTGGCCCCGCGGATCTGTCTCATCTTTGGCTGAAGGGTGAACCTCAGGAGTGACTTCAGTACAGAGTTAAAAGGGTGTTTAGGCCAGCCTCTTGGGGTTTCACCGGTCTCTGTCAGACCAGCAAGCCTGGCCTTTATTTTATTTTATTTTGTGAGTTAGAATTTTGTTCCATGTTTTTTATTTTTTTTTATTTTTCTGCTCTGTCTGGGACCTTTTGTTGTGATCCCTGCAAGAGTGGTCATTGGTAGTCACTGGTTGCCATCTTGTGATGGGCTCAATCTCGTGGAGGTTGCGATAGTTGTGCTGCATTAAAACTGTTCACTTTTTGATGAGTGCAATTTTGATACTAAGATATCGTTGCTCTAATGTGTTTCACATCTCCCAGAAATACTGGTTTAGCCTAAGTGGGTTAGCCAAGTGTCATTTGTAAGAGCTGCCCTGCTTCAGTTCTTGTCTCTGCAGAGAACCCCAGCTATCTGACCTTGGTTTTTTCCTAGTCTTTTTCTCGCAGGTTGGACTTCTCAAGTTGATGAGGTGTCCTCAGTCTCTGGATCTTCCTTTTACAGAGACTAGATGGTTTGATAACAAGCATATTATATAATTTAAAATTCTACTGAAAAATACCATCCCAGTGTTTACCATTTGCCCTGGTAGAAGCATGATGTACGGGTATGGTAAACAATGGTAACACAGCCAGTGAAGTGTCTGAATGGATATAGCTCAGAGATGGAAAAAAAGCGTTTATATGGTCCAGTGTCCCTAACTGCATTGTCTATAGCCTTTGTTGGTAGAACAGAGATGCTTGATTTCAAGTAGGCCTCTGTTCTCTGTCTCTTGTTTCTGACCTGAACTTGGGGTCCTCTCAGCCTAACATTCAACAGCAACAACATCCCCTACCATCTATATATTGCCAGTTTTTCCGTAGAAAGAAAGATGACTGCCTTCCAGGTGTGCTACTGAACATTTGGAAATTTACAACTATTTCATGAGATGACAGAGGTTGGGAAAAGCAGTCCTAGAGCAGATAGACAGCTGTACTGGTAACAGTAGGTAAACTAAACTTATTCTTCATTTGTTTCCCCAGTCTCACAACTGCCACAGCAACGTGTATTAAGAAAAAGGTGTTGTGAGTTGTATTTATGATTCCTGTCACATATAACGTGTGTTACTTTGGCAAATCCGTTTTTTGGTTACTTGGATTAACCTTTTGCTTTTAATGGCATATTTAGAACTTTTAGTACTACTATTTTGGTACTCATTTTAATGTTTGTGGTGACTATATTGTATAAAATACTCCATGGTTCGATATAGCAGCTAATTATGAAGAAAAAAAATAAGTCTACATACTGTAAAATATCAAGTAGGCTTTTTAATATCCTATTAGACAGGAACTGGCTCTAGCTCTCTTTGTCAGCTGGGAATCAGTCTCCAGCCCTCAGCTTTTTCTGCATAGTGAAAGCTTAAGTAATGGGGCCAATTTATGAGCATAAGATACATCCCAATGAGCCCCCGCTGTCCTCGAGGAAACTTATGGGAAAATGTGATTGTTCTTGATTATGGCAACCATGTGTTAGAGATGAATTTCCAAACATTTGTGGCATTCCTTAGTGTCTGTCGTCTGCAGATGTATGATGGTAATGCCTGTATTTTTAAAACAGGTTAATAATTTATTTTATCCTCATCTGATCCTTCCAAGGGCCTGTGGAGGGTTGGTAGGAGAGGTATTATTGTTTCCATTTGACAGATGAGGATGCTATGGGCCAAATAGTTTAAATGGCTGACCTAGGATTGCTTAGTTAAATTGGTTTAGATCCAGGACTACAACCAGACTAGTGTGACAATCAAATGAGACAATGGCTTTGAAAACCTTTTGAAAAGTGTAAAATGCTTCACAAACTTAAGGTGACTATTTTTATTAATTTTGATGACCAACTCCCCAACCTTTTTTATTTTATTTTTTCCCCTTTCTGGGTTTCTATTTTCAGTCCTTATACTGTAGGGTGAGAATTCTCTGCACTGGCTGCCTTTTCTGTTCTCAGATGATCTGTGTGTTTCAAGGGATCCTTTTCTAATAATACTGTTCTGGGATTTCATTGTCTTCCTCCTCAGTTTCAAAAGGTGTTCTCATTAGTGTATAAACCAGAGGGACTACCCCTCCTCCCCTTTAGTTGTCCTCTGGATCATTGATTGTAACTTCCTTGAGGTACGACAGGCAAAATCAACCACTGGTGCATCGTGATACACCTTGGTTTAGGCAAGAAAAAGGTGATGCATCTCATCTGTTTCCATTTCCTTTGGTGATGATGCCCATTCCTTGTTAGCCTTCATAGTTACACTAATAAAGAAGATGTTTTTAGGAGCTAGTTTACAATAATCCAAGGCAGCTTTTGTTGAAGTAATAGAGAGCAAGCAAGAGCTTTAGAATCGTAGGATGTCAGAGATGGAAAGCACCTTACACCAGGGAAGTCATCTGGTGAAGCTAGTCCAACGTGAATGGCATTCAACAGTTGAGAAAACACCAGGCAAACCCAGGAGTCATTCACTCACCCGCAAAGGCAGAGAAACAGTTTCCTGTTTTAAGGAAGAACTCTTGGGAAATTAGTGTTAATATCCTGCAATGTTTATTTGTTTTAGAAAACCTACAACTCACCTTAATTCTCAACCTATTTATTACTCAGAAGCCAGGCTTGATTTCACTCATACTCTTTCATGGCTTCTCTTTGAAGAAACAAAACTGTGGCTTCCCAGAGACTTAGTGAGAGTCCAAAACAGAGCTCTGCAGACCTGGAAGATGAAAACGAGATATAGTATAAACTGTTGAAATAACAACCTGCTCCTGTCAAATGGGTTCCAATTCACAGAGACCACACTAAGACAGAATAGAACTAATCCATAGAGTTTCCAAGGAGTGCCTGGTAAGTTTGAACAGCCCACCTTTTGGTTAGTACCCACTGCGCCTAAACATGACACCACCATAGTTTCCACTGTTAAAACAAGTGGGCATTTAATTGTGCAAACATTTAGATAATAGAATTCCAACAAATTTGTGGGTTTGTGGGTTTCTTTCTCTGATCAGAGTTAACCAAATGCTGGTTTTGGGGTGCAGCGCTGAAATCAATCTTTCATTTTTGTAACTGTAAACTGTTATTTTTTATTTTAGGCCCCTGCATTGAAACTCCTCTTTTGTATTTCTGCCTACTCACATAGCCTTGTGATACCTTCTTATAAGTTTATTCACATTTATTTATTTTTTCAGGAATCTCAGCCCAAAGGAAGTTAGAGTGAAGATAAACCACACAGAAGCAATTTTATGGTAGAGTGAGGGCAAATATATAAACATACATGTTTTATCTTCTATAGTCTGACTATAGGGCAGCAGCCAAATGATTTAGAAAGGAACTAACTAATCAACTATAGATCAACCGGGCATTAGTTTCTTAACATGGTACTTGGCTCTGCCCTCCCCAGATTTCATTGATGGATTTTTATGGCATAGTATTGTGTTCTGTGGCAAAAGCTTCATGCTTACCTGACAGTAGGTTACACCCTATCAGATTCACATCCTGTCTTTATCCTTAGCACACTAATTCCGTATGCATTTGTGAATCACCAACTTTCTTGAAGTTGCATCACTTGGCCATGCCATTGTTTTATTTTTGTTATACCGCTTCCTCCTGCTAAAAGTAGTTTGTGAAACAGGAGTCGTATTATTTTAGGTCTCATATTTTTTAAGTGAGTAAAAATTGGGAGCTGCGAATTTTTCTGAAACCTATTGGTCATTAGATCTATCCCAGGGTATTGTAAAACCTGGACAGGGAATTGCCGTCCTTGGTAAACAGTTGGAAGAAAGAGGCAATACAATATAGTTGAGAAATACTACATAATTATGCAGTTGCAAGCATAGTACAGTGGTTAACTGTTCACATGCCAGAGTCAGACAGACCTGGAATTCAGTTTTTTTTCCATTGAGGTGTATTCTATATATCATAATACTAACCATTTTAAAGCATGCAATTTAGTGACATTTAGCATATTCACAAAACATATTCACCACCATCTGATTCCAAAACATTTGTATCACCCGGAAAGAAACCTGAAACCAATTAGCAGTAACTTTCTATTTTCCCCTCTACCCAGCCCCAGGCAACCACTAACCTACTTCCTGTCCCAATAGATTTGCCTATTACAGACTTTTTACATAAATGGAATCATACAATATGTGTCTTTCTATATCATCTTTCACTTAGCATACTGTTTTCAGCTTTCATTCAGGTTGTGACTTAAAGCAATACTTAATTTCTTTTTATAGCTGAATAGTATTTTATTGTATGGATATACCACATTTTGTTTTTTGAGTTGGAGTCTGCAACTAACATCCCATTACAGTTTGGATTTGCATTTGCTGGAAGACTAATAATGATGAGCATCTTTTCATGTGCTTACTGCTCATTTGCATATCTTTGGAGAAAAGTCTTCACATCCTTTGCCCATTTTTAAAATTGGATTGTTTTTATTGTTGAGTTACATGGGTTCTTTATGTTTCCATATACAAGTCCCTTATTGGCTATAAAAAACCCCTCTGCCATGAGTCCTCTTGACTCTTAGTGACCCTAGAGGTCAGAGTAGAACTGCCCCATAGAGTTTCCAAGGAACACCTGGTGGATTTGAACTGCCAGCCTTTTGGTTAGCAGATGTAGCGCTTAACCCATTACACCGCCAGGGTTTCCTTATCAGCTATATTATATATATATATTTTTTCTCCCAGTCTGTAATAGGCTGTCTTTTCATTTTCTTGATGGTGGTGTCCTTTGAAGCGTAAAAGTTTTTGAATTTTTTATAATGTTGTTCTTATATATATATTTTGTTTGGTTACTTGTATTTTATTGTCATATCTGAAAACTATTGCCTAATCATAGACCTGAAACCCTGGTAGCATTCTGATTAAGCGTTTGACTGCTAACCAAAAGTTTGACAGTTAATATCCATTATGTGCACCTTTGAGGCAATTCTGCTCTGTCCTATACAGGGTGCTGTGAGTTTGCGTCTACCGAATAGGAAGGCAACAAATAAATTTTTTTCGATCTATAATCTAAGACCACAAGATTTATACCTGTTTTTTTCTAAGAGTTTTATAGCTTTAGATCTTGATGTAAGTCTCAATCCATTTTTAAAAAATTTTTTTTATTATGACTGACTGAAAATGTACATTCCCATATAAATTTACATGCCCACCTATATGCAGCTTCCACTGCTCTCCCTGCCCAGTGACAGCACACTCTTCCTCTCTGCTCCATACATGTCTCATCCTCCCAACAGTCTTCTTTCTCCTCCTCTCCACCCACTCTCCTTCCTCCAGCCAGAGGTCAGCAAGATGATATCCTATAGATGCATAGAACCATAAGCCAAGCATCCAATATATGGTCTTGATCCATTTTGAGTTAAATTTTGATGTGAAGTAGGGATCTAATTTCATCCTTTTGCATGTGGAGATCCAGTTGTTGAATCATCAGCTATTGAAAATTCTTATCCCACTGAATTGTCTTGACATCCAGAATTAATTGACTATGAAGAAAAAAAATTTTTTTCCCTAGACTCAATTTTATTCTGGGTTTGAATCTTCGCTTTGCTGTTTGCACACAGTGTGACCTTAGACAAGTTGATTTTTTTGTTGTTTTGTTTTGCTGATAGCAGTACCTATGTCTTAGAGGGTTGTGAAACTTAAACAAGGTACTGCATGTAAGGAATATTGTATAGTGCCTGGCACACAGTAAATGTTTGGTAAATTTTGAGGAGAAAAGTGCTTAAATAATCAGAGAGGTAGGGAGGAATGGGGGATACCTGAAAAGGTGCTGAAGTATTAGTGAACAAAACAACCCACTTCTGTCAAGTCGATTCTGACTCATGGCAACCCTGTAGAACAGAGTAAAACCTCCACAGGGTTTCCAAGGAGCAGCCGATGGATTTCAGCTGTTAACCTTTTGGTTAGTAGCTGAACTCTTAAACCAGCAGGGCTCCTGAACAAGGTGGCCTCATGCATGAGAAATGAGATGAACAGCTATTAGAAGAAGTTGGACCATCAGTTGAGGTCTTTTAGTGGAGATCTCAGGATGCACCCCTTTTTATTCTTGTGTTGCCAGTGAGACTCAACTTAGTGAGCTCCATCGCGGCTGTCACTGGTGGTGGATCTGGTTCTTCTGGTCCCAAGTCAATGTAGGCACCCACTCATGTGGGTCTCTCTATCTTCTGGATTGTCTTTACCCCATGTCATTTTGGTCCTTGGTGATCATCCGTTCCTGTTCCCCTGGGAGCATGGCCCCTGGCCCTGATGCTGCCCTTGCTCATAAATCATAACGAAGGTCCACTCTTCGGACATGAATGGATTGGACTTGGTGATGTAGAATGAACATATATTGGATGCACTTTATGGTTCTATGCATCTATACGATATCATCCTGCTGACCTCTGGCTGGAGGAAGGAGAGTGGGTGGAGAGGAGGGGAAAGGAGACTGTTGGGAGGATGAGACATGTATAGAGCAGAGAGAAATAGTGTGCTGTCACCAGCCATGGAGAGTAGTGGAAGCTGCATATAGGTGGGCATGTGAATTTATACGGGAATGTACATTTTCACTCAGTCATATTAAAAGAAAAAGAAAAAGAAGTTGGGGAAAAAAATCACTTCCTCAAAACTGAGTAAAGCAGTTGCTCATGAAAATAAAAAACAATATAGAAAAGCTACTTAAAATAAGCAATAGACTGTAACCGCTTTGTATTATTCTTTATAGAGCCAAAATCAGTTAAGGTAGGTAAATTTATAAAAACTGACACAAGGGTAATTTCCAAAATGCTAGGATAACTCATTTCCTCATTTTTCCTACTTCTCTGTCTCTGACACCAACCCACCCACATGGCGTTTTCTCTCTGCCCCTGTGGATTGGATAATTGAATGACTCATACAGTTCATGGAGACTACCTATACTTACAGCTACTCATTTATTATAACCAGAAAGGATACAAGTGAAGACACTCATCAGACAAGGTCTGGGAAAAGTCCAGGTACTGGACTTCCATTGTCCAGTTGACCTTAGGACTTCCTTTTTTGTGCATAGCAGTTCTCACCCAAAAGAGGCCTCAATGAATTTGCATGGCTAGCACCGTAATAGATATGCATGAATCGGTGTGTATGATTGAGTCCATCTCGCCCCTCCTCCTGTCTGAAGTTTGCTGCCAGGGCTGGGCCTGTGAAGCCCCTGCTCGTTTATACACGTGTTGCCTGCTGTTTTAGAAAACAACAAACAGGCAGTGCTGTTAAATTCGAAGAGCTATTTTCAGAAACCAGAGAAAAGGCCAGATCCAGTTTTTTGTCCCATAGTACCTTATTTTAGATCATGGCAACAGGTTTGATTTTATTTTTGGTTGAGATGCTTGACTTTTTTTTCTTTTGGTCATGGACTCTTGAGAATCTTTGAGAGCTCTGGACAGCCTTCTTCCCATGAAGCATTCTGAAAACAGTTCTAGGAGGTTCAGAAATCACTGCTTAGAAAAACCCTGTTTTGACCTTATTTAAGGCAATCCTGACCCATAGCATGCTTTCCCATGGTAATTTCGTAGTGAAGTTCAAGTGCCACGTTGACTCATGAACAATTTTTAGGGTCCCAGTGAAAACTGAGGGAGGAGCCTTGGTGGAGCAGTGTTTAAAATGCTCAGCTGCTACTCAAATGTTGGTGGTTCGACACCCCCGCCCCCAAGCTGGCTCTTGGGAAGATGATGTTACCACACCTGACCTTGTCAAGATTTCATCCTCGGAAATCCTATGGGACAGTTCTACTATATTCTACAGTGTCTCTATGAGTCAGAATTGACTCAAAGGCAGCAAGTTTTGGTTAGGGAAGATTGAAAAGCTTCTGAGCAGAAGAATTTTATGTAAGCATACTCCTAAGACGAGAGTGAGGTGCTCTAATTGTTTTTATACAGACTTCAGCACATACACGTGTCTTTCGGCAGTGCTCCTGATCTGCTGTCATGTTTGCTGGAGGTCTTACTCAGATCTCTCGGGTATATTCCAGCACAAAAGCTGAGGGAATGGAGCTGTGCAATTCTGGAAGAGACGGTAATAAGAAATGCAGTGTAAAGTAGAGATGGGGCTAGAAGTCATATGATTCTGGAAGGGACTCACTCAGGATGAGGCAGGCAGATTCAGAGAATCTCTGAGGGACACAGAGAGACAAAAATAGGTGCGGAAACAGACTGCATAGCAGCCCTCTCCTAAGTGGTCAAGATAAAACTTCAGTGAAAGAGTGAAGATGATTGAAATAAAGGCATAGGGGAAAGAGCACAGGCTTGGGCAATAGAATGACCTGATGTCCTGCCACTTACTAGTTATACATCCTGGTTGATTTACTTGATGACCCAATTTCCTAACTACAAAATGGTTATAATTACAGTACCGTCCTCTCAAAAAGGCTTATTATAAGAATTAAATGAAGTAATATGTGTAAATAAAGTGCTTAATGTAATATTCAGTATTCAGCAAACCAAAAACCAAACCCACTGCCAATGAGTCGATTTCAACTCACAGTGACCTTATAGGACAGAGTAGAACTGCCCCATAGAGTTGCCAAGGCATGCCTGGCAGATTTGAACTGCCAACCTTTTGGTTGGCAGCCGAAACTCTTAACCATTATGGCACCAGGGTTTCCTAAAACTGATGCTGTGTGCTTTCAGGTATACAGCAGGTGCTCAATAAATGCTAGCTTCATTCTTTTAACTTAATCTGTCATTTAACAGTTATTTACCTAGTTTATGTAAAGCACTGTGCTACAGATAAAAGGAAATAATCTATGCCATCAAGGAGCAGGAAGAGGTTGTTGGAGGAGATACGTAAAGGAAATAAAAACAGAATGCTTTGGAAGCCACCAGGAGTTGAGGTGATAACATGTAAATGAGATAACATGTTTCTAGGTTTGGATGGTGTGATATTCACCCGATAGGGAAAATATACAAAGAAGGGCAGCTATGGGTAAGAAAAGAATGAATTCATTTATGGACATGTTGAATTTGAGCATCTGAGGGACATCTGGTGGAGCTGTTGAAGAGTATTCCTGTTGAGTTGGAAGCTGGAATCCATCCATGATCTTTAAGTCAAGCCAAGTGCCATCTCTTCCAGTTCTAAGATTTTATGAAATATGTAGATCTTAATTGTATCATTTTTTGATCTCTATGAATGAGTGCTGATAGGTGTTATAAACTACAAAATAGTGGCCAACAAATTTGAGGTAACTATGAATTGTAAAATAAGAATACATGTCTCACTTTTTAAAAGTGCTATGCAAACGTGTAAGCCTGTTATACCAACCTGGAGTGACTGATCTACAAAAAGATCTTGCACTTTTATAGTCCAATTTTCTATAGATTTCTGTGAGTAAATAGCCAGTTATGTCAGTGAACTTGAAAGGTTTTTATTTAGAAACAACTTTTAGGGATCTATCTATTATACCTACTATACACAGTGTAATTGTACTCAGTGTTTAAGTTTCCTGAACAAAAGCTATGAGATAACACTCATAAATGATGACATCTGAACAAACATCAATTGCAGAGTCAAAATGCCAAGCCTTGAGAGTATCCAGTGATATGGAAATGATAAACAAAAGTTATTCAAACAACAAAGGATGCTTCTTTTCTTATAAATACAGTGAACTTTTTTAGTCATTAAGATACATCTTATACTTTTTCTCAGTGAAGGCTAACAGAGTATTTATGTGTATAGATTTTAATGAACTGAAGGCATGTTCAGCTCAGAAATGGCCTGTAGGAGAACAGATGGATTGATTGATTTAAGAGATTAGTCTTGTGTCAGCTGGACCACTTGTCCTCTGTGTTGCTAACTAGAATGAAGGCTACCAGATCTGAAACTTTCTGGCCATCAGATACTTCTGAATGTTTTGCTTGCTGATTAATAGATCTTGATTTTCGTCCTGTTTTTGATTTGTTTCCTGTTTTGGGACATAAGAAAAATCATGGGGTGGGGGCGGGGGGGAGGGGGGCCAGTGAGCTTCACAGTAGGCTGTGCAAATTCAGCTGGTGCTTAATAACAGAACCAAACTGAAGCTACTAGGTAATACGTCTTCATCATTTATCAGCAACTGTTGTTGAGTAAATCAAAAAGCTGAAATCACTTCCCATTCAGTTTAATGAAACGAAGGCTTCTGTGGGGGTGAGGGAAGAAAGTGAAAGTAAAACTGTCATCTTTTGTCCCTAGTAACTCGGTTTACTAGAAATGAGATGGAACAAAAATTGTCATGAATGGAAATAGGAAGTAACTGAAGTACACACTCTGAAGAAGAACTTATTATCCTACCCTGAGAACAACATTTTCCTGAAGCTCTTTCTTCTTTTTCACACAGGGTATCAGAATGGGACTCATTTCAGGAACTAGAGAATTATTTTGAAATATGGTGTTGTTTTCCTTCCACTGGATGTGAAATAGGAACAGCCCCTATATTTACTTTGAAGTGAAATAGAGAGCAATATTGGAGAATGAAGACTGAGAATTTTTCGGGGCTTCAGGATCATCATAGACAGGGCAAGAGATGTCAATGGAGAATGTGTGAGAGAAGGATCCATACCAATGTCTTGAGCAGGAATAGGACTGTTAATTAGTAAACAAGGATTCACAGCTGGCTGCTAGGTTCTGTTTATTACTGCAGGATAATAAACTCTGGCATTTGTCAAGAGCAAGGTTTGAAAGAGGGGAAAATAGGCTTTCTGATTATTTCCCAAATTGCTTTCCTATTGCTCAAGCTTCCCTGGGGAGTCCAGCCTGTAAAACTTCCATTGGTTAACGTATAATTATGCTACATCTACTTTTCCTTTGGAAATGCTTAAGACCCCTTGCTTTGTATTCCCTGCAGGTAAAAATCCAACCTTTGTGGTTCTTAAGGCCTCAGCAGGATTATTTTCACTAAAGATGGAAACACTGGAGTCTGAATTGACCTGTCCAATCTGCCTAGAGTTGTTTGAAGACCCCCTTCTGCTCCCGTGTGCTCACAGCCTCTGCTTCAGCTGTGCCCATCGCATCGTGCTGTCAAACTGCAGCTCTGGTGAATCCATTGAACCCATTACTGCTTTCCAGTGTCCTACGTGCAGGTATGTTATCTCACTGAATCACCGGGGGCTGGATGGCCTCAAGAGGAATGTGACACTGCAGAACATTATTGACCGCTTCCAAAAGGCTTCAGTAAGTGGGCCCAACTCCCCAAGTGAGAGCCGCCGGGAGAGGACTTACAGGCCCAGCACCACAATGTCTAGTGAGAGAATTGCTTGCCAGTTCTGTGAGCAGGACCCACCCCGGGATGCAGTGAAAACATGTATCACCTGTGAGGTCTCCTACTGTGACCGTTGCCTGCGGACCACACATCCCAACAAGAAACCTTTTACCAGCCACCGCCTGGTAGAACCACTGCCAGACACGCATCTTCGAGGGATCACCTGTGTGGACCACGAGAGTGAGAAAGTGAACATGTATTGTGTATCTGATGACCAGTTGATCTGTGCCTTATGCAAACTGGTGGGGCGTCACCGAGACCATCAGGTGGCATCCCTGAGTGATCGATTTGAAAAACTCAAGGTAAGGGATCCCGGAAATACCCCTTGCACAATAGCTTTGTCTTTTTATGGGCAGCTTTAGCGTTTGTTAGCAAGTTCCCTAGGAAAATGGGTCACTTTTCCTACATGACAAGTGAGCTAATGCCAAGTTGTTCTTGTGAGAAATAGCCTGCCCATCTGCAAGCTCTCACGGCAGCCTATTTATCTGTTGCATTCATATACTTCCGGCCAGTTCTGGGGCAAGGGGAAGGAATGGGGTCGTGGTCAATCACACGGGTAGTCTGTACAGGGAAATAGCACCCTTTTGTCTGTTAGTGACATATTACACACTCCATATCTTTGCTGTGACCTTTCCACCTCTTTTAAGTGTGTGAGTGCCTGTGTAGGTGTACTACAATTGGCATATGTACTGATTTGCATATGCATGTGTATAGCAATGGGTGTGTCTCTGTAGGTGTGGGTGGAGGTGTCTGCATGTATCTATGTAGGTAAGAAATTTTTATGGAGGATATTAGTTTATGTTTGTGTGTGTACTAGGTTCATTAAGGAAACAATTTTTTTGCATTGGCCACTTGTAAATTTCCATAAATACTTAACTCAGTACCATCAAGTTGATTCCAACTCACCATGACCCTATAGGACTGCCACACCTTTGTCCCATGGAGTGGCTGATGAGTTCAAACCACTGACTTTTCAGTTAGCAGCCAAGCACTGAACCACTGTGCCTCTGTGGCGCCTCATAAGCACTTAACAGGGAGCTAATTCCAAGCCTGCCTTCAAAACAAAGCAAAAGAAATGTTAGTGTATCACAAAGCCAGGAGAGATAAATCAAATACCTGAACTAAAAAATTGAAGCTGAAGACAATACTTAATTCAGTATAACGTTTTGTGCAAGCATTCATTTTTGTGGGTTGTAGACTGAAGCACTTGGTTACAGTTCCTGCCTGGGAAGTCTTTTATTTGTGTTTGGTAGACAGAGTCTTTCTTTTATTCTTACATGATAATTAGAATTTATTTTGTCTAATTACATTTATCCCTCTTTAAAAGGCACCCTAGTGGTTCAGTGTTTAGTGCCTGTCCCCTAACTAAAAGGTTGGAGGTTCAAACTCAGCAGCTTCTCTGAGGGAGAAAGATTACAGCCTTGGAAATCCTATGGGGCAGTTCTACTCTGTCCTCTAAGGTTGGACTGAGTTGGAATCCACTCAATCTTAGCTGGTTTTAACAGATTCTCTTTAAATCAAAAGTTACTTACACATGAGGTCTGTGTCTCACTCTTCCTTTTCTTGTATAGTTTTTTCTAATCATAAATTGATCTGTGGTCATCTGTTGTGCCATGTAACATTTGTATGCAAGTCTAAGTGTCTTTTTTTGAAAGCTATGCTTTAGAACCTCATGTTGGTGTCAACAAATGTGAGATCCAGCAAATTGCTTTATTTCCATTGTCAACCAGCTATGTAGGATGCCCTGGAGGCATAGTGGTTAAGTCTGCTAACCAAAAGGTTGGCAGTTTGGATCTGCCAGGCACTCCTTGGAAACTATGGAGCAGTTTTACTCTGTCCTTTAGAGTCACTGAATCAGAAGTGGGTTTGATCAGTTATGTAGTATAAAATCTCTTTAATAAATAAAAAAGTCATCTATTGAACAGAGATTCCAAGAAAATAAAATGTTTAAATGAATAGTAAGACTCCGTCCAAATATCAAGTATGAGTATATAATCTTAAGTTAGAAGGAAGACCCAGATAAGATGGTTGGAGGGCAGGAGAGGGTGGAAATTTTCTTCCTGTCGTGTTCTGGAAAATTCATTGCAACTTACCCAAAATTACAATGTTAATAAGGGTAGCAGTACTCAGAATATGATATGATTTCCTCCTGTAGTTTGTTGTTGAGGGTGTTGACACTGACACTGGTTTCTGCCTTTTTGGTTATTATTTATATCTACTCTAAATGTACGAAATACAATATGTTCTAATGATTTCACTTAAAGTGATACCATCATTCATATCAAGGGTGAAAGAACAAAAACCTAACCAGTTACTACTGAGTTTATTCAAACTCATGGTCACCCCATGTGTGCCAGAGTAAGACTACACTTCATAGGGTTTTCAGTGGCTATGATCTTTTGGAAATAGATTGCCAGGGCTTTCTTCCCAGGTGCACCTCTAGGTGTACTCAAACTGCCAACCTTTTGGTTAGCAGTGAAGTGTTGAACTGTGTGCATCACCCAGAGACTCTCATCAAAGCTGTAAGCCAAAAACTAAACCCACTGCCGTTGAGTTGATTCCTACTCATAGCGACCCTATAGACAGAGTAGAAGCACTCCACAGAGTTTCCAAGGGGTGCCTGATGGATTTGAACTGCCAACCTTTTGGTTAGCAGATGTACCACTTAACCACTATGCCACCAGGGTTTGAGGAGTAATGTCGTCTTAAATTCTTAGAATCGTAAAATATCAGAGCTTGGACTTTTTGTCTAGTCCAAGCCCTATGCTTTAAATTTGGGTAAACTGAAACTTGGATAATAAGTGATTTTGTCAGAATTGTTTAGTATGGGAATTAGAAATAAGCCTCTAGACCCTAAGTTGTGTATTCTTTCTACCTGCCACCTTGCTACATATAGCTTGCTGCCTCTTTGTTTTGAACCTAAGTTTTCCACATGGAGTGTGATTTAAATTTAACCTTATGTTCCAGCAACTGCACATTTCATGGGTTGACAATAACAGCGTCAAGAAAGGACATATTGTGTAAACTTACAGTTTCGTAATGGCAGAAGATGGGGGGAGTTGTGGGAAGAGTAGAGGGTATGGAGAGAATGGGACAACCTGTGCCAAGTATTTGCAGGTGCTGGGACTATAATAAGACAATGGCCTTGAGAAATATTCCAAACAGAAAAATCCATATCCATATGTACTGTTGAGATAACACAAAAGAGTGGATAGACTAAGCTTGTGTCTGCAGAACACGAGCTATTGGAAAACATCTGAAATCAGTGGATGATTGGATATTTGGCATCAAGCAGATACAGCGCTCATCTCCAATAATGGATGGAATACACAAGTATTTTACCAAAAGGCACTTCAGTAAAGCCGGTAATCAGTAATTTTTAGAGAAAGGAAGGCAAGATTTTAAATAGTTCCCGTTTAATTTTGGGGGGAATGTACAGATGATTTGGATTATAAATTAAACGGAGACTTTATTTTGTTCAGTTTTTGGACCCAGGGTGGAAACATGAATCATTCTCAACCTGTGGTTTGTTATGTTGTCTGGAACATCGTGGACTTTGGGGAGGGAGAGGGGTGGTGCTGCTTCTATATATGTGGGGGGCTCACTTTGTTTGTTGCTAGGTAGAAAAGGCTGTTGTTGTTTGCCATGGAGTTGATTCTAACTCTCACCCACCCTCTAGGACAGAACAGAACTGCCCCACAGGCTTTCCAAAGAGCAGCTGGTAGATTTGAACTGCTGACCTTTTGGTTAGCAGCCGAGCTCTTAACCACTGTGCCACCAGGCCTCCCAAAAGATACTGGTTCTCCATTTGAAGCAGAGAAGAAGTCTGACTTTTGGTGTCATGTACACTTATTTCTTTGGGTTCATTTTAAGTTACAAAACCAGTTAAGATTATC